>CP126892.1:68115000-70860000 GCA_030440675.1 Furcifer pardalis
GATCAAACTGTCATGCAGTACACAGATCCCAAACTGCCAACTTGCCGGCCTTCTAGCTAACAAGGCAAGCTTCTTAACCACAGAGCCACCATAGCCCCAATATTATTGATGATGTCAAGGTAGTTAAAAATAAGCAGTGTGAATCCCTCAAATGAAGGTGTAGCACTCCTGACACATATCCAACACATACAGTATAAAATTTAGAAATCAGCACAATCCAATATCTCATGTAATGGCCTTGTTGACTTCCTGTTTTTATTTCTGTAAGGTTACCCATTAGGATAAGTTCCCAATAAATTATATCTAATATGCATAAATAAGGCATCAGGTTACAAGATTCCTGTTTCATTGCTAAGGGCATCTTCCTTAGCTCATCTCTGTATTTGTCTATGCTCAGTGCTAGGGCACTTAGTCTCTGTTATCAGGCAGGGCTGGGCAGCATTTTGTTAAACTCTAAATAGTGAATTAAAAGCACTGATGATCTGAAGCAGCCCCCTAATGTAAAATGACAAATTGCACTTAGGTAATACATGAACAAGAAAATGATTTATGGATTTTCGCGATGGCCTGAGCAAATGAAGGCAATATGAATTATACATCCTAATGCTCACTATATCATTTTCTAATAATACTGTTGCAGCTGTGCTGCCATACTTGGGTCTTTTCATTCGGTCCTATTGATTAATAAGAAGTCCGGGGCTACACCAGACATGCCTTAAAAAAATTCTCTTGGCTTTAAAATGTGAAAACCAAATGGGAGTTTTCTGGTTTGTTTTCTGTATTCTTTCATTTTGGAGGCAAGTGATGAAAATCAACCCCAGTGACACAGTTACTGTCAGCTCCTCCATATGTCATCATTTTAGAACTCAATTGCTTCAACAAATGAAGACTAATCATTTGCAAAACCACATTTTGCTCTATGCTGCCACTTAGAGATGCAAATAAATGGTCCCAGGTTAAAAAAATGCCACCTTTCAGATTGAAACAGAAAATCAGCAACAGATTCCTCTTCCCAAGAATGCTTTGGTTTCATCAGTGGTCTCCTTTGTCTGCATGAAATGTTTTTGTTCCAATTATCCAAGGATTACATTTCAAGAAAATATTATTTTCAGCATGGAGTTAATCAAATACATTTCATTTTTATGGAAGGCAATGGTTGTATGTGTGCTATGGTAATGGAGGAGGCCATACTGACAAGCGACTTAACACCAACTCTCAGACGGTGGTTAACTAACCTGACAATCCTGAGCACTAATGACCTTGGGTGCCGAAGTCCACAGGGAAGGGTAATGGTCCCCAAGTGAATTAAATCCCACTGGAATCCATCTTGATGAAGGGCAGAAACTTCATCAATACTGGCCTGGGGTTGAGGAGAACTTTGCATGCCAGAAGGGTTCAGGATCAGAAAGTGACTCGCAGAACTGGATCAGTGGTACGAGTTTCACACTGCAATGTGGAAGGCAAATGAAAGGCCATTGCACTATATACTCAGGAAAAATTTCATGGCTCATCGCCATGATGATAGTTAATACAGTAGAACCCCACACAACAAAAAAACTCAGTTACATGGAGCTCTTTACTATGCGTTTTTCCCGTTATGTGGTCCCCTGTGGGAGATGCCTCGCGTAATGGGGAAAAATGTTAGTTAACCTGGGTTCCCATTAAGCCAGTGGTATACCCCAGTTATCAAAAACTCTGCATAATGAAAAAATGTTGTTATGCAGGGTATCACCATTACATAACGAATGCTTCATTGTGTTTTTTTTTTGTTATACAATGTGTTTGTTATGTGAGGAACCACTGTATTCTGAATTGGATATGGCACAAGAAGAAGAAGAAGAGCAGGAGGAGGAGTTGTTGCTGTTGGTGGTGGTGATGGACTAGTGGTGGGCAGCAACAGGTTTGCACCCCAGGGAGGTGGGTAGCAAAAATGGTTGGCCTCTGGGCAGGGGGTGGCAAAATTGGGTGGCCTTTGGGGGTGGGAAAGCAAAATTGGGTGGCCACACCCACCTCCCTGCCCTGCTCCATCAGGTTTGTTCCTGCAAGTGGTTCAAGGTCTCTCTTGTTCAAAAGCCAGTCATATCCAATTCTAGGGTGCAGTGCTCATCTCCATTTACAGCAAAGAGCCTGTGTTTGCAGATGTATACATGGCCATATGGCAAACATGACTAGATTGCTCACAGCGTAGGCTCTGCCCATGATGTAGGCTCTGCCCATGATATAGGCTCCGCCAATGACGTAGGGTCCGCCCATGGTGCGGTAGCAATTTTTTTTTTGCTGCCCACCACTGAGGAGGAGGAGGATAACATGTTCAGGATCTTGGCAGTAGAAGGGATTTACCTAAATCAAGCTTAAAGTTGATTCAGTGCCTGGAAATCCCAGCATCAATGTTTGCCCACAAAGAAATTCATGGGGAAATGGCAAATGTTCCACTGATGGAGGACACTCTACATTCTATCACCTCCTACTTAAAGATGTCTAGCTGCCTAGAGAGAAGTGGGAACCTTTATTTAACTGTAATTCTTAGGCACATATGAATTGTCTTTTCCCCTCTTTTTTAATGATAGAATTTCTTTCATTCTTATCGAATGACCCATATGCATCTTATAATCAAGTTCATTTCTTAACTTGATCATTATGTGCATATATTAATTATGTGTGTGTTAAATATCAGCCCCTCATCAGCATAGCGCTCATGGATGCACCCTGACACACTCGTCACTGGGAAAATTCTGCCCACACGTGCTGCTGCTAAATTTTAAAGCACCCCTATATGCATGTTGTCTCCAAACATGTCTCTGTCAAGAAAACTCATACAAGTATGTGGGAAGCAAACTCATTAACAAGATTAATGACATTTTCATCAGATACCTTTGATCTTGTACTGTAGCCCTGGGAATGAATCATCTCCCTCTTCAGTACCAAGAGCAGCAGCATCACTTCAACTATGCATTTTATAGTCTACAAGAGCAAAAAATTGGCACTCTTAAGTGTGAAAATGCATGCATAGAAAAGTACTACAAGCCAGTTTTGAAATTAGATAACAGTTGATGTTTTCCATGGTTCAGTGATGGCACTAGTAATTGCAATTCTACTAACAACAGAAGCTGTGGAAAGTTTCACCTTGCTCCTATATTTTAGGCTCAGGCTCTGATGCCTTTTAATTTATCACCAAACATTTGTCATGAATTTGCTTCCATCTTGGCCAGCTTTATAATAAAGAGTGGTACAGAAAGGAGGGAATTCAGCCTACCCTCCCACTGAAGGATTCATGCATTATTTTTGTTACACCGGAACATTCTATGCTAGCTTTAATTTCTCTATTAACATTGGTTGTGGTCTTTCTAACCCTTCTAAGGGAATTCGCTAGGGTGTCATTACTCAGCTTAATTTTAATTATCTAGGCTTAGAAAACAAACAAACATTCAGGTCCTGCTTTGAAAGGATTAATAACTGCTCTTAGTGCAGGAAAGATTACCAAAATCAATGATGTGATTAGGATTGTAAATACGGAGAACAAGCTGTTGCCATATTTTTAAAAGTTGCCTTAAGTCGAACAGCCAGATCTGTGCTTTGTCAAGGGGGCTCAGGCCAAGAGCCTAGCTGCAGGCTTTCTGGACTGAACAGGAAATTATCTGGAAGGCCTAATTTCAGGTTAATTATACCAGATGAGGAAGGTTAACTACCCTTACTCCCTCCTGCCTACAGAGTTGTTTCTTAATTGGCAATGATGAAGCAAGAAAGAAAAGTTAAGACTTTGTTCCTTTGCCGGCTCATTACTTGGTGTGAGATTTATTTCTGAATAAGCTTGCTTTGGTTATTCATGCCACATGATTCAGTGATCATTTAGTAGGAAAGACTTCTCCTTTCTGTTGATAAGAAGCACCACTTTGATTGTGAAGTTTGTTCCCCAAAGTTTTCAGCGATCATTAGAGAAACCTTTTGTTGTTGTTGTTGTTGTTCAGTCACATCGTCAATTCCAACCCTTTGCGACCTAATGGACCATTGCCCTCCAGGCACCCCTGCCCTCCACCCAGTGGTGTAGCATGAGTTTCAGCCACCCGGAGTGGAGGCAGGGATGGGATGTAACAGGTTCTCACCAGCTCGCCAGAACCGGTAGTAACTTTTCCCAGTGCCCCGGAGAACCGGTAGCAGCTTTTGGGGGAACCACCTTCGGGGCTTACCTTTTCACTGGTTCCCCCACTGCGCATGTGCACCAAACACTTGGTGTTCATGCACCCTACAGTGCTTGGCGTGTATGCACGCCTCCTTGCTGTCCTCTCAAGCGGGGAGGAAGAAGAGAAGCTGCTAGCCTGAAGCTCCCTATAGCCTGCTCCCCAGGGTAAGTGACTCACCTTTGGATGTGGTGTGTCTGTGTGTATTTTAATGTGTATTTAATACCTTTATCTATATTGACGTACTACCACAGTTCCTAAAAAGGCCTGGAGGCCTGGCTTGGGGTTTTTAAGCAAAGTCTTGGAGTTACCTCATCAATAAGCTACACCTGTGCTGTTCCAATTGCTTAAGGAGGTACAGCTGCTTTATATTTACATTAAGGCATATTATCCTAGAGAATTGGTTAGGCAAAGACTTAGTACCTAACTTCTTTAACTGTTGAAAAGTTGAAAAGTGCCAAAATGAAGCCATCTTGTGGTGAGTTCATTCTGTAGTTCTTTCCATCTGACCTAGTGTGAGAAAGATTAGCCAGAATAAGCTTTAAGCTCTGGTTTAAAAGCTCTGGTTGATTTGTGTATGGGGTGGGTGAGTGTATTTTAATGTATTTTTATATAATTTATTTATTTTATTTATTTACGGGTTTGTGTTGTGGGTGGGTGGGTGGGTTGAGGTGTGTGTTTGTGTGTTTATTTTTATTTTATAATTATTTTTTATTTTATTTTTGGCTCCGCCCACGACATCATGATATTAGCTCTGCCCACCATGATGACATCACGGTGGGGTAGTAAAATTTTTGACATCCCACCACTGAGCGGAAGCCAAATTTGCCACCCCCTGGGCCCATGACGCAGACAGTGTCAAATTTTGCCATCCCCAAAAAATGCCACCTGAGCCCCCCCCCCACAAGCCACTGTTTTTGTGAGTGAAGGAGTGATCAGGGTGCCCCAAAAACAAAACCCTCACTTTTTAGGAGGTTGGTCTCCACCGTGTCCCGCACCTGCTTCCAATACACCCACTCCAGGAGGCTTGTAGATGGTGAAAAGCCCCTGCAAACCCACTTCAGCTGGCCTCATGGTGGACGAAGTTGTTTGCTGTGGGTGCCGCCTCCTCAAAGCTCCCTCGCCCAGGCAACACCCTCAGCGGGTCCATCGCCCAATGCAAGGTCTCCCTTGCCCAAAAGCAAGTTATATCTGACTCTAGGGGTCAGTGTTCATTTCCGTTTACAACTAAAGAGCTAAGGCTGTCTGTGTTTGCAAACATTTCCGTGGTCATGTGGCAGGCATGACTAGACACGAACTGCTACCTGCTCAATTTCCAGGCATTAAGCTCATTGACTAAACTAAGGCCTTTGACTGTGTGGACCACAACAAAATGTGACAAGTAATTAAAGAGATGGTCATTAAAAGGTCCAGTGAGTTAAAGTGTCAGACTAGGACTTTAGGAGTCCTCTCTTTGAATCACACATATTCCTCAAACTCCTTATCAGGGTTGTTGTAGGTTGGAAATAACTTAAAAGCAGTTGTTGCCTGAGCTGTATGAAAGTTGGGAGAGGAGGCATGAAAGAACTACACAAGCTAAACATCATTGGAAGTAAACAGGCCATAACTTCCTTTTTTCTTATAGCTGCCACTGGTCTTGGGACTTGGGTAGAGAATGAAGCTACATCAGCCAACCCACCTTTCAGCCAGTGGTTAACTTAGGTAACTGGAACTGTGGTTAGCCCAGTTCACCACTGTATGGCTCCTTCTGCCACTATGGAGTGGGCAGTCACAGTTTCCTGAGGTGAGCCTACTCAGAGGCTTTACTGTAGCTTTTGAAGAGGAATCACCAGGGAGGGTGAAGGAACTCCCCAAATGTCATCCAATTTGCCCGGATCTTTATTCATGCTTCAGAACTACTGCCAGCAAAACTATGAGAAAGGAAAGGAAAACAATCCTATTGACCTTCAAATACACTACCTATAACAGTGGTGGTGAACCTAGGCACACGTGCCAGAGGGGGCACTCAGAGCCCTCTCTATGGGCACGTGTGCTGTTGCCCCAGCACAGAGTTCACCCTGCCCCTCTGTCCAGCAGTCCAATGGGAATGCTTCCTCCTTCCAGCACAGAGCTTGCCCCACCCCTCTGCCCAGCAGCCCAATGGGAGTGCTTCTTCCTTCCCCCTAGGACAGAGTTTGCCCCACCCCACTATGGCACAGAGGGCAGCCTGTTGAGTTTGGGCACTCGGTCTCTAAAAGGTTCACCATATAATGACCTAAAGACAAATCATGGGTGGGTCTGAAACTGAATGGCTGCTTCAGCCCTGATGTGCCTTTTTTATGTTTCACTGGTGGACTGGATTGAAATTTCTTCCTTTGCTTTAACTTGTGAAGACTGGACTGCCATGGTTGGCTGGGTGCCACCCACTCCTGCCCCCACTAGCTATCAAAGCAGCAAGTTGAGGTCGATATCTAACATAGTATAAGAAGACAAGCACAAACCTCATTTACAAGTCTGATTGTGAATTGAAGGAATTATATGTGCTGTAATGAGAGGAAATGTGTAGTTCTCATAACATACCATGCAGTAAAGAAGCAAGCACAATGGAAGGAAGAGGGAAAATGTTTATTTCATGCTACAACCTGAGTATTAATAAATGAAATTGAGTTAATGACGCTTATCATTTCCTGAAGAGCAGGCCAAGTATGCTTGTGCGTGTTCTAGGATGTGTGTATCAACGAGAATAAGAATGACAGAATTGGGTTATATCCAAATGATATTTTTTTCAATGCTTGATGACAAGGTGACAAAAGGTTTTCCAAAGAGACTAGTCATTTTGGTTCTCACATTGTTTGAATAATTCCCTTGGGTCCAGCTTTTGTACGAATAGCATTACCCCATTCTTTTTCTTTCTTTCTTTTACATATAATTGTGATTAAAGATATGTATGAAATTATTAAAAAAATACTGTGTAACTAAGTGGAAAATAAATATACCATAATGTGAATGTTCATTCTCCACAGAACTTATTTTCGTTATGGTTTCAGAAGCCTTACACTGTTATTTTCACTCTGGGACTTATTTTGGCCTAATGCCCAGATTTTCACCTACAGAGTCAACATTCCCAAGAAAAGGTTGGCAAAGCCTGGGAGCCATTCTTGGCATATGTATTTGAGTGACAAGCACTGGTCCCAACATTTTGTCAGCTGCAAGGTTTCAGGGCCAGACAAAGGGTACAGCAGCATTCAGGTGGCATTCCTACTTCCCAGGTCTAACCAAGCTGTGGTGATCTGCTCCCACTCAGAATTTTAAACTGCCAATGGGACTAGCCGATGGGTGGGAGCAATTTCTCAGGCAGGCTGGGTGAAGTTATAACACAATTAGTCTCTTTTCCTTCAATTTCACCTGAAAAGAAATCGGTATGGATATGTGGGCACAGTTTCATGCTTTGGGCTGTGGTATATCCTTAGTCAACTGGATAAGGATCCACCTGGAAATGAAGGACAGTGAGCTCACTGGTTAGGTTGAAGAGGAATGAATGGAGCAAAATGGCCCATAGGCTCAGCAGCCACACATACTAATCATTCAATTAGGTGAAATTGACTTGGCAGAGAGGAAGGACTATAATATTCCCTATGCAGCTAAGGATGTTGCTAGAAGGCATATAATAAACAAAATTGGATAATTTGTGTAGGAGCCATTGAACAACTTATTGCTCATCTGAAGTTTTCATTTGGAATGTCCAAGATATTTCATTCAGATGGAATTTGGGTGTGTGTGTATGTGTGTGCGTGAGAGATGCGGGGTCACATGCTGTCAGAGGTGAGCTGGATGACTGGTTGTGGCTGTGCTAGTTCTGGTGGGTGGCAAAGGGGTATTTAAATTCCCATATATCTTATGCTGCTTCTGGAAGCATGGGACAGTAGAAGTGGTTGGGCACCACAGGTGGATGATGTCCTCTAAGGTTAAGTTTCCATTATGGTGCTGGGTTGGATGGGCATGTGCATGCCTAGCTTGATGACTGTGGTGTACTCCACTTCCTGAAGAAAAGACAGAGCCATGCAATGCCCTACCTCCATATAGCTAACCCTGTATCTATCTCCCTGGCTTGCATCAGACACAAGATGGGGGAATGGAGTTGGATCCTACTGATAAGAATCCATCCCCTACATATTACAGCACCAGGGATTATTGGCAGCTGTAACCAATAACGTTGTGGCAAACATTTATTCAAAAACAAGTTGTGTATGTGTGACTATTTGTACTCTGGACCTCAGGACACCACCAGGCTCACTGAGAAATGACTATTCTTTCCAAAAACTACATTTTACTATAGTTAGATGGAATAGCTTCCTTATCAAAATAATGTCACTTGGATATGTACGTTATAACTTCTCTAGTATGATTTATTTATTTATTTATTTAGATTTATATTGCCACTTACTCGCCGAGGCAACTCGGGGCTATTGTCATATTGTCTGGCCAGATATCCCACTATGATAGTGGAGTAGATTGTACAGCCAGAGACTCAACACCAAGTAAGGGTGGTGGTAAATAACTTGACTCTCTAAAGGGTCCAACGGCTATGGGTGGATGATGGTCCCCTCAGTGGAGGAAATGCCATTGGAAACCATCATATTGGACCCAACGGCAAAATGAGCAGAAGAGGAACCACTATTTTGATTCTCTATGGTCATGGAGATGGAAGAGGCCATGCTAGATGAACTGGCTGTGAAGGCACACCTTGTTAATATCCTCAAGGCTGCAGCAGTCCATTGTAGTCCCTGTGTTAAATCCTGCATGTCTCATTTCATACGTGTCACAGGAATTGTTTCTTTGATCACAGTGTGTGGGTCACTTTATGACAAGCTGGCAGCCACCTTAAACAAATTCATGCCAATGGCATTTCTCCTGTTTGTCATTCTTCTTTTAACTGTGGACATTGTTTTCAGGGGGGAAAATGTATACTTGGATACGAGTAGCAGCCGCTGATGATGATGACGAAGAGTATAAGGTTGTCTCTTCATATAAGGAAGAGGAACTGGGGAAGGGAAAGATGGGAGCTACTAGGCCCTTCCTAGGATGGCAGCTACCCTCTATTCAGCAGGTAAGAATGAAGGTAGCACAGAGAACCTCTGGAGCCATTTGAACTTTTTCCGAGTCCCAACTTGTCAGAATTTGTGACACGTAATGAGCAGGGCCTTTGTATATATTTTTCTGTTGGCCCTATTTCCCAGTCTAGTTTCCAACCAACATTGCAAGAATGCATTGGCCAGCATCAAATTCTTCCAAGCCAACCTGAAGCCCTTGTCTCAAAATACAAAACACAAACTTGACTTGCAATGATTTGCAACTTTTTTTAAAATAGTGGAATCAGTGTGACCTGGACGGATCTCTGTCATCATGATAGAAAAGAATAATACTAAGAATACATGTCATCCAAATACTCCATACCCTCCACCACTTGGCTAGCACGTTCACATTCATGTTCATGGTCTTGTTCTTAAAGGCACCAGTCATGTTACAAGGACAGGAAAGTGCAAAAGGAAAACAACAACAACACAGAGTCATTATCTTAATTTGTTTTCTCATAGGAAAGTGTTTTCCAACAACAAGATGTTTCTTTCATGTCTGTTTTACTAATGTTAATGAGAAATAAAGGGACATGACTTATCACGAAACATTGTTTGACTAATGAACTAATGTTCCCTTGTGAGCTTTGGCTATATGACAGCTTAGTAGGACATCATCTTAAATTTACTAACTTTATATTCAGCTATTACAATCTGCCTGTGTATCTATCTGTCCTTCCTTCCAACATTTTTTTTAAAATAGTGAAACATATTCACATTTCATTTGTAGCTACCTAGTCTCAGTGTATGTCAGATATAGTTTTGTAATTGAATTCAGATCTAGGTGCATTGTTAAGAGGCTGGTAAAGCCGAGGGGCTGGCAGGCAGTAACAACAGGTACAGTTCTTGCTATGACTTGAAAGCTAGCCTGACCCAGAAGGCTATATCAACGTCAGGATGAGTCACATATTCCATTTTTATTTATTAGAGCAAAAACCACCCTTCCCTGGCTGCTGAGGTATGTTACATACAGTTATAAATCCTTAAGGAATCTGAATTTTGCAAATCTGAATATGAATCATTCTGATCTGCAATTCCTGCACCAAAATGTGGATGTCAATGAAGCAATCTTTTGAATTTTATGCTTGTCCAGATGCTGCAATGTTCATAGTTCTTGCCTCAAAATTTCTTTAAAATGCATTTTAAAATGTGTATTAGGAAAGAAAATGCATTGATACAGATACTTCATCCAGGAGAAAATATGCCTAAATATTTCCCTTGATTCCTTGATTGACCAGACTATCAAGGAATAAGTTCCTGTTGGTCACAACTCATTTTCCATTTGTTTCGCTGTCATGTTCTTCTTCTCCATGTTTAACCAAAACTTTTCATGATTGGATCTTCTCATCTTTTGGGGGGCCTGCCAAGGGGTCTTTTTACTCCTTTGAGA
Source organism: Furcifer pardalis (assembly GCA_030440675.1). NCBI lineage: Eukaryota > Metazoa > Chordata > Lepidosauria > Squamata > Chamaeleonidae > Furcifer > Furcifer pardalis. The sequence goes on from CP126892.1 coordinate 68,125,677, forward strand.
TGCCACTCAGTGACTGCTGCTGTCCAATGCCTGTCTGTCATTTAAGACGTGTCCAGCCTAGTGTAATTTCCATTTGTGATATTCAGCAACAGCTTTGTTGATTCTGCTTTGCTCTCTTATTTGGATGTTGGGGATGTGGTCGTGAAGGGAGAGCTTTAGGATTGATCTTTCTAAATCAGGGATTCTCAACCTGAGGTTCATGGGCTGGATGCGGCCTATGGCACCATTTCATGTGGCCTTCCACCACCTCCACCACACCAGAAAATGGCATGTGGTGGAGGAGGGGCAAAATGGCTGTCTGGTCCCCAAAGATGCCTGAGGGAGTGTGACCCGGCCCATGGCTTAAAAAGGATGAGACCTCATTCTTTAAATATATGATCTAAATATATGTTTAAATATATCTTTGTTAATATATTTGTAATGTAATATGCTAATAGGCTGGCTAGATAGTTAAGTGGGTTAGGTATCTAACCAGAAGCCAGAATTTGGGAGTTTGATTCCCTCCACTGTGCCTCCTGGAAGAAGATCCAGGCTGTGTAGTTCCAGGAAGAAGGGAATTGTAAGCCACTTCTGAATATTTACTATGTTAAAAACCCTGGAATGAGTCACCAGAAATCAGAATTGACTTCACAACACACAAGTTTTATTATTGCGAATGAACCCTTTCTCTCCCCCACCCCCCAGCAGCCAGCACCAGGCTCTGCCTTCTTGAGGCTTTACAAAAATGTGAAATCTAGGAAGACCTATAGTATTACTCTTTTGTTTTTGGGAAATTTACCAGCACCCTGCAATTTAAAGAACTAAACTGTAGTTTTCTTCGTTTGTGGGCAATGCTGATGCTTCACCTCTTTGTCTTTCTTGTTGCTGGTTTCTCACCAGTCCAAATAATGCACTACGATTTACACTAATACATATGTGCTAGCTCAAATCTCCAGGTATTACTGTATTTTGTTACTGGTTTTGCCTCTATTTATTTGGGCCCATTTGAATAGGGGTTCAAGTACAAGACTCAGTGCAAGACTCAGTGCAAGACCTTGCCTTCCTGAAACTGGAAGATGATTAATTCACATTTTAATTTTCTTAGCCTGTATTTTCTCTAACATGAATGTGCTAGCCTACATTATTGTTCTTTTTTTTTCCCAATCAGCTTTAGAACAGCTTGCCAAGAGGAAAGGGAGTCTGTTGATATGTGTCTGCACAAGCCTTGAAAGAATAACCCCAGACATTGTTAGCTCCGTTTTTTCCCTAAGGGAGGCATCCAGAATTGTTTTTGGAAATGATTCTAACTGAATTATTTCTCTTCTTTCTCTGTTGTGTGCATTCGCTGAGTTAATATGATTGCTGTGGACTGTACCCAAATCAATAGAAAACTGCTGTTCACATCAATGGGGTTATGATCAGGATCTTATTCTGCTTAACTACTTTGTGCAATTGCCTAGTGTTGGCTATACATGGTATTTTATTAAATGGAGGGGGACATGAAAGGAGCTTCCTCAAAGAATGCAATCTGACTACACCCTTTACCATAGGAGAGCAATAGGCAGGTGGAAGAATGGTAAAGCAGCTGGCATGGATGAGATTCAGGTTGAGCAGATTAAATATTTTGGACCAATAACAAAAAATGTTACTTAGCCTGTATAATAACTGCTTGAATGTAGTCCAGATACCAAAGATACCAAAGATATGGAGGAAGGCTCGGGTGATAGCTATTCTTAAACCAGGCAAGTCACCAGAAGACCAAAAAATCTACAGCCCATATCATTTCTTAGTCACAGTATATGAATGTTTAATCCTGAACCAACTGTCTGCAATAGTAGAACCCCGGTTTATACCACAGCAAGCTGGTTTCACACCTGGCAAAGACTGTACAGCACAAATTCTTAACACAGGACATAGAAGATGGTTTTTGAACTGAAGGAAATCACAGGTGTAGTGTTTATAGATCTCACTGGAGCTTATGACACATGCAACCACACAGCCTTGATGAAGATAGTCTCCCACATCACAAAAGATTTTAAATTCACAAAAACCACAGGCTGTTTATTGGAAAACTGTAGATTTTTTGTTGATTTCCAAGGACAACACAGTCAATGAAGAATTCAAATAAATTGGCTCCCACAGGGCAACGTGCTAGCCCCCACACTGTTTAACATATATACTAATGGTAAACCACTGCTGGAAGCAACTAAGAGCTTTCTTTATGTTGATGACCTGGCAATTGCCATACAGTGTGCAAGCTTTGAGGCTGATGAGAAAAAATGACTGAGGCTTTAAATTTAATGGCTATATATTATAGGGATAACCAACAGAAGCCAAACTGCCTAAAAACTCAACTCTGTGCTTTTCATTTGAAAAACCATTTGGTATCAAGAAGGTTGCAGGTGACTTGAAATGACACCAGGCTTGAAAACTGTGTCACCTCCCAAATACCTGGGAGTTACCCTTGATCAAACTCTCACTTTCAGGGCCCACTGCCTTAATATCAATCAGAAGGTTTTTTCCAGTAACAATATTCTGAGAAAAATAACAGGCACAAGTTGGGGTGTCCAACCACACACATTAAGAACTTCTGCGCTAGCATAATGTTACTCTGCAGGAGAGTATGTTAGTCCAATGTGGTGCAGATCAAAGCATGAAGGGCAGGTGGACGTGACCCTAAATGAAACAGCAAGATTGGTCACAGGATGCCTAAAACCAACCCCAATACAAAAAGTGCATTACTTAGCTGGCATCCCTCCATCATAATTCTGTTGAGAAAGTGCTGCTCAGAAAAAGTGGGTGAAAGCAAGTTCCTCAGAAACACACCTGTTATTTGATCACCAACCACCAAAGCAGAGACTGAAATCAAGGCATAGCTTCTTCACAACTTCTGCCCCTCCAAACAACCAGGCCCCACAGACCACCTTAGAACTATGGAAGACAAGGAAGGAGCTACCAAATAACTGGGCAGAACCACATGACTCTCTACCACCTGGACAAGAACAATCATGGCCTGTGTGGAAAGCTTTAAATAGACTGCATGCAGGGGTAAGAAGATCAAGGGCTAATTTGAGAAAGTGGGGTTTCCCTATAGATGATAGTCTGTGTGAATGTGGAGAAGTACAAACTATCTCCCATATGATACAATGCACATGATGCTCCTCAACATGCAATGAGGAGGACCTTATGTTAGCAAGAGGAAATGCTGTTGAAGTGGCCTGATATTGAGCAGATGTCATCTAGCCCATTTTAATTCTATTTTGTTTTTAGATATGTTACATTTAGTTTTGTATGTTATTATATGCTGGTGGTGCATCTGACACGAATAAAGAAAAGAAAGAATTAAATTAGGTTTTATTTTACTTTACTGTTATTCTCTTCTAATTCATGTGTAAGAAAATATTTTTAAAATCAAAAGAAAATATGCATTTGCATTTAGGTATCTAAAGCCCAAGGCTAGTGTTGGCAGTTTTTATGCAGATATAATATATTCACAATGAAAGGCAAGTTGTTAGGTCTTGAGGTACGATAAACATCAATTTTGAATGGGACCGAGAGCCAAACAGAGAGAATCACAATTTATGTATAAATGAGGGCTTGTCTGCTTTTTCACATATGGGTCATAGGCATTTGAGATCTGAATATACGTATCTAACAAGTTTCTCTTCTGGTATAACAGAATGATAACAAATCATTCTTCTCAGCTCATCTTTTCTATTTTATTTATTGTTTTTATTTAAAATATCTAGCACCCATCCTTCATCTCAAATCGAGGGTAACTTTCAATTGAAGGGATTAAATAAAGAAAGAAATATCAGTTAGAATTTTAAAAAATCAGTATAATTTCCAGTAGAAACAGATGGGAGATGAGGAAATCTGGCTACATTAAGACAGACTTTGCCTGGCATCTAACCCTCTTTGCCATCTTATCAAATTTGTAGATGACACCAAACTTAGAGGAATAATTAATGCTTCAAAAGATAGAATCGGATGGATTTTCAAAATAAAAAAAGTTCAGTAACATGGAATAAAGCTTTTGGTGTAAATGAGATGTACCAATAAAGTATGAGAGGAAGAAGGCTCAGCAGCAGGGCTCATGAAAAGGTTAGTTTATCCTGACAGACCACGAATAAAATGTGAGTCAACAGTGTGGCACAGCAGAAACAAATGTTATACTTGATTGCTTCCAAAGAGGTGTAGTGTCTAGATCAGAAGTATTTAGTATCATACTCCTCTGTGTTGACCAAGCCTCACCTGGAATACAATGTCTGCTTTTGGGCATGACAACGTGAGAAGATATTGAGGAGCCATAACTGTTGTAAAGAAGTATGATCAGAATGATGAAAGATCTGAAAAATAAGCCTTGTGAAGAATGATTAGTGGACCTCGACATGAAAAGAAAAAAAAACATGAGAGGTGAAAGGTATTCAGATATTTGAAGGGATTATATATGGGTAATGGAGCAAGCTTTTTTTCTCCCATTCCAGAGGGTAGGACTCAACATAATAGGTCCATATTACAGTCAAGCAATTTTAGCTAAGCATTAGGAGGAGTATCTTGACAGGTAGAGCACTTCAGCATTGATACAGATTGCTCTGGAAGATGTTGGTTTCTCTTTCATAAGGAGTTTTTGAGTGAGGGTTAAATGATCTGCCCACATTTACTCTAATTGTGGATTTCCTTCTCATGCCAGTCCCTTCTAGCTATACAAAACCAAATAATCCACTCTAGGCTTCTTCTTGGAAGTTATATAAGACAACCACTGGAAAGGTCATTTCTAGACTGCCACCCTCTTCAGTTCAGAAGGTGGGTGCTGATGGATGTGGAAAAATATGCAGCTATGCTAGCTCAGGTAAATGTTTTTCTCTGGGAGCTAATAGAGGCAGTGTTTGGAATATATTACTGTGTTGCTTCTTACCTACATACACATTTGTTCCTCACCTACATACTTGTTCCTCTCTCCCTCCATGTATTTTACTTTATAATCACTTAGCCATTTATGAAGACTATATCTTTCCTCCTGTCCCTTTAGTGTAATTATCTAAGGAAGCATACTTTTCTTGCTGAAGGTGGCCATTTCTTGATAATTCCAAATGTCTGCTTTCATCCAGGTAATGAGAAATAGGCACAGTAGGGTCTGAAGAAACTATAACAATATTTACACAAGTTTATAGACAGTTCCTTAAATGCTCAGCTTGCCACCTAGTGAGAGCTTTAAAGGTTAAGACCAGCATTTTGAATTATTCTCAGGAGTGGACTGGTCCTGGAGAATTAAGTTACTTCTCATGGTGAGCAAGGTGGTCTAAGTGCCAAAGCAAAATAAAAATTCAGATGAAATAAATCCAGATGTCTAACATTCCACCACCAGCAAACACTCAAGTGCATTTCTCCCACATATTTTTTTTCTAGTGGATGAGCAATTAAGGGCACGTGTTGTACTACTGACTGGGTGCTTTGACATTCAAGTGGAAGCCGAGAAATATAAGAGAAGATTTCACCCATAAACAATGTGACCTTTTCCCAGAAGGATCTTTACTTTGATACCAGGAAGTAGGTCATGGAGATTTCACACAGAGTTCTAATAATTGGCATGCCCCCCTCTGCTGTGTAGCTCATCAGAAACTGTGTGACTGTGTGTGGGGGTGTGTGTGACACCACAGGACAATGCAGTCTTGATAATTTCAGGTTTTCCCCATAAACATATTTCTTATCTACTTGTTCCAGTTCTTCTAAAAAGCAGCTCTAAGGATGTTGAGGGAAGTAAAATTACCAGGGAATAGGCCTGCTGAAGCCAGTGGGATTCCAACATGGCTGCTTTTCAGTGTTGAAGACCATTGTTTGTATCACTGTATGTGATACCTACAGTCAAATTTTATGCATGCTTATTTTTATTTATAAAAACATTTTAATCTTGGGTTGAAATTCCATTGAGTAACTGCTCAGTTTTATACCCACAATATGCCAAGATGGAAGTGCCATCTATGAAGTGTGGTGTTGGCACACTGAGTAGCCTGTCAAAACAGGAACCACACGACAAATATAAAGCCAGACCATAAATAAATAGCCATGGAAATATACTCACACACTAAAAGGATTAAAACATTTTAAGTAACAGATAACTATACAAAATGGGGACTTCTGTTCCATGTGGATTTCTTTTAAATCAGGGCAAAAACAAGCATTACATACTTCCCCCCCTTCCCTCCTAAAAGCCGATGAAAAGGCACTTTTTGGCTACAAACTGTGTCCCAGCAGGAGACTTTCCAGGCTGGGACCCTGAGCCAAATTGTCCTGCCTAAAGCTGTTGTTAGCATAAGCCAAGACAGGTGGATGACAAGCCAGAATCTTAGCAGGTTTTTAGTGATTTATTAATATAGTTATTCCCCTTATTACTTTTTTGCATTTCTACTTCCAAAAACATATAGCAGAAACTAAGGGGCGATATAAGCAAGAAATAAAACAACAACAGTATTAAGAATGCATTTCATCGAGGTTCTACTGTATATCTCTACACTCCATGCCACCATTTTGTACCTTTCTGCCAGAACAGACATTACTATACTCTTGAATTTTTTGGAATAGTAGCTGTGTTAGTCTGTGGTTCAGGCATCTCAGGAAAAAAAAACACAAAATAAACCAAATAAAATAAAATAAAAAACAGTAGCACTTTAAAGACTAACTGCTATATTTTCACTGTTAGCTTTCGTGGATCAAGTCCACTTCATCAGACAAGGAATGAAACTTACAGGCATGTTCTTATATACCAAACTCAGGAGGTCGACAGGAGAAGGGTTGGTGTCAAGCAAGATGAGAGGCAAGCAAGCACAAGAATGGGTGATACTGCATTCTTGTGCTTGCTTGCCTCTCATCTTGCTTGACACCAACCCTTCTCCCGTCGACCTCCTGAGATTGGTATATAAGAACATGCCTGTTAGTTTCATTCCTTGTCTGATGAAGTGGACTTGATCCACGAAAGCTAACAGTGAAAATATAGCAGTTAGTCTTTAAAGTGCTACTGTTTTTTATTTTATTTTATTTGGTTTATTTTGTTTTGTTTTGTTTTCTGAGATACTATACTCTTGGCTCCCTCTAGTGGACCTCTGTATTCTGTTAAATAAGCAAGGGAATATCATAAACCTGATACTGTATGTCCACATTTCGGATATAAAGATATTTTGCTAATCCAAATCTTTTTAGAAAAAAAAAAGGTGAGAATTCCCAGCCTCAAATCTTCAAGATAATACCTTGTATCATAATGTCAAGTATGCTGAGTGCAACTAAGCTTGGTTATTGTTACTATCTTCTTTTTCAATGAAATGACAGATATGAAAGGAAGGCTTCAAAAATATCTTTGAAACAGTAGTGGTCATCAGTAGGCTCGCCCTGTTCACCAAAACTGGTAGCAGAAGTTCTGGCTGGCCCCGCCCATCCAAGTTTTGAAATAAAGTAAATCTAATTCAGGTGCAACACAGGGCTTTCACTCTGGCCACGCCCACCATACCACACTGACGGTATGGTAGTAATTTTTTGGGAGCCCACCACTGCTTTGAAGTGTAAGGGAAATTCATTAAAAAAAACAGGGGAGAAAGAAGTGGATTTGGTTCACAAAAACTCACATTTAAATATAGCAGTTAGTCTTTTACGTGCCACAACATTTTTTTGCTCTTTTGTTTTGTTTACTCTCTGATATGTTTCCACAGACTAACATTGCTACCACTTCCAAAAAAATTTGCTCCCATTTCCCTTTGTTTGTAACATCACTAGTGTCTTAAAATTCCATCTGCTCCTATGATATTAGCCGCAGGACTATTGTTGTTGTCAATTTGTTTTTTTTTTAAGTCACTGGGTATTTACTGTACATTGTAGCATTGGGGATGATGACTGCTTAATCTAGTACAGCAAGAATTTAAGGGCAGAGTAAAGAAAGAAAAAAGAAAATGGCAGTGAATTCTGGTTTTACCACACTGCCAGTACAGGCACTAATCCTTTAGCTATCTGTGATATCATATCACTGCAACCAATATGAAAACTTACCAGTCAATTGATAAGAATGTGTCACTTTATTTAGGGATATTAGAAAAATATGATGTACTCATTAGAGAGTAATGAATTGGTTGTTTTTGCTTGCTCCTGTACTTGTCCCCTCTTAAAAATACATCGACAAGATATTTCCTTCTTATTGAAGAAGAAAAGTGAAAGTTGTATTTAGCTTGTGTCAAAAGGAAATTAATAGAATTCTCAGTCAACTGTACAAGCCAAATCCAGATTTGGTTGCTTTTATTACAGTGAGAACCATGTTATACCTGCCTGCCCTGTTGTTTGGTTGAAAGCACAGGCATTCTAATAATAATAATAATAATAAAAACACCTGAGCACCTAAGGCTTTTGGTAGGATTTGGAAAGTGATCCATTAGTTCTACTTTCACTGTCAGATTTAAGACCTTAAGTTCCTTCCACTAAAGCAAAGGTAAAGGTTTCCCTTGCTCGAAAGCCAGTCATATCCGACTCTAGGGGTCAGTGCTCATCTTTGTTTCTAAGCCGAAGAGCCAGCGCTGTCTATTTCTGCAAACGTTTCCTTGGTCATGTGGCAGGCATGACTAGACACCGGAGTGCATGGAACACTGTTACCTTCCCACCAAAGTGGTCCCGATTTATCTACTTGCAATTTCTTGCTTTCGAACTGCTAGGTTGGCAGGAGCTAGGACAGAGACGGGAGCTCATTCCGTCCTGCAATCCTTTTCAAAAATAAAGCAAAGAAAATCCTGCCCATCCCTCTCCATCATGCAACCATGGTAGCTTGGAAGACAAAATTTATATATGTTATCAATTCTCAACACCTTGTGCAGCAATCACTATAGGTAGAAACATACAGTCAAACCTCTCATAATGAGCAAGTTTTTTGCTAAGTGGTCCGACTCGCATAACAAATTTTTCGCTATGCGAGTCATACTTTTCCCTATGGAAAAACTCACATAACAACCATTTCTATGGGGAAAACTAGCATAGTGAAAATTTTTCACTATGCGAATTTTCCCCCTTGAGATGCTTGTTATGCAAGTTTTTCCATAGGGAAAGTCTGACTCGCATAGTGAAAAATTCGTTATGCGAGTCTGACTTGCATAGCAAAAAACTCGCATAGCGAGCAGCCTCGCAGGACAAATTAAATTCATTATGCAAGATATGACTGTATTATAGAAAGTCATGTGGAGTCAGTATTATGCCACTAGGAACTTCTGAATTGAAGCAGTATTAAAACCAGAAGGTTCTTGTGTTTCTTTTAAGCAGACAACAATAATGCTGTGATTATCCAACAGACGACATTCACAGTTATAGTATACAATGTTCGACATAATAAAAAGTTAACACAAGGGTGTATTGGAAAAATTCTGTTTTATGAATAGCTTTTTCATGCCAGCAATCTATTTTAGCTCTCTATAAAGACTCCCAGCTGCAAAGGCTAATTATAACAAACTTTAACATTGGTTGAACTTTGGAACGAACTTTCCATGTACTTAGTCATACATGCCATAAAGAAGATCCAAAAAAATTTCACACAATTTCAAATGAAGAGATGTTAATACTCTGGGTTTTAAGAATATCAATTGCTCAGTAACACTTACACTGCTTAGGTTCTGTATAATAATACTTCAAGTGGATTTTTCCAGCCAGAGTTGCCAGTGAAGACTACCCTACATGATAAGGAATGCCAGTTTAGTAAGAAATTACATATGAGCAGCCCTTGATTAAAAGTGCATTAAGAAATCTAAGCTGAGTTGGTTGACTATATTCTCAGGCTTGCCCAAAGTCTTCCCAGCAAAACTGAAGCAAGCACACTGTGAAGAATATAGAACACTTGAGTACAGTTTAGAACTGTCATGTTCAGCTGACACTTTGGCAAGATCTTAGAGTTCTCTTCAAGCCCTGCTTAGAGACATGAGAAACTGAACTAGAGATATACTGCATGGAAAGAAATGGCTCCCTTGAAAAGGACACCAGCCAGTCTCCCTTCCCTGATTACCATTTAAGTAAAAATTTTGATGGCGTTCTATCAGTACAGCATGTTCTTCTATTGGGATCAGTGAAGACTGGACTAAGCTTTCCACAGCCCACAAAGGAAAATTATAATAGCAGAGTTATAAACTGCCAATGTAGAAGTCCAGACAAGTACAGACTGCTTCTTTTGATACCAACAACCCCAACTTTTCCTATTTCCTATATGTTGATATTCCTGTATACTGTATATTGTTCAGATTCTATCCATTGGTCTATTCATCCATCCACATCTCTTTCTCTCTCCCTCCTGTCATGTATCCAGTTACATCCTATCCTTTCCTTCCACCCAAACATCTATTCTTCACACTTAGGTGTGATATCCTGGCTGAAATGCAATGACAGTGATGTCAGTGATTGCTACTGGGTTTTCCAACTCACAGTGCCACCTGACAATATATTTAAATAAACTATTGCTGGGTTACTATTGTCATCAATTCCTGCAATTCATACCATCAACTTTTGGGTCAAGCCTACATTGCTTTCTCATGGTGTCAAGGATGTGTATAGATAATACACAGATAATGTTGCCTACTTCTGCAAAACAAAACCTTCAGTAAATTTGTGATTTCTATCACAATTTATCTATTTATTCATATTTTAAAGTACAGTGGTACCTCATACAATGATTTTAATCCATTCACGGGGCTCGTTGTTGTATGAAAAAATTGCTATATGATGCATGCATCGCATAGCAATTTTTCCCTATGGGATGCATCATACAATGATTTTTATTTTCACTAAGCAGTTTTTTCCATTGAAAATTTTTTGTATGATTTTTTTCCATAGGGAAAATCATTATACGGGATGCAATTTTTTTCTAAACCTAACTGTTATGCGTTTCCGTTGCTATACGGGGCAATTGTTATACAAGGTTCTACTGTATATTAGTCTGTGAGTCATGCAAAGAAATTTTGTCCTGGAATGGTAACATAAATACAAAAAATAAATAGTTGGGGAAAGACAAAGCATAACAGAAGAGATAAAAAGTGGCTTTGCCATTAAACAAAGCAATTTCCCTCAAAAAAATCAGCAAGATGATTCTGAAACTCTGCCAACTGAACAAACAAAGCCCAAGCTTTTAGTTTTTTTAAAGGATTGGTTTGCCAGTCTATTACTGCAAATCTTTAATTATAATCAGTATAAGAAATATGTTCAGTAAAAGCAACATCAGTGTCAATAATTTGCAAAACCATTGCATTTTGCACAGATGTCAGAAACAGTTTCAAAGTTACTGACACGGCTCAGGAACCATCTGTATGACCAACTTATTTCGACATAGATGCACAATTTTAAATTCCATTATCAGATAAATTACTCATTCTTCTGAACCTTTTAAGTATGTAGGATGTGGTGTTTGCTTAGAATCAAATGGTAAATGCAATGGACCAAACTCTGGAAACTATTGAGATGCAAAATCATTTAATTTGAGTAATTTGTAGGAAATAATGAATGCAATTGATTTTAAAAACATTATCTTATAAATTTCCAGTTGGTGATTATTTATTACCTTCTTCATAATTCACTGAGGGTGTCTGCAACGACACGTCTAATAGCACTTAGTTTAATTCATCATGCATGATAAATTCACATGGTAATGTTGTGTGCCCAAATTTAGGTCAAAGTTCTCTGGGAAGTCTTCAAGAACCAGCTTGATTGGAATAAATGGTTGCCACATAACAACAATATTAGCAAATAGTGTTCTTGCAGTTGTCACAAGAACTAGTGCAAGAGAACACTTTAGTGCTTGGCTCAGTAAACTACAGGTCTGCATATGAAAGTTAGAAAATTGAGATCTTAATGCATGGTCTTCGTGGCAGAACAAACATGAGATAAAGGGACCTCAGAGAAGTCAAGAAATGCCATTGGTGAATTTAATGGAAAGATCCTTCCATCCCTTTTATTATGCTATGTCTAACCATGTGACATACGAAAGGCTCCCCCCCCCCCCAATTCCATTTTTTAATTCAGGTGTGTAGGTTTTCAGCCTCTAGGTATTTCTGGAGTGCTGCTCCCACAATTCCTTCAGATGTTGAAAACTCACCATTCGCTAAGAAGACAGAGACCGATTGACATTGCAATCCAGCAGCAACACATTCGTCTCACCTGTTTTACTAATAACTCTTGCATTTTGGCACAATTCTTATAATTAAGTATTAGCCCATAAATAACAAGCTGGCCACTGTATTTTTAAAAAAATAAAGGAATGAGAAGAAAAGAGAAAAAAGGCTTCCTTTCCTTTGTTTTGTCTGTCTGTGATGAAAAGTTCCTAGAGCTGAACCCCAAATACCTGTCATAACTCCTGAACAGCATCCTTACACATTCAATGGTTGGATTAGCTGTCCTTATCTTAAGGAAATGGTCACCTTCAAAAGCAGAATGACTGGCAAGTCCTATTATTTTCAACAGAAAATCACCTGCAAGCCCAACCATGAAATACGTGTTATCGAGTGCCCTAGATGTCACTTTCAGTTTGTTAGGAAAAACACCTTTGCCCCATTTAGAAATAACAAGTTAGCAATCAGAGCATAGAAGCCTTAGCAATCTGCTGCAAGACAGTTTAATTTAGTTGACTCTGTCCTTTCAGATATAAGAACTTTTTCAGTTGAGAAATTGGTGAAGAAGAAGAAGAAGAAGAAGAAGAAGAAGAAGAAGAAGAAGAAGAAGAAGAAGAAGAAGAAGAAGAAGAAGAAGAAGAAGAAGAAGAAGAAGAAGTTTTTCTAGGGAAAGATTAATGGCCAAAACAGGTGAACAGAGAAGAAATGGGAGGGACAACCCCTCTTTCCACACAATCCAACCCAAAACCAACTATGAGTACCCAAACTCTCCCAAATGCTATTTTTTTCAGGCATGCAGTTGCTCAGGAGAGAGATATGGAGTTCTCTTAACTGATATGGAGTTCTGGTGTGCAGTTAGATTTATACTGTAGATGTAAAACCTCAGACCTTAAGGTGGATTTTGTTTTTAAAAGATGGATAATGTTTTTATGTTTACATATGCATTTCATTCTTATGTATTTGTTTTGTAGATACTACTGCCATAATATCCAGGTATGAAACAGAATTATGGCCACACCCACAGATGATATTTCATTCAAATTATGGGAAGTGTCACTTCATGAGCACAACCAGCCTTATTCCATTACCATGTCCAAAAAACTGCACCACTGTGTGAACAGAAGGGATGTATTCCTGTTACATAAATGAATTAGAATCCAAAGCAAAGTAGAAGTATTTATTGGTTTCTGAACTAATTCAAAGCAAAGCAAGGAAGACTGAGACAGTTCTCAAATTGTATTAGGGCTCTCTGAAGTGCTGAATATTTCTTAGGAATTTCATGGGTTTACAAACACTCACGTGTGTGTGTGGGGGGGGGGGGGAAGGGAGGATGCTGTAAAAAAGTACCATGAATTCCAAAGCAGAAGGACATTGAGAGTTTAAACACCAATTAAAAACCAATTTTCTCCTGGAAAACCCAACCAATGAACCCCAAGGTGATCAGCAGCCTTTTCAGTAGTTAGAGGAAGAGTGCATTGGAGTTTCTTCTTCTCTTTTAGGAAACTGCAGGTCTCACCCCATCCACTAAGCGAGCACGTTCCTTTTCTCACTCCTTGTGCCTTCATTTCCCTGTGCCTACTTATAAGTAAGGTAACAAATGTGACACACAGAGGAGCAAATAAGGTACAGTAAAACCCCAACTTACATATGCCTCAGGTTACATAAAATTCAACTTACATAATGATTTTTTCAGTATAACCATGTCCCAATTTACATAAATGTCCCGATTTATACAACCCAATTTCCTATGGTTTCAAGTTAAGTAAAAAATTCATTTTTTCCTATGGTTTTGCCTTGATTTACATAAATATCAGTTTTCTATGGTTTTGCTCCGGGTTAAGTAAAAAATTCATTTTTCCTATGGGTTTGCTTCAAGTTAAGTAAAAAACTGATATAAAAGCCTATGGAACAGGCTTTTTATGTAAGTAGGGGTTTTACTGCTTTGTGCCCATTGGGGAAGTGAAGCTGCTAGTCAAGTGTCATGTGTGCTATGGTGGATGTACAGAGTGCTAAAATAATTATGTTGGCAGTAAAATAATGAGCTCTGGAAATGAAAGTTAGTTTTAAATTGAAGCCTTGAAAATAGTTTATTGTAGTCATTATAAACATATATTAGCATATTCTCAAGTTCTCCAAGGTCATTTTCTTTCTGGCAAAGAAATATGTTTTTATCTTGGAATGTGTTTTTCTCTATGGTATATAAACATTAATGTGTTGTTACTTGAAATATGTAAAGATATAAGAGCAAAAAGGAAGAAAACATTAGCAAGCCTATACTGTCATCTTCAAATTACACAGCACCTTGGTCCCCCAACTTTGGGGACCCTGCCACCTTAGCAACTAGAAGATGCTGGGACACATGGTATGGCAGTGTTGATATGTTGGGAATTAGACAAAAAAAGTATGCTATTGTTTACATGGTCATTTGTCAAATTCTCTAACTCCGGGGCCAGGAACAAGAACATTGGCAAAGTCAATGAAAATGCATTGAAGCACATCTCAAGCATTCAGCTCCACAGGTTCATCCTAGGGCAATAAAGAATATGTTTATGCTTAGTTATGGTCAATTAAAAGATATAAAAATATCCACAAAAGATAGGGGGTAACACATCACAAATCTATACAAGTCTACACCTATATGCATATGTAACATAGAACATTCTAGAAAAATAAAACTTCTGGAAACAGACAAGCTGATATGACTGAATTATCATAACATTGAAACACATATTTTGAAACTCAGATGAACTTGACCTGTTTCATTTTGGATTTAATTCTTTACTAGAATAAATGCCAGTTGTGATGATCATAGGTTTCAGACTTTTTCCCTCAAGGTCTATAAGTTTCTATAAGACTCTTGGGAAATGTGAGAACACATTTTTTGTTGTTGAGCACACTGTGTAAATTTGAATAAATTCCACAGATCTCAGTGGGTTTGGAGGAAAGAAGATAAGAGGAAAAGAGGGGAACTGGTGGGAGCTTTCCCTGAACCTTGAAAGTTGAGTAGTAGCTAATGGTTTTACTTGGGTCATAGTGTTTGATTCCCCCCCCCCCCATTTTGATTTCCATACACATACCCCATTTGGATAACTGCAAGCACATAAAATACTTTGAAACATTCAGATACAGAGTAATAAAACTTTATGATCTACAAATTTAATTTTTGTGTCATAATACTAAAGCCAACCTTCTGCCACAAAGATGACAGAACACAGGGGTACAGCAATCTGATTCTATGTTATAAAGGGAGAATTAAGCTAACCAGTTGTGCTTTGTAAGCAAAGCAATTGGGATCAAATTGAAGTGGACATTCTTCACACTGCTCTAATGTATAGACAAAAGAAACATCAGTGTTCCAAATCATTGTAACTAGTTCTCTGTTACTGGTAGAAAACCAGGTACAGTTGCACCTCACTTAAAGAGCATAATGTGTTCCACAGGATTGTTCTTTAAGTGAGGCACTCTTTAAGTGAGGCATTCTTTATGCAAGGTTTGACTGTATCTGCTACTGGAAGAAGAGTAAAATGGAATTCAGCATTTTTTTAAAAAAATAATTTTTATCTGGTCAATTTTGCCAGGGACTCATTTACATATGAGTTTCCTGGTAACTGCATTATGCTTGGAGTCAGAGTCGACAGAAATACAATTCAACTGTGGTCCAAGTCTTCTAGTATCTCTTTACAAACAAATACTTTGCTATATTAATCCAGTTTTATGTGATTATGAATAAGCTGCACCACAGTCAGTATCACTGAGATGGAGTCAGCCATCTGTTAAGATGCAAGTTTGTATGTTTTTATTGAAAATTTGAAGACAGACAACTGTTGAATCTGAACTGTTGATGGAGCTTAATTTTTTAAAAAAACTTTTACCAGAACAGAAGTTGTTCTCACTCCTGGAAAGCTGAGCAGAAGTTAATCAGATCTCAGAGACAGTGACATTCTTTCAGGTCCATTGCTATTTTCCTGCTATTGTGCACAACATTTTGAATGACCCAAGATAAATTTCATTTTTATAAGTTGTCAAACTTCAATTATGGTCTCTTCTGCTTAGCAAGTATTGGAGAGAATGATTGTATAGAACAATGGCTCTTCTTTTGATGAGAAATTCTCCAAGGTTTCAGACAAGAGGTCCTTAGGTGTTGGAGAGGGTGAGTGCAGATTGAACCAGGGAGCCTCTAATAAACTGAGAAAAAAGTCCAAGATAGAGATTCTTGCTATCTTGAGGGTTTTTTTCTGTGCCATCCACAGCACTATAATGTGCAACCCGAAAAAAAAGTTAAAACTTTTTCTGTTTGTTTAACAAAGACATGAGCCACCTTTGCCATTGGATTGTATACAAGTATCACTGAACTCAAGACTGAAAAAAAAGGCTGACAGTCTGAAAGGCAGCAGTGAAGGATTTAGAAAAAGTCATCAAGTGTAAGGATATAAAATTAGAGACCAATATCATCCACATTCTTGTATTCCCGATCACTATCTTGGAGTGTAAAGGCTGGACAATGAGGAAACCTGACTGGGGGAAAAAGTATACATTTGAAATATGGTGCTTCTTTGGGTAATTTTGCAATTGTCTATTGCTTTTGGAACAGATGAAAAGACCATACTGCTCCCCGCCCCAGTATATCTGAGCACTTACATCTTGCCTTTCCTGGAATGAGTTCTCTTCCTTGCCAACTTTATTTTCAAAATATCCCTGTCAGGCAGATCAGGCTAAAATAATGTGCCTGGCCAATAAATTTTCACAGCTCATGAATGTTAATTTCTTAAACTCTAGTCCTACAACTGCTAGTCCTAACCACTGCACCACAATGTCTCTATGTACTCATTCCAAGGGTTATTCTAGAAATGAATAATTAGCATTGGTTTCACTTACTAGGTTCTAAACAGATGGACAGGTAAGTGGAACAAAAATATTCAAAACACTCTTCTCAGATTAATCTTGACAAGTGACATTGTAGTAACAGAGGAGGGACTGCAGTGACTCAGTTGTTAAGAAGCTCCTCTTGTTAGATGGAAGGCTGGCAAGTTGGCAGTTTGATACCTGAGTACTGCATGAATCATTTGGGGACATGAAAGGAGCCTCATTTGGGTATTCACTGAGTGGAGTTTTTTCACAAAAATCCTTTCAACCGAGAATAATTTCTAACACAAAATTATGATTAGTAGTAACAGAAGAATATTTAACATACAATGAGATTGGAAAGAGATGCCTTAAATGTAACCAAACAGGATTGCATTATGAGTAGGATCCAGAATTGTATGAGTGCACTGTCAAGTAAATGTAACAGTATATGAAAGTCTTAAATTTTTAAATAAACATAGTCATCATCATTTTGAGTGTATGGTTTCCAAGAGTATGACATCTGCATGATTATTATCGTTTTTAAACAAACCATAGACAAGGAAGAAATTAATTATTTTCTTACAAATGAAGTCCATAAGATTTATGGATTTATGGCTGTTAATTGTATATCTCCAATTTTCTCTTCTTTCCAGTATTCCTTGATTTGAGGAAAACACTCAAATGTTGCTGAACTTATGTCAATCAGATTTAGAAACATGTTCTGTTTTAATGGTTTCTCTGTTTTTGGTTCAAACTATTGACTTGTGGTTTCTAAATAATGAAAATAAATTTGTCACTCTGCCCCACCCACCCACCCAGTGCACTGGCTGAAGCATACATATGCATGTATTCATTGGAAGAAATCTTGTTGTGCATTTATGTATGTGTGATGGTAATAATGTTATCAGCACTGGCAAGTCACTGTTGATTGAAGGCAAATCACCACTGATATGGAGAACACATGGTTTAAACAGAATGCATTGAAGTCAATTTCAACCCAAAATTGCAAAATAACATGTTTAGTCAACAATGATCTGTGGGGTACACAAAAAGTGCTTCCTTGAACATTGTGGTATTTTTCAACCACAAGCAGGTGGACCCTGAGAATGGCAACGTTGTGAAGGCTAATCCTTCTCACACTAGGCCACACAAATGGAACAATGGAATGAGTTCACCAAAAAGTTCCTTCATTTTGGAAGTTTCATATCTGGCCTAGGAAGAAGAAGAAGAAGAAGAAGAAGAAGAAGAAGAAGAAGAAGAAGAAGAAGAAGAAGAAGAAGAAGAAGAAGAAGAAGAAGAAGAAGAAGAAGAAGAAGAAGAAGAAGAAGAAGAAGAAGAAGAAGAAGAAGAAGAAGAAGAAGAAGAAGAAGAAGAAGAAGAAGAAGAAGAAGAAGAAGAAGAAGAAGAAGAAGAAGAAGAAGAAGAAGAAGAAGGAATTTTTTTTTTAGAAGGAAATTTCTTTCTGTCAACCACTGCCATCATTTGTATCTGTCGGGTTCCTTCTGTCTTACCATCATTCTTTTAGCATATACTCTGAGCCTTGCCACCACACTGTCCACCGCTTGTTTGGGATCTGCCAGCTTTCCCATCTTCCCTTCCTGTCCCCTTTGGAACATCAGAGCGCTTAAGGCAAACAGATTGATTAATCGAACCAAGGACCAGGGCACTTTCCAGTTCTCCAGCTTCCCTTTCTTTCTCAGCCCCTTCCGCCCCTTTCCTGGCTCTGTCCCCGAGAGAATCGTCTCTGCTCTCTGTTCCTTTAAATAAGGCCAGTCCAATTTACTTGCCAGAGCTCCCCAAATTTCTTGCGATGAAGGACATTCTTTTGCAAAATGCGAACAGGTTTCTCTCGGGGGTTTCTGGTCTGTTATCCCACCTCTAACATTCTGGCATCTTATCCTCCTGCACTGCTGTTCCTCTTCCTTTTTCCACGGGTAGGTCGCTCCTACATTAAGTACCTGATGATATGCCCTCCACCTCGTTTCCCACAGACAGAGGGGTATATTCCCATCTTTAAACACAGACAAGTCCTCCTCCCCTGGCTGCAGATATTCCGGCAGATTAGTCTTAGAAGCCCACTTCCCTCTGAATGGCCTAGCGATTCTTTCCTCTACGGCCTCAGTGTAAATAACCCACTTTGACTCCCTCACTGTATCGGCAATCTTAAGTGTGTTTTCCCTCACCGCCCAATGATTGACTGAAGAAGAAGAAGAAGAAGAAGAAGAAGAAGAAGAAGAAGAAGAAGAAGAAGAAGAAGAAGAAGAAGAAGAAGAAGAAGAAGAAGAAGAAGAAGAAGAAGAAGAAGAAGAAGAAGAAGAAGAAGAAGAAGAAGAATGATATGCCACTACTGATGACATACTCATTGCCATGCATGTAGACATGTTCAACATTATTTCAGCCTAGATTAGTGATAGTAAAAACAGGGCAAGAAGTGGGCAACTACCAAGGGGCTGGGGTTATTTTTGTCCTGTTTTCACTATTTTCTGAGCTATTCTAAGGCTTCTTTCTTTTTTCTCTCCCCCTCTTTTTTTTTTTTGGAACCTGAAAGAGGCTGTGGGGAAGGAGAGATTGCATTTTAATGACAAAGGTACATCAGAGTTGGTTCAATTTTTCCAGTCCCTTTTTCTTTGTGTGAAGGTTTTGGGGAGGTCTATGAAGTCTTGAAGGGCACTTGTGGGTTACTTGCAACTGAAGAACCACACTACCCCATCTCAAATTATGCAAAAATAAACTTTCCTTGCATTGCAAATTTAGATTCATATTCTTGATAACAGAATAATAATTATTCAAACTTAAAATGATAGATTTATGTAAGGGGGAAAGACAATTCCTTTATTTCTCTTTGTAAAGTTCAAAATGAGAATAACATATTTGGAGGGGAATTAATCAGGGCATGCCATTGTACATCAG
Organism: Furcifer pardalis; assembly: GCA_030440675.1. Lineage (NCBI taxonomy): Eukaryota > Metazoa > Chordata > Lepidosauria > Squamata > Chamaeleonidae > Furcifer > Furcifer pardalis. The sequence goes on from CP126892.1 coordinate 68,145,518, forward strand.
TGGTATAGAAGGAACAGAGCAAAAGAATAACTGCCATTGTATTTCAATAGACCTCAAACCCTTTTGTGACATTGTTTGGAACCTGTGGTGTAGGAAGAGTTTAAAGACCTATTGTAAAAAGACTCAAAATTCTATTTATTAATTAGAATAGTCAGAGTCTGCTTTATATCTTGAACACTGAATAACCTTTATTCATGGAATATAGCTAAGCCCTTAAGCTTGAGTGATTTCCTGCTTTCACTTATGTTTAGCAAGAGTATACCTTTACTTTGTTATTGTTCAGGTCTGAACTTATATTTTATGTTACAGCCTTTACTGGTGGGGAATGTACAATTATAATGATATTAAGTTTTTGAGCTAACTGTTCCTACCAGATATATAATGTATCATCAAATAAACAGTCATGTTTATACCTATGTTTATCTCCATTAAAGCAGGAGAAGAAACAGTTGAATAGAAAACTGGAAGGAAGGAAAGGATATTTAATTCACACACCATGGTTTGTATCCACACCATGGTTTATATCCAGTTGGCTTCCCCTATCAGGGGCAGGATGGGGAAGGAGAATTGGTGGAGGGGAAGTTTAAGGAGCCCTCTCATTAGATCAGGGGTTCCCAACCTTTTCAAGCTGGGGGCTGGGTCATGTTCTCTCAGACAGCTTTGAGGGCCCAATGGCCATTTTGCACTGCCTGCACAATGGGGTGGCCATTTTGTCCCAACAGCTTCAAAGGGATAGCCATTTTGTTTCTTGAATGCCCTTGAGGGGCGGGGGGCCACATGAAATGGCACCACAGGCCAGACTCGGCCCATGAGCCTTAGGTTGGGATTTCCTGCATTAGATGATGTACTTCACTGAGCTTTCCCTGTTCTACAGAGAAATAAAAACGTTGGGGAAACACTCAGCTTTGAAGATAATGGGTCCACTTTTCTAATGCTTTGTTTCATGGAGCTTGTATATTTCCCTGGAGAATAAGTTACCTTAGGCTCTAACTTACTCCAGGATATCTTAAAGACCGGCCTCTTGGTGAAAGGTAATCAGAAATCAACCAGTCCATCCATCCCACACTCTGATGCACCACGTCTTAATTGCCTTGGGTATTCATTTCAAAAAGTCTAAAGCTTACTTATCTTCCTGTTGACCTGCCATCTTTGAGGACATTTGAGTGGCAAGTACTCTTGTTACTTAATTATTGTTATTTAATTGCTATGTGATACTGTATTGCTATGTGCCATCTTTCCCCTGATAGGGGAAGCCAGCTGTATATAAACCATGGTGTGGATACAAACAATGGTGTGTGAATTAAATATAAATTTAGTGTGTTTTATGATATTCTTATTGTATTGATGTATATCACATTGATTAAATGTTTTATATTATGTTAAAGATATGTTTGCAACCCGCCCAGAGTTGCACTTCGCGAGTGGGGCAGGATATAATAATAATAATAATAATAATAATAATAATATTAACAACAACAACAACAACAACAACAACAACAACAACAACAACAACAACAACAACAACAACAACAACAACAACAACAACAACATGGCAGAGGGCATGTGTGTAGAAATGAAGTAGGGTTGCTCTATTTCACAGAAATGGGGCATTTGAAAATAGTTATTGCAGAGATCAGCAAGACTTTTCTGGAATGAAGCAGACTTTGGGGTACCTGGAGGCAAACCCATGTAGGGGTGAAGAATGTTTAATTTTTGTGTCAATGATGTTTATATCCTGTCCTTCCAATTAACTCAAGGCTGTATATGTGACTTACCTTCTCTCCACTTTCTCTTCCAAAAACCCAGCAAGCTATATCCCCAGTTACTAAACTGGAAACTATAATTTGACTAAAGTTCAGGGAAAAAGAAGCACTTCTACCAAAGAATGTCCCAAAATGTGAAAAATGTACAACTCTCATAGTCTTTTCCAGCAGGAGGAAAACTTTTGTTATTTTCATTCTCACCAGCAAGAACAAAATAAATGAACCTTTATATATCTACTCTAAATGTTACCATGTAATGGAAAACTGAGAAGAAGCTATTTCTATCCTGCAGGGGTTCATAGTAACTGGCATTCTATACCAAGCTGTTGAAAGGCATTGATTGTCATATGTGGCACTTAGAGCTTCAGAGACAGTATTGGATCTATACACACCTCCAAAAATTTCAATATAATATTTTTGAGCTATTTCAAACTACAGTAGAACCCTGCATAATGAAAACAACAACAACAACACAGTTCCACAGAGCTCTTCGCTATGCATTTTTGTTATGCGGTTCTCTATGGGAGATGCAACACATAACAGGAAAAAAAATTGTTAACTGGGGTTCCCAGTAAGCAGGTATACCCAGGTTACCAAAAACCCCACATAACGATTTTATTCAATTATCGCCATTGCATAACAAACACTTCATTGTGTGCATTTTTCACTATACGATGTGTTCGTTATGTGAGGTACCACTGTATTAGGAAATGGATTGAACGTAACACCATAGTTAGATGAAATACCCCACAAATCCCAATCTTGTCTCAATCTTTTGGTCAGTCCCCAGTTCATCTGTTTAAAGATTCATTGTGAACATCAACTCATTCAGCATCTCCAGTACTTTATCCGGATCTAATAGAAAGGAAATATAGCTGTCATACATTGAAGACTACACATGATATTCTTGAGTTTTTTGGAATAGTAGCCGTGCTAGTCTGTGGTTCAGACATCTCAGAAAACAAAACAAAACAAAATAAACCAAATAAAATAAAAAAACCAGTAGCACTTTAAAGACTAACTGCTATATTTTCACTGTTAGCTTTTGTGGATCAAGTCCACTTATTAACATTAGTAGAATTTTCAAATACTGTAAATGGCATGTTCAAGGATAATTTCATTATTACCAGGAGTAGAGAATGTCTATGGTCAAGCAAGGCTTTTAACGCAGCTCTCCTGAGTCTATTCTAGCCACAGTAGCACACTAAGCTGTCATGTATAATATGCTATAGTGTTAATACGTTAAGAAGTAATTTATGTACTTCATTCCAAAATGTGTTGCCGGCCAAACAATATATATATATATCAACATTGGTTTGAAAATGTGATTGTGCTATCTAATACTTGATTCCAGGAAGTTTTGCTTTAAGTCACCCTTCTGCTTGACTGCAGAATGTCATTGAAACTGAACACCATATTTGTGTGTGTTCTGTGCAATTGGTATAAAAGGCAATATACTGTTCATTTTCTTTCTCATTGTCTAACAAAAAAAAAGAGAAAGAAAGAAAAAAAAAGAAAAAGAAAAAATGCCCTTGGAGTCAATAATAAAGTGCTATAAAGAAAAACAATGGCTTTCGGAAATCAAAACATTTGGTGTTCCTGTTACATTCAGCCATTTCAAGCAAGTCAGGAAAACAGCTTTGGGAGGGTCATGGGCTTGATCATGTCACCTTGTAGGCAACTGCCTGATAGGGTCACTTTACATTGTATGCTTGAATGAGGCCATTAGACTTAAAGAGGTTGCTGAAAATATAAAAAAATGCAGCCACTGCTCCTCATGGAAAGCACTGAAAATATTTGCCAATACAGGAACCAACAGAACAGTGTAGGAAAAGTGTTTTTAAACATAGGACCAGAATATCATCATCACCCGTGTCAGAGTAGGAAAATCTCCTAGAAGGGTGGGTTATAAATATAATTAATAAATATAAAAGAAATCTACTGTTATGAGCAGTGGCGATAGCCAGAGGGGTGGTACCATTCCCTAAAAATGCATGCATAGTGATATTCTAATTCTACAACCTGGCAAAATCCCAATGGTGGAATTTGCTGTATGAGTCTCACACAATTCTTTTACTGTCCTATGAAAACATCGCAAGAGTCAAGGACTTAGAGATTCTTTGAACAAGGAAGACTTAGCAGGGCTCTATTCTCATAGCTCATTGTCCACAAATGTAGAATCCCAGGATGGTGGAATAGTGTTTTTTATCTCTTACTATCTTGGCACAGTCATATTTTAAAAAGTAATTTGTTCCAAATTCTCATCATACTTATTGTTGTTCAGTCGTTCAGTCGAGTCCAACCCTTCACAACCTCATGGACCAAAGCATACCAGGCTCCTCTCTCATCTGCTATCCTCCGTAGTCTGCCCAGACTACTTGAACATTAATACATTGGTTGTTGCTATACTAAAATAATAATAATAACAATACCAATTTGTTGCATTTTGTACCATTTTTTTTTACTCTCTGTTACTTAAAAAACAGTTCAAGGAATAAGACAACTGCATTAACTTGAAAAAATCCTGTTTGAAATGTCACTCAAATGCATTTCAACAGTCATTTTCAAAAGTGACTGAAACATTATTTATTATTCTACTGAAATCCAGACATCGGAGATAATAATCCTTATATTATCTAAGGATTATGTTATGTAACACTTATATAATGACACTTATTCCTGGATGAATAAAATAATCTCTTCCAAGTTTAACCCAATCTCTGAGCCAAGCACTTTAACCTGTAAACAGGATTTATCCTAAGGCTACAAACTGGAAAGTCAATCGGACTCAAAAGTGTGGACCTATTCCCCAAGGTCATGCATGCAGGCTATATGAGTTCAGGATGCAAACGGCTGAGAGAAGACATTAAGAACAGCACCAGAAGAGGCTCTATGAAGTTCCCGTGGCAAGTAATAGGTCTCCCCCTCAAAAAAAAAATGGGAAAAGGCTGAAATTATTTAAGCTCCTTTCCTTTAGCCATTTTAGTAGGACTATGCATCAATTTGACTAAATTCCCAATTTCAAACCAAACCAGCACGAATTATAGCAATTCCCTTATCTGGTCTGGATTTTCAAAGACTGGCCAGATTTTGTTCTGGTGAAGTTAGTGGATTTACAAATTGGAAGGCACTCAAATAATTTCAGCCTTTTTTAAAACCACAGTTTCCCAACCTAAGTCCTGTGGGCCAGATCAGGCCTATTGCACCATTTCATGTGGCCCTCACCCCTCTAAGGGCATTCAAGAAATAAAATGGCCACCCCTTTAAAGCTATTGGGAAAAATTGTCCATCCCCATTGTGCAGGCAGGGCAAAATGGCCATCCAGCCCTTGAAGCTGACTGAGAGAGCATGACCTGGCCCCTGGCTTGAAAAGGTTGGGAACCTCTGCTTTAAACCAAACTTTAACTGTAACAATTCAATATAACTCCTGAACATGGCTGAAATGTGCCTCCCTCTCCTTCAAGTCTATCATATTACTAATTTAAAGTGTATCAGTTTGAAAACAAAAGTGGCCCCCATTTTGGCTTTCACATCAGGATAAAACTGAACTACAGTATTTGAACTGTTAGGCCAATGTTTACACAAGTTCCATCAATACAATGGCATTTCTTTAACAGTGGCTACCAATTTGATTTATCCCGATGTGCTTGCAAAACTTCCATTCTTCTCAGTGAGGCTTGCTTTAGGAGTATAAAAGCAACCCCAACAAAAGACAAGGCAACTTTAGCTGCCAACTAAACAAAATTATATTTTCCAAAGAGTTCATTTTGGGGAAAATCAAATTACTGTGGTTCCCATTGATTTGTGATCTGGAGCCAGACATAATTACCACAGGAACACTAAAGCAAATCCATAAAAATCATTGCAAAGCATAATACAGTCCAAGGTATTTTTTTATTCTCCATAAGGGGAATTTATTATGCTCTGTGATTCCTTGTTAGTTCCTCAGTGCTAGAACCATAATGAAGTCCCTATTTAATACTCTGCATGTACTAAAATTACAGATAGGAAATTACTAGACAGTTACTTTCTACACTAAAGTCCATTAAATCACTTGTTTTGCATAACCTCCTAAAGGGCTTTAAAAGGGTATCAAATGAAATTAGGGGGACTATTGTTATATGATTAGGTGGTGATCCTGAAAATACCAAGCAGAACAGAAAGGTGCTAAGCCTTTAATAACAGTGCTGTTATATCGCTGTATTTAGTAAAGTGTATTATTTTCTCCAGATATGTAAAGTTATGAACAGTATAATCAAGGCAATTGAAAATTAAATACACAAAAAGTTGATGGAAATTTGTTTCCATTGTCTGGGTCTCTGTTGTACAGAAATTGGATTGCAGCAAAAATGATTGAACTCAGAGGTTTGTAATGATACAATAACACTGCTAATGTAAGATCTTATATCTGTTTTTTTCCATTAAAAAAATACCAATGTATGCCAGAAAATGAAAAGAGTAGAAGATACACAAAACAGATAAACAAATAATGATAAAATGTAGTGCCTTGGTATGAAGAAGTGGCATTTACACCAGCTGCCATGACAACATAGTCGTAGAGCCAGCAGATTTATGTGGTGCATGGTTAACACATTTTCAGCCCAACAATGCTGGATCTAAGGAACTCTTAAATGACCAAAAGAAGCATGAATGACATTACTTCTGACCAGCCTGGGAATATTGTGGTAATGGGAGATGAATGATCCATTTTCTGCCACCCATGCTTAAAACTATTTGACAGAGGAATTGTATGTGTGCCCATCTCAATTGTGCTCTGGCACGCGCTTTGCCCTCCTCCCCACCATGAGGGACACCAGGCAGGTATGTGGATTGCGTGTGGTTGTCCTGTAAAAGGGGCAGGCGTGAAACACCCAGCACCATTTCGCCTCAGCAGAGCTTTAACGACTGTTGCTCCTCTTGCTTTTGCAGTTGGAGCTAGATCGTTTGGCCCTGCAATTTTGGCCATTCTATGGCCACTGTGCTGAGGCTGGTGTTGGGTCAGTTTTTTCTTGCTCAGTTTTTGGTGATTTGTGCCTTGTTACGGGCATGGTTCCTAAGCGTAAGGCTGCTCCTGCCACTACCCCGAGCCGTGCACCTAGGCCCTTTGACGAATTGCCCAGCCGCCTCCAATGGCCACCTCGACTCTGTTCGGCCCCCATCAGCCATGGTGAGGAGGCTTCAGATCTCTTAGGTAGTATCTGTTTCTTTGGCCCATTGGTTCCTCAGCAACATGCCCTTCTCCTTCCAGACAATCACATATTATTTTCCACAGAGCCACATTAAGACACTTTCAACACAAGCAGGAAATTTTAGGATTCTTGGCACCTTCAATATTCTTGAATAAATATCCCTACAGAAGAAAAAGCCAGAAGTTAGAGAGTTAATTTTTAAATAATGAGTTTAAGTTCAATTGAATAAGTAAAATACTGTGGTTTTTTTTAGTTTATCTTTATTTTGCTTTAAAAAAGAAAGAACATGTCAGAACAACACAACCTACAGGTCTGTGGTTAAAAAAAATCTGTGAAAACATACACCCAGGTAATGAGACCATCTGCATCCTGTAATTATAGTTAAATTGCAAAAGGACTGAAATTATCCAACATTATGATTCACTTGTCATGTAGTTCATTTTGACTTAGTTATTGACAAAAGAAATTAAATAAAAGTATGTTTACTCTTCATGTGCAAAAATGGGACTGTGGTAATACTAACACCATAAAATTTTTAAGCACAATTGTTGCTTGAAGTTCAATACAGTGGTACCTCACTTTATGAACACTTTGGTTAATGTAATTTTTGCTTTACAAATGAAAGTCCATTGAAAATAATGCCTTGTTTTATGATTTTTTTGGGGAACAGATTAATTTGATTTCAGTGCATTCCTAGGGGAAACTGCATTTCACTTTACTAATTTTTGGAACAATTTTCAATGCATTCCTATGGGAAACCACATTTTGCTTTATGAATTTTTCATAATACGAAACTCCTGTGGAATGCATTAAATTTGTAAAGCAAGGTACCACTGTATCTCTAAACAGCTCTCTTCATATCAATTTCTATTCTCACCACTTTGGGGTGACCTTTGCTCATCACACACACACACACACACACACACACACACACACACACAATCCAGAAAGGAAATCAATGTTTACTATTATCTCTGTCAGGGTCAACTTCAGTTGATTCAGCAATATTCCCTAAACTGGGAAATTAGAGAGAAACACTCCCTGAGATACACATTGCAATCTGTCTCAGTCACGGCTTTCCTCAAATAGTTTACATATATTCCTGCTGTTGTTCCCAAGACTGCTGTTTCCTTCAGGTAGCAGAGAGCAGGAGCCTCACCATAGTTTCCTTTGGTGCCCCACCACTGTTCCCTGCTGTTGCTAACTTCAGCAATTTTACTCTGTGGAATTCATAGGAATTCCCTCATAGGGAAACTCATCAATTGAAGTTTGTTTGCCAGCTGGATTGCATCATTACATACATTATTGTAACACTAAATGACCACCGTCCAATTCTGTTGTGTCTATTCCATGCTGCTGTCCATTTCTCATATAGCTATAACTAGTTCATTTTGACATTTGCCATTCTGTTTTATTTTTAACACCCCGTATATTTGTGTGGATGTTATGAAAATTGTGCCTCCTCTCTATGCAATGTGAGAATGAGTCAAGACACTGACAAGTGGGAAGTACTGTATTTATACTTCCTTTTTATTTGCGTTTGTAATTTGCTTAACATTTGTCTTGTCTCCCTGATTACGGTCAGTGTTAATTCATTTGAAATTGTTTATCAATATTGATAGAAATCAGGAAGAAGCCAAGTAGCATAAGAAACGAACATAAACTGTGTTTTGCTGAGAGCTTCTCTATGCAGATGTAAGTATTAGAAATGTTTATTAGTAAGAAACGCTGAATAATCCACTCCCACAGTGCTTCTCAAAAGAAGTCTCCAAACTTTCTTGTGTTGACAAGGAAGCAAAAAGGGCACTGGTTAATTTAATTAAAAGGGTCTTCAGCAGAACTCAACTTGTTCCCCCGTTCTAGACAAGTTATTCCCCCCTTCTCTTTTCTTCCTAATGTCATACTGCTGAATTTTATGGCAGGTGTTAATTATAAACCCCCCACTAGGTGAAAGCATTGTTGGGGTATGCGGGCTTGAACAATCTCACTAGGCAGTGTTGCCCATCTCTGTCAATGAGGTTAGACTGGGACTAAAACTCACCAATAGCAGCATAGGTAAAGGGAAATGAGAAAAAGGGTTTTACTTAAGGGTATGCTTGGAAATATGAAAATGAAGTTTTGGATATTATAGATGGAAGGAAATTGAATAATTAAATTACTTGGTGGTAAACATTAAGTCAATGTAACACCTGAATTGTTAGGAAGAGTTAGTTGTTCCCATTGTCTTATAAGTTGAAGGACAAAAATATGCTATAGTATACTTATAAAAATATTATGGAAATGTAAATAATTTTTGTTAAAGAAAGCTAAAGGGGGATAAGGGTTGAAAATATAGAATAGATATAAAAAGAATAGGGGTAAGATAGCCATAAGCAGAAGGAAGGAAGAACAAGGAATAACTGTATAGCTTTGAGCAAGTTGATTTATTTGACACTTTCAAATATTGATATGAATTCGCCTAGTCCCGGTCTCCCCTCCCCCTCTTCGACACTCGGAGACGGTTCTTCAACGGAAGGATGGGGGAGAGAAGATGACAGAATGGTGAAAGGTTCAGGGTGGGTGATAGGGATTTATGTTGCGTTAATACGGGAAGATGGGAGGTGAAGGGTTGGATGTGGGTGAACTTATTTACCTATTGTATGTCTCTTTGATGTGTGTATGTAGCTGGTTCTTGTTGTTTGGCTTTGTCATATTGGATGTTTTTCTTCTTATTTTTGATGTATTTTTTTGTAATCTTTTGTTTGTGTTTCCTTGTTTTAAAGATCAATAAAAATAATAATTAAAACTCACCAAAACATCCTCTGTCAGGTGGGTCAGGTGAAAGCAGAGGGCACATGTCATGGTCCACCTAACCAGTGGGTAACGGGATATCCAACTGGCTAAAAAACCCACATGCAAATGGACTTGATTTCTCAAGTCCATTTGGATGTGGGTTTTTAGCCATTTATTTCTCGAGTCCATTTGCATATGTGGAATGTCATCATGGAGACATCTACCAATGTGCAGATTCCTCACTGAAGAATGACTCTAAGGTAGCCAAGCAGTGCTAGGCAGCAACAGGCTCGCACCAGTTCGCCAGAACCAGCAGTAACTTTCCCCAGTGTCCCGGAGAACCGGCAGCAGCTTTTGGGGGGAACCACCTCGGGGGCTTACCTTTTCTCCGGTTCCCCCACTGCACATGCATGGCCTCCTTGCTGTCCTCCAAGTGGGGAGGAGGAAGAGAAGCTGCTAGCCTGAAGATCCCTATAGCCTGCTCCCCAGGGTAAGTGATTCACCTATGGGTATGGAGTGTGTGTGTGTATTTTAATGTGTATTTAATGTGTATTTATTTTTAATTTGTATTTTATGTGTTTTTATGTCTAGTTAATGTGTATTTATTTTAATGTGTGTTTTATGAGTTTTATGTGTATTTTTATGTCTATTTAATCTTTATTTTTATGTGTACTTATTTTTATGGGTTTTTTACATTGGCTCTGCCCACATCATTGGCTCCACCCATGACATCATGATGTTGGCTCTGCCCATGATGTTATGATGTTGGCTCCACCCATGATGTTGGCTCCGCCCAAAGTGTGGTAGTAAAATTTTTGGCTGCCTACCACTGTATCCAAGGTAAGGTAACTATACAAGAGACAGGTTAGAAATTGTGGCTTTTTGGAGAAGCTATCAACTAGGAAACAATGTGGCTCCCTTACCTCATTGGTGGTCCAGTGCTGGTAGCTAGTCTTGGGAAATTTGAGTTATTCCTCTTGGATAGCAAAGTATGAGAAAAGAAACAAAACAACAGCACAGACAACATGGAGAGATAAGCTCAATCTCAGCAGCCCCTTCCCTGTTGACTTTGTGCCCAAAGGGTATCAGTCCAGAAACATTTAATATTTTGTTTTGTTGTTGATCAATACAGTTTTTCAGTTAAAAGCAAATTTTTGGAGCCATGATGTTCACTGGGCATTTTGGGGCACTAAGTCCAGTTCCTGGTTCCTAAATATCTGGTGCAGATGGAGAACAACAATCACTTGGTTCAGCAATGAAAACAGAAGGGCAGATGTTCACAAGAGTTAGCCTGAGAAGCCTTCTCTTTTTGGAAGGTACACTCCTGACAATGAAGCAGGTGGGGGTAGAGAAGTTTTCCCCCAGCTGGAGCATAAAGTCAGCCTAACAGCAGGCTTGGTTGCCCAAAAGGAGTGCGGCTAGGAACCAGAAAGAGTCCTCCTCACTATCACCAGGTCCTTTTCTTCACAACCACACACAAAAAAGCTCCAATACAACCAGTTTCCCTCTAGCAGAAAATACCTCAGATATTCAGCATCAAACACTATCGCAAAAGAAGGAAATAAAGGGAAGACATGTTCTTCTGTCAGGATACAGGCTAAGTTTTGTTAGCCATGTTGGAAGGGAAGCAAGATGTCTTTTCATGTCTCATTTGGCCCATAGGAAAGGAACTCTGTTGACAGAAGCTGAGTTCTACTATTTTCCTGTTTGATATATAAGGTTAAGAAAAGAATATTTTTCACTGTCAGGAGATATGTGCTTGATCATATGATCTGCCCAACAGGGAATTTTCTATCCTTTTTCTATCAAACAGAGAACTGAACTATGTCTCAGCTTGATTTCTTACACATCAACCGATGTCTTAAACACCAGCCTTTTCTCATTTCTATTATACAAGAACCATTTTCTCCCTTTTTTTCTGAGTTATTAGAAAACATTTGTACTTTTATACGCACAGCTTTTTTGTTTTTGAAGCAGAACAGCTTTTGGTAATGTCTCACTTTTATGCAATCTACTGTTTAGTGTCTTCCTAAATCTTTGGTTGCCTTTCATGCTGGAAGAATGTTCCAACATCTAATTTTTAAAAGTTCTGCCTTTGTAGCAGAATGATTCATGGATACTTCATTGTTGATACTGAGCACATTGTTAATACAGTATATTTTTTGGTGACATGCAAACAACCAGTTGGCAGTCTCTTGAAAACCACTCTCATATATTTCCCATTTTCTTTTATTAGTCCTTCAAAAACTATAAGCAAACAGAATTAATCAAAATGGAGAAACATTTTCAAACGTGCAGCTATATTGCTCCCTAAGATAGGATTGCTTATTATGGATTCCAGGATTACTTGATTCTGGGCGGTAGACCAAATCTGCTGCATTGGTCAAAGACTAATCATGTTTGATAAATAAGCCCAATGGTCTAAAACTAGAAAAGGGAAATGCAATTAGGACAATAATAGCAGATTCTATCCTACACCTTCCTGTGAGTATCTGTTACATTTCTATCCTCTCTTTCTACTATAATAATAATAAAAACAACAAGTCAACTTCACCAAAAACAAACATGTGTAGAGAGTCTAAGTGCAAACATCATGTACATGAAATAGGTAAAGATAAAGGTCACCCTTGCATGAAAGCCATTCGTATCCAACTCCAGGGTTCAGTGCTCATCTCTTTATAGCTAAAGAGCCAGCGCTGTCTGCACCTGCAGATGTTTCTGTGGACATGTGGCAGGCATACTTTAACACCGGAGTGCACAGAATGCTGTTTACCTTCCCACCAAAGTGATCCCTATTTATCTACTTGCAATTTCTTGCTTTCAAACTGCTAGGTTGGCAGGACCTGGGACAGAGATCGAAGCTCACTCCATCATGCAGTACCCAGGAATTGAACTCCGACCTTCCAGTCAGTGAGTTCAGCATCTTAGCCATTTGAGCTACCACAGTCCATACATGAACTATGCTATGACAAAAACTGCAGAGGAAAGTATGTTTGCAATGACAAACAAGAGGTCTCTTTCCCTCTCGATAATGCTGTTCCTTTCCAACTCCACAACTTCAGAGTTCTTTATCTTGTAACCAGACCTGTAAAGATATATTTCCTTCTGGAAAGACTTTCCCTGTTTCTAAGGGTTAAAAACAAAGACATAAATGGAAATACTCATGAAAATAAAAGATATCAAATCACTACACAAAGGACTTCTAAAGTAATACATTACAAGATTGGCATCTTCTAATAAAGTACTGTAAATGTTCTGACACATGTAATATGACAAACACAGAATGTGTTTCCTATTTTGGAACTATTTGGTGCCTGTACTGAGAAGACCAGATTTGTTTGTAGTACATCAGATGCTTCAGCTTTCACTGGCAACTAGAGACTTTGCTAAAACATTATGAAATGTCAGCTTCACTTGGTACTAAAATACAGTCAACCATAGATTTATTCATATATATTTTTCTGTTTATTTTACTTTACTATTGCAGTCCACTATGCACACTTTTTAATAATAAAAATGCCTTCAAAGGATGGAAAACTCTCCAGTGTTTTATTTAAATTTACTTTGTTTTGGCCACCATTGTGGGATACAGGATTCAGGGATAAAAGGTCAAACCTGACATTGGTATACCAATGGATTAAACAAAATATTGCTCTGCAGTCCCTCTTCCCTCCTCTTACCCCCTTAAAATAATCATGATGCTACCCACAAGTCAAATAGATAGGTATCCCACTTGTTTCGTTGAGATGTGATCTACAACACTGTGTTCTACAAGGTAAAGGTTTCCCTTGCTCGAAAGCTAGTAGTATCCAACTCTAGGGTTCAGTGCTCATCTCTGTTTCAAAGCCGAAGAGCCAGCGCTGTCTGCTTCTGCAGACATTTCTGTGGTCATGTGGCAGGCATGACTAGACACCAGAGTGCACGGAATGCTGTTACCTTCCCACCGAAGTGGTCCCTATTTATCTACTTGGAATTTCTTGCTTTAGAACTGCTAGGTTGGCAGGAGCTGGGACAATGACAGGAGCTCATTCTGTCCTGCAGTACTTGGGAATTGAACTGGTGACCTTCTGCCTCCCAGTCAGCATCTTAGCCACTTGAGCAACTGCAGTCCACGTGTTCTACAAATGGCCTACAATTAACATGCTGATATGCAAATGAGAATTGTATAATTCTTACATCCTAATAAGGGAGTTCCTAAGTGCATTATTAATGGCTATTACATATACCAACAATGCACTGTAACAGACATGTTTGGACAGAATAACATACTGTTTCTTTACTGAAGACACAAGCTTGAAGGTTCAGTCCCCACTGTACTACAGTAAAACGACTTTGCTTGAGAAAATCACTTCCAAAATAACAGATATTGATGACATTTAATGTAATTTAGCATAAATTAATTTCATGTGTTCACCACTTACTTTTATGGCAAGGAAACCTGGATGTCTATAATTCTCTTGGCTGGAACCTCTCAGCATTCATGCCTAGGAAAACGTCTTGTTCATTATTGCATGGGAACGTGAGAAATATTCCTTCAAATAACAACCTGGAAAGAAACAATAAGAAAGCTGAAGTGTTTTGTGTGCCACTTTTATTGCCAGTGACTTCCTCTTTGTCCACACATCTTTGCTGCATTCTTCTCTATGTTTGTTTTAGGTATCTGTGCTTTCCTCTTACTCTTCCATGGCTGAGAGTCTGATTTCTCATTGAGACAGCAAATGACTGAACAATAGGAATGTGTCTGTAGCAAGAAGATGGCAAAAGTTCAGACTGATGACTCAGGGCTCAGCAGGCGAGCATTTCATATACTGTTGCTGCTGCGTGACAATTGATACACTGGCTCAGCAATGAATTGCACTTTTCTTTATCATTGGAGGGCAATGAAGAGTTTTGTTTCAATGATTTTCTGCCACTATATGAGAGTAATAGGGTCTGTGACTGCGAGTGCAATAGAAGAATGAGGGTTTCCTCAATAAGTTTCCACTGATAGAGAGAGAAGGTACCACAATGCTCTCATTTCACACTTTGAAACATTTGCCTTCAGGGTTCACGAAGGCCTAAAAAAACAAGCCTTTGCAGAGAGCAAGAGGTCATTCCTCTCATAAAACACTTCAGTTTCACTATCCAACAAGAGTGTGTTGATGACCTACCTCAGTGACAAATTCATCAGATTGAATGGTCCATAACGGGCGAAGTATCAAATAGTATTTGTACTTACCTCAAGAGGCAGAATGATTCTTATTTAAAAGGGGAGGAGGGCGGAATGAAGACAAAGCTAGCAACATCATTAAAAGACCCTTTCCCCCTTCTTATCATGTCTGTATGCATAACAAGTGGATTGATAAGCACCATGTCTTATAGGTCACCCAGTGCAAGAAAAATCCTTAACTGATAGGACGTAAAGAGCTAGTATATATAGAACCTTATTTATAGAAATTAGGGACTTGAAATTGGTCAGTTTCAATTTTACTGTGTTTCCCAAGATCCCTTTCATATTTTCTTCTCAGTGAAAGAGAAATGTATTATGTTTATTTTAACATCCATTTCCCCACCTGTTTCTCCAACAGTTGCATTTTCTCCAATATTTTCTCCATTGAAGTATTTTAAGGTATACAAGTGTTCAGCAGTGGACATTTTAAAGATGTAATTATGGCTTGGTATACATTTTCCTTTACTGAATGACATCTGAATTGAACAGATTTCACTCCACTGTATCTTTAGGGACTATGCCATGGATATTTTCAGAAAGAAGTGCCAAACCAGCAAAGTTCTCTTCCATTCCTAGCAGGAACAGTTATGAGTAGCAGGATGACTTTGGATTTTATTCTGAAACTACAAGGAGAGATCCCCAGAATATTAAATTTTGGTGAAGGTGAATCTGCTTCTGCAAAAACTGCAAATAGTTTGTAAATCAGGAGAAAAGGAAAACAATGACCTTTGCAGTTAAAGTACATGAATATATTTTAGCAAAGTAATGGCATGTCTATCTGTCATTGAAACAGGAGGCAGACATCAGGGGAAAATGAATGATTATTTATAAATCTACTAATAGATTCCAAAGAACAGCTCATGTTATTGCATTATTACCTTGCATATGAATGATGGAAGTTTAAATGAAACAGCCAGTAAGAAGTCTCCATAAAGGAGCTTGCTGCTTGGTAGGATATACATTTAAATAGTAAAGAGGTTATAGGTAGAGATGTACCTTTTTGACTGCTAACAGAAGATGACTGGCCTAAGATCACCCAGAGATCTAATATCTGACATAATCAGGAGAAGGCAATACGTTCAATAAGTAAAGGTCACCCTTGCTCGAAATCCAGTTGTATCTGACTCTATGGTTCAGTGTTCATCTCCATTTATAGCCAAAGAGCCAGTGCTATCTGCATCTGCAGATGATTTGCAGACATGTGGCAGGTATCACTAGACACCCACAGTGCACTGAATACTGTTTAACTTCCCACTGAAGTGGTTCCTATTTACCTACTTGCAATTTCTTGCTTTTGAACTGCTAGGTTGGGAGGAACTGGGACAGAGACAGGAGCTTACCCTGTCATGCAGCACTTGGGTTTTGAATTGCCGATCAGCCAACCTTCCAGCCATCAAGTTCAGCATCTTAACTACTAAGCCACTGTAGTCACCTTCATTCGATTGTTAAAAAAATCAAACACTCTATGATCTTTCATGAATCAAGATTTCTTCAGGCATGCACCAATTTCCTCTGGATAGTGCAGAAAAATTATAAATGCAGATCTCAAAAGTTCATGGCAGATGTCTATGCCAACCTCTGTTTCTTAAAAAGTAGAAGGAACCCACAATTTTAAAAGAAGGCTATATGTGAGTTGGGATATATGCTTTTTACCTGGTGAGTCTTTGTTTGAGGAGCTGGGGGAATGATATTCAACCAATAGCTACCTAAGTTGTAGTTTGAAAACCATTCCTCTAATGCAGGGATTCTCAACCTGTGGCCCGTGGGCTGGATGCAGCCCGTGGCACCATTTCATGTGGCCCACCTCCACCTCCCCCACACCTGGAATTGCCATGTGGTGGTTAGAGCAAAATGGTCATCTGGCTCCCAAAGCTGTCTGAGGGAGTGTGACCCAGGCCCTGGCCTAAAAAGGTTGAGAACTCCTGCTCTAACACATCCAATAGATTTTTCTAACTCACCTCTAAGAAAGAGGGTCCAGCATGGACAATTGCCATAAATCTGTAGGCAATGGTTCCTCAAATGTAGAAGACCATGTTTTAATCAATGTTGATTTTTAAGTCTGGAATTCCATTTCTCCACCAGAATTCAGTAAACTGGGATCAGAATTAGAACAGCAATGATATGCAATCTGATTGTCATTTAAACAGTCTCATATAGAGTGGAGGAATTTACTGACTTTACTGAATTTATATCCAACCCCGTTTGATAACAAGACTGCTTTGGGAAGCTTACAATCAGTTAAAAATAAGTTGATACATAACAAACATATAAATAACCAAACAGTACAATAACAGATGTCCAAAGTATCCCTACTTTATCTCACCTCATATGCCAGGAAAATACATAATTAACAATCCCATAATGCAAACAATCATAGAGTAAGAACTTTGCAGTCCATAGCAGTAATTAATAACATTCAAGGAGAAGGCTGTTGGAACAAGTATGTCTTCAACAATTTTCTGAATGCCAGCAAACATGGAGAAGCTCTAATTTCCACTGACAACTCATTCCAAAAGGAGGGGACTATGGCAGAGAAAGCTCTGGATTGGGACACAACATTTTTACCTCTCTAGGTGTGACCACCCTTAACTTAGTCAGTTGAGTCTTCCAGGTGTTTTTCTTGAGGATGACATGTTTCTCTAAGTAACATGGACCCAAACAGTAGGAATTTATTTGTAGCCTTGATTATGATTGTACCTTATATGTACCTATGTTATAGATCATAGACCTGTGTGATAGATTTAGAAATTCTACTAATACTATTAAATGCTGTATTTGCTGTGTGACAGAAATAGTTAAAACAGGATGTAAACTAGCGATAATGGGATGTGTTCAGACAACAAGAGGAAAACAACTGTGTACAATATGATGAGCATTGTAGCTGAATTTGTGACTAATGAACAATTCTAGCTTGCAAGATATATTCCAAGACAGAAAGGCTGTTAAACAAATGTGTTTTCTAATGATTAGATGGGTGTGTCCCACCCTTCCAATGTAACCACTCCCATTCTTCTGATGTAACCAAACCCCCCTTTTTTGGTGGCTCAGTAAGAATAGATTCCCTGCTTGTTGGCAGGCAGAGAAATTCAGAGAGAGAGTCAGACTGATTTTTAAGCACCAGATCCAAGACTGCAGTCTCAATTCTTTCACGCCAATTGTCAGGGCTGGGTTCTGACACCAAACTCTTTAGGGCTTTATAGGTTTAAACCAGCACCTTCAACCTGACATGGAACACAATGGGTATCCAATGTAATCCAGTCAAACCTGGAGTGATGTGATCAAAATGACCAATATCAATAACTAGTCTTGTCCCCACATTCTGTACTGGTCTCAAGGGAAGCTCCACATAGGGAGTATTGCAATAGTCAATTCTGGAGTTTACCAGGGTATAGAACAGAGGTGACCAAATGACAGCCTGCGGTTTGGATCTGGACCATGGTGCCAAATCATCTGGCCTGTGCTGCCTGCACCACTCCCAGAAGTGGAAGTAAAATGTGCTCATGCATGCGCAAAATGCTGCTGTAAATGACCCACAGTTGTCATAAACACATTTATGACAGCTGTGGGGTCATTCACGGCAGCGTTTTGCACATGTGTGGGTGGGCACATTTTACTTCTACTTCCAGTGAAAGGAATCACATGACTGGCCCACTCAGCCACATGACCGGCCTATGGCTCAAAAAGTTTGAGCATCCCTGGTGTAGATCAATGCTGTCAGAGACTTTCTGTGCACGAAAGAGCAGAGCTGGGCTAAATGCTGAAAATGGTATAAAGTGGACTTGACCATGAATGACATCTGTCCTTCACATCAGTGAGATTTACTTAAAAACTCCAGGACCAAAATATGCCTGTTTCATGAAGTTGCAGAAAGAATAATGCACACATTATGTTTTAAAAAGAAAAATGGGGGAGTAACCTAATTGCAACTTAGTAATAAAAGCAGTTAGGGACTGCAGTGGCTTAGTGGTTAAGATGCTGAACTTGATGACTAGAAGGTTAGCAGGCCAGCAGTTTGAAAACTGAGCATTGCATGTTGGAGTGAGTTCCCATCTCTGTCTCAGCTCCTGCCAACCTAGCAGTTCAAAAGCAAGAAAGTGCAAGTAGATAAATAGAAACCACTTTGGTGGGAAGGTAAACAGCATTCTGTGCACTCCGGTGTCTAGTCATGCATGCCACATGTCCACAGAAAAATCAGCAGATGCAGGCAGTGCTGGCTCTTTGACTATAAACAGAGATGAGCACTGAATCCTATAGTTGAGTAAGACTGGCTTTTGAGCAAGAGTGACATTTACCTTTAATATATGCGGTTAAGAAATCCTATTTCAGGTAAACTTATTTAGTTTGATTTGTTTTTTCTTTTTTCTTCACAAGTGGTAAAATGAATCTTTAGATTATGACTCTGATAAAAAATGGCAGCAAAGTTATTTTGAACATCATTTCTTTCTATATTTCTACCTATGCAGAAAACAGATCCCAAAGTGATACAACAGAAGAAACAGGGGTGGGTGGGGTGATGATGATACAGTGATTTGTTTTTTTTCAAAAAAGAGTGACTGCATTGAAAGATTTATCCACTTTTTCCTCTACCAATTTCCCACCTCTGTTACTAAAATGATCTCATAATGCTGAGGCTTCTTGTGAATTTTCTGTTTGTCTGTACTTATCACACAAAAGCTTTGCCAATGATCTATGAGGAAGATAATTGAGTCTGTCAGTTTATCACACAAATCCAGGACAAAAAGGACACATCAAAAGATGAGTTTAAGCAATACATACTTCTCTACCTATAATTTTCATGTCAGACTGGCTACGCCCCTATTATTTTCTCTTTATTTGCTGTTGCAGCCTGGCCTCATTGTAGTAAGTATTTAACACTTTCCAGGTGACAGTCAGAAAAGGGAGACAGAGATGTCAATCAAAGTTTCCTTGGAGCCTCTTTTTCAATTGCTTATGACAGATTCCTGGAATCCCAGTAGGAAATTACTCCATGAGTCACTGAGATCCTCCCAAGAGATTGACATATCCTAAAGGTGTAATAAAATGGTTCTAAAGCTTGGCTTGAGGATCATCAGAAGTTCTTGCTGAAGTTTCAGATGGTGTTCATTTTGGGGACAGAAAGAAAGAGAGAGAGAAAGAAAGAAAGAAAGAAAGAAAGAAAGAAAGAAAGAAAGAAAGAAAGAAAGAAATGCCAAAGACCCAAAGGATTTTTTTTAAAAATAAAGGTTAAAAAATCTACGTACTGTACAGTCAAACCTCGCATAAAGAGTGCCTCGCTTAAAGAGCAGAATTTTCTCTGACTGTCCACTTCACTTAACAAATAAACAAACAAAAAACTCAGTTAACAACTAAATCTGGGTTTGCAACCCCCCCCCCCCCCCCGAAGTCACAATTGGTCACTTACAATGGTGTTTCGCTTAAAGAGCAAACTCGCTTAAAGAGCAATCCTGTGGAATACATTATACTCTTTAAGCGAGGTACAACTGTATTCAGGTCAGAAGGTGTCCAGTATGCTACTGGGGAAAAGCTGAGAGCAATTACAAATAGCCTCAGAAAGAGTAAAGAGGCTGGGTCAAAACTGAAAAGACACTCAGTTGTGGATATGTCTGACAATGAAAGACCAATGTTGTAAAGAGAAATATTCCATAGGAATCTGGAATGTAAGATCTATGAATCAAGGTTAGCTGAGTGTGGTTAAACATGAGATGGCAAGACTGAACATTGACATCTTGGGAACCAGTGAATTAAAGTGGACAGGAATGGGAAACTTTAATTCAGTTGATCATTATATATACTACTATGGGCAGTAATATTTCAGCAGAAATGGAGTGGCCGTTATAATTAATAAAAGAGTGAGGAAAACAGTAATGGGATGCAATTTCAAAAATGGCACAATGATCTCTATCAGAATCCAAGGCAAGCCATTCAACATCACAGTAATCCAGGTCTATGCCTCAACTACCGATGCAGAAGAGGCTGAAGTCAACCAATTCTATGAAGACCTGCAACACTTCTAGAATTGATACCAAAAAAAGAGTTGTCCTCATCATCATGGGAGACTGGACTACTAAAGTAGGAAGCCAAAGGTTAGCTAGAATAATTGGCAAGTTTAGCCTTGGAGTTCAAAACGAAACAGGGCAAAGGATAATAGTTTTGGGAAGATGCATCTCGCCCCACCCAGTTCTGTCAAAATAAGGGCACTACTGCATGTGGTTTGTAGATTCTTCCATCCACTCATTGTGCAGGTCTGAGCCAGCCTTTGTGCAGGTCTGAGCCAGATCTTTAGGAAAGCTACCATTCCCACCAAAGGACAAATACAAATGCACATAGTTACCATGTACCACCCTTCCCCATTTCCAATACTGGAAACATCTCATTTCCATGGTGACCATCTTTTGCTTATACAGTACAGTATTTGTTGTAAGTGTCCATGTTTGGTACTGGTAACTTAAGGTGGGAATGAATATGCTTGATAAGAGGTGTTTCTTCGTGGTGATTGGCATTGCCGTGTGTTGTAAGAGCAGAGGTAACTGTCCCAATATTTGGTTTGCCTTACTGCACTGTAAATTAATCTATTTGTCCATGTTGCCATTTTCAGTTAATGCTGTTCCGTATTTTAATTCTCCCACTTGTTTTATACTTGTTCCCTCTATTTCGATATACAGAGTATGTTGTTTCTTTCCAATTGCCATTACCTCATTCTTCTCTTTATTGATTCTCATATTATGTATCTTACATTCTTGGTTCATGGATGTAAGGTGTTTTTGTAGTTCTTTAACTGTACTTGCTATCAGTGCTTGATCATCTGCAAAAAGTAATTTGTTGATGTTGTTTCCATTCATGGACACAGCTTCTTTGCTTATGCTGTCTATGTAGGTGATGAATAATAATGATGATAGTACACATCCTTTCCTCACTCCAGATGTTCCTGCAAAATAAATAATAAATAAGTATATGTGAGTACTTGTTGAGATCATTGTGAGAATGTATCTATTTACTCATCATTTGTACCCAGTTTTATTTACTTCTAGTTCTAATATGTAATATATTTTATCCTCGCTGCCATATTCTTTTCATTTTTGTGTATCTGAAGTTCTATCTGTAAGATTTGGATTTTTGTTGCTACTTATACAAATTTATATTAGTTTTCAATTTTATGATGATATTGTATGACTTTATGATTATATTGTATATTGCCCTGGGTACATTTAGTAGGAAAGTGGGAAATTACAACTTGAAGAATAGCTGTAATAATAATTCCATAGTTGTAGAAAACAAAGAAACGTTTGAGAGAGGAAGACTAATAAGAATTCAAAAACAAAACAATGATTACTAAATTTGTGCAGCAACCATGGAAGGCTGACCAGTTGTTGCAGAGAGAATTGAAAAAGAAAAGAAAGGAATATTTTTCAAAAATTTGTGGCTTGCTACCAGCCTGAACAAAAACAGTGTTTTATTACTGCTTCATTTGTTTCATGTTAGCAGAGTATACAAATTTATTTTATTCATTCTACAACTTAATTTGTAGAAATAATCATGGCAACGAGTGGAAATAACAGGGAAGACAAAACAAACTCCATCTAGAACTTTGTAGAATGGGGTGGGAAGTCTAATTAAGCAAAAGTGACAAAGGGTCTAGCAAGACACCTTAAAGACTAACACTTTTTTTGGCCTAAGCAATTCTGGAGTTTGGCCCCCTTCTTCATAATCAAGAATCTGAAGAAGTGTGAAACAGCCGAGGCAAATTTATGCAAAATAAAACCTTTTCGTCTTTAAGATGCCACTCAGCTGTTCAGTATTTGAGGGCCTGAAGGCAAGATCTGATGTAGAATGTAAAGAAATTCTTCTTTTAGCCAGAATAAAATCTGCATGGGGGCATATGCAAGACAGCAGCAGGAATTTAAAAAGCACAGAAGCTCCCTGACAGTTCTGGTTTTAACTCTGTGTATTACAGAACACCACTACTGATTAGACATAAAGTCACTGTTAAATACCAACATAAAAAAAGATTATAAACAACATGGTAGCCATTGCACATAGCTAACTCAGGAAAGGTTCACAGTTGAGCTATTATTCCACAGTCCTTAATCCACAAATCCCATTGGATATAATGTCAGTTTAGTCTGAAGAACCATGTTGTGTTGGCACTGTTGCTAGTTTCTTTGAAGCTACATATAACGTCAAAGAAAGCAAGTGAGAACACATGCAATGATGGGTGTAGCCGTCATTAGAAATACTTGTAATGTGAAATAGCACTTTTGGTTTTTCTCGTTTTAATTGCCCAACATGCTCTTCATTGCCAGAATCTGATGACATTCCTGTGAAATCTTAACCAGCAAGCTAAGCCCTATATTTTCTTGCCACCCATAAAATGATTATCTGTTATCTAGTTCAGTCATCCAAATGAGAAATGCTGGCTTTGCACAATTACTAATGGGGTTTTATCTGAGCCCAGAATCATTTTATGTCAAACAATGTGATCTGGTATAAGAAAAATGTAAAATTGCTTTAATTGACTGCTTAATTAAACTAAAATAGAAGAAAGAGAAAGAAAGAAAGAAACCTTTCATTTTAGCTACAAAGATAGGCATGCCATATGCTTTGCATTGTTTCTTTACAGAATTATTGGATATGAAGTAAAATTGAATGTTAATTTATGCTTCACTAAATTGTAGCTTGAGACAAACAATGGGGCTATGTCTAAAACAATACACTGATTTTTGGCCAAGGTGGGGGTGGAACAGATGTAAATTGGCTTTTATTCTGTTGTTGAGTGGATAAAGTGAGGGGCAATAGTTTCACACTCACTCCTTTAGCTCCTTAGCAGAACAGCAGGCTATAAATGTAGTAAACAAAAGAATCTGGTTCTAGTATGTTTGTCCATAGAATACTTTGAAATAATGGTCCAGATGAAAAGTACACTACACTGAATGCAACCAGTCTCATTTAAGTTTAGAAACTAGAGCAGGGTCAGTTAGTACTCAGTTGGGACACTCCTGGGCAGGGGTGTGCTGGGCACCATGTGAAGGCACTGGACAGGGGTGAGGGACAAAGACCAAGGGATGGGGGAGAAGACTGCCCCCGGGAGCCTTTTGGTCACAACCCCTCACTTGTTCTGCCTGGCACTAGGCACTTTAGAATAAACCATTGCTCCAAGATGAAGGAGGGAGCTTGGATCAATGGCTTAATCTAAAGTGTTGTGCGCTGGGCGGACCAAGTGAGGGGTGGTGACCAAGGGATGGGGAGAAGGCTATCACCAGGAATCACTTGGTTGCTGCCCCTTGCTTGTTCCACCTGGCACATGGCATTTTAGAATAAACCATTGCTCCAAGCTGAAGGAGAGAGCTTGGAGCAATGACTTAATCTAAAGTGTAGTGTGCTAGGCAGATAAGATAATAATAAAATTATTATTTGCGCCCCAGGGTGCCAGAGGCGAGGGTGCACTGGGATGAATCCCTCTGTCCCAGTGGCCCAGCCCATGCCTGCTCCTGGGGAAAACCCAGATCATCTGCAGACAGGGCAGAGAATACTCTTGCCTGAAACCAGTCAGTGTTAATAAAACTGGAGGACCAAATGGATAAACCTGACTCAGCCTAATGTAGATGCATTACTGTCAGATTTTGGAACGTGTGGTATGTGTGCTTATCTTGATGTGTGTGGATGAAGGACCTCTCCCACACACTTCAAGGTCTAGTATGGTGACAGTGAAATAGTTTGTGATAGATTCAATAGCATTTTCCTCAGCATCATAATTGGGGGGGGGGGTGTCACTTCTAGAGCTACAATTCTTTCTGAATGTCCAGAGAATTAGCATAGCCAGAGGGATTTTCATTCAGTTTAGGGTGGTGTGGTAACTATCCATCTTCCTAACAAGATTAGACTTATGTGTGGTGGTCATGTATGAAGTAGTTAGGTACAAACTGTACCCAGCCATGTGCATTTCATAGTGCTGCCTTTGAGGAGATTCTGGTCTAGATGGCTTACACCAGCAATCATACATTGAGGAATGTTAGGAGCTATTTTCAATAGTTGTACTAGCCCAATTTATAATAGTCTCTGCTGGAGGCAGAGGTTACATATGGTTAGCATGGGAGAAAGCCTCCTGCTAGTTTATGCTAATTATGGGCGCACCCTACACTCCAGTCACAAAACAGCTGCACTGGGGTGATGGTTCAGATGAAAGATGCAATTCAGCTGTATGCTAGTCAGGAACCTATATAGGATGTAGGGAATCTTGAAAAGAGCTACTTGAGCACTAAAATGTGATGTATTAAGAAAAGAAAGTTGTTCCTCAGCATGTGAAAAATAATATTCCCACACCCTTCTAACAAAATGAATGGAAGTATCTAGAACTTTGTATTTTAAATGGAGAAGGGAGAAATCCAGGGCAAGCAACAGAGCAAAAATATGATTCACTCCCTTCCACATGCATAAAAAATCAACTCCACTTTGATCACCTTGTCCTTTATAATTGAACTAATAACTTATCTTAAAAAGATGGAGAAGGGACCAAATGTGTTTCCTTTTTCCAATCAAGCATTGTGACTGTATACAACCCATTTAGTCTCATCTATGCTTGTTCTTCCTCTGAGGAAATTTAGGACTCCTTTTGTATCCTGAGATTCAAGTAATAGCTATGAAGAGGGCATTCTCGCCATTATGTTCCAATCTCTCTCCCCCCCCCCCAATTTTTTTATTTATTTTATTTATTTATTACATTTATATCCTGCCCATCTGGGATATCTTCCCACTCTGGGCGGTGATCTATAGCTCCCCTCTGAAGTCTCAGCTTCCCTCATTACACTTGGGATGTAAAGGACAAGAAATAGAGGAAAGGTTTTAGGAAACTTTCCATGCAAAACTGTCCTATACTCAGGTAACTGCCCCTATAACTTGTTCCTAGTGTAAGAATGACTTTTAAAACATTTGACAGGGAAAATTACAATATATGGCAACCTCCTTAGATTTCCCTGCTACTGAACACACACACACACACACACAGAGAGAGAGAGAGAGAGAGAGAGAGGTGGTGAACCTATGGTGTGTGAACCGTTACCCCAGCACAGAGTTCACCCCACCCCTCTGCCCAACAATCCAATGTGAGCACTTTGTTCCTCCCCCCAGCACAGAGTTCGTGCCACCCCTCTGTCCAGAAGCCCAATGGAAATGCTTCCTCTCCCCCGTGGCTGGTGGCTCACATGTAGCATGAGGGTGCAGCACAGACAGCAGACTGTTGAGTCTGTGGCAAAGGTGACTTTGGGCATTTGGCATCTAAAAGATTCACCATCACTGTGCTAGGGATAATGCTAGACTTTTTGCTAACATTTAAGCTCACATTTAAATACAGACATTAGTCTTTAAGGTGCCACAACAATTTTGTCTTTCTTTTCTTTTCTTCTTCTTTTTTGCTATTTTGTTTTGTTTACTCTCAGATTGTTGAGAATCAGAGGCCATGCCAGATGGACCGGCTGTGAAGGCACACCTTGATAATATCCTCAAGGCTGAAGAGGTCCATTGCAGTCCCAGTGTTAAATCCTGCATGTCTCAAATTATATGTTCCACAAGAGATGGCTCCATGATCATAGTGTGTGGGCCACTTCGTGGCAAGTTGGGATACACCTTATACAAATTTGTGCCAATGACATTTTTCCTGCTTCAGGAAAAAATGCATTCTCAGATATGAGTTGCAGCCGACGACTCAAATATTTTTTTGCTATCAGTATCTTAGCTGCCATCAAAACGATGACATAGAGAAAACAGCATCAGACACCATGAAAAACAAAACCTTCTTGGAGTGGGAGTCAAATATCTGCTCAAATTATTTGTGGATAGTTATTCCAGACATTTACTCCAAGGTCTTCAGATAGTGGAACCATTGCTTGAAGCCTTGAATATATTAACTGTGTGTATATTATGTGTTGTCAAGTTACATTTGGCTTATTGAGATACTAATAGGATTTTTCAAGTAAGTGAGATATTTAAAGAGTGCCAACTCCCAGTGGCACTGGTAAAATGTCCAAACTACAATTTGAACCAAGATCTCCTGAGTTCTAGTCTGTCACTTTATCCTCTGACACACAGAGTACCCCCCATACATCACAGAAACTTTTCACATCTTTTGTGTCCTCAGCAAGGTATTTAATGGGATCAAGTCTAACACAAGTTGCAGAAAAATTTACATATAGCAGTGATCCCTAATCAGAAATCCCAACCACACCAATTTCCCTAATTCCTCTCTCTTTTACAGTATTTTATCATCTTGGAAGTGGTTTTGCAAATTCATTTGGTATATGCAGAGAATATTAGCCTTACTTAATTTCATCAAAATGCAACATCTGGGGTCACTAAAGCCATAAAAGAGTGGTCACACTCATGTTAAGGATTAGACACACTTGTATTTGTTTTCAGAGTACAGTATTGAAAGTACTGCAGAGTCTTTATTTCAGCCATTACTTTCACTTTTACAAAAATAAAATAAAAGTCTTCCTGGTATTGGGAACATTACTTTATACTATATGCTTATTTACTAGAAGACATGATTTTTTTCCCCAAAGCATATACAAAATCTTATTTTATCATGTTTGGTTCATTTGAATATAAAATTCTTACTTTACGGTATCATATTCTAATAAATAAACATACAGTATAAAGTAATGTACAGTATATAAATACTCCAAAAGAGCAAGTTTCAGGTCTGTTTCAGGACAAGACATGCTCTGAAACAAACCACTTATGAGTAGCTACCAATATGCTGTTCATGCTATCCTCTCTAACAGAACCTGCTCTATGTTGGCAAAATTGCTCAATTCTGGAGGACTACACCCCTTCCCTCACTGCCAGGAAGAAAGTTATTAGCTTCAAAGAAGGCTATTTGGGGAGGGAAATGTGTAGGCCCCTGGCTTCCTACCTTTGGATTTAAAAAGATGCAGCCTGCTGTCTTTCTCCCATTCAACATTTATGCTACCCAGCCTGCTTTTACACCATGCCATGTACATATGCCTGAAGAAGTGACCTTTGAGTTATGAAAGCTTGCATTGTTTTTTTTAGTGACCCTATAAAAGGTATTGACTCTGTTTTGCAGTTGTTTGATTGCCCTATGTTGCTTTTTCTGAAAAAAGAATGCTAGATAGACAATCTTGTCCTACAGGATAGTGTACCCTACTGTGGTACAGAATGGGAACTAGTGGAATTTCTGCTACATTCTAGATGTGGGAAGATAAATACCCTCGACATTATTATTATCATGTATTCAGACCATTATCTTTCAAATGCAGGTAAACACCCAAGCCTTGTTTCCCACCTGTAGGTGTTATGTTCAAACTTGGATCAACAAGTCATAAATTGCATCATTTACAATTACCAAATCTACCGTCTCTGCATTGGTTCACAGCCTATCTTTTACTACAGTGGTTGAGTTATGAATGAAAACATTTATTTTTATTTTAAACTATAAAATACCTTTTTTAAAAAAATCTGTAGAACTAGATAATGGTGAATATTATAAATGACATTGTTTGGCTTTTTGTTAATTAAGGCACTAATTTTCTAAGTGTCTCACCAAATGAACACGTTAATGCCTTAGGTTTATTCCTGCACAGATTTTCAGAGAATGTTTACAAGGTTATTTCATCAGCAATGACTATTCAGGATAATTTGTGACATGATGACTAGTACAACAAAAGAATGACAAGAGAAATATCTGTGGAGAGAAAGAAATATCACAATTTCTGCAACATCATACTTGTTGCAGTGTGTGTGTGTGTGTGTGTGTGTGTTTCAAGCTTATGAAATAAATGTTTCTGTTTGTTTACTCTGAAACAGACTAGAAGGGAAACAAGCAATTTCATTACAATTAAGGATGAGCACAGGTTATCTGGCCAGGACCATGTGAAAGTATGAGCATAAAGGCTGTTGCCCAATTTATCCTTGATACCCCAATCATTCCCTAGGCAAGGGGTCAGCAAACTTGGCTCTCCAGGTGTTCTTGGACTCCAGTCCCCAGAAGACCAGGTTAGTACATCTGCTGATCAGTGCTTCTGAGAACTGAAGTCCAAGAATGCCTGGAGAGCCAGGTTTGCTGACCCCAGGCCTAGGTCTATGATGGTATCTGTGCATATCTAGTTCCCTGGAATTAAAAGGGAGATAAAAATGAATGGGAGGTGGAAAAAGCAAGCTCATAGATTAAATGTTACAGTAAGGATGGAAGAATGTCTGTCTAGTAGTAGTCTGCAGAGCTGGGAACTTTCATTCATTCATTTATAATTTTCTATTTTCTTAGAAGAAAGATAAATTTCCAATACTAAACCATATTAAAAAGAGTGAATGGGCACTAGGCAGATGCCATCTTTTCTCTTGTCTACATTTTCTGCCTTTTTTCTTTTTCCTCATCCCTGAATCTCAAAGTAGCAGTACTGGGGTCACAAAGCATTGGCAATTTATTCCATGATTTTGCAGAAGGGATGGAAAGAGTGGTTCACTTCCTCCTTCATTATAGCAAACTGAACATCTTCCTTAATGTTTCATCCTCGTTTCCTATTTCTAATCATGACATTAAAATGCTAGAGTTAACATGGACAATATGTGGGAGTGCACTGTTAAGGGGCCTTTCAAAGACCTAAAATAGGCCACTTTTTGACCCCCTCCCCCCTGTGACTTTCCATGACCTTTGACCGACCTCGCCTCTCTAAATCATGTGGTTTCTCCATTTTACCTGATTTGAAGAGAAAAAGCAGAAGCATGGCCAACCCAGAGCCTGAGGACACCTGCTGCCTCATGCTCAGACTCTCACCTGGCCGGTGGGGGTGGGGGTGGTGTTTAAAAGCCATGCCAGCTCAAGTGTCCGAGGACGGTCCTGCTCGGAGCTTGAGGATGCCTGCCACCCCACCCCCAGACTTCCACCTGGTTGAGGTGTTAAAATTCTGGAGTCACGTGACTTCCCACTGAACCCCCCTCCTCCCATGACTTTCCATGACTTTTGGTTGACCCCCTCCCCCCTAAAATGGTCACGTGATATCTGAAAGTCCCCTAATGAATCTGGGCTCCCTACTCTGTCCGGATTTGCCCTTGAAATTCACATATACCCTTGATTTGGTTTGTATTTAAACATTTGAGTAAGGACAGTAGATATCCCAATTAGATTGCATTTTGACAGAGTCATCTGTACACTTTATGTAGTCTCTTCATGTGAACACCTATGGCAAGAACAAATATTCTTAGGATAAGGTAAAGGTTTCCCTTGCTCGAAAGCCAGTCGTATCCAACTCTAGGGGTCAGTGCTCTGTTTCTAAGCCGAAGAGCCAGCGCTGTCTGCTTCTACAGACATTTCCATGGTCATGTGGCAGGCATGACTAGACACCGGAACACATGGAATGCTGTTACCTTCCCACCGAAGTGGTCCCTATTTATCTACTTTCAATTTCTTGCTTTCGAACTGCTAGGTTGGCAGGAGCTGGGACAGAGACAGGAGTTCATTCTGTCTTGCAGTACTCGGGAATTGAACTGCTGACCTTCCACCTCCCAGTCAGCGTCTTAGTGACTTGAGCCACTGCAGAACACTGCAAGAACAAAATTAAATTAGAAGATGGAGGAAGGAGTTCACAATATTAAAGGAGGATATAGCTGAGGAATTCAACTGCCCCTACGTTACTTAGAGGACCTTGAACTGGCTAAGGTT
Organism: Furcifer pardalis; assembly: GCA_030440675.1. Classification (NCBI taxonomy): domain Eukaryota; kingdom Metazoa; phylum Chordata; class Lepidosauria; order Squamata; family Chamaeleonidae; genus Furcifer; species Furcifer pardalis. The sequence continues at coordinate 68,176,121 of CP126892.1, forward strand.
TGGAGTCCCTAAATGCAAGACCAACATGCTCAAATGAGGGCTGCTGGCAGACAACAACACAGTGTGAATGTGGATACAAAATTTGGCTTATTTGCTGGTTTGCTGATTACTGCCAGAAACATGCACCAATGAGGACTTAAGTTTGGGCAATGACAAAGCCAAGAAAGTGGCTTCATTTTGACAGTCCAAAGTTTGATCAGGACACAAAAGAAGAAGAATGTGAACGCCACCCTGGCCTTTTCATACAGATAGCAATTGTTTGGAGAGGTGCCCTTTTATGTATTAAGTGATAGGTATCCTGAATCTTTGCATCTGTTCCTATGAAAGTCAGTTTGCAAATTATGTAGACAAATGGGAAGTCTTTAAAAGTAGAGTCATCTCTATCATTAGGCATAGCAAGGAAGTTGACTCGGACAGAAAATATGACAAGGTGGCTTCCAGGAGAAGAAAACTGTGTACTAAATGAACTGCACACCACTAGCTATTCTGTTACCTTCACATGTCATGAAGAAAGTTGACTTATATTCTGCCCTGAAAAAGACATTCACTTTGGCTGTTGTATAAAGGAAGAGGAAAGTACCTCATCTGAGTCTTTGCCAGGGATGTGCTTCCTGCTTGTGGGGTGGCTCTTCCCCCACCCGCAGCATGGCTTAGATCAACCCAGCCTCCTGCCCTGCAGCCTTTGCCTCACATGCCCTCCCCTTGTTTGGTCTGCCCAGTGCATGGGTGCATGCGCTCTCCCAGAGGCAGCTGTTGTTGTGAAAGAGGGGAAACAACAGGCTGTTTTTTTTCCCCAAACCAAGGGGGGGAAACCCAATCTGGTGCTTCTCCTCTTTCACGACAACAGTGAGGCAACTCCTCCTACTGCTCTTGCCAGGTGCATGTGCATGCCTGTGGTCAATCTGAAGGGCACACCACTGGTGCTGGGGGACTAGGGCACCCCAGGATGAGTCCCAGTAGCCCGATAGGCCAGCCCACGACTGGTCTTTGATTCAGAGAAGAAGACCTTCTTTTCTAGTTTCTTGCCAGCTTCCATTAAATGTACACAAGCCATCATGTTCCTTACAACATTCTCAGGACAACTGAGGCATGCAGAAAAACAGCTTCCCTCAAAGTTAACCTGAAAAATGCCAGTTCACATATTTAGCTGTGAAAAGTGCATTTATGGTTTGGTCAGACTCCTTGTGGTATCATAGGGGGCTTCTACATGACTGTTATCTTACCCTTGGATAAGAGCATGAGACAATTCTGACACTTCTATAATAGCTTTTCTTTTTTTTTAAATAGAAAACCATTCCAGTTGTAAACTTGAATGAGCTGCTTGAATGTGGAGAGGGAATAGTAGAATTTATATTCACACCTATGTTTGTACAGAGTTGTCCTTCCCACCCTCAGCATGCCACTCAGAGACTGACCTTTTCACTATGCTATATCAAATCAACACGGGCCTATGGTTTTCACTTTCCAAGTGCCAGTTGCTTGTTGCAACTTTCTTTCTTGCAAAAAGGAAAACTACCAGTTATATTTCCATCATTTTATTGCCAATAAATACAGGTGCTGGTTTCAAAATTCAGAAAAAAAACAAAGAAGAAAAGAAAAGGGGGGAGCAAATGGGTTGCTATGTTTTAATTCTGTTTTAAATATATCAACTAGCTTTTAAATTTTTAAAGGTTTAGTTTCAATTCAAGACAACATAATTGCTTGTGTCTATGGCCTTTATGAAAAGTTATGAGAGTTACAACTAGCATCCTTCTTGGTAGTTTGGGATAAGTGAAGTCAATAATCAATTAAAATAATCTATATTCTATAATTAATATTTATGTATATCCACAATAGTAGGTATGCTGATTACCCAGTCAGATCTCTCCACATAGCTTCTCTGCCCCACTTTAGTCCTGAAATAGAAATACTCAGGGAAAATGAAAGTGGTGGAAAACCATTGGTCTGATGGGCATTGTGTTCTTCTCCCAGTGTTTCAGAATGTCTAAAACTCTAGGGAGCTTGGCTAAATGACTACACTGTTAAATTGTACTGTGTGAATGTGCATTTTTGCCTTCTCATAACCTCCTTTTAACTCCAGTAGCATGTGAGGCTAGGACATCACAATAAACTTTCAGGAATTCCCCTTATACCAATCCAAAAAATCACAGCTCTAGATTTTACAGGTTTTCTTAAAAAGAAGGAAAAGGAAAGACAAAAATGGAAAACAAAACAATTTTAATCTCTTATTTCAAAGTAAGATTCTCAAAAATAACATAAACACATTGTTAGATTATGTAGATGTTAACCTTTAAAAAAAAAAGCAACCTTATCTCCTTTATTTTTCTATACTCAGTAGAGCAGAGAGGTAAAACAGTGGGTCTGGCCTGGTAATTCATCCCATATCTCTTCCCTCAGAAATGGTTCTCATTGGAATAGCAGTTGCTCCTCAGTTACGAACTGTTATCCAAATATCTTTTGCCTGAATAAGGCTTGTAATAACTCAATAGCCTATCAAGATGATCTGCCTTAATTATTTTGATTATTCATAATCCACTTTGAAATCTTACTATAACTAAGTCATTTCCTGCTATAATCCACATCTGCCTTGGATGTAAAAGGGAATCTTGTTCCTCCAGTTCTAATTTATAATAAATCATCTTTGATGTGTATTTGTGTGATTGAATATTTGTGAAATGCAGTATCCACTTCTGTCCAAATGGTGATGTGGATGTGTGATCTCCCATTTGGTCATTTTCAAAGCCTATAGGTATGACAGGAAAGCAGGAGACTGTTCTCTCTCAATCACCTTCACACTGTAACAGGAACATTGATAAATGCAATCATTATAGCCCACATTCTCAGAAACCCAAATGTTTAATCTATTCATTAGAGTTGGAGTCCCTAACAGCAAAACCAACATGCTCAGGTGGGGACTACTGGTGGACAACAACACACTGTGTGAATGTGGAGAGACACAGAGTCCGCCTCGTTTACTTGCCTGCCGATTGCTGCCAGAGATATGCACTAAACAGGACTTGAGTTTGGGCAACAGCAAAGCAAAGAATGTGGCTTCCTTTTGGCAGTTGAGGGTTTGATTAGGACACACCATTTGCCTTGACACTGCACATTGATCTTTCACACAGTGGCGTAGCGTGGGGGGGGGGGGCGGGGGGGGCGGATGCCCTGGGCAGCGGCTTTCAGGGGGCGGCAAAATGTCCCCTCCCCACCCTTTTGCTGGCGAGCGCCCCGCGTGCGCTTCGCCGCTTGCAGGCGAGGAGGAGAAAAAGGGTTTTTTTTTAGGCGGACAATTCAAGGAGGGGGCCCAGCTAGCCGTCGGGGGCTCTCCTGGAGGGCGCCCGTGTGCGCGCGCACGCTGCTCGCCTCCGCCCGCCCAGCCACCCACCCAACTTGCCGTGAGACGGGGCGCTCATCTGGGGTGGGTGGCGCTGTGGCGGGGAGCCCCTGGCGGCTGGCTGGGCAGGAGGAGGTGGGCAGTGTGCGCGCGCACGCGGGCCGCCCTCCAGGAGAGCCCCCGACGGCCAGCCGGGCGGGGCGGGCCCCTCCTTGAATTGTCTGCCTTTAAAAAAACCCCTTTTTCTCCTCCTCGCCTGCAAGCGGCGAAGCGCACGCAGGACACTCGCCAGCAAAAGGGTGGGGAGGGGACATTATTTGCCGCCCCCTGAAAGCCGCTGCCAGGGGCAGGCGGCGCGCGGACAGCCCCCGACGGCCAGCTGGGCGAGCGATCTGCCGGAGGTGCGCTCGTCGGGGGTGGGTGGCGGACGGCCCCTGGCGGGTGATCTGCTGGAGGTGCGCTCATCGGGGGTGGGTGGCGGACGGCCCCTGGCGGGCGAGCGGACGGAGGTGCGCTCGTCGGGGGTGGGTGGCGGACGGCCCCTGGCGGGTGAGTGGATGGAGGTGTGTGTGGTGCGCGCGCAATTGCGCGCGCGCCGCTAGTCAGCAGGGGTCACCTTCTGCCTTGGGAGGGGGGAGGGGTGGCGGCAGCGGCGACTTGGGGGGGCGGCGAGTTTGCTTTTCGCCCCAGGCGGCTGAAGACTGCGTGACGCCACTGCTTTCACATTCCCAGCCTAATTTAAACAAAGGACAAACCAGCAACATCCTGGGTTTATTGCCTCAGCAATGGGGATGTTCAGAGTTCAGAGTGAGAATCACAGGTGGCTAAACACTAGCACTGTAAATGACTGTGAGTCACCATTTGTCTGACTCCATGTCTTCTTAATCCACAGCCTACATTCAAAGACATTCAGGTTGCCATCAGAATGATAATGTGGGATAATCTCATTCCAATATAATTTTGCATTTGATGTCTTTACATGATGAGTTTTAATTATCTCTCTAGAACTGCTTAATTAAGTGCCATAATGGGAACATTCTGAGCATGTGTGATAGTCATGCAAGTTGAGAACACCCCACTCTATAAATCTGAGAATCAATGATGGAAAGCACTCAAGAGGATTATTATCTCTCAATCCCGTATATGGACCTAAAAATATTCTTATAGCCCAGTCAGTCCTCCCAACTTTAAAGGCAGACTATGATGAATGCTGTTAACAATATTTTTCCTCTTACATATTATTAAGTTCTTGCACTTCATTATCTTATCATTAGCCATGTTGCCTGGAAATGATGGGAGGTGGAATCCCACATATGGTGGGCTACAGATTTCACACTGTCTCATAATACAGTCAGGTCCAGAAATATTGGAACTAAGATAACTTTTTGACATTTGGCCTCTGTACGCCCCTCCTCCCCCAGTGAGGATGAAACACCCAAGATGTGAGCAAAGTCAGGACCGTCAGCTTTAATACAAGGGTTTTGGCAAAGGTGGAACATTAACCAACCATGCACACATGTGCACACAAGCACATAGGCATGCACCCACACATACATTTTTGGCAGAAAGACCAATGAGCAAGCAGCAGTTGAAGGCAGTGGCAGTAAAGGCCTGCAAAGCATCTCAAGGGAGGAAATTCAGCTTTTGGCGATGTTCATGGGATCCAAACTTCAGGCAGTCATTGAGTGCAAAGGATTTCCAACCAAATATCTAAAACAGTCTTTCTGTTTGTGTTGATGTTAGTTTGTTCCATTATTTATGAGACACTAAAATGTGTGTGTGACTGTCTGTCTGTCTGTCTGTCTGTCTGCTTGCCTGTGCCTGTACTTTCTGAATGATTAATGCCCTTTTTTGTCAAACCCCTTCATTAAAGTGGACAGTACTCACTTTGCTCACAACTAGAGTGTCCCCTTTCATTACAACTGGGATACTTTTGACATATTGCTCTTGGGGAAGTCTACCTCTTTCCATAGCTAAGGTTGGGTGCAGAATCCACATGTTTACAAAAGTTAACCTTGTCACAGTGTTTCTGGATCTAATTGTATGCTTCCTTTGTTCTAGATCAGTAGTTCCCAATGTGGGGTGCACACCCCACAGGGGGACCTCAAATCCCAGAAGCCTAAATCAGTACATTGGCTGATCAGTGTTTTGGGGAATTAACCAAGGCTTCTGGGAATTGAAATCCAAAAACCAAAGGTTGGGAAACACTGATGTAAATCTAATTTTTGTTGCAAGGGTATCTTCTGTTTACAATATATTCATTTCACTGCTGCATTCTGAAATGTATTGAAAGTGCAGGCTACTGGCATCAAGATGTAGTTGTTCATAAGCTCTTAGGTGTATTTTTTTAAAAGCCACACAATAAGCAGATGCATGATTTTTGCCTTGGTGTGGAGAAGGAATGAATGAAGGAGACATAGATTTTCCAACCACCACCACTAGGCATGGAGCCCAAATCATTTTTGTTGCACTCCAACCTTAGTACAAGCCTAGTTATGTCTAATCACACACAACAACATGGAGTTCAACATACTCTGATGGAAGTGAGTTTAAGACTGAGCAATCTAATATCTCCTGCCTCCTCTTTTGGCTCTTCTCCTGGCAGATCTTGTTGTTCTTCAGTCGCACAGTAAATTCTGAGCCTTTGTGATCCCATGGACCACCGCATGCCAGGCTCCTCTGTAATCTGCCATCCTCTGTAATCTGCCCTGATCTATGCCCACCACGTCAATGATGCCACCTAGCCATCTCATCCTCTGCTGTCCCCTTCTCCTTTTGCCTTCAATTTTTCCTAGCATCAGTGCTTTCTCCAGTGGGTCCTCTCTTGTCATTTGGTGGCTAAAGTACTTGAGCTTCAGTTTCAGTATTTATCCTTCCAAGGAGCAATGAGGATTGATTTTCTTTAGGATTGATTGAATTGATCTCGTTGCAGTCCAGGGGATTCTCAAGAGTCTCCTCCAGCACCACAGTACAAAGATTTCTATTCTTCTGCACTCAACCTTCTTTATGGTCCAGCTCTCACAGCCATATATTACTACTGGGAATACCATTGCCTTACTTATGCAGACTTTTGTGGGCAGGATGATTTCTCTACTTTTTATTATGCTGCCTAGGTTTGCCATAGTTTGCCTCCCAAGAAGTAAGTGTCTTTTTATTTCATGGCTGCAGTCACCATCCACAGTGACCTTAGATCCCAAAAGGTAAAGTGATGGGGCTGGATGTCATGATCGTTGTGGGGTTTATGTTAAGTTTCAGGCCAGCTTTTACACTCTCCTCTTTCACACTCATCAAAAGGCTCTTTGGGTCTTCTTCACTTTCTGCCATTGGGTTAGTGTCATCTGCTTATTTCAGGTTGCTGATATTTCTCCCACCAATCTTAATCTCAGCCTGTGCTTCTTCCAGTTCTGCATTATGCATGATGTATTCTGCATATAAGTTAAATAAGCAGGGTGACAATATACAGCTTTGTAATATGCATTTTCCTATTCTAAACCCATCAGATGTTCTATATCCTGTCCTAACTGTTACTTCTTCACCCACATACAGATCTCTAAGAAGACAAGTGAGGTGGTCTGCAACTCCCATCTCTTTAAGTACTTGCCACAGTTTATTGTAGTGCACATAATCAAAGCCTTTGGTGTAGTCAATGAAACAGAAGTACTGTATACATTTTTCTGGTACTTCCTTACTTTCTCCAAGATCCAGCGAATGTTAGCAATTAGGATATAGCAAAGTTCTGCTGACAGATCTTTTTGTTAGCAGATCTCTGAGATCAGTCAGAAGAAGGGGGATTCTGACAGCATTATGACCTTTCTACTGACATGGGAGAAATACTACAAGCAGAAAAAGGGGTTTCTTATTCATTATCTTCCACTGGTATCACATCTTTTGAGTTAAGCTTTCACAATGAGTCAAACTAAAATCTGTGTAAATAAACATGGACATGTGGGGACAGGGGTGATAACTGCTGCACTGAAAACTCAATGTGCAAGTGTTAGGATTAGTCACAAGTCCTTTTTGTTCTGAAATCAGAAGAGCATAACAACAACAACAACAACAACAACAACAACAACAACAACAACAACAACAACAACAACAACAACAACAACTTGGATTCTTTCTCCTCTATTTCTTCTCCCATCCCCCTTTTATTATTATTATTATTGGGAAAAGAAATAGAGAAGAAAGAAGTCAAGTTATACAAGATTGAAACCCCCTTCCATTTACTGAGCAAATAATAGTATCCAAATGTTCTGCTCTTTGAAGCAGACTGCTTATCTCTGTAGGATATCCATGTGAAACAGAATCCTGATAATTTTTAATGTTCTCGTTCATATAGAGAACCCACATAGACAAAACATTCTTCTTTTCCCCCCACTGTTGCTTTCATGTATTCAAAATACTTACTGAGAAGATATTGCTATTGTGCTCCACTCAGTCAGTAGTGAATATATGCATATAGAATGGCTGAATAGGGTGGAATATAGTCTATTATATCAAACAGTTAACTGTTAAGCAGTCATTGATTTACACAAATTTTGGGGTTGTAAGCTTTTAATGTTGTTGGTGCTGCTGCTCTAACTGCTGCTTTTGAACTCATGTCATATCCTTCAGCATGGGTTGCATTCTCCATAAAGTTGAAATTTGTAGGGACAATTCCTACTACTTCATTGTAGTTTTCAACCTCAGTGGAATGACTGGGAGATTGAAAACATGAAAAGTGAATAAATTGAAATTAGACTTGATATGTCTTCATGCTATTGACAAGCTGATAGCAGAAAGGAATACAGCAATTTGCAGAAACTACTCATTTAAGATGTAATTATAAAGGTATTAAAATTTAGAGAGAGATTTTATAATTTTTCAAAATGTAAAATATGAATAACAATACTTTTTAAGGTACTTTGTCTGCAGAAAACACATGTTATGCTTGTAGTAGGGAAAGGTTTACTAAGAAAAAAACAATTAAGTTGTAATTAACCACAATCATAAATTATGGTGACAAATGGTAGAGGTGGTTAATCAAACAATAATGAACACTATAATAATTCAAATCTAATGACTCTTAGATTTCGCCTCCATTCTACCCCCCAAATGAACAAATCTAAGAATGACTCATAAAAATATTTTTAAAAGATGGTAATAAAGAAAGCAGCTTTCAGAAATGGCTAGTGAAATTCACTAGAAGAGATTCACTAGGTAACATTACAAGTGCCTGCACTTCAGGTAGACTATTTGTTCCTAGTATACTGGTTATTTATTTGTTTATTTTTATTGCACCAACCCCTCAGGACAAATGCCACTTATTCTTTTAAAATATTAACAAAACACTGGGTCAAAATATACAATCCTGTGCGGAAAAAGCTGTTTCCTTGGATGAGGAGCATATCAATCCAACTCTACACTATCAGATTTTCATGGTTTCACATCAGGAATGCAGATAGTCATCTGTCTTGTTCTCCCTGAAATTATCCTTCTCTCTTGGTGAGATCATAGACTTTTTAGTGTCTTTTTCACATTTCAGATTTTTTTTCCTGTGAGAAATATTCATACAAGATGTGTTTTTAAACAAAATGAAACTGCATTCTGCAGTAAAACCTGAATTTTGTTTAATAGCCAGAATCTATTACGTTATGCTATCATGTAAGGACAATTATCTAAGTTTTTATTTCCCTCTATCAGGTTCTCCTTCAATATAGCAAAAATCCCACAGTTTTGGAACTACAGTTTTGAGCTGATGAAACCCTGTTTTACCCTAGAGGGGAACAGTGACTCCTGCCATCTTTAGATCTCCCTCCCTCTTCTGAACTGGAATTTAGAATCACATCTTCCTAAGATTTTCCCTCATGTATCATGCCTCTTGCTCTGTAAAGCTGGCAGGATTCTCCACAGCCCGAAAATGTTTTTCCTTCCTGATTCCTATTGTTGTAGTGTTGCAACAGCACAGTGTTCAGTTGACATGGCAAAGAACTGATGTAGTGCTATAATAGAAAAAAAATGTAATAAAAATAATTGATAGTGTGTTGGGCATGGAGCAATGGGAATGGGGGATGTGTCCAAACAGCTCAGAAGCAGAGATGGAGGTGGTGGTTGTGATGGTGGCAGATTCTTCTTCCCACCTGGCCTTTGGAATGGAGGCCAGCAACAATGGTGATTGAAAAGTCCTATGAATGACTGAAGGGAAAGGGAAAAATAGGGAATTTGCAGTGAATGCTAGGTAAGGTAAAGGTTGCCCTTGCTTGAAAGCCAGTCTTATCCAACGCTAGGGTTCAGTGTTAATCTGAGTTTTCAGCCAAAGAGCCAGCACTGTCTGTGTCTGCAGATGTTTCAATGGTCTTGTGGCAGGCATGACTAGAAGCCAAAGCATATGGAATGCTATTTACCTTCCCACCAAAGTGGTACCTATTTATCTATAGTGGTACCTTGCTTAAAGAGCATAATGCATTCCATGGGATTGCTCTTTAAGAGAGTTTGCTCTTTAAGTGAAACACCATTGTAAGTGACCAATTGTGTCTTCTGGTGGTGGTGGTGGTGGTGGGGAGACTGTGAAACCTGATTTAGTTGTTAAGCAAGTTTTTTGTTGGTTTTAGTTGTTAAGCAAAGCGACCATTCAGAGAAATTTCTGCTCTTTAAGCTCTCTAAGTGAGGTGCTTTTTATTAGAGGTTTTATTTTATTTGTGGTTTTATTGTACTTGCAATTTCTTGCTTTCAAACTGCTAGGTTGGGAAGAGCTGGGACAGAGACAGGAGCTCATTCCATCATGCAGCAGTTGGGTCTCAAACTGCTGACCTGTTGACCTTCCAGTCATCAAGCTCAGCATCTTAACCACTAAGCCACTGCCCTCTAAAATTGGGTAAGGGGTACATTGCATTGATATGCCAGGAGGCAAGACAAGGATAAAAAGGAACAGGGCTTTGAATGTGATGTACCTCAGGAAGGAACAATTGACTGCTGGAACTTGGCAGGTCTGCAGTCAATTATTAAATTGACTACAGTCAGAAGTGATAAGACCAGAGACACACTTCTGGGGGGCAAGGACAGAAATTTAAATAAATAAAATTGAAGCATATCAGGTAATTGAAGCATTTGGCTATACAGTGGTGCCTCGCTTAAAGAGCATAATGCATTCCACAGGATTGCTCTTTAAGCGAGTTTGCTCTTTAAGCGAAACACCATTGTAAATGACCAATTGTGTGTGGGGGGGGATTGCAAACCCCGATTTATTTGTTAAGTGAGTTTTTGGTTGGTTGTATTTGTTAAGCAAAGGGAACATTCAGAGAAAATTCTGCTCTTTCAGCGAGTTATTCTTTAAGCGAAACGCTCTTTATGCGAGGTTTGACTGTACAACTAAAGTCACTAAGACCTTACCAGTGCTACATAGGCCCTTGTCAGATCAGGTTACCAACAAGTTAACAATAAGTTTTTACCAGTTCTTTCCCAATAAAGTAGCCCTGTTATTTTAAAATCCAACAAAGTTGTCTGTCTCTTTACTAGGGGGTGCAGGGGCAATGGGTGAAGTGGACCTGATTTCTGAGCGGAAGATGTTCCACCAAGTATTCAGTTACTTCATGCAGCTTGTATGGGGTTGCAAACACAGAAGCAATGCTGTAATTGCCAGAATTGCCAGGAAAGGGGATCTCTGACAAAGCTTGCTTATGCTTTCTGTTAAATGCAACCAAAGTCAACCACAGCATGAGATGCTGGACTGGTAAACATTTCTATGTGCTCGATTTTCTCACTTTCAGCACAGAGATGATGCCCATCTTTGGCAGCTATTTCAAGACAGCGAAAGCAATCTTCCTGCTACAATACCATTCTAACACATTGTGATTGCAGTGCTTCTTGTCTGATGCCTGACATTGCCAAGCGATTTGAAATTATAAATGGAGAAACATCAAAATATGCTGTCTCATATTTTATATGAAAAACAGACTGGCTCCAAACTTCCAAATGCAAACCAAATGTCAGTAGAATATTAAATGGAGATATTTATTTTAGTAATTTGCCCAAAAAACACAAAAGGTGTTTTTTTAAAAAAGTATATGTGCAAGTCTTCAGTGTGTATATTTCTTGTGCATGGGATTATATTGGACAATTGTTGACATATCCTTAAATCTCAAACACACTTACTGTGATTTCTGCTGTAAATCTAGAGCAGGGGTGCCCAAATTATGGCCCATGGGGCAGATATGGCCTGAAGTGCAATTCCATCCAGCCCGCACCACCCTTGCCACTCCCAGAAGTGGAAGTAAAATGCACAAAACACTGTGTTTACAGATGCCACAGGTGTGTTTAACATTTTGTGCATGTGTGGGCACATTTTACTTCCATTTCTGGTGGGAGGAAACACATGACCAGCCTGTTCACGTGACTGGCCCATGGCTCAAAAACTTTTGGCACCCCGATCTAGAGATCTATCCCATGTAGGATACATGTAACATTAGAATAAAGTGGATGTATTGGAGACTGACAGCACATAATCATGGGATCATATTTATTTATTACATTTATTTATTCACAGAATTGTAGAGTCAGGAGGAAACCAAAAATCTTCACCCTCTAATGAAATAGAATTCAAAGATAAAGCAGACCTGCCACATTGCTCTTTGCCACATTGCTTTTCAGACCCTGATTTAAAAAACGCTAGAGAAGGACTGTCTACAGCCTGCTGACACGGAGAGTTGTTAATTAAGATATGGAAAGCAAGTTAATTACCAGTATGCCATTTTATGGATGCTTAACAAAGTCATCTCAGACTGTAACAAAAAAGGCTTTGGGAGCTTCTTCATCTGAGACTACTGCAAAGAGCAAGTCCCATGGCTATCTACTCCCCTGGAGCCACCAGAAGATACCACTTCTGCCAGCTTCTTACAGACAGTGACATATGATGTGGGCTTCTTTGTTCTAGTCCAGGCAACAGCCCAAAGGTTACTAATCCATGAAGCAAGAGACAAGGACTTGGCAGCAATCCGACAGTGATGGTCATATATCGAAAAGCACAGTATTTCTGAGAAATGGTGGCTTGAATCATCTGTGTAATAAAAAATATAATTATCCAACCTACAAGCCACCTCAGGAACTAATGTTTGGTTTAAACAATACAGTACTTGTATGTATTTTTCTAAAATTGTATTGTATTATGCTTCCTTTGGGCAACAACTCTGTTTAATAAAAGGAGGACAAAATGGATTAGAACATAGTGTAATAATTTATGTTGTTCAAAAACATGCCACAAAGAGTTTTAAAGCCATGTTTATAAATATATTGTAGCCTTTCTACAGTTATGGTGGATATTTTTTTTAACAATTAGATGGTTATTTGGGGGTTTTTTAAACAGAAAAAGAGCTATAGGCATCCACTACTTTTTTGTGAAGGAAAAATGTTTTATAAGAGTAAATGATAAAAGCATACCATATACTGTACCAGTAAAGTGTGTTCTTTTTTCTTATCACATCATGATTTAAGGAAACAGTGCTACTACAAAAACTTTGAAGGTGGCATGGCAGAAAATGAGGGACAGTTTAATCCCTGGGGTTTTTTTTTTGTTAGTTACAAGAAAATTGGAGTGCTCTTCTATTTTGGGACACTGGGAGAAATGTTGTAGTTTGCTGCTCCAGGAAACTGTAAAAAACATTTTTTGGACTCCTTCATTTTGGCCACTGAATTCTTGGCAGAAGGAAGGATAAGAAGTGAGAGAAGGAAAGAGAGAGATTTATTCTGGTTTTCAACTGCCTCATTATCAATATTTCTAAATAACTTTTGTAGTGAAAGCTGGGCTGGGTCCTCTCTTGCTGGGGGTGTGGCAGTGAAGGTGTGGCTAGTGGTTGCCCAAAGGATGACAGGAGGCTGAAGTGTGCTTGCTGCACCAGCCAAACAATTCGCCCATGTGATCAGAAAGGGCTGGAGAGAGAGAAAGATTTGGGGCAACACAATTGGGGGAAATCAGCATGGCATTGCTATGTGTAGTTTAAAAGCAGGTGCTTACCACTGCTCCCCACCCCCATTTTCAATTTGGGTCTTCAAGAACTTTCCCTTCCCTCCTGCAATTGTTGTTCTTTGAGAAAATATGTGACAACATTGTTAAGTCCTGTATATAAGTATGGTTGTTGTTGGGGACTAGTTAAAAGACCGGGTATTGGTATAATCCAGTGGAGGGCTTTATTTTGTGTGTAATGTTTTCATAACTTTGTTGGTGGTTGGGAGTAATTGGAAGGAATGACTCCACAGCCTGAACTAGCCTGAAAGCCAGAAGCCCAACCATTCCTATCAAAGCATGTGTGCCAAGACTGAATTCCTCTGCCTGTTGGGCTCCTGGAAGAGATGGTGTTTTGCATCAGGTGGCATTCATATCTTCTGATAAACTGGATCCATTCCTCAAAGCTTAGCCAGGGAATGTGAAAAGCGGAGAAGGACAAAGACCAAGAGACAAACCCAGAGGAAGATAGAGAGATAACATTAAAGAAACATTTACTTATATTTCCTTTGACACCCAGAGTAAAAGAGGAAGCAAAGAAGAGGAGGAGGAGAAAGGTGTGTTTTCCCCCTAAACAATCAGTTGTGCTGTGTGCTTTTCCTTACAGGCTGAGCAAGATTAGCCATAAGGAAACAGTAAACTTTGAGACATAGCATGATTAGAACAATCTAGGAAAAAATAGAGAAAAAGCCAAAGTGTAGCTTTCCTTGGGTTTGCATTTAATATTCTTATGCTGAGTTCAAAAAGTGTCCTACTAAATTTGCTTGTTTCCTTTTTGTATGTGATTTGATGCTGTGTTACATTTGACTTCTGCTGCCAATTATATCCAGGACAACTATGGCATGGATTCATTGCTAATATTGCATATTTCCCCATTAGTAAAGTTCTCAGATAGTATCTGTTTGTTGCCAAACATTTCAAAATATTGAAACACTCCAAAATGGCCACACACCTTATATAGACTTTAGTCCTATTAAAATAGTCTGGTCATAAAAGGTAAAGGTCTCTCTTGCTTAAAAACCAGTCCTATCTGACTCATCTCCATTTACAGCCAAAGAGACAGTGCTGTCTACATCTACAGACATTTTTGTGGTCATGTGGCATGTAATGCAAAACTGTGGAGCACATGGAATGCTATTACCTTTCCCACTGAAACAGTATCTATTCATCTACTTGCAATTTCTTGCTTTGAAGTTGCTAGGTTGGCAGGAGCTGGGGCAAAGATGGGAGCTCACTCATCACGCAGCATTCAGTACAAAAGCAAAAAAAAGAGGGGTGGGTGTTCTGTGGAAGTACTTGAATGCACATCTCTGAATAAATCTACATACCAGGCAGCATTACACACTCTGACTGCAAATAAATGAAGAATTCTCAGGAAGTGTTTTTGTCTAAATGTGTGTAGAGAGCTTCTAAGATTCTGAACTTTTATTAAAATCAAATAATCTTCCATGCCAAAGTGTTTTCAGCTTAAAGTAGTTGGAGAGCTCTCTAATGACGCTTATGTGCATTGTGTTTCAGGTGCACATGGATATGCAGCAGTAGGCTTATGTGATCACCAATAGCCTTATCACCCAATTATCCTTTCAAGCAAATATATGACCAAGGGTAAGATGAATTCTAAATCATACTTTTGAGAAGACAGCATCTTATCTGAAGATATAATGACCAAAATTGCAATAATTTCTAGACATTTACATATTATACGATTACAGTGCTTGATGTGTATTTTCTTTAAAATATTTTTGTTCATTAATGGATAATCAATATCTTTAAATCCAATGTTGACATTTTCACTTTTTGTGTGTGATTTGTTCATCTAAGTCATCACAAATCTACTACTAGTTTTCATTTTCATCCAATCTGAGGCCAGTGAGGCCTCATACGTTCCTCAGTTTGACTGTGAATTTCCTAATGTTTTTATACAACTTTCCATTAATACAAGTATTGCTTTTTATTTACAACTTCATTTATTATTAGTTAATTGGTTTTTCATTGCTTTTCACTTGACATTCTCTTGACATCTCATTTGACATCTTATTCTGAGAGCAGTTGACTGGCAACTTTTCAGTGTCCTTTCCAGAAATTCCAACAAACAAGATGCCAAAAGAGATTTGCTCATTCTCCTCTGTAGGTGTTGTAAATTGATGTCCCAGGTAGATGCATGAATCTTAAAGACCATTATCAAGAAGGAAGGCTTCTGAAATATTTAACATGTTTGAAAGTTAATTTTGATTTCTGGATTTGAGCCTCAATGTGGGCCTTCACACAACTTTCTTTAGGCTTCAAATAATTTAGCAACTTATTTAGTAACTTATTATACATTGCAATATCACATCATATATATATATATATAGCCTGTTGATGACAGGTTTATGGGTTTTGGGTCTGGCACTAACTCTTTTGTCTCCAGCTGCAGTCTCAATGAAGATATTTTATTCTTAGCTGCATCAAACTCAGAACCCTCCTCCATCATTTGGATAAACTAGTTCAAAATTGCCCATTATATGGTTTATTTTAAGACCCATTATTCATAATTGCATCCAACGTTGACCCTCTTTTACTTTTCAAGATAATATAAAAATACCCATTAGGCTGTTTCTTTGAAGATATATGGCTCTCTGTTCCTTGTTACTACATCATTGTAACATTAGTGTTGCCCTTGCCCTTGTTAATTAAGCTATTAGTTAATTACTTCATATTTAATCACAACACAAATTAACATAGATGTAGTCATATCATTGAACATTCTTCTGTGAGAATTATTATCAATCTTTCAGAGAAACTTCCTCATTGCTTCTTGATCTACCATGTAAGCCTGGAACATCACTATTTATACAAGAAAACCAAACCTATGCTAAAATATTTCAAAATAGTCACTGTTAAATGAATGACTGTTTAACTGCAAATATATAACCTTGAATTCATTGACCATTTTAAATATATAAAGATTTAGTCTGAATAAATTGAAGTTTTATATTAAGGGGCAAAACAAATGGCATTATCCATGGGGCTTTGGTATCTGCAGGAATCCCCCACCCACCCAAAAAAATATATATAAAAGCCTGCATGTGATATATGTTAATTAGGACAGACTCTTTTCCAAGCATTTCTGTTGCACTATATACTCACAGGGGATAAACCTTCTTAGTTGATTAATTAATTAGTTGATCGATCAATCAATCAATCATCACATTAATTAATTAATTAATTCCATTTATATGCAACCCTTTTGGCCAGAAAGCTACATAGGACAGACAATGAATATGCATAGTTAAAATGGGCATGCAAGTCCAATAAAATACATAAAAATACATAATAAAAAACAAGTTAAAACATACACAGTTAAAGAAATAACCAAATGTCATTTATGAATTGCTAAATCCATTGAAATGAAATGCAACTGGATATATAACTGCCATCTCTCTCTCTCTCTCTCTGGTAGTTGAGTTTCAGTGAGCTGTACTGTTCAGCAAGAGACTGTCAAAGACACAATGCAAGAGGCCAACTGCTTGTGCAACCTCTTATTGGTGGAGGGGATGACATTGGATACTTCAACTATTTCTGAATGTGTTGTCCAGTTCAATGGTTGTAAGAATAAGCCTCAGAAGCTTATCCACTATCATAAAATCATTCCACCTTCCAGATACATGTACCCTTTTCAGAAGCCCACACCAACTTTTTGTGCTGCTTCAGAGTACTTGTGGTCCTGCTCCAGGCTAGAGAAATTAAAGATAAGTTTCAATCACTGACTGTTTATGCTTACAAACCAGCTAGATGAGGCAGGACATGCAGTGTGAATTTATTTAATTGTTGTGTTACCATTAATAAGATAAAGAAACTGGATTTTCTTTCACCAGCTTAAGCTCTATAAGAAAAAAAACACCCCAACTTCTTATGGTTACAATAAGGTTTATTTAGAAATGTTTAGGATCAAGCACAAGATAGGAAAAATGTATTTTGATCTCCCCTTTCCCAGAATAAAACAAGAAAAGCATATATAGCTATATTTCTTTGGCCTGGCCTAGGTTGTTAACAGATTTGACTACATTTTGCTATGTTTTACTCACCAGTATGCACTGTGGCAAAGCAAATCTCAAGCATGGCATAAACATGCAGTTTCTCTCTCTATCTCATATAACAAAACACATCTTTCCCACTCATCCCTCCTCTTCCAGGGTTTTAACCAATTAAAGTACAGCATACAATGTCCATTATCTTAGTTCCATTCTTACAGTTTTCAGCCTGTTATGACTATATTCAAAGTAAACTAATGAGCACCTTTCTTGAAGGTCGTTTCCCCAGGCTTCTCTAGCTCTGCCCAGGGAATTAAGAACTCAAAGAAACTACTTTACTCATTAAAAGCAAAGCCCCTATATTAATTCATTACAGCAGTCAACTGTCGTGTCAAAGAACTATTGTAACACTATAATAGTAAAATATATATTTTTTAAAATTGGTACCATGTGTCAGCCATGGTAAAGCAGCCAGAATGGCTCTAAAGCTGATGTAGAGGTAGAGGCAGTGTCTGCAATGGCTGCAGATTTCTCCTCCCTTTGGAATGGAAGCTTGCAACAGTAGGGATAAGTAGAAAAATCCTAGCATGGGTGGGGGTGGGGAGACAAGGGATGAAGTAGAAAATTGGGAGAGTGCTTTGTGGCTTCAGCTGCAGGGTTAAAAAAAGTAAAAAACATTTGAACAAGGTTTCTCAAAGAATGGGGGGGGGGGGCAAGACCACATTACCTTCACTTGATTTCAATAAAACCTGATTAGAACCCCAATTCTTTTAACTGTCAATATACAGCCTGAGTTTGCCTTTTAGAATCTTACCTTCCAAATGCCACTTTCTCTAGAAAAGATTCCGATTCATGAAAAAAAAAACACAGGGACTCAAATTGGAGGGCATATGCTTCTGTGTGTATAATGTCTGTTGGCACATGTGGGCTTATGTACAGAGATACACAAACAGTGGCTTCCATGGAAATGATTAGGTAGGCTTTTATAAAGATTTAATGAGCACATGCCTAAGGTGGATTAATCTTTCATGAGTGATGGTGTGTAAGGTGCTCAAGTGATTCATTAAGTTTAGCGGCAAAGAAAGCCAGTGTTTTCATAGGCAGATGGCACTGTTATTTTGGAAAAGAAAGCTGGAGTCAGCGTGAGAGAGTGTGATCTATTGCTTTTTGTGCACTGAAAACTACAGGGAGAGAAATAGAGGGAAACATCAGCATCTGTAGCCTTTAGCAGCAGCCACTTACCACCCATTGCATAAAGTCAACGTGTACAAAGAGAACACAGACGGCCACACCTTCATCCTGCAGTAAGGGACAGATGGATCTATCAGTTTTGTTTTGTGTATGGTCATTTCTTCTAAATCTCGTGTTCTTTCTATACTGTTTATGAAGACATTTGAAGTTACTTATTAATATTTTTTTAAAAACACCCATCTGTGCTTGCTAGTTTCACTAGGTATAGATATTCACAGATGGAAACATGCTATAATTGCCTGCATATTGACATTAAAAATGGCATGACTGTTGGGGGGGGGGATCCTTGTTCAAGATCATGAACATGTTTAAACATTTAAGAATTCAAATCCAAAAGATAAGCACTCAAAGCTCTTGACTAGGAAGGATGACTGTTTGCCTTACATTTTCTTTCAAATCCCTTTAACTCTTTTAATTTCAAGTTATATCTGTGCTGTTTACAGGGAGAATTAAAAATGTATCTCTTAGCAATAGCAATTATGGTTATATACCACCCCATAGTGCTTAGTGCACTCTCTGGGCGGTTTACAAGTAATTAGCATTATGCAGAGCAAAATTATTGTCTATCTCCAGTGCAACATGCAATTTCAATATAGTGAGAATGTATATTTTTCTATGGGACATAGAAGACTTGCCTCTGTCGTGGTGTGAACAGTACTTCTTGATTTGAGATATGAAATTTATTTATGGCAAATGAAATATATATACGATACTGATGTACATGTATGACATTTTAAAAACTTTTCATCATAAATTAGAGCAGGGATGCCCAAACTTTTTGGGCTGGGGTCCTGATGGCCCCAGAACAGTTGAGCAGACCAGATCATGCCCCCAGAACAGGGTGTGTTTGTGCATACACAGCCACTTTACTTCCTGGTTTGGTGTGGACGTTTCTGCACATGTGCAAAAGTTGCCATTTTACTTTGTAGAAGCATGCAAGTCAAACCAGAAAGTAAAATGGTCACTTTTTGCACATGCATAAAAGAATCTGCTTTTACTTCCTAGTTTGGCGAGGGTGTTGCAGGCCTGATGGAATACCTTCAGGTGCCATATTTGGCCGATGGGCTGTATTTTGGGCATGCCTGAATTAGAGAGAATGGGGAACCTTTGGTGGCCACCTTTGTTCAAGGAGTGTCTTTGGAATTTATCTTGATCAAGTTTGTATAGCTATTTCTAGAATTTTATTGCTCATGGCAGATGTTGGAGACTTGCTGCTTCTCCTATGAGGAAACATGGATGTGATATGAAGCTGTAGACCACATGTGAGCACTACTGCATGAATTGGCTACACATGAAAATTATGACCTGTGTTTCATCATTACCTTGCAATCAAATTGAATGTAGAAGTACATGTAACAGAATAGGGGCCAGGCTGTCCCATATGTGATCTTTTCTGGCACAGTTTCTTCAGTAGAAAGCTTCTTGAGGTTCAGTCTCCCTGGTGTTCTAGTCATCTAGGGATACCTTCACCACATCACACTCATGAGGGATTCCTCCTTTAATGTTTGTTTGGTGTCTCAACACCCCATACCATTTTCTGCAGCATAACTTCCACATAAAACTCTCCAGTGGCACTTTGCCTATAAATCTTGGGTAGTGATCACTCAAGTCTCTCATTTATTGCTTGAATTCTCCCTGGTACAAGTACAGTTCTTTCTGTCATGAGGACAGTCTTTCTCTTCTGCCACAGAATCCAACTTCATACCTGTTTCTAATCCTCTTACAGCAAACTATTTTCCTAGGATAACTTGATCTGGGCTTTCCTTGCCATTCTTATCATTACTGATGTCCAAAATGAAACATTTTACCTGTTTCTAGAGTATTTGTGACCAGAGCCTGAAAGTTTAGTAGGAAATAGTCACATCTTAATAAACTGGGGGTGGGGGGGTGGGGGGGATGACAATGGGTAATTAAATTAGTTTTGTTACAAAAATTGCTGTAATGGAAACAGCAATGTGACGTGGCCATTTACTGTTCATATTATTGTATTACTATAAAAGTCTACTAAAATGGATATGAAAAGTCCCATCCACGGTTAAACTCTTCCCCTCTTCTCTTGCCCCTGTTTTGTGTGTCCTGTTGCTGAACAGGCCGCACCCTGTTTACACCTACATACGCAAATACAACACACTTTGCTACAGTGCCCAGCCTGGCACTGGGGAACTGGATTCTTTATGTCAAGAGATGGAAAAGTCCCTTTATACCAACCACCAAACACTTTAGCAGCTGCTAAAGTTTCCACCAGTCATATGGAGACTACATGAGCATGTGTCTTTCCGTGAAATAAAATAAAATCTCCCAAATCAACCTAGTAAGATGTTGAAGCACCAATAGCAATGTATGGGATTCCCCCCCAATCCCCCCAGGCACCCACACCACTCCCTGTCCAGCACCTTTTCATGGTGCCCTGCACACTCCTGCTTCCCCCACTTTCCAACAGGAAGCCAGTGGAGAGGTGGTGGAACTCTTTTTTGCCGTCACAGCCCCCTCTGTGCCCACAAGAAACTATGTGGGAGCTGCCATGCTTGCCAGCCCTGACCTCTTCAGTGACTTACTGCCACAAGCTGTAAGTCACTGAAGAGCCAGGGCTGGCATAGCACTCCAAGGCTACCACTCCAGCAATAAGGGGGTGCACCAAGTGGGTCTAGGTGCCTGGGTTTGGTTTTTTGTTTTTGAGATAAGGAAACAGCTACCTAAATTTTATAAACCCATTTTTACCCACCTCTCCTCACAATTCATTCTCTTTGTTTTCCAATCTACTTCCTTATTAATTCCATCATTTTACCCTTTTTGTTTCTTTATGTTCAGACTCTTCATCACTGTGGCACTGCAGAATGAGAAATAGAAAACATACTGTTCCTGGCAGGTTCTGCAGTTAAACCAAAGAGTTCTTTAAGAGACTTGAAGAAAATGTTTGCAATGGGACAACAGCAGGTTTCACCTCAGGAAGCACAGAATCATTCTCTCACTTTCTCCTTTCCTCTCTCTCTCTCTCTGTTTATTCTGTGCTGGTTGGAAGCAGAAATGCTCAAAAACATGGCATTTCCCTTATACCATATCAGATAAGCTGGAGAATAAATTTAATCTAAATATAGCAAATCATGTAGCTTAAACATCTTACTAGGTTGATTTGGGAGATTTTATTTTATTTTCTATTTCTGCTTCACTCCATGGTCCCCAAAGACCAACTAAAGCCTTGGAGTCTTGACATTTTAAAAAAATATTTAAGTCATCAAAGTTTGATCTTATCCAATCGAGTTTCTGAATTTTGTTGATACACTTAATAGCTTCATCCCCCCCCCCCTGTTTTTCTGTCAGGAAGGTGACGTTAAGAAGGGGAGACTGTCTCAAAGTCACCCCACAACTTTCATGGCTCTCAAGGCCACTGCAGGGGATTCCACCTCATAATTCACTGTCAAGTGTCATTTCTTCATTAATATTTCTAGCAAAATATTTCCTCTCTTCAGTGGAGGAAATGCAACTGGTAACCAGCACATTGGGCCCAACGGCAAAATGAGCAGAGGAGGAACTCTGATTCCCAATGGTCATGGAGGTGGAAGAGGCCATGTTAGATGGACTGGATGTGAATGCACACATTGATAATATCCTCAAGGCTGTGGCAGTCCATTGCAGTCCCACTGTTAAATCCTGCATGTCTCATTTCATATGTGACACAGGAGATGGCTCCATGAACATAGTGTGTGTGTCACTTCACAGCAAGCTGGGATCCACCTTAAACAAATTCATGCCAATGGCATTTTTCCTGCTTCAGGAAAAAAAATGCATTCTCAGATACAAGTTGCAGCCAACGAGTGTTGTAAATATTAATGTTTCTTCCTGGGTGCATGAACTGGCTATGTACTGAATAATTAGAGAGTTGATGCTGATTCTTACTTAAATGTTTAATTTATGCACTGTACTATATAAGAGAATATAAGTGGTCCTCAAAAGAGTATAAGTACTTTCTTCCAAAGCAGACTCTTGCTCGGTTAACTATACTGTGTAAGACAAATTACACCACCTAAGGCATACAGAAGATGACTGAAGTTACTTTCAGCTTCAGTGGTTTTCAAAGAAAAAATATTCACAGTGCATAAATGCCAATTATCTATGGAGAAAAAAGAATCATTCTACTTATATGTGTAGCTCAGATAGATGCTGGTAACATCATCTTTCACAACTGATGAATTCCTTCACATTTGATTCTAAAAGGATGGATAGTCTTCAAGTTACCTGAGGGTCGGTGTAAGGAGCTAAACAACATTTATCCAACTCTCTCCATCCAAACAGTATTGGCAACTTACTAGCTGATATGGTAAGTGGCTTATCAGCTGCTTTACAATCCTCTTCACAATCAATTCCTTTTTTTACAATGATCTTAGTGATGTGTTACTACAACAGTCATTATCCTAATGTGAAAAAATAATTTCCCCAGACAGACTCTTCACCATCCTGGCAATGCAAAAGAGACTGGGATAGAAAAAAAAGCACAAATATGCCCCCAGCATGTCCACAGATAAATTATTTTTAGATGCTGTGGGGTGGATCCAGCCCATGGACCATAGTTTGGGCACCCCTGTCCTAACTCCTTGAAAAAATGAAATAAAAATAAAATCAAATCTTTAGCCAGTAGAGAGTGCAAGATGCCTTTTCAGTAATTCCATCCATTTTTATATGAAAAAAGAAAAGAAAGTGACACTTTCAGGAAGAGGAACAGCTTTTCAAGATGTAGAGGTGACAATATGTGGTGCCAAAATCTCCAAATGTTTCTAACACCAGCAATAAAACAAATTTGGACATCTTGGTACCTTTCAGATATTGTTTGGGTGCTACTCTCATGAGTTCTAACTAGCTTTGTCAATGGTAAGAGGTGTTGCAAATGTCCAGCCAGCAATATCTGGTAGTCCACAAAGTGCTTACCCCTTTAAAGACATCCATTGAGAAACAGGCATGATAGACCACATTACTTCCACATAATAAACTTTTGCTCCTGCTACTATGAATTCCTCCCGCCATATTTCCTCATTCCTCCTCTATCTAAAACAGTGTGCAGTCAAAAGCTGAAAGTTGAAGTGGGTGAGAGCTACCTCAACTACTTTGTTTCCTACAGCAGTGAAATACAGTCAAACCTCGCATAAAGAGCATTTCGCTTAAAGAGTAACTCGCTTAAGGAGCAGAATTTTCTCTGAATGTTCGCTTCGCTTAACAAATAAAACTAACCAAAAGCTCGCTTAACAAATAAATTGGAGTTCTCAATCCCCCCCACAATTGATCCCTTACAATGGTGTTTCGCTTAAAGAGCAAACTCGCTTAAAGAGCAATCCTGTGGAACACATTATGCTCTTTAAGCGAGGTACAACTGTATTTCAAGATTATCTGATCATTTGCTGGTGACCACATTCCTTCAATCTAACACAACCATTTCAAAAAATGAAAAACTTATATGGAACCAGAAAGCATTAAATTTTGAACTGATATCGTCAGAGAATTCCCACTTTATCAATTCCATCCTACACACTCACAAACACAAGGAAATGAGTTATAAATCATAGAGTAGATAAGTCATCAATCCTGATGCTTTATTTTAACATATAACTCAGGGTTTTTCAACCTGTGGCCCATGGGCCGGATGTGGCCCATGGCACCATTTCATGTGCCCCCCCCTGCTTCCACCACACCAGGAAGTGCCATGTGAGTGAGTGAATAAGGACAAAATGGCCATCTGGCCTCTGAAGCTGTGTGAGGGAGTGTGACCCAGCCCCTGGCTTAAAAAGGTTGCATGATACTTGTATAAAGGAAAATATAAATGACTCTTCACTTGATAGTTCATTTCTGTTTGTTAGGGCTAAACTGTTGACTGTTACAGTAAGCAAGCGCGCATTTTTAATGTGCCCTCTCTTCTTCTTCTTCTTCTTCTTCTTCTTCTTCTTCTTCTTCTTCTTCTTCTTCTTCTTCTTCTTCTTCTTCTTCTTCTTCTTCTTCTTCTTCTTCTTCTTCTTCTTCTTCTTCTTCTTCTTCTTCTTCTTCTTCTTCTTCTTCTTCTTCTTCTTCTTCTTCTTCTTCTTCTTCTTCTTCTTCTTCTTCTTCTTCTTCTTCTTCTTCTTCTTCTTCTTCTTTTCCATGGGACCAAATTCAAACTTAACTCAGTGATGATGTCTGCTTTGGTTGGTTTTTTTTACAGAAAGAAACATTTGCTTTTTGAAATGCCCAGTGAACCTGTCCCAGTTGTCTCAATGGAGTTGACAGCAAATCTTTGCGACTTGACTGGTGAAATGAATGAAGCCTTTAGTGCCCTCTGGACAAGCTCACTCTGTGAATTTTTACTGTCAGCAAGTGTATGCAAACACTTTCCTTTGTGAAAGGTGATGGAATAACATGAGTCTCTGCTTGCTTCCATCTTTCCTGGGGCATTACTGAGATGTTCACAAGAGACTCTATCATGAAGGTCAGTGCTCATCAATAGTCCCAGAGAAGCTAGGGGATTGTCAAGATGAAGCCCTGGAAAGAAGAATTGTAGTCAAAATGTGACCAGGGAAGTTAAAAACAAGTTTGGTTTTACAGGGAGAAGTTGCTACAGGAGACAAACTGTTCCATGATGTGTTCTATTGATGGTCACATTAGCCCAGAGTCCACATGTTGGAATCTCTGAACAACAAAGCAGACTTCATCTGAGGCATTATTTTGAAACAAAAAAAAGGGGGGGAAGAAAAAGAAGGAAAAAGAGAAAAGGGGACAAAACAGATTTGACTTGATATTGTCATGTTGTGTCACTATGTTTATTCTGTGATTTATTGTATTACACTTTATTCCAAAATTAAGCGGTTTCATAATACTTCACACATTAGATTTTCAAATTGTAGCTTATTTTTCTACATAACATTCACAATGATCCAGAAGCAAACCTTGAAACCTTTCAGAATATTGCACAGGATCTCAGTATTGGGGATATCAGAGAATAAACAAAATGAAAAATGTTGTAGCACCTTGAAGACTAACTGTTAAATTTTAATGTGAGCTTTTGTGGATCAAGTCCATTTCATCAGACATGGGAGTGGGACTTCATGGTATTGGGGATGTAATCTAACCTTTTGTGCTTATTTTCATATGTGTTGGGATTGTAAATACATAAAAAAAATGTGAGTAGATGTGTTTAAAGAGATTGGTGAAATTATTGGCAAACACTGAATAAAAAACCCAAGATAGCATTGTTAAACAGCTTTGGAGATTTCTAATTGAATTGTGAAAGAAAATAATATAGACTATATTTTGTATTAAGAAAATGGATGCTGTTATGTTAGCAATGAGTTAATGCTTAAAGTATTTGTGTAGAGATTGTTTTGAGTACATGTGGTCAACAGGTGCTAGGTGTTCTTTGAAATGGTGCCATCTCAAGTCACAACCTGCCACAACCAGACTATGTGAAATGAAAAAAGCTAAAGCTGGGAGTGCTGTGAGAATGTTATGGGAAAGTATAAATTGTTTTGAATTCATTATAATGTGATTGGCCAATTCACTGAGGTAGGCCATAGTTGCTGTAAGCTAGTGATAGATGGAACTTAGAGTTAGTTTGATCGGGATTTTCAAGATGTAACCATAATTTTGGTAAGACTGCTGAAAGGATGGAGAAATCAGCAATTATCCAGGTTCTTTGTTTTCAAAGGGGAAGGGATTTCGTTGGTTGTCTCTGATCTATTTCTTATTAGGATGGCTTTGTTCTATTTTTGAAAATACAACTTTGTAACCTTAAGAAGAACCTTATTCTTTTACCTATCTTTTATTCTCAATAAATGAAGAACTTCTGAAACTAATAGTGTGATTATTGGAAAGGGGTAAGAAGAGTGTGTTGCCAAGGCTACTGCTACCACAACAAGATTTTCTTTATTCTCTCATGCTGAGGTGGCTTAAAGCAAGCTATATCTCAGGTGGCTGGATGTTAGTCAGCAGGTGTAAGTCTAAACAGATTTATCAAGTCTGGGTGTTCCTTATACTGTGGGCAAAGTAAGTTAAAGGCCTTGATACAGTGGGGAACAAGAGAGAACCTGAGCAGGTGGTCCTGTTTAGCAGATCTTTGTCAGGTAATGGACTTTTCTTACCTGAACTGACAGTGGAAAAGCTTTATATCATATTATATCATATTATTTGAAAAAGGGAAAGGGGGAATATCCAAGGTTATAATTTTTCTGCAGAAAATAGGACAGATTTGTGACAGCAATAAGAAACATGTTAAATAAGAAAAATTTGTATGAATTGTTATCCCAAATGTGATGGGATGTACAAAAGTTGATTTTTATTTGTATGCATTTATTGGTTTATAATTTAATAAACAACCTAGAATGTTTCACAGACATGTCTTAGCATAATTCAGTTATTCATATATGTGCAAATTCCTACTTAAAATGGCTTGCTTGCTTGCTTGCTTGCTTGCTTACTCACATACAAGCAGATTATTCATAGTATAGTTCAGAACATTTATTCTTTAGGAAGTAGACAATTTTTTTGAACATTCATGGCAGAATATGCCAAGACACATTCTATGTATTTTAACAGTTCTCTACTTTTAGAACTTAGGTTGTTAGATGGATTAAAAGGAAGGAAAAAATACAGAAGTGCAAGAAAAAACTGATGACATTAACATCTCAAGATGCGTGCTGATATACAACTGACATTACCTTGGAAGGTAATTGCAAACAGCAGGAAAAAGTCTCACAAATAAACTTCAGCTCTACATTTGATTTAGAATGTGCTAATAAATGTGAACATAGTGGCAGCTATTAAGGAAAATAATCTAGAGGGATTTCTAAAAATACGAGCTTCTGTAAAGCAATTTCCTGCAGGGTACATGAAATCATAGCTTCTAAAGGGATTATTATCCAGGCATTTCCAGTTAGTTAATATCTAGTAACTAGCACAGGCTTGTTCTCTGTAGCCAGACATTCATCTTTAAGGTAATGATTGCTTCTAAATATGTGCTGCTGCATATATTTGGGTGATTGAAAAGGGTGAATAGCTTATAGAACTAGAGGTGAAGGATACAATGCTTCAGCTTTAGAATACTTGAATGAACATGAAAGGATTTTGAAGGACATTGAAAGAACATACAACCATGAGATATGAAACTTCATCTATGTGCCTTATTTAGTCTTATACGCCAAGAGCAACTGATAGTGTAATTGCAGGCATGATCCTAAACCATTTAAATTAGAAACCACGGTTAAATGGGTGCAGCTATATGATCATGTCAAGAACCACCATAGCTTGGTCTGGTCGTTTTTCTTGGCTTAGGTTCCATAGGCTCCACCTCAAACAAGTGCTTAAATATGCAATGCAATATCTTCTTGTTTGGGTTAGTTTCTAAATGGAGTCAAAGAAGCACTGGTGTTCAGGATGTGGTTTTATGTAATACAAGCTGCATTTGCAAAGAGTTCATGTGATGGATAACACCTGTCAATCTGTGATGACAGATTGCAGGTTCACGGTGAATCACCAAGAATACATGATTAAGCTTCATAAGACCATTCCTATATGTTTTATTTAGTGGATCAATAAATCTGAGCAGATGGTTGCACAATTAATCAGAATATTTCAATTATTTAAGTTAGACATATTTAATTATATTTTAAGCAGAAGCTAAATTTCTTTTCACAAATTTTTAATAGTGACATTCATAGGAACCTACATAAAATCCAGAGATAATAATAAAAATTTTTGGTGTGCAACTCTCAGAATACCACTGCCCCCAGCATAGTCACAAACATAGTTTCAAAATGAGCTTTCTAAACAGCATTTTTGCAAAGTTTTGATATTTATGTAAAGTTGCAAGACACATTTATGGTGAAAATATAAATGCCATGAGAAATACCATCTAAAACATTTCAAATGTAACAAGGGTAGAACATGTGTCCTCTGTGAACAAAGTTATATAAGATGATTAACACTTGCCTTATTCTGAAGGCACCAGAATCAATACAAGTCTTTCTGCTGGGAATTCTATCATGTCCTTGCTGTATATGTTATGTAAATATAGTTGTTCTATTTTTTCTATGCGATTTCAGCAGACAGAAGGACATGCAAATCAGGATGATATAGGCATTTTTGTTTCTATTTTAAACCGATGATTGCCAGCTTCTGGCATAACTGATTAAGATGCTTGATTTAAAAAGATCAATGGGACATGTTAATTCATGTACCTTGTTCCGTTGATCATGATTGTTACATTGTGGAAGTTCATCGGATCATTCTGACAATCTTTCATTAAAATTTGACATCAGTTCAAATTATGTGCTCACTCTAGGTAGTGGGTTTTTAAGTGATTGGCTCTTTTAAAAATTGCACTTCTTTTCTTTACTTGGTTTGTTTCACTGTCATTTTTTCCAGGGGATGGATTATTGTTATCACACCTGAGTGGTGTATTGTAGATGGTGATGGTGATGGTGATGGTGATGGTGATGGTGATAAGAATAAGAATAAGAATAAGAATAAGAATAAGAATAAGAATAAGAATAAGAATAAGAATAAGAATAAGAATTTCATGTCAAAAATTATTCTGGGTTGAAAGGATTTTTGGTGGAGAGACTCTGCTCATGGGATGCCCGAATGAGACTCCTATTCCCACTGAAGTGGTCCCTATTTATCTCTTGCTTTCAATTTGCTAGGTTGGCAGGAGCTGGGATAATAATAATAATAATAATAATAATAATAATAATAATAATAATAATAATAATAATAATAATAATAATAATAATAATAATATGATGTCAGGAAATGGACCTATTTCCTAATGTCTCCCAAGGCTTGAAATTGCTATTTTTTAGCTAGGCCTCATAGAGATCCATATTTCTTTCTGAGTGCCTTACAAGACTGCCACGATGATTTGTTGACATTTCAGTGTTCCTAGGTTGTTATCTCTCTAGCAGAGCCTAGCCGTGTTGTGTCTTTTCATAAAGGTAAACAACCATTGTTGTGAGAAAGTTTTCTGTGTTACGTGATTGGCTAAGCTGTCCCACCTGATGGCAGATTCTCCATTTTGCAGAGAAGTGAGAGTTAGTACGTGTTTGGATTTCAATGGCTTGAGACCTGTTTTGGTTTAATGGTTCGTCTCTCAATGGAGTTAAGACCCCGGACTGTCTGCTGGCATGTTTTCATTATGATTACCTAAATATCTTGGATTGTTTACTGGACTGATCTTATGGATATAACCTTTTGCCTTCTGCTTTTCCATGAACTTTCCTACATGAACCTGATGGAATAAAACAGCTGTTTCTCTTTGAAGATTGTTGTTTTTCTTATCACACACACACATGAAGCTTAGCTTGCTACGTTACCAGAAGCCTCCTTTGTTTTGCTCTATGTTCAAAGGCCTTACTGCCTGAGCATAGTAAGAGTTCCTTTTAACCTCCCCGGTTCTCCCAGAAGTGGTGATGCAAGGGTTAAGTTCCAGTGCAGAGCAAGAGGCTCGGGAATGGTAAGGAGGTGCCCTTGTGAATTGGGACGACCGGGTGCATGAGAAATAATAATAATAATAATAATAATAATAATAATAATAATAATAATAGTAGTAGTAGTAGTAGTAGTAGTAGTAGTAGTAGTAGTAGTAGTAGTAGTAAGTAGTAGTAAGTAGTAGTAGTAGTAGTTGTTGTTATTATTATTATTATTATTATTATTATTATTATTATTATTATTATTATTATTATTATTATTATTATTATTATTATTATTATTATTATTATTATTAACTCATTTCAATTTGTTCTGGCCACCATCTTTTAAAATCGCCATCGCCTTTGCCATCACCATCCTCCTCCTCCTCCTTCATGTTTTTTTTTTAATTTTATTAGGTATATAAGACATTACAAACCAAAAAAAGATACATAAGACAAAAACATTACATAACTTTAAAATATATATAAAGAAAAATAAAATAGAAGAAAAGAAATAGATATTCACATAAACAATAATTCTACATTAATATCATCAATCGAATATTATTATCTCGTTATAAACCAAAATTTGAAACTACAAGTTATAAGTTATATCTCCACATATCTCCTCTTAACCAATATATATTGTTCACTAACTCTACTATCCTTTTTAACTTTAAAACCACCCTTGTGTTATATACATTGTCCGGGGATTTATGTTTCCTTATGTTTTCCAAAAGTCATTTTGCTCAGATACAGGGAGTATGCCTTTATTCTTAACCATTGCGTGATCAATAAAAGGTTTCCAAATCCTCCAAAAATTATTGCCAGATACTTTGCCCTTTTTAGAATTTATCTCCCATGTGAGCTTTTCATTAAGTGCCAAATCCCACAATTCCTTATACCAATCCCTTCTTTTTAACTTTTCGTTGTTTTTCCAATTTCTCACTATACATTGTCTGGCCGCCGATAACATTATTGCCATCAGTTCCTTGTTTTCATTACTCATTTTGTATTTATCCACCTCAGTTAACAAGACTGTATTTGGCCCCAGTTCAAACTGCAAATCCAATATATCCTTAATGTCATTCTCAATTTTTCCCCAAAAGTCTTTCAAGACATCACAAGACCACCACATATGCTCATATGTACCTCATATGTACCTCATATGTACCTCCTTCATGTTTGATTTATTTTCTTCTGAGGAATGAAACTTTATCAAGTTAGATAAGCCCTGTATTCTACACAGATACAATCTACCACATGCTGTTCATATTTGTGAGTAAACCATGTGAATATACTCACAAGTAAACCATGTAAACTTTACTCAGAGAGCTGAAAAGTGGCATGAACAGCCTCCTGGTTCCCATCATATGTTTGGCAAAGTGTTTTCAGAGGTGCACACATACACCCTCTCTCTCTCTCTCTCTCTCTCTCTCTCTCTCTCACTCTCTCTCTCTCTCTCTCTCTCACACACACACACACACACACACAGCTGGAGAAAATGCAAAAGAAAGAAGGTGCAAACATAATAAAGTAAACTTTGCCTTAAGGCTCCCCACTCTTTACCACAGCATGACACAAATCATCTTTTGAGCACTTAGAAAGTTCTCCTGGGGAGAATTCCATGAAAGAAGGTGAGGAGATTGGAAGGGGGACACTTTCAAAGACATACTTTACAGAAAGGTGAAGAACAGGGTGGGAAGGGGAGCACCAATAATCTAAAGAACACATTGACCTACAGACCAGTGTAGACCCTTGTCCTGAGAGAATAAACATCTCCAGTGTATATGGAAAGGACACTCAAATGAGAGATAAAATGTATTGTAATATAATTAAGAATTTTTTCATTGCAGAAAATAATGTTTTATATTCACCTGCATAGAAGGCTCTCAGTCCAAAATCCAACTTTTTTCTCTCCAAAAAGAGAAAACTCTGCACTAAAATTTTTCCTTCCTACAGCCAGGCTGATTTCCACAATTTACCCAGAGATTGCATGTTTACCTTCATTTTAAGACTTTCAGAGTTATTCAGCAATGACTCTGGCAGTAGCTGAGCTATTCCTCTGGAGAGGTTCCTTACTGTGAACTCTTTAAACATATCCAAGCAAGTAAAAAGCTGCAAGTCAAAGTTTTACTCCGCAGTCTAAATTTGTGCCTTGCAGATTTTCAGAAAGAAATGTCTTTGTTTGTTTTACTTCTTTCCTTCAGAAAGATTAAATGTTGGTAAATAAGTTGACAGAATTACAAAGCAGTGCTAGCTAGAGGCAGTTCTAGGAATCACAAAAAAGCAGCACATAGCATAATCATGTTAAGAGATCTGATATGAAAGCAAACCTTTGTCCTTCAGGCAGAACTGAATAGCAGTCATTGCCTCCCAACCCCCGAATAAAGAGACAGACACAGTATTGGATTAAAACTCAGGGCCACTTTATTAACTCATAACTTTATCAACTGTAACTCTGTCTTACCCGCAATGGGGACTGAGTAGTGCTGGTCTAAGTGATGGATCAAAGATAATTATCATTCACCTTCTCCACTCACATCTAGGTGAAAACCGGATCACCAGGACCATCCTGTTCTTTAACAGTCCCCATTACAGTTCACCATTCAGGTGCAATGACTGATGCTATTTTCAAGCCTCAGGGCCATAGGCCAACAGCAAGGTCAACAGGCCATCAGCATACCAACCAGCTGGGAAAGGAAGCATAGGTTTTTGCATTCCCGTCTGTTTGCCTCTCCATGCCCCATTCCCGAATAATCCTAGGCCTTCACCTACCATTTTCCCCAGCACTACTCAATCACAGCAAGGGATTATCATTCTGATACACCACTTGCCCCCCCCCACTCCAGACCAACAAGCTCAGCCTGGAGGCACCGCTGAAAGTTGTTAAAAAATATGTCAGTGCCAAGGGCAGTGAGATGAACTCCATCCACCCTATACAACTCAGCCCAGTCAAACCGGGTCTCAGGGTGTTCCACTACAGTGCCCAATCCTTCCTCAAAAAATAAAAATAAAAACGGGCCACTTCCTTGTTAACCCCTCTCCTGACCCAATCAATAAGACGTGGATGACACTCCACCTCCACCGCCTCCGTGGTAGGCTGTTGGACCATACAAAATGCACAGCTGACCAGCACCGCCTGTCTTCTGCCAGGTCATGCTGAATCACTAAACTAATGGCAATGCCCTTCATCCTGCAAAGTCATTACCTCGTAAGTGGATCATCACCATGTCAGGGAAGGTCCAACATGGTGAGAAAACAGGCAAAGAATCAACTCCCAACATGTCTTACCCCACCATAACTTCCATTCCAAATGGGCCAGTGTACTCAAACCTAGATTGGTCCCCCCCCCCCAGCATTGTAGCCACCCAACACACTGCTCAATAAATGAAGCTGTGTCCGACCCCCAGGACGTGTGCCCTCCGGACTCCCAATAAGCAACCTGCAATGAAAAACAACAGTGAGGGCGACAGCAAATCTCAAAACTTCATGGGCCTTTTTTGTTCCCCAACACCCCACCCTCTTGATTTCATTGGCTGAGTAACCCAGGGTAGCTGCCGTGGCGGTGGCACCAATCCGAAAATAATGCATTCTGAAATGCATCCCTGCCAATTCCACGGCACATAAGGCAGTGCTCATAATGGTCCAAAATTGGTATCTGGTCAACAGCACCGCATCAGCAAGCTGGAAGAGTGGCCCAGGTTGCTCTCCCCTCTCTCTCAAGTAAGCTGAAAGGGCTTTAACAGGACACAATGCCTTCATCAAAGAGGGACCCTTGGTTAGTTCCATTCCTGTTGCTAACTGACGAATGAATTCTTAGAAGAATGAATACGTAAATGGAACACTCCACCCTCCTCCCTGACATCCAAAAAAGTGAGGGCCCTGCAGGAACTGTCCTGCTTAGATGCTACCACCAGCTCCCCAATGTGGAGAGCCCTGAAAAATGCAATGAGCAAAGCTGCCTTAAACAATAAGACCTCAAAAGGGGTGGCACAGAAGCAATCCCACGCCCACACAAGGTGCAGCAGTACTTCCAGTGATATCACCACCCTGCTGTCTGGAATGTGATCGCGGTACCGCGACCAACCTTCCAAAGCCTTCTTAATCCTAAAGTTGCCTAAGGACTCCCATGGCTTTGACACAAAAAGCAAGAGCCGACAAATGGCCTCAGATAGTCCTGGGGGCCAGCTCCTTGGACCGCAGGCTATTGATGAACTGCAGTGCCTGGGCGACTGGGATAGGCCATAATTCTTGTAAGCCCTGTGTCTGGCAGAAGTCCTCAAATTCCTTCAGCACAGCAGAATATAGTGTATGGGTCCTGGGTGCCAAGGCAAGTCTGATAGCCTTGTCTACCTCTAGTCTCCAATGTTTCTTCCACTCTGGGAGGCAGAAACACCTTCTCCCAGCTGATTACATCCCCCACCCTCCAAGGCCAGGGAAGAAAAATCTGGGAGATGCTCTGGGAGGCACAAACACCACACCACCATGGTGACGGGTGGTAAGACTTTGCTACAGCCACCCCTAGACTTATCTGTGTCTGGGGTGGAGAGGCTGGGAAATTAGTATTATAATATGACATAATGTTCTTGTTTGTTATATTTTGCTGTACAATGTATATTGTACTGATGCTGTACTGATATTGTACAGTTCTATTTTATTGCTATATTTTATTATATAATGTTTTACTGCAGTATTATATTTTATTGTTATTTTATTGTCCTCTACTGCTGATGTATTGAGACTATTGTGAAGCCGCCCAGAGTCACTATGTGAGTGGGGTGGCATATAAGTCAAACAATACAATACATCACATCATCCGGTAGGATGTCGGGGAGCTCCCTTGCACCTGGCACCAACAGTCTGAACTGGAGCATCTGTTGGACAGGGCATCAGCAATGGAATTTCCAGGGATATGCCTGGTCTGGAAAAATATATTAAACTGCAGGCAGGTCTTGCATTGGAAGATAACACTCTAGGGAAAAGAAACTGTTTAGCCTTTTAAGGAACTGCTATTCTATTCACTAGATAACAATCCTGCTACTTGCCTCAGTAAGGAGCACCAAGTAACAGGAGATTTGTCACTCCTTGCTCAGAGTTTGGATGATCTGCTTTACTTTCTCCTGAGATAATCATTATGACCTTATAATTATTTTTCCATCTCAGTTTGTTAGCACATCAAGAGAAGAGTTTCTATGTCTACTCATCTTCTCTCATGTACTCAAACCCACTTATGTGGGATGCTATTACAGTATTAGGGATGTGGATATCTTTCTTTCTGTTTCTCTTTCATTGTGTTTGCCCAAATTTCAGCTGTGCTTTTGTCCCATCCTTGTTTTCCTATCAGTTTGCAATACAGTAATACCTCAGATAACGATTGCATCGGATAAAACTAAAATCAGATAATGTTGGGGAATTTGAGGGAAACATTTGCATCACACAACTTAAAGATAACATTGTGCGATGCAAATGTTTGCCTCAAATTCCCCAAGGCATGGCACACTGAGGATCACAGCTTTGATCTCAGCATGCCTACTTGGGAGAAGGGGGCGCCTGCTCTCTTTCTCCCAAGGAGGCACACAGACACAGAGGATCACAGCATCTGATCATCAGTGTGCCTCCTTGGGAGAAAGCATGCAGGCGCCCTCTTTCTCCCAAGGAGGCATGCTGAGGATCAGATGCTGTGATCCTCTGTTTGCCTTGGGAGAAAGCAAAAGGAAACAGGGCTTTTTTAAAAAAATGTTGTGCGATCAATGCATAGCACAATGTTAAAAACTGGATAATGTTATGACTTGTGGAACTAAGTCATAACGTTATCTGAGGTACTAGTGTACTTTGTTTTCTTCTTATAATAAAATTAGGACAGATTTTTACATACATTTTTCTTAATGTATCCATTTATTTCTACATTTTATCTAAGAGATCAGCATTTGAATAAAATGATATTTACTGGGAATTCTCAGCAAGCTCTTATGGCAGTTTCCTTTTCCTATTGTTGTTATCCCAGAGTGGGATAACACCCGGATGGGTAGTATAGAAATCCAATAAATAAATAAATACATTTGTAATAGGAAGTTATTTTGGAGATGAATTTATTTAATCTATGAAGTTTTCCAGACCAGGCTTTCTCTACCTGAGCTTAAGTCTCAACAGGTGTGGGTTTGGCAGGTAGAACTTTTAGAATGGAGAATTCTGGGATTTGAATCAAAATAATCCAAATAGCATATCCCTACTAATTCATTGAGATCATTCATCATTAGTTGTATGATCTTATAGATCATACAAAACTGGACCAATGATGAAAAAGGTTTTAAAATGTGCAAATAAAAGAACAAGGACAGTAGCAGCACTGCAATCAAAAGAATGAGCTCTAAACAAACCTTGTCATTTTCATATGTAAATATGAAGTAAGGCCAACATTCACAAGGCTCCTCTCAATCTGGAGGTGGTCCACGGTACCTGAAGCATTTGGACAACAATAATCTTAGCAACGAATAAAGTCTTCTATAGCATTTGTCTGGTCAGGTCATTCTGCTATGGTAGTAGAGTAGACTATACTGCAGTGGCTCAATGCTAAGTGTCAGGCAGTGGTTAACTAACCTGTAAACCCTGAGGACTAATGGTGTAGGTGCCGAAGTCCACAGGAAAGGTTGATGGTCCCCAAAGGGATTAGATTCCACTTGAATTCATCTTGATGGAGGGCAGCAGCTTCATCAATACTGGCCTGGGGCTGAGGAAAACTTTGTGTGCCAAAAGGGCTCAAGACTAGAAAGTGACTCATGAACTGGATTAGTGACACAGTGAGATGCAGAAGGCAGATGAAAGGCTACTGCATTATATTCCCAGGACAGTCTTCATGGCTGACAACTATGAGGATTACCAATATTTAGATTCTGATACAGCAGAACAAGAAAAAGATAGCATTTACTCAACAAAATTGACACCAGATGACAAAAATCAAGAATCATTAAAGACAGAACTGAAAAATTGGTAATCCCTGAAGTTGTGACCTACTTGGTCCTTGATAATCCCATGTTTTAGCATTTGCAAATTGCAGCATGCCAAATGAGTCACACAGTTAATATCATTCATCTTTAGTAGCCTATGTGTAATGGGATAAACCTCAAGATTTGGATGCCCAACTGGTATGAGAAAGCAGAAAACAAGAAAGGCTGTTGCTTGATTGGCCATATACAGTCAAACCTCACATAACGAGTGTTTCACTTAGCGAAAAACTCACATGACGAGAAAGTTTTTTGCTAAGCAGTCTGACTCGCATAACGAAAATTTTGCTAAGCAGTCTGACTCGCATAACGAGTGTTTCTATGGGAAAACTCACATAGTGAATTTTTTCGCTATGCGAGTTTTCCCCCTTGAAATGTTCATTATGCGAGTTTTTCCATAAGAATTTTGTTTGTTTCACATAGCAAGCAACCTCGCATAGCGAGCAACCTTGGATAACGAATTAAATTAGTTATGTAAGGTATTACTGTACAACAGACAAAGAACACCTAAAATAGACCTGTTTCCAAGGTATTACACTGAAATGTTTGGTATGAAACAAACAATATTGTATTCCTTCATTGAATAAAAAGGGAGTGCTTCTAAGTTTCACCTTGAAATTCCAGTCCTGTTTTAACTTTGATAAAACTTGCAAATATATGGAGAATGACAATGAAAGTTTTTTGAATTGGTCATTTAGTTAGCTGTAATAGGTACTAAATGTATCTTTTATGTCTCCAAATACCAAGCATGTGGGCTTATCATTTGAAAGTGATATTTGTGCCCAAAGCTTAATTCAGTAATTCTCTTATAGCAGAAGTAACATTATGATCATTTTCAGGAGAGATAACTGCTGCCTAGCTACATACTAAAGCTCTACCATTTTCAGCAAAGATAGTGTCATTTTAACATTCTTTTAATATTTCACAATATTTCTATCCACAGAGGCTCTTCTGTGTTGCAGAATGCAGCCAATTTTCCTGAAAGAAAGGCTTTTGTTCTCAAGCTTACTGAAGTCAGAAGATGATTTTAAAAATTGGAATATGCTTTCAAATGGTTACATTCATAATCCATTTCAAAATCTTACAGATTAATACAAATCACCTGTATGGTTCAATATGATGTTCAGGTTTGCTTGATCTAATACCTCCTGTTCCATCAATTGTGTTAATAGCATATAGCTGTGCCATACATATTTTAAACTTTGTTCTTCCTTGTTGGGTTTCCATAAGCATCAATGTCTGTAGCCTGTAGAGATTCTTCTTCAAGTTGTGCTTTGTTTGAGAAAATAAATTCTTCCCACTAGAGAGCAATTGGACAGTACTGCTCCAGAGCCAATCAATACAGCTTATTAATCAGTTTGAGTGATTTGCTGTGAAACAGCTTCTTTTCCCCCTGTGTTCCATACTTAGCTGACAATAGCACCAGATCACCTTAGCTAGTTTGGAGAGTGAGGGTGCTGAATTTGTATGTGGTGTTAGAGTGGCATGCCCAAACCATAGTATGTTATATCCTAATGCCTCTCTAATGAATCTCCAATTTGCAAAAACACAAACCACCTACTGTTTGTGAGCTCCTCAGTGATTGAATTGTCAAACTGGGAATGCATCTCATTTGAAGAATGCTTTGAATAATATAGCCTTGATTTTATGAAGCCTTCTTGAGAGAAATGGCAGAAAAGAACACAATTAATCAAGAACAAGGCTTTAAGGCTTGATGAATTGAGTGGTAGCCATCTTAAATGTAAAAGGAAGACTCGTTTTCAAGATGCTGCTAATTGTAAATGTTTTGTTAAAAGTGCCTCTATGCTTCAGCATCATTGTTTCCAATTCAGTTCTTGTATTGCTATTGAGGAGATGGAGCTCCATATATATTGATTTCTTTTAATTTTCTTCTTGTATTAGAGCCACAGATTACTTTTATTGTAGTGTTTATCATCATATTATTTTTAAAAATTAATTTGAATGCTTTGTAAATGAGCTGTTTGATCACTACCATTTGATCACTACCAAATATAAAGCTGAAGACTCTAAATGTCTGCCAGAGCATATTACATGGAGATGTAAAATTATTATTATTTTAAACATGTTTATTCTCTCTGCCATTCAGTTCACTCCAGTGCCCTTTTAAAACTTCAGTTTTAGTTAATTAGTTGTAGTTAATGCCATATTCAAAACATAATACACACCTTCACTGGTCAAAACTAACTTAAAATTGACTATACCAAAAGAGAGAAATCTTACCAGTTGAGGACAAGAAGAGTAAACAGAAATCATTCTCCCTTGCATATTTCTACTGCCTTCAACCGCTTGCTAGCTACCCTCCCAATCATGAAATTTGACATATAGGGGTTTTTGCTCAAAATCAATAAATGGAGAAAGAACAGGTCTCAGACCAGTCACACACATGAGTTCTTAATGCCTGCCTGTTCAGTTCATTGCTGATGACAGCTATGCTGAAACCCTAGGCTTACCATGTTTCTTTTCAAAGATGAGGGCATGGCCTTGTTTTGTTGTTTACCATAGACAAGCTTATGAAGATCCATGAGAATAAGAAGCATAGCAACTGAGGAAGACATAGATTTTTCAATGTCCATTTCAAGAGTGCTGACTTGGTTCCAGTCCTGAGAATGGAAAACTAGACGACCAGCTCAGAAAGCAGACCACAGAGCATATGATGTTAGTCTCAAAACACTAAAATCAATTAATCTTATTTTATTTGTACTGACAAGTACTAATGAATTCAATGAATCTTGTTAGTTGACCCATTGGGTAATGGATTTGGCCCATTCATTCTATGCTTAATTTTATAAGAAAATGTTTGTGCCAGAGAAGTGGGTGATACCTTGAAAAAGCAAACTGTAGCAAACTGTTGCATTATCAGAGAGCCCATGGTTGAATGTCCTAGCTTTAAAACATTCAGTTGCAATGGACCATGTGGAACTTTTAATGCAGAGTTCTCAAAAGTTTTTTTTAATTGTCAGTGTCTTCTTTGGCTAAAAGGCACAAAGAATGTGTGGTCACAAATTTCTGAGAACAGGTCTGTCAGCTACAGGGTACTTTCCTCGGTAGCCTTTATTTGGTTTTCTATTGAGTTTGGCTTTGCCATTACATAGAGAAGGTTTTGCTGAAGGCGTTGATGAACTCATTAGAACTGAACATGCTGTCTTATTTGGGGCGCATTCTTTCAAAATGTATAACCCATCCTTTACAAAAAGCAAATGGAGCACCGGGATTTATGTGCTCATGAAACTGGTGAGTTTTTGGCTTCAAAGTTGGTTTGTAAAAAGTACTGCCCTCACTTTGAACAAAACACATAGAAATTTCTCAGGGTTTTTTTTTTTCTTCCTGTCTCTATTGTAGAATTCCACTGTGTGCTTTTAATCTGTGTCTATCTACAGTCGCTTCAGAATAGTTTGTGCTTTTGTGCAATTCACATGATAAACTACTACGTTCTGTGTACTCCACATATAGAACTACTCAGTTTTCTAATAGACTTCAAAGCAAGGTAATCAAGCGACTTCAAGAAACAGAAATAACAGATAATTTACACACACACACACACACACACACACACACACACACACACACACACACACACACACACACTATAGACAAGATAAATTATATATTGACCAGATGGGTCAAAGAATCCACATGGCACATTCACTTGCTATTCATAGATTGCTTAGTGTTCATTGCTTTTGAAACTGAAAATATAATATTAGAAAAAAGTTTTGTAGTGATACAAAAGTTTGTTATAAAAGTCGTGTTAACATTTGCACTAGATTCAACTTCACTTGGAGAGAGTGAAAGGCATAGAGAGTGAGAAATGGAAGAAGGGTGTGAGAAACACATCTATTAAAAATTGGCAGAGGGGAAAAACTAGAGACCCTCATTTTCACATAAAAATGTCATGAAATGTTTTAGTCCCAAAACAAAAGTTGCACTGATTTGAATGACATTTAATTCCCTTGCAAGTATTTGGTTTCAATCAGTGATGCGATGTTGCTGGTTCCAACGGGTTCTCCAGAACCATTAGGAACAATCCCGGAGGGTTCTCCGGGAGGGTAGTTCATTTTTTTAGGCGTCCAGTTCCGACGCCTCACCGAAAGATTTTTTTTAAAAAAAATAGGAACAAAAATGGCTCCAATTTAGTGCGCATGCACAGAAATCAATCTGACGCATGCACGCTACAATTACTAAGTGCACCAGAGGAGGCCGCAGTCAGGGGCGATGCACCCTCCCATGCGGCCCCAGACCATGGAGGCTCATCAGCCCCAAGGGTAAGTGAGGGTTTTGTGTTTGGGGTTGGTGGGTGGTTTATTTGTGTTTTTGGTGGGTGGGTGTATTTTTATTTATTTTTTATTTTATTTCTTTATTTATTTTATTTATTTAAGTTATTATGGGTTTGTGTTGTGGTTGTTTGGGTGGGTGGGATGAGGTTTGTGTGTGTTTATTTTTATTTATTTTTATTTTTATATTGGGCCCCGCCCACAACATCATGACATTGGCCCCACCCATGACATCATAATGTCATGATGTTAGCTCCACCCCCACTGTGATGACATCACTGTGGGAGTAGAATTTTTTTGACAATCCATTTTATTTATTTATTTATTTATTTATTTATTTGATTTATATACCGCCCTACTCGGTACAACCGACTCAGGGCAGTTTACAGAAACCATACATATAACACAATCAAAAGTAATATAACATATAGCATAATCAAAGGTCTTACAGTATAATACAATAAATATAACAATACAGTACAGCAGTGCAATAAAACAAAACCACACTGCAAAACAAGGTTACAAAAATACAATTCTGGTTACATATACATGACAGTCTCAGTAATGCAATACAATATAAAAATAGAATAATAAGAAAGAAAGAAAAATACAGTACATGATCCAAAAAATGTCAGGGCTCTCACCCTAAACACAAGCATGCTCTGGAAGCCATGGCAGCAAACTTGCCGCAGCGGTCTTTTAAGCCTGGCATGGGCCGAGGCTCGGGAGCGCCGGCAGGTGAGACAGGTCCAGGCGCTGCCGACGAGACTCCTCCTCGCACAGCTCTTCCAACATCCAGGCGGCGAGGAAACATCCCGCCGCAGCGGTCTTTAAAAACCCAGCATGGGGCGAGGCTCGGGAGCGCTGGCAGGTGAGACAGGTCCAGTACAATACATTAAACAATCTTGAAACTAGTCCTCTCAGCTCAAGGTGTCTCCATCACTGGTTTCAATCCTGTCGGCTCATA
Organism: Furcifer pardalis; assembly: GCA_030440675.1. Lineage (NCBI taxonomy): Eukaryota > Metazoa > Chordata > Lepidosauria > Squamata > Chamaeleonidae > Furcifer > Furcifer pardalis. The sequence continues at coordinate 68,218,372 of CP126892.1, forward strand.
ACAGTCTTAAAAGAAACAAACAATTGTTGTCATGCTGGTAAGCAAGACCTTCTTAGGTAATAGCATTTACAGAATTTCAGACATGGAGAGTATATCTAAACTGGGGAGGTCTGAATTTCTTGAAAAATTTCTTAAATTAGGTAAAGGTAAGAGTCGTCTTTGCTGGAAAGCTAGTCATATCTAACTGTAGGCTGTGGGGCTCAACCAAAGAGCCCCAGTGCTGTCTGTGTTTGCAGATGTTTCTGTGGTCACATAGCAGGCATGACTAGACACCAGAGCACATGGAACGCTGTTACCTTCCCACCAAACAGTACTTGTTTATCTACTTGCAATTTCTTGTTTTCAAATTGCTAGGCTGACAAGAGCTGGTACAGAGGACGGGCACTCACTCCAACATGCAGCACTCAGGTTTCAGCATCATTAATCACTAAGCTACCGCAGTGCCGTCCTTACCCTTACTGCATTCCATTTGCAGCAATTTGAGGATGATCACATTATTCATAGCATCCACATTACAGATTTCTATTTTTCTGTACAAAAGTCCAGACCAGTTTTCAAATTGCTCTTCTTTGTTCCCCAATTTGGATAATGACACTCCTTTCCCTGCCCCTCCACCTTCCATTGTGAAAATCAATTTCCATGCACCTTCTTTGCCCTCCCTCCCTCACACACTAATTCCTTTGTCCATCCATTCATTACTCTCTCTCTCTCTCTCTCTCTCAGAACCGCTGATTCCCATTTTATTGTATTCTTTTCTCCCTCATGTATCTCCCTTCTCCTTCCAAACACCTCCCTTCAACTAAACAATGTTTAAGCCTGTTGTTTATAGTGAAACCCTTTGTGGGTTTCAACATGCCTTCCTGTTACTCCTCACCGTTTTTACCTTCTTATCAGCAGCATCTGCCAGTCCTGTTGAGGCAACTCCCTCGATGAGTTCCCCTTGGCTCCGCTTGGCACAGGCTAGTGAGAGTGCAGGGAATCAGAATCAGGTAGCAAAGATTTGGCCTCTACGTGTGCTCCAGTCAACCCTAGTGCCAATTCAACAGACACAAAGGATCTCTGGTTAATTAGATTTATTAAGAAATTAAAGGAATTGAGTATAGCATAAGGTTTCAAAGTTGCAAAACTAGTCATTCAAAGCACATACAAAATTAAAGAAAACTTAACTGGTGACTTAGGCCCCTTGGCCTTATCTGACTCACAATTACATTCTGTGAGGTTTTGCCACTGATGGTCCATGATGAAAGAGGGCAAGCATTCCCTGGACAGTGGTTTTATTATCCTGGTATTAGCCTTCCCACGTGGGAAACACCTAGCCAATAGAGACTGATTTACATACTTCTGGGTCAGATTGGAATGTCTATACAGATACTCCTACTTATAAAAATCTCTATCTTGAGGGGATAAGCACATGGTGAAACAGAGATCAGAGAAAAGCACATTTAAAACGAGACTTTTTATGACACAGGTTTTGTGAGGAATGGCATGTCACTTGCTTGGATTAAAAACTGGGTGGCTGGAAGTAGAGAGAGGTTCAGTGTGAGACTGAGAGAAATGGAAAGGAGAGGGGGAAAATAGGAATTTGGGTTATCTCTAATTCTCATCCTTTGAGACTTTTTTCTTCAATGTATAAATATCTTGTGATTTACTTTTCTTTTCCTTATTTTAAAACAGATGGATGAGAGGGAAAATTGGTTCTCTTCACACCTAATTTCAAATAGCTACAAAATCTTCCACCAATGTAGCTTCCTAATTGTCACATTGAGTTTTCCTCTGTAATGACAGCCTTACTAAAATTTTACAGCACAACTTGAGATCCATGAGTGGCATATCAATTCTTCTGTTTTAAAAAAATAACTTGATATTTATTTTTTTGTACTGAGGAAAGTGATTCTTATGTCAGTGTCTCATCTCTGGAGACCAGTGTTAGATTATAATAATAAGAAAAACTGACATAGACTTCACAGTTCAAGATGCCAGTAGCCAGTTTGAGAAACACGTGGTGTTTCTATTGCTGTTCCTGTGTCCTTTGCCATGAGTGTCTTTGGGGAAAAAAATTTTCAACACAAAAAGCTGTAATTGCAGCAACTTGGTGACCATCTGAGAAAATTACCTTTACTATTAAAAGTGAGGAAAAGGTCAATTCATTTTGATTCTGTAAATCAAATGCTGAACCATGCATGTATCAAACAGGGGGGAAAAGATGAATAGCATTGTACTGGGTGCTGAGATATCTTTCTCTCATGGAGAATTACTTTGGGGGGAAAATCTTGCAAAAAGAAAGCTTTAAACTGGGCAGAATGTAGACTTCCGAGCAAAGAAGATGCTGTTTAAATGATGGAAAGGTGGCATTAACTACTAGCTGCAGCACTGCAGTGGTTTAGTGGATTAGTGGAAGGTCAGGGTTTGATGCCTAAGTGCTGCACGATGCATCTTGGGGGCATGAAAGGGGCCTCAATCAGGTGTCCCCTGAGCATAGTTTTTCCAGCAAAATCCTTTCAACCCAGAGTAATTTCTGACACTTTTTTTAACTGCTAGCAGAAGCATATTATAGATTCAGTCCCAGATATACATTGCTAATTAAATAAACATGCTAACCCACAACTTTGTCTGGATTCACTTATTATGCACCTTGTTGTGAGTGGATAGGATTTGATCCTGAATCTGAATGCCCAGGTTACATTTGTAGCCAGGGATGCATTTCCACAGCTAGGCATAGTGGACCAGCTACACTGTTATCCGAAGATGTTAGACATGGCCACAGGTAAAAATGCTTCATTTCCATCTTTCTTCACTACCTTAACATTCTTGCTGTGATTCACCACTGAAAAGTTTTGGAAATTTTCTGCTGATGCGAAATTCTGTGGCCAGATGGTTGGCAGGGACCAATTGCAGGGAGCATAGCTGCCAAAGTTTCACTGGCTACTCTTCAGTTTCCAGGCACAACTCAAATTACTCTTTATTGCGGTTGTAAATGTTTCCTTGTCTCTGCCTTGTACATAAGGGTGACAATGTGTTGCCAGTTTTGCAATCAATCCATCAGTCAATCAATCAATAAATAAGATGGCACAATTAATGTAACCATGTGAATTGTATGAATTGTACAAATTGCTCACAACCAGGAAATAATTTGGTTGTAGAAGGTCATAGTGACTGGTCCTAATTTCATGTGACAAAGATTTTAGGGGGATGGAAAGAGATTTTTGTTTCAGTCTCAGATGAAGATCAAAATCTTCTGCGTTTTCAAATTCCTTGAAGAACTGGCAAATCAGTTTAAATTGATGGCAATGAACTAACTTAGGTTTCTGGGAATTTAAGTTCCCCTGTGGGGCATGTGTCCCACATTGGGAACCACTGCACTAGATTTGTTGTTGTTCAGTCAAATAGCCAAGTTCGACCCTTTGCGACCCCATGCACCACCGCAGGCCAGACTCATCTGTCCTCTGCCATCCTCCGCAGCCCATCAGATCTACGCCCATCACATCAACGATTCCATCCATCCACCTCTTCTCTGCCACTGCCACCCTCTTCTCCTTCAATCTTTCCCAGCATCAAGGCTTTCTCAAGTGAGTCTTCTCATTTGATGGCCAAAGTACTTGAGCTTCATCTTCAGTATTTGTTCTTCCAATGAGAGTCAGGGTTGATTTCCTTCAGGATTGATTTAGCAACTATTAGCAGATACTTAGCAACTATTCCTACTATTTCTATTAGCTGTCATCTGTCAAGATCTACAGGGTTCCAGTTCAAGCCTTCTGAAGAGCTTTATTTTTATAAACATGATTATGCTGTGATGTGTTTAGGGAAGGCTTTTCTCATGGTATGACATGCCCCAGAAGCATAATTTTTAGAAATGGAAAGAAGTGCATTTTAAACAGTAGCTTCCACACTAAGTTGTAGAACTCCTTAAAAGCAGATCTTTTGTTGTTCTGACAGCAGGCAAACACAATTGTATATAGGCAGATCTGTGTCACTTAAACCACATTGCTGTAAAAACAGCTTTCAATCAATTCCAGTGCAGCTTGAAAGAAAAGATGTCATTTGTAATTGCTTCTCAGATGTTTTAATTTTGTTTTGTTTTTAATTGTACATGTTTTTGAAAGATCCTTTATTAGCCACAGAGTCCCATTTATGGACAGAAACTCAGGAGAAATATCAAATAAATAAATATGAATAATAATATTTGCATAATATGATAAGACACTTCCATGTCCATTTCATCACAAACAGCATTCCTTTTGCCATTTTTTTTTTTGCAATGCAGGTCTTTATTTTTTGAGTTGTCTTCTAGTTCAGTTAGAAATAGAAATAACCCAGCAAGGAGATTTACCTTATACCTTTCCTTTTCTATCATCCTCAAACAGTTGAAGCCTGTGGCAGAACAACTTTTCTCCTCAATTGCAATACAATAAATCCACCCACAAATCTAAGTTGAGCCCCAGGTATCATAAGGCCAAGCTGATAAAATCAAGTACTAAGCCTTTGTTTTATAACATGCCATGTTCAGCAGAGAATCTGTTGTTTGCAGTAATTGCCAGCCCTTTCTGTAGGTTTGGATAGCATTTTCTGAGGGGTTTGTTAAATGCCAGCTGAACCTTTTATCAGGAAGTTAGGTAGAGACACCTAAATGTTGACTACTAATACATAAAAATAAGTTAGCTGCAATTTCAGTGGAAGTACTGTCGTTTATTGTGGGATTCTTATTGTCTGATTCTGGACTTTGACCATATCAATGTCTTAAATAAATTCCTCATTCCCAAATATGCTTTGGGGAGGGAAAATCTTAATTCTTGTGGAAAATGTATTTGTGGAAAATGTTAGATTCCCCTTTCAGAGACTGGCTGACCATTACAGCTTTTGATCTGGAGAAATGAACTAAAATTAACAATTTAATACTCACTTAGCATTTTTTTCCTTGCAACTATTTAAGAGAATGAAATGACCTCTACATTGTAGGGATTTTTATGCTTATCCATAGTAATACTTCATAAACTCACATTTCTGGTGTGTGCTGCTATAATTAGCAGTTGTTTATGACTAGACTAGGAAATAGTTCCCCCCAAATTTAATGGGTGACATCCCCTCTTCTTATCCTACAAGGTTTCTAGAACTATAAAATTATAGTTCCCCAAATGGTAAGTGAGCAGATGGTGCTCAATCTTTCTTGGGCTAACAAAATATGTACTCACATACAGTAGTACCTTGGATAACATTATGACTTGGTTCCACAAGTCATAACATTATCCGGTTTTTAACGTTGTGCAATGCATTGATCACACAATGTTAAAAAATCCCTGTTCCCTTTCCAAAGAAGAAAGAGAACAGGGGGACAATCTGGTTTGCTTAGCAAGCCAGGGGGGTTCTGAAAAGAAGGGACCCAAGCCTCTCTTTGGGTCCCTTCTTTTTAGAAACCTCCATCTGGCTTGCTAAAGAGCTTAGCGATCCAGGCCGAGAGGGTGCTTCCTAAGAGAGGCTTGGGTCCCTTATCCCAGCCTCTCTTAAGAAGATCCCCCTCCCTGGATAGCTAAGACCCTTACCAAGCCAGGCCAGGGGGAGGGGTTCTAAAAAGAGGGTAGGATTTTTTTCCTACCTTCCTTTTAGAAACCTCCGTCTGGCTTGGTAAAGGGCTTAGTGATGGGAGGGGGCTTCCTAAGAGAGGCTTGGGTCCCTTATCCCAGCCTCTCATAAGAAGAACCACCCCCCGGCCTGGATCGCTAAGCCCCTTACCAAGCCAGGCGGGGGAGGGATCCACAGCTGCAGGGTGGCTGGGGAAGCCGACGGGGACTCCCCATTGGTTTCCCTAGCCACCCGCTCCTGCCTCCGCAGCTGTGGGGTGGCTGGGGAAGCCGACGGGGGAGCCCCCCATCAGTTTTCCAGCCACCCCACCCCTGCCTCTGCAGCTGCAGGGTGGCTGGGAAGCTGAACGGAGAACCCAGTTCAGCTTTCCAGCCACCCTGCTGCTATGAACAACTGCATCGGATAACGCTAGCAGAACGTTATTCGATTTTAGCATTATCCAATACAGTAGTTATCCGAGGTATTACTATATATACCTGTGCATGTCTATGCAAATACAGAACTGAAATTCTTATTACTTGGTTGGAGAGAGTAGAGGATGTTATGTCAATCCTGTACTGCAAGGATAAAGAGAATGGAAGTATGAAAATATAAGTATATATGAGGATCTCTGGGGAACGAAGAAAGGAAACTTTTTTCAACCTCCTCCTGGCACAGGTCCTGCTGCAAAATGTTGTTTCATTGCATTTTAAAGGAATTTATATGAAATTTTACAGTGATAAAATATTGGGATATCAGGAAACAAAAATAAAATAAACAAAACAAAATAAAAACACTGTAGCACTTTAAAGACTAACTGCTATATTTTTATTGTTAGCTTTCATGGATCAACTCCACTTCTTCAGACAAGGAGTGAAACTTACAGGCATGGTTTGTATTCACCAAATTCAGGGGTCAAAGAGGGCAGGGTGTGTTCAAGCAAAATGACAGACAAGCAAGCGCAACAATGCAGCTTCCCACAGACATCAGCAACAATAGATTATTCAGATTAGCTCTAAATGTCTCCCTTTCAATCTCAAAGGGTCTGAGAAAGCCCATTCTGGTCTTTGTTCAACCTTTGACCTGCAAACAAAAACACTGTATCTGGTTACTTCCTGTTTTGTGAAAGAGAACTGGCAGGAAGGTTGTAATATAATATATAAAGTATCTAGCAGCATATAGCAATCTGTGTATCAAATTTGATAATGTCCCAGAAACCCTTCGCTAATATTTAATCCCCTGTGATGGGTGTCTAACAGATGGATGTATTTGATTTCTGCTGTGTCCATTTTTAGTATGGCTATTCCATAGGCTGATTTTTTTATGCCATTATATAAGTCAAAGTAAAGCAGGGAAATGGAAAACAAAGCAAAACTAAACTCTTAACAAGAAACATAAACAAAAAAAATGCAAAAATGTTGTGGCATATTAAATTGCTATATTTTAATGTGAGCGTACGTGGAATGGAACTAATTCATGAAAGCTCACATTAAAATATAGCAGTTAGTCTTTAAGGTACCACAACATTTTTGTGTTTTTTGTTTTGTTTCTTATCTGATATACTTGTGCAGACTAACACAACTAGCACTTAAAACTAAACTCTTGAGACTATGTGCTGGAACTTCAAAAAGGGAAATGTGCACTAAAATCTAATATTTTAAAATATCCCAGTAATTTCCATATGTTTCTTAACTAGAAGCTTATAAAGTGAAGACTTCACAAAACAGATCTTGTGCTGCTTGCTAGATATAAATCTCAAAGAGTACCGTTATAAGTAAGGCTTTGTGACCAGCAAGTGGCATGAAGTTCACCACCTCTAGTGATATCTTGGCCATCCTTAAGCTTGGCCTTCCCCTAGGTTTCAACTGTAAAATATCTCTAAGAAGAACAAGTGCTTTATATATGTATGATGAGATGACCTGTGGGTCACAAGTTTTTCATGTCCCACTGTAGATGTTATTAATGAAAAAAGCATAGCACCTTAGCACCACTTCCTACATTCAACTCTTCAATTCTTACTGTCAAAGTAGAAAACAATAAAATAAATAAGTTTTGTATCAGAAATTACTCTGGGTTGAAAGCAGTGATGGGATGTCCCCGGTTCCAGACGGATCCCTGGAACCGTTAGGACCAATCCCGGAGAGTTCTCCGGGAGGGGAGTCCACTTTTGAGGCGTCCGGTTCCGGACGCCTCACCAAAAGAATTTTTTTTAAAAAAAATCGGAGCTAAAATGGCTCCAATTGACTGCGCATGTGCAGAAACTCAATCTGACACATTGCGCATGCGTCAGATTGAGTTTCTGGACATGCGCAGTCAATTGGAGCCATTTTAGCTCCAATTTTTTAAAAAAATCTTCCGAAGCTGGAGCCGCCCCTTTTTAGAGTGGCTCCGGCAGCAGCTGCGGCAGCCCTAAGGGAAGGGCACCTCCCCTAGCCGGCCACCTGGCTCCCATGGGCACGTTGGTGCCTGGCCGCGCTGTCCGCCCGCGCTGCGCCCTCCTAGAGACTTGGGCCCGACAAGCCCCCATGCCCTGGGTAAGCCCGGCGGGGCCGAAAAGGCAACGGCCCGAGGAAGAAGCAGGCGCCCGGCAGAAGACGATGCGGCGGTGGCGAGCCCCGCCGGGCTTACCCAGGGCACGGGGGTTTGTCGGGCCCAAGTCCCTAGGAGGGCGCGGCGCGGGCGGATGGCGCGGCCAGGCACCAACGTGCCCATGGGAGTTCGGTGGCCAGGCAGGGGCTGTGGTGGCCGTGGCCGGCGGATGCAGGGCCGGCCGCGGCCTTCGTACGAGGAAACGGCCACAGTTGGGGGCAGCGTGCCTTGCCGGGTGGCCCCGGGCCACATGGAGGTTCGTCGGCGCCAAGGAAGGTAAGTGAGGCTTTTATATTTAGGGTGGGTGGGTGATTTATTTGTGTTTTGGGTGGGTGGTTGTACTTTTATTTAATTTTTATTTTATTTATTTATTTATTTTATTTCTTTAAGTTATTTACGGGTCTGTGTGCATGTTTATTATTTTTTTTTTTGGCCTTGCCCACAACGTCATGACGTCATGACGTTGGCTCCGCCCATGACGTCATGACGTCATGACATTGGCCACGCCCATGATGTCCATGACGTCATGGCGTGGTAGTAGAATTTTTGACATCCCATCACTGGTTGAAAGGATTTTTGCTGGAGAAATTCTGCTCAAATGAGGTTCTTTTCATGTTCCCAAGATCCATCATGCAGCACTCAGGAATTGAGACTTCCCAGTCTCCAAGCTCAGCATCTTTACCACTAAGCCACTACAGTGTTGTATGAAAAAGAAAGAAAATAGATGATTTTCACCTGAGCTCTACATATCATCGGGTGATATTGCTACTGTTACCAGTCCTGATTCATGTGCATTTCAGATCTACTCAACTTCATGCAACAAGTTTCATATCCATATGAACTCTTCTAGACATACATGATCATCTCTCCAAGCCAGTTTATGCATCTGATGAAATGTCCCCTCTAGTCCTTTAAGTCAATGCTATAATCAGTTATGGAATTATTCTGGTATCTAGGCCAGACATGAAACTGCCAAAATCAAGGCTCCTTTTGGTAACTTTATTCTGCAATTTCTTTCATGTGACCCTGTGCCTTTTGGAATGCATTTATTCAATGGATCTATTGAACACAGTTGCTGAACAGCAAGCGTCCCTCACCTTCACATTGTGCCTCTGTATTAATTATAATTAAAGAATCATGACTTACCATACATGAAATTAGTAGATAATATATGGTGGATAGATGGATTCTTTAAAAACTGCCAACAGTATTAGTGGAAATAATGAAGAATGGTCAGTGGAGCATTTTTGAATCAAAAGGGTGGAAGAGGGCAATACCTCATGTAAAATTATACAGGTACTGTACTTGGAAATGGTGTTCTCAACAAACAATATTCTGGATTTGAGTTGTGATTAGTTCTTTCTAGTGTTTGTGTGTGTGTGACTGAAATCCTCAGCTGCAGTAAATTGGCATGAAGTTATGGCCATTTATTGCAGCTGCCCATTATAAAATTGCATTGTCAAATAATTTCATATCATGTAATTATTGTACCAGAACAATCAAATAAAAGTTAAAGATACCAGTTTTCTGCCCACTAGGGATATATTCCTGCCATCCTGTTGACAAGAAACTCTTATTGCTTTTCTACTGTGGCAGATCGGGATTGGTTTTGAGCTTTACTCCTGCTGATGGAATTCACAGATAACATTGTACTTTGAGTTCGGCAGATGAAGTCAAAAACCCAGAGCAACATTTACTCTACATTTTGAAAATATATTTTCATTACAAAGATAAATACTCTACATTTTGGCAGTTGATATGGAAAAATCCCCATTCTTCTGATGTCTGTGGGCATAAAATTCTCACGTACTCCAGATATTTTTTTTAGCTTTCACTAAGGTTTTCAAAAAGGTGTGGCTGTGAGAAATGCCCAGAGCATCAACTGTTTCCACTGTTAGTAGGTGTTGGTGCTTGTCCAAATCATTTCACTCATATTAATAGCAAATTAACACCCTAAGAGGTTTCCTCCTCTGAGCCAACACCCAACAAAATCCTCCTATTGCCAAATAACATTTACATTTTGATATATCTACCGTGTATCTGATCCAAGATTATTCTGGCAAACACTTCATACAAATGGATGTTGTAAGATATTTATAACTGAGTATTTTTTTTGTTTGTTTTACATCAAGACATTACTTCTGATTTATGATGCCCATAGCATAGATCAGGAGTTCTCAACCTTTTTAAACTGGGGGCTGGGTTTTACTCCCTCAGACAGCTTCAGGGGCAACCATTTTCCCCTTCCTCCACCACATTGCACTTCCTGGTGTGGTGGAGGCAGTGGGGGGGGGGGAGGATATGAAATGGTGCTCACAGTTTGAAAATCCCTGACATAGATTGTGAAATACTTTAAGGAATGGCTCACCAGTGCCACCACTCAGTGAATTACTATGGCCAATACTGATGTCTTCTAAACCCTATTTTGACTCTATCTGCCACACTACACTGACTGTTAATTGGTTATTTTATACAACAAACTTTTTTTTTAATTCTCCCATCAGGTACTCAGCATAATTGATAATGTTTATTTATAGGAACATAACTGAGAATAAATAAATATTCTCGATTGTGTTCCTATAAATAAATATTCTCAATTGTGCTGAGTACCTCATGGAGGAATTTTTAAAAAAAGTTTGCTGTGTAAAATAACCAGTATATATATATATATATATAGGCACAGTTGCTTTCCAGAAATGGTCTTACTATCCACCTGTTTCCTAGGAATGCTAGAAGACATCAAGATACAGTACTATTGAAATCAGATTAAAGTATATGATATATACATGGTTCTATCCTTCCCATAATAGACAGAGATTGAGAATGAGGTTGCAGTCTCAGGTGATCAAACAAGAGTGAAAGAGATTGAATTGTGCCCATTATAGAACAGCATTATTCTTTCTTTTTCTCCAATTTGTTTTTATCTCCCTGACAAGGACCTGAATCCAACTAGAAGAAACCTGCTCAATTAATGGTATTCACATAAGTTGACTTCCCACCTTCAACTGATTCAGTGGGCCTACTTTAGCTGGAGTTAAGGACTGGATTTAAACCAAGGAATTTAAAGGAAATGTCCACAACTCAAAAGGGAGAGAGAGTCTTGAGTACAAGCAATGGTACTACAGCAATGATTCCTAGATGCTCCATTTCTTAAATTAAAGCATTTGTGTTTTCCTTAAAAGCAATGCTATACAAGCATAGCCCACTATTTGATTGGCTGGCAGAAACCTGATTCTACTTGTAAAGAGAACATTATCTTCATGAGCCCCTTTTGAACATAGAATTTGATTCCAACCATCTTGTGAACCAATTATTTGCTCGGCATACCCATGTAGGGTATAACTGCTCAGAAATGGAGAATGTTTGGATAATCTTCTTCTATGCAGGGGGAATGAAGCATGACACAGTTGGAGAAGCAGTAATCACATCAAGTTGAACAAGGGACCAATCTGTCTTGCACAAACTGCCCACATTTATAGTGCAGTGGGTCAAATCTCTAAGACTCTGATTGGAAGGCGGGAGGTCAGCAGTTCAATTCCTGAGTACTGCAGGATGGAATGAACTCCCATCTTTGTCCCAGCTCTTGCCAACCTAGCAGTTCAAAAGCAAGAAATTGCAAGTAGATAAATAGGGACCATTTCAGTGGGAAGGTAAACAGCATTCCGTGCACTCTGGTGTCTAGTCATGCCTGCCACGGAAATGTCCACAGAAGCATACAGCGCTAGCTCTTTGGCTTTGAAACAGAGATGAGCACTGGCTTTTGAGCAAGGGAAACCTTTAGCTTTACCTATAGTTAATGACACTACTACTGATAATAGCAATTATTATACTATTCCATAGATAAAATTCAATATTGTATAACTGGAAACATCTATTCAATACATTTAATAAAATTTTAAAGGCTGAATTTAAAATAAGGGGCAGTACAGCAAGAACTCTTAAAGTATCATAAGTATTATTTAAATAGCAAAGAACAGTGGATGTTTGAAGCTACTTTATCTAATGAGCCAATCTATATATGTGTTTACAATAGTTGTGGTTCCTTCCTCCTTCCTTTGTATAATGAGTAAATTTAAAACTGTTGTTTGAAATTACTTTCACTTAATGTAGTGAAAAAAGGAAAACAAGCAAACAATCAGGGAGTCTATAACATGTTAAGTACTGGATGAAATGCTCTTTCCGAACTCTACATACAGTTTTCTCTATAAGGTAATTTTTTAATAGTGTGGTACAACAGTAACTGTTTACATTCCCACCAAAGTGGTACCTATTTATCTACTTGCAATTCCTTTCTTTTCAACTAAACAGTATTCCGTGCACTTTGGTGTCTAGACATGCCTGCCACATGCCCACGGAAATGTCTGAAAACGCAGAGATGAGCACTATAAACAGAGATGAGCACTGCATCCTAGAGTCAGATACGACTGGCTTTCGAGGAAGGTTGACCTTTACCTTTACTTACAAGAGTAGAACAATTAACACTGGTGCTGAAATATAGTGTGTTCTACACTTATTGGTGCTACACTTATTGATGCTGAAATATACTTTGTTCTACACTGTTCTTACACTTACAGATTTATGAGAAGAGAATATAGCTGTGTATAAATTGCATGTATACATAATTATATAGAATTCTGCTACCTCATCAAGTTATGTAAGATTATTTAAGTGCAGTTCAGCCTACAAATTCTTAATTTAGGTCTTCGAGAGGCCCAATTTTGCAACACATTATTACTTATTTGTCTCAGCAGAGCTATGCTGTATAACTGGGAACAAAATTATCTTAAATCATTCCTTTTTACTTTGTAGAATGAGATGTTTCAATGTGATTTTTTTTAAAGAAATGTTGCAACAGGCATTCCATCTATATGATGAGATCACTTCCAGGTGTACACTGATGGGATTGCCAGAATATGACATTAAATATGATATCACTGCCTCTCTAGAATAGTGTAATTTACTTTTTGGGATTTGTCATTTTACTACCTAACAAAATACATACCCTGAACTTTTATATTGTGAGCAGTGCTCCAGTAAATTGGAGGAGAGGGAGGGAGGAGATGAAGCAATCATTTCACAGAAAAATGACAAGGCACTAAAAATACAAATCAGAACCCCACATATGGATTCAATCTCTTTATTCCATGTTTCGTCATCAAACTATTAGGCTAGAAAGAACATTGGAGATCATCTATCTAACTCCTTGGTCGGAGCAGGATTTGCCTCAATAATCTAATAAAAACTCACAGGGTTTTCAATTACAATTTCAGCATAGCCTTGTTAGATCAAGTTATTTAGTCCAGCATCCTGTTTTCTAAGGGCTAACCAGATCATTTAATATATATTTATTAAATATTTTTTTCTTGCTAATACTATAAAATTCTCTGGGCACCTTGCCTTGAAGTATTTGTAATAACTGAAATACAAACAAAACACACATCATCATCATAATCTTCAGCAGGATATAAATGATCTTAACACTCAGAAATATAAAATCTAAAGGATTTTCAGATTTATTTTTTAACAATGATACAATGCCAAAGCACAGAAAAATTCCTTCATTGGTGATTACGGGACTCAATGACAACTTCATGTCCTTTCCAACTCCAGCATTATACCATGAAGCCTCAATATGTCCAAGTGAAGGCCTACTCAGGAATGGTAGGAACCAAACAAGACCTTTCCATAAAGTAGCAGTTGCTGGGCAACATCTCTTGGAGAAGGTTCTGGCCTCCTACCAAGATGTAACAGCAAGCAAAACAACTATCTTGGTAGTTTGGGGAGGAACAAGTGGAGAAAATAAGATTGCAGGTACGTTGGTGTGTTGTTCAGTCGCACAGTCAATTCCGACCCCATGGAGCACTGTCTGCCAGGCACTTCTGTCCTCCAGAATCCTCCTCAACTCGCTCAGCTCTGTGCCCATTGTGTCTACAATACAATCTAGCCATCTCATTTTTGGCTGTCCCCTTCTTCTTTTGCCCTCCACCCTTCCCAGCATCAAGGCTTTCTCAAGCGAATTCTCTCTTCTCTTTTGATGTCCAAAGTACTTTAGCTTCATCTTTACTATTTGACCTTCTAAGGAGCAGTCAGGGCTAATTTCTTCTAAGATAGACCTATTTGTTCTCCTTGCTGTCCAGGGTACTCTCAAAACTCTCCTCCAACACCACATCTCAAAGGCATATATTCTTTTGTGCTCAGCTTTCCTAATGGTCCAGCTCTCACAACCATACATTGCCATCGGAAATACCATTGCTTTAACTATACGAATTTTTTTTTTGCAACGTGATGTCTCTACTTTTCACTATGTTCCCCAGGTTTCTCATTGCTTGCCTCCCAAGAATCAGTCACCTTTTGATTTCATGGCTGCAATCACCATCTGGTACAGTATTGAGTAAAATCATATGAGATGTAAGTCTTTAAACATCCTTCCACCAAGCTGCTTACCACTTCAAGGTGAAGACTGCCATTTTAAATTGGGCCAACATTTGAAATGGATGCTAGTCCATATGGCAAACTTTTTTAAATTTTAAATCACTTTGTTATGGTCTATGACCAGAACAATAAACCACTGAAGCAATATAACTAAGTAAGAGATCACAGGAAGTGCACAAGCAGATTTAGAATAATTGAATCATAGAATAACTTTGTTGGAGGGGGCCTTTTAGGTCATCGAGTCCAACCTCCTGCTCAGTGCAGGAATCTGAACCAAAGCAGATATAACAGATGGCTGTCCAATTTTCTCTTGAATGCTTCCAGTGTTAGAGTGCTCACCACCTCTCAAACAATTGGTTCCACTGTCGTACTGCTCAAACTGTTAAGATGTTTTTCCTAATATTCAACCTATATCTGGCTTCCTGTAGTTTCAGTCCATCATTATGTGTCTTGCACTCTGAGATGACAGAGAATAGATCTCACCCTCCTTCTTTATGGCTATTTCTCAGGTATTTGAAGAATGCTATCATATCCCCTCTCAGTTTCCTTTTCTCAAGGCTAAACATGCCCAGTTCCTTCAGTTTTGTCTCATATGGCTTTGTTTTCAGTCCTCTGATCATCCTTGTTGCTCTTCTCCGTACCCGCTTTAATTTATTTGCATCTTTCTTAAAATGTGATGCCCAGAATTGGAGACAGTACTCTAGATGTGGTCTAACTAGTGATGAATAGAGAGGGACTAGTACCTCACAAGGTATGGAGACTATACTGTACTTCTATTAATCCAGCCTAAAACAGTGTTGGCTTTTTTTGCAGCCGCATTGCACTGTTGACTCATATTTACCCTATGATCTACAACAATTCTAAGATCCTTCTTGGTTGTCATATTACTAATCCAAGTATTCCCCATCTTGTAACTGTGCATCTGGTTTTTATTCCCTAGGTGTAAAACTTTGAACTTATCCCTGTTAAATTTTATTGTTTGATTCAGCCCAGTGTTCTAGCCTATGAAGATCTTTTTGAATTCTACGCCTGTCTTCTAAGGTATTAGCGTTCCCACCCAGTTTTGTGTCATCTACAAATTTGATAAGAATTTCTTCCACTCCCTCATCCAAGTCATTTATGAAAATGTTAAAGAGAACAGGGACCAGGACTGAGCCTTGAGGTACTCCACTTGTTACCCCTTCTCATCATGAGACTGAGCCATTAATAAGAACTCTCTGAGTATGATTCTGTAATCAACTACATATCCACATGACACTTGTGCTATGAAGGCCACACCCAGTTAGGTTCCTAATCAGAATATGATAAAGCACTTTGTCAAAGGCTTTGCTGAAATCAAGATATGTTACATCAACAGCATTCCCACTGTCGACCATGGGGGTTACCTGATTGAAAAATGAAATCAGATTAGTCTGGCAGGATTTGTTTTTGACAAATCCATGTTGGCTTCTAGTTATTACTGCATTGTTTTCTAGTTGTTTTCAGAGCCACCACTTTATAATCTGCTCCAGAATTTTCCCTGGGATTTGATGTCAGGCTTATTTTTTTGTAATTCCCCAGTTCTTCACTTTTGCCCCTTTTGAAGATAGGGACAGCGTTAGCCTTCCTCCAATCATTTGACACTTCATCTGTCCTCCATGACTTCAAGAAAATGGTAGACAGTAGTTCTGAGATCATTTCAGCCAATTCCTTTAATATCCTTGGATGCAGTTCATCTGGTCCTGGAGATTTGAGCACTTTCAAGATAATAAAATATTCATTGGCTGTTTGTTTATCAATCTCAAGCTGCAATCCTGACCCTTCACACTTACCCTGAGGGTTGTATGCTACCTTTTTGGGGGTGGGGGTACGAACTAAAGTAAGAATTGAGCACTTCTGCCTTTTCTTGGTCATCTGCTACCATTTTCCCATCCCCGTTGAGCAGTTGAGCTATTGTTTCTTTTCTTTGTGTTTTACTTTGTACATTCCTGAAAAATGTTTTTTTTTAAATTGCTTTTAGCATCTTTTGCCAGGCTCAGCTCATTCTCAGCTTTTGCCATCCTAACACTATAACTGCAATTCACCACTACTTGACTGTACTCTTCCTTTGTAGCTTGGCCTTCCTTCCACTTGCTAGATGTGCCCTTTTTATTTTTTTTAGCTCTGCTCTGAGCTTTTTGTGAAACCTCATTGTTTTTATTTTCATTTTTTGCTGTTTTCCACCTTTCTTTTTGGAACTGTCTGGAGTTGTGCCTTTAGAATTCCATTTTTAAGAACTCCCATCCCTCTTGGACTCCTGTTACTGGAGGCCAGAACTTCTCCAAGAGTTGTTCCCCAGCAACTGGTACCCAGAAATTGGTACTTCGCCTCTTATGAAAAGGCACTCTTTTTTTCCTATTGTTTATGAAATTTCTAAGCAAAATTATGGAACTCAAATTTGGGAGCTTGGGAATTTACATCAATTAAAACTCAACCAGAATAAGTTTGTCTGTCTACTGATTGGCACAGATACCAATAATTAC
The DNA here is from genome assembly GCA_030440675.1 of Furcifer pardalis. Lineage (NCBI taxonomy): Eukaryota > Metazoa > Chordata > Lepidosauria > Squamata > Chamaeleonidae > Furcifer > Furcifer pardalis. The sequence goes on from CP126892.1 coordinate 68,235,447, forward strand.
CTTAGCTTACAAAGTAATAATTAACTATTGGTTAATATTCTATTCTACATCCCTTCAGACTTTTTGTCATTATTATACTGAGAAGTGAAGGATGGTTTATGGAATCCTTTGTACTGAATCTTGTTTCTAAAATTATTTTTTCAAAAGAAGATGTGAAGCACCTCTTTTTTATCTATGGCAAAACTTGCATTAAAGCAAAGACTATTAGATCTCTGTGTTCAATCTTATGTAGGTTTATTAGGCACCTCAGCAATTGTACTCCTTTACAAAAATATATCTCTCCTCCACCTTTGACTCTTTCACCTTATTTTATTGACATCATGAACTCTGACCACAAAAAAAGCCTTCACTAAAGCACATCTAGATATGCTGTCACTTGCTATTTTAGAAGACCAGTACAAAGGAATTCCATATAATGAAAGAGTCTGCTCCTGTGATCAAAAATCAGTTGAGAATTTGGTACATGTCATACCTTACTGTCTCTTGTTCACAGTACATCACGCAAGACTTTTGAGGTCTATTTTGGAACAGTTCCTCAGGAGATTTGATCAAGATAAACTTAAGATGTCCCTTTCAGACAAGGACAGGTTTATCATATTTAGAATGGTGAGGTTTCTTTCAATTTTTATAAAAATAAAGTCTGTGTATCCTTTGCCATAAACCATACTGACAGTTAGATTATTGCTACTAAGGGCCATTTGTCACTGAATTACTATTATTTATTATTTGATTTATATTGCCACCCAACTTGAAGTCCTTCAGTACCATAAGTCCAGGGAACTCCAACACCAACACTGTGATGGCCTCAAGGAGCTCAGGCAGGGAATCTGCTACTCTGAAAGGGGGCAGGTACAGGAGCAGGATTCCCAACTGACCCTTAAGGCCCAAACGAAGGAGCAGGGTCTCACAACCCAGTACCTGCAGAGCAGTGGCTCTTGCAACTCCTATTGACTCTTTGGCTACAATGTCCTTCCCCTTATCCCTAACCTAGTGCCAAGTACCGAACCTGGCTGGACACATATCTGAGAGAGGAACACCATCCTCTGGCATCAGCCAGGTTTTAGTGATGTATGCCGTCAGCCTGCTCTCCCAGTATAGAATCTAAAAGCAGGGGAGCCTTATTACAGACTGACCTGTCATTCACCAGCAGCAGCCTAAGGGAGGGGTCACTCTGAAACGGCCATCCAGGAACCAGAGATGTAGCTGAGGGGCTGGAATGGGGGACAGATACTAAGCATCAGACCCGCATTCCCTGAGTGTCGCCTGCCCCATGGCTCCTGCTATATTGCCCCTGCCCATCACAACACCAATTTGGTTGGCCCCAGGAATCCTTGTGCCTATTCCAGATGGAGTTCTGGAATGTTTACCAACTATAGTAATGTCTATGTTTTGATATGTATGATTCATTTTAGATCTTAATTTTTTAAAACCTAAGCAGAAGTGTAATTCAAATTTTGTGACATTACATTGCTTTGCGTTGTGTTGATTATATATACATATATATTATATACAGTCAAACCTCGCATAAAGAGTGCCTTGCTTAAACAGTAAATCGCTTAAAGAGCAGAATTTTCTCTGAATATTCGCTTTGCTTAACAAATAAAACTAACCAAAAACTCACTTAACAAATAAATTGGTTTTCTCAATTCCTCCCACCAGAAGTCACAATTGGTCACTTACAATGGTGTTTCACTTAAAGAGCAAACTCGCTTAAAGAGCAATCCTGTGGAAAGCATTATGCTCTTTAAGTGAGGTACAACTGTACTGTATTTTGTCATGACTTCTGTGCTAAAGTAATACATAAAATTCAAGTCTAGCCACTTCAGTCCTTCCATTAACCCATCTGAGCTTGTAGCAGTTTGTTCTGCGAAACAGCATGACCCTGCATTCTAGCTTTGGGGTGGCTTGTATATTTATTGTTTATGACATTAAATAGTTGTTGCTAACAGGCAAAGACTCTAAAAGAATTTTAATGAAATATAATGTCAGTGACATTTTGCAGCTCCCAAAATTCATTTGAGACCTAGCACAGTGTGTCTCAAAAATTCTCTCACTTCCAAGACTTGCAGTATTTTTTGCATACACAAAATCATGCATGCATGTCTGAACTGGAAATGGATAAATTGCAAATAAACAATAACACAAAAGATCTATTCAGCCACTAATGTTTGGAAATACTTGACCTGCAAGAGAGAAATGCAGTAATACCTTGGATAATGTTAAGACTTGGTTCCACAAGTCTTAACGTTATCTGATTTTTAGCCTTATCCGATGCATGCATCAGATAATGTTAAAATCCTATTCAGATGCATCAGATAACGTTAACTCCATATAGAGATAAACAACACAGACAAAAGCAGACATGGGGGGGGGGAGGGCTTTTTCAATATGTTCTGACTCCAATTTAAAAACTAAGAGGGATAGAAGCCCCAAATGGATGCCAACATTTACCAACATGCAAGGTGGCCATCTGGAGCCATGTGCACAGGAATCCGTTGGTGTCATGGGCCAGATCCAGCCCACAAGCCCTGTTAACAGCAAGGGTGCCCAAACGTTTCAGGCCACTGGCCAGTCATGTGGTTCATGGGTGCCCCAACTACTCCCATAGGGCCACCTTGTATGTTGGTAAATGTTGGCATCCATTTTGGGTCCTGCTTCTATCCCTGTTAGCCAGGGGTGCCCAAACTATGGCCTATTGGCTAGATCCAGCCATTGACATCAGAAGCGGAAGTAAAACTCACCCAGCTTCTGGGAGTGGCGCCAGTGGAACAGGCCAGATGAATTGGTGTCAGGGCCATATCTGGCACACAGGCTGTAGTTTGGGCACCCATGAACCACGTGACTGGCCCATGGCCTGAAAAGTTTGGGCACTCTTGCTGTTAGCTTTTAAAACTGATTCCTGTGCACATGGCTCCATATGGCAACTCTGCATGATGGTAAATGTTGTCATCCATTTGATTTGGGGCTTCTGTCCCTCTTAGTTTTTAAATTGGAGTCAGGACATATTGAAATATCCCCCCCCCCCGCCATGTCTGCTTTAGCTCAGCTAAACTAGTCAGACTGGTTTGGCAAGCTTTTGTAATGTGTGATTTTTATTGAGATCTTGCAACCTTGAGATAAAGAGAGCAGGCAGCCCCCTCCCTTTCTCCCAAGAGAAACTGGTGAGTCACAGCCACACCTCAGGGAATTTGAGGCAAACATTAGCATCAGAAATAGTTAGGTTATCTAATGCATCACATAACGTTAACATAATGTTATCCAATGCAAATGTTATCTGAGGTATCACTGTACTCTCATCCTAACCTGCTCCATTGTCATTTCAGTCAGCTTGAATGTGTGAGGGTGAAGAGTCCTAACAAAAGAGCAGTGATTGGATGTAACAGGTTCTCACCAGTTCACCAGAACCGGTACTAACTTTTCCCAGTGTCCCAGAGAACCGGCAGGAGCTTTTGGGGAGAACCAACTTCGGGGCTTACCTTTTCACTGGTTCCCCCACTGCGTATGCGTGCCAAGCACTTGATGTGGATGCATTCGTGTTAGGATCGCTAAAGCCAGTTTATTTATTTATTTATTTAGTGCAATTTGTATAGTCACCCAATCGATGAGTGACTTGATAGAGCATAAGAAACAAACCAAACAAGAATGACTGAAGAGTGTTAATTTAGATAATGGGAAAACATGTCGAAAAACATATGCATTAGGAAATGTGTATACTGTACATAAGTATGCATATTATGGAAAACATGTCTGAATGTCCATGTGAGAAGGAAAATAAAGTGGTGAAATCTAATTTGAAAAAGGTTTGGGTGGAATCTAGGAAGCATAAGTAAATTAAGACTGAGTGTTTTGAACTATAGGATAGCAACACATAGCAGAAACACAGAATCCCTCACCCATTTCATTTTTTTAAAAAAAATCAGAATGATTATACAAAGCTGATACAAACATGTATTATATTAATACATAATTGCACATACCAAAATATATTAATGTATATCTTAAACATTTTACTCACATTTAATTCAGAAGTATGCTGTAATCTTAGCTGCTCTCTCTGCTGATTCTTTTTTCTTTTAAAAAAATGTTCCATGTCTAGATAATACTAACTTTAACCAATTCCTAAGCAGAAAAACAAGTCCCCTCTGAATTCTATGCTGTAGACGTATGGCAACCCAAAAGCACAGATGGCCTGTTCTCCTAACCTCATTTTTTATTTCTCAGTCTCTTGGGCTATTTAGAGCCCTGTACATTATGTGAAGAACAAAGAATATCAGTTTTCTTTCTAGACAGCTTTCTATGCCATCAAGTGTGATTTTTTATTTTTATTTTACTATTATTAGACAATTGAATTTTTTTCATGATCAGCTCTCCAAAGATGAACATGAATTCCACAGGTGGCTTGGTATTTCCGAGACATGTTTGGCCAAATAAATAAGGAACCTCTGCATTGCACTAGGAATCTTCTTAGGGAAAATAGAAATGCTGCTTGTTGTCTAACTGAGAACATTTAAGAACAACAGATTTTCATTGTTTCCATGCTTCTGACAGAGACTAGCCACCATTATTCATGCTCAGTTCCCACTACAGAAACTTGCCAGTCTGAAAAACTATTGCTCCTTGTAAAATATTCCTAGCCTACAAATGAGAGCTCCTGCTCCATTTAAAACTTTACTGGACTGTACAATAGAACTCCTGTTCCACACATAACATTACAGGACTTGAAACAATGTCTTTTCTTTTTCTTCTCCATCAATGGATTGGCAGTTGAAGACAGAGATGGAACTACTGTTCTTCATATTAGGTTGCTTGCCAAATATTTACAAGTAGACAGTAAACATAACTGCAATTCTTCTCTGTACAATCTACCCAGGAGTATGATTGGCTCAACTGATATACCATTAATATCATGATGGATCAAAAGGTGCAACTGCTATGTTGGTTTTATAAATCAGATGAGTTATTCTAGGTCTTAAAGAACTAAAGGTTTTCATGGCCATCCTATAATAAGACAAAGTATAGCAACTGCCTTAGGTGGCAGATACTATAGAAGCAATATGAACTCTGCAGTTGGTCCTCTTGCCCCCTACAACTTTGCTTCTTAAGTGGAAGGCAGTGCTGTGTGTACTTAACTTGGCAAGGAACATTCCAGATAGATGTGAGATCCTTTCCAGTTGCCAGTCTTTCAGTTGCCAGTCTCATCATTTTCTCCACATAAAATGATGAGTAGTGCCATCTTATCCTCAGTCTCAAAAACCCATATTCTCTGAGCACACTTTGATTGTTTTGTTAGGTTCTATGAACAAAACTCAAATGAGTCCCTCTCAAAAAAATTTACAGTCTGACAAGCTGTATTCTGTGTATAATTCATAGCATTTTCTTCTGCTTTATCCACTTAATTGAACATGAAAATATGACCTACTGACTAACAATAAATAACTTCAATACAGACAGATGTTTTTCTTCTGCTTGGAAGAGAAGCAATTTATGTGTTAAGCTAAGTATCCCTTTGAGAACTCTATAGAGAACTTTATTGTTGCTTAATTTTTTTAAAGCATATTTGTTTAATGAAGTTTGTATTTGAATAGCTCAGTCACTTTGCAATAGATTTTTGGACACACCTGTAGGAAGAATTAAGGAAAAAATTTAAGTCAGGTTATAAAATTGTAGCTGGTTAGGCAAATTGAAGCCTTTTCTCAGTTTATGCTGCATCACTCTGTGATTTCATTGCAGCATCTAGCTATAATTTAACTCCTGACTGTTAGTACTACAGAAAATAGAAACAACAGCTCTGAATGGAAATCAGCACACTTTGAAACCAGCAACTTACAAGTACTGGATTTAATTTAAATAATTTTCCTTGACAACTTCGCAATAGGACACTTTTATGTGATATCAAATGAAGGATGTTTCCTTCCTTCCTTCCTTTGTTCCATATTTCTTTCAAAATGGGGGTTTACAACAAGACAAACAAGTGTTCCTACATGATGACATTTCCAAATGAAAGTGAACTTAATAGAGTTTTCACTGTACAGGAGGTCTTGAGGAAGTGGATTTATCATTGCCACCTACAGTGTGTTTCCCTGACTAAGCAGCAATTTGAACTCAAGGCCACAGAGTCCTAGTCTGACACTCTACCTACTACATCATATTGGCTCTGTAACAGAAAATATATATTTAAAGAAATTAGTAATAGTAATTACACAATTACACATATTACAAAATTAAATGAAAATTCATTCAAAGTCACATAAATAAAAAGAGTATTAGCTTTCCCTTTAAAAGCCCTTTCCTTGGCAACTAGGCATTCATCCATAGTAGACCTGAATGAAAAGATATTTCCCTTTAGGCCACCCTAGTCTTTCTTGGGGGCAGGGAACATTATTATGACCCAGAAACAGTCTCTGAGAAAACCCTTTCTAATGTCTTCACCAAATGTGACACTGAAGATTGTGGGACCAAAACAACAGTCTCCCTTGAAGAACTGGGATCCCAGGCAAATTTCTAATGGAGAATCCATTAGAATTGGTCACAGTTCAGACACTCTTAACCTAGGTAATTTAAATTACAATTGATACTTAAATTCTACCCAGAAATAACTTCCTTTGTTTCTTTTGAACCAGTATTATGCTGGAAGAAAGTTCCACAGCCTGAAAGCAACATCTGAGAAGGTCTTCTCTCATATCCTCACAATATATGCCTCCATATTTTGTGGGACTGCATAAAGTATCTCCTCCGAAAGCCTGAATGAGTGTGTATGATAGAGCAAATGAAGATCTCCTTCTCCAGGCATATTGGTCATCATGTGGAATTCCAGTGACATGATAATATGACTGTCCATTGGAAGATACATGGACCTACCATGCATAGATTCAGCACTTATAAGTTCTATGAAAAACAAAACACTACACACTGCACAGAGAACTAGGAAGAGAAGCTGCAGATGGAATTTTTTCTTCAGGTGAATTTATCCAAATGGTTCAATAGCTTTAGGAAAAACTCAATACATGAATGTATGACTGTTATTATTTCTTCCTTGGCACTGGTTCATTTCTGTCTGGATTGGACATGCTGCATGTTTATCTTGTGTCATGGTACTTAGAAGGAGATAAAGAGATGAATGGATTAGCATGCCAAGCCCACAAGCAAACATGTCCTTCTTTTCCCATCCTTTGCTATACCAATTAAGTCTGTGATACCACTTCCTGATGGCAAAATGTTTCCTCCATGCCAAAATAGCATATTCCCTGATTCAAGAGTTATGCCAACAAGCAACTGTAATGCCACTATTTGCTTGGATTATATCAGTCTCTGAAAAATAATGAACAATAGAAAGAATTCTAAAAGAAATATATCACCCTATTACAAGGAACTATTTGTTTACTTTGTGATTTTATTTCAAATATTTATTGGAACTCTTTCCAAGACAGCTTCTGATAATCGACATAAAACCTATAACTTTAGTCTTATGTGCTACATTGGGGTGAGGTGTGTGGGTGTGGGTGTTGGTCACTTGTTTCATCTTGGTTTTATTATTTACTGTGTCTACTTCTCATTAATTACCTGTATCATATATATTTTAAAATGTTTTATGCACTGTCCAGAGGATATTAGAAAAGTACATTAATTAATTAATGAAATATAAATAGCAAGAGATGTCCAGCAAAACTGTTAGTGAGAACCAATAATGACAACAACAAAAAGTGAGTACCTAATTTAGAAATGTTGTGTTTCTGTAATTTTCATATGTTTGAGTGGGTTTTTTATATTAGCTGACTGGAAAGCACAGTGACTTAGCCGTTAAGAGTTTGTTCCCAAATGTGCATCCCAAAAGAAAGTCTATGTGGCTTTGGCAAGCTGTATAGTCCTAGGATGCCACCAGAAAAAAAGGAATGGTAACCCTTTCTTAAAAATGTATATACCAGTACATGTTTGGCACTCTTTTGTTAAATTACTTTAAAATGTAGTAATTTATCATTCTTAGCTTTTATTGCTTTTTAAAAAATACAGTAAGCTACCTTGGGCCTTTTTTTAGAAGAATCCCCCCCCCCAATAAATAAATAAATAAATAAATAAAATATACTTCCAGGCATAGCAAAATGCTATAATCAATGCGAAATTACAGTGAAAGCAATGAAAGTTTAATCAAACCCACTTAAAAATTACACAGAGAAGAAATAAATCATGTGCAGGGCAATTCAGTCTCTGAGACTTTTGAGGCCAGGGGATGACAAAAAACTGTATTTTCCTTGTCAAATTTCTTTCTTGTCTTCTTAGATAGAAATTCTCTCTCTTCTATGGTCATTACAAAGGTTCTTTTAAGGCAGGGATTCTCAACCTGTGGCCCGCAGGCTGGATGCGGCCCATGTCACCATTTCATGTGGGGCCCCCACCTCCTCCACCATACCAGGACATGCCATGTGGTGGTGGAAGGGAAAAATGGCCATCCAGCTCCCGAAACTGTCTGAAGAAGTGTAACCCGGCCAGAAGCGTAGCGTGCCTTGGCGGGGCCCCATGTAAAAATTTGTTTGGGGGCCCTTAGGAAGGGTAAAGATTTGTTTTGCTTATGCACGTTGGGGGCCCCCGTGGCCCATGGCCCCCGTATAATTGATACGGCAGATATGGCAGTAGCTACACCCCTGAACCCGGCCCCAGCTTAAAATGGTTGAGAACTCCTGTTCTAAGGCATTACAGAGCTGAAGCCCAGCATACTCTAATTTATTCACCATATTTGCCAGCATATAAAACATGCTTTTCTCCCTCAAAATACACCGGAAAAACGGAGTGCATCTTATACACTGGTAACAGCCACACCCTTAAAGTCATTTCCACACACTCCTATCCCACCAGCAGCCAGGGAAAGTAGGATAGAGGGAGGGGAAAAGGATTGTTTAAGCCTGTTTATTTTATTTATTTATTTATTTATCAAATTTATATTCCACCCTACTCGTACAGGCAACTCAGGGGGGAGCACAACCGGCATGTAATATACCACTAAAAACACTAAAAGAACAAAATAAAACATAAAACAAATTTAAAAACAACCTCTAATTCCCTAGACTGAAGAAAACCGAATAAAAAGAATGGGGGTAGGAATAGGAGAGCAGGTGAAGGAAGTTAAATAAGCTAGCCGGGGGGGGGGGTCAGTAAACCATCACTACTCTACACCATTCCTGCCAGCCAGGTTTTCAGGCCCTTTCTAAAAGCCAGTAACCCCGTCTGGAGGTTCAACTCCAGAGGCAGGCGGTTTCCACCTCACTTCCCACCACCAGCCAGGGAAAGTGGGATAGAAGGGAGAAAGAAGGATCCTTTAAGCCCACCTCCCATCCACCCCGCAATCTCACTGGAGTTAATTTTGGAAATTTATGAAAAAATGTTGAAAATTATTTTTCCCCTTAAAAATGTGTATAAAAACCTGTGTGTCTCTTATACTCTGATGTTTCTTATCTGCCAGCAAATATGGTATTTATTTATTGGACTTATACTCCACCCATCTGGGACTCCCACTCTGGGTGGCTTACACTATTAAAAAAGTGAAACAATGTCAACAACATTCTATAAAATCATTGTAAACTGCTGAAACAAATTGTTTTAAAATCTTGGAATCACTAGATGCTGTGAAATGTCTATTTTGGATTTAACAATGAAGTTGTGTCAATGTGGCATCTCAAGGTAATGTTTTTATACTTCCATCACTGGAAGGGATGCTGGAAAGCTTAATGTAACTCCAAAATCTTTTACAATCACTTAGTTCCTTATTAATTCTCCAACTAATATTGTCTTTTCTCTTCCGCTTTGTGATACAGGTTTAATTACATTCTCTCACACCTTTTAATAAAAACAAAATCTTTCTAGCAATCCTTTTATTACCAAAGAAGGTGCAATACCAAATTAATGGAGGTTAAAAATAATAATCCCTTAATGCCATTGTCAAATCTCTAGAACATCAAAGATGAAGAATTAATTGAAGGTTTGTTTGCTATAGATAATGATAAACTTCATAAAAGACACACTTTCATTTTTCTCCCCATGAATAAATTATTGTGGCTAGAATGAGCTGTGTAGGGTACAATCAAGCTGAAATTCAGTATTTTTACATCTCACTGAATTTAATGGGAGAAAGTTAGGCATATGCCTATTTCACCTTGAACTTAATGGAAGTTAAAAGAACTGTTAGTGCTGCTTTCCAGTTCTAATGACCTCCATGTACAGCACATATTTTACATAAAGCTTGGTTCATGTTAGCTGAAGCACATCTTAAGACTACCAGATGCTAGGATTCTCAAGCAGTGTACACCATCCAAGTCCATGAGTTAGTAATCCATACAACATGAAAACACTGGCTTTTTTAGATGATTAGTAAAAAAAAAGATCAATATTATGGACAGATGCAATGTGATCAGAGGGCAAAAAAAGTGCACATTTAAATGCAACAAAAGAGGTGGTTTAATGGGTATGGTTTTTTTTTAAAGTGACTATTAGGGAATGAATCCAACCCAGTCCAAAAAGTAGTAATTTCACTGCTGGACAAGCTTGGTCACAGATTGGGGATGGGCAGAACAGTAAGAGGGGCATGTTGGCTTAGTGGTTAAGATGCTGAACTCCATGACTGGAAGGTCGGCAGGACACCAGTTTGAAACCCAAGTGCTGAACAAAAGAGTAAGTGCCCATCAAATGTTCCAGCTTCTGTCAGCCTAGCATTTAAAAAGCAAAAAATTGCAAGTAGATAAATAGGTGGCACTTTGGCAAGAAAGGTACCAGTGATCCATGCACTCCACTGTCTAGTCATGCCTGCAAAATTACAATGGAAACATCTGCAGACACAGACAGCTCTGGCTCTTTGGTTGTAAATGGAAATTAGCATCATTCGCTAGAATAGGATATGACTGGCTTTCAAGCAAGGGAGACCTTTATCTAAAGCAGTATTCCCCACATGTCATATGATTACCAGGAAATAGCTGGCACTAGACCTCTCCAAAAGTGGTCCAATATGTGAGCATATGTGATCACACCCATGACTTCCAAGAATATCATAATAACTTAAAAATAACAAATGGTCTTTGACGCTCAGAGTCTCAAACGTATTTTGGAAAAAAACACTTACCTAAACAAAATCAGGCATATCAGAAAACAAAAACAATAAATAAATAAAACAAAAACACTGCAACACTTTAAAGACTAACTGCTATATTTTTACTGTTAGCATTCGTGGATCAAGTCCACTTCTTCAGACAAGGAGTAAAACTTCCGGGCATGGTTTATATATACCAGATGCAGGGATCAAGATGTCAAAAATGAAAATATCAATATCTATAAAGTTTTTTTGGGAAAAAAAATACAAATTCTGCTGTAGTAAACCCACAATCCAATGGTCTTTGGAAGAATGGAAAAGCTTGATTCCCTTTCCTCATGGATACTGTACAGTGATGGCCAGCCAAAATTTTTACTACCACACCGTGGGCAGAGCCGACGTCATGGATGGAGTCAACATCATGACACCATGGGTGGAGCCAACGTCATGACATACACTACACATAAAAATGCACATTAAATACACATAAAAAACAAAAATACAAAATAAATACACATTAAATACATGTAAAAACATAAAATACACATTAAAATACACATTAAATAGATATAAAAACACATAAATACACACTAAAATACATGTTACATAGACATAAAAACACATACAAGCACACATTAAATACATATTATACCTACCCATCCCAAATACAAACCCGAGTGATTCACTTACCCTGGGGGAGCAGTTGGCAACAGCGGCAGCACAGCTCGGCCTGGCCTGGCAAGCGTCGGCGGGCAGCATCAGTAGCAGTCAGCAGTGTTTGGCCGTGAGCAGTGGTGGTGGCGAGGGGTGAGTGGCGGTGAAGGGAGAGCAGCATTGAGCGGCAGCAAGAAGCAGTGGTAGCAGCAGCTGTGAGAAGCAAGTGGCGAGCGGCAGCGGCGAGCAGCGGCATTGTTCAGCAGCAACAGTGGCAAGGGGCAAACGGTGGCGGGCAGCGGTGAATGGCAGCAGCGGCAAGTGGCATGTGGTGGTGTTGCAGGGCTGTGGTGCAGGGCAGCGGTGTGGCATGGTGGTGCGGCATGGGTGACTCGAGCAATCCCTGCTGCTGCCGCACCTCCGAAGAGGCCACTGAGGGCCTCAACAGCCAGCTGCCATGCCCTTCACTGCAGCCCAAAATAGCTGCTGGTGAGTGTGCATGCATTAAAATATCAATTGATGCATGCACGCTGAGTACTGGAGGCATGCATGCGTCAATTGGTATTTTAACGCATGCGTACTCACCAGCAGCCATTTTGGGCTGCAGTGAAGGGTGGTCGGGATTGTTACTACCAGTTCTATTGAGCCGGTCCGAACCGATCCATGCCCACCACTGATACTGTATAAAGAAAGGGACTGCAGTGGCTCAAATGGTTAAGTTAATTTAATTTTAATTGAATTTAATTGTTCACTTTATATGCCGCCTCACTTGCTTATAGCGACTCTGGGCGGTTTACAACAAAACAATACATCACGGTTACAATATGAAATAGCAAAGTATTTGATACTGGAAGGTCAGAGTTCGATTCCCCAGTACTGCATAATGGAGTGAGCTCCTGTCTCTCTCCCAGCTTCTGCCAACCTAGCAGTTCAAAAGCAAGAAATTGCAAGTAGATAAATAGGGACCACTTTGGTGGGAAGGTAAATAGCATTCTGTGCAATCCAGTGCTGAGGTATGCCTGCGCCATGTCCATAGAAATATCTGCAGACACAGACAGCACTGGCTCTTTGGCTATAAACAGAGATAAGCACTGAATCCTAGAGTCGATGTGACTAGTTTTTGAGCAAGGGCGACCTTTACTTTTACCTTACTGTATATAGAGAGCTCTGAAATGAAATACTGTCCTCCGATCCAGGCTCCCTGACCCACAGAAAGATTTTCTTTACTCCTTTCAATGGAAATCTAATGCTGAAGAAGGGAGAATAAAAAAGTTGAAGGTTATGATGTATAGGAGGTTTTGAACTTCCCACCCCCAAGTCTGTGATAACTACATTTGAGACGTGGAGTAGTTAATGCAAAGAAATCCTGTCCTTTGCAAGAAACAGTAGAGAAGTAATTTGTATACAACTCTTCACAATCACAGAAAATGACCCTCTTTCTCTACTTCTCCCCAACATGGTGTTGACATGTCAGATACTCTGATCTGAGAAGTTTTTTCAGTCAACCATAGGACTGATTTGCAAGTTGCTTTAAATGCCCCATGACAGTGTTATTGTACCTTCGTGACCCTAATTTTGTTGTTGTTCAGTTGCACAGTCGATTATGACCCTTTGCGACCCCATGGACCACTGTCCGCCAGGCAGTCCTGTCCTCCACCATCCTCCTCAACTCACTCAGTTCTGTGCCCATTGTCTTTACAATACCATCTAGCCATCTCATTTTGGCCTCCCCCCTGTTTCTTTTGCCCTCCACCTTTCCCAGCATCAAGCCTTTCTCAAGTAAATCCTCTCTTCTCATTTGACCCTAATAGCAGATTGTTTTCTGTATTATCATTTTTACAATTAATTCATTCTTATTTAAGTGTTTAACCTTCCTCAATCATCATTTACACCTGTGACAGATAGGCTTTGATCTGACCCTTGCCCTGGGGCTCTTCCCGTTCCTTCTGAGCTTCTAAGACTGGTCAGCTCTGTGGAACTCCCCAAGACTCCAAGTACAGGAGGCCTAAATGTCGTCCTGCAAACCCTGCAGCAACCTGGGGCTTACCTGTATTACAGAGCCCAGCAAGTATTGTGGAGAGTATTATGTAAAAAAATTAAATAGATAAAACCATAGCTACAATGCTAAAACATAAATAAAGAAATCATTATACTGTACTTCTTTCATGTCCTGATCAAACCCTGGACTGCCAAAATGAAGCCACTTTCTTGGCTTTGTCGTTGGCCATACTTAAGTCCTCATTGGTGCATGTTTCTGGCAGTAATTAGCAGACCAATAAATAAGCTGGATTCTGAATCTCTCCACATTCACCCCATGTGTTATTGTCTGCCAGCAGCCCCCCATCATTATACTGAAACTGTACTATATTAAACTGCAATTTTAAAACATGTGCATAAGAGCACTTTCTCAAAGTGTACCTAAGCATCAAGGACTTTGCCAGCCAAGAGAAGAAACAATGGGGGGTTGGGCACCTCATCTTCTTTTCTACAATTATTTGCTAGTAAGTCCAAAGACATAAGATATCACTGTTATACATCTTGTTCTCCCTTTCCCTCAAATGTTGAGAGTACCAAACTACTAACAGGTGGTAGATGCCTGCAGAAAATGTGTCTGCTTCCATTGTTGTTTCCCTCTGCTCAGCATGTCACATTAATCTTGAGGCCACAGTAATTTCTTGAGCCCATGAATCTAAAAACCCCCCAAAACCTAGGCTATAATTCACAAAAGCTCACATTAATACAAATCTGCCATTGTACTATTGTTTTTGATGTGTGCTACATGTAAATATAATATGTAGCCATTGACACAAAAAATGAACTATGAAATATTTGTATTTGTTTGTGAAGTCAATGTCTCTTTCAAGACATTGCATCTTTCTCCTTTCAACTGGCCAGAAAGAAAAGGCATCCTTCACTGGAAATGATGAACTGCTAAGAAAAACATGTAAACAAGAAAAATAATGTGAGAGAAATTCCTATTCAGCTTTGAAAGGAAAGAACTAAGAGATTTTTCATTTGTTTGTTTTCCTGAAACAAACACATTCCACTTTTTAAGCTTGGCTATTATTTGTATTTAAATCTTTGAAATATCTACAATGTTCATATCAAATCTTCTTATCCATCTTTGCCATATTTGCACAGACACTATCATGAAAATAGTGTTACTGCCTTGTTGTGTGCCATGTTTCCAGCTAATCATGGATTGTGATAGTGGTTGTTTGTTGCTTTAATTGCAATTCCAGTTTTCCTACAGAATCCAAGTTTGTAACATAAATACAATCATGCCCAAAGATGTGGAAGGAAAGTGTGTGTAAATAGATAGACAGACAAACAGACAGATAGATAGATGACAGCCCAAATTCAGCTGGAACATCTTTCTAGAAAGAATATTACAGACTATGGAGCATTTAAGTAAAATAAAAATTCATCAAAAATATCAGAGCAGACATAGCAAAATTTCCAAAAGGCATTTATAACATTGTTTTCTGTTTGTGGTAGGAAGGAAAATTCAAAACAGCCACTCTATCTTCATGTTCTTCCCCCTGGAGATTTTCAGTCTCTTTCTATTATTTGCTCAGAAAATTCTAAAGATGATTAAGTCACTTCCGTTGTGCAGTGACAATATGAGCTGATGAACTCGAAAATGTCATCTCTCTAACAGTTCTGTCCAGATCTTACAAATCAACAGCATGTCATGTTAGGTTGTTTTCTCTTCTTCATGCATCTGTCTTTTCCTTTAAGTTCTGCTCAGGTCTTGCAAAGTAACAGCTGTGCTTTTCTTTATTGAGACAACCTGTCTTCCTCCTGTCCTCCTTTCCCCAGCAATACTGCCTTTTCTGAACAGTTCTGTACTCTCATTGCATGTGTATGGTAGGATAGTCGCAGTTTATCATTTTTGCTCTAATGAAAATTCAGACTTGACTTGACTTGACTGAACACCCACTTTCCTGCCTTTCTGGCTGCCTGTTGAATCTGTAAGTTTCTCTTCCAACACCACATTTCAAACACACACACACACACACACACAGAGAGAGAGAGAGAGAGAGAGAGAGAGAGAGAGGATCATTATCACCATGATTTCGAATGACAAACTTCGCTAACTCTGAGTCCTCCTTTTTTAAAAAAAAATATATAGGCAAGGGAACATCTTTTTGAAAACATGCAGGCAACATGTTTGAGGACCTTGAGTTACTCAGGTTGTCATCCCCATGAAAAGTGTTTGAAAACTGGAACACAGCTTCTTCCATACAGACTTGGCAACATGAGTTTACCTGAAATTAAAATGTGTGTCTATATCCCTGTTGTACGTGTTGCATTTTTTCATACCTTTGCTTCACTATCTCATTAAATTCAAAACAGCCCTTTAAAATGTTTTGGCAAGGAGGGACTACAGGCACATCCCAGCTGTTCTTACCCAACAACATCATTTTCTGGGATCTTCTAACATAGGGCAATTATATATGAGGGAAATTTATGTTGGAATTTGTATATAGTGTATGTATACTTAAACTTCTATTTTTAAAAAGCCAAGGAATTCTTCAAAAGCCTTCAGTTTATGAATGTGTGACATTGTGCTTCTGTATCAAGAATTCAAAACCCTCAGAAATGGCTGAATGTTGCTACAAAATTACATGCCTACAGTGCAAACAGAGAAAACAATGCCAAGCTTTGCACAGCAAAAAGCACTCTATATAGTGTCAACACCAATTTCAACAGTCAAGATGATATACAAGATACCCTCTTCTGTTCATTACTATTCATACTTGTTAAAAAAACCCAGTTATGATAATTTCTTTATGTTTTGGGGGGAATTGGTTAATGGATGAAAAAAGAAGTCACTTTCTGGGATATTTCCTTGCTTTGAGTCTCTTTGTGTAAGGCAGTGAGTACTTTGGTATGGCAGAACTTTCAATCATGTAGAGTTAGGAAAACATTTAAAACTGAATGTAATTAGAAAAATCTCTCAGGAAAAAAATTCAGCAAAACTGAGACTGAAGGGTGCAGGACCAGATTATGCATGTCCTGTTTCTCCTACTTGTTTATGGTTTAAGGATACCTGAAGACGTATACCGGTCTATCTCACTTTTGATTGTAGAGCACCAAAAATGGGAAACCAAATAAAAGCTACCATGGCTGCAAATTAAGGCAAGAGACCAGGGCAGGTTTGTTCCTCTTTTTTCACTGCTTCTGTTTTAGGTAAATAATAGGTGTCATTCTGCCACAGGATTTTACTTGGCACCAAAAACATGTTTAACAAACACAGTTTCCCCTCAAACATGTAGTGGAATTCTGTCTGATAGGGTTCATTGACAGTATTTCTAGCTTCTGACTTACTAGCAGTCGAAGCAATAGGGATTCCTTAGCATAAGATTTGGGAGTGGAATTAATGACTCTCCTTGGATCAGAAGAATTGTGCTGAGGGTCCTGTGGGCTTCATAACGTGAGGGATAAATTGGATGGAATGTTACAGTGAGGCAGCAGGAGATTCCCTCTCACACATGTAACATTCTTATAACAATATTTCTTGAAATATAGGGGACCCATGACCCAATATCTTTGGTATTCCCCCCCCCCCCATATTAAGCTCAATCAAGCACCCACAGTGGAAATATATTTCACTGTCTGGCCCAGCTTACTATCCCTGACTCTGCCTTCCTAGATACAGGATGGACTTTCCTTTCCTTGACATGCTTGCTGATATGGTATAGCACAGCTATTGCACAATTATTTCTATAATAGTGATGCTAAGATACTTCTGAGAGACTCCCATTCAATGGGATCTAAACCTAAGTACCCATTCTTATGCTCTTAGTCAAAGGCAGCAGTTGCGTCTCTATGAAGTTATGCATGAGGAAATTAAATTGTGGTGTAGAGCAGTAATAACAACTGGATGTCCACCTCTGCTGCCACACCCAGGAATGATAATTTATCTTCTTCAAGGCTGTATATGAGACCAAGGAGAGCACCAAAAGATTCATTGCTGTCTACAGTTAAGAAATGCATAAATGATTATATGAGTTGTGATTAAAGAAAATGAAGAAAATGATGGGCAGAAGAGGAACAGCTTTAACATTATTTGAAAGCAATGTACATCCTTAATAGGTTTATTCCAACCCTTCCCTATCCACCCTCCCTTGCTCCTGTAAAACAGTTAAGCATGTTTAGAGATTCTGGACTTCTGCCAAAGCATTTGGCAACCATTAGAATTTTAAATGATATATTTGATGTGCCTGGGCAGTTTATAAGTTACGGTAATGGTTGTTTCAGATCCAACAGGGCTTTAAAATAAAGATAATTGATTTGTTTTTTTAAAATAAAATTAAAATCAGGAGTTTTTAAAAATGTCTTGAGTGCTCCAGATAGCCAATCAAATTGTTCTTGCTGTCTTGTGGACATGTACTCTGTGACCTAATGATTCACTGTGGAATTGGGAATTTATACTGCTCGCAAAGGAAGCAGACACACTGTCTACAACTTTGTACCAGCAAGAGAAGCAAAGTGGAAAATTAAGGGACAATCTGGGAATTTATCTCTCTGGTGCCACACAGGGCATCTATACCCTGCTAGAGGAAAACAAATTATGAGATTAGTTTTTCACAAGTTGCTATTGCTTTGTCCCATTGATTCATGAATGCTTTTAAGTTACCATTGGTACTTAGAAGTGAGAATAAAATACCATTGGGTTTGCATAAGTCCTGTAGTGTTGTTGTTCTTAAACAAAGTCAATATCATATAATACAAAGCAGTTCATTTATAATAGATCGTTGCAGGTTGGTTGGTGAAACTAACTGCTGAAGATTTATATAGTATCTAATAGATGCTACACAATATTCCAATCCAAACCAAAATAGAACAGACCACAAAAATGCAGATGCAGACATGGTTTATTGAATGTGTTTGTCATTCTGCATCCAGTTTGCATGTACAGTAAAACATCGCATAAAGAGCACTTCACTTAGAGACTAACTTGCTTAAAGAGTAGAATTTGCTCTGAGTGGTCACCTCACTTAACAACTAAAGCCAACCAAAAACTCACTTAACAACTAAATCGGGGTTCACAATCCCCTGCACCAGAGGTCACAATTGGTCACTTACAATGGTGTTTCACTTAAATAGCAAACTCACTTAAAGAGCAATCCCGTGGAATGCATTGTGCTCTTTAAGTGAGGTACCACTGTACTGTATTAGATTAAACATGCACAGACACAGGGTTTCACTGTACATTACATGAATTTCATGGCATGTACAGATTGGGTCAGAGTCCTAATTGTTCTTCCTTGGGAATATGTTCCACGAGTAGATATGAATAGGACTGCATTTTTAATATCAGAGAGAAAAAGTTTTGGCTACCTAACAAATTAGTTTTCTACAGGCAATTAAAACTGGCATGGTATTGAAACATGCAAACCAACATAACATAGAAACATTATAGGCTGGGTACAGGTTTTATAGGAGTTGGGAGTTTTAGACTGTTCCCTAGGATGCTGCATTTGGTTTGATGGGCTGTGGAGGACATACTTGCAGTAATGCTTCAAGCAGAACCAAATGGTTGAATGCCATCTTTTTAATGTCTCACAGTGTCCTGAAACATTGTTTGTTGGGGCACTGTGGGAAATTTACATTGCAGCTCTTGAAACTCATCAGTTTAGAGGAAAATTAAAGATGAATTGAATTGGAAGTGGGGAATCTCTTCCCGGATTAACATCTTTGTACTTCAAGGAACAGACTATATTACCTGACAGACAATTAATTACTCTAGCCAATTACTCTAAAATGTTAATTTAGTCTGCACTCTCAGTGTTCCTCATGTTAATAATACTGTACTATTGTCATCCTGAAATTTTATTTTCTGTGCTTGTCACTTTCTTCACTATTTCACCATTTCCACAACATGTACGCAGTTGTATATAAACCTGTGGATGTCCTGCACTTTTACCTGAATCAAGGAATTATTTTGATAATTACAGTTTATTAATCTTATAGGAAAGAGCTCACTAGTCAGCATATCAAGGGCAAAAATTGAAAATGTCAATGTTTTAGTGCAAGGAACAATAATTACCAAAGGATATCCGACATTTTTAGAACTTTGATAGCTTTCTTTTTGACAACCAAGGTAATGAGAATAGGATAAGTGCAGTATTAATCTATTTTATGACAAAAATACTTATGAGGTACAATGATGGCAGAGAGTTCATTGTCATTTCCTGTTGGAATTCTGTAGTAAATCTAACAGAGTAAGTTAGTTAGTTAGTTGCTGGAACTCATTTTTTTAAATAGTGCAGTCATTATAATCAAAGTCTAGTACATGGACGGGCAACATGTGATGCTCCAAATGTTGTTTGACTGCAAATCTCACAACCTATTACAATTAGATGTATTGGCCAGAGATGATGGGAGCTGCAGTCCATCAATATCTGGATGTGCACAAACAGAAAATTTCCCTTTTCTTCTGTCTAAGTCAGTAAAACCAGAATAGGTCAATATGAGATCCATTCTTTCAGGCAGATTGAAGCAGGGCTGTTTCTTTGAGGCACAAGATGCATACAGTGGAAACCTGACATACAAACGGTTCGACTTACAAAAAATTCAACATACAAATAGAAATCCTAGCTAAAAAAATGGCATACAAATTTTTGATAGGAAAAATTTGACATACAAAAAAAAAGTACCTACAGTGTTTACTCTATATCTATATCTATATCTATATCTATATCTATATCTATATCTATATCTATATTTTATTTAATTTTTAGACTTTTATGCCACACCCTCTCACAAAAGTGACTCTGGGCGGCTTACAGGGATACAAGATACAGTTACAAATTACACATGATCAAATAACATCACACTACGGATTAAAAATCATCACAATTTAGATAAACCCAGAACAATAAATACACAATTAATTAAAAGATTTGGCTATAATTAGCAAAATACTAAGAAACAGATTTAAAAGTTAAAGTTAAAAGTTTAAAACAGCGAGAAGGGTGGCTGTCCTATCAGATCAGCCACCCAACATGGGACCCCACATTCCTGGGGCCCCACACCTGCCCTGCCAGCCAGGTTTTTAGGCCCTTCCGAAAGGGCAGGAGCTCTGTCTGCAGACGTAACTCAGTTGGCAGGAGGTTCCAAAGGGCCGGGGCGGACACGGAGAAGGCCCTCCTCCTGGTGCTAGAGAGATGCGCCTCTCTAACCGATGGAATGATAAGAGAACCTCTCCGATCCGCCCTGGGGGGATGGACAGATGTTCTTGGGGTGACGCGGTCTCTTAAGTATCCTGGCCCACTACCATATAGGGCTTTAAAGGTAATGACCAGCACTTTGAATTGCACTCGGAGACATACTGGCAGCCAGTGCAGCTCCCGAAGCAGTGGTGAGGCACGAGTATAATGCCCGCACCCCATCACTACCCGGGCCGCCGCATTCTGGACCAGCTGCAGCCTCCGAATGGTCACCAAGGGCAGCCCCATGTAGAGCGCATTACAGTAATCAAGTCTGGAGGTGACCAAAGCATGTGTGATCATGAGCAAGGAGTCCCGATCTAGGAGTGGGCGTAACTGGCGTATTACACGAAGTTGTGCAAAAGCCTCCTGGCCACGGCTGCCACCTGCTCTTCGAACAGTAGTCGTGAGTCCAAGAGGACCCCCAGGTTACGCACCAGGTCTGTTTGGAGCAAGACTGCCCCATCCAGCTCCCGAGATAGCGCAGGACCCCTGACCCATAGCCACTCAGTCTTGCTGGGATTCAGTTGTAGTCCGTTGTCCCTCATCCAGACCCTGACAGCCTCCAGGCACCTGGAGAGGACTTCCACTGCACCGCTTGGGTCCCCACGGGCTGAGATGTACAACTGGGTATCATCTGCATACTGGTGATACCTCACCCCGTGGGAACGGATGATTTCACCCAGTTGCTTCATGTAGATATTAAATAGGAGAGGTGAGAGTACCGAGCCCTGAGGCACCCCATATTGCATGGACCTAGGGCTGGACTTCTCATTCTCCAACCACACCGACTGGGTCCTGCCCCTCAGAAATGAGGAAAACCAGGCCAACACAGTGCCCTGGGTCCCCAATCCTTGGAGCCTTCCCAGAAGGATACCGTGGTCGATGGTATCGAAGGCCGCTGAGAGGTCAAGAAGAGCCAGGACAGACGGATGGCCTCCATCCCGTTCTCTCCAAAGATCATCCACCAATGCGACCAGTGCAGTTTCTGTACCATATCCGGGCCTGAATCCTGACTGAAAAGGGTCCAGATAATCCGCTTCATCCAGGATTTCCTGTAGCTGCCACGCCACTGCCTTCTCTAAGACCTTGCCCAAAAAGGGTAGGTTGGATACCGGTCAGTAGTTGGTAAGTACTGTAGGGTCGAGGGATGGTTTTTTCAGGAGGGGATGCACCAAAGCATGTTTTAAGGGTGCTGGAAAACACCCCTCCTTTAGGGATGAATTTATGATTGCCTTGACCCAACCTCCTGACACAGCCTTAGATGCCTTGACTAGCCAGGCAGAGCATAGATCCAATTCACAGGCAGTGGCGCGAGCAGATCCAAGAACCCTGTCCACTTCCTCAGGGCCAACTGAATCGAACTGATCCCAGATAACATGGCTGGACTGTACTCTGGTCAATCCCAGCTCTGTCTCTTCCACGCCGGGGTTAAACTTCAAGCGAATCTGAGCGATTTTCTCCATCAGATAATCAGCAAAAACCTCAGCCGATCCCTGCCAAACAGGGCCAGACCCACCTCTACCAAGGAGGGACCTGGTCACCCGGAACAAGGTCGCTGGGCGATTATCTGCGGAGGCAATAAGAGCGGTGAAATATTGTTGTTTCACTGCCCTCATCGCCACTAGGTAGGCTTTAATAGCAGCTCTAACAAGTGTTCAATCAGACTAACTCCGGGTGTTCACCCAGCGGCGCTCTTGGCGTCTCTTTGCCCGTTTGAGCTCCCTCAGCTCTTCTGTGAACCAAGGGGATGATCGATGCCCACAGGCACGGAGAGGCCGTAGTGGAGCGATCACGTCCAAGGCTGCCATCACTCTCTCATTCCACGAGTTGACAAGAGCCTCAGATGAATCACATTGCAGATCAAGAGGAAAACACCCCAGTTCCCTCTGGAATCCTTCCGGATCCATTAGTCACCGGGGGCGGGTCCATTTAATATATATGGCCTGGCTCTGGCTGAGGCCACGGGTGGCCAGGGCCTGGGGGCAGCGGTGGCTCCAGCCCCTGGCCGCGGCTGGAGCCGCCACCATACCCACTGCTGCCCCCCCCAGGCCCTTGCCGCCCGTGGCCTCAGCCAGAGCCGGGCCGAAAAGGCACCGGCCCAAGGAAGCTGCAGGCGCCCGGCGGAGGAGGATGCAGCGGTGGCGAGCCCCACCGGGCTTACCCAGGGCATGGGGGTTTGTCGGGCCCAAGTCCCTAGGAGGGCACGGCGCAGGCGGAAGGACGGCCCGGGCAGGCACCAACGTGCCCGTGGGAGCTCGGTGGCCGGCCAGGGGCTGTGGCGGCCATGGCCGGCGGCTGCAGGGCCGGCCGCAGCCTTTGTAGGAGGAAACAGCCGCAGTCGGGGGCAGCGTGTCTTGCCGGGTGGCCCCGGGCCACATGGAGGTTCGCCGGCGCCAAGGAAGGTAAGTGAGGCTTTTATATTTAGGGTGGGTGGGTGATTTATTTGTGTTTTGGGTGGGTGGTTGTACTTTTATTTAATTTTTATTTTATTTATTTCTTTATTTTATTTCTTTAAGTTATTTATGGGTCTGTGTGCGTGTTTTTTTTATTTTTATTTTATTTTTGGCCTTGCCCACAACGTCATGATGTCATGACGTTGGCTCCGCCCATGACGTCATGACATCATGACATTGGCCATGCCCATGACGTCCATGACGTCATGGCGTGGTAGTAGAATTTTTGACATCCCATCACTGGGTAGACATCACCACTGTAATATTTAAGGTGCCACAACAGTTCTCTCTCTGTCTCTCTCTCTGTTTTTACTTTTGTTTTGTTTTTTGTCTGAAATGTCTGCACAAACATAGCTATCTCTGTGAAAACCCTTCAGTTGTAACTGAGAAGATATTTTGAAGGCAATCTCTTACTTTTAGCTCCCTTTGATAGGGGTACACAGAAAGACCCTCCTTGAAGATCGTGGCATTTTTGAACAACAATTGGGTGTACCCTGGTAATGGCAATCATTGTCGCTAGCTAATCTTTCTCACATTAGATCAGGTGAAAGGAACTGCTGAATGAAATCACTGAAAGGTGCCTTCATTTTGGCAGTTTCACATCTGGCCTAAACACAGAAGAAGAAGAAGCTCCCTTTGATTCTAACAGGCCGTACAGAGGATACAAATGAATTAATAAGATGTGTAAAGACTTCAGGACATCTGGTACTGTGGATATCTTGTTAAAAAGGTGGCTTAGTGCTGAGCAAGTTGAAACCTTTTGAGTGACAAAGGACTACAGACTTCAACTTTTTACTTGAAGACTTGCCTTTTAAATAAATGCAATGGAAGATGTGAGAACACATCAGAACTTTAATGAAAAAAACAATGTAGAGCTTCATCTTAGCTATTAACTTTCTAGTTTCCCTGCAGAAATTGTTTCTGTCACTATTTTATTATGACAGGAGGTGAATGGAGCAAAGAAGTAAAGACTAATCTAAGCAGATGTGGTCATAAACTGCACACAAAAACCAAGACTACTGAAAGGAATTGGAAGGAAAGTGTTTCCTCTCTCTTTTCCATATTTATGTTAGAAGCAGTAAAATGAATCATTAGAAATAAATTTTAGAAAGTACAAAAATGAATACAAAGCAGCTGGAGGCACTGAAAATATTGTTCGGGTATTACTTGGGATTACCACTGGAGCTTAAACAATCAATGTGTTCATAGCTAACCAAAAACAATGGAAATTGGCATATTTGCTAATACTATACTCATGAATCAATGGTCTCATCTGAGATATTACAAGGTAGATTCATTCTGACAGGAATAAAGCAATGTCAAGCTGTTTCTCAGTTACTGATAGATCAAATAAGTTACACCATGTCTTTTGTCAATGAGCTGAATGAAATTGTGTGCTGCTACTGCTGTTGGCAAGGCTATATTTGACTTTGTAAGCAAAAAAACTGTCAACTCAGTAGCTATCACTCCATTCTAAATAAAGACTGAAAATCAAGCTTTAATAATAAACTCCTAGGTTCTTTTCCACATGTTATATCTCATTCATAGATGGTCTTCTGGCAATGATGTATTCAGAAAGTCTGTCTTGCAACAGATTTTGTTTAACTACATAAAATTGTTTCTGTGGATTTGGATTTAGAGGTCCACATTTTGTAAGGTAATGGACTAGGGAAGGGATTCTCAACTTGCGGCCTGTGGACCATATGTGGTCTGCAGCACCATCTCATGTGACCCTCACCACCTCCACCACACCAGGAAGTGCCATGTGATGGAGGAAGGGCAAAATGGCCATCTGGCCCACAAAGTTATCTGAGGGAGCATGATCCGGCCCCTGGCTTTAAAAGGTTGAGAACTCCTGGACTAGGGTGTCTGTAATATACCTTCAATGGTATATTACAGCTATCATCATATGACACTGTTGACCATGCTGTGCTGGGGCTAATAGAATCTGTCCAGTAACTTGGGGAATGCCAAATATTCCTTCATTCCATAAGATGGGGAACCATAGGACAGAAGAGGAAGATTAGCAGTTACTCAATGTACAGAAAATGACATAAGACCAAACAATAAGGTAGAGTTCAGTTATTTTTCTAAACATTTATGTAACTGTATGAGCAGTTGAACATTAGGTAGGGATAAAGAATCTCTGTTTCCAAAAAAGGACACGCTCAGCAAAAACTTCTGAGATAAGTCCTAGAACAGTTTTTTTTCAAAGAGAGATATTAATTCAAGTCCCAGAAGCCTAAATCTGTACATTGGCTGATCAGTGATTTGGGGAAATGATTTTGGCTTCTGGGAATTGAAGTCCAAACACCAGCATTTGGGAAACAGTGATCTAGATAAATTTGTTTTTCAGTACACATGATTTATACAAAAATTCTGAAGGATATAGGTTCAAATAATAACTTTCCCAAGATCTGGAGATTTACCATATCTCCATGAAATTGCCTCAGTTTGAGAAGCCTAGTACAAACTCTCTGGTCCAATTTATTAGTGACCATCCTGTTTGGGGAATCTTAGGAACATAATAAATGAGAAACCTAGAGAACATAATAAAAAGTAGAGACATCACCCTGCCAACAAAAGTCCACATAGTCAAATCATTGGTATTCTCAGTAGTAATGTATAGTTGTGAGAGCTGGACCATAAGGAAGGCTGAGTGCAGAAGAATAGATGCCTTTGAAATGTGGTGCTTTGAAATGTGGTGCTGGAGGAGAATTTTGAGAGTCCCTTGGACAGCAAAGAGATCAGATGTCAATCCTGAAGGAAATTAACCCTGATTGCTCCTTGGAAGGACAAATATTGAAGATGAAGCTAAAATACTTTGGATACCAAATAAGAAGAGAGGACTCACTCGAGTAGGCCTTGATGTTGGGAAAGATCAAAGGCAAAAGGAGAAGGGGAAGGCAGAGGATGAGATGGCTAGATGCAGTGATGGGCAGCAGTCAGTTTGCACCGGTTTGCCAGAACCGGTAGTAGCTTTTCCCGGTGTCCCGGCAAACTGGTAGCGGCTTTTGGGGGTAACCACCTCAGGGGCTTACCTTTTCACCCGTTCCCCCACTGCACATGCACACCAAGCACTTGGTGTACATGCACACCTACAGTGCTTGGTGCACATGTGCACCTACAGTGCTTGTTGCACATGCGCACCTACAGCACTTGGTGTGCCTACAGTGCTTGGCGTGCATGCGCACCTACAGCACTTGGCACACATTCATGCCTATAGTGCTTGGTGTTCCTACAGCGCTCTGCCTTCCAAGCCAAGTAGCCATTTGCTGCTTGGAGTATGGTAGCACAGAGTGTCGGGCAGCCACGCACAGCCATGGAGGAACCGGTGGCTGCTGCTGAGGCCCTCGGCGGCCTCCTTGCTGTCCTCCCAAGTGGGAAGGAGGAAGAGCAGCTGCTACCTGAAGCTATCTACACCCTGCTCCTCAGGGTAAGTGACTCACCTTTGGGTGTGATGTGGGTAGGTGTATTTTAACGTGTATTTAATGTGTATTTTTTTAATGTGTATTCAAACTGTCAATGTGAATGTAGACATGTATCTAATGGTCCAGTGACCTATTTAACAAGACGCCAGACGACGACGACGCTCCCCTTTGTTGGACTTTGTTGGACTCTTCCTTAGCCATCCGGCCTCGAAAGGAGAGAACTTGGGGGTCTTGGGCGGCAATAGAGGACTTAAAGGGGGGGGGGTTGGTGGGATATTGTTATATTGTATTATATTGTTCTGTTTACAATGGAAGCCGCCTAGAGTCAGGTTCGCCTGAGCGAGGCGGGGTATAAATTTGAAGAATAAATAAATAAATTATATGTTTTATGTGTATTAATTTGCATTTTATGTGTTTTATGTCTATTTAATGTGTACTTAATGTGTATTTATTTTTAATGTGTATTTTATGTCTTTTTAATTTGTATTTTTATGTGTACTTATTTTTATGGGTTTTTTTTTTACTTTGGCTCTGTCCATGACATTGGCTCCACCCATGATATCATGATGTTAGCTCAGCCCATAACATTGGCTCCCCCACAGTGTGGTAGTAAAATGTTTGGCTGCCCACCACTGGCTAGATGGCATTGTTGATGCAATGGGCGTGGAGCTGAGCGGGCTGCAGAGGATGGTGGAGAATAGAGGTGCCTGGTGTTCAAAGGTCCATGGGATCTCAAAGGGTCAGACTCGACTGTGGGACTGAACAACAAAAGGATTTTTTAAGCACAGGGCTAGGTTGGGAGGAGGGGAGAGGAGAGAACAAATATTTAGGAAGTTAAAATATATTGGGCAACACATGTGGTAATTTACTGCTAGGAAATAGCAGCTGCATCCATGAAAATATATGGCTGTAGGTTTTGAAATGGGTTCAGTAAGTATTCTTTTTAAAGGAAGAAAAATCAAAGTTTGAATTTGTTCTTGCAATTAATCTGAAAATTATTCAACACATAAGGGTTTAAATAAAGTGAAATCACAATAAAATGTACTTACTGGAGCAAGATTATGCATCAGCATACCATGCTCGACTATTACTGTTCACCATCCTCTACTTCATCCTACTAATACAAAGAATCAAAACCTTGGTCATAAGGCAATTAAAGGTAAGATAGAATTCTTCACTGACGTAAAATATGGTGATAAACTAGACAATTACCAAGGAAGCAGAGCAAATAATAGAATCTTTTGTTTGAAACTTGGCTATATGCTGATAAAGCAAGTTACAGTAAAACCTCATATAACACTAAAACCTGGTTCCACAAGTCTTCGTGTTATATGATTTTTCGTGTTATCTGATCCTCTATGGGATCCATAGAGATACATTGTAACCACACAGGCTTTCGCGGTTGTTATCTGAAGCATCCCATAGGATCTTAATGTTATCTGATGCAATTCTTCCCCCCAGATTCCTTGATGTTATGCGATTTTCGTGTTATTCGATACTAATGTTATATGAGGTATTACTGTATTCTGATTTGCTTTACTACCATTTGAATAATTTGTATTACATAAATTGGAAGGGAAGATGTCCCATTCCACATTTTCCTGTCCTGCAGTAAAGATTTTCCTTCAAATTTGTATTTTGATTTAATATGAAGAAGGAAAAGTGGCTTCTAGTGGACAAGATCAACTTTTTTGCCTGTGAAAGAACAACAGGGGGTTAGAGTGGCTATAGATTTTGATTTAAACATCTCTGTCTCAACAGTCTGTCACTTATTTCTTTGAACAGCACAACCACATAACCACTGTCAATATCTCATCAGATGCATGATCTATCATAAACTAGTTTATAACAGATGAGATGGGAATATTTTGTGATGTCTGTTATTGCATGCATGACACAGACAATGGACAAAGGCCATCTTGGTATACTGTTGCAAAGTACATACAAAGAGAAAGTAGCTTAGTTTCATCTCAGCATACTACTCATATATGATAATTTGTATATTTTGTTGCAGTTAAAATTATACTATATCTTCATCCCAAATTAAATCAGGCCCTGTGAAACTAGATCTTCCCAGAGTAATGTGGAGTTTGTTCAGAAACTACAGAAACTAAAATGCAAAGCATTATGTGAGATTTGGGAGTTGCAAAAATGGGAGGGAGATAGTAGCATCTTTCCAATGAAGCTTCTGTAAATGTCCCTGGAGAAAAGAGAGATAAAAAGGGGAAAATTGCAGGTCCACTTTCTAATTTTAGAGAAAATGTTTACAATGCAGCAATATTTCTATGACATCTGCATCATGTCATTATTTGGTCAGCAAACAACTGAATGGTTAGACATATAAATGTTGTGAGCCCCATAAATTAGAGGACAGTTTCACCAGATCTATGTTTTGTTCTTCTGAAACCCAGTCAAAACTAGAAATACTCAATAATACTAAAGTGTCAATCTCTATTTGAGGAGCATTTGTAGCAATTATTTTGTTGCTTTTTTATTTTAATCATGGGGCCTATGATTAGCGATTTAAATTACTGTAAAGAAGGAATACACATACTGTAGCTACAGAAACATCTGACAGATGGAAAGTGCTTGAGGGTACTAAAGTCATAGGAAAACCAAACTTTCATACACAACCAATGACAGGAATTAAACACCTGACTCTTTAGTCTATAGCATATCAATGGAATAAATTATACAGGTCACTTTTCTATATAGTGTTCAAATATTCAAACATTACTGTACCTTTTATATAACAGAGATAAGTGTTCTGCTAATAAAAGAATAACATGTATGGTATATTTAATGCATTTTTTATATATACATATATATATAAAGCTGGTATAACAAGATCAGGAGTATGTAACTGTAATTTAAAAGGATTATGCTGACAGATTTTTAAAAGGAATGAACAACTAATATGCACATCTGGATGCTACCTTTGCTTTCTTGAAATGCTTTGCATATTTTTCACCTAACTGCTATTGCTGCTGATATTTTTTTCAGCCATGGCAAGAGAAAATCTAAGACTATTTTTCTCATAGAAATAAATGACAAGAGTGTGTTAGTATCAAAGGATTACTGAAAGCTTTTGCTCTCATTGTATAAAGATTATCATCAATGCTATTATCCGAAGCACCCATAACTCAGAGTAAGTCTCCATTAATATAGAGGGACATGTTTTGGAACAACATGCATAGGATTTATGCAAGTATATAAGACTGTAACAAATCCTGAGGTACACAAATGGAGGGTAGGTAAAGCCATTAGATTCAGAACCTCAATGTTGTATACAATATTATGTTAAAGGTTGTTGTTTTTGTGGTTTCTTAAGGTTCAGTAGAGACTAAGGAAACATTCTGAAGTTGATGCCTGAGGAATACTAAAATCAGAATTGTAGAGCTGGAAACAACAGGTAGAGAACTGGGCCTGACCACTGCCACTCATCAATAAAATTGTGAGGAGCAAAATGATAACCATCTGCAGATTCAGTCATACCTCGCATAACGAAAATAATTCATTCTGTGAGGCTGCTCACTATGCAAGTTTTTCACTATGTGAGTTTTTTTCGCATAGCAAAAATTTATATGGGAAAACTCCCATAGCAAAAAAAATTCGTTATGCGAGTTTTCCCCATAGAAATGCTCATTATGCGAGTTTTCCCATAAGGAAAGTCTGACTCGCATGGTGAAAATTTTTGTTATGCGAGTTGGATCACTTTTTGAAAAACCTGCTCATTATTCACATAAAAGACAGACCAAGCTTTTTTCTTCTGCTGCTCTACAGTGTAGCTTCCAATGTATTCAAATAACAAGGAATAATAACTGAAGAACTATGGAAGAGATTTCCTCAGAAATGTGGATTTGCCTTTAGTGGAGTTTTTCAAACAGATAGCCATCTGTCAAGGTCAGGCATATTTAGCTACAGATTTTCTGGAGTGAGCTGGACTAGATGGCCAATTTCTATAGTTCTTTGGGTCTATGATATTAGCTGGCTACATAATATACATATCCAGCGACAAACATGATGTTACAACCTCACATTTAGCACTGTTTGCTCAGAATGAGACTATTTACATGGGATGGAAAATATAGTGATAATTGCTATACAAAGAAGGTGGTGGCGGGAGAATAGGTTGGTGGAAACTTCATGGACAGAAACTAAACCCTTTTATCTCATTTTGGTGGGGCTGCAGTGGCTCAGTGGTTAAGAAGCTCACCTTGCTAGCTGGAAGTCTGGCAAGTCGGCAATTTGAGACCTGGGTACTTTATGACACCGGTCTCTGTCCCAGCTCTTGAGGACATGAAAGGAGCCTCATTTGGGAATTCCCTGAGTGGAGTTTCTTCTGCAAAATCCTTTCAACCCAGAATATTTTCTGACATTAAATTATTATTATTATTATTATTATTATTATTATTATTATTATTATTATTATTATTATTATTATTATTATTATTATCATCATCATCATCGGCGGCGGCGGCGGTGCCGGCGGCGGCGGCGCCACCACCACCACCACCACCACCTCTTTTTATGAAAAGTTTTTTGTCTGATCAGGTATATTTTTTCATCTTTGCCAAATATGCACATTTATGGTCCAGAAGTAATCCAGATTTCCATGTATAGTGACTCCTACCCATCTGCATAGCTGCCAGGCGCTGTCACAGCAGTATTGTGGGAACACATGGTAGGATTTACCCAAGAGCACATGAGAGTACCCTGGACAGCAAAGAGAACAAACAGGTCGATCTTGAAAGAAATCAACCCTGATTGCTCCCTGGAAGGTCAAATATTAAAGATAAAGCTGAAGTACTTTGGATATCAAATGAGAAGAGAGAATTCACTTGAGAAAGCCTTGATACTGAGGAAGGTCAAGAGCAAAAGAAGAAGGGGGTGACAGAGAATGAGATGGCTAGATGACATTGTTGATGCAATGGGCACAAAGTTGGGTGGGCTGAGGAGGAGGGTGGAGGATAGGGGTGTCTGGCATGCGGTGGTCCATGGGGTTGGAAAGGGTCAGAATTGACTGTGCAACTGAAGAACAACAACAAATATGAAAGTGCCAGCTCGACATGGGAAAGGAGTGTCAATCTAATGTTCAACCTCAATTATAAAAGGTTTTCCTTGCTCGAAAGCCAGTCGTATCTGACTCTAGGGTTCAGTGCTCATTTCAAAAGATGAGTTTGAAAAGAAAATTGTATTATTGAAAATCCTACTCAGCTCTCAGAGCAAACAGGGCAAAAAAATAGAATAAATTCTAGATTAAAATTAAAATATCCCCTAAATTCCATCAGAAAGATATATTTGCCTTTTATAGGTTGAAAGAAAAACAATTAAATGATGCATGCACTTTGCTAAGTTGATTAAAAGCTCTTCAAGGGCCTCAAGTGGTGCAAGTTTCAAGTCTATTGATTAAATTTGCATCTTTCATTATTATTAGTAGTAGTATTTTCTTTTTCTTTTTTTCATCTCTTAATTGAAAATGTTCTTTCATGCAGAGTGCAACCTAAACAGCAGAATACATTGCTGGGATATACTCCACAAATGCAAAATAAATCTAGATATTTCTTTTACCTCTTGAAATGTCATGGGACCAGTTCACACACAATATTATATACAAAAGGTTATTTCCAGGCAATGTGGCACATAATATATTTTTTTTGGTTCCACAAATTTCTGTGTACCATGACTTTCACCAGTCTGCACAGTTGAACAGGCTGGTCATAATGAATGTGAAACTTGTCATTTGGTTGGTTTTGACTTGTTGTACGCCACATCTCAGAATTCTTTCTTCTGGAAGTTTGAGCCACCAAACCCACAACTTAATTGTGCTCACCTGGAGGAAAGCTAGGCTGGAAGGCTTGCCCATTTTCCTGCTATAAAAGAAAGCTTCGTATATCTAGTGACACACCCTATGAACTATGCAAACAGAGCAACTTCAAGGAAGCTAGGCTGAAACTTGGCTAGTCCTAGGCCAATGATGGCCAACCTTGGCACTCCAGCTGTTCTTGAACTTCAAGTGCCATCCAATCCACCCCATGAAACAGACGACAACAATCTGTGGGTCAAAACATGAGCCACTTTATTAATAGCATAACAATACAATATTAACATGACCTGCAATGAGGCATAGTAGTGGGTAAATGGTATTAACATATGGGTGTATCTACCCATATTCAAATTATTGGTTATGACCTTGTATGGAGTGATGACATCTCACTCCATACCTCTTATATCACAATTTCCTTCAGGCCAACAAGCCTGCTCCCTGTAACTGAAGGTTCCTACCCACAACAGTAGATGCCTCCAGCACCTCTGTCCTTCTGTTATGGTGAGGAGCCCCCATTACATATGGTCAATTAACATAGTTTTGATTACCATTTACCCCACTATCGCCACCAAGGATGTTTATTTATGGAAAGATGCCCCCACCTCAGGCAACTAATTCAGTCTTGATGCCCCATCGCAGGTCATTGAGGAATGTTTCCAAACCTTCCTCTGATAATTGTACTACATCCTGCTGGTGGAGGCCAGGAAATTCGATTTTCATTTCAGGATGCTCAATAACTCTGCTGAATCCTTCGGCCATAAACTTAGCCACAGCTTTCTTCATGCTGTGGTGCACCTTGTCAATTCTGTGCGGGTCTCCAGTGCAACACCAAGTAAAATGGGGCAAGATCTCTGACCACACCAAGCAGAGGCCGGGCCACCAACACTTCACAAGGGACAGGCCCCTTTTCACCGCTGTGCTCAATTCAATACCCTTCATGAGGCCCAAATCATTGCCACCCAAGGTGGATGACCATAATATCCAGAGGCGTGCCTCTCCTTGCTGAGTTTACAAATGGCACCAGCTCTCCCCATCACATGACCTGCTTCCCGTTCCAATCCACATAGGCTCTGCTGTGCAGACCAAGGTCATTGCCCCACGTGGAGCAGGTCACATGATATTTGGTCCAGAAAATACAACTGTGTCCAATAATCACAATCTGCTGGGGGTGGTGAGGAACATGACCTGGAAGGCAAGGTAAAAGCAGCAGACCTTTGTTCAATACTTCATCGATCTAATGTACATTCGGTAAGCCCCAGCCTTCCACAAGCCCACCTTTTGAATGTCCTCACAGGAATAACCTACCATTGCCACAGTGGATGTGGCCCCAATCTGAAAAGAATGTGTGCCAAAAAGCCACACATCAACTCCTAAATCAGTTGACACTCTCTTTGTTACAGCCCAGAACTGGTATCGCATCAATGGGCTACTGTCCAAATGGCAGAATAGAGGGCCAGCATCAGTTCCTCACAGTTTGAGATATGCCTCTGGGGTATATGCCTCCATGGACAATTCCCGGCCAGTTGGTTCAGGGATTGAGTGCGGCTGCAAGGACTGGCCACAGCTACTTCAGCTTCGCCATGGCCCCGCATCCTCTACGGACTCTCCCCAGCCAGTTGGGTTGGAGATTGGGGCAGCTACACGGACTGGCCGGTTGACTGAAGACCACTGCCTCCGCTGTCACAGCTGCTCCATGGTCACCCCTTACCTGCTGGGATGAGATAAGGACTCTTCTGATTCTCCTGATTGTATTGTACTTTGGGCTAGTGGGTTGTATAATTGTTTAGCTTTTTGTATTATATATTTGTGCTATTATTCATAGTTGCTTTTCTCAGTAGGAGGGAGTTGATTTTTAAAAGGATATATTGTTATAGGGATTTAATTTCCTGACTGTGTTGTATTTTCATTTCTTTATTTATTTTGGATGTATTGATTGTTGCATTATGTTGCTATATTTATATAATATTGTTGCTGTATCTGAGATTGTATAATTGTAATATGTTACCCATGCCATGTTAGCCGCTCTGAGTCACTTCAGCGAATAGAGCAGCCTGAATAGAGCAGCTTATAAGGCTAAATACAAAAACAAAAAACACAAATAAAATGGGACCAAGGCCAATGCGAAGCAAAGTCACTCGGGCACCTTTGTCCAGTTGGTCAGTCTTGGACCAGCAGATTGTTAACTCCAGCTCCCGGCCCCCAAGTTTCACATTGGCCATCTGCAAAACTTGGCCAGCCTCACCCATATTTGACGGGGACAAAAATTCGGCTGAATGGAGGACCCCAAAAAATGCCACCATCACTGCAGCATGGAATAGGACTGCCTCAAGTTGGCTCGTGCAGGTGGAAACCCAAGCAGCCAACATATCTGTGAGCAATTTAGGGGAAATTGGTACACGGTGGTCATATGCCCTACCCCACTCTCTTGATCAACCCTCCAAGGTCTTAACGATCCTAAAATCAGCAATGGTATTAGCATGTGCCATCACTTTGGTATACAATTTTAGGGGAAATAATTTTGACCAAATGATCTGGGGGGTTATCACCAAGTGGTACAAGTGAACCATAAACTGCAACATATGCTCCGTAGGTGTGGGCCAGTCTGGCTGCAACAGCTGGGTGCAGTGGAACCTACAGAATTCTGAAACACTTGTGGCATAGCTGCAGCGGGTTCTAGGTGCTAGGGCTGTGCCTATCTCAATCCACCAAGGTTCCATATCTCTTGTGGCAGTACATCCGGGTATATTGTAGTGTCTGGGGTGAGGGTGCAAAACCATTGAATCTGCTGCCAGGATAAAGCATCAACAATTTGGTTATCGATGCCAGGGACATGTTGGGCTTTAAACACCATGTTGTACTCTAGGCTTTTAAAAACTAATTTGCAGATCAAACACATGACCCTTGGGAATCATGACATCATGGTGTTGACAATATGAATTATGGCCAAATTGCCCACCCAAATTTTTTCTGCAGAATTTGCCCAGGTCTTGCCCCATAAAAACACAGTCCCAACCACTGGGAATAATTCAAAAAATGTAAGGCAGGGATCTGGAAACCAAGGCAGGGATCTGGAAACCAAAAGTGAAACCTTCCTGAAAAAAGATTTTTTAAATCTTTTTAACTTTTTAAAACCTTTTAATGTCTTTAAATGTGTTTTAATTGTGTTTGTTAAATTTTGTAAGCTGCCCTGAGTCTTTGGATGAGGGCGGGATATAAATTCAATAAAAAATAAATAAAATATTGTGCCACCTCCACCAGTAACCTGCAAGCCAGGAAACTAATATAGCAAGCTTGATTTGGCTGGGCACCTTTTGCAGGCTGTAGTACCTCGGGGTTAGCTCTTGTTGTAACCCAGGAATCACATCCCTTATGTCTCTGGGGGCCACTTTTTATTCAGGAGGAGGCCGGGTGGTTGCACTCATGATGGTATTTGCAGGCTTTCCTGGAACAATGACCCTGGCAAACCAACCAGAGTTGAACCATCTGGCCCACCAACGGGCGGGTAGGAGGTGTCAGCATGGAGCGCTGCATCAGGTGTCCACAGTCATAATGATCACCAGATACTGGGTGAGAAGGGGTCATGAATTGGAGCCACAACTGGGCACACAGCTTATCCCAATGCATGGTCAGCCAGATGCCTGTGCACATGCAGAAATTCTCATCATAAAGAATCCAGGCGTGTCCTGGGAATTCTACATACACTCGGTAAATAATGTCCAAGTATTGAATTAATGATAATGCGAGCTGTTTCCAGGCACATACTGCCACTCCCACAAAGATCAGGCTTCTTCCTTCTGGTGTACTTGTCCTTCTTGTCCATATCTTTCTCCAGCTTGTCCGAATCCCTGTTAAGCAGGGAAAATATATCGACATATTCACCTTGCACTATTTTATCCCTCATGACCAGGAGAAGATGGTCACCCAACGGTAGGGACTGGTCACTGAAAGGGAACACAGACACAGCTGAAAACCCAACCTGCACATTCTTCCTGGAATTTTGCAGGATGGTAGGGGAATAAACCCTGGGAGGTGGATAAGAGGCCGTCCACGGAACCATAGCAGCTGACTGCCTACCTGGGGAGTTGGTTGCCTGCTTAGGGCTAGACCAAGGCGAAGGACATGAATGTGGCTGTGTAGACGAAGAATGAGGCATCGGGGTCCCACACCCAGTCACACTCCCTGAATTTACATACTCACCTAACCTTGGCACAGGAGTAGATGACACCACTGCCACAGTGCTCTCAGGTTCAGTCAGTACAGAAACACCAGATGACTGGGCAGATTCTTCAACTTCCACATCCCACGCAAACAAAGTTGAAGGCATGCCCGCTGGCACATCCATTTCCCGAGACACTGCTGCCACCTCCAGAGCAAACACATACTTCTGTAGGGCCTGGGCAATCTCTTTCCAGTCAGGGCACTGTCCGCCGGGGTCCCTCAACATCTTGTCACTGGGGTTTGTGGAAGTGTTGCTGGACTTAGGGCAGCGACCTGCTCAAGGGCTGTTATCCTGGCCACCAAATCTGTCGGATCTGGTGTTGCCATGGGTACTGGCAAATCATGTGTGGGGCATGGAGAAGTTCTCTTCTCCGTGCCCACGCCCATGCCTGAAGTAGAAGAAGCGCGATGCTTAGGTGCCATTGTTCCAAGGCTCTCTCTTCGTAGAGATTTATTTCATGTGTGTCACATGAGGAAGCTCAGGCGCATGTGCTTTTGCCAGATTATGAAGAAGAAGAGAGAGGATGAGGCGGGAAGGAGAATGCTCTTATAGAGCAAAACACTGAGGTCTCTGGGTGGTTGCCACCTTGGTGTGGATGGGCAGCAAAACACATGCACATGTTAATTCGTGTGATGCACCCATTCTCAGAAGCCCCGATTATCAGGTGTGTTGACTTGGGCTTCTGGGAATTGAAGTCCAAGAACGCCTGGAGTGCCAAGATTGGCTATCACTGGCCTTGGCCATGAAGCCTTCCATCCTAATGTTTCTACCCATGAGTGGTACTGAGATGTTGGTTTGGCAGGTGGAAGTCTCAGACTGAAGAACTCTGATATTTGGTCCAAAAACAAAACAAAAAACCTCAACAAAATAAACAAACATGATGTTAGATGCCTCTGCTATCACAGTAGTAGTGTGGGCAACATTCCAAGAATCATCTACATGAAATTACCCACTGAATATCTGAGCATAGCACATGCCAGTGCTTTCATTCAACTGATCTTTCTCATCCATATAAGTTGTCATATGTTGTCAAATCATTTCTGACTTATGATGACCCTAATAGTGTTTTCAAGAATGTGAGATGTTAAACACTCATTTGTCATTGCCACTCTCTATAGAGTTTCCATGGCTAAGCAGGCATGGTTTCCTGTGTCCTAGTCTGACACCCTATCTCTCATACATGGATTAGGGAAATGAAAGATATTCAGCAAATTTCTTATTCATATTTGTTTGAGCTGTTTCAATATGACAGGACATCTCATTAGAAATTTCCAAGGTATGTTAGATTATTTACTTCCAGTACAAGAGCAAGACAAGAAGTTTTCATCTCAGCATGTTTGTTTATTTTTTGGAAATTTACACAAAATGTCTCTGTAACAGTCTGTGCAGAATGCATATCTTTTTCATCAAGCCTGACAAATGAAGATCTACATTCCTGGCATAGATAATGTAAGAAAATGTCTAAATCTGTTTTAAGTTTCTGTATTCATGAAATGTGCACATATAGGATAGTTTTTGTCATGGATTAACTGCTGTGTCGTAAATTAGTCCTTTTCCAATCTCTTTTGGTTTGCAGAGTCACCATAAGGTGTTTATTTTCTCATTCTAAGAACAAATTTACATGTCAATGCATAGTTTGGGTTGTGGCCATCAAGCAACATCACTGGTTTCTTAAACTGGAACTTTAGGTTTAAGATGTTAATGGATGTTAATAACACGTTGTAAACTGGTTTGGACGTACATGCTTTAGATCAAAATCCAATCCTGTTAAGCTACAAAATGGATGGGTTTGGCATTGAATATTTGCCTTTTTCTCCCTCCCTCATACAAAATGTTTGGCTTGCTACAGTAATGGAATAGACCGTTCAGCCAGCTACTCAATGCTGAGTGTTGGGTGGTGGTAAATAACCTGACTCTCCAAAGTGTCCAACAGCTATTAATGGATGAGCTCCTTTAGGTGGGGGTGATGGTCTGATCAGTGAAGGAAATGCCACTGGAAACCATCATACTGGGCCCACCGGCAAAATGAGTGGAGGAGGAACTCTGACTCCCAATGGTCATGGAGGCGGAAGAGGCCATGTTGTGAAGGTGCACCTTGTCCATATCCTCTTGCCTGCAGCAGTCCATTGCATTCCCAGTGTTAAATTCTGCATGTCTAATTTTATATGTGCCACAGGAGATGGCTCCCTCATCATAGTGTGTGGGTCACTTCATGGCAATGGCATTTTCCCTTCTTCAGGAAAAAAAAACATTCTCAGATACAAGTTGTAGCCGATATTTCAGTACATACCAACCAATTTTATTTGTTTAAAAAACCAAAATCCCTTGTAATGCTTCAGCATCTTCAAACTGTTTTTAATACTAGATTTCTAATATAGCATATTAGCAGTTGCTGGATTGTCAGAGCACAAAGGAACAGAAAGGAAATGAATGACTGTGGTTAGATTGTGCTGACATCAGAGTGTTTGTTTTTCATTCCATATAGGTGGCAACAATATGTGTGATTATTTTCTGTTTTTTCTTTGTTTCTCTTTTGTGAACGACAACCCTTCAGCTATTCATTACTTTATTGTTCTGTAGTTTATGAGAAAAGAAAGAAGGAAAAGATGCAGCAACAGAGATCTAGTGATTAGGATCCATGTTTTTCTCTCTCATAATTAGCATTGTCATCCACCTGTTTTGAAGGATCTTAATGAAGTACAGACTACAAACCAAGTTGTTGTTGTTGCTGTTTTTTGGCCAATCTTGCATGGAGACCAAAAGAAACATACAATAAGAGAAGTGAACAACAATTAATATACAGCTCCACTTTAGTAGCTGTATGAACAAAATTTCTTGATCCATAGGCTCCTACAGAAGAGAAGGATGTCCCTTAAAATTATAACAGCACAGTTTTATCTCATTTGATATACCTCAACTGGGGAAAGAGTGATCACAGAGAAAATATTTAAGCCTTCACCTCCAACTCTTTTTATGAATTAAATTAAACTTTATCCATGCAAGCTACCCTTAGGCTATAAAATGCCTCCCCACCAAGCAATTTGGGATTGGGAAGAATGCTTTGGCCTGAGTTTATTTATACTAACCAGAGACTGAACCCATTAAATTCAATGGGACTGATGTCTGATCAAACTGATCTAGGATCAAACTGCTAAAATGGAGATTAGAGGGGGAGAAATCCATTAAGAAAGTACCACCACCTTTATTTTCAAGTCAGTACCCTAGGTATGCCAAACCATCATCACCCCTAGAAAAAGCCTCCACCAAAACCAGGCTGCAGAATATCTTAATCACGAATTTTCTCAGTCAAGTCTTGCTCTTGCCTAAATTATATATTTATGTAAAGTGAAATAATACATTTGGTGGGAAGAGGTATTAATGATAAAATTTTCAGCCATAACAAAAGGATAGCCTTCCTGAAAAGGTAGTAGTTTGGCTTCTGCAAATGCAAGTTCAGCCTCATTTATTAATTAAAGAATCAATCCTTTAGAGCATTTTGAAAGTCAATCAATACACAGACAAGTGTGAGTCAGCAGACATTGTTCATGTGGACTTTTGATTGTGTTCCATATTTTGAACTCTTTAGTAAATTTAGTGTCATGGCATTAAAGCCTACCAATCCATTAGAAACTGATTAAACAGTAAGAATCAGAGAGAAGAAATAAATTGTTAGTTCTCTCAGTGAAAGAATGTCAGTAAGGCTGGGATTGGGACTGGGACCAGTTAATTTAGTTTGTTCACAAAAAAAAAAAACCAGGCATCATTTATGACTCAGTGGTGCAAAATAATGTGGTCAATTTTGCTGATGATACCAAATGATTAATTGAGGTGAGACCAAAAGCAGACTGTGAAAGCCTTCTAACAGATCTTTTTTTTAACTTGGTGAAATTAGGTATTAAAATAACAAACAATGTTGCATTTAATTAAGTTTAAAGTGATTCATATAGAGACACCCCCTACCTGCCACTTCACATGTACAATGAGATAGCAGTGACTGGCTAAGAATTTGAGATTGAAATGGATAGTTCCCTCAAAAGTGTCAATTCAATCTGAGAACACTACAAAAAAAGCTAAATTCCATGTTGAGAGCAATTAGAAAATGAATCAAAAAAGACAGTTTCCAGTATCCAACTATCCTTCTACAAATGCCTGAAGAAACTACATTGGATTCTTTTGGTAGGATTTTTTTTTGGGAGGTACTGATTTCAACTCTCTTGGATATAGAAGATTATAGAGCTGTAAAGGCCTCAGGAAAGATCAACCATATTAATCAAGGAATTTGAACAATTTCTCAAAGAGAAAATGTTGCAAAAATTGGGGTAATTTTGGTTGTATAAAAATTCTAAGTGAACACAAATAAGGTCATTAAGAAGTCCTTCTTCCATAAAACCAGAACCTGGAGTCAACAATGAAGAATGAACAGAGAGAAACTCAGCACTGCTAAAAGGAAGTAGTCCTTTTCTCAGTGTGCAGTCAAACTGTGGAATTCACTGGCACATGATGTAGTGATGGCAGCCAACCAGCCAGTTTTAAGAAGAATTAGAAATATTTATGGCATACAGAGCCAGTATCAGAGGTGAATATTTGGGGCGGGGGGTTGTAAATGGAAGAAAGGTGCTGTTGCACTCACAATCTGCTTTTGACATCTCTGGCAACTGGTTACCAATCAGTGAACAGAATGAAACAGAGTTTTGCATTTACAGTAAAATTTCAAATAACTGTGAAGTACAAATGCAAAGCCCCACAGAGCAAAATAGTTACAAATCTCCCAGTGTCCATACCTTTCTCTTTTACTGGCACTCACAGTCCCAATAACCCATTCTGAGACATTTGTAAGAGAAGGATTTTCTTCTTTGCTTCCTTTTTTACCCTATCGGTGTTGAGAGTAGAAAAGGAATAAAAAATATTTCTTTATGTGCAGTTACTTGTAATTATAGATATCTGCATGCTGTTTTCTACACTGCACTCAAGCTGGTAACCAACCAACCAGATCCACAGCAACAAAGCAACTGACACCAACTGAGAAAAGAGAGGCAAAGAACATAGAGCAGATGTAGAGGTGATGTTCTCTTTGAATTCAGAGGCAGGCAGGAAGGAATGGTTAGTAATCAATAGGTAGGCATTCATTCTAGCCAAAAAATGTGTCTCCTAGTCACTAAAACGACAAGCAGCGTGTGATGCTGTTATAAAGCTCCAACAGAAAACACTAGATCATAATACTCTACTATGATCAAGCATGTTTCATCATACATTCTCAATCATAGAAATAAGATTCTCCAACTGGACATTTTTTTAAAAAAGAAAAAGAAATAAGCTAAATTGTTGGCAGCACAGAAGTTTTAGAAGCAGTTTTTCTGAAAAAGGTATAAATACAAAACAATTTCAGACAGTTACAACATTCATATCTTATAATCATGGTCTTAAGACATTCTTTGCTACTGACAAATTCCATCTTACAAAAGACATAGGATCAAGACACAAGTAACAATAGGTTGGTGAATAATTCATTTTCTGGAAATTGTCATTTGTACATTACTCCTGGGGAATGAGATGGAAGGGCCAGTCTTACTAAAAATTAAATATGCTTTAAATCCTTCAGTCCACTTAGGAATTTGAAGTGGAGAAAATAGACATATTTTACCTGAGGGGAAGGCAGTTGAAAGGAATTTATAGAGCTGCCAGAAAATGTTATGATTGATTATTACATTAAATGCAAATAAATACATTAGACATTCTTATACCTAATCTATGATCCGGGATGTGAAAACCACACCAGCACATTGTTGTGTCCTGTAGTGTTGTATCAACTGAACAGTAATGCCATAGTAACACAAGAGAGCATATTCATCCAATAGTGGCAGTGATGGCACTTTTACAAATGGTGCCACATATGCAGTATATGGACATAGACAGTTCCGACTCAAGTGCTTTGGCTTAGATACAAAGGAGTTGTCTAAAGGTCAGACAGTGAGTAGAGAGACACAATACACAGAAGGCTGGAAGGTATAGAAGTAATGGATTCCCAAATAGATGAGGAATGGGTGAATGACAGTTACCATAGGACAAATGTACCAAATTGTTTAAGCTGCTACAATGTTTTTGTTTTTCTATATTTTTTTTGTTTCTCTTTCATTTTGGTTTTTCTTTGATACATTGCAAAATGTTATCCATGGAGTTAAGATTTTCTGAGTTAAAAGATGAAGTCTAAGCTAATGGCTTTCTGGAAGAGGGAAAAAGCTGGGATGTCAAAGGAATGGCACCTTAATATCTTCTGGGTCTCCCAACTCCAGCTGATTTCTCTTTTTCTCAGTTGCCCTGTAGCAATATCTGTTCTATCTAGCAAAGGAAAAGAAGGTAGTATGTTGTTGGCTCTGCTGATTATGCTAAGATACAGTCTGTCTGAAATATTTCTATTCCATCTGGTCATAGTAAGAATTTTAAAGATGGATGTTAATCATAAAGAAGAAGGGCAGGATCTGTTCTCAATCATCACAGAGTGCAATGGCAGCTTTAAAATACAGGAAACTACAGATATAGACTGAACATCAGGGGAAAAACCCTCTTAATTGTTTGAGCAGTATGACAATGGAATCATTGACTTCAGGAGGCAGTGAGCTTTCCAGTACTGAAGGCATTCAAGAAAAATGGGCAACCATCTGTCCAATCTGCTTTGATTTGGATTCATGCATTGAGCAGGGGGTTGCCCTCGATGACTTCATACTGTACAGTAAAAACCCGACTTACATATGCCT
The DNA here is from genome assembly GCA_030440675.1 of Furcifer pardalis. Taxonomy (NCBI): domain Eukaryota; kingdom Metazoa; phylum Chordata; class Lepidosauria; order Squamata; family Chamaeleonidae; genus Furcifer; species Furcifer pardalis. The sequence continues at coordinate 68,279,075 of CP126892.1, forward strand.
TGAGATATGTAAAATTCAATTTACATAGGGATTTTTCACTAAAATTGTGTCCTGATTTATGTAAATATCCCGATTTACATAACACAATTTCCTATGGGTTTGCTTTGATTTACATAAAATTTCATTTTTCCTATGGGTTTGCTTCGATTTATGTAAAAACCCGATTTACATAAAAGGTTACAGAATGGACTTTTTATATAAATCAGGGTTTTACTGTACTTGCAGAAGGGTGAGACATTGGATCTGATGGGTGGTGGTTTGCCAGTTGTCATCTATTAATTTTAACCACTTGATTATATAAAACAACAATCCCTTTGCTTCTGTCATTGTCATTTTTGCTTGGGAATTTACCACTCCTCTTCTTTTTTAGATGCCAGAAATTCTCCCTGTGGGCTTTTTCTTTCCAACAAGAGGGGGCTTTGGAGCCTCAGAAGTACTTAACATTAGGTACACTCAGTGATGGGCAGCCAAAAATTTGACTACCACACTGTGGGTGGAGCAAACGTCATGGGCAGAGCCAATGTCATGGCTGGAGCCAATGTCATGGGTGGAGCCAAAGTTATAAAAACACATAAAAATAAACATAAAAATACAAATTAAATACACAAAAATACACAAAATACACATTAAAACACATAAAAATACACATTACACATAAAATACACAAAAATACACATTAAATATACATTCCACCCACACACCCACTCCAAACCCAAACCTGAGTCACCTACCTTGGGGAGCAGGTGGCAGGGCACTCACTGCAGCTGACAGCGGCAGTACAGTGGTGCAGCATGGCCTGGCACCAGTGTGGCGCAGTGTGGCCCAGCAGCACAGCCTTGCAGCACAACATAGCAATGTGGCATGGCGGCATGGTGAGGAGGCATGAGGGCCTCAGCTGCCACCACCACCACCGCTGCACTTCTGAGGAAGCTACTGAGGGCCTCAACAGCCACCCAACAGTGCACCCCAAAATGGCTGCTTGGTTGCCACACATGCATTTTAAGATATCAATTGGTGCATGTGCCCATGCATCAATTGGTATCTTAACATAAATGCATGCCGACCAAGCAGCTATTTTGTGCTGCACTGTCATGGGGTCAGAGAGGCAGCTGGTTCAGCTGCCTAAAAAAAATAAGTAACAACCCCGGGTGGTTTTCTGGAAAAGTTCCCCCCCCCCCCGGGAGACCACCCGGAATTGTTACTACCGGTTCTGGTGAACTGGTGTAAACTGGGCCCATGCCTACCACTAGATACACTGCTCCCAAAGGTACTCAAAACTTCACAGACGCTTCAGTCCAATGGTCTTCTTTAGTCACTTTAACACAGTTTCCTTCACTGGGGTTTTTCTCCAGGTGTGTGTCAGTCCTAGTAAAGGTAAAGGTCACCCTTGCTCGGAAGCCATTCGTATCCAACTTTAGAGTTTGGTGCTCACCTCCATTTATAGTGTGCAGATATTTCCATGGACATGTGGCAGGCATGACTAGATACCGGAGCACATGGAATTCTGTTATCTGCTACACCTATTTATCTACTTGCAATTTCTTGCTTTTGAATTGCTAGGTTGGCAGGAGCTGGAACAGAGACAAGAATTCATTCCATAATGCAGCACTTGGATCTAGAACTGCTGACCTGCCGACTTTCCAGTCATCAAGTTCAGCATCTTCACCACTAAGCCACCACAGTCCTGGTGAGTGTCAGCCCTACACTTATCTATATTTGTCTTGAGGGTCACAATGTTGCCTGCCTGTGCTCCTTTTTCCATGTCCTCAGGGGAAAGATCACACAGGACTGCTTGCAATCCTAGATCATCCCATTCTTTTTCTGCCCACACCACCTCAGTTTCTTTTATTTCCCCATTTATGTTCTTTCTTCCCACTCTTCTATCCTGCCTTCCTCTGTCTCTTCCTTCTCCTCAACAGTTTCCTTATTATCTGGAAAGGTCCATAATTCAACCTCTCTACATCCATCATCTCTCCCATGACTATTGGTGAGCTGTGGGTGGAGTAACCTCTTGGACCTGGGAGTTGAAGATGACATCTCATTGCCCGAATTCAGGTCCTCCTGTCTCTCCTCACGTTTAGCATAATTTAGCTCACAAATATTGCACCTCCCTATGTTTATGCAAATCTCAAGGACAACTGAATTCAAACGCTGCTGCATTAAACTCTACTGATAGCACTGAAACAAACTTGTTATGGAGAAAATTATATCAAAAAATGCAGGGAACCACAGTTTCCACATAAGAAAATTACACCCATAAATCTAGCATGAAATGTTTCATTTGGGAGGAGTTCACACTATATCCAAGAGGCAAATTCATTTTACATGTATTAGCTTCATCTATGAGATACAGAATGCCTATTTCATTAAGAATTTTTTTTAAAGTGAGGTGGATAAGAAACTCTAACATCTCTGATGTGTTTGTGGGGAGATTTGCATCTGCTTCTACTTTTTTTTCAAAATGGGTAATTTCACAGCATGAGAAATCTGACTATGAGAACTTACATCTAAATAAGAATGAAAATAAACAGTTTTAACTTAAAGTAATTGAGTATTATAGGCGTGCATCAGTTCTGGATTTAATACTGTTTCTTTTCCCTGGATTCATTGCAGATGTAGAAAAGGGACATAAAGTGTTAATTGATCATGCACCCCCCCCCATAACTCATCAAATCATACAATCATACATACAATCATAAAATTCAGCTCAGAGCAACAGAAATTTAAAAAAACATAAAAACCATATCAAAAATGTATAAACAATGCCAGATCCTGAGCTTGAAACATAAGTTGTATCTAAGCAAGTTCATGTTAATAAGATTACTAGAATACATTTAAAATGCCAGCAGCTAGATGGTAGTCATATACAACCTATTTTCAGATACATTCTTCTTTTGTTGTTGTTATTGCTTTGTAATAAGGCAATATAATATTTTCCTCATATGCTAACACTACATTACAGTATTACATACTGACTTTGGATTGAAGTTAACCCGAAGTAAAAATAAATACTCCTTATCACTGAAAAATATGAAAGATACAGGAATGTTCATAATATTACTGTACTGGCTGTTATTGTGTTTGCATGTGGAGTTTGTATGCATAATGAGTACTCTTTTGCCAGCCTATAAAAAGACAGTCCCTTCTCCAGGCCGAGGAGCCTTGGGGCTCTTAAAAATGAGTTACATAGTAGACTGCTATTTAGATCAAAATAAGCAGCATAACTGCAGAGCTGAAAAGAACAAAAAACCTGAAATCCCACCATTCCCAGTGGCAATGTATGGTTGTGAGAGCTGGACCATTAGGAAAGCTGAGCGCAGAAGAATAGATGCCTTTGAGATGTGGTGTTGGAGGAGAGTTTTGCGAATCCCCTGGACAGCAAGCTGAAGTGCTTTGAACATCAAATGAGAAGAGAGGATTCACTTGAGAAGGCCTTGATGCTGGGAAAGGTGGAGATCAAAAGAAGAATGGGCGGACCAAAATGAGATGGCTAGATGGTATTGTGGATGCAGTGGGCACAGAGCTGGGGAGGCTGAAGAGTATGGTTTTTTCTAGAAGGGTGGGATATAAGTTTAATAAATAAATAAAAATGAACATTGGTGTATCCTGCAATCTCATTTTTGCACCATGTTTACAGCATGATGAATACCCATTATCCTGAAAATTGTATCTTATAGCTGCAAAATCGGCTTGACATTGAAAGTGAGTAAGTCATGCCTAGTGAAACACTGGAGACTGGGCTTTCATAAACTGGGAGAGTGGGCTTCCATAGCCTGTTGTTGTGTATGTATGTGTGTGCATTTGCATGTGTACATGTGTTTGTGTCTTGTTATCTTTCTTCACAGAAAACAAATGTGGGTGAAATCTGATAGTTACAAAGGTGCACACTTGATTGCACCAAAAGGTGTGCTATCTCCTTAAAGCAACCTCCATCTGCCAGGAAATCAGCCCAGCCTAACTCCAGAAAGTAAATGCCATACAGCTGGACCAAAAAGCTCTAGCTTGGAAATGGACTGGAGTAGAATTGGTGAACATTTCCTTGAGTCAGCTACATCTCCCCAACAATACCTACTAGCCTGGGTGTACAAAACACCAACAAGAAAGTCTGAGTTGAGTTCAGCCATTGGGAGTCAAAACAAATTATCTACATGAGCCGGTTATTGCCTGCATATAAAAAGTAACTATGGCATACCATTCTTGAAGAAGCGTGCATAGCATCAATAGCATAAATTCTGATGTTATTTCAGTATCCTCCGAATAACATACCTGTTTGTCTGAACATTTCAGAGTGTCATGTAAGTCACTTGATTATGGTTATCTTAGTTCTGCTGAATCCCATTCTTTGTTTTAATTATTATATCTGTCTAATGCATTGGTGGCCAACCTTGACACTCCAGGTGTTCTTGGACTTCAATTACCGGGCTGATCAGGGCTTCTGAGAATTGAAATTCAAGAACACCTGGAGTGTCAAGGTTGGCCACCACTGGTCTAGTGTATGCCTGGAGTTAGAGTGGCAGTTGATACATAAATGTGAAGGATTAGGTAGAGGTACAGACTAGGAGTGTGCACTTCCGCTGGTCAAGTGTGCAAAGAACTGACTGAATAAAATGTATTTGTGTGATCTGGAGGTGACTGGGCTGAAGAGCCATGGAAAGACTACAGCAGCACTATCAAAGTTAAACACAACAGCAATAGATGGCTCTGTCATCGAAGGAGAAAACAAGCAACAATTGAACCTCACAGTAAAGTCCATAATCTCTCCTAGATATTCCAACCACTGAGGCACTGGAAGGAATTGGATTGAGATCCCCTCATACTAGATATCTCCTTGCAGCCACACCACCAGCCATTTTGTGTACCTGCAGGGAGAAGTGAAAGACTCATGTCCTCATTGCCAGTTAGGATTCAAATTCTAGAATTTTCTCTTCTTTCTTTCTTTCTTTCTTTCTTTCTTTCTTTCTTTCTTTCTTTCTTTCTTTCTTTCTTTCTTTCTTTCTTTCTTTCTTTCTTATGTAGCTTAGTTAGTTTACTAAACAATTTACTACTACCAGTAGGGTTGAATGCGTGTGTGCCAGAGATCAATGTCTGCACCTAGACCAGAGATCACATCTGGCATAGACATGAAAGAAGTAGACCTAACTTCAGTTATAACCTGCTGCTGGATTTCAGCCAGTAATTTGCAAAGATACATGCAACTCAGGAGCCAGATGCCCCTATTTTCATTTCTTTCATTTTCTCATGTTACATTTTTGTTTAGAGATAAAGAGTCATTTTCAAATAGAGTAATCAGAAATAGAAAATGCTGCCTGTGAACAAGAAAGAGCAGAAGATCACTTCTTATGCTTTTGTAACACTTAAAATGAGACAAGAAAATAAGTATGCCCAGGTCAAACAGATAAGCCTGCAGACTTTAATTATATTTTTACCCTTTGCCTCTATAAGTGTGTGTTTTCAGAGATGCAATAAATATTTCTAAAGTTGTATTTGGGAGGCTTTATCTTTAATAACCACTGTACAATATTCTGTCAAATTGTTATTTCAAAGGCTTAAAAAAGATTTAACATAGTATATTACACTTACAGCAATTTTAGAAGGGATGGAGAGCTAGAATTGGTCTTTCACACATACCCCACAGTGTTCCAGGCAGGAGGTTGTGGTTTTCCTGATGTGAAATGCATGTTCTTTTAAGTCAGGTCTTTTTGAGTAGGCAGATGGAATATTTTGTATAGGTTAAGCAGGTTTCCCATTAACAATTCAGCCCAGGTTCCTGCAAGTCACACATACTGCTATATCTGCTAAAATGAGATTCATCATATCTGTAAGTTCTAAGATAGGCATAGCTGAAAGGCCTTTCCATCATCCAATGCTATAAGGGGAACAGTGATTGAAATTATTTTGAACCTGAATATCTGGCTTTATTTAGTTGATGCATGAGGTTTCTATAATTCTGAATATGTTTAAATCTGAATATAGTTTAAGTGGCAATCCAAGACACAATGCTAGGGAATAAGCTAGCTTTGAGAAGATTTCTCTCATTCTATTCGTTTTGTGCTCTTTAGGATTCACACTGTCCTATATATCATTTCTCTAGAATTCTGCAGTACTGCACAATTCTGACAATTTTGCTCAGATTTTTATTTTCCCAATGCTTATTTTGTCCCAGTTACAACTAAACTGTACAGTACTTTAAAAAATTATTTATGTGCATTTTCTCACACAGATTAAAAGAGTAACATTCTTAGTGTGCATGTTTTAAAAAGCTGTACGTGCTTTCACACAATTCCCAATTAATTAAATATTTGTATCAATTGGATATTTTCATGTCAATTTTTTCTTCCTAAAAACCTTCACATATCTGTACTTTCTTCATGGTTGTAATGGATTTATTCATTCATGTCAATGATGTAATATATAGAAGGATTGCATTTATACTCATTTATAAGACATTAGAAAACCTATTAAAATATAAAATGAGGATACATATAAAATGCAACAGTATATGGTTAATAATGGTGCTGCAAGCACATAGTACAGTAAAACTTTGCATAAAGAGAGCCTCGCTTAGAGACTAACTCGCTCAAAGAGGAGAATTTTCTCTGAATGGTCACCTTGCTCAACTACTAAAACCATACCAAAAACTCACTTAACAACTAAATCAGGGTTCACAATCCCCCTGCCAGAAGTCACATGAAGAGCAAAGTCACTTAAAGAGTGATCCTGTGGAATGCATTATGCTCTTTAAGCAAGGTACCTTTGTATACTTATAATTGATAAAATACCACAGTGCAAATTATATGTTAGGTGAAGAATACCTTCTTTTTGTCTCTCTTGAATAAGATGATATTCATATAAGACCAGGTAAATCAGAACCATAAAATCTAAAGAGAGATCCAGGTAAGCAATCCTAAAATATCAGATCAAACTCTGTGAGATTTTGGAATGCTTATGGGATACTGACTGTAGTTGCACAATTTTTTTTGTTATGGCAACGAACAGGATGCAGGTTAAATTGTTACAAAAATGTGAACAGAAAGAAAATAGCTTTATTGTCTTTCCCCCTTCCTTCCTTCATAGATGAATGATTAATGGCAGCTTCTAAAGGTCATCAGTAAACATTTGATTTGATTCATCCATGTAGGAAGGGTCATGTACCTGAATCCAGAATGAGACTTTCCATAGCAAATAATACCATGCTTCTTTTGTAATAGATGAAAAAGCAAGGGAAGTTCATCACACAAATATTCCACTTCATAATTATGCCAGATTGCTACATTCATAAATATTGAAAGATTTCTTTAGTACCATGAGAGCAGGTAGCTTTTACTTCAAAGCAAGTGCTGTCAGTATAATGATGATTTACAACCAGCTGGCCACAAAGAGGCACTCATGGATCTAAAGACTTACGCTGCATTGTGCATTCTGCTTCAGTGCTGACAACAGACACACAATAAAATGGTAGGTGTCCAGGCACGTAGGGGAGCCATAAGCTAACATACAAATTATTGGACTCTCATAAGTAAATATATTGATACCAGCTGCTTGACTTTTAAAACTCAAAAGTGTGCCTCAGCTACTACCTCCTTATTTATAAATCTACTGAACATGAATAATGCAAGTAAAGAAAATGTTGTGGCACTATGTTGATTCTGGAATGCTTTATGCGTTCATTAGCCAATGTGCATTATAACTGAACTCCTAGAGAAGTCCATGTGACAGGCCCATGAATGCCAAATGAATGTGTGATGATTAATAGTGTTTCAATGAATATCAAATGATTTTTTAATGACTGAACACTTAACATTTTACTGTTGATTCTTACAGAATTCAGAGGTGCTTGAGAAGCTGATCAGAAATAACAATAAGAATAGCTGCTTAAATTTAGACACAGGATGTTCTTATCTGGAGAAAGGTCACAGAATCTATGAGATTTCATTTTCTAATTGAAGCAGAGCTAGAATAGGATGGGGGAGATTTTAAACAAATCAGCAATTATGTTTCAAATTCTGCATTATTTAATTTACTCTGTTTTAGACATTTGTTTTTATAGACTCTAACACACAATATTTTATTGGCTATTACATTTGATGTGTTTTTCTCTGTGTAAACCTGGACTTGAGTTAGAATGACACACACACACCCTTGCAAATCTCAAAGATCATTGAAAAGTGTTGGCTTTATGAATCAGCACCTTCCTAAATGGAAGGAAAGAGGCAACAGCATGTGCAATCTGTAGGAAAAAACATATATATACTGATTGCACATTTATTTCTTCCTTTAGGATTGTATTCTTGGAGAATGAAGACTAATTTCAAATATCCAGATGTTCTCAGATGACCCCTCTTCTTCTTGCATCATCTAAACAATCTAATCTTTTTCCCACCCTCAATTTCTGTCTTCTACCTAAGTGATGTATTGCTTGCAGACAGAGTACACAGGAGGTCCAAGGTTACCCTTTTAGACTTCATGCCTCGTTCCTTGCCAATCCAGGGAGACCCTATGGGAATACACAGACTAATAGTCTGATCTGATCAGGAGCTTCTTCTGTTCTTCGGAAAGCTCAGCCAATCACTTCTAGTGACTTCACTGTCACTGACTATCATCACAAAATCCCTACGGCAATTACATTATAGATTACAACTAAATGTAGAAACATTACCACACCAATTTTTCTTCTAGATACTTGTTAGTAATCATACTGATGTCAAGGAGACTGCACTGGGCTAGATACATCACTGATCATCAGTCATGTTGCTGTTTGTTTTTTCAAGTCAGCAGCTGTATTGACAAAATAATGCATTTTGTGAGATCATTCTCCCCCCCCCCTTTCCCGACATATAAACCTATTTTGTGAATTATACAACAGGTCATAATTATGAAAATAGAACTGTGTTATTACATATAGTTTCTCAGAGAAACCAGGAATGACTATTTGCTTAGAATTGCGGTATAATTCTTAGCAGCATATTTTGTCAGTCAACAAACATCTACATCTCATTGTAGCTCTATAAGATTATATTTACTGTATTCATAGAAAAACCTGTACCAAAAGGACAGAATTCATAATTCTCCACAAATCTACAAATCTGACCTATCTGGCAGAAAAGTTCATATCAATTCTGGAGCTTGGTAATCTTATCAATGAAAGGCATAATAAGCTTCACAGTGACATTTTCAATTAGTTAAAGTTTTTGTACTCAGATGCTAATTATGTATATCACCAACAATGCCAAACTAGCCAATGGTTCTGCACTGAAACATTAAATTACACAGATCTAAGTATAGCCAACTGTATTTGGATAGAAATAGTTTTGTTTTCCTAACAAGTATAACAATGGGTCAGAACCTCACTCCTCAGAAAATCTTGAGTCTGACATCTTATCAGGCAGGGCGCTTTTAAACCACAAAGTCTGACCTGGATTTTTCTTACCACCAGACAAGCCTTGGGAGATCCAACAGTTCAATCCTGGCCTGCCCTGACAAACTACAGCATTTATATATATATATAAAGTTTTAATTTCAATAACACTAGATATTTATAAAAGCAATAGTCAGGTTTCAAAATTGAGATAAATCAAAATACAGTTTCAATTAATATTAATGAGCACTTCAAAATACTACAGGCAAAACAGATCATTAATTTTCCCACAGAATATTAACCCTGCCTTTCTACTCTAGAGGATACTTTCTACCCCTAATCATCTGAATTATCCCTTGACAGCAGAAATCTCAAAGTCCTCCCCGTCTTATTTTACCTCATCTCTCTCTCTCTTCTTATTTTACCTCAGTTCACTCCTCCCTTTTACCTCAGCTATATCTCTCTTTATTGATCCAGAATGAGCAAAGTGGTATCAGAATTTGTATGAGCTGAAATCAAAAGAATATTTCTCTTCCCCAAATTTCCTCTTCAGATTCCAATAGATCCCCAAAACTCTTCCAAAATTTCAGTGCAAGCGTCCAAATCTTGAAGGTTCTTTTTGACAGCACTGCAGGAAATGTATGTGGAAGATAGAAACCATTGAAATAAGGAGGTTTGTGTGACCAGTGCATTTTGACACATCTCTTCACAAAAACTGTTTGTAAACAAGTGAACTCTTAAAATAATAGAATGTTCTCTATCACTTCAAAAAGGGGGCTACATTCCCTGATGTAGGGCCCTCTTCTGTTTTCCTCCATTGATTTTGCATATTTAGGATGGTCATTGGCTGCCACAAACAGAAAAAGTTACTAAACTTTGCCTAGACCAATGTTTCCTGACCTTTGGGTTTTTTTACTTTAATTCCCAGAAGTCTAAGTCAATTCCCCAAAGCACTGATCAGCCAAAGTACTGACTTAGGCTTCTGGGAATTGAAATCCCCCTGTGAGGCATGGGCTCCATGTTGGGAACCACTTACCTGGACCGTAAACCAAAATCATCTGTGATTTCTGCATGTTCTCTCCAAATACTTGCCTAAATCTATTCACTTTATTCATGTTATTTACACACTTCTTTATATAGATAAAAGCAAGAAATTGAAGTAGATAAATAGGTACCACTGCGGTGGGAAGGTAAACAGTGTTCCATGCACTCTGGTGTCTAGTCATGGCTATCACATGTCCACCAAAATGTTTCGGTGGACATGTGATAGCCATGACTAGACACCAGAGTGCATGGAACACTGTTTACCTTCCCACCACAGTGGTACCTATTTATCTACTTCAATTTCTTGCTTTTGAACTGTTGGTTGATAGGAGCTGGGACAGAGACAGGAGCTCATTCTGTCATGCAGCACTCAGGTCTTGAACTGCTGAGCTGCCAACCTTCTAGTCATTGAGTTCAGTGTCTTAATCACTAAGCCACCACAGTCCTTTCTGTTTATCTTTTGGAAAAATTTCTCAAGGAGAATGAGTTTGTGCCCCTTTGCCCTAGCATGGGTGGATAATTTAAAACAGGTTAGGATTTAAAATATTCAACATTGAATTAGACAATGTCCTTAGACACTGAAAACCTATTCTCAATAAAGAAAGAAAGGAGCAGACTACAGCTGCCAAAGGACAAGTAAAGTGCCTCCTGAAGATAAAGAAATAACAAACATGGTTGTTTCTTTGTTTTAGTTATACTATCCTGAGCAGGAGCTGGGATATGCAGCCACTGGTTTTGTTAATAAAAAGACCGCCTGAGCAAAGGCTTTAAATTAAGCAGATTGCAAGTTGTCTTCAAAACCAGAATCAAGATTTAGGGAAGTTCATTCATTCACAGAACAACTGAGGTTATCACTTTTTACCTCATTCATCCACCTATGTCTGTTCTCAGATAACATTATTTTAGTTCTCTAACACTGTGCTGCACTTCGCAGCCTGGAAAAGCAGAAGAGCCATCCATTTGTGTGTGTAACACAAGGACCAACTGTCTCTGCTGCCACTGTGATACAGAACAAAATGCTGAAAATCTAGGCAACCAGGTGACTGTTTCTCAAAGTGGGCATGATTACTGTGGCTATAAAAAGCTACAGATTCAGCTGGATGATTGGTTTGTGAATTTCACTCCTGCTACACTCGTATACACTCCAGAGATTTCTGCTCACTAATACTGCAGTTCAACATTGGAAGGAATATAATAATTTTAGAGAATTCTTCACATTGTGTGCAATGCAGTTAAGATGGAGATGGCACACTGCACAAGGGATCCCCCCCCCCCAGTTGATTCACTACTACGTAAAGGATACAGACAAGAAGCAAAGTACATTTCAATAGTAATACCATAGTGGGAGACCATGTCTGGCTGGACATCCCACTATGGTAATGGAGTAGAGTGTACAGCCAGCAACTCATCGCTCAGTGTTGGGCAGCAGTAAACAACTTGACTCCCTAAAGGGGCCATGGGCTACAGGCAGACAAGCTCCTTTAGGTGGGGTGATGGCCCCCTCAGTGAAGGAAATGCCACTGGGAAACCATCCTATTGGGCCCAATGGCAAAGTGAGCAGAGGAGGAACCACTTCTGATTCCCAACCAAAGAGGCCATGCCAGATGGACTGTTTGTGAAGGAACACCTTGATAATATCCTCAAGGATGCAGCAGTCCATTGCAGTCCCGGTGTTAAATCCTGCATGCCTCAGGGGATGGCTCTGCGATCACAGTGTGTGGGTCACTTCATGGCAAGCTGGGATCCACCTTAAACAAATTCATGCCAATGGCATTTTTCCTGCTCCAGGAAAAAAAAATATTCGATATGAGTTGCAGCCAATGATGATGAGTGGGAGAAGGACAGCTGCAGAACAAGAAAAATGTGTTGCTCTCATCATAGGGGCATAGTTAACTGCAGAATGCATAATATGAGATAATTTAATTTAAAAGACATTTCCAATTCTGTGCTAATCAGGGATGCCTCTATTGTCATGGTAGAAACAAAAGGGGAGAAGTGGAGTAGAGCATTTCATTCTGAAATGAATTATTTATTTGATAAATTTGGCCTTTTCTGCATATATGCTGGTGGGATAACCATAAGCAAATTTCCCGCAGTCTGAAGTTACTCCTTCAATTTCCTCTCATTTTGCAAAGACTGTGGAGTGATTGTAACACATTCCTCCCAGTGCCTCTTACTTATTAATCAGTATTCTGATAGTGTGGCTTATTCAGACGGTGTGGCAGTCACACAATGCAATAGAAAGAGAAGTGGTATCATTCACTTCCCTTCCCATCTCCGAGCTAAAAAGCCAGAAAAATATTTTCCTAGCTTGTTATAAAGATTTTTGAAACCAGAGTGACACTCAGAAATAGTACAGTAAGCATGACAAATCCTGTTTTGAAGGCAGTTTTTGCATCTATAGCAGGGGAAAACTCTTCAGCTTCACTTAATCCTGTCACTTCAACACTTGGAGTGAGAAGGACCTCAAATAGCCAGAGAACACTTAGAGGGATAAGTGGGTGTTGTTTTGTTTGTTATTTATGCTATCAGACTAGCGTAGGTTAATGCTGAAGAAACAGTATTATTTAAAAAGGAATAGAATGGCTATTCTAATATCTCACAATGAGGAAAATATAGAAATTCAAGAATAGTTTTGGAACAGTGCTGCCAGGAGAAAAGCATAAATGTATTTACAGAAATCATTGTTGCTGATTCTTGTGTGTGCTGATTCCTGAGCCCATCTTTCTGCCCCTATGCACACATTAGTTAATATGAATAAATAAATTCACACATTTTGAAAAGTGTGGGCAAAATGTTTGGATTCTTCTGCAGGAAGAAACAATATTGGCTGAAATCCTGTTGCTTAGTGCAGTAAAGGCCTTTTTCAGTATGGTCAGAAAGGAATGGTCCTTTATGCCATTTAGTGCAATATTTGAATTGGCAAATTAATTACTTCTTCAGATCAGTGAAGGGGCTGAGGGAGTGAAAAAATACTTACTTACTTACTTACTTACTTACTTACTTACTTACTTACTTACTTACTTACTTACTTACTTACTGCACTTTTATACCACCCATCTGAGAAATTTTATTCCCACTCTGGATGATTTACATAGATTAATTAAAAAAACACTAAGAAGTATAAATTAAAGTTGTAATATTCACTAAGCAAAATTAATTATTGGGCTATTTGCAAAAAGATCTTTAAATGCTTCCCTCAACAGGGTTGTTTTAAAGTATTTTTAAAATACTGTACTTAAAATTGTAACTGTGTATTAAGTAGTGAATATTAACTGCACCACTTTAAAAAAAGGAAAACTTCATTCCAGATGAGATAATAGGGTGAGTAAAAAGGTGATTTGATTAGGACATATTAAATCAAGTTTGCCAAGGGGCTGTGACTTCCTGGAAAATGATATGCAGGTAGGGGGCATGCAGTTTGTATGTGTAAGGTAATTTCCTTCCTCCTTGCCAGAGGCAAGTGTGGGGTGAGAACCATTTGCAAAGACTATGTTTGTGGAGATGTGGGTTGGAAATATTGTGGTCCTCACTCTAACTCCTGCCTCTTGTAACCATAATTTCACATTTTCCCATTTATTTTTATTTTATTTTAAATAAAATATTTTTTATCATTCCTTTGAGTCCCCCAAAAGTCCAACCACTAGGCCACATATTCACATAAACAGTACACTGTACACACATCCACTAACAGTTTTATATGACTCATGTGTACATAAACACAAGTCAACACAAAAACTGCTTTTAAAATGGACACACAAAGCGAGTAGAAAAAGCTAAGTAAGAAATCTCCCCATTCAAAATACAGGAGAATGGGGTGGGTTGAAACCTCTCATAACAGCACCATAGACTCCAATAGAGGGCAAAAAGAAATGGTTCAGCTAAGGAGAATACTGAGTCAGAAGGAAATTGGAGACATGTGCCAGGGAAACTCCTTCGGTGATGTAATCAACCATATTTGGGACTACAAAGGAGCTGTCAAAAATATTGTTTCAAAAATAATTTATTCCTTTAAAAATCATTTTCTCCACAACTGTTTGACAGAAATCAACGCTGTTTGTTTCTTTTGCCTAATTACATTATGGGTCTCCTTTAGAGTAGGGAAAATACCAAAATGTAACTAGCTTCTATGAAATGTTATTTTGATGTTTAATATGATTCTTAATGTTGTAGTTTTTGTATCCTCAACCAGACCTTTAAATGAAAAGAAAAAAGTATTTTACTTTTTAAAAGCAGTGCTGTGAATATTTATTGCTCAATACCCTTCCCCACCTCCTTCTTCATCCCATCTAGGGAGTTACAGAAGTGATTAATTTGCCACTATTATAAAGTGGCTGTCTTTTTTAGCCAGTTCACAATATTAGGAAATTAGAGGAAGGTTCACTTTTGATCCATATTGAATGATCACATGTCCTGGAAACTGATCAAAGCAGAGTAATATTGCCCACAGTAGAAGATTAGAAGGTGCAAGTAGGAATATTTTGGGTGCAATTTGTTTTGCTCTGGTGATTATGCCATGTGATTGCTGTCAAAAAGAGTGAATGAGCTTGACTCCGCATCTATCCAAGCAGTGAGCTCAATGCCCATCTGTTCCACTGTAAAAGGCTCATTGAATCAATGAAACATATGGATTCAGTGAGTCTACTCCACTGCAGTAAGCAATAGGATTTCAGATGCTGTCTCATATTCTGATTTAAACTACAGATAGGAAGAAAATGTGGCAAAATTCCAAGAAAAAAACAATGAAATCAATAGAAGAGATTTTTGACAGCTCTAATGTAGATCTGAAAAACAACATTGGCTAAGTTGTATGTGGTGACTTATGGTTCTAAGATCAAGCTACTATAATTGCCAAGGGTCAGCACTGGATAAACTGTTGGAGTTTTTAATCTCTGCATGGTGGCATTGCCCATAAATTCTTCAAATTTGGATGGAGATTCTCAAAAATCTGAAAGCAGTTGCTATCAATCAATAGTGTTTTTAATGGGTATGGGTCTATTACCCTTACTAAAGTTGAATTGCAGCTGCAAATATAAAAGAACTTATATTTCTCTGTCTGACAGCTTGTCTGGTGATTGTTTCAAGAATGGAAGGCAAGCAATTTACTGTAGTGTAATGGTTCTCATAGACTAGGAACATCATTTTGATGGAGAAGCTTATTGCCAATTTGGTTCTTCTAATTTGCTATATGTAGTCATGCACTTCTGTAGCCAAAGACTCATGCTAACCTCAAGAAAATCCTATTAGATTTCTACATTGAGCAGGGGGCAGAACTTTATGGCCTTATAGCCCCTTCCAAATCCATTATTCTATGATTCTGGTTCTGATTAGCCAACCTACTATAGCTGACATTTGTATACTGTAGTGGTTTTCTGTAGCAAGTAGTCAATTGATAATATTAGGAATATGTCATCAAATGCTTCATTTGAGTTTAACATATAAAAAGGTAGGATCAGGCTAGAGAAGGGAGCCTCAACCTGATCAGCAGGTGTGCTGACTTGGACTTCTGGTAATTGAAGTGCAAGAATGCCTGAAGAATCAGGTTTGCTGACCCCTTGGCTAGATCATTTTTTCTAGTCAATGGTCACTTTAATTATGTATATTACAAATATCAAGAGCAACACATGCCATTGCCTCCACACTCATCCAAGAGATGTTTATCTGGTTATAATGAGTCTTATTACATCCTTCCATAAAATGGGAACCATATTTTGTGTGGTTTGTATAAGTAGTGTGTTATACATTAGCTTATATTGTTTTTGCTTGCTAGTCTTAAGTAAATCTTTCTTGCTAATAAGCTTTTATGACAGGAGTGTTTGGCTTGAAAAAAAAAGAAAGAAACTATAATGTGGAAAGTTTGCTTTGCTTCCTTTCCCCTGCTACTAATTCTAAAGGAGAAAAGGTTAAAAGATCATTGTTTATTCACTGAACAAGTAGAAAACTGAGAGAAGTGTTACATGCCTCATGAGCAGAAAATCATTAAAGCTGCTGTTATTGGATATTTCACTTTTCCTATGTGACTGAGAAACTTTTGACAAAAGACAATCAAAACAACAAAAATATGGATGAAGTTAGTGACTTTCTGTGTCAAAAATCCTAATAGGACCTGGCCTATACAATCTCAGAGAAAACGGGTAGCTTGCAGATAAGAAAAACTGCTTATGAAGTGATAATGTGAAGGGAAGAGTGTTACAATGCTAAGCTAAATGTCATATCAAAAGAATTACATGCATACTCAGCTGTCTATTGTAACAATCATGATTTCTTTTCAATTAGCATTATTCACAGAGGTTTCTATTTATGACATATTTATATAAGGATTTTGATTTTTGTTCACTCATGCTTAACTGCATCAATCCTTAAAATTGGTTTTACTTTATATTGTTCTACTGCCTGGAAGAAATATACAGTGGAGGGAAATGGTTTGAGAGGGGGATGGGCTCAGTTAAATTAAATTATTTGTATGATTAAGTATAATTCTATTATAAATGAGACAGGAGCTATTAATATTATACAGAAAGAGGCAGTATTACATACACATCTCATTAATCTGTAGCAGTAGTGGAATCCAGGAATGTTTCACTGATTGAAATAAGCAGACAGTTGAGCCACATATTACTTAAAAGTAAAGGTCACCCTTGCTCGAAAGCCAGTCGTATCCGACTCTAGGGTTCAGGGCTCATCTCTGTTTCATAGCCGAAGAGCCAATGCTGTCTGCTTCTGCAGACGTTTCCATGGTCATGTGGCAGGCATGACTAGACACCAGAGTGCACGAAATGCTGTTTACCTCAGAAGTTATAAAATGACTGTTCAATCTATTTTTTTCCAGACTAGAGCTCCCAGAATCCCACTCCCAGAGGCAAAACTGATATTTTAATAGACCCAGATAGTTTGTTTCCATCAATAATGCATGTAGCTGATCCTCTACCACACACTTGATTAATTTGCCCATGTATGGAATTTTTGCAGTGGCTTATTGTTATTAAAATCATTGGTCACTAAGTTGGGCTTCTTCAAAATGGACTGGATTGTAGTCTATTTTAGACAGGGAGGTTTAAAGCTCTCCTGAAAGAACGGTTGAGAATCTGCACAGCCCCAATGTCTTGCTTCCTCAGTGGCCTATTGTATCAGCTAAGAAGGACAAAGTTCAAACAGGGAAGTGGTATTTCTACAACACACAAACATTTTGTCCATCTCAATCCAATTCAGTGTATTACAGTGGGAGTCCAGGTGATCTTAATCTGAACTCAAAAATAGGTGCCAATTTATTACAGATGGAAACATCCTACAAGAATGAAAAAGTGAACTATCTGATAAAGTCCAGCTTTATAAGTTGAATCATGGAGAAAACACAGGAATATCAGAAACAAGTCTACTTCTCCTTTATTGGCTAAACCAAGGCCTTTGACTGTATGGACCACAACAGTCTTTGCTATACGATTGCTTCCTCAATTTACTGGAGTTCAGTTTTTTTCTCAAGTTTGCAGAAATAAATGATGCATGTTGTATATGAGCCAGAGAGGAAATTATAAATGCAAACATATGCAAGCATACTCAAAAATAACTCTCTTTGATTTTTAAAACAAAACCTTACTCCCAGGGAAGTGACCTTGAATTGTAATATAATAGTGCTAAAGGAAACCCAGAAGATCCTTATACAAATGAAGGTTGTGCTACTGTAAGTTCTACTTTGACAAGAGAAGGCCATTCCACTTACATTTCAATTACATCCCAGCGCTCTTTTCTATGCAATGTAAACATCTGTTGCAAAAACAACTCCTAAAGGCAACACAGTGTTGAAAGAAACATTCAAACTTCAATGAAACTACTCAGTGCTGATGTCTTCCCTTGGCAACAATGCAAGGTTTGCTAGAATAGCATCTGGGAACAAGAACAGTCTGTATGCTACCAGCATTAATACAGGAAATGCAATAGGGCTTTCTTCCCCACACACACTATAAAAAGTATAAATTAACATATGTACAGGGTCCACTAAACATGTGTCTGCTGAACACAAGTGTGCATAACATTCAATCATATTTACATAATAAATAAATTTGAAGCTCTGTTTCTCTCCAACATGCTTGGACAGCCACATCTTATTCCTGCTCATGTATAAAACTGGAGGTCTTATTTGTATGGAGAGCACATACTTGAGCAATAAATTCTCTCTTGGAGAGGAAATGATGGGGTCCAAGAACTGTTTGCCTACCATCCTACAAGCAAGGCCTTTTAGCATCTATCTAACATAAATGACCAGGAGCTGTGGAAGAAGAGAAGTCACTGAGTCTTGTCTCTCCTTTTGATTCTCTGACCACGACTTCTTTCTGCATCTTTTTAAGATGCAGTTACTCTTAGGGATCTGCTTATTAGTCTCACTTCATTTCCTGTTTCTTTGAGGAACAGTCACATTATGGTTCTTCTTCTGTTTGCTTCTTAGGACTAGGCTTAATTAATAGTAGAGTTTAGGCTTTTTTATCTGTACACAGAAAGAGCCTCCTCAAACACTATGGTACTTTTGAACCACAATCTGGCATTCCCTGGTAATGGCAACCTTATGTTTCCAGGTAATCTTTCTCACACCAGGTCAGGGGGCAGGAATTTCAAAATGAACTCATCAAAAGTGTCTTCATTTTGGAAAAAAAAACAAAAAATAAAAACAAATTGGAGGCCATTTGCAAACTATTCAGTGTCCCACTAAGTGTGCATTATTGGAAAATACACTGATACAAAAGCTGTAAAGGTTTCACATCTGGGCTAGACATGGAGGAAGAAGAATGTGTAATGTAAGAAAAGTTTGTTGTTTTTAACAGCTTCTCCCATTGTGAGATTTGAATTTTCATTTTTCCACAAGCAGAGAAACCTCTTTTTTAAAACCACTTTTCCACCTTGTAAACATTTGCATCAAATGCTTCCCTTCAACACACATTAAAGAGAAGTGGCTACATAATGACTGTATATTATAGAATAGGTGTCTGTGATTGTTTTCATGCATCCTCATGTAGCTTCCCATTCAACTGGGTTTCTAAAGCCTATGAAACTTTCAAATAATAGTTTACTAGTGACTTCATGACTGTTGTAATGGTCCTGTGGCACAAAGCTACACCATACTTCACCAATCCTATCAGGGTTTTTTTTTTTTTGGGGGGGGGGGCTGTTAACACCTCTCACAATGTGGATTTACAGTTGCACTTTGAAAGGTGACTTTACACCATCTTCTATTTACTTTTATGATGTTTTTCAACTATTCAAGTATCCTGAAAAAATATTTCTGCGTATAGCTCAAATTCTCAATTATTTAATGGGTTTTTCCCCTTAAAGGTCATTATCTGGACATGGTATATAAATTAATATGATTGTTGAACTACTCAGTTTATAGTCTATCCCAGCTTCCTCTGCACAGGGAACTCTGTCTCTCAAATTTGAATATATAAACAAAAATAGAAGTATTTGCCACAAGAATAATTCTGATATTCTTGTTAGAACAATATCTTTCTTATACCCTCTCAAAGATCAAAACAAATGCATAAACTTACAAGATCTCTAAAAAGGAAGATGATAGGTAAATTGACCTGAATAATGACTTCTGGCCTTGGGCCCCACCCTCCCAGGACCAGGTTAAAGCCATGGATTGGGTCGGACGGCCCCAACTTTGCCACCCAGCTGGCCTTGGGCCCTACCCTCCTGGGACCGCATTAAAGCCATGGACTGCACTGGGTGGCCCCAACACTGCCACCCAGCTGGCCTCAGGCCCCACCCTCCTGGGATCATGTAAAAGCCATGGACTGCACCAGGCGGCCCCACACCACTGCCCAGCTGGCCTCAGGCCCCACCCAAATCAGGCAGGGGAATGGGTGCAGCTGTGTGGACTGGCCATGGCTGTAACATCCCTGCCACAGCCACTGCGGCCACCAACAGACTCTTCCCCCGCCAGTCAGGCTGGGGAATGGGAGGCAGCTGCATGGACTGGCTGGCTGGCCAAAGATCGCCACCACCACCACCACAGCTGTTACATGGCCAGCCCCCTCCCTGCTGGGAAGAGATAAGGACTCTCCTGACTCTCCTGACTGTATTGCATTTTCTGTGCTAGTGTATTGCATATTTTTTTGCTTTTTTGTATTGTATATCTGTGCTAGTATTTGGTAATAGTTCTCAGCAGGAGGGAGTTGATTTTTTATATGGATAAATTGATATAGGGATTGACTCTCCTGATTGTATTGCATTTTCATTTTTATGTTAGATTTATTGACTGTATTGATAGAATTGCATTTTGTTATGCTTATATTATGTTGTTGTATTTATATTTGATATTGTAATATATGTTGCCCGTGTTATGTTAGCCACTCTGAGTTGTTTCAGCAAGTAGAGTGGCATATAAGTCTCAATACAAATACAAAAAAGTCTACATGGACAGAGTATTGAAATGAAATAATGGATCCTAAGGTAGTAGCCTCTTCTCAAGATGCAAATATTAATACAATTAGAAGACAACCCACTCAATGCTCTTTTCTCACACTGAATTTTTGTTGTTGTTGTTCAGTCGCACAGTCGATTCTGACCCTCCACGACTCCATGGACCACCGCCCGCCAGGCACCTCTGTCCTCCACCATCCTCCTCAGCCCACCCAGCTCTGTTCCCACTGCATCCACAATACCATCTAGCCATCTCATTTTTGGCCGCCCCCTTCTTCTTTTGCCCTCCACCTTTCACAGCATCAAGGCCTTCTCAAGTGAATCCTCTCTTCTCATTTGATGTCCAAAGTACTTTAGCTTCATCTTTACAATTTGACCTTCTAAGGAGCAGTCTGGGTTGATTTCTTCTAAGATTGACCTACTTGTTCTCCACGCTGTCCAGGGGACTATCAAAACTCTCCTCCAACACCACATATCAAAGACATCTATTCTTCTGCGCTCAGCTTTCCTAATGGTCCAGCTCTCACAACCATACATTGCCACTGGGAATACCATTGCTTTGACTATACAAATTTTTGTTTGCAGTTTGATGTCTCTACTTTTCACTATGCTCCCCAGATTTCTCATTGCTTGCCTCCCAAGAATCAGTCGCCTTTTGATTTCATGGCTGCAGTCCCCATCTGCAGTGAGCTTTGATCCCAAGAAAGTATCATTTCTTTTTATAAATGCTGGTTTTATCTTGTTGTAAAACAGATGTATTATTGCATGCTATCAAGTTGATTCCAACTACTGTGGTCCCTTTCCAGGGTTTTCTAGGTAAAGAATACTCAAAAGTGGCTTACCATTCCCTTCTTCTAGCGGTGCCCTGGGACTATGCTTTACCAATGACTATGCAGGCTTGCTCTTCAAACAGTGGGGAATCAACCCCCAACCTCGGGTTCTATAGCAACATACCTAAATCACTGAGCTTTCCAGACAACTTATCAAAATATAGAGCACAATATGCAGCAGTAGAAATCAGCAAGGAATGAATTCCCATCTTAGGGATGGATGAAATTTTTAGATTCTCTTTGTATGTGGGAGAAAGCACATTTAGCAATTTCCCCATCCCTTAGGGATGGATGCCAACTTTCATTGTTGTTTTATTTTGATTAGTTTTATCCAATATTCACAAGAAAATTAATCTTAGAGCAAGTTCAGCAAATGAATAAATTTTACCATTGTTTAAATTTTGTTGAGACAGGCTGTCTCAACATGTTGATAGAATGTGTGAAGAATTTTGCAAACTCTGCCCATGATCTCACCTGCTGAGAATCACATTTTTATTCATGTTCTCCACAGTTTCTATTAAGATGTCTTCAAGCAAAATGAGTGTAGCTTCACTTAATAAAAGTACATACACACTACAGAGCAAGCATGAAAGGACAGATTGATTGATCAGAAAGATGAAAACAGTGCTACTTCTTTCACAACTACATGCACCAAAGCAACAGTTCTCACAGTTTAAATTTGCCACATGCCCAGCAATGTGGAAAAATCAGTCTTAAAAATGCACTGATCTCTCTAAACCCAGGAGGGGAAAATATATCACTTCTCATGATACAGAGATTTCTTTTTCTTTTCATTGCTTCTTCTACCATGATAAAATGAAACACGTCATGATATGTATCTTATAGAAAGTAAAATTGACATAACTTCCTATTCGTACACAGGTTGAGGGGCTTTCTGATGACTTGAAGGACACTAGTAGATAGAACACTGAAAACTTCAGATAATCTGCTAACCCAGCTCGATAAACCAGAACCACATTTCTAACCAGAGTTTTAAGCTAACGTCTTGAGTTCTCTTGGTGGTCACCTCTTTTCCAAGCATACCTGAATTCCTATAAGTTACTGGATTTAATATTCTCTTAGTGTTTTTCATTCTGCTACTTCTATTACATGCACCTTCAGCAATGTTACTACTAATGACTTTCTCTTCTTTTCATCAATAAAAACATGTGCTCCAGAGTGACAGCCAGATCATCTGCTGGAAACCAATTTGAGGTTAATAAGACAATACAAAAGAAAAAAGAAATTTATTCCAGACCAGAGCCTACCACATCTGTTCATGGTGTAGGGGAATAAAGATTTCCATCTGCCTTCCATTTGAAGAAGATAAAGTATCTTTTTTCACTTGCTTGAACTAAGACAGCCATATTACCATAAGCCATAACTAGTTCATTCCTCTATAATAGCTATACCAAAATGCATGAAAAACTGTGACAGAGGATAATGCAGGCTCTTTGATAGGCAGAATGAAATAGGGTCACTGATAAGTGAGCTTATCCTCCAACAATTGATTTTATGGCCATGTTTGTCCACTATGAATATCATTCTCCACCACAGTCACAGAACAAGGTATTTATTTGCAGTAGAGCATTTGATGTGAGGGGCTTTGGTAAAAATCACACTCCGCTGCCATAAGACACTCGGAAACAATGGTTCTTCTGTTTTCCTGGAGACAGATACATCTCTTTGAGTATTAATCTCTTTGAATATTGCTCATATAGATATTGCTTATATATAACAAGAATGATCAATGATGCAAGGGGAGAAAACACATATTTCTTCTCTGCTAAATAAGTTTGGGGGGCATTTTCTTTCAATAACTCATAATGTGGCGTTATTTGGATGACTTGTCTTCATTTACACTCAGATGGAATTCTAAAGGATGGCTCAGTTGTGTGCATGGGCCTCTATCTCCTGAACTCTCAACTCTTCAGGAAAATACTAGAAGATGGTGCTTGTATTTCTAACTGACCATTTTTATTGTTATCTCTAAATGCACAGGAACTGTGGCTAGCTTTAGTTCTAGCATATTATAAAATGATCCCATTTTAACTTGTGTTTACAATCCTGACTTGGTTTTCCTAAAGTATAGTTTTGTACAATTTTTCAGTTCCCTAGTCTTGTTTCCACAAATGATAGTCAAGAATAATGTCAGTCTGTTTGAATCAACCATTTCCACCTGAAAGTGGAAGACAGAATTTCTGATTTCTTCCAAACCATGTCAAGGAAGAGAGGAAATAGGAAAGTAACACTTGTATATGTGTTAAAACATTGTTTAGTATTAGCTTTGCATAAGATTAATAGGTCTTCTAGTTAGCAAAGTCACAAAAAAAAAGATAAAAATGTTTTAATAGGAAAAGAATAGTATTGTAATTAGAGTAGAGATGGCTGGGTAACACTAGAGTAACAATATGGACTACTAGATATATCCTGAATTGATTGTGATCCTGTGAAGAACCAGGAAATACCTGTAGTCTGGGATTCTGTCCACTGAATTTCACCTAAGGAAAAAAAGATGACATATAGTTTTGTAAAATCCTTGATTTAAATAAAGTGTACACATTATACTAAGAGTAGCATCACTTTGACTCTTGAAGGTACAAATCTACTATATTGAAACACACAGGAAGTCTACCACCAAAATCTGGTTGGTAAATTTATCCCAATTCATGAAATCCAATTATGTAGGGACTGTCTCAGAGGGTGACTAAACAGGCATTAAGCCCATTGTTTGGTCTACTGTGAAGATGTACTAGTTTTCCCCCTAAAGCCAGAGATCAGATTACAGTGGTACCTTGCTTAAAGAGTATAATATGTTCTACGGGATTGCTTTTTAAGCAAGTTGCTCTTTAAGCGAAACACTTGAAAAAAGTGCCACTGCTCCCATTGTAAATGACCAGTTGTGACTTCTGGCGGGTGGACTGCAAACCCCGATTTAGTTGTTAAGTGAATTTTTGGTTGTTTTTAGTTGTTAAGCAAGGTGACCATTCAGCAAAAATTCTGCTCTTTAAGCGAGTTAGTCTCTAAGTGAGGTGTTTTTATGCAAGGTTTTACTGTATGTCTTTGCTGGAGTGAATCAGCCATTTCCAAGAGCACCTTCCTCCACCTTTCTGATTCTTGTCAGAAGCTTCTACTTTTTTTGGTATAGGCAGAATTGCTCTGTTTTGGTTTCCCCCCCAGCACATGTGATCACTGGAAATGAACCAAAGCAAATCTTCTTCTTTGAATTTGTAATACCTCGGATAACGCTAAGACTTGGTTCCACAAGTCTTGGTGTTATCCTATTTTTAGTGTTATCCAGTCCAAGTTAAAATCCTCCATAGGACCTTAATGTTAATTCCATAGGAGCTTAATGTTATTCGATCCAATTCTCCACCCCAGATTGCTTAACGTTATGCGATTTTAGCGTTATCCGAGGTAAACGTTATCCGAGGTATTACTGTATCCTGAAGTGGCTTCAGAAGAGAGCTGCTTCAGGAGATTGTCAAATTAAGTACTTCCTTGGCATTGCAGAAGAGTTAGGAAGTGAAGCTAATGTTTTTAAAAGTATATTAAAGATGAACTGAACTAATTTAAAGAAATAAAAGACAAATGGAGATAGGAAAGGGCCTTCTGTTTCCTCTCACTTCTGGGGGAAGAATTGAAATTGTCGACCCTTTTTACTAGTGGAGCAGTGCATGTGAACTGTCCTATACACTTACAAATTTTATTTTCACTACCTCTGCACCTCCCCAGAGCCAAGGAATTGATTAATTTGCCAATATCTTGAACTGGCTCTCGTCTTAAGAAACGCCACAATATTGGCAAATTGACAGTGAGTTGAAGCAGACCAAATAGACATAGGCAGACATATTTTTCCTTGAGACACAATGCTGGCTCTTTGGCTGTAAATGGATATGAGCACTGCCCCCTAGAATCAGACATGACTCATTTTCCAGCAAGGGAAACCTTTACCTACCTTTATCTTTACTAGTGCCCAATAGAGATGCATAGCATGTGTTCCTTTTCAGGAAGACACTAATTTTCCCATAATTTGTAACAACTGGATAATTATTTATTTCACACTCTGTTTCATACCTGACAAGAGGTTTGCAGAATAAACTTTCCAATATAGAGCCAGACAGGGAAAAGAAAGGAAAAAAATACAAGGGAAAGGAGAAAGACATATCAAGGATTCCCTTTCTGTTGTATTTTTATAGGGTTTTCATTTCATCTTTTCAGAACATACTCAGCATTACAGAATGGGTTCAGCTGCTAGACAATCCAAGAGCTGCACACAAAAATAGTTGTCTAATGGAAGATTGAGAGTAGGTGATACCTTTATTAGAGGACTAAAAATCACAAACAGCTGCTAGCTATACTTATCTTCCTCGGGCTCAGCACCACAGAGCTGTGCATGATGCAGACAAAACATAAAACAACTTCAAAAGCCTTGGCCACATGTCCAAACTTAAATTGAGTTTCAAATTGGGGTCTGAAGTCTCAGATCAAAGGGACAGGTTTTAGATTGCATCTCTGGTATTCTGAATTTGAGAATCCCTCTGATGCTTCCTAGACAAAAGATTGCTGCTTATTCAACATAATCTTTATTTCTTTATGGAATGAAAACAAAGATACACAAAATTTGTCAAGCCCCCTGTAAGCCAATTGTAGTCAAATTAGTAGTGTTGCCTAGCAGATAGAGACAGGCATTATCTTCAGTTTGCAACTGTTGTCCTTACTATGCAGTCCTGCTTGAGGAATTTAAAATGTCAATGGTTTAATGTAGGTTGTGTTGTTGTCTAATATTATCTTTCATAGTTTGTATTTCAACATGAAAAAAGCCACTGTTGCATACAATTCCAAGTTGAGCATGGATGATTTCTTTCTTAGACTACTAAGAAAGCACAAACAAATGCTGGACAAATGACCAGTTTGGGGACAGCTCTCGCTTAGTGGTTAAGATGCTGAGCTGGAGACTGGAAGATTGGGTTTTGATACCTGAGAGATGCACTTGGGGACATGAAAGGAGCCTCATTCGGGCATCCCCTAAAAATCCTTTCAACTCAGACTAATCTCTGTCATGAAATTATTATTACCAGGTTGGGGGAAAATAACAAACAAATGTTAAAAAGACACAAACACACACTTATTTTTGATCTGGTCACTTTTTTGCTAGTTTAGCATTTTTTCTTATTCTATTGATATAAAATTATCACCCTTCTTGCCTTTGAATCCTTCACAAAGATCATGTGGCTTGCTTGCTTTCTGTTTTGTTAAATTATAAATGAAAACTGTTGCCCAAAGAGATTCCTTGGGCTGTACACACACAATATTTTCTAACAGGAGTTGTACTGTAGTTATACAGAATAATAGTAGTTATATACAAGTGGTATTGATTCTTGGCCAGAAAATTTACAAGAACAAACACGGGAGCAATTCCTTTTGGCAGTAATAAACAAAGTGGTGCATAGGAAAGTCTTTCCATCTCTATAACATCAGGGATGTGGGAATCACACACTGGCAGCTGGTGTTTCTACCACAGGAATGATTATATAATTATTAGTCTATTGGATGATTCTTCCACCAGTGATAGTACAGGTAATGTTGTTGTTGTTTTATCAGAAGACACATAAAATAGTACTCCTGTGTTGAATAATTACATAAGTAGAGCAACACCATTGCAAATTCTTTGGATTCTATCTGGCATTCATGGCCTTTAAAATTTTTTAGCCAAAGACACCCAGTGATTTGAGCCAAGGGAATGGAAACAGAAAAAGCTGCTGGCATCAGAGAAGAAAGCAAGTGATAACTGAACCTGGCAGTAAAAATACATTATGTGCTATATATTCCTTTGCAGCTGCTACAGTGTAGGTGCAGGGTGACGTGGACAATTTGAGTCATCTCTGCTAACCAGGATTCATGTTCTACCCTATTATGTACCTTAGCTACAATCTAGTGGGGTACACAGAAAGGGCCTCCTTGAAGATTGTGATATGTTTGAACCACAGTCAACTGTATCTTGATAATTAATGGCAACCTTGTGTTGCTGGCTAATCTTTCTCATACTAGGTCTGGCGAAAGGAACTGTAGAATGAACTCACCAAAAGTTGCCTTCATTTTAGCAGTTTTGCATCTTGCCTAGACATGGAAGCAGCAGCAGCACCAGCAGCAGCAACAACAACAATTTTTTATTTTTTATTTATTTCAATTTATTACCCCGCCCCAATCAGGTAAACCCAACTCTGGACGGTTTACAACATATTTTTAAAAATACATAGTTAAAACAGTCAATTCCCGTTAAGTATAACCGACTCGACACTCCCATCATGCCCTCTGTATACAGAAAAGTTCACTTAGCAATTCAATGGTGGAGACTGTAATTGATAAAATACTAAACACTTTAAAACTTTAAAACTTTAAAAATTTAAAAAATTAAAACAGCGAAGGTAAGAAGCCAATAGGGTGGCTGTCCCATTAGATCAGCCACCCAACAAAGGATCCCGTTTTCTTGGATCCCCACACTTGCCCTGCCAGCCAGGTTTTTAGCCCTTCCGAAAGGGCAGGAGCTCTGTCTGTAGGTGTAACTCAATTGGTAGGAGGTTCCACAGGGTCGGGGTGGATACAGAGAAGGCTCTCCTCCTGGTGCTAGAGAGGCGCACCTCTCTAGCTGATGGTATAACAAGAGAGCCTCTCCGATCCGCCCTGGTGGGACAGACCAATATTCTTGGGGTGACACAGTCTCTTAAGTATCCTGGCCCACTACCATATAGAGCTTTAAAGGTAATGACCAGCACCTTGAATTGCACCCGGAGACATACTGGCAACCAGTGCAGCTGCCGAAGCAGTGGTGAGGCACAAGCGTAACGCCCGCACCCCATCACTACCCGGGCCGCCACATTTTGTACCAGCTGCAGTCTCCGAATGGTCATCAAGGGCAGCCCCAAGTACAGCGCATTACAATAATCAAGTCTGGAGGTGACCAGAGCATGTGTGACCATGAGCAGGGCATCCCGGTCTAGGAGTGGGCGTAACTGGCGTATTACACGGAGTTGTGCAAAAGCCCTCCTGGCCACGACTGCCATCTGCTCTTCGAACAGTAGTCGTGAATCCAAGAAGACCCCCAGGTTACGCATCAGGTCTGTTTGGGGCAGAACTACCCCATCCTGAGACAAAGATGGCAACTCCCACAATAGCACAGGACCCCTTACCCATAGGCACTCAGTCTTGCCGGGATTCAGCTGTAGCCCGTTTTCCCCCATCCAGACCCTGACAGCCTCCAGAAACCTGGAAAGGACTTCCACTGCACTGCTTGGATCCCCATGGGCTGAGATGTACAGCTGGGTATCATCTGCGTATTGGTGATACCTTACTCCGTGGGAACGGATGATCTTCCCCAGTGGCTTCATGTAGATGTTAAACAGGAGAGGTGAGAGTACCGAGCCCTGAGGCACCCCATATTGGAGGGGCCTAGGGCTAGACTTCTCGTTCTCCAGGCATAACCGACTGGGTCCTACCCCTCAGAAATGAGGAAAACCAGGCCAACACAGTGCCCTGGATCCCCAATCCTCGGAGCCTTCCCAGTAGGATACCATGATCAACCGTATCGAAAGCCGCTGAGAGATCGAGAAGAGCCAGGATAGACAGATGGCCTCCATCCCGCTCTCTCCAGAGATCATCCACCAATGCGACCAGTGCAGTTTCTGTACCATATCCGGGCCTGAATCCTGACTGAAAGGGGTCCAGATAATCCGCTTCATCCAGGACTTCCTGTAACTGCTGTGCCACTGCCTTCTCCAACACCCTTCTCCAGGAAGGGTAGATTGGATACTGGTCGATAGTTCGCAAGTACCGTAGGGTCGAGGGAAGGCTTTTTCAGAAGGGGACGCACCAGAGCATGTTTTAACGGTGCTGGAAAAGACCCCTCCTTAAGCGATGAATTTATAATCGCCTCGACCCAGCCACCTGCCATAGTTTTAGATGCTTTAACTAGCCAGGCAGGGCATGGATCTAATTCACAGGCCATGGCATTAACAGATCCAAGAAGCCTGTCTACTTCCTCAGGGCCAACTGGATCGAACCGATCCCAGATAACATGGCCAGACTGCTCTCTGGTCAATCCCAGCTCTGTGCATTCCACGCCAGGTTTAAACTTTGAGTGAATCTGAGCAATTTTCCCCATCAGATAATCAGCAAAAGCCTCAGCCGACCCCTGCCAACCAGGGCCTGGCCCCCCTCTACCAAGGAGGGACCTGGTCACCTGGAATAAGGTTGCTGGGCGGTTATCCGCGGAGGCAATGCGGGCGGTGAAATATTGTCGTTTCACTGCCCCCATCGCCACTAGGTAGGCTTTAATGGCCGCTCTAATCAGTGTTCGATCAGACTCACTCCAGATCTTCACCCAGCGGTGCTCTCGGCATCTCTTTGCCCGTTTGAGCTCCCTCAGCTCTGCTGTAAACCAAGGGGCAGATCGTTGCCCACGAGCATGGAGAGGCCGTAGTGGAGCGATCACGTCCAAAGCTGCCGCCACTCTTTTGTTCCATGCGTTGACAAGAGCTTCAGATGAATCGCATTGCAGGTCAAGAGGACAACACCCCAGTTCACTCTGGAATCCTTCCGGATCCATTAGTTGCCAGGGGTGGGCCAATTTAAGTGGCCCTACCTCCCTGCGGTGAGGCCTCGCCCCCAGGAAGTCTAGAGTCACCAGATGGTGATCTGACCATGGCACAGGAGTGATGTCTAAATTCTGTGATTTCAGATCACTCTGCCACAACTCCAATAAAAAGATTAAATCAGGGATGTGGCCACTGTTCCCGGTAGGACCCTGAATTACCTGGATCAGGCCCACGGCTGCCATGGAAGCCATGAACTCCCGAGCCACCTCTGAGCCCATCCCCAATGATGGTAAATTGAAGTCCCCCAGGACCATAAGCCTGGGGGTCTCCAACGCCAACATCGAGACCGCCTCGAGAAGCTCGGGCAGGGAGTCTGCTACACTGCAGGGAGGCAGGTACATGAGCAATAGTCCCAACTGACCCTTTGTGCCCAACCGCAGAAACAGTGCCTCACAGCCTGGAATTTGTGGAGCCGTGGCCCTGACAACTCCCAGTGATTCCCTGGCTACTACGGCGACACCACCACCCATTCCCCTCTCCCAAGGCTGGTGCCAAATACCGAACCCAGCCGGGCATAGTTCGGATAGAGGAACACCATCCTCAGGTGCCAGCCAGGTCTCAGTGATGCATGCCAGATCAGCCCGCTCCCCTAGAATGGCATCTGCAAGTAGGGGGGCCTTATTGCAGACTGATCTGGCATTCACCAGCAGCAGCCTAAGGGAGGGGTCACTCTTGACCGGCTGCTCAGGACCCAGAGGTGTAGCCAGGGGGCCAGAACAGGGGACAGCAACTAAGCATCTGACCCATGTTCTCCGAGAGCGGCCCGCCCCTCGGCTCCTGCAGTAACACCCCATGCCCGTCACTACACCAATTTGGGCCCCAGGAACCCCACCAAACCCATCAGGCAGAGCCCCATCCCTGCTTTCTGGCTGGCAGGCTCTTCTTCTCCCCCACTTATCCTCGTTCCCCCAACCCGCATCCTGCCACAGTCTGCTATTCAGGTCTCCCACCTGGGGGACTCCTCGCTGCAGGTGATGTCCATCTGCCCATTGTAGGCAGCGGTAGCCGCAGTGGTCTCTCCACATGGCCGCTGGGTTTCCTGGCGGCGGCAGTGGTGGTGGAGGGAGGCAGACCAGCAGCCTCGTGGTTTCAAAGTGTCCCACCTGGAAGCCTCCTCGTGGCAGGTGATGCCCATCTGCCCACTGCAGGCAGCGGTAGCCACGGCGGTCTCTCCGCACGGCCGCGGGGTTTCCTGGCGGCGGCAGTGGTGGTGGAGGGAGGCAGACCGGCAGCCTCACGGTTTTAAAGTGTCCTGCCTGGAAGCCTCCTTGCGGCAGGTGATGTCCATCTGCCCACTGCAGGCAGCGGTAGCCGTGGTGGTCTCTCCGCATGGCTGCGGGGTTTCCTGGCGGTGGCAGTGGTGGTGGAGGGAGGCAGACCGGCAGCCTCGCGGTTTCAAAGTGACCTGCCTGGGAGTCTCCTCACGGCAGATGATGTCCATCTGCCCATTGCAGGCAGCGGTAGCCGCGGCGGTCTCTCTGCATGGCCGTGGGTTTTCCTAGTGGCAGCAGTGCTGGTGGAGGCCATTTTAGTAATACAATTGTATGTAGAAAAGATTATTTATTTATTTATTTATTTATTTATTTATTTATTTACTTATTTACTTACTCACTCACTCACTCACTCACTCACTCATTCCAACCTTCTGCCCAAAAGGCAATCTAGGGCAGTGAACTGATAAAAATATAGGATATAAATATATGCAAAATACAAAGAATCAAAATTACAAACAGAGAAGAATTAAACCAGCAGGCAAAGACTGGCCACAAACCAACCAAAATGTCATAAGCATAAGCCTTACAGAGGAATTCCCGAGTTCCTCTTGCAAGGGCTGTGATAGGTTCAGAATCAGTGTCCTAGGGTCTGTCTTTCTTCCCACACCTCTGAGTTTTGTCTTGTTTTACAACAATGAAAATCTAATTGCTTACTGAGTTTTGTGCAGTTACTAGGAGGGTTCCTGTTGAGCAGAATTAAAGCTGTCTAATTTATAGTGCTGTGTAGTCTTCCTCACAGGTCATAGCCATTTGTATTTTCATTTTACAGAGCTCCAGAAACATACATATGCCAACATGGACCTAATTTGTATGTCACCAAAACAGCACAAGGCTGGCTGAGGATCACTCCGTCTTCTTACATTAGAAGCACAGAGTTTTTAGCTAACACCATACGTCAAGATGAGGAAATAAGCGGGAATAGAAGATAATAAAATAAATTTATATGCAGATGACACAATTATAATAGTAAAGCATCCGAGGAAGGCATTAGAAAGAATACACTCAAACCTAAAAACATTTGAGGAAACAATAGGTTTGAGAGTAAATTGGGAAAAAACAGAAATAATATATGCAATGGGGAAAAAGAGGAGCAAGAAAATATAAAAGAAAAATATAAGATACAAGTTAAATCTAATTTAAAATATTTGGGAGTAACGATTTCAAGCAAAACTGAGGAGCTTAAAAATTTAAATTATGTTAAACAAAAGAAGGACATTGAAGGGAAAATAGCACAATATAACAAATTGAACTTATCTTGGTTTGGCCGTGTAGTCTTAAGCAAAATGATGCTGTTACCTAAATTAAATTTTTTATTTGATGTTTTACCAATAAAGCATAGTGATAGAGAACTGGAAGAATATCAAAAAACTATAAATAATTTTTGCAATGGAAAGCGAAGAGCAAGAATACCTAAAAAACTGTGGTATTTACCTCAAAAAGAAGGGGAATTGGGAATCCCAAATATACATAATTATTATAGAGCTTTTCAAGTAAGAAATGTTGTAAAAATTCTAATTAGGGAAGAATCGATATGGGGAAAAATTGAAAAGAGAGACTTTTTGCAAGTGGGTAAAGTGTTGTTTTTAAGTGAAACTGTAGGTAAAAAGGATAAAGATATTCAGAATAAGATGATAAAAACAACTATAGAGGAATGGAATAAGGTAAAGGAAGATCTTATTCCAGCGATTTCACCAATTATAGAATTAGAAGACTTTAATAACTTCCCAATTAAAATAGATAGGGATATTAAGGTTATACTATCAGAAAACGGGGTCTTGCTGTTAAAAGACTGGGTTAAGATTTGCAGAGATCCAGAAAAAAAGAAAAGCACTTTTTTCACAATTGAAATTAAACTGGTTTAAGATTATCCAGATAAATAATTGGAATAAGAGATTTCTATCTCACAATGGTTTAGAAAGGCAACTCACAACCTTTGAAGAACTTCTGGTTAAAATAAGAAAGGGAAATATAGGAATCAAAGGGATAGTCAGTAAGATTTATAAGATAATGAATAAACGAGGAAAAATACAGGAAGTTTTCAAGAACACTTGGGAACAAGATCTGAACATGATAATCTCGGAAGAAAGTTGGTATAAAAATGGAAAAAAAGAATTATGCGAACTATGTCTGTAAGGGTAAAAGAACATAATTACAAGATGCTCTGGTGATGGTATCTGACCCCAATTAGACTGCATCAGATAAATAAGGAAATAAGCGACAAATGTTGGAGGTGTAAGCAATCAATGGGGACATATGTACATATGTGGTGGAGTTGCAATGAGGTGAGAGAATTCTGGGGCAAAGTTGAAAAAGAAATTAAAAATATAATGGATATGCGGATAGAGTTGGGACCAGATACTGCATTGCTAACAGAAGTGGACAAATATAAAATGGGCAATGATTGTAAAGAGCTGATGGCTGTGACGTTATCCGCAGCAAGACAATGAATTGCAAAAAAATTGGAAAAACAATGTGTTGTTGGATATACAAGATTGGTATAAGGAAATGTGGGAATTAGCTCTTAATGACAAGCTGACATGGGAAATAAACGTCAGGAAAGGCAAATAGTTCAAGCAAATAGATTCTGGGGAATCTGGAGGAAATTTGTGGAACATGTGATTGTTAAAAAGAAAGGTGTCAATCCTGTACCGGAACAAATTAATTTTTGGAAAGTATAAATCGATATAACCCCCCTGGACATTGTATATAGCACAGAGGTGAAAGAAGCAATGAAGAATATATGTAGAAGAAGTAATAGTTGTGTCAGAAGTATTGGTTGAAGAGTGGTGATATAAAAGCTGTATAATGTATTATTGTTCTTTTTTCTATATACTAAGTGTATCCTCTTGTGGAATTTTTTGTATTGTATGTTTTCTTTTTTTCTGTTTTTTATTGGAAAATATATAAATAAAATATTTTTTAAAAAAGAAGCACAGACTCGCCCACGGGCTGCTGTACAACATTAACTCTCCTTTATTGTGACTTTTTATTGATGAAAAGTATTGTAAGCATGAAAATGTACACATGCCCTTTCTATGTCCACTTGGGACATGGAAATCAGGTGATTTTTTTAAAAAAACAAAGCTTTGTCAGAATGAAGCTCATACACAACACTAGAAAGACACATTGAAATGTAAAAACAGGGGATAACATGATC
The DNA here is from genome assembly GCA_030440675.1 of Furcifer pardalis. Taxonomy (NCBI): domain Eukaryota; kingdom Metazoa; phylum Chordata; class Lepidosauria; order Squamata; family Chamaeleonidae; genus Furcifer; species Furcifer pardalis. The sequence continues at coordinate 68,313,802 of CP126892.1, forward strand.
CCTGTAGTCCTTTTTGTACTCAATTCCAACTGAAGTAAACTAATAGGGCTACTGGAAGAAACACATTTTGAAGACTGAGCCAAAGAGTGCATTGATCTGTGAGCTAAGCACTAAAAAATACAAGTTAAAGTCAATTGTAGCTCTTGCTTTTCCCACTAGATGAAAAGAACTCATAAAAACTAGAATCAAAAGAAAACATATTGTTTTTGCTACAAAGTGCAAATGGATTGAGCAGGATGTCTATAATATCTCCATGGGATACTTTGGCATGCTTGAATGTACTTTTTTATGTCTACTAAAATGAATTCAGCCCACATAGGTGAAAAGTGTTAAGCACCGAAGTTTCACATTAAGACTCTTAGTGTGAACAAAGTACAGCAGGTGTTTGTAATAACATAAGTAGTATATTATTGGCTGGAATCCTGTTGGCATTTACATACAATTTGTATAACGTGTTGTGGTAAATCACAGCAAATTGACAAATTGCTAGAACAATTCTCAGTTGCAAAATCTTCTCAAATATGTATCTGAGACACCTACCTACCTACCTACCTACCTACCTACCTACCTACCTACCTACCTACATTACTGATGACAAGGTGAGCATGTAATTTCTGAACCTTGTTGTTTTGCTTTTCCAAAAAGTAACAAATCTGACATGAAGAGTATGTATGAATATTGGAAGAGTAGGGATAAAGCATTCTCTTCCTTATTTGTTTATATGACATGGAAAATGCTTAATTAGGGCTTTAGAGTTCTTGTAGCTGAGATCAAATCCTATTATGGGAGATGGCAAAGGGACCTGCTATAGAATGTCCTAATCCAATCATCTTCAAGATATGAGACAGGTTATGGACTCTTTCCAATAATATGGGTCAATTGTTTATTATCATTATAAACCCAGTGATTGGTGAACTGAGCCTATACTTGGATGTAAAAGCTGTGTTAGTGAATTTTTCTTTTAATAACAGTTTGAAGCTGCTTTGGGGAAATGGTTGCAAGACCCTCTTCTTTTGCGTAAACTGAAGAAGCATATTTTGTTGTGATCTACTTTCAGTAGATTAACTTTATTATTCTACTTCTACCTCTTTGAAAAGCAGAATCTAGATTGTGTAAAGGTTGTTGTGACTCCCAAATTATGTAGTTGAGTTTCCTGCTTTGCTGAGAATAGCAGGGATCTGAACACCCAGAGTCTACTAGATAGGTCACAACCCAGAAAAACTGCCTTTATGATCAGAGGATCTCTTCAATCATATGTATAAGAGCAAGTAGTTGGTCCTTGCCCAGTAGACAATGTGCCCCTGACAAAAAATCCTTTGTGTTAAGTCTGGCATTTATATGGTTACAATTATATTTAAAAAACATTTTGCAAGTTTTATTGAAGAAATGAAGTTGAAAGCATTACACAGTAAATCCAGAAATATCCAGGTGATGCCAAAGGAGAAAGAGAGTGAAGCTGAATCTCTCAATAAAGCTGACATATCTGCTGGATGCAGGGGCCACCAAGGCTTTAGTAAGGGATCGAACTAAAGCAATGAAGTGCCATACATCCCTTGCATTCACTCTGCTAGTCTTTTTGCACAGTTCAAGGCAAAGAGAGTGTAGTCAGAAGGTCCTAAAAAGCACTGCAAACAACAAAGCTAGTGGAGATTATGGTATCCCAGTTGAATTTTTCAAAGCCCTAAAAGATGATGGAATCAAATTATTGCATTCTATATGCCAGCAGATTTGGAAAACAAAACAGTGGCCACAGGATTGGAAAAGATTTGTATATGTTCCAATCCCTAAAAAGAGTAATGTCAAAGAATGTTCAAATTATCGAACAATTGCACTCATCTCACATGCTAGCAAAGTTATGCTCAAGATAATAAAGGGAGGACTGCAGCAGCACGTGGAGAGAGAATTACCAGAAGTGCAGGCTGGGTTCCGAATTGGCAGGGGAACTAGAGACCACATTGCCAACATATGTTGGATCATGGAAAAAACAAAGGAATATCATAAACAAGTCTACTACTGCAGATGGGAATACCAGAACACCTTATATGCCTCATGAGAAATCTGTACATAAGTCAAGAGGCAACAGTTAGGACAGAATATGGAATAATGGAGTGGTTTGGAATAGGAAAAAGAGTAAGACAAGTCTGCATTTTGTCACCCTGCTTATTTAACTTATACACAGAGCACATAATATGCAGTGCAGGGATGGAGGAATCACAATTTGGGATTGAAATTGCTGGGAGAAACATCAACTATTTGAGATAAGCAGATGATACGACTCTAATGGCAGAAAGTGAGGAAGACCTAAAGTGGCTGCTGCTTAGTAGGTTGAAAGAAGATAATGCAAAAGCTGGCTTGAGACTCAACATCAAGAAAACCAAGATAATGGCAACAGGCCCTATCAGTCCCTGGAAAATAGATGGGGAAGAAGTAGAAGCAGTGACAGATTTTAGTTTCTTAGGATCCGAGATCACTGCAGAGGAAGATTGCAGCCATGAAATTAAAAAGTGACTGATTCTTGGAAGACAAGCTATGAGAAACTTGGGGAACATGGTTAAAAATAGAGTCATCACCTTGAAAACAAAAATTTGCATAGTCAAAACAATGGTATTCCCAGTTGTAATGTATGGTTGTGAGAGCTGGACCATTAGGAAAGCTGAGCGCAGAAGAATATACACCTTTGAAATGTGGTGTTAGATGAGAGTTTTGAGAGTCCCCTGGACAGTGAGGAGAACAAATAGGTCAATCTTAGAAGAAATCAATCCTAGCTGCTCCTTAGAAGGTCAAATAGTAAAGATGAAGCTAAAGTACTTTGGACATCAAATGAGAAGAAATGATTCACTTGAGAAAGCCTTGATGCTGGGAAAGGTGGAGGGCAAAAGAAGAAGGGGGCGGCCAAAAATGAGATGGGTAGATGGTATTGTAGACACAATGGGCACAGAGCTGGGTGGGTTGAGGAGGATGGTGGAGGACAGGGGCAATGGTCTATGGGGTCACAAAGGTCAGAATCAACTGTGCAACTGAACAACAAAAACCTTATCACAAACTGTTGCTTTCGATTCTCTTTGAAAAGTGGTTTATTATAAAATGACGTATTTTTCCCCCTCTGGCAAAACTCTCCAAACATCCTAACAGAGTAAGAAAAATAACACCAACACTACACAAAGTATTCTGTAAAATAGGACACTGGGGCATAAATCCAAATCAAATATCCATCTTTATTAGGTAATCACAGAGCTTAAACAGGGTTTTGATATGTAGATCCTTCAAGTAATCGACAAGCTGACTAAATATTCTAACATAATAAACGTGACATAAAGTCCTGTTTCTGAAGTTCCTCTCTTTCTATCTGTCCTTCCTAAGTAAAAGTTTTGGTTCTCTGTTATGCTGTTTCTCTTATCAACCTGGAATGAAAAGATATAACATCGTGAGTCTGGGTCTTAGAAACAGGACTTTAGAAATGGTGGAAACTGAATTACTGTACATTCTTTTCTAAAGAATTACAACACTTTCATATCAGTAAATTTAAAATTGCAAATAAAAATTTATGTAGCTAATCATTTTTATAAAATGTTTGCCATGAGTGTCACACTGGAAATATTTCAAAGCCCCCTTGGGTATAATGAGCTAGCTGTTCTGTTACTTGGATCTTGGCAATCAACTCAAAATGCAGTCAGGGTAAATACAAATTTCCTGGATTAATTCTTTGGTATATTTAACTGAGCATTTTTGCTTTATTATCATACTTAGACTGTCATCATATGATACAGAGAAACCAAAACATAAAATCCCAGGAGTTTTAAAATGCATCTCTCATTCAATTAAGCAATGTGCCCTCTGGCATGTGTAATGTTAAGCAAATAGTCATAACTTTCACCCCATCAAATAAACACATTCAATGCTTCATTTCATGTAGTACCGTTTCAAGGAGTCATGATGTATGACATAATGATTTTATTTCAGAAGTTATTGATTTTCTGATTAATATCATTATGTCTTGATTGCATTTTATCTGAACTGTATATTAAATATCAATATTTATAGTTAGAATGTTAAAAGCAAATCAATCTTCACAAAATTTGCCTAGTATTAAGTTTCAGTAAACTTTCTCAAATGTGTAGAAGACACTTTCACTGTTCTAATGTTGGTTACAATATATTCCTGTATAACTGAGGTATAGTATTATTTTATACATTGATTTCTACATGTTTGTCCCATTCTGACATTTATATTTAGGAAAAATAATGATGTTTCCAAAGCTTTGGGATAACAAATAAACAAAAATAAACAATATTTCTAAAAAGATAATTGGGAAAGTATCAGTTTTTAGCAGAGATGTGTGAGTTGTCCGTGTGTCAGATTTTTAAGTACAATGTTATAAGCTCAGTTTTATGAGCCTCCAAGATCATATAATTTCACAACACATCTACATTGTAATATCAGTTTGCTTGGTTAAACAAGATGGTTTGAACTTTGAACACTAGGGGATCTTGGAGATGCCTATTAACAAGGAAAGGTGTCACAAGGATCAACAAATAAAGTGAAAAGTCAATTTGCAGAAAGAAAAGGGGTTTGCAAGAACAGGTTCTGACATCCTTTACTTGAAAATAGATTTTCTGCCCCCTTTTGTCTATGCAGAGAAACATGTAAAGATCTTTTTGAGGCTGATTAGTGATTTGCTGTATATTCAAAACTAATTTATTTGTTTGTTCATATTTCTCCACCATCCTTCTCACCAAAGAGACTCCGGGCAGTTTACAAGTAATAAAAAACATCACAAAAAACACAAACACTACCTTTTTGTTGTTGTTGTTGTTCAGTCACACAGTCGATTCCGACCCTCTGCAACCCCATGGACCACTGTCCGCCAGGCACTCCTGTCCTCCACCATCCCCCTCAACTCGCTCAGCTCTGTGCCCACTGTCTCCACAATACCATCCAGTCATCTCATTTTGGGCCGCCCCTTTCTTCTTTTGCCCTCCACCTTTCCAAGCATCAAGGCCTTCTCAAGTGAATCCTCTCTTCTCATTTGATACCTAAAAACCTCAAATACAAAACTGTTAAAATTAAAATTTAAAATTTAAATCTAAAAAGATTAAAAGCACACCAAATGCTACATCTTACTAATCTTACTAATTAAAAAGTAGAGGGAGAGAGGGGCTTAGATCAGCTGGGGTTACTATACCTTCCACACCCCATACCTGCCCCGCCAGCCATGTTTTTAGATTCTTCCTAAAGGGCAGCAGCTCTGTCTGGAGACGTAGCTCCATTGGCAGGAGATTCTGTAGAGCAGGAGCAGACACAGAGAAGGCCCTCCTTCTAGTGTCCGAGAAATGCACCTCTCTTGCCGATGGAACAACTAGAGAGCCTCTCTGGTCTGCTCTGGTGGGACAGACAGATGTTCTTGGGGGTGAAGCGGTCTCTTAAGTATCCTGACCCACTACCATGTAGGGCTTTAAAGGTAATAACCAGCACCTTGAATTGCACCCAGAGACATACTGGCAACCAGTGCAACTCTGGAAGCAGCGGTGAGGCATGTCCATACCGCCCACACCCCATCACCACCTGGGCAGTCACATTCTGGACCAGTTGAAGCCTCTGAATGGTTGTCAAGGGCAGTCCCATGTAGAGCACATTACAGTAATCAAGTCTGGAGGTGACCAGAGTGTGTGTGATCATGAGCAAAGAGTCCCGATCTAGGAGTGGGAGTAACTGGCGAATCACATGAAGTTGTGCAAAAGCCCTCCTAGCCACGACTGCCACCTGCTCTTCGAGCAGCAGTCACGAGTCCAGGAGGACCTTCAAGTTACGCACCGGGTCTGTTTGGGGCAAAACTGCCCCATCCAGAACCAAAGATGGTAACTCCTGAGATAACGCAGGACCCCCAACCCACAGCCACTCAGTCTTGCCGGGATTCAGTTGTAGGCCATTGTCCCCCATCCAGACCCTGACAACCTCCAGGCACCTAGAAAAGACTTCTACTGCATTGCTAGGGTCCCCACGGGCCAAGATATATAACTGGGTATCATCTGCATAACATTAATAACATCACGGGAATAAATGTAGGTATGCTAAATGAAATAGAATAAGAAGTCAAATAAGTAAGTATGACCCAAGACATTTGCTGCCTGAATTCAAAGTTAATACAACCCAAACCAGCCATGTTATTGTTAAAGTCATTTTTATTCTGGCACAAAAAGAAGGAATCACAAATGTGCCTCAATCATTTTTTCCTGCAGTATGGTAAATTATTGAAAATTAGCTGTCCTTTCATGGCACCCAAAATATGTTGCCTGGGGCTGTGCCTTCACTTTGTCTAATGGTAAGGTTAGTTCTGCAAAAACTGTTGTTGTTGTTGTTGTTGTTGTTGTTGTTGTTGTTGTTGTTGTTGTTGTTGTTGTTGTTGTTGTTGTTGTTGTTGTTGTTGTTGTTGTTGTTGTTGTTGTTGTTGTTGTTGTTGTTGTTGTTGTTGTTGTTGTTGTTGTTGTTGTTGTAGTATGCCGCCCCACTCGGCAAGCTACTCTGAGCGACTAAAAAAGATACGAAGTATACATTAACAAAAATCAATATATCACAGTTACAAGATATTGCATCACAAAAAATTTTTCAAAGGCATTTCAAAACATCCCCAATCACAGTTCAAGTCATTATAAAACACTTCAAAAATACTTAATGAATAATGCACAAAAACCTCCCAAACTCAACCCCAGCTGGAGCTGGCCAGGCCATGGAGGCTACCTTTCAACCCAGATGGTGTTGGGGGCTGGGTCAGAGGCTGTAAGTCCTGCCTCATGCTGACCTGCAGGGCTCCTTTTCAACCCAGCTGGTGTTGGTGGCTGGGTCAGAGGTTGCAAGTCCTGCCTCCCGTTGACCCGTGGAGCTCCTTTTCAACTCAACCGGTGTTAGGGGCTGGGTCAGATGTTGCAAGTCCTGCCTCCCGCTGGCTCGTGGGACTCCTTTTCAATCCTGCTGGTGTTGGGGGATGGATCAGAGGCTGCAAGTCCAGTTGGGATTTAAAATAAAACACCTTGGATATTGCATTTAAGAACCACTGAAAATTAGCAAAACAAAGAAAAAAAAATCAGTTTTAGGGCTTTTAAAAAGGGAAAAGAAAGGAGGAGGAGTGTTACTTTGTTTCAGGGAGAGTTCCACAGCTGAGCTGGTTTGCGGTATACTCAGGTTGAATTGAGGGTTAAAGAACCCTAAAGATATATTTCTTAAAGATTACTGTTTAGTGTATTTATTGTGTTAGCAGAACAGCACTTCTAGCTCTCCCATTGTACACCTTTGTGCTATAGCCAGGTGGAATGATTTATTAACCTGTATTTTAGAAACAGTCTGGCCAGGATATTCTACTATGGTAATAGAGTAGACCATCCTGCCAGCAAATCAACACCAATCATCAGGCGGCTGATAACAAACCCGACAATCCTTGGATAGCAAAGTCCACAAGGAAAGGTAATGTTCTTCAAGTGAATTAAATCCCACTTGAATCCATCTTGTTGGAGGGCAGCAGCTTCATCAATACTGGCCTGGAACTGATGAGAACTTTGTGTGCCAAAAGGGTTCAGGACCAGAAAGTGATTCATGGAACTGGTGTCATGGTGCAAGGTGGAAGGCAAATGGAAGGCCACTGCATTGCATTGCTTGGAGGACAATCTTCATGGTTGTTCGCCATGAGGATAGCCAATATTAATAATTGGATATGACACAAGGAGGAGGAGGAGGAGGAGGAGAGATGTGGCCTTCTTACAATATCCAAAAGCTTACACAATTCCTAAGTAGTTGTATAGCAGCAACAACTACTTTCAATTTTGTGGTGGATTCAAGTATTTATGTCTTTCTCTCTCCAATCATTCTTGGGTTTTTTATGTAATCATTATAACTCAGATTTGTATGATGGTAGTGGTAATGGTATGTGTGTGTTTGTATGTGTGTGTAAATAATTTGTTTATTATGCAGTGATTATCTTCATTTTCTCTAGTAAAAACAAAAAAAATAGAGTGTGTGAGAGTATTCTGTATGACAGAATGTTGATAATTCTTTTTCCTTCCCAACACTATTGTGCACTATTAAAATGCGATTAAAAACAATTCAGAAGACATTTGGAAATTCTCATCTGTTTGGGCTTAGAAATGGCAGTTCATCAATTTTATTCAAGAGAAAGATAATTTTTCCAACAATTTCTCAGAGCTAGGACTCATCATTAGCTGTATTTATTTATAGCATATACTCTTCCTTCTTCTAGCATGATTTTTGTGCCTTGACAATGTAGGTAGTATAGGTGGCAAAAATGGCAATTATTGAAAAAATTTAAACCTATTTGATGAAACTATATTGCACAAACCTAATTGTCTGAGGAAAAAAAATCTCTTAATTCTCAGTTGAACTAACACTATTTTGATTAATGATTGATGAGATTCCTCAGATGTCCAAGGTTATCATTCTGGTTTTCTTGAAGGAAATGTTTTCCTGGATGACTAGCATTTTAATAATGCAATCACTGTATTGAGCTTCTTCCTGGGCTCTATTGTATTGCAACTATTGTACTGCCACAGTGTATTTACCCTTCCAGCCAGGGACAGCTTGTATTGTAGGACAAGGTTTCTCAACATTTTCAAGTCATGGGCTGTGTCACTTTCCTGCAAAACAGTTGGTGGGCTGGACTGTTGCTCCAGCTGCCACCACTGCCACCACTGGTGGTGGAGTCAGCCACAGACTCATTTACAGCTGTTGTAAACACATCTACAACAGCCATAAATGAGTCCATGGCTGATTCTGGCGGCAGCAGCAGCTGGAATGAGGGCAGGAGCTGGACTATTTGGCAACATGGGCCAGATCCAGCCCTTGGGTCATAACTTGACAAGCCTTGTTGTAGGATGTACAGCAAAGTCAACCTCCATACATTACATTACACCAAGTAAACTTTAAAAAAATATGGAGTCTAGCTACAGAGGGAGAAGAATCCTAAATATTTAGATGCCTTAAAAGGGCCTTTCTTTCAGTTGCACTTAGAAGTCAAAATAAATGGATGAATTCAACTGAATCTTTTCTCTTAGCTGTTACCTAAAATGGAGGACAATGTGGTGTCAGCAAAGGGTGTTAGATCCAAAAATATTTCTGCCTTGGCAAAATTCTGTAGACTGTTGATGTATTGTAATTATTCTTGTATGTCTTTTCAACATAGGCTCTTCTCACAAGCTTCTATTCTTACTTTTATTTTTGGCAACTCTTGAAATCACTGGTTCTGGTTTCTTGCTTAACCAATTTAAGGATTTAAAGAACAACAGTCAGATTCAAGGATTATGTTGGTGTTTGGCGGAATTTGCATCTAGAACCCTGGCACACACCCGTGCTGGTTGTGCTAGCTTTGGTTGCTTGTAGACAAAAGAAGCCAGGCAGGTTCTTGTGCAAAAGAATGAAAAAGCTTTTTACTCTTGAGGAGTGCAACATATATATACAGTGCAGGCAGAAAAACAAACTAGCTTGATTTTCAGCAGTAACAGTATATACAAAGCTCCACAGTCCAACACATACAGTCTTTACTCTGCCAAGTATAAAGCACACAGTTATAGTCTCTGCTTACCCACATATCACCACACAGAGTGGGTAGCATGCTTTGTTGGTCCACAAGCACTTTGACTACATTTTACTAAAAATTTTACTAAAACATTTTTTCTGAGGAATAGCATTGAGTTAGTAGTTGATCAAAAAGGTATGTCTTCCACACCATATTACACATCAGTATTGCTACAGCACCAGATAGTGCATCTTATTGCAATGTGCTCTACATGGGGTTGCCCTTGACGACCATTTGGAGGCTGAGACTGGTGAAAAATGTGCCGACCCATGTGGTGATGGGGTTTGGGCATTTTACGGGGCTCCCATTTACAGGAGCTGCATTGGTTGCCAGTGTGCCTCTAGGTGCAATTCAAGGTGCTGGTTATTACCTTTAAAGCCCTACATGGTAGTGGACCAAGTTACCCAAGGATATCTACCATCATCCCAAGGATATCTACCCGTCCCACCAGAGTGGACCAGAGGGGCTCCCTAATGGTACCAATGGCTAGAGAGGCTTGCCTCTCTAGCACTAGAAGGTGGGCCTTTTCAATATCCGCTCTGGCCTTGTGGAACCTCCTGCCGACCAAACTACACCTCCAGTCAGAGTTAATAGCCTTTAGAAAAGGCCTCAAAACTTGGCTGGGCTAGCGGGTGTGGGGTGCTGCCTATGGAGCAGCCTTCTCCTGGCTGGTTCATATGAATGGCCATCTGTGATTTAGTTTTTAACTGTTGTGAATGTGTCGGGACATTTAATGGCTTTTAATACTTTTATTATTTTAATTGTTATTGTGGTGATGCTTTTATATTTCAGTATTCTTATCAGTTAGACTGTAGGCCGCCCGAGTTGCCTCGGTGAGGGGGCGGTGATAAAAGTTGAACAAAATAACTAAATCACATCACAGAACATCCTACTGTGAAGCAGTCTTTAAGATTAGTGTACCAGTTTCACAGTTGTGTTGGAACCAGTGGTTTGGAGATATTTAATTTAATTTTTCAATTTCTACCATGCCCAATCAGGGGAACCCAACTCAGCATGGCTTCCAGTCAAAAGTATAAACACAAGTAATAATACAAATAACACAATAATTACATCACATTCAAAATAACAAATGCAATCCTTCATAAAAACATATTACAATAATAATATCAAAAGATATCAAAAGATCCTTACAATAAGAGTCCTACCTGAAAAATTGAGGCAGAAGCTATAATATTTCTCCACTGCCCCCAAACTGTTTGCTAATAAAAGGTTCTCTACTGGCAGTTAGTGCCTCATGGGGATTTTCTGTGTTTTCTTAACACTATACTGTTGTATAGACAGCAATGTTCCATTATACACACTGTAGCTAAACATAAGTGGAGTTAGTTGAACTCTAGCACCATTTTATCTTGGTAGGATCATTCTAAGACTTTGGGGATTTTGTATAAGGCAAAAGGTCAGCAAAGGGTGTTAGATCCAAAAAATATTTCTGCCTTGGCAAAATTCTGTAGACTGTTGATGTATTGTAATTATTCTTGTATGTCTTTTCAACATAGGCTCTTCTCACAAGCTTCTATTCTTACTTTTATTTTTGGCAACTCTTGAAATCACTGGTTCTGGTTTCTTGCTTAACCAATTTAAGGATTTAAAGAACAACAGTCAGATTCAAGGATTATGTTGGTGTTTGGCGGAATTTGCATCTAGAACCCTGGTACAAACCCATGCTGGTTGTGCTAGCTTTGGTTGCTTGTAGACAAAAGGAGCCAGGCAGGTTCTTGTGCAAAAGAATGAAAAAGCTTTTTACTCTTGAGGAGTGCAACATATATATACAGTGCAGGCAGAAAAACAAACTAGCTTGACTTTCAGCAGTAACAGTATATACAAAGCTCCACAGTCCAACACATACAGTCTTTACTCTGTCAAGTATAAAGCACACAGTTATAGTCTCTGCTTACCCACATATCACCACACAGAGTGGGTAGCATGCTTTGTTGGTCCACAAGCACTTTGACTTCAGGTCCACAGTAGAGAGCAGCTGAGAAGAAGCTGTGAAGCAATCCTTCTGGTAATTCTGTGACTTTTCAACTGAAACAATGAAGCTCCCTGAGCTGAACACACTCCAGACACTGAATCGGGCATAAATCATGGCAGATGGCCAATAGCGAATGCAAACAACAGCATGTCAGGCCAAGGGCAGGCAAAAGATGCAAGCCAAGGTCCACACTCAGATGTGCCTCTTAATATGCTCAGAGGCTCGTTGGTTTTGTGCTGACTCACAGCACCTGGCCATCCTCAGTGAGTCTCTGAAAACAGTCTTAAAGCGTTGTGGCCATATTCACCTTGCAACAATAGTAGATCAGTGCTGAGCAGGCACTTACATCAACAGTTTATGCTTTTGTATTACTTTTCTAAAAAGTATTGAAGTATCGGCTGGTATTATGGTTATATTTTTCTTTAGAATTTTCCTCTTTTTCTCAGACTTTTATAGAGAATTTAGAGATAGTACACAGAAAGAGCCCCCTCAAAGATTGTGATATTTTTGAACAACAGCTGGGTGTGCCCTGGATAATGGCCACTTGTGTCAACTAATCTTTCTCACACTAGGTCAGGCAAAAAGAATTGCAGAATGAACTCACCATAAGGTGGCTTCATTTTGGTATTTTCACGTCTGATCTAGACATGGAAAAGAAAGAGAATCTAGACCAGTGATGGTGAATATTTTAGAGAGTGAGTGACCAAACTGCAAACCAAAACTCACTTATTTATCACAAAGTTCTAACACTGCAACAGGGGAGGAAGGAAATGTTCCCATTGGGCTGCTGGGCAGAGGGGTGGGGTGAATTCTGTGCTAGGGGAGGGAGGAAGTACTCCCATGGGGCTGCTAGGGAGAAGAGCAGGGCAAACTTTATGCTGGGGTGACTGCACTGGTGCCCACAGAGAGGGCTCCAAGTGCCACCTCTGGCACTCATGCCATAGGTTCACCATCACTGATCTAAACAATGTAATAGCCAATTCACTGTGCTTCCAATGTTTTCAATATTGTCTAATCTTGTATTTGTCTGGTATGTGCTAGTGAAGACATTGTTGGATTGCTGTTTGTGGAAGAAGGAGGAGGAGAAAAAGCAGCAGCAGCAGGCCATCCACACAACATCCCTGCAATGACTGTTGAGGAACCCCTACATCCCTACATCAGCCTGTGACATCAGACTCATAATAAACTACAGGTAAAAGGAATTGCTGTGGCCAAATGTGATTGAGAACATAATACTCCCTATGTCTTTCAAATATGCTATCCAAGCTATGAAGAGATATGTATAGAACGCCCTATGATACCTGGTTATTTTCTTCACAAAGTAATTTTGAAGTAATCATGTCAGGGAAATGATGTAGGTTATTGCAGAACAAAGAAGGTGTCTCTTCTAGTTCAATGACACCAATCTAGTTGAGTCTGTTGGATGCTTTTATCTTGGGAGAGGGGAGAATATCTAATCATGGATCTCCCAAAATCATATTTCAGGACAGATATTGTCTGGAGGTTTATCATTAACATGACTGCTTTCCTAAAACTGCCAGGTAAGTCTCCTGACATTTGCATTTTCTACCAAAACACATACTTTTAAAATAATGTAGATAACAAAAGGTTACATAAATTCTCAAAGTATCATAATATACAATGTGTTCCTGGAGAGATGATTTGTGCAGAAATAGATCTCAAGTGACATTTATTAGTTATGTTTTATGCAGTGGCCTTCTGACAACAGTACATGGGTCTTGAAACAGAAATAGCTTAAATGAAGGCTGTGATCTTTTGTTTATTTAGTAGGAATAAAGCATATGGCTCGATCAGACAGGCAATTGTCCAGTTTTTTGGTGTGCTGAGTGGGTATTTTGATCTCTTCCTTTCTTCTTCTTCTTCTTCTAGGTTCATATGATGTAATCACAAGAGTAGACCATTCCACCTTCCAGTGAACCCTTACTCACACCTTTGTGAGACCCTGTCAGATGGTTCTAGTTTTTTTTCTTCAGTGTGGATAAATGTGCTTTGGATTAGTTCATTCCCATCATGTGTGATCTCTGGAAATGGACCAAAATCTAGTCTTGCAGCTATCACAGGATCCTTCACAATACCAGAAATAGGGTTGTTCACAAATGGACCATTTAGACATGATATCTGCAGCAAGTGACCCTATTTAGACTGCACCAGCACATGCCAGTGAGGCATTGTAATCCATATTGGTAACAAAGATGCAAATAGGAGCCCACCAGCTTTATCTAACTCCATACCCGTAAAGGGTGATACATTTGTCAAGGGGCAGGCTGCACTATCTGTGAGGCTTGCTGTGTGAGTTTCCAGTATCCCAAGTCAGCTGGACATTTCTCATGGACATTGGGGACTTTCCATTTTGACTTATGGACCTCCACATGTAGGAAGGTGAAGGAAATTCAATACAAGTTTGAATGATATTTCATTGTGGCTAGTTGTGAGGCCTCCAAGACTCACAAAACCAATGGTGGGATGACCTAAGCATACTATAGTGGCACCTAGCATAATCTTGCCTGCCAACAACACCATTACTGATCCAGCTGTGTCACTGGCAATGGAAGTGAATAGGTGAAGGGAGAAGGGCATTGAAAAACTTTGGTTGACAGGAATCATCCAAAGCACAGTGGACTTGAACAGCCAGGATTCAAGCTGAATCATTCAGACTGGACTAAGGAAACTGAGAGGCATTGTAAGCCTGAAGCAAGAATACTTTTTAAATGAATGGTTCATTTGCTCTTTGTGTGTCTTATAATTGTGACCTGTTAATGCTAGATTAACACAGATCTGTGAATATGCCTTTCTGTCCCATTGTTGTGTTTAGGCTATTTTCCCTATCTTGTGGTCACCCAAAAATATACAATTATCCTGATTCAGATCATTTTAAAATAGTTTTCCAAAACTGTACACATATGTTGTGTGAATTATGTTAAAACACCACAATGCAACTTTGGCCCTTCCCTAGAGAAATTAATACAGATCTTGCTCCAGCTGATGACTGAGAACTACAACCATCATATCTTACCCATAATCAAAGTGGACTTCAGCTCTGACTAATTTATTCACCACAAGATAAAACAGTGAGGGAAACAACTGCAATAATAGTTCATTACAGAGGTACCAAATAATTCATAGAACATACGAGCTACATCTCAGGTCTTGGACTCCCAAAGCCTTGCTCCATTGTCATATAGCTGGATCACTGAGCTTTTCAGCCAATTCTCCCTCCATCTAACCAGACTTTGTTGCTTACATTACTGCCATGTTATTGTCTCACCTTTTGCTCCTGACACAATACTATTAGCTTCCAAGCAAGTGCTCTTTCAACTCACAAATCTGAGAAGGATCAAGTTTAGTTCAGTACTTACCTTGAAGAAAGAAATGTCATTGGGGAAGATGCTACAGTGATTTCATATTTAGGTGTTGGTCCTATTTGTTTTCTTCCTGCTTTTTTTCTGTCTGAAAGTTTTTGTTTTATGTTTACCCTTACTTTAAAAAAAAACACTGCATGCTGATATCTAAAGAGACAAAATGTGGAAAGTACACAGCTGGAATGGGTTTTTCAGACAAAGCTATTAAATGCTAATTTGAAACAAAAATGGTCTGAATGAAATGTTCTCTGGAAAAGCTTGACAACAACATGTGGAAATGGTTTTATAAATAGACTATCTTGCCTTTCTGCCATTACAGAAGCAAAAGCTATCCATCCAAACACATGTACGTATAGTGTGTACAAAGTGAAAGTAACATTTTGTAAAGTAAATTGTGGAAACATTGAGGCTGGTGTTTGAATTAATGCTAAGTACAGTATTTGACTTTATTACAATTTTTAACAGATGTGAAGACACAAATAGCAAAAGCCCTAGACATTTCATACCCACTAGGAAAACCAAACACCAAACATCTATTAATATTTGATTATTTAAGTGCTTAAATGTAAGACCAACATGTTCAAGTGGGGGCTGCTGGCAGATAACAACACACTATGTGCAGTGTTGGGCATTTTAAAAAATCCTACCACACTGTGGGTGTGGCCATGTGACTGGGTGGGTGTGGCCTGTTGGTCATGTGACTGCTCTTTTGGAGGCTTCTATTTTCATAGCTCTATAGTAAACCTCCAAAGCCATCTCCCCCTTCATCCAAGCTTTTCTGGGGCTCTGTTTCAGCCCGAAGCCTTTCCCCAGCCACTCCAGAGGGGCTGGGAAGGCACTTCTGGTTGAAACAGAGCCCCAGAAAAGCCTTGGGCAAAGGGAGAAATGGAGCCAGCCCCCTCTGAAGCCCTTCCCCTTTGTCCAAGGCTTTTCTGGGGCTTTCAGTCTGAAGCCCCTCCCCAGCTACTCCGGAGGGGCTGGGAAGGCACTTCTGGGTGAAACAGAGCCCTGGGAAAGCCTTGGACGAAGGTGGAGATGAAGCCAGCCCCCTCTAAGTAGGAGGATGTGGGCGGGGTGGGACGGGGCAGGGAAGAGCAGGGAGGTGGGCTTGGCCAGCCAGTTTTGCTACCATTATTGGTGATCAGGTGTGGACCGGCTCATGCCCAACACTGGCTGTGTGACTGTGGAGAGATACAGAATTTGGCTCATTTACTGGTCTGCCAATTACTTCCAGAAATATGCACCAACGAGGACTTAAGTTTGACCAACATCAAAGCCAAGAAAGTGGCTTCATTTTGACAGTCCATGGTTTGATCAGGACATGGAAAAAAAAGGGACGAATTGATTTGCTATCACACATTTTTAATTAAATAAATGAAGGAGAAGCAACCCTAGTTCTGCTCTCATACCAGACCTTCAGACATTGTCATGGAGTCAGCTTGCTCTTCCCAAACAAAACAGCGCTCACACGCTGGGAGCGTCGGTTTAGTTGGGGAGAGATCGGGCGAACGCGTCCTTCCCACCAACCGAACTGCCGATCTGAGCAGAGATCTCTGCCCCAAAGCCCGCAGGGCTGGAGACCAGTAGGGAATTTGAGGCAAACTTTTGCATCGCAAAATGTTATCTTAACGTTGTGCAGTGCAAAAGTTTGCTTCAAATTCCCCTTTGTTATCCAGTTTTAGCATTGTGTGATGCAAATGCTAACCAGGGTATTGCTGTAATTTCACATATTCTCCCTGCTCTTTCTCTCACTTCAGGATACATCATCAGACTGGCAATGGAGAGGAGGAAGAATGAAAAATAGTCTCCAAATAATCTAAACTAGGTGCTGTGGTGGCAATATCTGAAGGTAAAGTGCCAGAATTAAGATTGCAAACTTAAAGAGTCAACGTGAGTTGTGGTAATATCAGGTCTCATCCTAACAGGAATAAACTCATTTTTTTTACTTTCCCTCTCTCTTTATAAACAAAAGATTGCCTGTCATTGAAAATATTTAATGGTAATTTCCATTGCCTTTTGGCTCTTGAGCTTCTTGGGAGCAGAAGTAAGGAAAAATGTGGCATACCTTATCCCGTCCCCCCCCCTCTTTTTTTTCTTTCCCATTTTAACACCTAGTATTCTGAAGACTTATGGAGACTTGAATGCTTGGTTTTGGTGAGTTTGTATCTATTATTCATAAATAATTTGTTTACCTGTGGACTCTGGATTTTGTCTTACTGATAAACATGAATTATTTATTTTCTGGAGTTACCTCACAAAAGAACAGTTATTCTATTCCACAGCTACTGCTGATTGGGAGACTTGACATCGTTGCACTGAAATTATGCAAAGTACTTCTTAACTTTTGAGATACTGGATTTCAGTTCTGTAATATTAAAAATTACATGGATAAATATTTTAAAGCCTGTGATTATTTATCCAAAGTGGTTGAATTGTCTGTCAAATTCTCAGTGATTTTTATGCTTCACATCCCTGGATTTTCAGCCTGGTCTTTCTGCAATTCGTTTGATCTTAAATGGTATACATTTTGTCTCTTTGAAGCAGTCCACTTTCTGGAAACTGAGGCTGATATGATAATTTATTGGTATTTGGATCTCAACAGATTGAAAAATAGTGCAAATCCAATTGAAAGGTCTCATTCATATGCTAGAGCCCGCACTCATGAACACAAACTGAAGAGACCATGCTCTGGACTTCTTCATTTCTTGTTTGCATTATTCAATGCTTTCCAACCCTGATGAGATTATTCTAAGAAGTCACTTGTCATAGAACATGATGTGAGGAAGTAGACAACACAGAAAATTTGACTAAGACAGCTATATCTTCCCAGAGCAAATTGTCCCTGAACATTGCTTGAGGACCTATAATAGGTGATGCCCGCCTGAAATGCTGGAGTTAATTCCATTTCAGAATAAGATATAACTACAGCAGAAATGGTTCTGAGCACTTGAATGAATTAATAATAAATACAGATGTGTAAGCATAAAAGCAGTTTTTCCTGAGTCCTTCCAACTACAATATCTGCCCATGTCTACCCTTCCACATTAACTTTATTCACTATCTTCTATATACACTCATTTCTCCTGTTGCGACTCAGAGGCAAAATAATAATTGTGATAAAAAATGTAAGCATCCCTATGAAATAATCTTGATAAATGCAATTTTCTAACTATAATCCATGTGATCCTTAAGAGGAATGTTACTCAGTATGTTACAAAAAAGCTCAGGAGGGACTTTTCAGACAATTTCTGTGTAAAATTAAGGTATGCTAGTTTGTTGTTTCCCCATCGTTGTTGTTGTTGTTGCTGTTGCTGCTGCTGCTGCTGCTGTTATTGTTTGACTTGTATGCCATCCCACTTGCAAAGCGACTCTGGGCAGCTAACAAAGAAACAAAATATCACTATTACAATTACATGGTATCACATTACAAAAAAAGCATTTCAGAAACATTACAAAAAATATCATGATTACAAAATTCAGCAACACCCCATATAAAGAGTGCCTCGCATAGAGAGTACCTAGCTTAAAGAGCAGAATTTTCTCTGAATAGTTGCCTTGCTTAACAACTAAAACTAACCAAAAACTTGCTTAACAACTAAATCGGGGGTTGCAACCCCCCCTGCCAGAAGTCACAATTGGTCACTTACAATGGTGTTTCACTTAAAGAGCAAATTTGCTTAAAAATTTGCTTGGAATGAATTATGCTCTTTAAGCGAGGTACCACTGTATCAAATTATCATAATACAAAAACACTTCAAAAACAATACACAGAAAAACATCATAAACTCAACCCCACCAACTGTATCCACTTCCCTCCAGGCCGGCTGGCTGAGGGAGCATCCGAAGGTGGCAGTCACATTGGTGGCGATTTTGTAGCTACCTGAGCCACACAGCTGCTGCTACCTCCCTCCAGGCGGGCTGGCTGAGGGAGCATCCAGGGATGGCGGCAGTGGGGGTGGAGGTTTTAAAGCCGCTCGAGATGCCCAGCTGCTGCTGCCTCCCTCCAGGCCGACTGGCTGAGGAAGCCAGTACCCTTTAAGGTCGAAAATAACCTGGTTCCTAAATATATAAAGAGCTGTCTCCACACCCTCCTCCCCTCTGAACTAAAAAAACAAAACAAAAACAATATATAAGCATGTTATCCATGCACAAAGGAGAAGACTAAGGCTCTGGGAAATGTGTCCTAATTTTGAATGGACTTTTGAGCCAATATTATAATCCCTTTGGAAAAAGGTTAAGATCTTTCAATTTAATGAGTTCCATTCAAGAAAAAAACAGTGGAAAATTCAGTTTCACATTCATGTTGAAACCTTTCATGTGAACAAAAACATTAAGTCAAACTGTTCGGAATGCTTTCGCTCGGGAAATTAGGTTGCCACCTCTCCTTTTATCCTTCCACTAACAGTTGCAGACCTATCTCTTCAGACAGGATTTTAATATTTAACATCTAACAGCATGCTTAAATGCTAGATTTTAGGGGTTTTAAGCTTACTTTGTTTTTAAAGTGAATGTTTTAACTACACCAAATATTTCAGTTATTAAGGTATTTTAATTGTTTTTACTGTGTTATTTATTGTATCTTTAAATTGTTTTAGCCTTATGACCTTCCTTAACTGGCCTAATGGAGTGAAAGTCTATAAATGAAACAAAACAAACAAACAAATAAACCATGGATAACACTATTAGATGGTGTGATCTGCCATTTTTGCCCAGTTTTTCCCTTTAAAAATTAATTGGTGTTTGGAAGGTGCAGGGTCAGACTGGGAGTTGGCACATCCCTATGAAGTCCTGGGATGCCTGCTGTGGTACCTGGGATGCCTCTAGTTGAAGTCATATCCCTATCCACCTTATATGATTCACTAATATAGGATTATGAAAGGCTGGTTTTGCTTTGATTCCACAGCAAATATACAGATGTTTCTGTCCCCACCCCCAACTTGTATAATAACAGCAGCTGCTCAACATGCAGCCATCTTTTTTTTAATGACAAATATTACAATGAGGGAATGTGAATCCCCCAGTCATTTTTCACAGGAAAAGATAATCCTTTAGTACATGACCCATCCTCCTCCTCCTTCTCTTGCTATTTTAATTGTTAATATCTTTTCAGCATGCAGTAGCAGTAATCTCTTCCTATGCTAAAACAGTCAGCCTAATTGAAAAGAAGTACAAGTCATTTGAAGCACAACTGAAAGATTTGGCTAGAATGCAATCTGTCATTATCTTCCCATGGCCAATTTTAAATGGGTATTAAAACAAATAAGGAGAAAGATATTTCCCTTTCTCCCGAGGCATCCCTCGTTCTAATCCTTGAATGAAGATTCTACTCGGTGCCCAAGAAAGCCTTCGAGAATCAGCTTTGAGTGCCTGAGAGGCTCCATCTAAAAATAGAGGAATACCTTCCCTATCACAAATTAATCTCATTTGAAAATGATTTCCCCAATACGGTTTATGCAATGCAAATCCCTGCTCCCCAAAATAACCTGTAGTTGTGGTTGTTATGCCCAGCCAAGAGATAAATTACTGTTCAGTGAGCTGTTTCAGAATGGCAACGTGAACTGAAGCCAAGATTAAGAGAACTGATGAAGCATAACATACCATGAAAGAAATAAAAACATTTTATAGGACATATGGGTATTATTGACAGGTTCCCACTGCTTTTTCAGTCACAATGATTTCTCTCAGCAGGAGATGCTATTTGAAAAATGTCTCATATAGTAAACAATACAATGCTGCATTTAAAAAGTGCACTTGGACCAAAATATTTTTAGAATACACAGTGCTGTTTTGTTCAGTTTGCAAAATACACTTTCCCATGCTGAGTGTTTGATATTTCAGGAGATATTATTTTTCTCAATCTAAGAAAATAAATCAGATTAAATTATTATAACCAGCATAATCTTGGTGACTCACAGTGTGATTAGATGGGCATTTGTTTTGTGGTTTAGTCTAGGTTGGGGATGGGCTGATTCACCTCACCCCCCCCCCCCAGGGATCAACAACATACATATCATTGCAAACCAGCTTTTTCATTATTGACTGTTCTCTACACTTTTGGGGTCCCTGTCAGACACTATTGTGTGTTTTTGTATGTGTTCTGGTAGGATCACTCCAACTTGGTTTAGTCCTACAATATGCAATCCCTGGAATAAAACCAAAGGGGCTAGTTTAAGGCAGGGGTTCACAACCTTTTCAAGCCGGGGGCTGGGTCATGCTCTCTCAGTCAGCATCAAGGGCTGGACAGCCATTTTGCCCTACCTACATGATGGGGGCAGCCATTTTGTCCCAACAGCTTCAAAAGGGTGGCAATTTAGTTTATTGAATGCCCTTGGAGGGGTTGGGGTCACATGAAATAGTATCATGGGCCTTAGGTTGGGAACCCCTGGGTTAAGGTGCCCCTTTGTTTTAAATCTCTGATGATCCCGAGAAACAGAAAAGTTCTATGCTGCTCCCCATTGGAAGGAAGGGAGAAGAAATTTTCCATTCTTCAGAATTGTTGCTAATGCTGCAATGATAATAGCAAATGCCTATTTAAAAATTGTGTCAGTAATAATAATAAAAAAGAAATGACTAGTTTTGTTACCTTGCTCCTTGGGGGAATGGGAAGGAAGCTTTCCATTTCTCATGATTGTTAAGCAGCTTAAGCAAAATTTATTTATTTATTTATTTATTTGTTCAAATTTATATTTGAAATGCAGAATAGTAGACATGAAGGCTTGATTAGTTTTGTTCTTTTTTTAAACTTCCCCTTTAAAAGGAAGTAAGAATGGCCAAAACTATACTAAGCAGAGTCACTTGAGGTGTGGTGTAGTCAGTTTATAATATGGATGCAAACATCAACCCAAATGATACGCCACACCTCAAAGAGAACCTGATTAGCATGATTTAGTAAGGTAAAGGTCACTATTGCTCGAAAGCCTGTCATATCCAACTCTAGGGTTCAGTGCTCATCACTGTTTATAGCCAAAGAGCAAGTGCTGTCTGCACCTGCAGATGTTTCTGTGGACATGTGGCATGCATGCTTCAACACCAGAGTGCACAGAATGTTGTTTACCTTCCCACCAAAGTGGTCATTATTTATCTACTGTATTATTTATCTACTTGCAATTTCTTGCTTTTGTACTGCTAGGTTGGCAGGAGTTAGGACAGAGACAGGAGGCTCACTCCATCATGCAGTACCTATTTTAGCATCTTAACCACTTGAGCCACTGCAGTCCCTTTAGACTGATACAATTTGGAATAATTAACCAGTATGATTACACTGTCACCTAGGTATTATATTAAGGAATTCTCATTGTAGATTCATACATTAGACTTGGATCTTTTATTTATTGTACCTTTGCTTATAAGAAATTCTTCCAGCATGTTACTCTTTTTATAACATTCCAACCATCCAGAGATGCCTCTTAGGTCATATTTATAATTCTTTTTTCCATGTTCTGCACTGAACATTGTAATTTTAGCCAACACATTAATGAAAAAATTGAATTAGGTTATACATATAACAGCCAATAAATATTATGTTGCCATTAAAATACCAAGTGTCTAACTATTATAATTTCATTTGTTTTCCTGAGAAAAACAATATTGAATTCAACTGGTATAATGTGTGACAGCTAGTCTAATATTCCTTTGATGTACCGTAGATACAAACTAAAATTAATATAAAATTATGTTTCTTATGTAAGTAGAAAAACTCTGAAATGACTTTTAGCTTAAAGTCTTCTGACTCTTCTGAAACTGGAAACTCTATTTTTGTAAACTTACTTCTAGAGTGACCTAGTGGTCTACTTTATAAAGGAGAGTCTTCTGTTTGAAGGACTGTCCGAGGACAGTCTTATATTTTAACATATTTCTGTCTAAAGGACATTCTATCTAGCTCAATTTATTTTGAAGAGGGAAAAGGCATCGAAAACCTTGAACGTACCCATTAATAGGAAGTGTTTAAGTAGCACGCTGCATCATCTACAGCTATTTCCTGCTAAGTGAGAACACTTTATTTATTTATTTATTTATTTATTTATTTATTTATTTCCTACCCCAATTAATTTAACTCTGGTCAGCTAACAACATCGAAATAGCAAGTATAAAGTCACCAAGTTAACAAATTAACACATAAATAACAATAAAAAAGCATAACCTAATATGAAATCAAATATCAAACAAAATACAGACACACAACAAACAATCTATACATGCCTAATGATGCACCATTCAAATGATCTTATTATTCACAGAATTGCGGAATAACATTACAATTAAAAATTAAAGATTATAAATTTGACATGTTGAATCATAAGGTCTATTGATATAGGAAGTCTAAGAAAAATGTAATAAAAAATAATTTCTGAAAGGCCAGTAGAGTGGAGGTGTCTCCAAATTCTGATGACAAGAGGCTAGGTGCTCCTGCCAAAAATGCTCACCCTCTTGGGGAAACATTCCTTACTTCTTTCAGGCATGGTCACCCATAACATCAGCATTTGGGTGATCTGGAATAACATATTCCTCCCAGAAATAACATGGTCCTAAAACATATAGGGGGCTCCTGTGAGTTAGTGGTTAAGACGCTGAACTTGATGAATGGAAGGTTGGCAGGTCAGCAGTTCAAGACCCAAGTGCTGCATGATGGACTGAGCTCCTAAAATTGAAGTAGATAAATAGGTACTACTACGGTGGGAAGGTAAACAGCTTTCCATACACTCCGGTGTCTAATCATGCGTGTCACATGACCATGGAAACATCTGCAGATGCAGACAGCACTTCCTCTTTGGCAATAAATGGAGATGAGGACCTAACCCTAGAGTCAGATATGACTGGTTTTCAAGCAAGGGCAACCTTTACCTTTACCTAAACCATATATGTAGAGCTTTGTATGTTAATATCAAAACCTTGACCTTGGTCCAGTACTCTATGAGTAGCTAATGCAGGCTAAACAAGACTGGAGTAATATGGTCAAAACAATCAGTACAGTGGAACTTCATATAACGAACACCCCCTATAGTGAGAAAAAAAATCACATAACGAATAGGGTTGTTGTTGTTTTGTAAAATGGTGCAACGCAAAGTGATTTTTCCTATGGGAAAAAATTGTACAAGGAATATTCAATGGGAAAAACCACTTAGAGAAAAGATTCATTGTATGGTTTTTTTCCATAGGAAAATATGTTGTACAATT
The DNA here is from genome assembly GCA_030440675.1 of Furcifer pardalis. Taxonomy (NCBI): domain Eukaryota; kingdom Metazoa; phylum Chordata; class Lepidosauria; order Squamata; family Chamaeleonidae; genus Furcifer; species Furcifer pardalis. The sequence continues at coordinate 68,337,926 of CP126892.1, forward strand.
TTTCCTTAGGAAAAATCATACAATGAAAAAAATTGCATAGCGAACAGATGCATAGAATGAATTAAAATCATGATACTGGGTTTTACTGTACCTGTAATCAGTCTAGCAGCCACAATTTGTACCCACTGGAGTCTTTGTAGCAGCCTCAAGAATAATACCACACAGAGAGCATTGGAATAGTCAATCTTGGAGATTCTAAAGGCTTGGTTAATGATAGCATAGATATCCTGTGTCAGAAAGACCATGTGCCATGGCTGGAAAAATGTGGACTTAACCACAGAAGCCTCCTGCTGTTCTAAAGATAGCAAGGAGTTAAATTGCATGCCCAGATTACAGAAGCCCTCCTTTATTGGGAGGAGCATGCCCCTTAAATTAAGGGAAAATTTCCCAGTTTGATATTGGTTAATCACCACCAGCATGACTTATGTCTTGTCCAGATTCAGTTTCAACCTAGTCTCCTCCATCCACGCCATGCCACCTCCAAACAACCCTCCTAGCCAGGTACAGACAGCAGCATCTGCTGAGATGGGAAAGGAGACATAGAGCTGCATATTGTCAGTATACTGATGAAATTTAACTCCATATCTTCTGATGACATCACCAGCTATCTTACTTAGATGTTAAATAGTATCAAGGAGATGTCCAAAACCTGAAATGTCCTACAATTTTGTACCTAGGGATCTGACAACTCTTCCCAAGCTGTATCCTCTGGATCTGACCCTCCAAAAGAGACTGGGTCCAGGCAAAACTATACATTTAAGGTTAAAAGGTAAAGGTAAAGCTTTCCCTTGCTTGAAAGCCAGTCATATCTGACTCTAGAGTTCAGTGCTCATTTGTTTCATAGCCGAAAAGCCAGTGTCTGTTTGCTTCTGCAGACGTTTCTGTGGTCATGTGGCAGGCATGACTAGACACCGGAGTGCACAGAATGCTGTTTACCTCCCCACCTAAGTGGTCCCTGTTTATCTACTTGCAATTTCTTGCTTTTGAACTGCTAGGTTAGCAGGAGCTGGGACAAAAATGGGAGCTCATTTGATCCTGCAGTACTCGGGAATCAAACTGCTGACCTCTTGCCTTCCAGTCAGCATCTTAGCCACTTGGGCCACTGCAGTCCCTACATTTAAGGTTTACTTAACTTTAATCCACTTTTTAAATACATCCTGGATGTAATGACTCCAGCCCCAACTGCTTACCTGTGTTCAATTTAAATAACACTCTCTAACAGACTGAAGCATGAGTGATACTGAATTAATACTGAATTAAGATTTGCATCCGCAGTAGAACCTGGGAAACTCATTGTGAACAAATAGTCAAAACAAATAAAGAGGATATAATTAATAACTGAGCAATAGCCTCTGTAGATGAATTTCAGAGCTCCTGCCTCGATAAAGACTATGCATTACAGAAATCTGTGAATAGCAATAGAATTTCAGTGGATGGATGGATGGATAGATAGATAGATGGATGAATGGATGGATAGAACGAACGAATGAACGAACGAACGAACGAACACACACACACACACACACACACACACACACACACACACACACACACACACACACACACACACACACACACACCTACTGTAATAATGGCTTCTGTGGATTCATATTTTTTTAAATTTAGTTTCCATCCATTAATAATCTTACCTGTATGTAACATAAATGATAGCTGCATGCAACATAAATGATAGCACAGAATTGCATATTAAGGACCCTTTGATTGCACTGCAAACAAAAAGAAAGACATCTGAACCTGGTGTGCTATCAGAGCTGCTGCTGCCACCAGCAAGTAGAATTTTTCAGCCACCTGCCACTGAATTAAGACCAAAAAGGCTCGTCATTTTAGATGAACCTTAGGACTAGATGCATCTCTTCATCTTGTCCTTTCCTGGCAAAAGGTTTAGCTGTCCTTCTCTGTAGTCTACTTGGCAACATTTTCAGAGCTGGTGTGGCCAATATTACAGTTTTGGAATTTAATCATGGATCCTTTTCCACTTTAAATTTAAATTATTCAGCCCTGATCTTTCACTAAATCCAAGATAAACCAATCATGCTGGGTAGCATTTATTTATATCATTCCATTCAGTTTCAGATGCTTGTCTAGAGAGATGATACACAGAGCTAGTAAGTGGCATGGCAAGAATATGACCTGCCAGGGCACTGAGGAGACATTGCTTGGTAAATTTAATCTCCAAGCTGCCCTGAATCTAACAACTTGCTTGAAACAATTATTCCAAATCCCCCTTTGGCAATAGGAGTCATCTCTTTCAAATGGCTTATGCCAGATCACCTGTGCACAATTTAAAGCAAAAACTAGCTATCTAATGTTATTTGCTGTTGAAACTATACAGATGTCTCCTCTGTTACCACCACAAAATGTATGCCAGCTGCAACCATTTATTGGATTGGTCAAGTATTCCACAATTTTCTTCTAAAATGTCAGCTCTGATTCATCCTCAGGCTGTGGGGCTGTCTGATGCAGTTAAACAGAACTGGAGTCAGTAGTACTGTTAGGTTTCTGTTAAGAAGAAATAAAATCAGCTCTGTTGATATATTAAGCTTACTATGAATGAAAGAGTAGCCTTGGTAAACTGGCTGTTCCTTTTAACCTCAATTACAATAACTAGAAGAATGGGGTACACAGAAAGTTCCTCCTCCAAGATTGTGGATAATTTTTACATTTTTGAACCAGGGTTGGGCATACCATGGCCAATGGTTTTTTTTGGCTAATCTTTCTTACACTTGATCAGGACATTAAAGAAGAACTGAAAGAATGTCTAGCCTGAGCTTAGAGAATGCCCTGAACTATGTAGGCAAATTGCTTTTAATAACTACTGGCAACATTTCCAACAGTTTTAGGACAGCTAAAAAGCTGTTGAGAAATGTTTAATTAGAAAACATCAGCCTATCACCTGTAATTATTTGCTTTTGAATATCATGAGCCATGGTCATATAATTGCTAGTTGGTTCATTCATGTCATTTTATTATTGGTTTTAATCATTAAGGTCCTAAATGGTTTGACACCTGGGTACAACCTAGCGGGAGTGGGCAAGCAGTTGATCTGGACCTCCTCATATATGCAGCTTTCATTTCACTTTTTAGAACTGCAGGTTTTTCGTCATATGATTCCTCTTCAAAGAAGTCTGTTATTCTTTTATTAAAATGTTTTAATTTTCTTTTGAGTTACTCCTGGTCAATAGCTTGCTTCCCTGTTGGTTGTTCAAAATCCCTGTTTGAGGCTTAAATTTCCCTTTGATTTCTTGGACCTTCTAGAAGAGTTCTCTTCTTCTCTTCTTCTTCTTCTCTTCTATCTCTTTACACTGGTTATTGTAATAGTTTTCTTTGTCACTACATGCCAGTCACTGAAAGATTGGATTGAAGGTTCTAACCCAGTGTTTCCAACTTTCATTTTTTGCACTTCAATTCCCAGAAGCCTAAGTCAATTCCCCAAAACTCTGATCAGCCAATGTACTGACTTAGGCTTTTGGGAATTGAAGTCCCCCTGTGGGGCATGGGTCCCACATTGTGAAACACTGTAATCTAACCCCATTGCTAACATCTTTTGCTTTTCTAATCCTTCCTTTGCAGTCTTGTTTCAGTAGAGATAATATAGCTTCTCCATCCTCTGCTTCCAATTATGAAGTCTATCCTCACAGAATTCTATGAGTCATTCTCCTGCTTCATTTCTGTCCCATACACAATTAAAATAACCCAATTAGTATACTGAATATTGCAAGGAAACCATTCTACCATCTTTATGAGGTTATTGTGATGAAAATGAAATAAGGATAACATATAAGAAGTATGCTTATTAATATGAACACTGAAATAAACAATTCTTCATAGTCATAAATAACATTATTTTCATTATTAAGAATCATGGTGCAATATACTAATCTAAGAGCTGATTTCAAAATTAAAATGTATACCAGCCGTAGTGTTCTGTAGACTAAGGGACAATCTTGTAGCCACTGGAAGACAAAACCTCCAAACGGTTTGACAGATAGGTCAAGTAAAGTATAACTTCAGTTATTACTGGAAGAAGAAGCTGTGGAGGGCATGTGTGGTCTAACACATGGAAAGATAACTAAGTTTGACATGGCTAGGACACATCACCAGTGAGGAAGAAAGAAATTTGACAAGCAAGGCACTGAAGTAAAACCCATAAAGAAAACTATTTAGCAGGCCTGCCGGCAGTTAAAAACTGTGTTAGACGAGGAAAGGCCAGTTACTCTCAGGTGAAAAGAGAGGTGTTCTCTAGTGATCCAGAAAGGACTATGAATGTATCACAAAAGGAGATTGTTTTGGGATAACATGTGTTTGTAGCAAATTCCCTTATTTTTCTTCCGGTAAAATTAGTTGAAATGTGAAAGGTAAACACTGACACACATTAACCACCTATAAGTGTGAGTGACTTTTTCTCAGAACCATTATTTCACTTCACTGTCTTCCCTGCCACAAATAAACTCATGACTTTTCCTCCTCCCAATGAAACTTTTGTTTCAAAAGGAGGGGAATGTACCTCTTCACTTCAAAAGTTATACAGTAAGAAGAGGTGAGCAGGAGAGCTGAGATGACAAAGATTTCTTGTCAGCTGCAAGGAGAAGCCCTGGCCTCAGTTTGCTCAAGTGGATGAAAGAGGCCTGTAGTTCTTTACATTGACAACTTTGTTCATTTGAAAAAAACTATTTCAAAGCCTACCCTGTGAGACACATAAAATGGAAGAACCACCTGTGTCTGTAACAATCAGGAAGGTGCATGCTTGCTTCCACAGATAAGTATCACTTGAAGGTGGAAGTTTTCCTGGAAGGCAACAGCAATGATCACACAAAAAATAACAGCTTTTTTATTCTAATGCTTAAAGTTAGCATTTCCTCTTCAGAAATTGTATACGAATCCACACCTTCTGGAGGCGAGATCTGTTGTAAATATATATAACACCTTCTGTTTTTCACCACTATAATGCTTATTTTAAAACTAGCATTCTATTCAGCAAATAACTAGGTAGAAGAAATTTTGCTTTGATAAAGGTAATGAGTAGAGGGAGGGGTGACCAATGGTCTCAGCAGAGGGGCATTTCACTCTGAAATGACAACATTGTATGAGAATTGTGAACTAAGGAAGATGCTTCCTGAACAAACACTACTGTTACTTCATACATGTTGTCTAAAAAGAGGCCAGGAAATTTTTGCAGTTATTTTGGTGACTCCTGATCTTTCTGTTTTCACATCATCTTTTCATTGCTGGTTCTTGCTAGCATTTGGCTGGTTAGCATGCATGCTGTCTTGAAGCACTCTGAACCTGAACTTACCCAGGAAACACATGATTTGGTATTACCTTAACTTGTGCTTGTTCTATCCTTCTTGACATTTGGGGATTAGAGCTAATGGAGGTGGGGTCCACTTAGGCACTGGGAAGTAGGAATAGGTGACTGATTACTAGCAGTTTTCCAAGGAGGAAAATTATTCAAATCAGAAATTAGGCAGGGAATTTAAAAAATCAATAAAGATATTCTCTGACTTAGTTGAGAACCATTTCAGTCCATAATGGGTGACTTGCCTTTTTCATTCTGTGTTTTGCTCACAGAATAAATATCAAGCCAGAGCTAATGCCTAATGCAAATATGGTTCTTATCTGCAGCATAAACTCATTGCTTGCATGTTTGAATATATTACCATAGATCAGAAACTTTATAGACAGAACTTGCATCTTACTTCAAAATACCTCAGCCTGCATTGTTTTTCACTGGCATTAGTTCATGCTCTTAGCTGAATTTCACTGGCTAATCATGAAGTACATTGATCTTTGATAGATTGATTGTTTCTTTTCTTATTGATATTGGGTCTGGCAGGATGTAACCCACAAGTTTCTCACCCTTGATCTATACAATGGATCTCAGGATGAAACTACATAGAATTTGTCAATATGTGCTTGCTATCAAAGATACAGTTTTATATCTCTGTGAATGATTTTTAGTTAAAACAGAATACATTTTAAAGAGCAGAAAGATCTTCAGGAAGTGTATTATATAATTCTTTGAAACCTGATTGTGAGGGGAGAGGGAGAAGATTTCACACTCTCAGGTAAGACTCATTCCTTCCTTCCTTATCATCCAATATGTGAAAGGCACTACAAACAATACCCCCAACAATCTAATTCAACACAGATACAAAACCTACCCATAACACACAACATTGATGATAAACATGACAAACAAACAGGCAACAGTTAAAGCCTAATTAAAAACCTGTACAAGGCATTCCGGGGTGGTGGTGTGTGAGTTTGATTTTAATGGCATCCTTCAAAAAATCTGTTTTTACTGCCTTCTTAAAAGTCTGGAGGATCCCTGATGGAAGAAGAGGCAAAGTTTCTTGTGGCTCAACTGAATGTGGAAAGGGACATGAAGAGAATACAGGCAAATAGGCCCAGAAAAGGAGTAAAACCCAGCTAGTAAGACAGTACCAGGGGATAAAAATCACTTTCTTGGCTGTCCTATCTTTTTGAAATTGAACCAATGGAATTTACAGAAAAGTTGACCCACCAATTTCCCATTGATTTAATGGGCACACAGTAGTGCAATTTACAACAGCAAGCAACAGGATTTTAGCTACTATATAATTAACATGTGCAAGGTTGTGATGGCCATTATTTCTTTTCACAGACAAGATAGGGCTTTTTTCACATCTCCTATTCATGATGAAGATCTTTTGTTATTTCAATCACAGCTTTGCATTCAGTAAAACACTACAGATGTAAAGAAGACATGAATATATTTTCTGTCATTAGCCATTAAATGTATCCTCACTGTGAGGATTAGAGGGGTACTGCTTAGGAGAGTGCAGTGCATAATACTGTACTCCCATCTTCACATCCAAGGTCTGTTGATAAGGATTAGAGTAAAGCTTATTCATGGGATTTTAAATATTTACCATGTATCTATTTGCACAGGCTCACTTAAAAGAGGTTAAACACTTCGCTAAATACCCATGAATGTTCATAGTGGTTCATTAGAAGTCTACTTTAACAGTCAGCAAACAATTGGAAAGAATTAACAACCATTATACCTGAGGGAAGAAAAAGCACTATCTCATTTACTCGAAAATAGGACTACAGCTACAAACAATCATGTACACAAGTGATTAATTCTTGTAAAGAGAATTATAGCTTCATGACAGTGCAACCATGTTATTGTGCAGCAGAGCAAATCAACATTCTACAAGGCAATTCTGAAAATAGGGGCACTTCAAATAAAAAAAATAACTTTGAAATTTGACTTAACATCAGCATCAAGTCTGGAATGGTTATAGCATACATTCTGTTTCTGGTTTGTGCGACATTTGAAAAAGTTTGGGCAAAGGGTTTACAAGTTATGATTTATTTATTTATTTTAAAAGGAAAAATGTTTTGCTCCCATTCAGAAATATTTACTTACTTGGATTTAGACCCTCCCATTGTATGTAGCATATTGGACATCAAGGGATCTCCAGCAGCTTCAGTCTTGGGTGAGCACTTTGACATCTTCCCTTGTCATTTCCAGGGTCTTCAGTTCATCCATGTAGGTGCTTTGCCATGTATTTCAAGGCTGTCCTTGATGTTGTTTGGTTAGTAAGGGTCCAATTCACTGCCACTTTAGGTATCCTGTTTTTCTCCATATGGAAAAAATGGCCTGCCATTTGCAGTCTTCTTCAAGCAATGATGTTATGTAATTTGCATGAGTCACTCCTTCAAAGCAACTTCTCTTAAGTAATTTGGTCAAAATAGTGAAACTTTAAAATTTGGTGGAGACACCTCTGCTGGAAGTCATTAAGTCTCTTGTTGATACTTGCTGACACCTTCCAAGTCTTACAGGCATAGATGGATGTCAGGATCACTGTTTTGTTGTTCAGTCGCACAGTCGATTCCGACCCTCTGCGACCCCATGGACCACTGACCGCCAGGCACTCCTGTCCTCCACCATCCCCCTCAACTCGCTCAGCTCTGTGTCCATTGTCTCCACGATACCATCTAGCCATCTCATCTTGGGCCGTCCCCTTCTTCTTTTGCCCTCGACCCTTCCAAGCATCAAAGCTTTCTCAAGTGAATCCTCTCTTCTCATTTGATGTCCAAAGTACTTTAGCCTCATCTTTATTATTTGACCTTCTAAGGAACAGTCAGGGATGATTTCTTCTAAGATTGACCTATTTGTTCTCCTCGCTGTCCATGGGACTCTCAAAACTCTCCTCCAACACCACATCTCAAAAGCGTCTATTCTTCTCCGTTCAGCTTTCCTAATGGTCCAACTCTCGCAACCATACATTGCAACAGGGAATACCATTGCCTTGACTATGCGAATTTTTGTTTTCAATGTGATGTCTCTACTTTTCACTATGCTCCCCAGGTTTCTCATCGCTTGCCTCCCAAGAATCAGTCGCCTTTTTATTTCATGGCTGCAATCACCATCTGCAGTGAGCTTAGATCCTAAGAAAGTAAAATCTGTCACTGCTTCTACTTCTTCCCCATCTATTTTCCAGGGACTGATAGGGCCTGTTGCCATTATCTTGGTTTTCTTGATATTGAGTCTCAAGCCAGCTTTTTCACTTTCTTCTTTCAACCTAATTAGGAGCTTCTTTAGGTCCTCCTCACTTTCTGCCATGAGGGTGGTATCATCTGCATATCTCAAATTGTTGATGTTTCTTCCAGCAATTTTGATCCCAAATTGTGATTCCTCCATTCCTGCATTGCGCATTATGTGCTCTGTGTATAAATTGAATAAGCATGGTGACAAAATGTAGCCTTGTCTTACTCCTTTTCCTATTCCAAACCACTCCGTCATTCCATTTTCTGTCCTAACTGTTGCTTCTTGATTCATGTACAGATTTCTCATGAGGCATATAAGGTGTTCTGGTATTCCCATCTCCTTAATTATTTGCCACATTTTGTTGTGGTCGACACAATCAAAAGCCTTCGTGTAATCAATGAAACAGAAGTAGACTTGTTTCTGATATTCCTTTGTTTTTTTCATGATCCATCTTATGTTGGCGATGTGATCTCTAGTCCCCCTGCCTCTTCTGAAACCCGCCTGCACTTCTGGTAATTCTCTCTCCACATACTGTTGCAGTCTATCCTGTATTATCTTGAGCATCACCTTGCTAGCGTGAGGGATGAGCGCAATTGTTCGATAATTTGAACATTCTTTGGCATTACCCTTTTTGGGGAGTGGAACATATACAGATCTTTTCCAATCCTGTGGCCATTGTTTTGTTTTCCAAATCTGCTGGCATATAGAATGCAATAATTTGATTCCATCATCTTGTAGTGCTTTGAAAAGTTCAACTTGGATACCATCAACTCCACTGGCTTTGTTGTTTGCAGTGTTTTTTAGGGCCTTTCTGACTTCACTCTCTAGAATGTCTGGCTCATGTTCAATGTTCTCATCATTGTGATTATCAGGGGTGTTGAGGTCCTTTTTGTATAGTTCCTCTGTGTACTCTTTCCATCTTTTCTTAATCTCTTCTGCATCTGCTAACTCCTTGCCATCTTTGTCTTTTATCATGGTCATTTTCGCTTTAAATGTTCCCTTGAGTTGAACAAATTTTAATTTTCAGCAATATAGATGGCAAAAAAATCAGCATTTATTCATTCTCCATAAAACTGCTGTTGATTTTCCAATACAATGTTTGACATCCATCCCTACATCTCCATTATGAGTGATCACACTGCCCAAATAAGTAAACCTCTCCACTTTCTACAGCTGGTGTGACCTGAGTATGGTTCTCTGTCTCACAGTTGTGGAGTTCACATGCATGACCTTCAATTTCTTGGCATTTATCCTAAGGCCAATTTTCTTTGCTTTTCTGTCCAGGGCAGTTGTCACCTGTTGTTGTTTCATCTTCCTCAAGCAAGTGATGTCATCAGCAAAATCTAGGTCACCAAGGCAATTTTGGTCAGACAAAAAGAATGCCTGTTCTAGTTCTTGCTGATCATCACATAACATAGTCAAGGGCCATGAGGAAGAGTAACGGAGGTAGAATACAGCCTTGCCTAACCCCAGTGGTAATCTCAAAGATGTCCATATGACTGTTCTCAGTCTTAACACAGCAGCTTGATCATAGGTATACATCTTTAAAGATGGTGATGAAGTTTGCATTTCAGAAATAAGTTCATATAAATTGAAAATGCCAATCATCTTGAATGGATGACCCCACCCACTTTTATATTTGGATAGAATCCTATGGGAAGATGCAAGATTTTCAGGAAGCAACAGCTATCCACATTGGTTCAATTCATACTCTTAGGAATAAGAAAATATTAGTAACTTCTCACTATTTTCTTATCTGTACAGTGTTTTAAAAGTACGATGATACTGAGGAAACAAAGGTACTACACAATGTTAAAATTAGAACTAATTTTAATTATTTGGGTATTAATATAGAGGACAATATGCAAGATTTAAAGAAACTGAGTTATGATAAAAAGAAAATAGAGATATAAAGTTTATTGGAAAATATACCAAACTAACTTATCTTGGCTTGGAAGAGTAGCAATATGCAAAATGAAAGTTTTGCCTTTAATAAACTATTTAATAGCTATGGTTCCAATAAATATCACAGATAAGGAATTAAAGAAATGGCAAAATATGGTAGATAAGTTTTATAATGGGAATAAAAAAGAAAGAATAAGCAAAAGTTTTTGGTATATCCCTCTAAAAGGGGGACGATTGGGAATCCCTAATATTGGAGCCTATTACGGTATATAGCTTTCCAAGTTAAAGAAATATTAAGGTTGATGTTTGAAGAATAAATAGTATGGAAAGACACAGAATATAGAGAAAAGAGAAATATAAAACAAGTTTTTTTCAAGATTGGAATCTAAGTCTTATTTAAAAAATGCAAAATATGATTTGCAGAAATAATTTACCAATTTGGCAACAAATTAAAAAAAAGATTTATGTCCTGGAATACCTTTACTGGTGAAGATTAATGAAATAGTACAACTTACCAGTTAAATTGAAAAAGGAGGACTTGGATGAGCTGGAGGGAGAAGGATTGAAAAATTAAAAGGACTGAGTAAAAAAAATTAGGAAAGAGAAGAAAGAGAAGAGAGTTATAAGGTATGCCAGTTGAATTGGATAAAAAAAAATACAGATGGAAAAATGGACAGAGGAATGGGTGCAGAAATGGAGAGAATTTGGTCAATGGACAAGTCTTAAAGAGATTATTTATCAACTACATCAGAAAAAAAAATCATTTAAAGTTATAGTTAGTAAGATTTACACAATCCTAATAGAATAGAGAATTCCCCAGAGATCTCTGAGGGAAATATGGGAATTGGATCTGAAAAGTCATATAACAGTGTCAGAATGGAATCCAATATGAAGTCAAAGAATTATGAAAAAATTATCAGGAAGAATCAAAGAACATTGTTATAAGGTAATCTGGAGGAGTTATATTACCCTATAACCTACTATGAATCTGGATATAAGGGAGCATGTTGGAGAGGTGATAAATATCCTGGGAATTTTTCCACCTATGGTGGGAATGTAAGGAGGTGAATAAAATGTGGATAAATGTTTTTGAAGAAATCAATAATACACAGTATTATCACTTAGAATACAATTGTGTCCAGGATCGCTTTGTTAAATGATTTGGGAGGATTAAAACTCCATAAACATAAAAAAAAACCCTTTATTGTTATCATGGTGACAGTTGTGAGAATTTTAATAGCCAGGAGTCAGAAATCATATGAATATTTAGGTTTAGAGGAATAGTACAAGGAAACTGATGATTAATGATACATTAATGTGCAAATTGAAACTGGAAAGAGGTATAATTAAAGAAAGTGAATTTGAAAATATTTGGAAAGAATGTATTGAATATACCTTGGGGAAAACTGAACATGAACATATGATATTTTGGAGATAAGTGAAAAGATAGCTTTAATATGTGCAGTTGGTTTGAGTAACTGCTTTGGAAAAGTACTATTGTTCCCCGGGTGATGGGTATACACCAGGGGTTCCCCAACTATGGCCTGTGGGCTGAACTCAACCCATGCCATGACACCATTCCATCCAGCCCATTGCCAACTCCCCCATACCCGGAAGTGGAAGCAGCATTTTTATGTTAACCATAAAACACACACATGCATGTTCAAATGCATCCACAGCTGATGTGTTTACAGCTGTAAATGCACCTGTTTCTGCAGGTGTGGTCTGGCCTGCTCAGCTGTTCCGGGGACATGGTCAGGCCCACATCACAAAAAGGATGGCCACACCTTGTATACACTGTATTTGTATTATGTTAACTTTGTTTGTAATATTTTTTGTTTTTTTTTTAAGAATGATTTTTTTAAAAAAAAGTATGATGTCCAGATATTATATAATGTGAATAAATTGAAGGAATTGATAGACACATTTTTTAAAATCACATTTGTGTTCTTTGATCATTATCAAAGGTGTCAAACAAAGTTCACAATCTCGTATTTAATCATACCCCTAGATTCATTGTGATCTGAACTTTTGGCATCAAGCATACTCAGGACAGCTAGAAGAGAAGGATTTTTCCACTGTTCTTTTAGTTCAGTCTTCTTTATTGCTACCAAGGGCTAATATTAATAACATTTATCTAGCAATTTACATTTTTATTAACTAATTAATCTTCCTAGCACCACATTATGCACATTAAATACTTAACTTGCCAGGCCCATGTTCAATCCTCTATTCCAGAGTTTTACATTTCTACTAAAATTACCTTTAGCTGGGCAGTAGAATTACAGAGAACCACAGAGAATAGCTATACTGTATTCAATAACACTGTGAGACATTAGTAGGAGAAGGAATAAAACTAGTAACCAGCCAATGAAAGTGATAAAAACAACTGACATCAACTAGCAGTAGAGAGGGAAAGAACATGAAGCAAAGAAAGGCAGGGCTCTCTTTGCATTCAGAGGCTGTAAGGCCAGGGTGCCCAAACTCTTTGGGCCAGAGGCATAATCATGCCCCTGGAACAGCTGAGTGGGCCAGACCACACACCCCAGAACTGGGTGTGTGTGCACATGCATGGCCATTTTACTTCCTGGTTTGGTGTGGACGATTCTGTGCATGCACGAAAAGTGGCCGTTTTACTTCTTGGTTTCGCACGAATGCTTTTGCACATGTGCAAAAGTGGCCATTTTACTGTGCAGAAGCATCCATGCCAAACCAGAAACTAAAATGGCCACGTTTGCACATGCGCAGAAGCGTTCATATTTACTTCCTGGTTTGGCAAGGGCATTGTGGGCCTGATGGAATGTTTTCATATCTGGCCCATTGGCCATAGTTTGGGCATGCCTGCTGTAAGGAGTGAGAGACTAGTGCTGGGTAGACAGTAACTCCACCCCAGTAAAAAATCTCTAAGTAATTTATACTACATTCAACATACAAGTTTGTTAGAAAACTCCAATATCTTCCCAGTCTCAGTGGCTCCAGAGCAGACAAAACATGACTTGCCTTCATTGCTAGGTAGCTCTGCACCACTTCAAGCAGGGGAATAAATTGAAAAAAAAAAGATAGATACAGTATTTATTGGTCATTCATAGAGTCATGGATGGCTAATTAATGTTGTTCATCAACTAGAACATTTACAAGTCTCCTCCCAAATCCATGTGTTTATGCCTACATTTATGTATTATATATTAGAGTAAATGTATGAAATATCTAGTCCAACCCGCTCCATCATTATATTCATCATTACCTTTGGAGTCAGGTCTCTTAAATAAATAGGGGTTTGAACTTCTTTGGATAGCCTCCACTCTCTTTTCAAGTTCATCATCCTCCACATGTAGGAGGATTACAAAACTGAGGTCAGAGGGGGCAGGGCTAAAACACACTCTTGGTTGTGTGTATATGTTGTGAGTTCACCCTAATGCCTGAGTGGGACATATGCACATTCATTTCATTTCATTTTGCACTTGTATATCCCATTGTTATGACAGTGTATATAATAAAATGTTTTAAATCCACATCAGAGGACTTACTTCAGAAGCGACAAGTGTGGTATTTTGCCATTAGCCATAATGTTTCTACCCCATCAGCTTTCCCATCCTGATGGATGGATGTTCCATGTTTATCACATCATCAAATAGGGGAGACAGGCAACCAAAAATGACTGGATTGGAAAAGACAGCGTCTTTGCTTCCTGACACATGTTGGTTTGAATTTTCTGTCAAGAGAATTTGCCATAACTAATAACAAGAGGAGCAAGGTCTGCTCACCCTTTTAATATGCTTTTTTTTTTTTAAATTCTTCTATTGAGATGTCTTTGAAGTAAAACAGTAGACTAGCTCAAACCCACTTCAAAAATGGTGACTGACTACAAATATTTAAGTCAGTCATTTGTAAAGACAATTTCCCTGGAAGGAGAGTTTAACTTGAAGGTGACAAGAATAAAGAATTACTGTCTTTTCCAATACAGTTCAGTTTAGCCTCTACATTCAGGGTTTTGATGTTCGTAGAATTAACTCCACCTTCTGATATGGAGTACCATGAGCTTTGAACTCATGACTATTAAGAAAGTAGCTACAGTTACTACTTATATTCAATTCTCTGGGAATTATATCCAAATGAATTCTATAGGCAGCTAAGTATAAAACTCAACAGATACAAACAGACACAAATATTAAAGACCTAGGACAGACAGACAGATGAATGTATATACACTAAATTTAATTTGTTAGGCATTGCCACAAACATTCAGCAAACATCCCATGCAAATTTTCTTTTTTTATATATATATAATTTTTATTGGGTATATAAAGTAATACAAAACAAGACACATACATAAAACAAAATGAATTGCATAACTGAAGAATATAAACAGAGAATTCAAAAAAGAAAATATAATCTCTCATATATAACAATACTACATTGTTAACATCCATCAAAAATTATTACCTCATTATAAAACACTATTTACTACATCAATCTCCAAACTATATTTCCATCTATCACCTCATAACCAATATATGTTATTCTCTATCTCAATTTTTCTTCTTATCTTTAAAACCACCCTTGTGATATATACAATGTCCGGGGATTTATGTTTACTTATGTTTTCCAAAAGTCATTTTGCACAAATACAGGGGATATGACCTGATTCTTTACTGTTACATAATCAATAAAAGGTTTCCAAGTCCTCCAGAAGTTGTTACCAGTTACTTTACCCTTTTTAAAGCAAATTTTCTACCACCATACTTTTCATTATGGGAATAATGTAGAAGTTTTGAGAATCTCGAGATCGAGATATCACGCTACAATGTATGAGGAAAGTTTCAGGACTGAAGATTGGCATTAAAAATAATGCAACCTTCATGTTAAAACTGACCATAATTGAGGAGTTCTGGGCTAGAACCATAACATATCGGCTTACTGTACTCAAATATGGAAAGTTTAGACATACCATTATATTCATTCTTCACAAAGAATAACATATGAGAAAATGCAATCAAATACAAACAAAAAAAATATCACCTATCTGCTCTGGTCAAATAGGTAGACAAATGACATATGTATACATATCCATAGCTTCAGAAAGAAATATAACTACAGTCAAACCTCGCATAAAGAGCGCCCCGCTTAAAGAGTAACTTACTTAAAGAGCAGAATTTTCTCTGACTGTTCGCTTCGCTTAACAAATAAAACCAACCAAAAACTCGCTTAACAAATAGATCAGGGTTTGCAATCCCTCTCACAATTGGTCACTTACAATGGTGTTTTGCTTAAAGAGCAAACTCGCTTAAAGAGCAATCTTGTGGAACGCATTATGCTCTTTAAGTGAGGTACAACTGTATCAGCCATACCAATAATGTGTTGTTGTTGCTATATAGTAGCTGTCAACATATAGCAACCTCATGAATAATGATCACCAACATTTCTATCCTCAACAACTCTTCTTAGCTATTGTAAACTCAAGCTTATGACTTCTTTAGGGAGTAAATCCATCTCATAGTTAGTCTTCCTTTTTTCTGCTGCCTTCAAACTTTCCCAGCATTATTTTTTCCAGAGAATCGTTCAAAGAATATTGCACTTTTAACAGAATCAGTCTTTGTAGTCTAAAACAATTCTATCAGTAACTCATCTATACCTGGTGATTTATTTATTTTTTGGAGTTTTCAGAACAGCTTCCATTTCACTTTCTGGAAAATCAGGTTTTTCAACATAGGATTCTTTTATCTCTTCTACATAAATCTTCACAATACTTTCTCACCTTCTCTTTATTTTCTCCTGGTCAGATAGTATGCTCCCCTGTTAGTCCTTCATTAGTCCTAATTTAAGTTTATATTTTCTTTCAATGTAATTGGATTGGACTGTGATGGCTCAAGTGGTTAAGACACTGACTGGAAGGTGGCAGGTCAGCAGTTTGAGACCCAAGTGCTACATGACAAAGTGAACTCCCATCTCTGTCCCAACTCCTGCCAACCTAGCAGTTCGAAAAGAATAAGTTGCAAGTAGACAAATAGGTACCATTTCAGTGGGAAGGTAAACAGAGTTCTGTGCACTCTGGTGTCTAGACATACCTGCCACATGTCCATGGAAATGTCTGCATACACGGACAGCATTGGCTCTTCAGCTATAACCAGAGATGAGCACTGAACCCTAGAGTCAGATATGACTGGCTTTCTAGCAAGGGCAACCATTACCTTTACCTTACTTGGAAGAGACCTCTTTGGTTTTACATTTTGTTATTTTCCTCTATGTTTATGTGGATTTTTGGAGCTTTTGTTTATCCATAACATGCCACAAGTATTTAAAGAGAAGCAAACAAAATTTTAGGTTAACTACTGGTTCTGGATGACAGAATTCAAGACAATATTTAGTTTCTTGAGTCTCCAAAAAGATTAAATTCATTTCAAAATGTTTTGTGAGAGAGCATTAGACTCATCTAACTCACTTTTAAATCTAAATTTATGGTAGATTAATTCATTTCTACCACAGCTTTCCCTCTGCAGTTCTGAAGACACTCTGACACAATCCTTGTCTGGGTCCATGTCTGTATATGTGTTACTGGTTCTCTGTGAAGAGCATGTTTTTGCAAAAGAGGAAATGAAACCTGTAAGATCAGATCATAGACTTGTTGCTATGCCAGGACAGAAGGGCATCAAACACAGTTTGCATAATTGTGTCCCCCACCCCACCCCACCACCGGTAGAAAGCCCCCCATTCTAGAAAAACATATGAACATGGACATTTTGTGATTTTACAGGTCATCTTAGTTGCCCACTGCTGCTCCGTTGTAAAGTACAAATCTCTCTAAATAAGCTTTCAAAGTTATGATATATAACTCATCTACACCTGGTGATTTATTTATTTTTCTCAGTGCTCTCGGAACAGCTTCCCTTTCTTGAACTGTAGGTTTTTCATCATATTAAAAAGCACACACCATATACTACTTTTTTTGCATAACTGGCAACGGATGATCCAGGAGGAAAATAGGTGTGGTTACATTTATTAGCACTCTACAAAGCATAGGTTAGATAAAATATGTAAAATGTGGAACATGTAATAATGGTAAAAGCAGCAGGGCCATGCTCCACAGCTATTATTTGAACTATATTCCCCAATATACTTTTAAGGAGCTAAGTAAAATTCTTTTTAAAAACTGTGTGGGTGTGGGTGTCCATTCATCCCATTGAGGACACACACACCATTTGAAGAAATAAAATTTCACATAAAAAGCAACCTTTTATTTTGCTCCATTTGTTAGCTCCCTGTTAGTTTTGCCATCCAAGTCTAAAAAAGATTTAATCTTTGACTGACTGAAATAAAACTCTGCTTTCACTCCTTTTTATTGATCTAGATTTTTTTAAAATCTACCTCACTCCAATATTTATATCAAAACTATTCACCTGACAAGCCTTTGCTAAATAGGGTCAACAACCTTGGGAACATAAGGCAGCAAAACCCTGATGTTATGGTGGGGGTGAAGCGGGATCTGTCAGCGTGGTTCACGGAAAATAGATGTAAAAGGTTGCCTTTTCTCAAATGAATGATCAAAATAGATTAATTTCAATGTTCAATGTACTGTGTAAGACTCAGATGTAAAGGAGCAAAAGATGGTTCTGAATATTCAGCTTCCTCACAGTGGAGAAAAATAGATGGCTCGAAGGTTTTTCTAAATTATTTTTATTTTATTATTGTTGTTGTTCTGTGTGCTTGTTTTAAAAGAAGTATAGGGCTCACCTTTTTGCATGCAGGTCAGAAACCTCCATGGGAGCTAGATAAGCATTTTGTAAACACTTGTATGATAATACATTTAATGCAGCAGAGAGAATTCACTGAGCTGACTAATTGGTTTTCATTTAATATGAATGCAGACAATAATCACTTTGTGGGAAATGCTGGGTGTATACACATCTTCTACAGCTGCAGGTGGATATACTGCATCCTGCAAAATATGATTATGGCCACAGCTGTACTAACATTTTCCTATATCGTGAAACAGAAGGGACCACAAAGAAAATTATTTAAATATATACTTAAGTACTCATTTCCAAAGCAGGTGCTCAAGGGCAATATTTATTTATTATTATTTATTACATTTCTAAACATTTCTATTATTATTTATTACATTTGGGTGGTATCCCACTCTAGGGATTAGTTAGCATAGTTGCTAACTAATTTTATTAAATACTTTTTTGATTGTATTTCTAGCAGTGGCTTGCAAATTAATGAACTGTAATCATTGCTAGTTTGTTTATACTGTACTCACATTCTCCTAATGATAATTGTTGTTGTCATATCATCGCTATCACATCATCTCCAAATTATGATGATCCTATGAATGTGAGATCTCCATAATGTTCTGCCCTCAGCAACCCTGCTCAGTCCTTGCAAGTGAAAGCTTGAGGTTTCACTTAGACCAGGGGGTCCCAGCCAAAGGCCTGTGGGCTGAATCCAGCCTATGGTGCAATTTCATGTGGCCCTCCACCCCTCCAAGGGCATTTGAGAAAGAATTGGCTGCTCCTTTGAAGCTGTTGGGACAAAATGGCCACCCCATCATGCAGGAAGGGCAAAATGGCCATCCGGCCCTTGAAGCTGACTGAGAGAGTGTGACCCAGCCCTCAGTTTGAAAAGGTTGGGAACCCCTGCCTTAGACCATCAGTCTAACTCACATTTTGTCTTCCTTTCTTCCTGCTGTCTTCAACCTTTGCCAGGATTATTGTCTTTTCCAAGGAATCATGCCTTCTCAGGATGTGCTCAAGGTAGGACAGCCTTTGTTTCATCATTTCCATCCTCTCCAGAGATAGTTCAGGCTTGATTTCCTCTAGGATCCACTTGTTCATCTTTCTGGAAGATCAGGGATCCATAAAGTTCTCCTGCAGCACCATACTTCAAACAAATCATTGTTTTCTTCTCATCTTTCTTTACTGTTCAGCTCTTACACCCATTACATAGTGATCAAGAATACAAGGAGGTGGATGATCTTGGCCAGAAATGAAATGAAAAAAGAGAAAGATCCTTTCAGACCAACACTCTATTCAAATACATGCCTCAAACTCTACACATTCACTATTTATTTCATCCCTTTTTTTCATTGAAAGTGTTGGTTAGCCATTTCAACAGGTACATTGACTTAACAGCTGTTGTTTACACAACAACCACTTAGGAGATAACAGAAATCTTGGGTTATCCCTGGTTGTGTCTCTAATAGATGGAAAACTCAAATTTCTGCTTAAGTGATTAACATCTGACATAAATTGTGTATACTGATGGAAAAGATCACCCTGAACATACATACTCAAACAAAACTGTCTGCAAATGGTTAGCACTATAGTGACATTCCATATTATGTACTTTGTTTTGCCAAATGTGACTCTGAATCAAAGTTCAAGAAAGCAGGGTCTTAAAATGGTAATACAAAATATCACAAAACTCATTGTGCCCTGTTTTTAGTTCAGTGGGAAGGAATAGATCATAACAAGAGGACATGAACAGTGATGGGATGATACCGGGTCAGCCTGCATCCGCCGACCTGGTAGCTCCCATCACGATTGGTTCTTGGTGTGTGTGTGTGTTAGAACCCCAGGAGATCTGGTTTGGAAAAAAAATTATCGGACAGCCAAAATGGCTACCCATTACTGCACATGTGTCAAATGTCTATTTGACACATGCACAGTAAGAAATAGAACTGTGCATGCATCAAATAGAGGTTTGACGCATGCGCAGTAAGAAATAGAACTGTGCATGTGTCAAATAGAGGTTTGACGCATGCGCAGTAACGGGCAGCCACCTTGGCTTCCCAGGAAAATTTTTTTTAAGGTGGCAGCCGCAGGGGCCTTTCCTTGGTGCAGCACGGCAACAGGCCAGTGCGCCAATGCGCTGCCGCGCTGTTATGGGCTGCCATTTTGGCTGCCTGCAAAAAATAAAATAATAAAAACGTGGTGGCAGCGGACTTTCCTTGGCGCGGAGCTTTAATTTATTTACGGTTTTGTGTTGTGGTTGGGTGGATGTGTGTGTGTGTGTGTGTGTTATTTTAATTTAATTTTTGAATATTTTTTTATTATTTTTATTTTTAAGGCCCCACCCACAATGTCATCACATAACGATGTCAGCTCCGCCCATGACATCATGGCATTGGCCACACCCATGACGTCCGTGACGTCAGGGAGTGGTAGTAAAAAAATTTTGTCATCCCATCACTGGACATGAAGTATCCAGTTAGAAGTAAATTTAGTTTCAGGATGTATCCCACTTTTTTCAATATATCTTCATGTATCTAATAAAATTAGGAGGTGGTAAGAATAAGAACATTGGCTAATGGTCCAATAGATAACCCATAAAAAAGGGAGCTGATTCTATTTGGAAAAAATAGGACTGTCCTTCTCTGGTGCCTAAATAATTTTTATGATAGTGTCAAGGAAGCCTGTTAGTTGCTATTATCTAGAAGCTCCCATGTTCTGTAGCTACATCTCTAACGTTAGCAGGTTTCATAGAAAGATAAGATACTCTTTCTGATACTCCAGTTCTGGGATGTATAGAAACTAAAAGATTGGAAGCTGTGTATTGATCGAGTTTGAAGTTATAGCTAAAGTTCTAGATGGGGCATATCTTTAATACCATTCATACTGTGATTGTGGCTCTTTGGGAATCTCTAATCCATCAGCTCAATAAAGACTGCCCCATATATGAACATTTAATCCATTTTAGGTGTAATAAGAACATGAATAAATTAGCTCTAGGAGATGGCATTTTATTTTTAAAAGGTAAAAATATCAGTATATGTAACAGAATGATTTTAAATATTGAAAATATAAGCTAAAGGTAAAGGTTGCCTTTGCTTGAAAGCAAGTCATATTTGACTCTAGGGTCTGGTGCTCATCTCTGTTTACAGCCAAAGACCCAGTGCCATCTGCATTTGCAGATGCTTCCATGGTCATGTGTAAGGAAGGACTAGACACCAGAGTGCACAGAATGCTGTTACCTTCCCTCCAATTTCTTGCTTCCAAAACAAATAGTAAAAATAACAAATCATGGAGTTGAAAACTGCTGAGCCTGTATTGTAAAAGTGTGGATTTTCTAGGTGATCCCACAGATGTAGTCAAAAAGTTTTGATAGAATATGTTTGAGCTTTTAGCTAAGTAGAAAATAGATCAGAAATAATTTGACTCTAAAAATGGAAGCCTCCACAGTTGTAGTACCACATATTGTCAATATGGTACAGGTGCACACCCTATGCACTCATCTATAAATAAAAATGGCAGCTGGAAGAGATCATATAGGATTTCAACATCAAAGCAATTCTTTCATACGAATAATCCCCTTCCCTCATGTTTGCTCTTGTTGATGTAAGTGTTGTACTGGAAATCACAGAACCAGTGTTGGAAGAGCCTACAAAGCTGTTTAGACCAAAACCCTGTATGAGAAAGAGAACCTGATTCTGACTCAGCATATCAACACCAGCTGCTTTGTCTAGCAGATGAAGACACAGGTTCTATTTGGTTTACCAGGGCTTTTGCCGTAAAATGTGTTTCCAAACTATTGTACAGAACAACCAACTTCTGAATGAATTAAAATAGTGTGTTGGTACATGTGTGTGGTCTAGAGGTTCTGATAAGAGTTTTCTAAATATCTTCTTCACTCACTTAATGTAAATAGCTTCTTTTAAATAAATAAATGTAAGTGAAACTGTTCACAAGGCAGAAATCTTTCAGTGCTTAGTGCCAATAAACTCAGTCCTCAAATGCTGGTGGATTCAGACATGTCTTTTGGCCTGAATCTTACCTATCCACCTCTTATTTTTCCAAGAGGTTCCTTATCTTTAACAGATACATAGCATGCAAGTAAAATATGATCATCTTTATGTTGGGAATAAGAGGCCCATTGAATAAGGGAGTAAACATAACAACAACAACAAAGACAAAAATGTTGTTGCACCTTAAAGACTAATACCTGTATTTAAATATGAGCTTTCATGGATCAAGTCCACTTCATGAGATGTAAGTATGAGACCTCAAGGCATCAATTTATACACATCAGGTACAGAGACACACAGTGGTTGGCCAACCTAGCAGAAAAGTCATAGTGTACTTTAAGGTCTCACTCTTATCTCTGATGAAGTGGACTTGATCCACAGATGCTCATATTGAAATCTAGGAGGTGGTCTTTAAGGTGCCACAATTTTTAACAATTATATTTTATTGAATTTTAATACATACAGAAACAAAAAATGGCCATGATAAACAAACAATATAAAATAATACAAAATATTATTTCAATTATAAGGTATATCTCATATTTAAAATAATCCACTATTCATCTTGTTAGAGTGTGTAAGTG
Organism: Furcifer pardalis; assembly: GCA_030440675.1. Lineage (NCBI taxonomy): Eukaryota > Metazoa > Chordata > Lepidosauria > Squamata > Chamaeleonidae > Furcifer > Furcifer pardalis. The sequence continues at coordinate 68,360,715 of CP126892.1, forward strand.
CTTGTTCGACACTCAGAGGGATTGCAAGGCATATTGTGGCTATATAACTTTAAGAGCTTGCCACAGGAGCACACAGGTGTGCATACTTCACCTTGCTGTGTCATGTCCACCTGTGTACAGTCATACCTCGCATAATGAATTTAATTTGTTCTGTGAGGCTGCTCATTACGGGAGTTTTTTGCTATGTGAGTCAGACTATTTGAAACCAATTCAAATTTATCTGTTTATATATACAGTAATACCCCAGATAACGATTGCATCGGATAACACTAGAATCGTATAACGATGCAAGTTTTTTTGGAAAAAACTTGCATTGGATAATGATTCTGGATAATGATTCTTAGCGTTATCCAAGGCAATGGTCTGCGAGTGTGGGGTGGTTTGGGTAGAACTACCCAATCCACCCCCACCCGCAGCGGTCTCTGCGACTGCAGTAGGGTCGGGGAAAAGCATGTACCTTTCCCCCAACCCTACTGCAGTTGCAGAGACTGCTTGTGTCTCTTTCCCTCCCTCTATTTAACCTACAGGGAGAGACTGCTTCTGTCTCTTTCCCTCCCTGTATTTCAACTACAGGGAGGGGGAAAGAGAGAGACGTGATTGGTTCTCTAGAGACCCAATCACGTCTCTCTTTCCCCCTCCCTGTAGGTTAAATACAGGGAGGAAAGACACACAAACAGTCTCTGCGACTGCAGTAGCGTCAGGGGAAAAGTGTGCCTTTCCCTGACCCTACTGCAGTCGCAGAGACCGCTGCAGGTGGGGGGTGGCTTTGAAGGCAGGGAGGAAAAGAGACCTGATTGGGTCTCTTTCTTTCCCTGCCTGTCTTTAAAGCGGTTTGTCCCTGAAGTCAGGACTTTTTTTTAGCGTTGTTCAGTGCATGCATCGGACAACGCTAAAAATCGGATAACGTCATGACTTGTGGAACCAAGTCATAACGTTATCCGGGGTATTACTGTATCTCCATTTTCTTATCCTTATTTTTGCACATTTGTATTCAATCTCTCACCAAATATACATCATATTTGTCAAGTATCTCTTTATTCTTTATATCAATCTTGATTAGAAAAGTTTTTATATCATCTAATTCAATAATTGGAGAAATATCTGGTGCCAGCCAGTTTATTCTTTAAATTCTTCCAAATTTTTATTATCCCATTAGTTAATTTATTGTTAATCTTCAAATAAAATTTATCTTTATCTTAAAAATTGCATTTCCAATTTAATTTAAATCCTTTATTTCAATTTCTTTCCAAATAATCTCATCCTTTACCAAAAAAAATACTACATTTTTTGTCTTTTTGCTGTTGTTTTGTTTACTCTCTGATATGCTTGCACAGACTAACATGGCTACTACTTCAAAAATTTCAACTATGAAGGGGATAAACATGTTTCAGCAGCTGACCAGACAATAAACCTAAATGCATAGGTCTGCTGCCTTTTCCCTTGTCTCATCCCTTCTGCCCTGCCTTTTTGTTGTGCTTATGTACACACTAAAAACACTTTCTCTCTTTGTCCTTAGGTATTCCTATTCCTAAAGCCACTTTACACATGAGAATCAAACTTAATCTTGCTGCTTCCTAGTTCACTCTATAATTTCTCTCTCTTCAAAATTCTAGGAGAAAATCAGCAATTCTTTTAGATTCCAAGCTATGTGCTGAGACCTTACAATTCTAATCACCAAAGTATATAATGCAGAGGAGAACCTTTGTGAAAGAATATTGTTCCAAATTAGCTTGTCATGAAGATTTTAAAATGTTATGGAGCTATGCAGAGGACACAGGCTAATGCCACTGTCCTAAGCATATTTGTTCTCCTTGAAGGTGAAGTAATTGAGCATACATACAAGGTGACAGAATTTCGGGATTCAATGTGCTGGAAATCCACCAGAGAAGATAAACCCAAAATGTGTGGGGAATATGGCTCTAGAGGGCCTCATTATTGTGCTAGTTATTCTTTGTATAATTGCCCATGTCTCCACTTATTTTTAATAGTAGTATTTTCTCTTTTGTCAGGGTGTTTGATTCCCTTACTGTTTTTGAGGCTGCAAACTGCATTATGTTCTGTCACATTTAGTCAGGTAGTGCTGGGTTAGGGTGGCAGTAGTGAATCCCTTAGGGAGGTGGTGGCAAACCTATGGCACACATGCCAGAGTGGGCACTCAGAGCCTCTTCTGTTGGCGCACTCATTGTCGCCCCAGCACAGAGCTCACCCCACCCCTCTGCCCAGCAGCCAAATGGGAGTGCTTCCTCCCCCCAGCACCGAGTTTGCCCTGTCCCTCTATGGTGCAGATAGCAGCCTGTTTAGTTTGGGCATGAAGTCTCAAATAGATTTTCCATCACTGCCTTATGGTATCATTGGGCAAGGTGAAACCTAAGGCCTGGCACAAATCGTGTAAATTTATTGGGCACTTAAGGGACCCCATGAGCCTCCCCCATGGTACATCCAACTTCTTTTCATGCAAATAGAATTGGAAATGTCCACAGGAATACTTCCCCAACTTAGCCAGCCTAGGTAGTAGCAGTTGAAGGTATAGTATTGCCTGGGGGCAAGGAATTTGCCTGTCTGGTTGGAGAGGTGACAAGGTGTCTCCTGCTACGGTATCAGGATTAATACTACCAGCCTCTCTGCAGGTCAGGGGATTCAAATTAGTTCATAAATGTGACCCAATCCTTATACATGTCCTGCCTCTTTATTCAACAGGTAAGTGGTAAAGTGTCTTTTCTCTTCTCATGCTTATTTGTATATTACCAAAGAAAGCAGAACAGCTGGAGTATACAGGAGAATTATAATGATTCTAAAGGAAGTATAAGATCATCTGTCATGTCTCCTATCTTCTTATGCTTACATGTACACAAACACACACTCAACTTAGAAATATAATTAACTTCATGGGAGACCCTGTTCTGCTGGAATTATTACGCTCTTATGTTACCATTTGCTTGTTAGGACAGCACATAACTGGTTTTTCCATTCTCACCGTACTAGCCATGTCAGTCAAATTGCTCATCATCCAGTTGATAATTATGCCCTTCAGCAAGCATGAGGTCACATTTGTGAAGGTTGAGTATCACATTTCTATCTTATTAACTTCCTCTCAAGCATTACAATATGTGATGCATTTATTCTTCAAAAATCAATTGCAGTACTCTCATTTGTGATTTGTGCCCTTATGAATTAGGAGACAACCAAACTCTAAAAATGGGTTTTCCAGAAGCTGAATTACCAACAATAAAGTATAATGAAGGAATGATTTCTGCAGGCAAAATGATAGTACAGATGAAAAGAATACCTAAAAGCCTGCTCATTTACACTGTCCAGGTCTATGTCAGGACTTCTTAAAAAAAAAAAAAAACTTTTTACACCAGTGAGATTTCTTGGATTCCTAAAAATGCTTTTCCTGTTTATTCCTCTCCTTGTTTAAAATCTGTTATTTTGTATAAGAAATTGCCAAATTATGTACAGCTTGGCCTTGCATAGGAACTATGCCATTTTATGGAGGAATAGCAATAATGCTGCATAGTTTAATGTTTAATCTGGGGAAAATATTTTATTTATTTAGCATAAGGCACTTATATACATTGAGTCAACATATACCAAAAAGAATATACTCTGTGTGTGTGTGTGTGTGTGTGTGTGTGTGTGTGTGTGTGTGTGTGTGTGTGTGTGTGTGTGTAAAATAGCAATAGCAATAGGAATAGGAATAGCTATATCTCTATATCTACATCGATATTGATATTGATATTGATATCGATATCGATATCGATAGATAGATATAAAACTAAGCATTAATTTATAAACAAACATCTAAACAATTTATATATGTGATTGCATCAGGAGTCACCCTTATAAAATCTTCTCTATTGCCCACATATGCTCTAAGGCTACATTGTTGTATAATATGTTGCACCGTCTGTCACAGTGACCTGCACTCACATGTTAGTGATGGTCGTTTCCCCCATTTATGCAAAAAGTCCACACATCTACCATGCCCTGTATGTATTCAATTAAGGCTAGCCAATATCTTGCAAGGTTGATCAAAACCGGGTGGTGTTTTGGTTACACATTGAAAATTCTGGTACTGCTATAGTGCTTTTTCCAACCATTCTCTTCTCCATGCATCCTCCAGGTTGAACTCTTCATTGCCTTCTGTAGTGGCACTGGATAAAGGTGGATGCCTTGAGCAAAGTCTATTAATTGATTCAGAGTCTATTAATATTCAGTTCTAATATGTCAGAATTTACTGGTAGTTCTGGATAAGGAAATATTTTGCAGTGCTCTCTTAAAAGAGCATTTTTTCCTGTGAAGTTCTGGTAGAGGAATGTTACTTAATCCTTGAATCCAGTAGGTAAATGTGGACCTAATTGTTCTAGATATAATGTACATTGTGTTTTTAAGATGCACATCAACTTTGCTTATATGAGTGGAATATTATGCTGCAGAGTAAACTAGACTTAATGCAGAAGTTTTTAAAGTAGTGACTGAGGATTCCAAGCTGTGCCACATAATGTCTGTTTGATATTGTTCCTCATTATAATTTTTGCTGCAGTTTTTAGGAGGTGTGATTTAAATGCCAAAGTATGATCTAGGGCAGTGTTTCCCAAATGCTGGTGTTTGGACTTCAGTTCCCAGAACCCTAAGCCAGTATATTGACTGATCAGTGCTTTGGGGAATTGACTTAAGCTTCTGGGAATTGAAGTCCAAACACCAGCATTTGGGAAACACTGATCAAGGGTGATGCCCAGGTAGTTAGATCAGAAGTTCTCTACCAGTATTGGTCAGTGCTGACTGCATAGAAAATCTGGCAGAATATTTCAATTTGCCATAACTGGATTGAGCTTTTCATCCACAGTTACGAAACATAAATCAGGGTAATATTCTAATCTCCATGCTGCTGATTTAAAGGAGCCCTGATCATAACATCAAAAATTAGATTCATATTATTGTCTTCAGTCCATTTTACCAGAATTCCCCCATTTTAATCATTTTCTGTATAGCACCAATTTGTGTGCTGGCTATTAAATTCACTGACAAATAAGGTGGGATGATGATGAGTTTTCAGCACATGTAATGGCCACAAAATATCTGGAGGTCTTTAGATGTAACAGACAGTCAGCCCCTCCCCCCAATTTTTATTATGACTTTATGTATGCCATTTTCAACAGAAGCTGTATGGGCTGCAGTGGCTCAGTGGTTGAGAAGCTCACCTTGTTAGCTGGAAGGCTGGCAAGTTGGCAGTTCGAGACCCAGTTACTGCATGATGGATTGACATCCTGTCTGTGTCCCAGCTCTTGGGCACATGAAAGGAGCCTCATTTGGGTGTTCCCTGAGCCGAGTTTCTTCAGCAAAAATATTTTCAACCCAGAATAATTTCTGACATGAAATTATTATTAATACAAGCTGACATATGATATACATTTTCTATTTTGCTTCTCACATATGTGGCAACTCCGTGAGAATGATGGTATGTTGCTCCAATAATATATCTAGGTATCTTCAAAGTGGCATAAAGATTTTCCTTGCTATCTGTGTTTATCTCCTGTAGTGCAACTACATCAACATTAAAATCTATTAAAATCTTGAGTAAAAGCTGGTATTTACTCCTGCTGATACTCTCTATGTTTAATTGGCAAATTCGGACATTTTATAGTCCTCTGGTCTTGACAAGAACCATTGATAATTTTGTCAGTCATTATTATTAAGAAAAGCTAAAACTTGAGACTCACATGTACTTAGCCAAGAGATTGTAGTGATTATCTGGCTGCCTGTGAGTGCCACTTCATTTAGCGTTACCCAGGGTGCACCATGAGGAGGCAAACTAGCTTTACAACCCATCTGGGAAAAACTAGAATGAAGCAGGAGATATTTCCTTTTCCTTTTCAGTTTATCACTAAGAGCAAGAGACTAATAAATTGACATCCCTAATTTCATTCTGTTTCACTTTAGTTATAACATGAAACAGTGTTTTAGCATTATGGAGATGAAGAACAATGAGCCTTAACTCACATGCTCTAATACTTACTTCCTTTGACAATGCCATGAGGAAAAGACTGGAAGTGGTGAATTCTTAGCTTGAAAAGGAGAATTTCTTATTAAATTTCTATCAAGACCTTCTTACACTTTATGTAAGATGTAATACAGAGAATGGTTAATAATGGTTAGGTTCTAAAACCTAATCACAGTTAAGTGGGGTAAAGACCCAGGACCTTAATGTTATTAGATCCAATTAAACATGTATAGGGTATTGTTGTTGTTGCTGCTAATACTGCTGCTGCTGCTGTTGTTAGTTCAAATTTATATTGCCGCCCACTCGCCATAGCGACTCAGAGCGGCTCACAAACAATACATTACATTACAATACAATATGTTGAGGGGAACTCAGGGGGAGGGGCGGCAAAGTCTTCAACCTGCCCTGGGTTCTTCTCCCCCCAGCCATTGGTGTTGGAACAGGGGGAGGGGCTTATGCAGAAGTAGAATATCTTACCATCCCAGCCAGTGGTGGGCTCAAAAAATTTTTAATACCACCCTGTTGGTGTGGTATTTATTTCAAAACTTGGATGGGTGGGGCCAGCCAGATTTCTGCTACCGGATCTGGCAAACTGGTGCGAACCTGCTGATGCCCACCACTGACCCCAGCTACCTCTACTATTTTCAGAGCAGGGACATCCAAAAATATTTTTATGTCTCAGGTAAAGGACAAGGTTGCCCTGCCTCCATTGCATACACAGGAATTGACTGACTGTTGAATCACTAGTCACGGAACTGGCTCCTTGAGGTTTTTATGTTATCATCCAAATGCGAACATTTATGCTTATCACCCAAATGCTGCTGAAGTCATGTTAAAGAAGTATTTGCTTCTTTCCCCCAAATGGCCTGAAGAACTGCATCAACAGCTGCATCTTTAGAGTATTATAATGGCATACAGACAAAGAATCTCATTTTGATCTGAAATTCTTCCTGGTATGCCCAAATAACTACTAATGCAGTAAGTTCAGAAGCAGCTGGAATGAGATGAAAGGATCTGAAGCAAGGAGTCTCCATTAAACTGTGTTTGAAAGGTCAAGCTTTGCAGCAGTGCTAATATCAATGGAAAAAAGGAGGATACACGGCATGCATATGTCTGTATGAGCTTTGCCTACAGGTAACACTGGTGTTAAAAGGATGACAGTATTTGTGCCTATTAAAGATTTAATGCATTGTGATTCATGCTGTAACTCACATTGAACTCTTAATTGAACATTAAGTTCCTGTAGCTATACAGGAATTTATTTTAACTTCAACTAGCTGCTGTAAAAAATAAGAGGATATATCCTATTGGGGCACATATCTGAATTGGAAACTGTGCATTCTTCTTTACTTTATTGAAGATATTAAATGTGTATGTGCTTTTAAACAAATGTATGAACCTGAACTGCACTTCTCTGGAAGTCTTTTATTTACTTGCTGTTTCTTTCTAATTTGCAAAGTGTCTGCTTACTTCCCTATTCTTAATCTCTAAAGACCATACTACAGAGAAGTTATCTGAACTAGTCTAAAATCAATGAGGTTCATTCCCTAGAAAATATGTTTATGATTAAGGGGCCAAGCTTTGAAATCCAAGCACTCAAGTTTAATTCCTTGCTTGCTACAGCTTGGTGTCCCAGTCCTAGAAACATTTAGCCTACAACCAGAAGTGTGCTTAGCTAGAAATAAGTTCCATTGACATCATTTGAGCTTCCAATGCTATGGAAGTAATTTTCAGTGCCTGGAAGAAGGCATAACTTTCCATTCTCCATATTCAGCTATTATAATAATAGCACTGTAATCCAAATATACGCACCAACCACTGGTGCAGATGAAGCCATAGTTGACCAGTTCTATGAGGACCTACAACACCTCATAGAACAGACATCAAGAATGATGTCCACATTATAATAAGGGATTGGAATGCCAAACTAGGAAATAAAAAAGTAAATGGAATAACAGGCAAGTTTGGCCTTGGAACACAGAATGAAGCAAGGCAAAGGATAATAGAGTTCTGCCAAAAGAATGCATTGGTCATAGTAAACAGCCTCTTCCAGCAACACAAGAGGAGACTTTACACATGGACAGCACCAGATTGATTACATACTCTGCAGCCAAAGACTGTGGCTCAGATAATAATCTACTGATTACAAAATTCAGGCATAGACTAAAGAAAATAGGGAAAACAATTAGGCCAGACAGGTATGACCTAGACAATATCCCTAAGGAATACACAGTGGAGGTGTGGAACAGATTTAATGGCTTAGACTTAGTAGACAGAGTGCCAAAAGAATTATGGACAGAGGTGTGGGACATCATATAGGAGGCAGTAAGGAAAATCATACCAAAAGAAAAGAAGCCTAAGAAAGCAAAGTGGTTGTCTGATGAGGCTCTTAAAATAGCAGAGGAAAGAAGAAATGCAAAAGTCAAAGGAGAAAGAAAAAAATTCAACCAATTCAATAAAGAATTTCAAAGAAAAGCAAGGAAATATAAGGAAACCTACCTAAATGAACAATGCAAAGAAATAGATGAAAACAACATAAGGGGTAGGACTAGAGATCTTTTCAAAAAAGTTTGGGGGAAATCAAGGGAATGTTTAAAGCAAAAATGAGCATGATAAGGGACAAAAAGGGCAATGAGTTAGTTGATGCAGAAGAGATTAAGAAAAGATGGCAAGAGTATTCAGAGGAACTATACAAAAAGAATCTCAACACCCATGATAATCACAGATGAGAACATTGAACTTGAGCCAGACATCCTAGAGAGTGAAGTCAGAAAGGCCCTAAAAAGCAGTGCAAAAAACAAAGCCAGTGGAGATGATGGTATCCCAGCTGAATTTTTCAAAAGCCTAAAAGATGATGGAATCAAATTATTGCATTCTATATGCCAGCAGATTTGGAAAACACAACAATGGCCACAGGATTGGAAAAGATTAGTACAGTAATACCTCGGATAACATTTACCTCGGGTAACGCTAAAATCCCTTAACATTAAGTAATCTGGAGAGGAGAATTGGATCAAATAACGTTAAGCTCCTATGGGATGGATCAGATAACAACCGCTAAAGCCTATGTGGTTACAATGTAGCTCTATGGAGCTTTAACGTTATCCGATTCATCCCTTAGGATTTTAACATGCATCGGATAACACTAAAAAACGGATAACACCAAGACTTTTGGAACCAAGTCATAACGTTATCCGAGATTTTACTGTATATTTTTCAATCCAAAAAAAGGGTAATGCCAAAAAATATTTAAATTATTGAACAATTGTGCTCATCCCATATGCTAGCAAGGTTATGCTCAAGATAATATAGGATAGACTGCAGCAGCACATGGAGAGAGAATTACCAGAAGTGCAGGCTGTGTTCCGAAGAGGCAGGAAAACTAGAAACCACATTGCCAACATAAGCTGAATCATAGAGAAAACAAAGGAATATCAGAAACAAGTCTACTTCTGTTTTATTGGCTAAACCAAGGCCTTTGACTGTATGGACCACAACAAAATGTGACAAGTAATGAAAGAGATGGAAATACCAGAACACCTTATATGCCTCATGAGAAATCTGTACATGTGTCAAGAAGCAACAGTTAGGACAGAATATGGAATGACAGAGTGGTTTGGAATAGGAAAAGGAGTAAGACAAGGCTGCATTTTATCACCCTGGTTATTCAACTTAGACACAGAGCACTTAACGTGCAATGCAGGGTTGGACAAATCACAAGTTGTGATTAAAATTGCTGGGAGAAACATCAACAAATTTAGGTACACAGAGGATACTACCCTAATGGGAGAAAGTGAGGAAGACCTAAAGAAGCTTCTGCCTGGGTTGAAAGAAGAGAGTGCAAAAGCTGGCTTGAGACTCAACATCAAGAAAACAAAGATAATGGCAACAGGCCCTATCAGTCCCTGGTAAATAGATGGGGATGAAGTAGAAGCAGTGACAGATTTTACTTTCTTAGGATCAAAGCTCACTGCAGATGGTGATTGCAGCCATGAAATAAAAAAGTGACTGATGCTTGGGAAACAAGCTATGAGAAACCTGGGGAACATAGTTAAACGTAGAGACATCACCTTGCAAACAAAAATAATGTATGGTTGTGAGAGCTGGACCATTAGGAAAGCTGAGCGCAGAAGAATAGATGCCTTTGAAATGTGATGTTGGAGGAAAGTTTTGAGAGTCCCCTGGACAGCGAGGAGAACAAATAGTTCAATATTAGAAGAAATCAATTCTGACTGCTCCTTGGAAGGTCAAATAGTAAAGCTGAAGCTAAAGTACTTTGGACACCAAATGAGGATTCACTTGAGAAAGCCTTGATGCTGGGAAAGGTCGAGGGCAAAGGAATAATGGGGAGGCCAAAAATGAGATGGCTAGATGGTATTGTAGACGCCATGGGCACAAAGCTGGGCGGACTGAGGAGGCTGGTGGAAGAGAGAGATTCCTGGTGGGCAATGGTCCATAGCGTCGTAAAGGGTTGGAATCGACTGTGACTGAACAACAAAAAAATAAATAAAAAGAATATCACAATTGCAGTCTTGGATAAAAAAAACTAGTTGTATTGGTGGTATTGGGGAAAATCATTTTTTAACGTTTCATTGTGAATTGTGACCAGATGTCTCTAAACATTTTGCTGCTTAAGACAGAGCAGCAAATAGCATCATTATACATATTCACCCTCATTTCAAGATGCAGAATTATCAATATTATTTTTCCATCGGAGGCAAAGATTTTTGCTTCTCTGAAGGGAAGCCCTGCCTGAAAGTCCTTTTAACCAACAATTCTCGGAGAGCTTTATAATGGGAAGTTTCAACTGGTTAAACTTGTGGACCTCTTCTTGTTGTTGTTGTACCCATTAAGCTGCTTCCCACTTATAGTGACACTATAAATTTGTGACTTCTATTATTAATAGGTCTGTTCAGGTCTTGCAAACCAAGGCCTGGTCGTCTTTTACTGAGTCAATACATTTCAATTTCTGATCTTTCTCTTTGGGCCTAATAGAGGCCATTCTGGCAGTATTCCCCAGTGCTCCCACCTCTGCTATGGCTGTTGCTGGAAGACTGTAGAAGTAATCAGTATTTCCTTGGAGGGAAGAAAGAAACTGTTTTATGCTATCCTGGACATATGGCCAGATACAAATGTAGTAAGACATGACAGAAGGCTAGGTATCAGAACAAAAGGTCCATTAAAGTGGAGAATAGATGTACCTGTAGTTTAAAAGCCATGGGGTTCTTCAAGTTTTTTTCTTCAGTTACCAGCTTACGTTCAGCTTCATTCTCTTCCTTGTTGTCTAGTCTATATTAAAGGTAAAGGTTTCCCTTGCTCAAAAGCCAATTGTATCCAACTCTAGTGTTCAGTACTCATCTCTGTTTCAAAGCTGAAGAGCCAGCACTGTCTGCTTCTGCAGATGTTTCTGTGGTCATGTGGCAGGCATAACTAGACACCAGAGCACACAGAACACTGTTACCTTCCCACCAAGGTGGTCCCTATTATCTACTTGCAATTTCTTGCTTTCAAACTGTTCGGTTGGCAAGAGCTATATTACATTCTACCTATCATCTACACAAGGCAAACACAACATTGTAGACATATCCTTCCTCAGAAGAAGGAAGAACACATTCTAGATCATGGGTGCCCAAACTCTGGCCCATGGGCCTTATTGGCTCCCTGCATATAATTAATGTGGCCCACAATGAGCACCCAGGCTTCACCATGGACCAGCCTCCCACCTGCCCCCACCAGCCCCCTCCCACCTGACGTCAGCAGTGGTGGCAACGGAAGCAGTCACTGCACTTTTTCCAGGCTGCTCGGAGCAGCCTCTTGCTCTGTCCTTTCCCCTCAGCAGCCTATACTGAAGCCAATCGCTGCTTCGGGGAATTTTTCAGAGCCTCTTGCAAGTCAAAATTTGGGGCGCTAAGAGAGCCCATTGGTGCTCTTGGGATGATGTCATCATCACTTCAAGCTAACAATAAAAATATAACAGTTAGTCTTTAAAGTGCTACAGCATTTTTGTTTTATTACTTTTTTGCTTTTTGTTTTCTGATCTGCTTGGAAATGTATGTGGATATGCCTCCCCAACCTAGCTGGTTTGGGTAGTAGCTTTTGAAGGTACAGTAATACCCCGTATAACGCGAGTACCGTATATCGTTAAAACCGCATAACGTTACAAGATTTTCAGAAACATCTTGTATCGAGTAACGCGATTTTAACGTTACACGATACAGTCGTTCTTAGCAGCAGGGTGGGTGGAAAGCTGAACGGGGTTCTCCGTTCAGCTTCCCAGCCACCCTGCAGCTACGGAGGCAGGGGTGGGGAGGCTGGAAAGTTGACGGGGGGCTCCCCCATCGGCTTACCCAGCCACCCCACAGCTGCGGAGGCATGGGCGGGTGGCTAGGGAAGCAGACAGGGAGTCCCCGTCAGCTTCCCCAGCCACCCTGCAGCTGTAGATCGGGTCCTCTGATCTCTCTGGAGGTGTTTCTGGGCTTCCCCGACGTCCTGAGCCAGTGCAGCAAGCCAGAATGTCAGATTTTGAATCCCGATGTTCTGGCTTCCTGCACTGGCTCAGGACGTCGGGGAAGCCCAGAAACACCTTGGATCGGGTCCCCACACCTCCCTGGACCCGGCGGGGGGGTCAGAAACCCCAAAATTGGTAAAAAAAATGGACTTTTTTTTACCAATTTTGGGGTTTCTGACCCCCCCGCCGGGTCCAGGGAGGTGTGGGGACCCGATCCAAGGTGTTTCTGGGCTTCCCCGACGTCCTGAGCCAGTGCAGGAAGCCAGAATGTCAGATTTCGAATCCCGATGTTCTGGCTTCCTGCACTGGCTCAGGACGTAGGGGAAGCCCAGAAACACCTTGGATCGGGTCCCCACACCTCCCAGGACCCAGCGGGGGGGTCAGAAACCCCAAAATTGGTAAAAAAAAACGGACTTTTTTTTACCAATTTTGGGGGCTCTGACCCCCCCCCCCCGCCGGGTCCAAGGAGGTGTGGGGACCCGATCCAAGGTGTTTCTGGGCTTCCCCGACGTCCTGAGCCAGTGCAGCAAGCCAGAATGTCAGATTTCGAATCCCGATGTTCTGGCTTCCTGCACTGGCTCAGGACGTCGGGGAAGCCCAGAAACACCTTGGATCGGGTCGCCACACCTCCCTGGACCCGGCGGGGGGGTCAGAGCCCCCAAAATTGGTAAAAAAACGGACTTTTTTTTACCAATTTTGGGGTCTCTGACCCCCCCGCCGGGTCCAGGGAGGTGGGCAGACACGATCCAAGCTTTTTCTGGGCTTCCCCGATGTCCTGAGCCAGTGCAGCGACCCAGAATGTCAGGATTCGAATCCCGACATTCTGGCTTCCTGCAGCATAAAAGAGGGTGGGGGAAGTTCAAAATTAGCGCGCATCGGGTCTCCCGACCTCCCTAGAGCTGATGTGCGCTAATTTTGAACTTCCCCCACCCTCTTTTATGCTGCAGGAAGCGAGAACGTCGGGATTCGAATCCTGACATTCTGGCTTGCTGCACTGGCTCAGGACGTCGGGGAAGCCCAGAAACACCTTGGATCGGGTCCCCACACCTCCCTGGACCCAGCGGGGGGGGTCAGAAACCCCAAAATTGGTAAAAAAAACGGACGTTTTTTTTACCAATTTGGGGGGCTCTGACCCCCCCGCTGGGTCCAGGGAGGTGTGGGGACCCGATCCAAGGTGTTTCTGGGCTTCCCCGACGTCCTGAGCCAGTGCAGCAAGCCAGAACATCGGGATTCGAAATCTGACATTCTGGCTTAAAATATTGTTGTTTTCTCCAATTCATGACTCAAATTGAAATAAGATTTGTATTGTTAAAAAACATGAAACTATTGGATTCCTTTAGAGGAAACACCTGTTACTAGTAAAAAATTAAAGTGATGTCCAGTATTCCTATGAAAGTGAATAAAGAGCTCAAGGCACTTCTTAGAGAACAGTACCTTCAACCAAGTTCAACAAAGAGCATCAATCACTACAGACAACCTTGATGAAATGTTTTCATTACTTTGTGAATAACAAAAAGTTATTTTCTGGGGGGTGGGTAAAGAAAGAAAGTGTCATTGGGGAGATTTTGACTGATTAATTATACAAATAGACTGCCTCTTTAGTGTAAGGTGATTACAAACAGAATTACAAAACAGAAACTTATCTGTGTTGCTTAAAGGTTGAAGGCTATCCTTTGCATTCAAGTAGCAAAGGAAAACTAATTTTTAATTCTAGAATCTTAGGAGGTTTAAGAAGGAGAAGGAAGAATAAAAGAGCAAGTAAATAAAAGCCTATACCTCCAAATCAAGTAACAACAAATCAAGTAACTTCAGAACAGAGATTAACTCTGTTACATTCAGAGACAGAGATGGGATGTAACAGGTTCTTACCAGTTTGCCAGAACCATTAGTAAATTTTCACAGTGTCCCAGAGAACCAGTAGCAGCTTTTGGGGGGAACCACCTTTGGGGCTTACCTTTTCACTGGTTCCCTCACTGCTCATGCGCACCAAGCACTTGGCATGTATGCACGGCCTCCTTGCTGTCCTCCCAAGCGGGGAGGAGAAAGAGAAGCTGCTAGCCTGAAGCTCCCTATGGCCTGTTCCCCAGGGTAAGTGACTCACCTTTGGATGTGGTGTGTCTGTGTGTATTTTAATGTGTATTGAATACCTTTACCTATATTGGTTTTTAAGCAAAGTCTTGGAGTTACCTCATCAATAAGCTACACCTGTGCTGTTCCAATTGCTGTTCCAGTTGGAGAACCCTTAAGGAGGTACAACTGTTTTACATTTACATTAAGGCATATTATTATCCTAGAGAACTGGTTAGGCAAAGACTTAGTACCTAACTTCTTTAACTGTTGAAAAGTTGAAAAGTGCCAAAATGAAGCCATCTTGTGGTGAGTTCATTCTGTAGTTCATTCCATCTGACCTAGTGTGAGAAAGATTAGCCAGAATAAGCTTTAAGCTCTGGTTTAAAAGTTCTGGTTGATTTGTGTTTGGGGTGTGTGTGTGGGTGTGTGGGTGTGTGGTTGTATTTTAATGTATTTTTTATTTTATTTATTTATTTATTTAACTTACGGGTTTGTGTTGTGGGTGGGTGGGTGGGATGAGGTGTGTGTGTGCTTGTTTTTATTTTATTTTTTATTTTATTTTCCTTTGGCCCCACCCACAACATCATGACATTGGCTTAGCCCATGATGTCATGACATCATGACGTTAGCTTCTCCCACACTGTGATGACATCACAGTGGGTAGTAAAATTTTTGACATCCCACCACTGTTTAGGGACTCCAACCATCACCCTGTTCAGGATCCTCCAAAAGACACAGGGGAGATCGAGTTCCTTAGCTATATCCTTCTTTAATGTTATTCATTTTCCATTGAGCTCTTGCCTCCACCCTCTTATTTGGTTTTGCTCTTGTGTATCCTCAGGAATATTTGTTCTTGCCACAAAGCTCTTCCTGGATCTGAGCTGGCACATTTAAGCCCCATATTTTTTTATTATTATTATTATTATTATTATTATTATTATTATTATTATTATTATTATTATTATTATTATTATTATTATTATTATTATTATTATCATTATTATTATTATCATTATTATTATCATTATTATTATTATTATTATTATTATTATTATTCCAAACCCCGCCTCCGCGGGAGATTTAAAAGCTGGCGGACAGCAGGGATACCCGGCTCCTTCAGCGCCTCTGCGGCCCGAGACACCGGTGGCCGGACGGAGGGGCCGCCGCTACACCCAGCGCTGGGACTGCCGGCACCTGCCTCCAAACCCCGCCTCCGCGGGAGATTTAAAAGCTGGCGGACAGCAGGGCTACCCGGCTCCTTCAGCGCCTCTGCGGCCCGAGACACCGGTGGCCGGACGAAGGGGCCGCCGCTACAATCAGCGCTGGGACTGCCGGCACCTGCCTCCAAACCCCGCCTCCGCGGGAGATTTAAAAGCTGGAGGACAGCAGGGCTACCTGGCTCCTTCAGCGCCTCTGCGGCCCGAGACACCGGTGGACGGACGGAGGGGCCGCCGCTACACCCAGCGCTGGGACTGCCGGCACCTACCTCCAAACCCCGCCTCCGCGGGAGATTTAAAAGCTGGCGGACAGCAGGGCTACCCGGCTCCTTCAGCACCTCTGCGGCCCGAGACACCGGTGGCCGGACGGAGGGGCCGCTGCTACAATCAGCGCTGGGACTGCTGGCACCTGCCTCCAAACCCCGCCTCCGCGGGAGATTTAAAAGCTGGCGGACAGCAGGGCTACCCGGCTCCTTCAGCGCCTCTGCTGCCCGAGACACCGGTGGCCGGACGGAGGGGCCGCCACTACAATCAGCGCTGGGACTGCCGGCACCTGCCTCCAAATCCCACCTCCGCGGGAGATTTAAAAGCTGGCGGACAGCAGGGCTACCCGGCTCCTTCAGCGCCTCTGCGGCCCGAGATACCGGTGGCCGGACGGAGGGGCCGCCGCTACAATCAGCGCTGGGACTGCCGGCACCTGCCTCCAAACCCCGCCTCCGCAGGAGACTCAAAAGCTGGCGGACAGCAGGGCTACCCGGCTCCCTCAGCGCCTCCGCGGCCCGTGACACCGGTGGCCGGACGGAAGGGCTGCCGCTACAATCAGCGCTGGGTTTGCCGGCACCTGCCTCCAAACCCCGCCTCCGCAGGAGACTCAAAAGCTGGCGGACAGCTGGGCTACCTGGCCCCACCGTCACCGATGCCACCAGGAACACTAGCAGATGGGCAGTACCAGGATTGGGGCTCGGGGATGGAATATGGGGGGAAGCATGGAAGAACCTGCCAGCCAGAGAGAGGGGACTGGGCTCTGTTTGATGGGCCGGGGAGGCTCAATGGGGCCCAAATTAGTGTGGTGATGGACATGGGGTGTTACGGCGGGAGCCGGGGGGCGGGCCACACTCGGAGAACACGGGACAGATGTTTGGTTGCTGTCCCTTGTTCTGGCCCCCCGGCTACACCTCTGGGTCCTGAGCAGCCGGTCAAGAGTGACCCCTCCCTTAGGCTGCTGCTGGTGAATGCCAGATCGGTCTGCAACAAGGCTTCTCTGCTCTCAGACACCATCGCAGAGAGGCGGGCCGATCTGGCATGCATCACCGAGACCTGGCTGGGGTCCCTCTGTCTGAACTATGCCCAGCTGGGTTTGGTATTTGGCACCAGCCTAGGGAGAGGGGAAGGGGCGGTGGAGTCGCCATAGTAGCCTGGGAATCGCTGGGAGTCGCCAGGGCCACGGCACCACAAATCCCGGGTTGTGAGGCCCTGCTCTTGCGTGTGGGCCCGAAGGGTCAGTCGGGAATCCTGCTCATGTACCTGCCTCCCTGCAGGGTAGCA
This sequence comes from Furcifer pardalis, assembly GCA_030440675.1. NCBI lineage: Eukaryota > Metazoa > Chordata > Lepidosauria > Squamata > Chamaeleonidae > Furcifer > Furcifer pardalis. The sequence goes on from CP126892.1 coordinate 68,378,056, forward strand.
GATTCCCTGCCTGAACTCCTTGAGGCGGTCTCCATGCTGGCGGTGGAGACCCCCAGGCTGATGGTCCTGGGGGACTTCAATCTGCCATCATTGGGGACCAGCTCAGAGGTGGCTCGGGAGTTCATGGCTTCCATGGCAGCCATGGGCCTGACTCAGGTAATTCAGGGTCCTACCAGGAGCAGTGGCTACACCCCGGACTTGATCTTTTTGTCGGAACTGTGGCAGAGTGATCTGAAAATACTTTAGACATCACGCCTGTGCCATGGTCAGATCACTATCTGGTAACTCTAGACTTCCTGGGGGCTAGACTTCACCGCAGGAAGGCAGGGCCGATTAAATGGGCCCGCCCCCGGCGACTAATGGATCCAGATGGATTCCAGAGGGAACTGGGGTGTTGTCCTCTTGACCTGCAAAACGGTTCATCTGAGGCCCTTGTCGACGCTTGGGACAAAAAAGCGACGGCAGCCTTGGATGTAATCGCGCCACTACGGCCTCTCCAAGCCCGTGGGGATCGATCTGCCCCTTGGTTTACAGAAGAGCTAAGGGAGCTGAAACGAGCTAAGAGACGCCGAGAGCGCCGCTGGGTGAAGGCTCGGAGCGAGTCCGATCAAACACTGGTTAGAGCTGCTATTAAGGACTACCTGGTGGCGATGAGGTCGGTGAAACGCCAGTATTTCACCGCCCTCATTGCCTCTGCAGATAACCGCCCAGCGGCCCTGTTCCGGGTGACCAGGTCCCTCCTTGGCAAAGGAGGGCCGGGCCCTGGTTGGCAGGGATCTGCTGATGCTTTTGCTGATTATCTAGCAGGGAAAGTCGCTCAGATTCGCTCAAAGTTTAATCCCGGCGTGGAAGGTACTGAACTGGGGTTGACTGAAGCACAGTCTAGCCACGTTATCTGGGATCAGTTCGATCCTGTTGGCCCTGAGGAAGTGGACAGGCTTCTTGCATCTGTTCGCGCCACGACCTGTGCACTGGACCCATGCCCTGCCTGGTTAATTAAAGCTGCCAAGACTGTGGCAGGGGGTTGGGTCGAGGCAATTATTAATGCTTCATTAAAAGAGGGGCATTTTCCAGCACCTTTCAAACATGCTTTAGTGCTCCCCCTCCTAAAGAAGCCATCCCTCGACCCCACGGTAATTTCCAACTACCGACCAGTGTCCAACCTACCTTTTTTAGGTAAGGTTCTGGAAAAAGCTGTGGCGCAACAGTTGCAGGAGGTCCTGGATGAAGCGGATTATCTGGACCCATTTCAGTCAGGATTCAGGCCCGGATATGGTACTGAGACTGCACTAGTCGCATTGGTCGATGATCTCTGGAGAGAGCGGGACAGAGGGGAACCGTCTGTCCTTGCTCTTCTCGACCTCTCAGCGGCTTTTGACACGGTCGATCATGGCATCCGTCTGGGAAGGCTCCGGGACCTGGGGATCCAGGGCACAGTGTTGTCCTGGTTTTCCTCATTCCTGAGGGACAGGACCCAGTCGGTGTGCCTGGAGAAGGAGAAGTCCAGCCCTAGGCCCCTGCAGTATGGGGTGCCTCAGGGTTCGGTACTTTCTCCTCTCCTATTTAACATCTATATGAAGCCGCTGGGTGAGATCATCCGTTCCCACGGGGTAAGGTATCATCAGTATGCTGATGATACCCAGTTGTACATCTCAGCCCGTGGGGACCCAGGCGGCGCAGTGGAGGTCCTCTCCAGGTGCCTGGAGGCTGTTAAGGTCTGGATGGGGGAAAACGGGCTACAGCTGAATCCCGGCAAGACTGAGTGGCTATGGGTGAGGGGCCCTGTGTTATCTCGGGAGTTACCAGCTTTGGTTCTGGATGGGGCAGCTCTGCCCCAAACAGACCCGGCGCGTAATCTGGGGGTCCTCCTGGTGGCAGGTGGCAGCCGTGGCCAGGAGGGCTTTTGCACAACTTTGTGTAATACGCCAGTTACGCCCGCTCCTAGACCGGGGCGCCTTGCTCATGGTCACGCACGCTTTGGTCACCTCCAGACTTGATTACTGTAATGTGCTCTACATGGGGCTGCCCTTGGTGACCATTCGGAGACTGCAGCTGGTCCAAAATGCGGCAGCCCGGGTAGTGATGGGACGCGGGCGTTATGCTTGGGCCTCACCACTGCTTCGGGAGCTGCACTGGTTGCCAGTATGTCTCCGGGTGCAATTCAAGGTGCTGGTCATTACCTTTAAAGCCCTATATGGTAGTGGGCCAGGATACCTAAGAGACCGCGTCACCCTAAGAACATCGGTCCATCCCACCAGGGCGGATCGGAGGGGCTCTCTTGTTGTTCCATCGGCTAGGGAGGCTCGCCTCGCTAGCACCAGGAAGAGGGCCTTCTCCGTGTTCGCCCTGGCCCTTTGGAACCTCCTCCCAACTGAACTGAGCCTACGAACAGAGCTCCTGCCCTTCCGGAAGAGCTTAAAGACCTGGCTGGCAGGACAAGTGTGGGGTTCCAGGGATGGGGGATCCCATATGGGGTGGTTAGTCTAGGGATAACCACCCTTCTGACGACACCCCAGATACTGTTTTAGTTTGAATTTTAAATTTTTAATATGGATATGTTTTTAAATCTATGCTGTTAGCCGCCCAGAGTCAGGCTTGCTTGATTGGGGCGGGATAGCAAGTGTGAGAAATAAAATAAATAAATAAATAAATATTATTATTGTTATTGTTATTGTTATTATTATTATTATTATTATTATTATTATTATTATTATTATTATTATTATTATTATTATTATTATTATTATTATTATTATTATTATTATTATTATTATTATTATTTATTGCATTTGTTACCCCGCCCCAATCGGGAGAACCCGACTCTGAGCGGCTTACATCGCATAAAATAAAAAATGAAAACATAAAACAATCTCCAATCTCCATCAACAATCTCCATCCATTCAGAGGATGGGTCATTCTCTTTCTTAAGTCTCTCAGCATTCACTGCTACTTCTCTGGAAGGCGGGAGGTCAGCAGTTCGAAACCTGAATACTGCAGGACAGAATGAGCTCCCCATCTTTGTCCCAGCTCCTGCCAATCTAGCAGTCCAAAAGCAAGAAATTACAAGTAGATAAATAGGGACCAATTGGGTGGGAAGGTAACAGCGTTCTGTGTGCTCCAGTGCCTACTCATGCCTGTCACATGACCACAGAAACATCCGCAGAAGCAGACAGTGCTGGCTCTTCAGCTATGAAACAGCAATAAAGTTTTACAGGGCCAGGGTGCTAACTCAACATCCAGCCTTCCTCTGTTCTCATTCAGTCTTGGGACTGGCAATGGCAGAGTTCTTAATGCATCTGCTGATAAAAAAAAGAAGCCATGTCCTTTTTTTCTACAGGTATGTTGAATATCTGGAGAACCACTATTTCATTTTAGCTAAAAAAAAATTGTGTTTGTTTTATTCTTGAGGTAAAATAGTTATGCTGTTGTGTTTACTTGGGATGGAAGTCTGGGAGGAAAAGAATGCGGCAACACGTGTCTGTTTTGAATAAGTGTAGGAAGTTAGTCTGGGCTTGCTTTTGTTTATACAACTTAAGCCCAAACTTTTCTTTTTTTAAACAAGTGAAGGGTTTTCCTTTGGGAAAATATCCCTATTTTTTGAAACATGGTGTCGTCATAATAATAATTTTGTGTCAGAAATTATTCTGGGTTAAAATGATTTTTGCGGGAGAAACTCCACTCAGGGAACATCCAAATGAGGCTCCTTTCATGTCTCCAAGTGCTGGGACAGAGGCGGGTGCTCAATCCGTCATGTAGTACTTGGGTTTTAAAATGCCAACTTGCTGGCCTTTCAGCTAACAAGGTAAGCTTCTGAACTACTGAGCCACCACCGTCATCACCAGATATATCATCTAGAGAAGACGTCAGCACCTTTTCAACCCAACACTGGTGAGGGACTACTGGACCTCTAGAGATCCAGGAAGCCAAATATCCTAACAGTGGTGAGACATTAAGAAAACAAAAACCACATATCCACAGTTAAACACAGAGGCCTAGATTGCATGGTTTGTATAAAAAGTTGGGTTAATGAACAGAAAGAGCTTCACATCATACTAATAATAATTTCCTGTCAGAAATTATTCTGGGTTGAAAGGATTTTTGTGGAAGAAAATCCACTCAGGGAACACCCAAATGAGGTTCCTTTCATGACCCCAAGAGCTGGGACAGAGATGGACACTCAATCCATCATGCAGTACCCGGGTCTGGAACTGCTGACTTGCCAGCCTTCCAGCTAACAAGGCAAGCTTCTTAACCACTGAGCCACTGCAGCCACATCATAATGGAAACATGACAGAGATAGTGCTAGACAAACCACTGTGGGAATTTTTTATATATATAATTGAGGTAACAAGACAAAAAAACACCTTCTCTCATAGTTTGCTTCAAATGGGGGTAGAGGAATGGAATAAACAATATCCTCTATGTGGTTCTTTATGCAATCTGGTTTTTCTAAAGTCTATTTCTCACTAAACCCCCCCCCCAAAAAAAAAAAAACTAGAAAGATGTGCAGGTCTTTTTCCTGAGTGTGTTTGATCTATGCTATTACTAAAGCCATTCAAAAGCAAGAAATTGCAAGTAGATAAATAGGGACCACTTCAGTGGGAAGGTAAACAGCATTCCGTGTCTAATCATGCCTGCCACATGACCACGGAAACATCTGCAGAAGCAGACAGTGCTGGCTCTTCGGCTTTGAAAGAGATGATCACTGAACCCAAGAGTTGGATACGACTGGCTTTTGAGCAAGGGAAACCTCTACCTTTAAAAAGGTCTGACTTGAATCTTTTGACCCAATACAGGTCTAAACTTTTCAGATACTATACACTAGTAAAAGAAAATAATAATAATGTGAAAATAAACAATCCTACTTAGAAAAGTCCCAGATAAATTATTCCTTCTAGCTACAGTTTTTGTTGTTGTTGTTCAGTTGAAAAGTCGATTCCTACTCTCTGCGACCCCATGGACCACTGTCCACCAGGCATTTCTGTCCTTCACCATCCTCCTCAACTCACTCAGCTCTGTGCCCATTGTGTCTAGAATACCATCTAGCCATCTCATTTTGGGCAGCCCCCTTCTTCTTTTGCCTTTGACCTTTCCAAGCATCAAGGCTTTCTCAAGTAAATCTTCTCTTCTCATTTGATGTCCAAAGTACTTTAGCTTCATCTATATTATTTGACCTTCTAAGGAGCAGTCAGGGTCGATTTCTTCTAAGAATGACCTATTTGTTCTCCTCGCTGTCTAGGGGACTTTCAAAACTCTCCTCCAACACCACATCTCAAAGGCGTCTATTCTTCTGCGCTTAGCTTTCCTAATGGTCCAGCTCTCACAACCATACATTGCCACAGGGAATACCATTGCTTTGACTATGCGAATTTTTGTTTGCATTGTAATGTCTCTATTTTTCACTATGTTCCCCAGGTTTCTCATTGCTTGCCTCCCAAGAATCAGTCGCCTTTTTATTTCATGGCTGAAATCACCATCTGCAGTGAGCTTTGATCCTAGGAAAGTAAAATCTGTCACTGCTTCTACTTCTTCCCCATCTATTTTCCAGGGACTGATAGGGCCTGTTGCCATTATCTTTGTTTCTTTATATTGACCAAGTAAAAAAGGCTTTTACTTCAATATTGACATACTTTTCAATAATTAATTCAATGATTATGCTCTAGTAGGGACTGACAACTGGACTTAGTACAACATATATTGCCAACTCTACAGATCATAGTCAAGCTGGTATGCTTTCAAAGGATGGACTGTTGTGAAAAATTTGCATTACTCCTGATTAAGAAATTATTAGTGCCTGCATTACTTTAATTCCAGGACTTCATATGGGCCTAATTATATAAAATAATCTCTTTGATACATCCCTAAGATAAATATATTAGAGGTTGCATATATAAATAACAATAGTTTCTAACACTGTCTTTTAAAGTGATATTCACTTCTTGAGGTTAGAAGTCAGGGACTTTTGAAACCATCTATCTTAATTAACTGTCTAGACTCGACTATTTTAAAATACTTTCCATAGTTTCAGTGGATAAAATCCATATTGATTCATTATCCACATCTAAAATGAATGCAAAACAGCTGCTTTTGTGGAAGGCATATGTATGTTGTGTACTCTCCCTTCAGCTGCTTAATTCCTTCAATTTTCTCCTAAGAAACTACAATCCACCCAGTAAACAAACTGTCATACACATTCTTTTTATTTCTTCTCCCACCCATTGTTAATAATCTGTTTCAATTTTGTTCAATTGGTTAGAAGACAAGCATTTAAGAGCAAAATGTTACAGACACAATATCTGTTTATATATAAATGGAAGGAATCTGCACAATATCCCATCTGTGTATTTTCATTATATACTGTGATGTGCACAACAAATGGAAGCACCAAAGGATTGAGAGATATCAATGAGGAAAAATACAATTTATTATTCTAGTCAGAAATTGAGCAAGTGTTATATGACATCCTAAGCCATTTTGGTGCAGGATATATTGGGCCATCTGCTGCAATACGAGTGAGGAATATTTAGCCTTCCAGGTGCCAGTTCTAGCCAGGGGAACAACAGTGAGGGATAATGCAAGCCATAGACCATCAACATCTGGTAGATCACAATTTTCCATCCATGTGCTGAACTTTCTACAAAACAAGCACTTTGGAAATTAACGGGACCCAGTTCCATATAAGTATCCTCAACTTTGGTGCTATTGGTTGTGGAGGAACAAATCAGTCTGAGGAAATTAAAGGGCTGGAATGTTGGATAAAGAAGAATGTATAGAATGTATAGATGTGATCTAGGTCAAAACTTGTTTTTGTTGTAGGCATTTGGAAGATAGCTATCCATATTTATATCACATAATAATAATTTAATGTCAGGGGATGCCCGAACGAGGCTCCTTTCATGTCCTCAAGATCTTTTCCCAACAAAGTGGTCCCTATTTAGCTGCTTGCAATTTCTTGCTTTCAAAGTGCTATGATGGTAGGAGCTGGGACAGAGATGGGCGCTCAAACCATCATGCAGTACCCTGGTCATGACTGCCGATTTACTGGCCTTCCAACTGACAAAGTGAATTTCTTAACCACTGAGCCACCACAACCCTATATCACCTAATACAAATAAGATGGAAAAACAACTTTAATTGCATCTTCCAGAAACCCCCAACTAGCATGGTCACCATGTTAGCTAAGCAACTGCGTGAAATGTAGCCCAAAAGATTAACTTTTTTCAAGTTATGGGAAATAATTTTAGCAATATTTAGCTATAATTCTCTATTTATATAGAGAGAATAATAATAGCATCTAACCTTAGAATGTTAACCTTATGGAAGCCAATGGAACTGTAAATTTAAATATGTCAAAAATTATTCATATTCCCAATAAACCATTACCAGTAAATGGTTGCACTCGCATTAAACTTGGTACATGCCACCATGTGTCAATACAATATTGCAGGCTATATTACAGAGATAATCAATTAATCAACATTAATGAAACTATTTAAAAAATAAGCTGAACTATTAATGAAACTTTTTAAAAATTGCCTGAAGAAGTATATTTTTATCCACAAAGGTTCATACTGAAATTAAAATATTAATCTTCAAAGTAGTACATTATTTTGCCTTTCCCCCCATTTAGCCAACATGGATATTTCTTTGGAAACTAGAAATATCAATTTACCCTGTCACGTACCAGCTGGCCCCCTCACTTCTGGAAAACCCCCTAAAAACCAAAACAAACCTACACAGGGCGAGCTGGAGGGCAATAAGAACTTTTCAGCTGCTTATCAGCTACAAGGAGGTTTAATTGGGTAGCGTGTTCAAATGTTTGTGTGTGGGATGCAATGCTGCTCTTACCCTTTTAGTCCAATGAAGACAAGTTGTTCAGAAAAATGATGAAGATTTATTGATCAGTTTCTTAAAGCATAAAAGTCAGTAGCACAGGTCAGTCCAAAACAGTCCACAGGCAATTTAGGTAACCATTTTTAAGGAGCAAAAATGCATAGCTCCTAGGCTAAAGAATGCTAGCCCATAGAGATTCAGAAACAAAAGCTCTCTAATCAAAAACAGGTCTTAACTCATGGAGAAGCAGAGACGAACTCTTTCTTCTCTCCAAAATGGAGAATTTGCAGTCAGGTGGTTTAGCTTTAGCCAATCAGGTAACAGAGAGCAACAGAGAATAACTTTCTCAAAACAACACATTGTTTACACACGTACACTGGCACTAGCCAAAACATGGCTCTTAGCTAGCTTACAAAAGATAAGAAATACTGAAAAACATGCTGTCTATAACACAGCATTGAGGCTCAGAGAAGACAAAGGATTTTTTCTGAGGCCTATATGAAACTACTATTTCACCAAGCTTTGTGAGCATTAGGAAAAAGATGTCGTTTTCTGACATACCCTACTAGTTATTTTCTGTGGGCCTTTCATATGGCAATTTTCAGTTGCCTATGTTTTACGGTCTTGGGGATATGACAAGAAATAGAAAATATATGATACATAATACCATGAGTTATATTTAATTGTGGCCTCATGTTCGACAAAAGTACTTCTTCTCAGGCAAAACAATGGTCTGCTATGAGGATGTGCTTTTGATTTTAGATTTAATCAGATTTCAAAGCAAACTTGGGGTACTTGCCAATTTCCAAAGCAATCCTAAGTGAAGCAAAGGACCCAGAAGCAGTGCTTGAATCAAGACAGACCTGTCTAAAGCACCAGATATGTCTTTGGAACTTGGGAAGTTTAAAAAGTTGACAGTTTTTTTAAAAAAAATCAACATCTCACCTTGGAAAACTAAAGTAATACTTTGACAGACCAAGGAAATATAAAGCTAAAGGAGATTGACAACTCAAGTATCATGAAAAGACCAGGCTCTCCAGGAAACCTCAATCACTAAACCCTTGAGAGGAAACTTCACTTTTCACATGATTGGTGGCCATTTTGTGGAGGCAGAATGTTCAGAATAGAGAGAGATGCCTTTGTTTTAAAAACATTATTATTTATAATACTAGGACTAAGAATATATGTATGTGCAGATGAATGCCTATATTGTAAGGGATTGATAATGACATTATTTATGATTTCAGGATATATCCTCTCTCCACTGCTAGCTTCTATTTCCTTGTTAGAGTGAAAGAGCCACTTCCAAAGTTCATAATAACTACTGCTTCTTTTCTAATGTTCTGTGAACTATAGAATTCTGTCAGAAATATTTTTATGGTGCTGTACGATTTCCCATCCCAAGTCATAGCCCTTTGAATTTCTGCATTCATAAAAATAGGTTTTTCCTCAGCAAAATTAGAACATTTAATCACACAAACACTCTAATTCAGCCATGTGATCCTTAACCATACAAATACAGGAGAAAGGTGATACCTTTATTGGATCACTAAAAAAAAATCAACCATTGCACAAGATTTCATGATTCAGGATCACTTCTCCAGGCATGCACCAATTTCTTGTGGATAGTGCAGAAAAATTATCAATGAGAGTCCCAGAAGTTCATAGTAAGATCCTGTGCTAGCCTTTGTTTCTTAGAGGTGAGTTGAAAAAGTGTTTTTGAAATGTTTTTATGATGTATTAACTTGTAAGTGTAATGAGAAATTTTTGAAATGTATGATATGTCATTGATATGTTGTTAGTTTGGTATGTTTTAATATGTAATATTTTGTGTTCTATGTTGTTAGCCGCTCTGAGTCGCTTCGGTGAATAGAGTGGCATACAAATCCAAATACAAAAAAAGAGCAACTGGATCTGAAATGTCTCCCACTCAATAAACACAGGAAACCAGGTCTATTCAATGCCTGCAGATTACCTTGTTTTGAAACAGCAAGCTTCTTCTTTTTTTCAGGAAAAAGGAGCAACAGAAAGATCCAGAGCCCTCCATCAGAGAATTTCGATTAAAATTTGCTGAGTCCCCACAATTTATTTGTAAAAAACAAAGCCTGGCACAACATCTTGCCATGAACTTTTGGAATTTTCATTGATAATGCTCCTGGTTGTTTGTTGTTCAGTCGTACAGTTGATTCCGACAGTTTGCGACCCTATGGACCATTGCCCGCCTCTGTCTTCCACCACCTTTTTCAGCCCGCCCAGCTTTGTGCCCATTGCATCTACAATACCATCTAGCCATCTCATTTTTGGCTGCCCTCTTCTTCTTTTGCCCTCCACCCTTCCCAGCATCAAGGCTTTCTCAAGTGAATCCTCTCTTCTCATTTGGTGTCCAAAGTACTTTAGCTTCATCTTTACTATTTGACCTTCCAAGGAGCAGCTAGGATTGATTTCTTCCAATATTGACCTATTAGTTCTCGCTGTCCAAGGAATTCTCAAAACTCTCCTCCAACACCACATTTCAAAGGCATCTATTCTTCTGCACTCAGCTTTCCTAATGGTCCAGCTCTCACAACCATACATTATTTTTGTTTGCAAGGTGATGTCTCTACTTTTAACTATGTTGCCCAGGTTTCTCATCGCTTGCCTCCCAAGCATCAGTCACTTTTTTATTTCATGGCTGCAATCACCATCTGGAGTGATCTTTGATCCTAAGAAAGTAAAATCTGTCACTGCTTCTATTTCTTCCCCATCTATTTTCCAGGGACTGATAGGGCCTGTTGTCATTATCTTTGTTTTCTTGATATTGAGTCTCAAGCCAGCTTTTGCACTCTCTTCTTTCAACCCAAGCCGCAGCTTTTTTAGGTCTTCCTCACTTTCTGCCATTAGGGTGGTATCATCTGTGTATCTCAAGTTGTTGATGTTTCTCCCAGCAATTTTAGTCCTAATTTGTGATTCGTCTAACTCTGCATTGTGCATTATGTGCTCTGTGTCTAAGTTGAATAAGCAGGGTGATAAAATGCAGCCTTGTCTTACTCCTTTTCCTATTCCAAACCACTCTGTCATTCCATATTCTGTCCTAACTGTTGCTTCTTGACTCATGTACAGGTTTCTCATGAGGCATATAAGGTGTTCTGGTATTCCCATCTCTTTAATTACTTGCTGCATTTTATTGTGGTCCCCACAGTCAAAGGCCTTTGCTTTAGCAAACCATGTAATAGTTGTACGCATTAATACAGAAATGTAAATTATCGTTGTTTCTTTAAAGTTCTCTCAGGGAAAGGTAAATAGAATATTTTTAACATGAGGAGAAAGGGAGTGAATCAGGATACAAACAGGGCTAGCCAATGGCAATTTGTGCAGTCATGGAAGAAATTTTCAAAGCAGTCACAAAGCTAGATCGGGGGTTCTCAAGGTTTTGCACCATGGGCTGGACCACTCACCCTCAGACAGCTGAGCGGGCTGGACACATGGTTTCCCCCATTGTAAAAACATTGCTGCAAACTGTGGTGGACACATTTGGGCATGCACAGGCATGTTTGCCCATGCTCATTTATGGCTGTCATACATGCACCCACTTCTGCTTCCAGGATCCTCACTGTGGGCCAGGTGGAATGGTGTTGAAGTCTGGGACTGGCCCATGGGCCATAGGTTGCAAACCCATGAGCTAGATGTTAAGCAGAATGTATGTTCCTTATAACTAACCTTCTACAGGTGGCTTGTTTTTAATGCTATAATTCCTGGCAATCAGATTTGCAAAGTAGTTTTTATCATCTAAAGACCAGGCATGAAATTAACTATGCTTAATCCTAGATGTTATTGTTTTGTACCATCAAGTTATATCTGGTTTACGGCAACCCATAAGCCATTTTCAATGTATGTGACATATTTTTCCAGTGCCATTCTGCACTGTATTTCCATGGTTGAGTAAGGTTTGAATATTAGTCTGTTACTCTCTCCACTAGACCACATTGGAAGATATCCAAAAAATGTAGGTGAAGAACATGGAAGTTAAGGTTCTATGAAAAAAAGATATTTTTTCATCATCAGAAGGTGAATATCTTTTAGAAATGTTCCAATTGTAATTTCTAGTATGATCCTTAGTTACAGAAGTAATAGCTGATTCTTGAAATATGCCATTCTGTTCATATTAGCTTTCCCTAATGCAGGATGGAATGAGCTCCCATCTCTGTCCCAGCTCCTGCCAACCTAGCAGTTCGAAAGCAAGAAATTGCAAGTAGATAAATAGGGACCACTTCGGTGGGAAGGTAACAGTGTTCCGTGCACTCTGGTGTCTAGTCATGCCTGCCACACGACCATGGAAACGTCTGCAGAAGCAGACAGCGCTGGCTCTTCGGCTTAGAAACAGAGATGAGCACTGAACCCTAGAGTCTGATACGACTGGCTTTCGAGCAAAGGAAACCTTTACCTACATGATTATTTGTTAAAAAATAGTTATATTCTAGCCCAGCAAATTAAAATTCTCCACAAGTCTTGAAGTATAAAAATAAGTCCTTCACTTACAATTGCATTTCTTTAGATAGAAGAATAAGCAGTTGCTTTGTTGATAAACAGTTCTGTTCAACAACTTTCATTTAAACTAACACACTTTTCTTGTAAGGCAAACTGGAGAGCAGAGAGAAAGAGGAGAGCAGAATAATAACACTTTGATGAAAAAATAACCCCAGAGACACTGACTACTATCTGACCAAAACTCAAATAACAAGCAGACTAATATAGGTCAGGTAACCCTACAGGTGGGAAACTCAAGACCTCTTCTTATTGGCTGGTAATATACGCAATCTACATTAACTCATGTATTGTGGGGTTGTATTATTATATTCAACATTATTTACCTATATAAAAGGTCATATGGAAAAATCTGACAATCTATGGGTTTAATTGCTTTTGAAAAATTCAGTTATATGAACTAGCCCTGATATACTGCACTGTGTTTGTGTGTGTCTGCATGTGTATTTTTTTGAAGTAATCAGAGTGTTGATTCGTATTATTAAAAATAACAGCTGTCTCTTATTGCCATCACCACAGTGTTCATGCCATTATTTTGTTTTTATCTTTTGACAGTCTGCAATACCATCTGCCACTGGGGATACTCATCCTTTAAAATTGATGTTTAATTCAACTATAAAATACAGTTCTGTGCATCCATTTTTAAATATTGCAGCTGTAGGTTTTAAAATTTGTTCCCCCAAAATTAATTTTAAGACTATGTATTAAATATCAATGAGATCCTTCATTTTGTCACAACAATGGAAACTCTTTCCCCTGTTTTCTTTCATGTAATCAGCGCCAGGAAATAAACAATCTGTAATGTGCAAAACAAGGTTTGAAATTTCATTAGCCTGTATGGTCTTTCTGGTAAGCTCATTCATCATTTATTTCAGGAAACAAAGCCATTCATTCATTTAAATGAGAGGTTTCCATACATTACATTGCGGGTAATGACTAAGAAGTGAGATGGTGCTGCTAAATGAGGTGCAGAAGTTGTTTCTCCACCTCTTTGTTCAATAAAATAAGAAATGAATATCTCAAGGGAAAGGATTTGCTCTTTCTCAGTAATTAGAATTCATGTGTACAGCAGCATTCCTCAGATATTCCAAACAATCAATCAATCACCCATGTAACCTCTATATATGTCATGGGTGAGCAGGGAAGAATAACAAGCTTTATGTTACTCTGTGATGGTTTCTTATTGCCTTTTTCACTTGCTAAGGTTCTAAATTATGAACATGGATAAAAAGGGCTTTCCAGTTTATTGACCCTTTGCATGTGTATGGTGATGAGATTAGCAATGGAGGTGAGGTTTGGACATTCATACCTCTTCAAGTGCAGTGGTTTAATGCTTACCAAATGCCTGATGAAGATTATTATCAGATGAGAACCCATATTTTTCCCTAAGTACTTTAGGAATGTAGATGTCCAAATGATCCTCTGACAAATGTCCCACAAGGTACCTACAACTGAACACATGTTGTTTGAAAATGTGTACTGTATATGCACTGGCTTCCTAGCCAGATCCCTCACTGAAATATAGTATACACTAGTACCTCTGATAATATTATGACTTGGTTCTACAAGTCATAACATTATCTGGTTTTTAACTTTGTGTGATGCATTGATCGCATAATGTTAAAAAAAAACCTGTTCCCTTTCTGCCCAACCCCAGGGCTGATCCCAAGCTGGCACTGGTGCTGGGGTTGGGGGAAAAGAATGGGCTTAGTGATCGGGGGGTGGTCTTCTGAAGAGTCAGGTAACCTTTTTCCCAGCCTCTCTTCAGAAGCCTGCCCACCGGCCTGGATGGCTAAGCCCCTTAGCCATCCAGGCCGGGGTGGTGGTGGTGGTGGTGTCTGAAGAGAGTCTAGGGGAATTTTTTTACTAGCTTCTCTTCAGAAATCCCTGCCTGGATCACTAAGGGGCTTAGTGATCCAGGCGGGGGGATGTTCTAAAGAGAGGCTGAGGACCCTTTCCCCAACCTATTTTCAGAAGTCCCCTTCCCTGGATGACTAAGCCCCTTAGCAATCCAGGTGGGGGGAGGGGGTTCTGAAAAGAAGTTGGGAAAAGTCGCATGCTGCAATGGTCACTGGGTTGGGGAAAGAACGAAGCCAGCACCCTGTTCTTTCCTCCACCCAGCTGGCCATTGCACACTGTGATGGCCAGCTGGGTTGGGGAAAGAATGGAGCAAACCCCTCCCCCCAGTTCTTTCCTCCACCCAGCTGGCCATCACATGCTGCGATCAGCACTTGGGTTGGGGAAAAGAACCCAACCCAAGTGCTGATTGCAGCAGTGGCGCATTTGGGAAGCCAAACGGGGGCTCACTGGTCAGCTTCCCAAATGCACCGCCACCACCAAGGGCACAGTGGCAGTATGGCTGGGAAGCCAACCGGGGAACACCTGTTCTGCTTCCAGCCAAGCCGCTGCTGCGAGCTTCGTAGCGCTGGTTTGGTTGGGAGGAGATTGGACGCATGCCCGATCTCCCACCAATCAAACCAGCTATGTTTGCCTCGCTAGATCTCTGCCCCAAAACCCGCAGGGCTGGTCTCCAGCCCTGCAGGAATTGGGACGCAGATCAACATTGGGGAATTTGAGGCAAACATTTGCATTGCACAACATTATGTTAACGTTGTGCGATGCAAATGTTTGCTTCAAATTGCCCGACGTTATCTGATTTTAGCATTTTCCGAGGCAAACGTTATCCGAGGTATTACTGTACATACCTTGTGTCCATTTAGAGGCACTCTGACCAGATCCTTGTTCAAGTGACAGGACCAGGGGACTGTTCCTGCGAATAAGCCAATGTAAATTACTGCTTCACAGCATCATCAGACTTAATTTTCATGCAATGATTTATCAATTCTCTACCCAGAGATCATGAGAAAAAAAGAGATGACTGTTGTGAACACTGGCAGGATAACGCCAACAAGAAAAGAGAAAATGGGGAGCTAGAGACCGACCTTAATGTTCTAAAGTGAAAACTACATCCAGGAAGGCAGGCAATCACACACACACACTTAATATTCCAATAATGTTTTGTAAAATAAGTGGGAAGGAAAATTTGATAATGTAAAGCCCAGGTAATATGGTCAATTGAAAGAAGTTTCTTACTCTTTTTGTTTTAAAAAGAAAAACTGATAGTAGATTGTTTAGGCCAAGGGTGCCCAAACTTTTCGGGCTGTTGGTCAGTCATGTGGTTCAGCCAGCCGGTCACATGGTTCCTCCTACTAGGCTGATAATCACAATGAGTCCTTCAGGTAGGTAAAGCATCCAGAAGAGATCTTGGACTTCACTAGAAGGGCAACACTGTTGTGTTTACCTTTACATAGGCTTATTATTATTATTATTAATTTGAATTTGTATGCCGCTCTATTCGCTGAAGCGACTCAGAGCGGCTAACAACATAGATAACAAACAATACAGTCTTACAATTTCAAACAACATAACATAAATATGGCATTTAATGCAACACAATACAATCAATACATCTAACCGTACAATACATCAGTAAAATAATACAATTACATAATTAATACAATTTATATAAAAGCGCACATAGTACTTAAATAACATAACAATTAAATAAAAAGACTTTCACCCCTCAAACTTCTCCCCCCTCCAACCTGTTGTGCAATCTATATAATGCAGTAACAAATCAACAATACATAAGGGCTTATCCCCTTCCTCACCAGACATTCTGATTTATTCCCCTCCACACTTCTAATACCACAAGATGGTTTTTATTTTAACATTTTTAATCACAAAAATGCTGATTTCGATGAGGGACATATTTGTGAAGGAGGTGCTGTTCCACCTCAAAGTGGTCTGCACTCTTGGCTCTGGCCATGGTCATTTGGAAATGCTGATTTAATTTTGATTATGTCTGTGTTTACATATTTGTCTGTAGAAAGTGCACATCCATAACTGGAAGAATCTAAAACTTCAGATATGAAACAAAATATTAGAAACTACTATAGAGAGAAAAGGTTACAACATAACTGGAAGTGTTATTGGAAGACATTTTGTTTTCAGCTAAAACATTTTGGTGCAATAAACATACCTTGCTCCTATTTTTAGAAAATAATAATGGTCGGGCGGCCGCGGCGATTGCCGCGGCCGCGCACTTTGCCCCGGTGCCTGCCAGAAGTGACGGGCCTGGGGACGAGCGCAGGGGGCGTGGTTAAGCGCTGCCCTTATAAGGGCGGCGCGCCCCCTGCGCTCGTTCGCTGTGCTGGGAGTACTCTGCTTCAGGTCGCTGCACCAAAAAGCAGTGCAAGTTCAAGCACGAGTGCTCGATTTGCGCAGGCGCCCACCCCGCCGCCACCTGTTTTCGAGGGGGTGTGGGCCGGGGCCGGGGTAAGGACCAGCAGGGGGCCAAATGGGCCGGGGCTGACAGCGCCCCTGGCAAAGGGCCCCAGCCCAATTAGGGTGGATGTCTTGAACTGCCTGCTGCGGGAGTATCCTTCGCCCACTGATGCCCAGTCCTTTCAGAGGGTTTCACCTTTGGCTTCCGTATCCCTGTGGTGGGGGCGCGGGGGCCTCAGGACGCACCCAACCTACGATCACTGGTGGGTATGGAGTCAGTGGCCAGGGCACAGATTTTTAAGGAGGTAGCGGCAGGCAGGGTGGCGGGCCCTTTCGACAGCCCACCGTACCCCAACCTCAAAGTTTCCCCGTTGGGATTGGTTCCAAAAAAGGCCCCGGGTGAGTTCAGGTTGATTCATCACCTGTCTTATCCTGCCGGATCTTCCGTCAACGACGCTATTCCGGACGCTTTGTGCTCGGTCCGGTATACGTCTTTTGACGAGGCCGTCTGCATGGTCCGATCCTGCGGTCCGGGTGCACTCTTGGCCAAATGCGACATCAAGTCCGCGTTTCGGCTTTTGCCGGTGCACCCCGACGACTTCGAGCTACTGGGTTTTCGTTTTGAGGGCCAGTATTTCGTGGATCGGGCCATGCTGTTCGGCTGTTCTATTTCCTGCGCCGCGTTTGAGCGCTTTAGTTCATTCTTGCACTGGGCCTTGGTTCGGACGGCAGGTTCTGACAGGGTCGCCCTTTATCTCGATGATTTTCTTTTTGGGGGCCCCGCAGGTACCGAGGATTGCATTCACCTGCTCCAGTCATTTCAGCGCCTGGCGGAGGAGTTGGCTGTTCCGTTGGCGCCCGAGAAAACTGAGGGTCCGGCCACTACCCTCACTTTTCTGGGCATCGAATTGGACACGGTGGCCACGACCTCTCGTCTACCTCTAGACAAGGTACAGTGCCTGGTTGACAGGATTGAGGCCCTCCTGCCCAAGAGGAAGGTCGCCCTGCACGAATTGCAGGAGCTTCACGGGCATCTCAACTTTGCCTGTAGGGTGGTTGCCCCTGGCTGTGCCTTCGCTCGCCGCTTGTGCGACGCGATGGCCGGCCTGACCAAAAAGTTCCACAGAACTAGGCTGACCCGTGGGATGAGGGAGGATTTGGAGGTCTGGTTGGCGTTCCTTAGGGACTTCAACGGGGTTTCCTTTTGGCGCTCTGACCTTTTCCTCTCTTCCAGTTTTCAGGTCCATTCCGACGCATCGGGGTCTTGCGGTTTTGGCATCTATTTTGATGGCTGTTGGTGCGCCGGCACATGGCCGCCGCACTGGCGGGACTCCGACGTCGTGAGGGACCTGACTTTCCTGGAGTTCTTTCCCATCTGGGGGGCGATCAACATGTGGGGACGTCACTGGGTGAACTCCGTTGTCACCTTCTGGTGTGACAACGCGGCGGTTGTCCAAGTGGTCAACTCGCAGACGTCCCGCTCCCCCCGGGTTATGTCCTTAGTCAGGCCGTTCGTCCTGGCTGCACTGAGGCTTAACATCGTATTTCGCGCACGCCATGTACCGGGGGTGGACAATTCCATTGCTGATGCCCTGTCCCGCTTTCAGATGGCGCGGTTCAGGGCGTTGGCTCCCGGTGCCTGGGCACTTCCTTCGGAGTTGCCGGACGCGGTCTGGAACATTGGAGGGCCGAGGTGAATCGGGTCATCGGCCTTTCCCTTTCGGGTCGCACCCGCCGTGCCTATCGCCTGGCGTGTGTGGCTTTTACCACCTTCAGAAGCCAGCAGGGTTTGCCGGAGGTTTGGCCGCTCCCGGTGGACCATGTGCTTCAGTTCATGGTTCATCTGCGGAGGTCTGGTCTTGCTCCATGTACCATCCAGGGGCGGCTGTCGGCCTTGGCCTTTGCCGCCCGGGCGAACGGTGTCCCCGACACCCTTGGCGATTTTCGTATTCGCCGGGTATTGGAGGGCTGGTCGAGGGAGCGTGGCCACTGCCCGGACGCCCGACAGCCGGTGTCACCGGCGGTGCTGCGGCGTTTGGCTGCGGCCTGGCCACGCCATTGCACGGACGGGTATGAGGCGGCATTGTTTCACGCCGCTTCTTCCGTGGTGTTTTTTGCGGCCCTCCGGGTGGGAGAACTGGTAGTGTCGTCCCGTGGTGACATGTCCGGCCGCGCGTTGCAGCTGGCTGACGTCGCGTTCACCGCGTCGTCAGTTAGGCTGGTCCAGATGTCCAAGACCGACCAGCTGGGCAGGGGGGTTTCCTTACTGCTACTGAGGTGCAGTATAGCAGACATCTGTCCGGTGGGAGCGCTGGAGCGCTACCTGGCCATACGCCCCTCTGGTCATCTGCCCCTTTTTATACACCGGGATGGGTCCCCACTGACCCGTTTTCAATTCTGGAGGGTTACAGGGGCGGCCTTGTCGGAGGTGGGGATCCCTGGTGCCCGTTACGGCACCCACTCTTTCCGCATAGGGGCTGCTTCCACCGCAGCCTCTTTCGGGTATTCCGATGCGGACATCATGAGGATGGGGCGGTGGGGGTCCGCGTGTTTTCGGACGTATGTGCGACCGCTCCTGCCATGACCTGCCTTGCTGCCGTTTGTTTTCTGTTTGTTTTCTTTCAGAGCTCTTCCCCCGGAGTGATGTGGCCCGCGTTTGGATCGTCGGCCACAGCTATATCTACTGGGCTGCCCGTTTTGCTGGAGCAGCTCCCTGCGGGATCCACCTGGGCCTGCGGCAGTGGGCCTTCCTCATGTGGCGGGGGGTGTGGGGGATGTTGTGGGATCAATTGATGCCTTTGTTGCTGTCGAGCTGGCACGTGCCACCCCCCGATATCATCCTTGTGCACCTAGGTGGGAATGACCTTGGGCAACGGATGGGGTTGGATTTGTCCAGGGCCATTTGCAGGGATTTCCATTTCCTGCACCAGCATTGGCCGGCGACCAGGATTGTCTGGTCGAGTATGATACCGCGCGCCCGGTACAGGGGCGCGGTGGATTATCGGGCCGTGGATCGTGCGCGGCGTGGGGTGAACCGCACCGTGGCACGTTTTCTGCATGCCCGGGGTCTGGGTACGGTGGTGGAGCATCCGCTATTCTGTATGGAGGAGTTGGGCCACCTGTACAGGGGCGATGGTGTGCACCCATCACTTGACGGCCAGGTTTTGTTCCTGGGAGCTCTGCAGCAGGGCCTGGTGACCGAGTTGTCGGTCTCGGGGTGGGTGGGGCGGTGAGTAGTTTCACTCCCCCCATGTGGCAGGTAGCACTGGTGCGGAATAAATTTGGTCCCAGGAGAACCGGGTAGGAACGTGTTTTGATCGGCCACTCTGTGAGTCTGATCAAAATGCGGACCGCGAACTTGGGTAACTGCCCAGCTCGGCAGCAGGCAGCCCCAATATAGAGTTCGCCCGGTGTGGGGTCAGAAGGAGATAACAGCTGGTTACTTCTGACCGGGACAGTTAAATGTTGTACGGATATGGTTGTCCGATATCCAAGTTAAGCTTGGAATGGATATCGTTGACCTCACCAGTGCTACTGCGGCCCTTGCTGCATTAAGTTCAGTGATGGGATGTCACCGGTTCCAGACGGATCTCTGGAACCGGTAAGACCAATCCCGGAGGGTTCTCCGTGAGGGGAAGTCCACTTTTGGGGCGTCCGGTTCCGGACGCCTGACCGAAAGAAGAAAAAAAATTAAAATCGGAGTGAAAATGGCTCTAATTGACTGCGCATGCGCAGAAACTCAATCTGACGCATTGCACATGCGTCAGATTGAGTTTCTGCGCATGCGCAGTCAATTAGAGCCATTTTCGCTCCGATTTTCAAAACATTTAGAACTTTCAGGGCAGCGGCGGCGGCAGCAGCCCTCTGAGGGGGGCGCCTCCCTGCGGCACGTTGAGGGCTGCCTCGGCCGTCCGCTGCTGACAAGCCCCATGCCCTGGGGACGCCCGGCGGGGTACACCGCTGCCGCCGCCTCCGCCGGGCGCCTGTGGGCCGGGTGCCTGCACCCGGCGTCCACAGCCGCCGCCCGCCGCCGCCGGAGCTGCCGCTGCCTGAATCCCTGTGGACTCCTTCTTGGGTCGGTCCCTTTTGAGCTCGGCTGCCGCGCGCTGCGGAGGAGGAAGCTGTAGGCGGCGGCGGTGCGGCATGGGGACGGCCCAGGGAGTCGCGGCAGCCGCGGCTGCCCGTCGCCCCTCGCCATGGCCGGAGCCGGGCTAAAAAGGTACCGGCCCAAGGAGGACGCCACAGGGGTGCAGGCAGCTCCGGCGGCGGCAGCGGCTGTGGACAGCAATCGGGGTGCCAGGTCCCAAGAAAGGTAAGCGAGGGGTTTTTATTTGGGGTGGGTGGGTAATTTATTTGTGTTTTGGGTGGGTGGTTGTTTTTATTTTATTTATTTATTTGTGTCTGGGTGGGTGGGCTGAGAGGGAGGGGTGTGTGTGTATGTTTATTTTTATTTTTTATTTATTTTTATTTTGGCCCCGCCCACAACGTCATGACGTCATGACGTCGGCCGTGACGTCATGACGTCATGCCATTGGCCACGCCCATGACGTCCGTGACGTCATGGCGTGGTAGTAGAATTTTTGTCATCCCATCACTGATTAAGTTACTGTTAAAATGGTTAAAGTTAACCAAGTTGACCTTAAATAAAGTGGCCCAATTTTTCAACCAACATCAATGTGGTCAGTCTCTTTTGTGCGGGCATAGGGGGGCAATGTTTTTGCCTCTTTTGTAAATAATCATCGGCATTTTTCCTTATATTTCTGACAGAGGGGGAAAGAAACAACAAAGTTAATTAAATGTCCAGGTTTCTTTGGGAAAAGCTGGCTGTTGAGATAACTTAGGTTATTATTATTTTTAGACTTCTTTCTCACATCCAAGTGTTTGGGACTTTGTCCTATTGAACTCAGCAGGACTGACATCTGGACAGATATCTATAGTACTGTACCCCTAGCAATTGTACTTGGGAATACTCAAGCAGCTGACATTGTTCTTCTCAATTTGTCATAGTTTCTGTTCACTCTGACAAACTTTGGTCCAAAAAATTACCAGAGGATCCAGTACCTGCAGAGTTCTTCGAAAGCAGTCATGCATGACAACAATGATTTAATCTGATTATGATGGGATCAGGTTCTTGGCAATTATAGCAAGGTAATTTCTATCCAAAAACAAGATGCAGCTGGCACACACCAATGAAAATGATTGCAACTACTTCAAGGCAAAGGATATTTACAGAAACAAGTTAATTGTGAGTGGAGAAAAATATAAAGAATTTGAACTGTGGGGCTGGGAAACCCCCCTCCCTTTTCTCCCCACTAATACCACTGTTCATAATAAGAACATTTTCAGGTAATTTATTTTAGACAAAGAACCTGAACCTAGAAACTTCAATACCACTGAATGTCATATGCCAGACCAAGGGTGAGGAACCTGAGACCTTAAGGCCACATGTGGCCTTCTAAATCCTTAAATGTGTCAGTTTGCCTGACTCCACATTTTACAGATTTGTGTTAGTCTTTTATACTTTTATAGTATCTTAGAAACTTTAAAATTAATTTTTTTGAAACTTTTAAGTACATGCGGCCTTCTAATAGACATTATTTTCTTACATGAGCATTTGTCATGTCTTGCTTTTATGCATATTGTCCAACTTCTTTATGGTACTCCTTGAAATAAATTTAAATCTGGAATTTCCTTAACTTTTTAATCTTCTGTGTTAATATCTGATGGTCTAACAGCAGTTCAGGAATTAGGTAACGGGCCAGGAAATGTCATTAAGACAAACCCCGACTGTCTGAGTGTAATGAACAACTTAGTCTTAATCCATGAACCTCCATTAACTACTTGATGGCGCCTTTAAAGGTATTAAGTCTTACGAGTAATACAGAGGACTTTGCATTATATCTTTTAAGTCGGCAAGAGTATTAGGAAGAACACTGGCATGATTAACATCTATGTGTTTAAGATTTGTTTGGTGTTTGTCACATTTGGATCAGTTGACACTTCACAGATATACTACTTGCCATGACTAACTGCAAAACTTATCTAAACTTCAAATCAGTGGTCTTCATTTCTGAAGATAGTTGCTATCTCGTATACACATGTTCATTTATTTTCTTCAGTTATATGCCACACACCTGGGAAGGAAGTTCCCATTCTGGGTAGTTTTCAACAGTGAAACAAACAACGTTGAGAATAATATTCCCCACACACCCCAATATGACAATTTACAACAAATATGAATAAATTTAAAAACTCTTCAACAATGGGGCCAAGGAATAGTAACATTCAAAAATAATTGGCTATAAGGAGGATATTTTTGCATGCCTTTCTGTACAATTTTGTTTTAACTCTTTCTTAAATACAATCATTGAGGAACTAAAACTCCACTGGTAGGCTGTTCCATAGTGTATGTGATGCCACCAAGAAGTCTTTCTTCCTTGTTTCAGCCTTCTTAACCATCCTTAGTACCTGGAGCTATGAACTCAGGGAGGACTGGGTGATGAATACAGTTGATTTTAAGGAGATACATTCCATAAGATAACATGCTCCAAAAACATCTAGAGCTTCATATGTTAAAGTTAACACTTTGTGCATGATGTGGTACTCAATGGAGAGCCAGAGTAGCTGGGCTATGGACAAAGTAATACTGTATAATCAAATTTCTTGACTCGAGAAATCAACCTGGCCATAACATAAATCTCTGGATGAACTTCTCCCCCAACAGCTTTAAATCGATGTTAAACAAAATTGGGGTGATGATCGATTCCCAAGGAACTCCAAAATGTATGGTAAGTCATCAAAGAGGTTTCTTCAACATCCATGTTTTTTGTTCTGTATGCCTTAGTCAAGATTTCCCCTTGAAATGAAGTACTGTACTCAACATGGATGGGGACTGTGGTAGCTTAGTGGTTAAGATGCTGAACTTGATGACTGGAAGGAGGGCAGGTCAGCAGTTCGAGGCCCAAGTGCTGCACAACAGAGTGAGCTCCCATCTCTGTCCCAGCTCCTATCAACCTAGCAGTTCTAAATAAAGAAATTGCAAGTAAATAAAGAGGTGGGAAAGGTAATAGTGACTCTTTTGCTATAAACAGATATTAGCACTGAACCCTAAAGTCAGATATGACTAGCTTCTGAGCAAGGGCAACCTTGAATTTTACCTTTCTCAACATAGGTGAATATTCCAAAGATTGTGGTCAATGTTTTGTAATTATGCACCGATTGGAAAAGTGATCACAATTCCATCTACCTCTCATCTGTGCAGGTTTTTTTTATAACTGTTGAGTGGGACAGATAAGATGTCAATATTCAAATGCTTTGGATGAGATCCATGCCTGTGGTGGATGGTACTTGTAGTTCAAAACATCTGCACAGTATTAGTTGCCTACTATGCTATAAATATTTTTTTAAAAAATCAATTTACATGCCCATTATCTATTTAGTCATTATGTTGTCATGGCATGGGGAAAAAATCACAATATTCAACTGAAAAAGTAACATATATAACTCCTGATAAGATTGGGATAGTCGGTTGTTTTGAACTATTCATTCATTTATACAATTTATGTTTTACAATAATATTGAAATGAATTTGATTGGGGAGAGATTATTCCACATTACTAGGCTGTTTGACCTGGATACAGAAGGCATACTGGAAAGTATGTTTCTTTTTATCAGAAAGTTCAAAAGCTGCTTATCTAAATGAAACTTCTTTCTTGTGTCTTCTCCAGCAAAAAAATAAAATACATAAGGTCAGCATCTGCTTAGTATTAAGACTCCTTTATGTTGCAAGTGGGAGTAAATGTATACCCTGAAGACATGCTTCCCTGTGCTTGTAACTGAGCTTTAAAGCACTGAAGTGAAACTTCCCATATAAGCATCCAGTCCATTATGAAAGAAGGAAGTTTTAAAGATAAGCAAAACAGTATTTAGGAGGTTTCCATGAGGGAGGGAAGGGATACCATGGATATAAGGAGTGTTGAAAACCATCCCATTGGATCTGTACCATAATATTTGTTGTTGAGACAGAGACCAAACTGTAGAGTTGGTCCTCTATCCCCTTTACCCTTGTGGGGGGGGGGGCTCAACTCACCTGGGATTCCTACCTAAGCTAGAAAACCCCAGGATTTCCTTTACCCTCCTCCCATTCTCTATCCATGTTACTGAGTAGGCAGGGCCAAAAATAAATAGGTTCCAGTCATTTGTGAGTAACTCAAGTGTCTACTGGGAGAAAACCAAGTGTAGTTACATTTAAACATACACATGTAATGTTAGACACCCTCCTTCTGAGGTTTCAACATACCTTCCTACTACCCATCACCTTCTTACTAGCAGTGTCTGCCCCCTCCTCTTGGGGCAATTCCCCTGTATAAATTCCCCTGGGCTCCGCTTGGCACAAGCTAGTGAGAGTGCAGGGAATGAAATATTAGGTAGCATAGATGTGGCCTCTATGTGTGGTCCAGTCAACCCCAGTTACAATTCAACTGACACAAAGGGTCTCTGGTTAATTAGGTTTATTAAGAAATTAAAGAAAATGAGTATAGCATAAGAGATCAAACTTGCAAATGGAGTCATTCAAAATACATACAAAAAATAAAGAAAACTTAACTGGTTACTTAGGCCCTGACTCACAATTACATTCTGTGAGGCCCTCCCACCACTGGTCCACCGCTGAAAGAGAAAGAGGTTTCTTTGGACAGTGGTATCAGCCTTCCCACATGAGGGACATCTAGCAAATAGTTATTAATTTACATACTTCAGTGTCTGCTTGGAATGTCTTATACGGATACGCCTACATATGAATATCTCCATCTTGAGGGGATAAGCACATGGTGAAACAGAGACCAGGGAAAAGCACATTTAAAATGGGGTTTTCTATGACAACACCTTCATGGTCAAATGGAACAGATTCAAGGCACAGCATTTCAAAAGAAAAACAAACCTGTCTAGTCCCAACTCCATGGGACCTGGCTTATCCTTTCTCCATAGTCAGCAATGCAGGTTTAGGCCCAGGCAGGGCAAACCTCCTAGCCTTCTGCAAGGGCAAAATATATACCCCAATCTTTGCCTTAGAGATTGTCATTGCTTCACCTATTCCCAGTCACAGTTAAGAGAAAGGCCAGTTAAGGGAGCAGTTCACCCTCAGATGGAGTGAAGCTGTTAGGATCTTTGGTAAAGGCCAACCCTCACATATTCTGATGGTTTGGGAGGTGGCCTGAACTGATTTGTTTTAGCATCTATGT
This sequence comes from Furcifer pardalis, assembly GCA_030440675.1. NCBI lineage: Eukaryota > Metazoa > Chordata > Lepidosauria > Squamata > Chamaeleonidae > Furcifer > Furcifer pardalis. Next base: position 68,403,936 of record CP126892.1, read on the forward strand.
TCTCAACCTTTTTAAACCAAAGGCCGGGTCATGCTCCCTCAGACAGCTTTGGTGGCTGGATGGTCATTTTGCCGTCCTACACCACATGGCACTTCCTAGTGTGGTAGAGGTCGACTACATGAAATGGTGCTTAAGGCCACATCCTGCCCACAGGAAACAGGTTGAGAATCCCTGGTCTATACAGTCTGCTGTCTGTTTACAGATGGAGGAGAACTCAAAAAGAAAATAAAAGAAAGAAAAAGCTGGATAAGGATGGAGATGATACTGCTTATGGTGTCATCAATTTTGGGAATGTAGTAGGCCTTCAGAGTGTAAACGAAACTATCAGCTTCTTTCTTTCCTCCACCATCCCACACTTCCAAGACATGAACTGTAAACCTTATCTACAGTCTGTCTTATCATGAATCCACCTTGAATCAGCATAGATATGGGATCAAAAAAAGAGGGGAAATCAGATAACAAAATGCTACATTTTAGATTAAATCAAAGCCAACCAAAGAATGTACCCATAGCTTCTTGGACTAAAATTACCTCACTTTATATGGGTCAATTTTAAGCAAGAATCAGCAGGATACTGTTTTGCATACATGAACTCTCAGGCTTTAGTCTACTACTAAAAGGTTCTCAAGCAGGTTAGGAAAAGCCTTATCAGAAGCTTGCACAGATCCTCTCCCAAACCCTTGACTGAAGCAGACAGTTGTGTGTCTTCTGCCAATAATCTAGCAGTTTACTGTAAAGCAGATTAATATGGCTAACACTATCTTTGGAACAGATGCTTGTTTCATATTTACACAAGGTTAAAGAATGTAAAATAGGAAGCGTAATAATGTTAGTCTCCTAACAAAAACAAAGTCTTGTGGATTTTTGGGGCATAAACTTGTTCAGACTTCACAAATTACATTTGAGGAAGTGCACTATAAACCACAGATGATTACACAAAATAAAATTTGTTAGTTTTAAGGTACCATAAGATTATTGTATTCTCTTTGTAAAAATGAAATATTCCAGTTGTTTTTGTTAAATAAAAATCTATCATTAGATTCACAGTTGAAGACAGGTATAAAATTAAGGCAAAGCTTTCAATGAATAATTTTTGAAACCCTGTCATGGCATTGCAAATTTCAGTCTATGAAATTTTTCTGCATCCACTGATCATCCTTTTAATTACATAACCAGCATTTTTCTATTAGCAATAACACTTATATACCACCCATAGCATTTAGTGGACTTTCTGGGCAGTTCACAAGATAATTTACATTTTGATGCCAACATGCTGGGTACTTATATTACCAACATCCTGGGTACTTATTTTACTGAATTTGGGAAAATTGAAGTCTGAGTCAACCTTGATCCCTGTCAGGATCATACTCGCACAACGTCAGTAGTTTTGAGACTGATTCCCACTGATTTTTATATCATGCAGTCTACAGAAAGTGTCTCACTGTATCAATCCCAGAGGATTCCATATTATTTGTCAGTGTAGTCAGGGGGTCAGGATTTCATTTCCCACTGTCTGTGTAGGAGGAGACCCATCCTGCATAGTCTTTTGGCGACCTGTGCAATCTCAGTAGAGAATGGTAAACCATTTCTGAGTACTCTATATCTAAAAATCCCTGAGGAGGTTCACTTTAAATTGGAATTAATTTGAAAGCACAACTATTATTATTTATTCAAACCAAATGACAATTTACTTTTTTGGCTGGCTCATTTCCAGTCTTCTTGTTCTCCAACCATCAAAGATGTCCATTATTATGGATATCAGAGGATTGGAGGAATTGGGAAATCAAGCTGCATGGAACATCCTGATGGAATTAACATTGGTGATGAAAACAACAACAACCTTAAAATAGATTGTTTTTGTTTCACTTTTAATTTTCTTTTATAATGGTCAATGTGTTTATCCCCATCTGGGAGTTTTATTTCATGAGATTAAGATTGTTAATTGATACCCATGGCTAAAAACTAGCAATTGGGTTTCTGATTCCATACAAATTGTCATTTGGATACATACAAATATTGCTAAGGTGATAATACAAAGAGTGTTGTGACTGTTACATCCAGAAATGAAGTTTGGGATTACATTATTAATTTCAATAAATAAACAAAGATCCTTCACCATGATCCTTAGCACTGTGTGGATTACACACAGTCTGATAAGATGAAGCAAACTAATTGTAAGCTGATTTACCAGTTGTCTCCATGAGAATAAATAGTTGCTGCTATTTACACCAAATGCGGTCAAGTATCCTTTTTAATGCAGACAAGGATTACACACATTAAGAGCAGGACAGCATAATCCAAAAGCACACCAAAATGTAACAGAAAGCCTGAGAAAATCAGAAAACAGCTGTTGGGTGACTGCAAATTAATTTGATAGCTGCTCTGAAGAGTTTTAATGAAAGATTGGCAAAAAAGAAGTAACACAATGCAGAGCAAAAATAGCAATGACAAACATCGATGAACAAAGAATAAACAAACATTTTATTGCTCTGCTGAATGTAGATATCACATTACAATGCAACCAAATAGTGAGAGTGATTTCTCTGGCTTTTGTTTCATGCTTGAATCTGTTTTCTCTAGGATGGTGTGGGAGAAATATTCTCAGATTTCCCCTTTCTCTGTAGAATATGTATTTTTTATATGTCCTTCAATGGTTTTTGCTGCAAATTTCCCCCATCTATCCAAGAGATTAATAGAATTGCAACTGTTCCAGTGCAAATTCCAGTGATGGCATCTATGGATTCTCTTTTTGTAGCTGCTGCCATTTAGTGTTCTGTTGAAAGCCACAAGTCGAGAAATTCAAAGCCAATGCAGCTGGCTTTCATATTTTATTTAGAAAGGTAGCTATAAGAATATTCAACCAGAATTGTGTTCATGGGTTTGTTTGGGAGGAACACATATCAGTCTCAAAAACAATTCAACATGGCATTTTTATGTGTCTACACAAATGGAAGCCTCGCTAAACTAAAAAGGCCTTTCTTCCATAAGATTGTCAGTCTACCATTCCTACCTAAGACTTTTAAATTTTTGCATACTGATGGTGAAGTCAAGCTGTGGAGTGTTGACATGTTGTAGCCAAAACAACGAGGAGAAAAGAGACTAGTATTGGCATACACAGATGAAAGCAGTTTCTGGGGGTGTGCAAATACCATCTGTTTCAATTTGGTCCAAGTTATTTGTATTACAAATCACAAGCGATCTTTTTCAAGCCAATTTGTGGTCCATCTGATACAATTTGTACTGGAACATTTCAATTTTTTAAATACATATTTGAATTTGTAAACACCCCCCCCCCCTAAAATCTTGAACATGGGGGGAATTAAAGAGATCTGGCCTGGGATGGGGTCTGAAATTGACTGCTAACAACTGCTGCTTGAGCACTAGTTTGCAGGCATAATAGTTCCCTAGTTTCCAATCTCTCAAGCTCTCCCTCTCCCAACCTCCAAGCTGAGCAATTTACTCAGTTAACTCAACAAAAATGTCTGCTAAAGCAGAAAGAAATACTGTATCCCCACTTAGTAGCTCCTGTGCCTTGAGTCACATTTGCCGCTACCACCCAGTTTGGATCACATTCATGCATAATAACAAAAGAAAAATGTGTAATGTTACAGAAAGGAAACCTGCAGTAGACATAAAAAAGTGACACACAAAGTGTCTATGTGTGAGAGGGAAAGACTTCCTTCCTTTGCTCTGCCAAAATGTGAAATGGCTTCCAGTCATGGGGATAGGGGAATTTATCTGGTTGATAAATCCCTCTCAAGATGTCCAAGATTAGGGTTTCTGGAGAGCATGGGCTTTTTATTGGTGCTTGAGTTGTCAGACTTCTGACACTTTGGGTTTCCTGGTTCTGGCAAAATAATACAATCATTTCCAGACTAAGAATTACTGGTTTCAGGTTTTTAAAATAACAACAATATTTTTAATCCCTGGAGCAATTTTTTTTGTTTTTGTTTTTAGGAGGTTTAAATTGACATAAGAATTTATTCATACTTTCTTGATTCACTTGGGATCGGCTTGGAAACAAATAAATTCTGAATCTGAACCACATCCCTAAATAATAATGTGCTTGGTATCAGGGTGGGGTATGGCTCAAGTCACTAAGATGCTGACTGGGAGGCGGAAGGTCAGCAGTTCGATCCCCGAGTACTGCAGGACGGAATGAGCTCCCGTCTCTGTCCCAGTTCCTGCCAACCTAGCAGTTCGAAAGCAAGAAATTGCAAGTAGATAAATAGGGACCACTTTGGTGGGAAGGTAACAGTGTTCCATGCGCTCTGGTGTCTAGTCATGCCTGCCACATGACCATGGCAACGTCTGCAGACAGCGCTGGCTCTTTGGCTTAGAAACAGAGATGAGCACTGACCCCTAGAGTCAGATACGACTGGCTTTCGAGCAAGGGAAACCTTTACCTTTACCTAAGGGGTAACAGGTGATAAATTGAGGTATCAGGGAAGAGTATTTAGTTTATTCATTGGCTGAAATTCTATTCAAATGTTTGAAGTGGTAACCGTGTTAGTCTGTGCAAGCATATCTGAGATTAAACAAAACAGAAGAGCAAAAAATAAAAATAAAAAGACAAAAATGTTGTGGCACCAGTGGACTTGGCCCACAAAAGGTCACATTTAAATATAGGAGTTAGTCTCTAAGGTGCCACAACATTTTTGTCTTTTTTATTTTTTGCTGTTCTATTTTGTTTAATCTCAGATAATCTACACCAGGGGTTCCTAACCTAAGGCCCGTTGACCATATCTGGCCCATTGTGCCATTTGTGGTCCCCCACCCTCCAAGGGCATTTGAAAAACAAAATGACTGCCCCTTTGAAGTTGTTGGGACAAAATGGCCACCCCCATCATGCAGGCAGGGGAAAATGGCCATCTGGCCCTTGAAGCTGACTGAGAGAGCGTGACCCAGCCCCCAGTGTGAAAAGATTGGGAACCCCTGTTCTACACAATAACATTCCAAACTGCAATGTTTCATTCCAAGTTCCAGCAGTTATTATAAACTTCCAGATGAAAGTCTGGCTGAATAAAATGTGCAAATTATATCTGTTATGATTAATTGATTTATTGATTACAAAACCATAGTAGTTTCAAAGATAGAAGAGTAAGGCCAAATTCAAGATATGACAATTCATCCAATGATTTTACATAAATAAAATGACCAGCAAATCCATAATATTTTAGTGTAAGAAACAGATTACAAACTGCTTTGTGATAGGGTTGGTTTATATGAGCCTAGCAGAAACAATTAAGTTTGCCAAATAGTGACATTTTTATTTGTAACATGTACAAATAAAAGATCCTATGACTTTTATTTCCTATCATATATTCAGTTTGTAGCAAAGGTTTTCCTACATATCACCCATGGTAATGTCATAATCTATATTTTGAAGCAGTATGTTTTGCATTCTGATGAATCTCAGATCCAGAATTGGATTAGGTTGATTTGGACAGCTTCAGGAGGCCTTTTTAAGTTAAATAACTAATCCTGAATAATTCTTAAATAAAATAAAAGTATATTTTAATTTCAGTTGCAATCTCTAATTACATTTAGAGGAATAAAATAAATTTTGGAGTAAATGTAGTCTCTGCCATATGTAGGAGACAGGCTCCATATGACTGCACAATTAAAAGATTGAAAGAAGAGAAAGGGAATAAATAAGGGAGGCAAAATGAGCACACAGGAGGAGAGGGGACAAAGCTTTCCTTTGAATTGGTGGGAAGAACTTTACTAACTTGTTAGTGGCAAAAGATGACAATCATTCTAGCCTGCAAAAATCTCTTCCACTCAGTAGCATTAGTAGCATGAAAGATTCTTCTCCCAACAAAAGCAACCTTTCAATTTGCTAGGAAACCACTTCAGCTCAGACCAAAAATGTAGGAGACAGACTGGATCAAACTGCAGCACATTTTCTTGTGTGCCATGTGATTACTATGGGAAAGATCTTGCTGTACCCATTCCACAAGCAGTTCAGATTGTGTTCTCTTTTCCTACGTTATTGTACTGTATGTTATTGGCTTTCATTTACAGTGGCTAGAGAGAGAGGATTCCAAATTGGTCACATTGGGTATACAGACAATTTTCCATTGAATTTTTCCTTAGTAATGTAACTTGGTAAAATCTGATGCCCCATATTATCTTTTTTTGTTACCTTAGTCCTTAGGATAATATTCTTGATACACTAAAAAAATGGCCTTACAGTATTATCAATCATATTTGTGAACTATTCGTTCATATCCCTAGCATTTCAAGCAATCATTTTCTTGTGTGAAGAAGATCCTCATAGCAATTTGGGATGACAGTAACCAGCAAATTCTTTTGTCAGCTGCAAACTCTCCACATAATATATAATTTTATTTTACAGTCACTGTCAATTCAATCATGCAAACTTTGAACTTTTATCCCCGTCCTCCATCTTCTGTCATTATAAACACTGCTGATTTACTACAATCAAAAAAGAAAGCCAAAGGAAAAGAGCCTGCTTGGAAAGAACCACCTTCATCTGGTAATTCAGTCTCCAACAAGATATGTACGAAAGATAAATAGTTAGATAATCAAAGATGCTTCTTTTGTAAAAATCCAGATGGACTGTGTGCAAATAATCCCATGGAGATAAAGCACCTATTACCAGCACAGAGCCTAAGTCCCTCTAAGCAAGGTTTTGCCTGTGTGAATGACTGATACCATCTAGAAGCAGACAATTGACAAGCCAGAAGACAGTTAAAGATAACAACAGGGCACCTGAGATTCACTGAGGGAATTTATCACTGTCACAGTATGCAATAAGTGGCATTCTGCAAGTGGTTTGAAGCTTTGAAGGATCCCTACCCCACCCCCTTCTTTAGTCTCATATATTTTTAGATTTTCCAGGCTTCTTTTGCACACCAGTGAAGCAACAATCTCTTTACCCTAAATGGTAATCTCACTGCACTGAGCTCCCAAGTCACAAACAAACATTAGTTTAATTGGTGTATTTTTCTATTAGGCAAGCAAGAGAATGAGAAAGCAATCCGATTCTGATCATAAAAACAGTTCCAGCCAGAGGAAGAAAGGAAGCTGGCCACTAAAAGGCAAAAATGCTGATGGACACTTTACAGACTTATAAAACAGCAGCAATGCATTCTAGCTCCAAGCAATTGCTTGCAAATTACTGTATATGTATATAACAGAACCCCCCCCATCTTCCAGGTATTTGTTGTTGTTGTTTCTTAGTTATTTCAACTCTATTTCAGATCTTTTAAATAAAAGCTTATTGTGTTTTAACAATAATCAATAAACATGTTAAAAATCCTAACAGCATCAAATATAATTGCCTATCTATCTATCTATCTATCTATCTATCTATCTATCTATCTATCTATCTATCTATCTATCTATCTATCTATCTATCTATCTATCTATCTATCTATCTATCTGTTACCCAATTTCAGGGTGATTGGATTCACTCTCTGGCAGAGGTACTAGAAAGACCCAAGAACTTACAATGAGGCAGGTTTTTCAGTCAAAACAAAATATGGTTTATTGGGAGCAAAAGCAAAGGGAAGCCTATTCAGGCATATAGTCTGGCCAGACCTATAATTCTAAATAGCTAACCTTCCCGCAACCGTTCTGAGGAAAAGACCCCCTCGTGATCCCTGCTCACAAAATTTGGTGAACAGAAGATGGCCCCCACCCACCTGGAAGGGGTATTTAACTATTCTATCTAAACTAACTCTGCATGCAAGGGGAGGGGGCTGAAACCGGGCAGGAGGAAAGGCAATTAACATATTTTAATTACATGTAAACATAAAACAAAGGCAGCTCTGAGGTCAGAGACTTTAGTTACACAAAAGCGGCAGATTACAGCTATTGCTGAAAAAACCGGTTATAGAGAGTTTACATTAGGTCAAAGGAGCATATTTGTGGTTGACAGGAATATCTCTTTGTTCTCTGCTGAATGAAACAGAGGCTGGTACATCTTCTCCAATGGGAGACGATATTGACAGCCAATGATGCTTTGAGGCGGGAAATTGCAGTTCCAACGTGGGTTAATGTTCCGGACATGAATGAATCACAGCGTTTGAGTCACTCTTAAGTAGAAACACAAAGAAAGGAGTTAGAGTCATTATGTCTTGTTTGTTTAATTAAATGGAGATCTCAGGAAGAGAGAAACCAACAATTTAGCCTTTGTTTGCCCTTGTAATCTGGTGAGAGACGGGATATCTGCTTGTCCCTGTGCTTGTCAATTTACTTCGCTTGCTTCCCCCCCTTTCCCTGATCAATTTTGGGGTTCCATGGTTCTTGTGTTCCCCTCTTTAAGCTATGATTGTGCTTGGGTCAGTGTTCTAAAAAATGTTGAATTGAACTTTGATCAAACCAGAGATATGAGTCATTCAGCTTCCTTTGTGAAGGAATGAAAAGGAATTTCTGCTTATCAGGAAACCCAACAAACCGGTTTTCACACCCTTTGACCCAGTACACAATGGACCTTATTTTTTTTACATTCCTTGCCAGAGTCTATTGACTATTGGGTAATCCCCCTTCCTCCTTGAGAGCATTCCAATCGTATGATTTAACTTTTGGTTTCTACCTTATTTTCCATGTGTGTGTGTTGTGATATGTGGCGTTTAATAAACGTTTTGATTAATTATAATGCTTTATTCAAAATTTTAGGTAACACATCTATCTATCTATCTATCTATCTATCTATCTATCTATCTATCTATCTATCTATCTATCTATCTATCTATCTATCTATCTATCTATCTATCTATCTATCTGCCTGCCTGCCTGCCTGCCTGCCTGCCTGCCTGCCAGCCGGCCGGCCAGCCAGCCAGCCGAGTCTAGTGGCTTGTCTCTTGTAACTGTGTCAAGGCAAGGCTTCTAACATTTTTGCACTCCATGATATTGAAAGTAGAGGGTACTAGCGGAAAATGCTGGCTTTTCTGTGTTGAATAATGGGATGACCTTGATAATCTAAAAAACTGTCTTCAATACTACAAAGTGCTGCTTCAGAAAATGTACATTGTATGTTACTTTAGGTCTTCAAGAATTATTTCTCACTAAGGAGATCTATCATAATTATCTCAATGCTTTGTTAAAAATTTTGTCTTACCACTGAATTGTTGCTTTTCATATTTCTTTGTGGTGCTTTTGGAAGATGATAGGGCCGGGGTCCTCAACCTTTTTAAGCTGGGGCCCAGGTCACACTCCATCAGACTGTTGAAGGGCCAGACTGGTGGTTCCCCTACCATCACTGCTACCTTTGGTGGGGGGTGACAACCACCCTGAGCCCACCACACACCCCAAAGCCCCCCCATCACTCCCCTGCTTACCAGCCTGGAGGAGCTGTGTGATGTGGGTGAAGGAAATGCAGCTGCAGCCACCAGAAATGCACCTTCAGCCGCTTCCACTGTTGTGTGATTACTTTGCTTAGTAACAGAATAAACAATAAAGCATATTGGCATACAAATATTATAGAGGATTTTGATATCCCCCTACTGCAGGGATCCTCAACCTACAGCCAATGGCACCAAAACATCCAACCCGTGCCCTTTCTCCAGCTGCCACTGCTGCCGCCTCAATCCTTGTCTCCTCCACTTGGCTTGGCATGTCCCTAACAGCACTCCATAGGAGGGTAGATGTTGCAAGGCTTACAACATCCGTCCTGCTATGGAGTGCTGTTAGGAACATGTCAAGCTAAACGGGGGAGACAAGGATTGAGGAGGCAGCAGTGGCAGCTGGAGAAAGGGCACGGGTTGGATGTTTTGGTGCCATTGGCTGTAGGTTGAGGGTCCCTGCAGTAGGGGAATATCAAAATCCTCTATAATATTTGTATGCCAGTTACACTGAATAGAATTCCTGTGACCACCATAAATTTTAGGCTTTCTTACGGTTCTAGTTAACCTGTCATAATTTATGGTTTTTTTCTGTTCCTTGTTGTTTATTCTGTTACAGAGCAAAGCAATCGTACTTATATATTGCCCCATAGTGCATAGTGCACTCTCTGGGTGGTTCACAAGTTAATTAGCATTTTGCCTCCAACATGCTGGGTACTCATTTTACCAACCTCAGAAGGATGGAAGGCTGAGTCAACCTTGATTGCTGGTCAGGATCGAACTCACAATCTTTTGGTTTCAGGACAGCAGTTTAAGCACTGCACCAGAAACCAACCACAGTAGTGGTTTTCCCTAGATGGACAGTACAAATAAACAATTACATATGCATAAATACATAAATAAAAAGACCATAAATTGTCTGCCATTACTCAATAATCACTATATGTGCTGTGGAATACTTAAAAACCTAGAATGAAAAAATAATGATCTCCTGGTGCACTCACAACCAAAAAGGTCACGTACAAAGGGGCAGTAAATATTTACAAGCATCATTGTGTAACTCCATAATAAGGCATTGTTTACTGGGAGCTGTGTAAGCAGGCTTCCTGTGCAAAATGAGACTCAGGCATATGATGAAGGCATTAATTTGTATGAATAATGAATGTCATGAATATTGTGCAAAAAGAAGTCTGTTTCATAATGTTAACAGGAAGCTTGAAATGCAGTCCTTCTTCCTAGTTGAGTTAAGAGTATTAATTTTTTTTAAAAAAAACTGGTTATTAAAGTGGGCCAGCATTGTCATCTAAGGACAAACTAGATAATGATGGTTCCCAGCCCCTTTTTGGAAATCCTCATCAGTACATGTTTCTGGCAGTAAACAGCAGACCAGCAAATTAGCCAGATTCTGTATCTCTCCACATCCACACAATGTGTTGCAGGCCCCACTTGAGTATGTTGGTTGTTCATCCAGGGACCCTGACAACAGCTTATTTAGGGTCCTCCAAGTGACATAGGAAAGGTCAAGTTCCTCAGCCATATCCTCCTTTAATGTTATTTCTTGTTCAGTGAGCTCCTGCCCCCATAACCTAATTTGGTTTTGCTCTTGCATACCCTCAAGACTGTTTGTTCTTACTATAAAGCTCTTCCTGGATTTTAGTTAGTGGACTTGAGGCACATATCCATTTAGAGGATGTTGAGGGTCATTCTCTTGTTTAGTACTCTTGGTGTCTGCTGCTACTTCTCTCCTTATCTTAGGTGGAGCAAAACCAACAAGAGGATTTATTTTCCTATGACAACTCACTTACTGTGGATCTTATGGAAGATTGAGCAAGGATGGGGAGGGAGCAGCTGCCTCAGTGAGCAATTAAATATCCAGCAGGGAATTATATAAAATTTAAAACAGTAATTCTAACCTAAACTCACATACTGTACAGAGTCAGCAGAAGGATTTACTATACAGTATGACACTGAAATATTTTCTCAAATGAGAAAACTTTACACAACAGGGTCATAAAACTGAATGTCACTTTAGCTACCAGAGACTGCTTTCAGAAAAAAGTAAAAGGAATGTAACAAAGAAATTGGTAGAATTATTGCATAAGCTATAACAATTATGTAATAAGACTAGAATGAGGGCAACTAATCTAGCATCTTCCATTAACAGTGACTTGAGAAAAAGACACATTTTATCCTGATATAATAGTTTCTTAAAATAAAGCCTGTGTAGAATAATTAACATAAAGATATGAAGGTCAAAGGTCAGGGAGACCAATTCTTAACTGTATTTTCCCCCTCTAAATTTGAGTAATCCTTACAGAAGTATAGTATCCTTTCTGCTTCAAATTGGAATTTTGTCAAATAATGATTATCATTCTGCTATTCATTGTATGAAGAGTTGCTCAAAGAAACATCTGTCTGTGAATATTAAAATGAATAATAAATTGTGAGGGGGTGCAGGAAAGTGCTCAAGATCCTTAATATAAGAACTGAACTGTAGCAGATAATTAGAATTAAAGCAATAGCAGTTACACTTCTTTACCACCCCACAGAACTTGGTGCAGTCTCTAAGTGGTTCCGAAGGTAAATAGCATTTGGCCCCAAACAAGATAGGCACTCATTTTGTTGACTTCAGAAGGATGGATGGATGAGCCAAACTTTGGCCCATCAGGATTGAACTCTGATTGTGAACAGTGTTTTTGGCTGCAGTACTGTAGCTTAATCATTTCACTACAGGAATTCATTATCAACTCAAACTGCTCATGCATAAACTCATATTGCTTAGGAATTGGGATTGTCAGGTGTGTATTTTTTTTGTTGATGTACAAGTCGATTTGAACTAACCCAGAGTTTTTCCACACTCTAAAAAAAATCATTATTGGGGCTTTTACTTTATTTTATTAATTTATTTAATAGATTTATATACCACCCTAATCCAGTGGACCCTAGGCGGTGTACATAGGCCAGTGAGCACCTCACTGACCAAACAATGAAACAAGTTAAAACCAATATAAAAACAATTTTAAAAACCCTTAAGAACATTTGGCAATATTGCCCACCGCTGTACCATTTTGCTATCTAAAAACAAATATAAAATCAACATAACATTAACATTGGTTACAGGAAGGGGGGAGCCTCAGATGATCCAGAAAGGATAATTTGTGGAGAATCCCAACCCCCAGACTCATTTTGCCAACCACATCTTCAGCTCTTTCCTAAATGGTAGCAACTGGGCCTGGAGGCATAGTTCTACCGGGAGTCGGTGTGTGGTTCCCCCCAACCCCCACTGAATGCACTTGCTACAGTTCTGATATTTTGATTGCACGTGCTAACACATACAGTTTCAAATATTTCTATGGATACATTTGTATCCATTCAATTTCAGTTTGTATGTATCCTTTATAAAATATTGTGCCCGATGTGGACATGATACTCAAGATGAGGCCTAAACAGCCCTGAACAGAGAGGAATGAGCACGTCATGTGATATGGAGAATAAACTTCTGTTAATGCATCATAAAACAGTTAAATCTTTTTTAGATTATTGCCTACAACCATCCTGTGATCCTTCTCACATGTAGTACCACTGAGCCAAATATCCCTGTGTATCGCATCTGTGCATTTGTGCCCCATCCCACCCCACAAGCATACAGCTTTGCATTTATCCCAGTTACATTTAATTCTGCTGTTTTCAGACCAGTGCTCAAACCTTAGATGTTTGTTTGTTTGTTTGTTTTCATTTCTATCTTCCAGCATAAGAGCTACTCTACCTAATTATATATCATTTGCAATTTTGATAAGCATTCCCTGAACTTCTTCAAGTAATTATTAAAAATATTAAAGAGCACTGGGCCCAGGATAGGGCCTTTTTATACCCATGGCTAGATTTGTTCAATCTCTGTTGTTTTGTCATGATCATTATTCAGGTACTGGAGTAGGTTATATATGTAAATAAAACATTATTAACTGTTTTGTTTTGTGATGTTTCAGTTTTCTTTCTGTGTTTATTATTACTAGCCTTCGTGAATTCTGTTTTTAATAAGAAGTCAGTCAGTCAATCAATAGATACATCAATAGATACATCAACAGATAAATAAATATGTCAATAAATAACTACAGTAGTTTCACAACAATATTTCAAAGGATGCATATATTCCCCAGTTCTACTATAGAACTGATACTTGGTGGATACATAGCCTTTTAACTTACTTGCAACAATGGATTTTGGACTAGAAAGGGCAATGTCATAAAATTATAATAAAATAGAAAAAGAGGGCTTTTTAACTTATTTTGCACCTCACATTCATAGGAAAACATGCATCTTAATATGAGACCTTGCTGGGTCTTAAAATACATATTCTCCAATCCAGAGCTCAAAAGAGTCTAGCATTAAACAGACTGTGAAAGAAGCTTCTTAGAATGTCAGCACATTTGAGATCACAGTTAAAGTGTCTCTAGTAAAGTGAGCCTTGTCTTTTGTAAATGGAAGTTAAGGAATGAAAGCATGTTGTTGAAGAGTTCACAATTCACATTGGATAAAATATATCCATTAATGTTGTTAGGTGTGGGCTCTTAAACAGAAAATTCTCTCTTAAGAGTCAGTCACTTGTAATATCTTGGTTTGCAAGCCAAGCCTTAGTGAGACAGCTTTCTAAATTATACATATGTTATTATGTGAGGCAGTAAACTGACAGTCTGTGAGAAAAAAGTCCTTTTTGTACCTTCAGAATAGATGCCCTGCAGGAAGCAATTGTTATACAGTTGTACCTCGCTTAAAGAGCGTGTTCCATGGGATTGCTCTTTAAGCGAGTTTGCTGTTTAAGCAAAACACCATTGTAAGTAACCAATTGTGACTTCTGGTGGGGGGCATTGTGAATCCTGATTTATTTGTTAAGTGAGTTTTGATTGGTTTTATTTGTTAAGCAAAGTGAACATTCAGAGAAAATTCTGCTCTTTAAGTGAGTTACTCTTTAAGCAAGGCACTCTTTATGCGAGGTTTGACTGTACTATACGTGTACAGTAAATACTTTTTTGTATGTTCAAAATAGATTTTCATTCCATCCAGGTGGCAGGTTTCAGCCTGATCATCATGACATAGATGCTCTGTTGTCATGTCTTTGTTCATATAAAGGGAATAAAAAATGGTATGCTGACTTTCAAAGTAAGCATGAATTCTTTCTGTACAGGGAAAGGAAAAAAAATCAGTTAGTTTGTAAGCTCAACTAAATGCCAAGGCCAGTAGCCTATTGTGTTTCCACTGAGTGCCAAATTTCAGCCTTGGATCGCTTGTTTGTGTATGTCTTAACAATTAAATAGTCTTTATGTGCTTGCTGTGTATGATGAAGAATCTCAATGAAGTTCTTTGTATCACTCCTGGTAAAAAGCAAGCAATCTCACAATGCTGACAAACTCCTTATTTAAATGTCCCCTGTTGTGAAGTCAGCTACACTGGAAAAAGCAGAAAGAATTTACTGAGCATTCCACATATCCTTCAGTACAGGGTGGATGTGGCCTCAGAAAGAAGCGGATGTTCTAGATATGGAGAATCTTCTACCATGTTCCCATTATTAAAAAAATATAAGTCAGCTCTCTGATTTCTATAAATGTTACCCAAATATTATGATTAGTTTGTTTTTAAGGAAAGCAGCTGCAATTTTATTCCTTCTTGTTTTCTGCAGCGTGCTCCAAATTTACAGCAGAATTGCTCTGTTAATCATAATATTAAAAAGTTGAGAATGATTCTAAATCTAAGAACAAAAAAGAAGGAAAAATAAGAAATCAGACTATATTGACAAGAAGAAGAAGAAGAATTTCAGAGGTTTAATAAATAATTTGAAAAATGTAAAATGTCAGAATGTTTTTGCTCTATCATCCTTCACCTCCTCTCCAAAACTGACGGATTATTTTTCAAATTATGAGTTTTGGTCCCCAAAGATATCACTTTCCCTTTGAAAATAAAATAGCCACTAATTTGAATCTGTTTACTACAAATTGAAATTCAGGATATTCTTTGTTGAGACAAAAGCAGAAACAATATAATGGATTGTTGTTAAATATTGTCAAATCACCTAACTTATGGCAACCCAACAGATAAACAATTTCTTAAGTATTTTGTCATCAACAGCCATGTCCAGCATTTGTAAACACAAGCCTGCAGCTGCTTTAGAGAGTCAATCCAACTCCTTTTTGGCCTTCCTTTTTCATTCTGCTTTTAAATTTCCCCAGCATTATTATCTTTTTGATAAAATTGTACTTTTTCATGATGTGCCCAAAGTAAGATCGCCTCTGTAGAAGATTTTGATCTTGGTCTCTATAACACATTCTTATACCTGCTGATCTTCCTATTTTCTTCATTGCCGCTCCTCCAAGTCTCAGTCTTTTGACTTCTTGGCTGAAGCATGCATTTGTATTAGTGATTGAACCAAGATAGATACAATATTTCACTACGTATTTCAATTTCTACATTGTCAATGTTAAAACCACATAGTTCTTTTGCAGTAATGATGTTTTGCCCTCTTAATGTTCAACTGCAGTCCTGAGTTAGCATTTTTTTTTCTTTTACTTTGACTAAAAGTCATTTCAAGTACTGTAATTACTGCTTTCAGCCAATAAGATGGTGTCATTGGTATATATTAAATTATTGAGTTTTTTTCTACTAAAAACACCTCCTTCATCTGAAATGTGTTCAATTTTCTGTATAGTACATTCTATAGAACAAATTATATTGATAAGGAGATAAAATGAACACTTTTCCAACACCTTTGCCTATAGGAAACAATTCTGCCATTGTGTTCTAATAGTAACTTCTTAGCCAAAATATAGATTATGCCTCAAGCACTTAACTCATAGTTTCTCATGATCTACATAGTCAAAGGCTTTATTGTAGTCAATAAAACATAGACTGATTTCGTCTGAAACTATTTGCTGTGCACCAATAGTCAGTGGATATCTGGAACATAATTTCAGGTTTTTCTTCATGCCATATAAAGTAAAGGCCTTTTTTGCATCACCTGGGCATTATTATTTTTTGCTTGAAAAAAAATAGAACTATTTTTTTTGTTAGTACAATCCATGGCATCTCTGTTCTTGGGGACTAAAATGTACATTGGTAGTTGCCAGTTTATATGCCAGTGTTGGTGAACCTATGGCATGCACAGTGTTTTCTGTTGGCAAGCCCCACCCAGGGCCGGATTTACATGAAAAGAGGCCCTAGGCTATTCCACTTATGTGGCCCTTTCACCTCCCATTTTAAGTTTGTAAATTACATGAGAGATAATAAAATACATCATTACTGTGATATATATCAATATATAGGCCCCTCTTGATCTTGAGGCCCTAGGCTGAAGCCTAGTTAGCCTATAGGAAAATCCGGCCCTGGCCCCACCCTGCACCACTGACAAGCCCTGCCCCATGCTGCCAGTACCTTTCCCCAATCCACCCATCTCCCTACACCAATGGGGAGGAGAGAGGGGAGGGTGAATGGGAAGTGGCAGTGGAAATGAGGTGAGGAGATGAGACACACCCCACCACCCCTCCTAGGAGGGAGAGGATCCAGTGGTGGTGTACCTGCAGGGTGGGAGTGGGGGCATTTGGACCCATGGGTATGTAGACCCATGGGTGTGCAGACTCATTGGGGAATGGGCAGTGATGGGATGTAACAGGTTCTTACCAGTTTGCCAGAACCGGTAGTAACTTTCCCCAGTGTCCTGGAGAACCGGTAGCAGCTTTTGGAAGGAACCACCTTCGGGGCTTACCTTTTCACTGGTTCCCCCACTGCGCATGCACACCAAGCACTTGGTGTACATGCACGCCTACAGTGCTCGGCGCATATTTTTTAAATATATTTTTTATTAGATTTTAACAACAGAAAGAAAAAAGTTAAAAATAACGAAGCAAAAAACAGTTACAAACAAACAAAAAACAATTGCGAACTACATCTTACAACATTAAAGATAAGACAAAAAGAATACAAGTCAATATAACATATTCATATATACTGAATACTTTCACATTTATATCAGTTATCCTCTTTCAACATGGTATTACAACTTTGTTATGTTTTTTTTTCTTTCTTTCTTTCTTTTTTTTTAACATAATACATATATCACCCAGTGCACTAAGGTCCTTGAGTCTGCCAGCCATCCCTTTTACAACTCAGTCATTCTGCCAAAGATACATTGTATTCGGTGCACGTTTTTCACCTTTATTTTCCCTCAATGTATATTGCAAAAAAGGTTTCCAAATGTCCCAAAATCTATTTTGTTTTATTAACCCCCTTTTTATATTTAGTTCCCATGTAAGTTTTTCATTTAGCGCCATGTCCCAAACATCGGTATACCATTTACCAATTTCTAAGTTCATATCACCTTTCCAATTTCTGGCCACGTTGTCTTGCCAGCGTTAAGAAAATAGATAATAACTCTTTTATATTTTCCTCTAAGTTCAATTCCTCTAAATCTGTTAATAAAACAATTTTTTCATTCAACTTTAAGTTGACATTTAAAATTTTTACTATTTCTTGTTCCATTTTATGCCAGAAATTGGAAACAATTCTACAATCCCACCACATATGTTTGTATGTCCCAATTTCCTGATGACATCTCCAACACTTTTTTGAGTTGCTACTATTTATTTGGTTTAGCTGAACTGGCATCATATACCACCGCCACAAAATTTTACAGTTTAACTTATAGTCTTTAACTTTTGTGGACAGATTTCGCATAATCCTATTTTTCCATTTTTTCTTCCAGTTCTTGTCCGAAATATTAATACTTAAATCCATTTCCCACAATCTTTTAAGAACATCCTGAGTTTCTTCGGTACTGTTTATCATTTTGTATAACTTACTTACTACTCCTTTTATACCCATTGAACCTTTTCTTATATTATATAGCATTTCCTCGAAGTCTGTCAACTGTCTTGTAGGTTGTAATTTCTCTTTATATTGTTTATTCCATCTATCCAACGTTAGTATTTGAAGCCAGTTCAACCTTAATTCCTTATAAATTTCTTTTTTAGTATCTTCATTCTCAATCCAATTCAACCAATCTTTTAGTAAAATTATATCATATTTATACATAATGTTTTTTAATAATTCTGAATTTTTAACCGGAAATGCTTTAAGATCTTGTAACTCTAGTATTGGAGAGGTATTTGGTGCCAATTTTTCTTTTAATTTTACCCATACACTTATCATAGATTTTAGGACATTATTTCTTGGTTTTAAATAAAAAACTGAATTTTCCAAAAATTCTCCCTTTGCACACAAATTACTATCTTTCATTTCTATCTCCCTCCATATAAGATCTTTTATCGTTAAAAGTTTTACCAAACCTTTAATTTGGAACGCCCTATAATACGATTTAATGTTAGGTAACCCCAAACCACCCTCTTTCTGTGACTTATACCACAAACTTTTCAGTATCCTTGCTCTTTTCCCTCCATTACAGTAATTATTCAATAAATTTTGAAAAACTCTTAATTGTTTTTCAGTTTGTTTAATTGGGAGGACCTCAAATAAAAAATTAATCTTGGGTAATAAACTCATTTTACAAACAGCAATCCTTCCAAACCAAGAGGTCTTCAACTTCCGATATAGAACAATTTTCTTCTTAATTTCCTCTTTAGTGCTTGGCGCATATGTATGGCCTCCTTGCTGTCTTCCCATGTGGGGAGGAGGAAGAGAAGCTACTAGCCTGAAGCTCCCTATAGCCTACTCCCCAGGGTAAGTGACTCATCTTTGGATGTTTTTAATGGTATTTAATGTGTATTTTAATGTGTATTTAATGTGTTGGTATTTTAATGTGTATTTAATACCTTTACCTATATTGATGTACTGCCATAGTTCCTAAAAAGGCCTAGCGGCCTGGCTTGGGGTTTTTAAACAAAATTACCTCATCAATAAGCTATACCTGTGCTGTTCCAATTGCTGTTCCAATTGGAGAACCCTTAAGGAGGTACAGCTGTTTTACATTTACATTAAGGCATTTTATCGAAGAGAACCGGTACGACTACTATATCCATCTTGCAACATGGTGCTGCCCAGGCACTTATACTAACAGGTAGGTGACGGGTTTGTGTTTGGGGTGGGTGGGTGGGTTGATTTATGTTTGTGGTAGGTGGGTGGGTGTTTGGGTTGGTGGGTGTATTTTAATGTAATTTTTATTTTATTTATTTATTTATTTTATTTACGGGTTTGTGTTGTGGGTGGGTGGGTTGAGGGGTGTGCGTGTGCTTATTTTTATTTTATTTTTTCTTTGGCCCCGCCCACAACATCATGATGTCATGACATTAGCTCCATCCACACTGTGATGATGTCATGGTGGGGTAGTAAATTTTTTGACATCCCACCACTGGTTAGGATTTTAAATGGATAGTAGGCTTTGGATTAACAACAATGATAAAAATACCATGAGATGCTACTGATAATCATAATCCCTAAAGATCAAAAACAGATTAATAAAAAATAATAAATGGGAGACATTTAATTTAGGCCCATACGAACATTTGGAGTGACATATTTTCCACTCAGGATGGGAATCCTCATATGCATTCCTATAAATTGAAACAAATGAGTTTAAAATCCTGGGACCTATATATATATCACTTAAGAAATGTAATATTACCAGAATGTGCCACAATAAGTAAATGATACATAATGGAGCTTGACAGAATGACATTCTTTTCTTCTCTGCACAGGCAGAACTACATACAACCTGACAGCAAACCATATAGAGAACATAGTTTGTATTGTCATGAATATGTATATTGCCAAAATTCAGGAGTAAGCAAATCATGAATAGAATCAATTGCTAAACCATGAAAATCACCTGAAACAAAGGTAAAGGAAGAGATAAATGAATATACAATACAGTATAATTTTCAAAATGGAAGAAAAACAAACTTGTGTAAATATTGTAGTGCTGAGCAGTGAAAAGTAATACAGTTGCAAATGCCCACTAATGCAACATATAGTTGTGCATTTTATTTATTTATTGAATTATTTACTACTTTTTTCCAGCTTTCATATGTTGAATTACTCAAGGTGATTTGTTATAATAGTTTTCAAACTATTTGCAACAATAATTTGCAAACTAAGAAATATAATCTAAAATGAAGAAAGTAATGGTGGAAGAAAAAGGAACTAGAGAACATTGAATACCCTATTTCCGTAATGTCACACAAAGAGAGTCAAGGTTGAGATCTCTCTTGCTTGAAAACAAGTCATGTCTGACTCTAGGGGGTGCAGTGATGGGATGTAACAGGTTCTCACCAGTTCGCCAGAACCGGTAGTAACTTTCTCCAGTGTCCCAGAGAACCAGTAGCAGCTTTTGGGGGGAACCACCTTCGGGGCTTACCTTTTCACTGGTTCCCCCACTGCACATGTGCGTCACACTTGGTGTGTGTACACGCCTACAGTGCTTGGTGCGTGTGCATGGCCTCCTTGCTGTCCTCCCAAGCGGGGAGGAGGAAGAGAAGCTGCTAGCCTGAAGCTCCCTATAGCCTGCTCCCCAGGATAAGTGACTCACCTTTGGATGTGGTGCGTCTGTGTGTATTTTAATGTGTATTTAATACCTTTACCTATATTGACGTACTACCACAGTTCCTAAAAAGGCCTGGCTTGGGGTTTTTAAGCAAAGTCTTGGAGTTACCTCATCAGTAAGCTACACCTGTGCTGTTCCAATTGCTGAACCCTTAAGGAGGTACAGCTGTTTTACATTTACATTAAGGCATACTATCCTAGAGAACTGGTTAGGCAAAGACTTAGTACCTAACTTCTTTAACTGTTGAAAAGTTCCAAAATGAAGCCATCTTGTGGTGAGTTCATTCTGTAGTTCCTTCCATCTGACCTAGTGTGAGAAAGATTAGCCAGAATAAGCTTTAAGCTCTGGTTTAAAAGCTCTGGTTGATTTGTGTGTGGGGTGGGTGGGTGTATTTTAATGTATTTTTTAATTTTATTTATTTATTTATTTATTTAATTAATTTACAGGTTTGTGTTGTGGATGGGTGGGTGGGTTGAGGTGTGTGTGCTTATTTTATTTTATTATTATTAATTTTTCTTTGGCCCCGCCCACATCATGATGTCATGACATTGGCTCTGCCCACAATGTCATGATGTCAGCTCCGCCCACACTGTGCAGTGGACACGGAGATGAGCACCGAACCCTAGAGTCAGACACGACTAGCTTTTGAGCAAGGGAGACCTTTACTCTTTACAGTCTGATACTTAGCGACATAACAACCGCACTAGCCTTCCAGCTAAGAAGGCGAGCTTCTTAACCACTGGGCCTCTGCAGCCCCTTCCCTCAGTGACTAAGCCTAGGGATCAAAATTGATAGGATCTGATTGGCTTTGGTGTGAACATTCCATCAACACCCATTGGTCCCTTTGAACTCTGCTGGCTGAATCTGATTGGCTGGTGTGTCCTTGGCTGGAGACTATTTAAGGAGGGCAGCCTGTTCTTCCTGGGCCATTTTGAAAGAGCTGAGGAAGAGAGAGGAGCGAGAAGAGAGGAAGAGAACTTGGGAGAGAAGCTGAGAATCACTGAAGAGAAGAGCAGGAAGATTCCTCTGAGGAAGCAGGAGAAGCAGCCAAGGAGAAGCCAGCCATTGGAACAAGCAGCAGTGAACCTGAAGTGGACCAAAGGGAAGACTGAGGAAGCCTGGAAAAAGACGGGAAAAGCTAACAAGGCAGAAAAACTCATTTGAACTCTCCAAGCCACTCTGAGTTTGAGAAACTGGTGAGGAAAACAAGTTTCTCAGTGTAGTACCTCAGAAGCCACCTATACATTTAGTGGCTTTGACTAGTTTAAGCCTTCTTTAACCCAATTCATGGTAAGACCAGTAAATGATGTGAGGATAGTGGCATCAAGGGTGGGTTTCTGGCGCTTGGAGCTCTTCAAGGGAGGCGCTTTAAAGCTAAACCAAGGCCTAGCCGTTCGATTCCCATTTCCCTCACACATAATTTTAGCATAGTGGGACTACATTCCTGGTGGCCTATGGAACTCCTTCCCACAGGCTAACCCTGTTTGAAATGCTGGAAGGTATAAATTGCAAAATAAGTGATACCCCTAGTTAAACCATAAGTCAAAAAGTGCTGATGTGAGTTTGAACTTGATGGCTCAAGGTTGATTCATCCATCAGGTTGGTGAAATGAGTCTCCAGCATATTCTGAAACATTAAGTTAGCTTTTAAACTGCTGAATCTGCTGAGGCAGTATTTAAGTAAAAGTTGCTGTAATGTAGGTTTTCATGGCCACTGTATATTTAAGTAAAATTGATCTGAATGGGGGGGAATCAGATTATATATACTGTACCTGTATACCGGTTTCACTGACAAGGCCCTCTATAGGGCCCAAGCTCCCCATAGGGCAGGCCAACCAAATTTAAAACCATTCATGTTAAAAGATAAGGAAAATAAAGGTTGGCTGACAAGGCCCTATAAGGTCTGAGTGTGTCTTATGTGGAGAGCAATCTTAAGGCTAATTGATATGAGAACCTTCTCAAGGAATTGTGATTAAAAACAAGGAATGGATGTTTAATTGTGCCAGTGGCCAGAGCTTAATCATTGCCTGAATTAATATGGCTTTCCAGGAGGTCATTTTTTTTAAAAAATACTGACTTCATTTTTAGTATTTCCAAGGCTTGGGGTCTCAGTAATTGAATATCCCAAGGTCAAGCCTGGAAAATTGAATCTTGGCCTGCAATTCACCCATTTAGGGTGTTGCCACAGTCAGAGTTTATGGCCTGGTGGGAGGGGAAGGGGTTATTCCCATAGAGTGCATTCATTCACCTCAGAGTGGCAACATAGAGCTGAAATCACTGAAGAAAGCAACATCGGATCAAGTCCTTAGCACTGCCTTGAAGAGGCCAGGGCTAAGGACAGAAGACAGCAAATTAGATGTGGACCAAAGGGAAGACTGATGAAGTCCAGAATGAGGTCATCCCTATCGAGGTAGGAAGCCAGCAAGGCAGAAATATTTACCTGAATTCACCAAGCCACTGTCATTTTGTGGGATTTGGGGGGGGGGGGGAATCAGTTACAGTATATCTCTCTTAACACCTAAGCAGGGTAAAGGAAGGGAGGGAGGAAAGTGGAAGCCATGGAAGAAGAGTGTAGCAGGGAGCTGGGATAGCTAAGGTGGCGCTGAAATCACTATAATAAAGAGCTGAAATCACTGAAGAAAGCAACATCGGATCAAGTCCTTAGCACTGCCTTGAAGAGGCCAGGGCTAAGGACAGAAGACAGCAAATTAGACGTGGACCAAAGGGAAGACTGATGAAGTCCAGAAGCCAGTAAGACAAATCACTCTGGGATTGGTGAGAAAAAGAGCGAAGGCCATAGAAGTATGTAACGGAGAGCTGAGATCGCTCTAATAATAGAGCTGAAACCTCTAAGCTGTAGAACTGAAATCACTGAAGAAACCAACATCTCATTAAATCTTTAACACTGCCTTGAAGAGGCCAGTCAGATCAGAAGGCGGCAAAGTAGAGGTGTGTGTGTGTGTGTGTGTGTGTGTGTGTGTGTGCTTATTTTTATTTCATTTATTATTTTTCTTTGACCCTGCCCATGATGTCATGACATCATGACTGTGATGACATCATGGTGAGATAGTAAAATTTTTGACACCCCACCACTGAGGGGATGGTATTCATCTCTGTTTACAACCAAAGAGCAAGTGCTGTCTGTGTCTCCAGATGTTTCCGTGGTCATGTGGCAGGCAAGACTAGATGCTGAAGTGTATGGAACACTGTTACCTTTCCCACCAAAGTAGTACTTATTTATCTACTTGTAATTTCTTGCTTTCAAACTGCTAGGTTGGCAGGAGCTGGGACAGATACTGGAGCTCACTCCATTATGCAGCACTCAGGTAGGCCTTCTGAGTTGGAATTATCATTTTGATATTAGTGATAATGATGAAGTAAAATTGTTTGTTGCAGGAGATAGTTCCAGAAGGTCCAAATGGAAGCAAAACTCACCTGAACCTACAGCCTTACTGCTTTGCTTCTCCTTCTTCCTAGGCAAGTGGAACAGCTTGTTAGAGAAGCAGTATAGATTTGATGTAACATGGAGGCAAGAAGTGAAGATTCTAAAGACGACATCTAGCAAAGTGGGCTCTGCTCTATGCAACTAAGAATGGGTGAACATTTGCTCAGCCCATCATCTGAACATGACTAATGATGCACTTTTGGGGGAAAAAAATTAAAATCACAGAGAAAGAATGCATGAAATTCATGAAAATAAAGAAAATCAGAAATCTCAAAAGCACAGGACAAATTAAACATAATTTCAGAAAAGTTCTCCAATTTCCCAAATTGCAAAAAGGATGAGAGGAATAAGAAATAAAAAAGCAAAAGCAGGAAGATTTCATCTGATCCAACATGAACATTTATTCTGCTTTAAATTCCTTAGTATTTAAGGAGTGAAGGATATCATGTTTTTCCAAAAAATTAGAGACACTGTAAGGTCAGTTGAGTTAAAAGGTCTTCTAATCTGTATTCTGTGTCTATGAATTACAAATAATACACAGTCATGTATTTCTTCATTATGGTTTTAGCCTCATCATGTCAATTTATGTCAGAAAACTGTCTTTTTTAGTATCTCTTGTCATTGGCTCATGGTACAACTACGAGTCCTATATAATCAAACTAGATTGTTTGGCTCACTGTACACTCTCTTTTGTGTCATTTTCTATAGAGTTATTAAAAAACCATAAAAGTTATGCTAATTTATGCATCAGAAGGACATACCTGACAAGTTATTATTATTTCTAAATGTTTTGTTATAAAGCTTGCATGATGGATAAGTCATAAAAAGTCAAAACATATAAAATTAATGTTCAAAGAGGTAATGCATTTTATATTTCTTTAACTAACAATAAATTATTTCAAATGCCTTTTAGCCATGAATGATTGCTTTGTGTGGAATGGAGATGGGTGCATCCTCCAAACTGATACTAATGGAACAAGAGTTATTAACCAAATTAATATGAGGCTTTATAGCTATGGCTTTATCATTCCACTGTGAAAACTGGATCTATTGATGAAAGGGGTATAGATAAGCAAGGGATATAGATAAGAAGTGGAGAGGTGGGTGGATTATTATTATTTTTGTTAAAACTGTATTTATAATATTTCTGAAACTGGTTACAATCTTACCTTGTTTTTGATAATGTTCTTGCTACATGCTGGAGTAAGTAAGATTTGGCTGCAATAGTTCTGCCTGAAACTTTTCCCAGTCTTATCCATCATAGTCCCTCAACACCTGAGGGGATAAAGGTGGAAGCACGTCTCAAAGGGAAAGCATTGGAATAGAACTAATTTTAAACTATATACAGAGATAACAAATACAGTAGTTTGCTCATTTGGAGATAATTCTTGGACTCCCATGCCATAAAAGGTGAAGAGAGGAGAAAGACAAAGAACACGAGACAGACCCAGAGGAAGGTGGAAGGATAACATCAAGGACATATTACAACAACACCAAATAATGAAAGTGGAGGTGGCTAGAAGTGCTAGAACAAGAACCTTTTATCTCCATCGACACCTGAAGTGATAAAAGAGGAAGTAAAGAAAAAGAAGACCCATCATAGCTAATGAACAGGGAAATTGGGAGTCATTTCTGTCTTAGTGACAGGCAATATAAACATATCAGTTTCTGTCCAAAGTTATGGTGAAAAAAGAAAGAAAGAAAGAAAGAAAGAAAGAAAACTTTTCTGTGATTTTTGAAGCTTCAACATGCATGACTTCTGCAATTTCCATTGCAATTTCTTGGCTTTAAATGAAAAGGAGACTCCTAGTCCTCTTTTCCCTCTCTCAATGTTTTTGCCTGTTGTTTCATATGAGGAATTGCCTAATTCTGCATAGCTTAGTATGTTTTCCAGGGAATATTGCATAGAAATTTTAAAAATTTACCAGCAAAGAGGGAAAACAAAACCTTCTTGTGAGATATCATCTGAGATTTCTTTGGTATGGATGAGCAGCAGTGATGGGATGTAACAGGTTTGAACCAGTTCACCAGAACCGGTAGTAACTTTCCCCAATGTCCTGGAGAACCGGCAGCAGCTTTTGGGGGGAACCACCTTCGGGGCTTACCTTTTCACTGGTTTCCCCACTGTGCATGCGCGCCAAGCACTTGGTGTGCATGCACGCCTACAGTGCTTGTCATGTATGCACGGCCTCCTTGCTGTCCTCCCAAGCAAGGAGGAGGAAGAGAAGCTGCTAGCCTGAAGCTCCCTATAGCCTGCTCCCCTGGGTAAGTGACTCACCTTTGGATGTGGTGTATCAGTGTGTATTTTAATGTGTATTTAATATCTTTACCTATAGTGACATACTACCATTGTTCCTAAAAAGGCCTGGCTGCCTGGCTTTGGGTTTTTAAGCAAAGTCTTAGAGTTACCTCATCAATAAGCTACACCTGTGCTGTTCCAATTGTTGTTCCAATTGGAGAACCCTTAAGGAGGTACAGCTGTTTCACATTTACATTAAGGCATATTATCCTAGAGAACTGGTTAGGCAAAGACTTAGTACGTAATTTCTTTAACTGATGAAAAGTTGAAAAGTGCCAAAATGAAGCCATCTTGTGGTGAGTTCATTCTGTAGTTCCTTCCATCTGGCCTAGTGTGAGAAAGATTAGCCATTTTAAGCTTTAAACTCTGATTTAAAAAACTCTGGTTGATTTGTGTTTGGGGTGGGTGGGTGGGTGTATTTTAATGTATTTTTATTTATTTAATTTATTTACAGGTTTGTGTTGTGGGTGGGTGGGTTGAGGGATGTGTGTGTGTGTGCGTGTGCATGTGTGTGCGCGCGTGCACTTGCACTTATTTTTATTTTTATTTTTTTATTTGGCCCCACCCACAACATCATGACATCATGACATTGGCTCCGCCCACATTGTGATGACGTTACAGTGGGGTAGTAAAATTTTTGACATCCCACCACTGAAAGGATGCCTCACACAAAGAAGTCTTCTTGCAAGGAAGAAAGAGGAATTCCCTTTCTCCCTTCACTTTCTCACCAAAAGTGAGAGACTGTGAGATTTGTATCTTTGATCTACAGAGATCAAAACTGAAAACTGAAAATGTGACCTAACTGAAGTAGAAGACAGGAAGAAGATCTCTTTGGCTATAGCAGGGGTACTTGCAACTTCACTGCTTCTTGATAAAACAGTGAGTTTGTGGATGTGACAAACCCATATTCTATTATCATTCTTCTTCTGTTTTATGTTTACATCCAGCTGCATATCAAACCCAGCAAACCCAGCCTCAGTGAAATTTAGGGCAAATGAAGTCTAGGCTGCTTTGGTCAAGGGTACTCAGCACTTTCCCACCTTTCAGTTTTTCTCCCCATACCTCCTAGTAAGCAAGGCCCAGTAAACAAGACTCATACCATGCAGAGATCATGAGAGGACCCACATTTGCAAAGTTTTATTCCATATATATCTATACAGTGGAACGTCACTTAACAAATGGCTCGCTTAACACAAAAATCGCATAACAAAAGGAAATCCATAGAAAATAGTGGCTAGGTTAACAATTTTTTTCAGAACTGATTAATTGGTTTTCAATGCATTCCTATGGCAAACCACCTTTCAGTTAACAACTTTTGGTTTACAATGCATTCCTATGGCAAACCACCTTTCAGTTAAAAACTTTTGGTTTACAATGCATTCCTATGGGAAATTACATTCAATGCATTGCTATGGGAAACTCACTTTACAAATTTTCTGTAGTACAAAAGGTCCCAGAAAACACTTTCAATTTGTTAAGCGAGGTTTCACTGTATATGCCATGTTTTTTTTTAAAAATATGTATTTTTAGAACTCTAGTGGGAATGCTGCAGTGCTTTAATTCTTAATTGTTTCTGACTGCCAATGCAAAATTGTCTAATGGGGGCTTATTTGTAAGGCTGTCTGTGTGTGTGCACATGCACATGCATGTGCGTGCACGTGTGCACGTGCGTGTATGTTATTATTGTTGTTGCTGTTTAAATTCAGCTTGTTTCTTGAAAAAGGAACACATCCAAGTTATGTCTGTCAAGTCAACATTGAGAAGCAGCCAGGATATATCTTAATTGCCCATAAGAGATGTATAAGGAAGTGATTATTTGTGTGACATGTTTGTATTGATTTGACAGGTACAACAAGATCTGCATAAGTGATATATTTCCTGGATGCCAACTTTGCTATGAATATTTAGTTGGGTTCAAAATTATCATTGCTTTTGAACCAAACTGAAGATCTATGAATATTCATTTTATTTAACTTTGTTTCTGAATATAGAGACAAAATGCAGTTTGATACTCTCCGGCTAATAGTGTAATCAAAGCCACTGACCTCCACTGATTTCTACATATTTCTTCAACAATTCTTGTACTGTCCAAGGCAACCTGAAGTGATAGTGTGCCCACATCCCCCCAGGTGTGCTGTGTAGCTATTCCCCCAAAATTCGGAGGGGGGGGGCTACTTCGTATTTGAATTTTTGCCAAGCCACTGAATTAAACAAAGCACATGGGGAACATACACATTTTGTGTTGAGCATAGACTTCCCTCTTTCACTGATTGTGCATGGTCAAGATTCAATAGCACAATAAAAAGGTCAACAATGGGAATGTGTACAAAATTCAGCGGGGGATCGTGTGATGCCCACTTTAGTCTGCAACCAGGTCCGCATGAGATTTTCACTGTTTCCTGGTGAACTTTTCCTCACCTCACAAACCCTGTGGCAAATATGTATGAAAGAAACAGTTTTAGCACCAGGATAAGCAATGGGTTGCATGAAGAGTGTGAAATTAACTGAGAAGGAAAGTGGTGACCCACAAAATCCTTGATATTTTTTTAAAAATATTTTCTTCTATTTTATTTTGGCAGTTTTGATGGTATCCCAGGGTCATCAAGCTTGAAATCAGAAAGATGCACAAAGGATTAGTGCTTCCAGTGTGGACTATAGAAATATATAGAATTTGAAGATGGTCTTAGAAATTAGATAAAACAGAAAACAGTCTGTCTGCACAAAAGATGACAGTTTGTGACAGCTTAGCTCCTTTGTCTGAATCCAATAGGATGCTGTTTTTAATTACTTGATCACATGCTAGTTTGACCATAGGAACCTGTCTGTTTTGTGCCTGAGAAAAATGATGCTCAGCAAGTGGACCCAAGTGATACTTCACCATTTGAACTAAAATCCTCTTGTTAATTGAGAGATAAAGGGCATCTTCCCTCTGAAAAAGCTTTCAAAAAGCTAACACAGTACAACCTCCTGGAGCTCTAGTATAGAAGTGTTTTTATTACAAGCTTTGGAACCTCAAATTTCCCCTGTGGTTTTATGCCAAAGAAAAACAGCTTTAAGTAAAACTTAATAATTAAGTAGTCCAATATCTCTTTTGCCATAGACAAGCTCCTTGATAAAGATATATAAATTAATCTTTTGTCCACTTTTTCTTCTTCACTGTGTCATAATGTTAATGATAGTCATAAAACCTGCCATACAGATTAAAACATATGTTTCTAGACATCACTGCACTTTTATTGTTATGGTAATGTGCTTTATAAAAGCTATGAGATTTCAATGAAAAGAAGTTATCAAAAGACTCTTTCTATGGCAAAACTAGATGTGGCACTCCAGGCCAATCCTTATACAGTAATAGTATATTCCTTTAATTTGAATGGACCTTGCTCCTAGGGTAAATGACTCTAGTTTCAATTCATGCTTAGCATGATGTTTCTGAGGTCCCCAACCCAATCTGTTAGAATAAAGGCACACAAATAGGTATAAGACCCATCCCATGTTCATTCAGTAATCTGATCCTTTCTGGGATTGAAAATGAATCTGCATTTCCAAGTTTGCTTGAAAATCTTATTCCTGAAAAGGAGGAAAACACAAACAATTATGACCTGGAGAAAAGGTAAATATCTCGCGTACTCAAAGGCCAGTTGTGTTTGACTCTAGGGGGCGGTGCTCATCTCCGTTTACAGTTAAGAGTAAATGCTATGTCTGCAGATGTTTCCATGGTCATGTGGCAGGCATAACTAGATGCTGAAGCATGCAGAACACTGTTACCTTTTCCAACAAAATGTAGCTATTTATCTATTTGCAATTTCTTGATCTGCTAGGTTGGCAGGAGCTGGGCCAGACAACGAGCACTCATGACATCATACAACACTCTGATCTTGAATTGCTGACCTGATAACATTCTGATTATCAAGCTCAGTATCTTAACCACTAAGCCACTGCAGCCCTGTGACCTGGGGCATGGGGCTACATATCACCATCAATTTTATGGTAACTAGGAGGTTGTAAATTCTGGCACTTGAACAAACACAAGCAGTCAGTGAGATTAGAATCGTGAAAACAGTGTAAAATGACATAGAAGTGGGGGAAGGAAAGTCAGATTTTAACCAGCCAAAGCTGATATGAGATGAACTCAGGTATTCATCCAGTCTTTCTCACATACTCATTCCTAGGGGTAATTTGTTCACAAATTGAACTTAGCTAAATAGAAAAGGAGAAAGAAAAAATAAAATTCTAGAAGACAAATTATGATTTCAGCAACATGTAGGTCATTCATGTTGTCATGGGATAGAAATGGGGCCTGTGTGTTTTTTAATCTGTAATGGAGATTTCTGTGTGCTGTTCACTAGAGGGAAGTGGCAATGTTGCATTATGGGTATCACTGGGCAGAGAAGGATTGGTAGACTAAACATCCTAGCCTCATGTTCTGGAATAAATGAAACTTAAATTGGACAGACATGTAATGCTGTATGGTCACTGGCTGAAATCCTTTAGGGGAATGGCCAGAGGGTGGACCTTGTTGGAGGAGATAATAACCAGAGGGAGGGGTCAAGATGCTCTCTTGCAGGCCCATGCTGGGGTGCCAAAGCACCAGGATGGAGAGCTGCATGCCTCTACTGAGAACCCATAACTTAAAGGGCCACACCACCTTGGCAGTTCTGCTTTGGGTCCTCTTGCAGGGCTCCCCTTGGCCCTGTGGGAGAAAGTCTGAAGCACTTTGGTAGCAGCACAGATAATCTCTGTGCTGCTGCCAAAGCACTTTGGACTTTCTCCCACAGGGCTGAGGGGAGCCCTGAAAGAGGAGCTGTTACCTAAAACTTGCTATCCCTTTTTAATGTGGAGATGTGTTTTAAAATTAAAAAAATTGTCTGCTGGCGGAACCCTCCCCAAAAACCACTGAGATTTTAATATCAGACAAAACAACTTTGGTTTATTGATACAAATTGTATTTGAGCAACAGAGGGCCCACTGCTGATCAAAGACCTATAAGTATCTCACCCATTTCTGTCTTCTAGAAAAATCTAAGTATGAGCTTTCCTTAGTTAAAAATTTGATGGGAGAGCTGTTTGCCCCCCCCCCCAACACAGGACCTGTTATACTTTTCTGCTAATCTTTAAGATCTATCCAAATATCTATTGCCACAATATAGTTTATACAATAAAACAAAAGACCAGCAGTGGGGTTTTCTTTTATAGGTAAATAATTTAACCTTTAGTTACAATGGTTTATTAGCACCTCAGATTCAAGATACAATTACAAGTATTTAAGCAAATAATGACATTGGGAAATGTTACAAAATCCGGAAAATGATAAAGGGAATCCTTGCAGTTATCATATCTGCAAGTAATCATCAAGATGACTGGAGTTGTTTATTTTCCTATTTGCTACCTTACTGACAGATGATCAGGGCATGTGAGAAGGCTAGATAACATCCTGGATTGTTTAGCCAGAGGACATCCATGTAGACCAAGGTTCTACTCATGAGCAATGGGTCTGTTACACATGTCACCCAACAATTGTGAACAATGGATTGTTCCTATTTGCTACCTTACTGACAGATGATCAGGGCATGTGAGAAGGCTAGATAACATCCTGGATTGTTTAGCCAGAGGACATCCATGTAGACCAAGGTTCTACTCATGAGCAATGGGTCTGTTACACATGTCACCCAACAATTGTGAACAATAGAGAAGCTGCAATGTGATCTGAGGTCTCCCTAGTACTTCACACATAGGAGTATTTAGGATCTTTTGACCCTGTCAGTCAAAACCTAATTAGCTGGCACTCAGGAGGAGTGCACAGCAAGCGTTTCTATGGGGAAAACTCCCATAACAAAAAAAAATTTTGTTATGTGAGTTGGACTT
The DNA here is from genome assembly GCA_030440675.1 of Furcifer pardalis. Taxonomy (NCBI): domain Eukaryota; kingdom Metazoa; phylum Chordata; class Lepidosauria; order Squamata; family Chamaeleonidae; genus Furcifer; species Furcifer pardalis. The sequence continues at coordinate 68,436,396 of CP126892.1, forward strand.
TCCCTATGGAAAACTCGCATAATGAGAATTTCTATGGGGAAAACTCGCATTAAAAAAAATTCGCTATGTGAGTTTCCCCCCAGAAAAGCTCGTTATGAGAGTTTTCCCATAGGAATGTTTGCTATGCGAGTTTGTTTTGCACAGCAAAAAACTTGCATAGTGAACAGCCTCACAGAACAAATTAAATTTGTTATGCCAGGTATGACTGTATTTTAAATAAAACTATAGAGAACAAATATTCAGAAACTCAATTGTTTAAGTTGTAAAATTATTGTTATTTGTGCTTTAGGGTGGCCTTACTTGAGGTTAGCAGAGCTTTGCTGTCCAAAATGTCCTATCATTAACAGCTCTGCTGAGATCTTGCAAGCCAACAGAATCTCATGTTAGGTGGTTCACTTTTCCTTCACACATCCTGCTCACAGGCTATATTGTTTTTCCCATTAATTCTTGTCTGGTCTTACAAACTAACTTCTGTAGCTTCTTTTGTTGAATCAACTCATCTCATGTTAAGTCTTCCTGTTTTCCTACCATCTCACAACACCTTTCTTAGCAATGTTGTATTTTCTAGTCTGTTTGACATCCTTTTTCCTGGTGGCAAACTGAGCATGATATTGTGTAGTACAACTGGATTATTGTAATGCGCTCTACATGGGGCTGCCCTTGGTGACCATTCGGAGGCTGCAGCTAGTACAGAATGTGGCTGCTTGGGTTGTGATGAGGTGCGAGCATTATGCTCGTGCCTCACCATTGCTCAGGGAGCTGCACTGGTTGCAGTATGCCTCCAGGTGCAATTCAAGGTGCTGGTTATTACCTTTAAAGCCCTATATGGTAGTGTGCCAGGATACCTAAGAGACCGCATCGCCCTAAGAACATCTGTCTGTCCCACCAGAGCGGGCCGGAGAGGTTCTCTGGTTGTGCCATTGGCTAGAGAGGTGCACCTCTCTAGCACTAGGACGAGGGCCTTCTCTGTGTCTGCCCCGGCCCTATGGAACCTCCTGCCAATTGAACTACGTCTCCAGTCGGAGTTGCTGCCCTTTAGGAAGGGGGTTAAGACCTGGCTGGCGGGACAGGTATGGGGTTTGGGTCAGACAGTTGTGTTGGCTTGTTGGCTCATCTGACCCCTCCCTCTCTCAATGTATGAATTTTTAATCTTTTAACTTGCTTAGTTTTAATATTTTAATATTAATTTTAACTGGATTTTATATTTTGTTTTTATATCTCTTTTTAAACCTTTGTTAGGTGCCCTGGGTCTCTTTGAGGAGGGCGGCATATAAGTCTGTAAAATAAATAAATAAATAGGTCCATTTCCCTGTTGTTTTTATTCTGGATGCAGAAGCACAATGTTCTACATACATAAACCATTGGTTTGGTGGTTGATATATTTTGTCTCTAGAACTAAATCTAGTCTGGTCCAAAGTAGTAATGTGAAGATGAGAAAGAAAGCAGAATTTTGCGATAGGCAAATAAGTATGCAGAAATGAATCAATCTGGACTTTGATTTGGTTAAAAATGTTATATTTATTATGTAATGCAATATAAAATTCAGTTTTATTACAAGACAATAGCAAACATTTGGTTCTACCACAATCAAGTTTAATACACCATATTTCTGCTTTCGCTGCTATTTTAAGAAAAAAGTATGTTGTCCTCTCATTCATATTCTCATATATGATCACTATACAAAAGAATGAACTTTTAGATGTTATCTCCTCCTTTTTTTGTGCAGAGGACACAAAACTATTTCAACCACAAAGCCTGAATTTATGAAACAGGTTTAAAAACTGTATTTTTCCTTTTTTGATATAGTAGCCGTGTTAGTCTGTGGTTCAGGCATATGAGAAAACAAAACAAAATAAACAAAACAAAATAAAAAACACTGTAGCACTTTAAAGACTAACTGCTATATTTTTATTATTAGCTTTCGTGGTCTGAAGAAGTGGACTTGATCCATGAAAGCTAACAATAAAAATATAGCATTTAGTCTTTAAATTGCTACAGTGTTTTTTTATTTTGTTTTATTTATTTTGCTTTGTTTTCTGATATATCTTTTTCCTTTCAGCCTTTTCAGGACCAATTGTCTCATTCTCTAGTGCCCTCTGGTGGTCACTTCTTTCTGATGTCATGAGTTCTATATACAGTATTCATTGTCTACTACTCTTTCCAAAAGCAGAAATAAACTACAGTGGTACCTTGCTTAAAGAGCATAATGCGTTCAATTGGATTGCTTTTTAAGCGAGTTTGCTCTTTAAGTGAAACACCATTGTAAGTGACCAATTGTGACTTCTGGCGGGGGAGATTGCGAACCCCAATTTAGTTGTTAAGTGAGTTTTTGGTTGTTTTTAGTTGTTAAGAGAGGCAAGCATTCAGAGAATTCTTCTTTTAAAGCAAGTGAGACTCTAAGTGAGGTTCTGTTTATGTAAGGTTTTACTGTACGTTGTACCACAGCAACTGTGGTTAGGGGTGAATATATTTGTAAAGACTTCTCTCTTTTCATAGTTTTAGGTCAATTCTTTCCAGGTTTGGCACAAATCTTTTCCGGGAAAAAATATCTGCATACACAGATGTGTATTTTCTTTTCAAAAAGATACATTAATGGACATATACTTACAATTATCAAAGAATGCTTGTGTCCCTTTCTATTTTGCATTCAGTTTTCCATTTCCCCCACCTCTTGTGTGTACAGTAATACACGGGATAACGATTGGACCGGATAGCGCTAGAATCGGATAAGGATGCAAGATTTTTGGAAAAACCTTGCATCAGATAACATGATTTTTAGCGTTATCCGAGCCAATCGTGTGTGTGTGTGTGGGGGTGGTGGTGTTGGATTGGGTAGACCATCTACCCAATCCACTCCCCCCAGCGATGGATCGCTGCTACTGAACTAGGGTCGGGCGAAAGGCACGCGGGTGCCTGCCTTTCCCCCAACCCTAGTTCAGTAGCAGCAATTGCTGGATGAAGCCTAGCGGCACACGGTCTAGCTAGCCCAAGCACCACTAGGCTTTGTCAACAGCCTGTCTGGGCTGTGTCCGAAGCTGCTGAGCTTCGGACACAGCCCGCATGGGCTGTGGAAGAAGGCTAGCCCAGCCCGGCTGGGCTGGGCTAGCCTTCTTCCAAAGCCCTTCCATGCTGTGTTCGAAGCCCAGCGGCTTCGGACACAGCCCGGAAGGGCTGCGAAAGAAGGCTAGCCCAGCTCAGCTGGGCTGGGCTAGCCTTCCGAAGCCCTTGTGGGCTGTGTCCCAAGCCCCTGGGCTTCAGACACAGAGAGGGTGCCTCTTTCCTCCACTCTACTGGCCCCATAGTGCCACCCTACTGGTGCCTAGCCAGGGATTGGCTTGTCCGAAATCCCCCCCCCCGGGCTTTTTTTTTTTTAGCGTTGTTCGATGTATGCATCGGACAACACTAAAAATAGGATAATGTCATGACTTGTGGAACCAAGTCATAACGTTATTCGGTGTTCTAGTGTATTTGTTTTGTCTTTTATTTGTATTTTATAGTATGCTCCAAGACTGGATATCTATGGATTTTAAACAGGAAATTGTATCTTTGTCTCTGTTAGAGTCAGAAGCCCAGGAGACCACTGCCACTCTAGACATAACACATGAGTCATGTCTGATCTTGGAAGGTAAGCTCGGACATGGTGCCAACCATGAGAGAATAGAGTTAAGGACAGGTAAAGGTAAAGGTCACTCTTGCTTGAAAGCTAGTCACATCCGACTCTAGGGTTCAGTGCTCATCTCTATTTATTGCCAAAACGCCAATGCTGTTTGTGTCTGCAGATGTTTCTGTGGATGTGGCAGGCATGACTAAACACAGGATGTTGTTTACCTTCCCACCAAATTGGTACCTATTTATATACCTGCAATTTCTTGCTTTTGAACTGCTAGGTTAGCAGGAGGTGTGACAGAGACAGTAGGTCATTCTAACGTGCAGTACTCGGGAATTGAACTCCAACCTTCCAGTTTTCAAGTTCAGCATCTTTACCACTTGAGCCACCACAGTCCCCTTAAGGAGAAGATCCAGTCCCAAATTCTGGTCAACAATTGCCAGTTAAGAGCAACATGTGAATAGGACCAATAGCCTAATTTAGCATAATTTAGCTTCCTAAATTCCTTTGAGGTGCACAGAAGGTATCTCTGTGAAATACAATACAATTGAAATGAAATGAAAATATTCAGTAAAAGTTCCTAGATCTTCCCAGTTATAGCAGTATCAAATAATGAACAACTTTATGGATTGGGTGTGTGTGTAAAAGAGAGAATATCACCACAAAATCCTGCCCATAAGGAAAGTAACCCCAAAAGCAAAGACATTCAAAATTTTACCAGAATATATTTATTTCAGAGTAAATCTTTATAGCTTGTTGCAACGATGTGATTATTTTGTGAGTCGGCAGTGGCAGCAGCAGTGGTTAGTACTACTTGTATCCGAACATATATTTTTCCTGGAAGTCATTTTCTCCATTGATGGATGTGTCTCTGGTGACTCAGTAAACCAATCCTGGCATGGAACTTGCGGCCACACACATTACACTGAATAAAGGGTGGAGGGCATAGTTGAGTTTAATGAAAATTTTGTGCTTGTCACTATTTTCTTTTTTTCTTTTGTATTAGAAGCAGTTATCCAAATCTTAGGCAACATTAATTTTGACCACTTGCCTGTAAGTGATTTTTAAAAATGTTTCCTAGTTCACTGCTGATGCAATACATTATTATTTTTAATATATTTTGTTTGTTTGTGTGCATTGCCAATTGACTACCTACCTGAAACCATGGTTTTGAAGTGCAAGTTTAATGCCTATTTGGATGACCACTAATGCTCTAAAAGCATGGCAAGAAAAATGAGCTTTCAAGTTGCTGGCAGGCTGCAGTACTTGGTGATGGGCTGTGCTTATCTCAGAGAACCAGACTTGCATGTGTACACATGAAGCCAACCTCTAGCATGGAAGTCGCAAGCATATCTTGAAGGTCTTTCCCACCATTGCTCTAGCTGCTGCCCTCTAATATTCTAACACTGTTGGATCCTTCCAGTTTCTCCTGAAGTCTAACACATGCTAAACGAAAAATAGTCTGTGGTTTTTTTTTGTCTTCTCCTTTGAAATTATCAGAAAAGGAAAATACAGTTGGTTAGAATAATAAGAAGTTGATCCACTCTCCCATACATCTTGATCTCCCTCTCAAATATCTTGCTTTTGAGATAGAATCCATTGACTAAGATAGACTGGATCAGCCTTCATCCATGAAGTAAAGGGGTGTGTGTGATATTACTTGTCCAAAGAAAAGATGTCTAACTTCTGTATTTTCTCTAAGATTCTAAGGAAGATTAGGAAAAGTTTGAGATAATTAATCTAAGGAAGATCACAAGACTTACAAAATATGCAATGGCAGCTAAGTATAAAAATATTTGTTCTGTAGGACAGAAATCATTCTTGTGAAGAAATCCAACTTTCAGTCACTCTTGATACAGTGTTTGAAATCCAGAAGTCAACAACACCAGAATAAGCCCAATGGATCAATAGGACAATGGAAATGACTTATCATATCCCCATTAATTCAATGGACCTACACTAGTTGTGATTTAATATTAGATCTCAGACAACATATTTATTTTGGAAATTATTAAACCTTCAATACATACCATGGCATTTTTTCCAATGACCTAAATGAACAAATTACAGTATGATATATTTAGGATACCAATCAATTCTAGTTTAAGTATCTCTTTAAATTGTTCTGCCTGTAAGAAAATAAAGGTATATTGTAGGATAATGTTATTTTTATACTATTTTAATGTTGGCTAATAATATTGTTATAATTGTGTAGTGCTATTCAGCTATTCACTTTAATACAGTAAAACCTCAGGTTATGTCAGAAGTCCATTCCAACAGCCCCTGTAATAATGCAAAAAAATTGTAACCCAAAACATCCATAGGGATGCATTGATAATATAAAAAATGGTAGTGAATTGATCTTCATAACCCGAAACAATTCCATTAAAAATTCATAACCCAGGATGGCATTTCCATAGGGCTGCCATTGTAAACCGCAGCAAATGTTACCTGAAGTCGTTGTAATCCAAGATTTTAATGTAATTACTGTATATCATATGAAGAATAGTATCCTGTTGCAGAAATGAAGAATAGACAGGTAATTGTGTAAGTGATCACTCCTCAAGTTCTGTTTTGGATGTTTGTTCAAACACTTGTTGCAAGATCAGTCATGGAGCTAGACATGCAACTGGAAGCCTGCTCAGAATAGGAATGTACTTTCACACAGTTACTTTTCCATTCCACATTTCTGAAATAGGATATGGTGCATATTTTTTTCTGAAAGTAGACCCCAATTCCTCAATGTCTTTGCTCTGCAGAAGGTGATTATCTATAAATGTATCTGGTGGTCACTTACCCCGATGAGCCATATTTAATACCAGTGCAAATTTCCCTTTCTGTATCCTCATTCCTTTAGCAATCACATTTGATCTTAATAGAAATTTCTTTTGTGGTTCATTTAAATTCAAAGGACTGTTCAGGTCAGCTAGCACAAATATTTCTGGATCAAAAAGAATGTCAGTGTAGATCATTGGATTCATTTTTCCCCTTTTCATTTTCTGCAAAGGAACACTACTGTGTATTGCCACAACATAAAGGAACACATTCCAATTTTCTCTTCCACAATCTCAACATCTGTCATTTGCTTTCATGCCAAATCACAGTGTTTGTGTAATCAATGCCCAATATGCCCCGTAAAACAATGCTGTCCTGCCTGAAAGAAACATATGGTAAACATTAAAGCATTGCCTCATATTTTTCCCATAGACTCCTTTATATATTCAGAGCTTTGATATCTGTATGCAATCCCTACTTGTAGAGAATGTTGGGAAGTAGGAGAACAAATTTTAACGAGTCTTCAGGATTATTTGACTAATTTTTATAAGCTTTTTTTTTTGATACAGTAATTATTTTTCTGTTTCAACAGTCTGTAATTGGTAGGGTTTCGATCAGTCCTAAGAAATCATTTTTGAAAGAGAAAATTATCTACAAGACTACTGTTGATCTATGAATATTGTTTTGAGATAAATGGAAAGTTTTTCAATTTTATTGAAGATTTTGATGATAGTAAGCCCTATCCCAGGGACTACAGTGGCTCAAGTGGCTAAGACGCTGACTGGAAAGTAGGAGGTCAGCAGTTCGATTCCCAAGTACTGCAGGACAGAATGAGCTCCCATCTTTGTCCCAGCTCCTGCCATCCTAGCAGTTCAAAAGGAAGATACAGGGACCACTTCAGTGAAGGTAAACAGCATTCCGTGTGCCCCGGTGTCTAGTCATGCCTGCCACATGACCACGGAAACATCTGTAGAAGCAGATAGCACTGGCTCTTTGGCTTTGAAACAGAGATGAGCACTGAACCCTAGAGTCAGATATGACTAGTTTTCAAGCAAGGGAAACCTTTACCTTTCTTTACATTTAAGCTCTACCCTACTTATGATTAGATGTATATGTTTTTGGAGGGAAGTAAATATAATGTGCTTTAATATCTTGGATGGTCTCCCAAAAAGGTTTATCATCCTAAACAATTACAGATCATACACACACCCTCATATCCATGAGTTCAGTATCCACACTTTCAGGTATATGTAGGCTCAAAAATATTCAGTATAAATCCTATATGTGTTTTTATGGTCCATTTTACTAGAGCCAGCCACTTGAAGCCAATGTCTGCAATGTAAAATATAGGGTTCACTGATATCTAAGATTTCATGAATCCACATTATGTCTCAGAATATCTCTCTCACACATATGGGGGAAAACCTGTAGTATGAAAGTCAGAAAACACAAGACAATACTATACCAACATCTTCATGACCACTGGGAATCCAAATAGTGAAATGGTTCCTCCTACCCTCATTTTGCCATTGGGCCCAATATGATGGTTTCCAGTGGTATTTCCTCCACTATCACCTCAAGTAAAGGGGCTTATCCACCCATAGCCATTGAACTGACTGTGAAGCCATACCTTGTTAATATCTTCAGGGCTGTGGCAGTCCATTACAGTCCCAGTGTTAAATCCTGAACATCTCATTCATAAATTGCCACAGGAGATGGCTTGGTGATCATAGTGTATGGGTCACTTCATAGCAAGATGTAATCCACTTTAAACAAATTCACATCAGTTGCATTTTTCTGGTTGTTGTGAAAATGATTTCCAGGAAATATGTATACCTGGATACAAGTAGCAGCCGCCACTGCCAAAACCAACACACAAACTCTGGTATGAAAAGATCCCTAAGGATTAGGCTAGCTCAAATGATAATGGCTACTCAGCAGGACCCCTTCACTTGTGAAACTCTGCTTTAGTTTGTGTCCCTAATGAAAAACCTTCAAATAGCTTGGGTGCATGTGTGTGTACATATGTGGGACAATTACAGAGTAACTGTAAAACCTTTGTTTGAAGAGCTGGGTGGAGAATTGCAGCCATGCTGGCAGAAGTGGGGCTTAAGACTGCACAGACTCTACTGTGGTGGTTTGGAGCCAGAGTTTGAATTCACATTTCACAAAAAGACCTGTATACTGTATATGCCATGAATTGTAGGACTCTTCTAGCCTGAAGAAGTGGATTTTTGCCCACAAAAGCTGACTGGTTTGATTTTTTGAAAAATGCTAATAAATGCTTCACCTATTCCTGCATTTGTACAATTTACTAGTTAAGCGCAGTAGATTAATATTCATCAAATGTTCTAAAGTCATGCAATTTTGTTCTCTGGTTCACAGTTGTCATACAAATGTGCAAAACCAGGCCAGAAGCAGGAGTGTTTTTGCAGTTCTGGGTAGAGTACATGACAAAGCAAGGAGCTGCTCTTCACCCTGGGAAGAAGCAAGATCCTTCATGCCCCCAATTTAGCATTAATAGGGTTAAAATGAAGATTAGAAATTTGTATTGAAGAAAGGAGACAACTAAAGTAACACACTGAGCTGATGGTGTCAAAGGGAATGGTGAGTAACAATCAACCTCCCACCATAAAGCTGAAGGTTGTGACAGTGATTGTACTTTAGTGCAAGTATACCATTATTTTGCAAATTAGAAAGATTTGCAAAATATAATTTTCTTTCTTCAGGTAAGGTCAAAAACAGTGGTTCCTTGCTCTTACACCATGAAAGAGAGAAATACAGAAGATCTCCAATAAGTTTCCAAGCCTCTCCTCTTATACCAACCAGTTTCCATCCAGTTTCTATATCCCACCAAGAAGTGTGCCTACAACCTACCATTTTGACTATCAACCCTCTCTTGCATTTCTGGTTCCTATAGCAGCATGTGGAAGGGAGCAGCTAGGTACCAAAAGATGGAAGAGAAAGGAATGTCCTTCAGTGCCCCTTGGTTTTGACTGCTGAAACTAGACACACACAAAAAAGACAAGACAGCAGGGTGGCTGACACAGGCTGGAGGGAGAAAGGCAAACCTGTGGTTCAGCATGCAGCAGTGGTCTAAGGTCCACTTGTGGAGTGGGAGGAAGTAATATAACCCATCATGCTGCAAACCACAGGTGCACCCAATTCAAATTGGTTTCACATACAACAGGCAGTTATGGATCCCACACGTGTGTGACTGTATCATGTTTATCAATTTATTTTCTAAATAATTGCACCAAAGCCTCCTTCATTTGCTGTACATGTTCAATAAAATAAATAGCAATGAATGTAGTCTATGGAAACTGAGCTATACATCAAGTGTGTGGGTGGGTGGGTGTATTCATGTGCACGTGTGCAACTCTAAAGAAAATGATCTCATCTCCATTTCTAAGAGATGCTAATTACATACTGCATATTAAATCAAGTCCACTTGGGAAAAGGTTTCCTTAATTAATTAAATTAATTAGCAATAAGGCAGGAGAGGGAGCCATGGTTATCAGGAGATAATCACACCCTTGGGACATGGCTTTGCACTAACAAGTACTGCTTCAGCTTTGTAGGATGGCAGTACAACAACTTTCATTTAATTTTAACAAGTGACTTTTAGATCTTCCCACTGCTTACACAGGCCAATCATTTCCCAGTGTTCTGATATGCCAGATGTCTAATCGTGGCAACATGGCAGAATCCAACTGTTCACACTTTCACTTCTCAAACCTATGAATAACTTCTGTACATCTTCTTACCAGAAACATATACTTTTTAATACAGACTCATAGGATAATTCTGGGGTGAATAAATAAATAATACAAGCTCTCTATACAGTCAGTAATTTAGTGATGGATGATGTCCACTTCCATTATATAATTTAATCAACACATCACCAATATTGCATACATGTCACTTTTTCATAGGTCATATTTTAAGAAATTAATTTTAAAAAGTACACGAGAAACAAAGCTGTTTTACTGAGTCTGCTCATTGGTCTGTTAAGATTCATGTAGCCCATGTCTTACTAGTGCTTCAGAAAGTAACATTCACCAGCCTCACCTAGTGATACAAGGATCAAAATATATTACTGTGCTATACTCCATGGTCCCCCAACAGACAAGGGCTATTTCCCATAACAACTGTTCACTTAAAAGACTAGTGTCCTAATTGGGAGTTCTTGATTAGAGTAAATTCATCATAGGTAGAAGGAATGCCTACTCAGTTCATGGCTGAAAAAAGGTTTATCCATTCTCTGTGGAGACTCGGAGTTTTTTAAGGATTGGAATCATTATTCTCTGTATGTAGAAGGTAGTAGAATTGATGACCAGGGGTGGAGGGGCTTTCCCTCCACTATGGTGAGCTTATCCAAAAAGATAACACATCGATAAAGCCTAGAAGACTTAAGATGAAGCAAAATGTTGTCACTATTGAGTTTCATAAATGTTCTGAAGTATATATATTCCTGGGAATGTTGTCTACTACACACAAACTAAAATACTGTTCAGGAACTTTATAAATACAGTTGTACCTCTCTTAAAGAGCACAGGCTGAACTGGCATGCATCACCAAAACCTGATTGAGACCGGAGGATGGTTTGCCTCTTTCTGAATTATGTCCAGCTGGGTTTGGTATTTGGCACCAGCCTAGAGAGAAGGGGAGGGGCGGTGGCATCAGAGAGTCACTGGGAGTTGACAGAGCCACAGCTCCACAAGTTTCAGGTTGTGAGGCCTTACTCCTGCATTTGGGCCGTAAGGGTCAGCGGGGAAACTTGGTCTTGTACCTGCCTCCCTGCAAGGTAGGAGATTCCTTGCCTGAGCTCCTGGAGTCTGTCTCCATGGTGGTATTGGAGCTCCCAGGATTTATGATCCTGGGGGACTTAAATTTGCCTTTATTGGGGGTGGGCTCTGAGGTAGCATAGTAGCATGGGAGTTCATGGCTTCCATGGCAGCTATGGGCCTGATTCAGGTAATTCAGGGCCCTACTATGAGCAGCAGCCACACCAGTGCTGGGCATGGGTTCAGACCAGTTCTCCAGAACTGGTAGCAACAATTCTGGGTGGTCTCCCGGGGGGGGGGTGTTTAGTAACTTTCCCAGGAGATCACCCGGGACTGCTATTTTTTTGGGGGGGTGACTGGCTTGGTTTCCTCTCTATCCAGGTGCTTGCTTTGCAGGGGGGGGGGCGAGAAGCCCTCCTCCCCTCCAGAAAGCAAGCACCTGGATCCCAGTGCTCCAGGTGCTTGCCTTCCAGAGGGGTGGAAGGAAGCCCTCCCCCCTCCACAAGGCAAGCACCTGAAGTGCTGGCATCCAGGTGCTTCCTTTGCAGAGAGGGGGAGAGAAGTCCTACTCCCCTCTGCAAAGCAAGCATTTGGAGTGCTAGGATCCAGGGGCTTGCCTTACAGAGGAGGGAGAGACCTCCTCCCCTCCGCAAAGCAAGGGTCTAGATCCCAGCACTCCAGCCATTTGCCTTGCAGAGGGGGTAAAGGAAGCCCTCCCCCCTCCAAAAGGCAAGCGTTGGAAGTGCTGGCATCCAGGCAATTGCTTTGCGGAAGGGGCAAAGGTTTCTCTCCCACCCTCCACAAGGCAATCACCTGGAGTGCTAGGCTGCCTCCTTTAAGATGGGGCTGGCTGGAGGTGTCAGGCACTTCCTGTGGCCCATGGGCCAGATGCAGCCCACAGCACCATTTCATGTGCCCCCCACCTCCACAACACCAGGAAGTGCCACATGGTGGAGGAAGGGCAAAATGGCAATCCAGCCCCCGAAGCTATCTGAGGGAGCATAACCCGGCCCCCATCTTTAAAAGGTGAGAACTCCTAACTTAGAGGAAAACAGGGATATATACTTGTAATAAATACTAATAAGATAGCTTCCCATAAAGACTGAGATCCTATATTGTCATTATGCACAAGCAACACCCATTGTACAAATGGTTGTGTTATCTTAGCCCTTGCTTAAGGAGAAAACATGAAAACATGCTAAAAATACTGAACAGAACCTTAGCTATAGTGTATAAGATTCTTATGAAGATGGAATGGTATCAGCCACTTTCAGTTATTTGGAAAAACTGCTAAAATAAGATAATAAATAAATAATTCTCTACAAGCAAACTGTTTCTGTGTTTTTAAATAATTATTGTGTTTATGTTTTGGTTTGCTACTTCACTTTATATATATTTTTTTAAAGGAATAAGATTTGCTACAGCAATCAAATATTCCACAGCCCCATAATTCAATAGTCTTCCCCTCATCCAGGGCTTCGATATGACATCTTTGGTACTGTTCTTACTGCTTAACAAAGCCATTTATTTGAATATGAATTCATTTTGTAAAATTAACACATTAAAGGTTTACATCAATCATATTGAAAAGCTAGCAAAAATGAAATATAACTTTCATTTTCCATCATATTATAAAGAAAAATGTCTTGCTAGAACAAGACAATTGCATTTTTATGTAAACAAAAGTCTGTGCTAATATGATTTAACAAAGTATTTGTACAATTTGTTGTAAGAAAAAAATCAGGCTGTGATAAATTTGGAGCAGTGTATTGGGGAAGACTTTCAAATGCAATTTTCATAGTATACATTTGAGACTTACTTACAGAACTCTTTTAAAGCATTACATTTCAGAAATAAAATTGGTCAAAATGCTACAGTGCTTTTATTCTGACTAGAGATGTAAAGGTGCAGGGAAAACCCAGGAAAATTGGTTTTTATCCCTGGGAAAATTGACTGGGGGGAAAATGGGAAAATTGGGGGGGGGGGACACAATCGATGCTTCTACAGTTCATGAGCATGAGTTATTTTGAAAGAAAAGCCTTTAGCTGGATGGGAGCATGCAACTCCACCTGGCGCAGAGAACCATAAACTCACATAAGTCACGTGCTAGAGATATAAATCTTCCAAGAATTTTGAAAGGAGGGAAGTTTACACAAGTAAAGCATGTTGAGTGTGCAGGGAAAAATAAATGCATTTCAAAAAACAACAGATTTTTCCAAAAATGTCATCCTTTTTATTCCTTTGAATTTTATATCACACAGTAGTTCCCAAAATCATTTCATGGCTTACGTTACAAAATGAGGTTTACATATACCATTAATGAAGTAAAAATATTTCTTTTAATAACAAATAATACAATAATCCATTTAACTGAACTAATGGAATAATTATAATTGAAAATTTTAGACTAAAAAAATTCAGTGAGTAAGTAGAGGATAACAAAATAATGAGTTTTTTACATTTACTTTAAGTTCTCAAAAACTTCTACAATTTTAATTACTTCCACACTCATCAGATGAGTCAAAACTTTCACTTTCTTCAGCTTCAGTTTTAACAACACTACTGTATTCTTTTGAACACTCACCACTTTTCTTTTCCTCCAGAAGCAAGTCGGAACGGATAGCCACTAATTTATTTTGAGCCGTAATGTGTGTTTTCCCATAGGCAGACCAGATGTGTTCCAAAGAAGCTGACGTCAGGGGAATGGATAACAGTTTTATGACCACACCACTAAGGATCTGACTTTTGCAGAGCTTCTTCCACCATACAAGTGGTGAAGTGTACTTTATGCTTTCCCACAAAAACTGCTTGCTCCAAACACCCATCTTTGCCTTGTATTCTGCTATGTTTGCAATGACTTTGCCCTAATCATGTCCCATTTCTTCTGGATTATTTGTTACAAATTCCATTGCCCTGGAGACCTCATCATCTGATAAGTCTTTTCCTTGGGAACACAGAGCAACTAGATTTTCAGTCAAATGAATATTTCCTCAACAAAAGTTCTTTCTTGTCCTTATTATTTCCAGAAATCTCTGCTCCTCATTCTTTAGTCCGGATGTTTTTACTAACAGGCCTTCAGGTCCTGTTATTTTCTTTGTTATTTCAGAAAACATTTCAGGTACCTGAAACAAACGTGTGTTATCAGATTCTATTTTTGCTATAGCAATAGTTATGGGTTTCAGAAGAGCAGCTGTAGATTCTACATGAGCTCAGAATACATCATTGCCCAAAACAATCTTCTTTATTTGTTTATTGAGTGGTAAACCATCTTGAAGAAAAGTTGCTTGTAGAGCTTCCTTTCCATCCAGGAGACTTTTCAGCATTATTGTTATTCCTCCCCATCTGGTAACAGATGGCAGTTTCAGTGTTCTTGCAGAATTATTCCGAGACCATTTGCTTTTCTCCTTTTTAATGTCCATGAATGTTGTTGAACGATATGGTGTTTCTTAACAAATTTAATAATTTTCTTGGCATCTGACTGAGGAGCTTCCATTGCCTTTAACTTCATTATGTCATGAAATAGCAAATTTAAACCATGTGCAGCACAACCAAATGTGTTCACTTGCGGAAATCTTTTGTGAATGATGTTCCATGCATGTTTCATGGCTGCTAAAAGTATTTGTTCATTTCTTATATATGAAAATCTCATTTTATTACATATTAATACTTACCAAATATGCATTTCTTATACTGCTTATACACATATAAAATAAAAAATCTGAATGTAGCTTGCAAAAATTACAAAGAAATAGTATTTCCTCAATTTTCCGGTCCCCCCCCCCCAAAAAAAAAAAAAAATCCCGGGTTTTCCCCTCCTTTCAAAATTCCAGGGAATTTTACATCTCTAATTCTGACGTTATTTATTTGTTTGTTTGTTCAGATTTATATTGTGGCCCACTTGCCGAGGCGGCTCAGGGCGGCTTACAGTCAAAACAGCAACAGTACAGTAAAAATAATAAAATACAACCTCACAAAACCACCAAAGCAGAAAACAGACTAATTGGTTTAGTTAGCTCGCTGAATAGCCAGAGTTTGGGAATTTAATTCCCCATTGTGTCTCCTGGGGCAGGCTTCACAGTCCCAGGATTCCCCCAGAAAAAGGAAATAGTAAACCACTTCTGCTTATTCTCTACCTAGAAAATCCTAGAAAAGATTGTCATAAATCTGAATTGACTTGAGAGCACACAATTTCTATTAATGCAAACAAACCTTGGAGACAAGTAGTTAAGTAGTCAGTGTAAACATTATCTGTTGTGTGTGCTGAATAGTGTAACTCAATGCAGAGCAGATAATATTTGGGCAGCTTTCTTAATTTCAGACAATTTGCCTCTAAATGTTACAGTGTTGTTGTTTTTTGTTACACTTAAAGGTATAGGCATTCCAACCATTACTTGAAATGTATCTCACCATCCATTTTTAGCCTGGTTTTCCAGATGTTATAGAGATTTTATGAGCCATGTGGTGTACAGGATAAAGTAACACAATGGGACATGGGTAACCTGTTTTTAAATCCCTGCTTATCCATATAAACTCTCCAGGGCTGGCAGTCATGAAACTACTCTTTCAATAGCTCACCTACCTAGACAATCCTACTTAGGTCTCTATAAGTGAGTTGTAACTTGGCAAAAAGAAAATCATTCTCATCATGACATTTCCATGTGTAATGAGACTATGAGTAGCATGAGAGGATTATTTTGGTGTCTGATGTTCTTGGTTCAGTAGCATGTCCTTGCCATGAGGTAATTCTCTGTTTTTACTCTGTCCATTCTGTGTTTTCAACTTTTATTTACCATTCCTGTCCTATAGTAAGAAAATATTGGGGTGGGGGGAGAGAACATGTTGCTTTACAGCTTAAAAACATAAATCCTTGGCTATCAGTCTCATGTGAAAGAACACAAAATACCATGTTTTTTCCTCTTTACCTTCATAATGAGAAGCATTAATTTTCTTCTGCTCAATGAAAATTGCACTTTATGAGAAATATTATTGCACAAATAATGCAAAACAACAGAATTATGACAGTTCCTGAATCAATTAAAGAAAGGCACTGAATGGATGGTTTTTATCCTTTTCATCAATCAATCCTTTTGCGTTTGCTCAGGCTAGTCATCGTCAATGGACTGTCTTGCTGGAGGAGGTGGTCTGTCCCTATAAGTCTATGAGACTTTACATTCTTTATCTTTATACAGCCAATGGTGAGAAATATAAAAAGCCAAAGTCCAACATCATATGGAAGACAAGAGGTCCTCCATCTTTAGAGTATAGCAACCACCCTTCTGTAGACTTGTAAAGGTAAAGGCATAATTGGCTTTCCTTGCTTGAAAGCCAGTGATGTCTGACTCTAGGAGGGATGTGCTCAACTCCATTTACAGCCAAAGAGCTAGTGCTGTCTGTATCTGCAAACATTTCTGTGGTCATGTTGCAAACATGACTAGATATCAGATTGCACAGAATGCTGTTTCCTTTCCTGTTGAGGCAGTACCCATTTATCTACTTGCAATGTCTTGCTTTCAACTTGATAGGTTGCAGGATCTTGGGCAGATGATGGACACTCAGTCCATAGTGCAGCACTTGGGTCTTGAACTGCTGACCTACCAACCTTCTGGTCATTAAGCTCAGCATCTTAATCACTAAGCCACTCCACCCTAAATTTTCTTTCAAACATGGAGTATGTAGCTTTTTTAATCAAAAAGGTTCCTTTGTTTGCTGATGTTTTAACATTTTGGATGAATGGGGCTCCATGAGTTCTGGGGTGCTCAAAACATGTAAAATTGCCTAACAGGAGGCATAAGATGGGCTAATTTTTAAGCCCTGAAAAACAACAATTCAATGAGTCTACTCTTAGCTGTGACTAGCAACAAGAAAATAGGCTTTATTTTAAAAAATGAAAAATCCCCCTAGTGCCCTCTAGTGACCATATTTTTACATTTAAATTCAGTAGTGGGGGATCAAAATGTTGGGTCCCCAATACACATCCCTAATAGAAACATATATAGCATATAGAGGATGCAATAATCACTCCACTGCCCTAAAAGTAGTATAGATATGGAGAATCTTTTTGCAGGACCATTTATAACAGGGATGCCCAAACTTTTTGGGCCGTGGGCCAATCATGTGGTTCAGGGAGCCAGTCACTAAGGCCTGGGGGTGGGGGGCAGCCCCCGATGCCAATTCATCCAGACCATGAAGCCCTCATCGTTCCTGGAAGCGGAAGTAAACACACCCGTATGGGCGTGTTTTACTTCAGCTTCCAGGAGCGACGAGGGCTTCACGGGCCAGATGAATTGGCATCAGGGGCCGCACTCAGCCCCTGATGGGCACCACTGATTTATAACATCACTTTTCCAACCTTATTTGGAAATACTAATGTGCTGTTTTGGAGAGTGCATTTTCATAATGGCATTCCAAAGCCTTTTCTACAAAGTATTAATTAAGAGTTATTAAGTAAATTACTATCAAATGTACCATACTTTACCTTTAGCTACTCAAAATGACTACTGAATTTGATAACAGAGCTGTCTATCACTCCCCAATTGTATGAACACTGAACCATTCTACTCCCTAAAACTTCACAATAGCATATTTGAATCTTAATAGACTCCACAGCACATCTTTTTTTATTTGATATGCTAACGATGGAAATTATAAAGTACAAATTCTAATGAGCAAAGTCTAACAAACTACGAGCCTGTGCATTCAGTCTTAGAACTGTGTTTGTGAACATTCCAGTGCATTGGCAGACACATTCACACACACACACACACACTCACAACATTTTGTCTTCATTTGATTGTCATGCCACACTCAGCAGCCATTTGAATGGGCAGAATTATAACATTTGCTATTCATGGTTATTTCTATATGAAATGGAAATAGAGTAGGATAAATAGGCTAGCTTCCCATTTTCTCTGGGCTTAAATTGTACAAGAACTTAGAAGGGCTGGGGTTGGCATTGTATACAGGTGAAACCCACTCCACTCCTGTTCTTACTTACGATATTCCTAGAAACTCATGTTTGATGGGTAGCTCAGTGGTTTAGGTAAAGGTAAAGGTCACTCTTGCTCAAAAGCTAATTGTATCTGACTTTAGGGTTCAGTTCTTATCTCTGTTTTTAGCCAAAGATCCAGCACTGTCTGTGTCTGCAGAAGTTTCTGTGGATGTGGCAGGCATGACTAAACACCAGAGACCATGGAATGTTCTTTACCTTCCCACCGAAGTGGTACCTATTTATCTACTTGCAATTTCTTGATTTTGAACTGTTAGGTTTGCAGGAGCTGGGACAGAGATGGGAGCTCACTCCATCATGCAGCACTCAGGTCTCGAACTGCCAATCTTTCAGTTATCAAGTTCAGCGCCTTAACCACCAAGCCACTGCAGTCCCTGTGGTTTAGGTATCTGGCTGTAAATAAGAGTTTGGGAATTTGATTCTACCCTTCTGCCTCCTGCAGTTTGTGTAATCATGCAAACAGTTCCAGAGTGCCTTATAGAAGGAGGAAATGATAAACCACTTCTGTGTTTTCTCTATCTAGAAGTCTCTGAAAAGGGTCAGCAAAAGTTGGAATCAGCTTGAAGGCACAGAATTAGTATTAATATTTCTTTTAATGTGTGCTTCTTTGTTCTTCAAACAAAGAAGCATCACATTGAGATCTTACTGAGCAAAATCAGCTTTTTCCCATTTTTTACACTTTTTCCAGGCCAATCTCAAGAGTGCCCTATTTAATATACATTTGATCCATTTTATTTTAAGATCCCAATGTAGACTTATTTGAAATGAATTTATTTTGGGAAGAAAATCTTTGTGGTTCTAGCTAATCTCTGGTGGTTTTTTTTTTTTTTTCATGTCAAAGATAGCAGAGATGCATCCAGAGATTACCAGCCCTACCAAGTCATGTAATCTTCTTCACAGTACTTCCTTAGCAAACTGCAAAGTATGCACCAAAAATATCACCTCCCACCATACCAGAGAAGCAAATATATACCCACATTTAAAAAAAAAATTTTTTTAGGAAATGGCATCTGATTTTTCCTATTACTGATTTGTAAGACTACACAGTGAGGGGAAGGCAAATTAACTTGCATTCTCTTGCTGCAAAGTCACATGGAACGATTTGAGCCTCTTCTACTGAAGTGGCCACACAGGCAACAAAGAATAAAATCCCCCTAACAACAGTTCTATTTGACGGGCCAGTAGGATGCAAAGTTCAAATTGAATACCTTAACAGGGAAATTAGTAATTGGTACTAGTTTCCTTAGCTCATCTTACTGGTGGTAGAGCTGGTTGTGTGTGTGTTTGTGTGTACACATGCATGTCTTTCTTATCTTTAGTGAAAGATTCAATTTAGAAAAAGTAGATGGGTGTCTCAGGGAAAAAAACTGCAGCTGTGGAATTCATATTTCCTGGTGCATTGTGTGATTAGCTTGATCCAATTTATTTACTACAGTTAGTTAGTTTGAGTTTGCAAGGTATTGGTAGGCCGGGCATATGTGCAGCTTCAAAGATGGCAGGTGGATGGAAACTATCACTGAATGGATACCACTTGACATAAAGCAACAACTAGTAAGGCGAGCAAACAGATAGGGAAACCAGTTGAGGGCAAAGCTCCTGAGGTCCTGGATGAGACTTGCATTAGATCGTAAATGGTGGGAGACAATGCTTTGATCCACCATGTCAAACTATGTATATTGATGTGTGAAACAAAAATCAACCAAGTAACCAAGTTAGCTAGTTAGCTAGTTTGTAGTTTGATGTTTAGTCAGACTTGTAATTTTGGAAACATTTTATGTTCTTTTACAGAAATTTCTCTGAAGGAGAAAAGAATGAATATTATTATGCATATTTGTGTTCAGTTGTTTTGAGAATGATTTTAATGCAAATCAAGAAACCATTGGAAAACCCCTACTGATCCACAATAACAATTTCCAATCAGGTATGGATGAAGAATGATCTACAGTATGTGAACACCAAACGGACACAGTAGGAGTGTGTTTGGGTGCTTATTACAGTGTGAATATGAGTATTGCTCATTGTAGCATAAGATTGCTAGATAGCATCGTTGACACCGTGGTCATAGAGTTGGGCACACTCTGAAGGATGATGATGATGATGATGATGATGATGATGATGATGATGATGATGATGATGATGATTATTATTATTATTATTATTATTATTATTATTATTATTATTATTATTATTATTATTATTATTATTATTATTATTATTATTATTATTATTATTATTATTATTATTATTATTAATTCAATTTATATACCGCCCTACTCGGTACAACCGACTCAAGGATGGCAGATGACAGGGGAGCCTAGCATGAGATGATCCATGGGGTCACAAAGGGTCAGACGTGACTGTGCAACTGAACAAGAAAATAACAGGTGGAGATCTGGTATGCCATTGGGTGTGATTCTTGGATACAAATGGCAGACACATCTCAAGTCACCATTATTATTATTTTGCCTGCCTCCCTGTTGAAAAAACAAAAGCAGCAAAAAAATCCTCTTTGCACCCTTCTTCAAGAGGAATTTACATCTTTAAAAAATAATACAATGCAAAAGAACTAGCCTAGTAGACTTTTTGGGGTAGACAGAAAGAGCCTCCTCAAAAATTGTGGTATTTTTGAACCACAATCAGGCATACCCTGGTAATAGCAACCTTGTGTTGCTAGTTAATCTTTCTCATACTAGGTCATGTAAAAGGAACTGTAGAATGAACTCACTAAAAGGTGCCTTCATTTTGATAGTTTCACATCTGGCCTAGACACAGGGGAAGAAGAAGTAGACTTTCTTTTTCATTTTAAAAAAGTGCTTCCTTTCACTGCCCCTCCCGCTAGGAGCAGAGGAAGTATTCAATTTCCCAAACTTGTGAAGTAGCCAAGCTGTCTTCTTCAGCCTTATAATAATATTGGGTCATTGGAACCAGCTGTTAAATTTAAGGCAAGAAACTCTGTTTTGTTTTGTTTTTTCATCTCCAGCAGTCACATGTTCTGTAAAAGAAAATACGAAGTGATCTTACCTACACCAAAAACAAAAAACAGAAGCTCCTGACTGAGACTTAGAAAGTTGTGGGTAGAAAAGCTCCAGAGACAGGCAGATTTACAGAATTACATTGTTTGGTCAATGGAAAAAGGAGCAAATCAGCTTGTTTCTGCCGTGGACCAAACCCCAACTAAGATGCACCCTTCTGTTTGTATAGCTATATAAATTACCAGAAGACTTCAATTATCAGAAGCCAAAATAAGTACACATGCTGATCAGGGCTTCTGTGAATTGAAGTCCAAGAACATCTGGGACACCAAGGTTGGCCACCCCTGCTGTAGACAATATCTCACAAGGTATGGAAATGCTCAAAAAGACCACCTGTAATCCCTTGACCCATAATCCAATGCAAACCTTCACTTAACCATCATGTGGAGTCCAGACATCTGCAGCAATTCTTTGAAATGATTTGATAAAAAAAATGTAACACAAGTAACGCAATCCTACTATGAAATAACTGTCATATTAAGTAAATGCAAGTCAGTAATTTTTAGAAGGAGACAAGAATATACATTTCACCTTTCTCTATTCATTTCTCTCCCCTCATCTCCTTGGAAGTATTTCAGACCAGCATAAATTCACTCTTGTTGAGCTGAAGATTTTCTTAGAAACACAGTTTTATTGAAACCTGTCATAGGTTACACTCATGAGTAAGAAAGATAATGTTTATAGTGAGGCTGATGACTATATTTTAAGAACAGCTCAGGAAAACCTAAAGGTAAAGTGCTTCCTCTAAAGTGGTAATTCATGTAGTAATTCTTTTTCATTTTAAAATTGATTCTGCACCCCAGCAATACGACAGCAGTCATTTCTCAACCCAGCTAGCTTTCTTAACCTTATTGTTACATGTGAAGGATAACAGTGAGCACCCATCAGAACTAAATTGATTAGGTTGTAGTAGCCCAGCGGTGATATGAGCCACACGCTTGCAATCTCTACTCATCCTTATATGCAAAATTTATAAGAGCAATAAACTGTACTCACGTTTCCCCCCTCTGTGAGCTGCTGCTTGGGCTGCCATATCAAACAGGCATTGTGTTGCTTATTTTAGCAATGTCTTCAGCCTGCAAGTTGTTTCTGTGCCACAGCAATGGAAATTTCTGCATGCTGCTGCAGAAGGTAATAAAACACTCTATAGTTGCATTAAAAACCAATATCTGATCCACATGGCAGGTTGATTCACATGGACAAAAGAGTGTCATGGAGATGACTTATTAACATAAAACACCATTCAGCCCCTACTTCATGTTATGAACAAGACAAATTTTGTGAGCACTATGGTTCAAAAGACTACATTTTATTTGAGAATGTGGGTTGGTAAACCTACCAAACCATTAAAGATACACTTTATAATTTCCATCAGAATCTATTATTAAATTAGGAGGGAAGGGACTTTATTAATTTATTTATTGGCTAACATGCTGTTCCAATTTTAAGTAAATCAAAGCTCAAGTGAAGCTACAACCAAATTGTTGAAAAAATTGTGTGGGAAGGGAAGCTGAATGAAGATGTAATTTGCTCTATAGTCTTTGAACACAGAGTATTGTAGAAGGAAGGAAGGTGGTTCCACTCAGTCTGCCTGGATAGAAATGTATGCATATTAAATTCATCCCAAAACCTCCAGTTTATGATGGTCAGTGGCATTAGCGCGACAGACGAGTGGTGGTGACAGACAAGCAGCAGTGCATGGCAGGGGCTCAGGGTTGGCCGCACAGTGCAGAGGTGCAGGGCAGCAGTGTGACACGGAGGTGCAGTTCAGCAGTGCGGCATGACGGCACAGTGTGGGGCAACTCGAGCAAAAGCCACCGCCGCTGCACCTCCAAAGAGGCTGCTGAGGGCCTCAACAGCCAGCTGCTGCACCCTTCACTGCAGCCCAAAATGGGTGCTGGTAAGCGCACATGCGTCAAAATACCAATTGACGCACGTGTGTTGAATACTGAAGGCGCACATGCATCAATTGGTATTTTGATGCATGTGCATTTACCAGCACCCATTTTGGGCTGCAATGAAGGGCGGCTGGAGAGGCGACCGAACCGGTTGCCTTAAAAAAAAAAAAACACCCCAGGTGGTCTCCCGGGAGGGTTGCAACCCCCCAGGAGACCACCCAGGATTGTTACTACTGGTTCGGTAGAACCAGTTCGAACCAGCTGCTGCCCACTACCGGTCCTTTGCCTTCTCTGCTACAGAGCAAAACATGAATAATTTTCAAGCCAGGGGAGAAAGGTAACACAAAACATTGCAAATGATATCTAATTTCTCAAAAGTGCACATGCTACATAAGGCCCTGGATTTAATTGACCTCCCTAGGTAGCAACTGATGTTGAAGATGTCTGCTTATCACACTGTGGAAATCCACCACTGGTCAGAATAGAACTTAGCCTTGATGACAAAAAATCTGTAAATTGCTTTATTGCATCCAAAATTGCTGACATTGTAAGTTTTATCCTGATAGGGCTCAAGTTTGACTCATCCTTCCATCCTTCCAAGGTCAATACCCAGCATGTTGGAGGCAAAATGCTAATTACCTTGTGAACTGCCCAGAGAGTTCATTAAGCACCATGGGTGGTATGTAAGTGTAATTGTTATTGCTATAGGATAGCCTCTTGGGCTCACTACCATTCATACTTGTAAAAAAACAAACATGATAATTGTTTTGTATTTGGGTGAGGAGTGATTAACTGATACAGAAAGGATTCAGGTTCTGGTATTTTTCCTTGCATGGAGAATTTTTCCTTGTATTACAGCTGCTGCAGGTAGCGAGAAAGAAAGAAAAGTGGGTGCTTAATAAAGTCAAGCTTGAATTTACTCATTTTCGCTCCAGTGAGAATTCAGGCTTGACTTGGTAGGATAGCCCCAATTTACTTGTTCTTGCTTCAGTGAGAATTGTGGCTATCCTATCATGCACATATAATGAAAATACAGAACTGACCAGAAAAGAGACAATCTTGCTGGGAATATTGGAGGGAGAAGGCAGTAACTAGATTGGTTGATTGATTGGTGAATACTGATTGGTTGGTACATTTGGAAGGTATGGGATGTGTTCAAGTGGTAGTTAGGCAGAGTTTGTGAGGAAGTTTGTTAGTGATATATGGGGGGGGGGGACAAAAAAGTAATAAAACAAAAACTACTGTAGCACTTTAAAGACCAACTGCTATATTTTTATTGTTAGCTTTCATGGATCAAGTCCACTTCTTCAGATAGTTGTTAGTGATAGTTGGTCACTCTGAGAGTTTTCCGGATGTAGTCAGGAAAAAAGACTCTTTAAAAGAGTGCGTTATGTGGAGTCTGTGGAATTAAATAATCTTGAATTTTGGACATAGCAGATAGTATATGAGGCCATTGTGTTAAAATATACAAAAATATATGTATTATGATTATTTTACCCTTCGTCTAAAAAAAATATCAAAGAAATTACATTTTCCTTCCTAGCATTTACAAACAGATCTCTTTCCTTTGTTCTTTAAGAAAACATTTATCACTATTTATTTTAAGTGTAACTAAGAAAACATTGTGCATTGTATACCCATGTCATGAAGCCTACACGTTATCAGAAGAAGAGATTACATTAAAAAAAAATTTCACTCAGCAACTAAATAAAATGTAAATGCCATGGTGTTATACTACTTCCTAACTTCTCCAAAACATTTGTGGTTTCCCTCTTTAACCATGTTACCAAGCCAGTGGCTTCTTCCTGCATGACATTTATATTTTATTTAGTTGCCAAGTGAAAAGAAAATCTTGTTAATGTAATCTCCTCTTATAATATGTAGGCTTCATGACATGGGTATACAATGCAAAATGTTTTCTTAGTTACACTTAAAATAAATAGTGATAAATGTTTTCTTAAAGAACAAAGGAAATAGATCTGTTTGTAAATGTTAGGAAGAAAAATGTAATTTCTTATATTTTTTGTTTGTTTGATAGATGAAGGGTAAAATAATCATAATACATATATTTTTGTATATTTTAACACACCATCCTCATAAACTATCTGCTATGTCCAAATTTCAAGATTAATTAATTCCAGACTCCACATAACACACTCTGTTAAAGAGTCTTTTTTTCCTGACTACATCCGGAAGACTTGGTAAAGGGAAAAGATCTCAAAGAAATCGTAGCAAGTGTTTTAGGAGTGTGTAACTCACTAGTGTGATAGTTGTGAGAAGGGATATGTCCTCAAGTACAACCCAGGAAAGAAGGAAAGAAAGAAAGAAAAGAAGGTGGGGCTTATGAAGGGACAAATGAAGTAAAGCATTCATTGATATTAACCCTCAAAGCTGAAACATTTGCTATTGTGCCCCATTTGTTTTATCTGTAATACATGCATGCAATGTACACACAACATTTCAGTAGCAAAAATGTGTCAATGTTAGATCCTAACATTCAACTAGAATATTCAGTGAGGGTTCAAATTCTGGTTCAACCATGGGAACTAACTTGGACTGAAAACTGAAGAAACTTTAAAAATTTTCACTTTCCTTGAAAGCCCTGTTATGGTGGATATAAGTCAGTTCTGACTTGAAGGCACTTAGACTAACATGTAATACTCAATTATGTGTGTAAGAAAACTTGACTCAGTTCAGTAATTTCCAGGAGTTAAACAAAAGCCTATCAACATATAGTATGCACTGCTCATAGGTTTTATCAAGCCACACATGATTTTAATTCATATGAAAGAGTCTTAAAATTTAAAATTACTGTTGCTCTGGAAACATCACTTACATCACCATATAAACAAAACACAATCAATAATTTCTTCCATATGTGTGCTCAAAAATAGAAACTTCTAAATTAATTTGCTGAAAAGAGTGATTTTAAAATGCCTCTATATTAATTCTCTGGGGGGAAAATATTGCAGAATGAACACATTTATTAAAGTTGATTGATAATGGTTCATAACCCAGTAATCCTTCCTGATGCAAACTAAATCTTCTTAAACTAAAATATTGAGCAATAAAAATGTAAAAACAAATTAGTGGTTTGTAAGCATAGCTAGCTAGAAAACAAATAAGGGGAAAGAAAAACAACCTGCTTAGAATATGGAAAGCATAGGCTACCACAACAGAAAAGCAATTCCCAAGGCCTGCCCTTTTCACTATTCTGAGTCATTGGCTAAGGTCTAATCATATAAGACAATGCTAGGAACTATCAGAAACAGGAAGCTGAGTCAGAATTGTATTCTGTGTGGTCATCTTTTCCTTCACAGAAGGGTCACTTTCCTTCCCATCATGTTTTCTTCATTTGATGGAAGCTTTACACCTGTCCAGGTGGGGTATGTGGGCATGTATAGATCTTGCTCCTATCTCTTCACAACACAGATTTTTTTTTTTTAAAAAAAGAAATCTGTTATGTCTTTAAGAAAACACTCTTATTTCTTATTTTAGCTCTACACAACTCTTTCAAAAACATAAACACAAACTTCTAGGACTATGAAAATCTCATTGGACAGCTCTGAGTTCTGGCAAGCAAATGATTTGTGAAGCCATTGCAGGTGTTAATCCCAGCTTTAATATTTCTAATTAATTAACCTTGGTTACAGCAAATGCAAACTACAAAGTAAGGGATTACTTTGAATTATCAGTGAATAAAATAAACCCATTATTTAAATGGGAAAAGTCTTTAAGAACTGTTGCTGAAAACCTACTAAAGCTTTAAATCATATTCAAACATGAAACTACATGTTAAGTACCCCGTTTTAATTTTGTTGAGAAGTTCAGTTCCTCTTAATTAGGAAAAGCAACTTAAAATAGTTACATAATGACTTTGGATCACCTTCATTCTAAGCTCTTCGATTTCTGTGGCATATACATGGAACTCCTATGAAGCAAGGCATTTCACACTTGTTCAAAGTTTGGAGCAACCCATAATCTTTCCTGACATAACAGTACACAAAGAACCCACACATTTGACGAAAAAAATTACTCTTTGTTTGGATCAGTTACTTGTTAATTAACATATACTGAAACTTCTACCATTTCCAGTAACAGAAAATTCCCAAGTATGGCATCTTTAATTTGCAGACTGCATGCAAAATTTGTGTGAGCAGTTTCCTGATTTTTCCCTATTGTTTAATCTTATCTGCATATCTCTTCTCCCCTTCAAATACCTCTCCAACAGTAGGAGAAAAATAGTATGGGACATGTTTTCAGAACCTGAGAGAGGAAAGGAAGGATTGTTTGAAACTGAGCAACCACAGAAATTAAGAGAAGGAAAGATTGTTCCAAAATCAGTGATGGGATGTAACAGGTTCTCACAAGTTCGCCAGAACCGGTAGTAACTATCCCCAGTGTCCTGGAGAACTGGTAGCAGCTTTTTGGGGGAACCACCTTCGGGGCTTACCTTTTCACTGGCTCCCCCACTGAGCATGCACGCCAAGCACTTGGTGCGCATGCACGCCTACAGTGCTTGGTGCATATGCACGACCTCCTTGCTGTCCTCCCAAATGGGGAGGAGGAAGAGAAGCTGCTAGCCTGAAGCTCCCTATAGCCTGTTCCCCAGGGTAAGTGACTCACCTTTGGATATGGTGTATCTGTGTGTATTTTAATGTGTATTTAATACCTTTACCTATATTGACGTACTACCACAGTTCCTAAAAAGGCCTGGCTGCCTGGCTTTGGATTTTTAAGTAAAGTCTTGGGAGTTATCTCATCAATAAGCTACACCTGTGCTGTTCCAATTGCTGTTCCAATTGGAGAACCCTTAAGGAGGCACAGCTGTTTTACATTTACATTAAGGCATATTATCCTAGATAACTGGTTAGGGAAAGACTTAGTACCTAACTTCTTTAACTGTTGAAAAGTTGAAAAGTGCCAAAATGAAGGCATCTTGTGCTGAGTTCATTCTGTAGTTCCTTCCATCTGACCTAGTGTGCAAAAGATTAGCCAGAATAAGCTTTAATCTCTGGTTTAAAAGCTCTGGTTGATTTGTGTTTGAGGTGGATGGGTGGGTGTATTTTAATGTATTTTTATTTTATTTATTTATTTAATTTATTTAATTTATTTACAGGTTTGT
The DNA here is from genome assembly GCA_030440675.1 of Furcifer pardalis. Classification (NCBI taxonomy): domain Eukaryota; kingdom Metazoa; phylum Chordata; class Lepidosauria; order Squamata; family Chamaeleonidae; genus Furcifer; species Furcifer pardalis. Next base: position 68,464,626 of record CP126892.1, read on the forward strand.
GTTGTGGGTGGGTGGGTTGAGGTGTGTGTGGGTGTGTGCTTATTTTTATTTGGCCCCGCCCACAACATCATGACATCGGCTCCATCCATGATGTCATGATGCCATGATGTTAGCTCCGCCCATGATGTCATGACATCACGGTGGGGTAGTAAAAATTTTGACATCCCACCACTGTAAATGATCAGTTCTTTAGGGAAAAACATGTGGTTAAATTTAAATTATGCTTGTTGTTGTTGTTGTTCTTTGCTTGATGGACAGTGAGAACTAAATATGGAAACATATTAGTTGTCAATTGAATATTGTTTCTGTAGATTCAATTTTACATCTAAGGGTGGTTAAGTATACTATTTAGGAAAGAGCAATAAGGGCAATCCATTCTGCTAAAGGTTTTGATTTAGTCCTCTTGCCTGTCAACTCAAATGGAAGAGAGCTTCTTCAATGCCCTGAAGTTGAAATTTTGGAAATTTCTATTGCATGGAATGGAGGAAGGTTATTGTTCTGACTTGCCCCTTTTCTATTTGTGTGTTTCTTATTTCTGATGTTTCCAGGGGAAGAAAAGAATGTCCTCATCCCAGTGGTAGTATTAAAGGTAAAAGTCCTATTCAAGCATTCTTCTTCTTCTTCTTCTTCTTCTTCTTCTTCTTCTTCTTCTTCTTCTTCTTCTTCTTCTTCTTCTTCTTCTTCTTCTTCTTCTTCTTCTTCTTCTTCTTCTTCTCCTTCTCCTCCTCCTCCTCCTCCTCCCATGTCTAGATCAGACTTTAAGCTCCAAAATGAAGCCAACTTTTGGTGAATTCTTGCCATAGTTCATTTTGCCTTACCTATTGATTTATTGGCAAAACAAGGTTGCCATTGCTCGGGGTACACCAGTGGAGGGATGTCAAAAAATTTACTACCCCACCGTGATATCATCACAGTGTGGGTTGAGCTAACATCATGATGTCATGACATCATGGGCAGAGCCAACATCACGATGTCATGATGTTGTGGGCGGGGACAAAGAAAAAATAATAAAATAATAAAATAAAATAAATATAAGCACGCACGCACACTGCATACGCATAACCAGTGAAAAGGTAAGCCCCGAAGGTGGTTCCCCCCAAAAGCTGCTACCGGTTCTCCGGGACACTGGGAAAAGTTACTGACGGTTCTGGAGAACTGGTGAGAACCTGTTACATCCCATCACTGGGGTACACCCATTTGTGGTTTTAAAAAATACCACATTCTTCAAGGAGGCTCTTTGATGTATTAAAAACCAACATATATTTACAACTTGTAGAGATACCCCATTTCCTTTTTTTGGAAGAAGCCTCCTTGAAGAGTCGGAAGCTTTGCAAATGCACTCAGGCATCAACCAGACAACAACATAGAGCCAGTGTTGCACTGTAAACTCTGTTTCCTTCTTCTCTACACATCTAAAGCAACTATCTCTTTCTCTTTACATTCTGCACGTTATTCCTCTCTGTCAGAAATTCAGCTACATATGTTAAGCATCCAACAGTTTTTAACTCCTCAACAAGCCTATAAAATTCACATAATTTAGAATTGTAAAGATGAAGCTAGAACACCAGAAGTAATGAGAAAAGAAAGTATTTCTACTAAAGATAAAGTGAAATGTGTTTCATTATGTCAGCTTATCTGATTGGCAGCTTGAGAACCTATTTTTAAATAATAATAAAAAAGTGTACTGACACACTTCAAATTTTTGAGAAGAAATTCAAAAAATAAAAAACACAGAGAAGCAATGTGTATTTAAGGGGAAAGTATGCAAAAAATCATATAATAGGAAAATATGCACTAAACATGTAGGGGGAAATAAAAGTAGAACTCAGTTAGAGTATTGGAAGTAGCAGATATGGCAGTTGCATGGACTGTGTTGTTGTTGTTGTTGTTGTTGTTGTTGTTGTTGTTGTTGTTGTTGTTGTTGTTGTTGTTGTTGTTGTTGTTGAACCAATTGGTCTGGAAATGGGTCAAAATAAATTTGTGATCAGGAAAACAAGAAACAGTGATACTGAACCCTAGCTTCAATTTTTTAAATATAAAAAAGTGATATTTACTAATTAACTTTGTGGATCCTTGGTCTAGTCTGATACACACATATTCGAGAGCAGGGGTGGCCAACCTATGGCTCAGCACTGGCTAGTGGCACCATTTCATGTAGCCAACCACAGCCCTTGCAGCTACCAGAAGCTGAAGTGGATGTGTTTATGACAACCATAAAACATGCCCACACATCCATAAATTCACCCATGCCTGCCATAAAGGTAAAGGTAAAGGTTACCCTTGCTCGAAAGCCAGTCATATCCAGATCTAGGGTTCAGTGTTCATCTCTGTTTCTGCAGACATTTCCGTGGTCATGTGGCAGGCATGACTAGACACCGGAGTGCATGGATCACTGTTTACCTTCCCACCAAAGTGGTCCCTATTTATTTACTTGCAATTTCTTTCTTTTGAAATGCTAGGTTGGCAGGAGCTGGGACAAAGAAGGGAGCTCATTCCATCCTGCAGTATTCAGGAATCCAACTGCTGACCTCCCGCCTTCCAGACAGTGTCTTAGCCATATGATCCACTCCAGATCCCCTGCCATTAATGCTGCCACAAATGCACCTGTGTTTGTCATAAACCTGTTTATGGCAGCTGTGGATGCATTTTACAGCAGTGTTTACAGCAGGAGGAACCATGTGGCTGGCCCACTCAGCTGTCCAGAGGGCATGGTCTGGTCCACAGCATGAAAAGTTTAGGAACCCCTGTTCTAGAGGTTAGAGTATTTTAAAAGAGAATGTTAAGTGAATTTACATTATGTTAAATATATTTTATAAATAACACATCTACTTTATGCCGTGAGTCATCTACATATAATTTTATGTGCTGCCATTCTAATGTGATGGTCAGCTAAGCAGGCAAATAAAATAATTTTCATTAAATGTTCCCCATTAAATATTACTTCATGGACTGAGGCATTTAATTCTGTCTTCAGAATAATGTCAGTGCCACCCCTGACATTATTCATAGCAAACTTCACCAGAATAAAGAATCTGCTTCAGAATAAAGGGGTATATCTTTGTCAAGGTAATTGGCATCTTTAGGACAAATTCATTCAGTGAAACTAGTTTCTTGCAGGCTGCAATTTACAAGTCAATTACACTTCAATAATTTCAACAATTTGAATTATCTCAGCCCTTACACGAAATCTTATAGCCCTTTCACTCACTAGTTTGTTGCTTGTGGATTTCTTCTGAAATATGCTATTTTACAGTGTGTAAATACAGTGTTCATGCAGCCAGTGCACAATATTATATGGCATCTGGTTAGAACTGCCAGGTTGGAACCACTCATTTCACTGATATTCCAGATGAAACTCCAGGAACAGAAGGCCTCCTCTTGTGACAACACAGAATATGTTTCACAGATGTGGGACAGACTAGAGTTTTGACAGCTGATTGTGGCAATCAGAATATGGTGCATAACTGGATCCATAAATGCTTCTTAGCATAATGTTCTACAGATGATAATATTGGTACTTGTTTGAGCCCTTCCTTCTCTCTGTTAAGCAACAAGAAAGGAAGAAATGGGTCTCTTAAAACATAACAAGGGACCCTTTAATTCCTTCTAGCATCTCCACCTCAGGCAGCAAGAAAGGAACAGATGGGTTTGGATAATAATAATGATGATAGGAATGACAAAATTGATTACGGCGGTGCAGGTGGCTGACTGCCACCTCAGCTGTGCGGGTGGCTGACCGCTGCCCTGGCCGTGCAGGTGGCTGAGGATGCCTCTGCTTCTCCAGACTCTTTCCACCTGATGGAGGGATAAAAGGGCCACCAGATGGAGTCATGGCTAAAGACACTGTACTGGCTGTACGGGTGGCTGACAGCCATCCTGGACGTGCAGGTGGCAGAGGACATCTCCGCCCACCCCTGGACTCTTTCCACCTGCCGGGGGAATAAAAGGGTCACCTATTTGAACTTTCAAATTTTTACTAGCTTTCCCCTCCTGCTGCTTTCTTTTTTTCTGTTTTATTTCTTGTGGTACTGCAGTTGGTACAGCTGAGTTCTTGTGTGCATGCCATGTGCCAAAAAATGGAGTCAGTGGCCATGCCTTTCAGGTAAGAACAGTGTTGCCACCTGGCTAGTGCAAGGAGTCTTCCTGGGCTAATTCAGCATTGGCCAGATGGTAGCATTGTTCTTGTTGGAAGGCTTTTGCAACTCTGGATTTTCCACATGTGAAATGGGTAGCATTTCTCCCCTACTTCTTGAATAAAGAGGCATGACACATATTTGTTATATAAGGCTTAGGCTACATTTATTAAATTAATTGAATCCCCTGACCTACAAATGGGCTGGTAGTGTGATTCCTGATACAGTAATACCCCGATAATGTTATGACTTGGTTCCACAAGTCATGACGTTATTCGGTTTTTAGCGTTGTCCGATGCCTGCATCGAACAACACTAAAAAAAAGCCCTGACTTCAGGGACAAACCGAGCAGGCAGTGGGGTGCCTTTAAAGCCACCCCTACTGCTGTGACTGCAGTAGGATCGGGGAAAAGCACCTTTCCCCCCACTCTACTGCAGTCTTCCCTCCGTGCTTACCTGCAGCTCCGATCGAGGCTTTTTTTCCATCAAAGTCTCTCTCTCTTTATTTCCCTCCCTGTACATTTAAACCTCAGGGAGGGGGGAAAGAGAGAAATGTGATTGGTTCTCTAGAGAACCAATCACATTTCTCTCTTTCCCCCTCCCTGTATTGTCAATACAGGAAGTGAAAGAGAAAGAGCGATCGGCTGCAGTTGGAGCTGCAAAGCAAGAGAAAGGTAACCTGGGCCGGATTCTCTCCAGCCAGGCAGTGGGGCAGGGTGTGGGGAGTCCCCAAACTGGTGGTGGGGGTGGGGATGGGGGAAAGGAAAGAGGGAAGTGGCAAGGAGAGGAGCTGTGGCCTCCTTTACTTCTTTAAACGATGGATTGGATAGCGCTAAAATGAACATTATCCGGTGCAAATCTTCCCCCCAAATTTGTCATCGTTATGCGGTTTTAGCATTATCTGGTGCAGTCGTTATCCGGGGTATTACTGTACTGAAGACACCTTGTCTCCTCTTCAGACCAGATGGGCAAAACCCTTGCTGCCAAGGCAGTGCTATACCTTTGACAGCTACTACCCAGGTTGGTTAAGTCAGGGAGCTATCCCCATAGGTGTTCCCAATTCTACTTGTGAGAACAGATGTTGGATGTACCACGGAGAAGGCTCATGGTGACCAGCCTATTCACCCAAATCATACCAGGCACCTAGGTTTCACCTCTTCCAAAGACACCCTGAGGGATTCACCACTAACCTGGCACTATATACATAAATGTGATCTTTTTGACTGTCCATGCCCCTAATTCACAATTGTCCTGTGGTCCAGAGTGGGATAGACAAAAAAAAAACAACAACCATGTGCCAATCCAAAAGATGGGCTAAAATTCTTGTTTGGCCTCAAGGCAACCCTAACTCTCTAGGCATAGGGAGGGAAGGAGGGCCATTGCAAACAGGCAAAGAAGCCTAATTAGGGCAAGTCATGCCCTCAGATCTCTGTGCAGAAGTGCTTGAGTGTCCAAGGTTACTTCCTACCTCTTCAGCCAGAAGGGGCTAAAATCCCTGCTCCATCCAGGCTGCTTTACAACTAGGGTGCCATACGTCCTGGAAAACTGGGATTGTCCGGGATTCATGGTCAGAAAAATTGTCCCAGCCAGTTCAATAAAAATCATGTTAAAGTCCCAGAATTTTAAAACTTACTGATTGTGTATATAATACACCATTAAAATAAATTCAAACTCTCGCCATCAAAAGAGTGATTTCCTGCCACATTGGAGTTGGAGTATACCTGGAGACAAATCTTAATGTCCTTGCCTCACACCACCACCCAATAAGTGTGACCAGTGTGTTTCCTGGAACTGAGGAAATTAAGAGTTGACCGCGAGGTGACTTCTCAGAAGTACAACAGATCATCTTAATGTAAGAATTAACTATTGTAAATACATTCATTTATGTATCAATATATTTAATGTGAAAGTGTTTTATAGCTGTCATTATATTATGTTTGTTTTAAAAATGCTATTTTGTAGATAACCCGACCATTTTTGTCAATATACTTCTGTCCTAGTTTTGTGGGAGAGAATTATGGCAACTCTATTTGCAACAGAAAGTAGAGAACATCGTCAGTAGCCAGGAACCTCCTGACACTGGCAGACGGTAGTTCCATGTTGTGTTTTCATGTGAAGAATCACATTAAAGTAGGACATGGGTTTTCAGAGGCTGAATACTGCCCATGACAGTATTGTGTTGAGTGAGACAGTAAAGAGAGTGGGAACAGTCTGAGATTTCTTTCACCTGACAGCACCACTGCAGTAGAATCAAAAGGAAAAATAAACCAAGAAATGCCATCTAAAAGTATTTCTTTCTTTCATAATGCCTAAATGTACAAAGACAAGGGCAGGTGGTACCTTTAAATTGCCTTTATAATGCATAAGGACAGCATAGCTTTATGTGTTTTTCCTGAATGTAGCCATTCTCAATAAAAATACAGAAATACCACAAACACTTTACATTTTCAACATCTCTCCCCCACCCCTGCCACCAGCAGGATAAAGCAAATCTTACAAACAGAAAAGACAGACATAAAACTTGCATGACTTTTGTAACAAAAAAAAAATCTTCATGTTCATGATTGCAAAAGCAATTTTTGACTCATTGTTATTGTTTAATGGTGATGACTGTATCTATAGAACATAATTATTGTATGATTATTTCCATAATAAGAATATATTATGAATTTGCAGAAAGAAAGTAATGCAAGAACTTAAGGCTTATCCTCTAAGATAGGAATTCATTTTATTGTATATTTTATTTTGTTTATATCCTGCAAGAGATTGAAAATGCCTCTACACTTTGGTAGTTGTAGAAATATTGAGTTTATTTACAATTATCCTAGAAAGCTAAAGAACAAGTATACCCCCACTAGGTGAGAACCTTGACAAGGCATGGGGGCTTGAGCAGTCTAACTAGGCAGTGTTGCCTATCTCTTGTCAATGATGTTAGGCTGTGACTAAAACTAACCGAAATGCTCTCCGCCACATCCCTTGGGCAAGGTGAAAGCAGAGGAAACACGTCATGTTTTGCCTAGCCAGTGGTGGATGTGATATCCAAATGGCTAAAAAAAATGCATGCATGGCTGGCAGGTCAAGTGTGGGGACACAACAATGTAGGTTCCCATCCAGGATGGCTAATTTAAGGGCAGCCATCCCCCCACCACCTGGTATTTGTACCTGTCATCACTTGTTTTTATCGGTTTTTAACGTTTTATCGTTTTAATGTTTTAAATTTTTGTTTCTGATGAACTCGTGAATTTTTAATGTTTTATGGTGTTGTGTGTTTATAGATTACCCATTGCGGTAATACATTTTGTAAGCCGCCCAGAGTCGGGTCTTCCCGAGTGGGGCGGGGTATCAAATTCGAACAAATAAATAAATAAAAATAAATAATAAATGCAAATTTATTTATTTTATTTATTTCAAGATTTATATTGCCACCCAACTCCAAGGACTCTGGGCAGCTTACAAAAGATAAAAACCCACTACAAATAAAAATCCCAGTTAAAAACCCCCATTAAAAATGGTTAGCAGGCATTACTCCAACCCCTACCACTTAAAAAAAGGGGGATAGAATTATTAATATTTAAATCAGCCAGCAGGCATGGGTCCAGTCATCATTGGGGCCCCACACCTACTTTGCCAGCCAGGTTTTTAAACCTTTCCTGAACGGCAGCAATTCTGTCTGTAGACACAGGTTAGTTGGCAGGAGGTTCCATAGAGCCAGAATGGACACTGAGAAGGTCCTCTTTCTGGTGCTAGAGAGACGTGCCTCTCTAGCAGATGGAACAGTTAGAGAGCCTCTTTGGTCCACTCTGGTGGACAGATGTTCTTGGGGTGATGCTGTCTCAAGTCCATTTGCATGTGTAGAATATCATCATGGAGACATCTATCAATGTGTGGACTTCTTGCTGAATAATGGCTCCAAGGTATCCAAGGTAAGGTATTACAAAAAGAAGCTAGTTTTAAGTCACCAGGCTGGACACCACAGTGCTGTGCATGGTGCAGAAAAAAACATAGAACATCCAAAATACTTGTCCAGATGTCTTTGTGCAGCATTTCCACTTAAAGGAAATTTCAAAGTGGGGATTGTAGTCTAAGGTCAGAATTGTAGGTTTCAAATTGGTCCTCTGGTTATGTGAATTTGAATGTCCCTCCCAAAGGGCTGTTAGTTGTTCAGCATTCTTTTTTCATGTACCAGCCATGAATGACAGAGGAAGAACATTTGCTTTCTTTGCTGAATAAAATAACTAATAAAATCAATGAGAAAAGGAAGCTATATATTCTCATACAGCTCCCTCATAACATGCCACATATATGTATGCTACTATACACCATAATGCACATGCCATTTTCTTCATTTCATATTCTGGTCATTGTGCAGCTAAATCAATCTAATGATACCGATCTTTTTAACTTGTAGTCAACACAGGTGTCACTTCCTTCCTCAACTTGCCTGAAGCTGCTCACGAAATTCATGTGTATATATGTCAGCCTGTCTACCTTTCACATCTCATGATGATATACCTTCACTGTGGAGACTGCCAGATATAATTAGCTTGCTCTCTTCCGTTTAACCAGGTGCAAATGGATGCCCTACTTGCCTCATGATTGCCAAGCAATGCTGCTCATACAGCAAGCTGTTTACACTGGAGTAGTATCACTCCAGGAACATGCAGATGTGTAAACAACCACAACACTCACAACAGAATTGGGAAAATGTTGATACAGAAATGGTTTTAGCCAATTTCCTCTGATATTTACTAAAAAATATGATGAGAAATATCCCACTTCCTGCAGAGGAAAAGAAATGTCATGATCCATTGACAGCTACAGAAGAACAATTATTGAAGCAGAACTGGCTGCGCAGAACTGGCTGTTCCTTTGTGTTCTACCAAAGGGAAGAAAATTTGTCTGATTCAACTCCTGTCCTTGTTACTTAAAGCACAGGGACTCATTGCTTGTCTCTTGTAAATATATAATATAATAATATTATTCAATGTTCAGGCAGCAAGCCATGGTATGCTACCCCTGTGCCAAATGCTTTGATACCAGCTGTCTTCTGCCATTTTAATTAACTCAACTTTCTCCGAAGTGACAAGACTGGAAAGGAATTCAGCCATTGGGCCAATAAGGGCAACAAAGCAATATGCATTGCTCGGCCAAAGAAGTATTTGAGTAAATTAGAAGAGAGGTGGACAGCTGTGGTTTTGCTATTGGCTCTCTTTCTCAATCATCCATTCACAGCTTTCCTCTGCCATCATCTTCTGCTATGTGGTGCTTGACCACAATGTGCCTATGCCTGCCTAATGTTATTCACTGTCATGTATTGTACTTCTTCACAGTGTTTGGGTTGCTGTCCTATTCCATCTATGACCCATTTTTTTCCTTTGGTACAAAGTAAGTATGAAGCACTCATTGTTGGTCTCAAAGGCTGAAATTCTGTTGCCCTGCTTTGCAATAGGTGTAACTATTTTGGAGGCAAATTGCCTCCAGGCAAATTGCAAGAAATATCTGCAAAATGTATCTTTGAAATAAATAGATAAACAAGTAGTGGGCATGGGCCGGTTCGCACCAGTTCGGCAGAACCAGTAGTAACAATTCTGGGTGGTCTTCTGGTTGTGTGTGTTAATAACCTTCCCGGGAGATCACCCAGGGTTGTTACTTGTTTTTTAGGGTGACCGATTGGTCGCCTCTCTGGCTGCCCGACACTGCAGCCTAAAATGGCTGCTGGTGAGTGTGAATGCGTTAAAATACCAATTGACACATCCGCACCTCCAGTACTCAGCGTGCATGCGTCAATTGATATTTTAATGCATGCACACTCATCAGCAGCCATTTTAGGCTGCCGTATCAGGCAGCCAGAGAGGCCTCAGCAGCCTCTTCGGAGATGCGGTGGTGTTGGTAGCAGCTGAGGCTGCAGTCCTTGCTCAAGCCACCATGTGCTGCCACCACATGCTGCTGCACCATTGCACCAGGCCAATCTGCACCACCTGGTCAGGCCAGGCCACAGCGCCAGGCCACACCGCATAGTTGCCACTGCACCACCGTGCCATGCTGCTGCCGCCGTGCCATACTGTACCACTGTCCCATGCCGCTGCTGCACCACACCACTGGCCCAGACTGTACTGCTGTGCCAGGCCATGCCGTGCCATGCTGGGCCAGGCCATGCCGGGCTGTGCCAGGCCGTGCCGGGCTGTGCCACATGGCCAGGCTGTGCCAGGCCATGCCGTGCCACCGGACCAGGCCAGGCCACCAGGCCACGCTGTACCAGCCCAGCCCACGCTGCTGACCTGGCCCACACCACACTGCTGCACCACTGCACTGCTGGGCTGGGCCGCACCACTGGGCCAGGCCGCCAGACCACCCTGCGCCCTGCGCCGAAAAGCTGGGAGGAGGAGAAAACGCCCTGCTGCCTCCTCCCCAGGATAAGTGACTGTGTTTGGGTTTGGGGTGGGTGGAATGTGTATTTAATGTGCATTTTATGTGTTTTAATGTGTATTTTTGTGTGTATTTAATGTGTATTTTTATGTTTTAATGTGTTTTAATGTGTATTTAATATGTATTTTTATGTGCATTTAATGTGCATTTTAATGTGTGTTTTTATGCATTTTTATGTGTATTTAATGTGTCTTTTTATGTGTTATGTGTATTTAATTTGTATTTTATGTGTTTTTATGTGTGATTTTTAACTTTGGCTCTGCCCATGACATTGGCTCTGCCCACAATATGGTAGTAAAAATGTTGGCTGTCCATCACTGTTCCAGACCTGAAAACACAAGTTTATAACTGTCTATTTTGGCAACTGCACAGGCAGCCCTGGATTCTCTAGGATTTACCATGTAGAGAATGCTACTCATTTAAGTTTTCACCCTTTTGTAGGTTTTTCAGGACATATAAGACATACTCTAAACACAGGCAAAAGTCCTTGTTGGATTTCCATTTCACTTACAATAAATCTAACAGTATAGAGGACCTAGTCCAGGGGTTCCCAAACTTTTCACACTGTGGGCCGGTCTTGTGGTTGAGTGGGCCAGTGACGTGGTTCCTCCCACCATACAATGCGTCCATGGCTATAATAAATATGTTTACAACAGTTGTGGGTGAATTTATGGCAGTGTTTATGATAACTGTGGGGCACATTTATGAATGTGCAGGCACATTTTATGCCTGTCATACTTGCCTCCGCTTCTGCTTCCAGTAGCAGCGAGGGTGGCAGCAGGCTAGATAGAATGGTGCCATGAGCCGGGTCTGGCCCATGGGCTGTAGTTTGGCCACCCCTGCCCTAGTCCTTAAGAAAGAAATGTAGAAGTGATGGGAAAGAGACTGCTATGCCAGCAAGGAGCTGTTGAGAGTTCTCACAGTGAAGACTTCTGAGAAGCTGGCAGGAGCAGCCAAACAAGTGAAAACAGCTATTATCAAGAAAGAATCAATGTGGATACAATACAAAGGAAATAAATGCAAGTGTCAACATGTTTTAAAAGCAGCTTTACATGTTTCACTTCTCGTGCCACATGTCTTCTACCCATATACTCTACTACTGCCTGCCCATTCTTCCCTCCAACCCAAGTGCAGGTCACAGCTTTCAGATAACATTTGATGATGCTAAAATCAGAAAACATTCAGGAATTTGGGGCAAACATTATGCGTTATACGTTATGCAATGCAAATGTTTGCTCAAATTCCTCAGCGTGATCCGATTTTAGCGTTATCCGATGCAAACGTTATCCAAGGTAACACTATATTCAGAAACTCAGGGAAATAGCAATTTGTTCAATCCAGAGATTTTTCTGAAACTAAAACACTAACTTAATATGTCTTTACAGCCCCTGGTAGACAAATTCATAGTAATGAAAAGTATTTAAAAACAATTCTTTATAGAAACCTTACATTCTACACCATTAATTATGGAAAATATGGTTCCAAAGTTCCTCCAACCTAGCATGCTACTACTGGATTTATTCACATGGAATTCCTATCCAGTCCTGTAGCCTCCCTGCTATCCTGTTTGTCTTAGCCTTTCCATCAATAGTTTAAAACAGATTTCCGTTCCAGAAAATTCATTATAGAATGAACATAGAATATAGAATTTCCTTTCCAAAAAAGTGACCTTGAAACGGTTAGGGGAAAAAATGCAAAACTAATAATCTACAACTAGTGACAATCTGCTCTGAACAGATTTTGAGCCTATGCCGACCACAATTCTCCTAAATTTTCAGAGGCCTTTACTTCTAATGTCATGGTTACCAAACCTTAGTTTAAGTCATTCCTTTATTAAATAGTTGATTAAAAATATAGCCTCCCTAGCATGGGACTTCAAATGATCTCATTGCTAGCATACAATTATTTGCATTAATGTGTAATTACTAAGGCAAATTCTCTTAATAATTAATCATCATTTATCTTCAGCAAATATCAGGTGTGCTTTCCCTTTGGAGCATATATTATTAATGGAGAGCAAATCAAGAACCTTGAAGTAATAATCTCTAGTCTGTATCCATATATTTCAGCATAGGCATACATCTACAATGCATGTGATAGTTATTTGGTTATTTAAAATCTCATTTTATCGAAATCTGAAAGTTCCAGGGCAGGTACTTAACACAACATTACTGATAAAAACGAACAAAGATAATAATGTTTCAAAAAGAAACAACACCAAGATAAGAAGCATTGTGTTGAATTTGCCCATTCTGTCCAGCTGCACATACTGTATATACTCGAGTATAAGCGTAGTTTTTAGTCCCAAAAATGAGCCCCCCAAAAGGTGAGTCAGCTTATACATGGGTCAATGACCACGAGGAGCCCAAGACTGCGTCAGTTTGAGATGCATCAAAAATTTAATTAATTTTACCATATTTCCATGTATTTTGATTACTGAAACTCACTAGCAGCTGCTGCATTTCCTATCCTCGGCTTATACTCAGGTCAATCTATTTTCCTGGCCTTTCAGGTTAAAAATTAGGTACCTCGGCTTATATTCAGGCTTGCTTATACTCGAGTATATACAGTATTTGTAAATAATAGAAGGTTTGTGTGGTATACAAACACTTGATTGATATGTATGCTTAGGCTCAAGTGATTGCTGAATGAGTAATAAAATGTCTGGTACAGGGTTATATTCTGATTGTTTAGTGTGTTCGAATGTTGAGTGGTAGCTATTCTGTTTTAGGATTTACAAAGGTGAGGAATCTGCTTAAGGAGTCTTGTGTATGGAGTCTGTGTTATTGTGGAAGATGCATCTGTGGTAAACTCAGTGTGCAGAATGTAGATTAATGTCAATTTCATTGGCTTTTTGCTTTTAGTTCCCAGTTATGGGGTGAGACTTGTAGTTTTACTATCTTCTACCAAGAGGTAGGGACATTTTAGAGCAGTGCAAACCCACATCTGGGGTTGAGTTATGAGGCATCCACAGCCTTCTGTCAGCATGACAAATACTGTTTTTTGTAGGTCTGAAAAAATATGGTACTTTCCTTTAATGTGGCAATAGACTCTCCATTCTCTAGCTGTTTCAAAATACCAGTCCTTCTGAGCAAATCTTCTCAGATTCCTAATATAATAATATGATTATACATGCAAGTACAGTACTACACAAAGCTACATCTAGCTGTTCCCATTCAGCAAATTAACTATATTTTTATATAATCTTACTGAAAGCAACATGATCTGAAAGGTTGGATTGGACCATGCTTAGCACTAAGTCCCTTCTTAGTGTCAATAATATTACATATATTTAGCATGCACACACATCAATATTGGTATTCCAACAGTGTTCTGGCTCAAATGAAAATGCATCTGGTCATTTTTATGCCTGGTAGTCTATATCTATTGTCATTGAAGACTGAATTGTAGGATGATGTATGTACTAATCATATTTACATGGAAAAACATTACTTGTAATTTTGTTACACTTACATGACTGAACTTTGTGTTATGAACATCTGTTTTTGACATTTTAATTTTCAACAGAACTATCGGTCAAAATTCAATGCACCATCTGAGCAGAGAGTTTTTGCATCACTTGAGAAGTAAAGTCTTGGAAAATTTTAGTTAAGAAAGAGGTTGAAATGTGCCAAGACATAACGAAAGGAAAGTCATATGAGAGGTCAATCTTCTTTCCAAGTGCTGTTGGAAGATTTTATGGAGTACTACACTCCATGACAGATCGGTGCACGTCGATAGATTTAATGTGCTTACATTTTCAAAAAAGAACTTGACAAAGTGACCTATCAGAGATGAATGGTCAAGGCAAAATGGCCAGAAACTACAGAAGGCAAAATGTCATGCAAGATAAATTAGTGATTTAAAGTGAGGAGAAAAATGGAAGCAATAGACTAGAAACACTAGTAAACATGTAGGGAGATTCTAGGGAATCAGATCCAAGGTCATACACACATACTTTTTGACTGCATTTCAAACTATATATTCTACATACAGAAAACATGGGATGATAATTTAAGGAAACAGCATCAGTTCAAGTTGCACAAAGACTGACTACACTAGTTCCACAAGTCATAATGTTATCCAATTTTTAACGTTGTGTGATGCATTGATTGCATTAGTTAAAAAACAGCCCTGTTCCCTTTCTAAAGAGGAAAGGGAACATGGGGTGATCCGGTTTGCTTGGGGAGAGAATGGGATCACCCTTTACTTGTGGAGGAAACACACATTCCTTTTGCAAGCAAAGGGAGAGGGGTGCTTGGGTTGCAGGGTTGAACTGTCATGTGCACCAGTTAAATCCCTGACCCAAGCACTGATCACACACTCCATAGCGATGGGTGGCTGGCAAGCTGAAGGGAGTCCCCCTTCGACTTCCCAAACACGCACCACTGCGCACTCCATAGCAGCAGGTGGCTGGCATTCTGCAAAGCCCATAGACTTCACTGCAAGAGAAAGTCTGGGGGACTTTTACACTTTCAGCAAAGTCTATGGGCTTCCCAAAATGATGGGGACTGATGCAGTCTCTCATCCTAACCCTTCCGGAGGTGGAGGTGGCGGCGGATGGGCCAGTGACAGTGGTAGAAAGAGGCACGGGGGCATTGTAAAGACTGCAAGCCACCCACCGCAGTGGCACGTGTCTGGGAGGCCGACAGGGGAGTCCCCTTTCATCTTGCCAGCCACCCACCACTGCGCAATCCGTAGCAGTGCATGTCTGGGAAGCTAGAGGGGATCAGCACTTGGGTTTGGGGTTGAACTGGTGTGCGCACCCATTCTTTCCCCCAACCCAAGCACAGATCCCAGTGTGGGATCCCAGCATGGGATCAGCGTTTGGGTTGGGGTAAAGAAAGGGTGCACCTGGTTGTTTTCCCCCCCAACCCAAGTGCCGATTGCAGCTGTCAGATAATGTTGGATGATGCTAAAATCAGAAAATGTTGGGGAATTTGAGGCAAACATTTGCATCACATAACGTTATTGTAACATTGTGCAGTGCAAATGTTTGCCTCAAATTCCCCAACGTTATACAATTTTAGCGTTACCCAATACAAACATTATCTGAGGTACCACTGTACTTGGATAATTTGACCAAAAAATGAAAGTAAAACTCAATACTGTACAGACAAATGTGTGTACTTAAAATGTGTGTACTTACTTATAATATAGATAAAATCAATACTAGACAGTCCAGTTGTACAGAAGGAAAACCCATTATGTAGAAATAATATCCAGTTTTCATCTTGCTAAGGAAATATAAAGTGGATCTTTGCAAAGTGACAAGTTATAACCACTAGCATACATATGCCTAGCTGAATATCTAGGCCTGGGATGGGCAAACTTATGGCTTAGGTCTGGAGTGGGCAACCTTGAAATTCAATTTCCAAAAGCCTTGATCAGCTAGTGTGCCGACATGGGTTTCTGATATGAAGTCCAAGAACACCTGGAGTGCCAAGTTTGACCACCCCTGGCCTAAGATCACAAGTATTTCTGCAGTCTTACTTCAAAAGCTGAGTGAAGGAAGGTCTGACAGATATCAGGATACTACCGGTATTTAAACACTCAAGGAAATGCAATGCTTCTTTTACCTCATCAGGAGATGACTATGAGGAAAAGCACTTCAGTATGGCAGGTGGCTTTAAAGCAACAAGACTCACTTTAAGGCTCACTGTGAAAGTATTTGTATAGTTGTTTCTTTTGACTTCCTCCCAATTCTTGTCTCTCATCTACTCTAACATTACAAGACTTTTTATTATGATATCACAAAATTCTTCCTCCTTATCTCAGGTCTGGGGCCTGAAATCTGAGGGAATAAGATGCTGCTGGCCTTACTACCTCTATGTGGAAACAAGTCATTCAGGTGGTAAGAACAAGAATCTCTAATGCTTCTCTTCCAAGGAAATGGAGTGGAGAGAAAATGAAGTAGGAAGGGAAGGAAAAGGTAAAAAAGAGAGAGAGAGAGAGAGAGAAGTGGAGTTGCTTACTGTTCTTTTCACTTGCGTATCCAGTTCTGAAAGGAATATAGTTTTCAGTTGGAAGAAAACAACCCCTCATTTGATATAGGAATGCTAAACATTGTATAAAGATATCAAGATTTCTCCAATTTCTGATTGTTCCTAAACAGGCAGCAGTTGGATATAAATGCCAGACTCATAACATTTCAAACAGCAATACTGTAGTTTTATTTATACTTACACAGTTATGCAAATATATTAGAATATAGGAAGAATATAAACAAAACTTGCTACTGTGCATGTCAAAGTAGAATGAGTGTTAATTGTATTTGGGGTATCAAATAAAATATTGCAGATATGTGTGTGCTCCCCCCCCTTTCCTTTGTGGTTTGATTCTTGTTGGCATTTATTTTGACATTTAATCTCGAATCTTTTATAAAAAGAGGCCATATCTGCCTTACACAAAATAAAAACATGTTGTATATTTCCTTTAGGGATTTTGTCACCATTCTGCCCCTGATTTTTTGTGACATCTTATCTATCCAAGGACGCCATTATTTTTATAGCTATGAATTAGCATAGAGCTTTTATAAAATCAAAAGTTCAACCATCTCCCTGTGGAAGCACAGTATAAAGGGTATAACAGAGAAGATTTTTTTTCCTTCTAAACATTCTGGGAAAAGATGGTTATAAGGTGATGCTAGGTTTATTAATACACCCCTGTGAAATACAAATGGGTTGTTTTAAAAATTGCTTTCAAGATCTGCAATACTAGCAATTTCCAGGTGAAAGGACTGTTATAAAAGGTATTCAAAATTACTCACTTTGGATGCATGTTGAAGCAACAAAGATTCAGGACATTATAAAAGCAAAGTAGTATTGTTGTAACTGAAAGGACCTCTTATTTAGATATTTATAGTTGAAAGGACAGCACTGCAAACTCTATTCAGATGGATCTTGGGGATAACTTGTATTATAACAGAAAGGCATTAGAGATCTCCACAGTGAACATTTTTATATTTCTTTTAAAAAAAACATGTTAAGGTGGCTCTTTTATTTTTGTATTTTTCCATATCAATTCATTTATTTTTCAAGAATGAGAAAGCTCTTTCTATTATTCCAATGTGTGTTTCACCATTTCTGCTTTATGACACTCGAAAAACCCCAAAGTAAAAAGCCAAGGAAAGGCAACAGAGAACAAGTCTACTCCAAAAGCAGGGAATGTATGTAAGAAATAAAAATCATAAACAGAACAATGAAAACACCTACACAGACCTATGACACATTAACACAGTCACAAAGCCCACACCCTGGTCCGTACACCCATACAGAGGGTTTCTCCCTCAAAACCAACAAAATATACAACTTTAATAGCATAAATAAACTATAAATTAAACAAATAGCACAATAACATTCCAGTTAAATTTAAAAATAAAGCTGAGCAAGAGAACAAAGAATAAACAAAACATTCCAGAATGCCAAAATATAAAATGTGATGCAGATTTTACTTTTCACCCAAATGCTCTGAGAATGGCTAGTGGATTATCTTCAAGGGAATATATATAACACATAGTGACCTCTGTTTGAACCATCCCTAGACCTTCATTGGACAGAGCATTGCTCATAACCTGGCAAATAATGAGGCCAACCTAGCAGTTTGAAAGCAAGAAATGCAAGTAGATAAATAGCGACCACTTCGGTGGGAAGGTAGCAGCGTTCCATGCACTCCGGTGTCTAGTCATGCCTGCCATGTGACCACCGAAACGTCTGCAGAAGCAGACAGGGCTGGTTCTTCGGCTTTGAAACAGAGATGAGCACTGAACCCTAGAGTCAGATACGACTGGCTTTCAAGGAAGGGAAACCTTTACCTTTACCTAGTAAGGCAAGGCACACGGAATTGGGTTAAAACAGACCCTAGAGTAGTGCTATGTAAATGTGTTATTAGGGAAGGTTGCCCCCTTCAGCCTCTCTCTAGCCCAGATGGGCGTCGCCAGGCCCCATGCGGTACTGTGCCTTGCCAGCAGTACATAGGCAGATTCAGTTGGGGAGGCCAAAAGCCTCCCCACCCCAAGCCATTAAATGGCAAGACCACTGCTCCATACTCTTGCCTCCCTCTGCCAAAATGGGGGAAAGCTTCCCATCCTTTCAAGCTGCTTAGCAAGTTGAAATTCAGAGGAGAGATTGACAGGAGATCTTTGGCCTTATTGTGGATTTAGCAGTCACTTCTACTTCTGTCTACGGTTACTGTCTCTATCTCTCATATGCTTTTCTTGCTGGAGAATTGTCTAATAAAGCTTTGTTTTGTCACCCACTGCATGCTTATTGTCTCTGAGAACCTAAAAAGAATCTGAAGCACATCAGGTCTGGCCAGCCTCAGTTGGCAACACACTATGATTCTATGATTTTTCACTTTTGTTTAAATACAGTGCATATGCATGTCATCTATATTTAATAAAATAATAATCTGCTCAAATGGTTCTTTTCACTTTACAGACCATCTTAATCCAGGTTTATACACAATATGATCCAGTTAAGTTCATTTGGTGTTGAGTCCTGAGTCAATCATTGTCCACAGGTCTGCATGTATTTCCTTCCTTTTACTTTAGATCAGGGATTGTCAACCTGTGGCCCACAGGCTGGATGCGGCCCACAGCACCATTTCATGTGGTCCACAACTGCCTCCACCACACCAGGAAGTGTCATGCGATGGAGGATGGGGGAAATGACCGTCTGGCCCCCGAAGCTGTCTAAGGGAGCATGACCCAGCCCCCGGCTTAAAAAGATTGAGACTTCCTCCTTTATATACTGATTTTGTTGTTACTCATCAGTGAAATGAGCATAACCTTTAAAAACTAAGAGCAGTTTGTATGTTTTATTACACCAACTGATCACAACAACAACTATGTTGACAGTACATCTGCAACAGTGTTCTTTACTTCACCACTACTGAACCTTAGAACTATATAGCAATTTGTGAATTGTGTGAACTTTTGAATGTGTGTGACAGATTTCCAACTTAATTTGCACTGGCCTCTTCAGTTAAGTACTACCTTGCTACATATTCAGTGTAAGTTCCACGAAACACCTCAGGGGATAACTTTAAAATGACAAACCACATATTTTCATAGCAGTACTTCTGAGGTATGCTGCTGACAGGTTATCATTGGTGTGTCATAGAAGTAGATGTTGAATTACCCACTGCCTTCCATTATCTTAGATCAATCTCATTAACTCCACCAAGAGTTTATGTCTGTAATTGATTGCCCAATCTGGTCTGCATGGGAGAAGGATAGCGAAGGATATAACATACAAACAACAGTTTTAAAGAAAACTACCCATAACCTTATTATAAATGCAGCATCCATATGATTAGCAGATGAAAAAAACTGCTCAAAGATGTAGATAGGATTAATTATTTCTTCTGTTTACCATACCCTCTGCCAAAACAGAGTGCAGAACTGAGATGCTGTCATGGTCCCCCTCCACTGTTGCTGGTACAGCGAAGGCCAGCGGTGCCCAAACTTTTTTTCAAGCGGGACAGTCCTGCCCCCAGCACGCAGCTGCAGGGCCGGAGGTGGGCTGCTTTTGGTGCCTACCATTTTGACATCACCTGTGGCAGTGGTGATCATGCTGTTCTGCAGCTTCCGGGTGTTGTGCTGGTGATGCAGGTTGTAACACGCTAGTGACATGAAGAATGGTTTGCTTTCCTCTGCTGCAGCACCACCGATGGGCACCCAAAAAGCTTGAAAACAAAGTAACCATGCCCAGCACAGCCTGCTGCTGCAAAGCAAAACAGCAGAGGCTGTGGAAGGAGTCCCCAAATAGGCATGAACGCTGCTGCTGTGGTAAGTAACATATCGTAATTTCCAGCGGTGGGAGGGCGTCAGGGTGTGTGTCCAGAAGTGACCGGGTTCTCACCATGGGTCTGATTAATGATATGTGTTGGCCTAATTGGGCATGGGAGCCATAGTTTGGGTGCCCCTAGTGTAGGCTAACTGCATGAAGGAGCAAGGGAGAGAGAGAGAGAAGCCAGAACATGGGTCATAAAGCCAAGTTCAATTACCCGTTCAATTAAGTCTGAAGGGACCTCATCAGAGTACAGGCTGAAGTCAGAGTCCAGGTTCATTAAGCAGACAGAATGGAGAAGCTCAGCATCGGGAGATCAAATCTTGTTCCAACAAAAGCCTTAGCTGCTGTGTGCAGTTCTTTAAGAGTCCTCCGGCTCTGGACTCACAGCTGGAAGTGGTCTGTGTAAATGAGTACGTGCTTCTTTTCTTCTCATGTGCAGCTCATGTCTCAGCTGACAGTGACATTTCGCCAAAGTACTTGGCTTCTCCCCCTCCTGCTCACTGATATTTGGAGCCTGGGTATGGGCTGACTCAGCTGCTGTCACTCCCTGATCTCTTTGATCATCTTTATCCTGACCAGGCAGCTCTGATCTGACAGTAACCTGGGGAGTTGAATCTTCCTCCCTGAATTCAGGGTCCAATGCCATCATAAATGCCTAGAGACATATTAAGGCTCTTTCAAATACCACGTGACTGAAAATAGGCCACTTTTTTCCCTTGCTCAAAGGCCAGTCATATCTGACTCTAGGGTGCAGTGCTCATCTCCATTTATAGACAAAGAGCCATTGCTGCCTGTGTTTTCAGATGTATACATGGCCATATGGCAGGCATGACTACATCACCCATGATGTAAGGTCCACCCATGATGTAGGCTCCACACATGACATACGCTCCACCCACAGTGTGGTAGCGATTTTTTTTTTTTGCTGCCCACCACTGGATCTATGGCCAGCTGGATGTGAAAAGCAAATGATAATTTTGGAGTCATGTGACTTCACGCTGAACCCCCCTCCCCCATGACTTTCCATGACTTTTGGTTAACCCCCTCCCCCCTTAAAATGGTCACCTGGTATTTGAACAACCCCTTATAGCAATCTTCATATACAGCTCAGATGTGGAATAACACATGGCCTATCTGATTTTGTGGAAACCCCAAATGCCACTCAATGGGGAAAAATTACTTCAGAAAGAAAGAAAGAAAGAAACACTCCTGGAAGCTTGCCATAAGGCATTGCTTTACTGAAAATGTATAGAACTTGGAGGAGGAGAGAACAAACTGGAATTACACTTCCAGTTTTAAAATTAACAGAGAAAATATGTGGTTTTTTTTCCAAATGTATTAATGACAGCAGGTTATGGAGGATGAAAATTTGTCTCCAGACTTGCTGAAATTGATCGTCCCTGAATTAAATAAAGAGACAATGTTTCTGATCATATGAGATCATTCAGAAACCTCAAAGAGTTTTCCTAAAGTAAACAGGTGTTTATTTTTCTTCTTTTCTCTCTTTTGCATTTTTAGCTAACCATCACAAAAGCAACAATACTGGGATGGCCTAATACTGCTTCTAACTTCACCTAGTGATACAAATATCTTTATCTGGTATGCATTCTATTTACCAAAAATAGGTATTAGTTCTTACGTTCATATTAAAAAACAGTAGGTCTGCTTTGTCAATCTTGTAAGTCAGAAAATGCTTAAATACTCAAAATACTTTTTTAAAAATCCATTTCAGATATAGTATTACCACCAACTGAATTTCTAATGACTCTTATAACCGGGAAAATTAAAATATTGTGACCCTTAAAATAGTACAAATGCAAGAGCAGGTGATACCTTTATTGAGCCACCAAAAATCTATTTTTAGGACTCATATATATGGTTCTGAGTAAGAATTCTTGGTGCTTGTTTGGATTTTTTTTTTTATTTAGGGCTCATTCAAATACCACATGACCATTTTTGGGGGGAGGGGGTTGACCAAAAGTAATGGTTCCGGGGGGGGGGGTTTGGTGTGAAGTCATGTGACTCCAAAATTATCGAAAAGTTCCCGACACAAGAAATACCCAAGACAGAGGCAGGATCTATAAAGACAAACAAACAAACAGGGGGACTTCAAAAGCTGCTTATTGGATCTTCTCAGGGAACTGTAACGCGACGGGGGGGAAGAAAGTACCGCCGTTCCTCTGCCAGGAGAGGAGGAGGAAGAAGTAATAGTAGTCTCCCCCTTCCTTCCTTCCTTCCTTCCTTCCAGGGATGAAGAAGTCACAGTCCTTCCTTTTGCCCTGAGCTTGGGAAAGGGTTACCTTTGTGCCCCCCTCCACTACTACAAATCCCAGAATCCACCACCAGCTTCAGTACAGCACAGACCAGCCCATGCCCCCTTCACTTCTCTCTGCCCAACCATTCACTCTCTCTCTCAGTCAGTCTCCGAGGGGGTGAAAGAGGTGCTTCTTTGGCAGAGGGAGGAAGGAGAAAAGAGGATCTTCTCAAGGGTTTTCTCCCCTGCTGCCATTCAAAACACCTGGAAGGAGGAGGAGGTGGTGGGTGACTTAGGGGTGACAAGGGTGGGCTTATAATTGGGGTATGTGGGGAGGTTTTTCCTAAAGCAAAAATAAGCCTGAAAGGAGACATCGGAGAAGAGACAGAGGGGGGTCGGGGGGGGGCTTTCCCATTGAAATCCAGATTGCAAATATTTTCCCTCTTCCTTCCATGCTTGCATGAAAAGACTTTGCAAGGGAGGCCTTTCTTTCTTGGGCTTCTGCTGTTTCTCTTCAAATCAGGGAAAATTGAGAAATCATGTGATTTAGGGGGGTCAACCAAAAGTCACGGAAAGTCAGAGAGGGGGGGAATCAAAAAGTGGCCTATTTTAGGTCACATGGTATTTGAATGGCCCCTTAGTAAAGATATCAGCTAGTGTCTTATTTGTCTCATAACCTGCATACATGAAAAGCTTATGAACCTTGAATATATTGGTAATCCATACTGACCTTAAACTACTTTCAGAAGTAGTTCCTGAGAGTTTTGTTCCAAACATTCATATCAGTTAAAAAGGGGATCTGTGTTAATGAGTCCATAAAGATAGATATAGCATTTCCCTGTAGGAATGTGATAGTGATTAATACACCACACTTTGCTTTGTGATATTCCAGTTTAGGATAAAGCTACTTATCATTGTCCATATAAGAAGTGTGAATAGGGTTACATTTGGATATAAAAACATATAAACCAGAGCTATCTTTTTGTCTTCTTTGTTTTGCATTTTTCCCCACAGATAATTATTTAGTGTACTTACTAAATACTATGTGTCTTCAGATACACCTTCTAAATGGCAAAAGGCAAACATAATATTTTTTACACTTTTCTGTTTTTATAATGGAACATAAAAATGCTATAATAACTGGTCATTAGAAGCCATATTTTCATTGCTGCCACCAGCGCTAAGTGCAATGGCTTGACCTATATAATTAATCTTGTGCAGTTATGCATCATGTCACAGCATAAATGAATTACACTATATTACACTGCATCACCAAAAAATAAATATTGTCTGCTACTTGGTCTAATCCATGTGTCCTATACTAAATCAAGTGTGCTGAATCCCAATCTGAAGTCTGATTCTGCCTAAAACATCAGGATCTTAAGTTAGCAAATCTCACCCTCTTGGTTAGGCTCTTGCATTGATCATGCGGAGTATATTTGCCACAAATGTAGCAAAATTTGTCTGGTTTATTAACACAGCTGCATCTACTCATCTTTAGCTCAAAACAGACTCAACATGGCCTAGCTGTACTATCCAAAAAGATGGTTTTGCACTAGAGACAAGCCCTTGGTCCATTTTGACTTATATCCCTATTTCTGATTTCAGCTCATTGACTTGCCCAGACATGCCCAATCGTTGCTGAAACATGCATGCAGCAGGCTTGTGGCAGCAGGCTTGTGGTAGCTGCAACTGTTATAATATTCCCATGTAAAATATATTACCCAATTACGGAATTACCAACCATTTGAGGAGCTATAGCATGCCTTAAAATCCATATGTGATTGGCAAATGCTGAGTTCAGATTTGGAATCAACACACTCAATATCATGTAAACCACATGTGTTATTCCCGGTAACAAAATTGTTGTTGTGCAGTGTTATATAAGGATAGTTGCCATCTATCATTCTGTTTTTTTGATTATTTGAAAAACAGTTGGCATTTGGCCTTCCAATAGCTTATACTTTTAAACCTTTTAGATACTAGACTTTTGTACATTAGACTTAGGTCTTTGTGTCATTTTTAAAATGAGATAAATATAAGGCTAAATCATTCCAAAGATACACCATAGAAGGAGTAGATAAAGAGGGTGTGTATCCTTAGTCTAGAGCAAAGATCACTCCTGCTGATTATGGCTTCTGGGAATTGAAGTTCAAGAACAACTGGAGTGCCAAGGTTAGCCATCACAGGCCTACAGCTTGTGTTTTAAATGTTATATATCATTTGTTTGTTCATAATATGAAGTGGCCTGTATCTCTGTGATTTATATTTTGTATATCTATGGCAAATAATAGCCACTTGTTCCTCATTTACTTCTAACAATCGTCTTGATACTGTAAACATATCTACAAAAGGCCTAACTGTAACAAAAATAAGGGATCATGAACTTTCTTCAGAATGCTCTAGACTCCTATGGTGTGATTCCACTATTGATGATTGATTATATTATCATAGAAACCATAAGAGGAAGACCAAACATGTGAATCACACATGTCTACCAGTCAAGTGTAGCAGAAAACAATAATTTGAGGGGGAAAGCCCATAAAATATTGCTTGTCAGACCTTTAACCTGTGACTTTGTCATATTTGTTGAGAATATTTTTGCCTATGAAACATAAGCATGGATGCCTGGTGGCAAAAACATGGAGAGATGATTCAGGAATTACTCACCTATCCTCTCCCCTTCTAGACCAAGGATTCTCAACCTGTGGCTCATGGGCCAGATGCAGTCTGCAGCACCATTTCATGTGGCCCTCCACCACACCAGGAAGTGTCATGTGGTGGAGGAAGGGCAAAATGGCCGTCCGGCCCCTGAATCTGTCTGAGGGGCATGACCCATCTCTCAGCTTAAAAAGGTTGATAACTCCTGATCTAGACTGTCACATGAAGGGGAACTGATGTGAACCAGACTCAATGATGAGTGGTAATTGCATTATGTTCCTGCTTTGACAAGCACTTTCCCAAAATGAGAAGATTGTTTTATAATTTAACATGATTCTCTTAGATGCCCAGATGGTTGGGTGTTAGTGAGTTTCTTATCCTGGTTAGACAACCAAGATAACAATGTTTTGATACGCCCTTTTTGTCTCCATTCTTGAAGGTACTAGAAGCTGGCAGCGGTGGCGGCAGTGGTGTTGCTACGGGGGCTAGGGGGTGGCAGCCCCTGTCGGTGCTTTTTGGGCTATGTATGTTCTTGGACTACAATTCCCAGAAGCCCTAGCAGGAGAAGGCACCAGTGTCCACCAGGGAGGCAGCAAATCTAATTCAGCCCCAGGCGGCTGAATACCATGCAACGTTACTGGGTGGCAGGCAGATAACTGGAGCAGCACATCCTTCCAACCGGGCATGAAACCCAAGTCAGCACTCCTTTGATCAGGGCTTCTGGCCTAGCTTCTTAGGAGAAACTAGATGATATCTTTATTTTCCTTATGATGCCAAGTTAAATAGATACAACATAACACTAGGATGACATAATACTCTTAAAGCATGAAATACTGTCCAAAATGCCCCAAATGACAGTGACACAAGACGAAAAAATCAACACTCTAAGATCGATTTCTACATTCTGTGCATAATTCTCATGAAGAATTCATCATTTTTGTCAAGAGTCCATCCAATATCCAGCTCATACTTTGATGCATACAAAAGAACTTTGCCAAAGTCTCCTCTGAATTCTGCTTAACTACTACTCTTATACAGATTTTGTTCTTCTGCAGACACCTCACTTTCTGTAATTGTAGGAGTCACAGTGCACACTACTAATATGACTATAAATATTCTTCCTTTGACTCAGAGTCCAGTTAATTTCTAGTGCATAGTTTGATGTGCATGGAGCTAGCTACATCCCTAAGGTGAACCTAGGTTGCTTATCTCATGCAATATTAATCTGTGACCCCAAATGAGAAAACATGCCAGCTGTCAGCCTCTAGAAACATTGTTGATGTTATCTGTAAGGCTTTCAAAAGGGACTTGTTGGGGGGGGGGGTTGTGGCTGGTTAACAACAATAGAGATATTTACAGTTCATTTCCTATTCTACTCCTGTACATCACAAAGGCCTCCTCAGATCTGTTGCTAATATATTTTCTGGCAAAACAGTTAAAGGAAGCCTGCTGTCACCTTTTACAATTTGCCAAAGTTCAGTAAAGGCATCGGTTGAAGAATGTGTCTGTCTTGCTAATGAAAGGCAAACTACATTTTGTTCCAAACATCTCCCATAGTGGTTTATGTCACTGGAAGAGAAATGTTAACATTCTAATTTTTCCAGTTGAAATCTTCACCTACTTAATTTTACAGCCCAGAAGGAGACATTTCTTACCCTCGGAACTCTTCACCATCATTCTACAGTTCTTCACCTTAGAAAGAATTGGTGGAATTGAGCTCTTGAAGGTTTGGCCACACATATAAAGTAATACCTCGGATAACGTTTGCATCAGATAACGCTAAAACTGCATAACGTTAAGCAATCTGGAAAAAAATTGCATTGCATAACGTTAAAATCCTATGGGATGTATCGGATATCATTCGCTAAAGCCTGTGCCGGTTACAATATATGTCTATGGAGTTTTAACGTTACCCGATGCATCCCATAGGATTTTAATGTTATCCGCTGCATGCATTGGATAACATTAAAAATTGGATAACGCTAAGACTTGTAGAACCAAGTTTTAGCATTATCCAAGCTTTTACTGTACTATGTCTGTATCTACCATGTCAAAGGGATACCCAGTACAGTGTAGTGGCTACATTAACAGATTGAGACTCAGAAAGCTTTGGTTCAAATCCATGCTCAGTCTGATGAAATTCATTGGGGGTCTAGAACCAGTAAAAACCAGTCCTTAAATATTTCCTTTTCCTTGAAACACCCATTAGAACTGCATCTGGTCAAGGGGGTGGTATATAAATAAAATGGAATGAAATAAATGTAACAGTTCTGAGTTAAAAACACATAATAACATACTGCCAAGAACAATAATATTAATTAAATGTCATCTGAAGCAAAATGCATGATCAACAATAAACAAGGTATGGTTGAGGAACCATAATGTTATCCATGGGCCAACCAATCTGTAACATTGATCATATGTAAGAATGAAATAGTAAAGGTTAAGGTCACCCTTGCTCAAAAGCCAGTCATATATGACTCTAGAGTTCAGTGCTCATCTCTGTTTATAGCCAAAGAGCCAGCACTGTCTGTGTCTGCAGACATTGCCATGGACATGTAGCAGGTATGCCTCAACATCGGAGTGCACGGAACGTTGTTTACCTTCCCACCAAGGTGGTCCCTATTTATCTACTTGCAATTTCTTGCTTTCAAACTGCTAGGTTGGCAGGAGCTGGGACAGAGACAGGACCTCACTCCATCATGCAGTACCTGGGAATTGAACTCTGACTTTCCAGTCAGCGAATTCAGCATCTTAACCAATTGAGCCACTGTAGTATAAAATAGGAAAACAGCAAAACACCACCATAGAGCATACTTTTTAGTCTCCAGCCTGTTTTTCATAGTAGTCTACCAGATGCTTCTGAACAGCTCACAAAATAGAACCAGATGGAAAATTAGCAGTTTTCTTCCAGTTCCATTCAGTATTTGAACTGGGGTATGGCATGTAACCATAATGACTAGTCTCACGATCCCCACCTGGGTGCTGCCAATTTTAGCCTGGGTGTGACAGAAGCTGTAAAACAATTTTAAAACTCCACAGCTCCCTCTTGTAGCTCCTGTCAGCTTTCAGCTGACACCTGGCTGGTGAGTCCTCTGCTTCCAAGGAGTGTGGTTCTTTTGTAGTAGTGTATTAAAGCAGAAACACAGTGCAATCAGCTATGCCCAACCACTTCCCTTCTCTCTCCTGTTAGGATCGCTGAAGAAAATCAGACTCAGATTTTTCTAAGTCCAAAAATGACTTCATTTTCCAAGTTGTTTTCCATAGCAGCATATAAAGTTTCAAAGTATTTTTCCAAGTATTTTCAAATTCCCAGAATCAGAGTTACATGATTGAAGTCTGACGGTTCCCTCTTCTGGTTGAAGATGAAAGTCCTTCCCATGAGCTGCTTGCTGTCCCCTCTGATCTGTCTGACAGGGAGCGGCTCTCAGTTTATAAAGCTTAGAAAGTCACTCCCTCCTTCCATTAGGAATGCTAGGAATCTAAGTTCAGATCCTTATCTACTTAGGGGTCACCCCTTCCCATTTTCAAGGTTGCACCTCCCCCACTGTCAAGGTCACTGTCATGTCAACTTCAAGGTCACCCTTCCCCCACAGGGAAGTGTTTGTTAGTAATCTGACCTGTGAGGTGACTGTGGGTCATGGGGAAGTCCTTCCTCCACGCCCAATACTCCTAGCGGTGAGTAAGCTCATTACACTACTGAATGACTAATCTCTAAAGAATCTCAAGCATGTGCACACAGAGGAAAAAATGCAGTAAATATTAGGCTTAGCAAACCAAGATCATGACAACCAGTGACAAGGAATATTTTTAGCCTCTTCTGTTTGGCCAACCTCTCTTCAAAGCCATATCAAGGTGTAATCATCACCATGTCTGGAAGATACCAAATGCTAAAAGTTACTAAGTTTGATGTATTTCCTTTCATTTCACATGTCCTGACTCTCTTGAAACCACACCAATCGTCACCATTGTATTCACGTATTCCACACTGAGTAATTCAGTAATCTTTACAATTAGTAAGGCTGACATATAATGGATTTTAATGAAACTGTGCATTTAAAAAAATGAAAAATTCAAAGAAAAAGATTGAAAATTAATTATGCAGAATCAATATAAAAAATGAAGAATATATTTGAAGACATATCTGAATATATTGTAAGTTTATCTGGAACAACCTAACTTGTCTAAATGTTTTTCATTACTCTGAACACTGATCAACATGAAACAGATATTTTCCAATATTTTTATCTTGTGTAAGGAGGGGGGAATCCTAAAAGGACAAATTTTATTGCAGCATATTAAAAACTTGTGCCAGATGCTTCCTTCCTTTAACATTTGCAAAGTTTATATTTCTGCCCTCATGAGCCCTGCTGTTTTGTTTAAGGCTCAGAAAGGGTAAATGTTGATGTAAGTTCATTTCTATCTGAAAGACCACATTGATCAGAGTATAATCTAGCAGCAAATACCCACAGCTCCAGAACATATACTCAGCTATATGCCTCTGAAAATATGAACCAATGCCTTATTTAAATGACTAAAATAAATGGCAATGGCTGGCTTGAGATTTTTTATCTTTATGCACCCATCTGCATTACATCTAAAATATGTTTACTGTTTCATAGTGCCTACTGACATAGAACAGAGAACCTTTCTTTTCTGAGTGTAAAGGGGGATTTTCATAAATTTGTGGTGTGTGTGTGTGTGTGTGTGTGTGTGTGAGAGAGAGAGAGAGAGAGAGAGAGAGAGAGAGAGTTAATTAATTTTTGGAAATGAAATCTGAACAGGCACAACTGAGGCATGTTGCATTTGTAGAATTACATTTGTATAACATCAGCTATTAATGCACAAAGTGGGATAGGCATCATCACTTGAGAAGTATTTTTCACACAATTTAGTGCTATAATCCTGTAGTAATTTAATTTAAGGCTACTATAAATGCATAATCACGAATAATAATATTTTATTTTATTGCCTCATTTATTTTTAATCACATCCTATGAAATACCAAATCTTCACAAACGTTAAGTCAGGGGTTCCCAACCTAAGGCTTATGGGCTGGATATGGCCCACGGTGTCATTTCATGTGCCCCCACCCCTCCAATGGCATTTGTGAAACTAAATGGCCACCCATTTGAAACTGTTGGAACAAAATGGCCATCTCCATTGTGCAGCCAGGGCAAAATGGCCCTTGAAGCTGAATGAGAGAGTGTGACCCAGCCCCCAGCTTGAAAAGGTTGGGAACTCCTGCTTTAAGTATTATATTTTTAACATTTAGGTCTCATTCAGAAGGAAGGTTTATTGACATTAACAGGTCATATTCCAGATAAGTGAACTTACAATCAAAGAATAACTGAGTTGGAAGGAACCTTTTAGGCCATCAACCTCTCCTGCTCAGTGCAAGTATCCAAATTCAAAAAAAGTAATAGTAATGTTCAATGCCAAGTTTGATTAGATTTTTTAAGAGAATGGAACATCAACAAAGTTTAGTTCCATTTCCAAATGGTGAATGTTTTGCCATTAACTAAAAAAATATTTAAATGGGCAAAAATATTTCAATATTTCAATTGAATACCATCCCATTTGTAAAAATGGGCTTCATTCGATAATTTCTACATGAAGACTATGGTAGAATTATTCAGCTTTGTGCCACAACAATGCACGGAAGAAGGTTGCGATCCTTAGAATGCCAAATGTTATCAATAGTTGCATACCCAAATAATGAAACTGAAATTCTGAAGACTAAAATTTTCCACTAAAGATGGATGGAGTGCTTCTTATGGACATAACCTTCATGTCTAATTCCAACCTGCTGGTGATGGTTCTAGGTAGAGTGGCATGAAAATCTGCTCTAGAGGATTTCCTCAATTGTTGGAATGCACATGGTCCACAGAAAGTACTGGGAGATGATTATTCTCACTTCCTTTTGATTGTGATAATCCAAGAACAAAAGCCACACAAAATATTTTTCCCACACCTGGCAACTGGAGTGACATATTTTTCAATCATTATTCTTTACTCCAATGCTGATTACTGCAGCTCAGCAACATCTTGAGAGGAGCTACAAAACCATCGCATGTGCATCCTTTCATGAAGCACATATGTTTGTCCAGACACTAATGTGAACCTTGTCTTATAGTTTGAGATTTGAAGCCATATCAATTTGCCAATGATTTTGGCCTCAAGTCTGCCGGCTCAGATCCAGGAAAAGCTTTATGGCAAGAACAAACATTCTTGAGGGTATGCAAGAGCAAAATCAAATTAGAAGATGGAGGAAGGAGCTCACTGGACAAGGAACAACATTAAAGGAAGATATAGCTGAGAAACTCGACCTCCCCTATATCACTTGGAGGACTCTGAATAGTGTAAGGTTTGGTGTGCCTAAATGTAAGACCAACATGCTCAAGTGGGGCCTGCTGACAGACAACAACATGCTGTGAGTGTGGAGAGATACAGAATCCAGCTTATTTACTAGTCTGCTGATTACTGCCAGAAACATACACTGATTAGGATTTAAATTTGGCCAATGACAAAGCCAAAAAAGTGGCTTCATTTTGGCAGTCCAGGATTTGATTTGAACACAAAAGAAGAAGAATGTTTTTGGTCACATTATGATTAAAGAACAAAGGTGAGCAAATATTCATTATTGAGTATACTTTTAAAAGTGAGAAAAAGTCATTCTTGTTAGCTCATGATCATATATATGACTTTTTTCTTCATCATATCATCCTCTTAACAATACTATGGGGAAGGTCAGATCAAAAGAGAGAGACCCAGATTGCACAGTGATTACATTATTCATTAAGTACTGACTTGGGAGGTTGAATTTTATTTATCCCAATTACTGGTTAGTCCCAAATAGGGTAAAAATCACTAGAAGAATAGGACTTGTTAAGTTGAAACTTCTACAGAATTAATTAATTGCAATAGGTCTTTTTGTCGTTGTCCAGTTGCATAGTCAAGTCTGATCCTTTGTGATCCCATGGACCACTGCATGCCAGGCACCCCATCCTCTACCATCCTCCTCAACCCACACAGCTCTGTGCCCATTGCATCAACAATACCATCTAACCATCTCATTCTCTGCCGCCCACTTCTTCTTTTGCCCTCCACCTTTCCCAGCATCAAGGCTTTCTCAAGTGAATCCTCTCTTCTCATTTGATGTCCAAAGTACTTTAGCTTCATCTTCAATATTTGACCTTCCAAGGAGTAGTTGGGGTTGATTTCTTTTAAAATCGACCTATTTGTTCTCTTTGCTGTCCAGGGTACTCTCAAAATTATCCTCCATCACTACATTTCAAAGGTGATGTTTCTACTTTTAATTATGTTCCCCAGATTTCTCATAGCTTGTCTCCTAAGAATTAGTTGCCTTTTTATTTCATGGCTGCACTCACCATCTGCAGTGATCTTGGATCCTAAGAATGTAAAGTCTGTCACTACTTCTACTTCTTCCCCATCTATTTTCCAGGGAGTGATAGGGCCTGTTTCCATTATCTTGGTTTTTCTGATGTGTCTATTTCTCTTCTACTAATAATTGGATTTGTACCATAATCTTTTGCAATTGAGCCCCAAAAGCTATCCACTAAACCATATTTGCCTAAAGATTTTAAGTTTGATAATGTGCACACAGACATTATATTAAACAAAGGTATATCAAACAACGGCATGAACAGAGTCATTGAGATACATGTAAACAAACACACATCCAAATATTTTATTTTCAAGCAGTTCTATAATTCATTTTACAGAATGACATTTCTTCTAGTATATAACATACCTGTGGTCAGGTTCTACTAGTATTTGAGACTTCATACACCATGGTTTATGAACGATGCAATGAGCTTTGGACAAGTACATATTTACAGGCAGTCAGAAGAAAGAAGAAGAAAAATTAAAGTTATGAGAATTCCTCAAAAAAAGTTAAATAATGAAGCTGGATAGGAGTGGCTATTATTAAGACATTGATAAGTCAACAAAAAGACAGGATTTATGTAAAAACTCCATTAATCAAGCCAAAATTCCTTTTAAAGGTCTGACCCAACATGATACAAAAAAAAAAATCAACATGTCCTTTGTTATTTTGGAAATTAGTTTCTCAAATATACGGCATACCAATTAGGAAATAATTTTGTTTAAAGGGAAAGGCAGATGAAAAGTTCCACAAAGCACAGACCAAACACTGCATAAAGTTCTGTCAAATGCCATTCTCATTGATCTAAAAATGTTATACTGTAATATCAATTTTCAGTGTATCTTTTTTTTCCTCCAACAGGTGGAAAGGAACTGAGAAATGTCCCTGCAAAGCTATTGAGGTATTCGCATAATATTCTAGATGAAACCTTCTCATTAATTTTTGACACCACAGCTACCTCCAATGAATGTAACAACAGAAGGAAAGGGCTGCTGTGATGAAAAAACAAACAACAACCAAAAAGTGAATATTCTGGATCGAGTAAATATCTCGCTGATAGTAACAACTAGTGCAAACCAGTTAAATTGATGGAATTGACCATTTAGCAATAGATCTAATTGGGAGTAGAAACTGGATTTAGGCCATTATTGTTTGGATGGGTATGCAAAGGGACACACTAAAATGCATCCATGATAAACCATAGAAAATAATTGAAATTAATCTCATTTTTATTAACTACTATTGTGCTATTTGCTCAACTTGATTGAATGGCAGCAGAAGAGAAAAACTTTGCAAACTGTGTATATTATCAGTTGTATCATACAATTGGAAAATAAACTTCTGTTCTTTGTAGAACTATTCTGCTGACTCTTTCCTATCCAAGGTGCAGTTAAACTGATACCATCTTGTTCCCATAAGTGAGTTTCTTTTAGGAAAAAGAAGAAGTCAGCTTTTTTCTTTTCTCCAACTATTTTATGTGGATGTAGCATTCAAGCAACTTACATTCCACATTACAAATTTCATTACTGCTTTTGCCATCATTCACTTCCTCAATACCCAACCTTTTAATATAGAATACTTTGCTCTTTTGCCAAGTGTGAATGTAACCCTCAGAACACTGCTAATATTTCTCAAATTGGCAAGAGGCCTGAGGAAATGTGTGCAACTAAAAGTCTTCACAGAAATAGCACATTTTATGTCTGAGGGGAAAATCTTTCTTAAAATAATCTGGTATTACTATCTCATGTTAATTTAAGATATAACTTTCATACACACACACCTGGTAGAATAATATGTTAAAGGAGAATGTTTTATAAAATAAAGGGAATAATAGTAGTAGCAATAAGAGTGACAAACCCTCAGAAGCTTATATGCACCTCAAACTTTTCTAAGCATAGTGCTGATACAAAAATATATCTGTCCCATGTACCTACTGAGAAGCCCAAGCTTAACTTTAGTGGTTAAGATGTTGAGCGTGATGACTGGAAGGTCAGTGGGTCAGCAGTTCGAGACTTGCATGCTGCACAACAGCATTGTGTGTCTCAGCTCCTGTCAACTTCACAGTGTGAATGGAAGAAATTGCAAGTAGATAAATAGGTACCACTTTGGTGGGAAAGGTAACAGTGTTCCATGCACACTAGCATCTAGTCATGTCTGCCAAATGACTAGAAAAATGTCTTCAGACACAGATAGCTCTGGCTCCTTGGTTGTAAATGGAGATGAGCACCTCCCCCTAGAGTCAAATGTGACTGGCTTTCAAGCAAAGGAAACCTAGATATCACTCATATCCTTGAATTTTTTGGAATAGTAGCCGTGTTAGTCTGTGGTCCTTGCGACCCTTTTTTCTTGGATAATTATACTTTATTCTCACTGTGTATTTGAAGGGTAACCAACAGATGGAGGCGAGAACTTCCTGGCCAAGGTTCACCATCACTGTCCTAGGTGATTTACCAGTTAGGAGTAGTGGGTTTGGTTACAACAACAAAGGGTCTTTGCCGATTCCAGAGCTTTCACTACTCTGTCTTTGCTTTTTGTTTTTGTTGTAGTACAAAAATGTCCAAGAAGCAACTTAAAGTAGCTCTTATCATCATCCCTCACAAGGCCACAGAGGTACTATGCAACTGTTTGGAACTAATCATAATTAAGCAAGATTAATTGTGGATTAATCAAAAAGGATTGTTACCAAGGAAACATTCTCAGATCCTCTCTAGTATTAATTTAGCTATCAGTAAGATTAAAGATTAGAACCGTGGGTTTCATCAGGTATATCAGACTAATCCAAAGGAAATTAGCAGAATGGGAGGTGCCTTTTCATTTATTTAGAGATACAGAACAGGATGAATATTTAATGTACAATGGGGAATTTATTTATCTATTTATCTCATTTCTATACTATTATTCTCCCCAAGGACACCTAGAATAGCATACAAAGTTATGAAAAGGATAAAACATATTAAATCATAAAGCAGACATAACAGTCTAAAAGCAGACAATGTATCACAACAAAGTGGTGGGAGCAGAATCTGAAATCCAGTCAGAACAATTCCACCTTACAGTCTCTCTCTTGATTTCCTCCAAAGGTGTCACACTTCACAAGGACTCAGGAAATATGTCTCAGAGCATTGGAGCAACAACACAAAAAGACATCTTCCTAACACATACAGGTTGACAACTTTGGCTAAAGGCTATTTTAAAAGAGCAGTACCAAATGACCTCAAGTACAGAGAGGTACTGCATGATGGAGTGAGTTCCCGTCTCTGTCCCAGCTCCTGACAACCTAGCAGTTCAAAAGCAAGTAATTGCAAGTATAGAAATAGGGACCACTTCAGTGGGAAGGCAAACAGTGTTCCATGCACTCTAGTGTTGAGGCATGCCTGCCACATGTCCATGGAAACATCTGCAGACGCAGACAAAGATGAGTATTGAACCCTAGAGTTGGATACAACTGGCTTTCAAGCAAGGGTGACCTTTACCTTATCTTTACCCTTTACCTTCCTCCACAAGTTCTACTGATTCATATGGACCTACTCTAGCTGTAACTTACTATGCTAAAGCAGGTCACAGTTAGAGTATGTCCAGTAGAATCAATAAAACCTGCAGAGGAGTTGATTCACTAATTCCTCATTGATTAAACAGGCCTAGTCTAGTGTGATTTATTATACTAAGCAACAGAAGTTTGCTCAATGAATTCCTAGTCCAATTGCAATCATTTAACTTTTATCTTAATTTCAATGTTAAAAAAGAAACCAGGTCAGAAAACCAAAAGAATTATTTAAATACCCATTTTGTTCTGACTATACCTTACATGCACAGGCAAATCTGATGCCTAAATTACAGTGATAATGCAGTACATGAAATATGATTGCATAGAAACCTTTCTGCCAGCTTTACTGTGCAGTGGAGTAGTGTGTGTGAACAGTAACAATGCACAGGTTGAACCAGATATGGGTGTGAACAATAGTGTACCTAACTGTGGGTTACAAGTGGCTGCCAGTTTTACTGGCTGCAGCTAAAAAGATTTCACTTGGCATAAGACAGTGTCCTTGGAGTTCAATTACCAGAAGCCCAAGTGAACACTCCTGCTGATCTGTACTTCTGGGAATTGAAGTTCAAGAACATCTGGAGTGTCAAGGTTTGCCATCACTGGACAGTCCCTGGACAGTTGAATGATTGATCAATCTTCCCCAATAAGTTCCAGCACTGCAGCCATATCTCCTTTCCTGTTCCTATGCTTCGTGGTAGTGCCACCATTTCTCCCTTCTCTTTTATCCCTCACATTGTGCCATGCTCACCAGAACTACTTACTTACTTACCTAACCTTAGTACCCTCTCCAAAAGTGACCAGCATATTCTGTGAAGAGAGGTCGTGCTTCATTAGAGGCAAAGCCTCAAGAAGGCAAATGGAGACCAGCAAGCTGAAGAGATATTATAGAATTGAGGTGAGAAGGCAGCAACAAGGTTTATTGGTGATGGAAGTGGTTGTGGCATTTTTCTTGTTGCTAAAGTCATTTTGGATAAGGCAGAAGGGGCACACTTACTGTCATTGTGAACGGTCACCATGTTTCCTTATTATGGGTGCACTAAAGTGCTGATTGAACTGTCACATCTCCTACTCTGTGCATTTATTTGCAATTAACCTCACCTTTTACAACACTGTCCTTTTGACTAACCTAGTAACTACAGGAAGATAGCTATGTATGTCGGATGCGGTAAAAGCACCTTGCAGACTGAGAAGTTTTATTTTTATTTTAACTTTCAAGGACTTTCAATGGCTTTTTTGGATGCCAGAATCTGAAGCATTCTTGATACACCTAAAGAAGTGGGACAGACCTCTTAACAATTTTTGTCAAATAAAATGGTTGATCTTTAAGGTGTTGCAAGACTCCTTTGTCATTTCTTTCTTTCAAGTTAGAGTAGTACTAAACTGTTCCAAATGGTATGTGTTCTCATTCGTTAAAAGGCATAATAGTATGATCATCATGTGGTTATTTCATCTGATAGCAGACTATAATACAGAGAAACACAGAAACCTTGAATGATTAGCCCAGTTTCACACACAATACTCTGTGGCTGAACACAAAAGCTATCTCTTCCTACAGTAAAAGTCATTCTAGAAGCATCTTTAAGTAGAAGAACTATCTTTACTCACAGTTGCCACTAGTGGAATAGTCAGAAGGGGGGGGGGTCAACTAGAGACTTCTGACTTAAAACAAGCTTCTATGTCTGCTGCATAAAAGATGGTAATGGAAAAATAAGAGGCTTATTAGCAAAACAATAGCATTCTCCAAGTATGGAGGAAGATGGATCTTGCCTCCCAAATGCCAGAGGAGGGAAGAACTTCACCAATCAAGTTAGTGACAAAGAAGGATCACATTAGGCTGTAAGAATCCCTCCAACCATTATTCAGTGTTAGGATATGCAAGACTGCTATTTTTCTAATACATTGTTCTTTAGTGTGCTATTAAAAACTTGTTTGTCATCAGCTGTGGTGATTTTTTTGGGGGGGATACTCTTTTCCTGTGACTCCTATGGTTCCTACCTAATAGGAAAGACTTGTAACCCATAGCACAGAGGGACAACCATTATTTATTGAAAATTGTTAGCATTGGGATGACTTCACCAGCAACAATCTGTAGTAATTAAATACTTCTTCCCCCATCCTCCATCCCCCAGCTGTCACAACTTCCTAAATATGAAAATAATTACACAGGAAGTTTGGGAACCTTGGGACAGAAGTAAGGGTAAAGGTAAAGGTTTCCCTTGCTTGAAAGCCAGTTGTATCTGACTCTAGAGTTCAGTGCTCATCTCTGTTGCAAAGCCAAAGAGCTAGCACTGTCTGCTTCTGCAGACATTTCCATGGTCATGTGGTAGGCATGACTAGACACTGGAGAGCATTGAATGATGTTTACCTTTCCACCGAAGTGGTCCCTATTGATCTACTTGCAATTTCTTGCTTTCAAACTGCTAGGTTGGCAGGAGCTGGGACAAAGATGGGAGCTCATTCCATCCTTCAGTACTCCGGAATCGAACTGCTGACCTTCCGCCTTCCAGTCAGCATCTTAGCTACTTGAGTCAGTGCAGTAGGAAATGCTTAATTTCCCCCCAAAAGTGCTACAATGATTACATAATCAGCTTTCTGCAGGTGTACTTAGGCAAACAGGATTTCAGTCAAGGTATGTGAAAATGCTTTTAAACTATTATACAAATATTATCATTTTCAACGCTTAGAATACCTTATAAAGAAGGAATGGGATACTATTGCAACAAGATGTTCTTTACCATCCCAGCAGTTTGGGATTAGCCACATCAAGCACTCATAATGCAATCTTGTATCTTGACATTCCCATTTACATTCTGAGATTCACATTCAGTGGTATTAATATCTGCATAACTGGAAAGGAAAGTTACAGTGTAAACTACTAAACTGTCTTCTGTAGTAAAATCAAGATGTAGACATGGATGTTTCACTAATAACTCAACAGTCAACAAAGTGGTACATGCTAATATTTGTGAATTGAAGGTTTAGAGGAAATAAATACATTGTCAAGGGGGGAAAAACAGAACAAAAGAATAAAGTGTCCTATTTTACTATTGGGCTAATTGCTAAAATTATGTTAAATATGTTCCAATATTATCCAAATCCATTGCCCACTTGGAGTATAATAATATTCAGTTGTGGTCCATGGGGTCGCAAAGAGTCGGAATCGACTGCAACTGAACAACAACAAAGGTGAAGTCCATTAGAATATTGGAATATTTGGCTTTACACTGTTTTAAATTTTGCTATATCCTTACCTAAAATGGAGGGATTCAGCAAGAATAATGGAGCTGAGTGCTTTTCCAGATGGGGTTTAAATCCCAACCAGAGAAGAATTTTAAGGAAGGATCCTAACATGGATCTGTAAAGTGAGCAATCTGAGTCACATAGGCTAAACATATCCTTCCTCTGAACCCTTTAATTGGGGAAGGCAAGACCTTTTCCCTACCCTGCCCAACCCAGAAGTGGTGAATCTTTGACATTCCAGATGTTTTGGACTGCATCTCTCAGTTATTCCTGCATGCATTGCCAATGATAAATGTCTATAGGAGTTGTAGTATGAAACAATGGGCATGCCAACAGTTCATCCCTTTGCCTAGTTTGCACGGGAAGAGACTTTATTGAAATGGTTAGTCTCAATTAAAGTTTAGTGAATCAATCAACTTACCTACAAACTGACTTAAGAAGACCATTTTATCTAGTCTAGTTAGTTTATTAGTTAGTTTTAACATCAGCTTTTGTCTCTTTTCACTGTGATTCTTTTTCTCCCTGATGACCTGCTTCTTGCAAGGTGACAAACACTAAGAATGTTCTAAAATGGTTTTATGGTAATTCAAATCTTGTTCTTTTTTAACAATGTAACTATAACTGTAACCGAGCTCCAGAAATAGGCAACTTTGCCATCCCTAAATCCACCCTTAGAGTTTTTAATTCACTCACTGACATTTTTATTATTTGAATATACATTGGTTGAGGGAATCCAGCTGAAATTATTTGTACTGTGCTCTCGTATATCTTGCTGGAGTAAAAATCCATATACCTTTCTTGGCAGGTTACAAAATAATAGATCCCATGTTACCAGTTTTCATTTCTGTTCTACCAAAATGTTGAAACTGCACCAGTCTTCACTTCACATTTTTTATCAGTTCATTCTGTCCCACCTCCCCCTTAAAGTCTGGTTTTTTTAAGGTGATGACAGTTTGAAATTAATTATGCATTTTAATTCAGATATTTGAATGCATTAGACTTAGACCTAGATCTTAACACAATATTTGGTATCCAAATGTTGTGAATTCTAGTCACTGATGATCAAAGCCAAACTCTGATTCTGTTTCAAATGCAAACTGGAAAGAAATTCTCACCCAGCCCTGTGCCATAAGGATACTAATTCTGGGAAAATAATGGAGCTGGAGTTGATTCTCATTCAGAAATGCATCATTCTGGGGATACCAGTGTTTGTCAAAGAGAGGACACACATAATGAAAATGCATGTTTTGAATGCATATTTATACTAAGCTTCTCAGTGGTTTTATGTTCCATTAAGAGACTGAGCTTTTAAAGGAAAGCAAGCAGATACAGGCCTTATTGCAACATTTTCCATCTGTGAAGAAGTTGGATACTGACATTAATTCCATAGGCTTGTGATATAGTACTCTCTCACACCTGATGCTATAGCTGCAGCCCCAGGCAACCATCAATTGCAGTGGGGACTAGAATTTGTCTTGCTTTAGGTGAAACATAGAGATATTTACTGAAATATTAAACAGGAGAACAGATTGCAAAACCCCAGGCTAGACATCATGTGGCGCTTCAGAGACATCTTTAGGGCAATTTTTTCTACTTCACTTCATAAGTAGGATAAGGTAAATACCTATCCTTTCTCACCAAATGTTACTTCAGAAAAAGCTATAGGCAATCTTTGCTTTTAAAAAGTCTGTAAATATATTGCTCTTATTTAGAAACTATATTAATTTTCAGAAATTTGTTTTTCAAGAAATATTGTGTTCTTTCCAACATATGGTAAACTAAAAATAAAACACTTTGAAAAGGAAAACAACTCTCACTCAAAAGTAGAACACAAATATTTATTTGTACTAAATGTAAGAATATGCCAAGTAAAACAATATTCTAAAATATACTGTGTATTCAATGTTGAAATGAATAAGACCCATGAAAGTGTGATTTTTTAACAAACCAATAAAGTGAAAACAAGCAGGTTTCTTCCAAAATAAGATTTGACTTTGATCATTTATTCATTTGAACACAGTCCATGAGCAGAGATCTCACATTTTTGTCATTTAGCCCAAAAGTTCTTTCCAAAATCTGTTTTCAATTAAAGTCAATGTATGAAGTCAAGTGACATAAATAGCATTATGATGTCTACAATGCATTTTGATAACATATCTCGAATTTTTGGCATTTCTATTTGATTTAGAATGTCTTAGGGTTATTTATACGTGAGAACTGCCAACAGCACTTTGTCAAAGAAAGAGATGTTTTGGGAGTTTAGAAATCTTCAGTAATTAAGGACATAGTTCTGACTTCTGATGTTGACATCTGGTAGAGTAAAGATGGCCTGTTAGTGCCCTTATATCAGCTACCACTAGAGAAAGGGTTATCATTGGTGAAAATTGGAGTATACAGTGTATACAGTGTATGCTATACACACAGTATACAGTGTATACTATAGTAGTATATAGTATAGTATACAGTGTATACTATACACACAGCAAATCTCTAGTGTTTTCAGCCAACAGAAGACTGACATCAGCAATTTTTTAAAAACTGTTTGCTACCGGACACTTGCCCCTCACCCAACCGGCATGAGGAAGGAGAAACAGCTGTGGAGGGCCAGTGGCTGATTCAGGAGATGATGGTCCTTTGGCCAAAGTTGTCAATGTATGTGTTGGTCTTTTACATATTATTGCACTGTTACATTTTATTATATTGATATATTTTATTGCATTGTTATTTTTATCACATTGTTACATTTTATTGTATTGTTATACTTTATTTTATTTTATTGTACTGTAATGTTAGATATGTTGTGATTTCTGTGAACTGCTCTGAGTCAGCGTATGGTGAGTGGGTGGCATACAAATTCAATCAATCAATCAATCAATCAATCAATTATCTGTGGAATCAATTGTGTGACTGAACAACAACAAACAACAACTAAAATATAAATATGTTTTGTTTGTTGTTCAGTCGCATAGTTGATTCCGACCCTTTGCGACCCCATGTACCGTTGCCCGCCAGGCACCTCTGTCTTCCACCATCCTCCTCAACCCACTCAGCTCTGTGCCCATTGCATCTACAATACCATGAAGTCTCGACTGGGGAGAGCGAGGACACCTGTGCTGGGCTGGCAGCTTTAAGAAGGGGCCGTTGCTGCTGCCCCTCGGGACTCTGTGCGGCTCCTGCCTGGCTTTAAACCTTAGACCTCTTGCTCCTCTCGTTCTCGGCCAGCGGGCTGAGAGAAGCCAGACCACCTGGACTTTGCCCCGCCACCACCCAGAGACCACCTGGGGATAGGATCTCGCCGCAGCCGCACCAGGACTGAATTGCGGTTGTGGTAGAGAGGATGTATATTAACATTGGGGATGGTATTTCGTATTGTTAAACCGATTATGATTATGATTATGATTATGATTATGATTATGATTATGATTATTATTATTATTATCATTATCATCATCATCATCATCATCATCATCATCATCATCATCGTTGTTGTTGTTGTTGTTGTTGTTGTTGTTGTTGTTGTTGTTGTATTGGGTATGGATTGTATTGTGAATATATTGTTTATTGTCCATTTGGTACTGAATATTGATTATGGACTGTATCCTGATTGTATTGTGGTTATATTTATTTTGTTTTGTTACACTGTATTTTATATTGTATCATTATTGAACTGTTATATTGTATTTAATTGTATGTTGTGAGCCGCCCTGAGTTGGTTTTCACCAAGTAGGGTGGCATATAAGTCAAAATAATAATAATAATTTCATTGTTGGCTGCCCCCTTATTCTTTTGCCCTCCACCTTTCCCAGCATCAAGGCTTTCTCAAGTAAATCTCTCTTCTCATTTGATGTCCAAAGTACTTTAGCTTCATCTTCACTATTTGCTTTCTAAGGAGCAGTCAGAGTCAATTTCTTCTAAGATCAACCTATTTGTTCTCCTCATTGTCCAGAGGACTCTCAAAAATCTCCTCCAACACCACATTTCAAAGGCATCTATTCTTCTGCTCTCAAATTTCCTTATGGGCCAGCTCTCAAAACCATACATTACCACCGGGAATACCATTGCCTTGACTATGTGAATTTTTGTTTGCAAGGTGATGTCTCTACTTTTAACTATGTTCCCAGGTTTCTCATTGCTTGCCTCCCAAGAATCAGTCACCTTTTTATTTCATGGCTGCAATCACCATCTGCAGTGAGCTTTGATCCCAGGAAAGTAAAATCTGTCACTGCCTCTACT
Source organism: Furcifer pardalis (assembly GCA_030440675.1). NCBI lineage: Eukaryota > Metazoa > Chordata > Lepidosauria > Squamata > Chamaeleonidae > Furcifer > Furcifer pardalis. The sequence goes on from CP126892.1 coordinate 68,508,318, forward strand.
TCTTCCCCATCTATCTTCCAGGGACTGATAGGGCCTCTTGCCATGATCTTGGTTTTCTTGATATTGAGTCTCAAGCCAGCTTTTGCACTTTCTTCTTTCAACCTAAGCAGGATTTTCTTTAGGTCTTCCTCACTTTCTGCCATTAGGGTGGTATCATCTGCATATCTCAAATTGTTGATGTTTCTCCCAGAAATTTTGATTCCAAATTGTGATTTATCCATCCCTGCACATTATATGCTCTGTATATAATTTGAATAAGCAGGTTCACAAAATACAGCCTTGTCTTACTCTTTTTCCTATTCCAAACCACTCTGTCATTCCGGTTTCTGTCCTAACTGTTGCTTCTTGACTCATGTACAGATTTCTCATGTGGCATATAAGGTGTTCTGGTATTCCCATCTCTTTAATTACTTGCACATGTTCTTGTGGTCCACACAATCAAAAGCCTTGGTATAGTCAATAAAACAGAAGTAAACTTGTTTCTGATATTCCTTTGTTTTCGCCATGATCCAACGTATGTTGGCAATGTGAGCTCTAGACAGAGCTCCTCCCCTTTCGAAAAGGGTTAAAGACATGGCTGGCAGGGCAAGTGTGGGGACACAATAATGTGGGCTCCCATCCAGGATGGCTAATTTAAGGGTTGCCATCCCCCCACCACCTGGTATTTGTATCCGTTTTAAATGTGTTTTATCTATTTTTAAGGTTTTACTGTTTTAAATTTTTTATGAATTGATGAATTTTTAAAGTTTTAACTATTGTATGTCATGGACTACCCATTATGCTAATGGGCTCTGTAAGCCGCCCAGAGTCGGGTCTTCCCGAGTGGGGCGGGGTATTAAATACAAATAAATAAATAAATAAATAGTTCCTCTGCCTCTTTGGAACCCAGCCTGCACTTCTGGTAATTATCTCTCCATGTGCTGCTGCAGTCTATCCTGTATTATTTTGTGCATAACCTTGCTAGCATGTGGGATGAGCGCAGCTGTTCAATAATTTGAACATTCTTTCTCATTGCCCTTTTTTGGGATTGGAACATATACTTATCTTTTCCAATCATGTGGCCATTGTATTTTCCAAATCTGCTGGCATATAGAATGCAACAATTTGATTCCATCATCTTTGAAAAATTCAGGTAGGATATTATCATCTCCACTGGCTTTGTTGTTTGCTGTGCTTTTTAGGGTCTTCCTGTCTTCACTCTCTAGCATGTCTGGCTCAAGTTCAATGTTCTCATCATTACGATTATCAGGGGTGTTGAGGTCCTTTTTGTAGAGATGCTTTTGCAATATTCTTTTAATCTCTTCTGCATCATCTAACTCCTTGTTGATTTTGTCCCTTATCATGGTCATTTTTGCTTTATAAGTTCCCTTGATTTCCCCATTTTTTTAAAAAAGATATCTAGTCCTTCCCCTTATGTTGTTCTCCCCTATTTCTTTGCACTGCTCATTTAGGAAGACTTCCTATATAAATATAAATATAAATATAAATATAAATATAAATATAAATATAAATATAAATATAAATATAAATATAAATATAAATATAAATATAAATATAAATATCATAATAACATTAAGCTACTTATATTGTAGTTTCAGCATTGTTAAGATGAACAGCAACTTATAACAACTAAAATAGTACCAACCGCTACTTAACAAAGTCATTAAACATGCCTCAAATGGTGAGTAAAAGCTATTTGTGATGGTGGTGTCGTAGTAGAGGAGGTCTTCATGGAAAATTCAGTCTCACTGTATTCATATTCTACTGCCAAATTTGTTCACAAGGGAGTATTTGGCTCAGCTCTGAGGGGAAAATGTTAACAATGTTTATTTTTTAGTACTGTGTTAAAGAGAATCTACAGTGATTCAGCAATATTATGCTCAATCATGACAATGATGACTCTATTTTTGGGTCATCTAAATTAAATCCCTTTTCTCTAATCATTCAGCATTATGAATATTTTGTGATTGCAAAGAATTATATTTCAGTCCATTGAAATATAATCAGTTATGAGGGGAGGGTTTGGGGATGTTTAATGGCAGTTGTTACAACAGGTGAATGCCCTTCCCATACACTATTAGTATAAATCCCACTGAACTCAACAGAAAATATTATTGAGTAAAGATGCATAGTTATTTGCTGAGGTTTATCTCCATATATATGATCATTTAAAATGTTTCAGTTATTTGTTTCCTTCATACAGAGTTAAATGTTATTTAATGAGACCAAATTATGTAACACAAGATGGGACTACCAATAAGGGATTTCCTTCAAGACAGAAGAGCCAGTTTTCATACTGATTATGTCTGATAGTTATCCACTAGTTCAAGTATTTGCATCTGTAACAAAAGGATGACTTCATGTTCTTAAGGGGAACAAGAGAAATAATATGTTTGCTTCCTTCATATTATGCTTGCATGGTACCTGACTTTTTTCTTTAACTTTAAGATTCATGGTAAAGAGGGTTCATCAGATCTCAAAGGTATATCAGAACTAAAAGGCCTTCATCAAATCCTTAAAATAACAGGAAATGGAGGGGAATCTCAAAATATATTTATCTTTTGCTCTAAAAAATTCAGTGAATTGCTAGATTTTGGTGTGAGAGGAGCTTAAAATTCCAATGGAATCAAAAATAAAAAACCTTCAATTAATCATTTCTCCTTTTCTCTCTTGGCCTCTCTCAGCTAGTTTTTTCTGTAGCTTTGCACACAATCAAAAAGTTAATTTTGTCAACTGTGATCTAACCAAAGCACAGCCTACCACTTCTCAAAATGCATGTCCTGAAAGCACAACAGGATTGGCAGGGGGCTAATTTAATCACACTGTAAATGCCAACTACCTATATTAATCATGCTATTGTCACATTGGAGCCTCTTTATCAGATGTTTGTAAGCAACACTCATCTTCTACCTCTCATTTCACTTTGTCCCACACCCATTCCCATCCTATGTACACTGAACATAAACCTTTGCCTCATAAACTCTATTTAATGGTTGAAATGCTGTTGTTTAGAGTAGTTAGCCACACTAGGGCCAGGCCACTGAATCAGTGGGGATTTGGTGAGTAAATTCTGCCATAAGTTAAATTGTTTCAGATGGACTTATTACAATTTGTAGTATGAAAGTAAACACACTCTAAGTAGGCCTAATCTAGTGGGCCTTACTCAATGAGTAAACCCAGGCCCATGTTGGGGCACTAAATTACCAGGATGGGCAGTCACACACCTCTACTGAGAACTCATAACTTAAAGGGCCAAGCCACCTCAGCAGTTTCTGCTTTGGCTCCTCTACTCCTCCTTGTGGGAGAAAGTCTGAAACGCTTCAGCAGCAGTGCAGAGATTTTTTTATTATCTCCATGCCAATGTTGAAGCACTTCATATTTTCTCTCACAGGGTGGAGCGGAGCCTGGTGAGAAGAGCCAAAGCAGAAACTGCCGAGATGAAGTGGTCCTTTAAGTAATAAGTTCTCAGTAGAAGTGTGCGGCCACCCATCCCAGTAACTTGATGCTCCAGCATGGGCCTGAGTAAACCTACTGTAGTGATTCAGTGGGCCTACTCTAGTGTGACTTCCTATGATAAGCAATAGGTTTTCAGCCACATTTCTGAAGAAATAATTTACATCTACAGAAGCTGACACAGAAATAAATGTAATAGTTTTAAAGGTACTGAAATTTTGTGAAGGGTTTGAGCATCAGGAAAAACTGAATCAGTATCATGAGTTTCTGAATCTAGACTTCTAGGAGGTTAAGCCAAAGTGAAATGATCAAATTTGAGATAATGATGCCAAGGGATTCCTACTTTCTTTAGGAATTAATGGTTACATCAGCAACAGATGAGTTGGTAATCATAGAGGAGTAGAACAGAATCATAAGAAATAAAGCAGAAACAAAAAGAGAATTTGGCCAAGAAATAAGAATAAAGCAGGAGAATGACTCACAAAATGATATGGAGCCAACAATCTGACCAAGAACTAGAAGAACTGTGGGTTGAAACCAAAAGTATCATAAAATTAAAAAAAATCTATTGTTGTAGTAAAGGAAAAGAAAAGCCTCAAAAATAACAAATGAAACTCTCTATTGATAAGCAAGAAACATAAGCTAAGAGTGGCATAATTGTAGTCAGAAAATACAATACAAATTTCAGAGAGATGGGCATCGAAACAAAGAAAATTATTATGATACATTGTGCAAAGAAATATAGAGAGGACAAAAAAATATGGAGACATCTTCCATATTATTCAAAAACTCAAAGGAAAATTTAAATTTAGATTACAGATGTGGGTTATCAACATGGGGTATATTATTTTATTATATAATGCATATGTTAAATTTCATAACTCATGATGGTAGATTGCTGATAACCAATGAGGCAACTGTCACATTACTGGTAGTGTTTAAGTCAGTGGTACCCAAACATTTTTTTCCATTGGCTGGTCCCACCCCCAACATGTAGCTGCGGGGGATGGAGGTGGGATGCTCCCGCTGCTGACAGTTTTGACGTCAGCAGTGGTGGTGGCAATCGTGCTTTGTCCCAGCTGCTCTCAGCAGCCTCTGGCTTGGTCCCAACCCGTCTGCAGCCTTTGCCAAAGCTGATCACCATGCTGGGGAAATTTTCAGAGCCTCCTCTCTTTCAAAATCCGTGGCGCTGGAAGAGTAAACCTGGCATGCTGCAGTGACATCATCCCAGGCATGACAGAGGGCTCTCCTAGTGCCATGGATTTTGAAACAGGAGGCTCCAAAAAATTCCCATTGTGGCAATCAGATTTAGCAAAGGCTGCAGAGGGGATGGGACTGAACCAGAGGCTGCTTGGAGCAGCCGAGACAAAGTACGATCACTGCTGCTGCTGCTGCTGCCGCTGACGTCAGGTGGTGGGGTACTCACCACAGGCCTCATGGATGATATGTGCAGGCCTAATTGGGCCCATCAGCCATAGTTTGGATGCCCCTGGTCTAAGTAATGCGATTGATACATAATTTTTTTGTTGTTGTTGTTCAGTCGCACAGTCGATTCCGACCCTCTGCGACCCCATGGACCACTGTCCTCCAGGCACTCCTGTCCTCCACCATCCCCCTCAACTCGCTCAGCTCTGTGCCCATTATCTCCACAATACCATCTAGCCATCTCATCTTGGGCCGTCCCCTTCTTCTTTTGCCCTCGACCCTTCCAAGCATCAAGGCTTTCTCAAGTGAATCCTCTCTTCTCATTTGATGTCCAAAGTACTTTAGCTTCATCTTTATTATTTGACCTTCTAAGGAGTAGTCAGGCTTGATTTCTTCTAAGATTGACCCATTTGTTCTCCTCGCTGTCCAGGGTACTCTCAAAACTCTCCTCCAACACCACATCTCAAAGGCGTCTATTTTTCTGCGCTCCGCTTTCCTAATGGTCCAGCTCTCACAACCATACATTGCCACAGGGAATACCATTGCCCTGACTATGCGAATCTTTGTTTGCAATTTAATGTCTCTACTTTTCACTATGCTCCCCAGGTTTCTCATCGCTTGCCTCCTGAGAATCAGTCGCCTTTTTATTTCATGGCTGCAATCACCATCTGCAGTGAGCTTTGATCCTAGGAAAGTAAAATCTGTAACTGCCTCTACTTCTTCCCCATCTATTTTCCAGGGACTGATAGGGCCTGTTGCCATGATCTTGGTTTTCTTGATATTTAGTCTCAAGCCAGCTTTTTCACTCTCTTCTTTTAACCTAATCAGGAGCTTCTTTAGGTCCTCCTCACTTTCCGCCATTAGGGTGGTATCATCTGCATATCTCAAGTTGTTGATGTTTCTCCCAGGATTTTGATCCCAAATTGTGATTCCTCCATTCCTGCATTGCGCATTATGTGTTCTGTGTATAAGTTGAATAAGCAGGGTGACAAAATGCAGCCTTGTCTTACTCCTTTTCCTATTCCAAACCACTCCGTCATTCCATTTTCTGTCCTAACTGTTGCCTGTTGATTCATGTACAGATTTCTCATGAGGCCTATAAGGTGTTCCGGAATTCCCATCTCTTTAATTACTTGCCACATTTTGTTGTGGTCGACACAGTCAAAAGCCTTAGTGTAATCAATGAAACAGAAGTAGACTTGTTTCTGATATTCCTTTGTTTTTTCCATGATCCATCTTATGTTGGCGATGTGGTCTCTAGTCCCCCTGCCTCTTCTGAAACCCGCCTGCACTTCTGGTAATTTTCTCTCCACATACTGTTGCATTCTATCCTGTATTATCTTGAGCATCACCTTGCTAGCGTGAGGGATGAGCGCAATTGTTCGATAATTTGAACATTCTTTGGCATTACCCTTTTTGGGGAGTGGAACGTATACAGATCTTTTCCAATCCTGTGGCCATTGTTGTGTTTTCCAAATCTGCTGGCATATAGAGTGCAATAATTTGATTCCATCATCTTGTAGGGCTTTGAAAAGTTCAACTTGGATACCATCAACTCCACTGGCTTTGTTGTTTGCAGTGTTTTTTAGGGCCTTTATGACTTCACTCTCCAGAATGTCTGGCTCATGTTCAATGTTCTCATCATTGTGATTATCAGGGGTGTTGAGGTCCTTTTTGTAGAGTTCCTCTGTGTACTCTTTCCATCTTTTCTTAATCTCTTCTGCATCTGCTAACTCCTTGCCATCTTTGTCTTTTATCATGGTCATTTTTCTTTAAATGTTCCCTTGAGTTCCCCAATTTTTTTGAAAAGATCTCTAGTCCTACCCCTGATATTGTTTTCCTCTATTTCTTTGCACTGTTCGTTCAGGTAGGTTTCCTTATCTCTCCTTGCTTTTCTTTGAAATTCTGTATTCAAGTGATTGTATTTTTTCCTTTCTCCAATGCATTTTGCATTCCTTCTGTCCTCTGCTATTTTAAGAGTCTCATCGGACAACCACTTAGCTTTCTTACGCTTCTTTTCTTTTGGTATAGTTTTCCTTGCTGCCTCCTGCATGATGTCCCGCATCTCTGTCTATAATTCTTCTGGCTTTCTGTCTATCTGGTCCAAGCCATTAAATCTGTTCCACACCTCCACTGAGTATTCCCAAGGAATGTTGTCTAGGTCATATCTGTCCGGCCTAATTGTTTTTCCTATTTTCTTTAGTCTGAGCCTGAATTTTGCAATCAATAGGTTGTGATCTGAGCCACAATCTGCTCCTGGTCTTGTTTTTGCTGACTGTATGGAGGTTCTCCATCTTTGACTGCATAGTATGTAATCAATCTGGTTTCTATGTTGGCCATCTGGTGATGTCCATGTGTAAAGTCTCATCTTGTGTTGCTGGAAGAGAGTGTTTGCTATGACCAGTGCATTATCTTGGCAGAACTCTATCAGTCTTTGCCCTGCTTCATTCTGTGTTCCAAGACCAAACTTGCCTGTTATTCCATTTACTTTTTGATTTCCTACTTTGGCATTCCAGTCTCCTATGATAATGTGTACATCATTTCTTGGTGTTTGTTCTATGAGGTGTTCTAAATCCTCATAGAACTGGTCAATTGTGGCTTCATCTGCACTAGTGGTTGGTGCGTATATTTGGAATACAGTGATATTGAATGGCTTGCCCTTAATTCTGACTGACATCATTCTATCACTTTTGAGATTATATCCCATTACTGCTTTTCTCACCCTTTTATTGACAATTATGGCTACTCCGTTTTTTCTGAGGTTTTCTTGTCCACAGTAGTAGATATGATGGTTTTCAGAGCTAAATTCACCCATCCCTGTCCATTTTAGCTCGCTGGTTCCTAAGATGTCAATGTTTATTCTTTCCATTTCCTTTTTTACCACTTCCAGTTTTCCTTGATTCATAGATCTCACATTCCATGTCCCTATACAGTATTGCTCCTTGCAACACTGTATTTCTCCTCCCCCTTTCCTGTCCCTCCCCTTCTTCTGATCAGATGTGCTAAGCATCCTGTTTCATCTAAATTGCCCCATTTGTTTTGCCTTTTGTTTTGGTCCATAGGGTTCTCTTGGCAAAATTCCTGACGTTGGTTTGCCGGTTTCTACGTTAGTATCCTCTCATCATACATATTATCACAGTTTAAACAACGTATTTTCATGCATATTATCACAGTTTAAACACTATCAGTCTAAAAATCGCTAATTAGCATTGATTATATAAAGTTATAAGTCAGTAGTAATTAGTAATGATCATTAATTAGTGTTGGTTATATGTAGTTATAAGTCAAGAGTTTCTAAGTATCCTTGTAATGAAGTCCAATATATCAAGTCTCTACTGTAAGTTCACTATAAGTCTCTACTGAAGAATCAAAAGTCAGCTATATTAGAGAGTTACTTATCCTATGCATGCAGTCAGTTTCGGTGGTGAGATGCGAGTCGGCGGCGCACTCTTCCTTGCCGCCCGACCCGATGCTCTTCTCCTCCGTCTCCTTCCCTCCGGCCGCGGTGGAAATGGCCGGAAGGGCTCAGGTCGGCAGCGCGCTCTTCCTCGCCGCCTGACTCGACGCTCTTCTCCTCCATCTCCTTCCCTCCGGCCGCGGTGGAAATGGCCGGAAGGGCTCAGGTCGGCAGCGCGCTCTTCCTTGCCGCCCGACCCGATGCTCTTCTCCTCCGTCTCCTTCCCTCCGGCCGCGGTGGAAATGGCCGGAAGGGCTCAGGTCGGCAGCGCGCTCTTCCTCACCGCCCGCCCCAATGCTCTTCTCCTCCGTCTCCTTCCCTCCGGCCGCGGGGGAAATGGCCGGAAAGGCTCAGGTCAGCAGCGCGCTCTTCCTCGCCGCCCGACCCGATGCTCTTCTCCTCCGTCTCCTTCCCTCTGGCCGTGGGGGAAATGGCCGGAAGGGCTCAGGTCGGCAGCGCACTCTTACTCGCCACCTGACCCGACACTCTTCTCCTCCGTCTCCTTCCTAGTTATTTATTAATTAGCAGCAAGTTAGCTAGCAGTAAGTGAGGTAATTTAACTTAAGAAAGGGAAAGATCTCTCTTGCTTGAAAGCCAGTCGTGTCTGACTGTAGGGAGTGGTGCTTATCTCCATTTATAGCCAAAGAATTGTGAAAGAAGACAACGTCTGCAGCCATTTCCATGGTTATGTGGCAGGCATGTGTAAATGGTGTAGTGCATGGAACGCTGTTACCATTTCTGCCAAAGCAGTACTTATTTATCTATTTGTAATTTCTTGCTTTCAACTTGCTAGGTTGGTAAGCGCTAGGACAGACAATGGGCACTCACTCCATCACACAGGATTGCTTGACCTGTCAACTCTATGGTCATCAAGTTCAGTGTCTTAACCACTAAGCCACCATGGTCCTGTAATTTAATTTACACATCCACAAATTGCCTTCAGAAATCTAGTCATTTATATAGAAAAGATGCAAGGTGCTGGAGTTCCCATATTTTATCTCACGGAGGCTGTGAGTTTCCCACTTCTGCTGTAAAGCTTCTCTGATGCTGATACACAACTGTCTTCCAATAACATCTTGGGAGCTGAATGACATCACAATATTCATTATGAAACATATAATTAAGGAACTAAATAAAACGCACAAATTGGTGCCACAATTAACTTTGTAAAGTAAGATGTCCCTTTAAAGACGTAGGTCTTTTTTCTTTTGTTTCAACACACACACACACACACACACACACACACACACACACACACACACACACACACACACACACAAAAGTAGGATGCACAGAGAGAAAATCTGGGAAGAAACCCTCTTAATTCAAAAATTTAAATTGCTGCAGCTATGTTATCTTTTATCTGATTCCTTCAAAATTTGAACAATATATATATTATTCAATGGATAAATACAGGAATTATTGGTATTTTATTTTCTGGAACAATAAAACAATTCTGTATATATATGGAATGCTTCAATAATTTATTTTATTGTCATTGGCAGTGTCTACTGAAGCATGAACTGAAGGGGAAAAAATACCTTAAGATTTATTTATTGAAATAATAAATATGAGTTAATCGTAAAACACAAATGTATAATAGAAATTAATGTAGTGTGAAATAAAATAATGTTTGGGTATGAAAAAATGGCAAAAGTTTTAAAATATTTAAATGAACCTGGTATCAAATAAACATGGAAATTATTTAAATTGCATTAGTAGATGGTTGGCTGCAAACTGTATGCTATTAAAAATTATCACTGTACATTCTAAATACTGGTGCTCAATGAAATGAATGGAAAATTAATCCAATGCTGCTGTTGAAAAGAATTAACAATAAAGAAAGGGCAAAAGCACAAGATGGCTTCATTTTGGCACTTTTCAACTTTTCAACAGTTAAAGAAACTAGGTACTAAGTCTTTGCCTAACCAGTTCTCTAGGATAATATGCTTTAATGCAAATGTAAAACAGCTGTACCTCCTTAAGGGTTCTCTAATTGGAACAGCAATTGGAACAGCACAGGTGTAGCTTATTGATGAGGAAACTCCAAGACTTTGCTTAAAAACCCCAAGCCAGACCACCAGGCCTGCTGGCCTCCAGGCCTTTTTAGGAACTGTGGTAATACGTCAATATAAGTAAAGGTATTAAATACACATTAAAATACACACAGACACACCACATCCAAAGGTGAGTCACTTACCCTGGGGAGCAGGTTATAGGGAGCTTCAGGCTAGCAGCTTCTCTTCCTCCTCCCCACTTGGGAGGACAGCAAGGAGGCCATGCATATGCGCCAAGCACTGTAGGCATGCATGCACATCAAGTGCTTGGCGCGCATGCGCAATGGGGGAACCAGTGTAAAAGTAAGCCCTGAAGGTGGGTTTTTTCCCCCCCCAAAGCTGCTACCGATTCTCTGGAACACTGTGAAAAGTTACTACCGGTTCTGGTGAACTGGCACGAACCTGTTCCATCCCATCACTGAGTTAAGTGTATGGGAGTGCTTTTCTTGTTAGATTTGACAAATTTATTTGGGTTTAAACTGTTAAAACTGAAGATATAGATGGATCTTTTAATGGTCTTTCTAACCTACCATTACCTGTTTTTGAAGTGGATACATTCCTTTTCTTTGCCTTGATCCTTCTTTTGTTTGTAGTAGTTTCTAAAGGTTTTTTTTTTTGAGGCTTTGGAATGAGTGATGCTTTGTCCACAACAAAGGCAGCCATAGAGGCTAGAACCCAGGTGGGGCCATCTTAAATAACTTTAATGTCCCTGGCCAAAACCCATCATGCAGCAACAATGTTGCCATTCACTGGACAGCATGCCTCCTTCTTTCTCCAGGCACAGAAAAGCAACCCCCATCCCACCCCAATTCCAGGCTGCTAGGCAGTCATAACTCAGGGGTGAAGATTCCCATAAACTACAAGATGGTCTAGATCAATGTTTCCCAACCTTTGGTTTTTGGACTTCAATTTCCAGAAGCCTAAGTCAATTCCCCAAAGCACTGATCATGGCTTCTCTAGAATTTGAAGTACCCCTGTGGGGACTGTGCCCCATGTTGGGAACCACTGGTATAGATCTTCTACTACTATACAGTGGGAGAGACACGTCACTTTATTACTCAAGGGCCAGGAAACTGGTTCATAAGGGTCCCAGCAGGCTTCCTGCTCTGGTCTGTGATGGTGGTTAACAATAATCCTGTATTTAAAGCTTTTTTCTTTTCTTTTCTTTTCTTTCTTTTTTCTTTCTTTCTTTCTTTTTCTTTTTCTTTCTTTCTTCTTCTTTTTTTTTTTTTGCAGTGGAGAAGCTCTGACTTTTCTACCAACTGATGGATCCTGAGGGATTCCAGAGAGAACTGGGATTTTCCCCTCTGGATCAACTGCACAATTCAGCCAAAGCTTTTGTTGACCTCTGGAACAAGGCAGCAGCGGCAATCTTGAATGTAATCATGCCACTATGGCCTCTCTGCGCACATGGGTCCTGTTCATCTCCATAGTTTACGGAGGAACTGAGGGAGCTCAAACATTCAAAGAGTTGCTTAGAGCACTGTTGGGTGAAAGCCCAAAGTGATTCTGACCGAACACTTGCTAGAGCCGCTGTTAGTGCCAACCTTGTGGCGATGCAGGTGGTGAAGCATCAATATTGCCTCCAGGGATAACCACTCAGTGACTCTGTTCCAGGTGACTAGGTACCTTCTCAGTAGAGGGGGACAGGAGCCTGGATGGCAGGGATCAGCTGATGATTTTGCTGATGGAGAACATCTTTCAGATTTGCTCAAAGTTTAATCCCTATGTGGATATGATGGGTGTGCAGTTAGACCTATGTTAGACCCATGTCCCACCTGGCTGGTTAAAGCAACCAAGGTGGTGACAGGTGGTTGGGTCAGAGCAATAGTTAATGCTTCCTTGTGGGAGGATGTGTTTCCTGCACCATTAAAACATGTGTTGGTGACCCCCTCCTGAAGGAATCATCGCTTGACCCAATAATAGTTGGCAACTTTCAACTTGTAGCCAACCTTCCCTTTTTAGGGAAGTTTTTGGAGAAGGCAGTGGTGCGGCAGCTACAAGGGATCCTGGATGAAGTGGATTATCTGGACCATTTTCAGTCAGGATTCAGGCCCAGATATAGTACTGAGACTGCATTGGTCACACTGTTGAATGATCTCTGGTCACACTGTTGGATGATAACCTGTCCATCTTTGCTCTTCTTGACCTCTCAGCAACCTTCGATGCCATCGACCATGGTATCCTTCTGAACGGCTCTGAGGATTGGGGATCCAGGGCACTGTGTGGGCCTGGTTTTCCTCATTTCTGAGGGGCTGGACCCAGTCAGTGTACAACTGGGTATAATCTGCATATTGATGATACTTTACCCCATGGGAATGGATGATCTCCACCAGAGGCTTCATGTAAAGCCCTAGGCTTCTCCAATATGGGGTGCCACAGGGATCAGTGTTCTCACCTCTCTTATTTAATATTTACATGAAGCCTCTGGGGGAGATCATCCATTCCCATGGGGTGAAGTATCATCAATATGCAGATTATACCCAGTTGTACATCTCAGCTCGTGGTGATCCTAGCGATGCAGTGGAAGTCCTATCCAGGTGTTTGAAAGCTGAAAATTCCTGGATGGGGGACAATGGGCTACAACTGAATCCCGGCAAGACTGAGTGGTTGTGGGTCAGGGCCCTCGCATTATCCCAGGAGTTACCTTTGGTTCTGGATGGGGCTCTTTTGCCTCAGACAGACCTGGTGTGCAATTTGGGGGTCCTCCTAGACTTTCTACTCCTGCTTGATAAGCAGGTGACAGTTGTGGCGAACTTCATGTTAACCACCAATTGTGCCCACTCCTAGAATGGGACTCCTTGCTTATGGTCACACATGCTCTGGTCACCTCTAGGCTAGATTACTGTAATGTGTTCTACATGGGGATGCCCTTTATGCCCATTCGGAGGCTGCAACTGGTCCACAATGTGGCTGCCCACATGGTGATGGGGTATGGGCATTTTGCCCATGCCTCACCCCTGCTGTGGGAGCTGCATTGGCTGCCAGTGTGCCTCCGGGTGCAATTCAAGGTGCTGGTAATGACCTTTAAAGTCCTACATGGTAGTGGATCAGGGTACTTAAGAGACCGCATCACCCCAATGACATCTGCCCATCCCACCAGAGCAGACCAGAGGGGCTCCCTAAAGGTGCCATCAGCTAGCGAAGCTCACCTCTCTAGCACAAGAAGGAGGGCCTTCTCAGTATCTGCACTGGCCCTGTGGAACCTCCTGCCATTCAAGCTGCATCCCCATCGAGAGCTATTGCCCTTCAGATCAGAAAACTTGGCTAGCAAAGCAGATGTGGGCAGTGATGGGCTGCTACCGGTTCATACCGGTTCACCCGAACTGGTAGCAGCTTTATGGAGGGGATCACTGGGGGGGGGGGAGTGAAACCCCGGGCGACTGGTTTGGTCGCCTCTCCAGCCGCCCTCCGGATTACAGTTCCGGGAAGCCCAAAATGGCTGCCCGGAACTGTGCATGCATCAAAACTCAATTTGACGCATGCACATCAAAAAATAGAAGTGTGCATGCATCAAATTGAGTTTTGATGCATGCGCACTTAGAGGCAGCCATTTTGGCGCCTAGAGGAGTGGCGGCGGTGGCACCCTTTCTTCGCCAGGCCATGCCATGCCGCGTCGCCAGGCCAACATGCTGCTGCGGCAGTTTGCTACTGTGGCAGTCTGCCACTGTGGCGGTTTGCCACCGTGGCAGTTTGCTGCTGCACTGCCGTGCCACCATGGTTCCTGCCTGCCTGCCTGCCTAGTGCCTGCCTGCCTGCCTGCTTAGTGCCTGCTACCCGACCCTAGGCCAGGTAAGTGGCGGGTTTGTGTTTGAGGTGGGTGGATAGGTTGATTTGTGTCTTATGTATTATGTGTATTTATTTTAATTTTAATGTGTATTTTTATTTGATTTTTATTATTTAATTTAATTTAATTTGGCTCCACCCACAACATCATGACATCATGATGTTGGCTCCGCCCATGACATCATGACATCATGATGTTGGCTCCACCCATGACATCAGCTCCGCCCATGGTGGGGTAGTAAAAGTTTTGACAGCCCACCACTGGGTGTGGGGCACTGGTTATGAGGTAGCCCCCCCTCACTGGCTTATAGAATAAGGGCTGATTGTGCTCTTAGTTATAATTTTAAGGTTTGGTATTTGGGAGGGTATGTTTTTTAGTGGTTTTTATGGGTTTTAACATTTTAAGGTTTTTGTAATTTTATGCTGTACAGTTGTACCTCACTTAAAGAGCATAATGCGTTCCACAGGATTGCTCTTTAAGCGATTTTGCTCTTTAAGCGAAACACCATTGTAAATGACCAATTGTGTGGGGGATTGTGAACCCCAATTTATTTGTTAAGCAAGTTTTTGGTTGGTTTTATTTGTTAAGCGAAGCGAACATTCAGAGAAAATTCTGCTCTTTAAGCGAGTTACTCTTTATGTGAGGCACTCTTTATGTGAGGTTTGACTGTATATGTTTTATATTTGTGAATTTCCTGGAGTCATCTTGGTGAGTGGGAAGCAATACAAAATAAATAAATAAATAAATATTGTTGGGAAAGGTAAAAAAAAACCCTTCAATTATTGGGGGGGGGGTTTTGCTCACAATATCTCTTCACACATCTCTGCTAATTGAAAAACTTCAATTCCAAATAAGACTACTAATTTGGTGTTCTTTTTTCATGTTTTTTTCTTTGTTCTTCATACGCCTGCACATAAAAATGAAATAGATTCTAACGGTGGGCTACTGGGCTTAGATCTTACATGAAAGTATTGTAAAATGGCTCCGTCATAGAGATCACCATTAAGGTCTTCACATGGCTGCTAAAACAGAAACATTGAGTTAAAGCAAACAAACATTAGAGGACAGCTTTCTTTTATTTTGCTTGTATTAAAGTGTAGCATTGTGTTAGCAGCAGCAACAAAGCCACAAAAAGTATAAATGAATTTTCTTTTTCATCCCCAGCTTTTCTATTGGGTTTCATCTTCCTTTTCACTGCAACTGGCAATTATTCTACTCACCTGCACTCAGCCAGAAATATAATGAAAAAGAATCAGTTTCACAAGAGAAAAGATATCACTAGTATGTAATATTGGGCCATTATTTATGTGCTGCACCATGTCTCAAAAGGAACTGCGGTGGCTCAAGTGGTTAAGATGCTGAACTTGATGACTGGAAGGTTGGAGTTCGATTGCATAACAGAATGAGCTTCTGTCTCTTTTCCAGCTCCTGCCAATCTAGCAATTTGAAAGCAATTGTAAGTACATAAATAGGAACCACTTTGGTGGGAAGGTAAACAGCATTCCGTGCACTCTGGTGTCTAGGCATGCCTGCCACATGTCCATAGAAACGTCTGCAGATGCAAACAGAGCTGGCTCTTTGTCTATAAACAGAGATGAACACTGAACCCTAGAGTCGGATACGACTTACATTCGAGCAAGGGCAACCTTTACCATGTTTTAATCAATTGCCAAAATATCTGCATGGTGCTCGTGATTTGTATTGTATTGTTTGACTTTTATGCCACCCCACTTGCTTACAGCGACTCTGGGTGGCTCACAGCAAAACAATGTTTCATAAACTACAAATATTTTTGTTGTTCAGTCGCACAGTTGACTCTGACCCTTTGCGACCCCATGGACCACCGTCCACCAGGCACTCCTGTCCTCCACCATTCCCCTCGACTCACTTAGATCTGTCCCCATTGTGTCCACAATACCATCTACCCATCTCATTCTAGGCCACCCCCTTCCTCTTTTACCCTCTACCTTTCCAAGCATCAAGGCTTTCTCAAGTGAGTCTTCTCTTCTCATTTGATGTCCAAAGTACTTTAGCTTCATCTTTACTATTTGAGCAGTCAGGTTTGATTTCTTCTAAGATTGACCTATTTGTTCTCCTCATTGTCCAGGGGACTCTCAAAACTCTCTTCCAACTCCACATCTCAAAGGCATCTATTCTTCTGCACTCAGCTTTCCTAATTGTCCAGCTCTCACAACCATAAATTGCCACAGGGAATACCATTGCTCTGACTATATGAATTTTATGTTTGCAGTGTGATGTCTCTACTTTTCACTATGCTCCCCAGGTTTCTTATTGCTTGCCTCCCAAGAATCAGTCGCCTTTTTATTTCATGGCTGCAATCACCATCTGGAGTGAGCTTTGATCCTAAGAAAGTAAAATCTGTCACTGCATCTACTTCTTCCCCATCTATTTTCCAGGGACTAATAGGGCCTGTTGCTATGATCTTTGTTTTCTTTATATTGAGTCTCAAACCAGCTTTTTCACTTTCTTCTTTCAACCTAATCAGGAGCTGCTTTAGGTCCTCCTTACTTTCTGCCATTAGGGTGGTATCATCTGCATATCTCAAGTTGTTGATGTTTCTCCCAGCAATTTTGGCCCCAAATTGTGATTCCTCCATCCCTGCCTTGCGTATTATGTGCTCTGTGTATAAGTTTAATTACTTATCCAATGCATGCAGCTACTTGGTTTCGGCTGCCCGGTGCCTGCTGGGGTGGTCTTGTGTCGGCAGTGCCTGTGTCGATGTCGAGGTCCCTCCTCGGCCGTCTGGCCTCCCTTACCCTTGTCTGGCTGCCTGGTGCTCACCGGGGTTCTCCTCGCTGGCCAAAGGGGCGCTGAGTCCTCCCGCCACCCAACCCATGGCTTCTTCTTCTTCTTTTCTCCTCCTTTCCCTCCAGCCAAAGAGGAATGGCCGAAGGGGTGCTGGGTCGGCAGTGCGAGTCCTCCCGCCACCCGACCTGCAGCTTCTTCTTCTTTTCTCCTCCTTTCCCTCCAGCCAAAGAGGAATGGCTGAAGGTATGCTGGGTCTGCGGCATGAGTCCTTCTGCCACCGCTTCTTCTTTTCTCCTCCTTTCCCTGATCCTGATTACAAAATTAAGAATTCATAAACATTTCATTTCATTTCAAAAACACATCAAAACACTTTGAGCAGTTCACAGAATCTCGAACTCTACCCCACTCACCATCCCACTAAGTCCATTTCCCTGCTACTTCTTTCCCCTCAGCCAAACTTGCCTGAGAGAGTGGCCAAATTTGTGTTGGGGAAAAAGACCCAGATAGCTCTCCCCAGTCTGAGTCTGGGGGAGAGTGGTGTCAAAGTCTGGTGGGGCGGCGGCGGTTCTCCTTAAAGCCGCCAGCCCCAGACGCAGCTGTTCTCCCTCTCCCCGGTCCGAGTCCGGGGGAGAGCGGCATCAAAGTCCAGTGTGTTGTCTTTACCAACACCTTCTCACACATATTAACACTACTGTTCATACATTCACCCTGTGGCAATAAAATGGTGCATAAAATTGCATATTTTAGAAAGAAACAATGCTGGGATAACTGAAGATTGTTGTATAGTGAAAAATCAAACCATACAAAACCTGTTTTCTTCAATAATTATTCATTGCCATTTTATGATTGCCTCGGAATTCTTGCTCTCTCAGTCTGCACTGAGTCTGGAGATCATAATCTGATCTACAGAGATCTTGAGACTGTTGTGCTAACTTGAGAACTATTGATTGGAGTGAAGCTTGCAGTGACAGAATGCTTATTACACTTCATCTAGCTTAAAACTGATGAGCCATTTAGATGCAATTGCTTTTTTCATGGGAAGAAGGTCTGAATATAGCCAAAGCTCATGGGAGTACACTATATATAAAACATGCTGGAACAAAGCAAGAGGGTGAACTTTATCTCTATTACCTTCCTTCATCTTGCAGCGATCTTCCAATATAAATAGAGGACAATATCTACCATATAATCTGCTTCAAGCATTGGCAAAGAGTGTGGAGCTCACATACAATGAAGAGAGCATGTTAGACTTGTCCCCATTATCACTAACAGCCCAAAAACAGAATGGCTGTTGTGCCTCGGAATCTTTCCAACATGGTCAAGAAAAGGTTTCTTCCCAGGTTCTGGCTCATGCAGAAAAGATGCCATCCTCCCCCTTCCTGCCTCCAGACTACCACTTCCACCTGTTGACAATGGTAATGGAGGGAATGGGCAAGTGCCTCGGCTCAGTATGTATGGGTTCCACACTTAGCTGATGGCTGAATAGGACTTATGTGCATTGGGTAACCCCACACTATTTGTCAAACAACAGACAGACAGTATTTGTTTGAATGAAGACTACTTCATAAAGAGCCCAAGTGGCACAATGATTAAACTGCTGCATGGTAGCCAAAACATCATGCTTTGGTCACCTCCAGACTTGATTACTGTAATGCGCTCTACATGGGGCTGCCCTTGGTGACCATTTGGAGGCTGCAGCTGGTCCAGAATGCGGCTGCTCGGGTAGTGATGGGGTGCGGGCGTTATGCTTGTGCCTCACCACTGCTTCAGGAGCTGCACTGGTTGCCAGTATGTCTCCGGGTGCAATTCAAGGTGCTGGTTATTACCTTTAAAGCCCTACATGGTAGTGGGCCAGGATACTTAAGAGACCGCATCGTCCCAAGGACATCTGTCTGTCCCACCAGGGCGGATCGGAGAGGCTCTCTTATCATTCCATCGGCTAGAGAGGCGCATCTCTCTTGCACCAGAAGGAGGGCCTTCTCCGTGGCCGCCCTGGCCCTTTGGAACCTCCTGCCAACTGAGTTACGTCTACAGACAGAGCTCCTGCCCTTTCGGAAGGGCCTAAAAACCTGGCTGGCAGGGCAGGTGTGGGGCTCCAGGAATATGGGGTCCCATGTTGGGTGGCTGATCTGATGGGACAGCCACCCCTCCCTCACTCTTTTAAACTTTTTAAATCTTTTTAAACTTTTTAACCTTTTTAAATTTTTTAGATCTTTGTAAATTCATGGTTTAATTCTTTTTTAATTGTTTTTTTAAAGTAATTTCGAACCTCAAGGTTTTAATTTATGAATTTTCTGTAAGCCGCCTAGAGTCAGGTTCACCTGATTGGGGCGAGATAATAAATCTAAATAAATAAATAAATAAATAAAACTGCTGGCATTGTAAATTCGATCCTGACTGGGTTCCAAGTTGACTCAGCCTTCCATTCTTCGGGGGGGGGGGGGTTTAGGACTAATTAACTTGTGAGCCACCATAGAGCATGCACTAAGCAACCTGGGGCAGTGTATAAGTGCAAATGCTATTGCTACTTACAATTGAAGCACGGTGTTTGTAACTGAGATTGAAGATTTGCGAGACAGAGAGGATCATTATTGTACATTCCAACATGGTATACTGAACATTTGTACACAAAGAAATAAAGGGGGGGGAGAAGGGGGGAAAAGAAGGCAATTACTTTGCAAATCTCCAAAATCTGCTTTTTTAAATGAAATTTTATGAGATTACAGACATGCAATAGTTGGTATTTATTTGGGAACCATTCTTAGTTTTTCTATCCTTGCTGCATGTATCTGTGCTTTACTTCCAATGTTGGAAGGTATCTTTGTTTCTAGTGCAAAAACGTGAGGGCTCTATAAATTCATATGCAGGTCGTCCCCTGTATCCACAGGAATATGGTCCTACCTTCAGGCTTCGCTGGGCTAGGAGGTGAGGCGGCCACATGCCTGGGACTCTGGTGATGTGGGCGAGGCCTAGGGTCTGGGGTAGTGTGGCCCAGGCCCAGTGGGGAGCCCACTGTCAGGGTCCCAGGTGCGCGGCCGCCCCAACTCTGAGCCCAGCAGCAGCAGCTCATCTGCCTTCGGTGGCACCAGCACCCAGGAAGGTATGAAGCAAGGTTGGTGGTCGCCACAGCCTAGCGGCCACAGCTGTAGAAGCACCTGCTAGGCCGAGGACCTCCCCTGCAAGGCCTGGCTGGTGCTGCTCTGGCCGTGGGCAGTGGGCCACAACAACCACCAGCTTCACCCCTCTGGGCGCCGCTGTCATCGAAGGCAGCCAATCTGCTGGTGCCAAGCTCAGAGGCGATGGTGGGCTCACCTCTGGGGCGCCCCAGCCCCTTGCCAATTCCATCAGGGTCCCAGGTGCATGGCTGCCCCGCCACCTAGCCCAGCAGTGGCAGCGGTGCCCAGGAAGGCAGGAAGCAAGGCCAGCAGTCGTTGAGGCCCAGCGGCCAGAGTAGCGCCAGCCAGGCATTGTGGGGGGTCTTCGGCCTGACCGGCACCAGGCCGCTGTGACCACTGGCCTCGCTTCCCACCTTCCTGGGCTCCACTGCTTCTGAAGGCAGATGAGCTACCGCTGGTGGGCTCGGAAGTGGAGCAGCTGCATGCCTGGGACCCTGATGATAGGCTCCCTGCTGGGGCCATGCCGCACCGCCCCAAACCAGCAGGCCGTAAGGAGAGGGCACCTGGGGAGAAGGGGGAGGGACATCCCCTGGACTCCATCAGGCCCTCGCCCTCCAGCCCAGGGCGGGGCCCAGGGTGCTGGCAGTGACAGAGGGTCCTGGTGCCCGTCCCGGCTGCCAGGAATTCTGGGGCAGTGGTGTTGCCGCCGCCGCCGCCCCCCAAAGTGCTGCCTGGGGCAGGCCACCCCCTCACCCCATAACTATGCCAGTGCTCCCGAGATAATTATTGGAGTAGTTGTGAGGAAGTTTATGAGAGTGAGTGAATACAGTACTTGTCTTTCAATGCAGATGAAAATTAGGATTTTTGTGAGCATTTTCCACATCTCCACTCTATACTGCTCGCTTTCTTCTTGTTCAAGCCAAAGATGTGAACAGCTATTATACAAAGATAACAGGATGCTGGTTAATGGAATTGGAAAATAACCATTTATTCTTAGGTTTCCCTATTTTGGAAGAAAACTTTTGTATTTTTCCTTAGAAACAGCCAGGGAATAGGATATAGGACTGATCCATTTTTTCTTCATGAGCCTCTCTTGAGTTTAAAATATATAGCAATGAATACTGTGTGTTCCACCATACTAAAAGGCCTTTTCTGAACACAAAACAAAGCATTTTCTGTAGCAGTGATTCCAAAGCGGAACACAGCTCACAAGCAAAATCAATTTACCGTGTTTCCCTGAAAATAATGCACTGTCTTATATTTTTAAAAACTCCGAAATATGCATGAGGTCTTATTTTCAGGGGATGTCCCATTTTTCCATGATGAAGAATACAGTACACATTTATTGCTGATACAGCGGATTGCCAGGGCAAGATTTAGGTGAGTGCCTTATTTTTTTTTTTTTTTGGGGGGGGGGGCTTATATTTTCAAGGTGGGGAAAAATAGGGGGGTGCCTTACTATATGAGGAGGTCCTATTTTCGGGAAAACAGGGGAGCTATATCTTCCTAACTGGAAGTTCAATGGTGAAAACTGGCTTATTCCATCTTGCCTTTGTTGTTTCAAAG
The DNA here is from genome assembly GCA_030440675.1 of Furcifer pardalis. Classification (NCBI taxonomy): domain Eukaryota; kingdom Metazoa; phylum Chordata; class Lepidosauria; order Squamata; family Chamaeleonidae; genus Furcifer; species Furcifer pardalis. The sequence continues at coordinate 68,529,948 of CP126892.1, forward strand.
TGGGCTTTTGAAACTGTTTTCTACCTCCTCTAAAACAGTGTGTGTGTGTGTGTGTGTGTGTGTGTGTGTGTGTGTGTGTGTGTGGTAAATCACATCACAGACCCTTAAGAGAAAAATAAAAATAAACAGGTGTAGTTAATAAATATAGAAATAATATCAAACAATTGGTTTTAGAATGTTCAGATAAAAGTAACCCAATGTCCTTAATATTATTCTAGTTGAGAATGAGAAATGTCATACTTCATGAAATTGTATAATTAAAACTCTTACATTATCTCCCTTCAAAACTAAAAAGTTCTTTTTTATCCTCCCTTCCCTACTTGATATAAGTTTTTAAGGCTCTCCACTGAAGACACACATCTGCATGACTTTTCTGTCTCCATGAGATTTGGAAGACAGGCCTCAGCTGATGTGAAATACTAGTCTCTTCTGTAAAATATAATTATTTTAGATCTGACAATTGAGTGTAATGAGTTTCATGGTATCTTCTCTGACTTCTTTATGATGAGATCATGAAAGTTAATGACAAGATGATAGTTTAAAAATGTTCTTTGTGCACCTGAGAAACAATTTGGCATAGATGCTAACATGAGAATCCAACAGACCTTGATTTGGTTATGGTACAGAATTCTTCTGTTCCTTACCTTCTTCCTCACAATACATTGGATCAAATGTCATACTTTCTCTTTTATGCTGTTTATGACAAATTTTTCTCATAGTAATTCCACAGAAATGTCAATTCTCATGTTATATATAGTTTGGTTTATGATCATTTTTTTAGTCCGATAACCCTTATTCTTTGGCCATTTGGGATCTTACATTAAAATTAAGTGAAATGATTTAGCATGATGGGAACAAAGTAATGTAAGCCTCAGCTTTGTGGGAATCCTCCTTTTCTTTTTGGAGGGCTTCTTTTAAGCCCTTCCCTTCCGGAAGGGCTTAAAAACCTGGCTGGCAGGACAAGTTTGGGGACCCGGGAACGTGGGTTCTCATACTAGGTGGCTTATTTAATGGATTGCCACCCCTGGATCTGAATGTGGGATTTGCGGGTCGTTCCTGTATTGTTTTTAACTTTTGATGACTTTTTTAACTCTTGTTGATTTTTTATTGATATAGATTGTTTTATGTTTTTATTTCTTGTAAGCCGCTCAGAGTCGGGTCCTCCCGATTGGGGCGGGGTAACAAATGTAATAAATAAATAAATAATAAATAATAAATAAAATTCTGTGACTATAAGAAAACATTTGGCAGATCTTGCTTTTCAGACTGGACTGGCTTCAGTTTAGCCTCTCACATAAATCCTTGCCTACATAAACTATAGTTTCAAATTGTCTTGCTCAGGACAAATATTCATTGAATTAAAAAAAAAATAGATTGTGAAGTACTGATGATACAACAAGCTTCAGAAATTTATGACAGCATGGCTGTCATAAATGCAGCATTTTCAGCTCTTTTCACAGCTTCCAGTGGTGGGAGTGAGGGCGATACATTTTCAGCTGCTTTTGCCACTTCCACTGCTTATGGTAGGGGCAATGGTGGGAGCAAGGGTGGCATGCCACATGCAATGGTGCCATGGGCTGGGTCCAGCCCATGGGCAGTAGGTTGTGAACCTCTGAACTAGGGCATGAAAGTTGAATTGAAGGTCCTCCCCCAGAAAAGCTATCAACAAATTTCAAGGGAAATGAAATATTTTAAAACTTTCTCAGAAAAGGGAAGTTGGTGCTTAATCCTGGTCAATTTATTGTACTAAATCAAGTATTGGAATTATTGAGTTTGTTTGGTAATGGAAGCTGGGGTACACGGAAAGTGTCTCCTTGAAGAGTGTGGCATTTTTAAAACCACAATTGGGTGTACCCCAGGCAGTGGCAACCTTGTTGTGCTACGCAATCTTTCTCACTCTAGATCAGGCAAAGAGAACTGCAGAATGAACTCACCAAAAGGTTCCTTCATTTTGGCAATTTCATGTCTGGCCCAGACATGGAAGAAGAAGAATGTGAAAGGAACTATGGAATGAATTCACCAAAAGATGGCTTTGTAGTTTCAAGTCTGACCTAGACGTGAAAGAATAATAGTAACAGAAGCTTACTAAGTTCAAAATTAGACCGCACAGTGACTTTAAATATATAACTAATGTGCCATTCCCATGGAAACAAAGACATTTTAAGCAAAATGGTTTCCAATTAACAACTTAGGCTTTCATAAATATCAAAAATTGTGGATCAAAAAAATCTCATTCTGTGACAGAAGATTCAAGTAACAGGGATATTTACTGAAAATTACTGCCACTATTTCAGAAATGTAATTGTGTGAGTTCATTCTAAACAACTTCAAATACAGTTGAAAAATAATGATTTAATTAACAAAAGTAGAAGTGCTTAACACACTATTATTTTAATAGTTTTTGGGGACAATATTCATCTCTCCACCCTTGCTGAGATGCTGTAAATCCTGTTATCTTGATCACCATCACACTTCCCTTCTGTTTTAACAAGCCACATTGCTAACAAGGTAACAATTTACCATAACCAATTACATGTAGATAGGATGACAGAGCATTGTAAAAGGAATATGCATTGACAAGTGAAAATTGGGTTTTTAATAATAAATGCATCAGAGAAGTCATTGAGAGGATGGGAGACCGAAGTGAAGGCAATTTCACAAGTGGTACCTGAAATTTACATATTAATGATACCCCTTTCAAATTCCTGGTTTGCCATGTTACTTGAAATTCTGCCCCCACCGAAAATAATGATATTCTTTTAAATAGGTTCTATCCAAGTATTGATCCTATTATGGAAACTTCAAAGACTCCAAAATTCAACAGACAGCATCCAAGAGACAAAAGGGGAAAACACAATGAATGTTCTAAATATATTACCAGCACAGTTACACTTCATGCTGCTGCTGAACCGCCTGTGTCCCTATTTTCTATGGAAATGTATGTGCTTATAAATATATATGTTGCTAAAGACTGAATCTAGATGCACTAGCTTTTACATATATATATAATTCTACAAACTCTGTTTACTTTACAGAGGAGACACTACCAGAAAAAGTCCTGTCAGTCTTCTACTACTGAGGATTTTAGAGTATTAGACCGGAACTCAAAAGATCTTAGAACAAGTCCAATTGATTGGGTGAACAATGGTCAATCACATTCTTTAAGCCTAATGTGGCTCATAAGGGTTTTGTGTGCTGTGTGGTTTAAGACGGTCAGAAGAGAATTCTGTATATGATGCCTTGAGCTCACTGCAAGAAAGATGTGATAGAAATGCAGCTAACTAATTAACATGCATACTCTTTATATGTGTGTAAGAGAGAGAATATGTGAAGCACAGTCATGTACAATAAGACTGACACAGAAGGAGGGAACCCACAGACACAGAGTAGAATCGAGTATACAGCAGGGGTTTCCAACCTTTTCAAGCCAGGGACCAGGTCACACTCTCTCAGTTAGCTTTGAGGGCCAGATGGCCATTTTATTTATTTATTTTATTTAGTCAGATTTAATATCCCACCCTAATCAGGTGAACCTGACTCTGGGCGGCTTACAAACATCGGTGTTAAAAAACACAAATCGACAATACAGAATCCTCTAAGTGTAAAACAAGCTGAGTAATCCCTCATACCCAGGCATATTACAATTTAGTTTAAACATTAATTTAAAAATTCTGACTATAATCTACAGAATAATAAAAAGAATTTAAAACTTTCAGACTTAAAAAGTTAAAAAGATTAAAACAACGAGAAACAAGAAGGGTGGCTGTCCGATCAGATCAGCCACCCAACATGGGATCCCCTATCCCTGGATCCCCAAATTTGCCCTGCCAGCCAGGTTTTTAGGCCCTTCCGGAAGGGCAGGAGCTCTGTCTGTAAGCGTAGTTTCGTTGGCAGGAGGTTCCAAAGGGCCGGGGCGGACACAGAGAAGGCCCACCTCCTAGTGCAAGAGAGATGCGCCTCTCTAGCTGATGGTATGATAAGAGAGCCTCTCCGATCTGCCCTGGTGGGACGGACCGTTGTTCTTGGGGTGAAGTGGTCTCTTAAGTATCCTGGCCCACTACCATATAGGGCTTTAAAGGTAATAACCAGCACCTTGAATTGCACCCAGAGACATACTGACAACCAATGCAGCTGCAGAAGCAGAGGTGAGGCACGAGCATAATGCCCGCACCCCATCACCACCCGAGCCGCTGCATTCTGGACCAGCTGCAGTCTCCGAATGGTCATCAAGGGCAGCCCCATGTAGAGCGCATTACAATAATCAAGTCTGGAGGTGACCAAAGCATGTGTGACCATGAGCAAGGCGTCCCGATCTAGGAGTGGGCGTAACTGGTGTATTACACGAAGTTGTGCAAAAGCCCTCCTGGCCACGGCTGCCACTTGCTCTTTGAACAGTAGTCGTGAGTCCAGGAGGACCCCCAGATTAGGCACCGGGTCTGTTTGGGGCAGGAATGCCCCATCCAGAACCAAAGCTGGCAACTCCCGTGATTTTTCCCTGCCTGCACGATGGGGGTGGCCATTTTGTCCCAAAAGCTTAATAGGGGTGGCCATTTTGTTTCTTAAATGCCCGTGGAGGGGTGAGGGGCACATGAAATGGTGCCATGGGCTGTAAACCAGTATCAGTGGAAGCCATACAAGGAAACCTTCAAAATAACTGAACTTAAAAATCAGAGGTAATGTCCCAAACCATAGCTAAAACACAGACTTCAGAAACCCTTTCTTTTGGTAATATATACATTTATTTATTATACCTCTATCTTGCTTTTCCTCCAGTGAGCTCCAGTTAGCATCTGTGCATTTTCTCTGCTGTATTTTATCCTGACAACTTTTTGAGTATGCCTGGCTAAGGGAATATGATTGGCTCAAGACAACCCATGAGCACCAGGTCTCACAGGGACTGAAACCTGGATCTCTCAACAAGGTGCCGTCATATACTGTAACCACTACATTACTGTTAGGAAGAAGCTCAGGAGCCTCTTGGCCTTCTTCCACGTCTCCATTTCTCATAATACTTTCCTCAGTATTAACAGAACAAGTTAAACAGTGAAGAGGGTTCCTCTTCAATCACTCATTGGCCGGTATTCAATATGCTGGCCCATTGTAAATTAGTTAAGTGTTACACCCAATGATAAGGAATTATACTATCAATTTGAACAACTGGTTGTGCATCTTTGGCATCACCAACTACTCAACACAGACTTTGGCCTCAGCTGTAGTGCAACTAAATGCTGTGTAGGATTTAGTTGTACAATGGGATTTTGACCTTGGCAGTCATTATTGCAGTTCAACATAGAAAGGACCTGTGTTTGGCATTATAGTAAGTATGAATGACCTAAAAGTTCAAGTTTCTTATTCTGGATTCAGAAGAGCAACATTTTAAATGAATGAAAAATATACAGGCACAACCATAATGAGGTTTCCTGCAAGAAGCTACAAGAAATTTTGCTTTGGTGTCTCACTTCATCAAGTCCACATCACTTCACAAGATGTGGTGTATGTGGGCTGAGGATTTTAAGCTCAGTTGTCTCAGTCAATGTTAATGTCTTGTTATTTACAAATTAGCTTGCTTTGTTTTCTGATTGGTCTTTGGAAACTTTGGGGAAAAGGTGGCCTTTAAATAAAGCAAGCAAAGAAATAAAGAAATGTGGGCTTCATTTGCAGATCTTCTTTCTCGGACACTAAATTACACCTCTGTCAAATAAAGGTGGCTTAATGATAAGTTATCTGTAAGATTTAATTAAAAATCTATGAAGCATATTCTTTTAAAACAAATCCTTTCATATTTGTTCATTACTGTCACCCTCACTGGGCACGAGGGATAGGAAACTGTATTGGTCCCAGAGATCATATTCTCTCCAGGTATCAATCTGGCTGGCTAGTTAATATCCTCAGCTGCAAGGGGGCTCTACCTTTGAGCACCAACCCCTCTCCTAATATCATTTATTTTCTATTTCTCTGACCAGTGAGGTTCACAGAGGTTTCCATGACAAAAGTCCTTTTGCATGTCCCTTTCCAATAAATTGGATAATCAAATACATGCAGAGATAACAGGCAGATTTTCCCTGCCCAGCTCTCTTTCCCAATTGGGAGGATGAACTGAGCTGTGTGGAATCCCTCTGTCATCTTTGTTCAATGCTGTTCAGAACAGATTTGAATTGGCAGTTGTGTGTGTTTGTACTTCAGTCGCTGATCCCAATTACAGATATATGTAATATGAAGCAAATCTTAGCAGTGGAAATATGGTCTTATCAGTAACTAACAGGGTGAATTGGGCAGTAGGCGGTGACAGTTCTTATTCCAAGGTTTGCTATGCATAATTTGTATTTCCAGCTGGGATTCAATTATACAAGCACAAAATATACAAGGATCAAATCTGTTCTGAATGGTCCATGAATTCCTGTTTTGCAGTTTGAAGGACATAAAAGAAGACCTGTTCTTCCTTCACCACAGGTTGCTGCTTGTATGTATTTCAAACTGAATAATCATGACTTATACCCTGTGTGATTCATAATCCGACATAGACATAACTTTGGCACCATGTCAAGGCAAACTTATTTATTAGAGCCATTGGGGGTTGAAGATTGTGGCCCACATAGATTTTAGTCCAAGAGTTTTAATGTTTTAATATATTTTTTAAAAAAATGCTACTTGCATTTCAATTAAAAACTTATACTTTAAAATTGCTTTATAACCCACCCTGAAATCCTGTGATATAGAGTGGACTACAATTGTTGAAATGGATATTTTTTTTTAAAAAAAAAGAATGCTACTTTTCTTTACATGTTACTGTATACCAGCCTTCATACTTGGTGTCTCCACCTGTTCTGTTTAAATTTATTATGCCTTTTGCAGTAATTGGATTTTGCGGGCAAATGTGGATTGTTCTATTAAAGTGATTGAATCATGCTATCAAAACTTAATTTACAATGACAGCATTTTTATAAAACATTACTTGCCTTTTTCTATAGATTTACAGATAAAACAATCCTTGTATGTGTTAGTTAATTATGTTGACTGATCTTAAACTGACAGAATAAATGCAGCGAAGCTTCAAAGAACAATTCAGTTCTGCTTCTTTTATTGAGTATAACTAAAGGCCATCACAATGACACAAGGCAAGTACAACAAGATATCACATAAATAATCATCTTGTCTGGACATTAGAAAGAAGTCTAAATACATCTTTCCTGTTTCAATCCACTATGTAGGGCAAAAACAAGGCATCACTTGTTGCAAAATAAAGCCTTACTGACACATGTAATCTTCAGGAATATATCTTTTGGGAAGTCTGAAAGTGAACACAGCAGTAAGAGTAGTGATGAATGAGAATTTTGTTTGTTTTATTTTTTCTATGAAATTTTCAAAAACTGTCATATTAAAATGTCAGTTTAAATATCAATATAAAAAAATCTGAAACTGACGTATTCATTCAGCTAGGCTACAGATGCAGGTTCGTGCCTATTTAGTCCTTACAACTGGGAACAGCGAACTTCTACATTCTGCTCTTTATTGTATTGTTGAGGATTCTGAAGAGTTTGAAGGCACTCTCAATACTCTTAAGTGAGAAACATGTTTGGCATCAACTGCACAATTTGTTTACAACTGAGAAGACTGCTGCTTTGTTTTTCAGATATTTAAGAGTTGGATGGATTGTTCTCATTCTTCCTAACAGTCACTCCTCCTGTCTTTTTATATTATATGTTCCTTTCAATGAGATGTGAGGTATCTCACAAGGCTTTCAGATCCCTTGTCAAGTAGTTGAGATAGCTTAAATAAGTGACACAAGGAATTTAACAAGTATTCTTCACAGCCTTAAGCCATGCCCATGGCTTTGATTGCTTACCTCTCAAAATCTGGATTTGAGTTTGTGGCTAAAACTAAATGTTCCAGTAAAAATTAATTTGCAGTGACTCCTGTTGTAATCCATGACATCAACCTCTACTGAAGTTCAAATATTGTCTGATCAAATTCTTTTTGCTTCAGTTTTTACAGCTATATTGCAGTATTAGGTAGTAAAGGACTGATTGTGCTGACCTACCCCAGTGGGCAGGATCATCACACAGCGTCACTGCACGGAGAGTCCTGGTAGCATTCTAGTCAAGGAGAATCCAAATAGCAAAGTCCAAAGAGCACGCCAAAGTCTGGTTATTGGTAGTTCAAGTGTATGTCTAGTTTAAATATATCCAGAGGTACTGTCAGGGTTGGCAGAGAAGTCAGGATCATGACAGGCAATCACAAGAGGTATCCGAAATCAAGCAGGGTGTAGGTCTTTTCACAGAGGAATTGTACCAAGGCTTGACTGCTGGAACAAGCTTGCTTAAGACCCTCCCAGCTAATGGGTATCAGCTGGGAGCCTTCTCTGATAACGAGCTCTAGCTTTCTTGTGTCCCAGCTGAAGATCCTTTCAGCACTGTTCCCTGGCTAAGGGCTAACCACTGTCAGAGTCAGACCTCCAGTCTGACTAGTCATCTGCCTAGGAAGTCAGAGTTGAGCCAGAAGCAAGCTGAGGTTCCTGGTTCAAGACATTTTCTGGTTCAGGTGCAGGCAGAACTGGGCTAGCATAGGAAGTGCCTCCTGATCCAGGTTATCTTCAGAGTCTGATGAGGGCTGGATCACAACATTGCCCCCTTTTCTCCACCTGTTGCCTACCTATCTCTTGCCTACCTCTCCTATTTGCCAACTCCTCAGTCCTCCCTCTACTGTCATTGTTTGGTTTTATTTGTTTCCCTTTGTGCATCTGTTCACCCTAAGAATGAATTATTCCATTTTCAAAAGAACACTGTAATTAAATCTGAACATTTCAAAATGCACATAAATACTTCTTAAAAGAGAGATGGGTAGGAGAGGAGCATGATAATCCCATCAAGTGAAATTGCACCTAGACTTTGACATGCCCAAAACAATGGTGTCCATGCTAGTTTGAAATGAAGAAAAATACCACTGCAGTTTGGTGGTGTGTTACAAGCAGGTTTGTACCTTTTTCAGTTAACTCACAGCAAATATAGTTTCTCAAGTGTACTGCAAACATATATTTCAGCCTGTGTATTCAACTGCAGCAGCTTCTATTTTTTTTTCTGAGAAGTTCCTGATCTCTAACACATGTAAGTCAGGCAGGTAAAAAACATACTCTTCCCCATGCTGGTAGCAGATGTACATATTGGATGTGGCTGGTGAGAATAAATGAATAAAATCAGTTTGGTTTGTGTGAAAAAAAATACTAAAATTATCAAATCACATATTTTAGCCAAAAAGAATGTGAGACATTTCTAAAAAAGGAAAGCATGAGAAAGTGAAACAAGGTTCCCTCCCCCCCCCCCCAATCACTAGATAAAAAAGCTCTGCTCCATAAACAGAAATCTGGCATTGTATGATTAAGCTGGGCACATGGAAAAGAGGCTAGGGCTCATCACTTTCAGCAGATGTGAGAAAGAGAGAATTTCTGCACAGGTAGCTTGCCTGACAAGTGTAGTACTGGGACAGAAAGTCTGTTCTACATGGGTAGGCTACTTAAATGATTTAGGAGGCAGATAAGACTTCTAAATTGAACAAAGTCTACTCATGCAAAGCAGAGGACAAAGCAAAATGAATATTGTCACTGGTTTACTCCCCCATCCCAACACACTATCTTTGCTTGCCAAACTGTAGCTGCCCAAGAGAAAAATGAACAAACAAAAAATCCAAGGATATTCAGATCTGGCAGCTGCTATTGCTGATATTCAGCATTAACATTTTTCTCTTTTCAGCATAGTTCCACTCTAGAATGAAAACTATCATTAAGCTAGCTAAATTCTCACAGCAGCCCTTGTCCTATCTGTTTCTGACCTGTGCTGCCCCCTAAATAACATACAAAACATCTGTAGCCTCATGATAACCATGATGAGCTTGAAACAATTTGCTGAAAGAAAGAACAAGCCATTTTCCTTCCAACACCATAGGCAGTGCTGGATGGAATGGGAAATGAACCTTAAAGCAGTGTGAGTGATGTCACTGCCCCCCCCCCCAATGAGATAGCAGTCTGATTAAGGCAACTAGGACAAAGCATGTGGCGCACACACTTCTATACCACAACTCTTTGTTTTCTAGCTCTCACCATTGGCCAGGTTGGTTGGATTTATTTATTTATTATTAATTTCATTTATACTCTGCCCATCTGGGATATTTTCCCTCTTTGGGCGGCTTACAACACAATAATAACAACAATAAAAATATTTACAATAATAAAAAAAGATGAAGACCAATTGAATTTAAAACAAATTTATTTTTAATATTGCCACTGGTTTATTCCCCATCCCAACACACTATCTTTGCTTGTAAAAAATGTTCCTGCCCAAGAGAAAAATGAACAAATAATGTAATATGTAATTTTAAAAAATGTGTGTCTGTTTTTAGTGTGTGAATTTGTGCTGTTAGGCAGCCAAAGTAGGAAAATCTCCTAGATGGGCAGGGTATAAATAAATAAATAAATAAATAAAAGCAAAATAGCAAAATTACACCCACACATTAAGAAAAAAATGCCAGAAATGACAACAAAAACTATTGGCAATGAAAAAAAATATTGTCCAGAAATACTGGGATGGCTGCAGATTCCCCCTGTCATTCTATGTCTCATACCTTGTTCAGTTGCTGAGTTTAGATGGAGATTATCCTATTGATTGGCATGTAAGGAACACTACCTACTGTACATTTATCACTAAATATTGGTTTAAAACAGGAATGGGCAGTTTATGTTGTTGTACAGAAAAATCACTATTCAGTCTGATAACATCTGAGTAGCTGTTCATTCCTAGTTGTTCATGCCTTGTTTGTACAGGCTTGACCACTTGGTTTTGCAATAAGTAAATCTCCCGTAACAAAATATTCATTTTGCTATGTCCTTCTCTTTGAAGTCTCATGGTCCAAATATGACAACATTTGTGAGTGTCAGACAATTCAGATAAAAAAGTAATTGAAGTGATATGAAATTCTCCTCCATGCTTACTCTGAAGTACATGAAAGAACATTTGTGGCATAGAATACAGTTCATAATAAAAAATTTTGTTGTTGTTCAGTCGCACAGTCGATTCCGACCCTCTGCGACCCCATGGACCACTGTCCTCCAGGCACTCCTGTCCTCCACCATCCCCCTCAACTCGCTCAGCTCTGTGCCCATTATCTCCACAATACCATCTAGCCATCTCATCTTGGGCCGTCCCCTTCTTCTTTTGCCCTCAACCCCTCCAAGCATCAGGGCTTTCTCAAGTGAATCCTCTCTTCTCATTTGATGTCCAAAGTACTTTAGCTTCATCTTTATTATTTGACCTTCTAAGGAGCAGTCAGGTTTGATTTCTTCTAAGATTGACCTATTTGTTCTCCTCGCTGTCCAGGGTACTCTCAAAACTCTCCTCCAACACCACATCTCAAAGGCGTCTATTTTTCTGCGCTCCGCTTTCCTAATGGTCCAGCTCTCACAACCATACATTGCCACAGGGAATACCATTGCTCTGACTATGCGAATCTTTGTTTGCAATTTAATGTCTCTACTTTTCACTATGCTCCCCAGGTTTCTCATCGCTTGCCTCCCGAGAATCAGTCGCCTTTTTATTTCATGGCTGCAATCACCATCTGCAGTGAGCTTTGATCCTAGGAAAGTAAAATCTGTAACTGCCTCTACTTCTTCCCCATCTATTTTCCAGGGACTGATAGGGCCTGTTGCCATGATCTTGGTTTTCTTGATATTTAGTCTCAAGCCAGCTTTTTCACTCTCTTCTTTTAACCTAATCAGGAGCTTCTTTAGATCCTCCTCACTTTCCGCCATAATAAATTACAGGACACAAATTATTTGCAAAAATACCACATGCAGTATATCAGGAGCACAGAACCCATCTGATTTGAGACATGGATTCTTCTCTTGTTTTAAACACTGAAAATTAGAAGAAATGCCACTAAAAGCATTGCTTAGGAAAAAAGAAGACTAGAATCACTGGGAAATCCAGTTCTGAATTTCTTTATACATGAACACAAGAGGCCAGGAAGATTCCTTTGTAAAGATATGCATTTTAATTTGGCTTCACATTCAGCAAATGCAGATAGAGTGCTGTGAGGCAGGAATTTATAATACATAATTGCAATACTTCTGAAATAATCCTTTAAAAAACCCTTCAGGATGTCATCCTCAGAGAACAAGGCATAATGAACACAAAATGCACATAGGAGTGTGTTTACATATTGTCAGTGATAAAGATGATAATCGCTTCAAGACAAAGCGAAATGTCAGATGAAAGAAGCCTATAGAACATAGCCTGAGGTTGTTCCTGAGGCCAGTCAGACAGCAGAGGTACACCTGCAAGATTTGTATTTAATGAAGCTCCTGTTCAAGTCTACAATGAATATTGAAGAATCCCAAGAGACACTTTAACTATTCAACAGTGCTGCATAAATGCTCTAATAAGTGTTTTAGGTATGTATCGCTGTGTGTGTACATGCAAGTAGAATGGAAAGAAATATCTTTTCAATGTACACAAAGACACATTCATACAATTTGAATGCTGAGGGGTGAAGATCTTAGCTAAAGATTAGGAAAAGGTAAAGGTATCCTTGCTAGAAAGCCAGTCATGTCTGACTCGAGGGGGTGGTGCTCTTCTCTGTTTACAGCCAAAGAGCCAGCACTGTCTTCATCTGTAGACATTTCCATGGCCATGTAGCAGGCATGACTAGATGCTAGAGCACTTGAAACACTGTTACCTTTCCCACAAAACTGTACCTATATATCTACTTGCAATTTCTTGCTTTCAAACTGCTAGGTTGGCAGAAGCTGGGACAGATGATGGGAGCTTACTCTGTCATGCAGTACTTGGATCTTGAACTGCTGACCAGCTGACCTGGTTGCCATGCTCAGAGTCTTGACCACTAAGCCCTGACAGCTAAAGATTACTTTACTCTTATCCTTCCAGACGATAGGAGGGATAACAAATTTATTTTCATTTTGGCCTAGCTTTCTTTGCTGCATCTGGAAATCTGTAAGGCAGTGCTTTCAAACTGAAAAAAACTAAATATCTATGCTGCTGGAAAATAAAACATAAGGGATCACAAAGCAGTTAAAACAAGATTTCAGAGTTTTTGCTCCTTCTAAAAATATAGGAGTGTTCTATTCCCAAATTATCCCTAACCATTTATATTCCAGTACACACATATCTAGAAAAATAGCCTAGCTTCTAGTTTTAGCTATTTCCATCATTGGATACAAAGGCAAAAAGTGCAGCCTTGTTCACCTCACCAAAAGGCATTTCTTGACATTCTCAACAGAATCCTTCCTTTGGCAAAGAGGATACAGTAATACTCCGGATAACGATTGCATCGCATAACGCTAGAATCGGATAACGATTCTGGATAACAATTCTTTAGCGTTATCCGAGGCAATTGTCGAGTGGGATGTGTGGATTGGGTAGAACATCTACCCAATCCACACATACCCCAGTGATGGATCGCTGCAACTGAACTAGGGTTGGGGAGAAAGGCACTCACTCCCGTGCGCCTTTCTCCCCGACCCTAGTGTACTCACAAGAATCACTGTGCTTAGGGGTGGATTTGGCTATCCAATCCACCCCCCAAGCACAGCTATCCTTGCCAGTGCAAAAGGGAGGGGAGAAAGGCGCTCACTCCGTGTGCAGGAACAAGCGCCTTTTTCCCTGTCCCTTTTGCATTGGCAAGGATTGCTGTGCTTGGGGGGTGGATTTGTCTACCCAATCCACCCCCCAAGCGCTGTGATTTTGCTGTGCTTGGGGAGTGGATTGGGTAGCCAAATCCACCCCCCAAGCACAGCAATGACTTCAGGGACAAACCGCAAAGTTTGTCCCTGAAGTCAGGGCTTTTTTTTTTAGTGTTGTTCAATGCATGCATTGGACAACACTAAAAATCGGGTAACGTCATGACTTGTGGAACCAAGTCATAACGTTGTTCGAGGTTTGACTGTATTATGTTCTAAACTGGGAAAAATATTGTATTTACTAGAATTTGCTCAATTGTACGAATTGCCTCAAACTAGGGTGACTGCTGTTTGAGAAATTTAAGGCACTGAATTAATTCTCTGCAAAAGTCTTACCAATTAACTCATCTTTCAGTGGATGCATGTTATTTGCTTCTCAAAGGGGAAAGAACAGTAAAGTTATTTTGTGCAAATTACAGAGGCCTTCAAAGGGAAAAAGTGAGCTCTTCATCTGGCTAGACTATAGGAAACAGGTTTGAGCATAACACTTTTTAATTAACATGGGAGAAAAGACCTATGGAGATGGCTATTGATCTCAGAATTGTATTGGAGTGTAATGATGAGAAAAACCGTCCCAAATGCATATTCACATTCTTTCTTTAGACTTCTCATCTTTTCTAAAATACGGAAGCTTTGCTTGTGCTGACAAACTTCTTTTTTTTTTAATCAGGTTTTTGTTCTCCTGACCTATTAATTATTACCTCTTCTCTGGGTTCCTTATATTGCACGGTGATCCAGTTTCCCTACAATGCTGACGAGTACTCAACTAGCAGTAAGAGCTTCATGGCAAACTTCCTGCCTAGATTTTACTTTCACCATTAGGTTGGAGTTTGCTGGGTGTATGCAATTGAAACCATGTGACTGGCCACTGACTGAGAAACAAAATAGAAGACTAAGTGGAACTGAGCCAGCAAAGTTCTTTGTACTATGCTACATGTATATTTTTCTTAAATTGTACCTGACTTAGATGATGATGCTGACTCACACCTTGAAAAAAGACATTAGAAATGCATTCCACAGCTTCACTATATTTGAAATGATAACACAATGGCTGCTTGTATGGTCAGGTCCTTCTTCTTTCATGTCCCAATCAAACCCTGGGTTGCCAAAATAAAGCCACTTTCTTGGCTTTGTCGTTGGCCAAACTTAAGTCCTCATCTGTGCATGTTTCTAGCAGTAATTGGCAGACTAGTAAATGACCTGTATTCTGTACCTCTCCACATACACACAGTGTGTTATTGTCCACCAGCAGCCCCTACTTGAGCATGTTGGTCTTGCATTTAGGGACTCCAACCCTCAGCCTATTCAGTGTCTTCCAAGTGATGTATGGGAGGTTGAGTTACTCAGCTATATCCTTCTTTAATGTTGTTTCTTTTCCAGTGAGCTCCTTCCTCCAACTTCTAATTTGGTTTTACTCTTGTATACCTTCAAGAATGTTTGTTGTTGCCAAAAAGTTCTGCCTGGATCTGAGCTGGCAGACATGAGGTTCATATCTGTTCAGCTTTAAAAGTGTGAATTAAATAAGTAGGACATCCGCTCACTTTGAAGATCAGGGCCTGTGGGTTGCTTTTGTGTTGCTGTGTTCAGAAATGTCAATCTTTATCACTTCTGGCCACATGATTGCATCCCCCCTCTTTCTTTTTTCTCCTTACCTAACTGTATATACCATTGCTGGTTTTCAATCTGTCAGCATGGCTGCCTTTAAATATGTTGCTTGGCTAGAATGAGAGCCATATTATTAACAAGATGATTTATTCCACTGGAGAGCAAGGACAAAATTCAGTACCACCTATGATTTCAATCCCCTCTCTCAGTTTTGATTCCTGAATTTTTTAAATTAATATTTGATTTTTTTAATGAATGCATAATAACCAAACAGTAGCACTAAATTGATGGCCATTATGTTCACAGACAACACTGAAGTCCCCAATCTGTCAATTTCTCCATTTTTAAAATACAGTTGAATGACATACTGCTGATAAAAATAAATACGTTATGACAGGCAAAGAAATATGACTTGAGGGTGTCAGTTGTGAAATGAATAACATACTGGTCTTCCATCAGAGCTGTTAAAAGTAAAATGCCATTTTAAACTATAAACCTTTTAAGCAACACAGCAGAGTTAGGGTTTAAAATTAAAGCGTGTAGGCTATAACTTCAGGGTTTTGTATAAATTCAGGGCTTTATAATATTTATGTCATATAATTAAAATTTCATAAAAGTTTGTCAATATCTGACTTTATGAATCATTTGTAGATTGTGGCTATGATTTTGTAATAGATTATATTGCATCTTTCTCACCTAAATAAATGCCCACTCATCTGCTGAATATGAAACATCTAATGATTGTTTCAGTCACACTTTAAAAAGCCTTCATATGCTTCATCACCATCATCATCGCAAGCACCACTACCATCTTTTAAACAATTGCATTTCACCTACCATGATACTATTTTTCTGCAGAAGACAACGAAAGAGCTATTTTGCAGATTAGAGTTCAGAGCTCCTTCCAATAGCACAATCCTATATTTGTGTTCTTGAAACTTTGACTGATGGTGTTTGATGTTAGTAAATAAATATTTACATTCTCCAACCAGAGGTTGGGCATCTTTATAGCTATCATGACATGGAAGCTCCAAGCAATAACATTGTGGTGCATCCAAATAAGTCTCCTATGGTCAGCTTCCTGAACTCATCTTCTTATATCTTTTACTTGGAATAATCAACTGTTACCCATCTTTACTTTTTGATTTCTCACTACCTGATTGAACTATTCTAGTTTGATGTGTAATATGTGTTTTATGATTTCTTGGTCTTTATTCACTTTTATGCTTCCTTATCGGTCATCCTCTTGTTCCAGAACATTTTTGCATCTTATAAATAACATTTCACATGTTTCTACCTTTTTTTTAATAATTGCCATGATCCAATTTTATAGTCCATGATTAATGTCATAAAGAACCAAGAATATATAGCTTAGAGCAATGTACCTTCACAAAGGTATAATTATTTCTGTCAAATATAAGGAAGTACCATTTATATTTTAACTATCTGAGTATGCAATTTTATGCATACTTCCATAGGCCCCTCCTCAACAAGAATATATGCACTTGATTAAGTAGTTTAATTTCCATGCCTTTTGGGTTTTGTTTTCTGTTGTTTTTTTCCCATTAATTGGAAGTGAACTACAGTGATGATAGGATTATGATTGGAATATACATCACTTACAGGACACAGTTTCACCGCCTTTCATAAGTATGAATCAAGACAAAGTGGGGATTGTAATTCAACCAGTATACCTTTAAAATATGGCAGTAACTGCTGTGAGCAAACAAAAGTGGAGTAGATTGGAACATTTTCCAATCAAAAGACCCCAATGTATTTAACTCAGGAAATGACAAATTCAGAAGAAAATGAGTGGCTCTGATTCTAAGGTAAGATGTAGGACAGACAGGTAGGGTCCATAATAAAAAGTCTGAACAAGTTGTATCAGTTGGACCTCTTGAAAAATCTATCAACATGCAGGTCTTTATGCAAGTATCCTTGAGGGAATTAATCATGCACGAAAATCAGTTATGTTAGTAGTCATAGGTGACTGGAATGCAGATGTAAGGAACCAAGAAACACCAAATATTGTTGGGAGATTTGTCTTGAGGGTCAGTCAGAAATGAAGCAGGAAAACAATTCACATAGTTCTGTGAAACCAACAACCTGTTTATCACAAACATATGCTTCAAGCAACAAAGCAGATAATTGTACATGTGGATATCACCAGATAAAGAATATAGTGTTGCAAAATTGTAAATAGAAGATGGAATCTGTATTGTCTTTGCCGTAACAAAAGCAGACTGGGTAACCACAAATTGCTAATCTCAAACATAAAATTTGAGAAAGAATACATATTTGCAAATTATAATTGAAACAACATTTCTAATGAATCTAATGTCCTCAGGAACAACAGATTTGCCTTAATAAACTCAATTGACTATGAACCAGAGAAACCATGGATTGAAACAAAAATTAGAATTATGGAAGAATTCAAAATGAATGTGTGTGTGTGTGTGTTTTTTTTTTTTAAGGGCAGGTGGAAATCTTCAAAAGACACTTTGAGCCCTTGCTCTGGCTTCACAGTGTGTGGGATTCTTACCCACTAAAACCACCTCCCATTACGCCCTGCCACCCCACGGGACCGCCGTCAGGCATTACTTCATGGGGGGCAAAATGGCTATTAAAAAACCCTCCTCCAATTTGGCTCCTAGCCCTCCTTCTCCTCTATATCTCTGGCTGCCCTCTTCGCAGTCTCTCCACACGTCTAAGTTCCAAGATGACCCCGGCTGCATAATTGGACACCGCGACCCAGGTAGTCTCCCTACTCAACATCTCACTGATGATATCTTCTGGAGACAGCTGTTGTCGAAAATGCCTCTGTAGAATTTCCCGTTCTGCATCAAAGCGTGTGTGTGTGTGTGTGTGTGTGTGTGTGTGTGTGTGTGTGTGTGTGTGTGTGTGTGTGTGTGTGTGTGTGTGTGTGTGTGTGTGTGCTGTAAAGCAAACATTTTTCTGCTTGACCTTTACCCTTCATGGCTCCTAAAAGAAGCCAAGGAGATTACTATGGAATGGCTACACATATTATCAATGTATTTCTTCAGGACAGATATTTGCCTCCCCATTTAAAATGCCATTATAAAGTCCATAGTCCATTATAAAGTCCAGATAGTCTAGATCAGTGGTTCCCAACATGGGGCCTAAACTCCACAGTGAGACTTCAATTCCCAGAAGACTAAGTCAGTACATTGGTTGATCAGTGCTTTGGGGAATTCAATTAAGCTTCTGGGAATTGAAGTCCAAAAACTAAAGGTTGGGGAAACACTGGTCTAGGTCCATTTCAATCAGAGTTTAGGCTGTACTAAAGAACCAAACCCTTTTGGTTGCCCTGTATAACAGGCTCTTGAGGGGAGCAGACATGATATTTCTGTGGCCTTTTCTACCATCGACCACAGTATTCTTTCTGAGACAGCTTTTGACTTTGGGATGCAAGATGCTATTTTTCAGTGGTTTCAGTCCTTCCTTGAGGGCTGCTCTCAGGTAGTACAGCTTGAGGAGATGATATTCCCCCCTTTATAACTTTGTTATATTAAGAGATTAATAATTTGTTGTTGTTGTTGTTCAGTCACACAGCTGAGTCTGACCCTTTGCAATTAATATAGGTGGTCTTGAATAAACTCAGCAACAATCTAGGGTGTTTTAAAGTCTTTGGTATTCTTAAGGATGGCAAAATGTTGAGATGATGCTGTAACTTCCACAAATGTGTTTTGATTGAATTGATACAAGAATGTTGCATTCAACCCTCATTTCACTAGCTATACTTTTCACATCTAAGTGCATTACAAACAAATACACTGGGGGGAGGTCTGCCTCCTTAATTTTAATTTTTAGCAGGTACACTAACCTGATATTCTAATGGTAGTGTGATTTCTGGCCTCTCCAGCCTCTGTGACCATTGGGAATCAGAGTTCTTCCTCCACTCATTTTGCCATTGGGGCCAATATGATAATTTTCAATGGCATTTCCTCCACTGAGGGGACCATCACCCCACCTAAAGGGGATAATCTGCCCGTAGCCATTGCCCCATTTAGGGAATCGAGTTATTTACTGCTGCCCAACACTCAGCATTGAGTTGCTAGCTGTACAGTCTACTCTATTGCCGTAGCAGGGGTTCTGGCCATGCCAGATGGACTGGCTGTGAAGGTGCACTTTGATAATATCCTCAAGGCTGTGGCAGTCCATTGCAGTCCCGGTGTTAAACCCTGCATGTCTCATTTCTTATCTGCCACAGGAGATTGCTCCGTGATCATAGTGTGTGGGTCACTTCATGGCAAGCTGGGATCCACCTTAAACAAATTCACACCAATGGCATATTTCCTGCTTCAGAAAAAATGCATTCTCAGATATGAGTTGCAGCCGACGAGTGTAATATTGTAATATTTGCCATTATTTCCTGTAGTCTTTGTGTTGTAAGCTCTCCATGGGATGCAAAAATGTGATATATATTTCACAACATTTTCTCAGCTGTGCCCTTGGAAGTACTGGGGATGCATGAACATAAATACCAGCATTTACTAAATACAGATGTCCTTGAATGTTCCAGAGGTTGGTTTATGAATCATGTACTTTTCTTGTGGGGAGTTAACACTGCAAGGTTTTAAGTGTACTTGATATTATCATATACATATGCATAAGCCCTACTTGACTAAAGCACTGTAAGTTCCAGGTGCATTACTGGGAAATTAATGCATTGTAAGTACAAGTGCTTTAATATATAATTTTAGATCTTTTTGATACAATATGCATACTAAATTTCACTAGATTAAAAAAATAGGAAATATCTATTTGCTGATATCTCACAGGATTCAGTTTGGAGCTATAAGTAAAAATCGAAACTCTGCAGGCTGTAACGAATGATTTTGGCAGAAATTCAGTGGAAAAGAAAATATAAATATATTCTACTAATCTTGCTGATTTCTGCTTTGATTATCCTGCACCTAATCTTCAAAACTGGCATGAAAATATATATGTTCCAATTATGTCTAATACTATTTTGAGAGGTTATCCAATAGAGTGAAGATTTTTTTAATGCTTTTTTTGTGTAGAGGGCAGTATTTTATTTTTCTCTCTCTTTCTTTGAAGTGAAATAATTGAATTCCAGATTTGCCAAAGATTGAACCTGGCTAAACCAAAGTCTAAGACCTTAATTTGATCAATAATTTGTTGTGTTCCTTAGTAACACATGGCTGGCAATGAACAGAGTGACATGCTTTGAAGTGCATCCATGTTTTGAGAGAGAATCTTCACAGGTGCTGAAGCTGTATGGGTCTCAGATGCTCTTAAAGATCTAAGACAACAGAACATCTCTGCAAACCATTAAAGTTTGAAGAGCAAGATAACAGATGTTTATTCCTTTCATTTAATATTTCAGGCAGCTGTGTAACTTCACTCTGTTGCTTTTTTCCATTTCCTCCCCTTCTAACATTTAAAAGCTAAACTGGATTTAAGGTCAAAGCTAATGACAGACTGAACTGATTCTGACAGCTGTTTAAATGTTTGTGACACCTGCCTCATCTGCTGAAACTTGCGTCTTTCTTCTCTATGCACTGACATGCAAAGAATTTTCCCTTTTTTGTCACATATCCAGGCTTCTTATCTCCACAAAGGCCTGTGGAGTCATAAAAGTTTCTGCATTACTATGAACTTGTTGTCTCTCTGTGTGAGCATGGGTGTGTATGTATACACAGGATTCTAGAGGAATGCATTCCATAGTAGTAATTAGAGGATAACAACATCTATCTTAATTGTTCATCTGTAGAAGAGCACCTTTTGCCTCTCCTTACCTAAAGAGCTACTCATGTGGTCATTAGCCTAAGGAAATAATAGTATTATTGATTTATTCTGGAACAGAAAACTCAGGAATCCACCAAGGCATGTCAGCGAAAAATAGGGTTTATAAAATGAACATGTGGACCATATTACTTTCCCCCTGTTTTCAGCTGTCAAGCAGATTTAGCTACCGTGGTACCTCGCTTAAAGAGCATAATGGCTTCCATGAAGTTACTCTTTAAGGGAGTATGCTTTAAGTGAAACACCATTGTAAGTGACCAATTGTGACTGGGGGGGGGATTGTGAACCCCAATTTAGTTGTTAAGCGAGTTTTTGGTTGGTTTTAGTTGTTGAGCGAGGTGACCATTTAGAGAAAATTCTGCTCTTTAAGTGAGTTAGTTTCTAAGTGAGGCACTCTTATGCGAGGTTTTACTGTATTTGCAAATGCTGCAGATGATACCAAGTGAGAATGAAAGCAATATTTTCTGACTTAACACTGCCTTTCTTTGGATCAGGTCTCAGAAGTATTTGGTTGTTTGGGTTGTTGTTGTTTTTGGCCATTGGGAAAGTAAGTTATTCCCTGCAGATACAGCAGTATGCACAGGATGGCAAGAAAACACAGTTGAAATGGGATTGTATGGCCCTCTTAAGATTTAGAGCTGAAATGAGTTTTGTTTTGTTTAGAAAGGTTTTTCAGAGAGCCAGTGTTGCTATGTGGGAGAAATTGATTGCAGGATTGTTGCTGTTTTGCCTGACATTCATCCAGTTCACACCTCCCAGAAACTAAGAAGCACATGAATAATATGTAAAATTCAAGATCTATATATTTATGAACTAACAATCTGATTTGTATATCAAAAATATATATTTAAGAAAAGGAAAACATGAAAAATGCACATAAAATGTGTACATGTTAAAAAGGGCTTAAGCACTTCTAAAAATGGCCAAAATGTATGCATTTTATGCAGTGCTACCCACCCATCAAATAAATAAGGAAGACACAAATGATTAGAATTTAAAACTTGTGCTACAATTTATTATAAATTGTTAAATCTGCTGACCTCCAGTGGGACTAAGTATTTATTTATTTTATTTATATTTCATACTTGCTAACCCGCCCCAATCGGGCAAGCCCGACTCTGGGCGGCTTACAACCCAAGTTAAAACACATCAATAAAAAATTTAAAAATTCATAGACTAAAACAGTGCAAAGAACTGGTACTAGAGGCAAAGTACTCAGTTGAGTCATGGTTGATGAAGCACTTTTTGTTGTTGTTCAGTAGCACAGTTGATTCTGAACCTTTGTGACCCCATGGACTGTTGCCCTCCAGACACTTCTGTCCTCCACCATCCACCTCAACCCACCCAGCTCTGTGCCCATTGCGTTCACAACAGCATCTAGCCACCAATATTGCAGAGGACGTTGAGCCTGGGCCTCATTGAGGACGTTGAGCAGCAAAGGATTTTTTTTTATTTAATTGCTATATCCTATTTTAGTGTTAAATTGTTTTATTATGTAAATTGTATCTTATGGTATTTCATTCTGTTGATGAATATTGTGTTGAGATGTTTGTGATCTGCCAAGAGTCACATTTCGCAAGTGAGGTGGAATATAAATCGATCATCATCATCATCATCATCATCATCATCATCATCATCATCATCATCATCATCATCATCATCATCATCATCATCATCATCATCATCATCATCTCATTTTCTGCCGTCCCCTTCTTCTTTTGTCCTCCACTTTTCCCAGCATCAAGGATTTCTCAAGTGAACCCTTTCTTCTCATTTGATGTCCAAAGTACTTTAGCTTCATCTTTACTATTTGACCTTCTAAGGAGAAGTCTGGGTTGATTTCTTCTAAGACTAACCTATTTGTTCTCCTTGCTCTCCATGGGACTCTCAAAACTCTCCTCCAACACCACATTTCAAAGGCATCTATTCTTCTGCACTCAGCTTTCTTTATGGTCCAACTCTCACAACCATACATTACCACTGGAAATACCATTGCTTTGCTCCATCGCAGTAATTCCAGCATAGAGGCGGGTTCTGAAGCAGGTCTGGTCTTAAAAGAAGCCTCCAAGCCCTGCCACCTCCCCAACCAATAAGCAGAGACACTGAAGCATCTGCTGCTAAGCCTTGCCTCCCTTCAATTGAAGGGGAGAAAGTCCTTCTCTTCCAGCTACATCCCGGCTGGATGCTCAGAGAGGACATTGCACACAATGGGTATTTTTAGAAAAATCCGAATCAGAATGAGCTACAGAGACAACAGATATCAACAAGATTGAGTTAGCTCATTCACATATTTTAAGCCAACATACAAATGAGTATGTTAACAACATAATGTTGTTTCTATAGGTTGCATTCAGCAGGATTATCATAAGCGAACATTGTCATCTGTAAATAAATGCTAGCGTCTATATGGGAAGTAAGCTACATAAGTTGTCTTGATCTGCTGCCAACACTGGAGGTTGTTAAAAGCTATATGAAGAAGCAGGGGAAAGAACAAGCTCAAGGTAAATTATAGAGGGAAATTCAGTAAAGATGACAGTCAGAAAAAAAGTAGCTCATGGCAAACTCCTATCTCTTGTGTTGCCTACTCAAGCTGTATACTGTTTCAAATTCAAAACCACACATTTTGGAAATAAGTAATAGCACACACACACCTTTAAAAAAATTTGGGCACACACATGTACACACAAACATATGCACTCATCCTGCAAACGTTACCCATCCCCTTTTAACTTTATCAAACATTCTTCCATAAAACTATGCTCTTCTTTAAAACTGCATTGCTAAGCCTGTTTCACAACATCTTTAAGAGAAAAGTGTTATTAGTCCCACAACAAGCTATATATGATATCCATTGTCATTGTGTGCTGTCAAGTTAGAAATGGCTTAGACTTATAACAACCAAATTAGAGGCTTCAGGGTAAGTGAGATGTTTATGGAGTGGCTTTCTCTGTTCTACCCAGCCCAGTCAATTTCCATAGCTGAGCGGGGATTCAAAGCCTGGCCTCCAGAACCCTAGTTTGTCAATTAGAAAGATGCAAATGGAAAACTATTAATGAAATACACTGAGCTTTTCTAATCTGCCAATCAGAAGAAACATAAATAATAAATGAAGAGAAACATTAACAAAGCCAGAAGCTCCTAGGCTTATTTCATCCAGCATTCTGTAAAACTGCATCATGCCTCTTTTGCAGTTCTGTTTTGAATACATGTCATTAAGGTAGGAGTTTTCATTTTACTCATGGCATGTCAAATTTTATATGTCATTTTGTTGATCGGAGCATAATGGGAAAATTATTTCTTGCAGGCTTGTTCATATATGCCCAGTGGTGGAATGTCAAAAATTTTACTACCCCACCGTGATGTCATCACAGTATGGGTGGAGCTAACATCATGACATTATGATGTCATGGGCGGGGCCAAAGAAAATAATAAAAATACAAAATAATAAAAAATAAAAATAAGCACACACACACACACCCCTCAACTCACCCACAACACAAAGACAAATCAACCAGAGCTTTTAAACCAGAGCTTAAAGCTTATTCTAGCTAATCTTTCTCACACTAGGTCAGATGGAAGGAACTACAGAATGAACTCACCACAAGATGGCTTCATTTTGGCACTTTTCAACTTTTCAACAGTTAAAGAAGTTAGGTACTAAGTCTTTGCCTAACCAGTTCTCTAGGATAATATGCCTTAATATAAATGTAAAACAGCTGTACCTCCTTAAGGTCTCTCCAATTGGAACAGCAATTGGAACAGCACAGGTGTAGCTTATTGATGAAGTAACTCCAAGACTTTGCTTTAAAACCCCAAGCCAGGCCACCAGGCCTTTTTAGGAACTGTGGTAGTACGTCAATATAGGTAAAGGTATTAAAATACACACAGACACATTAAAATACACACAGACACACCACATCCAAAGGTGAGTCACTTACTCTGGGGAGCAGGCTAGCAGCTTCTCTTCCTCCTCCCTGCTTGGGAGGACAGCAAGGAGGCTGTGCATACGCACCAAGCATTGTAGACGTGCATGCACACCAAGTGCTTGGTGTGCATGCACAGTGGGAGAACCAGTGAAAAGGTAGGCCCCGAAGGTGGTTCCCCCCAAAAGCTGCTACCAGTTCTCTGGGACACTGGGGAAAGTTACTACCGGTTCTGGCGAACTGGTGAGAACCTGTTACATCCCATCACTGTAATATGCCTACATATAAGGTAATGCATGTAAATGAGGATGGGTTTTCACTGGCAATAGCACTCTGAGCTAAGACATGCCAGAAAAGAAGAATTAAATACATTGCAACATTGCTAAGTGTCAGAAAGGAAGGAAAAAGATAAATAACACCTTGTTGTACCTGAGAGAATAGTAATCTCCATATATATATATATATATATGTAAATGAGGATGGATTTTCACTGGCAATTATATATATAATTTAATCAAACTTTTATGCCATTCTCCTCTCAAAGACCCAGGGCAGCTAACAAACTTTTAAAACACTTAACGCAGAGTAAAAACATGGTATAAAAACAGTATTAAAAAGTTATAAAGATTAAAAGAAATTAAAACAAGTCACACACAGAGAGGAAGGGGCTAGATGACCCAACAAACTGAGGCTACCGTCTGGCCCATACCCCACACATGCTCTGCCAGCCAGGTCTTAACGCCCTTCCTAAAGGGCAGCAGCTATAAACTTATGTTTCTTGTTTTGTGCTTTTATGTAGGTGTGGGTATGCATTAGTGCACATGTGCGCATGCATGAGCATATATGTGTGTTGTTTCCTTGTCTTTTACTTCCCAAGCAGAATGACTGTAGTGAAAGTTAGTGCACTTGTACACAGATGAAAAACAAACCATAGTACATGCAACAGCAAAGCAATCTATGGATGTCAGTATTGTTCATGTACTGACCTTAAATGTTGTAATAGATAGAATGGTATTTTCCTCCACAGAATTGAAATTCATAGATGTGTCTTACACCCAACACTTAAAATTGCTCCTAGTAGGAATAACTTATTTAATGAAAACTCCATCTGTTTTGATACAACACAGACCATTTCAGTTTTCCTTCTCTTGATCAGAAGTTGTAAATCTCACTGAGAACTTTTCAGGCCACAGGCTGGTCACGTGAAACATGCAAGCACATAACACTACCATAAATGACCCGCAACTGCATGGGTGCATTATGTGCATGTGCATGCATGTTTTACTTTCTCTTCTGGGAATAGCAAGGGCAGCACAAGCTGGGTTAATTGGCATTGTGGGCTGGATACAGGCCACAGGCTGTAGTTTGGACTCCTCTGGCATACTTTGCTGTCAGTGACACTTGAGTGTCATGCTAACAGTAGCCACAGGGTTGAAATCGCTGTATTAAAAGTGATACTTTCTTTTACTTCTTGACACAAGGTTTGAACATCCGCTGTATTTTAAAATCAACTGAATTGAATTTATTTGCAAGGCCATCTCTGATTTTCACCCCAAGTATTATCTTCTCACATCGTCAGGATATTTGTTTCACAGCACTTTTCTATATATAAAGGTCTTTACCTTGTTCCTGCCCAAAATGAGAAGATAGATTGGGTTGATGCAACATAATATTTGGACACTTGGCTTCCTGTATTTATTTCTATGGTATATTCACAGCTCCAGCTTTGGGGGGGGAAATGCATTGATAGAAAGAGAAGGGTTGTGTCATGGACACCTCCACATGGAGACTACAAGAAGACCAAAGATATTAAGAGTTATGTTAATTGGATGTTCTTTTTTGCTATTATAACTATTTATTATCTGAAAGAATTTAAATCCTTACAGTTGGAATTTGGTGATTCTACAATGAATCACTAGCCTATACATTAATTTGGTACCCACATTGGGAAACACAACAACTATATGCACACTTGCTGCCACCAGGATGTTTATCTAGAACCAGCCTCAATTCTACTATGTATAAAGGCTGTACCTTTCATGCTTTACTTATAAGGACAGAGACCAGAGCATTTAAATTATTTTAATTTGTTACTATTTTAGCCGTAATGGGCATAATGCCAATAATACAATGCTTTAAACCAAATTAACAATTTAAGCATAGCAAACACTGCCGCCCAGCTGATTTTTGGGCTCCTCCCCCCCCAGGACCGGGATAAAGCTGAGGACCACCGGGTGGCCCCAACACCGCTGTCCAGCTGACGTTCGGTCTCCGCCCTTCCCTGGGATCGGGATAAAGCCAAGGACCACCGGGCGGCCCCAACACTGCCGCCCAGCTGATTTTTGGGCTCCCCCCCCCCGGGATCGGGATAAAGCTGAGGACCGCCAGGCGGCCCCAACACCACCGCCCAGCTGATGCTCGGGCCCCGCCCTTGCCCGGGACCGGGATAAAGCCGAGGACCACTGGGCGGCCCCAACAGGACACTCCCGCCCTTCCTCCTAGCTCACCACCTCCCCAGAGGAGATGTCCTGCAGCTGCAGGCGGTGAGGCAACGCTCCCACCCTCCCCCGGGCCCCGTCATCTCAGCCCGATGGCTGATAAAGTTCGGCGGCAGCCGCAGGGTGAAGACTCCTGGTTCACTGAGTCCACCCCTGGGACTGTCTCCATCTGTCCCGGGGGGCTCCGCCCTGGCCAGGGCTTAAAAGCTGCTAAGGCGGCAGGACTTTTTAAAGCAGCTACCACCGCCAGAAACACCTGCGGTTTGTCACTTGTTGCGGGATTTAGCAACTGTTTCTTGTTTAGTCTTCTGCTTTTGTAATTCTTGTGTAAATTGGACTGATATTTGGAATTTTAGATTGTTGCTTGATATTGTTATCTATTGAACTTTGATGCTGTATTGATTTATATTATTTAGTATCTTGATTTATTTCTTAGGATGTCCTGATGTTTTTTAATTGCAATTGTTATTGGATATATATATACTGTATATGTGATATTTGTAATTTACTATGTGCTATCTGTATTTTTTATGTTATGGAATGTGCTATGTAATTGTAACTGTTTCTTCTGTAAGCCGCCCAGAGTCGCAATGCGAGTGGGGCGGCATATAAATCGAAAATACAAAAAATTACAAATACAAAGTTTTACCAGAACTGAGTTTCCCTTGCATTTGAAGCAGCTACACAGATGTGGCTTGTTATGCCAAGGCACATCTGCTACATTGGTTACTTCTGAAACACACTGACAACTGCATCTATATTATATTTAAAAAAATATATTGACTTCCCCCCCAAGTATTTGATAAAATAAAGGCAACACTAGAACTAACAACATTTAAAAATACTAGTCCTGATAGCACAATGCCCATGTGGATTATCTTCAAATATTCACTAGAGCAGCAAATAAAAAAGAAAAAAAGGTAAAAGGAAAGAACTCTACTTGCTTGTCTTGTCTTCTTGTGACATTCATTTTCATTGCAAAGCAACTTCCTCTCTAATTCTTGACTTGTTCACAGTTAATTATGAGGTGTTTCAAGGTGCTTTTGTGTCTGCTTCATCAGCATTTCCCAGTCAAGAGATGAATGCCCAAAACCTGATTACCATTTTAACTTGTTCTTTGGTTTCACAAGTTGTTGTTACTTCTTGAAGGGTATAATTGAGTTATGCAGTATTTTATATAGCAATGATGAGGCTCGTTCCTGCCATCGTTAGGGAAGTCCAGGGTTTTTGTATACACTATAAGGACAGGGCATGCTACTTTGTCATGCAAAAAGGTGAATCTTTCAAAAGAGAGTCCCATGCAGAATCATATGGGACAGAATTAGTATTAATACAAACTGTACCCATAGTGAGTAAGATAGTTCCAGGACAGAGGAAGATAGGTCATTGCTTTCTGACAGTGATAAGTAACCTCTAGAGATCCAGAGGCTGAATACCCCATCCTGTGATCCTGAATAGCTGCCCAAATTCCTGCAACCCAACCTGCTTTTTATTTTTATTTTTTTCTAATGCAAAAAGCCTCTGTGTATTCTCTAGTAGCAATTACCTCCTCCCAAAAAGAGATAATATTTTTGTCAAATTAGGGCACAAAGGGACTTCTTAAGCCACACAGAGTGGAATTGTATCCCAGAGGGGTGAGGTATTTTTGTTTTTCAGTTGCACAGTCAACTCCGACCCCTTGCGACCCCATGGAGTCCATGGGGCTTTCTCAACCAATGTTTGTCTTCTCTGACCTAAAGTTAAAAAAGGCATCATCATAACCACCAGCAGCACAATAATAACATGATATATTCAGCATATAAAGTAAAGGTAAATGTTTCCCTTGCTCGAAAGCCAGTCATATCCGACTCTAGGGGTCAGTGCTCATCTCTGTTTCTAAGCCGAAGAGCCAGCGCTGTCTGCTTCTGCAGACGTTTCCATGGTCATGTGGCAGGCATGACTAGACACCGGAGCGCATGGAACGCTGTTTACCTTCCCACCGAAGTGGTCCCTTTTTATCTACTTACAATGTCTTGCTTTCGAACTGCTAGGTTGGCAGGAGCTGGGACAGAGACGGGAGCTCATTCCGTCCTGCAGTGCTCGGGAATCGAACTGCTGACCTTCCGCATCCATGCCCTCTTAATATATTTCAGTGATTTTTGTCCATAGGGCATAAAATTTAAGGACAAAACTCTGATACTATACGTTATTTCTGTTCCAATAATTTGATATACACTAATACCCCGATAACGTTATGACTTGGTTCCACAAGTCTTAACGTTATCCGGTTTTTAGCGTTGTCCGATGCATACATCGAACAACGCTTAAAAAAAAAGCCCTGACTTCAGGGACAAACTGCCGCAAACCAAGCGGTTTGTCCCTGAAGTCATTGCTGCGCTTGGGGGGGCATACTCACCCACCCCCAAGCACAGTGATGGAA
The DNA here is from genome assembly GCA_030440675.1 of Furcifer pardalis. Classification (NCBI taxonomy): domain Eukaryota; kingdom Metazoa; phylum Chordata; class Lepidosauria; order Squamata; family Chamaeleonidae; genus Furcifer; species Furcifer pardalis. The sequence goes on from CP126892.1 coordinate 68,559,924, forward strand.
CCTGTTTGTCCCTGAAGTCATTGCTCCACTTGGGGTGGGGGCAAACCCACCCACCCCAAAGCACAGTGATGGAACGCTGTGCTTGTGGGGTGGGTTGGGTATTTCCCCCCTCCCCAAGTGCAGCGCTCTATGGATTGCTGTGAAAGAAGAAGGGGTGAGGAGAATCCTTAGCATTGGGTTTGGGGGATGGGGGCGAATACCCACCACTACCAGCAAGGGCAGTTACTGCCCTTGCGGGGGTGGGTATTCCCCCCCACCCCCACCCCAAACCCAGCACGAGTTTTAAAAGCAAGAAAATCCTCTGTGAATGAAGATGGGGTGAGGGAAATCCCGAGCGTGGGCTTAGGATTCTCCTGGATTTTCTTCCTTTTAATGCTAGCGTGGGGGGTGAGGGGTGGTTGGGGGGGAATATCCACCCACTCCCATGCTAGTATTAAAAGAGGACCCAATCCAAGCTGTTTTGAACCCTGACGTTTTGGCTTGCTCCACTGGGGACGTCGGGGAAGCCCAGAAACAGCTTGGATTGGGTCCTCTTATCTCCCTTGTTACAGCCTCCAGCAAGGTGTGGTTTTGTAGCAGAAAGGTGGCTTATCTTATCTGCAGCTTATCTTATCTCCCTGGAGCATGCAGGGGTGTTAGAGAGCAGAAATGGGTAAAAAAACCGGACTTTTTTTTACCCATTTCGAACTCTCTGCCTGACGTTTTGACTCATTGCAGCCTCGAGCAGGGTGGGGGAACTTCAAAAATAGCGCGCATCGGGTCTCCCGACCTCCCTAGAGCCGATGCGCGCTATTTTTGAAGTGGAAATAGCTTATTTTTGAAGTGGAAACAGGAAACCTTTGGAAACAGCTTAGATCAGTTCCTCTGATCTCGCTGGAGTAGTCCGGTTTTTTTACCCATTTCGGGATCTCTAACGCTCCTGTCTGCTTCAGGGAGATAAGAGGACTTGATCTAAGCTGTGGCCGGTGATCGGCGCTTGTTCCCACCCCCCTGTCATCCTTTTCTCTCTCTTTTCCTTCTCCTTATTCTTCTCCTGGGGTTTCCCCCCCTCTTCCTTCCTTCCTCCCCCTCTCTTTCTCTCCAGCTCCTTCGCCTCCTCCGCTCTTCGGCTTTCCTTCCCCAGCACAGAAAGCTGCCCAGCTGCTTGCAGAGAGAATGAGAGAGAGAGAGGGAGAAGGTGGAGAGAGGAGGACACACGGTGCACCTCCACTGGGAAATGACCCCGAACTTGTTAAGGTTTGTTTCGGGTGGTGAAGCAAGGCTGTTGACGAAGCCTAGCAACCCTCAGGCTAACTAGCCCGTGCGCTGCTAGGCTTCGTCCAGCAATCGCTGCTACTGAACTAGGCACCCACCTGCCTTTCACCCGACTGTAGTTCAGTAGCAGCAATCCATCACTGGGTGGGTGGATTGGGTAGATATTCTACCCAATCCAACCCCCCCCCTACGATTGTACCGGATAACGCTAAAAATCGCATTATACGATGCAAGATTTTTCCAAAAATCTTACATCGTTATGCGGTTTTAGCGCTATTCGGTACAATTGTTATCTGGGGTATTACTGTACAGTCAAACGTCGCTTAACAAGTGACTCACTTAGCAAAAAACTTGCATAATGAGCAGGTTTTTCACTAACCGGTCCAACTTGCATAGCTATAATTTTCACTATGCGAGTCAGACTTTCCCTATGGAAAACTTGCATAATGAGCGTTTCTATGGGGAAAACTCGCATAACGAAAAAAAATTGCTATGCGAGTTTCCCCCTAAAAAAGCTCATTATGCAAGTTTTTCCATAGGAATTTTTGTTATGCGAGTTTGTTTCTCATAGCAAAAAAACTCGCGTAACAAACAGCCTTGCAGAACAAATTAAATTCATTATGTGAGGTATGACTGTAGTCTGTTTATGTGAGTAAGGCTATTGTAGGCATTTCTGGTAACAGACTGCAGAAAGTGTTTGGTTTTTTTTTTTGGTTCACTGTAAGAATGGAAGTGATGCAATTTCCTTAATTGTTTTTAGACACGCTGAAAGCAGACAAATTTGTTCTTTCCATTGTTTTCAGATTACATTTGTATATTCCAGACCTTTAAAATCTACATTTGAGATTTTCTCTACTCCCAGAAGACAATAATGCATGCAACAGATATGAATAATGTTTGTAAATGGAGTAGTACTTTAGCTTTTTTGAAAATACTTGTTTTTGTTTTGGTGCCTATCCCCTTTGTTACCTGAAGCTGTTTCATCAGCCATCTGTTCTTTGAAATGCCTTTTTCTTTTCATTCCATGCTCATCTTTGCTTATTCTGTAAGTATGCTAGTTATGGATAGCTCAGAGCATATGCTCAGTATCTTCAGTCTTGTTCCCTATAGCTTGCTAAGTCATGCTGACTTACAACCCAGATGCTTTTTTAGCTGGCCTCCAGAGATCAGATGGACCCAGTGAGAAGACAGGAACTTCTTGTCTTGAAACACCAGTCTCATATCTCCTAACAAATGAGACCTATAGCATTGCTGAAGTTCCAAAATATTTTCTCTTGGGGTGCCAAGGTTTTGCCCATAGCCTATACTTATCACTCACAGTGAGGATGTCTAAGATAATAATCACAATAATATACTGGGTGGGAATATCAGTAGAGGAATAATGCTATTGCCGTTGCATGCTACCAAATTGCTCCAATTTAAAGCAACCGTTTGAAATGATTTCCAAAATGTTTTATTCTGACTTCCACCTTTCTCAGCATTATTATCTTTTCCAGAGAATCTTGTCTTCTCATGATATACCTGAAGTATGACAGTCTTAATTTCATCATATTTTTTTCTCCAGAGATGAAGGCTTGATTTGCTCTAGGGCCCATATTACAAATAAATCGTTTTTGGCTTGTCAATTTTATTTACTGTCTAGCTTTCATACTTATACATAGTGATTGGGAATGCAATAGTTTGGATTATCTTGACCTCAGTCTCTAGTGACAAATCCTTACTCTTGACAGTCTTTTCTAATTCCTTCATTAGTGCCCTTCTCAGTCTTGGTTGTCTTCTGATTTCTTAGATGCAGTCTCCATTTGGATAGATGACTGAACAGAATATTTCATTGTTTCAATTTCTTCATCAATAACTTTAAAGTTCTGTAGTTCTTCTGTAAACATGATGAAGCGGATTATCTGGACCCCTTTCAGTAAGGATTCAGGCCCGGATATGGTACAGAAACTGCATTGGTCGCATTGGTGGATGATATCTGGCGAAAACGGGATGGAGGTTATCTGTCCGTCCTGGCTCTTCTTGACCTCTCAGCGGCTTTTGATACCATCAACCACGGTATCCTTCTGGGAAGGCTCTAAGGATTGGGGATCCAGGTCACTGTGTTGGCTTGGTTTTCCTCATTTCTGAGGGTGTGGCTAGAGAGTGAGAAGTCCAGCCCTAGGTCCCTTCAATATGGGGTGCCTCAGGGTGGGATTGGGGTGGGATAATAAATCTAAATAAATAAATAAATGTTTATTTTCTTCCTGTTCAACTGCAGGCCTGCTTTGGCATTTTTTCTTTCAGTTTGACTTAAAGTCATTGCTGTTTTCTACCAGTAAGATGGCATTATCTGCATATTTTCAACAATAACAGCAATGTTTCTTCCACAAATTTATACTCCTCCATCTAAATCTAGTCCATCTTTCTGTATGATGTTCTCCATACAGTTTGAACAGATAAGAGGATAAAATGCACTCTTGTCTGTAGGAGCTCATTCAGGGTCATCATTTTATGTCCTAGTGATAGCTTCTTCTTTGTAATACAGGTTACACATCAGAACAATCAAGTGCTGAGACGCACCTATATCTTTCAAAATAACCCATAGTTTCTCATGAGCCACATAGTCAATGGCTTTGCTGTATTTTATAGACTAATCTTGTTCTTAAATTGCTTGGTATGTTTCAGTAGTCAGTGGATATTATTTATTTATTTATTTATTAAACTTATATCCCATCCTTCTAGGAAAAACTTTCCTACTCAGGGCAGCTTACAGCATAAAATTCAAAAATACTAACTGATTCAAATATTAAAATTTTGTATAAACCCCCTGAAGATCCAAACACCCTAATAAGAAAGCCTATGTTGGAAGCAATGGGGCAGAATAAAATGTGTAACAATTGGCTGATGGTAAAATATTGCCAAAGGTCTCTTTAAAAAGGTAAGTTGTCAATTGCTTTTTAAAAACATGGAGCGATAATACCAGGCACAATTCCACTGGGAGGGAATTCCACAGCATTGGTGCCGCCACTGAGAAGGCCCTTTTCCTAGTCCCGGCCTTTCTTTTCTTATTTTACTACAAGAAAAGTTTTTCCTTATAATATACAATATCTGGTTTCAGTCTACCATTCTTCTGGTTCATGGTCAACTGAGTTTAGTAATACAAATCTGTTTCTTACATGGGCTTTAAATTCATCAGGAATGTTGTTTAAATTATATTGTGGCACTATGATTATTTTACTGCACTTTCCAGTTTTACTCAAATGTTGGATATTAATAGTGCATGGCCTGTACTACAACTTGCTCCTGGTATTGCTTTGATAGAGAGAATACAGCTTCTCTACCTTGTACTTCCAATTATGTAGTCTGTTGGATTTATATATTTTTCCTCTGGAGGTGTCCACATGTGCAGTCATGTGTTTGGTTTTTTGCAACATGCATTTGCAAAACTCTACAAGTCAGTCTCCTACTTCATGTCTATTTTTTACATCATATTTTCCAACAGCATTAGTTGCTTACTTTGTTTCCTGCTTTTACATTCAAGTCACCTATGTTTATAAACATATTTTGTTAACTATGTGGTTAATTTTGTCTTAGATGTTTAGTAAAAGCTTTCAATTTCATCTTCAGCATTTTTGATAGTTATGTCGATAGGTTTCTCCCCCCCCCATGAATTATAATATTATTATGTGAGACTTTTCATGAAACCTCTTAATTACCATTGCTACATTGTCTCAGTATTAGAGCCTCTCCATATCTTTTTAGTGGTCATTTCCTGAGTATGAAAACTTGTAGTTGTCTGACTGAAAATATCCTGTTCCAGATCACTATAATCCACTGATACCAAGCACTGCAAAGTTTATAAATTCCAATTTTTTTACACTTTCTAGTTTTTATTGAGTCATACTTTTCAGGTTCTGTGTTCCAAATGTCCTGCAGCATCAGACTTTCCTTACACATCTATGTATGTCAGCCACTAGGTGTCATTTCAGGTTTAATTTAGTTGTGATTTCAGTGACAGCAGTATTCATACTTTTCTTTTGCTCTTCTTCCATAGCTGAGTGCCTTCCAACTCTTTCTTCATTTTGGTCAATTTCATCATAGCATTTTCATGGTAAGAAAAGTTCAGCATTGGGTTACCAAATGCATCACACTTTCAAGGTAAAAAAGTTCAGTGGTGGTTTAACATTGTCACATTTTGCACAATGTTAACAACAGATAGCTTGAGAGCCACTGTTGTTTCCTTCTTGACCAGCATCACCTTCAGTTATAACTGCTGCTGTCAGACATCGGCCATCTCATCGTAAGGGCTCCTCCCCCTAAGTTCCTGAGACACCTTGTCCCATTCCTGGAACTCTCGCCCTTACCTTCCAATTTTGAGAGAGCCGAGCTGCATAGAAAGGAACTCTTACTATGCTCAGGCAATAGAGCAAAAGAGCAAAACAAGGGAGGAATCTGGTAGCGTAGCGTAGGTGTGTGTGTGCCAATAAAAGAACAACAATCTTCAGAGAGAAACAGCTGCTTTATTCTTCAGGTTCATGTAGGATAGTCCATGGAAAAATGTAGATTAAAAGGTCAAAACAAAGGATCAGTCCAGTACACAGTCCAGGTTCATTAGGTAATCATTTTGGAAACAAAAGAAAAACCCCACTTTAGCCAGGGGCTTATGCCATTGAAATCCAGAATCGAACTAACTAACTGCTCTGCAAAATGGAGATTCTGCAGTCAGGTGGGTAACCCTTTGCCAATCAGGAAACAGAAGAAAACTTTCTCAAAACAATATTTGTTTACACACGTGCACAATCAGTGTTCTAGCATGTAGACAAAACATGAAACTCAGCTAGCTAGAAAGATAAGGAATACTGGAAAACAGGCAGTCTTGTGACACATAGTCTATGAGGCAGAGGGAGAACAAAGGATTTCTATGAGGCCTAGCTAAAAAATCTACAACCTCAAGCCTTGGGAAACATGAGGAAATATGTCATTTCCTGACAGCTGCCAAGCAGCTACTGCCCACATCATCATTGAAAGTATTCATTCTTTTCTGCTGATGGAGCCATTAACTTGAAGTGTGTCCCTGTATGTTAGTCTGAGTGTCTTAGCCTTGACACTACCTCCTTGGGCAACCATACTATCACATACTACTTCACATACTATCTACAAGGAATGATAATACACAGAAACAGCAGAATGTGAAGGCCTACATGCCATTAAACATTAAGGAAAAGGGATACCATCTTTGCTGTTCTCTTGTCATGAAGTTACTTAGGCTAAAGCAGGAGTTGTCAACCTTTTAAAGCCAATGTGCAGGTCACACTCCCTCAGACAGCTTCAAGGGCTAAATGGCCATTTTGCTCTTGCTCCAGCCCATGGTACTTCCTGGTGTGGTGGAGGTGGTGGGGGCCACATGAAATGGCACTGTGGGCCACATCCAGCCCATGGTCCACAGGTTGAGAATCCCTGGGCTAAAGTGACAGGCTTAAATAATTTTTAGCCAAGGAAATAGTATAGACAGGGGCAATTATGGCACATATCAATCGTTTTATTATGACACAAAGACAAAGATAATAACTTTTGAAAAATCCAATAATCACTCTACATTTCTGTGGGCTCCTCAGTTTGAAATCTGGCCTCCTGATGGCATTGCTCTTAGCCTCATTGACAGATGCAAATATTTCACCATGTTTAGATGTGCTTCCAAGAAAGGAATGACATAAAGGCATATATAATAAAGTCCCAACACATTTTTTAAATAAGAAATAATCTTGGCAATTGGGACAAGACTATTGAGATAAAAAATCAGGAAAATATGTTTAATTCTTTCCTGGCTTCCTCTTTTCACACTCAGATATGTCCCTGCTCAGCAGCTTTTTCCAGTAGTCTGCAAAGATGAATGAAATACAATTAAAATAAGTGTTGGAGGAAAATGAAGTGAAATTTATTCATATTTTGGAATGGATTATACCAGTGACACCACCATAAACAGAAAAGGAGAATTTATTTTAAGGCATTTGTTTTTGTTAAAAGTGGAAGGGGAAAGATATAAAAAGCTTTTTCTATTATTATTACTACTTGTGTAGACAAGGAAATCTCAGCATATTTTTTTCTTTCTTTTACCTGAAATAACAAGTCTTATTATCTTTCAATAGTTTTCTCCTCAGCTCTTAAAGACAAGAGAGAGAGAAGAAAGAAACCAGTCATTCCATTAAAACACACACTAAGCTGCTAAGTTGGATAAAAAAAATTTTTGGCAGAAGATGCTGAAGTTCAGTGTCAGAGACAAAAAAAAAGCCCTTCTTGATAAGACCAAAGACAGAAGCAGAATTTTGTTATTCTGTCCATTAATGTGGAAATTATTTTTCCCAAAAATCTTGGGGAAAATCTGAATTTAGACGTAATTCACAAACCATCTCTCAGTGTAACAAGGAATGATAATATACAGAAACAGGAATGTGAAAGGCCAACGTGCCATTAAACATTAATGACAAAGTGCTGCCATATATGCTATTCTCCTGTCATGTGTTACTTAGGCTAAAGTGATAGGCTTGGATATTTTTCAGTCAAGGAAATATGATAGACAGGGCAGCTCCTTGGTGATTATTGCACACATCAATATTTTTATTAAGACACAAAGACAAAGATTATAACTTTTGAAAAATCCAATAATCACTCTACATTGCTACATAAGCTATTTAAGAACCAGTCCTTCCTTTCAGAAGCTGCCACAGCAATGAAGGTCAGCAGACCTGCAGTTGCTTGGCTCTTTGATTTCGTGTTTTGTTCCTGGAATGACTCTTGCCTTGTTCCTAGAGGATCTCATGTCTCCTAAAGACTGACTGCTTTGTTCCTGGTTCCTGTAGGCCAGTGGTGGCGAACCTATGGCACGTGTGCCAGAAGTGGCACGCAGAAGACTTTCTCATGGCACATACGCCATCAAGGGGAAGCTCTGCCCCATGCAGCATGGACTACACCACCTACACACCACCCCTCAACTCTCTCTGCCAAAGGAGAGGCAGAGGGGAGGCTGAAATCCCAGCTGGGAGGCTGCGGCTGGGAGAGGTAAGTGGGGAACACTTACAGGGGGGAGGTCCGACTGGGGGGGGGAGAAGGCCTGATGGGCCCCAATGGAGGTGGCAAGGCCGGTTGGGGTGGTGGGATGGCCTGTCGGGAGTGGGAAGGCCATGTGAGGCTTCTCTGGAGCCCAGGAAGCTTTTCAGGAGGCCACACGGGGCTTCTCTGGTGCTCAGCATGGCACTTGTCAAGGGGAGAGAAGAGGTGGGTCCTAGCATAGCAGTGGGAGCTTGTCTGGTGTGGGGCTTGCTGAGTGGGGCATGAAGCTTGGTGGGGTGTGTGTGTGTGGGGGTGCACATGTGCACACACTGATGTGATGTCACTGGCACACGTGATGGCTGCCACCCATCTCCCCCGCCTCCTTGGGCATTCAGTCACTAAAAGGTTTGCCATCACTGCTGTAGACTGCTGCTGTCCCTTGCCTAGCTCCTGTAAGTTCCTTCTCACCTTGCTCCAACCCCTGAAGGTACTCTGCTTTGTCTTTTCTCCTGGTCATCTGACTCCTGGCTCATTTGGACTAAGCTTCCATTGACTGGACTAATCCTGATTCCCTGGTTTAATTTGGTTTTGGAATCTAGATTAAGATATGGTTACCATTCAGCCTGTTACTTGGCTGTCCTAGGTGCTGGGGTTTGTGTTTTCTGTCAGTGGCCCAGGCACCATATCTTGACAATGGATCTTTTTAAAATGTATACATGTTTCATATGTATTTGTTAGACTACTGCTTATTAACCCTGACTGCTCCTTAGAAGGTCAAATTGTAAAGATGAAGCTAAAGTACTTTGGACATCAAATTAGAAGAGAGGATTCACTTGAGAAAGCCTTGATGCTGGGAAAGGTGGAGGGCAAAAGAAAAAGGGGGCGGCAAAAATGAGATGGCTAGATGGTATTGTAGACACAATGGGCACAAAGCTGAGTGAGTTGAGGAGGATGGTGGAGGACAGAAGTGCCTGCGGACAGTGGTCCATGGGGACGCAGAGGGTCAGAATCGACTGTGCGACTGAACAACAATGAATACTCTTTAAATGTACACTTGTAAAGTATGACACCCACAGTGGTCTCTCCACATGAAGATTTTAGCTCTTGACACAGGTTGTCCATCAACATGGTCAAAGCTATCACCTTCCTATAAATGCATGCAAAATTAAAATGAGCTAGATCATCAACAAACTCATCCAAGAACAGTTTTAGATGAGAAGCTATTACACCCTTGAGTACCTTATTAGAAACTGGTCTGTAACTATCTAATACAGGGTTTGATTCAGGGTGAGGTGAGGTGTTTGTTTGTTTGTTTCTTATGAAGAGTCCTAATACTTCTCCTTTTTGGTAGTTGGGTACATGGCCTTGCAGGAGACACCTACTTCTCCCTTTAACTATTTACTACCCAGCCATGAGGTAATTCTTAGCATGGTCAGGCTGCTCACATTGAAAATTATCCATTATCACAAGACAAGCAGGGACCATATGTAAATCCAGGAAGGTCACCAGTTCAATTCCCAAGTACTGCAGGACGGAATGAGCTCCCGTCTCTGTCCCAGCTCCTGCCAACCTAGCAGTTCGAAAGCAAGAAATTGCAAGTAGATAAATAGGGACCACTTCGGTGGGAAGGTAACAGCATTCCATGCGCTCCGGTGTCTAGTCATGTCTGCCACATGACCATGGAAACATCTGCTTAGAAACAGAGATGAGCACTGACCCCTAGAGTCGGATACGACTGGCTTTCGAGCAAGGAAAACCTTTATCTTTACCTTATCACACAAGTTGTTCACAGTGGGCTGTTTAGTGGTCAGCTTCCTCTTCTCATAAAGCAGGATGTAATAGGTCAGGGATTTTCAACCTGTTGCCCATAGGCCAGATGTGGCCTGTGGCACCATTTCATGTGCCCACCACCACCACCTCCACCACCACACAAGGAAGTGCCATGTGGTGGAGGAAGGGCAAAATGGCTATCTGGCCTCCAAAACTGTCTGAAGGAGTGTGACCCAGCTCCCAATTTCCTTTGACTCCCACTACCTTTGGAATGCATACTTCTTTAACGAGGAGCTAATAATCAAGTGATATCAATACAGTGTTTGGGAAGCAGTGGTGGGTTGTTATTTTTTTTGCTACCACATTGTGATGTCATCACAGTGTGGGTGGAGCCAACATCATGATGTCATGACATCGTGGGCAGAGCTAAATAAATAAATAATAAATAAATAAAATAAAAATAAACACACACACCTCAACACACACACACCCCCCCCACACACACACACAACACAAACCCGTAAATAAATTAAATAAATATCTTATCTTCACACCTTATCTTCACACCTGCGTGGCTGGCTAAGTCAGAGTGCCATGCTGATATGATGCATTATGTGAGCCCTATCATGGACCAATCAATTGTCTGACCAAGTTTATAAGTCTGGAGTGATCGGCCTTTTCAACTCAATGACTTTAATCATGTTGTTTAGTGCTGCACTAGAGTATAGCGTTTCATGCACTGCAGTCTCTAGGCATGCCTTCCACAAGTCCATGGAGACGTCTGAAATCACAGCCAGCACTGGCTCTTTTGCTATAAACAGGGGTAAGCACTGAACCCTAGAGTCGGATATGACTGGCTTTCCAGCAAAGGTGACCTTTACCTTTACCTATGTCCATTGAATCAGTGGGAATTGTGAGAGACAATCCTCCAAAGTTCTCTTTTTTTTTCAAATAGGCTATAGTTGCAATTTACTATGCTATAATCACCAAATTCCCCACTGATTCATTGGGCCTACTATAGTGCAGCTTATGGCATTAAGCAACACGATTTCAGCCACTTCATTGTAAAAAGTTTTGTGGGCATCCTCTTTTGTTCCATAATGATTTTGTGGAAAATAATTATAAACTTTGCTGACACTGAACTCTCAACTGACTTCTTATTCCTCTTTCCAAAAATAAAGATGGTCTGTTATCCTGGATTAAATTTCTGTTCAGGGTAATTCTGGAGAAAACTCCCAGAAGTACTATTAAGATATTTCATATGTTTTCAGCTTTATGCAAAAAAGCACAAATTAAAATACTTTCTATATGACATTCTTTGTGTATACTTTCAATAAACAATGACCAAAACACCCTTGATTAAAAAAGTAATAATTATATTTAAGTGCTAAGTAGTGTGTATTGTAATTAACTGTTACCTAATGAATTTGCTTAAAGATGGCTCCTTAGAAAGTCAATTAAATTCTTGAAAGATCTTTCTGTGTTTAATAAACTAATAAGAATGATTCATTTATTTTTCATCTGTGTTTTCCAGTCATAAGCTAGCTGCTGTTTTTATCTCTTTTATTAAAGATCTGCAATTAATAAGTACTATTATCTCGGTTGGGTTTTCTTCAGCAACATGCAGTCAAAAGTCTGTATAGATCATTCTTCATACAGCTTAGGTGCCTTCAGTGGAATGATAGAGGTGTAGGTGAAGGAGCCTTTCGAGAAAAGCACATTGCTAAATCAACTGTGCAGCTGGAAGCACATTAATAGTAGATGCCAAATAGTACTGACAATATTGGGTTAAAGAAAACAGTTGTACTTCCTATTTCTGTCTATACTGGTTGCCATTGTTCCCCTAATGGTTGATCACATAAGCATTGACCACTATAAATCAGACCTTCAGCTTCCAAAATCAAGCAACACTAAGTATGTTTGTGATAGCAAGATGGAACACCCAAGATCATTTAAAGAAGCTAAAGTTCAGACCTGGTTAATTCTTGAATAAAGGAATATGACAAAATACTAGAAATCTCTAGAAAGGATTAGAAACTACCGGTATTAGGATTAGGAAACAATTCTCCTTAAAACGTGGGCAATTGCTGCCCCTCAGAGCTGAAAAGACTCAGACTAGATGCATTTAAAATCTAAGTCAGTACTAGGCTATTTCCTTTTTCGTATGATAATTACGTCACAGATGGTAACTGGATAGTACTTTACAGTGAAGTCAGTTTTTGAGCAATGGTATTGCCATGGTGAAAGGAGTGTTCTGGCCTTAACATATTATCAAGCTGTGTCTTATTCAGCCAGTTAAATTTGCATCCGATCCATAACTTTATGTAAATTAAATGTTCAAGTCAAGTTTATTTAGGAAAAAACTGAACAATAGTTAATAAACTCAGAAAGCCAAGGTTTGGGTACAAAAGAATGAATAGAAGCTGGAAGCAGATAGATATAAAAGAAATGACACGAGCAAACAAAATACGTACAATACAAAATCAAGCCTTCTAGACTTTAATCTCAGATAACCACAGAGAACCAAGGAACAAGTCCCTTTCCAGTCAGTACTAGTCAGACCAAACTGAAAGAACTATGTTCTGGACATCACATTTTAAGAAAGATGCCAGGAAACTGGAACAAGTTCAGAGGAGGGCAACAAGGATAATCAGGGAACTGGAAACCAAACCCAATGAAGAAAGACTTAAAAGACTGAACATGTTTAGCCTTCAAAAAGGAGACCTAAGGAGATATGATTGCATTTTTCAAATACTTGATAGTATTGAACAGGACGGGCAGAATTTGTTCTCAGACATCCCAGCGTGCAGGACACATGACAATAGGCTTAAAGTACAAGAAGCCAAATAAAGGTTGAATGTCAGAAAAATACTTCTTAACTGTTAGAGCAGTATGACACTGGAATCGAAACCTGGACAACCCTCAATCAGATCTGCTTTGATTTAGATTCCTGCATTGAGCAGAGGGTTGGACTTGATGGGCTCTTAGGCCTGTTCCAATTCAGTTATTCTATTATTCTATTTTTATTGGTTGAAGGAACACTGAATTGCATGGGATTTTTATAGTTCAATTGCAGAATGGCTCGTTCTATTCAAGATTCATTGAAATTGGGCTATTAAGGTGCATATAATTTACCTGCACAGAAGAATAGGAAGTCATGCAGTGGCATGGGAGTCTTATTTTTACAGGAAGCTAGTTTGGTGGGAAGACCCAAAAGGCAGCTTTGGCATGGCAAGACTTAAAAAGATAAGAAAAACTGTGAATGCTTATCACATATATATATGAATATGTGTTCTCCATTGCTAGCCACTTTCAATTTTGAAAAAAATAAGTTTTGGGGGTTTTATTTTCAGTCCAAAATATGTCTGGGATATCATAATCATATTAAATGGCACATTGTCACACTGAGGATTCTGTGGGTGAAACCTGTGGTTGGAGGAAAGGTCCAAATATCAAAAGAGCCAAAATGGCATTAGAATAGTTGGAAGTTGGAAGCCACTGTTGTATACATTCTCTCATAGTTTATGCTTGAAACAAGAAACAGTGATGGCCCAAATTATTCAAAGATTTGCTAACCTGGTTGCTTGATGTTGCTTCAACTAAAGATAGCAGGGAAGTCTACTTTTTAAACTTTTGTATCCACAGACTCACACAACTGGCACTTCCTGGAATCAATTGTATTCAGAAATCCATGTGTTTTGGAGCTCATGTGACAGTAAGAGACTGTGTTTGAGGACATGGGAGATTTGAAAATGTGAATAGAAACAGAGTGCAGTTCTAAAATCCCATCAATGGGTGAATGCATGTAAAAAGCATACAGTATTTGAAAAATAAATGCATTGAGAGAATGCATGGAAAATCCATGGAAATTTCTGTGCAGAAAAATGCTCACGGGAAAGTGAAATATAAAGAGTGTAGGGTCAGAAAAGTCAAAACTTCCAAAAAAAAATTACATTTACAGATTTGCCCATCTCTAATCTCAACACTCTGGCATAACAATGAGTAAATTGTTAAATATATCAAAGTAAGATGGGGTCATTTCACACTGGTAGCTTTCTGTTTTATTTAATCTTTTAATGAGCCTTGCATAATGATAACATTCCTCAATATTCATTCATTATACTGAATACATTATAATGTATTCATGATAAACAGTAATTGGCATGCAGTTAAAATTCCTCTCCCCCCAACTAATTTTGGATAATAGCTATTTTCTGCATGAAGATCAATACATTGAGTAGATGCTCATTATTCACTTTCTAGAACTGATGAGAGAACAGGGCTGAATTTTAATAAGTAAACGACATTACGACTTTTTAGTTGAGATAACAAAACAAGCTTTTCATACTGCAATAAGACAATGCATGGAATACTGCTAATATACCATCTAACTAAAATAAATGACACATATGGGTTTAAAAAGTCTTTGTTCCAATCAAAAGAAAGGGTATGTTTAACAGCATGAAGAATAACATCTCTGTCCAGCATTATTTTTCTTCATCAATAACACTAAGTAATTAAGTCAATGCATTGTTTCAGTGAACTAACTTACATTATTGAGGTTGAAGTTTGCCCTTTATTATACAGTGTAACTCTTCATGGGTTTGTATTTTCTACATTCCAGATATTTAAGCTTCTGTAAATGTAACATATAAGGAAATGCAAGTTTTTCTTTAAAGTTATTCTGTTTAAGGCTTTTATTAAAACGTATACTACATCCACAAAATAGCAACATAATTATTCAGTCAGAATTTATTAGTTGGAAGAACTTTACCAATTGGTTTGTGGCAAATGAAAATTATATTAGGTTGCAAAAGTCCCATTTTACTTACACCCACTACTATTGAATGCAAAATTATTGTCATGCCAGTATATCAGTGCCTATAAGAATTACTTTACAAAGCATAACTTTCTGGAGAAACAAAAAATGGCATTCAAGTCAATTTCCTCTCAATGCATCATCTAACCCTGAAATATAACTAATACAATACATCTGGTATTGAGGGAAATGAAAAAAATGAGTCAATAAAATGCTCTGTGCCAATATGAAAGACCTTACAACAGAGCTGAGTAGATATCACATGTACAGTTGTACCTCCCTTAAAGAGCATAATGTGTTCCACAGGATTGCTCTTTAAGCGAGTTTGCTCTTTAAGCGAAACACCATTGTAAGTCACCAATTGTGACTTCTGGTGGGGGGGGGGGATTGTGAACCCTGATTTATTTGTTAAGCAAGTTTTTTGGTTGGTTTTATGTGTTAAGCGAAGCGACCATTCAGAGAAAATTCTGCTCTTTAAGCGAGTTATTCTTTAAGCGAGGTGCTCTTTATGTGAGGTTTGACTGTATCTCAAAGTAGTTTTATGGTTCTCTTGAAACAGCTATGACCAATACAAAGGGTGTTTGATGTTCTTTCTGTCTCTTTTTTCATTCATTATAAATATATTTAGTTTTTTCTAATTTTCCATACCAGCATCCTATCCACTGCACAATTTTTATACGTGTCAGTGACTTAAAGCTATTGTTGAAATCTCAAAAATCTCACTTGAAATATAAAGTATATGTATATCTGTATGTAATTCTGTGACTGCAGTGGTTCAAGTGGCTAAGATGCTGACTGGAAGGTGGCAGGTCAGCAGTTTGATACCTGAATACTTCAGGATGGAATGAGCTCTGTCTTTGTCCCAGCTCCTGCCAACCTAGCAGTTCGAAAGCAAGAAATTGCAAGTAGATAAATAAGGACCACTTTGGTGGGAAGGTAAACAGCATTCTGTGTCCTCCAGTGTCTGCCACATGACCAAAGAAGCATCTGCAGAAGCAGACAAAGCTGGCTCTTTGGATTTGAAACAGAGATGAGCACTGAACCCTAGATACGACTGGCTTTTGAGCAAGGATGACCTTTACCTTTACTATTTATGTGAGAGAGTATCATTTACACAAGTACAGCTGGCATTGTTTTAAAATTCACCTTTCCTTGATTTGTACCATAATGTATTTTTTGAAATGATGTACAGTATATCTTATAATTAATTATCATCATCATCCTCTACTGTCTTGCTTTTAAAAACTATCCTGCCTGATCTAAACTGAAGCAGTCTTTAGAATTATTCCTGTCAGAAAAGAATGGTCATTTCTTCTCATTCCTATAAAGTCTTTTCTATTTTTCTCCTGTCCAGATTGGAGAGGGTGACTTAACAATAATGAGATTGTTTTCCCCCAATCAGTCGCAAAAGTAATTCTCCTTTCAAAGTAATCCTACAAAAGCCAGTTTGGGTATCTAATCTTTTGCTTGCAGACAACTGGAAATGGACTGGTAGTTTCTATCATGAAAGAACAAAACAAATTCTATTTACCTTTTGGCAGGAAATGGTTAACACTGTTTTCTTTAGAATATACCCACTTTGGATTGTTTCCTTTCCACTCCTTTTTTCACATCTATTTCAAATATAGCGTGTATGCAATATAAGGTTTTCAGTAAGGGTTCCTCTTTTTCATATCAAGAGCTAAAGCATCTATGTGATTATTTCAAGGATGGGAAAAAGGGAAATATAAAAATTACCTGAATTTTGGTGTTGGAAGCTCTAGGTTTCCTTTTTATGCCAAGTCACTTTGAGAAATGACTTACTGGACCTGGATGTAGAATCTAAAATTATTACAGCCTCTGAGTTTATCAACTTGTGTATATCTGTGCAGGGTGACCTGTAAGTCCCTACCCGTTCTCTCTGTTGGCATGCATCCCACCCCTCTGCCCGGCAGCCCAGTGGGAGCAATTCCTCTCTCCCCTAGCAGAGCCCTATTCTCTTTCTATCCAGGTAGGGACTTATAGGCCACCCTGTATCTCAAACAGCCTTCAATTCACAATTCAGAGAATCAGATGAACCTAAAGCATGCTATGACAGTTTCTGGCATCGCCAACACATTTTGAAGGCATGTCATAGTGTTGCTTGTCTCCATCATCATTTTGTTTATGTTCTCAACAATAAGTCTGAACTGAAGACTTTTGTGCTCATGTGTAGGCTCTACACATGAGTAAGGAAATAAAAATTCTGAAAGCATGCTCTTAAGTAGTTTAGATACAAGCAGGACACTTCTCATTTGCAGATTTGTTCCTCATGGGAGTAGAATGTGGACATGGATGGAGGTAGTACTCCCTTCTAAGCATTTTGTTGAGCCCCAGGCTATTATAACTGGGTAATAGCTACATAGGTGTATAATTACATCTGATTCTCTGTACTTTGAATGTAAAAGTGTACAATACATATGCTTTTAAAATCTCCAATAGAATTTTATCAAATACTGTAATTATGTTTGCAAAAGCAGATTGTGTGAGCATAAGTGGTCCTTCTTTTCTGAACTCCATATGAACTCCAAAAATCTACTCCAAGAGCCTGAGAAGCTCTCAGATAGATTCCCCCCCCCCCTTACATGGAAATGGTCTGACTGGATTGAAGCCATAAAGATACAAAGTACCCAAGATGTTATAAGAATCAAACCTCAGATTTCTAGTGGCCTCAAACAAATAAATATACTCAATTGAATTGTGGGAATCTATGATCAGCAGTAGAAGTCAGTAGCCATCCTTCATACTATTTGAAAAGGATAAAACATCATGAACAAAAGAAAATGATATGAATACCTCTTTAAGACTCATTGGCTCTACTATGAGCTGTGCCTCATTCCCTTGCACCAGAATGTTAGTTTTGCCTCCACTCCTGCCATTTCTATCAGCTGTTTTCACTGCCTTACTTTGTTTTGCCTTATTTTCCCTATTGCTTGTCACTGTCACAACTTTGGAGGATGACAGTGGGCAACCTGTCTCCACACAGAGACGGTACTTTTCTTGATGATGTGCTACATGAGGTAAGCCCTTCTTAATGGGTTGTAATCAGGGTAAGTAACAAAGTGTAGAGGACAAAGAAAAAGCAATAGTAGTCAGGTACACAGAGCCTCCTTGAAAACTATGGCATTTTGAAACTACACTCAGCTGTGCCCCAGGCAACTGCAACCTTGTGCCAGCCAGGCATGTGCTGATATACCATTGCCTGATAGCAATGTATGGGATTCCCGCCAACCACCCCCAAATTGGTGCCCCCACTACTCCCTGTCCAACGCCTTCCCATGGTGCCCTGCACACCCCTGGTACCAGCTAATCTTTCTCACACATTGCCAGGCATAAGGAACTGCAGAATGACTTCACGGAAAGGTGGCTCAATTTTGACATTTTCACGTCTGGCCTAGATATTCTTCTTCTTCTTCAGATGCAGTATCCATTCTGGATATTGGCTATCATCATGGCAATAGTCTTTCTGTTCTTAACTCGTCGGAACAGTCCTTTCGAGGACATGCCACACCAGTCTCTCAGGTTTTTCAGCAATAAAGTCTATCTATATCCAGGGCCTCTCTTCCCAAGGATCTTTCCTTGAAGACCAAGTTGAAGTCTTTTATGTTGCTCCTCAAGATATGGCCAAGCTATTTGAGCTTTCTTTGCTTAATGGTCATAAAGAGTTCTTGTTCTTTATCCATTCAGCCTAGACATGGAACAATAGAAGCAGCAATGGAAGGTGAAGGGAAACAACGAGAATTAAAGCTACAACAGCAGTGGTAGGAAGGCAGTATTTCTCCCAATGTCAGTCTGAGATGATCTCAGGTAATGACTAGAAGTAAAAAAACTGACAATAGGAAGTATGCCAGGCAATCCTCCTGCCAAGCTAACAATACATTGTAGCTGTTTCCTATGTTCTTATCCTCTGTTAATGTGCAGTTAGCTTAACATTCCCTTTTACAGTGAGTTTGTCTAGTTCAGTGATGGTGAACCTTGGCACTCCAGCTGTTCTTGGACTTCAATTACCAGAAGCCTAAGTCAGTATGCCTGCTGATCAGGGCTTCTGGGAATTAAAGTCCAACAACAGCTTTAGTGCCAAGGTTTGCCACCATGAGTCTAGTTTATTAAACATATGACTGACTTCATCATTCT
This sequence comes from Furcifer pardalis, assembly GCA_030440675.1. Taxonomy (NCBI): domain Eukaryota; kingdom Metazoa; phylum Chordata; class Lepidosauria; order Squamata; family Chamaeleonidae; genus Furcifer; species Furcifer pardalis. Next base: position 68,578,945 of record CP126892.1, read on the forward strand.
TCTTTGTTTCCCTCAGAAAACTGATAGGGAAGACCCATACATTGAGATTATTTGTCTTCAACCTGTCTCTGCCCCTAATTTTAATAAATGAAAATTAAATCATTTTTATAATTATCACAGTAACAAATGGCCAAAATCATTCTTGTCCCAACTGAAAAGAGGTATCCTGACATGAGCAAAGATTTACATCTTCAATGACACTGAGTTTTTATTTGATTTCTGTAATGTGGGAAGAAAACTGTGGCATAAAAAGAGAAACTGAGCAGCAAGTGCTTAGCTTGAAATTAAAGGCAACGCTGTAATGTAAGTGGATCATATTTTATGATAAAAATCAATGTGCATCTGGTTTCCAGAATGCAGGTGAATTTACCAAGGAAATTCTGAGGTTTCTAAATTGCTGTCTGGAACATACTTAGAAATTTATGTCGGCTGATTCCCCCATACAACAAAGCAAAAGAGTATAAGAATGGCTGGACCTAATCAAATCTTTGAAAATCGTTCAGTCTGCCACTAAAGAAGAGTTAAAAGTACTCATTCTGTCTATGTGATTAGAAAAGAAAGAAGATATTCTCAATGGTATACTCTCCCAATTTTCCCTAAAATAAATTTTATTTCATTTAATTTCACTGGAAAATATTCGTTCTTACACATTCTTATTCATATGTCCCCTTTATTGGCACTTCTATTCGAAGCCACCTGGTTCATTCCTTCTTAACATTCTCAGAAAATTCCTTAGAGAATTATTGGTATATATGTGACCACTTGTCAGGATCTGAGGTAGCTCTGGTATTTGCAAGATGAGTTTCCCAGAGGCAGCTTTGATGCTCACAGGATTAGGTTCCTGCTGCAGCTGCCAGGCGCCACCTGAGAGCCTTGAGGTTCTTCTGGACCATGATGGGTTTCATCTGGAGGCCCTAGGAAGCTGGACTATATGGGAACTGGCTCTCCCTCCCCCACCTGAAACAGCTACAGCAATGAAAGTTATTGGACTTGCAATTGGTTGGTTCTTGATTTTATTTTTTCCCTTGCTTCTGTGTTTGAAGACCTTTTATCTTATTCCTTACTCTAAATACTTCTTACCTAGTTTCTGTGTACTGTTGTTGTGCCTTGCCTGCATCTTCACTCCTTTAATCCCATCCTTGCACCTGATTCAGACTCTGGAGGTTCTACCTCCCCTGCGCTCTCTCAGTCACCTTACTTCCAGTTTGCTTGGACTATGCCTGTTGGCTGCCCTAACTCTGTATCTTTGCCTACCTCAGTCGTTCCCAATGTGGGGCACACTCACCACAGGCAGACTGCAATTCCCAGAAATCTAAGTCAGTACATTGGCTGATCAGTGCTTTGGGAAATTGACTTAGCCTTTTGGGAATTGAAGTCCAAAATACAAAGGTTGGGAAAACTGGTCTACTTCATTCTTGTTTTTGCATTTGGACTCTGGATAGAGTTACTGTTTGGCCTTTTGGCTGGAGGCCCTGGTTCTTGTGCTACTTGCCAGCTGCCCATGTCCTGGACTCTGACACCTCTTTTCAAAACAGTTTAGAAATATCAAATTAAAGAGAACTTCATCCTACCAGCATTGCTGTTAGTCATTTGCTCTCTTTTTAAAAATGATCTCTGAATAAGTGTGTGGGCTGGGGTAGGGAGAATGAAACACAAAGGTTTAAGTAGCTATATAGAAGTGATGGCAAACCTTTTAGATACCGAGTGCCCAAACTGCAAACCAAAACCCACTTATTTATCACAAAGTGCAATCGCAGCATCAGGAGAGGAAGGAAACACTTCCATTGGGCTGCTGGGCAGAGGGGCTGGGTGAACTCTGTGCCGGGGGGAGGGAGGAAGTGCTCTCATTGGGCTGCTAGGCAGAGGGGTGAGGTGAATTCTGTGCTGGGGAAGGGAGGAAGTCCTCCCATAGGGCTGCTAGGCAGGGGGCAGGGCAAACTCTGTGCTGGGGTGACTGCACAGGTGCCCACAGAGAGGGCTCTGAGTGCTACCTCTGGCACGCGTGCCATAGGTTCGCCATCACTGCTATATAGTCTCATATCTAGGATTTTTGCAGTTCTTAAATGCTTACTTTTAAGGATGCTATGTTTTTCTAAGTATGTCTAGAAGACCTCATTGCCTCCCAGAAGGTTTGAATTTGTGTCATATCTTTGAATGGATTGAGATTTTCAGACGGTCAGCATCCTCAATTTTAATTGTAGTAAAAAAATAGTTTGAAAAATATAAGGAAAGGGCTTTTCATCCTCAAATTTTTCTGAATCCAATGAAATGAAACAGTACTGCTATGACAGAGAACTATGGGCCTTGATTATATTTATGAACAAATTTTATATGTTCTCCATAAATTGGTTATTAAATATATTTCAAATATTAAAAAATTAATGATTGAATACCTGTTGGTCACCTACACAAGGGTGTAATATTTAGACGCAACTTGTTTTAAGTTAAGAAATCAGTGTAGACATTAATATTACATATTAAGTAACACAACTCAGTGTGTAACAGATAAGGCCTGTGGAGATTTCCTAACTTGTAGCTTTTTACCGCTAAAGGTTATACTGTTTGGATATCCGTACAAGATGATTTCAGGCAATATATTTTACCTATTATGCAGACTAATGTTTGTGTTGAAGTGTCCAAATTGGGATGCTTCCATGAATGTAGGATCAAATTTGTTCTGCTTTGTAATCTTCATTAAACACCTATGTCAAAGCTCAAATGGACAAAACTCATTGCTGTCAGCTTCATTCACTTATTTGCCAGCTTTACAATATCTCAGAAAGGCCTGCACGCTACTTGAATCATGTGACATGATCCTGTTTAAGTTGAAGGGACTACAGAGAAGACTTTAGCTGTGCAAGCACTTAACAGCCTAGTTGGATCATGTTCTAATTGTAACTGAAATTTGGCAGGTGCTTGGGAAACAAAAAAAAAATGCTTATTCTTAATATCCCAAGAGGGAAGCTGGCTGGCTTTATGTTCCCACTTGGCACAGCGGTGTCAGATGGATGCCCCCATATGTCAGTTCTTGGAGTACTCAGATGCTAATTAGATGAAATCCATGAATGATATCTCCAGCCATCAAATGTTTATGATATAACCAAGGGCAAGTAAAACTTCTATACTTTCCATTTTTTCTATCAAGCAGCCCGAATGGCATCAATAAAATTAAAATGGAAGAGTGGAATTAGTTACTTGTAAAGGAAAGTAAAACAAGACAAATGAAATTTAAATGGGTGGCTGATGTTGTTTGAATGTTTAAGTTAAATCACAAAGACTTGGGAAAAGACTTAATTAGAGCAAGAGAGAGTAAAGTTCTAATCCATTTAATTAATTTCCACAGCCTTCCTGAATTGCAGACTCTCAAATATAGAAAGGGAAAATAAAACATCCATCAGCTACTTCATCATGGTAGCATTACCTTTTAGAGAACAAATTTAAACCACTGCTTTGCTTTGAAATGAAGCCTAGCTCATTGTAGGAATTCAACTTTAAGGGAATAGGCATCCCAAAGTAAAGCTACATAGCATCTTAAGAGATAAGTGTGCTTTTTCTACCCTGAAGTGAAGTGGGGGAAGGAACAGAGAATGATGGTCACTTTGTGTTCGGGACTGAGTGGGACACAAAGTCGATTTAAAGTGTGCCCCATCAAGGGAGCATCTCCTTTGGCTGTTTATGGTGTGATGAACCATTCATCCAACCTACAGGTCAGAGTACTGTAGATCACTGTTAAGAGGCCAGATAGACATTTTTTAGCCCACATTCCAAATTGGTAAGGATGTAATTAGGTAGCTTTTCATCTATCCTACTCTTTTTTTTATTGTAGACTTTAGGTTTAGAAAGGAATGGTTAATAAATTGGTCACAATTGGTCAGTATTGCTGGATGGATGCGGTTAGTGGTGAATCCTTTTAGGTCATCTATTGATGAGGTGTTTATGATTGCCTGGCAAAATTCATGTGAATTAGTTGGGCATTCAGGACATACCATAAGACACCTTCAGTGTACGACCAAAATTCCTTCAAGCGGACAGAGTTGGAAATGGCCTCAAGGGGGTCTCCTCCACTAGCAGCTGGCCTAAGCAATAGCTGACATGGATCAACAGTGTGCTAATACATCAAAGAGAGGTTGACTAGCTTCTTCTGCTCTGGTACCAGGTATAGGCACCACCATAGATTAGAGGTTAATTTAAATAACATTAAATAAAATTGTGGCCTTTTGACCAATATTGACTGCATCTTGCCTTTTTATTTCATGGATGGGGAAGGAAAAATAACACTACAAACTTTTAGGTTCATTTGAAATGGATTTAACTTATGATGCTTGATATTTTTGCTTTAGGTTGACTGGGAACCAGTTGTTTAATTTGGATGGATACTTTAGCTACCTTAAACTTAGAATTGATTATACTGTAATACCCTCTTCTCGAAATTTCAGGCCAAACTTATCTACAAAAAAGGCATACTTTTATTTAGTCCATCTTCTGTGCTAGAGGAGGAGGGAATGCCCTTCTGGGAAACATAAGGATGTATCAGGGAAAATTTCTGAATCAGGGGAAATACTTTAAAAATTATAAATTTAGATATAAACTAAAATGAACTTTCACAGTTCAAAAGTACATTCAAGGTATGAAACAAAGCATCCCTTAATTTCAGGATTCACATTTAGTGTCCTTGTGTTAAACCAAATTTCCTGTTTACCAAACAAATTTATCTTTATCAAGGCAGGGGGAGACTAAATAGCATGAAAGAAACGTCCTAGTCTTCACCCATAAATTTGCCTACCTCTAAGTATGCTTAGGAACACCAGTTTCCTTGAGATACATGGAAACAATGGCCAGAGTCCAGTTTGTGTGTGTATAAAGGTTTGTGTAAACTGCCACAAATAATTGCTGCTAATTGATGAGGTATTTGGGTGCACCTTTTGGTTAGTAGATGACCTGATACTGTGTGTAGGGAATTCACAATCAAAGTAAGTTTCTGTAAACTGATATCAGTATCAAACCTGAGAAGAAGGAACAAGGTAGCCCTACTCCCTTGAGTATTACTGTTTCCAAAATAGATTGACAGGGGCATTCCACATGATTGGGAGCTCTGGAAAATTGGGGTTTCCAACAACACACAGTGCTTGTGCGTGTAGAAAATCCAATCCTCATCAGACTTTATTGTGGTACACTGAAAAGAATTAAGAGAGGAAGTAGGGCTTGCTGCTCCTGTTTACCATAACACAGAGACACTCTCTCTCTTTAAATACAAACAAATGCAGGAGGGAGATGATACCTTTTATAAAGCCAGTCGTATCAGATGCTAGGGTTCAGTGCTCATCTCTGTTTCAAATCCAAAGAGCCAGCTTTGTCTGCTTCTGCAGACTCTTCCATGGTCATGTGGAAGGCATGACTAGACACCGGAGTGAACAGAACACTGTTTACCTTCCCACTGAAGTGGTCCCTATTTATCTACTTGCAATTTCTTGCTTTCGTACTGCTAGGTTGGCAGGAGCTGGGGCAAAGATTGGAGCTCATTCCATCCTGCAGTATTAGGGAATCAAACTGCTGACCTCCCACCTTCCAGTCAGCATCTTAGCCACTTGAGCCACTGCACTAAAAATGAAAGTGACCTACAAAAGATATTGTCTCCCTTCTGAATTTGCTTGAATTAATGGATGGGTCACTTGGCTTATTTTTGTTTACTCTCTCTTTCGAGTTTGTTAGATTCTATATACGTGTAATTAAATAAAAGAACAATTTACCTTATAAAGTAAACCTCACATTCATATTATATTATTCTTGACAAAGATTACTTGAAAGAACATTACAGTAGGCCTTTTAAGAACTGCCCCATGTCCTTTATCACACAATGATAATAAAATCTACTGGATAGCTCATTGGTTTAGAGGTTGCGAGTATGAATCCCCATGTGACCTCCTTGATAGAGACTGGACTTGATGATCCATAGGGTGTCTTTCAACCCTGCAGTCATAAGATTATATATATTATATCACATCAAAATAGTTTGTTAAAACTAATTGGAGATAAAGTTATATTTTTAACACTTGCATGTGGAGGTGCTTTGGAGATATCCTTTACTGCATTTATAGGGCATTATGATTTCTCATTATTTTTAAATGACATTTTCATGTGATCACTGCCGTACAGATATTCAGCTTGCTGAAATACTTGGTAGGGAGAGTAGGTGGCAAGAATAGTGCTGTTAGTCAATTGCAAAATTAAGAACAATGACATCACAGAAGAAAAACCAGTTTTTCTATTGGTTAACATTGAATACTAATTAATGATTCTACAGGGTTCCTAAGATTCTGAACATTTCAATATCAATGCAGTTCTTCATGGGTATAGTAGAGAAAGGTATAATTCAAAATCATTAATGCAAATTGCTAACAGGGAGATGACAACCAGAAAATAGTTGGGAACATGTTGCTTTATTTCATCTGCCATAATCAAGAGCTTTATTTTTTTTTAAAAAAGTCTCTAAAATGTTAGTTGTGGGGTTTCTCAGCAGAGAAGAGAACCCTTTAAAGAAAATGATTAAGTAGGAAATAGCTGTGAGTTTCCTGCTTTTCACATTGCCCCTTCTTGTTTTCACATCTATTGATAAGATTGAAAAGGCCATTCAGCCTCTGAAGAGGTATGATAAAGGTCTTTTCTCCTGACTCCCTAGGATGACAAGCATACCACAGAGAAGTTAACAAGTACTTCTCAAGTCACAGTACTTGGTTGGTAGGTTGGTAGGCTTTCTGACTCTCACATTGTTCAACCAATCTTTCTAGTTATATTGGACCAATTCCAAAGATCTCAAAAATCCCACTCACTAACGACACCTGTCAATCTTTATTTCCCCCTTTTAGCCTTTTGTGGCCTTCAAAATAATCAGTTTCAGTTTCTTTCATGATCTCTTGGATCAGTAGACAAAATGATGTAGGAGGCTACAGAAAGAAGAGGGAAGCTGTGAAAATAGCTATCCAGCTTTATAAAAGAGACCATTTCTGGTCACATAGAAGTTGTTCTGAATCTAAAACATTACAAAGAAGGTAATCAAATATTATTCTGTGGCTGAAAAACTCAGATTGGTACTTGTTAGAGTCAAAGAAATATGGCTGGACAGGAGTATGTGCTATACATATACTTAACATTAGTATGATAAAGATACACGTTAATTTTGCTTGAAATATTAGTATTTCACTCTATTTTCTTAGATCCAACCTGGGGTCCAAGAAACTGGAAGAACTCTTTATGCAATGTAATTGTCCCCTCCTCAAAATAAACCCTAAACAAATCAATCCAAACAAGCTACAAATACAACATAATCAGATTATGAATGGCAAACATGAGCAAAAAGACAACACCTTTAAACTTATAAGAGCAAACCAAGATACAATCAGCAGATTTCAAAGCTTCTGTGAAGACCCAACTTCTGAATGGTGTCAAAATGGAAAGTCCACAGTAATGCTTCCAGGAAGAGGGCATTTCATAATCTGGTACCAAGTGTGTCATAGTATATTGTGCAGTGGTGGGATGTCAAAAATTTTACTACCCCACTGTGACATCATCACAGTGTGAGTGAAGCTAACATCATCATGTCATGACATCATGGGTGGAGCCAATGTCATGACATTGTGGGCGGGGCCAAAGAAAATAATAAAAATAATAAACAACAATTTAAAAATAACATAAAAAAGCACATACACACCCCTCAACCCACCCACCCACCCACAACACAAACCCATAAATTAAATAAATTAATAAATAAAATAAAAAATACATTAAAACACACCAACCCACCCAAATACCACCCACCTACCCCAAACACAAATCAACCAGAGCTTTTAAACCAGAGCTTAAAGCTTATTCTGACTAATCTTTCTCACACTAGGTCAGATGGAAGAAACTACAGAATGAACTCACCACAAGATGGCTTCATTTTGGCACTTTTCAACTTTTCAACAGTTAAAGAAGTTAGGTACTAAGTCTTTGCCTAACTAGTTCTCTAGGATAAAATGCCTTAATGTAAATGTAAAACAGCTATACCTCCTTAAGGGTTCTCTAATTGGAACAGCAATTGGAACAGCACAGGTGTAGCTTATTGATGAGGTAACTCCAAGAATTTGCTTAAAAACCCCAAGCCAGGTCACGAGGCCTTTTTAGGAACTGTACGTCAATATAGGTAAAGGTATTAATTACACATTAAAATACACACAGACACACCACATCCAAAGGTGAGTCACTTACCCTGGGGAGAAGGCTATAGAGAGCTTCAGGCTAGCAGCTTCTCTTCCTCCTCCCCGCTTGGGAGGACAGCAAGGAGGCTGTGCATACGCGCCACACACTGTAGGCATGCATGCACACCAAGTGCTTGGTGTGCATGTGCAGTGGGGGAACCAGTGAAAAGGTAAGCCCCGAAGGTGGTTTCCCCCAAAAGCTGCTACCGGTTCTCCGGGACACTGGGAAAAGTTACTACCGGTTCTGGCGAACTGGTGTGAATCTGTTACATCCCATCACTGATATGTCATGATCAGGTACTGATTACACCACAATACTGAAAAAAGTCCCAGTCCTAGCAAAAACCTGGGCTGTCATATTATTTAGTGGAGGGAAACAGCAAAGATTCAGTGCTTGCCCATATATTGTAGTTAATCTAAACTGGACCTTACAAAATATTCACAAAAGTGCACATCTGTTAAACATGAAAGCCCAACATAAAGTTTAAGACCCCGCTAAAGTAAAACAGAATTTATTGAATTGTCATGGCTGCCTGATCTCTCATTTCATGCTCTGAATCTGTACAAGTACCTGCCAGAAATTGTGCATATGGCAAATGTTACAGCTCAGGCCCTATATAAAGTCTTTTAACTGTTTTTCTATTAGAATCATATGCATTTGTCAATTTACCTCAGTGACTTATTTGCTTGAAGTATCTTCCTTACCTGTCTTTATTAGCACATCAGCCTGGTCTGATTCCAAGTTAGTTAGAGGAGAAAGAGAAAAGCTGTACATCTTAATCTTTTCACAGATTCCTTCTTTAAAGATGATGAATTTCATAATTAGGAATGAGAAAGAGTTGAGACAAGCTAAACTTGAGTTTGCCCTTCTCCCCTGGAAATACAAGAGGTTATAAAAATGAGCTGGAGGATTTGCAAGATTTGTTTGTTGTGATATGGCATAATGACCTGGAAAAACAATAGAAGATGGAAACATGTTCTCAAACTAATGCTTATGCTGATTTAAAAAGAACAAATAAAGTATCTGCAATCCTGGGATGGTAAAAAAATCAAGAACTCTCGAAAATGAAAAATGCATCTCAATAGCAACGATATGAAACTTGAAAATTAGATCAATATGCCTAACTAAGCCACAACATGTCCAATTAGTATGTTGTGGAAGAGAAATGGAGCACAACTATCTACTTCTGCAATCATTTGCAGAATGCAATAAATGTCCTTTTCGATTTCCCAAGGAGAGAAACCCAGACCTTTTGGCTTTTTTGAATTCCTTTTAACAGACTGTTAAACATAAGATTTAAGTGCAAAGTCTGGAGGAAACATAAATCTGTACAGATGCACTCAAAGGAAACCCATTACACAAAGATGCATAAAACCCTAAGAAGTTCATATGTGGAATGTATCCTTCCTGCCTCTTATATGTTTGTTTGGATTTCTGCCTGTTCTTGGTACTCTGGATAGAGATGTTCTACATGAATACATATGTATGTGCATAGATGTGCATGGTTGTTGAGTACACTTGCCTTATCTGGGACGAATACTCCACTGTCTCCCTATTTTATTATTATTATCACTCTTTCACTCTTCCACACACATTCCCTAATCATTCTGTTTCTGCTTTGACAGTTTATTTATTTACTTACTGTATTTGTATTGCCGCCTCCCTCGCCAAAGCGACTCCAGGCAACTCACAACAGTTTTAAAAGTTCAAAATACAAAATGTCACCATCATACAGAATTAAACAATTAAAATTTAAAGACCATTAAAACCAGATTAAAGCACCCTCTCATAAGATTGAAAAACCTGGGAAAGCCTTATATAAGCCAGCCCAGGGGGAGGGGGGAGGCTACCACACCAGCAGTGTCCCACACCCACTGCACTAACCAGGTTTTAAGGCTGCACTAACCAGTTTCAGGAGGGTCCCACTCTTTCTGTAGTGCAGTGAGTTGTCCTTTGTAAGCTCAACGTGGTCATTCAAATCTCTTTCAAGCTCAAGAAGTAAATGAATAAAGCAGTTGTAAAATAGACTTTCATTGTATAAAACCAGTCTTATACCATCTTTTTATACAGCCTCTGCCCTTTTATTCTCACAGGAACAGTAAATCATCCATAATAACAAAGAAGGAAATGAAACATTAGGGAATGCCAGGTATTGATCTGTATGTTCTCAGCCCCTTTAATACTCTTGTAAACCATATTTATTTATACTTTAACTTCATAAAAGAAACAGTGTTGACATTCCTATTTTCATAACACACACCTCACACATATTAATCGTTTAAATCACAAAATGTTATTGTTTTGTCATTTAATGTCCACTCTGACCAGGCTGGAGTTTTCAGCTTATATTTATTGAACTATAGTGACTGACAGCTCAACATTAAAAAAAAAAAACCCAAGATAATGGCAACAGCCTCTATCACTCCCTGGAAAATAGATGGGGAAGATGTAGAAGCAGTGACAGACTTTACATTCTTAGAATCCAAGATCACTGCAAATGGTGATTGCAGCCATGAATTAAAAAGGTGACTAATTCTTGGGAGACAAGCTATGAGAGACCTGGGGAACATAATTAAAAGTAGAGACATCGCCTTGCAAATAAAACTCCGCATAGTCAAAGCAATGGTATTTGTGGTAGTAATGTATGGTTGTGAGAGCTGAACCATAATGAAAGCTAAGCACAAAAGAATAGACACCTTTGAAATTGTGGTGTTGGAGGAGAATTTTGAGAGTACCTTGAACAGCAAATAAGTCAATCTTAAAAGAAGTCACCCCCGATTGCTCCTTGGAAGGTCAAATATTGAAGATGAAGCTAAAGTACTTTGGGCATCAAATGAGAAGAGAAGATTCATTTGAGAAAGCCATGATGCTGAGAAAGGTCAAGAGCAAGAGAAGAAAGGAGCGGCAGAGAATGAGATGGCTAGATGGTATTGTTGAAGCAATGGGCACAGAACTGGGCTGGTTGAGGAGGATGGTGGAGGATAGGGGTGCCTGGTGCGTGATGGTTCTTGGGGTCACAAAGGTCGGACTCAACTATGCAACTGAACAATAACAAGAAGTGACTGACACCCAACCACTCTTTTAGAGGAAGGGGGAAAGAGAGAAATAACTGTAGCAAAATAAATGCAACAATGCATAACAGATAGGCATGGGGGGGGGAACCATTGTCAGAATAATAATAATAATTTTGTGTCAGAAATTATTCTGGGTTGAAAAGATTTTTGCAGGAGAAACTCCGCTCAGAGAATTGCCCAAATGAGACTTCTTTTATATGTCCCCAAGATCTGGGTCAGAGATAGGCACTCAATTTGTCATGCAGTACCAGGGTTTTGAACTGCTGACTCACTGACCTTCCAGCTAACAAGGCAAGCTTCTTTATCACTGAGCCACTGCAGCCCATTTCAGAATTACCAGAGGCAAAGAGATTTCTGTTTCCCTCTTACAATTTCAATCATGGAAAGAAGAAAACTGCTTTGACTAATTTCTCCCCTCCATCCTATTTTTCTGTGCTTCTCCAGTCTTATGAAACAAAGACACCATAACAGTAAAGATGGATACTGACACTGTGGAAAGATAAGTGACATTCTTAATTATGACTGGTCATTTCAAATGATACCACTCCTATACATACTATGAAAAATACTTATATGGATGTCTGTATGCAACAAGCAGAATGTTGTGTAATAGAACCAATTTCAGAGTAGAACTTGAAAAGGTAAAGAAGAAAATAAATGTTATATTTCATTATTGGCCCTCTAAACTGGCCATTATTGATATTACAGAAAGTGCTGGTGGCAATTCATTGAACCTCAAAAGTGTAACTAACATAGTCTTAATATTTTATAGGCCTTGTATCCCCATTTGGTTTATATAAAGTGCTGCTTCCTCAAATTTTTATTCTACCTTTGGCACTAGGTTTCTCCCCCAAAATGTTCATTCCCGCCCCTCCCCAGCTTTTATTACACACCTTTGTTTCTCTCCATTTAAACATCTTCCCTTTCTTAAAACATACAAACCACCAAACATCTTGTATTATGATGCCAGGAGTACCCCAGGACCAATAATTCAAGTGTAAACAAGGTATTCATGTGCCTTGTAATTGCTTCCTTCTACCCAGAAGATTCTACAGCTACAGCACTAGAGGCTCCTGGGTGGAAGAAAACAATTACTGAAAGCAATTACAATAGAGCACTATAGCTCTATAAAAAGCTGTGTAGCAGTATTTCAATCAAGCAGGCAATTCCATACACTACTAACAGAAGGTAAAGCAAAGAACCAGGAAAGATCACCAGCCAAACTGACCTGGCAGAGAATTCTCTCCTAATCCTCAGTACACTGATCAAGTTAGATCAAGACCATAGATGCGGCACATGTCAAAGCTCTGGTACATTATTTCAGTTTTAATCTCTGTGCATGCCTCGTTACATCTTTTATTTTTATGTCTGTTGCTCTCCCTTGTTAATAGCAGTCATTACATCTTTAGGGTTTTGAATACAATATGCAAACAGGAGATTTGTAAAACGGCAATTGGCTATAAATCTCTTCTCATTGTATCATGCACACTATATCAATACTGTTCAAAAGTGCAACACTCCCCCACTACTCAAATTCTAAGAATTGCTCAAGGTCTTTTTATGTTGACAAGAAACGTATTAACAAAGGATTTATAGCACATGTGAATTGCTTTCTGAAAGGTACATTATATTTGCAGCTGGCACCTGGTGCTGATAACAGCTGTCCCAACAGTATCCTTATACTATAACAGTGTTATCCTGGCTACATTCTGAAAGTGAAAAACATCTGCTTCTCATTTAATTTTGTACTCAGTTGACTGATCTGCATTATGTGTTACTTTAGACTCTTTCATTTATTATTTATTGTTCACAGATGTGGAAAGTAAACAGAGGTTTTACATATGGCACCTACGTTACTGAGAATATTATCAATTCATAGAGAGTAAATAACCGCTATTTTAGCATGCCACTTCAAGACAACTTTCAAGCTCATACAACACACTGATGAATGGATTAAAGGCTTAAAACCTCTGAAGTTCTTATTGAAAACCTGTCACTAATGACTCACTTGCACAGAGACTGTTTACAGCAGGCATTGATTTAGGGACATGACAAAGTCCCTGAGCACCAAGCATTGTTCCCTTCGAAACAACAATCCCAGAATCTGAAGGTGATGTTCGCAACCAGACAGTCATCGGCACTTGAATTATTGTTAGCTGTCATTTGCATAGCCTTGAGAGAAAAAGAGATGGGGAAAAGTGAAGCCACTTCTAGTGATATGAAGAGTTGGACAGAAAGAATAAGAAAATGTCACCTTGTTCAACTGGCTTTCCTAATAAATCTAACACATGTTTCCACAGCCAGGATTAATTCTGCAAGCAAAACTGGGTTGTGATAGAATTTGAATTCTGAGAGTGCCCTTTTATATCCAGCCCTGCAAGTAGTGGCATAAAGAAACTACTTGTTCAAAGGGGAACCATCAAGATGGCATATTGTCTAAAATGGTCAAATGTAAGTTCAATATCTATTAAATGTACAGTATAATAACACAGTTGCACTAAGAAACAATCTGTCATACTATTTAGTAGAAATGGTGAGACTGCCACCAAAATAAACACAATGTGAATAAAATTGGATTTTTATAATATTCATTGCATTGCTATTTTGTATTGTTCTCTTTACAGAATTAAGTGTGTTGTGATCTTCGCAGTGATTGCTTGCACTATTTAGCAGTATGCAAGCTGAAACAAACAAAGAAAGAAACAAACAAACACTTTGATTGATTAATGTGAGTGGTCAGCTATCCTGTTCAGTAATAAGAAACACATGTGGCATGACTTTCCAGAACAGGGTCTCCTAGAATTTACATTTCATTGGGGTATGCTCTTTCACATTTTTTTTGGACTAAAGATACCTAAACTCCAGAGGCAGCAGTTGCAGCCCTCAAAACAGATCTCCAGACTTCTAGATTTCAACAGACCATGCCTGAAGTAGGGGTTATTCATGATGCTACTATTCCACTATTTTCTTTGTCTTTTACTGTCTGTGCTTAATTTTTAAAAAGGATAAATATTGCAATGTTTTCTGGGAGTTTTAGTTTCTGCATACTGAGTAGTGAGAATCTAAGCATTTTCCACACTCAGGAGGGTCCAGAAACTCCTGGTTGGTCTTATGTTAACAGAACACTTGCTTGCCCAGCTGCTACTTGCAGAGCTGGATGCAAAAGGGCACTTTCAGAATTCAGATTCTATCACAGCCCAGTGTTACTTGCAGAATTATTTTGTATGAGATATACTATTCTTTATACCTGGCTATGGAAACATGTCTTAGATTTATTAGGAGAGCCAGTTGAACAAGGTGACATTTTCTTATTCTTTCTGTCCAGCTCTTCATATCACTAGAAGTGGCCTCACTTTCCTCATCTCTTTTCTCTCAAGGCTATGCAAATGACAGCTAACAATAATTCAATTGCCAATGACTGTCTGGTTGTGAAAATCACATGTGCCTTCCTTAGCCTGAAGGATTCTGGGAGTCATGCAACCAGAAAGAGTGGTTGATTCCACCCTCCCTTGTGTCCAGTCCAGAATTATATATCCATTTGTGTCACATCCTTTACACTAATGGAATGGACCATGGGCATTGGACAATGGCAGTACTCTATGTCATGATCCTAGTGTCACCATGGTTACTTGCTTTACTAGAGCTGGTCAGATTGTGACATAGCTGGCTGCATTCTTTCATTTGTTTATACATATCTCAGATTCCCCAGAGATTAGGTTAACACCAGGTGGCTGTCAAGCCAGACATGACATCAGAGGCCCAAGGTAATAGGGGGAAAGGTTGGTTCCCAGACAACTTTGGGAAGACACCTATAAGAGCAGGGACTTTCCCATGGGAATGAACACATTTCATTCCCATGGGAACCTAGCTGTCTTCCCATGAGGTAAAACACATTCCATTCCTATGGGAGCCCAGCTATCTTCCCATGAGGTAAAACAGATTCCATTCCCATGAGAGCCCAGCTGTCTTCCCATGAGGTAAAACATATTCCATTCCCATGAGAGCCCAGCTGTCTTCCCATGAGGTAAAACACATTCCATGGAAGTTCAGATGCCTTCCCAATAGGTCATTGAATTCCAAAGGAGGGGGAACACCTGCAGAGTCTGGAATGTCCCATTAGGTCATCAAACACCTGTGGAGTGGGAATTTCCCCTTATGTAATGCATTCCTAGGGGTAGGTAATCACTCATTTCCCCAATTTAAGGAGTGCCTTGTCAGACCCCAAATCGGTTCTCTAATGGACTCCTGGAATGGCTGTTTTATTGGCTGAACTCAATCCCTAAAGGGAACAGCTACCCATGGCAGGATGCTGCCCAATGAAGCTGACAGATGGCTAAGAGAATTGGACTATGCTGGATTAACCTGAGATGTTGCCATCCTATGGAATTGGACTTTGCTGATATTTGGCAATTTGGCCCTTTCAAACACTGATAGACTTTGGGGGGTTCTTTTGCTCCATAGGCTTATGGACATTCTAATGGACTCATTGGCTCTTAAAAATATTTCACGGACATTTCTGAATCTAAAAGAGAGTCCTATGGACTTTAGGATTTGGGGATTTTATTCTTCACAGTTTTGCTTCTTTATCTTATGGAATGCAAAATAAAGTTCTGTTCTGAGACTTCACCTTGTTGGCTTCTACTTGGGGATAGCACTGGCACATAGCACTACTACTGCTACATCCATGCTACTATGGAAAAACCTCACTTCCTGTGATTGGGTAAGATTGGGGTGTTTTGGGTTCTTTGGAGAGGCTGGCAGTTGCTGGAGAAGGGAGTTGGGGTGGACTGCATCATACACAGCACTCTATCACCATCAAACTCTCTAGGGACACCTGGGAAAACCTCAACACTCTAAAATAATTTATGGCATTTCAGCATCAAAAATATAGGGTAGCCTTCCCTTCCACAAAATATTTACTTGGGACGTTTATTTTATTATAGGAGATAAAATTAGTTATAAATGGATAAACACATTATATCATCTAAACTAATAGTCAATTATTTTATTTTAGATAGAGGTTTTAGAAAATAACTCAATATTTTTGATACATTTGATAGAGAAGGAATGCTTTGTCCTCAACAATGCAGCCTCTAGAGCATGGGTGCCCAAACTTTTCAGGCTGAGTGGGCCGGTCATGTGGTTCCTCCCACTGGAAGCAGAAGTAAAATGTGCAAAATCCTGCTGTAATTGAACCCACAGTTGTTGTAAATGCTTTTACAACAGCTGTAGGGGCTTTACTGCAGCATTTTGCACATGTATGGACATTTTACTTCTGCCTCCAGGAGTGGTGTGGGTGGTATGGCACAGATTATTAGGTGTCATGGGCCATAGTTTGGGCACCCTTGCTCTAGAGTATCTCTAGTGCTAAACCAATCTGTTCAGGACGACTAATCTCTAACTTCTATGTAGCTTTCTGGTATTTACTATACCACCCACCCACCTTTCAGGGTACAATACTTCAAGATTTATATTCCTACAGCCATTTTCTCTCTTTCACTAATACACATATTAATTTCTGGGTTCCATGAACATGTAATTTCAGTCCTATATTTTCCTATGCAGAAACACAAAATCGAAAGAACAAAGAAGAGTTTAAAATTTGTTGAATGTATTTGATCTTAAAGATTCTATTATTGTTGTTTTTCACTTCTGGAAATTTGCTTATGGGCCATGATCATGTAAATTCTGAATCAGTGCCTGATATCAGTAATGGCCTTGAAGCATAATCCAGACAAGACAGAGGTGTTCCTGGTCAATCAGAAAGCATATAATTTCTGTCTCTTGATATATTTTAAGTGCCCTCATTTTAACATCTGCACTGTGCTGGTCTTGGGCTGTAACAAAGACTGACTGACAGGTGGCTGGTGTGCATTCTTCTACTGCCCCCAGTTTCTTTACACAAACAATTAGAAATATCTCAATGGCTTGGGTTTTAAAAAGCAAACAAATTAGTAACAACACTTCAAACACATTTCAATATGCATGTATTCCTTAATGTGTGTATCTAAAAGTAACTGTTGTAGAAGGAATGAGAGGAATGTCCCTCTACTTCTAATCCAGATTCTTATTGTCTCCAACACAAGAGTGAGGACAGTTCAAATGTTTAAGTTCTGGAATACAAAGACAATGAGTAATGCTCAGTGTAAATAATTTAACTTTCCTTTTCCTAAATTTCTGCTCTTTGGGGAATGCACCTTAAATATTTTCCAGCTCTCTTACACATTCTTCCAATACAGGAGGTCTAATCCTATGATACATGGCTTATTTAAATTAGGGGGCTCCTAATATGCACTGTAGTGCTCTATTGTATTTATGCAATATATTCTTGCATGAAGCAGAATTTGTGTCGTTTTCAAACTAAATAATCATGAAAATCTAACCAGAGATCATTTTTCAATGATAGATTAATAGGTGAAGAAAAAGTTGCCTACTGAAAGAGGTCATATTATTCCTTCAAAAATTATATCTTCAGAAACAGATTCTAATTACCAGACCACTTTAATCTCAAAATGAGTATACATGTGACATTGGGAACTTTTAATTAATAATGAACCAAGAAGTTTAACAGCCACTTCAATACATGATTCAGGTTTTTTAGAACCTAATTTATGCATACTTTTAAGGACCTGCTTGCATTTTAACAGCTTGAAACCTTCTCAACAGCTTACATTGCTGCTGCACTGAGTATAAAACAGCAATATGGAATGCATTACACATTTGGACTTTCACTCTTTCATTAAGCTAATGAAAGGTTGTCAATGCAGAAGAATTTAACAAAAGATATGGTGTAATTTTCCTACATGGCTGTGTCTCTTCTTGTATTCATATTGTAATTATTAGATGCAGGATCATCTAGAAGAGCTTTAAAATTATATTTATTAATAAAATAGTTATTTAATCTACAACAGTACTTATGAATGCTACTTCAGAAAGATATAAAAATTAAATTATGATACTTTAGCCACCAGAGTATTGCCCATGGACTCCAGTTTTAGTTTATTAAAGCTGCAACTCTATATCAACATATATATTATTATATCTTGTATCTCAAAACATGGTTCTTACACAGTTAAAACTATACAAAAAAATAAAACAAATAAAGTAAAAAAATAAAATTATTTTAAAGCACTATTAAATGACAGAAATAAAAGGCCATATAGGATGATCACATTAATTTATTTAGAACACACTGTACCAATGCCAAACTTCTGGGGGTGGTTAACTAACCTGACCACCCTCAGGACTAGTTGCCTTCAGCAGCAAAGCCCACAGGGAAGGGTAATGGTACCCAAATGGATTAAACCCCACTTGAATCCATCTTCATGGAGTGCTGCAGCTTCATCAATATTGGACTAGGGCTGATGAGGACTTTGTGTGCCAAAAAGGCTTGGGAGCAGAAAATGACACGTGGAACTGGATCAGTGGTACAGGTGTCACATTGTGATGCAGAAGGCAAATTGAAGGCCACTGCATTATATTGTTCCCAAAGCTGATCACCACGATGATAGCCAATATTCAGAAATGGACAAGGTACTATAATAAGGAGGAGGAGGAGGAAGACTGACTGTGACAGTGATCAGCCCTTAGCCAGGGAAAGGTGCAGAAAGGAGCTGAAGCTAAGATGCAAGCAAGATCTCATTACCAGAGAAGGTTCCCAGCTGAT
Organism: Furcifer pardalis; assembly: GCA_030440675.1. NCBI lineage: Eukaryota > Metazoa > Chordata > Lepidosauria > Squamata > Chamaeleonidae > Furcifer > Furcifer pardalis. Next base: position 68,597,920 of record CP126892.1, read on the forward strand.
ACCAATTAGTTGGGAGACTCTTAAGCAAGCTTGTTCCAGCACTCCAGTGTCGGTACAATTCTTCTGTGCAATGACTAACACCCTGCTTGACTTCCGATACCTCTTGAAATTGCCTGCCTAGACCCTGGCCTGCCAGCTGTGATCCTGACTTCTCTGCTAACCCTGATGACACCCCTGAACATCCTTTGGACTAGACGCTCACTTGAACTACTGGTAACCAGACATCGGCTTGCTCTTTAGACTTTGCTATTTGGACTCTCCTTATAGACTCTATATGTAGCACTGCTATGTAGTGACCATGCCCACTGGGATAAGTCAGCACACTTACTATTCTAGGGAAACCTTATCCCTACTAAGTGGATGATTCCTGGACAGCAGCCAGTTTCAAAGCCCCTTAATTTTCTTCTCATCTTATTTTTCCTCAGTTAGATCATTTCTTCTTTGTGACCCATTTTCTTATTTCAACTCTGGGTTCTCTAGAACCTTCCCCATGAATCATTCACTCTCAACCAATCCCACTTCATTATGCAAATTAGCTCATCTTAACATTCTGTTTCTATTTACTGCTGTTAATGTTCCACAGCTTTGGCCACCCTATTTTTTTACCAAGGCTAATTACTATCCATTCGTACCCAACACTACACACATATTCTCATACATCAATTTACTCTAAATACATTCATACAAGTGTGGTCAATATGAATTCACATGTTGTGAAGTGTTTTAAAAGATGGGTAAAGGAGATACAAAACAGGATGTCTTTTTTCCAAGACCTGCCAGTTCTAATCTGAGATTTGAAAGTGACTTTGATTTTGAACTCCTCCAGTCCATATGCCAGTTATATGTTCAGTTAAGGAAGTATTCAGTCACCTTCAGCAAGTTTTCAGTCACTTGTTGAGAAAAGCAAAGTGTCCCATCTCCATTTGTAACTATGCTGAACATGGCAATGCTGCACTATGAAGACTGTCAGGCTGCTCTATAGCTGAGTATCTCACAAGTTGGGAAGGATTTGTCCCATTTGATGTGGCTGCCTGAATTTAGCAGACTTGCCACTCTATGAGAGTCACATTTCTGAAGAGCAAGGGTAATACATCTCCTTGATGGTGGAATAGCACTTGTGACTTATCATTATGCCATTCAGAAAAATGAATGAAGGAAAAGAGCCACCAGGCAAAAAATTGGAAAGCTGTGAATCCACTCTATTGGGAGGAGCAAACAAAGGAGAAAAGGTGCTTGCACTGTAGAGGATCCAGAATGTGTAGACAGAAGAGTGACTAGCAATGTAATGGAGTTAGGTTACAAAGTATCCTGCCCTCGTTACCCAAATATTATTCTAGGGTAGGGTCAAGGATCTTAGGGACAGTGAAAGTAGCCAGTATTCCTTGAAAAATAAATGCTGTGGGCACTGGAAAGAGTTTAAGCAGTATCTGTATATAGTTGCCCATTGACTTCTTAGTTGATTACCTACAGTAAGAGATATCTTGAACAGTCCTACTTCAGAAATGGAGGGAGGTGGATGGGCTCACATTCCCTTCTATAAATTTGCAGTATTATGCAATCTGCATGCCTGCATTATAGAAAACTATTCCTTATAATAGCGACAGGGAAATAACAGATTCATCTCACAGTGGTGTATTAATCTCAAAATTGAATTGGGACCTCAGTTTGTCACTCTGAAGAATGTCCAACTTTTGCCCAGACCAATTCAGAGGCAGTACATTGTCACTTCAGTTCCTCTAATGAACCCAAATCAAGATCCAGAAATCTAAGGATCTGTTTTTCCTTTAGCAAGGAATATCCAGAAAAAGTTCTGTGAAAGATTTAAGTCAAGCAAATTAAACAAACAAAACACAATGCAATCTTGATAATGGTGAGGCTTGAAAAACAGGTGTAAGTCCTGAATAGATAAGATACTGTATATAAATCATCTATCTTCTTTTGTGCTTTGTTGATTCTTTTTATTTCAAAATTGTAGCTCTTTGTTTTTGCCAGGCATTTTAGTGTGAGTGAGAGTTCTATATAAAAAGTTCAATATTAATTTTTCCCCCTGCTGTGGTTTACATGGTGTTACATGACACTGCCTCTGTATAAGTTCATTTAAGTTTTTAATAAACAGATACGTTTAATCTTTCTTCTGTTTCTCCAACCAAAAATCCATTTATTTCCAAGTGTGCAAATTTTAATCCCAGCTGCAAATTTTGTGTGCAATTGCATACTAAAAACTGTCTGATGTTTTTTCTCCCCCTCACATGTACTTTCCTTTGCAAAAGGAAGAGTTTCCAAAAGGGCAATAGCTGCAGCATATGGAAATCTCCACAAAAAGGAAAGTATGTTATCTTTTCCTCAGGCTCTCTGAAAGAAATCTCATAAGCATCAGAAGACTGTCGCTGTGTGCCAAGATATTCCATCTCATCAAGAATGAATATGACTGAATATTCTTCAAACCACTAGAGTAGCCAAGATGGACAGGATGTCTAGTTCTAGAAAGTAGTAATAGAGGTCAGTGTACATAAAGTAGGGGTTCTCTCTGTCTGTCTCTCTTCCTCCATCCATCCATCCCTGATTTAGCAGTTTCCAATTGACCTGGTTGGTGCTCCTGTCAAAGCTAAGATCACCAAATGGTATACAAAAACACCCTGAGTGGCTGTGACAATTGCCTCAGAACTCCACTCTCTCCATGGTCTAGATCAGTGTTTCCCAAATGCTGGTTTTTGGACTTCAATTCCCAGAAGCCTAAGTCAATTTGGCAAAGCACTGATCAGCCAATGTACTGACTTAGCTTTCTGGGAATTGAAGTTCCCTTGTGGGGCATCCCCCCCCCCAAAAAAATTGGGAACCACTGGTCTAGATTCAGTTTCAACATCTTCAGAGGGGTGTTGGCAGGTATTTTCAGATGCATCTGAATAAATGAACTGGAGACTATTTTTATTAAAACCTGTAAGTTTTATTAGATTTTAAGTGTTATCAGGCTCTTTGTTGTTTCCTTCAAATGATTACAATAACTTATTTCCAGAAATATTATTTTCACCTCTCTCATCTTCCAAAAGTTTGATTTTCTTATAAAACATGAACTCTATATATCTATTATGAACATGAACTACTAGCCAAAAATGGTTCTTTAAGGTGGCTGGCTGCTAACAAAATTGCATTTCAACCTGAAAAATATGTATTGATGTGCCTCCCTTATCCTTTAAGAAGGGCTTATTGTAGAGACAGATTCGAGTTACTAGACTCCATGAATAAATATGGGCGTTTTCACCACTTACCATATCACGAAAGAACATGCATATGTGGTTCTCCAAATGCTGAAAATATCTCTCATATTTTATTAGATTGCCAGTTGTACACTGATATTAGATTTAAATACCTTTCATTCCTATTGGGAAAAAAACTTTTTGGGACTGTCCTATCTCCTTCTGGGTTCTAACATGCACATTGTATGTAGAACTGCCAAGTTTATAATTAGGGCATCAGATAAAAGAATCAAATATATCAATCAAATTGGGGTATCCTGCAAGGGAGACTCACTTATCTGACTATGGATATGCATGTATTAATTGTATTAAGGCACATTCTCCAGTTTACATTCTTTGAAAAGTGGCTCAGGTATGTACATATTGTATTTTATTGTATTTTTCTGTATTTTTACTGAATTTTTATTGATTTTATTGCACTCCATTGCATTGTACAGATTTTAAATTCTTCTGCTATGTTATTGATAAAGTTGTAAGATTAATAAATTAATAAACATGTATTCATTTATTATGAACATGGAAATAATTAAAAGAGTGGTGATGATGGAGGGATGTACATAATCTTTCCACTTCAGACCCAGAAATCACTTAGACTTTCCTATAGCAAATCTGAAACAAAGCCTATACATGTTTTCAAGTCAACATATTTACACAGTTCCTTGGGGATCTGCAAGCATGTTCAACTTGAAGGCTCCATGTTAGATTCCATGTTTCTTACACAAATATCTGAACGACTTACAGGTAGAAAAGAGACCAGTAGACAGGGTTAACCTATGTCATGCATCCTCCATTACTCTTTTACCTTTTTCCAGTGCTTCAAACATGACAACTAAACAGAGTTATTATCTGGGAAATGTAACAGACAACACACCCCACTTGCCCAACTATCATAGGACTCGTTCCACCTGACAGAGACCTGCACCCATTCAGGAAGCACACATAAAACTTTTGTGCTGCTTCAGAATACCTGTGGTCCTGCACCAGGCTAGAGAAATATATTAACAGGTTTCAATGACTGATAATTTAAACTTCCAAACCAGCCTGATCAGGTAGGTTGTCCTTGCTTGAAAGCCAGTTGTATCTGACTCTAGGGTTCAGTGCTCATTTCTGTTTCTAGCCAGGAACACATTAAGATTACATCCTTCTACTGTTTACTCACAAGCAAGCATAGCACATACTTTTTTCTTCTTGATAAGCATGTACAAGACATAGCAATAATCATGGTGCTTCTCCTCCACATAAAATAAAATCACAGCACACAATGCCCATAATTCCTAATTCCGTTCCCACAGTATGAGATTGTTATGAATTCCAGAGAACAGAAAGCTGCACCTGGCTTAAAGAACACATTACCAGACTTTCTTCACCCCCTGCTCAGGAAGCAAAGAACTCTACTACTTTAACTCACTAAGAGCAAAAGCTCCATTTTGATTCATTACAGGAACCAACTGTAATTCTGACAGTTTGGGGAAGAAGCCCATTTTGTCCTAGGAAGCAGCAGAGATTATCCAAAAGGGTCTGATTTGGTTTGAAGTTTTTCCCACATCCAGTGCATGCCCTCAGTTAATATGGTCTGCTTCATCTCTCTTGACAATTTTTTTTTTTTTTGCTTTACACATTCTCACACATACTGTATATTGTCAACTCTCTCCAGCTGCCATTACCTCTTTTTAAGAAAAGTGCTCAGATTTTCAATAAGTATACAGAAGAGATAATCAACTGCCTTTCATGTCATGATCAAAGCAAAGCATGTTTTTGGATTTTCAAGACTTGTGATTATGTAGTGCTTCAAAATGGGGGCGGGGGACTGATTCATTATCGAGTATACAGATATGATTGCATCATGAGATGAGGAAAGAAAAAGATATGTAGTTTGAATTTAGATTTATGGTGTTTAAGTTGGGGTTCTAACTGCAGGTAATGCTTGACACAAAGAATTAAAAATCCATGGGAGTGCAGACATTTATTTCTTAGTAAGACAATGAAATCCTTGTCTCATGAAAGAAGAACATCCAGCAATAAATGACATCATGGATTTTGAATTAAGATGCCAGGAAGAAGGTTCTGAAAGTTCAGGATTGAAATTTTCTTATGATAAATATGACAGTCATATTGTTTTTGCATGTGTAATAAAAAGAATGTCCTACTAAATACAGCCTGTAATCATTATCAGTCCTTGTATTTAAAAAAACATGTTTTTGAAAAGGTAGCAATTAAAATTTCTCAATATAGTGATCATACTAATGGGCAGAAGTAATATATCCTGAATTTTACCTCATGGGTTCTATCTTCACACCACTTAATTTAGAACTGCCTCACAGAAAATTGTAGGATTATACCTAAATTGTTTCAGGGATAAAGCCATTTTGCTTCTGCATAATTTTTTTTATGATTATTTACTGTGATATAACAATACTCTGTATGCAAATGTTGAATGCATTGAAAATAGTAAGCACCTGCCAATTAATTAGCAGATGATAAAAGTTTATGCAAATATTTACTATAATTAAATAAGGCTTGGCACCTGTAATGAAAAAGGTATTTAAAATTTAGTATAGAGCTTGTGGTATTTCAGTGGTATTTAAGGAATGCTGAATCGGTTTCCTTAAATTCGTCAATGAGGTCCAGGAATAGAACTGAGATCCACAGTTTTCTATGGTGTAAAATGAGAATGGGCACACGACGGAGGCGAATGCCTCTGGAGCGCGTTTTGTGTGTCCCCAACCAGGGAGACACACAGACCTGCCTGGCATAGGGGGCAGGGCCAGCCCTATAAGAGGGGCTGGCACCACTTCCCGGGCACCATTTTCCCCTCACACCCAGACCGTTTGGACGCTCTCCCTCTGGTCTTCCAACTGATGAGGGCGGCCTACGTGGTTCCAGGAATCCAAGGGGAAGACTGGAGCTTGTGGCTGGAGCCTCGTGCCAGTCTTCAGGCCGGGCAATCGCTCCTTCCTAGATGGGGAAGGTGGCAAGGACTCCACTGGGAGCAGAGGCTCCTTTCTGCCTCATCTCGCATGCGCTTTGGATCATTATAATTGCAGACGTTTAGTCCAGCGCCCCCTGCAGACACAGTCTCCCCACCAGCCAGCTGGGCAGGTGGTTCAACACCACCTGCTGTGTTGGGAGTTCACCTCCTTGGGCAAATGCAAAGCTGTGTCGATTTAAACATGAATGCTCCATCTGTGCCAGAAATCATGTGGCATCAGGGTGTCCCAAGGTATCTGGAGCCAGGAGTCACTATAGGGACCAAGGTCAATTCTGCCGTCTCCTCCTGGAGCCTGTCCAGGCTCCAAAAGGGGCCCAGCCCAATTAAACTGCCCATCCTGGAGCAATGGCTTCAGCTTTATCCCAGACCAGCTGAGGTCTGTTACTTAGAGGAGGGTTTCAGGTTTGGTTTTTGCATCTCAGTGGTGGGACTGCTTGATCCGGGCTGTTACTAGGTATCTTGGGAGTCGGGGGCAGCACCTGGCCCATTGTTTTGTCATCAGGACGGGTCCCTATTGACATGCTTCCAGTTCTGGAAGATTACAGGGTTGGCCTTGGCAAAGGTTGGGGCCGCCAGGATGAGGTATGGCACACATTCATTCCAGGTTGGGTCCACATCGACGGCAGTGGCGGTGGGATACATGCCGGAGGACATACAACAGATGGGTAGGTGGGCATTGGGCTGATTCAGATCCTACATGCACCCATTGGAATACTGAGTGTGTTGCTGGTCCCTTCTTGTCTCTTTCTTATTTTCAGGTCCACTGTCATTGGAGGGTCAGTGCTGGGTGTGTCTGTATGGGGACAGCTTCATCTACTGGGTGGTCGAGCATGCACGGAGATCACCATGAGGTATTCACCCAGGGCTCCAGGAGCAGGCATTCCTGATGTGGGACGGCTGTAGAAACATGAGTTGGAGTCAGCTGGTCCCAACTCTGGCCAAATATAGGCACTGTGTTCTCCCGGCAGTGCTCCCTCTGCATCTGGGGGGTAATGATTTGGGTGTGAGGATGGGGCTTGACCTCAACATGTCCATCAGGTGTGACCTCCTGTTGTTACATAAATGGTGGCCCACAATCCATTTTCTGTTGTCCCATATAACACCTAGTTTTGCATTAAGGGCCCCCTGTGATATGAGGCGCATCAACCATGCCAGACGACGGGTTAATCATGTGGTGGTTGCTTTTCTCAGGGAGAACAGCTTGGGGGCTAACATCCCACACTGGGGATCAGGCTGGAGGCACCCCATCTCTTCCGTGACAATGGTGTTCACCTCTCAGAGGATGGTATACAGTTGTTCCTAGAGGCCCTGCACTGAGGGCCGTGGGCTGAAGTCATGGGCTAGTGGGGGACGAGGCCAGGTTAGGAACAGTGCCTAGTATAGTGGGTAGCATGGTAAGGTTAAGAATTGGAGAATGCACACATTTAATTAATAAGGTGACTGTCACAGTGGGTCACCTTTAAAGGAGTATGATCAAAGGGATCATATCAGGATTAATTTGGTTAATGAGCCTTACGCAAGACAGATGGCTGCGTAATGGGACAATGATGTAATTTGATAGTAAAATTGATAATTGGTAGGAATAAATTTAGATGGACAAATTGATTGGCAGAATAATTAAGTTGCTCCCTGTGCTACCACCACAGCGCAGGTTTATTTTCATCTCACAGTTGAAAGGCATGAATAAAGTGGCCAATTTTAAATCCATACAATGGTGTCGTCTCCTTATTGGTTGGTGGGGGTACAATGGAAACAGCCATGTGGTCCTTGTACAAAAAGCCAAAACTTTTATTAGACCAATCTTCTTAAAAACAGGAAAATTTTCAGACCATTAGGATACTTGTTCTGTCTGAACATTGCAGAGGTTGATGGGGCATCTATACAAGAGCTATATGTTTCAGCACAGGGCAAGATATAATGTGATTTGTCTACAGAGATAGAGAAAACAACAATTGATTCTCTATTGCCTCAGGTAAAACCTGATACTTCAATCTGATACTATGAATTTGTGGACTCCATGTAGCAATATTGCTTTAAAACAGATGTTACAACATTGTCAATATAATATTTGGATATCCCTTTTTCACCTCATGCCTCATCAATCTCTCCAGTGCTAAGATTGAAGAAAAGCCCTACTGAGCTCAAAAGCTCACTTGTTTTGAGTATTTTACTGATCTCATACTTTTATGCCAAGGTATAAAGGGAAAATCATTCTTGGTCCAAGTTCAGAACAGATACCAGACATTCAATCTGACCATTTCTACACAAATGTAACTACAGTTTGTTTTGATTTCCCTGTTGGGGCAACAAGTAAGAAATTATTGCTCTAAATCACAGCTAACTGATTCAGATCTGTCTTGGATTTAGGCAATGCATTATTTAACCCTTTGCTGACAGAAGTACGGCTGGGAGGACCAGTTTTTCCCCCTAAGACTTAATAGCATTTATGTTAGACCCAGTGTGGTACAGTAGATAGAATAATGAAGCAGGACTCAAGAAACCTTGACTTTTAATCCCATTTTACCATGGATCCCTTCAACATCTGATGGGGTAAAAGAGGAAGTAAAGAAGAAGTTCACCATGGAAACTTTAAGAGTGTGTGGTTAGAACTGGTAAACCAAATTCTTAAGTATTACACCTTGAAAGCACCATAGAAACCGTAGCTACAAATGTTGAATGATTAGACACTGATGATCTCCTGTGACTAATATACAAAATGAGCAGCAAAAACGTATTCTTACGCAGAGACATTCAGGATCAAATCTTGTTATAAAAGAGCTTTCGAGAAACAATTTTCTTCAAGACCTCATGGAGGTCCATCTAACTCTTCCATAATAGAATTTCTAAAAGACTATGGTTTATATAATAAATATAATATTTTCATCACAAGGTCTAAAAAGCAACAAATCTCTCTAAAAAGATTAAACTGAGTTCATCCTGGCAGTAGGTATAGATAGATCTCCTTACTTTTTAAAATCTTATTTTAACACAATAACCTTTGCCTCCATTTATTTCTTAGAGACTGAATTGTATTTTACAGAGATTGCTCTCTCTGATGTCTTTCCTTAGAGGATATTGGCTAAATTAGGTTTGTGTTTTAAATATTTGCATTTATTGCTCATTAAATATCCAGAGTAAAGTTTTCTGCCATTGTTTGTGGAGAAGAAAAATAGACTATCATCCTCTATAGAATCACCAGAAACACTACTAACCCAGAATACTATTTTAGTAATAATATTAACTGTTAGTTATGTAATAGAAAAGGCTGTAGCAGCTTAGTGGTTAAGACGCTGAGCTTGGAAGATCATCAGGTCAGCAGTTCAAGACCTGAATGCTGCATGACAGAGTGGCCACCCATAGTCTTTCCCAGCTCTTCCCAACCTAGCAGTTCAAAGGTAAGAAACTGCAAATAGATAAATAGTTACCACTTTGGTGGGAAAGGTAACAGCATTCCATGCACTCTGGTGTTGAGGCATACCTTCCACATGCCCATGGAAATGTTTGCAGATGCAGACAAGTGCTGGCTCTTTGGGTGTAAACAGAGATGAGCACTGCTCCTTACAGTCAGAAATGACTGACTTTCAAGCAAGGGAGACTTTTACCTTTATGTAATAGAAGAAGTAGGACTGTTGTGGCTTAGTGGTTAAGTTGCTGGTCTTGATGGCTGGAAGGTCAGTAGGTCAGCAGTTCAAGACCTGAGTGTTGCATGATTGAGTGAGCTCTCGTCTCTGTCCCAGATCCTGCCAACCTAGCAGTTCAAAAGCAAGAAAATGTAAGTAGATAACTAGGTACCACTTCAGTGGGAAGGTAAACAGCATTCTGTGCACTCTGGTATCTAATCATGCCTGCCACATGTCCAAGGAAACATCTGCAGACCCAGATAGCACTGGCTCTTTGGCTATAAAGATGAGCACTGAACCTTAGAATTGGATACAACTGGCTTTTGAGCAAGGATGACCTTTATCTTTACAATAAACAGCTCTCCATGCAGACCAATACTGATTCCTATAAAGACTGAGCTTTAAGTCACATGAGCTACCGTATATACTCGAGGATAAGATGACCTGAATATAAGCCTAGGCATCTAATTTTGACCTGAAAACCCAGGAAAATAGATTGACTCTAGTATAAGTCGAGGGTGGGGAACGCAGCAGCTGCAAGTGAGTTTCAATAATAATTTAAAAAACACATGAAAATATGGTGCAATTAATTAAATTGTTGGTGTGTCTCAATCCAGCATGGTCTTGGGACCCTTGTGGTCATTGACCCAAATATAAGCCATGTCTCCTTTTTGGGGCTCATTTTTTGGGCTAACAATCTCGACTTATACTCAAGTATATAAGGTACTCTCTTGAAAAGTCATCTGGCCCAACCAACATGCACTTGGAAAGATTAAATTTACACTCAGTATAGCTAGCGCTAGTTATTCAGAATGTAAGTCAATAAATATACCTTAAAACTCACCCTCATAAACATGTACACAAACACACAGATTAGGACAGGATATTTAAGATCCCAGAGTTACATTTTGCTGCAGAACACACATAAAGACACCCACGATCTACTAAAGAAGGTAAGAAAAATATTCACAAAATGAGAAATTATCAGCAGTATTCCGTGTTGAAACTCCCCATTGGGATCCCACTCCTGCACCAGCAAGATTTCCTAGCTTACAGCAAAACAAAAAAGGCACCTTGGTCTCCCCCCCCCCCAGGTCGTTATCCTGTACACAAAAGTATTACACTTTGCACAGCTTATTACCTCCTCATTCCCCTCCCCCAAATCATTGTCATCTTATCGTGTTGAAAGTTGAGCCTTCAAATTTCAGGGACTTTTCACAGATAGGCTTTATTTATTAGAGTAAGCCACTTAAAAAAAAAAAGAATTGAAAATCAGCAATGACAAAAATTCTCTAGACCAGGGATCAGCAAACCTGGCTCTCCAGATATACCTGTACTTCAATTCCCAGAAGCCCAGATCAGCAAGTGTACTGACTTGGGTTTCTGGTAATTTAAGTCCAAGAACACCTGGAGAGCCAAGTTTGCTGACCCCTGGTCTCGACAAATCTATTCCTTATCACCACTAAGGTATTTTTGTGTGTGTGTGCCAGCTGATGTAATGTATGGGGGGGGGGGGAATGACCCTGTTTCTCTAACAAAGAATTCAAAATATTAAAGGTCACATATAGTTTTCTGAGGTAAGTGGACCTTTAAAATATATATTAGAAGGCTTTCTATTGTTGTTGTTTTTTTACAAAAGTATGAGAGAACTTTATTTAATTTTGAAACTACAAGGTGTTAAAACATGGAGCATCTCTCAGTTCAGGTGATCAGCTGGCTATAATGTGAACCGCCAAAGTTGTGGCTTGATTTTGGAACATGTTCTAAGGAACTGCAAGATCATTAGGCTGTTCATCAGTCTACCTACTCTATTTGACATTGGGTCCTCCAAATGGTAAAGGTTCTGAGTTGGAATTTTGCCTAAATAAAACTTTTCTTCTCTTGGGTTTCCATAGTATCCTTGATTGTGTTTAATTTAACCATTCAGCACAGATTTTGGCTCCTTTGACTGAATGACGAATTAGCCAAAATGTGAACTCTTCCCATCGCTCATTTTACCAGCTATTATGAACATTGATAGACTTTATCTTCCTAGGATCCAAGAACACTGCAGATGGCGACTGCAGCTATGAAATAAAAAGACAATTAATTCTTGGGAGGCAAGCTATGAGAAACCTAGAGAACAAAATAAAAAGTAGAGACAACACCCTGCCAACAAAAGTCTGCATAGTCAAAGTAATGCTATCCCAAGTAGTAATGTGTAGTTGTGAGAGTTGGACCATAAAGAAGGTTGAGTGCAGAAGAATAGACACCTTTGAAATGTGGCACTGGAGGAGACTTTTGACAGTACCCTGGAGAGCAAAGAGATAAAATAAATTGATCCTGAAGGAAATCACCCCTGACTGTTCCTTGGAAGGACAAGTATTGAAGATGAAGCTAAAGTACTTTGGCCACCAAATGAAAAGAGAGGTCTCACTTGAGTAGGCCTTGATGCTGGGAAAGATCAGAGGCAAAAGGAGAAAGGGGCACCAGAGGATGAGATGGCTGGATGGTATTGTTGACGCAATGGGTGTACAACTGAGAGGGCTGCGGAGGATTAGTGGAGGATAGGGGTGCCTGGCATACAGTGGTCCATGGGGTTGAAAAGGGTCAGACTCGACTGTATGACTAAAGAACAACAAATGGACATTTAAGAACTAGATTCCTTGCTGCTAGAGGTGAATATCAGTTATCTTTTTACTTATCTTTCATAATAAATCAATCTTGTGATGATATCTATGTTCTAACTCCGTGAAGTGGCCTTTTTTGCAATTTTTCTTCTGGCTGCTTATGAAAACAGAGATCACTCGCTTTCTTTGTGTATTTATGTTACCTACTGTTGCTCTCCTCCTTCCTGCTGTAATTTCAGTAGTTTTTAGTACAGGTAATTAGGAGACCTAGTCTGTAAAGCCAATTGTTAGCCTCCTTGGCTTTAGCCTTTCTAATCGGAGAGATAACTTCCTGAAAGAATTTAATCAAGTGTTTATGTGAAAGTAAATTTAGTTTGGTAGTCTATCTAGAAATTTGCACATTTGTAAATGTATATGTCCATCTTTGAACATTTTCAGGTACTTTGCTATTTATCAGGTTATTAAGTGCAGAGGAAATTGGTATGTGATTTTAGAAGTAGCTCTTAAACTAGAATTATGCTGCATTTTCTAAATGCTCCTCAGAACTGTTGGTTAAGAGGGATCCTACAAAATTTATCTCTGTTTTGGTACCACAAAATTATCCTACAATTTCTAAATCCCCTTTACCACACAACTAGCAGGAGACAATATTCTATGATGTATCCATTTCAGAATCACACAATTATATTCCTCCATTGTAGTATACAATTGCTGCTATATTCAATTTGTATTCATTATAAAACTTTGTATCTCTTCTTGTACAGTTTGCCTGGTCCCTATTGCAATCCTAGGGATATGTATTGCCAGAAAATAGTTCTATAGAAACAAGAACAGCTGGAGATATATTACCCAAATAGAGTTGGTGGGATGAAATGTATGGGAATAGAAGACTACACTTGAGTTCACTTTCCAGTTACTGAGGGTAATCTTCTCTCGTACTCAACCTTCTCTTTACCTATCCATCCATAAGATTTCTACAACACCATCTGATTGTTATTTTAGTATACTTCTACCTAGATTGCCCTTATGGACTCATCATTGCAGATGGTATATTGTAACTACAGCAACTAAATCTGAAGTTTTATTTTATGTTTGCTATCACACAGTGGTGAGAAGCATAGTTTGCTTTTTACATTTCCCCAGCTAGATTACTTTCAAATAAGAAAAGCTGTTGTTTCTTACCTAGTTTATATGTTGGACAAAATGGTTGCGTGACAGACTACAATTTAGGAGACCTGAGTTTCAATCTTCATTTGGCCATGGAAATTGTGGGGGCAGTTTAGAACTGGTAAAACCACTCCTTAAAAACCTCACTTTCCTTGAAAATCCTCATAGGGTTGTTAAAACTCACTCCTGACCCCTCTCTCCTAAGCCTCTTGATACTGGCTTCAATTTCCCCCCACGTAGCTTCCTCTCGAATGCTTTATTTGCCTATCAGAAGATTAGAATGGGAGTAGCTAAATTTGTTTCTATTCACAGATTTCATGGCAACATCTGAAGGGGGATTTTAGGGCTTAATTCATCTTTAGTTATATTTCAAACATAATAATTGAAATGAATGAAACTTGTTAATCTAACTACAGTAAAACCCCAGCATACAACTGCCTTTGGTTAGGTTTCCTGTGGGTTATGACGTCACATTTAATTTAAAAAATTACCCAGGTTATGAATGATTCCCAGGATACAATTGTCCCCCACCCCCACAAAACCAAAGGAACAATCTCCCTAACTTTTCTACGCCACTTGGGGACCTTATCCAATGACAACGATGGGACCTTCGGAACAGTAAACAGTGTATTCTGAGTTTGGGTGGAGTGGAAGGTGTAACAGAAAGGACCTGCCTCTCGGGTAGGCCCCAACTTTCTTCTGGATTGCACTTCTCTGGCTGGACAACCCAGGGCTCGGATATGTGTAAGAAAAAGTAGCATTAGGCCAAATAACTACTCCTAGTTTCATCAAGAAATTTATTGAAAGCATTGAAAAATACAAGATACAGTACAGTTCATCAAAAGATCAGCAAGCATTTCAAAGCAGAAATTAACCATTAAAGATTCCAGGAAAAGCACTCCCCCCCCTTCTTCCACATGTCTCACATTTTGCAGAATGGCTGCACAGCATTCCAGGGAAGGGAAATGCTGTGTGTATGTGTGTCTGCATCACTAGGTTACACCTCTGGCCCCCCTCCTTAGGGATTTCAGCCTATGATATTAGAGCAAGGCATATCAGTCACACATTCAGTAAAACCATGAGGCACATATTGTTTACATTCTTTTCTCTCTGACATATCTGGAACCGCCATTTTGAAAGTACTAAAACACATTTAGGAGGGTACAAAGCTAACAGAAAAAGCACCGTTTAAAATGGGGCTTATTCTGTTAGAGAAGGCAGCCATATTATGTTAAAAAGTGTGGTGTCGGTTATTTTGTTCTGCAAAGATTTCTGGGAAATGTAGTCCTGAAGAACAATATGGCTGACACCACAATTTTTGGACATACTATAGCTGTCTTCCGCCCCACACGAACTCAGAACACACTGTTTACTGCTCCGAAGGTCCCATCATCATCTTCAGATAAGGTCCCCAAACGGTGTGGAAAACATAGGGAAATTGCTCTGTTGGTTTTGTGGGGGATGGGGGACAATCACCTCTGGCATTTTTGTGCTTTTGTAGTTTTTAAATATATATTTTTTGTTCTGGTTGACTTTTTTTAAAAAAAAAATCAATGGATCCGTGTGGGAAATTGTGATCCAGTTTACAACCATTTCAGGTTACGACAGAGGCTATTGGAAAAGACCAATATTTGGTTTGCTATATACTACCAATACAAAGACATTTTGAATTACAGTAAAATTTAATATTTAGTCATACTGGAAAATTGGTTAATTTTTTTATTAATGTACCATTCCTAAATATGTTGATGAATTACTTCAGTGTGTTCATTTCACAATATTCTAAGCAATTTAAACTTATCCATAAATATTTGCATTTCAGATTAGTATGCAGCCCAAGAGTACTGAATTCATCCTCCCTTTATACAGAAAGAAAAAACCTTAATTGAATCATATTCTTCAGCTAGATTCAATTGTTGTACTTCATTGTGTCTGTGCTATAATTTTCTTTTTCTTCACTCATTTACTTTGCACAGAGTACTTTCTGTGACTAAAATGGATACTGAAGCTGATGTAGGTGAAAACTGGTGTGAGAGAAGATATGTGCACAAATATGAAGAATTGTCTGATCAGAATGTGTAATAAAACCTCAACAACTCATAATGGCTCCCGTTCAACTCACCTTTAGGTGAACACCACTACCCAAATATCTTCTCTAATTCAGGATTCAACCATATGGTCTTTTATCTCACATTTTAAGTAACAAATCCGACCTCATGCCTTAACGTGGCACAGCAGTGACCTTGGCTGGTGAGGGTGTATTCAAAGCGGTCTGGAATGGTCCTCCATTCTGGAACTGCAGGTGAGCTAAGTGGGGTTGGGTATTTGGGCAATGCACCTGGCCAGTGCATTGCTCTAACATGTCCAACTTTGACATGAGCCCAGTCAGCTGTGTTGTCATATTTAAAATGGCTAAAGGAGCATTAAAAATATGGGTTGCAGTTCCCCGTGCACCATCAAACTCTGCTACAGTAGTGGTAGGACCTCCCAATGGCGAGAGCCTGCTAAAACCTTGTGGGAGATGATGCTTCGATCTGCCACATCAAACTAGACATGTGAAGTACAGATCAACCAAGTAACCAAGTAAGTATGAGATCAGATTGGGTCACTCAATTTTCTAGCAACCGCATGACCAGCCTGATACTAACCAATCCCTACTTGCACCTTTTCGGGTTCCTATCAGGGGCTATTATGTTTTAGTGCAGATAGAATTGTTCCATTTTAGTTCAATGTCTGGTATGTATGCTCACCAGTATTGAAATCAAGCAACACTGGTAGACTTTTCATCCTAACAATTTAGGTTGGGTGACAAGCCAATGAGATGATATATCACTTACTAATAAATGAAAGTGCTGTCAACAACCTAGCAGTTCGAAAGCAAGAAATTGCAAGTAGATAAATAGGTACCACTTTGGTGGGAAGGCAGTGTTCCGTGCACTCCAGTGTCTAGTCATGCCTGCCACATGTCCACAGAAACATCTGCAGATGCTATAAACATTGATGAGCAGTGAACCCTAGCATTGGATACGACTGGCTTTCAAGCAAGGGCAACCTTTAATAAATGAAATAAAAATCCTGCCTTCTCCCTACAGAGGAGGTGACAGGAGAGGACATGGAGGAAGTTTGTTTTGTCCCCTCCAGTGCTGATTGACCTCAATCAGCAAACAGATGTTGTGATATGTCACTTAGCAATATTTTTTTTAAAAAAAATCCAGATTTCTATGCCCCCCCCCCCTAGACTGAGAGACAGAAGATGAATCAGTAGGTAATCTTTTCCCATTTTCATTATAATCCACTATTGTTTTGTTTTGGTGACAAGCCAAAGCAGTAATATGCCACTGCAGCAATTTAGCAATAAAGGGGGGGGGGATCCATCTTTTCACTGCTTCCGGTGGAGGGAGAAGCAAGAGACAATGCAGCAACACAGAAACTGTGAAGTAGAAATGGGCTAAATAGGGTCAGCTTGGGGTAAACCAAAGGTGGGGTAAAGTAAAGGTGGACTCAGTGACCTTATAGACCATTTCCAACTCCATTTTTCTATGATGCAGTATTCTATGACCCTGCTTGAAAATCACATAATGCTTGTGTGTTAATGTAAGAATCATACTAAATTTCAGACCACACTTTCAAGCAACCCTGTTTAGTCAGGTCCAGCCCAGGATAACTTCATTGTCTAGTCCAGGGGTGGCAAACCTTGGTGCTCCTACTGTTCTTGGACTTCAATTCACAGAAGCTCAAGTCAACATGCCTGCTGATCTGGGAAATGAAGTCCAAGAACAGCTGAAGCACCAAGGTTGGCCACCCCTGGTCTAGTCATTTACTCAATCTTTAATCTGTCAATGTTAGGAAGCTAGTTTGAACATCATCCTTCCTTCGATCCAACTGTTAGGTTACTTCACCAAATCTGATTCTAGCTGATTCCTCCAAAAACATCTCTAATTCAATTTTGGTGAAGGCATTACTTGATATAATACCATCACCATGCTTTTAAGAGATCCATCCTTACTTATTGATCTCATAGGCATTAAAATGGTTTAGGTTAGCCTGTGAGAATAATGATGTGTATCTGTCTCATAGTAATAACAAGCAATGATGAATATTTATTTTTACCTAATCATTGCAGTGAAATTAGCATCCTAAAATTTCAGTAGTGACTCTCCAGCTATGTGGAAGAAATATTCAGAAATTAGTAGCACTTATTACAAGTGCCATTTTTAGTGCAGCTCAGATTTCTAGTCCATTACCAGATATCTGATGTGTTGATGTAACTGTGCTCATATATCTTCCCAAGATACATTATATGCAAGTAGATAGAGAAATTACATCATTTTATGCTTTGCTTTATGGCATAATTGAACTATGCAATCATTAGCTGCTCAAAGAAAGGTAGCAATATAAATCATAAATGCAAAGCAAAATGCATCATTATGTTATGACATGTGGTTTAGAAATCTGAATCTTAGTAAATTTTTATTCCCTCCTTCATTCACTTGGAAATTCAAATACCTGACAAAAGTTCATCAGGTAGGGAAATCAAATCAATGTTATCCCCCCAAAAGTAGAAGAAATGGGGCATGTGTATACACATGAAGGTCAACTGATAATTATATTGCCAAATCTACCATGGCCTTCCTAAAACCTCAAGTCCTGTAACTCAAGAATACAGGCAGAACCACAGTTAAATATTCTATAGGATTTCTTTATTGTGACCAAAATATCAAAACAAATAAAGGAAACAACGTAACATTCCTCCTTATTGCTTCTTTGGCCAGTTCAAGACCCAGGTGGATTGAGTGCCCATCTCTGTCCCAGCTCCTGCCAACCTAGCGGATCAAAGTAGATAAGATATTTCAAGTAGATAAATAGGGACCACTTTGGTGGGAAAAGATCTTGGGAACATGAAAGTTGTGTCATTCGGGTGTCCCCTGAACAGAGTTTCTCCAGCAAAAATCCTTTCAACCCAGAAAAATTTCTGACATTGATTATTTATTTATTTATTATTATTTATTTATTAGTTCAAATTTATATTGCCGCCCACTCGCCGTGGCGACTCAGGGCGGCTTACAGACAATACATTACATTACATTACTTTATTATTATTCCCAGCAAAAATATGAGAATCATATATGTGGGGGACGGGAGGGGATTTGAGCTTGGACTGTGGCATGGCATGTGTGAGCAGATCATGCACACACTTTTTAATGGCAATTTATGCAGTACTGTATATGCAAATTGCCTCAGTAGATCTTCCGATCATGTACTTATTCTGATAGCAGCTGTTATCTATGAATGCTTAAGAATGTTGATATCTGCAAATCACGTTGAATATGATTCACATTTACCAGAAGGACAGCAGCTTATCGGTAGTGCATATGTTTTGCAGGTGAAAGATCCCAACGGCAAACATCTCCTGACTTGTAGACTCCTCAGGGAAATTCTAGAAAGTGATGCTTTCACATAACAGACATACTCAATTATAAATTGGATTCCACGCTTCCCAGGTGCTTTGACCAGTGTTATGTAGAATATTTCTCCCATGAAAGTGTTAACCTTTCTCACTCAAATTGATGGGAAATAGTTTTTCTCACTAGAAGAATGTCAACGTTCCCAGCATCCTGTATAAATAAAAGTTTATTCTGTCCAGTTTAATTGCTAAATACACTAAATTCAAGATAGAAAGGTGAGAAAAATCATGTGGTTATGGCAAACATTTATTACCACTTAAGGGGGCACATCTCCTAAATACAATAGAACCCCGAACAACGTGATGACATGGTTCCACAAGTCATGACGTTGTTCAGTTTTTCACGTTGTTCGATACATTGATCGAACAATGCTAAAAAAAAAGCCCTGACGCCAGGGACAAACCACGCCGAGGCAAGGCTCGGCATTCCCCCCCCCCCCGGGTAGGCACGCGATTGCGTGTCGTTCGGGGTTAGGGCAAGGTACGGGAAAGACCCCCGTCCCCTGCCCTAACACCGAACGACACGCGCGCGCACGCCCGAAGTTCCAAAAGTGTAAGGATCTTTACCCTTTTGCAACCTTGGGCGGCTTGGAGGCTTGCGCGGCACGGTGCCGGTGAGAGGAAGATGCGAGGGACCTTACCGCATCCTCTCATCACTGCCGCCACGCCGCGCAACCCTCCAAGCCACCCGAGGTTGCAAAAGGGTAAAGATCCTTACTTTTTCGGAACTTCGGGTGTGCGCGCGCAGTGCGGCGCCGGTGAGAGGAGGATGCGAGGGACCTTACCACATCCTCCCATCACTGCCGCCACGCCGTGCAACCCTCCAAGATGCCCGAGGTTACAAAAGGGTAAAGATCCTTACACTTTCGCAACTTTGGGCGTGCACGCGAATGTCGTTCGGGGTTAGGGCAGGAGACGGGGGTCTTTCCCGTCTCCTGCCCTAACCCCGAATGACACGCATGAGCACGCTCGAAGTTGCAAAAGTGTAAGGATCTTTACCCTTTCGCAACTCGAAGTTTCGAAAGGGTAAGGATCCCCGTACCCTTTCCAAACATCGTGGGGGCGGGCGCTGGGGGGTGGGTTGGTTTGGGTAGATGTTCTACCCAATCCAACTGCCCCCCCACGCATATGCTTGTATAGAATAATGTGAAAATCGCGTAATTCGATACAAGATTTTCCCGAAAATCTTGTCACGTTATTCGGTTTTCACGCTATTGGGTACTCGCATTATACGGGGTATTACTGTATGTGCTAAATTGACCCTGACTACGTTTGTGTGTATGTGTGTTCTGAAAAGTCTTTTGCATTTTATTATATGTTTCATTGCACTTTTCACCATTTGTGGGCTGCCCTAAATCCCTTCACTAGCATAAAGGCAGCATAAAAATTATAGGAAGGAAGGAGGGAATAAATATTTTCAGAAATTCTTGTGGGAGGTTTGTACTTACTTTGATTATGATGTGGCTGGTGTAATGCCCATCTTTCATCATAAAAACACCATTGTGTTAGCCAGCAGCCTCAATAACTTCCAATAAGGCAGATGCCTTAAAGCGGCACTTGAAGAGATGTGGAACAGAGGCCAATATCCTGTGACTAATCTCAGCCAGACAGACCAACTGAATCAATTGCTGAAAGGTGAACTAGGTCTCCCTTGCTGGAAAGTCAGTTGTATCCAACTCTAGGGTGTGGTGCTCATCTCTATTCACAGACAAAGAGCCAGCAATGTCTGCATCTGCAAATGTTTCCGTGGCCATGTGGCTGGCATGACTAGATGCCAGAGCACACAGATAATCCCATTCAGTCAGTGACAAAAATACATTGCTACAAAGGCTACAGGGGGTGGGGGGGAGAGAGAATAAGGTGGAAGAGAGAAAGCAACATGATTGCCACTTTACTACTTTGCCTTTGTAGCTACATGAGTGGCAGTGCAAAGAAAACAAAACAAAAATGGACAAGGACAAAACTCTGCTACACTCAAGGAGGAGTTTTACATGTAAGAAATTATTGGGAGTTTTCTAATTCCTTTGAAGAATTTTAAGGACATTAAATAAGTACTTTCAATTTTTCTGAAGTCAGAAAATAATGGAGAATTTTTAAAGGGCAGTTGAGTACAGCTGTAGTTCAATATAAGTGTAAATTTAGCATATTAAGTGGTAAGAAATGTTTGCTATAGCCACAGGATTTTTCTTACCTTTCTATCTTGCATTTAGTGTATTTCATTTGTGTTTGGTCTTTGCCACCTAAAGGCAAGTTAAAATTGCAAGTCTGTTAGATGAAGCACACAACTCTGAATGAATCCAACTGTCCTATAGGGGGTGGGGGATAAATTTATCAGAGAAAAGATGCATTCCTCTTAATCTAGATTGATCCTCAGTTTTTAGTTTATTAGATCATGTGCTATTTGAGGGGATATGCACTTAGATATGTGTGTCTTGAGTAAAATATATATATTTAAAATGTACCATATATGCTGATTTGCCCATCCTCTTTTCTGAGCTGGACTATTTCATAAATATAATGCTGTTTATAAGCATAAATAAGCAGGAAAAGAATTGCAACAATGGTTATCAGCCCCTTACGGGAACTTTATTTTGTACTAAATCACTATACACATCTGTGGTAAAACTAGCAAGGATTGTTTAAATGCACTTGAGTTTATGTTCTCATACTCATAAACCGCAAATGTTTCAGTAATTTGAAATAATTGAAGAGAATGTAAAGTGATTTATAGTTACTATTAGGCTTTTATGGTCACTTCAATTAAGTTACTACAAGTCCTGAGCATTTCATAGACTTGGAGAAAACCAACTACTGTACTTCTTTAAAAAAGAACACCCACAGCACTTTTCTATCAATACAATGTACTTAAAGCATCTAAATTTTCAAGCTCAATTTCACGTCCAGCCAGATGCCTCAGGTTCTTTGGGATTTGGTATTTATTTTAGGATGAGTTGATGTATGGTGGAGTGGCCAGTGGTTGGACTAAGGACTTAACTTTCCCAGATTTTCCTCTTTTGGTAGTTACCACTCTGTTGGCTCCTAAGAGGAATTCGACTGTATGTTTCTGGTGTGACAATATTGGCAGTATTCACTCAGCCAACCATTTAAACCAGATTTATGCAGTTGGTTAACTGCTTCACCCTGCTTTGTTTGCATCACCATGTATCAATATCTGTATTGCTGATGCCCTATCTCATCTACAGATGCAATGGTTCAGAGTTAGCACCTGAGGCAAAATAGGAGCCAGAGGAGTTTCCATAAGAGCTTTAGACGTTTGGTGAAGAGACACCACCAAGGCTATGCAATTAGCACTGGTGCCCAGTACTCATCTGAGTTATCACAGAGTGGTTAGTGAATTCAGCAGTTACAGGGAGGACATCCAGTTTCCCATGTTGGTTTCTGTACTCATGCACTACTGTGTGATACTGAAGGCCTTCCTCTATTCAAGGACATTTGGCAGCATTGTGATTTGATATGAAATCTAAGGATTTTGAGGATGCAATTGGGGAATTTAGGATTAGAAAGTTGGTAAAGGAATGGACTAAGAAGGGGGAATAGAGTGGTTGATTACAGCTCCCTCTGGTCCCCTCAGATATCATTCCTCCTACTCTTCATTAAACAATGAGCTTAGGAAATCATATAAGTTTCTGATTATATAAACAGCGGTTCCCAACCTACAGTCTGAGAGCCGGCCCTGGCCCATGATGTCATTCCATCTGGCCAGTTGCTGTCTCTGCCGCACCTGGAAGTGGAAGCAGGCACATTTACATCAGCCATTAAATACACACGTGCATGCACAAACACACCCACGGCTCTCATATATGCAGAAGTGGGTGTATTTACAACAGCTGTAAATGTGCCTGCTTCCACTTCTGGGGGCCTCAGCTGTCCAGGGGCATGGTCAGGCCCATGGCAGAAAAAGGTTGGCCACCCCTGATATAAATCATCAGATTATCTCTTTTTTCCATATAAAACCAACTACTGTGCTACTGTGTCACTGTTTCTACTCTTTTGAATCCATTTTGTGACCATGGCATAAACCTTCATCAAGAATTAATCATCTGCATCGAATGATAAAATATAGAAGGGACATATGTTCCTGTTCTTATCTAGGAATGAAATTTTCTGAATTTTTGCATTACAGCCCTCTGAAGGCTGTAGGAATTCCCCCAGCTAAGGCTTTGATCAAGAAATCAAAGTCCTAACACAGTTTTCAGGTGCTGTTGAAATTCTAACTCTAGCAGTCATTTTGATCCTGTGGATCAAATGTCAATGACTTGGATGGCAGAGACTAAACTCAGCGGGAGCTACAAGGATTATGGCTCCGGTAAGTTTTTTGTTTTTAAAGGTACCCTGTGCAGAACGTAAGAGACAGAGACTACTGTGGTGCTTAACCCCAACCAATCCATTTATCCTGTCTTCCACAGTAGAAAAAACATTTCCAGAATATTTTAAAAAAATCATCAGGTGTAAGAACTTGAAAATACCTGTTAGGATCTCATTTGCTTGATTAAAGTCCCCAAAATATTTGCTGGTGAAAATTCTTGCAGACCTCGGGGGTGGAGGGTGAATTTTAAGAAAAAGTCCCAAAATTTCATACCTATTCCCAACAGCCCCATTTTGCATTTATGCTCATTCTAATCTAATTCATAAAACAGGGCACCCAATCGCATGGACTGGGTGGTTCTAGCTGCTTCCTCCTTCAAACCTCCAACCAACATGATGATGAAGGGACACATCTGAAGTAACATTACGTACAGCAGAATGGTGCTGCAACTCTGTTTAACTGCCTTAGTTGCTCTGTATCATCCCTTGCCTTCACTAACATTAGCATCCAACTTGATGCTTCTCTTGGTACTACCTATCTGCTGTTGATTATTTATCTGCTCCCAATTAGGCGTCAATCAGAGTTTCTTTGCATACTGTTTGGTTATTTCAAACCAGCAATTGGGGAGGGGGGGAGGCACATCGTGAAGCTTAAATAAAGCCATAAACTATGAAATAGTTGACAGCTTTGCTTGAAAAATCTTAGAAAACCTCTCCTCTTACCATCAAGCCAAAGGTGACTGCTGCCAGAGTTAAGTGAGGCATTGCTATTTTGAAATGGTGAAGATAACTTGATGTATGGCAGCTGAAGCTCTCTCTCCCCCCCCCCCCCCCCTGCTCTTGGGGAATCACAGGAAAATAGGTAAACCAGTTCTGTGTAGTTCATGGGATGGAATATGTACCAGTCATGACTTGAAAATATATGAATCCTTATAAGAAAAGTCACATACATTTTAGCCTGAAACGTTTTGTGGATTCTTTTTTTGAGGTGAGTCTCTCTATAAAGCTTAACATTGTTTTTATCTCCAGATTTCAGATCAGTAGGAGAGGATTTTATTTGCAATTGCTTAAACTATTGTTCTTTGCATTATGGAAATATTTAAAAGCATCAAAAAAGTTTAATGTGGAATCATGCTCCAAATCATCCTACAACCTAATCCATCAATATTAGCATTTTCTGCTGAGGCAGAAAGATAAAGTAAAGCTAATATTCTTTAGGTACACTATTTAATTCAGTATTCAGGTTTGATTCTTGTTCTACTGGATTTCTTTTTGCTTTAACATTTTATCAACAGTCTGCACAAAATAGGCCACTTTTATACTCTATTCTAGTGTTGGGCAAGTTTGGGGCTTAAGGGAACTGCCTCAGATCCAGTGGTATCAGTAATGCCAGGTAGCTGCTATTATATAATTTAATTGGGTTAAGCATATCAGAGAGTAAACAAAACAAAGACAAAAACATTGTGGCACTTTAAAGTCTAACTGCTGTATTTTAACGTAAGCTTTTGTGGACCAAGTCCACATCATCAGACATGAGAGTGAAGTTTCATGGCATCAATTTATACATATTTGTCAGAAGCTCTGACTGGCCATACTGGAGAGCTGTACCAGGACCCATATTGTACCAGGGCAGGGAAAGCGGCTGCCTCTGAAACCGCTCCCTTGCCACCTCCAAGACTAACAAAGGCAGAGGGGTTTGAGCCCTCGGGTGTCTCTTGAGCTGGCTCACCTTTTGGCTCCCTCCTCAGCCTGGGAGCGTTTCCCCCCAGCCCAGTTGTTGCAAGGCAAAGAGGGGGGAGAAGATGCATCTTGCCAGGTCTCTCTCTTTCTCCCGCCCCCCCCCCCCCACCTCCTTGATCTATGCTCTCCTCAAGGCTTTAATAATCTCCAGGCGTCTCGACCTCCCTCCTTGTGGGGGAAGCTCTTTCGGATTATTAAAGCTCTGAGGAGAACGTGGATCCCAGGAATCAGCTTGAGTTGTGGGGAAAAGAAAGAGACACTCCCAGGCTGAAGAGGGACACAAAAGGTGAGCCTTTATTATACAGGGTTTTACTGTATATGTCAGATTCCATAAAGGAAACTCTGCATGTTACTCACAGAGAGACTTAGGTGTATATCAGACCACTTGGAGTGACTCAGAAGTCTAGGTTGTTACCCAGCTGACAAAATTATTTTATCAATGGGTTACACTTTGAGAGGTTCTGTACCTTGGCAGTTCAGTGGTAGATGAATCTATCTCTGTATCAAGATTGTAATTTGTTGTTCAGTCATGCAGTCGAGTCCACGTCTTTGTGACCCTATGGACCACCACACACCAGGCTTGTCGGTCATCTGCCATCCTCCGTAACCCACCCAGATCTACACCCACTATGTCAACAATGGCATCTAGCCATCACATCCTCTGCCACCCCCTTTTCCTTTTGCTCTTTCCCAGCATCAGGGCTTTTTCCAGTGAGTCCTCTCTTCTTATTTGGTGGCCAAAGTACATGAGCTTCAGCTTCAGTATTTCTCCTTCTAAGGAGCAGTCAGGGTTTATTTCTTTTAGGATTGACAGATGTGATCTCTTTGCAGTCCAGCACCTCAGTTCAAAGGCATCTATTCTTCTGCACTCA
Organism: Furcifer pardalis; assembly: GCA_030440675.1. NCBI lineage: Eukaryota > Metazoa > Chordata > Lepidosauria > Squamata > Chamaeleonidae > Furcifer > Furcifer pardalis. Next base: position 68,623,961 of record CP126892.1, read on the forward strand.
GCCCTCCTTATGGTCCAGCTCTCATACCCATACATTACTATAGGGAACACCATTGCTTTGACTATGCAAGCTTTTGTTAGTAGGGTGAAGTCTTTACTTTTTATTATGCTATCTAGGTTTGTCATGGCTTGCCTCCCAAAAAGGAAGCATCTCTGCTCTTTCACACTCATCAAGAGGCTAATTAGGTCTTCTTCACTTTCTGGCATTAGGGTAGTATCATCTGTATATCTCAGGTGGTTGATGTTTCTCCCAGCAATCTTCATTCCAGTTTGTGCTTTATCTAGTCTTGCATTATGCATGATGTACTTGGCATATAAATTAAATAAGCAGGATGACAATATACAGCCTTCTCATGCTAATTTTCCTATTCTAAACCAATCAGTTATTCCGTGTCCTGTCCTAACTGTTGCTTCTTTACTCACTTACAGATTTCTCAGAAGACAGGTGAGGTGGTCTGGTACTCCTATCTCTTTAAGGACTTGCCACAGTTTATTGTGATCCACACAATCAAAGGCTTTGGTGTTGTCAATTAAACAGAAGTAGACAATTTTCTGGTATACCCCTTGCTTTCTCCATGATCCAGCAAATGTTGGCAATTTGATCTCAAGTTCCTCTGCCTCTTCAGAATGCAGCTTGTACTTCTGGAAGTTCTCAATCCATGTACTGCTGAAGCCTAGCTTGTAAGACTTTGAGCATGACCTTGCTAGTGTGTGATATGAGCTCAATTGTATGATAATTTGAACATTCTTTGGCGTTGCTCTTCTTTGGAATTGGAACATAAACTGACCTTTTCCAGTCTTGTGACCACTGTTGAGTTTTTCCAATCTGTTGGCATATAGAATGCATCATTTTAATTGCATCTTTTTTTTAGGGATTTAAATAGTTCAACTGGAATGCCATCATCTCAACTTGCTTGGTTGTTGAATATTCTACAAGCATTTATCCCTCTACACTGCTTCTAAAGTACTTCAAAGTTGTTGAAAATATTTAACAGATATGGGATTCAAAATATTGTATCATCATCTTGCAATCACGTAGAATTATAGGTACATACAATCCTAGATACAGGAGCACAAATTAAGAATGCAAAAACACTTTGGATAATCCAACATATATAAGGCATTTCAAAAATATTGCAGACATATAAAAGGTACAAATTGAACCCAAGTTACAGTTAAGTACTTAAAGCATGATTTACAAGTTTCAGGCAAGCACTTTAGAAATGAAAATCACTTATTTAATGCATTAACAGATCTTTAAAGTAAGACTGTTAAAATAAAATCATTTCTTAGCCTTAAACATGTTAAAATGACACAGAGCAAACTTACATTACCAGCCATGCCTGCTTGAATCTATGCATCTACAGAAGGAAATCCATACTACTTCTCCTTTCCCCCTTTTTGCTCATCTTGGATGCCATATTTATATCATTTTCTAACAGATTACAATCATAAATCAATGATCTCATTCTAGGCCTTAGATATTTTTCTCATATTGAAATATTGACACAAGCTCAATGTAGCAGACTTATGTAACGATTACCAGACCATTTTCCTAAGAAAATCTTGAGTCTGGGACCGTATCAGGCAGGATGCTTTTAACTTGCAAAGTTTGGCCCGGATTTTTCTAAACATAAACCAAACCCTGGGATATTCAGTACCTCAATGCTGGCTCTGCCTTAACAAATTACAGCCTTCCCTCTCTCTAGGGTTAGCTAAGAAACATTGCTTTGGTCTAGTCTTGGTAGCATATAGTAAACTTAAAAAAAACCTCTCTTTACTTATGTGAGGAAACGCAAGGGCTTGAATTTTTAAAAAGCTTTATTTTAACGTAACTGAGGTATTTGCAAACAGCAAGAAAAAGGGGATAAACACGAAAGGCAGCTTCATCAAATACTTAAAGAAACAAAAACATTTCAGGCAAGACAGTTCCACACTTTATTCACACATTGGCAAAATATTAAACCTTTCTATTCTAGCAAAGCCTTCCCAGCTGGAGGATTCCTGGACAGCAGCCATTTTCCAAACCCCTCCATTTTCCCCTGCTTTTGCTTCTCCTCAGGGTTCTCCAAAATCTTCCCCTTCAATCACTCATTCTCAACCAAATCCCAGTCCAATATACAATGAATGGCCTCTTCCCTTAACATTCTGCTTCTGCCGACTGCTGGCAGTCTTTGCCTGCACTTTTATCAAGGCAATCCCCCCTCCCCATTCAGTCTGACCCAATACTTCTCCATTGCACTTTGACAGAGTGGCACTGTGAGCTACTTTCTGGTTCCATGCAGTCATCCCAGGTGCAGATGTAAGCTCCACCCGGCAGCAGAAGCCACCCACGGTCACACTCTAGCTGGCGAAGCGTAGTGGGGAAGTAGCATAAAAATCCCAACCCGAAGCAAAATTGTTCCAAAAGGCCTCCCGCCACCCTGGAAAGCAGCAAAGCCTGTCCAAAAATCCGGGAAAAGTCATGATTTTGGCCACTGCCTCTACCACCACCACTGCAGTAAGTGACGTATTGCAACTTCCGGCGGTTGGGGCAGGTAGCCACTGTGGTTCGGATTAATGATATGCATGGGCTGGATTAGACCCATGGGCTGAATTAGGCACATGGGTTGGGGGTTGCCCATCCCTGCTTTATATCCTTAATGATCTACAACTAGGATGTACTCTGTGTGAAAGGTACAGCTAGGGCAGAATGGTATGATCTGTTTTCTGGTGAATCATATTCAGCTCATTTTATGTCAGCCATAAAGGCCAGTTGTTTTGTACATCTTTTGACTGTTAAAACCCTACAGCCCATACCAGTGATGGTGAACCTTTTAGAGACCAAGTGCCCAAACTGCAATCCCCAAAACACTTATTTATTGCAAAGTGCCAACACAAAAACAGGGGAGGAGGTAAACGCTCACATTGGGCTGCTAGGCAGAGGGGTGGAATGAACTCTGTGCTGGGGGAGGGAGGAAGCACTCCCATTGAGCTGCTGGCCAGAGGGGAAGGGCAAACTCTGTGCTAGGGTGACTGCACAGGTGCCCAGAGAGAAGGCTTAGAGTGCCACCTGTGGCATGGGTGCCATAGGATGCCCACCACTGGCCTATACACAGAAAACAATTCCCAATATCCATGGAGCAGTCTGCTTTTTAAGATGGTTCCTCACTAGAAATACTAATCATAAGCTGAGCAGCCCTAGGGATTCAGTACTGTATCTTCTTTAAGATACCCTTGTATGTGTTTTTGTCACCCATGTCCAAGTGCTTTGGCTTTCTTTTCTTTCTGACTGAGATATCCCTTAGAATTTATGAGATTTAGAAAGCCCAGTGCACAGAGTAGAACCGAAAACCTGGCACATCCTTAATTATGCAAGAGCATTTCAGAGATATAAGCAGTTTAATTGGTACTCTTCATTTTAGCTGACAAATTCAGATATCAAATGATGCATGGTCTTTCTCAAAGAACTGAGTTTACTACACACATTTCAATGCAGATGTTACTTTTCTCCTCTCTTGCCCAACAGAGCAGTTTTCTTGGATTTAATATATGCACAGTGATAAAGTAGAAACAAAGAAACCCAAAAGTTGTCACACATGAAGAAATCAGGGGGGAGGGGGGGATCATTAATGTTACTTTTAAACCACACAGTGCTGCAGAAGGAGCAGCTTACACACACATGCATATCAACAAGAATAAAATGTGATCATTCTCTGGTAACCACTTTCTTGGGGAAAAATACCTTTTCATCACACAGAAGCCTACTTCCTAGTTCTGGTTGGCAATCTTTTCTCAGATTAATAGTATAATGGGTCCAGATGGATTCCAGAGGGAACTGGGTTTTTTTCCTCTGGATCAGCAAAACGATTCGCCTGGGACGCTTGTTGACCTTTGGTATAAGAAAGCAACGGTGGCCTTGGACGTAATCACACCAGTACAGCCTCTCCATGCTCGTAGATAGTACTCTTCTCCATTGTTCACAGAGGAGTTGAGGGTGCTTAAATGAGCAAAGAGATGCTGAGAGCACTGCTTGGTGAAGACTCGGAGTGAGTCCAACCGAACACTTGCTAGAGCTGCTATTAAGGCCTATCAGGTGGTGATGGGGGTGATGAAACATCAATATTCCACCACCCTCATTGCCCCTGCAGATTACCAACTGCCCAGTGACTCTGTTCCAGGTGACCAGGTCCCTCCTTGGTAGAGGGGGGTTGGGCCCTGGTTGGCAAGGGTCAGCTGAGGCAATTGCTGATTATCTAGCAGAGAAAATCACTCAGATTCAGTTGAGGTTGAACCCAGAGTGGAAATATTAAAACTGGGGTTGTCCGAAGTGCAGTCTGGTCATTTTATCTGGGATCAGTTTGAGCCAGTTGTCCCTGAGAAAGTGGGCAGGCTTCTAGGACCTGTCCATGCCACTGCATGTACATCAGATCTATGCCCCACCTGGATGGTGAAATCTGCCAGGGTGGTGACAGGTGTTTGGGTCGAGGCCATTATTAATTCTTCGCTTTTTTGTTGTTGTTCAGTTGCACAGTTGATTCAGACCCTTTGCGACCCCATGGACCACTGTCTGCCAGGCACTTCTGTCCTCCACCATCCTCCTCAGCTCGCTCAGCTCTGTGCCTATTGTGTCTACAATACCATCTAGCCATCTCATTTTTGGCCGCTCCCTTCTTCTTTTGCCCTCGACCTTTCCAAGCATCAAGGCTTTCTCAAGTGAATCATCTCTTCTCATTTGATGTCCAAAGTACTTTAGCTTCATCTTTACAATTTGACCTTCTAAGGAGCAGTCAGGGGTGATCTCTTCTAAGATTGACCTATTTGTTCTCCTTGCTGTCCAGGGGACTCTCCAAACTCTCCTCCAACACCACGTCCCAAAGGCATCTATTCTTCTGCGCTCAGCTTTCCGAATGGTCCAGCTCTCACAATCATACATTGCCACAGGAAATACCATTGCCTTGACTATGTGAATTTTTGTTTGCAATTTGATGTCTCTACTTTTCACTATGTTCCCCAGGTTTCTCATCGCTTGCCTCCCAAGAATCAGTCACCTTTTTATTTCATGGGTGCAATCACCATCTGCAGTGAGCTTTGATCCCAAGAAAGTAAAATCTGTAACTGCCTCTACTTCTTCCCCATCTATTTTCCAGGGACTGATAGGGCCTGTTGCCATGATCTTGGTTTTCTTGATATTTAGTCTCAAGCCAGCTTTTTCACTCTCTTCTTTCAACCTAATCAGGAGCTTCTTTAGGTCCTCCTCACTTTCTGCCATTAGGGTGGTATCATCTGCATATCTCAAGTTGTTGATGTTTCTCCCAGCAATTTTGATCCCAAATTGTGATTCCTCCATCCCTGCATTGCATATTATGTGTTCTGTGTATAAGTTGAATAAGCAGGGTGACAAAATGCAGCCTTGTCTTACTCCTTTTCCTATCCCAAACCACTCTGTCATTCCATTTTCTGTCCTAACTGTTGCTTCTTGATTCATGTACAGATTTCTCATGAGGCATATAAGATGTTCCGGTATTCCCATCTCTTTAATTACTTGCCACATTTTGTTGTGGTTGACACAGTCAAAGGCCTTGGTGTAGTCAATGAAACAGAAGTAGACTTGTTTCTGATATTCCTTTGTTTTTTCCATGATCCATCTTATGTTGGCAATGTGGTCTCTAGTCCCCCTGCCTCTTCTGAAACCCGCCTGCACTTCTGGTAATTCTCTCTCCACATACTGTTGCAGCCTATCCTGTATTATCTTGAGCATCATCTTGCTAGTGTGAGGGATGAGCGCAATTGTTCAATAATTTGAACATTCTTTGGCATTACACTTTTTGGGGATTGGAACATATACTGATCTTTTCCAATCCTGTGGCCATTGTTGTGTTTTCCAAATCTTCTGGCATATAGAATGTAGTAATTTGATTTCATCATCTTTTAGGGCTTTGAAAAGTTCAACTTGGATACCATCATCTCCACTGGCTTTGTTGTTTGCAGTGCTTTTTAGGGCCTTTCTGACTTCACTCTCTAAGATGTCTGGCTCATGTTCAATCTTCTCATCATTGTGATTATCAGGGGTGTTGAGGTCCTTTTTGTAGATTTCCTCTGTGTACTCTTTCCATCTTTTCTTAATCTCTTCTGCATCTGCTAGCTCCTTGCCATTTTTGCCCTTTATCATGGTCATTTTTGCTTTAAATGTTCCCTTGAGTTCCCCAATTTTTTTTGAAAAGATCTCTAGTCCTCCCCTTGATATTGTTTTCCTCTATCTCTTTGCACTGTTCATTCAGGTAGGTTTCCTTATCTCTCCTTGCTTTTCTTTGAAATTCTGTATTCAAGTGATGGTTTTTTTTCCTTTCTCCTTGGCATTTTGCATTCCTTCTGTCCTCTGCTATTTTAAGAGCCTCATCGGACAACCACTTAGCTTTCTTATGCTTCTTTTCTTTTGGTATGGTTTTCCTTGTTGCCTCCTGCATGATATCCCGCATCTCTGTCCATAATTCTTCTGGCACTCTGTCTATCTGGTCCAAGCCAGTGAATCTGTTCCACACCTCCACTGTGTATTCCTTAGGAATGCTGTCTAGATCATATCTGTCTGGCCTAATTGTTTTCCCTATTTTTTTCAGTCTAAGCCTGAATTTTGTGATCAGTAGGTTGTGATCTGAACCACAATGTGCTCCTGGTCTTGTTTTTGCTGACTGTATGGAGGTTCTCCATCCTTGGCTGCAGAGTATGTAATCAATCTGGTTTCGATGTTGGCCATCTGGTGATGTCCATGTATAAAGTCTCCTTTTGTGTTGCTGGAAGTTTTGTGTTGTGTTCGCTTTGGGAGGGTTTTTTTCATGTTACCTTAAAACATGCTTTGGTGCGCCCCCTTCTAATGAAGCCATCCCTGGACCCTGCAGTTATGACCAACTACCAGCCTGTTTCGAACCTTCCATTCCTGAGTAAGGTTTTGGAGAAGGCAGTGGCACGGCAGTTACAGGAGATCCTGGATGAAGCGGATTATCTGGACCCTTTTCAGTCAGGATTCAGGCCTGGATATGGTACAGAAACTGCATCGTTCACGCTTGTGGATGATCTCTGGAGAGAGCGGGATGATGGACATCCAACTGTCCTGGCTCTTCTTGACCTCTCAGTGGCTTTTGATACCGTCAACCACAGTATCCTTCTGGAAAGGCTCTAAGGATTGGGGATCCAGGGCACTGTGTGGTCCTGGTTTTCTTTATTTCTGAAGGGCCAGACCCAGTCGGTGTGGTTGGAGAGTGAGAAATCCAGCCCTAGGATATGGGGTGCCTCAGGGCTTGGTGCTTTCACCTCTCCTATTTAACATCTACATGAAACCGCTAGGTGAGATCATCCATTCCCACAGGGTGAGGTATCATCAATTTGCAGATGATACCCAGCGGAGACCCAAGTGATGCAATGGAAGTCCTTTCCAAGTACCTGGAGGCTGTCAGGGTCTGGATGGGGGGCAATGGGTTACAACTGAATCCCGATAAGACCGAGTGGTTGTGGGTCAGAGCAGTGATGGGATGACCCCGGTTCCATCCGGTTCCCCAGAACCGGTAGGAACAATCTCAGAGAGTTCTCCGAGAGGCTAGTCTATTTTTAAGGCGTCCGATTCCGGACGCCTCAAAAAATGATTTTTTTAAAAAAAATTGGACCCAAAATGGCTCCAATTTAGTGCGCATGCACAGAAGTCAACCTGACGCATGCGCACTGCAATTTTGAATTGCTCATGCATCAGATTCCGTTTCTACCGGAGCCGGACCATTTTAGAGTGGCTCCGGCAGTGGCGGAGGGCTTAGGAGGAGGAGGCGTGCCTAGCTGGGTGGCCCAGGGCCTCCTGGCCGCAACCCTCTGTGGGCGGCACCAAGCCTCGGCGCCCGGCGGTGGCGGCCTAGCCGGGTGGCCCAGCCGCAAACCTCCGTGGGCAGCCCCGAGCCTTGGTGCCAAGCGGTGGCATGCCTAGCCAGGTGGCCCAGGGCCTCCAGGCCGCAAACTTCCAAGGGCGGCCCCGAGCCTCGGTGCCCAGCGGTGGTGCGCCTAGCCAGGCGGCCCAGGGCTCCCAGCCGCAACTCTCCACAGGTGGCCCTGAGCCTCGGTGACCGGCGGTGGTGTACCTAGCCGGGCGGCCCAGGGCCTCCCGGGCGCAACACTCCACGGGCGGCCACGGGCCTCGGCGCCCGGTGGTGGCATGCCTAGCCAGGCAGCCCAGAGCCTCCCGGCTGCAATCCTCCCCACCCGGCGGAGGCTGCAGGCAGCAGCCCAGAAGAAGAGGAGGGTGCAGTTGGGGGTCGTTCGTCAGCCCCAATGGTCCACATTGTAAGTGGGGTTTGAGGTCACTGTGTTTGGGTGGGTGGGTGTATTTTTATTTAATTATTATTTTATTTATTTATTTATTTATTTATTAACGGTTTTGTGTTGTGGGTGGGTGGGTGGTTTGAGGTGTGTGTGTGTCTTTTATTTTATTTTATTTATTTTGTTTTTTATTTTTGGCCCCGTCTACAACATCATGATATCATGACGTTGGCTCCACCCATGATGTCATGATGTTAGCTCCACCCCCACTTTGATGATGTCATGGTGAGGTACTAAAATTTTTATCATCCCATCACTGGGTCAGAGGTCCTTCGTTAACTCGGGAGCTACCATCTTTGGTTCTGGATGGGGCAGTTTTGCCCAAATAGACACGGTGTATAAGCTGAGTGTCCTCTTGGACTCATGACTACTGCTCGAAGAGCAGGTGGCAGTCGTGGCCAGGAGGGCTTTTGCACAACTTCGTGTAATACGCCAGTTATGGCCGCTCCTAGGCAGGGACTCCTTGCTCATGATCACACACACTTTGGTCACCTTCAGACTGGATTACTGTAATGTGCTCTACATGGGGCTGGCCTTGGTGACCATTCGGAGGCTGCAACTGGTCCAGAATGTAGCTGTCCGACGCGTGGTGGGATGCAGGCATTATGCTCATGCTTCACCATTGCTGCAGGAGGTGCACTGGTTGCCAGTGTGCCTCCGGGTGCAATTCATGGTGCGGGTCATTACCTTTAAAGCCCTACATGGTAGTGGACCAGGATACTTAAAAGGCTGCATCGCCCTAAGGACATCTGTCTGTCCCACCAGAGTGGACTGGAGAGGCTCTCTGGTTGTACCATCGGCTAGAAAGGCACACTTCTCTAGCACTAGAAGGAGGGTCTTCTCTGTGTCTTCTCTGGCCCGATGGAACCTCATGCCAAGTGAGTTGTGTCTCCAGACGGAGCTGCTGCCCTTTAGGAAAGGGGTTAAGACCTGGCTGGCAGGGCATGTGTGGGGTAAGGGCCAGATGGTTGCCTTAGTTTGTTGGCTCATCTAACCCCTCCCTCTCTCTCTGTGCCATGTTTAATCTCTTTTTATTTTTGTAACTTTTAAATCCTGTTTAATCCTGGTTTTATACCATGTTTTACTGTGTTTTAAGTGTTTTTAAAATTTGTTAGCTGCCCTGGATCTTTGTGAGGAGGGTGGCATAAAAGTTTGATTAAATAAATAAATAAATAATGCAGAAAACATAATAGCATTGGCACCCTTAAAGAAAATCTAAATAAAATTAATTCCATCCATAATCATATATTGTAAAACATGTTTATTAACTGTTCTTTTATCTGACTCACAACATTTAGCAATGATTTCACTTTGGTTTTGCAATTTTAAAAGTCCATATAACAATAACCACAACAATAAACTATTTTAATGAAATGTCCCATGGCTGGTTATGATTGTTGCTTAACACTCTAGAACTTTTCAGGTTGCTTAGAAAGAGGCCCAGTCAAGACTTAGGGATATACAGTTTGGAACTGAGCTTAATTTTCTTTCTTCTTCCAAAGCAAGAATGGCTGGGGACGATCTGGACCAGGACTAAATGGAAGTAATGAGTTTTAATCTCTTTCCCAAGTAATTTCCCTGTTAACTTCCTCCTATGACTGTGATGGCTAAACAAAGAGGAAGAAAAGTCTCTCCATTGCTGGTCATGGCCTTTGAAGCACTACATAACATGGATCCAGGTTTTCTGAAACAACATAATTTTCTATAGAAATCATGACATGTCTTTATGCTCTATTACAGAGACACTTATCATTGTATCATCACCATAGCAGGAGGTGATAAACTGAGACTGGGCCTTTTCTGTGGGCAATCCCAGGATCTGGAATTATTTGACATAAGAGGCTTTGTTTGTTCCTTCACTAATGTTCTAGTGCAGGAGTGGCCATACTTTCAGGCCATGGGCCAATCACATGATTGAGTGGGCTGGTCACATGGTTCCTCCGACTGGAAGAAAAAGTAACATGCATGAGCAAAACGGTGCCATAAATGCACCTGCAGCTGTCATTAACATGTTTATGACGTTGTAGGTGTTTTACAGCAGCATTTTGTGCATGTGTGTTTAACTTCCACTTCGAGGAGCGGCAAGAGTGGCCCAGGCCAGATTATTAGGCACTGTGGGTTGGATCCGGCCCATGAGCCGTAGTTTGGGAACCACTGTTCTAGTGGCATGAAATTTAAGAAAAATAGACTTTGGGCAATAAGAGCAATAAGATTTTAGCCAACTGCTGTTTTTCTCCTTTCTTAATGACAAAAGTGATAGTCAATATTTTGTTATTGTTCAGTTGCACAGTTGAGTCCAACCTTTTGCGATCCCATGGACCATGGCACACCAGGCTCCTCTGTCCTGTGCCATCTTCTACAGCCCACACAGATCTATGCCCTTTGCGTCAATGATATCATCTAGTCACCTCATTTTCTGCCGCCTCCTTTTCCTTTGTCTTCAGTCTATCCCAACATCAAGGTCTTCTCAAGTGAATCTTCTCTTCAAATTTGGTGTCCAAAGTATTTGAGTTTCAGTTTCAGTATTTGTCCTTCCAAGGAGCAGTCAAGGTTGATTTCCTTCAGGATTGACTGATTTGATCTCCTTGCAGTCCAGGGGACTCTCAAGAGTCTCCTCCATCACCACAGTTCAAAGGTGTCTATTCTTCTGTGCTCAGTCTTCCTTAGTGCCTGACTATGTCATCAGAAACTAGGATTCACTTCACTTATTAAATCGGTGAATTTGATTTATTATTTACTAACCACATGACAGAAAGACAAATCAAATCTACGTTGTGCTTTCTGCTCTTAAAGTGGCTACTTTCTCTCCTACTGGGGTGGGTGGTGGTGGTGGAGATTTTCTATTTTTTTTCATACAGTTAATTCTATTAATAACATATATCGTTTAAATCTTGTCCACAAGAACCTTAAGAAAAACTCAGAAATTAAAGAAAAAATAATTATGTCAATGATTTAAAAAATTAACACTTACAAAAAAAACCCCACACATTTGTTTTTTAAAAGTGTTTATCTTGCTTTCTTTTACAACATTAACCATTCCATTTATTTTTTTAAAATATGGATGCAACAAAAGGGCGGCTAATTGTAAATGGGTACAGCAAAGGTTTAGGTTATTGTCCTTCTGTGTCATAGAGAAATAGTATGTTTGAGAAGGAGAAATTAAATTTTCAGGAGGAGGTCAGCTTGGGAATCAAATGAATCCCTCTGATTCATGCACAGTCATGCATTAGCCACTTGAGATTTGAAAGAGAAAGATTTGAAAGCTTTTTCCCTCCTCCTCCTCCTGCACAGATAATTGCCTTTAATAACTAAGTTGCTATTTTGGCTTCAGAATATCAGCTTTCCAAATTAGTTGAGTTCTGAAGGTCCTCCCGAGCATAAAATCTCTGATTAAACACTTTCCAAAGTTCATCCTACTGTTAAAAGTGAAAATTCCATTATTTTTGTGGGAGCGGTCATGTCAGATTTATCGAGATGGTTGTGCTAGAGTGAGATGGGGCAGCTGTCTCTGTAATAAGGAATCATCAAAGGACACACCATTTATTTCAAAAGCCATTATTATGCTGCCAATAACATAATGAAGTCTAACATTATTGTGTTCCATTTAAAATCCAAGTAATGTTGGATGAGGCAACCAACTAACCAGCCTACAACCTTTGTACATTGTTAAGGATGTTTAAGAAAGAGAGACATCTTTATAGTTTATTACTGAGCTCTGAATCAATTCAGAAAACTGTGATGTGTGAGTCAGATAGGTCTGGGCAAATGCAAGTGTCTCCTTTCCAAATAAAGTTTCCTCTCACTTCAGAGACATCACTGGGTTTATTCTAGTCTTTATTCTGTCTGGAGTAGCATCTCTAAATGAAATCTTCCTTATGAAGGAGTGGTCCGGCCCACACAGCTGTTCTGGGGGCAAGGTCAGGCCCCCGGCACAAAAAAATTGGGGCCCTCTGCCTTTTTGGAGTGAAAAATCCCTGATGGAGCTGGGTTCCAGAAAGGGAGAAGCACTCAACATCATATTGCAAATATCCACTGGACACTAGCTATCCATTGGCACTAAAGATTTCAGAAGAAGAGGAGTCTGTGCTTTATATGCCTTTGAATATGTACATCATGATAATCTTTGTATTTGTTCTGAAATAAATCAGTGAGGACCAATCACCTTGTTTAGTGTACTCTGTCTAATCTTAGGAAAAGGTAAATATCTCCCATGCTTGAAAGCCATTTAAGGCTGTTGTAAACACAAATGAGTCTGCAGCTGTCATAAATGTGTTTACTACAGCCATAAATGAATCTGTGGCCATTGTAAATGTGTTTTACAGCACACCTTTACAGCAGGGAGAACCACCAGTCTGGTCCGTTCAGCCGACTGAGGGGGTGTGGTCCGGCTTACAGCTAAAAGAGGTTGAGAACAATTGCTGTAGACAGTGGACTGCTCACTGTGTGAAAGATGTTGGCTTAGACACGCCTTTGGTTTGTTCCATCATGGCTCTTCAAGCAAACGAGGTTGGCAAGGGAAATATATTGTAATATATAAAATGCATTCAATTATACTCTACTTGACTTTTCTGTGTTTTTTGAGAACTTGGTTGAATACACCATGTTCACAATTTATTTTAATCAATACATGATATAAGAGATTATTAATAAATTGCTTTCTGTCATTCACAACATACCAGGTTTATACAGTGCTAAATCTGATTTCAGTCCTTCCCCAAGATGTCCTTTTCTCACATTTAATCACATTTAGTGGGAAATATGTCCTGTGGATGTCAATAGGTTTTTTCCTCTCATGCCCCATGTGTGCATAAAGCCTCAAGAAGATATTAAAACTTACAATGTGTGAATGCAATATTCTTTGAATAAATAATGTATTATATTATCAGTGAATGCTTAATCAACCTAACAGGAAGTAATTTCATTTTCCATTTTGAGGCAGAACTAAAGAGTGTAAAATCAGTAGCAACTTCTTTAGAAGCATGGACAAATGATAATAAGATCAAAATTTCCCTATGTTTCAATTTCTTGAAAATAATAAACAGTTAGCACAGAGGAAAATATGGGGCTGTGGTGGCTCAGTGGTTAAGAAGCTCACTTTGTAAACTGGAAGGCCAGCAAGCCAGCAGTTCAAGACCCAGGTAATGCATGACAGTTTGAGCATGACTGTCTCTGTCCTAGCTCCTGCCAACCTAGCAGTTCAGAAGCAAGAAATTGCAAGTAGTTAAATAGGGACCACTTTGGGGGGGGGGGGAGAGATCTTGGGACATAAAGGGAGCCTCTTTTGGGCGTCCACTGAGTGGAGTTTCTCCAGCAAAAAATTCCTTCAACCCAGAATAAATTCTTACACAAAATTATTATTATTATTATTATTATTATTATTATTATTATTATTATTATTATTATTATTATTATTATTATTATTATTATTATTATTATTATTATTATTATTATTATTATTATTGGAAAATCTAGTTTGTATCAGATTAAGAAAATGTGTAAACCTGAAAGGAACAAAAATCTTTGTGATCAATCAGAATGCTAGATGCTGCATTTTGGTTACTAATGTTACAAAAAATATCCGGACATAATGTTATTAACAGCATTATGACAGTCAGGTTTAAATGAGGAAAGATTTTTCATAAACTTTTCAGTCTCTTTGTCAGGCCCATTTTCCACCCAATTATAGCCTTTTCTATTATCTCTTAATTTGAATAGTTAGGGTTAGCAAACTTTTTTAATGAAACTTTTTTATTGATGAAATTCTTAATACAGTACCTTTATATTACCACCTGTCATGGTTAACCTCATAAAGTTGTAAACACTTTAGAAAATTTTCAAAAATATAGTTACATATCTCAAATATATAGTTACATGTATAGTCCTTGTGAAAAATATATATACAGTATATACAATACCAAGAGAAGACTAATATTTACAATGATATTGTCATTTACGTGAAACTTAAAGTTTGAATATTCTAAGTTATCCCCAAATTTCTTTCTGTCAACCACTGACACCATTTGTTACCTGTCTGGTTCTTTTTGTCTCACCATCGCTCTTTTAGCACATGAGCCTCACCATCACACAGCCCACCTTTCTTTTCTTTTTTAAAAAATCTGCTGCCTTTCCCATCTTTCCTTCCTCTCCCCTTTGGCTACCACGGTGCTTAAGGCCAACAGATTAATTACCTAATTAAGAACTTTCCAGTTCTCAAACTTTCCTTTCTACCTCAGTCCCTTCCAGCCCTTTTTCTGGCTCCATCCCTGATATAATCATCTCTGCTTTCTGTTCCTATAAATAAGGCCAGTCCAATTTATTTGCCAGAGCCTCCCATATTTCTTGTGTTGAAGGACATTCTTTTGCAAAATGAGGTATCTCTTAGGGTTCCATGGCCCACTATTCCACCTCTAACATTCTGACTTTGTATCCTTCTGCACTGCTGTTCTTCCTCTTTTTTCTATGGGTTGGTTGCCCTGACATTGAGTACCTGGTGGTATGCCCTCCACCTTGTTTCCCACAGACAGAGGGATATCTGCTCATCTTTAAACACAGTCAAGTCCTCCTCCCTTGGCTACAGCTGTTCTGGTACATTAGTCTTAGAATCCTACTTCTCTCTTGATGGGTTAGTGATGCTCTCCTCTACAGACTCGGTGTAAATAACCCGCTTTCCCTCCCTCACAGTATCAGCAATCTTAAGTGTGGTCGCCTTCACCGCCCAATGATTGGCTCCCTCCACCATAGCTCTGATGTATGGCCTCATTCCCACAGTCAAAATTCCAGTCAATCTGGAAAAAGGGAGTTTCTCCTCCCACCACTTTTCCTCCCATCCTTGACTTTGTCATTGGTCACTTTGCACACTGGTCATTCATGCTTCTCTATCATCAGTCCTCTGTTTCAAGTTATTGGCCAGAAAGGTACCTAGGAAAAGAGGGCTAAGAGCTAACAACCCCAACCCACCCCTTTTACTGGGCAATACGTTATCACCCTAGGGAAAGGGAAAATCTTTGTTCACCACAAGAAAGCAAAAACCCTTCCCATCACCCTGTCCATAGGTTTCTGGGGAGGAGTATACACAACCACCTGTTTACACAGTTTTTTCCAGACAAAGTTGTGCTACCTACTGATGTTAGCTTTCTACCTAAGGTAGTCTCCAGTTTTCATGTTAATCAGCCTATTGTGTCACCCTCTTTTTATAAACATCCTCAGGATGATTTTGAACGGTCTTTGCCACCCAGTGGCTCTCCTCAATTCTACTCGTCAGCCAAAGTAAATGAAATGTGGCAGACCAAGTGGAGGCTGTTTTTTGGTGGAAAAGTCCATCCACATCAAACGGGAGGTCCTCAATACAGGAGCATGACTCTTCGGGCAAGCCTGAAGAACGGAGCCACACATTACATCACATAACCACTCCAGTTGCAAGATTACTGGCATGACATTCCAAGGAATGTCTTGCTGACATCTGTTGTGTAGAAAGCACCATAGCCTCCTGGTGAAAAGTGAGGCCAAGAGATGGCTTGTTCTTTGGAAGGACATTTATGAGTGGGAGTATCTTGTCCCATAGAAAACATTGGTAGGCACCCATTGTTCCTTCATAGTTCAAGATGTGTATACCTAAAGCTGCACTAGTGTAGACCCTGCACCCGAAGGCATCATACTGCTTGGCATCCTGGGACACTGGCTGTGACAGAGTCTTGCCATGACCTTTAGGGACCGAAGCCTCCACAACAATGGAATTGGGAACTGGGTGTTTGTTCAAGAAAGTCGCCTCAGAGTCCTGTATACGATAAAGGTTCTGAGTACTCTTCGGAATGGCAGAGGAGGAGGATGGTTTCTCCCACAATTGTTTGACCTTATCCAGAAGGGAGGGCAGCATGGAAATATGGACAGATGCTGAGGAACCCTTAGAAATTTGGTCATATGATGCCTGCGAGATAGCTGATTCCCTTTGGAGTCTATAGCAGAGGAGGAGGGCGTAGGTTCTCTTGACTCTGAGGCAGGGACTGCCACAAGCTGTTGTGGGACCAAGAGCCCAGGGTCCTTACTTTTTCAGGGCCAATGCCCCAAAGCAGGGATCGGAGCAGCCAACAGCTCCAAGCATTGAATAGAGCACAGGGAGGCCTTGCACAGGTCGCTGGGGATGGGCTAGAGCCTGTTCCCCAATTATAGGGTTGTGCCATGGCTGATAAAGGATCATCAGTTGAGCGGTGTGAGCCCGTTCTTTCGCCTTCTTCCCCTGCAGGGGCTTGTGTGATGGCTCCGATTGGCTGGAATTTGACAGCTCAGTTCTCCGCCCTGTGCTGGGACTGGGAGGCCCCCTGTGCAGGATCAACTATTGAAAGGGGAGGCATGGATTGTCTCATAGAGGCCAAAGGGGAGGGTGAAAAGTTTGGCTCCTCGCTCTCTGAGACAGATCCCAAACTGACAAGGTCCCCATGAGGTATGCTGTTGACAGGGAACAGGGCTCTCTGCTCTTTGCTGGCTTGCTTAGCAGATTTCAGCTTAAGCTTTTTATTTATTTATTTATTTTATTTATTTATTTATACTTACTACCCCGCCCCAATTGGGAGTACCCGACTCTGGGCGGCTTACAATGTGGATTAAAATCACAAATAGATCCTTAAAAGTTCTTAAAAAATTAAAACAATATAACAGATAAAACCAAATATCCCAAACGTCACAGGGGGTGGCTGTCCCCTTAAATCAGCCAGCCTACGTGGGATCCCGTGTTCCTGGGACCCCACACTTGCTCCGCCAGCCAGGTCTTCAAACCTTTGCGAAAAGGTAGGAGCTCTGTTTGCAGACGTAGCTCGATTGGGAGAAGGTTCCATAGGGCCGGGGCGAACACAGAGAAGGCCCTCCTCCTAGTGCTAGAGAGGCGAGCCTCCCTAGCCGATGGAATAACAAGAGAGCCCCTCCGATCCGCCCTGGTGGGACGGACAGACATTCTTAGGGTGACGCGGTCTCTTAGGTATCCTGGCCTACTACCATATAGGTTTTAGCATTCTTTGCTGATCTCTCTTGAGTAGCAGAGAGAGGAGGGGGTTAGAGCCCAGTGAAGCCTTGTAAGTGAGGGAAGGAGCCTCCATTATGTTCTTTGTGGATGAGGGAAGGGAATCTGCGGTGCTGAGGAAGACTTCCCAGAGGTGGAGATGGAGTCTTGATTGGCGATTTTTCAAGGTAACTCAAGTAAAAACCCAACAAATAACACAAGAAGCTGGCTGATGCCCCTCACTGAGGCAGTAGAGACAGAGGGAATGTCGATCAGTGAGCGGGATTTTAGCCCTGCACGACTCACAGTTCTTGAAAGGACCTGAGGAGGCCAAAAACAAATGTCCGACCAAACTAAAAATCTAGTTTCTGACACTAATTTCTCACACTACACTAAACTAATAAAATTCTGACTAAAAACTGCCTATAAACTATATACAGAAGGAAGATTCTAGAACGTCAGAAGGGTCTCTGACAGGAATGACAGCTATTCTTTCTGTGCGGTATTTGATCAGGTTGGCAGCTGAGAGGACCACAATAACCTACTCTGGATTTACCATAACTCTAATCAATCTGCACTATCCATCAAGTGTGACCAATTTATATGTCTACACCCCCTTCCCCAGCCAATCACCCAATGCCCTAGGCATCCAGTGTGGGATAGGTAAAACATTCCCACACAACCAGGACAATTTTCATGTGGGTCAAAAATTCCTATCACCCTGAAGTGACCAGCTAGACTCACACTGAACCTAAGGGTGGGTGGGTCACCAGAATGGAGCTGGGGAGCACTGAGGACTAAGGGATAGCTCCGCTGTCCACCCCTGCCCCTGTGGAAAGTGGCCATTGGCTAAGAGCCATGGTCCAACTATTCTTTTTCAGAGTAAAGGGATGGGCAAAGGGAACCCACCTTGCCATCTTTGTACAAGAGAAATGAAGCCACCCCTAAATTACACCTGTCAGAATGGCCAACAAAGAATCAGGATGACCACATGGCTATGAGTAATAAAGGAACTATATAGGATGATGTATTTTTCTTATTGCTAAGATGATTACTCAAGTAATTTTTGTATGTGTGTTCTAATTAAGTTTTGCCCTGGAAGAAAACCTATGTTGTTGTTCTATTTTGTATTTTTTAAAAATAATATACTCCTGTTTTTCTTTACTTTGTAATAAGACTTGATTTGTTTTTAGATAAAATCTATTCTTTCTGTACTGCACAAATAACAGAAATTTCCATAATTAAGAAATAAAGGGAAAGGAAAACCTTTAGGACTTGTGCTTGTTGATTAGATAGTTTACTTCCTTGCTTGTTTTGTTGAGTCTCCTAGGCATAGGGAGAAAACATACTTCCTACAGCAGAAATGTGACTCCAGCCTGTTGTATGTAGAGATTAAAATGGCTGGAGGGAGCCTTATTACCAGGTAGTGTATAAATAAGGTCCTCCATCTACTCATAAAGAGTGAATCATAGGAAAAGCCTGTACAACCCAAAATGTTCATCTCCTACACATTCCATACAAGACAGAATTATTCCTTCATACCTCTAGATCAGTCAGACCATGCCAGGAAAAGAAATGACAGTGGAAAGTACGGTATCACACTCTCTCACACACATTTGTGTTTTTTTCTCACACATACTGCTTCTCTTTCTTCTACTCTCATAGATAATTATTACTGATCCTCTTTCTTCTGATGTCATCGATAATTATTATCTTCATAGTGACCACATAGGCTGTGATCTATAAACCAGTTAAGCTGCAATATATCCACACATACCAACTGAGATCCCTAAGGTAATGAGATTATTTGAATGGCCTAAATCCTGATGAAAAAGAATTCCCTCATTATCGCATGGCTTATTTTCTCATTCTGAGAATTGTAAGAACAGGAATGCAAAGAAATACATTTCTCTTTCTGCAGTGTAGCTGCAATGTTCAATAAGAGAATGGTTAAGATAAAGGTTTTCTTAAGAAGGTGTGGGACAGAATGTAGTATAATATTTTCTATATCCTTTTGCTTCATTATGTGGAGGAAATAAATGTCTCAACAACAGTCTCTCAGGATTACTATTCAAAATGAGGATGTAGCCCATCTAGTCTTTATGACTTCATACAGCTATTTTGACTTTAACAACAAAACCTATCTCCATATTAACGGAACTTCCATGAGTACTTATAGTGCACCCCATTATGTACATATATTCATGACTGACCTGGAACAGTTTTACTTTCAAAATCTAATTTTAACATGTGTTTAGAGGCCCTTTGCTGGTTATTTTTCAGGTTAGATGGTATTCCCTTACCAATTCTAAGTATTAAAGGATTGACTCTTTGCTTTGACTTGTGTTTTTATTTCCTCCCCAACCCACAAGTTATGGTATTCGAATTTGCTACTGGAGGCAACTAGACAGAAATGCCCCTCAAATGTTACTGTGTAAAATAATAACAAAGTCATACATGGCTGATGGAAAGGAAAGAAAATTGCAGATGTAGACTTTGTAAGTGTGCACATGTGTATTCATATTAAATGTTGCTAGCACTGATTTATTAATATCTCTTATTTTAAAAAGAAAATTTGAGTGATACAAGGGTTAAGCTTCTTCTCTTTAAAATGTTTGAAAATGAAGAATAAATCCCATTCATAAAATATGGCACAGTAAGCTGATCAGATTCTTATGTTTTTCCAAGGCAATGCACATGACCTCAAAGGTAATAATAATGTAGTTCTAATGCTTGAAGTTTCAAGCAGAAGCTGTGACATCATACTTTACATCACTTCACAATAGAAAAGAATATACCTCTCTATTTTTTACTTTGCTTCTTATTATCCACAGATACCAAATAAATTATTTTAAAAGCTCCAATACAGAATTAGCAACTATAATCCAGCTGCAATCTCTTGCATGATTAACAGGTTAGATTTTCATTCTTCATTCTACCATGCAACCAGTTAAATGTGGTGTTTTTGTTAAATCATTTTAATTTCCTGAGAGATCAAGTTCCTGTTGCATGAGAATTGTCTTATTTGAATACCTCATATGATTATTTCTAATTTTCATATCTATTTGATTAATAGTGTATTTTGATCTATTTTATGCAGTAGGAGTTACACTTTTTATTTTATCAAGCAGAATGCACAGACTAGAGAAGCATGCTGATATGTTGTGGAACAAAGCAGGGTCCTGATGAGATTTACATGATTCTTCTTCTTTCGTGTCCTGATCAAACCCTGGACTGCCAAAATGATGCCACTTTCTTCACTTTATTGTTGCCCAAGTCCAAGTCTTCATCAGTGCATGCCTCTGGCAGCAATCGGAAGACCAGTAAGTGGGCCAGACTCTGTGTCTCTCCACATTACACTGTGTGTTGTTGTCTGTCAGCAGTGCCCACTTGATCATACTAGTTTTGCATTGAGGGACTCCAACCTTCAGCCTGTTCAGGGTCCTCCTGGTGACGTAGGGGAGATTGAGATCTTCAGTTATATCCTTCTTTAATTATGTTCCTTGTCCAGCGAGCTCCTTCCTCAATCTTATAATTTGGTTTTGCTCTTGCATGTCCTCAAGAATGTTTGTTCTTGCCATAAAGCTTTTCCTGGATCTGATACAGTGTATTGGAGGCTCATACCCATTCAGAGGATGTTGAGGGTCATTCTCTTGCTTAGTTCTCTCAACATCTGCTGCTACTTCTCTCCTGATCTTAGGTGGAGCAATACCAACAAGAGGGTATATCTTCTCAACTGGTGTAGGTTTGAGATCCTGTCACTATATGCATTGCTTCATTAACAGAGATGTCAGTTTGTTTTTTGTGTGTGGATATGCTCCACACTGGAGCAGCATACTCTGCTCCAGAGATGCTCAGGGCCAAAGCTGATGTGTGCAGTGCAGATGGTTGAGTCCTCTATTTATAGTTTGTGAGTTTCCTGATGATGTTGTTCCTTGTACTAACTTTGGTATTCAGGCAATGCTGCTTAAAATTTATATGATAAAACAGACTGTAAGTATCATAGTTTACTCTTACTGCACTCTCCAACTAGATTTCAACCAAGAAACCATAATTTTAGAAGGGAAACATGATTTACTAAAGCTGTGAAAGGGTTTATTGGACAAAGCAAAAGTTCTCTTAAATTTGTTTACAGAATGCACAAGTGATTGTAAAATTCACCAAAACAAGAACTCTTTTTAGGCATTAAAGGTAAAGATACAAGTCACCCTTGCTCGGAAGTGAGTAGTATCCAACTCTAGGGTTCAGTGCTCGTCTCTGTTTCATAGCCAAAGAGCCAGTGCTATCTGTTTCTGCAGACATTTCTGTGGTCATGTGGCAGGCATGACTAGACACCGGAGCACACAGAATGCTGTTTACCTTCCCACCAAAGTGGTCCCTATTTATCTACTTGCAATTTCTTGTTTTCAAACTGCTAGGTTGGAAGGAGCTGGGACAAAGGCGGGAGCTCATTCCATCCTGCAGTATTCAAGTATCAAACTGCTGACCTCCTGCCTCACAGTCAATGTTTTAGCCATTTGAGCCACTACAGTTCCCTCACCTGTTTATCCAAAATGCAAACAGAGTAGTGCCAACCAGGAAGCTCCTTCAATAAAGCTGAGTATGACATAGTATGACTAGGACAAGAAGTTCCTAATCTTCAAACTTGCTTTATTTTAGTAGGTTGTTTATATCAGTGATAGTCTAATGTTCATACTCATTTTGGTTAGCCTTCCAACTTTGGGGTTCTCTGAACTGTATGTTATTTGACTTGGTCAAAACCTGGGCTGGGACAATGGTTGTATTTGAAAAACTAAAATTTCATTAGACATGGTTCAAAGTTGTCTATTTCAAGACACAGGACTTTAAAGGCAGCACTTGAGATGATTCAAATTCAAATTTTGAAGAGTTCTAGTATCTTCTGCCAACCATAGGCTTTCTGCCAATGTAACTACTTACTGAAAATTCAATCTTTCTTGAATGGGCAAATATCTTCTCATTGTAATTCAAAAGCATTTCATAGGCCTCTTCTCATCTCTTCTCAGCCTGAAGAAGATGATTACTTCCCTAACCTCATCCATCTTGACAGTGATGCCTTATCTGTTTAATCCCTCCAATCTCTTTCTCACTGGATTCCAATTTGCCACATTAACCATTTAACAGTCGAACACTGAACATATACTTTTAATTATCATTCTCCCATCCTAAACTTCCTTTCTAAATGGCAATTGCTGGGAATCAACATATGTACAGACATATGTACATATTTAGTACATGACTCTTCTCCCCAAGGTGGCTTACCATTGAGTAAAATGATGCAATAAAGGATAACAGGCCTATAGAAGACACATACTGTATATATTTGCATAGAGGTTATGTGCATGAATAAGAAATCTGGACACTTAGTCAAGTTTATTTATTTATTTATTTCTCAAATTTATATATTGCTGTCCCATTCGAATGAACGAATGACTCTGGGCGGCATTACAAAAATAATATATAAAAAAAACAAATCTTAAAACATTTTTAAAAACCTAAAAAAAACCCCTTAATAACCACCAAAATTACCCCTCACCTCCACTCTTCAGTTATTTAAAAATTACAGTAAAAAAAACAGCTAAAAGAGAGAAGAGGCCTATGCTATATCAGCCAGCAGACAGGGGTCACCACACCACCCGTGCCCCACATCTGCTTTGCCAGCCAGGTTTTTAATCATTTCCTGAAGAGCAACAGCTCTGTCTGGAGGCACAAGTCTGTTGGTAAGAAGTTCCAAAGGGCCAGAGCAGACACTGAAAATGCCCTGTTTCTGGTGCTAGAGAGTTAGGCCTCTCTAGCTGATGGTATCTTTAGAGAGCCTCTCTGGTCCACTCTGGTGACATGGACAGATGTTCTTGGGGTAACACGGTCTCTCAGGTACCCTGGCCCACTACCATGTAGGGTTTTAAAGGTCTTCACCAGCACCTTGAATTGCACCCAGAGGCACACCTGTAACCAGTGCAGCTCCTGAAACAGTGGCGAGGCATAGGCATAGCATCTGCTCCCCATCACCACTTGGGCAGCCACATTCTGGACCAGCTGCAGCCTCCGAATGGTCATCAAGGGCAGCCCCATGTAGAGTGCATTACAATAGCCCAGTCTAGAGGTGAGCAGAGCATGTGTCCCTGAGGCACCCCATATTGGAGAGGCCTAGGGCTGGACCTTCTGCTCTCCAGCCCATCAGAATTGAAGAAAACCAGGATCACACAGTGACCTGGATCCCCAATTCTCAGAGCCAGTCTAGAAGGATACCATGATTGATGGTATCGAAAACCGCTGAGAGATCAAGAAGAGCAAGGACAGAGGGATGGCCTCCATCCCACTCCTGCCAGAGATCATCCAACAATGCGACCAATGCAGTCTCGGTACCATATCCAGGTCTGAATCCTGACAGAAAAGGGTCCAAATAATCCACTACATCCAGGACCCCCTGTAGCTGCCACACCACTGCCTTCTCCAATACCTTCCCTAAAAAAGGGAGGTTGGATACAGGTCTAAAATTAGCTATTATGGTTGGGTCGAGCAATGTTTTTTTCAGGAGGGGGTGCACCAATGCATGTTTTAACGATGCAGGAAATACCCCCTCCCATAATGAAGAATTAATTATTGCTTCAACCCAACCTCCTGATACTGCCTTGGTTGCTTTAACGAACCAGGCAGGACAGGGATCCAGTGAGCAAGCAGTGGCACGAACAGATCCAAGGGGCCTGTCCACTTCCTCAGGGACAACTGGATTGAACTAATCCCAGATAACATGGTAGGACTGTGGTCCAGTCAACTCCAAACCCCCAGTTTCCATGTTAGGCTTAACCTTAGAGTGAATCTGAGCAGTTTTTTCCATCAGATAATCAGCAAAATCATCAGCTGACCCCTGCCAACTGTGTTCTGGCCCCTTCTACCAAGGAGGGACCTAGTCACCCAGAAGAGGGTTGCTGAGTGATTATCCGCAGAGGCAATAAGGGTGGTGAAATATTGATGTTTCACTGCCTCTATCACCACAAGGTAGGCCCTAATAGCGGCTCTACCAAGTATTTGATTGGAATCACTCTGGGTCTTCATCCAACAGCGCTTTACATGTCTCTTTTTGCATTTGAGCTCCCTCAGCCCCTCTCAGAACCATGGAGGTGAGTAAAGCCCAAGTGTGCGGAGAGGCCATAGCAGCAAGATCACGTCCAAGGCCATCACAGCCCTCTAATTCCAGAGGCCCACGAGGGCTTCAGATGAATCATGTAACTTAGATGGCTTTAAAAGGGAACAAGAAAAAAGTCATGTAGGGAATACCTCTCAACATATATTTCCCATAATAAGTGGTTAAGAAGCTCATCTTGTTAGCTGGAAGCCTGGCAAGTTGGCAATTTGAGACCCATGTACTGCATGACGGATTGAGCGCCTGTCTCTTGGGGACGTGAAAGGAGCCTCATTTGGATGTTCCCTGAGCAATTTCTTACGCAAAAATCCTTTTAACCCAGAATAATTTCTGAAACAAAATTATTATTAGCAGCTCCCTAGTGGCTTACTGGTTAAAATGCTGAGCTTGGAGACTGGTAGGTTGGGTTTTGATACCTGAAATGAAAGGAGCCTCCTTTGGGCATTCCCTGAGCAGAGTTTATCCAGAAAAAGTCCTTTCAACCCTGAGTAATCTCTGACATGAAATTATTATTATCCATGGTGGTAAGATACTGTCTCGATATGTAGAGTGTTGATAAAGACTAGATATTAAGGAGCAACTGCTTTTTTAGGGTTTAGTTACTAACTTTCTGGAGGTGTCTGGTTGGACTTTATGGAAACCTTTGATAAAATCCAATGAGACTGTTATATTCATTATATATGTTTATCAGACTCTCAAGGAACTTTTTGTCCTAGGAAAAAAGGTCTCTAAACTGTTATTTTTTTAAAAAAAAAAAAACACCCACTAACTTTAGGCAAGTCATACACCTACCTCTTCATACACCAGGCACAAATTAATACTACACACACTGGACGTCACTATACTATGTTACTATTAAATGTAAATGAGTTACAAATTGAACTGTTATTTCTCCTGTTCTTTAAATTTATAAATACATTTATCTTTCTTTTTATAAAGTTGTGAAAGGTCTTTTGTGCCTTTTCTCTGAGTGGCATACAAGAATTTATTTCAATTAAATGATTATTTTAAAAAGTACATGTATTAAACAAAGAGAAACATTTCTAGCAACATTTCTAATAAAGGGAATAATGTCTAGGGACACATAGTGCCCAGCCAGAATTATTGCCCTATAAAATGGTAGATTTAAGCTAAAAAATTTCTTGTGTTCTCAAGCTTTTCTCTGCTTGTGACTATATAACAATTACCCCCTTTATTATTACCCAACACATAGCTAGCAAGAAGAGGAAATTATATAGGCTTGGCCTATTTCTGATTTTTCATAATATCTGCCATAATAACCTTGATATTCTTCTGTAGCAGGTATGTTATTATGTCTGATTCTGATTTCAATAACCTTCTTCCTAATACATCCTGTATAAACATTGTGGAGAACAATACCCGCTCAAAAGGTTTGTATGACTGTAATAATGAATCGTAGATACGATGAACTGCAAAGTTTGCAGTGGTTATCTGTGTGACTCTGCTGTTGTAATCTTATCTCTAGTGTTTCTTATGAATCTCATTGAGAGCTATTTGACACTCCTGGAAGAAATTGCACTCAATTTATGTCAATAGAAGTTGGGTCATATAATGAAATGAAGCTTCCATTTCACATTCCCTGCAATGTTTAATACTGAAATATATGACACCTTAAATTACAGATTTGTGATTGGAAAAGGAACTTTAACATAAATGTGGAGCTCTCCTACCAAACCTCAAAGCCTCCTGCCTAATTTACCCTTTTCTTGATTTGGGCAAGTTTAGTACCAGGACCTGCCAAAGGTAAGAGATCCAAGTCATGTTCATTTAACATGCTCTTATTTCTGATGAAGTGAACCTGATCCATGAAAGCTCACATTTAAATACAGATGTTAGTGTTTAAGGTGCCACAACTTTTTATTCCTTTGTTTTGTTTACTCTCTGATATCTTATATCAGTGTCAACAGGAACCATATAATCAGGGCAACCATCTTTATCTATAATGTCAGAATGTTTATTTTGCAAGCCTAACTCCTCAAACTGACTTCCATCAGAGATTCACTGCTGTAAAAAGACAAACTGATTGCATTTTATTACTGGTTATAAATAACTCATTTATTTGCATACCCATCTTCTGAACCAACCAACTTTGTCCAGCTACTCTGGGCCTCTATATCAGATTTATAAATGTATACCATAAAAATCCACTTACATCTGATGAAGTGGACTTGATCCATGAAAGCTAACATTAAAATACAGGAGTTAGTCTTTAAGGTGCCACAGTGCATTTTGTCTTGTTTTGTTTACTCTCTGATATGCTTGCTACCACGGCTACCACTTCAAAAACTTCTTTATCCATTTAGTCTCCATGTAATCAGCAACCCGCAAAAGTGTAATAAGCAGCTTCTTCTGAGTCCCAATCAAACACTGGATTGTTAAAACAAAGCCACCTTCTTGGCTTTGTCATTGGCCAAACTTAAATCCTCATTGGTAGTAATTGCAGGCTAGCAAATGAACCAGATTCTGTACAGAGAAGGAGCCTCTTCAAAGACTGTGGATAATTTTTACATTTTTTGAACCACAATCTGATGTACTTTGAGCTACGGCAACCTTGCTTCACTGGCTAATCTTTCTCATACCAGATCAAACCAAAGGAACTGAGGAATGAATTCACCAAATATAAAAGTCTTTGTCAAGACCAACCTTAATGATCTCAATAAATATTGAGAGACTTTCTAGTGTAAGATGCTGCCATTTACCAAATCTGGCCTTCTAGCTCAGTCTTACAGACACTGGCAGGTAATAGCACTCTAGGATTTCAAAGAGGAGTCAACCACCAGAATGTACCAGACACTGAGTCGGGGACCTTCTGCCTGCAAAGCATATGTTATTGGCCCACTCTGTCACTCCTCCATCCCATTCTCTTTATGGTTCCCAATTGTATGGGAGTACTACTTATAATTAACATACTACACTGAACCCCTTCCTTTTTTTAAAAAAAAATGTTTATTTTGAACAACTGAGCAGGGAGAGATTTCTAGTCACACTCCTTACCTATAGCTGTTTCTACAACAGCCTGAAAAGGACAGTTTGCTACACATGGAGGTTTGCCATGCATTTAAGAACTCTGACCTTCCCTGAACGGTGATTATGCAGAAATACCTTATTAATAGCATTTTTTTTCTCCTCCAGACTGTCCCTCCTCTATGAAGACAAGAGCAGGCCAGAGGTGAGGCTAGAGCTCTCTTTCTGCTCATGTTTTTTTAATTATTTTTTTAAAATGTCTGAATAGGACCATAGTCTACAGGAGAGTGTGGTTCACATTCAGATCACTGAGGAACAGTGATGTTGGTGCCTCACAATTTTCACCTATTTCTGGCTATATTTGGGTCACTGATTCCAAAAATGCTTTCAGTTATGCCCCATCAGCTCTAGTTTTTTAGATATGGCTTATTCACATTAGGCCAATCTAACCATACTGGTTGCATATATAACCAGAGGCGTAGCAAGGGTGTAAGCCACCTGGGGCAGAGTGAAATTTTGCTGCCACCCCCCAAATTTTTCCACCCATCCAAACTTTTTTTTGCCCACCCAAATATTTTCCCACCCCCAAAAGATTTTTCCACCACCCCTCCTGCCTCCAGGAGCCTTCAACGCGTGCCTGGAGGCAAAAAATAAAATTTTGTTTGAAAAAAAAATTGGGGAATATTTTTTTTTGGGGGGGGGTCAAAATGCTGCCCCTCTGGAGCCCGCTGCCTGGGGCATTTGCCCCCCCTGCCCCCTTCCTACGCCCCTGTGTATAACTACTGTACATCACTCACATACAATAAAATACACAAGTTATTTTACATAAGTCACTTTAGGCTCATTAAAGTTTTTCCACTAGGTCACTGAATCCTCGTTTCTGTGATTTCCTCCAATGCATTGATCTTGGACATTCACACTGGATGCTCCAACAATAGTCCGCCATCATATGTACATCCCATCGTCCATGATACCGTTCTTCCATTGAACTTATTTCCTGGTGAAAACGCTCTCCCTGTTCTTCACTTACATCACCAAGACAATCTGGAAATCGGTCCAAATGACTGTGCAGGTAGTGTTCTTTTATGTTCATGTTGCAGCCAAGTGCACAAAAATTAGTGAGCATATTATCCACTAATTCTTCATAATTAGGAGCCTTGTAGTTTCCAAGGAAATTTTGCACTACCATACTGAATGACAACCGCGCAGCAGCCTCAGTATCATTCATTGAGTCTTGAAATTTCTGGTCATTAATGAGTTGGCGGATTTGTGGTCCATCAAATATACCTGCTTTTTTTTTAGACTCAATGCAGGAAATTTGTTACATATATAGCCAAAACATGTTCCATGTCTATTCAAAGCCTTGATTAACTGCTTCATTAATCCAAGTTTTATATGGAGTGGTGGCAATATAATATTGTTTCTTTCAACCAAAGGTTCTGTGATGATGTTTTTTTCTCCAATGGTCATGCTTTCTCTAAGAGGCCACTGTCTTCTCACCCAGTGTTGATCTTTAGCTCTAGAGTCCCATAGACATATAAAGCATGGGTATTTGGTGTAGCCCCCTTGTTGTCCTAGAAGAAAATTCACCATCCTGAGATCAACGCAGATTAGCCATTGATGAATATGGTATGAGATCTTATCCAGGACTTTGGCTATTGTAGCTTGATTTTCTTGCATAGCAACTGAGTGACCAATTGGATTGACCTGTATCTGTTGCCATTTTGCAAAAGAACACATTTTAGGCTACGTTTGGAGCTATCTATAAATAACCGCCATTTCCCTTTTGCGATAGAATGTGACTTTTGTTTCCGGCAACAGACAGTGTTTCTCTGCCAATCTGGAAGCTAATAATTCCGACGACTTTTTTGGAAGACTTAGATCTCGAATGAGGTCGTTCAATTCTGCCTGACTAAAGCCGGGTACAACTGACAAACGTCCTGCAAATTCTCTGTCTTCTTGCTCAGAAACGCTTTCAGCTGATTTGTCCTCTTCTTCTGATGACTCTGGAAGACTGGCAAAAATAGGTACAGGTATCTCCTCTGAATGTGGAACAGGGTGTCGTGCAGAGGGTAGATCGGGATATATCCAACGTTTTCGGTTATTACAATTGATGCCCTTTATATTCACTGAACAAAAGTAACAGTCATCGCTGTGGTTTCTTTGTTCTCGCCACATCATTGGTACCCCAAATTTCAAGCTCTTCTGTTTCCCATTTGACCACTGACGCAGATGCTCTGTGCACATTTTACATACAATGTGAGGTGCCCAAACCTTATCTTGATCTCCCAGTTTTACTTTAAAATAGGCCAAATAAAATATTTTTATAAAGTCAGTTATGGGTTTTCTTTGCTGAATGAATGTGTATTTACCACAGATGAAACAAAAACCATCAGGATTATTTATACATGTTCTTCTTGATAAAGCCATATTAGTGCCTGTAAAAAAAAATGTCAAAATCTTACTTAAGATAAGGAGAAAAAACTAGAATGCAAGCCTCACTGGATGAGTCCATGGAGCAGCTGCTGAGTTGGACTAGTTTCGGGATGCACAGCATCCAGTTTCAACAGTAAAGGAAAGCACAGAGAATGACAAAAAAAGTCAGATTAGTTAAATTACACTTGCAACAACAACAGGAATAGAGCTTGAACAACATCAATAAGTATTATTAAAACAATCAATTTACGAATGGTGAGGCAAATACATGTGTAGTCATAAGAGCAATGTATAATGACATCATCGATATCTCATGAACTAGAGCTGTCAGAACAATATGGGTGGCATTTTTGGAATCAGCAGCCCCAAAATGCCCGAAATCAGTTGAAAAATTTTAGGCACCAAGAAAAAAAATATTTTTTTTGTTCCCCAGTGATATGAATAGAATTCCTCTACAGAAGTTGCTGCTGAACACAAGGTCAGATATCTGAGCAGTGGCGTAGCGTGGGGGCGGGGGGCGGGGGGGCGGATACCCCGGGCAGCGCCTTTCAGGGGGCGGCAAAATGTCCCCTCCCCACCCTTTTGCTGGCGAGCGCCCCACGTGCGCTTTGCCGCTTGCCACACACCTCCGTCCGCTCACACCTCCGTCCGCTCGCCCGCCCGGCTGGCCGTCGGGGGCTCTCCGCCGCCTGTTGCCCCTGGCAGCGGCTTTCAGGGGGAGGCAAAATGTCCCCTCCCCACCCTTTTGCTAGCGAGGAGGAGAAAAAGGGGTTTTTTTTAGGCGGACAATTCAAGGAGGCTCCTTGAATTGTCCGCCTAAAAAAACCCCTTTTTCTCCTCCTCGCCAGCAAAAGGGTGGGGAGGGAAGGAGGGGCACGCCCGGTCGCCCGCCCAGCTGGCCGTCGGGGGCTCTCCTGGCGGGCGGCCCGCGTGCGCGCGGACGCTGCTCGCCTCCGCCCGCCCAGCCACCCACCCAACTTGCCGTGAGATGGGGCGCTCGTCGGGGGTGGGTGGCGCCGTGGCGGGGAGCCCCTGGGGGCTGGCTGGGCAGGAGGAGGTGGGCAGCGTGCGCGCGCACGCGGGCCGCCCACCAGGAG
Source organism: Furcifer pardalis (assembly GCA_030440675.1). NCBI lineage: Eukaryota > Metazoa > Chordata > Lepidosauria > Squamata > Chamaeleonidae > Furcifer > Furcifer pardalis. The sequence goes on from CP126892.1 coordinate 68,654,963, forward strand.
AGCCCCCGACCGACAGCCAGCCCGGCGGGCGGGCCCCTCCTTGAATTGTCCGCCTAAAAAAAAACACTTTTTCTCCTCCTTGCCAGCAAAAGGGTGGGGAGGGGACATTTTGCCGCCCCCTGAAAGCCGCTGCCAGGGGCAACAGGCGGCGGAGAGCCCCCGACGGCCAGCCGGGCGGGCGAGCGGACGGAGGTGTGAGCGGACGGAGGTGTGTGGCGCGCGCCGCTAGTCAGCAGGGGGCCGGCTTCTACCTGGGTCGGGGGGAGGGGGCGGCGGCAGCGGCGAGCTGGGGGGGGGCGGTGGCGGCGAGTTTGTTCTTCGCCCCAGGCGGCTGAAGACTGCGTGACGCCACTGTATCTGAGGGGAACAGAACATGACTTACATAATAGTTTGGGGTGTCCTCCTCCTTATACAGGCTTTAGCTTTCACATATTCAGAACTTTATTTGAATAGGGCTTTTGCCAAGCATGTATGAGGGATTATTTCCCTATACAGTTGTACCTTGCTTAAAGAGCATAATGTGTTCCACAGGATTGCTCTTTAAGCGAAATACCATTGTAAATGACCAATTGTGGGGGGGATTGTGAACCCCGATTTATTTGTTAAGCGAGTTTTTGGATAGTTTTATTTGTTAAGCGAAGCAAACATTCAGAGAAAAGTCTGCTCTTTAAGTGAGTTACTCTTTAAGCGAAGTGCTCTTTATGTGAGGTTTTACTGTATATAGACCTACTTGCTATTTAGTGTAAGCTGTTCATCTTATCTGTTCTTTTCTGCAGCTGTATTGGATGACACCTTCAAAACATTTTATTCCTTCCCTAAAGGGAATGTTTTCTCTGTAGAAAAATAATGCATGCCACTACCAATGGATTTAAATCTGAATGCCTGGATGTGGAAAACATGTACACTACAGAAATACAGCTGAGTGGAGCAGTTGTGACATCTACAATGATTTAGACAGATGGTTTGCATTGTTTCTTAAAATGTGAAATGGAGATTTGTAGAAAGATGGTGATGGGATGACTTCAAATGTAAAAACAAAGAACAAAGAAAAGGAAGGGAAAATCATCTATGTAATATTTATTTTTAATAACTACCATGTCTTGTTGCAGAAAACCTAGTGTTATACAAAACAAATGCAAAAAAAGAAAACAAAAGAAAACAAAAACAACCTACCTCAACAAACAAGGAAAAAACAGCAAGAAAAAGAATAATTGAAGCTAGCTAGTAAAATCAAAACCCCCAAAGTCTGTAAATAAAAAAATAAAAAATAACATAATAAACATTAAATGCCCTTAAATTCAGAAATGATCAGGGCCCTATCCACAGATCAGTAGATAATGTGCAAGATGCAGATGAAGGGAGTTCATTAAGGCAATCAAATAATGTGGCTTCCATTTCCAGATGAAGTAAAATTCAAAGGGTAAATCAAATTCAGGATAGAGAAAAGATGGCTGGAGGAAAAAAGGGAAATAAGATTAAGAAGCCCAACTATTGACACTCGAAAGGCTGCAGTTTGAAGGGCATGGCAAAAAAGGAAGCAGGCAAGCAAACAAACAAAAAAGCTAAATTTGTTCAAACAGCTCCTAGACAACTTTTGCATAATCAGACAAGGTTCATAAGGATCTGGCAGTTTCATTTTTGCTACATTTCCAAAAACCATTCCTTGCCTATCCTAGTTTTGTTTGGTCATAGCCCTCTTTTTTCATTCTGCATATTTTTAAAGAAGTCAGGCATTGGTTTGCTTACTTTCACAGTACACACATTTCTATAGTAATTTGTTTTCTAAAATGCATGTTTATGCTGTCTTTTGAGACATATACAATTGTTTGGATCCATTTCAGTTGAACTTTAGGTTTTGCCATGGGACCAAAACCACTCTGGTCATGCTGCATGATGAGCTTCTCTGGGAAACTGACACAGGGCTTCATCTCTCCTGGTGCTCATCAATCTCTCAGCAGCTTTTGATATAGTTGAGCATTGTGTCTTACTTGGATTGGGGTGTGAGGCATTGTTTTACAGTGGTTTCTCCTTCCTTGGTGGTTGCACCCAGAGAGTCCAGCTTGGGGCATTTATGTTGGCACTGTGGAGCCTTCAGTGCAGTGTTCCTCAGGGGTCTGTTATCTCCCCATTGTTATTCAATATCTACATTAAGCTGCTGAGAGGAGTCATCAGGAGATTTGGAGTGTGATGTCACCAATATGTGGATGACACCCAACTCTATCTCTCCTTTTTATCTTCTGTAGTGGATGCGGTCTGGTGCCTTGGCAATTGTTTGGCCACGGTGATGGAAGGGACCATAGTTAATAAGCTGAGACTGAATCCTGACAAGATGGAGTTCTGGTGTTGGAGGGTCTGTCGACCCGACTAAGTGACCTGGCCCCTAGGCTGGATGAGATTGCTCTCTCCCTTAGGGATCAGGTACACAACTTAGGGGTCATATTAGATCCTCATTTGACCCTCAAAAGCACAAATTGCAGTGAGGAAAGCCACTTTTTTCCAACTGTACCAAATAGCTCAGTTGGATACCTCACTAGTACAATAATAATTTTGTGTAAGAAATTATTCTGGGTTGAAAGCATTTTTGGGAAAGAAACTCCACTCAGGGAATGCCCAAACAAGCCTCCTTTCATGTCCCCAAGACATGTAATCTCACATATTGATTACTGTAATGCTCTCTATGTGGGGCTTCACTTGTTTCTGATATGGAGACTCTAATGGTTGCAAATTTCAGCAGCCATATTTGAGTGAGAAAATTTGAACAAGGTTTCATTGGCTATCCATTCCTTTCCATATCAGGTACAAGTTGCCAGTTCTAACTTTTAAGGCCCTAAATGGTTTGAGACCTTCCTACCTGGTGGAATGTCTTCCCCTCAGAACATCAGCCCATATCACTCATTCCTTCCAGATGGTGCATCTCCAGGTGTCAACCCAGAGATCAACTCCCTCCGGGACCTCCTTCCCATCTCGGCCCGGAGGCCGATAAAAAGACCAGCAGCACGGCGAGAGAAGGACGCTCCTGCCTCTCCCCGGGTCTTTTCCACCTTGGCCCAGGGAAGGAACGAACTGCCCCAGCTGCGGCCGGTGAGGACTCGCCCTCGCCCTCCCTCCGGGACCTCCTTCCCATCTCGGCCCGGAGGCCAATAAAAAGACCAGCAGCGTGGCGAGAGAAGGACGCTCCTGCAGCTCCCCGGGTCTTTTCCACCTTGGCCCGGGGGAGGAATGAACTGCCCCAGCTGCGGCCAGTGAGGACTCGCCCTCACCCTCCCTCCGGGACCTTCTTCCCACCTCGGCCCGGAGGCCGATAAAAAGACCACCTGCAGTGGCGGCGGTGGTGAGAAGATTTTGGGCGGGCGTACGTTATATTTGAGAATGTTTGATGGTATTTGTATTTGTATTTGTGATATTTACTATTTGTATTTATGATATTTGATTATATTTGTAATGCTGGATGGAATTTTTGCTATTATTATTTTGTTATTATATTGTGATATATTTTCCCCCTCATATTGTATGTTATTTGTGTCCTATGTTAGGACTTTATTGTTTGACTGTATATTAATTGTGTTGTACACCGCCCTGAGTTGGTCATACCAAGTAGGGCGGTATAGAAATCCAATAAATAAAATAAATAATAAATGACTTAGAGAAGAGCCTTCTCCAATGGTGGCACCAACTTGGTGGAACTTTCTGCCCGATGAGCTGTGCCATGTTCCATCTCTGCCTATATTTTAAAAACAACAATTAAATTCTTCCTTTTTAAAGAGGCTTTTAAGGATATTATGCCAATGGCTGAGCATTAGGTTGTGATTAACTTTTCTGTCACTAGTAAGTGTTTTTGTTGTTGGCATTTTTTTAATGTGTGGGTATTATTTTGTTCTTCCTGATATTTATATTTAGCGTTCTGTGCACTCTGGTGTCTAGTCATGCCTGCCACATGACCACAGAAACATCTGCAGAAGCAGATAGCACTGGCTCTTCGGCTTTAAAACAGAGATGAGCATTGACCCCTAGAATCGGATATGACTGACTTTCGAGCAAGGGAAACATTTACTTTGTTTAAATTTTTGTTGTAAATATTTTTTAATCTGTTGTATGCTGCCCAGAGAGGGAAGAAATACCAGATGGGTGTAATATAAATGTAATATGAATAAATAAATAAATAAATTAATTAAATAAATAAATCTTTCAGTGTCATTACAGAGATGTGAGTAATGTATCAAATTAAACATATAATACAGGAAAATATTGTTGTGGTAATTTGCAAAATTAAGGACAAAACAAAACCTGGGAATGCTGAATGCTGCAGTCCTTATTTCTAGTCATTTTTTTGTGATATCTAGGGAAGAGAGAAACAGTGTTCCATTTCCATTTTAATTTGACCCCATCTAATTTACTGTCTGAGAACCAATATGTGAAGAGAAACTTAGTTATCCTTCAGTATTTGCACTGCTCTGTGGAATTCAGTTCCTCGATCAAACAATGTATATGGAAGTACAGTAATAACCCAGTTAACTTGTGCACTGCACAGTGTTAAAACTGGATAACATTGGGGAATTTGAGGAAAACTTTTGGACACCACAACGTTAAGATAACATTGTGTGGTGCAAAAGTTTTCCTCAAATTCCCTAATGTTGATCTCTGCCCCAAAGCCCTCTTGGCTGGAAACCAGCCCTGCGGGCTTTGGGGCAGAGATCTCTGGAGGCCCCCTTGCTAGGGGGGCAAGGGGGCTTCCATAGACCCAAACATCAGATCACTGGTTTTCTCTGGGTGAGAGAGAGCATGCGTTCTCCCCCCAAGGAAACCAGTGATCGGATGCTCAGACCACCAGTTTCCTTGGGGGGAAGACCGTGTGCATGCACCCTCTCCCCAATGAAACTGGTGCTCCAATGCTCAGACCACCATAGAGCCAAGCCCAAAGTTAGAAACCAGTCTTCAGAAAGGGAACTGGGCTATTTTTAAATGTTGTGCAATCAATGTATCGCACAACATCAAAAACTGGATAATGCTAAGATTTGTGGAACCAAGTTTTATCGTTATCTGAGGTATTACTGTACATATATTAGGAAAAAGCGCACACAAATGCATAAATTGTTAACGGTGATCTTCTATAGTGTTACTGACTGCATTGCAAAAAATGGTGTACAACACTACATGTATTCCAAAAATGTGCATGCAAATACAGACACATTTTGTTTTGGAGTTTTAAAAAATTTCCAAATGAAGCTGGATGAGAAAATACGAAACAGAGAGAAAATTAAATGAACAGATCTATTCAGATCTATCAACTGAAACTGATATTAGTTTTCCTAATATCACTTTAAAAAAGTAAACATGGATAATGACCATGGCCCTTTATGAGATTTTGCTCTTTAACAAAGCCTTTTGTATTTTTAAAATCGTCCCTGTGGGTACATTTCTCAGAAATAAGTAGGGCCACTCCAACAATATAACATGGGTAAAAGAGATGTGATGTGACCATTCATAACATTTCATGGGTCCTGAAGATAAAGATGACCTACTGTCTATTTGTTTCCCACCTCACATGTCTCCTTTTAAGTTCTGAAACCTCTGGGCATTTCCTGCACCAAATTCAGACTCTCTGTTGTCTTGACAGATGACATCTTTCACACTTTCAGTGCCATTCTTGGCACTTTAAAAAAATGGCAGTTCTTTTCTTATTTGACCTAAGGAGTGTTGGAAACATAACTGTGTTCCCTTTTTTACACAGTAAAACACTGTGCACATAATTCCTATTATTTTGTCTACCTTTGCAACTTCTATTGCTATGGAGAGTTTAAAATATCTGTTTCTTTTAAAATATATAAATCTACAGTTATAATTCTCTCTTTTTCATTCATACTAGCTGTACCTTTTTAAATTGGCATTTCAGCATTTCTAGACTAGAAACTTTTAGCTCCTGAAATATTTTCATTTCAAACAAAAGATTAATATGCTTTCACAGTGACAATGCAAATCTTTCTGCTTCTAAAAGTCACAACCCAGCAATGGATAGAACTATAAAAATAATAATTGTGTGCTGTCAAGTCAATTCTGATGTATGGTAACTATTTTTTCAGGATTTTCTAGGTAAAAAACAAAGAGAAGTGGTTTATCATTCTCTTCTTCTGTGGTGTGTGTGTGTTTCCTGGGATTATTGGATTGCCTCTTTTTGTGTGTGTGACTACACAAGCTGGTCCCCCCCCCACAGGAGGTACAGTAGAGAATCAAACTCTCAACCTTTGCAGCCAAATACCTAAATTACTGAGCTACCCAGCCAACTGGATAGACCTGTGTAATGATAATAATACTGTCAACTCAGTTCTGATTTATCCTGACCCTTTCAAGGGCTTTCCAGGGAGAGAATCTCAGAAGTGGTTGATCAGACATTTCTTCTGGGGCATCCTGGGAATGTGCAGCTAGCTTAAGGCCACACAGGTTAGCTCTTCTCTAGAAGGCATGATGGAGAATAAAACTGTCAAATTCTGCTCTAAGGCCAGACAGATAAACCAATGAGTTATCCAGCAGCTGAATACTAATTCTGTGAAAGCAAAGGTGTTAGATTCTATAATGTGGTGGTACTAATTGTTATTTGATATTAAGAAGATATTGTGTCAGCAGATTCCTGCTACCTGAAATGATGTGAGGAAGGTAGAATTTTCAAAAATGTTGTATAAATAAAGACTTATTGTGATTTTTAGGTTTACATTTGTAGCAAAGGGTGAGCTGAACCCTGGAACCCTGGGTGGTACGCATCTAAAACATAACATTTCATGTCTTGATAGTTGCAGTCCATCTCTTGTCTCATGACTACATGCCATATTTATGTGTGTGTGTGTGTGTGTGTGTGTGTGTGTGTGTGTGTGTGTGTGTGTGAGAGAGAGAGAGAGAGAGAGAGAGAGAGAGAGTAAAACAGCATGGCCATAGTCATTCTTAAATTCTTAGAAGCTCCATTTTTCAAGAGGCATGAGCCTAATTGGGGCATTGGTATTGCAAAAGCCTGTGCTACACATTGATTTTGATGAGGCACATCTTTGGGCTTGAGACCAGCAAAATCTTAGTCTCATGTTTCAAGTCTGGATGGGGCACTTTCTTGCTTCAAGGGCTGCTCTATTCTAGATGGCTGTGTAACCCAAACATTGAAAGCCTGGCATGTAGAAATTGAGTATGACATTTCTGTTTGGACCCAAGCACAGTAGGAGAGTAAATTCATGGGGCACTTGAGGAAAACTGCATTTTGGCCTCTTGTCCTATTTCTGTTAGCTTTATTTATAATTCCCCATTCATTTTAAGGTCAAAGATTTAATTTGTTTTTATTTGAGTATCAAATTGAGATCACATTTAATAACAAGATCTGAGTCTACCTGTTGTTATTGGTACATGCTATCATGTGGTAATCCTATGTATTAAAGTCTTGGAACCTTCTTTATATTTCTAAACAGCTGTTTGGGTGTAAACCCTTCTACCATTGATAGGTCTTCAAATGGTGTATTCTAGGTGGATAAAAATGTGGCTTAGAATCTCCAGCAACCAATGCCCTGCTGTACACCAAAGAAATCCTAACATTTATTCCTGTAGTTATATGTAGGCCTGTAGTTGGTGCAACAAGCCCAGGCCATCAGTTTCAAGGGACAGAGCAAAATGTAAAGAAATAAAAGAGCTACCAGGCTAAAAAGCTGTCAGGCTAATATTAATAATAATCACAATCAACCATGTTGATCTCATGACTCCAGGACTGTACCACTCAATGTCAGTCACCCTCCCAAAAAATCCAGGAAACAGAAAACTGTTCTGAGACTTACCTATGTATCTGTCACTTCCATGGTAGCCCAGTATTATACATCTTTTGCAGTAACTCACAGATGTATGAAGATGATTATTATGTGTATGTTAAGTTATGCCAAATACTCTGTCAATCTAACTTAATATTGTCTGGACCACAGAACAGCAGAACCAGAGTTCCAGACAGAGCTTGTTTGCTCTGCCAAAAGTTGCCAAAGATAGTAACTGGGTACAAGTAAAAAACAAAACATAAACACAAGAATCATTTGATAATGGAATGACCTATCATAGAAGATGATGGATTATTCTTCACTGGAGGTTTTAAAACAGAGTTTGGATGGCCCTCCAACAGCAGTACTTTAGTTATGGATTTTCTGCTTCAACAAAGGCTCAGTGATCCTTGGGTGTTCCTTCCATTTATATCCCACCTTTCCTCCAATGACTTTTATCTGGTGTACATGCATGACTGCTTCTTCATGTTATCCTTACAATTAACCAAAGGTAGGGCAGATTGAGCATCTGTGTCCCTGGCCTAAGGTCATCCAATGAGTATCATTTCTTAGTAGGTACTTAAGGCTGATCTCCAAACTTATAGTCTAACATTCCAATCACTACACTGTCTTGGCTTTGACAGAACAAACATTTACCAGAATAACTTTGTGGTAAAATGAAACTTGACCTTGTCATATTTCCTCTCTATCTTACCTTAGTGGGTTAATGATATTCCAGGAAACCAGTTATACTTTGTTTAAATAACTGAGTCTCAGAAAGGCAGTCTTTGCTTAACATCTTTCCATTCTTTGAGGAATGTGTTAAATTGAATATGCCATGGAGAATATTTGATAACACTCTTTCCTTGCACCTGAAGCAAAAAAAAAAAAAAAAAGGAAAAATAAAGGTACACTTGTACAAAACCTCACTTGTTTCCTTCCCAAAAGCAAATGATAAGATTTGTGTTTTTAGAAGGTTATTTTAAAGAAATAGATTATTTTGCTTTGTTGTCTTCAATTAGAAAAAAACCTGGTGTCTCAAACTAAGGAAGTTTTACAAATGGAAGGATTAATAACAATTAACATCTTGTATGGCATGACCTTCTGGATAAAAAAAACAATGACAACTGTGTGCTTGTGGCCATCATCTCTTGATCTTTGGTTAGAACTGAAAACGTCAACATACACTAAAAGAAGTTCAACTCTATTTAGTTGTCCTGACCTAGAAATAAATGTGCTTTATTTCCCATTAGCTATATGCAGAATACAAGGGTGTGAATGGTTGTTGTCACCGTTGGCAGCGGCAGTGGCAGTGGTGTTGGCATTCTTGTTTGTTTGTTTGTTTGTTTGTTTGTTTGTTTGTTTGTTTGTTTGTTTGTTTGTTTGTTTGTTTGTTTGTTTGTTTGTTTGTTTGTTTGTTTGTTTGTTTGTTTGTTTGTTTGTTTGTTTGTTTGTTTGTTTGTTTGTTTGTTTGTTTGTTTGTTTGTCAAATTTATTCATCACCCTTCTCACAAAGTGACCCAGGGCAATTCACAATAAAAAACAACACAGTTATAAAAACCATTTAATTTTTTTTAAAAGCTAGCTAAAACCAGTTAAAAATTTAATGATAAAAAATTTATATTACATTACAACTAATGACAACTAAGGACAAGGAGGGCTCAAATAAGCCACTGGGCTGGGGACGCTGTGCCACCCCACCCCCCAACCCATTCTGCCAGCCACATTTTCACTCCCTTCCTAAAGGCCAGCAACTCTGTCTGCATATGTAATTCCATTGGAAGGAGGATCCAAAGGGCTGGAGCAGACACAGAGAAGGCCCTCCTTCTAGTGCCAGAGAGGTGGTACCACAAGAGAGCCTCTCCGATCCACTCTGGTGGGACAGACAGATGTCCTTGGGGTGATAGGGTCTCTTAAGTATCCTGGTCCACTACCATGTAGGGCTTTAAAGGTGATGACCAGCACCTTGAATCGCACTCGGAGACACACTGGGAGCCAATGCAGCTCTCTGAGCAGCGATGAGGCATGTACATAGAGCCCACACCCCATCACCACCCGAGCAGCCACATTCTGGACCAGCTGAAGCCTCCAGATGGTCACCAAGGGCAGCCCCATGTAGAGCACATTTCAGTAATCATGTCTGGAGGTGACCAGAGCATGTGTGATTATGAGCAAGGAGTCCAGATCTAGGAGTGGGCATAACTGGCGAATAACACAAAGTTGTGTAAAGGCCATCCTGGCCACGCCTGCCACCTGCTCTTCGAGCAGTAGTCGTGAGTCCAGGAGGGCCCCCAGATTACGCACCAGGTCTATTTGGGGCAAAACCACCCCATCCAGAGCCAAAGATGGTAGCTCCTGAGATAATGCAGGACCCCTCCCCCCAACCACTCAGTATTGCCAGGATTCAGCTGTAGCCTGTTGTCCCCCATCCAGACCCTCACATCCTCCAGACACCTGGAAAGGACTTCCACTGCATCACTAGGATCCCCACAGGCTGAGATATACAGCTGGATATCATCTGCATATTGATGATACCTCACCCTGTGGGACCGGATGAGCTCACCCAGCTGCGTCATGTAGATGTTAAATAGGAGAGGTGAGAGCACAGAGCCCTGAGGCACCCCATATTGGAGCAACCTAGGGGTGGATTTCTCACTCTCCAACCACACCGACTGGGTCCAGTCCTTCAGAAATGAGGAAAACCAGGAACACACAGTCCCCTGGATCCCCAATCCTCAGAGTCTTTCCAGAAGGATACGGTATCAAAGGCCACTGAGAGGTCAAGAAGAGCCATCCCGCTCTCTCCAGAGATCTCCACCAGCACGACCAATGCAGTTTCCATACCATATCTGGGACTGAATCGTGACTGGGAAGGGTCCAGATAATCCATTTCATCCAGGATTTCCTGTAACTGCCCTGCCACTGCCTTCTCCAACACCTTACCCAAAACGGGAGGTTGGACACTCATCGATAATTAGCCATTATTGTTGGGTCATGGGGTGCTTTCTTCAGGAGGGAGCGCACCAGAGCATGTTCTTGTTCTTGTTGTTTTGGGGAGAGAAGATATTAACATGAAAGAACAGAACAACAAAGAAACATGAAATGAATAACTCCTTCACAATCTCTGTGCTACAAAATTCTGCATCTTTGTTTCTGACACCATTTTATAGGGAGTTTGCTTAGAAGCCAATGAAATTGTAGACAGATAAAGAAAAAGAGTCAGGTAGCAAACAACCAAACTCAAGTACTTAAAAAGAACAGAGATGAAAGATGTGGTTTCCAAACTCTGCAGGACTGCAAATTCCCAGAAAGCAGAGCCAGCACAGTAAATAGTAAGAGGCCATTGGAGATGGAGTCCACCAACATTTAGGGAGCCATAGATGCCTAGCTCTTGTTTTGAGGTTATAGATAATTTAATTGTTTATAATAGCCAGCTGGGATGGAAACTACTTGGCTAAGAAAGGAAACAATAGCCTTTTAATAGAGTCAAAAGAATGGGCCAGCTTGTCTCTGGTACAGCCTGTTGTAATGAATAGTTGCCTGATAAATAGCAATTTTAGCATGTTCTGAAGCATCCAAAGAGCTGAAAAATATGGTATCCTTTAAAAGAAAGAGAAGGTGTAAGCTCTTAAGAAAAAGTGGGGGAATGAAGGAATCCTGGACATGTCATCATGTGTCTTCCTATCACTCCCTAAAAATTCACCTCTACATCAGCAATTTCTAAATTTTGATGGGCTCCAGCTGCTCTGCTCTGGTTGCAGCTCTAAAAGTTGTAAAGTCATCAAAATATAGATTGAGATGAAATAACCATTAATTCATGACTTTGTTATCTAGGTTCCACAATTCTAGAAACCAAGGATGAAGAATTTCCACATGTTTAGGACTGTAGTGCCCACAAATCCTTACTGTTGACTAAGAAAAGAGGGGTTAATGAGAGCTGTAGATGAAAATACATGTTGGGGTTTCAATCCCATTCATAGACATTGCCCTATACCAGTGATGGCCAACCTTGGCACTGCAGGTGTTCTTGAACTTCAGTTTCCAGAGGCCCGGATCAGCAACAGTGCTGACTTGGGCTTCTGGTAATTTAACTCCAAGAACACCTGGAGTGCCAAGGTTGGCCATCACTGACCTATACACTTATGGAGTCCATGCATGTGAAGAACACTTTACTCATTAGTAAGCAAACCACAATTGCACACATCACACCAATTACATGTCTGACTGCACATGGCTTCCATTGCAGTTAATAATGAAGCAACTACATGTCTGAGAACTCTGGATGCACAACATTCTGAAGATTAAGAGACTGCAATCACTTTGATTTGGTATGGTACAAAAATTCAACCCAACTGAATGAGAATGGAGCAGTCATACTGACAATTTTACTCATAAAACAGATTTCTAAATAATGGAACAATAGCCTACCAGTGGAAGCAACTCTAGAACCATTTAGAAATACAAAATCCAGAAAACCTTTGAAAATAGGGAAATAAATTCAAATAATATGTGGGGTAATAATTGTTTAAAAGTCTTGCAGTCATTGAGCTATCTTCTGTTGATTTTATTCAGTTCTTACTGTTGTAATTAGTATCAGTGACTCTGGCACACATTTTGCATTTAATTATGTGTCCATGTGAGAATGGTACACTCTGCTGCTCATTGTTGAAATGTTAGACAACCAGATTGTAAGAAATACTTTAATTCATGTTAGTAATGAATTAATTTGTGAAAGACTCACATCACAATGTACTTAGATCAGGTCTCTAGAGAAGATTAATCATTTGTATTGTTTGGAGGACTAGGAAATTATACTGGACCTGCTGTTATATTTGAAAGTCCTCCCTCCTTAATAAGGAACAGAAATTAATTGTCATGATATCTATGTGGTCAGTTAATGTGGAAGTTTATGATAAGGTTTCTAAAATTAAAAGCCAAATGATCTCATTTGAAGTTAAAAGCGACACTTCTGCAAAGCCAGCAACTTTCCAACTGTATTACTCATTGATTTATAAAATGAATAAAACTATGTATGTGCGTGTGTGTGTGTTTAATATAGTTTTAATTCAAACACATTTAAATTATTATAATCTGCAAGAGAATCATGAAATCAACTATTCACATCTATCACATTTCAGTTACTCTATGTTTTGTCCTAGAAAATATCTTACTAACTGGTATTCTATACATAATTTGCAAGCCCCTATAAATCAATATCCTCCACTAGTGAGAACCTTGTTGGGGCATTGAGGCTTGAGTGGTCTAACTAGGCTTTGTTGCCAATTTCTTGTCAGTGACGTCAGGCTGGAACTAAAACTCACCAAAGTGTCCTCTGTCAGATCCCCTGGGCAAGGTGAAAGCAGAGGGTACACATCATGGTCCACTTTGCCTGCCCGGGATGTGATATTAAAATAGCTAAAAAACTGTATGCAGCTGGGCTTGATTTCTCAAGTCCATTTGCATGTGCAGAATGTCATTGTGGAGATGTCCACCAATGCATGGACTTGGATAGGACTCCAAGGTATCCATGGTATAAATCAATATTCTGATTATTATCGAAATATTTTCAAGGTATGGTTTTTTCAACCTAATACATGTCAGGATTTTAATTTCATTTTCCTCCCCACAATTTTGTTTCTGAAATATCATTTCAAGGGATATTTTACTTTTGGAAACATATTTATGCATGTTTACACAGTCAGCGCCAATAGCTCAATTATTTCCCAAGCATTCACTATCTTCTCAGCCAGATGTATGAGGCGGTACTATCTTATTATCATAACACCAAATATATTGCTCCTTCATGCAAATGTCTTTGGGAAAACAATTTTAAAAGCCATAAAGAATTCACTCTAAAGCCAAATCTTGTTGATTGGGCCCACCTGTGAGAAGGGAATGACTTCATTGGCAGCCATGGATTATTGCTGATTAAAAGGTTCTTTTTGAGATTCTGGGGAGAGCACACCATCTTTTCATTGTGCATGAGTCATGCACATTTCTGAAATCACAAAAAGAAACACTTACTCAGTAGTCATTCACTTCCGCCAACAATATCATTGCTGAGTGGGCTGTGCCTCGCAATAGGATTTCAGGCAATATGTGAATATGTATAAGGCTATCTTTGACAGTAACTCCATCAATCATTCTTTCTCCCCCCACTCCAACGCCACTGAAACAACACCAGTAATAAGATCTAGTTCTTTATTAGTCATGTTGTGTTTTACAGCAGAGTTCTTATAGCACAATGGTTAATGAACTGCAGCCCAAACTGCCGACATTGTGAGTTTAATCTTGATGGGGATCAAGGTTGACTCATCCTTCCATCCTTCCAAAATTGGTAAAATGAGTACCCAGCATGATAGGGGCAAAAAGCTAATTACTTTGTGAAACATCCAGAGAGTGCACTAAGTGCTATGGGATGGTATATACATATAATTGCTGTTGGTATATGATCTCAACAAGCAAATTACTAACAATCAAATAGCAATATCATAAAATGTAAAGCTGAGCGAAGAAGAATAGATGCTTTGAGATGTGATGTTGGAGAAGAGTTTTGAGAGTCCCCTGGACAGCCAGGAGAACAAATAGGTCAATCTTAGAAGAAATCAACCTTGACTGCTCCTTAGAATGTCAAATAGTAAAGATGAAGCTAAAGTACTTTGGACATCAAATGAGAAGAGAGGATTCACTTGAGAAAGCCTTGATGCTGGGAAAGGTGGAGGGCAAAAGAAGAATGGGGCAGCCAAAAATGAGATGGCTAGATGGTATTGTAGAGATGATGGGCACAGAACTGAGCAAGTTGAGGAGGATAGTGGAGGACAGAAGTGCCTGGCGGACAGTGGTCCATGGGGTTGCAAAGGGTAGGAATCAACTGTGTGACTGAACAACAACAAAAATGAAGGTACAGTCATACCCCAGTTAACGTGTGCACCGCACAGCATTAAAACTGGATAACGGTTGGGAATTTGAGGAAAATGTTTGCACTGCACAGCGTTAAAATAACGTTGTGTGATGCAAAGGTTTTCCTCAAAGACCCCAACATTGATCTCTGCCCCAAAAGCCTGCAGGGCTGGAGACCAGCCATGCGGGCTTTGGGGCAGAGATCTCCAGAGGCCCCCTTGCTGGGAGAGGGAGGGGGCCTCTTTAGACCCAAGCATTGGATTGCCATTTTTTCTGGGTGAGAGTGTGTGTGCATGCTCACCCCAAGGAAACTGGCACTCAGACCGCCAGAGAACCAGGCCCCAAGGTTGGAGACCAGTCCTGCTGACTTTGGGGCTTGGCTTGATGGATCTGCCTCTTTGAAAAGGGCAGTGGGGATTCCACACATGAAATCCCTGCTGCCCTTTCCAAAGAGTCAGGCGGATCGACCCCCTGTTCTCTTTCCTTTTCGGAAAGGGAACCAGCTTTTTTAATGTTGTGCGATCAATGTATTGCACAACGTTAGGGACCAGATAACGTTAAGACTTGTGGAACCAAGTTTTAGCGTTATCCGAGGTATTACTGTATAAGCATTCACACAACACTGGAACAGAGCTGAGAGCAAGAAAATGAAGTGAATAAACTGACCTATTAATGTTAACCAGAGGGTTAAAATCTTAGCGAAGAGGAGAGATTTTTGTCAGCACATAAAGGAAAGCGATGATGGTGAACCACAGAACAGTTTAATAATTTGTGTGCGAAAGACTACTTTTAAAAACTAATTAACTACAGATAAAGTTGCAAGGCCTTCAAAGCTATTGCTCTTTTTACAGTTCTTAAAACAAAATGTTTCCATTTATTATTTCTGAAAAGTAATTAAATATTTACCTTTAATACCTTTGTTTATTTGAGAACTCACCTTTATTTCAACTGATATTCCTGTCCTGCCATCCAGTGAGGTTACTAGCACATGCAACAAAAATTATGGTTACTCTCTTGATATTTAATCATAACATACTGTAGTTGTGCCTCTATTGTGTGTGTTTTTTTTAAAAAAAATCAGTCTCTGGTAAGCAAATATTTTGCCTATTTAATTCCAGGCTCAACTGTGGTATATTTCTATGTATTATTCTTATTATTTCAAACTTATTCTTCTTTTTTATGTCTAATTCATACTTTAAACTGCCAAAACAAAGCCAACTTTTGGGAAATTTATTCTGCACTTCTCTTTTGCCTGACTGAATGTAAGAAAGATTAGCTGGCACAACAAGGTTGCTATTTCCTGGAGCAGTGATGGCAAACCTTTGAGAAACCGAGTGCCCAAACTGCAACCCAACACCCACTTATTTATCACAAAGTGCCAACAGAGCAACAGGTGAGGAAGGAAATGCTCCCACTGGGCTGCTGGGCAGAGGGGCGAGGCAATCTCTGTTCAGGGGGAGGGAGGAAACACTCCCATTGGGCTACTGGACAGAAGGGTCAGGTGAACTCTGTGCTGGGGGAGGGAGGAAGTGCTCCCATTGGGCTGCTGGGCAGGGCACACTCTGTGCTGAGGTGACTACACAAGTACCCACATAGAGGGCTCCGAGTGCCACCTCTGGCACATGTGCCATAGGTTCACCACAACTGGTCTGGGGGATGCCCAATTGTTGTTTAAAAATACCACAATCTTCTTTCTGTGTGCCCCAGCATTTCAAGCTAAGATAATGTATGACATTACAGATAGCACCTGCCAGTCCAAGTACACAATACTAGTATAGCAAGACCCTATGATTTAAGTGCAGTATAAAGCAGGTTGTGTTCTATTTTTACATTTAGCTTCACAGAACTTATATAAATGATGGTCAGAATCATTGAAATAAAACACAAGTAGTTGATTTATGCTTGGTAAGCATGTAAGACATGGTGGCAAATTGCCATTCATTAATAAGGTTTAGGCATCTGGATGTTGGGAGTGCCTCATTGTGCCTTCTGGGAGAAAAGTAAGCCTATATAGTCATGGGTAAGCTGCACACCCCAAGAAGAAGGGAATGGTAAACCTCTTCTGTATTTCCTCCCTAGAAAACCCTTCCACTTGACAGCACTCAATCATTATTTTTAATAAGGTACTAGTTGCATTCCTAGCCTCATAGCTAATCACAAGCTTAGTTGAGTGCCCTGGTATACATCCAGCAACTGTCAATTTGCTGCCAAGACTTACACAAATTATCCTATACAAGTCATAGTATTCTGACATTTTAGTCCTAAAATAATGTTCACACATACAAGAGTTTTTGTTATCCCTAGAAAAGCCAACTTGAGAGTACTGAGCTTCTCATTACATTTAACTACAATAAAAGAAAACAAGAGGGGTTTTCTAAATCAATCTGTCAATCAATATATTGAATATTTTACATTTTACCCTCTCCTGAATGTGTAGGAGTTAATGATATTTGTATTGGTGAAGTGCAGTAGCTTAGTGCTCAGCTTGTGCTTATTGAATAAGAATAATTGCAATGAAACGGGTAATTTGAGAAATGAAAGAATAGATTTTCTAGAAATACATTTACAGTTGGTATATAGAAATAAAAATCCTTGATTTACTTACGGAAGTCCCTGGGGCTGTTTTTCATGTTTAAGAATATGCTGGTATCCATTATGCAGATTCCATTAATGGCTACAGTTCACTAACGATGGAGAGGAACAAGAGGTAAGTTTCAGAAGAAGGAAGAAAGAAATAAGCGCTATGGGCTGAAATAAGTGACACAGGTCACATATGGCTCAATGCTTCAGCTTTCATATCTGCACAACTTCTAATAGAATATTAGATAATAATAATAATTCCATGTCAGAGATTACTCTGAAATGAAATGATTTTTTCTGGAGAAACTCTGCTCAAGGGATGCCCAAATGAGGCTCATTTCATATCCCCAAGTGCAGCCCTTGGATATCAAAACCCAACCTTCCATTCTCCAAGCTTAGCGTCTTCACCACTAAGCCACCAGAGGAGCCCGTACTCTCCTCCAGAGACAAAAGGCAGAGAGATTTGCCATGCCTTCCCTGCTGAAACAACAGGGTGGGCAAGATGAATTCCTCACTGTTAGATGAATCCCTGACTGACAGGCTTGCAAACCTAACAGTGAGGGATTTGTCTTGCCCACCCTGTTGTTTCAGCAGGGGAGGCAGGCAGTGATGGGATGTCAAAAATTTAACTACCCTACCGTGACATCATCACAGTGTGGGTGGAGCTAACATCATGACATCATGACATCATGGGTGGAGCCAACATCATGACGTTATGACGTGGGCGGGGCCAAAGAAAAAATTAAAATTAATAACAATAATTAAAAATAAAATAAAAATAAGCACACCCACACCCACAGACCTCTCAACCCACCTACCCACCCACCCACCCGTCCACAACACAAACCCATAAATAAATTAAATAAATTAATAAATAAAATAAAAATACATTAAAATACACCAAACACCCAAACACCCACCCACCCCAAACACAAATCAACCAGAGCTTTTAAACCAGAGCTTAAAGCTTATTCTGGCTAATCTTTCTCACACTAGGTCAGATGGAATGAACTACAGAATGAACTCACCACAAGATGGTTTCATTTTGGCACTTTTCAACAGTTAAAGAAGTTAGATACTAAGTCTTTGCCTAACCAGTTCTCTAGGATAATATGCCTTAATATAAATGTAAAACAGCTGTACAGTAAAACCTCGGATAACGTTAAAACCTGGTTCCACAAGTCTTGGTGTTATCCAATTTTTAGTGTTATCCGATGCATGTTAAAATCCTATGGGATCCATAGAGATACATTGTAACCACACAGGCTTTAGCGGTTGTTATCCGATGCATCCCATAGGGTCTTAATGTTATCCGATGCAATTCTCCCCCCCAGATTGCTTAATGTTATGCAATTTTAGTGTTATTCGATACTAATGTTATATGAGGTATTACTGTAACTCCTTAAGGGTTCTCCAATTGGAACAGCAATTGGAACGGCACAGGTGTAGCTTATTGATGAGGAAACTCCAAGACTTTGATTAAAAACCCCAAACCAGGCCACTAGGCCTGCTGGTGGCCAGGCCTTTTTAGGAACTGTGGTAGTAAGTCAATATAGGTAAAGGTATTAAATACACATTAAAATACACACAGACACACATCATCCAAAGGTGAGTCACTTACCCTGGGGAGCAGGCTATAGGGAGCTTTTGGCTAGCAGCTTCTCTTCCTCCTCTCCACTTGGGAGGACAGCAAGGAGGCCATGCATACGCACCATGCACTGTAGGCATGCATGAACACCAAGTGCTGGGCGTGCATGCGCAGTGGGGAAACCAGTAAAAAGGCAAGCTCTGAAGGTGGTTCCCCCAAAAGCTGCTACCGGTTCTCCAGGACACTGGGAAAAGTTACTAGCGGTTCTGGCGAACTGGTGCGCACCTGTTACATCCTATCACTGGAGGCAGGGAGAATTTATCTCACCTTTGCCTTTTGCCTTTGGGTTGGGGGCTGAACCAGAGCCCATACTTCCCCCCAACCCAAAGGCAAAAGCCAAAGGCAGAGAGATTTGCCCTGCCTCCCCTGCTGAAACAACAGGGTGGGCAAGATGAATCCCTCACTGTTAGGTTTTCAAGCCTTTCTCTGGCCAGAGGCAAACCTAACAGTGAGGGATTTGTCCTGCCCACCCTGTTGTTTCAGCAGGAGAGGCAGGGTGAATCTCTCTCGCCTTTGCCTTTTTCCTTTGGGTTGGGGGTTGAACCACACCCTTTCTTCCTCCCAACCCAAGCAGCAGTGGAGATTTCTGCCCCAAAGCCCGCAGGGTCCAGCCTGCAGGCTTTGGGGCAGAGATCAATTTTGGGGAATTTGAAGCAAACATTTGCATCGTACAACATTATCTTAACATTGTGCAGTGCAAATGTTTACCTCAAATTCCCCAATGTTATCCGATTTTAGCCTTATCTGAATTAAACGTTATCTGAGGTACCACTGTATGTGATTAACATGCCACTGGAATCTCTTCAGTTGACCATGATAGCCTCCACAATTGCTCTTGTGCCAGTGTAAATATCCAATAAAATTTTGTCTGGGACTGCAGTGGCTCAAGTGGCTAAGACACTGACTGGGAGGTGGAAGGTCAGTAGTTCGATTCCCGAGGACTGCAGGACGGATTGAGTGCCCATCTCTATCCCAGCTCCTGCCAACCTAGCACTTCAAAAGCAATAAATTGCAAGTAGATAAATGGGGACCACTTCAGTGGGAAGGTAACAGTGTTCCGTGTGCTCCAGTGTCTACTCATGCCTGCTACATGACTACGGAAACATCTGCAGAAGCAGACAGTGCTGGCTCTTTGGCTTTGAAACAGAGATGAGCACTAAACCCTAGAGTCGAATACGACTGGCTTTCAAACAAGGGAAACCTTTACCTTTACCTGACATCTACTATAAAGTAATGAAGAATATGTATTATCATTGTTATTTGTTTTTCTTGTGTATACAGCTTCTCACTGTGCACTTAGATAAAAAGAAATACAGTAATACCTCGGATAACGTTTACCTTGGAAACGCTAAAATTGCATAATGTTAAGTAATCTGAGGAGGAGAATTGGATCGAATAACGTTAAGGTCCTATGGGATGGATCTGATAACAACCGCTAAAGCCTGTGCGGTTACAATGTATCTCTATGGAGCTTTAACGTTATCCGATCCATCCCATAGGATTTTAACATGGATCAGATAACACTAAAAATTGGATAACACCATGACTTGTGGAACTGTACTCTTCTTAAGATATGTAGCATTAAGGATTACAAATATTATATTTCTCACTTCTGTCTTGTCCAAATTATGTAGAGCAAACACTCTGGCAATAAAGGCCTTAGTTTTACTGTTTTCATAGATAATAGAAATAAGAGAAAATTGCATTATATATTGGTTACAAACCAGAAGATCTGAAAGAGAAAAAGAATAGCACAGAGGCAGCAGGAGAAATCATTATTTTGTATTTTCTATAAGCACCTTCACTTTGTAATTGAGAATATTGGATACAATTGTAATATAACTTCAAAACTTCCTGGAACATTTTTGTCTGCTATGGCTATGACTACAGTCTGGCAGTGGGAGCTTCATCACAGTTTCTTAAACTCCAATTTAGAAGTCTATAGGTGCAATCCAATGAAATAATTTCCATTTAATAAATAAATATATTGATCAATTTTGTTGCTGAAATACTTGATCTTGTGTCTTTCCAGCAGTTGTGAATGTTTTGTAGATTCCAAAGGTTATGCTTGAGGAGGCCTTTGTAAATGTTTCACCTATCCCTGGCTTTTAGACTGGGGCCCAACTTATACTTTCCCAGTTCAGCAGCTTAGGACATGGGCCTGCTGTATTTTGGCCCAATTTTATGGCATGTTGACTGTCGGTTTCATTGTAGCTTATTTGTATTATAATTTAATGGGGGTACTTTTAAAATGTTTGTTTGTTGTATGGGGGACTTTATGATGTTAGCCGTCTCATGTAGGTATTCATTCTCCCTAGAGAGGTGGGGTATAAGTGCAACAACAACAAGAACGATGACAACAACGACAATGATGATGATGATGATGTTTTGTCCCCCAGACCTCCAGACAATCCTTGTAATACAAAATCAAAAGAAGGAGATTGAGTCTAGATGGTCTCTCTTCAGAAGGGCTATTCTGTGCGATAACTATTTGGCTGGGGTATTCATGTCTCTTGTGTAATTTTGATAGAATAATTTAGAGCAGGGATGGCTAAACTACGGCCCACTCACCAGACCTAGAAATTAAAGTGGGTGCGTATATGATAGTCGTAAAACACACATGCATAAACGTGCCCAAGTCTGCCATAAAGGCTGCTGTAAATGCACCCATGACTGTCATAAATGCATTTACAACAGCCGTGGATGCATTTTGTGGCAGCATTTACAGAGGGAGGAACCACATGATTGGCCCACTCAGCTGTCCTGGGGCCATGGTCAGGTCCACAGAGTGAAAAGTTTTGGAACCCCTGTTTTAGAGCAATGTCGTTGTCGCTGTCGATGATGATGATGATGATGATGATGATGATGATGATGATGATGATGATGATGATGATGATGATGATGATGATGATGATGATGATGATGATGCTTGTCTCACTTTGATTCTGGTTTAATTAAGAAAAGGGTAAAGAAAGATCTAGTTGCAAAAATGTTGCCAGTTAAAACATACCAATTAAGTAATACTCACTTTTGATAAAATAGCCATAGGCTGAAAGCTTGTTTTTGTAAACATCAAACACTACATACATCTGATGATGCCATCAGATGGGATTATTATTATTATTATTATTATTATTATTATTATTATTATTATTATTATTATTATTATTATTATTATTATTATTATTATTATTATTATTATTATTATTATTAAACATTTCCTACTTCTGTACTAAGATGCCCATGGCTCTCGTGTAACCTATTTCATTGTTTGGAGTGAATGTTGGCCATGGGACAGGAGATAAAGTCTTACAGAAAATAAATGCTGATGGCCATATCATCTCAATGGCAGTGATATTTGGTAATTAAAGACTTCCTCCTCCCATCCTGCAACTTCACATTCCCAAATATGGATTGCACTGGTGCCATGGATACATGCTAACAGAGGGAGGAAATGTCTACATTTCCCTAAGGTCTTATATCTTATAATGTGTAACTTACTGAACAAGATTTCAGATGTAGGAACAAACTATAAGTAAATAATATCAAAACAGGGATTGGCTTTAATCAGTAAAGTTGTTCTTAGGAGGCTATTCCAATCTATTACCCTTGTACTATTATCCATGGAAGCATTTTTCTCTAGATTAATCCAAAGTGACATTTAAATGGCTCTTTATTCTGTTAACACATGATCAGAACATAACCTTCCTGACACTATACCATTTGCAAATTACTTTGGGTTCAGGTGACAGCCTGTTTTTCAGGATAATATCACATATTCCTGTCATTTATTGCTCAGTTGTTTCCCTTCATAAATGACAATATTTGAAGGTGAAATATTCACCACCATTTGCAAACACAGGAACTGTTTCAGTCTTCTTTTATTCCTGTTCTTCAGATTTACTTTTTTATTTTGTTTTTTCTGGGACAAGCTGTGTTGCTAAACTTTTGCTCTGAAAACAGTTCTATTTGAAATGCCAAGTCTTTCCTTCAATCAACATATATTATCCATCATCAGTTCTAAGTAATAACACTTGTTTAGTGATAAAAATGGTATCTCCTTCTACATTTGTTTTGTGTGTGGATCACATGACTGACTTTATTTGTTTAAAATACTATCACTGTGTTATAAGGCTTGCTGCAAACTTGTTTGGGATTTTAAAAACGGTGGAATGTATATTTCAAATATAAAAAATGACATCGGAATAATATCTTAGAGGATGTATTTTAGTCACCCATTTTACTGAGTTATAGTATTGGTTTTAGATACAGTAGCATCCTTTTCTTGACATACAGTTTTCAAAGGCAGAAAAGATGGACTCTGTAAAAATAAGGTGTTTTACTTTTGAGTAAGCCCTATCAGTCATCTGAGTTGCAACTCCCTGGCTGGACAACCCAGGCCTCCTCAGGTATTTTAAAATTATTTTGAAATCAAAGCAAGGTACAGAATAAAGTTCATCAGAAGCTTAGAAAGCTTAGAAAGCATTTCAAAACAAAGAAATAAAGAAAGCTGGCTATTCAAGGGATAGCCCATGGCCCTCCTTCTTTCTCAAGCCTCTACATTTTTGTAGTTAAGATCCGAGAGAGTGTCTCTGCCCCACCTTTTTTCTGGGTTATATTTTCTGGGTTATATCCTCTCTCTCAGGGTCCACTTTCTAACCCGCCCTCCCCCAGGCCCCTGCCATCTCACCCGGAGGAGGAGAAGAATGCCGGCACCTGTGGGCGGTGAGGCGAAGCTCCTGCCTGCCTACCGACCCCCGTTACTTTGCCTTGGAGGCCGATAAAAGACTCTTGGCCACCGCAAGTGTGAGGACGCTCCTGCCCTCCCCTGGGCCCCTGCCATCTCGCCAGGACGAGGATTATATTGTTATATTTTTTATATTGCATATTGGACTGTATTTTGGGATTGTATCTCTGCTTTATATTGTGGATTGTATTGTGGATTACACTGTATTTATTTTGTTGTACTGTATTTTATGATATTATGATATTGTATTGAACTGTTATATTGTATTCGATTGTATGTTGTGAGCTGCCCTGAGTTGGTTTCACCAAGTAGGGCGGCATATAAATCGAATCAACCAAATCCAAATCATTCCCCTAAGGGATTACAACCAATGACATTACAGGATGATATGTCCATTACATATTAGGCTTCATTTCTCCCAGCTCATGAGGCCAACATTGTTTATATTCCAATCCCAGTATGGGATTCCTCCATGTTAAAATCTCCATCTTGGATTAGGCTAAAGCACAGGATATAATTCATTTCATTACAGACTCTTCATTATAAACTTTTAAAAATCAGTCAAATGACAATAAGGAAAACAAATACAATTTATGCCAGTATTTTACATGTGATAACATTGTATTGCTGATATATAGTTCCTACATTCACCTTTGACTGTAACAGTTTAGCTTTTATATTAAAATCAACATAAATTTTGGTTTTATTAATGGGTTCAACATTACTTTACTTATCCCAGTACTATTCACAACATATCATCAGAACAACCTAGATTTCACATACACACTGATAAGGCAGAGTCAGTATTCTTCTTTCATGTCCAGGCCAAACTTTAAATTACCAAAATGAAGCGACTTTCTTGGCTTTGTCTTTGGCCAAACTTAAATTCTCATTGGTACATAGTTCCAATAGTAACCAGCAGACTAGCCAATGAGCAGGATTCTGCATCTCTCTCACATTCACACAGCAGGCTGTTTTTTTCCAGCAGCCCACACTTGAGCATGTAGGGACAAAGATGAGAGATTAGAGGTAAACAGACAAATGAAGTTGAATTGGTTTCAGACTATATTGTTGAATAAATGGAACAACAAATATTTGATGCAAACTAGTTTGATGAGGGCTAGAACAGAATTTGAAGAATTGGTATTGAAAATAAGAAAGCATGAAATTGGTATTAAGGGTCTTGTTAGTAAAATATATAAGATATTAAATCATGACACTGGACCACAAGAAGTATTAAAGACAATTTGGGAAAAAGATTTAAATATTAGAATTTCTGATGTGACCTAGAATAATAAATGGACGAGAAGAATCTTGAAAACAATGTCTGTTAGGGTTAATGAGCATAACTATAAAATGTTGTGGAGGTGGTACCTGACCCCAGTTCAGCTTAATCAGATAGATAGTTCAAAAACAAAAATGTGTTGGAGATGTAAAACAGTACTGGGGATATATGAACACATGTGGTGGACATGTAATGTGCTTAGAACTTTTTGGTTAGAAATAGAAAGATTGATATCAGGAATAATGGGAATGAGCTTTAAACTGGAGTCAGGTGCCGCCTTATTGACTGAAATTGATAATATGAATTTGGATAAGTATAAAAAGGAACTATTATCTGTAATTTTAACTGTAACGAGGCAATGCAGAAACTGGAAGGCTGATTCCCCATTAAAAATAGAAGACTGGTATAGAGAAATGAGGCAAATTGCATTAAATGACAAGTTAACATGGGAATTGAATTATAAAAAAGGTTTAATTAGAGAAAATAATTTTGGGAGTATATGGAGACCTTTTCTGAATCACACACTGATCGAGGGCAAAGGTGAGATTTTGGGAATAAAATGAGACAGTTGAGATGAGCAGCAATCACCAAGGCAATGTAAATAACACTGGTGAGTTGTTAGTATTATATTTTTCTTCTTTTTTTCTTTTTTGTATTTTTATGTGTTATCATTATTACTTTTATACTATTAATATGATGATATTATATAATAGAAAATAATTATATAGCATGTGCATAAGTAAGAAGAAGGGGTATATAATACTGTGTGAAATATAACATTATGTAAAGTATAAATGTGGAAAATAAGTTAGAAAAATGAAGATACAACGAGTACAGTTATACTTTATTACTCATACTGTGTTCTGATTAGGTTTAATTTTGTCGTTGTTTATTGTACTGTAATTGATTTTGATTATTATTGTATGTTGAGTGTTTTTCTTTTTCTTAAAATAAAGAAAAATTTAAAAAACAAAACAAATGAAAGATGTTTCTTAAATGTCTTGCTTTGTGTCTGGAAGATTTAAAGATCAATATTTAGCCAATTAAAGAATAGAATCATATAATTCTAATCAGGACAGGTTCAAATGGGGGGAATGAATGTTGTGGTTAGTTGCTATCCTTTTATAACAGTCTTAGAATTGGAGAGTTGGGAGGGAGCCTATGTATCAATTTCTTGAATCTGTCCAAGTCTGCCATTAAACAAAAGTTCAGCTTCCACCTCATTTACTTGAACTTATTTAATAAGCTAAGGATGGAATGACATTAAAGGAGGATATAGCTGAGGAACTCAACCTCCCCTACACCACCTGGAGAACCCTGAATAGGCTGATTCAGTATTGGTATGCAAGACCAACATTCTCAAGTGGGAACTACAGGTGGACAACAACACACCATGTGAATGCAGAAAGATACAGAATGCGGCTCATTTACTGGTCTGCTGATTACTGCCAAAAACATGTGCCAATGGGGACTTAAGTTTGACCAATGACAAAGCCAAGAAAGTGGCTTCATTTTGACAGTCCAGAGATTGATCAGGACACAAAAGAAGAAGAAGCTAAGGAGAGCTAAAAATGCATCTTCAGTTCAACACTACTTTTTCTTTTTAAAATCTGGCAAATATCCAATCTACTGGACAACAGTGAAGTGATTCTATAAAGTAGCTCATTCATATTTATTTAATTTCAGTGTAGTTGAACA
Organism: Furcifer pardalis; assembly: GCA_030440675.1. Classification (NCBI taxonomy): domain Eukaryota; kingdom Metazoa; phylum Chordata; class Lepidosauria; order Squamata; family Chamaeleonidae; genus Furcifer; species Furcifer pardalis. Next base: position 68,681,590 of record CP126892.1, read on the forward strand.
TCTTTGTGTCACTTGTAATAATGTTTCAATTTTAAAAAGGGAAGACAGCTTTTAGCTTTCGGGTGAAAATGTCTGTGGCAAAGGAAAATGCTCTGGAGGTCTGAGTTAAGCATTTATTTTTCCAAATCATTTTCTCATGAAGTTCCATTTACAAAAGAGAAAACCCTTTAATTACACAATACTTAATTTAACCATGAAATTTCATTAGGAAAATGATTAATTACTTTCAGCCATTATTAAAAATCATCATGTCTCTTTTCTTGAAACAGCAAAAGCAAAAGGCATCCTATCAATAAAATATGCAGCAGAAATAATGATAATAATTTAGCTTTAAACATGAAGCCAATGTTGAAACAGTTTTCAAGGGAGATTAATACACTTTTAAATATTGTATAACTACTAATTATGCAATTATTTTATAACCGGTTAACTCAACTGTCTAAAAATTGCAATTTGATTACAGAGATGGATGTTCTCTAACATGAATGTGATTCCAAGTGCTGAAGAAGGTTTCAGGATCTCCTAAGGAAAAAAATGTGATTCTTTGTGGATTTTTTTTTTCTGTGCATATTGAGTTCAGGTCTTGTCACATTCTTTATAGCAATGGGAACCTCACTTTTCTTCCCACTATGGTTTAATTGCCTGTTTTGGCTTTACATATGTTTCTATAAGGGGTCCCCCTCAGTGGAGGAAATGCCACTGGAAATCATCATATTGGACCCAACAGCAAAATGAGCTGAAGAGGAACTCTGATTCCCAATGGTCATAGAGGTGGAAGAGGCTATGCCAGATGGGCTGGTTGTGAAGGCGCACCTTGTCAATATCCTCAAGGCTGCGGCAGTCCATTGTAGTCCTGGTGTTGAATCCTGCACGTCTCATTTCATGTGTGCTGCAGGAGATGGCTCTGAGAGCATAGTGTGTGGTCACTTCATGGCAAGCTGGGATCCACCTTAAACAAATTCACGCCAATGACATTTTTCCTCCTTCAGGGAAAAAATGCATTCTCGGATACAAGTTGCAGTCAACGACAATAAGGGGTTTCCTAATTGTATGAACGTTGGTAAAGACCAAATGAAGAGGGGAGAACTATAAATTATTTCTTTGTAATATTTTCCCCATTGCAAACTCTCATCTCATCCACAAACTACTTGGAAGAGTGAAAATTCTGATGGAACTGTTATGGGTTTTACAAGCATATTGGGGTTTGAAATTGCACAAAACATCTTTCTAACATTTATGACCAAAGTCATAAGGTTGAAGAAACTACACTCAAGCCGTTTTCCCTTCATGCTGTCTGTCTGTCTGCAGAATCATTTTCTGATGCAAGGATGTGTTAGAGCAGGGGTCGGCAACCTTTTTAAGTCAGAGGGCTGGACTGGTGGCCCTCTGCCATAAACATTGCCATAAACACATCCCCGGCTGCTATAAACATAGCTGTAGAATGCATAAACATAGTTTGCAGCTACATCAGGTGACAGTGGCAGCAGCGGCAGTTGGAATGAGGGTGGGGGCTGGATTATCTGGTGCCATTGGCCAGATTCAGTCCACAGGCTGTAGGTTACCGAACCTTTTGTTAGAGTGTGGTCTGATGCCTTGTTACAGAGATAAGATTACTTGTGGTGTTGATAAATTACACTTTGGCCCCTACAGGATTATGGTCTATGTCTATGTTTAGGTTCCTGTTTGTTATAGCATTACATAGTGCTTCACCAGTAACAAGGATCTTCCTCTTAAATAAGCACTGTCATTACACAGACAGAGATCCCTGATAAGGGATACCTGAATCATGTTTGTGCAAAGTGTTTCTGGCTTAAGAAGGGACTGTGGTGGCTCAAGTTGTAAAATGCTGACTGGAAGGTTGGCAGGTCAGCCATTCGATACCTCAGTACTGCAGGACTGAATGAGCTCCTGTCTCTGTCTCAGCTCATGTCAACCTAGCAGTTCAAAAGCAAAACATTGCAAGTTGATAAATAGGTACCACTTCCATGGGAAGGAAAATAGCATTCTGTGCACTCCAGTGTCTAGGTATGCCTGCCACAGGTCCATGGAAATATCTGCAGATGCAGACAACACTGGCTCTTTGGTTGTAAACAAAGATGAGCACTGAACCCTAAAGTTCAATACAACTGGCTTTCGAGCCTTTACCTAAAATTGAGGACAATCACTTTTAGGGAGAGACTTCTAAGCCTCCCGCCCCCTTTAAATATTTTTCATATCTGTTGATTGCACTTGCAATAGAACTATTTTATCAAAATAAAGATAAAATTTGGTAATTGAAATGGAAATCAAAGAAACAAGTACTGTTTGCTATTCCACATTTGAAATATGAATTATTCTATGAAATCAAAATATTGCTCTCTTTAATTGGCAAACATCAAAACAAATTTATTAAGTAGCCACAAATATATAAGGTTACATGCCAAAACTTAGAATATGTCAACATGTATTCTCTTTCACCCCCTAAGCACTTATAATTAATTCAGCAGCAGCAGAGCTCAAGGGGTTGATTCTGTTCCATTTTACAAACTGTGTTTCCAGAAAATTATATTCTATGCTTCTGTTTATTTAAAGAACATTACAGCTGAATTTACAAGCAAAGCAGTTAAAGTAAAGCCTTTGGGCAGATGTAGTAAATTAAAACTGAAAGCATAACTTGTAGAATATGGAATTTATAACTAAGGAAAAGAATCTCATAAAGAAGCATGAATTTCAAGATTTATATAACTCAAACACAGACTGTAAATACTTATAGCATAATGAACAAATGATAATTGAATGCAAAGCTTAGTAAGCCGGATTCACATAAACAATGTGACAGCTTCATTGTGTGTACAAGTACATGAAGCTTCAGAATAAAAGAGTAAGTTTCACCTACAATTTTTTTCCCATCAAATTACCAACTACTTAGTACTGGTAACTGCTCAAAAGACCCCTCCCAGATGACCATGAACATGTCTCAAAGAATGTCTTTTTTGCCTTTTATTTCATATTCTGCTAACTATATAAAAGAATAATCAAATTTCCCCAACAGAAGCTAGTGCATGTATATGTTAAACTAAATGAACCATAGTCATCTACTGAAGTGTATAGATCCTACCAACCAAACAGATAACAAAGAGAAGAAATATGTATATCAGGAAACAAAACAAAATAAACAAAATTAAATTAAAATAAAAAAAAACACTGTAGTACTTTAAAGACTAACTGCTTTATTTTTATTGTTAGCTTTTGTGGATCAAGTCCACTTCTTCAGACAAAGAGTGAAACTTACAGGCATGGTTTTTATACACCAAATTCAGGGGGTCAAAGGGAGATGGGTGTGGTCAAGCAAGATGACAGACAAGCAAGCACAACAATACAGCTTCACACATCCATTAGCAACAATAGATTATTCAGACTAGCTCTAAATGACTCCCTTTCAATCTCAAGGTTGCTGAAAAGCCCATTCTGGTCTCTGATCAACTTTTTGACCTGCATGTCAGAAAACAAACAAAAACACTGTACCTGGTTACTTTCTGTTTTGCTAAAGAGAATTGGCAGGAAAGTTGTAATATAATATATAAAATCTTATAGCAATCTGTGTATCAAATTTGATAATGTCCCAGAAACCCTTTGCTAATATTTAGTTCCCTGCGATGGGTGTCTAACAGTTTGCCCTACATAAAGCAAGGATGGACATTTTTGGCAAGAGATGGCATAAATCACATTGGCAGAAGCATAAGTAAAACTGCCTTTAATGTTGTGTGTGGTGCCGTTGGGTCCAGTAATGCTGTTTCCAGAGTGAATGTGGGGGCATAGTTGACAGCTGGATTTGCAGCAGGGTCTAGTTCCCATATCTGCTCCACTTCTGTGTAGTTTGCTATGTGTCAATAGTTGTTTGAGATTGGAGGGCTGTGTATAAGTGAGTAGGTGTCTGTCACCAAGAGCTTTGGAAATTGAAGCACTCTTGTCCAAGATGGTTTGGAGATCCCTCGTTATGCATGTGAGGGGTTTAAGTTAAGAGCTGAAGGTGTCTTGTAGTAGATCACTCCTGGGTATTCGTCTAGCCCGGTTGATTTGTTCTTTAACCATACTGGATAGGTATTGCAGTTTGAGAAATGCATTTTGCAAGTCCGTGAGCTTGGCATCCCTATCATGTGGGTCTGAGCAGATGTGATTGTACCTGAGAGCTTGGCTGAAGACAATGGATTTTGTTGTGTGTTCTAGATGGAAGCTGGAGGCATGCAGGTAGGTACATCTGTCCATGGATTTGTGATATAGTGTGATACTAAGATGTCCATTTTGTAGTTTCACAGTGGTGTCCAGGAAATTTACATGTTGTGTAGACTGGTCCAAACTGAGTTTGATATTTGGGTGAAAATTATTGAAGTCTTGGTGGAATTTCTCCAGGGTTTCTTTTCCATGCGTCCAGATCAAGAATATGTCATCAATGTATCTCAAATAGACAAGTGGTTTATTGGCACAGCAATTAAGAAAACATTGTTCTAGATCAGCCATGAATATATTAGCATACTGTGAAGCCATGCGAGTACCCATGGCAGTTCCGTTGATCGGGAGGTAGGTTTCATTGTTGAAGGTGAAATAATTGTGTGTAAGTACAAAGTTACACAGGGAGGTGACTTTGTGGGCTTCATTTTTGTTTTGAATGATGTTCTTTATGGCTTGTAATCCATCTTTCTGTGGAATCTTGGTGTACAGAGCTTCCATGTCCATTGTAGCTAAGATGGTGTTATCCAGGAGGTCATGTGTGTGTTGAAGTTATCTTAGAAAGTCTGTGGTATCTCTTACATAGCTGGGTACATTGGTGGAATGTGGTTTGAGAATGGAGTCCACATATCCAGATACTCAATTATCATAGAAAATTAGATGTTGGTCATATAAAGTGGAGTATCACTTCCTGTCCCTTGTATCTAATTCTGATTCCTTGCTTCTTTCTGAAGCTTTTGGTTAGTTAATTACTCTTAGATTTCACCCTGATCTTTTCACTTAGATATTCTTGGCCAATAGTTTGAAGACACTGACAAGTACAGAAAATGTTACTGGTACGGGAAACAAGCTTTGACAGTGGCTGACTTCAGGGCAACTTTGATGTGTGGCTTCTGCACTTCGTTTAATATTTTTTCTCTCTTTTTGTCAAGCACAGTTATTTCACAGCTTTGCTTCTGTACTATTTCAATTCCTCTGTAATTGGGCAAACCTGACTTTATAGAACATCAGTTTGGCAAAAGAAAAAAAGGAAGGATCAATTGGATAATCAACCTCTTAATGGGATGAGCGGGTGGGCTACAAGTCAATGATGCATCTTCATGTGCAGAACCAAGGCAATCTCAACATATACAAAGGAAACAATGGGGGCTGCCTTTTATATATAAACACAACTCTATTGATGTGGCTGCTTAAAGTGAATGTCCTATGTCATAATTAAGGCCAGTGGCTATTCATTTATTTCATAATTAAGGCCAGTGGCTATTCATTTCTTTCATTTTCCTCTCTCCTTTTCTTTGGTTCCCTTTGAACCAATGTTTTTAATCGAAAGCTATATTTTCTTGTATAAAGACAGATTGTAGATTGAAGGAGGCTTAACCACAAATTAAGTGTTCTGGGAACTGGCTCTGGTTACTTACCACCTATGTTTCCTGCTGAACAAAATATATGGAAACCAACAAGCTTCCATTCATTAACTCATTTGCTAGCATTGGTCCATCGATTGCCGTCACCAATTGTGTAATTTTTACAAAGTAAAGTACAGTGGTACGTCGCGTAAAGAGCATAATGTGTTCCATAGGATTACTCTTTAAGCGAGTTTGCTCTTTAAGCAAAACACCATTGTAAGTGGCCAATTGTGACTTGGGGGGGGGGGATTGTGAACCTTGATTTAGTTGTTAAGCGAGTTTTTAGTTGGTTTCAGTTGTTAAGTGAGGCAACCATTCAGAGAAAATTCTGCTCTTTAAGTGAGTTAGTCTTTAAGTGAGGCACTCTTTATGCAAGGCTTTATTGTATTTCTCATTCTCCCTCTCTTCCTCTCTCTCTCTCATACACACACACACACACCCCTAAAGGACCCATTGAATCCCTTTCTTTGAGGTGTAGCCATGGGGCGGGGGCAGCACTGCAGTGGGGAATCTTTCTTTTCTAAAAATTGCCAGGATGATGTTACTAGCATGTGTTAGAGCTAGATGCCATCCTTAGGCATGATAAAGTTAGCTGCTGAAAAACCGAGCCTCTATCCACTAATTAGTATATGAAATGTGAGTGAATTGTGAATGAAGAAGACTTGAACCAATGCATTCCAACATGATTGAAATAATACTTTTAAAATGTGATAGGTTTCTCAATGTATAGATGACTATCAAGGGATATGGAAACACATGTCATTCACTTTCTTACTCTTTCTGAACAAATATAAAAACATAGATATTTATTGTTCAAATTTCTCTATTTTTTACCATTCAGTTTTTCAATCCAAAGAATATTCAAAATAGTGTATATTTGGAGAAAAATGTAAATAAAATATGCATATTGGTGAAAAGAATGCAGAAAGTTGCTTTAATTAGAAGGAATAGGCTGTAGGTGGAAACAGCACTCCTCTTTTATTCTTTTTGCATTAATTTGTATCAACATGAACTGAACCATAGCAGAAAAAAATGACCTGCTCTACTGAAAATGAAATATTTCCCTGGTCCATAGATATGGATTAATTTTGGCAGGTTTTCCATTGTTAAACTGTGAAATACATGTATGCTAAATAAGAGTACAGTATTTCTCAATTTGACCTGATAAAATACATTAACTATGGAGTGCTACATAACAGCTTATTTTGCCCATTATGTAGCAGTAATGGAAAATGCTTTGGGAAAATAATTTTTTACACAGGGAGGAGGAATTTTTTCTTCAATGAGAGATATAACTGATGAATTGTAAGTGGAGCCTTTTACTGCATCAGACATAAACAGGGATAAACCTACCATTGCTTGTTAATTGTTGCCCCCTTTCGTTAGAAGATAGGCATATCACATATTAGTAGCTAAAAAAAAGACCAAAGTGCCACATATCTAGCCCACTGTAAATGCCAGAACACTGGTATAGCAACCTAAATTTATGTATCATCTTTCATTTAATTTGAAAAGCTGAATCTTGAAGCCAGTAATAGACTGGAACATAGTACAGTAAAACCCCGACTTACATATGCCTCAAGTTACATAAAATTGAGCTCACATAATGACATAATGACATAATGACTAAAACCATTTCCTGATTTACACACTTTCCTAAATGTGATTTATTAAACTGAATCCACTATAAATAGCCCATAATTCCCTGTGGATTTAGTGTGGTATAGGCAAAAAACTGTCCCGCCACCATTCAAGCGTCAATCAGGAAACTAGGCTAAAAACTCCTATCTGGCCCCAGTTGGTGACCCACTAAGCATTCGGTAAAGGTAAAGGTCACCCTTGCTCAAAAGCCAGTCATATCCAACTCTAGGGTTCAGTGATCATCTCTGTTTCATAGCCAGCACTGTCTGCTTCTGCAGATGTTCCATGGTCATGTGGCAGACATGAATAGACACAGGAGTGCATGGAACGCTGTTTACCTTCCCACCTAAGTGGTCCCTATTTATCTACTTGCAATTTCTTGCTTTTGAACTGCTAGGTTGGCAGGAGCTGGGACAAAGACAAATTCCACCCTGCAGTATTCGGGTATCAAACTGCTGACCTGCTACCTCCCAGTCAGTATCTTAGCCACTTGATCCATTGCAGTCCCTAAGCATTCCATACTTCAGGGCAGATGGGTGTGTGTGTGTCCCAAACACCACTGAAAGAGGGATACCCCGTTTGGGGCAGGCCTTAAATACTCCACAAGTCCACTCTTGAACCACCAAGCATTCCTCCATCCATGTGTTGCTGACTAATCTTTCTCACACTATGTCAGGCAAAAGGAACTGCAGAATGAGCTCACCAAAAGGCGTCTTATTTTTGTCAGTTTTATGTCTGGCCTAAACATGGAAGAAGAAGAATAGGTTTAGCCTAGCCTCACCTCTTTAATATTTAGAACGTGGGAGGTGTGTAGAACTTTTTACTCAATTTTAGCTATTGACTAAACTCTATGGAACCTCCTGCCAATAGAACTATTCCTGCAGACGGAGTTGCTGCCCTTTAGAAAAGGAGTGAAAACCTGGCTGGCAGGTTTGGTCTGGGGAGTGGATGGTGCAATTTCCTCAGCCAATTGGTTGGTTTGACCCCAGTATGCCTGTGTTGTAATTTTTGGCTTTTAATACCAAGTTTTTTAAAGTTTTTAGAGTTTTTAATTTTTTTTAAATGATTTTATAATTGTTGTAAATCGCCCTGGGTCCCTTTTGGGAGGAGTGTGATAAACAAAATTTAAATAAATAAATAAATAAATTCCTCTTCCCTCCCATGTCAGCCAGCCATCCAGCCAGTCACTGTCTGCCTGTCTGTCTGTCTGTCTCACTTTCATTCTTTCTCACCTAAATGTCTTACCTCCTACTCACTCAGTTAACATGACAGTAAGAGTTCACTCTCTCACTCCAGCTCCTGCTGCACATGCAATCTGAGAAACAATCTTTCAAAGGGATGATGTGAATTTTAGAGGTATGTGGAGAAACATTTCTCAGGTCAACTTCACAATGCAATGGATATCAGGGTAATTGGGTGGAAGATCCTTGAGGCCATATCACCATAGCCAGATATCAGTTAACATGGGAAGGAAGAGGGATAGACAACATTTGAAGCTGCATTACTATTATTATTATCTCTGAGATTCCTACTATTTTAGCCAGGGTGCATGTGTTTTGAGGTATAATCAAATATAAGTTGTTTTTAAAAAACCTTCATATATTTTAGTATTTAGATTCAGTAAATTATATATTTTTTGCTTGCTGGATGTAAATGGAGCTATTGTAGTGCCATTATCATATTTGGAGGCAGACAATGTGTAGTTCTCAGGTCCCAGCAATTGTTATTTTCACAGCATAAGAAATAGTTTAATAAAATAGCTATTAATTGATGTTTTCTCTTCCATAATATAATAATTCCTCCGACCATGGAACAGTCTGTCCAATCTAAAGTAGTGAACATATAAAGCTATTAAAATGAAATATTCTTCTAACTGCATTAATTAATTAGGTGCAATTACAGTTATAGTCTGCTGAATGTAAATAGCATGGGGCACAATTAAGAGTAAACAAAACTTTGTCCCCAAATTCAATGAGGCCATGAACATTTGTGTTATAACAATGCTACTGGGCAGTAACCTATTTACCTGCTGCTTTTGCCTTGTGAAAGCAATATATCTCTGTTGATTAATTTTACTGGAAAAATAGATGATACAATAATTAAATGTAGCATACTAAAAATTGACAGAATTTCCAAAGTAACCCTTGAGGAATGGACTTATCCCTACAAATCAGATTAAAGGGATATATAATATTACATGAATAATTTTATTAGAATACACACTTCCTCTGATACAGACAATTTAAAGGTAAAGTTAAAGGTTTCCCTTGCTCGAAAACCAGCCGTATATGACTCTAGGGTTCAGTGCTCATCTCTGTTTCAAAGCCGAAGAGCCAGCGCTGTCTGCTTCTGCAGACGTTTCCATAGTCATGTGGCAGGCATGACTAGACACCAGAGTGCACGGAACACTATTACCCTGATATAACCCCCCCAAAAAAATAAATAAATAAATGTATCCACATAATGCCTGTCTTCCTGGTTTGAAGAAGGATTAGTTCTAGCATAGCTTGGCTTTTTCCTCACTCACCTCTTCTCTGTCCACCTTTCTTTGGTGGGTGTACCTTAGCTCTCAGACCACTTCTGATGAGGTTTTCTCATCACAAGGAAATTTACGTCAGCAAAAGAGGTTTCTGCCTATTCCCAACTTTCCATTGCCCTGATAGTTAAGAAGCAGACAACCTCTTTTCTGATTTGCTAAATATATTGTGTCCCAGTTTCCTATGAAACAGTTGAAAGCACTTCACATATACAGATATCTGATGATAGAAAATCCAGACTTAATTTTCATGTACTTTTAGGGAAATAAGGGGGGGGGGATAAATGAATAGGAAATACTAAAGACACTTTTCCTTTTGTGTAAAGTAAAGGACTGGTATGTGTAAAATACAGTTGTACCTCGCTTAAAGAGCATAATGTGTTCTGGCGGGGGGGGGGGATTGCAAACCCTGATTTATTTGTTAAGCGAGTTTTTGGTTGGTTTTATTTGTTAAGCGAAACGAACATTCAGAGAAAATTCTGCTCTTTAAGCGAGTTACTCTTTAAGCGAGCCGCTCTTTATGCGAGGTTTTACTGTATAAGGTAAATCCCTTGAAATAAGCCAAAGTTAAATAAATATGTACATTTTAACTGTGCACATCCCTCTTTATTGCTCCAGACTATTTGGTACAGACTCACATCAGTGAGTTTAAGTAGTTCAACCATAGTACAAATTTACTACTTAAACTACTAGGCTTGATATGACATAGTAAAGGGGCAATATTCTTTTTTCCAACTCTGAGGAATATTTTCAAATGAGTGAATTGCCTGAAGAAGCATATTCTTTCTCTGGGTGAGTGGAAAAATAGGATAATAAATCAAAGTTAATGCTCCTTTTGCTTGTCTGTAATAAAGTTATGTCTCATTTAAATCTAATTTCCATTTTTGATATTCGCTCAGAGTATAGTAGTGGGTAAAAGAAATTTTTCATAGGCTCTAAGGGGTTACTGACTGTATTAGATATTTTCCAGCTGTTCTGTATTCAACTCCTTCATATGCAAAAAACTTTAACATTCTATCATTGGGTCTACATTCCTCTTCTAAGTATTAAAAGTTATCCTAAGGGTGAATCGCTGTGTGGAAATCATGAAGGTGAATAAAATCACCTCATTGTCCTCTGCCCTGTGAAAAACAATAATCAAAACTTATGACTGTAAAGCTATTCTATTCTTAAGCAAAATGTCTTATTTTTAAAACCAGATTTTATTGGGGTAAACAGAAAGAGCCTCCTTGAAGTTTGTGGCATCTTTGAACCACAATTGGTTATATCCCAGGCAATAACAACTTTGTTGTGCCAGCTAATCTTTCTCACACTAGGTCAGGTGAAAGGAACTACATAATGAATTCACCAAAGATGGCTTCATTTTAGCAGTTTAATGTCTTACCTGAACACAGAAGAAGAAAAAGCCCACACAGTCACCTCCCTGTGCAACTTTGTACTTACACACAATTACTTCAGCTTCAACAATGAAACCTACCTCCAGATCAACGGAACTGCCATGGGTAATCGCATGGCTCCACAGTATGCTACTATATTCATGGCTGATCTAAAACAACGTTTTCTTAACTGCTGTGCCTATAAACCACTTGTCTATTTGAGATACATTGATGACATATTCTTGATCTGGACACATGGAAAAGAAACCCTGGAGAAATTCCACCAAGACTTCAATAATTTTCACCCAAATATCAAACTCAGTTTGGACCAGTCTACACAACATGTAAATTTCCTGGACACCACTGTGAAATTACAAAATGGACATCTTAGTACCACACTATATTGCAAACCCACAGACAGATGTACCTACCTGCATGCCTCCAGCTTCCACCCAGAACACACAACAAAATCCATTGTCTTCAGCCAAGCCCTCAGGTACAATCACATCTGCTCAGACCTACACAATAGAGATGCCAAGCTCACAGACTTACAACATGCATTTCTCAAACTACAATACCCATCCAATATGGTTAAAGAACAAATCAACCGGGCTAGACGAATACCCAGGAGTGATCTACTACAAGACAGGCCCAGAAGGGAAAGCAATCTCACACCACTGGTTGTCACCTTCAGCCCTCAACTTAAACCCCTCATACGCATAATGAGGTATTTCCAACCCATCTTGGACAAGAGTGCTTCAATTTCCAAAGCTCTTGGTGACAGACCCCTACTTGCTTATAGACAACCCCCCAATCTCAAACAACTATTGACACACAACAGACTACACAGAAGTGGAGCAGATATGGGAACTAGACCCTGCTGCAAATCCAGATGTCAACTATGCCCCACATTCGCTCTGGAAACAGTATTACTGGACCCAATGGCACCACACACAACATTAAAGGCAGTTTTAGTTGTTCTTCTGCCAATGTGATTTATGCCATCTCTTACCAGAAATGTCCATCCTTGCTTTATGTAGGACTAACAGGACAATCTTGCCGCAAAAGGATTAATGGACACAAATCAGATATCCGGAATGGCAACAAGGAGAAACCTGTCTCAAACCACTTCAATCTAACTGGACACTCTATCCAAGACCTAAAAGTTGCAATTCTGGAACAGAGAAAATACAAAACTAGGATTGAAAGGGAGACAGCAGAAATCAAATACATCCATCTGTTAGATACCCATCACATGGGGCTAAATATTAGTGAAGGGTTTCTGGGACATTATCAAATTTGATACACAGATTGCTATATGATTTTATATTACAACTTTCCTGCCAATTCTCTTTAGTAAAACAGAAAGAAACCAGGTACATGTGTTTGTTTGTTTTTCCCCTGACATGCAGGTCACAAGTTGATCAGAGACCATAGTGGGCTTACTCAGCAACCTTGAGATTGAAAGGGGGTCATTTAGAGTTTATCTGAATAATCTATTGTTGCTAATGGCTGTGTGAAACTGCAATCTTGTGCTCGCTTGTCTGTCATCTTGCTTGATCACACCCCTTCTCCCGTTGAGCCCCTGAATTTGGTATATAAAGAACATGCCTGTAAGTTTCACTCTTTGTCTGATGAAGTGGATTTGATCCACGAAAGCTAACAAAAAAATATAGCAGTTAGTCTTTAAAGTGCTACAGTGTTTTTTATTTTATTTTATTTTATTTATTTTGTTTTGTTTTGTTTTCTGAGATGCCCGAACCACAAACTAACACGGCTACTATTCCAAAAAACAGAAGTAGATGATGATGATGATGATGATGATGATGATGATGATGATGATGATGATGATGATGATGATGATGATGATGATTTAATGGTGGGGGCGAGGAGGCTTCTACTTTGGGGCATTTGTGCCATAAAAAAGATGAAATATTAAGGTATTCAAAAAGGCTATCATATGACCTTTTTAAAAACAAGATTCCATTCCTAGCAACCATTTTAGTCATACAATAATTGCTGATAGCCTGGGGTTCTATCTTAGAGGTTATTTGTCTTTTAAAAAATATGAAAAAATATGGCTTGCTATGTTTAGTGAAACTTGTTTCCTTGTAAATATATTTAGGATCACAGATTTGAATGCTCAGTTTTTTAGCTACTCATTTCCACTCTGTATTTCCATGCATGGAATTTACAGAGTGAAATAAATTTTGATCCTTACTCAATACAATCATATTTTATTCAACTTGAAAGCCTCGTCGCTTTCAGTTTCACAGTGACAGCTGTCAGAATCCATCAACATTTTAGGTGCAAAAATATAAAACTAATAGTCTTGTAATATCAAAACTAAATGGACTGCTGAAACTCAAAATGAAAAACTATTATTGAAAGGCTTCCTTTATCCGGTGATTTGTGCTGAGTGGGAAAGGGTTTAAATCTTGGTCCTTTTCAAATGCTCTGTTAAAAATGAGCACTGACAGGATTAAATAAATGCACTTTGAATTTAGGTAACAATGTGAAGTCTCCTTTTTAAAATGTTCAGTGTTATATGCAAAATTTATATATGTATGTATATCTCCAAATGTGATCAGGCACCTTCTAACCAAAATGTTTATGCTGCCCAGTCAGAAATGATTTAACGTATATTTACATAGTCTGTGCTCAGGTGTGTATATTTCAGTTTTAATTTCTGCATACTATCCCAGAGTAAGTTGTTTATCCTTACTAAATTGAACTTCAGATGTAATTTGCTGGTCTTTAAGGCTATATCTAACACCAGTCCACTGAAATACAATACACATTGGTATTAGAACTGGGCCAAATTGCTTATGATGTGAAACCACAGTCAGTCTTAACAGTATTGATTGAGCTTGGTTGCAGAGAGGGTACCAATCAAGGTACATGTTTCTCTGATTTATCTGTGAAGAAAATAAGTGGTAGTACTTCTTCATTCCTGGTCATAGTTAAGGACAAAAAAAAATGAGCTGATAAAGTGAACTGATAATGTTCTGTGCCCAAAACATCTGCTTATGACTGAGATAAAGTTGTGTGCTCCTGAAAAGTTCAACTGTTTCAGAAAATTTCAACTGTTTCAACCGCATTGGGAGCTCCTCCACCACCTAGCTCCTGGGACCCCACCCCTGGCTGGGGCTTGAAAAAGCTGCCGTGATGGCAGAACTTTGCCAATGCCTGAGGACCATCTGTGGCTGGGGGTGAGAGGCTGCTACAGCAACCGTGCCGGGAGCTCATCCACCACCTGGCTCCCAGGACCTCACCCCTGACTTGGGCTTGAAAAAGCTGCTGAGACAGCTTGACTTTGCCGATGGCGCCAACACCTGAGGACTACCTGTGGCTGGGGGCAGGAGGCCACCATGGCAACTGCACCAGGAGCTCCTCCACCACCTGGCTCCCTGGACCCCATGCCTGCCTGGACAGTAGGATTTCACCACTGCCACACCTGGATTTAATTGTTGTAGAGAGGTTGTTCATCAGCACTGCAATTGTGTTTATTTGTTTTGTATTGTATATTGTTGAATTGATTACTGTACAATTGAGTATTGTGTATTGATTATACTGTGATTATACTGTGTGTGTGTGTGTGTGTGTGTGTGTGTGTGTGTGTAGATAGATAGATAGATAGATAGATAGATAGATAGATAGATAGATAGATAGATAGATAGATAGATAGAGTATGATTGTGAGTCACCTTGAGTTGGGTTTCCCCTGATTGAGCGGCATATAAGTGGAAAAATTAAATTAAATTAGAAGCTACAAAAGCTGTTTATGCCCATCAAAAATGCAAATAAGCTGGAAAGCTGCAAGAAAATGTGCCTTAATATTATTGCAGTAGGATTGTTCACTTTTGACCTTTCCCACTGGCTGTGAATTAGATAGTCTTTCTTTATGCCTCATCCATAAAAATATGCACCAAATTTTCTTCTGCCTTACGAAATTCCTATCTTTAGCAACAGGAAGATTGTTCTGCATATCTTGCACAAGAGTGTAGAGCCTTCATATGTTACTTTAGAAATGACTTGAATCACTATTTTTAAAAGCAAAGAAAAACAATCACACTTATGTACCATCCAACAGTGCTTAGTGCACTCCCTGGGTGGTTTACAAGTAATTAGCATCCCATCCCCCCACCCCCGCAATATGTTGAGTACTCATTTTACTGACTTCAGAAGGATGGAATGTTGAGTTAGGATGAAACTCACAACTTTTTTGTTGTAGTACAGCAGTTTAACTACTGCACCACCAGGGCTCTTAAATCCATCACCATCAAATACAGCAATGAGCTGACAGATTGGTGCTGGTATCAAATCTCCATAAATCCAAACTTATTTTAACAGCATGTTCAAAGAAAGGAGGACCAGACTTAGCTGGGCCTACCCAATTGTTGCTGGAGCAGTGGTCCATGGGCCAGTTGCAAGAAGAAGCTGCTCTAGTGCACTGGGGCCACTGGGATGATGCCACTGAGGATTCCTTACTGACTTGGTCAATAGAGAATAGGTTTTCTTCATGTCATCCTTTTTTGACTGGTGAAAGATTTCTAATTGGAAATTTGGGCAGGCTGAAGTTCTGTTGGGCAACAGGATTCATTGCATGCCACCTAACTGATATAAAGAAGTGGGGAACCCACATTAGCTATTTTACATATATCTCCATGAGTTAAGTATATGGCTGCAGAGTGAGAGGTTACCCACTGTGCCTCCAGAAAGAACGAGTTTGTGTGGTATTGGGCAAGTTGCATGTTCTTAAGCTATTTTCCTAAAAAGGGAATAATAAACCACTTCTAAGTACTTTCAGCCTAGAAAATCTTGGAGGAAAAGTCCTATAATGTTTTAAGGCAATGGAGGGGCAAATTGGTGAGACCTGCATAGTTACTCAGACATAAATCACATTTAGTTCTATAGAAGTGTGTAGGTGTTACGACATGATATAAATGTCATGATTTTTCTCAGCCTTAAAACTCAGCAGCTTTTTGTTTCAGTATAACTTAGTTGCAAAAGAAGAAGTAATTTATGAAAGTATCTAACCTCTTTTAGGTGAGTATTTTTCAGTATTATATGGCAATGCCAGGGACTGAACTCAGTAACCCTTTGCTTGCATTCCCCTTCTTCTGAGTGATAGCCTCCACAATTTGCAAATAATATGTGGTGAACAATAGCTGGAGTTGATTGGGAATTTCTTACTCCTCTGAAAAGGAAAGTTGACCTTAAGGTGATGCTGAACTCAGAGCCTGCAACCATGCTCTGCATTTCCATGGTCCAACCCTTTATTTAATGTCCCTCATGAAGCCTTTCCCAGCCTGGCAGCAACTAAGTTGAGAAAGGCTGACATAGTGTATTCATTAACTGTTCTGGAAAAGATGCTAGTGCCTCAGTATATTCATCTTATCTTTGAAATAATCTATTCAGGGGAAATTCAGAAATAAATGCAATTTATCTTGAGAGGGTGAAGACAAAACAGCCTTTTATAATTGTAAGTGAAATGTTTGATGCAGGTTAGTTAAATTAGAAATTCTGCCTCATGATAATTTCTGCTATCTATGTCAGGAAGGCAAATTGCCTATATCATGGTGAATAAACAACATTCCTATTTGACTGTATCTCAGAAATTGCTCCTCAGAAATTGCTGCTTTGATTTGGCTGATGGATTGGATCCAAATGTAGCCATAAATAATAGTGCACACACTGAACTGGGAATTAAGATAGTTGGGATAGACTTGTCCTACTGTTTGCTACTATTAAGTGGAAGTTTGGAACCCGTGCCTGTTTTTGGATACATAAGGAGCCAGTGTTGAAACATTGATTTATGTTCAAATAGTCTTTTAAAGTTTAGCAATGTTCTCAGGTCCACATTTGTTTGCCTGCCAACATAACTTCTCAGCCAAGCTTCTTCCAGAAATCGACAACATCATTTAGGTGCCCTATCTTATTTCCAGGAAGACAGATACCATCATGTGGCACCACATGGATACCCATTCCTAGAAGAGCTCTGGAGCCTTGGAAACAATAAATAACTAGAGAATATATAACTCAGCTGCCCCTCCAACTTTTAAGACATAAAGTGCTGCTTTGGGATCTTTCTTGTCCTTTCTCCCTGTCAACAACTGTGTTAGAATAGTTGGTGTTCCCTCTGGGCTCAGAGCCTTGTTCCCAGGGGGATGCAGATATATTTGGCAGCAATTGCCTTTGTTAGTCAGGTGGACTTTAGCTGGGTAGGAGAAAGCTATCCTGTGGGTCCCTGGCAGGAGAAAGCCATGGGTTCCAAACTTCCCCTTTTAAGGTAACAAACAGTGGGACATGTCTATCCCAACTAACCTAATTCCCAGTTCACTGTAAGGACTACTAAGTATAACCAACATCTGGATCCAATTGCTTTGCCCATTCTTTATGATTTAATATCACAGTTCAGCAGAATATGTCAGTCCTTGTTTATGACAGCATATTTTCTGGCCTTTCAAACTGCGTTTGGATCCAAGAAAAAGGTCTACAAAAGAAGATGAAACAAGATGATGAATCAGATGGGTCTGGAGTCCACTATTTATCTCAGTTTCATGGATGGAGGATCTCTTTGCCCGGTCTTCAGAATCAGAGCCTACCTGTAACACCACCAGGATGGCAGGAGAGCCTTACTGTACAGGAAGATGGTATGTTATTGATGCATTACTAGCTCATAGGAGTACTCCTGCCCATTCTAGCCCTGGTAGGCTGCCCACTGCAGGATTTTACATCCCAATCCACTCAGATTACCAGCTTGGGCATCATCTCAACTATATAAAGTAGATAGTCAGATAGAAGATAGAGGATTACAGATGATACATTCAAAAGCCTAGAACTCAGTCTTAAAGGGTCATTAATGCTTCCTTCCTTTCATTTATGTAAGTGTGTCAGATAACCATTGTCCACAGCATTGTCCACAGGCTGGAATTATATGTGGCATCTAGTAACTGAGTTCAGCATCTTGTTTTAGATGTGAAAGCATGCATTACATGGCTGGGATAGAGGGACATATATTGGCTCTGTCTGATGCCCCTGAAACAGAAAGGACCACCAGATATTATTCTTTTCTGAACAGTGGGAAATGATTTGCGGGCTACCAAGGGGCTGGATTTAACCTTTTCTATAAAGGCAGTCATACAACACGTTCACCATCATCTACGTTATCTAGTCAAACCTTCTTCAAAGGCAGTTATGATACAAGTTCATAAATCAATGGAAGGTGGATATTGCAAGGGAACAGATGACTGGGAGAGTCAACCAGATGGTGGTGTCATGAAGTGGAAACTGGATTAAGCATTTGGATGTTTCATTTAAATATACATACCTCTTTGAGGCACTTGGAATCTCCTTTTCCAATTGGGTATATGGTTAAGGGATGTCAACATGACCACAGCAGATTGGTTGCAGCTGCCGGTCTCTAGTCGAAGCTGAATGATGAGCAGCTCTAGTAGCACTTTGGAGCATTCAGACTGCATCCAGATGGTATAGGGGTAGAAAGCAGGGGACTGTCTGCCCAGGTTGTTAAAGGAATCTCTGTATAAAGGAGCTAGGATAAGGCCATGATCTGGTCTTGCCCAATTACCTGTGAGCCTGATCCTAAACCCAGGTGGCAGAGACTCATAGAGTGGCATATGCCTGTGTAATCTCCATTTCTGGGGGAGACTTCAGCAGCTGTAGAGGAGGTCTGTGGTGGACATTGGGAGATATTCAGGTGTCTCGATGCAATAAATTCAGTTACCACTCTGCTGGGCCAGGGTTGTGGTCTTTTCTGTGTGTTGTCAGCTTTATTTTTTCAGATAAAGGTTTAGATGCCTTCTCAGCACTAGGCTAATAAATATGATAAGCAATTCACTTCCACTAGAACTGAAGCTTCAGTTAAAACAAATCAAATTTTGCATTTGGAATTATTAAATAACAATTTGGAGCCTATAAAGTTTCCCTGTCTTTCTTCTCTTGACTTTTTAGAAAAACTTTTTAAAAATAGGCTACTGATGCATATTAGAATTTAATTACACCAATTAGTATTGCCAAATCAGACATATGATGTGCCTTCAATTAAGAAGTACCTAATGGATATTAGTACAATTTAGCTGTGTAATTAAAGTTTGAAACAGCAGCAAAAATTAAACATTATGATTACAAAACATTAAAACAACACTGATGACATTAAAATTGCACATTTTTAGAATGACCATACAGGCTAATGTTTCTTTTCAAAAATAAAGAATAGATATCTTTGTTGTGTGATACACACTGCCTGAATAGAAGAGTGGAATTGCTGTTTTGTTCCTGGAAACTAAAAGCTTTTAAAAATTGTTTTGCATGCAGCCTGGTATAGTTGATGTATTTATGACACATAGTAACTACTGAAAAAGTACTGCAAGAAATGGCACATGGTAGCTTTGGCTGTTGGCAAATGCTTTCATGCCTCTGGCTTAAGATCTCAGAAGGTAGCTTTGAACCTTATGAGAAACACAATCAACCAGATGTTCCTTCTGATTTTATTATGTAATACAGTTGTACCTCGCTTAAAGAGCATAATGCATTCCACAGGATTGCTCTTTAAGCGAAACACCATTGTAAATGACCAATTGTGGGGGGGGATTGTGAACCCCAATTTATTTGTTAAGCGAGTTTTTGGTTGGTTTTAGTTGTTAAGCGAAGCGAACATTCAGAGAAAATTCTGCTCTTAAGCGAGTTACTCTTTAAGCGAAACGCTCTTTATGCAAGGTTTGACTGTACCTTCTTTCTTCCAACTGTCATGTGAACCACATTCCTGCACTTCCAGAAGGAGAGTAGAAATGTGTTTAAAAACGAGTTAATATGTTCAGGATTTGCACATGAGCCTGGAATTGGTTTATATATATATAAGACACTGGTGCAACTGGCTTCATGTAATTTCTTGTCCTATGTATCTCTACTGAATAGTGAGTCCCTTGCAGTGCAATTAAACTTTCAGCTTGATTCTATATACCATGGGTCCTCAACCTTTTTAAGCCGGGGGCTGGATAATGCTACTTCAGACTGTTGGTGGGCTGGATAGGTGCTGCCACTGCCTTTGTAAGCCTCACAACATCTGCCCTGATATGGAAGCTGTTAGGGACACACCAAGCCAAGTGGAGGAAACAAGGATTGAGGCAGTGGTGGTGGTGGCGGCGGAAACAGCAGCTGAAGCAAGGTTATGGGCTAGATTATTTGGTGTCATTGGCTGAATTTGAGCCATGGTCCATATTCTCCTCAGTTGTAAACCCTATTCAATTGATTACATCTTTTTCCTAACTAACACTGCAATTCATGCCAAGTAAGAAGCACTGTGGAAACACTTTCCATCATAGAAACCTCACATTATGAGCAGCATAATCCTGTGCATATCTACTCAAAAGGTAAGTTTCATTTAATTTCCTTGCCTCAAGAATAAACTATTTCTTATCCTGCAAAGATTCTCTTATATTTCTGTAAAATATGTGCAATGGAAAAATGTAGTAACACTTGTTTTACAGCATAGATGACCTAAAGTAGTAGCACTATGATTTTGTGGTCAGTTACCCTCTCTTTTTTGTGCCTTTTTATGTTCAGTAAGGAATATTTCTAAAAAACTTTGTCAACTATTGCAAGATTTTCTTCCCACCAGGAAAGACCAGTACTACTCAAAAATAAATATAATAATATATTCAAAAATAAAACTTTCAAAAAGTCATTCTTTTTTTTTACTCACTGGAAAATTTATATCTCAAATGTTCAATGTCACAATGGGACATTAGTTTCGTGCAGAGAAAGAAATTAAATAATATTTTATGCAACTTCTGAACACAATGATGGAAAGCAAAACAGGTTGCATCTTCAGGCTTACATTGGCCATGAAATATTTTGGGTGACTTAAAAAGTCCTTCATATGCTGTTTTAGTGTGTCAAAGCATCCACCTTCCCTAGAAACTCACTAGTGGTAAGATTTTTCATGTTTCTAATCCCAGAGGACTCCAGTGAAGACACTTCATTTGATGTGGACACAGCTGAGTATCAGGGGATTTATTTTCCCCCAGTGCTAAGCATAAGTGTCTGTTACATAGAGTCCAGTATTATACTGCATTTTTTATTATGATGCAATTCATACTATCTCATTTGGGATTTGACATTATAAGCACATTAAATTAGTATGACGGCATGCAATCTATCACAATTATTTAAATAGAGAAATCCAAGATTCAGCTAATCATTAATCACAGTAAAACAAACAAATGAAGTGTGGAACATTTTGGCCATCCTGTAAGAATATTAATTTTTAGTTTTAATGAGATTACAAAAATAGGATAAATGAATATTTATAAAATTAGACAGAATATGGATGGGCAAATGCCATCTCTGCTTCTATATGCAGCATAAAATAATACTAGAATAAGGTGGTTTAGCAAATTTAGCAGTGACTGATGCAGAAGTAATTATTCAGCTCCCTGCCCCATACAACTTTATTGCTGAAGAAATGAAAAGCCTAATTCCTGGATATCCTGTAGTGCGACCACATAGCATGAGAAGGAACTACTACATATATATCTTGTATGCATGCACATGTGTATGTGTGCATGTATGTGCATGCATGGAGATTTACATTTTCACCACCGTTATATTATCCATTATCTTCAATTTTAAATAAAATGAAAACGATAAAAGGAGGGGGAACTGAAGGACAGAAACCAGTTACTATAGTCTACTCCAATGATGGTGAACTTTAGCATGCCAGGTGTTCTTGGTCTGAAATTACCAGAAGCCCAAGTCATCACTCCTGCTGATCAGGGCTTCTGGTGGTTCCTGTCAGGTGGTTTCTGGGGTGTGTGTGTCCTAAGAGGCTTTGGTCGTGACAGAGTGCTGAGTATGATGCAGTCCTCTCCAACTCCCTTTATCCAACCTCTGCCAGCCTCTCCAAAGAACCGAAACATCTTATCCAGTCACGGGGAGTGAGATTTTTCCATAGTAGCATGGATCTAGCAGTAGCAGTGAGTGGTGGAAGCAGAGACCTAGGTGCCAGTGCTATGCCCAAGTAGAAGCCAACAAGGTAAAGTCCCAAAACAGAACTTTATTTTCTATTCCATAAAATGAAGAAGCAGAGCTGTAGAGAATAAAATCCACAAACCCCAAAGTCCATAGGGCTCTCTTTTAGATCCAGAAATGTCCATGAAATATTTTTAAGAGCCAATGAGTCCATTAGAATGTCCATAAGCCTGTGGAGCAAAAGAACCCCCCAAAGTCCATCGGTCCTTGAAAGGGCCAAATGGCCAAATACCAGCAAAATTCAATTCCATAGGATGGCAACATCTCAGGTTAATCCAGCATAGTACAATTCCAACTCCGTTGAGCTCATCCAGCCATGGGTAGTTGTTCTCCTTAGGGATTGAATCCAACCAATATGACAGCCTTTTCAGAGAACCGATTTGGGGTCTGAAAAGGCACTAGGGAAAATGAGTAGTTACCCACTCCTAGGAATGCATTACATAAGGGGAAATCCCACCTCCACAGGTATTCAATGACCTCATAGGGCATTCCAGACTCTGCAGGTGTTCCCCTCTCCTTTTGGAATTCAATGACCTAATGTGAAGGCACCTGAGCTCCCATAGGAAAGGAACGTGTTTGATTTTGTTGTTCAGTCGCACAGTCAATTCCGACCCTCTGCGACACCATGGACCACTGTCCGCCAGGCACTTCTGTACTCCACCATCCTCCTCAACTTGCTCAGCTTTGTGCCCATTGTGTCTACAGTACCATCTAGCCATCTCATTTTTGGCCGCCCCCTTCTTCTTTTGCCCTCCACCCTTCCCAGCATCAAGGCTTTCTCAAGTGAATCTTCTCTTCTCATTTGATGTCCAAAGTACTTTAGCTTCATCTTTACAATTTGACCTTCTAAGGAGCAGTCAGGGTTGATTTCTTCTAAGATTGACCTATTTGTTCTCCTCGTTGTCCAGGGGACTCTCAAAACTCTCTTCCAACACCACATTTCAAAGACGTCTATTCTTCCGCGCTCAGCTTTCCTAATGGTCCAGCTCTCACAACCATACATTGCCACAGGGAAGACCATTGCTTTAACTATGTGAATTTTTGTCTGCAATTTGATGTCTCTACTTTTCACTATGTTCCCCAGGTTTCTCATTGCTTGCCTCCCAAGAATCAGTCGCCTTTTTATTTCATGGCTGCAATCACCATCTGCAGTGAGCTTTGATCCTAGGAAAGTAAAATCTGTCACTGCTTCTACTTCTTCCCCATCTATTTTCCAGGGACTGATAGGGCCTGTTGTCATGATCTTGGTTTTCTTTATATTAAGTCTCAAGCCAGTTTTTCACTATCTTCTTTCAACCTAATGAGGAGCTTTTTTAGGTCCGCCTCACTTTCTGCCATTAGGGTGGGATCATCTGCATATCTCAAATTGTTGATGTTTCTCCCAGCAATTTTGATCCCAAATTGTGATTCCTCCATCCCTGCATTGTGCATTATGTGCTCTGTGTATAAGTTGGATAAGCAGGGTGACAAAATGCAACCTTATCTTACTCCTTTTCCTATTCCAAACCACTCCGTCATTCCATATTCATAATGTGTTTACCTCATAGGAAAATAGCTGGGGGGCCCTGGCAATGTAAAGTGTTTCTGTCATGGGAAAGTCCCTGCAGGTGTCTCCCAAAAGGTGTCTGGGAACTAACCTTTCCCCCTATTACCTTGGGCCTGTGATGTCATGTCTGGCTTGACAGACACCTGTTGTTGACCTAATCTCTGGGGAATCAGAGATATGTATAAACAAAAGAAAGAATGCAGACAACTGTGTCACAGTTTGACCAGCTCTAGTAAGGCAAGTAACTATGGCAACCCTAGGATCATGACAGTTTGACAGTTCCAGCATCTAAACACTACCACACCCTCCTCTGGCCTCCCACTGACTGGGAGGATAAAGAGCCCCTGTGGACATGGGAGGCTGAAAACACTGCTGTGCCCTTCTCAGCCCTTCCACTGTCCATGAGGATATCATGACCCAGGGGCCATGAGAGGCTGAAAACGCCACCATGCCCTTCTCGACCCACTGGCCAGGAGGATAAGGAGCCCCTGGGGCCATGGGAGCCTGAAAACACCACTACACCCTCCTCATCCCTCCCACCAGCTGGGAGGATAAAGAGTCCCCGTGGCCATGGGAAGCTGAAAATGCTTTCATGCACTCATTGGCCGAGAGGATAAAGAGCCCCCATGGTCATGGAAGACTGAAAATTCCACTGCACCCTTCTTGACTCTTCCACCAGCCAGGAGGATAAAGAGCCCCCTGTGGCCATGAGAGGCTGAAAGCTCTGCCACTCCCTTTTTGGTCCTCCCATTGGCTGGGAGGATAAAGAGCCCCCATGGCCATGGGAGGCTGAAGATGCCACTAGGCCCTTCTTGGCCCTTCCACCGGTCATTTTGGTTGGGGTGCCGTGGTGTATTCATGCAGAGACTTGTGTTGTTACTGTGGGACTTTTCAAATGAGTGCTTTTCTCTTTTATAATGCTTTTTTGATACTGTGATTTGTGTTGATGATATGATTTTTTTTATTCTACTGTATTCTGTTGTACTGAGTCTCATTGTGAGTGGGTGACATACAAGTGGAAACAAACAAAAAATAAATAAATAAACACTGTAATATTGTAATTATTAGATATATTGAGATTAGATTGTATTGTGATTGTTAGCTGCCCTGAGTCCTGTACCAATCAATCAGGTGGTTTCCTAGAGAGTTTGCTTAAAGCTTTTGGCCTTCCACAAGGTGCCCATGAATGCATGGAAATATAACTTGGGACTGTCTGACTTTTGTCATTGTTTGGATGAAAACTTCTTCTATAGGCAGACACCAGGTATCCCCCAACTCAGAGACCCACAAACATGCTGACCTGATTGTATCCAGACCATGTTTTTCTTTAGTGGTTGATAACCTATCAACAGGGATTTCAGGAAAGTGATAATGCTATCAGATTCTGTTTCAACAGCTCCAAGAAATAGCAACATAACAGGCCTCTCTACCTAATGTGGAACAAGACACATATCTTCCCCATGTAGAAAATGGCAAAAAAGTGAGATCTGCCAATACTTGCACTCCATAGTTAAAATACCATTCATAATACTAATGAAGAAGAATAAAAAGTGAACAGTTTGCAAAAACTAGAAAAGCTTGACATATATTTAATACTGCTGTTTTGTCACATGAATCTTCATCTGCACTCTACAGAGGGGCGTGGTAATTTTGACCCTAAATTGAAGAAAGACAAAGTTAGATCCTTCAAATGGCATCATGTGGATAACAGAAGAAAGCTTCACCAGCATTCTAAACAGGAAATGATGTTCTGAAGCACTAAACCCAGTCTTTCAGCACTGGCCTAAACTGCAATATGTGGAACCTGAGAGATTGATTTGTCATCAGGAGCAATTAGTATTTTCAAAAGGAGTTCAGGTGTGTAAAGACAAGCCAGCAGCTTTTACAAAAGGAACAATGAGTGAGGAGTGCCGATGTTGCTAAAATGCTAATTAAATCCAAACTGCAATATATCACCACACAACAAGACCTGGAAATGGTTCAGTTCTGTTGTTTTGCCTCCTGGGTTAAACATTACAAAGATTAACACCACCTGGGAAATCATCTTTCTGATTTGGCATACTGGCCTCTGAGAGGAAAGTGAGGTGTCATGTGTTTGTGTGTAAGTGTATGTGTGTGATGTTTGTATTCATACATTCTGAACAATGCCTCAAAGGTTTCAGTGACAATTTTTCTTTTTTTAAAAAAGGCCAAGCGCTCAACTCAGCAGATGTATTTGTGATGCAAATATGTCAGGATAGTTCCAGTCACAATTTGTTTTCACCAGTGAACATTAGCTTCTATGAAAAGGTCCTGATTTTATTTTATCAACAGTGAGTGCCTTTCTCTGTTTAATTGCTGATATTGAGCTCAGAACAGAGCCAGGAAGATGGTTTTATATTTTGTTTGCTTGTTGTTTCGTTCTACTGACTGGAGGGTTCTATACTTGAAAGACTCTGATCCATGATTATTAATTATATAACATTCTTATAACTCTAAGCAAAGCATATGATTGGTGTCATAACTTAGGCTGCAACTATTTTCCAATTCAATTTTGCTGTGGTATGATTCACAGCCTGTTTTACACTCCTGACATACTCCTGACATTGTGGATTGTTTTTGGTGCTAGTGTCCATATTTGCCACTCAATCGATGTGGTTTGTGCTGGGTCACAGCCCACAGCACCCTTCCTTGGACCATTTATCTGCCATTCCCTGGTTTACCTTTTATCATTCATTGTAAACCAATGGTCTGTTTTAAGCATTATATGGTGCTAGGGAAAAGAAAGTTTTCCAACTTTCTCCATAGTGAAGAAACACAGATACACATACTGCAGAAACATAGTAGTCTGCTATAGTTTGTCACAATTGTTTCTATTTCATATCAGTTTTATCTCTCTTAGTTGGTCCCTGCATAGGTGCTTTAGCACTGAACTAGCAAAATTGTAGTGATAAGGTGATCTACTATTAAATTCAGTAGTTTCATATTTTTAAAAACTTTAAATACTAGGAAGAAATATTGTGGGTGGGTGTTCCCATTATCCAAAACATCATGCTCAATTTAGTCTATCATCAGAATACCATCCATAGACATGTGCTGCCTTCCTTTGGAGGATGAAATAAGTAATCACATGAGGTAAAGTCTGATTGAATCAATATTAACTGAAAAAGTGAAAACTCTACAGCAAAAGGGAAAAACTCTTCATTGGGAGCAAAAAAGCCAGACAGATTCAAAATGCCCTTTTGATTATGTGATTAGTCTTGAAAAAAGGTGAATTCATCTGTTTCTTGAAGTAGTTGACCACGTAGTCACAGTCATAGATGATATTTGGTAGAGAAAATGTTCACTAGATATTCAGATGATTACAGTCCAGTAACTTACTAAAAGAATGTCTGAAAATATATGTCCTGAAATAAATTGAATGTGCAGTCTCTATGGAAGTAAATTAAATGTATGGTTCAGTTACAATATAGTCCTTGTACATAACAATATTATGCATGAGCCACAGTTTCTCTTATTTTCCATTTTATGTTAACATAACATATTTTTGGAAGCAGACAGCAATGTTCTGTATTTTCAATTATTTTTTTTTTAGAAAAAAAAAGGATTAAAGAGCCCACTTTTGAACCCAGATGTTATACTTCCACCATGGTTGAAGAGAAAAATACAAAGTGATTTTCTTAATAAAATGCTTGGAAACAGTAATTTTCCTTTTAAATATGCTGCTGACTTTTATGTTTTTAATGAGGAAAAAAATCTGCATTTATGAACATTTTCTAAGGAAATATATTATCTGAAATATTTGCACTAGAGCAATCAGGCATCAGTAGGTTTCATTCTCTCTGACTTCCTCTCAAGATTTTCCAGGTGGTACAATTGTGCAAAAAAAGAAAAAAGCACAGGTTGAATGCCATATACAGTACATTTTAACAACAGAGACTTACTTTGACAATCAATAATAGTCCATTTCTTTTAAATACATTAACTGGAATCTGGTTAGCCAATTACTTGCTCTTAGCATTAGCATTCTTGATAGGAATGTGATTCAGTACAGTGAGAGGTTTTCCCTTGGGAAGTCAATGCAATAAAATAATTCACATATCCAAAGTTGAAAGTTTGGAAATGTCAAACATGGAGAGATGTAGCTGTCTGTGTCCTGGTGGGCTGTGCAACTGGATCATATTTACAGCAGAGTATGCTGCTCCAGTATGAAGTGTATCTGCACATGAGAAACAAGTTGACATTGCTGTCAATGAAACAATGTGCATAGTGACAGGATGCCTCAAACTTAAACAAGTTGAGAAAATATATCCTCTTGTTGGTATCACTCCACCTAAGTTAAGGAGAGAAGTAGCAGTGGACACCAAGAGAACTAAGCAAGCCAATGATCCTTGACATCCCTTGAATTGATTTGAGTCTGCTAATTCAGAGCTAGGAAGAGTTTTATGGCAAGAACAAACATTATTGAATGTACATAAGAGCAAATCAAATTAGAAGATGGAGGAAGGAGCTCACTGAACAAGGAGTAACATTAAAGGAG
Organism: Furcifer pardalis; assembly: GCA_030440675.1. Taxonomy (NCBI): domain Eukaryota; kingdom Metazoa; phylum Chordata; class Lepidosauria; order Squamata; family Chamaeleonidae; genus Furcifer; species Furcifer pardalis. Next base: position 68,709,871 of record CP126892.1, read on the forward strand.
GATATGACTGAGGAACTCAACTTCCCTATGTCACATGGAAGATCCTGAACAGGCTGTGGGTTGGAGTGCCTAAATGTAAGACCAACATTCTTGGGTGGGGTGGGGGGCTGATGGTGAACAACAACACTCTGTGTGAATGTGGACAGATACAGAATCCAGATCACTTTCTGTTCTGTTGGTTTCTACCAAAAACATATACTCACGAGGACTAAGTTTGGCCAACTTCAAAGCCATGAAGGTGGCTTCATTTTAGCAGTTTAAAATCTGACCTGGACACAAAAGAAGAAGTTGACTGATTGCTCAGTTTAACCTACAAGTTTTGATCTTTAAAGTCCTCAAAGGTTTAACACACAGTTATTTGAATAATCACTTTCATTCTGATCCAGGCCCAAGTTCTTTTACCATCTGAGGGAAGAAGCAAAGCAAAGCAGCAAGGATGCAGCAAGACGAATGATCCCACCCAGTCATGAATGCAAGGCCTCACTTGGCCATTCAAGAAGAACATTTCAGGGGAATCAACCCCTAAAGAAGGATGTGGAACCACAGGTCGCCATAGCCTTCCCCACCACCACCAAGAAGCTGGCTTTGCAGTCAAGCTCAGCTCTCCAGCATGGCAGAATGTCTTCTAGGGAATTTGTCAGTTCATATCGTGTTACAGAATAGCCAATGGAAGTAACAACAGTGGTGGCTTAAAGACCCCTTTTTAAAATAGTGCTGATCCTTTAATAAGAATTTTATTAGGTTGCTTATGGCATTGCTTTAAATTTAATTCCCTGATTTTATTGTTAGTAGTATTGTATTGATTGATCTTATTGTTTTTATATGGCATCAAGTTATATCTGAGTTACAGTGGTACTAATAGAATTTTCAGGATATGTGACAAATTTGGAAAATATTTTGCTCTCTAGTTCTCTCCTTTCCATTTGGTGAAATATACCCAAATGGCCTTAGGAACTTCTGAAGCTTCAATCACTTCACCAAAGAGCTTTCTTTATTTGTGTCAGAGGCACCATCAGCATATAATAACATACAAAGCTAAAATTAACATATCTAAAACAAAAAGGAATTAAAAGGACTAGACGACATCCACACAATATCAGGCCACCTCAACAGCATTTCCTCTTGCCAATGCACGTTGAAGGGCATCATGTGAATTGTATCATATGGGCAATTGTTTGCTCTTCTCCACATTTACAAAGGCTACTATCTACAGGGAAACCTCACTTTCTCATATCAGACCTTGATCTTTCTACCTCAGCATGCAGTCTGTTTAAAGCTTTCCACATAGACCATGGTTGTTTGTGGCCAGGCAGTAGAGAATCATGTGGTTCTGCCCAGTTATCTGGTAGCTCCTTGCTTGCCTTCCAAAGTTCTAGGGTGGTCTGTGGGGGCGGGTTGTTCAGGGGACCCCAGAAGTTATGAGGAAACTATACCTTGATTTCAGTCACTACTTTGGTGATCAAATAGCAGGTGTGTTTCTGGGGAGTTTGCTTTTACCCACTCTTTCTGAGTAGTGCTTTCTTGATGAAATGTTGGTGGAGTGATGCCAGCTAAGTAATTAACTTTTTTTGTATTGGGGTTGGTTTTAAGCATCCTGTGACTAATCTTGTTGTTTCATTTTTGTTGTTGTTGTTCAGTCGCACAGTCGATTCCGACCCTCTGCGACCCCATGGACTACTGTCCTCCAGGCACTCCTGTCCTCCACCATCCCCCTCAACTCGCTCAGCTCTGTGCCCATTATCTCCACAATACCATCTAGCCATCTCATCTTGGGCCGTCCCCTTCTTCTTTTGCCCTCGACCCTTCCAAGCATTAAGGCTTTCTCAAGTGAATCCTCTCTTCTCATTTGATGTCCAAAGTACTTTAGCTTCATCTTTATTATTTGACCTTCTAAGGAGCAATCAGGTTTGATTTCTTCTAAGATTGACCTATTTGTTCTCCTCGCTGTCCAGGGTACTCTCAAAACTCTCCTACAACACCACATCTCAAAGGCGTCTATTTTTCTGCGCTCCGCTTTCCTAATGGTCCAGCTCTCACAACCATACATTGCCACAGGGAAGACCATTGCCCTGACTATGTTTGTAATTTAATGTCTCTACTTTTCACTATGTTCCCCAGGTTTCTCATTGCTTGCCTCCCAAGAATCAGTCGCCTTTTTATTTCATGGCTGCAATCACCATCTGCAGTGAGCTTTGATCCTAGGAAAGTAAAATCTGTAACTGTCTCTACTTCTTCCCCATCTATTTTCCAGGGACTGATAGGGCCTGTTGCCATGATCATGGTTTTCTTGATATTTAGTCTCAAGCCAGTTTTTTCACTCTCTTCTTTTAACCTAATCAGGAGCTTCTTTAGGTCTTCCTCACTTTCCGCCATTAGGGTGGTATCATCTGCATATCTCAAGTTGTTGATGTTTCTTCCAGCAATTTTGATCCCAAATTGTGATTCCTCCATTCCTGCATTGCGCATTATGTGTTCTGTGTATAAGTTGAATAAGCAGGGTGACAAAATGCAGCCTTGTCTTACTCCTTTTCCTATTCCAAACCACTCCATCATTCCATTTTCTGTCCTAACTGTTGCTTGTTGATTCATGTACAGATTTCTCATGAGGCCTATAAGGTGTTCCGGAATTCCCATCTCTTTAATTACTTGCCACATTTTGTTGTGGTCCACACAGTCAAAAGCCTTAGTGTAATCAATGAAACAGAAGTAGACTTGTTTCTGATATTCCTTTGTTTTTTCCTTGAACCATCTTATGTTGGCGATGTGGTCTCTAGTCCCCCTGCCTCTTCTGAAACCCGCCTGCACTTCTGGTAATTCTCTCTCCACATACTGTTGCAGTCTATCCTGTATTATCTTGAGCATCACCTTGCTAGCGTGAGGGATGAGCACAATTGTTCGATAATTTGAACATTCTTTGGCATTACCCTTTTTGGGGAGTGGAACGTATACAGATCTTTTCCAATCCTGTGGCCATTGTTGTGTTTTCCAAATCTGCTGGCATATAGAGTGCAATAATTTGATTCCATCATCTTGTAGGGCTTTGAAAAGTTCAACTTGGATACCATCAACTCTACTGGCTTTGTTGTTTGCAGTGTTTTTTAGGGCCTTTATGACTTCACTCTCCAGAATGTCTGGCTCATGTTCAATGTTCTCATCATTGTGATTATCAGGGGTGTTGAGGTCCTTTTTGTAGAGTTCCTCTGTGTACTCTTTCCATCTCTTCTTAATCTCTTCTGCATCTGCTAACTCTTTGCCATCTTTGTCTTTTATCATGGTCATTTTTGCTTTAAACGTTCCCTTGAGTTCCCCAATTTTTTTGAAAAGATCTCTAGTCCTACCCCTGATATTGTTTTCCTCTACTTCTTTGCACTGTTCATTCAGGTAGGTTTCCTTATCTCTCCTTGCTTTTCTTTGAAATTCTGTATTCAAGTGATTGTATTTTTTCCTTTCTCCTTGGCATTTTGCATTCCTTCTGTCCTCTGCTATTTTAAGAGTCTCATTGGACAACCACTTAGCTTTCTTACGCTTCTTTTCTTTTGGTATGGTTTTCCTTGCTGCCTCCTGCATGATGTCCCGCATCTCTGTCCATAATTCTTCTGGCTCTCTGTCTATCTGGTCCAAGCCATTAAATCTGTTCCACACCTCTACTGAGTATTCTCAAGGAATGTTGTCTAGGTCATATCTGTCCGGCCTAATTGTTTTTCCTATTTTCTTTAGTCTGAGCCTGAATTTTGCAATCAATAGGTTGTGATCTGAGCCACAATCTGCTCCTGGTCTTGTTTTTGCTGACTGTATGGAGGTTCTCCATCTTTGACTGCATAGTATGTAATCAATCTGGTTTCGATCTTGGCCATCTGATGATGTCCATGTGTAAAGTCTCATCTTGTGTTGCTGGAAGAGAGTGTTTGCATTATCTTGGCAGAACTCTATCAGTCTTTGGCCTGCTTCATTCTGTGTTCCAAGACCAAACTTGCCTGTTATTCCATTTACTTTTTGATTTCATTTAGAAATGACCAAAGAGCTTTGAAAGCCAGACTAACATTGCTAACCAAACCAAAGAGAGTATTGGTCTTTTAAAAATATTATCTTCTTCATACATTCTTAACATGGTATCAGCTGGAATTGGTCTGAAGTGCAGGCTGGGATGGATTGCTGAAAGTGAAAATCTTTCTCAGGAGTTGTGTTTGCTTATGGGAGAGATTTCCCCATTGGTGACTGGACCAGAAATGTTCCCCAGTACAAACAGTAACAAAATAGATCCTCATCAAAACCACAGTAATTTACAAAATAGTTAAACTCCCTCTCAATTACCATAAGATCAGAGAATTTACAGCCACCCCGGTTGACACAATTCTTACCAATGAAACTGTTTCATTCATCTATTCCTATTCACATCAACAGGCTAAACATTAGCTATCATGGATGAAATAGCCCCAGTCCATTCTATTCCTGATGCTAGAAGTGAGTGCACATAAGCCCTGCTTTCAGTTTCTATATGCAAACATTTTTTAAGCAGAGAGTCAGAATAAACACTTCTTCAAATGCAGAGGTATAAGAAAAATGGTTCTCCAAGGATATGTCTTGGAATTAGTATTTTTAAGTGCATTCATGAATTATGTGGAGATCTGTCTTGGGATTAGTTCTTTTTAATGCATTTATAAATTATGTGGAGATAAGAGGTAAACATTAAGTTGATGAAGTTTGCAGATGATACCAAAATATTCAACCTGATAAACAAAAAGAAAACTTCAGAAAAGGTTTTTCCAAACTGGCTGAGTAGGCATTAAAATAAAAAATGCATTTCCATTTAGATGCAATGCATACTAATGTAAAAACAAAACAGAAGCCTTACATGCCTGACCTGAATGTGGGTATCCAGGAACGAAACTTGGAGGCAGTGTTGGACAGCCTAATGGAAATACTGGCCAAAAAGGGTGAATTTTGTACCAAGAATTGTTAAGAAACCGGTTGAAAATAAGGTTGCAGTATATATCTCATATGCATTCATGCTAGGAATTGATTTCTTATAATGGTTACATACCCTAAAAAAGAGTGTTGGGAAACATGCAGAAAAAGGCAATCAGTTACAGTCAAATATCTTGAGTTCCTATGAGTAAAGATTTGGTTGACCCTTTGTGGAAAAGATGCTGAGGAAGATTAGCTCTTGAGAGAGGTTTTGAGTGTTTCTCTTTTGTTTTGTTTTACATATGAATCTGGAGAAACATGTATAATATATCCAAGTTTTTGAAAGACAAACATGTTATTTAGCGTTATATTTACACCAACAAAAATGAGCATCCTTGAGGTGGTAGAGGCTTTTCCTTTGGTTGAAGAAATAGTCCATACCCTCAGGAGCTGATACTTTTTAAAAAGAAAACTGAATGCTCAGTTTAGAGCAGGGATTCTCAAGGTTTCTGTGCCATGGGTCAGACCACTTCCCCTCAGACAGCTGAGCAGGCTAGACATGTGGTTTCCACTATCTTAAACTCATCCATAACCTGCAGTGGGTGTATTTCCACATGCATGGGCAAATTCGTGTATACACAGGTGCATTTACAGCTGACGTATATCTGTCCGCTTCTATTTCCAGAGTCATTGCCATAGGCTGATTGGAATGGCATCAGGAGCCAGGTCCAGCCCATTGGCTGTAGGTTGGGAAACCCTAGTTTAGAGGATAATCTAGCAACAATGAGATGACTAGTTCCTGTGAAACGTAGTTTGTTCTATTATATTTTCTCTTAAGGAAAAGTGATTGTTGTAGATCTCTGTGAGAATGAAAAAATGGAATTGTAGCATCTTCACAGGTATTGCATAAACACAAAGAGGCTGTTTTTAAATGGTGATGTGACAGCTCCTTGAAGCATCTGAAGCCATTTGTCTTCCTGAATTGTGCCTAACATAAAACTATGCCATGTAAAAGAGGTGAGCAGCAACATAATTTCATACTTGATTTCATTTGAGTTTATGTAAAAGCTGTTCTTAGGTGAAACATGGATGGGAAGAGGAACACACAAGGGAAAAAGGTATTGCTCCTGCAAGAATTGGTAGGCTCCAGATGTTCAAATCGATTGGAGTCTGTTTATTTTTACTGCAGGCTTGTTGACTAGACATTAGTTGAGTTGTTATATTGTAAAGTCACCTCCAGATTATGGCAAGCCTATGAATGAGTTGATGCAGTGGGCATAGATCTGGGTAGACTAGAGAGGATGGCGGATGACAGAGGACTTGTTGTGCTATGGTCCATAGGGTAGCAAAGGGTTGGCCATGACTGTGTGACTGAACTACCACTTCCACTTCCACAGTGAGTGGCGGTGGCAAGCGGTATGCAGCATGTGGGAGTGGTGAGTAGCGGCAGCAACAACGAGCAGCAGTGTCAAGTGGTGGTGGCAGTGAGCGGCAAGCCCAAAATGGCTGCTGTTACTACCGGTTCTGCTGAACCTGTCCGGACTCACCCATGCCCACTCATAAGAATGAATGAAATAGATCTGAATGTAGTTATTGTTCAGAATGAAGACCGCCTAGGAAACCCAGAAATATTGCCTTTAGCTTCTTGGCAGAAAAGTTGGATAAAAATGCACCTGTTGTAGAATCTGAGTGAATATGCCTCCTCTCTGTATAAATAAATAGTACACATAGCTGTATTCCTTGAGGATGCTGTGTTTTTACAGTCTACCAGATTGTCCTCCACAAAGAAATGGCATACACTACAAATCCAACTCAATTATAACTTCCCAACCCATGCAAGTAGTTTGTTTGCCTCTGGAGAGTGTTGGGATTTTTCTTCTTCTTTGCACCATAGGTCGTTCATGTTTCTGTGTTGAGTGTTACAGAAGCTGGAAGTTTTACAGAGTTCTCAAGTTGCAAAATCTAATCAATAATTGAAGGACTACTCTGTGCAAACAAATCATTTCATTAACCCTGTACTTCAGAGGTTGGAAGCTGTTTTGGCTGATAGACTAAATTTAAATTCAGTAAAGATCCAGGAGATCAAAGACCATCTGATGGCAGGATGAAGAGCAGAATTGATGAGATCAAAATATGATAACCTATTTGAAGCCCACTTAGAAGTAAAGGACAAGGATCAATATGCCTGCTTATAAGGCAGGACTCATCAGAAAGCAGCAAAAATAGCAGCCCAATCACTACATTTTGCTATCTATACACTCAGAAGCATGTGAGAGTAGTGTAGGATGAAAATAATACTGACTAAATTCTAAATCCTTGTTGTCTTTTAGACTGTTTTGAGATGAGAAAACATCTTGAAGATTTTCAAGCCCATGAGATTCCTTGCCTTTAGTCAAGACAAACAGCATTTTTCTCCTTCTCACAGTTCCCATAATATGCACAAAATGTCCCAGTGCCTTTTCCTTTTGAGAAGCAAAACAAAAACAGCATAGAAGCACTGGCTGGTTGTTAGGAAAAATCTAATCAGTCACCTGAATTTTAGGCCATTGTTTTATTTTTATTTTTTTGCTACCCACTATTCTTACCAAAGTGAGAATGCTACTGAATGTTCCAGCCAAGAAGAAGACTATGTCAATTCCCAGTCCTTGCTCCTGAGGAAGATAAAGCTATGATCTCCATCCTTGGATCAGCATGTCTATTCAAAAGTAAGTATACAAGAATCATTTACCAACACTTGAAAATTGCATTTCAGATGCAAAACCTCAGCATGTCTACTCAGCATTTAGAAGAGTAAAACACTTTCTAGAATTTGCATATTTCCCTCTCTTCTAAATTCCACCTCTAGCCCACAAATTGAGAATGTGGAAGCAGGGTTCACTACTGTTCCCAAAAATTGATTTTCTATGTATTGTGCTAGTAAACACAGAGAGTCAGATTCCTGAATATTCTAATTTTCACTGTAGCAATTGTAATCAGAACTCATGTACCTTTCAAAGAGGTTTACCAGTCTTCAAGAAATCAGCCAGTGCTACTTAGAAGATAACTTTTAAAATTCTGGTACCAGAGTTTTGTCATGTAATATAGAATGCTTCCAGACAGATGAAGATAACTACCCAGAACCAAAAGTGTTGCTTTTTATTATGCTCTTTAAATTTACAGATGGCTATAGCTATATGGATCATATATGATTGAGTCTGTAGTACATTGGGCAACTGAGTGATATGACAATTAATTTATATGATACAGGATGAGAGAGCAAAAAACTTAATTTACATAGCTTGCAGAAAAAGAGATTAAGGGGATTTAAAGATATGAAGTATAAATATCTTCAAGGAAATAATATCAAGGAAGGAAAGGGATCATTGTGTATTACCAAGAAAGGTAATGTCTTTGAGTTAAACCTGGAATAATGTAGTTAGTTGCTAGCTAGGAGTGGGCAAACTTTTTTTCACTGTGAGAATATTGAATGAAATCACTATATGAGGAAGATGGAAGTAACAGAATCCTATTCATGAAATGCCCAAGATACCAAGGCTGACATGTTATAGACCATTGTCAAACTTCAGTTGACAGAAATTATAGTGATCCATACTGAAAATAAACCTAAATGTTCTTGTTAAGGAGTACAAAACTTATGCCATATCCATGGACTACCACAGAGAACACTTCAATCATTAGCAGACACTGTAAAAATATCCAGTTGCTCAGCAAGGATAAAAAGTCATATGGCCAGAGGGAAAGGTTGAAGAAAAGATTACTTAAAAGACCCAGAAGACTTGGGAGGAAGGAGAAGCAACATATTCTTCAGTTCAAGGGCTCATGAGAATAAGCAATTAACTCCATACTACCAAACAGAACAATGACATCTAGGTAGCAGTGCTGCACAATGGACTGAGTTCCCATTGCTATCCCAGCACCTGCCAACCTAGTAGTTCAAAAGCAAGAAATGGCAAGTAGATAAGTAGGTATCACTTAGCTGGGAAGGTAAACAACATTGTGTGCACTCCAGTGTCTAGTCATGCCTGCCAAATGTCCATGGAAATGTTTGCAAACACAGACAGTGCTGGCTCTTTGTTTATAAACAGAGATGTGCACTGGACCCTAGAGATGGATACAACTGGCTTTCGAGCAAGGGCGACCATTACCTTTACCTAGCTAAAGACACAAACAAAGCAAGTGTATTAGTTCTTCATCCCCCATTTTGAGTCATCCTCCACATTGGGGTTACCTTTCATAGGATAGCTGAGTTTCCTGTGGATTGTATTCTCTATGTAATCAGGAATGCTGTTATAATGAAAATCTGAATGTTTTACCATTTGATTAGGTACACAAACGTGCCTGTGTGATTTACTTAGTCTGGTGAGTCACACTGTGAAGAAATAAAACTATTTCTTGCTAATATTGTTTTGAATTTCTTAACAGGAGGGCTTCATGCCAAGTTTAAATAGACCTCTTGCAGCGCACTTAATTATTCAGATGATAATTTAGTCATAAGAACATTCTGAGATTCACAAACTTTGACCCTGAGGATCCAAGCACCCAAGAGTGGGGGAAGGGAAACCTTTAAGTGACCTTGAGGTGACCTTGAAGTGACATTGAAAGGACCTTGATGTTGGGGGATGGGCAATCCCTGATAACGATATACTCCCAAGGACATCAATTTCCCATGGGAAAACAGGTGCATCATACCTCATAAAACACCCTTTTAAAAAGGTCTGTCAGAGCTTAGTTAGACAAAAGAGGACTTCACAAAAACCTTTGAAGCTGAAAGGAACACATTCCTAAGGGACCGAGAATGGACATCTAAAGCGAGATGCAGCCTTGGAGGCCATCCCTTAAGAAGATATGAGTCTTCAGACTTAGTTTAATTTCCAGAGGCTGCAGTTAGATAAAATTCCAGCATTGATACTTGGACAATTTTCTGACATCTTTGGACTCTGAAGATTTTTTGATAGCTTAACTAGCTACACTTAGAGAATAACCGTGTTTTATTATTTTCTAGGGACCAAGTATTTAGAGTACTGTATTGCGTTTAGTAGATTAGTTTGCTAGAGGGAGCAACTTAGAAGCTTGATAGCTTAGATTTTACCCAGGAATAGGACAATTTATTTTGGTTTTGCTGAACCAGAATGTACTCTTATCCATTGTTATGCTTTGCTTTTTGGAGCAGTATTTTGTTTTATGGACTATGCTTTATTTTTATTCCAATATAAGCCTAAAACCATCTTATTTCCAAGAAATTTGGACTTTGCTTATCAACTTGCGAGAAAACTACCAAGTTTATTTTTATATGCTACCACACTCAAACCTTCCATGGCTCGTAGTATGGAGATCGGGGTGAGAAGGGAAGAGAGATCGTATGGAGATCGTATGGAGATCGGGATGAGCAGGAGTTTAGAGCTGCGGGAATCTAAATAGTCCTTATCCTGGGGAAAAGAATTTGGCAGGTGATGAGGCAATGACACTGAACCTGTTCTCTCCCCAACAGCCTTTGTGACAGCTGTATCCCTAGATAGTTAAGGATTTTTTATTCAGATCATCACCCCCCTACACACAAGGATAGTGAGCAAAAATTGCTACAGAGGACGTGGGCTAATATGTACCATGGGTTTGCCCACACAAATTCTGAATGACATATCCAAGCAATTATATAGCTTGCTGTCAAATCTATGTGCCTCTTTTACCATCCTCTTCTACTTTGTTTCTGTCAAAGAGAGGTGAAGTGGGGAAAAAAGTAAAAGGTAGTGGAGGAAAGAAACAGATACAGAACTGCCCATCCTCCACTATTCTTAGTCCTCTGTTCTCCTTGCTTCTTCTCTTAGATAGTCCTTCCTACTCAGTTTTGACAGTGTTTTCTTTCCATCCTTTCTTTCCATCCTCACTCCCTTTACCTATTAATGAAAGATTCAAAGTAAGAAAGTGGGAGGGAGGGAGAAAATATTATCTTTTGACAATTAAATAAAAGTTCTCAGCATCTCAATTTTCAACCAGCCAAGTTCAGGATGTACTCTCAAATAACTTTCACTCTCAGAGTTCTTTTCTAACTCATTTCCAGTGATGTACAGCTACTGTTCATGCTTTGTTATCATTGTGTGACTGTTTATGGAGGAGTGGTAATCTCTCATAAATTTTATATTTAAGTTTTGTGCAAGTGTTGAATTCATCTAAGAATGCTGCAACAATCAGGGGCAAGGGGGTGCATCCCCTAAAATTTTGGGGTGATTTCCCCTTCCATATTCTAATCCATAAATCACATCTTTGTCTGTCTGACTTTGTTTTATCTTACTATTAGCTGCCATGGTCTGAATTTAGTGGGGGTTTTTTAATAGAGAGAATAGAATGTTCATTTGTGTGTTGACTAACACACATTAGCTGAAGCCTTGTTGTTTTGGAACAATTTCACAGGTCCTGTGGCTCCCATGGAATTCCTGTCATCATCATGAAGCCATGGGTGCCCTGGAACAAAGGGTAGGAGTCTTTACTTACTGAAAATTGCCACTGTTGGCATGAATTTACCAGCATTGGTACCCCCCCTCCCAGTAATCAAAGACTTACCCCGTATGTCCATTGCAGCCTTGGAATATTTATGGAGAAGTTGGAAATGTTTGTTTTGGGGGTGGGGATGGGGAATCATCTTAGATCCTTTACATCACCAACTACCAAAGCAGAGGCTGAAATCAAGGCATAGTTTCCTCATAACTTCTGCCTCCCTGAACAACCATCCTCCACAGACCACCCTAGAGTTTTGGAAGACAAGCAAGGAACTACTAGACAACTGGGCAAAACCACATGATTCTCTACCATCTGGTCAAGAGCAACCATGGCCCGTGTGGAAATATTTAAACAGACTGTGTGCCAGGGTAGAACGACCAAGAGCTAATCTGAGAAAATTGGGTTTCCCTGTAGATGGTAGCCTGTGTGAATGCGGAGAAAAACAAACTATCACCCATGTGATACAATGCACATAATGCCCCTCAATGTGCACTGAGGAGGACCTTATGTTGGCAAGAGGAAATGCTGTTGAAGTGGCCCAATATTAGGTGGATGCCATCTAATTCCTGTTTGGTTTAGCTATGTTAATTTTAGCTTTGTATGTTATTATATGTGTGTGGTGCCTCTGGCAGGAATAAATAAATAAATACAGATAATATAAGTTACAACAGCAAGATTTTAGCCATGGTGTAAATTGGTTTATCCATCATTATAACCAGAACAAACAAACAGTGACTACTTGGCCTATCAAGTTTCTTGTTAGATAGATTATAATGAATATTTTTTTCCAGAATCATGTGACCTTCACTTTATAGGCTGGGTCACTTCAATAATTGAATATAGTGTGTTCTTACACTATTTCTATCTCAAAATAGTTCTTATATTATCACCTGACAAACAGGAAAGAGACGATGGTATGAGTTTTGTTGATGAAACAAGATAGGAGTAAAAACAAAACATATTTATGTGTAATAATAAGACTCACTTATGACTTTATTACTGCACATTTTCAGTTTGTCTAGTTTCATTGAAATGTGTGACTGAGGGGGAGAATATCAGCAGGTTGATTTTTATAAGATCATACCGATGTCCTGAACTTAAATACAAATAGCACAAACAGTACAAGTTAATCTATGAAGATCTTAGCATTAATCAGAGAAAAACAATGACGTTTCCAGTTTCAGAGTTGTTTTTCCTAAACTCGTAATTCCAAATCCAAAGGCTAGTTCCAATTGTGATAGACCCTTTGAAACCACTGGCTAAAATTCTTCTGCTTAGCATAGTAAGTCACAACTAGAGTAGACTAATTGAATCAGTGGGGATTTGGTGTGTCCACTTTTCCATAAGCTCTCTCTCTCTCTCTCTCTCTCTCTCTCTGTATATATATAAGGGGTTTCTGTTCTTTTGAGACAAACTTCACAAATACAATAGGAAAAGGAAGAATTGTCTTAAGTATTCTAGGAACTGATGCATTGATGAAAAATGTTTTGCAGAATATCAGCAGAAATTTGAAAATTAGGTAGAAGTTGTTTTAGAAGTAATTCAGATAGTTATTTAGATGTCATTTGGGAACAGCAATTGTTGAAATGGTAGCAGCAGTGGTGGTGGTGTGGTAGTAAGAGCTGAAGAGAATAATCACCTTTGATTCCTTCTTGGGATGAAAGCAGAATAAAAAATAATTAAATATAACTAAAGTTTGTTCAAAACTCATTTCCTCTGATCTTGTTTTATGACAGTTGTAGCACATACTACTACTATAAATGTAGGACCAGTTTGTGTCCTAGTTAGTATTCCAATCCAGGCTTTAATGAGAGTTAGATTGTAGATATTTGGGGGGAGGGGAGAGAATCTAGAAATTTATTTAATTTAATTTATGAATTTTCTGTAAGCCGCCTAGAGTCAGGTTTGCCTGATTGGGGCGGGATAATAAATCTAAATAAATAAATAAATAATAAATAATAAATAAATAATAATACAGTAATACCTCGGATAACGCTAAGACTTGGTTCCACAAGTCTTGGTGTTATCCGATTTTTAGTGTTATCCAATGCATGTTAAAATCCTATGGGATGTATTGGATAACGTTAAAGCTCCATAGAGATACATTGTAACCACACAGGCTTTAGCAGTTGTTATCTGATACATCCCATAGGAACGTTATTCGATCCAATTCTCCTCCCCAGATTACTTAACGTTATGTGATTTTAGCGTTAACCGAGGTAAACGTTATCTGAGGTATTACTGTATAGGAAATCAATGCTTGTGGGATTTACTCCTTCTTGTGTGAGGAATTAGCACATTTAAAATGTGTTCCAATTATGTTTCATCAGATATGAACACAGGGTCGTAGCCAGGATTCTAGATGTGGGTGGGTGAACATTTTTTTTAGGATGAGCAACAAAGTCATATATGCCACTGTGGAAAGCAGCAGGGACTTTGAGGGTGAGCAAACTGCTAACTCAAACAGAACGGCCCCGGATGAACATTGAATTGGATCATTCCCCTTTTCTTCTCCATGGTCAGCTCAAGACATCTTACTTCCTGAGCTGAAAGACAAGATGATATTTCTCATTCCCCAAACAAAAGAATCTTTGACCTTGGTGATGTGAGTGTGACTCCCAATGAACCTCAGGACAAAAGGGCAGCTGAAGGCATATAGGGCAGACCACCTGGCATAGACAGCTCGGTACTCCATACCTTGCTACCCTTTCCCATTACTCCAGATCTTCTGCTTGACTCAACTAGCCCTCCCCCCCCCATAAGAAAACAATTACTTGTTGCTTTGCTTATTCAGATCATTGTCTCTTCACCAGAAAAATGAGACAAAGCATTAAAAGATCCTCAGGTGCTTTGTTTTGTTTTAGATGATTGTAGATGGAGTCAAACTGATTAAAACTCATAGAGGAAAACTCAGAAACTGGGATTTTCATAAATTAATGCCAGACTCGTTTATTTTAATTTCCCTGAACATTTGCAAACCAAGATCCCGTTGCTTGCCTAAATGCTGTCTTTCTTTTGATAACAAGTACAATTGGACTGCCTCTTGGCTTGACTTGAAATTGCTCTGTCTCCAAGGTTAATTTCAATGTGGAGCTGTAAATAGATTAATGCATAGTCTTCAAATAAAGAAAACATTTATAGAAACACCACCATATGGACCCTATTTAAACAGATGATCTGATTAGCATAATGCCCAACGAACTGCAGCATCAATGGGTTTTGGAACAGGAGGTAACTTTCTGGACTTTGCCCTGCCATCTTGTACCACAGAAAAGGTGATTTGGCGGGTTATTACTGTGTGACCGGCATTTCATCACCTTGCGTGATGAAAATTGCCATCTGCAAAGCTGAAGAGGTGTCCTTTCTCAGCAAAATGGTTTCCCTATGTGGAGAAATTTGGTTTGCATATTTTATGCAAGTTTTTTTATAGAGAAGAGAAAATTACTAATGAAGTCTGAAGTGGTAATTTTGCATAACAAGCTGCTTTAAGAGAGAAATAAGAGTGCTTATAATATTTCAAGCATGAGCCAGATGTGTCTGTGAATAATCTGAAACTATTTCTGAACTGAATTTTAAAACTGAGTTTTAAATCCTATTTCTCACTTCTCCTCTCAACACATACTTTGTGTCTTCACATCTACCACATAGCTACTTGCAGATCTTCTATTAAATTGCCAAAACAGGACAAGCTTTGTCAGTCACTGGTATTTTTAGTTATAACCTCATCAGCTTGCTAAATTATATAGAACTTCATGAAGCATCATTGTCTTTGACATTTCATGAGTCAAAAATGTTGATGCGGACTATGAGTTGCAGATGCAAGTTAAACTACAGAAACAGCAATATTGCTTCTAAATGTGTAGCCGAGCTGAAGGAATTCAATACTCTGTTCATTCATTCTTTCCTTCATTCATTTGGTAGCATTTGCCAATGCCATCAGAAGTCCCTGCTGAGTTATATTAGTTACAATATGTTTCCTTAGACCAATTCTAAAAATGATCATGCCTATCTATAGATCAAATTTGATAAGCTCAGTTCAGAAGTAAGCAGATCTATTATCCCAAAATGTTGAAATAGATTGGCTCATTTAAAAAACAACAACAACCAAACAATTTATCTGAAGTCAAGACCTTCTTAAGATCCATTATGAAACTCCCAGATTTCTAAATGACAAAATACATATATCTGTCATGGTCACATGAAGCATTTATGAGAAGATGGCACACATGAAAATATGGATGAAAAAGAAATTAACTGGATACACAGCTCTATATGGAAATAACATTCACAATTCTATGGGGAAATACACTTCTGCAGACTAGAAATGGAATGGAACACATCTTCCCCTGGAAAGCCATACATTTCCAAGATTTGTTGTGTTGCAGAGGAAAAACAGGTAATTGAAACTATGTGTACAATATATTTAAAAAATGTTCATACTAAAATTCTGAACATTTGAAAAATGCTCTTGAACATTTCCAGTCAATGGGGGGAATTTAGAAAACCCACTCTACCAAAAATAAAAAATGGTATAGTTCTGTGCAAAACTGCATTTTGACTGGGGGGGGGGGAGAGTTTTGGGGAAATGTGGTTGACTGCCCTAGCCCTATAACTGGAAAGGGCTGGATAGTTCAGTGAGTTAGGTATCTTGACTGCAGAATCCCATCAATGTCTTCCAGTAAAGGAGCTAGGATGTGTAGCCTTGGGCAAGCTTCACAGGGCAAGAACATCATCAGAAGAAGGGAAAGGTAAGTTAGTTCTGAGTACTGCATACAGTGATGGGAACCGGTAGCAGCTTTTGGGGGGAAACCACATTTGGGGCTTAGCTTTTCACTGGTTCCCCCACTGCGGATGTGCACCAAGCACTTGGTGTGCATGCACGCCTACAGTGCTTGGTGCGTATGCATGGCCTCCTTGCTGTCCTCCCAAGTGGGGAGGAGGAAGATAAGCTGCTAGCCTGAAGCTCCCTATAGCCTGCTCCTCAGGGTAAGTGACTCACCTTTGGATGTGGTGTGTCTGTGTGTATTTTAATGTGTATTTAATACCTTTACCTATATTGACGTACAGTAATACCTCGGATAACACTGAGACTTGGTTCCACAAGTCTTGGTGTTATCCGATTTTTAGTGTTATCTGATGCATGTTAAAATCCTATGGGATGAATTGGATAACGTTAAAGCTCCATAGAGATACATTGTAACCGCATTGGCTTTAGTGGTTGTTATCCGATCCATCCCATAGGACCTTAACGTTAATGGATCCAATTCTCCTCCCCAGATTACTTAACGTTATGCGATTTTAGCGTTATCCAAGGTAAACGTTATCCAAGGTATTACTGTACTACCATAGTTCCTAAAAAGGCCTGGTGGCCAGCAGGCCTAGCAGCCTGGCTTGGGGTTTTTAAGAAAAGTCTTAGAGTTACCTCATCTATAAGCTACACCTGTGCTGTTCCAATTGCTGTTCCAATTGGAGAAACCTTAAGGAGGTACAGCTGTTTTACATTTACATTAAGGCATATTATCCTAGAGAACTGGTTAGGCAAAGACTTAGTACCTAACTTCTTTAAGTGTTGAAAAGTGCCAAACTGAAGCCATCTTGTGGTGAGTTCATTCTGTAGTTCCTTCCATCTGACCTAGTGTGAGAAAGATTAGCCAGAATAAGCTTTAAGCTCTGGTTTAAAACTCTGGTTGATTTGTGTTTGGTGTGTGTGTGTGTGTATTTTAATTTATTTAATTTATTTACGGGTTTGTGTTGTGGGTGGGTGGGTTGAGGGGTGTGTGTGTGTGTGTGTGCTTATTTTTATTTTATTTTATTTTTAATTTTTCCCTTTGGCCCCACCCACAACATCATGACATCATGATGTTAGCTCCACCCACACTGTGATGACATCACGGTGGGGTAGTAAAATTTTTGACATCCCACCACTGACTGCATATCTTGAAAACCCTAGATCACCATAAGTTTGAATCAACTTGATAGCATGTTGTTGTTGTTTCCCAGAAGCATTAAACCCAACTGTTTTATTATCATAATTGCCCTTTCGTATGGATTCCCAAGCTCTTTCACATCTCCCTGGAATGCTCAATCTGGTCAGTGTTGCATTTCTCAGCCACAGGAAGGTTATAAAATAAACATATTCAAAGTCCTTTTATTCCTCTGTGGTATTTTTTTTTTTAGCAAACTAGGGTTATAGCTTTTTAAAACTCCAGGGGGCTAGTGAGTTTCCATGCTGTTTTTCTGCCAAGATAATGGTGGTTAATCTACTATACAAATATTGACTTGCTGCTTCCATTTCAGTCATCGAAAAGCTAGCATCAAAGCTGTTTTCATATTGGTATATACCCACAGCATGAATAGCATGAGACTATTTGTTTTATTTATTTTTTAAATTGACATTGTAGGTCATATTTGTCTTACCTCTTCTTAACGCATTATTCCATAGCATATGCAATGTGACAGAAAGGTAAATGTTTCTGGGGCAGAGCAATTTGCATTTGGGTGCTGTTTCTTAATAACAAATTTGCTATCTGAAGTGTGGCTTCCCATACTTATCCAAGATTGGCAGCCCACTTGTGCTGTGATTGGAGTGGCACAGGAAAATACGGGTTGGCACAACATTTCTCCCAAGCGTAATATCTGTGTTCAGCATATTTGATTGAAACTAGCACTGATCATTTTCACAGCTGCATTCTGAAGGGAAGAGGGGCATGTGTGTGTCTTAAATTATGTCCAAAAATTCTAAAGGAAAGGAAGTCTTCGCAACCGTGTCTGTGTGGAGTGAGGTATCTTTGCTATGCCTCTCCCCTGGCTGGGGGAGGGCAGCCAGCATGGAGACTTGGGATTGGTGAGTTACAGTAGGGGAATTGTTTTACTGTTTGAACCATGCTGGAATGTTCCTTGTTGTATAGGTGTTCAACGAAGAAGAAGGCAGTTAGTCTAGCTCTTCATTGTAAGGCCTAGTGGGAAGATGTCGGGGAAGTTGGGGCAAAGGGGTGTGGGAGGCGATGAATCCATCCCTCCCAAGAAACTGATAGGGAAGGAAGATGTGGAGGAATCATCGGAAGATGAAACCTTAGAGGAGCTAGCCCTGTTCTCTGCTTGGCTGTAGGCTATGGAGATGGGGGAGGGTATGTCTGTCAACCTTCCTCCATTGCTGAACCTGGTAGGGAAGAAAAAGGGGCTAAAGGAGGCAGAAGCACTTCAGCTAGAAGTTTGCTTCAGGAAATGGAGGTGTGGCTTTCATAATTGGAGATGAGCCAATTGGCCCTCCCGCCCTCCCAATTACCTAGCTTTGCCCTTGCATTGCTGGAAGAGGATAGGGAAATGGTGGAGGCCATGAAGTTAGAGGACGAGTCCACACCGATGGGGGCTCCCAGGGGAAATGGGGCCCAGTGCAGCATGCAGGCTGAAGCAATGGAGGCCAAGTGGGTCGGCGCAGAGCAGGTGGTGGAAGAAGCTGGCCTGGGTCTGAGCCGGCCGTGAACAGAGCAGGTGTCATGTCTGGGCACATTGGGGGTATCAGCGAACATGGTGAGCCTGGGTGAGTGTTTTGTCCTGGGGGGGAAGGGTCACAGGCCCAAACATTCCCTTTTTGGCCATGGCCTTTCGCGATACCATGGATGGTTCTACCTGGGTTTAATACCTTGCAGACAGGCAGGATGGGGCCTGGCAAAGTTGGCTGGGAGGAGGCATGGGTGTCAGGGCCCCTTTGGGAGCACAGGGTGGAGGTGCGGGATCGAGTGGGCAGGCCGTGAGCACGGGCTGGCATAGGGGTATGTCGGAGATGCTGGTGGTAGCAGACAAGAGTGGGGGTGCCGTGGGCATGGTTTTGAATAGGATTAGCAGTGCGAAGCAGGGTGGTGAGAAGGAAAATCAGGCAACAGAGGAGGGCGTGGTTGCAGCGACAAAAGGGGGAGACAGCGTCCATGAAGGCACCGTTGGGAGAGCAAAGTAAAGGCATGTTGGGGGCAGAGATGGAGGCCACAGCAACTGAGGGCACCAGTATTGCACCGAAGAAATCATGGCTATCACCTTTTGGAGAACATCTGTCAAAAGCCACTAGAGACAAGATAGTAGGGGAGTTCATGGATCTTTTCTCATTGCTTAATAGGGAGGTGGAGGTTAAGGATATAGGAAAAATGGAAGAGAGGGAGAAGGAGGAGATAAAACCACTAAGGACGTGGGGGAGCTGGTTGCCTGCGTAAATAATTTACATGGGCAGCATCATCTTTAATGAGACGCCTCACAGAGTGATGGAGTTGTGGAAATACTTGGACCTAATTTATAGGGCATGTTCAGATTTTGTGGGCATGGCCTGGATGAGGTATGATGAAGCCTTCTGGGTGAAGGCAAAGCTTCACCCAGAAATGAGCTGGGAGGAGGTACACTCGCAGTTATGGCTGCAGTGTATGAAGCTGGTCAGGCCCTTGACAGGTGTCAGGCATGACAGCGGGCACTTGGTGATTAGAATCAGTTCATCTTCAACCCCTTGCTTAGGTGGAGTTGGTTCTATCCCAGATGGTCTGCTGGGAGTACAACTTGCATGGGCATTGTTCAAGGAGGCCATGTAAATATAGGCAAGGGTGCTTGCAATGCAGGGGGATGCACCCAATAATGTCATGCCCCAGGGGAGGAAAGGGAGGCGGAAATGTTGGCAATGGGCAACACAAGCAAGGGGGAGTTCAGTCCCCAGGCAACAAAGTGCCCCAGCCCAATTAAGGTTGTTGCTTAAGAAAAATGGTTGAAGGGTTACCATAGGAAGGAGGACATGGTTTTGTTTTTAAATGGGTTTAAGTTCGGATTCAGGATTCCAGTTCAAGGAACTCTGGGGGTATCAGCTGAGAAAAACCTCAGCTCAGTGAAAGGCAATGAGGACAAAGGGAGGGAGAAGATCAACAAGGAATTAAAGTTGGGGAGGGGATCATTGGGCCTTTTAAGGAGAAGTCGCTGCCAAATTTGCATATTTTGCCACTGGGTTTTGTTCCAAAGAAGGTCAAAGGTGAATGCAGACTTATTCACCATCTTTCTCATCTGGAAGGGGGCTCGGTCAATCATGCCATTCCGGATGAGCTGTGTTCAGTCAAGTATGCTTCTTTGCATTCAGCAGTGGCAATGGTCAGGAGGTGCGGGAAGCAGGCGTTCTTGCCCAAAAGTGATGTTAAAGCGGCCTTTAGGTTGTTGCCTATTCACCCTGAAGATTTTTACCTGTCAGGTTTTTAATTTGAAGGGGAATATAATGTGGACAGGGTGTTGCCCATGAGTTGTTCCATTTCATGTTCACTGTTTGAAAGTTTTAACACCTGTATTCAGTGGGCCTTTTGCAAAAGACGGGCTCAAGGAACATAACCAATTATTTGGATGATTTCTTGATTTGTGGCAAGGGGGGCCAAGGGGAGTGGAGAGAGTTGCTGGAAATATTTCAGGACACATGTGAGGAATTGGGTGTTCCCCTGGCTCAAGAAAAGACAGAGGGCCCGGTGAGGTGTTCGACTTTTCTGGGCAAAGAGTTGGATGCAGAACAGCAGGTGTCTAGGTTGCTGGTGGCAAAGTTGGAGGAACTGAAGAGCAGGGTTAATGAAAAGTGTTTAAGGAGAAAGGTTTCCCTTAGGGAATTACAAGTTCTGGTGGGTCATTTGAATTTTGCTTGCCAGGTGGTCGCACTGGGTAGGGCTTTTTTGAGAAGGTTGAAAAAACCTTTTCATAGAAAGCAAGTCTCAGCTGAGATGAGGGCAGATCTGGAGGTGTGGGCGGAGTTTCTGAATAGTTATAATGGTGTATCATTTTTGAGAGGGGAAATGTTGCTCAAGAATGATTTGCAGGTGCATACAGATGTGTTTCCGGGAGCATTTGGTTTTGGTATTTTCTTTAATGGGGAATGGTGCTGTGGCAAGTGGCCAGAAAGGTGGGGGGATTGGGTAAAATTTGGGGTCTGTCATTCCTAGAACTTTTCCCACTTGTAGGTGCTGTTGGGATGGGAGCACTTTGAGTAAACAGGGCAAGGATTTCTTTCTTAGGAACCTCTGCAGGAGCATTTGTAGGTGCTTGGAGGGGGGGCTTGGGCCAGGTTCAGGCCCTCGGGTCATGGCATCAAGCAAAGAGAAGGTAACAGTTTTTGGGAGGGGGAGGGGTATTCCTCCTAACCTTGGCTAAAGGAAGGAGCCTGACTATGTTACCAGCTTGGGGTACTGGATAATTAGTTGGGTGGTTGCCCTTTTGGGAGGCCCACTCCTCCTGGGTGCAGTGGTAACCCTCTCTGTTTGGAAGCCCCTTCGTTAGGTTGAGATTTTGTTCTGTTCAATAAAAGTGGCACAGTTTGCTCCAAGTTGAGTGTCCATCTTTTATTTGGGGGGGATGGAGTAGCAATGGTGTTTTTAAACCAGCAATGAACATAAAACTGAAGATGGTCACTGTGGAGGAACAAACTATAGTTTAGTTTTTCCCCCTAGATAATATGTTTCCCACAAATGCAAGCATTAGAAATAGAAAAGGGGCCCATCATTTTATGTTTTACTAAATATTTTTTGAGGTGGGAGAATATAGCCAGTCACCCACCACCCCAAGCTGTTAATTGCATCAAACTGATCCTCTCATGCATATCAACTGAACCTTTCTTTTGGAAGAAGAAAAAGCAATGCAAGAGAAGGCAGTGTTCCTGAACATGACAAGATTGGTCTTTGTGTCCAAGTAGAGGTCCTGAAACCTTAAAGTCCCCATACTTCTAACATTGTTGTGCATTCCTTGAGGTCCAGTGATCCATCCAGAAGAGTAAAGAAAGCTTTCACCCACATATCTGCAGATGTATATGCACACAAACAGTGTGACCTACTCACAGTAAAGAAGATGCAACCTTTGCAAACTTCCTTTCCCTGCATTTAGGACTAACTTTGGAACTGAACTGAGATACAGTACTTGCTTCAATGGTGAGGAAATGGAATTCCAAACCATCCCCAAGTAAGGAGTAAGAGAGGAACTTTAGGGTACCTGTCCAATCTCCATGGACACAATGGGTCTCTCACTCTATGTACATCATTTTAAGAAACACAATGTTACACAATGTTAAACAATGAGGTTTGTTTTAAGCATGTGCAGAGTTCTTTTGTGCTGTCACAGAATCATTTAAATAATTGGAGATCCTCCACACAGTTTTTCCCACCTCCAGATTCCTTGTAACACTGAGAAAACACTGCACAAAGTGCTAATATCTAGAGGTCACAGGTATATATCTAGAGATATATGGCTATATGAAATATAACTCCCAGAATTTTTGAACAGCTAATCCTTGACCTTTGAATTTTGGGATCTGTGGTCCAAAAACAAAAACCTGCACACTTTTAACAGAAAACCTGATAGTCCCCTTAGAGCAAAGTCTGTGAACAGACTTTCCCCCCACAGGTATTTATTTGTTTCTTCACAGTCACTGGCTAAGGTGTTGTAGTAAATGGAACATCCAAAAAGGCCCAATTTGTTGTTGTTACAACAAATATCAAGTATCCTCCAGTATATGATGACCATAAGAATAAGCAGACTCTAAAATGTCCGATATCCAACAACTTTGCTCAGCTCTTGTAAACTCAAGTTGTGGTTCCTTTATAGAGTCAATCCACCTCATATTTGGTCTTCCTCTTTTTCATCTGATTTCAGCCTTTCCCAGTATTGCTGTCTTTTCCCAAGAATCTTGTCTTCTTTTGATGTACCTTAATTACGACAACCTTACTGTTATCATTTTACCTTCAGAAATAGTTTTGACTTGATTCATTCTGAGAGAAGCTTGTTCATTTTTCTGGCAGTCCAGGGTATCCCTAGATCTCTCCTCCAGTGCCATATTTCAAACATATCATTTATTTTCTTTGTAAGCTTTCAATTCATCCATTGAATTCAATTGAACAATGAATTGGTATCTGAGAAATTGCAAAAGACCTAGGGAAAGACTACCTCATAGATGGCAAGATTTTATCAAGAAAAAATGTTGGACCAGTATGGAGAAGAACTGCCAAAGACAGATCATTATGGACAGAAGTTGTGCAGAATGTCATTGCGGAGGTGTCTACTCATACAAGGACTCCTTGCTGAATAACAACTCCAAGGACTCCAAGGACAAGGTAAGCTTTCAAACCCCTATATACTGATCTGAAATACAAGAGTGTGGATGATCTTGACCTTGGTCTTCACACTTACCCTTAATATATTTTTTTTCAAATACCTTCATTGGTGCCTTTCCAAGTCTCAATCTTCTTCTGATGTCCTCATTGTAGTCTCCCTTTGGATTGACAATTCAAGCAACTAATTGTACTAATTTAATTTTATTTCCTTTCAATTTAACACTGGATCACCTCTGCACATATTATTGATTTTTAAAAGAGAACAGAAAAAAGAGAAAGCAACATGAAATGAAAGACAATACCATGGAATGTGGTTCTTTGAAAACTAAGCTGCTTTACCACACATCATGAAAGGAGAGCCAAAGGTGGGTCTAGAGAAAGATGCAAATAAGGAGCTGTGTGGGTTGGAATGCAAATTGCATCACAACTCGTTCTGAACAGTGAATTATTGAATTAGTCTGCATTCCGTATGTGAGCACAGACTGCAATCTCAAAGGTAAGAGACAATCTGAAAATAATATTGCTGCCTGATGTATCTTTTGTTTTCAAAGATGCACATTTCATGGCATCCTCTTTCCAATGTAGTTGCACCTGAAGGAAGGAAGTTGTTAGATAAGTTCCCATTTTCATCTTTGGATACCAAGATGGGTCCCTCTCTTTAGGAGAAGTGCAATGCCTCCTGTACATCTAGCACAGAATCAGCTTCTCGGTGTTAATTCCTTTTCTTATTATGCATCAAACTCACAGGGATAGACATGACACCTCACCAAAAAAAGAAAGAAAAACATTCTAAAAGGGGACCCCATCCATACACAGAAGGGAGTGCCTAGATCCAAACAAACCACACAGAGAAAGAATTTCAATTTTAAATTATTTAATCTCCCTTTTACCACATTGTAATTTTGTAATATTGGGGCTGCAGTGGCTTAGTGATTAAGATACTGAGTTTGATGACTGGAAGGTTGGTAGGTCAGCAGTTCGAGAACTGAATACTACATGACACTGTGAGTGCTCTTCACCTGTGAGTTGACATTGGCAGATGTTTATCCGGTATAATACAGAGAGTGGAAAATGTAGAATGTAAATAAAATATAACGGGTGCTACTATTATGGTAGAGGGCTTAGTGCTTAAGGAACTGAGCTTGATGACCGGACGGCTGCCAAGCAGTGATAGGATGTAACAGGTTCGCACCAGCTTGCCAGAACCAGTAGTAACTTTTCCCAGTGTCCTGGAGAACCAGTAACAGCTTTTAGAGGGAACCACCTTTGGGGGTTACCTTTTCACTGGTTCCCCCACTGCACATGTGCACCAAGCACTTGGTGTGCATACACGCCTACAGTGCTTGGCGTGTATGCACATCCTCCCAAGTGGGGAGGAGGAAGATAAGCTGCTAGCCTGAAGCTCCCTATACCCTGCTCCTCAGGGTAAGTGACTCACCTTTGGATGTAGTGTGTCTGTGTGTATTTTAATGTGTGTTTAATACCTTTACCTATATTGACGTACTACCACAGTTCCTAAAAAAGCCTGGTGGCCCGGCTTGGGGTTTTTAAGCAAAGTCTTGGAGTTACCTCATCAATAAGCTACACTTGTGCTGTTCCAATTGGAGAACCCTTAAGGAGATACAGCTGTTTTACATTTACATTAAGGCATATTATCCTAGAGAACTGGTTAGGCAAAGACTTAGTACCTAACTTCTTTAACTATTGAAAAGTTGAAAAGTGCCAAAATGAAGCCATCTTGTGGTGAGTTCATTCTGTAGTTCCTTCCATCTGACCTAGTGTGAGAAAGATAAGCCAGAATAAGCTTTAAGCTCTGGTTTAAAACTCTGGTTGATTTGTATTTGGGGTGGGTGAGTGTATTTTTATGTATTTTTATTTTATTTAATTAATTTATTTACGGGTTTGTGTTGTGGGTGGGTGGGTGGGTTGAGGGTGTGTGTGTGTATTTGTGCTTATTTTTATTTTATTTTATTATTATTATTTATTATTTCTTTGGCCCCATCCACAACATCATGACATCATGACATTGGCTCCGCCCACGATGTCATGATGTTAGCTCTGCCCATGCTGTGAAGACATCACGGTGGGGTAGTAAAATTTTTGACATCCCACCACTGCTGCCAAGTCAGCAGTTCAAGATCTGAGTGTCCTCTGAGATTCTTCCTCCCTCTTCTTTTGGTTTCACTAGTAAAGGTAAAGGTGTCCTTTGCTTGAAAGCCAGTCATATCCGTCTCTAGGGTTCAGTTCTCATCTCTGTTTCAAAGCTGAAAGGCTAGCGATGTCTGAAGAAGCAGACATTTCCGTGGTCATGTGGCAGGCATGACTAGACACCAGAGTGCACGGAATGCTGTTTACCTTCCCACCAAAGTGGTTCCTATTTATCTACTTGCAATTTCTTGCTTTTGAACTGCTAAATTGGCAGGAGCTGGGTGGGAAAAAGAACTTTGTATCTCCCTTGACACCCAATGGGTTTTCACTCAATGACTGCTGCTCATTCTGTCCTGCTTTCATTGAGAGACTTGCTTTCGAACTGCTAGGCTGGCAGGAACTGGGATAGAGATGGGCATTCATTCTGTCATGCAATACCTGGGTTTTGAACTACTGACCTTCCGCCTCCTAGTCTGCATCTTAACCACTTGAGCAAGGTATTACTGACATACAGTTTATTGTTCACCTCCATTATTGCAAGCCTTTCACCTCTTTCATTTCTTTCTCTGGATCCATACCTCTCAATGAACTTTTCACCTTCTGCACATCTTCTGATTTTTGCATTAAAATCACCAATCACTGATGTACAAGTTGTTTTTTGAGACAGAGCATTCAAAAGATCTTCATAAAATTTAGCAACTTCTTTGCTGCTTTGACTTGTTGGAGCGTAGATTTGGATGATCTTGAGCGTGCTGGTGGGAGTAAGTTTAAGAAGTAGGGACCGGATTCTTAATGTGGCAATATTATACGATATGATTTTAGAGGACCAATCATTGTTGACGATGAATCTGACACTCCTACTGTTTGTGAGCCTGATCTTACTTCCATCTCTCCAGAAGACTTCCATTGCTTTTTTTCTCTGAGTTTTGCATAAACCAAGGATATCACACTTTAACTTGGCTTTTTCCTCCATAAAATGGTTCAATTGACCATCTCTCACTAGTGTTCAACAGTTACAGGTGCACAGTGGGTGGGCCATGGTTGTGTAATGTAAAAGTGGCCTGTCATCTCCCGAGATTCTTAGCAGCTGCTGGTCGATTGATTTGAACACCACCACTGTAATGCAGTTTGAGGGACCTGTGGGGTACTGAGGCCCTTTGGTGCGAGTTGCTTTACCTGTTAATTTTAGTCACCTGCGGGCTGGGCTGTCAGTGACATGTTTCCCTCCCCAATTTAGCTAGCCTTGACTTCATGGGTAGGGGCACAGTCATCCCCCTATCCCACTAGTTGGTAATCTGACACCTTCACAGTCAGGGCATATGCCCCACTGTATTTTGCTGTCTTTACCTAATTCTGTAATATAGCTAATGTTTAATTACCTGAATGGTGGAGGAGTCTGTGACAATATTATCTTTAAAAACATCTCCTTATATGAAAAGTTTGTCTTTCCTACAATACTAAAAGTCTCAGTCTAAGTTCCTGTCTGTTTGGAATATCCTCCCCCTCTCACCCATATAGCAGCATGCACATGGTATGGGAGAGGGAGAAGGAGAGAGATATAAAACAATATTCTTGTCCTTGAGCTAACTCGCTGTTAAGCTAATGCTCCTGAATATCCTGCTGTGAGCTCTCATCACCACAAAGAGAGCAGAATTCTGGACTGAGGGGCAGAAATACCTTCTGCATTTGGTTGCCACATGTCCCAGCATGCAGTATGATTTGCAGAGATCATTTACAACCTGATGCTATTTCACAATTTGAGATGGTTCACAGTAGGGAACAGCACTTCTCCACATTCTTTTTCATCAAAGAGAACTCACACATTTTACCCATCTGAATAGTATCATTAGACTACTAATTTACACTTGGGTTAAAAAAAGAAGGGGAGGGGATGTCAGGAGCACTCAAATTATTATTGCTATTGTTTATATGATCTGAGAGTAGATTGAAAGGAAAATGTTTAATAAACACCATAATTCACCATTGCCCTGCCATCATCCAGTGCATTCTAAAACACATAGCATATACAATATGATTTAAGCCTTCACATGAAATATCCAATACATGGAATGTTTCAAGGTGTTATGTTTTTTCCAGTAGTGAGTCAGACATTTCCTTTTGTCTCAATCAGTTTCCTATTCTGTTCCAAATATTTTAGTTTGAGGATGCATATCTATACTGGTGTTATTCAAGCTCCATCAGAAATCTGCAGAAGCACTATATTGCCTTAGAGAGGATAGTACTTTGCCAGATGTGGTGGCTGAAGGCCATCAATAGACAGATACCTGATTTCCTGTGTTAGTTGAATGAGGGGAGACTATCAGATACAGCTTGTTGCACTTTTTTTCAACTCACATCTAAGAAATAAAGACTGGCACAACATCTTGTCATGAATGGAATTCCAAGACATTCTCTCCAAATGGACAAAACCACATTCTTTGTTGTCTCTGTATGTAGCTTAAGATTGGCTCTGTTCCAATTCTTTCCTTTACAGTTTCATTCCTGACCAACTTTTGCTTCTGTTTTGTTTGTAACTGTCCATGTTTGGAACTGGTAACATAAGGTGGGAATGAATATGGTTTATACGAGGCATTTCTTTGGGCTAGTCAGTATTGCCTTATGTTGTAAGAACAGAGCTAACTGTCCCAATATTTGGTTTACCTTACTGCTCCATAAATAAATTTCATGCCAGAAATTACTTTGGGTTGAAAGGATTTTTGCTGAAAAATCTCTGCTCAGGGGATGCCAGAATGAGGTTCCTTTCATGTCCCTAAGATCTGTCATGCAGCACTTGGGTATCAAACCCTGACCTTCCAGTCTTCAAGCTCAGGATCTTAACCACTAAGCCACCACAATGTTCCATAAGAAATTATGTCTGCACCAAATTCATCCAAGAAATTTCATGG
This sequence comes from Furcifer pardalis, assembly GCA_030440675.1. Taxonomy (NCBI): domain Eukaryota; kingdom Metazoa; phylum Chordata; class Lepidosauria; order Squamata; family Chamaeleonidae; genus Furcifer; species Furcifer pardalis. Next base: position 68,738,420 of record CP126892.1, read on the forward strand.
CTGAATGAGAGTTCGAATCCAAGTCTTCCAGGTCCTGTATTCTAATGACTGTATTAAACCAGCTAGTGATGGAAGACACAAACTTCACTGAGCTGAAAGTGCTCACCACCCCAGTAACTATATATAGGACTGTGCATGCACAAAACAATCAAGTGTGAACATCATTTCTGAGGGCAGACAGACTGAAGAGCAGAATGGAAAAGATAACAAAGCAGTATTTATTTTCTTCTTTTTATTTATAGCATGTTTGTGAGGGTTTTGCTTTTTGATTTCAATAAACTATTTCACTCCCATTGGAAATTAGAGGAGACAAGTAATTTAAGGCAGCTCCAGGCATAAACAAATTTCCACCCTATGTGGGGTGATGACATTGTTTATGGCTGAGAGGGGGGATTTGAATCATTTAGATTACAAATCTTTCTTGATACACCCACATCATACTTACAATCCTTCCGAACCTTACTTTTTACCTGAAGAGGATTCCAACATCAGCATAACTAATATGATGGAATCAAATAGAGATATCCAAGATCTGATGCTTTTCTCTCAGGGTAGTTTCCCTTTTCCCCAGAGAGGAGAGAATTGGCTTTTTTGTAAGACACACAGAAGTCTGAAAAACAATATGCTGCAAGATTCAGATGGAAAATCCTTCTGAACCTGAGATTCTATGTGATGATGAATGGAAAGAAAAGCAGGAGGTTGCAGTAGAATGGACTGCCCAAGTAAGTGTATTGTCTGTATCATATAAATACAAGTGATCAACCATTTTATGACAATACAAAATTGTTCATCTATGCGGACGAGACAGCTTTGATGAGGTAGCTGGAAAACTTACTGGAGAACCTGAAGAATTAGGACAGTATTACAGCATCAACTATTTGAAGCTTAATCTAAACAAGACTCAAATGTGTGTTTTCTACCTTCGAAATCTAGAGGCAAAGATTGAGTTGGATGCTATGTGACAAGGGAATGGATTGTCCAGCACTGAAAATACCTTGATGTGATGCTTGACAAGACCCTCTCTTTTAAGCAGCGCTGTCTGAATACCAAAGTAAAAGTTAGTACAAAGATCAACATTATCAGCAAACTCACAAAATATAAATGGGGAACTCAATCACAGCTTTGGCCCGGAGCCATGACTAGCTTTTAACCAATAGAGACCTATGTATGCGATAGTCATCATAAGTAATCAATCATATAGTATTTCCTAAGATTATTGTTGAAGGTCCAAGCTTTTATCAACCCCACCAATATGTAAATTAACCCTTCAATGACATGGGCAGCAAGCCAGCCCAGAGCTTCACTGCCTGCATCACCATTCTCCACATTTAGAAGATGGATAATACCCTGGAAAATAAGGAAGAGGTGACGATATAAAAGGAAGAGAAGAAGAAACAGTAGCTGATTAGTAATTAAGAAAGGTAGGGATGAAGAGGCAGCCCTACCAGTGCCAGCCCCTCAGTATCTGCCTGATAGAATTAGTCAGTACTTCCAGATTTTTAGAATTCACCAATAGTGATGTGAGAAATGCAGGGCTGTGGTGAGGTTTACCTGTATTTATATAGTGTATTCCAATGCCTAGACATCTAGATTTCTTCTTCTTTCTTTAATATCTATATCTCTGCAGGATGTACATCTCCAGGAAACAGACAGGGGGGCTTCATCTTTCCTGGTGTTCCTGGATCTCTCGGCAGCTTTTGATACCGTTGACCACGGTATCCTACTGGGTCGTCTGGGGGTTCGAGGCACTGTCTTACACTCTTTCCTGATCATTCCCAGAGAGTCCAGACTGGGGAGATTATGTCCACTCCCTGGCCCCTACAATGGGGTGTTCCCCAAGGGTCTATTACAATGGTGCCCAAACTATGCCCCGTGGGCCCAATTTGGCTCACACATCTCATTAATCCAGCCTGGGCTGAGAATCTAGGTCCTCTCTGGACCACCCCCCATCCTCCCCCACCACCTGACATGAGTGGTGGCGGTGGCGATCATGCTTTTCCCCGCTGCTCCAAGCAGCCTCTGGCTCGGTCCCATCATGGCAGCAGTCTTTGGCAATGAGGATTGCTGCCTTGGGGAAATTTTCGGAGTTTTCCCTATTTCAAAATACAGTATGCGGCATTGGGAGAGCCCCTTGGTGCAGCATGCTAACATCGGCCTTGGCGTGTTTGGGTTTTGAGGGGTGAAATTTTTAATATTTGTATCAGTTTGTATTTTTGAATTTTATGCTGTAAGCTGCCCTGAGTAGGAAAGTTTTTTCCTAGAAGGGTGGGATATAAGTTTAATAAATAAATAAATGTGTTCTCAGCATGACTAATGTCTAAGACAAAGTTGATGATGGCTAAGACCAACTTGATGACGATAAGGAACATTCTCATTGACTGCCCATTTTATTTGGAAAGTGTCCAAAACATGTTATGAAACATTATACGATATCAATAAAACTGCAGTTCAAATATCTTTTGCTGCATGTGCTTCCTACAATATGTTTTAGTTATCTTTTCATACTGTGGATCATTCTGGCATCTTGTAAAGAACACTATTTACTGGCTAAGCTCTAAGCAGTGCAGTTTTTGTCAATACAGCCTGCTATGGGTCACCGCACACTCACCTTTGGTTCATTTTGTTAAGTGGATCATATAAAATCACTATCTACAGTTCCCCTTTCCAGAGAGTGATTATGGCAATCCAGTTCAACTCCTGAACTATCCTTTTAAATGATTCTCGAAGTCTTGGAAGTGTTCCCAAGTGAAACTGTGGTTATAAATACTGATTAAGTATTAAGTATGACCTTTTATAAGGGGAAATGTAAGGAAAGCTTGTTATCAACAGAGAATCTCATACAGAAAAATATTTTGTGGCTTTTTAAAACCTCTCTTGTTTATAGTTGACCCACGTTGCACCAATGTACAACTGAGAATATAATGTATTTCTTAAACATTGTATAAACTTTGAGAAAATGTCGTATTGATCTTTCCCTTTGGCTTACTCAAGACTTTAAACATGCAGCCTAATTGTGAAACCTAATTTTAACAAAAGGGTCTAGCACAGTGATGTTGAACCATTTAGAGACTGAGTGCCCAAACTGCTACCCCAAGCCCACTTATTTATCTCAAAATGCCAACACAGCAACGGGGGCGGGGAGGAAATAGTCCCATTGGGCTGCTGGGCATAAGGGCAGGGTGAACTCTGTGCTGGGGGAGAGAGGAAGCTCTCCCACTGGGCTCCTGAGCAGAGGGGTGGAGCAAATTCTGTGCTGGGGTGACTGCACGCGTGCCCATAGAGAGGGTTCCAAGTGCCATAGGTTCGCCACCACTGGTCTAGCATATACATATTTCCACGACTTTTAGAACTTTATACTTTTCTGGACCATCCAGAAAAACATGAAGACCCATGTAGGATCAGAAGTACCTTAATTTTGTGATTTTTAGTAGTTTAATAAAGGTTTCATCCACTCTTACTCTCCAGCTATATATAGTCACTAGATGGGGTTTTTTTTCCTAATTCGTTTCCTTTATCTAGACCAGGAGTCTTCAAACTTTGCTCTCCAAGTGTTCTTGGACTTGAATTAGTAGAAACCCAAGTCAGCACATCTGCTGATCAGGGCTTCTGGAAAATGAAGTCCAAGAATACCTGGAGATCAATGTTTGAGGACCCCTGATCTAGACACTATATTTCTGTTGATGTGACCAAGTAATGCATTTGCCTTTTTTGCCGTTTCATCACATTTTTTAGTCATGTTTAGTTATGGTCTCTTTTCCACATGAGCATTACCCACTATCTACCATCCTTTACTTGTACATCTGTTTTTTTGTTTAAACAAAATTCCTAGGAGGCTGAACTCCAGTCAGCATTCTATGTTCAGTTTGAAAAGAGTAATTATGCAACCCTAGTTAAAAGAAGTATTAATATTTTGCAACTTAAATATTCAACTACAGTAAAACCTCATATAACACTAAAACCTGGTTCCACAAGTCTTGGTGTTATATGATTTTTAGTGTTATCTGATGCATGTTAAAATCCTATGGGATCCATAGAGATACATTGTAACCACACAGGCTTTAGTGGTTGTTATCTGAAGCATCCCATAGGATCTTAATGTTATCTGATGCAATTCTTCCCCCCAGATTCCTTAATGTTATGCGATTTTAGTGTTATTCGATACTAATGTTATATGAGGTATTACTGTATGTTGATATCCTTGCCCCTACTTATATTGAAACCTGCTACAGGGTAGTGGGATTTCCTCTGTTTGTTTTAACCACTAATGGAAGTGTCAATTAGACATAAAATGAATTTTAGGGATACCTTTATGGGTGTGTAACATGTAAATGTAATGTATAACATGTAAATAAAAATATGGGCAGAAATGCTCATGAAGAAGAAATAATGGTTTCTTAAAAATATAAGTAGTCAATGGCAATCAGGCAAGATGCTAGCAGGCAAGCAGGGAAGTGCTAGAGACCTGTAGGTACAAAACAGTAAATGTGAGTGCTTCATGGATCAATTTATTTGGGGACCTGTTTTAGAATGAAATTACAAGCAATTCTCCACATGTATATAGTTTTAAAAAATTAATTATGTTTTTAGTGTTTTACAGAGAATGAGTTTTCAAACTGCATTTGCCACAATTTGCAGATATCTGAGGAGAGGGTATACACTTTGTGAATTGCTTTTCTTTAGGGGAAATCAAGCAGAAGACAAAAGAAATTGGCTCTAGATTAATATTTACATTAAGACAACTGAAGTCTGCTTTCCCAAGAACAAATGAATGACTTGCATTGTAGCCAGTGGCCCAATTCTTGTATTCTTATATTAAACATATTTTCTGTTGAGGGTAATTCGACGTCATAGCCTTGCTTTGTGCTTTTCTCTGTTTGTTTTCATTATTTGAAATAAATAGGTATGAGTTAATTAGATTTTTCCAATCTATTTGCTCAGTAGAAATATGTGCATTTCTGAAGACAGAAGTGAATGCTTGTTTATGGTAGTTCTGATTCCAAACACTTCTACTGAGATTATAAATGGTTAGAGCAGAACAAAGTCTTAAATGAAAATAGTATGTAGCTCATGTGGGTCGGCACAAGTAACCTATAAAATCACCATCTCGGGTGGTGATGGGGTGTGGGCGGTATGCCCGTGCCTTGCCACTGCTTAAGGAGCTGCACTGGTTGCCAGTGTGCCTCTGGGTGCAATTCAAGAAGCTGGTGATTATCTTTAAAGCCCTACAAGGTAGTGGGCCAGGGTACTTAAGAGACTGCATCACCCCAAGGACATCTGCCTGTCCCACTAGAGCAGACTGGAGGGCCTCCCTGATAGTTTTATCTTCTAGAGAAGCACGCCTCTCTAGCACAAGAAGGAGGGCCTTCTCTGTGTCCGCTCCGGCCCTGTGGAACCTCCTGCCAACCGAACTTCACTTCCAGGCAGAGCTTTTATCCTTTTGCAACAGTCTTAATACCTGGCTGGCACAAATTATTATTATTATTATTATTATTATTATTATTATTATTATTATTATTATTATTATTATTATTATTATTATTATTATTATTATTATTATTATTATTATTATTATTATTATTATTATTATTATTATTATTAAATTCGATTTATATGCTACTCTCCTTGCTGAAGCAACTCAGAGCGGCTAACAATGTTACAATATAAAATATACATGAAAAACACAATATAAATATAACAAATACAATACAATCAATGTGGTCAACAAATCCTTCATAAAAAATAAGAATAAAAATACAGTACAGTCAAAGAAATGCAAAACAATCAAGGATATACAGCACAAAACAATGGGGAAACTCCTTATCCCTTGTACATATTTCAATTAGAAACAAATATGCATTTATCCGGGGAGTGGCTGGCCGCAGTACAGCTGTGGTGGTAGTAGCGGCCCTGGCGTCTTTGGTCAGCCAGCCCGTCCGCCCAGCTGGTCCTCATTCTCCCCGCCCGCCCGGCTGGAGAGAATATCCAGGTTTGGTCTCGCAGCGGCGGCGGCAGGCGAGTCTTTATGTAGCCGTCCACCCGGAGCACCCAGCTGGTCCTCATTCTCCCTGCCCGACTGGCTGGGGAGAGCGTCCAGGGATGGTCTCGACGTGGCGGCGGCAGGTGAGTCTTTTTGTAGCCATCCACCCGGAGCACCCAGCTGGTCCTCATTCTTCCCGCCCAACCGGCTGGGGAGAGCGTCTGGGGATGGTCTTGCGGCTGCGGCAGGCGGGTCTTTTTGTAGCCATCCACCCGGAGCACCCAGCTGGTCCTCATTCTCCCCGCCCGACCAGCTAGGGAGAGCGTCCAGGGATGGTCTCATGGTGGTGGCGGCAGGCGACTCTTTTTGTAGCTGTCGACCCGGAGCATTCAGCTGGTCCTCATTCTCCCCACCCGACCGGCTGGGGCGAGCGTCCGTGGATTTTTTATGTTTTTGTAAGTTTTTGTTGTTGTTAGCCACCTGGAGTCGCCTTGGCGAAGGGGTGGTGGTAGAAATGCAAGTAATAAATACGTAAATCTAATTTAATTCTCATTCATCAAACATTTAAAGGAACTAACAAAGTGCAGCTTTATGATCAGAAGTACAGGACTATATGCAGGGGCCATTATGGGCTTGGATCAAAAATTTTACTCTAAATTTTAACAGCAATATAACATTTGATTCTGGGTTACCATGTAGGACTACCCAAGTATGCCACTGGTTGCCATTTTTAATGTATGTGTGGGCTTCAACTGCCTAACTCGTTTCTTGTCTCAGATCACCAGGAACTTCTAAAGGGAACAAAAGAGTTCAGGCAAAGGATAAAATTGTAGTTGTTGTTGTTGTTGTTGTTGTTGTTGTTGTTGTTGTTGTTGTTGTTGTTGTTGTTGTTGTTGTTGTTGTTGTTGTTGTTGTTGTTGTTGTTGTTGTTGTTGTTGTTGTTGTTGTTGTTGTTGTTGTTGTTGTTGTTGTTGTTGTTGTTGTTGTTGTTGTTGTTGTTGTTGTTGTTGTTGTTGTTGTTGTTGTTGTTGTTGTTGTTGTTGTTGTTGTTGTTGTTGTTGTTGTTGTTGTTGTTGTTGTTGTTGTTGTTGTTGTTGTTGTTGTTGTTGTTGTTGTTGTTGTTGTTGTTGTTGTTGTTGTTGTTGTTGTTGTTGTTGTTGTTGTTGTTGTTGTTGTTGTTGTTGTTGTTGTTGTTGTTGTTGTTGTTGTTGTTGTTGTTGTTGTTGTTGTTGTTGTTGTTGTTGTTGTTGTTGTTGTTGTTGTTGTTGTTGTTTAGAACTGGATTTTTACCACTTTTCTCTCACCAAATATAATCTGACAGCATTTGAACAGGAAACAGAAGGATTTATTTACAACACTGTAATAAAGTATATGTAGCTGTTTGACTTACACAATTTTTTTTGTTATACAGGTCTCCCGTGTATCCACAGGGTTACATTCTGAGATGTTCTGCAGATACTTGAAACCATGGATAACAGCAAACTCTAAATTTAACAGATGCAATTTATTCATATAAGTGGGGGAGGTGTTTCAAATTTCTCCATCATTCTACATGTGAGCTTCAAAAATGTCTGTCTCTAAACATTACATTTCTGATGATGACCTCTAGTTGTTAGCTCTCATAATGCAACATAGAAATACGTAAATTTTGTGTTTCGGGATTTTTTATTTAATATGTTTAGACCTATAGATAACTAATACTGTACCATGGATACTGAACACATAGATATGGTGGGTGACCTGTACTTGTATCTTATTTACCTTTCCCTGAACTTTATACCAACTTCTTTGTGATAAAATTGGTGTTGTCAACATTCAGGTTACTCCCTTGTTATTTTAAATTTGGCATCCCTTTGTTTTTCCTGCTGGCAACACAGGCAAATACTGCTGGCACCCTGGGGCAGGAAAAAAATGTATGCAGTAAAACCCCTGCATATGACTGCCCTGGGTTATGTTTGCTACAGCTTACAACCTCACATTTAATTTTAAAAAATACCCAGGTTATGACTGATTTCTGGGACACAATCGTTCCCCACTCCCATTTTGTCCTCCATTTTGTCCTGCCATTTTGTTCTGCAAAGATTTCTGGGAAGTGTAGTCCTGAACAACAAAATGGCCAACACCACCATTTTAGGACATAAGATGGCTGCTTTACACCCCACTCAAACTCAGAATGCAGTGTTTACTTCTCCAAAGGTCCCATTTTCGTCATCAGATAAGGTCCCCAAACGACATGGAAAAGGTAGGGAGATTGCTCTGTTGGTTTTGTGGAAGTGGGGAAACTATCACATTTGACATTTTTTTGTACTGTTTGTGATTTTGTATTTTTTAAATATTGGGTTTTTAAAATTTTTCAATGCATCCCGGAGACTTCCGGTAAAGATGGCAGAGTAAGAGGATGCGTTAGAGAGAGCTTGAGGGGACGGTGAAAAAAAAAGGTGTGACTAATAAGTTTAAAGTGAATAGAAAGAGTAGCATGTGAGGACAGAGGGAGATTAGGATTGGGAGTATAAAGCTTAAAAACGGAAAGTAAAGTAAAGCAGAATAAACAGAGAGAGAAGGAGAGAGTGGTGCTCCTTATGCGAGAAGGAAGCAAGGGGTCGGAGAAAACTGAGGCAAATTAAAGTAAAGAAAAGTAAAAGGGATGCAAGAAGCAGAGTTGCTAGAGGTAGTAGAGGTGAATAGAGGTGTGTAAACAACAGAAGAGAGGGAACAGACCGGAGTTCGGAGACCGTCCATGGAGGTGGGCTTTGCAGCAAAGTAACTAAAAGCTTGGACTCTGACTGTTTGTGGCACAGTCCTAGGCTCCCTTTGGTTTACCGGCCGTCGCGAGTCCTCACAAAGGGGAGGGTCTCAGACGCGATGAGACAAGGAGGGGAGCTGTGGGCAACGCGAGGACCTTGGACCAGGGAAGAGCTTAGGAGGGCTCCCCTGGGGTATCTTCAAGGAACGAAAGAGATTGGAGTATTTGTAATTGCAGAGACTGAAGTCAGATGCTTAAGAAATTCACTTGCGAGCTGGATGAGTCCATAGACTTTAGACCTCAGGCTTGAGCAACGAGGACCTCTGATGAAAATAGAGCGCAAGCCCCTCTTGAGTCCTGCCTGAGTACTGCTTGGGCTCTGTTTGAACTTTGCAGAAGGAATAAGAAAATAATAAAGACAATCCTATGCAAATTGGAACTGTTGGAAACCACCATTTGACACTCACAGAACCAGGAATTCAAAACCCTGCAGGTGGTTTGGTTCATCATTAATATCACAGTATTAAAGTGAACTCTTTACTGCCAGTGGTCTTGTCCTTTAATTAAAATCTGTGTTTGCTGGCTGGCGATCAGGGGCAGATAATGGACATAATTGGTTAAAAAGAAGAATTATATATTTGAAAAAACCAAAATATCTTAACAGATTTGTTAAGGTTCTCTAGATCAGCTGGCAGTCTCTAGAGAACCAATCACATCTCTGTATTTCCCCCTTCCCTGTTTTGTTCAATCCAGGAAGTAAAGCAAAAACAGCGTGCTCAGTCCAACATTGCAGCTCAAGAAGATTAGGTAAACAGAGCTGGGATGGATTCTCTGTGGCCAAGCAGGTAGTGGGGTGGCTGTGGGGAGTCCCCAAACTGCTGAGGGTGGGAGTAGGGAAGGAGGGAAGTGACAGGGAGAGCAGCTTTGGCCTCCTTTACTTCTCTATAGAACCAATCACATTTCTCTCTTTCCCCCCTTCCCTGCAGTTTTAAAAAAAAGCCTCCACGATCAGCTGGCAGTCGGAGAAGGGAAGCAGAGCGAAGCCTGCAGTAGCATCAGGGGAAAGGCAGGTGGGCGCTGGGGAAGGGGTTGGATTGGGTAGATGTTCTACCCAACCCAATCCACCCCCCCCACACACACACACGATTGTACCAGATAACGCTAAAAATCGTGTTATTCGATACAAGATTTTTCCAAAAATCTTGCAACGTTATACGGTTTTAACGCTATCCGGTACAATCATTAACCAGGGTATTACTGTACTTTGGAAAATTCTGTTAGACAGAACAAATATTATTATTAAGAATTTCCCAGAAAAAAATCAGACCATCTAAGACCAAGAGTTTGAAATGGTTGCAGGAACTAAAACTGGAAAGGGCTGTACAAGAAGAGGATATCATAACACTATTTAGAATAGGAAAAATATCACAAGGGAGTGCTCCTAGACATATAGTGTTAAAATTCTCTAATCTTGAGGTTAAAATACGGGTCATGGGATACATACGAAGATTGGGTAATGATGCACTAAATTATGAAGGTAATAGATTAGATGTGTTCCATGATATCCCCCAGGAGGAAAGGACTTGGAGAAAAAAATTAAAACCCTTAACTGGATTTCTGTTAAGCAAAGGAGTAAAATATAACTGGATTCCACCCCAAAAACTGAGGTTTTTCTATTTAGGGAAAATTTCAGTTATTAGTAAACAAATTGATGTATTAGATATCCTGGAATCAAGTGGTTTGATAAAGGAGGGATCAGAGGAATAGAATAAACTAAAAGAAGAATTGATAGGCTCAGGGGGGCAAAGCCCTAAGTAACAATTAAGGATATTAAGAAGTATCCAGTTCTTGCTCCATTCTATTTTTGCTCACTGTAATTAAGGGCTAAAGTGTTTATTATAATAATATTGCCAATCTCATTTTGCATCCCAGCTTTTCCCTTCATTTTATACCAACTTGGTATAGAGGGAAAACCGTCATTGTGAAGTCCAGACCCCCTACACTCCATATATGAGGTAACCTTCAAAGAAGTTTAGAAGGCAGGGGGATATAAGTTTGAATTTTTGTTGTCACTGGTGTGTTAGTCATTTTGTTGTCATTGGGTTTTGTTGTGGTTAAGAATTGGTGTTGTAGTTTTTAAGTTAACTTCTTGGGTATGGAAAAGGTCTGGTCGAAGGTGGTTGAGAGCACCTATCGTAACTTGGTTCAAAAATGTCAAAAACAATAAAAATTGTAACCTGGAATGTGAAGGGTACTGCTTCCCAGATCAAGAGAAAACACATAGAACAGAATCTTAAGAAAAGAGAACGCAGACATCATTTTTCTTCAAGAAATGCACCAGAAAACAGATCATCATAATAATTTATTTTTAAAAGATATAGATATATATGAGAAAGCGTTTGGCACCTGCAAATCAAGGGGGGTGACGATCCTCATATCAAAAAAGGCTAGTTTCTCAGTAGATAAATGTGTAAAAGATGAACAAGGAAGATTTAATTCTAAAGGGGAAACTGGGGGAAGAAGAATGTACACTGGTGAACATGTATGTACCAAATTCAGCTCAAGAAGTGTTCCTGGAAAAAATGAAAAATATAATACAGAATGAGTCTAGCAAAAATGTGATAATAGCTGGAGATATGAATCTTATAAGAGCAGACATTGATACTTCAAATATAACAAGAAGAGGTAGAGAGCAGAAGAAATTGGCCCTAGATCAATGGTTGGAGACCTTAGGTATGAATGATTCATGGAGAACATTAAAAGGTAGTGAACAATTATATATCTTTTATTCACAATCTCACAAATCCTACTCAAGGTTAGATTATATATTTGTGTCCAATAGTTTAGCAAATTGTTTAGAAGATGCATCCAGTGGAATTGTTAAGGTTTCTGATCATTCGATGTTCATAGTAGAAATGAAGTTTAAATTAGACCATAAACAACAAAGGGTCTGGAGGCTTGATGAGAGATTAATCAAGAATGAAAAGATAAAAGAAAGGTTGAAGAAAAAATGGATAGAAAATTGGGACATCAATGACACAGGTGAGGTTAGCTTCCATATTTTATGGGATGCTATGAAGGCAACTTTTAGAGGAGATTGCATCAAGGAATCAACAATAGAAACATGAGAAAGAATCAAGAGGACTTAGAGAATAAGATAAAACAACTGGAAAGGGAACATGCGAGGACGTTAAGAAATGATCTACTCCAGAAACTGCAGATTTTGAGGAAGGAGTTCTTAGGGCAGGAGATGGAAAAAGTCAGAAAAGATTTAATATTTTTGGGAAGAGATAACTTTGAGTTCAATAATAAAAACACCAAGAGATTAGCTAAAGCAGCCAGGGAGAAGAAAATAAAAAGAGAAATAAAGGCCTTAGTGGACAAAGATGGGGAAAGATGCAATAAAACAGAGGAAAAACTAAAGATAGTGGAGGATGTTTACAAGGATTTATATAGTTGCAAACAAATTGATTCAACAGAGTTAAAGGAATATTTGATTAGACATTTAAAAACAAGAATAAAAGAAACACACAAAAATTTAATGGAAGAAAATATTGAAGAAAAAGACATAGAGGCTGTTATTATGAAATTGAAATTGGGGAAAACACCAGGGGAGGATGGTTTCACAAACGAGTTTTACAGAGGATTTAAGGATCTGATTATCCCAAAATTAAAAAGACTATATAACCATATTTTACAGGGTGGTGAATTTCCAGACTCCTGGACCTATTCGATTATTGTGTTATTACTTAAACGCAACAAAAATGAAGAGAAGATGGAATCATATAGACCAATTGCCCTTTTAAATCAGGAAGCCAAGATTTTTTCTTCAATCTTGGTTAACAGAATGAATAAATTTATACACCATTACCTCCACGAAGACCAAGCAAGATTCGTGAAGGGCAGACACATGGAAAAATTAATCACTAGAGTATTGAATATTCTGAAGTCAATTAAACAAAACAAAGAAAAAACATGTTTTTTGTCTTTGGATATCAACAAAGCTTTTGATTCCATCCAGTGGCAAACAATCAAAGAAATAATAAAAATCATGGGATTTGGAGAAAAATTCATACACATTATAAATCAATTATACAATCGGGCCCAAACAAGGATAAAAATAAATCAAAATTTTACAAAAAATGTTAAGATCCAAGCAGGCACTAGACAGGGATGCCCACTGTCCCCTGTCTTGTTTATTTTTGCAATGGAGGTTCAAGCGAATGTAATTAGAAATAATGTTAGGATTGAAAGGGTAGACAACAAGAAGATTAATATGTATGCTGACGATACCCTCCTGGTGCTAAAAGATCCCAGAAATGCTATAGGTATGGTTAAAGAGCATTTACATAGCTTTGAAAAGATTTCAGGTTTAAAAATTAATTGGGGGAAAACAGAAATAATAGTATGTAACCACACTAAAAGGGAAAAGGAAAAGATAAAGAAATTATATAATTTACAAATTAAGGATAGATTAAAATATTTAGGGATCTACATAGTGGATGATTTTAAACAAATTCAAAAGATAAATTTTGAAAAAGTCAAGAATGAGGTTAAACTGATCATAACAAAGTTGAAGAAATTAAATCTATCATGGTTTGGAAGGGTAAACATCAGCAAAATGAAAATTGTACCTAAAATAAATTTTATATTAGGGAACCTCCCAATTAAGATAAACGAAACAGAGCTGAAGGAATGGCAAAAATTAGTAGACAGGTTTTGTAATGAAGAAAAAAAAAACCAGGATAGTGAAATCATTATGGTATCAACATCAGAAAGAGGGTGGCTTGGGTATCCGAAATATACTTAATTATTATAAGTCCTTTCAATTGAAACGTATAGTAAATTTGTTAACACAGGATCATGTAAAAACAGAAGAGAGAGACAGGTTAGAATACAATAGATATAAAGGAAGCCTGTTTTTAACAAATCAAGAGAAAAAAGTTAAGATTAATAGTAAAACTTTAAAAGATCTATACTTATTTTGGAAAGGAATGAAAAATACTATGTCACCAGGAGACTCTCCAGTTTTAGAATTTACAGATTACCGGATTTTCCATTAACTTTAAACAATGAAAAGAAAAGAAAATTAATCCAGGAGAAGGTAATGCTTTTAAGCCAGTGGATTGCATCTTGAAGGGAACAGCAAAGAAGAAAAATGATATATACTAGTTTAAGTCTGAATTGGTTTCAGGAAAAACAAATGGAAGAATGGGATAGGAAACAGAGATTAAAAAAATCATATAGGGAGAGAAATAACACCTTTTGAGGAGATTATATACAACTAAGGAAGGGGTTAACTCTGGAAAAAGGACTAGTTGGCAAAATGTATAAGATAATTAATAAAAAAGAGTTACCCTAAAAAACACTAAAAGAATCATGGGGGAAGGACTTAGGTATTGTAATCTGTGATAAAGAATGGAAACTGAAATGGAACCAAAGATTAATGAAGGTACTTTCTATAAAAGAGAAAGAACACAATTGTAAAGTATTATGGAAATGATATACCACCCCAATAAGTTTATGGCAAATGGGCAAGGTTGAAACAAATCTATATTGGAGGTGTGCCAAAGAACCTGGTACGTACATTCATATGTGGTGGTCATGTGAATTCGCAAATAAATTTTGGAAAATGATAGAAAAACAGCTGGGAAAGATTGTGTCGTTAGAGTTTAAGTTATCCACCAAAGCTGTGTTATTGGGGGAAACAGAGGAAGTGAAGATAAGCGAAAATAAGAAAGAGTTAATGATCACTTTACTATCTGTGGCGAGACAATTAATTGCTTGCGAATGGAAAAACAAGTTTATTATTGATAAAGGAAAATGGTATAATATGGCATGACATTTAGCACTCAATGACAAATTAACAAATGAAACAAAGATTAGAAGAGGTTTAAATATTAAGAATGTATTTTGGAAAATCTGGGAACCATTTGTTATATTTGGTATGACTAGTAATGATGGTATTAAACCAAGTCAAGAAATGTTGAAGTTTTCGCAGAAATGAGATACTAACATCTATAAGCTATTCAACCTATCTGGGATCATATGTACAACACGAGCTGGAATGATTTATGTGCTTTGCTTATAAATTAGTGTGTGTGCATGTGTACGTGAATGGGTGTGTGGATTCGCATATGTCAATATATGAACAATTTGGTTTCTGTTCACTGTTTTTTTATATTATTGTTTTACATGTTTGTCGTAATATACATGTGATAATAAATAAAAATATAATTGCAAAAAAAATTCAATGCATCCCTATGGGAAATCATGATCCAGTTTATGATCATTTCAGGTTATGACAGAGGCTGTTGGAATGGACCACTGTTGTAACCCAAGGTTTTGCTGTACTTTGATCAAGTTGTAACCAGTGAAGACAATGAGGCCAAAAATGAAACTGTCAAAATGAAGACACCAGTGATGGGATGTAACAGGTTCTTACAAGTTCGCCAGAACCGGTAGTAACTTTTCCCAGTGTCCCGGAGAACCGGTAGCAGCTTTTTTTTTTTTTTTTTTTTTTTTGGGGGGGGGTACCACCGTCAGGGCTTACCTTTTCACTGGTTCCCCCACTGCACATGCACGCCAAGGTGTGCATTTGTGTGTGAGGGTTGTGTGTGTGCGCTTACTTTTATTTTATTATTTTTTTATTATTTTGTATTTATTTATTTATTCTTTGGCCCTGCCCATGACATCATGACATCATGA
Organism: Furcifer pardalis; assembly: GCA_030440675.1. Taxonomy (NCBI): domain Eukaryota; kingdom Metazoa; phylum Chordata; class Lepidosauria; order Squamata; family Chamaeleonidae; genus Furcifer; species Furcifer pardalis. The sequence goes on from CP126892.1 coordinate 68,753,848, forward strand.
CATTAGCTCCGCCCACACTGTGATGACATAACGGTGAGGTAGTAAAATTTTTGACATCCCACCACTGGAAGACACCCTTTGGTGAGTTCATTCTGCAGTAGCCTTCTCCTGATCTAGTGTGAAAAAGATTAGCTAGCAACACAAGGCTGTCATTACCAGGTGCACCCAATTGTGGTTCAAGAATACCACAATCTTCGAGGAGGTGCTTTATGTTAGTTTATAAGATGTGATCAAAATTTTCTGGAAAATACAATATTGCTAGGAATTGAAGGGTATAAAAAGAAAGACTCGTGTAACACGAGATTCTGTTGGTTAGCAAGTGAAAGGACATTTTAGGCTAATATAGTCACCACAATGGTGACTCTTTGGAGTTTTTTATTTATTTATTAAATAATCATATAGTGACAAGATAGGTGGAATAGGCACCAAATCTTTGCTAATATCAAGGGAAACAACCCCCTTAATGGGGATTCAGCATATGTTGAGCTACTTCGATTTGAATTGCAACACTGATAAAGAAATTAACTTAAAAGTGTTGTGAGGATAATCAGTTATGATTCTGGGTCAAGGGAAGGAGGGAAGTCATGTAATATATTTCAAAATTGGGCATGTGACAGAACAACCTTTCTTTGGGAATAAAGATCAGGAATGAGACAAATAATTACTGTAGTTCCTAGTGTCACTTCTGACAGTGAAAATAATTACTATTTTGTGTTGACAGATGGAAATGAAAGACTAATGTTTGTGGACAAAATATAGTACAGTACATTAAGTGTTTTAATACATTGTGTTTTGACTCATATGTTTAGGATCTTTGTCACCTTGCTTATTGCATTCAATACCTGATATAATCAAAGAATGTCCTTTTAAAAGGGAAAAATATCCATTGATTTTATGTTTTCTCTCAGTTAATCTCAGGTGAAACTAAGCCATATTTGTCATGTCTGTTCAAAAACATGACACACTGGCCAGATTGCTATTAATTACATTCACAAGTTTAACTTAATAGTTTAACTTCTGGAGGTAAATTACATCAAGATAAATATTACCCCATTTTCATTACATCCACATTATAGATTTTAACCACTGAGTTCAATAGGGCTTACTCATAGACACCATAGGTAATATCATTACAGAAAGTTTTAGAGGACTTTAGTTACACTAAAAGTTATTTCCACAATTCAGTGACGTATCCGAGGTATAGAATGTGCCCCCTTTTAAATTATTTAAATACAAAAAAGTATGGGGGAGTATTTTGATTCTAGGGGATTGTAAAATCTCAGATCACAAAACTTTCCGGGGGGGGGGGGAGGAAAGCAAATATGTTAAGCCACATGCATATTTTTCAATAATGAACAAAAACACTCACTTATTTTTAAACATTGACATAAGAATGGTTTAGTAGCTGGGCACATGGATCCAGAATGTCTTGCAGGTGAAAAAAAGAAGAGGTTTGACAGATCTGTTCATGCTTAGGTGTCATAACTAAACGGGATCTCAATATTTGCTGGTAATATGCTGTTAAGTACTGTACTAGTTTCCAGGAGACAAGAAGAGGAGAAGACTATTTCCTTGACCAATTGGGAGTATCCTGGAGACATCTCATTAGCTATAAGAACAAGCAGATTGCTGAATTGAATGACCCATTGATGGTCTGATCCAATTAGGCTCTTCTTCTTCCACTTACTATGTAAAATAGTGTATTAGTAAGAGCCATGCATTCCGGACATTTTACTAATCTGGGCTATTTGCTGCCATAAATAAACAGTGTGTTAATTTTCAATTCCAGACTTCTTTCAGCTCGAATGCATTTTGATAACACTGTCAAGTCTCTGATTTAACAAGCCTATCAAATCTCATTAAAATGCTTGTTGTGCCCAGTTTATATGCCAATAATGTGTCTATAGATCATATCTGAAATGCCCCATTAACTGTGTTTCTGATTGTGTAGGGCATATGCACTATAGTTAAGCTATGCTTATTTCCCACCCTACAATTCTCTTTTAATGAGTGGTAAGAAGACAGTTCTATCAATCTGAATTTGATAACTTTAGTTATCTAAAAAGATTTATTGAATTCCAATGGATGGAAGATAAAATAAAAAGTAAGAGGTGGTTATTACAATCAAGGGAAAAGGAGACAGGCATCTGTACACAGGTGTAACTGACATGGGTCGGATTGTGACATTTTAATCTAGCTTTGTGTCTGTTCCTAGTAGCATCCTTTTAAACAGAAATGTAGGAGATAATATTTCTTCTGCTCTGCTTGTAAATAGCGGGAAAGGGTTTAATTGTTTCATCTTCTGTGTACCAGACTATTAAATATAAAAGAAGCCCTAGTCAAAATACTGGCAAGCTATTGATAAAAGAAGTGTTCTAATAGAACATAGGAATGTATTTTGATAACTTGTGATACAATAATTACAGTAAAACCTCACATAAAGAGCGCCTCGCTTAGAGACTAACTCACTTAAAGAGCAGAATTTTCTCTGAATGGCTGCCTCACTTAACAACTAAAAACAACCAAAAACTTGCTTAATAGCTAAATCAAGGTTCTCAACCCCCCCCCATTCACAATTGAATGGTGTTTCACTTAAAGAGCAAATTCACTTAAAGAGCAATCCCATGGAACGCATTATGCTCTTTAAGTAAGGTACCACTGTACAGTGGAGGATTTTGGAATAGAAGATATGAATATGAACAATCTTGTTTGGAGGAAAACAAAGAAGATGAATCATGGGGTATTTATTTATTTTATTTATTTATTGAATTTCTATTCCGCCCTACTAGCAAGAGCAACTCAGGGCGGATTACAAACAAATCATACATAAGCATGCAAAATCACAAATTCCAAGGAACAATTTAAAATCTAAAAACAGTTTAAAACAGCATCTCATTCCTCTCCCGTCTTCGCAGGGATCTGAAGTCAGGTGCTGTTCCCCACTGAACTACCATATATGCCGGTGTACAAGACGACTGGGCGTATAAGACGACCCCCCAACATTTCCACTCAAAATATAGAGTTTGTTATATACTCGCTGTATAAGACCACCCCCTCTTCCGCACACCTTCCACACACCAAATAAAATGTAAAAGAACACCAGATTTGATCTCAACATGTTAATTTATATTCAAATGCTTATGACATGCAGAAAAACTGTCACATGGCTGTATGTTATCAAACATGTACAGTAAACATAAAACAGTGCAAGTGCAAAGTGGTACTTATTTATCTACCATATATACATGAATATAAGCCGACCCAAATATAACCCAAGGTACCTAATTTTGACCTTGAAATCCAGGAAAATAGATTGACCTGAGTATAAGCCAAGAGTGGAAAATGTAGCAACTGCTAGTGAGATTCAGTAATTGAAATACGGTAATATTAATTATTTTATTGATTTTTTTCGAACTGTACTTGCACCACCCACCAGTGGTGGCGCTGCAGGTAAAGTGGGTGGGCAGGTCAATTGCACTGAGGCAGGAAGTGTTGCTCTAGCCTAGCCTCTTGCTTCCCCTGCAAGGAAGAAGCATGGCTTTTTCCTCCATTTTGGGCAGAGCAGAGATAAGGGCAGAAGGTACCAGTAAATGAAAACCTTTATTTTCCCCCATTAGTTTGAAAGGGAGACACAATTGTAATGTAGAGCTTCTTTCTTCATCTGGATGGTATGTAGAATGAGGTGGGCAAGCATCAGGAGGCCACTATAGGCAGCTATGTCGATCCCAACTGAAGTGCACCCGGTCTATAAGACGACCCCCCCCACACACACTTGGAGGCATGTTTTTCAGGGTGAAAAAGTCATCTTATACACCAGCAAATACGGTACTTCAAAAGAGTTAAAGAGCCCTGGTGGCGCAGTGGTTAAAACTGCTGTACTGTAGCCAAAATGTAAGTTCAATCCTGACCAGAATATGAAGATATAAGATATATACCAGGAGTATGAAGATATAAGGAGTTAAATCTTTCAGCTAGAGGTCAAGGTTTAAGATCACACTTGGGGACTCTAACTGACTATGTGGCTGTATCCTCAAGTAGAATTTCCTGCTCTGTTCTCCATCTTCCTAACACCGACATATCATAAATATTACTATACTTGAGGGAGGCCAAATCTATATTTGTATGATTGTACCTGGCATACCAGCATACCCTAGCCAAAGTTATTCAAATTATATAGATCATATTTCCAGAGATGAATCACTGAAGAGGAAAAAGACAACTATGAACTGGTTTTGAAAAGTAAAACTTCATTCCAAATTATGGCTTGTAATGTTGTTTTTTAAAAAGCAGCTGGATGTTCAAGGCTTCAAAGATGATAAATAATTATAGATAGCTTTATCTTTAGAGATTTATAGGGGAGAAAATGATTTGCCACATCACTCAGTGCTAGCAAGTTAAATTTTACCTATTTAAAACTATTTTTACACTTTAAAATACCAAGCTGATCAATAATCCCCTAATGTACCATGAAAAGCATAATTTTAGGAGTAGTGAGTGAATTTAACCTATTACAGTACAAAGGAACACTTTTAAGCTAACATTTTGTTACTTAATGTAGCAATTTGCAGTAGAGTAGGTCCAATGAAACTTTGGAGATCTACTGCTCCTTTGATTTAATTGAGCCTACTCTAACGGTCTCTTACTTTAGTATAATAAATAGCAACTAGAGAATACCTATTTGCCTCAACCTATGGAGCAGTTGACTCAAAAATCTTCACTGATTCAATTCAGCCACTCTAGTACAATTTACTACCCTAAGAAACAGGATTTCAGTAATTTATGTCATGTTAAAATAATGTCAATAGAAGCATTGCTGCTCAAAAGCAGTGTGGTACAGTTAATTACCGGTACTTGAAATCCAATGATCTTTCATTTTCAGAATTGGATGAACATCAATCCCAGGCAAATCACCCATTAATGGTATTCTGATGTGGCCTGAATTAGTGTTCAGTTTACCTGTCACCATCCTGCCAATCACTGTGTTTGTTGATTGATGGAGTAGCCCCACTATCAGACCTAGGTTTCAAAATATATTTTTTTTATGTTTAAGTTGACATCAAAGAGCATGAAATCTGGGGTGGGTGGGTTTGAGGGAGTGATAATGCATATATTCCTGTGCATGCGTGATGGGTCGTCTAGCCCCAGCCCACAAGTGAGAGAGAGGAAAGGGAAGGGGCTCCTCAATCTCAAGTGCATCATAATGCTGACACAGCAGAGTGAGATGAGGCTTCTTGATGAGCAACAGCTACCGTGTTTCCCCGAAAATAAGACACTGTCTTATATTTTAAAAAACTCCAAAATATGTAGAAGGTCCTATTTTCAGGGGATGTCTTATTTTTCCATGACGAAGAATACAGTACACATTTATTGCTGATACAGCGGATTGCCAGGGCAAGATTTAGGTGAGTGCCTTATTTTCAGGGGAGGGGCTTATATTTCCGAGGTGGGGAAAAATAGGGGGTGCCTTACTATACAAGGAGGTCCTATTTTGGGGGAAACAGGGTAGAAGAGGCTGGGCTCCACAGTTAAGGGAGAAGGAGAGCCTGGGAGGTGGTTGTTGCTACTGGCTGGATTGAAGGGGATTGTATGGGAAAATGTGGAAGGAGGCTGGGACCCCATCTTCTCTGTGACAGTAGAGACAAAGGAAGAAAAATCACCAGACTCCTCCTTTTCATCCAGATTGTCTGCCTAAGGCAATCAGCAAAAACTGTGAACTCAAGCCTCACTTTGGGCGATGAAAGCATCCACCCATGGTTCTTCTTTTTGTCTAGGCTAGATGTGAGACTGCCAAAATGAAGGCACCTTTTGGTGAATTCATTCTGCAGTTTCTTTTTGCCTGGCTTAGTGTGAGAAAGATTAGCTGGCAACACAAAATTGCCGTTACCAGGGTACACCTGATTGTGGTTCAAAAATACTGCAATCTTCAAGGAGGCTCTTTCTGTGTACTCCACAGTCATGGTACTGAAGAGGCAAGTACCTGTAATGAGAGGAGTACCAGGAGAGAGGCTGGGAAGGAAAGAACTACAAATCTTGGTTCTTTCCACACATATATACAGGTCCTCCCTACAAGAGAGATGGTGAAGCATGAAGTTTACACTACCTCTCCCCTAGGACAGTGATGACTAACCTTGGCACTCCAGCTGTTCTGGAACTTCAATTCCCAGAAGCCTTGATCAGCAGAAGTTCTGGGAATTGAAGTCCAAGAACAGCTGGAGTGCCAAGGTTAGTCACCAGGGCCCTAGGACATGGACTTGTGGGTTCAAGTGAGGTTAATTGGGATCTCAAACTGGCAGAAGATGCCCTGTAGCTCAGCCTTCTTAGAGAGTGGGGAAAAGGCTGTGGGGGAAGCCACTGTGCCTTTAATAAAAACTGTTTCAGTTCATGAAGTTTATCTCAGGGGAGGCGACTGCTGTCAGCCCCCTGCTGGGGGCTGTCAGTGTGCATAGTGAGTTATAGATACCTTCTTCTTCTTTGAGTGCGGTATCCAATTCTGAATATTGGCTATCCTCATTGTGATTGGCCATTAGGATTGTCTTGGGATCAATATAATGTTGTGGCCTTCCATTTACTTTCTGCATTGCAGCATGACACCCACACCAGTAATCCAGCTCTATGAGTCACTTTCTGGTCCTGAGCCCTTTTGGCATGCAAAGTCCTCATTAACCCCAGGCCAGTATTGATGAAGCTGCTGCCCTCCATCAAGATGAATTCAAGTGGGATTTAATCCACTTGGGAATCATCACCCTTCCCTGTGGACTTTCCCACCCAAGGCCATTAGTCCTCAGGATGGTCAGGTTAGTTATCTACCACCTGATGATCAGTGTTGAGTCACTGGCAGTAAGTTCTACTCTATTACCATAGTAAGATAACCTGGCCAGATTTTTGTTATAGACACCTACCTAATTTAAATATACTGTACTGTACTTCAAACCATTGATAAACAGGAATATTTACATATATTGTGAGGTCTCAGATTCTTCTAACAGAAACAAAACTGCCTTGTGACTAGGACAGTAGTGGTGAACCTATGACACACGTGCCAGAGGTGGCATTTGAAGCCTTCTTTTTAGGTACCCGTGCAGTCAGCCCAGAACAGAGTTTGTCCCACCCCTCTGCCTAGCAGCCCAATGGGAGTGCTTCCTCCCTTCCCCAGCACAGAGTTCATCCCACCCCTCTGCCTAGCAGCCCATTGGGAGCACTTCCTCCCTCCCCTGTTGCTGTGTTGGCACTTTATGATAAATAAGTTGGTTTTAGGTTGCAGTTTGGGCACTCGGTCTCTAAAAGGTTAGCCATCACTGGACTAGGAGAATAGAACCACAGAAAAAAAAATGATACATTGGGGGGGCATACCCGATTAGCAAAATACAATTTGCCAAACTGCAGTCTTTGAAAGAGGCTGCAGAAAATGAACTACATATTTCTTCTACTGCATTTTCCTAGCTACATAGTGCACTTTTTCTTTAAGCTTTTTTCTTTTTAACCATTTGACAGAAACAGAGATAACATCAACTAGCTGAGAACTCAATTAGAACCAATAGTGTCCTATTAACTATAGAAATGATGAAACGTAAGGAAGTATAAGTAAAGTTAGGAATGCAGTGCCAGACGTTGAACTGAGGGAAAGGGGCTTCTGTTCAGTTCAGAATATGCAATAAATCAGTACACAAAATTTGGATAAGGAAAATGGCAATTCCCTCTCATTTAATTTCACTGTGGAATGTTAAACTGCCATTAAACAAGCAATGCAATTAGAGTGGTCTTTCTTAATTTATTAACTATCTTCTACAATGACTATGAAACCACAAGAAAAAAAACTCTTAAATTTCAGTGCTGTTTTGTACATTAAGCTTCACCCCATCATGTCACAACTTTAGGGTTTATATAAGGGACACTACCTAAGTTCCAAATGGATACCGCAGATAAGAACTCAGAAGACTGAAACTTAGAATAGCAACTATGAAGGAACTATATCAAAGAATAAACAAAAAATACTGTAGCACTTTGAAGACTAACTGTAATATTTTCATGTTACCTTTCATGAACTTGATCCATGAAAGCTAATATTAAAATATAACATTTAGTCTTTAATGTGCTACAGTGTTTTTGTTTTGTTTTGTTTATTCTCTGATAGGCTTGAAACACAGACTAGCATGACTACTATCCCAAAAAAAAATCAACTACAAGGGAACTATTGATTGATTGATTTGACTTTTATTCCACCCAACTATCTTCAATATAGTTACTCTAGACAGTTGACAATGATTCACAAACATACACATAGTAAATAGCAATGGTAAAAATATAATAACAGCATAATACTGAACAACCCAAAATCATCTGAATTGATGACAACTGTAAACCAGAAATAATTCTAATGAAGGATAGAATCATACTAGGGCAAAGTTGTTATGGAAATCTTTTTTCTTTTTGCCAAGTTCCACTTTTAATAGCTTCCAGAAAGCTTATAGTGTTGGAACCCTATGAACACGAGAAGATAAGCTGTTCCATGGAGTTAGGGTCAGAAATGGAATGTGTCCTTGTTAGGGATTTTTGAACTTCTCTTGGAATGGGCACTGTCAGTCCATCCTCCAGAAAGAAGTATATTGTCTGGCCATGGTTTGTCAAGGAGGGGCAATCCAGCAGTACAGTATATGAGGTCCCAAACCATTTAGAGCTTTATATGTTAATACCAAAACCTTGAATCAGCATGGAAACCTACAGTTAGCCAATGCAGACTGGCTAGAGTTGGAGAAATGTGATCAAATTTCCAAAACCCTGACATCAATCTCACAAATACATCCTACATCTGCTACAGCTTCCATATCATTTTCATGGGCAGCCCCACATAGAGTACATTACATTAATCAATTCTCAGAATTACTAATGCATGAACCAGTGTCAAGAGTGATGTCCTATACAGGTATAGGTAGACCTGGGCAATCTGCCAAAAGTGGGGAAAATGCAGATCTGATCTAAGCAGATATTTGCTTCCTCATACAGAGGACCAGTTCCAAGATCATGCCTAGACCACAAACCTGATCATTTCAGAGGTAGGAACACTTTATCCAAATGAGACCAATAACCACAGCACCTAGAAGGAGTTCTACTGAGCAACATGGTCTCCATCTTGTCTTATGAATTTTTAAGGTTTTAACCTGTGATTTTAATCTATGATGTAAGCCGCCCAGAGTCGGGTCTACCCGATTGGGGTGGGATAGTAAATATGAGTAAATAAATAAATAAATAAATAAATAAATAATTCAAACTGAACCTGTTATTCTTTGTTCAGTCCATTATCATGGCCAAACAGTTATCAAGGAACTGGACAGCATCCTCTTTTGAACGTGAAAAGGAGAGATATAGTTGTGTGTAATCTACACATTGGTTAACTATACAGTGACTTCTCATAGATGTTAAACAGCATAGGGGAGATGAGCAAAACCTGTGGTGCCCAAATTGTTGTAACCATGAGGCCAACACAGACTCCCCAAGCTACATCTTCTATAAATGGCTATTAAGGAAGGACCAGAGCCAGCCAAGAGCTGAACCTCTGATGCTGAAGCGTAATACCTATCCAAAAGGATGGCATTGAGAAATCCAGAAGGACCAACAGAGACACACTGTCCAATTAGCCTTCCAGAACAGGTCATTTAGCAGGATGACCAATGCCATCACAGAACCAAGACATGGCCTAAGCCAAACTGCAATGAATACAGACTAGAAATGATTGTCACATATAAAGATGGAGACCAAGGCAAGATCCTCTAGTATATGGTATTCTAACAGAAAACCATGTTATGCATCAACAAATTTGGAACTGGGAATTCTAAAGAGGTGTTTTTTTAATTAAATATACTAATGCAATATTATCTTGAATGACAATGATTGTATCCAATGCCTGTCCTAAGCCTTATTTCACAATAAATACAGAAACTGCCATCTGACATTTGTAAATGTCAGATGAACAAGCTGCCTAACCAATACTGTACAATAGCTATATATGATATAGGAAAAGGTAAAGGTCTCCCTTGCTCAAAAGCCAGTCATGTCCAATTCTAGGAGGTGGTGCTCATTTCTGTTTACACCCAAAGAGATAGCACTGTCTGGATCCATAGACATTTATGTGGTCATGTGGCAGGCATGACTACACACAGAATTTTGTTACCTTTCCCACTGACACAGTACCTATTTATCTACTTGTAATTTCTTGCTTTTGAACTGCTAGGTTGGTAGGAGCTGGGATGGAGACAGAAGCTCACTCCGTCACAGAGTACTCAGGTCTCAAACAGCTGACCTACTGATATTCTGGTCATCACATTCAACATCTTAATCATTAAGTCACTACAGTCCCTATATATAGTATACAATGCACATAAATCAGCATAGGAACATAAAGAAAGAGGAATGAAAATTTGGTATTAAAAAAAGATTAAATGAAAATTACAGCATTACCATTCTGCATAGATGTTTCCTTTTTGCCTGTTTTATTCATCTGACCTCACATGAAACAAATCTGTCATTCATTCGGTGCTAATGATCTGTAAATCTTTGATCTTCAGTTGCAATGAGGTCTCACATCTCCCATAGGATGAGCTTCAAGCCCTTGGAGTCTTTCCTCAGAAATACACCATGCAGTATTTTGGCTTACTTTTTAAAACTCTACTAAATGATTTAAGCAATAATTAATATTTCATTGACTTTTGTAATCTAGTTGCATAACAGCCATATCATGATACACAGCCTGCCACTTTTCACACCAACTTATCTGCAAGGTTTTACTGGTCAGATAAATATACATGGTTCTAAAATACCTACATAGTTTAAAAACAAAGGACCCAACTCAACTTTTTATTCTACATATTATATTAATGAAGGTCCCTGTCTTGCTGATCTCTTGACACTTTCTTAAAAATCAACTGCATTGTCCGAGTGGAAATTATCAAATATGGATTAGTAGTAGAAATTTTCTAAGTCACCATTAAATAAGATGCTTTTGTAAATGATAGAATTCATCAATGAGATTCATGAATTGTGGTGGCTTAGTGATTAAGACACTAAACTTGATGACTTGAAGGGTGGCAGGTCAACAGTTCAAGATCCGAGTGCTGCATGATGGAATGAGCTTCCATCTCTGTCCCATCTCCTGCCAACCTAGCAGTTCGAAAGCAAGAAATTGCAAGTAGATAAATAGGTGCCATTTTAGTGGGAAGGTAAACAGCATTCCATGCACTCTGGTGTCTAGTCATGCCTGCCGCATGACCACTGAAACATCTGCAGAAGCAGACAGAGCTGGCTCTTCAGCTTTGAAACAGAGATGAGTACTGAACCCTAGAGTCAGATACGACTGGCTTTCAAGCAAGGGTGACATTTACCCTTACCTTTACCTATTCTTAATTAATATCTCAGTGGTTCTTAACATGGAGCTAAGATTATACCTGAGTTAGATATCCAGCTGCACATTCAAACATTGAGAGCTCATTTCCTAATTGTGCATTTCAGAAGAGCCAGCCTCTTCCAGCTGACCAGAATTGACTTGACAGGATGCTATTCCCATTATTTTTTAAAAAGCAGCTCAATATTTAATCATATGTTCCATATTTAACTGTATGTCTGTATTTACCATATTTCTCAATCTGCTGTATGACATAATTCTTTGCTGTAAAAAAAGATTCCCTCTCTGAAGGACATAATCTGATATCCTGGGATTGGAATGAATGCTTCCATAGTCTCTGGATGAGGGAGAGTTATAATGGAAGAAACTGAAGGCAAAATTTCACAAGTTAGATTAGACCTTCCTAAAGGAGTGACCTTGTCTCCTAAACATGGACTATAGTAAAGATGGAGTAACAAGTGAAACAATGAGGCATGGCCAAGAGTGATATGAATCACTCTCCACATAATTCTACATTGCCTTCAGTTGAAGCTACCTCACTGCAGAAAGGCACCTCAATGAGAAACTTTCCAGCACCACAAGATACTTTGTCTTTAGTGTTAGAGCAAGACAAGGACTTCTCTATTTTGAGTTCCCCACAATTTGTGCTAAACTGTCTTCCCACAGTGACAATCCTTTCTTTTTGTGAAGGAACCCACACACACACACTGCAAGCACAGGAGGTGTGAGTGAGTGTTCAAAATTTTACTAACAACTCACCTTAATTTTCAAATTCTGAAAATCTCCTGAAACAAAGCCTAGATATAGTTGAGAGATGTTCTGCTGAAATGGTTACCATCATTTTTCTGAAAATCTCTTGCTGTTCTCATCTGTGGAGAGAACACTGTACTTTCTCATTATCCTGAAGTAAAGCAAGGGTATGCATCCTTGAATGCCACCCCAGTAAAAAGATTCAAACTGAATGAAAGTAAATTAACAATTGTAAAATGTTTATTTTATTAAAACAGTGGCTATACTTCTATTGTGTTATGCAAGTCATAGAAAGATGGTTGTGTTAAATGTTCACCCTATTTCTTGCAGGCTTCATTTTGCAGCCCTGATTTTGCACACAAATAAATCAATGGTAGGTATGTAAAAAAAAAAAGTCAGTCTGTCACTGCACAACAATGATTTTGTTACTGGGAACAACACATGTGATTTACATGATATCAAGTGTGCTGATTCCAAATCTGAATTCAGAATTTGCCTATCACGCACAGATTTTAAGGCTTGCTATAGCTGTTCCAATGATCGGTAATTGGGTAATGTATTTTTACATGAGAACATTAAACAGTTGCAGGTACCACTATGCCTCCTGCTGCCTGAGCTGAATCACATCCCCTGGTGGCATGCATGTTCCAGCGTGACTGGGCATGTCTTGGTAACTCAGTGAGCTGATGTTAGAAATAGATATATAAGTCAAGATGGAACAAGGGCTTGTCACTAGTGTGAAACCATCTTATTGGATAGTACAGCTAGGTCATAGTGAGTCTGTTTTTAGATAAAGATGAGTAGGCAGAGCTTTGTTAATAAATTGGACAGTTTTTGTTAATATACCAGATTTTTTGTTAATAATTTTTTGTTAATAAACCAGATAATTAAGTTAAGATCCTGACATCCTAGGCAGAATCGGACTTCAGATTTGGGGTCAGTGCACTTGATTTCATATAGGACACATGGATTATACCAAGTAGCATACTATTTTTTGTGATGCATTGTTATGTATGCTTGAATCTCTACAGCATTTCCTTATTATCATGATTTAGCATTGGGTTAAAAGTCCTTTGTAGATATTTTAAAGAGGCCTTTGGCAATATTTTACCATCGGCCAATTGTTAGGCATTTTATTCTGAACCACTGTTTCCAACATAGGCTTTCTTATTAAGGTGTTTGGCTTTTGAAGGGTTTTATATGAAAATTTTAATATTTGTTTCAGTTTGCATTATGAATTTTATGCTGTAAGCTGCCCTGAGTAGGAAAGTTTTTCCTAGAATGGCAGGATATAAGTTTAATAAAGAAATAAATAACTTTTTGTACATTTTTCAATATGTATATTTATGTGTTTTACCTAATTTATTTATACATTTTACTGAATTAATGCATTTTTTGTGTACACTAAACTATACCTTGTGTGGTCCTTCCCCCCTTTTCAGCCATTTTAACTCTCAACCACTGTGACACACCTGAAAAGTAAAAAAAAAAAAACCATCCCAGAAAGCCTTGCATTGAGCAAGTTGTGGAGCATTTTTTGATTTCATAGTAATCCTATTAGCATTAGTATCAAGGTTTACTGTATATGTGCTATATTTCCAAAACCACTGAGAATGTTGACAGTTCACAGCGGAAGCACAGAACTTCTTCTTCTCAGTATCACACTTTTTAAAACCCTCAAAATTATCTGAGTATGTTGGCTGGGATGAAACAACAACCAGGTGGCAGTATATAATTGATTTGGTGGGACAATTTTTCTCCCAGTCATTTTTTAAAAAAATGACCTGTAAATATCTTGTCATTGAAATTTGCAGAATTGTTTACAATGCAACATCAGAGGTGATGATCTTGCAGATTGTATACCCCCTAGGACCAATTCTATGTGAATTCAGTTTTCTTACCACCCAAGTATTTTTCACACTGCTACTAAATCATATTTTTCAAAAGGTTGAGTAATGCTACTTTAACTTAATTTGTGTAAAATAAACTATATTAAAAAATGAAAAAGAAGAGTGCATAGTTTAAGCTACGAATACATTATTAAATTAGTGAAGCACATGGTAAACCAACTATTTATGGATTAAATGGCTAATATATTTATATAGCAAATTAGTGGGGCAATGATGTGAACTTGCACATAAACGATTAAACTCCTACTTTCCTCTGTTAATATTATGATCATTTGAGAAGGTTGACTTAAATAATTGTATTAGCTTGCTACTTTGTTTAAACAGGAGGGGCACTTTTCAACTGTCCCTTCCACTGCAACATACTTTTGAACACATAGCAAGACAAAAAAAGTATTTGCATGTGTAGTAAAATGACAGTATTTCATACTATTGCTATAATTTTTAAAATCAACTTGGTTTGAACATAAATAATAGAACTGTTTCTAATTCTGATATTTTAAATAAAAACACACAACTAAAATAACAGAAGTACTATAGATCACCCTTCTCCAACCAGGTTCATTCAAATATGCATGATTCCAGCTATAGCATGGCTATCTCAGCCAGCATAGAAGCATTAACTTGTGGAGAACTGGTATAAAAAGGTAGTTAAAATTTTGGACTGGAACCTGTGAGATGCAGGTTAAAATCTTCTTTGAATTGTGATATTGGGCTAGTCCTCTGTTTTAACCTAATCTACCACATATATTTGCTGTGAGATTAACATTGTAATAAGAACTAGGATTTTGGAAGGGGAAGAAGAAAAATGATACTTTGTATTGAGTTCTTTGAATAAGTATTTTCTGTAAGATTCAGATGGACTGCTAAATGCATAATTGAAGATATGGGGGCTGTGGTGGCTCAGTGATTAAGAAGCTCGCTTTGTTAGCTGATAGGCTGGTGAATCGGCAGTTCAAGACCCAGGTATTGCATGACTGATTGAGCGCCCATCTCTGTCCCTGCTCTTGGGGTCCTGAAAGGAGCCTCATTTGGGCATTCCCTGAGCAGAGTTTCTTCCACAAAAATCCTTTCAACCCAGAATAATTTCTGACATGACATTTTTATTATTTTTGGAGATATGTTTGCTGTCCTAAAAAAAAAATCCTTCTATTCACCTTAAAATTCCACATCAACCACAGTCAGGGCTCATTCCAGCACATAGTATGTCTGCTCCATTAGGAGGGAAAACATTCATTGTGCATTGTAGACTCCCAGCAATACAGTAAAACCCCGAGTTATGTAAAAAGTCAATTCCGTAGCATTTTACATAATACAGTTTTCTACATAAAATGTGGCATTCCCATAGGGATGCATGGGGGGGGGGGATAAAATAATCCAAAAAATTTAAAAATAATCATCACAAAGGGTATGTAAATAGAATGATCTCCCTATTTTTTCCATGCTGCTTCCTGCTGAGTGGTTTGTCTGGCCATCGGGGGAGTAGAAACAACCACTGCCACCAAAGTCCCTGCTGCTTCACCAGGACTGGGACGGGGAGGGGAGAATATCTGCTCAGTTCTGCTCTTCATCCGAGATCTCCCTGCAGCTTGCTTTAGCTGGGAATGTGTTTTGGACAAAGACCGCTCCATTCTGCTCTTCATCCAATGTGCATTCCCAGCTAAAGTGCACCACAGGGTGACCTCGGATGAAGAGTGGAATGGAGCATTCTTCATCCTACATGCGTTCCCAACTAAAGCACACCACGGAGAAATCTCAGACAAAGAGTTGAGCGGATATGCCCCCCACACACTCTCCCAGTCCCGGTAGAAGCAGCAGGGATTCCAAAAAACATGGTAAAACTGCTGCAATCATTGGCACTGCCTCTGCCACCTCCACTGCTGCCACATTAAGTGATGTCTTGTGACTACTGGCAGTGGAGGCAAGTGGTGCAGGGTGGAATTTTTAAGTCTAAAATGGCATGGTGCCACCATTTTAGATTTACAAGATGCAAGGAAACCTGTTATGTAAAATGGTTTATTTGCATAAAATGGGACACATTATGTAAATCATTTTTTACATAAATTGGTGTGTATGTAAATCAGGGTATTTGCAAGATGTGCAAAGATCGATGTTTTAATTTCCATAGAGTGGTCAAAGACAAATAGACGTGCAGTTTGACTTCACAGGGAAGTGCCAGGGGCATTTTGTGGCCAGTCTATAATTACCAGAAGATAGTTGGACAAGGCTAAAATGGTTCCTTTCTGCTGGCCCTTCCATTCATCCTTGAGCAGCAGAAAAAATGTGTTGTTTTTAGCTCTTCAGATGGCCTGAGGTGAAGAAGCAGCTGAAGTGCCAAAACATTGGATGAATCTATCAGAGACTCCAGCTGTTGCTCTGATAAACAAACACTGCTTAATGTTGGGAAGTCATTTTCTAGAGAAAGCAACACTTGATAGAAAGCAGAAAAGATGTGTACTGAGAAAGTTTTGCCATTTCACATAACAATGGGAAGCCCCTCCAAAACTACCATTAACTCCCATCCAGTTAGATTTTTTAAAAAATATATCCATGAATTAAGTGACTTCTGTCTTATTTCTGACTACATGCTAATTCCCATCTATTGAAGCAAAGCTGAATGGTTGGGAATGAAATGAGCTGCTATTAGCCTTTTTTGTTATTTCTGGGATCATTAAGAATTCTGTAATACATAATCATGGGAATAATGGATGGAAAAACAGAATGTGCCAATTTTGTTCCTTGACTTGCTGAAAAAATGACATAGGTCTTTCCCATGTTTTGAACTTTCCTAAGTTCAAAAGATTACATTTCCTGGACAAAAAAGGTGACAAAATGTGAAAGATTTGCCTGAATTATTTTTTCTTAGCTGCTTGTAGAGAAGATATGGAAGATACCTTGAGATAAATTTTGTTCCAGTTATGTCTACCTCTTTTTTTACCTGCAGAAATCTGTGATGACAAGTGACAAAACCAATGTGACATTGTTAAGAACTTATTCAAGTGACAATTCATAAAAATTTCTATGTTTTAAATTCAGTTCTGTATAGAATTTTCAAAGAGAACATCACCCTATTTATGTAAATATCTTGCCTGTCTAGAACAGAATTAATGCTAACAAAGAGTGTATTGTTGGCAAATGCTACCTGAATTTATATGGGAGTTTCTCTAGTGGACTATGTAACTGTTAAGGAATGAAATCAAAGTTATTATTTTGTTCAACATCAACTCTCACTGGGAAGCAACACTGTTATTTGAAGAGCAGCTGTATAGTTGTAACAGAAGGGACCTGCCTCCCAGATAGATAGATAGATAGATAGATAGATAGACAGACAGACAGACAGACAGACAGACAGACAGACATAATTAATTTGATAAAGAGGATCCAAGATCACTGCACATGGAGATTGAAGCCATGAAATAAAAAGGTGACTCATTCCTGGGGGACAAGCTACGAGAAACCTGGGGAACATAGTTAAAAATAGAGATATCACATTGCAAACAAAAGTACACATATGTAAAGTATGTAAATATCCTTGCCTCATAGTTTTAGTGAAATGAAATTGAACTGACTGACATGCCTTGCTGTAAAATCATAGGCTGCAATCCCTAAGGGGGAGGGACAGAGGTGTAACCCAGTGACACACACACACACACACACACACACCTATTCTCTCTATGGAATGCTGTGCAGCCATTCTGCAAAATGTGAGACTTGTGGAAGGAGGGGTGCGTGAGTGCTTTCCCTGGAACCTTTAATGGTTTATTTCTGCTTTTAAATGCTTGCTGTTCTTAAGATGGACTTTATCCTGTATTTTACAATGCTTTCAATATATTTCTTGATGAAACTTGGAGTGGTTATTTGGCCTAATGCTACCTTTTCTACACAAATCTGCCCCTGGGTTGTCCAGCCAAAAAGTACAATCCAGAAGAACGTAGATAGATAGATAGATAGATAGATAGATAGATAGATAGATAGATAGACAGACAGACAGACAGACAGACAGACAGACAGACAGACAGACAGATCTATAATTTGTAAATTAAGCTCAGTTGAGGCTTTAGTCCCTTTGCATTTTGGCTATTTTCTAAAATGGAAATTACTTTAAAATTGTCATGTTAAAAATGAGAATAAATTTACTTTTATGCAAAGCATTGTAAATAAATCTAGGATATTAGTTGCAGTTTATATAGCATGGCATAATAAACATTGATCCAGAGTTCTTATGTCTCAGTAATTTATTACAATAGATAAGCTGTCAAATCTTGGGTTGAAATTTGTAGTGACAGGCAACATCCCACTGGGCTAACTTTATAATAGCTTTAGTCTTTCTTAATGTTGTTCTCTCTTTCTTATTCTTTCTTTCTTTCTTTGGCTAAATGAACAAATAGGACAATTTAAAAAAAATGAAAACATACAATCACTTTCTTAGCTTTCTTGACAAAAAGGTCAAGGTTTTCCCCACTTCCTTTTTCAATCTCTGTAACAATCTCTTCCTTGCCTTCAAAACTTGAACTAGTAAGGCCAGTTAATCATGCATATATCTAGTGGCAGAAGTAGGAACTTCATCTTTTTGAGACCTGAGAACTTGGAAGGCCCATCCATTACTTTTAGAGATAATGAGAAATGCAAATTCCAGTGTTTTCTAACAGAGGGGATTAAGTTAACTAGCAGTGGGAACCAAATTTCAAATTCTCATTAACTTTAATGGGTGCTCCATGTGAGCAGTCAGGCATTCAAGCATGAGCCCTATTACTTCACTCTTAACCCTCCAAATTCCCTATTAACAACTGTGACAAATAAAAATGGAAAGGAAAGCAATCAGTGCAAAGGGCTAATGCTATCATTAAAAGTGATTCTTGAATAGGACCAGAAAGCCCATCATATTGTCTCAGGATATGAGTCAGTTTCCTCCCAAAGCAAGCATCCTCCCTCCAAAGTAGTAGTAGTAGGAGAATATGATGATGAATAATTTCAATTATTTTGAAGCCATTTTTTGATGCTACACCCTCTTTACCATCAATATCAGCACCTCCTGCATCTGAGTTCCCTCTGTGTGCATTTACACATCACTTCTTTGCCCTCATAAACATTAGCATTATTGCTCTATAGACTCACTGCCTCTTAGGGATTGGACATTCACAGTAAAATCCTGTACTTAGCCACTGAGAAGTAAGTCCCACTGGAGATCCCTCTCAAGTAATTGAATACAGGATTATCACCACAATTCTGCAACACCCTTTGGTTTCAAGATGTGTGTTTGTTTTTCAGACTGTTCTACAATAATGGAATGTTTTGGCTCATTTCTCTAACAGTGCTTCATTTTCTTAGAAAGGAGTATTATTTGGCTGAGAATAAAAATCAGTGTTTATTTTATGTCTTTGGGCTAGCTAGAAACTTTATAATTGAAATATGGTTTTAATCTATATCATTTATTCTCCCTTAAAACTAGAGAGAGTGGTGACTCACAACAATACCAAAAATTTAAATTGTGACAACAAACACACAAAGTTTTGTCTAACATACAAAAACACATTGTAATATTAAAGCACTGCTGAACTGAATGGAATTCAAAGCACACCAACACTTCATCCATTTGTTCACAACCCATTAATAAGTAGCCAGTCACATGCAAAATACCTTCCTGAAAAAAAATTGCCAACTGGTAAAAAAACTGCATTGTCTTAAGGCAGGGGTTCTCAACCTCCAGCCTATGGGCTGGATCCAGCCTGCAGCACCCAGGTAATCCAGCCCTCACCCTTGCTCCAGCTGCTGCCAGAATCAACCATGAACTAATTTACGGCTCTTGTAAATGCATTTGCAACAGCCATAAATGGCGGGGGGGGGGGAGAGACCACCAGTTTGCCCCCTCAACTGTCTAAGGGAGTATGACCTCGCCCCTGACGTGAAAAGGTTGAGAACCCCTGTCTTAAGGTATGATCTGGCTCATGGATTGATGTAGAAATCATACATAAGATGTGCATCCAATAATTTGAATGTTGTCGGAATCTATAGCTTTCTAAAGTTTAGATTTCTCAGCTGGATGATCCTAATACACTCTCTATAGAACAGCAGCACAAATCCCACTACTCTGGGGAATGGAGTCGTGTTGATTGGAGTGGTGTCCAGCTGCTGTAATTGTGTAGTGTAGATACAATGTGATATGACCACTGTCAGCTGAGAAGGATAAAGGAAGACAAAGACAGATGGACAAGGTAGATAATGGAGTTGGCTATACATATGAAAAGACAGCTTCTTAGATTGAAACATGTTTCCTTTGCCAAATTTCCATGTAAATAATGTGCTTTAAAAGGTATCAAACTACCATATTCAGTGCACTGTAAAGAAAAGATAAAAGGTAAAGGTCGCCCTTGTTCAAAAGCCAATTATCCCATTATGTGGGATAATGTTGCCTAAATAGCACTGCTGTTTGGGACTGAGCACAACATCTATACAGTGCTCATCTGTATAGCCAAAGAACCAGTGTTGTCTGTGTCTGCAGACATTTCTGTGGACATGTGGCAGGCATGCCTCAACACCGGAGTGCATGGAATACTGTTTACCTTCATGTCGAATTATCTAATTGCAATTTCTTGCTTTCAAACTGCTAGGTTGGCAGGAGCTTGGACAGAGACGAGAGCTCACTCTGCCATGCTGTACCTGGGAATCGAACTCTGACCTTCCAGTCAGCAAGTTCAGCATCTTAACCACTTGAGCTCATACTCTCATACCACCCAGATTCATATTTCTGCTGCTCTGCAAGTATCCTAACCAGTCAAACAGTAAATACATGTACCGGCTGTTATCTGATGAAAACCCCACTTTCACCCACAACACTGCCAGGTTCTTTCTGTGCCACAGCATGTAAGATCAGATCAGAAGAACTATCCAGGCAGGTGCATAGCTAAATGAACTATCAGCACAACATCACTTTATCACTTTTTTTCACCTTCATTAAACATCATTTTAAGTCATTGCGGTTTTCTGACAGTAAAATGGTATTACCTACTTGCTGTTTTTTGCTTTCATCAGTTTTCACTCCTCCTTCATTGGACTCTAGACCAGCTTTCTGTATATGTTCCACCTATAGAATGAACAGATAAGGGAGCGAAATGTATCATTGTCTGACTCCTTTTCCTGCAGGAAAACATTCTGTCTTTTCATATTCTGGCCTAGCAGTAGGTTCTTGTTCACAATACAGGTCACACATCAGGGCAATTAAGTGCTGTGACACCCATGATTTACACCAGTGTTTCCCATCCATTGGTTTTTGGACTTCAATTCCCAGAAGCCTAAGTCAATTCGACAAAGCAGTGATCAGCCAATGTACTGATTTAGGCTTCTGGGAATTGAAGTCCCCCATGGGGCATGGGGCCCATGTTGGAAACCACTGATCTACACAGTCAGATGCCTTATATTTCTGCTGCAAACAACATCTTTTTGTAACAAAGTCAGATTGCTAAAACTAAGAATGTCCCTCAAGCAGGATTCCAATCCAACATGTGCCATTCTTGGAAGCTTCCATATCTCAAAAATACCATATATATTCATGGGAGGCCCCATGACTTTTTGAAGTGGCAAAGATTTAGGAGAAGGAGGAGGACACATTCTTGGGCCAGTAATCTGAGTGAAAGATGGCTCTTGGTATGGAATGAATCTTTAAGTGAAGATGACTCTTGGTATGGAATGAATCTTTAAGTGTAGATCAGTGGTTGACCTGTTATTTCCATTATTTAATGTTTTTTGCTGTATTAAAAACTTTATTCTTCTCATAACAGCTACTTTTTAAATAACTTTGCTTTATGTTTATTTCTGATAATGATTAACATCAACTTACATTTGTTTTTATTTCATTATCCCCCCCCCCCCCCGGTGTTTTACAGTTTTCAGGCCTTTAGAGTCCTTTGAGGGCAAGAAAGTAAGGCAACAATGTTCTAATCTGAATAACAAATTTTTTTGAAACATGTTGGACTCAATAAACATGTATATTTATATCCAGAAGTGTTTTTTCCTGCATCTTATACAACTCTGTGTTTCTGGTTTCTCCCTTGGATTAGGAAATGCTTCAAACAGGATTGAGGCATTTTATACAACTCTGTGTTTCTGGTTTCTCATTTGGATTAGGAAATGTTTCAAACAGGATTGAGGCCAATGTGCTGGAGTTAACCTTTTCAGTATATTCAGTCACTAAAATAACTCTCTCTCTCTCTCATTCTTTCCTTTCCACCTTTCTTTTGTTTTGTAATTGATTGATTTATAATCTAATTGGAGTGAAATCCTACACTAGGCAGTTTACAATAAACTGGCACAATCCAAATACACATAAATATAATAACATAACGATGCACGATATAACAAGCAAGCAATCTTCCAAATAAACAATACCAAACAGCATGCATTATTAACTACAAAGGGCAAAAATAGTGGCCAAAACTATGTTGCATTTAAGAAACAAAAATGGGCAATCATATAGACAGAATGCATCACTTTACAGGCTGTCTATTGTATTCTTGATCATCCTTTGATTGTACAACCACTTGACTGATTGCATGCCAAAGGAAGGAACAGCAAAGACCATATCCTTGCAGAGATCTGTGCAACATGATCCTGACCATTGTGCTCTGAAGCTAATAGCATCTTAGAAACATTGTTCTGAGAACATAGAATGAGGGGATAGTTATGTAACACAGAAACTAGGATCAAGCCATCACCACTAAGGATGGGATTTTCAGGTACTCTGGACTACAAATACAATAATTATCCATTCTGGAAGTTCTGCCTATCTTGCAGGCACTTTTCAAATACCCCAATGTGATGCAACTGACAGAAAGCCCTAAATTTGAAGGCTCTCAGGCTTAGCTCTGCCTACCTCTGCCCCTGTGTCCTATTCTTAATCATCACTCCAAAGCTATTTTGGAGCAAAGAATCATTCCAGTTCTATGAAGTTTAGCTTTAATTTTGTCTTCTTGTCACCAAATATAATTTTTTTGCCATAAAGCATCCCATCAGCAATTAATGAGAAGCCTCTTAATTCACATTCTTGTAGCTATTTAGAAATTAATGATTCATGCCTTAAAAAAACCCCAACAACAACCTTCATTTAAAATGGCACATAACCTCACATTGTAAATTATGCCTAATTATGTGAACAACACTAAGTCAGTACACTATGTTTGAATTATCTTGCTGCAATTCACATGCAGTTCACTGTTATTATTTTAACCAGATGGATTGTATACTGCAGGCATGTAGTGCTCAAGTATCATTCTTTCACTAATGGAGTACATGACATTCAGAAGGATCAGGAGCATACATATAAAACAACTGGCCCTGGTGCCTTAGCATGAAACATTGATAAAGAAGATGGTCACAGTGGTAATGTCACCCAGAAGCCTTGAAGATGCATCATCATTATTAAGGGAATTTACATTTCTTCTTGGTGCTAAACAGAACATAATTTTATGAAGAAGGTTCCTCCAACTTGGAAATCTGGAAAACTGATTTGCAGCATTGGCTTTCTGGATACCCTTCAGTTTATTGCTTCTCCTCATTGTAACTTCCCTCCCAATCCCCATGAGTGAAGAGGCAACACACAGTAATGTTAGTCAAAACTTGGGCCACAGTTTTATTTAATTTTAATTTTAACCCCCCAACCTTCAGTGAGGCCTGGTAGTGCAAACCTGGTACCTGAGCAGGTAAATTCCTCATTACCTGCCTAACCCAGCCTGGTGAATCCCCAGTTCCTGTGCAGTGTTGATCCTTGCCAGCTACTACCCAGGTGAGCTGAATCAGAGAGAAAGCACTGTGCTCCTGAGAATGGATGTTGGTTGTATCACAGCGCTCCCCCATGGTGCCCACTGCATGCCCCACATATTCCCATGTATCATGTCAGGCATACAGTATTCACCTCATCTAAAGACACTTTGTGGAATTCATCCCTGCCACCCTAACCCAACACTACCTGCCAAAACTAATGTGACCTGTTTTTAAAAGGTGACTACATAGCCCCTAATGTCCCACAGAGCCAGAGTGTGATGGGCTAAAATGACCCAGAATCCTTTCTTCAAATCTGGCAATTGGGAAACCAGACCTAAAAATTCTGGCCCCCAATTGTGACTTCTAAGCACTCTAGCCTGTAGGACAGGTGAAAGGAACATCTAAAATAAATTCAGAAGAGGCCAGAAATCAAGCAGGGCCATCTTAAAAGCCTAACCTATTTGCCCCACCCCCTGCACCACTGAATCTGAAATAATGGATTCAAATTAGGAGAAATGAGATTTCAAATAAACATTAATTTGGCAATGGAATGAACTAACTCAAACAGCAGTTGACCCTTCTTCTTTGGACATATTTAACCAGATGTTGGATGACCAGCTATCATGGATGCTTTAATTGTGGATTTTCTGGTTGAGTAGGAATGGATTACATGACTTTAGTTTCCTATTCCTGCTATACAGTTTTATGGCTCTATGGTTCCAATGGAATCTTGGTTGCTGAGCCAGCCTAACTTCCCTCAATCAAAAAGGGAATTGTGTGGAAAAGTTTGTTTCATGTAAGAAGATTTGCTTCTTAACCAGCATGGAACTTAAGAAAATAGGTAGGTGCATCAGGTGCCTTCACTCCATACCCTGGGACTTCCCCGGGTATTAAAATAATGGTTTATGAACAACAAAAAAAAGATTATTGCATGTATTGAAAGGTTTTTCTTTCTGAGATCTCACTATCACAAGAGACACACAAATGTGGAATTTATGACACATTTATTTCTAAGTACAGGAAGGTTTGATTTGCGTGCATGTTTTTTCCCCCAGATAGGCACACTTGAAAAGCAGATCAAGAGTTTGAAAAGTTGAACAGTAATTAGAATTCAGTTTAAGAGAAAGGTCTCATTAGTGTAGTTGAGTCTTTTTGATATTTCTCTTGTCATCTGTCTCGCTACCCTGGGAAAAAAACATTCTGGATTTAAAATTCTTCTGCTGCCTTCAGGAGACAATCTTCATCTAAAAGAGAAGAGTGAAGTTACAGATTTAATAAAGTCTTTTTAATGAAGGAAATCAAAGATCTGAGTGTTTAACTGAGGGGTGAATTACTTAACAATTTAATGATGGCTATAGCATGGGAGGATTCCCTCTTTTATTATAGCTATGTCTGAAGTCTAAAGGTTTGTTTTTGAAGGAAGAGCAGGAAAAGCTTATTTTACATATATCACAATATTTAAAGTGCCTTAATATTTCTGGACATTCTGGCTGAATCCCACCACTGAATCCAATGCTTAAGGAGCATGGAAGGGCTCCCTAGTGACTCCATCTGAAGGAGGGCCTTGTCCGTATCTGCTCTGGCCTTGTGGAACCTCTTGCCAACCAAGTTGTGTCTCCAGGTATAGCTGCCAGCCTTCAGAAAGGGCTTTAAAACCTGGTTAGCACAGTGGGTTTGGGACACTGCTGGTGTGGTAGCTCCTCCCCTCCCCGGCTAATATAAGGCCATCCAGGTTTTTCAATTTTATAGGGAGGGTGTTTTAATCTGCTTTTAATGGTTTTTAAAGTTTTAATTGTTTAGTCCTGTATGATGAAGACATTTTGTATTTTGAAATTTATATACTGTTGTCAGCTGCCTGGAGTCACTTCGGCGAAGGAGGCGGCAATACAAATACAGTAATAAATAAATAATAAATACATAAAATAGTTATGTCTTAATAAACGACCCACACAGTTCTGAATTTCTTACTTTGCAATTGCATTTGTTTCTTATTTATTTATTTGTAAGTATACTTCAGTTGTAATAGTTCTACTTTCACAGTGATGACTGGCTATCATTCCCTTCCTTTTTAGGGATGTGAACATTTGACTTTAATCTTTTATTTAATTGTATTATTTATTTAATGATGCTTTTTGCTACTGAAGACACTTTAATCACCTGACATTTCAAATTAGACACAAATTAAATCATGTAATACAAGCAAAAATTAGACATTATTCTATCTTTCTACACCACATATTTTTCTCCAAGTCTGATTCTCATATGTTTTATATTTGCTCGCCGCTGCAAGCAATTTTGTTCATAGAATGATGTTTACTTAATGTTTAATGGAAGTTGGTATTTAAAATTAACTCTAGCCTCTGTGAGGTAAGTGCTCATCCAAACCTCTAAGTAATTTATAAAAATTCATAATATAGAAAATTAATGTAAAGGTCACCAGGATCTCAGAAGAATGGATGACCTTTGATGTTAGAATCCATGGGAGATTTTCTTCAGTTTCTGGATAATGTATTATGAAGGCTTTTCACCAGACTTTTCCTGTTGAAAAGAAATTTAAAGGGGGAAAGCATCAAAGATGGAAGAAAGGCTGGTAAAACCCTTGCCTGCCTTTAGAAGATAATAACTATTAATTGAGGTTGATAGTCTATATTGAATGTTTTGCATTAAAAATTTTTAAAATAATATTTAGGTATAGGGGGAAGCTATATCTTGTGATTATGGAAAATCTGAAAGAGAATTTAGTCAGCTTATTAAAAGACTCTGTGTTTCTTTATGTGACTCTATCCAGTGTTTCTGCTTTTATTTCAACCAGATGATTACAAGGTGATGGTTTAAATTAGCTTCAGGTAATCTCAAATGAAACTGATTATCTAGATCCAGTCTACTAGTGATGAAATTATTGAGTTTCTCAGAGACTCATTATATTATTTCATGTCTCTTCAGAGATCTTAGGCACGGGAACAATGCCATGTTATGGTAGCTACATTTCCACCTAGTCATGCAATACAGAAGTTGAGGCTGGATACAATGTGCTTCATCCATGGCCCACTCCTACATAATTTCATAGAATTTCATTTTTGTCTCCTCTGTGCAAGAGATTTTTTGGGATGGATCAACTGGTGATTTGCAGCATGGTGGTGATACTTGCTGGTGTTTCTTCCTTTAAGATCAGGTGTGCGTGCCAGTATTCGGATCGAAAAGCAGAGATGATTTTCATTTAAGAAATTCAAGCTTAATTCTGAAAAAGATGAAAATGCTGGTACGGAAGCCTCTATTAACATGGATCTGGGTCACACTGCCTTTTAGGAATATCCTGGATTTTTTAAAGCACTCCTGGACTATAAAAAAAATTGGGGAAATATCATTTCATCTCTCTTTTTTTAATAATAATAATAATAATAATAATAATAATAATAATAATAATAATAATAATAATAATAATAATAATAATAATAATAATAATAATAATAATAATAATGAAGAAGAAGAAGTTACCAGCATTTACACATTTCTCAGATTAGGAATGGAAAAAACTTGAAATGTAAAACTGTTGACTATGGCAGGAGTTACTGTAAGCTTCTTTTTCTCAAAATCCAGGGCTCTGACGACCTAATATTTTTTCACTATATAAATATCTTGCATTGAAATTACCTACCACCACTCCATTCAAATCATGTTAAACCAGATTAGACTTGTGACTTCTCTCCCCCCCCCCCCCCAATATCTTGTTTCTACAATCTATGTGGTGGTTTCCTCCAAAGTGTTAATATTTTTCAATTACAAAAGGAAACAGATCTAATTTCAGCTTTCAAAAAAAAAATACTAGAATTTCAACTTTTTAAAAGAATGGAACAAAATTGGGTCAGGTAAAAATGGTGGAATGTAAAATGGACACATTTCTTGTCCCCCTTTTTTGCACTTACAGTACATCATTTTGGAAAGCCTAGGAGTACTTTCTATTATTTCTTTAGGTAAATGGAAAGGTCGACCTTGCTTGAAGGTCAGTTGAATCTGACTCTAGGAGGCAGTGCTCATCTCCATTTACAGCCAAAGAGCAAGTGCTCTCTGCATCTGTAGATATGTAGCAGGCATGACTAGATGCTGGAGCACATGGAATACTGTTACTTTTGGTGCTGATGTGGCACCTAATAATTTGCTTGTAATTTTCTGCTTTCAAACTGCTAGATTGGCAGGAGCTGGGACAAGGACAGGAGCTCACTCTGTCATGCAGCACTCAGGTCCCAAATTGTTGACCTGGTTGTCAATGACTTACTAAAATCATCCCAAATAGAAGTAAAGGCACATAAAAATAATCTGTTCTACTCAACGAGATGTCCAGAACACACTGACAGAAACTAAGACATTTGTTTTTAATGTTAAGTGTTTTTGATCAGCTTGTGTAGTGGTTTTATTTATTTATTTATTTTATTTATTTATTTGCATTTAATATCCCGCCCCAATCGGGCGGACCCGACTCTGGGCGGCTTACAGCATAGCTCATAATATATATGGCCTTAAAATTCATAAAATTCATAAGAATTCATAAAAAAATTTAAAACGTTAAACAGTAAAAACGGATAGAAACCCATAATAACAGCTACCAGATGGGGGCGGATGGCTGCTCTTAAATTAGCCATCCCGTATGGGAACCTGCATTGCTATGTCCCCACACTTGACCCGCCAGCCATGTCTTCAGGCCCTTTATGGAAAATAGAAGCCATTGGGCATGTATCCAAGCTCACTGACATATTATTACAAATACCACCAGTTTCATTTGAGAGTTAGTGGGGGTGGGGGAAGAGAGATTTGTTGTTGGTGGTGGTGTTTTTTTTTTCCTTGCAAAACTAGCTCTATTGAATGAAATTATACATATGAACTAACTGCATTTAAAAACTAAGAAAGTAAAAATCGCTTCCCATCCTGGCAGGGATCGCTCTGACATGTTCTGTTAGTGAACTTGGTTATATAATAATCAAGCTTGTTAGGAACAGGGAAAGCTCTTTTACTCGTTCTCGTTTTTTGAAAGAAAACAGCACACTGGGTCAGCCTGCCCCTGTCAGAAGAACTGCAGCATGAAACAGTTGCCTGGGTGTCTTTTTAGCTGTCATTCACTGGCTGAACTGATGTTTAAGGTTAAAAATCAAACTCATTCAACCAAAACTGTGACAGTGATGGCAAGCAGCCTCAGGGTCAGGCAAACTATCTAGAGTTCTGCTAAACACTTTCTGCTAGCCGGCACTGCTCAGCCTAATTTAGGGCCCTACACATCAAAAAGTGCTGTTTTTGTTTCAGTTGACTAGCCTTACTGTCTTTGACTACCCACACAACTCTGTTGTTTGTTAAGTGAGCTGTTTATTCTTTTGATCTCAGCACTCTGCAGAGCAAGCTCAGACTGGCTCCCGCATTCAACATTGATTGTGTTCAGTTCATCATTGGGATCCATGCCATGGGAAATATTTACAGATCCACTCATTTGTTCAACATTGATTGCAGGTGGTTCATCATAGTTTGTGTTTAGTTCTTGCTGACTGCTTCTCTGTGTTTGCTATTCTTTGTAAAATCAATGAGCTTTCTCTCGCTTGTATTAAATCAGCTTTGGAGTGTACCTGTCGCACAGTAGTTTGCACTGGTCAGTTCCATTTCAGTCCAGAGCTCTCAAAAGAGAAGGATGAACAGGGGTGTGCTGGGCACCATGGGACAATGCTGGACAGGGGCAAGGGTCAGCAACCAAGGGATGGGGGAGAAGGCTGTCCCCAGGAACTGCTTGGTCACTGCCCCTCACTTGCTCTACCCGGTGTGCAGCACTTTAGAATAAACCATTGTCCCAAGCTGAAGGAGGAAAGTTGGAACAATGGCTTAATCTAAAGCGCAGCGTGCTGGGCGGATAAGATAATAATAAAATTATTTTTGCACCCCAGAGCACCACAGGCAAGGGTGCACTGGGATGAATCCCACTGTCCTGGTGGCACAGCCCTTGCCTGAGGATGAATATACATTGCCCTGATAGGATATGGTAGTCCTGTGAAAGATTCACATCTTTAGGTGTGTCCTTCAACAGATGATGCCTTTGAATACAGGACTGCCATATCCCATCAGGGAAATGTATATTCACCCTCAGACATGGGTTGTGCCACCAGGACAGTGGTATTCATCCCAGTGCGTCCTTTCCTGTGGTGGTCTGGGGTGCAAAAAATATTTTTTTTACTTACAGAGTTTCTTACTTCTAGAGAATAATTAAAAGAAACATCATTTATTCTTCTCTTAGATACATTCTCTGTCTGAGATTTTGGTTTTTTCCTTAAGAGATCTTATTCCCAGAAACTGCAGAATGTAGCAGAATTTGGGGAAAATAATTTAACCAAGTGTGTGTATATAAATGAGACCAGAGTCACCTTTTACAGGATGCCAGAAAATCTTGGTGAGCCAAGGAAATGTCTTAGTGGAGAAGGTTAGCATGGTCAACCTAGGAAAACTAAGAAGGCAAGAAATCACATTGCTCTCTTCAGGTCTGAGTAAACAAAGGCCTCTAACTCAATTCATTCATTATCAGATGGAGTAGCAGATAAGTAATTTGTATATCTCATTGAATTATAGTTTTGAACTTCTGTTTAAATTATAAAAATAGTTTGCAACTATATGGATACAATCAATCTAAATGTTTGCTTATTATGTACTCACCAGTGACAACAAACATTCAGATGTTTTCTCCCCATTGTACATTTGATGACACTATAGGAGATTATGAGAATTCTTGTGAAGTTAAACATTTGATACAAATATTTTGGAACAAAATACTGTACTATGAATTTGTACAAAAGACAATAGCCTTTGCTAATACTACTACTAATGACAAATTTTTTGATTGTATTTAGGTGTGAAAACATCTCACAAAAAGTTAAAGCTCTTTTTTCTTTCTGTTTTTGTTTTCCATTATGTTTGTTTATTTTGTATGGGTGTTTTAGGGCTGAAATCCTGTTGCATAGTTGTGTGTGCGCTATGGTGATGACATCAGCAGCAGTGGTAAACTGTCACCGATTAAAACTTCCTCTGGTGATTTTGGAGTGCTTGCTATGTTGCCAAATTGTATACAATTCACATGAACCCTAAATTGCCTTTAATCAATAGTAATTTGTCTGCACAACAGGATTTCAGCCATTGTGTTGTGACACACTTTTCCAATAAGAGTAAGAACAATTGCCAATGTTTACTTCATTTATGATATGTCTTCTTATTTAATGCAATTATGTTTTCTCCTTGATGATGTGCAAATGACCACCCTCAATCAACACATTTTCCACAAGTACCTGACAATTTATATCTTTTATCCAGCTAAACCATTTTTATGGATTTTTTTCTGACTAGTGCTGGCAGCAGTTTAAAAGTCAAATCAATCCTCCAATGGAGGGCAGCATCTTTCTTTAACAATGTCTTTACAAGGATGTTACATGATGGTGGAGCAAGTCTATTTGAGACATTCAAACACAGCATAGCAACCAGCCTTAACCAGCTCAGTATAGTGTGAAGAAAATATATTTTATTTTTAAAGGAGGGAAGGAGATGTGGGACCGAAATATACTTCACCACTTTCCCCTTGTGGAACACAACATTGGGGAAGAAAAGAAATTCCTGTTTGTGGGTAGATGGAATCCAAACACACAGTTTTCCCAGGGTCCTTGTTTGCATGTGGTGGTCACACATAAGGATATTGTGTCATTCAGAATATGTCCTCAGAGGTGTGTTGCAAGAACCAGGTGCACAAAAACTGAACAGTAATTCCTCTTTTTGTAGATCATTTGCACAAAATTGTTCTGTTTCAAGCTAAGGAAGAAATTAAGAAAGAGGAAAGGGCCTCCGGGAATGCATTTTCAAGTTTACTGCACAGTATTTTGAACTACAGCTGTTTCAGATATATACAATGTTTAAAATGAAAGATATGGTGCTTTCAAATTTATATTAGAAAATGTGACCATTGGTGGTCTCATTCTACCCTGTTGTGGTTGTTGTTCAGTCGCATAGTCGAGTCCAACACTTTGTGACCCCATGGACCACTGCATGCAAGGCACCACTATCCTCCACCATCCTCTGCAGCCCACTCAGTTCTATGTCCGTTGTGTTCACAATGCCATCCAGCCATCTCATCCTCTCCTTTTGCCTTTGATCTTTCTCAACATCAAGGCCTTCACGAGTGAGCCCTCTCTTCTCATTTTGTGTTCAAAGTACTTTAGTTTCATCTTCAATATTTGTCCTTCCAAGGAGCAGTCAGGGTTTATTTCCTTCAGGATCAACTGATTTGATATATTTGCTGTCCAGGGTACTCTCAAACTCTCCTCCAGCACCTCATCTCAAAGGTGTCTATTCTTCTGCGCTCAACCTTCCTTATGGTCCAGCTCTCACAACAATGCATTACTACTGGGATTAACATTGCTTTGACTATGCAGAGTTTTTTTTTTGGCTGTGTGATATCTCTACTTTTTATTACGTTCCCTAGGTTTCTCATAGCTTGCCTCCCAAGGACTAATCGTCTTTTCATTTCATGGCTGCAATCACCATTTGCGGTGATCTTGGATCCTAAGAAGGTAAAGTCTGTCACTGCTTCCTTTTCTTCCCCTTCTATTTGCCAGGTAGTAATGGGGCCGGTTGCCATTATCTTGGTTTTTTTTAATGTTGAATCTCAGGCCAGCTTTTGCACTTTCCTCTTTCAATCTAATCAAGAGCTTCTTTTAGGGGTTTTTTTTAGGTTCTACTCAAGAGTATCCTACCCTATCAGACCAGAAAACACTCCTATGTGATGAACAGAGGGATGTTTCTGTCTGTGTTAATATGTGGAAGTAAATATATATATTTTAAAAAATTGGAATATCTTTTTAAAAGGTTCTAGTTTCTGTTTACATTTGAAATTTGGAGGCCCTGCAGTTAATTACATATGACAACCCCAATGTACTGAGATATGCCAAAAAGATATTATTATGTTGACATTTTAATGGACATTCTTGGAATCAACCCATGCTGTTTGTACTCCCCATATACTTCAAATCAAATCCGCTTGTCAAGGGAGTGAAAGTGCATCAAAATTTCAGACAAAATGATGGCATGCAAACTCTACTTTACATCACATATGTTTCTGTTTTGTGGGAAATATTACTCCTTAAAAGAAAGAAAAAATAAGAATTCTTTAGGATTTTTAACTGCCATTGGCATCAAAAAACATTAATCAATCAGATGGATTTCAGGCAACATGTGAAAATAAAACTTCCATCTGGAAACAGCTTTTTTTTTTTTTTTGCCAAATAAAAAACCATCAGTTTTAAACCACTGTAGAGTGAGGTGGGGTGACATCATATTGCTCTGAAAATGGGATTATTTTACTAGTTTGAAATAATAACATGCTGCCTGGGGAAGTTTGGGAGTTGCTGTCCAAAGATGAAACAAAATGTTAGTCTCAACCAGAATTCAATACTTTTTTTAAAAAAACCTCTGGTTTTCAAAATGACTGAATGAATAAGTATGTAAGGAACCCTGGTGGTGCAGTGGTTAAACTGCAGTCCTGCAACCAAAAGCTTATGAGTTCAATCCTGACCAGGTTTCAAGGTCAACTCAGCCTTCCATCCTTCTGAGGTTGGGGGTAAAATGCTAATTAATTTGTGAACTACCGAGAGAGTGCACTAAGCACTACGAGGCGGTATATAAGTGTGATAGCTTTGCTAGGTAGGCACCTCAGAGGAACTTATTTCTGATGCTCCAGTCAATAGTGTGACCTCTGGTTAGTATATGATTTTAAGGATCATGTGACTTTCCTGACTTCTGATTTACTAGGATTTCTTACCTATAATCCTGATTTATAACCAGCATTGTTTTTTTCCAGCTTCATCTTATTTCAGTACCTATGGCATACTTTTTGTTTGTTTTTCTCTCAATTGCTATTAACCTGTATGTCTAAGCAAATATGCGGTAGAGTAAACAAGTATATTGAAACACATATATTGAACTAACTTCCCTTTATTCAACATGAAGTTATTTTAAACTCTAGACATTTTGCTATGATGATAATTTGAAATAAATAATAAATGATAGCCTTTTTCTTCTTTTTATAATTGTTACATTAATTTAAATGGCAGTTAAAGGTTTAATAACAGTATACATCACATTTCAAGGTACACTGGTATCCTTCTTACATGTTTTGACTAATTTTCCAAATGTACACAACAATCTGTAAACAACAATCAAATAATATTACATGCACATAGACCAAAATACTTCCCCCATTTTGTTGTCAAAACATAGTTTTCCAGTATCCAGAAGACAATCATTTTTCTTGTCTATCTGAAGATTTTAAAAAAAACCCAAGTGGAAGTGTGATTAAAATGAATGGTAATACTGCTGAGGACTGGTGCCAGAAATGGATTCATTTATTTGATTTTATTTGAAACACTACAACTTGGAGTACAGAAAACAGAATGAAAACTAATGTTACTACTGTGTTTCACATACAGTGTTTCTAAAGGTATAGTATTTGTCAGCACATAAACATAAAAATGAACAAAATAATTATTCTGCCCTATATCTTTGCTTCATTATTAGGCATTTTAAAAAGGAGATTATTAGCTACCTGTTCCTCCAATTAATACAGTTCTTTTCCTGCTTGTTTGCCTTGCACTCTCTTTTGGAATCTATGAACCCTTTGGCAATACACTCTGTGGGAAATTTTGATCCGAAATAGATTTTTCCCCCCAGAAATATAATTTATTAAAATTCTGTCTGGGTCTTGGAGGAACTGTTGAAATTGATTTAATTTTACTATTTCTGGTTTTGTTGTAATCATGTGGCAGTACATGAAGTGGTGGGATTCAGCAGATTCACCCCAGTTCACCAGAACCAGTAGCAGAAATTCTGGCTGGCCCCACCCATCCAAATTTTGAAATAAAGTAGTCCTAATTCAGGTGCAACACAGGACTTTCACCCTGGCCATGCCCACCATACCACGCCCACAGAGAAGGTAGTTTTTAAAATCCCACCACTGAGTACATGGGTAGTTAGAATTTAAGCATATTCAATTCAGTTATTCCAGGGAATTGCATAAGGTTGCACCTTGAAGGATGTAGCTCAATGGTTCCTAAAACGGGACACCCCCATCCCCAACCCCACAGGGAGACTTCAATTCCCAGAAGCTAAAGTCAGTATATTGGCTGATCAGTGCTTTGGGGACTTGACTTAGGCTTCTGTGAATTGAAGTCCAAAAACCAAAGGTTGGTAAACAGCACTAAACTGATACAGCACTAATTAAAATACTTACTATGTCTAGTTAGGTCTGATCAATTCTACCTATTAATTTAAAAAAAAACATTCTAATGACTGTGAAAGGGTTAGATAAGCAAATGATATAATGGTAGAAAAGGTTGTGGGAAAGGGGGACAGTGTGAAGACGCCTTCCCAAGATGATAACATATTTCTATGTGAACCACAGGAGCTATTTAATAACAGAGTTTAGTACAGGGACATTTGTATCATCCTAGAACAAATTTCTGTGTTGTTACACCCTAAATTCTTGGAGTTCCCTAGAGTGTTGTGTTTTATTTTGTTTTGCTTGTTTATATGAGGACCTTGTAGAGTCATAGACATGATATAGAACACTGAATGATTACAAAGGATGCTTCCTTCTTTTTTAGTTTCTTCCCTGGGGGTTGTAGATTTGAACTCATCATGAACTACATTTCTGTTCTGTGACCTTCCAAATAGTTTATTTTGATTTGCCTTTCCCCATCTTAATTATAGTTACTTCTAGCATATTGTAAGAGCTGGTGTGTAATCATTTAAAGTACTGTAATATAAAATGCTTGAATAACTCACCACTATAGTCTGTATTAGCATTAGAGTCAGTGCTTTTTACTTGATATGACAGCAGCTGAAGGAATATAAGATAGCAACACAGAATCTGTGTTTTTTATGCTGCTTGTGAGACCAGTGATATATGGTGGACAGCACTTTTTCTACATTTCTTTTTTAAAAATCTGAACATTGTACTCTGGACTGTATGAGAAATGGCCAGGTTGTCTAAGAAAGAGGAATATTCTGAATGTGAGAGATTACACATAGAAGCCAGAATGATATAGTGGCTAGAATGATGGGCTAAGATTCTGGAGTTCTAAGTTCAAATCCATGCAGGGGAAAGGAAAATTTTTCTTGGTGGTGGTGCTGGTAGAAACACTAAAATATCTCACATTCTGTACCTTGAAAATCCTCTTAAGGTCACCACAAGTCAGAAGTGACTTAATAGCACATAGGAAATATTGTTGACATTTTTCTATCTAGACACTCAAACTTTGATTTTCTTTCCAAGTTATAGCTACCACTTCTATTCACAGAATGTGCCACATTAGGTTTTGCCAGTACCTATTTATAGCAATCCAACATATTGGAAACTGTTGCACTCAAGTGGAAACATTTTTTTCATGCAATTTTCTGCTTTAATGAAGAAGCTCACATTACAAGCTGGTTCATAGGTTTTAAAGCTTTGTGGTAATACCATGAATTTATTAAAGATGATGTGGAGATTCATATGCTTTTTCTTCTCATTTTAGGTAGAAACAATTTTATGACAAACCTGTAATTGGACATTCTATACTCTAGCTAAATATCACTTCAGCTGACTGATTTAATAGCCTTATTGTAGCTACATGCACACAAAATACACCAACTGAGGTCACAGGATGAATGAGCAACACTCATGGCTACAGTGAACCAAGTCATGTAGTGATAAGTTTTATTTCTGCTTAATAACTAGCGAATGGTTATTTTGCACTGTGGATGGCTTGTTCACTTCAAATTTCAGTGTTTTGGGGTTCTTAACTTCCCCCCCACTCAGTGAAACTTTATTCATCTGTGCAATTTCTGCCTGAAATAAAGTGAATCATATCTGGGTGACTTGATGAGTGTTTTACAAGTTCAAGGGCTGGTTAATAGCAATGTGAAATCATAGCAGTCATCTGTAATAAAGTTGAAGTTTTTGATAACCTGCTGGGTTAATTCAGAAGGAAAACTTCAATGAAAGAACTAGGTAGACCCAAAGATGTTGTGATGTAAACAGTATCACACCACTTTAGGTCCACTTGGTATAGTAGGCAGCAAACCTCAACATTATATGTACAATTATGTTTGGGACCAGTAACATCATCATGTGGTCTCATCCACAAACTACATAAAAGTCACAGTGTATTTAACATGCGCATTTGTAGCATCTTTTGTAGAAATCTTTTACAGATTATCATAATTATTTTCCTAATGCTATGATTACCTGTAGTAAAGGTTACCCTTGCTCGAAAGCCAGTCATATCCAACTCTAAGGTTCAGTGCTCATCTCTGTTTCAAAGCTGAAGAGCCAGCACTGTCTGATTCTGCAAATGTTTCCTGGTCATGTGGCAACCATGACTAGACACCGGAGGGCACAGAACACTGTTTACCTTCCTAGCAAAGTGGTCCCTATTTATCTACCTGCAATTTCTTGCTTTTGAACTGATAGGTTGACAGGAGCTGGGACAAAGACAGGAGCTCATTACATCCTGCAGTACTTGGGAATTGAACTGCTGACCTCCCGCCTTTCAGTCAGCATCTTAATAGTGTTATAAAAATTCTTCATGTTTCTTTGAATTGCTTGGTGCAAGAACCTGAGCCAAAGAGTAAGCCTAAAAGTTAGACATCATTTCAGAAAAAATTATGAGAGAGAGGGCCAAAATCACTGATTTTTTAATTTCAGGAAGCAGATCTTGGCAATTTTTTAAATCTTCTTAACTGTTATCACATTGCATAGGAAGGATTATGTGATGGAGTGATGCTGAAAGGAGACAGTCTGCAATTCACCTTCTGCCTTATACTATACATGGTTAATTCATACTGTCCAGAGGATGAATTTAACAATCCTTTCTGTCTGGCCTATTGCTACATTCTGAAAGATTTACTGATCTGCAGCAGACTGAAAGTTAGGAGCTTTGTAATTATTCAGATTTTCAAGGGGCACTTGATGGACATTTTCTGCCCTAGGAAATGAACATAAATAATTGAAATACTTTGGAGAGGAGCACAGATGTAGCAGTTGCAGTTCCAGTGTAAGTAGTGATTTGAAATGACGATAAACTGAGACATCTTGTTCACATGAACTGGCAGCGTAATGGAGAGCACAAAGGAAGATAATACGTATATTACCAAGAGATCCATGCTTCAGTACAAGAACCATTAAATTGAGATTCATAATTTATGCTCTTTTTAAGAAATATGGGTCACTGTTTTCTTATCAAATTGTAAGTATTCTTGGCATAGCAAATATACATCTTTTGGTGGTCTGCCAAGGAGTCTTTTTACTCCTCTGGGATACAACTCAGTGATTGTTGCTGTCCAATGTCCCTCTGTCATCCGAGAGATGTGACCAACCCAGCACAATTTTCATTTGTAATATTTAGCAACAGCTTCATTGATTCTGCTTTGTTCTCTTATCTGGGAGTTGGGATATCTTTAGCATAGATTTTTCCATGGCTCTTATGGCTCTTGATAGTTCTTCTCCCTTGGCCTTCATTAATGACAATGTTTCACCCCCATAGAGGACCACAGGTAGTACTGATAAATTTAAAAGGTTGTCATCTTGTTTCTTGTCGATTTTATCATTTAACAAGATTTCTTTGATGGAGTTAAATGCTACCCATCCTGCTTTCTTTCTTCAGGCTAGTCCTGATTAAGGACTGCATGAGTGGAGGTAATG
Organism: Furcifer pardalis; assembly: GCA_030440675.1. Taxonomy (NCBI): domain Eukaryota; kingdom Metazoa; phylum Chordata; class Lepidosauria; order Squamata; family Chamaeleonidae; genus Furcifer; species Furcifer pardalis. Next base: position 68,792,393 of record CP126892.1, read on the forward strand.
TGTGTTTGTGTGTGTGCATGTGCGTGTGCACACAGACATGCACACATGGACACACATCCCTGGGACTAGAATGAACTGCCACAGCCTTGAGGATATTAATAAGGTCCGCCTTCACAGCCAGTCCATCTGGCATGGCCTTCTCTGCCTCCATGACCATTGAGAATTGGTTCCTCCTCTGCTCATTTTGCCATTGGGCTCAATATGATGTTTCCCAAGTGGCTTTTCCTCCACTGAAGGGGCCATCACCCCACCTAAAGGGGCTCACCCGCCCATACCATTTAAGAAAAACCAGTGCATAACAATAATAATGATACAATACCCAATATATAATAATACAGTATACACAGAAATTATAAAATACACATCCTACAAAAATGGCCCATAAACAATAATAATGATATACAACCCTCTCCATCTTGGCCGAAGGCAAGTCCAGGGGTCAGGGGCACTGAAATCCCTATGCCTGCCACCATAGTATCCTTTTTAAGCTGGCCCAGGGCAGGGTCGGGTGCTGGTGATGGTGGGGCCCTGGCGCCCACAGATACAGTGGCCTCTCCGCCCTGGAGAAGGCAAAATCCAGTTTTCTTATCCCCTCCTGGTGAGAGGAAAGGGTGGGGCCTCAGGCGGCTGCAGCAATGGTGGTGATCTTTGGCCAGCTGAGGCCCAACAGTTCTTTTATCCTCTCCCAGTGAGCGGGGAAGGGTGGGGGCTCGGGTGGCTGCAGTGGCGTTATCAGTCTTCAGCCAGCTGAGGCTAGACAGTTCTTTTATAACTTGCAGACTTAGATTCCATGTGTACCCTTTGAGGAGATATACATAAATGAATGTGGATCCACACCTTTCAGATTAATACACATCACATTTTAGCAAGCCACAGTATTTCACAGTTCTCCAAATGGTGGAAGATAGGTCCTGGCAGTTTAAATTGATTAAAATATGCTTTAAATATACACACAGATGAAACTGCACATATGTTTTAAGAGAAAATATGCATTTAAATATGCATCAAATACTATCTAAATGCATATTTTGAAAGGAGATTAAAATTAAAAGATTGGTGAAAAAATGGAACAGACTAGAAGCATGGATAAATGGCTGAAACAATATAAACAAACAACAGCAAAAGATTTAACCGTCCTATATTTAGCCCCCGGTGAAATAAAGGCAGAATTCATTTTCTTACTTTTATGCACTGTAAAATTTTATTTCATGTATTCTACATTTCTTCCACACATATGTGTGATAATGTTAGCCTGATGGCTCTTTTAAAGAGGAAAATCTATTTTGAGAGGGTGCAATTAGGGGAAAAGGAGCAGTGGGAAATGGGTACTTAACACTTTTTTTGTCACACTGTGTTTCTCCATTCCAAAGAGCTCCCCCTCCACCCACCCCAGAGGTTCCAAATGTTTGAAACCTTCTGTGGAGGAGGAAAAACAGCTTGGGGAAATTTAGAATGCAATGTGGCTAAAGAATATTTCTGGCACCTTCACCCCTCTGTTTCCAATAGGGTTTCTTCTTAAAGAGGATTTTTCTGTAACACACACACACACACACACACACACACACACACACACACACACACACACACACACACACACACACACACACACACACACACACACACACACACACACACACACAAGCAGTAGGGCTCTTATATATAATAGCTCAAATCCTATTTGTCTTCAAGGAATGTAAAGTTACACCTTCCTAAGCCTCCTAGGCATTATGCCCAGGCAGTCTGGATTGTGCAATTAAATTGCACAATTGACTTCATGATTCCCATTTAGCCCGTTTCACAGCACCCCCCCCCCTCTGGTGCAGAAATGTTTTGTGAATAGCATTTCCTCCCTGGTGTGATTTTTGGAACTGTTGCTGTAGCTCTGTGTTGAACACATGGGTCTGAGCTTTAGATTTCTACCAATATGTGCGTTAGCCCTGAAATTCGCAAACCTTATACAATATCAGGGTCTATAGATCTGAACACTGAGTAGAGAGGCAGAAGGAAGTGAGACATATGCGCTGTCTCTCTCTCTGTGTGTGTGTGTTTGTTTGTGTGTTTGTTTGTTTGTTTAGCCACCCCTTCGTTGAAGCAACTCTGGGTGGCTTACATCACAAGAAACACCCTCAAAATAACACACTCCAACCACCCATACATATAGTTAAGCATTAAAAAAAACCCTCTAAAATCTCTGAAGTCTAAAAATCTTAAAATCACAAAGTCATGAATCTAAAAATCTAAAATCCCCATTACAAAATTGTCAGATGGTCATATGAGCCAGCAGGTTGTAGTAGATCCAACAGCAGCCGAACACACCCACTGAGCCAGCCATGTCTTTAAGACTTTCCTAAAGGCCAGCAGTTATGGTTGGAGGGAGGTCTGTTAGCAAGAGGTTCCAAAGGGCTGGGGCGGATAACAAAAAGGCCCTCCATCTAGTGCTGGAGAGGTGAGCATCTCCAGCCGTTGGTTCCAGTAGAGAGCCCCTCCAGTCTGCCCTAGTGGGATGGGCAGATGTTCTCAGGGCAACTATTGATGATGCAATGACTGATAATGAATGAATTGATTAATGGATTACTGAAAGGAGCTTCCTTGTATAAAGGCCTGGACATTTCAGTTAGTTCAAAGCAGGGCAAGTAATATTGTCAACTGATTCTGGCTGTTATAAGATTCTGTTATGCCTAGTTTCAGTTGCTGCCTTTTCCTGAAAGACTCATCTGGGGAAATGGTCCTTTTGACCCTTTATTATATTACAGCAACTATAGGACTTTTATGTTTTACCTTGGCACTGTTTTGGTTTTGCTACTGATTTTATTCTCTAATACCAGACGCTGTAGTGTTTTGGCCATTTCTGTTGTTCTTAATCAGATTTTGTTGTGCGCCACTTCATTGTCATTGTTTTCAATTTTGTAACTTGCAACAGTGAATTGCCATTGTTTAACCAGCTGCTAGTCAGTTTACAAGGTGTGTTGTCATTTGTGCAACAGCCAGGCACCTCATAATATAACTACTGCTCTGTTAATTGGTGGTAATTCACCATGGTGACTAACACAATTTAACTAATACATGCATAAATCATCAACAAAATTATATCAAACTTTTGTTAGTACATAATCATTGTAAACTTGGAATGACATGTGTTATAAGTAGAAGGAAAAAGTAAGGACAAAATTGTTCTACAATGTTTTTCATACTCTCTTTCCAGTATCACCAAATTGAAGTCTTTATTTCTCCAGTAGTTTCAACCAAATAAGCTTCCTAACATCCTACATCTCAGGTATAAACATTAAGTGATATGGGATATTTATTAGACATTGAATTTCACATTAAAGACCTGATGTTTTCTTGGAAAAAAACAAATTAAAGTGATTTTTTTAGACTGAATCACAGTACTACCAGTGGAATAGCACACTGACTGTGTCAAAGCATGCTTCCTGGATTAATAGGCTGTGCCTTTCAAGGCATTATATTATTGTCCTTGCCCCAGTCTTTCAATTGGTTTTTAGTATAGGTCTCCTGGCATAACTGTGGGAGATACATTCAAAGATATTTGAAAAATACCTGAAACTATGGTTAATAGTGAACCCTGTGTTTATCACATATATCTGAATCATAGAAGTGAAGAAGGGGTTTCAAATGCCTCCATCATTCTAAATGGGAGCTACCAAAATGTTTGCTTCCATTCCTTGTAAATATTATATTGCAGATGATTACCTCTGGTGGTCCATAATTCACCATAGATCAGGGATTTTTACTGAATATTTTTAAACCTATGAATACATACTATGGTAATAGAGTAGACCATACTGTCAGTGATTCAACACTGAGTGTCAGGTGACAGTTAATTAACCTGACAACCCTGAAGACTAGCCACCTTGGCAAAGGAGGACTTTGGGTGCCTAAAGGGGTCAGGACCAGAAAGTGATTCACGGAGCTGGATCAATGGTAGGGGTGTCATGCTGTGATGTGGAAGACAGACGAAAGGCCACAGCGTTATATTCACAGGACAGTCTTCATGGTTGATTGCTATGATCATTGCCAATATTCGAAATCAGATATGGCACCACCACCACAACAACAACGGACACTGAACCTGCAGATATGGGGGGGGGGAGCATTAATTTGTAATTCTTCTGTTCCTCCAGACCTCTGGCCTCTAATGGTATACCTCAGGCCTTTTCCCTTTCTCTTTATTTTGGTTTTTTTCCATCTGACATTCTATTTCTAACTTTTACGTATTTTATTATGTTGGGCACATCCATTCATTAAGATAATTTTTATTCCTTATTTCTCACTGCCAAATAAATTTCTGAGACAAAGCATGTTGCCCACTTGTCTTAAAGCTGATGAGCCTCCATTTTTTTCCATCTTCTAAACCCGTATAATGTTGTTCAAGACAAGCAATGAAACTCTGAAAATCATGTCATTTAGCCTAAGGGGAGGATAACAGAAGTATTATGTCATCTATACTTTCTGTTTCTTTGCTCCCAGGCAGTTACTGCCACAAAATGGTTATTTGGCATTGGATGCCATTAACCATTAGTAACAAAAATTGAATTTGGACATTTTATTATTTATTATTTCATATTTATATTGCTGCCCACTCGCTGTAGCGAGTGATTTGAACCACTTTTTATACATAGTTACTGAACATGCAGAAAAGAATGCAGGGTATTCAGAAAGAACTGGGAGCCTGACTGTTTTTTCAGTCAGAGTATATCAAAAAACATTTTGCATTTTTTTGTACCTAACAGATACAATGTTGTGGTAATAGGTATGCTGACAGAAAAGGTAGGCTCTCCACAAGTGGAGGGTACACTTGTCAATTGTCAGATGTTATACAGTATATGTAGTTGTTGTTTATTCTTTTTTAAAAATATAATCAAGGATGAACAATTAATACAATTTTTGTAACAAATTAAATATTGATGTGCTTTTTACATGTGTATTTCTTTTTTTCTTTATGCATTTTGAAAATTAAAAATAAAATTATATATATACATAAAAAATAAAGGTAGCCTGATAGAAATCACACAATACATAATAATCACTAAATAATTGTGAGTCATCAAACAGCTTCAATGGGCCCTTCCTCCACCATGTGGCACTTCCTGGTGTGGCTACTACCTTAGCTGAAGATGATGATGGTAGGATCTTTTCACTGAGGTGTAAATAACTGATAGAAAATAGCTGGAAGCTGTATTCCTGACCTTAAAATGTGTGTCAAAACATGAATTATTTTAAATGTACAAGTTACATATATTTATTGCAGTTAGTTCCCCAACCATTTGACAACTCATGGAGGAACTAGAAACTTCTGGAAAGGTTTTGTTTTATTCTTTCAGTGGAAGACACAGATTTAAAAGCAAGCTTACCCTGAAGGCATTTTTAATGAGGCACTAGGAAAAAAATTGGAACAAAATGTATTTAATAACAAAGGCAAATTGTCCTGGTAATTTACATCTGTGTTCTGTGGACTCAACCTGGAATCACTGAAAAATTTATGCACCCTACTTGTCTCCTTTTGGCAACAGATAAACTAGTTTAGTTTGATCGTGGAAGAACTTTTCTCAAACGCCATGTGCAAATTACTTATCCTCCCACCCAACACCCTCCCACAAAATTACTGCTTCCTATCATCCAGTAAAATGCTTCAGGGAAACATAGTCCAAAAATAAATAAGTCAGTGTATAGCAAAAGCAGCCCCAGTGCATCTTTCATAGTTGCAGTGGTAGAACTGAGCTGACTTTCAAGGAGAATGTTTGAATTTTTAATACATATGCAAATGCACAAATTAGTCCAGCTGGAGTAAAGTCTGTTTATTACTCTTCAGATACTACTACATTTTACCATATGCAGTAGGCGACCAATTAAGCAAGCCTCTCAGTGTGGGCCGCAAAGAGTATCCAATGTGCATTTTGAAGAGAAAGGATCCAAGTTCCAGAGATCTTATATTGTCGTCATCCTTTTATGATCAAAAGATTCCATCAGCATGATCTACCCCAACAGTTGAGAAGCAGAAGAAATGGTCACTATCAGACAATTGCAAATCATCACACAAACTTTGATATATATATGGCTTTGAAGCCATATATTGTAATAACTTAACTGGTATATTCCAGGAGTGGGGTGGGGGACCTGAGGTTACTTCCAGTGAAGCTGCACATGCACACCATGCTTGGATATAGTTCCATACACATCCACTGAATATAGGGTGCTCAGTCTAGAAGTGGTCCCTATGCCTTATTTGATTATTTATTTTCTAGTATGATAATAGGAGGGCAAACTTTCAGTACTACCTGGGTCATAATATGGCCTCAGTAGACCTGTGTCATTCTTATAGGCTTTTGTAAAAAGTCAGACCATTTTCAGTATTCTTAATCAGACGTTGCCAGTTCAAAACATATACCATTTAATTGAGGGGTTCCCAACCTTTTCAAGCCAGCGGCCAGGTCATGCTCTCTCAGTCAGCTTCAAGGGATGTATTTAATTTAATTTAATTTAATGTGTACACTTACATGCTGCCCAATCAGGGATGGCCATTTTGCACTGCCTGCATGATGGGGTGGCCATTGTGTCCCAACAGCTTCAAAGGGATGGCCATTTTGTTTCTTGAATGCTCTTGAAGGGGTGGGGTGCCACATGAAATGGTGCCACAGGCCAGATCTAGCACATGAGCCTTAGATTGGGAACCCCTGATCTAATTAATCATAAATTGCCAGTTCAAAACATACCATTTTAGAACAATAGATGTGCTTGTATCACTTCCCAAAGACATTTTGTGACTTCTCTACAGACAGAAGCATCAGGAAATAACAGAAGAATACCCTTTTATAAATTGGTCAAACAAAGTCTTTAAAGTAGTGGTTTAAAAAAGTTTATGTCCAACTCCATAATACTTCATAGATTTCCCACCCTCCCCTTGGTGAAGATGTTTTTTTCTTTGTTTTTCACTTCTGAAGAGTTGGCTTTGTGGAAAGCTTGCTCCTAATTCAATCTTTCATGGCTTGCTTTTTTGGACATGTAAAGACTCAGACACGGAGAATATGTGCACAATTAGCATATAGTATTTCCAGGTGAATACATATCATTGGATGGAAAGTCCAAAATATATCACAATAGCTGGCTTTTTTCTGGGCTAAAGTGGAAATATGAAGCTCAGGCAAGGTTTAATTTACAGTGGGACAGAAGTTACAAAGCATACAATTGATTTCATGGACAATTTGCCAGCAGGAGAAAAAATATTTTACCTCTTTTCTTATCCCCCCCCCCTTTGAAGATCCTTACTGAATGGAGAATGCCAGAGGTTTCTCTGTGCTAAAGTGATAATATGAGTTTTCTATGCCTTTTTTTTCTACTCACGCTTGTGAAGAATCACTGTACTTTTATGCTTACATTTTGTTTCATATATTCATTGAGTGGTTCCTGAATGAAGTTAAAACATAAGTGAGTAGATCAGAAGTCTCAGTCTCTTACTTTGAATTGGATGTTTGCAGTAGTGTCTGCTTTGATTGCAGTTGTCATGGAATAAAGACTTCATGTTGATAATTTGAAAATTGCTAGAGGGTGAAATTATTTCTTTTCTTTTAATTATGGATTGTTGAGGTGAAAATATGATTAGCAGTTAGAGGCACCATATGGGACACGACTACTCAGATGTTTTGGCCTGGAGAGATCAGCAAGATACATTTGGAGATTATTAAACACAATGAGTTGGAAGAGACCTAGTGAGGCTGAGAGACAGAGACAAGCCTTCAAGCTGAGAAGTAGGAAACCACCTTTTAGAGAACAATACTTGAAAGGTGACCAGACTTCTAGAGTTTATAGCTTGGGACAAGATAAAAAGCTATCTTCTGTAAATGTAATGAAGCTTCAGACAGACAGCAGAGTCTTAGCATGATGTCGTTTCAGTCAAAGTTCTGATTAATTAATGGTTCTTGTAACAGTCAATGGCAACAGGAAGAGTTAGAAGCAGAAGATGACAGATGTATGGTTTCTCTTCCTGATGATGAGGGATTTGTGAATAGGGCAAATTTGGGGAAGTCAAGTCTTGGGGAAACTTTTGAAAGCATTGAGAGTGGAAGAAGAAAGTGCAAAAGCAATACTGCAGTTGAACTTTAAGAAGAAAAACATCATTCAAAAAGAGCTACACATCTTCACTGATGATAATGAAGAAACTGAAATTGTTTAAGATTTTGTACACCTTGATTCAATAATAATACCAATTGGAGACTGTAGCCAAAAAAATCAGAAGACTGAAGCTCAGAAGAACAGCAATGAAAACATTAGAAAATATAATCTAGTGCAAAGGCTTGAGTTTACAAAAGGCTTGAGTTTAGAAAACTGTGGAGGTCTGTTGAAGACAGGATATTTTAGAGGTCACTCATTCATAGGAACCCCATAAGTCTGGGGTGACTTCATGACATGTAACAAAAGTGAAGCTATGTTGGCTGGAAGGTCTGTCTTGACTATTGGACAATGCAACCAAACTTACTGCATAACAAGACATTTACACATTGTTTTCCTAGTGTTTGAAGAGACAATTCATGTAAGCATTACATAGACTGTTTATATCTTTCTTGATTGTTTCATCTTTCTTTGCCTGTTCTGCATGTGACAGCTTTACTTCTCAGAAGAAAAGGACAGTGAAGACATTTTACACAAATTACAGTGACCCAGAAAAAGATAGCTGAGTCATTTTTGGGGCATTAGAGAGCTTTGTTAATTTTTTTTGTCATGTCAAACCAGCCTAAATCAATGAGAGTATATAATTTGATGGGTATTCATCCCACCCTTAAGTAAGAACAGGGATGTTCATGGTGAACCAGACTCCTGAGGCATTTTTTTCAGTTGCATAGGAGAGGGTTTGAATGGCCAGCTTAAAAGAATTTTCTAGGATGCTTGAGTGAAAACATCCTCCCTAAAATCTTCAGATTTCAGTCTCAAAACAGGTATGTGCCTGTAGACATTCTTTCTTAATTAAAAAAGATACACATTTTGAAAAACCAAAGGAAATTAGAGTTGTACACCTTGGCAACAGAAGCTGATTCAGTTGCAACAATTCCAGCCTCTGCTTACGGCTGTGCAACTCAATGTGAAGAACAGGAATGAGACATAAATCAAGCTATCTCACTGTTTGATAGGTTTTGCTTGAAGCACATTCCTGCTCAGTGTTTAATGCTTTCTGTAATAATGTTCAATCAAAAGGATTAATTTATATTCTGAATTGTCTTAGCATACTAATTTAGAAAACAGCGACAATTAACAACCTTTGAATGTACTAGATGGGAACGGCAACATTATTTCAGGATAATCAAGATACATTGCACAATAAAATATCAACAACATGATAATGTGGTGTACTTCTTCATCTGAGTACATTGGGAGTTTTCCTTCTCTTCATGGATTTCCTAAAGAATAAGGAGCAATACTACCACAACAAAGATAGGAAATACGATCCCGCTGCCATTCACAAGTTCACTTCTCACTCTTTGGGGAATATTCCTGATATGATCCCAGATGCACACTTAAATGTAAAGTGTGAATTAATCAAGTGCATATTTCCAAATACAAGCCTCACATAGAATATTTCAGACTGTAAAAGTGAGGAAGCAGATATGGTGAGAACTGCTTCTGTAAGTTTCATTCATTATGCTCTAGTGGTTAAGGCACGAGGCTTGGAGCCTGGAACGATGGGTTCAATACCCGAGAGCTGCATGATGGGGGACATGAAAGGAGCCTTATCTGGGTATACCCTGCAAAAATCCTTTCAACTCAGAGTAATCTCTGACATGAAAACGAACGATTATGCTCTACTAAACATCTGAATCCTTGGTCCAGATTCTTTGGCTATATATGAACATCAAAACAGGAACAGTTTTTTTTCCTGAAACAACAGCCACCTCTGAGATGTCCTGTGGGCTCCTCCAGGTGAATCAAAGTTTCCATCCTACTTTCTCTCACCTCACCATAAAGATGTGTGAGGTTTTCCCATCCAACATCTCTTTAAAAATCAATCTCTGCTCTGTAAAAAAAACAAAAGAGGTTGTGATTTGTTTCATACTTTTCTTTTGTTTCATGGAATAATTTGCATAACAGGGAAGACTAAAATGTGTATGAATTTTTTTAAAAAATGCATACAGACAAACATTTATTGAAAGAGATCATGTGTATTAAAAGTGAAAATTAGAAGATACAAATTAATGTGTATATTATAGAAAGTGGATATGTATGTGAGAGGAAAACAACCCAGGTCTTGTAATGTAATAGGAACAAAGGTTGCAATGAGGACACAAGTTATATTTGGAGAAACTAAACGAGGGGTGCCCAAACTACGGCCCATGGGCCATATCCAGCCTGGATGAATTGCCATCAGGGGCTGGATCTGGCCCATGGGGCATAGTTTGGGCACCCCTAGTTTAAGCAGAGAAAATAGCTTAAAATCTATCATGACGTGGTGAGTGGGCAGCTATATAAATTTGATTTATAAATATAAATAAATAGATAGAGCTCATCCTGTTGCAAAACAGATTGCAAGGCATGTTTTACTTCCACTTCCTGTGGGAGGAACCATGAAACCAGCCCACGGAACCATGTGACTGGCTCATGGCCCAAAAAGTTTGGGCACCCCTGAACTAAACAAACTTGACAATGAAGAATTTTCTGTATCTTTAGTTCCACAACAGTCTTAAAAGTCCTATATCTTAGCAGCATTTTGCAGTTTCTTCAATGCTGCTGTTACTTCCCTAATGGTTTAGAGACTGTTGGGTTCCTGCCAAATGTGAACATAGAGGTGTTCCAGATTTATCCCCAATCTTTCCTCTGAAGTGAGTATGGATGAAAGTGATATTTGAGACCATTCTAGAGGAAATAACTTTCTATGGAATTTTCAAGAGTCTGAGGAGCCCTCATAATGGTAATTTTAATTCCAAGAACCAGTCTGAATATTTATTTGAAGGTGAGCAATCTTAAGAAGTCAAAGGACCAGCCACATCCATTCCTACAATGTAGGGGTGGGACTGGCTTCCTCCCTGACCATTCCCCCATTTTTCTTCTTAATTTGTTTAAAATGAAAAATAGCCTCATCCTCTCTAATGGTCAAAGCTTTTTTTAACCTAATATTACAGGTGGACACTGGAGGACAAGATGTGGCAAAATTGTCTCCTGTGTCCCCTGGAGGGCACAAAGGGCCTTTTTTCAGTATTTTATTAGAGAAATTTATTAGAGGGTGGGCAGATTGGTGGGCAGGAAAGAAAGAAAGGCTCTGCCCATGCAGCCACTTTTGGAAGGAAAAGATACTTCCACCTATTCATAATCCTTTACAGCTGGCACATTTTAAGAGTTAGAATTTCACCATTAAGCTAAGATTCTATGCCACTGATGGAGAACCTTTTAGTGACCATGTGCCCAAACTGCAACCCAAAACTCACTTATTTATCACAAAGTGCCAACACAAAGAAGGAAGGAAACACTCTCATTGAGCTGCCAGGCAGATGGCTGGGGCAAACTCCATGCTGGGGGAGGGAAGAAATGCTCCCATTGGACTGCTGGGCAAAAGGGCAGGGAAAACTCTGTGCTGGGGTGATCGCATGGGTGCTCACAGAGAGGGGTTTGAGTGCCACCTCTGGAACATGTTCCATAGGTTCACCACCACTGTTCTATGGCAATTTACTTATGAGAAAGCCCCAAAGCTCCACTGGATGCATCGGTATTTGTTTGCTACTATACATGCATATGATTGCATAGTAAAAGTGCTAATTTAGAAGGTTGGAATAAATGATTGCATTGGGGGTGGGGGAATTTCAAAGAAAATGACAGTTTGCAAGCTGATCACATACATTACTTCAGCAAGAGAGGGTATTGGAAAGCTAGGTAACATCATTTGCAGCAAATAGAGAAATGGCATAATGTGCATACATAAACACCTTTGTCAGCAGGCTTTTACTGGAATACGTAGCCATTAAAGCTGAAAAAATGATATGAAACAAGCATTAGTCTTGGAGATACTTCTGACAGATGTTACTAATATTTGGGGCAAGCAAATTAACCATGAACCCTTTAGGAAGGAAAACACAGTGCACAGTGAATCAGAATGGAATATAGTGCAGTGTTTTGTTTTGTTTTACTACAGATCACATAATTCTTCAGGCAGCAGTTGCCTGGGATATGCTGGACCTTGTAGTCAAAAAGCACAGTTTCACTTGGTGCCTAGCATTGATCTGAGACTTTATCTTAGCATCCTTAGAATTTACAGAACAGAAAAATGACAGCACAGACTATCCTCAACTAGTGTATTTTTCTCATGCTGGTCATCAAATGTGTACTTTCAGCTTTACTAGAAAGCTTATTTTTCCCACTTACATGAAATAATAGTTGTATTCATTCCTGTGGAGAATGAGAGAAAGAAAGGTTTTGAGACCAAAGAAGACAGTGAGATGTCCAATTGCATAGATTTCATGGGGTGGATTTTCCATAAGAATAATTTCATGTCAGAAATTACTCTGGGTTGAAAGGATGTTTGCAGAAGAAACTCCACTCAGGGAATGCCCAAATGAAGCACCCTTAATGTCCCCAAGAGCTGGGACAGAGATGGGTACTCAATCCATCATTTAGTACCCAGGTCTTGAACTGTCAACTTGCCAGATTTCCAGCTAACAAGACAAGCTTCTTTATCACTGAGCCACTGCAGCCCCTGATTTTCCATCAACAGCTCTGATTTCATCTCCTCCTTCCTCTATAATAACTAATGGAGCTACTTGTAATACAAAAATAAAGACAAAAAGCTACTGTAAAGACAAAATGGACGAGGATGACAACTAAAGTTGCCCCATGAATGAGAACTTTCAACCTCACATTCTTTACATGCTTCCAATCAATTCTCTCTCTGATCAGCCAATGTTATCACTCTCAATTTTTTCTTTTTCTACATCATACATTACACCTTCCCTGGACCCAGTATCTTTGAAGGTTTCTGATAGCTGCTTAAAGTGACCTGATTCTTTCTTGAGGTAAGCATCCTCTGGGTTATGTTTTCCAAACTCCAAAGAATTCTGTTCTTTCCTGACAGCAAAGAGAAGTAAAGGAAAAATGCAGACAATGACAATAGGAGATTGCTTATATTTTTGTACCCCAGTGATACATCATTGCTTCCATCATCAAAAGAGCACATGACAGTTTGGTCCCTTCTTCCTCTTCCACAGAAAGTTAGTGACTAGAAGGATTTTCCATTTCACTGGTTGAGGGACCAATATACCGGGAGAGGGGGGGAGGAACCCACACACCTCTCTAGGAGTCCAATTCTTCAGTAGAAAGATGGCAATGAGGAGTTCCCTCTCTTCCACAGTAGATCTAGCTCTTTCCCCAATCTAAACTGACTCAAAAATTGTGCTTCTTATACCTTTGTTTCCTACTCTTCTAAAAGGCTGTCACCTCACTGAAGCAGAGGTAAAACAAAACTGACTAGGTTTTGGCTAAGAATCTGAATAAGTGTGGTAGAAATGGAAAATGTTTGAAGTTTGGACATGGGCTATAAGTCCCAGGACATAGCAATCCAAGATATCTCTCAAGTATGAATCTTAAGCACTTGACATTAATCAGATCCATCATCTCCACACCATTCAAGCCCTAGAAGAATGAAATTGGAACTATTACTGAAGCTGGCCTCCACTTTGCAATTGCAGAGAGAGAGAGAGAGAGCTATTATCACCAGCTCCACCTGACAAGGTGGCTCTGACCCATTTTTTACCAGATATTGACCTAGCTGCTACAATTTGGTTCAGAAGCCTGCATGATTATTCTAGCCACTTAGTGCCTTCTCATAATTTTAAACAGCATCTTTTGAAAAGGGAAACAACTTTTTATTTTATTTCTTAGTTTGATGGCAATTCATTACTGAATTATGTAGCCCCCTTAGGAATGATGCTTAACTATATTATCCCCCAAAAGATCCTCATGTCCTATCAAATTCTTTTGAAATGCCAACATTCAAGAAATATTGGCAGAGAAAAGAGAAATATTTCATTATCTGTCTTCAGCTCTAAACACACATATATTCTCCTACAGGAAAAAAGTACACAATAAATAAATATTAATTAGAGTTTAGAAAGGTACTTGAGAAACTAATTAGTTTCCCTTGTAATAGAAACATTGCCCAAATAGTTATCAACATTTTTAAAGAAATTATGTTTTTCTTTTTCTCTGAAGTAACATTAATAGTTTAATTATAGCTTTTTAAAAAAAAAATCACCAAATGCTACAAGTCACTGCCCTACATTAAAAATATGCTTTCTTCCCATTTACCTTGTCCTTATCTCAACAGTCACAGCAGAATATGAGATAGTAACATGTAAGGGAAGTAAAAAGCCTGTTGCATCTGACTCTAGGGGACAGTGCTCATCTCCATTCACAGCCAATGAGCCAACACTGTCTGCATCTGCATACGTTTATGTGGGCATGTGACAGACATGACTAGATGCCAGACCACACAGAATGCTTTTATCTATTTATCTACTTGTAATTTCTTGCTTCTCAACTGCTAGGTTGGCAGGACCTGGGACAGAGATAGGAGCTCATTCCATTGTGCAGCACTCAAGTCTCGAAATGCTGACCTGCCAACCTTTAAGTCAACAAAACCAGCATCTTAACCACTAAGCTGCTGTAGTCCCAACATGTAACCCACTAAAATCAGCACTGGAATAATATGATATTCTTGTATTGGCATTAAGTGAAGTCATGCCCCTGACTATTAGGTCTTTCTTCCTTATCCTGCTTTTCTTCCTTTCTTCCTTGAAGGAGTCAAGAGAGCTCACAATCCAATTTAACAACAAATATAGCTAAACAACACAACAAATTACAGTATGAAAACTGTAAGACATTTTCACATGAAACATTAAACTAATACAATGTAAAAAAATGTTGCAAAATAACACCCAGCACTCTCATCACTTGTTCAGCCATCAAAAGCCACTGAAAATGTCTGTTTCCTAACAAAAAGACAGTAAGGAGGAGGCCAACCTAACCACTATTGGGAGGGAGTTCCATCATTTTGGAATAGCTACCAAGAAGACCCTCTTACCAAACATGAATATGTGGCAGAACAGTGAGAAAGACATTTCCTGAGGATCTTAATACCTATATGGGTATATAGTCCTTCATTGGCCCAAGTTCAACTGGCTCAGTTTGAACTGTTGGCTATCACTAACGAAGCCTGTCGTTAGTGATAGCCAACAGTTCAAACTGCACCAGTTAATTGACTGGTAACCACCAGAATTGTCATACAAAGAATGTTTATTGTCACTAAAACTGGCACCAGTCAGAACTGGGTGCAGCACCCACAGCTGAGTTCTTCTCTCCCGCCCAGCTGAAGGCAAGTTCGGGACAGAGGCGGGGAAGTCCTGCCGCCTCAGCGTCCTTCTAAGCCAACTGGGCGGGGCAGGGCACCAGCACTGGAGTGGCCCGGGCACCCACAACTGAATTATTCTCTCACGCCAGGCCAAAGGCAAGTTCGAGACAGAGGCAGGACAGAGTTTAAACGATGCAGATGCAGCACTGGCCACTGCTGAAACCTGCCCAAACCTGAGTTTTTAGTGAGACATTAATTCCTTCCAACTAATTCAATCACTATTTCCTAATATCCCTTTCAACTGAACAGCAGTTCTTCTGTCTTGTTGGGGTAAAGGTTTGATTTTAAGCTTCACCTGGTTCATTACAGATCCCAGACAGCAGTTTACAATTAAGACTTGGATTTGAAGGGAAAGGAGAAATAAACTTGGGTGTCAACACCATACTAGTGACACTAAATCTTACTATTCCAGGTGATTGTTCCCTCCAATTTTCATGTATATGTTAGACAAAGTGGAATCCAGAAGGATTCTACATACCAATGGATAACATGTAGAAATGTACTTGCCAGCAACCATTTCTGAGCTTAAATCTTGAGAAAGAACCAAAGCTGTGGTTAAAAACAGTCTTAAAATTCCAGAGAAATAGCCCAGAAGGCTACCATGGTCAACAGTCTCAAACATTTCTTAGAGATACAGTAGAACCAACAGGGACACAATTCTCAGCCAGGTTTATGTAATACTGTACAGTATATTTATTCAGGGATATAGTCCTGGATGGTGATTGTTTTTCTGCTCATCAATTCCACATCATTGAACGACTGCGTTTCCATGCCAAAGCCATCACCAACCTTATCCAGCAGCGAAACAATCTGGGTTGAGGAAAAGGACAATGTAACTCTCTGTCCCATTTGTGTCTCTATTCTCTCATTACAGTGCTAGTGAGTGATCTTGTCTCTTTCCTCTAACCTCTTCTTAAAGTAATATGTTCTTCTTGTAACTAACAGACAATAATACCACTGTACCAAAAATCTAGTAGGCAGATATTACATCTCAACCACTACCATCATCAACAACAAACATTCCTTCTCACTCTCAAGCTAAGGGATAAATCCTCAAAAGACACAAATTTCAGGAATCGAAGCTTTATCACAAAGTTTCAGGAAGTAGTAAAGTCTCCAGTAGAAAAATGCTGACTGTCAGCCTAATTGTACAAAGAGGTCCACCTATCATGTTACAATCCAAGTGGCTAGGCAAATGGGGGGAAAAGTTGAAAAGCAACCTTGCTTTTTCTTCCCCATGTAGGTGGTTTTGGAAAAAGAATTCCTTTGGCATGGATAAACTGCTTCTAAAGTTATATCACAAAAGTTATTTGATTTTCCCTCATTAAATTATTATACTTAGCTATGCATTTCCATGTGCCGGTATTTAAACAGCATCACAGTACACTATATGCAAACAATGTGTGCACATGCCCTCACAGATTATCTGTGAAAAGTTGCTTTTTGAGAACAAAGGACAACAATAGCAAAGTTTTTCAGAGGTACAAGTTTCTGATCAAAGCTAAATGGCATGTTACTTGTACCCTCTATTGTTTTTCTCCATTCACTGAGTGTTCAGTCAAACAACTGCTGATTGTCTCCAATCTTTCTTGACCTCAGGGGCAGTCTCTACTTTGAAACACCACCTAGTAAGGCTTTTCTATTTCATGCAAGTGCTAAAGTTACAACATAAAGTCCCCACATTAGGGCACATGCTAGGATCTTTTGTGAGACTGCAATGCTCCATTTGTGATAAGGTTACATTGCAAAATGCTCATATCTAAAAATAAGACTGGATTCTACATGAGACAGTAGGTGTCCCTTTATTCATAATAAAGGCTACTTATGTCAAAGTCAAGGAATTGTAGCATACACACCATAATAAGACTGGTTGGATGTAATGGTCCACCTCCAATGTTTATGTATTAAGGAGCTGTGCAGACTGTGGGACTCACCCATGAAAGATAGGAGTAAGCAGAATCTCCTGGCTCTGTGCTCAGGCATTTGCACTATGTTAGGCCCGATTGCAGAATGGGGTAGTTCACCAAATTAAATAATAAAGTTGAAGTGCTGGCTGAAATTCCAGCACTTGTGTTTGTCTTATGATTCTGGGTTTAGGGGACAAATACAAGACACTATTTGAAGTAACAAAAGAAGGAAATACCAAAATAGAAGGAGATGGGCATTTAAAGCCTGACTGAACATTTTGGGGAACTGGTAGTCCATGACTGGCCACTTTAAAAAAAACCCAACAACAACAACACAACTTTCATTGTGTATTGTTGAAAACATGTGGGTTTGGTATTTCCATTCATTGTGATTCCACCTGTCTTTTAAAAATCAGAAATACCAAAGGAATCTGTCCTTCTGTGCCTCCATGGATTTCACTGCATCTTTTAATGATCTACACCAGGGCTTGCCAATTTTGGGGGCCCAGTTGTTCTTGGACTTAATACCAGAAGCCCAAGTAAGCACACCTGCTGATCAGGGTTTCTGGGAATTGAAGTCCAAGAACTCCTGAGGCACCAAGGTTGTCCCACCCCTGATCTGTACTGTTGAGTCACTTTAAATGACCATCTATTGTCATCAACCTTTTAAAAAAATCTTTTTGCCAGAAAATGGAATTGGTAAGTTCTCCTCCTCTTCTAGCTTAATAATAGCATTGTTTATTGTGTTTTGATGCTCAGACAGAAGTGATGTATTTATTTTTAAAAAGTCAATCAAGGATAACTATGTTCCTTGAAGACTGTGAGCACTTGTTTTCATCTCACAAAAGGACCTATTTAGTCACTATGGCCATTTTGGCAGTTCTTAATATACTGGTTGGGGGGATTGGGGTTGGGGAAAATAAGTTTTCTGTTTATTCTGTTGGGCTTTTATCACTTTGTTTCACAGTTCTGGTAGGTTTTGGGAAAGGTACAATTTGATAAAATCTAAGGGTTTTCTTGTGCACGTATTAATGAATTAATTGCAAGCAGATAAATAGGACCACTTCAGTGGGAAAGTAACAACATTCCATGCGCTCCAGTGTCTAGTCATGCCTGCCACATAACCATGGAAACATCTGCAGAAGCAGACAGTGCTGGCTCTTCGGCTTAGAAACAGAGATGAGCACTGATCCCTAGAGTTGGATACAACTGGCTTTCGAGCAAGGGAAACCTTTACCTTTACTAAAGATGAAATGATATCTAGAACTTGTTACAAGATTGTTATGTTCCCATTTTCTGCTTTAAATGAAAAGAGCACAGAACTAAAAACACTCACAATAAAGATTCCATTCAGAACTAGGAGTAAAAGCCACACTCACCATTTTCACAGTGATGTTATTTCAGGTTGTAGCTCTGTAGACCAGGATTTTCCCCTTTTCTGGCTCTTTTCCCCATTTCTCCAGTGCTCAGTAGTTCTCTCTGTGTATCACTTGATGCTTACCATTGTACACCACATCTACAGTGCCCTTTCCATCTCTCTTAAGTGGTTGACTCTTACCCTTTAAGTGCCATTATTGTTTTATCCGCACTGGCGCCCCAAAACAGCACACTTCATGTGCTCATGATCCCTTTAAACATCTGTGTGTAAAGAAGAAATATATGGCAGAAACTTTTAAGCAATCTCACAATATTAACTGAATTGGCATTCATTTTAATCACACTATGCATAATTCATTTAATGTGAGAGAGGGATAAGAAATATTTAACAGAACAGCTCTTCCACCTGAAAAGCCAAAACTTTTACATTTAATGGATTAGCATGTCCTTCAGGTGCATAAAGTCCTATCCTCAGTTTGCAGACAGATATTTGTGACTATCTGCTACAAAGGAAAACAGACATATCAAGAGGAGGACCAAAGAACTAGAGGCACAATTTTTCATATCTTTCTGAAAATTCCAGATGTATACAAGGTAAGTTATAACAGTAACTGGCAAAAGTAGCATAATAGGAACATAGTGGGTCAGACTGGCCCTGAGCAAAAAGAATTTAATTTGCTGATGATGACTAGTTTAATAGTTTGTTTGTTTGTTTGTTTTTTAAAAACTGAGATCTCCTTTGGTTTCTTCAAAGCAAGAAGAAGAGAAAATATTTATGGTTGTGGTGAAATGGAAAGAATAAAGCCTTTGGCCATGCAACAGTCTGGGAATAACAGCTTAAAAAAAGAAATTTGTTAGAAGAACCATTTATTCACTACTTATTCTGAAACTTGAATTATGTAATCCAAAATTTAGATTATTGTGTCCAGGTTTAGGCAATTTCAAATTATTCTCTTCTTTCAAGATCTTCAGTGAAGCCAGTTTTCAGCTGTTATACACCTCACATATTGATTGTGATTTCAGACAGCCTCAAGGAGGTAAGAAAAGGACACAGTAGTTTTTTTTTGTTGTAATAAGAATTGCTTCCAAAGCTTCAAATGTATTTTTCCAGGTCCAAAGCCTGAAATAACTTGCCAAAAACACTGTCACAAAACATTGGCGCTCCAGTTATTTCTGTTGCTCATTGTCAGTAACTGCCACACTCTTTTTCTTTCCCTGTCTGAAAATGTTCAAACCATAGAAATATTTTGGGAAGGCAGAAAGATGAAAGGAAAGATTTAGAAAGTGAGGCAGCAAGAGAGATGGTGGGGCTAGTAAATCTTTTAAAATTAGTTTTACTTGTTAGATATATGGATATCTCTCTCTCTCTCTCTCTCTCTCTCTCTCACACACACACACACACACACACACACACACACACACACACCATGCAGGAAGACATGGAACACATGTTTTTTTCACTGTCCACGTTTTGATGCAGAACGGGAAATTCTACAGAGGCATTTCTGATGACAGCTGTCTCCGGAAGACATCATTGGCAAGATGTTGAGCAGGGAAACTACCTGGGTCACGATTTCTAATTATGCGGCCCGGGTCATATTGGAACTTAGACATGCAGAGATACTGAGAAGAGGGCTGCCAGTGGCATAGAGGAGGAGGGCAAGTAGCCAGATTGGAGGAGGGTTTTTAGCAGCCAGTCTGCCCCCTCCCCACAAAGTAATGCCTGACAGCGGTTCCGCTGGATGGCAGGGTGTAATGGGAGGTGGTTTTAGTGGGTACAAATCCCACACACTGTGAAGCAAGGGCTACACTGACACACACACACACACACACACACACACACACACACACACACACACACACACACACACACACACACACACACACACACACACACACACACACACACACACACACACACACACACACACACACACACACGAGTTTGTATTGTGGATGCTGTCTTCAGTTGACTGCTGCCTTACAGGCAATAATAGTGTAAGAAACGGAGACAGATGTCATCTTGTAATGTAAACCTTAAACCATCCAGATGTTAGCCCTACAGGTAAAAAACAATTGCATCAAAAATACCATTTGTCTGTTTTTAATGTATTTCAGTTCCCCATCCCACCCCACCTCCTGCCATAACCTCTTTCTTTATACTCTATATCTATTGTAGACATACATGAAATAAAAGGTGATGTTCAGGTTGCTTTGTAATCAATGAACATCAGTACACTGTTGTAAAAAGGCAATTGTATGCAATTAGAAATAGGAGACTATTAGTCACATTTTGTGAAGTACACAGAAACATGTAAGACTAGGGGGAATATGGAATACAAAATGAGGCACCTTGTTTTTGTAAGGCACCCTCGGCACTATGTGATAATATTGAATCTCTTTTGTCTAGTTTGCAAGTCAAATAGACAGACATCCATATTAAGAAAAAGTGACATTTTCTTTCAATTTCAGCAGCAGCTGAGACTTTATGCAGCATGCTGTGTCAAAGTTGATAGATCATTGTAACTTTCCTTCTGCTTAACTATTTTGGAAACATAATACCACACTTTGTGTAAAGACAATCAGTTGTTGTTAAATATTGCACAAAGATTGCATTAAATATATAAACTCTGCAGCAAGATTGCAGACTAATGTTCATATGATTAAACCCTAAAACATATACATTTGAAGTTATTAAAGCAATTTTGGAAGGAAATGTTTGTACCCTCTTTCCCCGCCTGTTGTTTTGAACCTGCAGAGGTGCATCAGATTAATCTGAGAGAAATATAACTTTTAGAATATACAGTATATTGATTTTCTTCCACCATAATATTCCCATAAATCATAATAATCAGGTGCCAAGCTTACGAGCCTTTGATTTTGGTTGCTGGAATCTAATTTTATGAACTGAAGTAGTCCAAAAAGGAACATTTTTCTTAATTTTTCTCTTTGTTTATTCCTTTTCTCCATCACCCTCCATCTTTTTCTCCTCTTTACCTATAATATTGCTAGAGGGACTTTGTGTGATGACATCTCAAGGTAACCAGGTGAGCTGATGAGTAGAAGAACTCTGTGCAGTTTGAGACCTGAAAAATCTAGTGGCAAATTCCAGCCTTGGGTTTTATGATAACTGGATGCTAGTGCACTAAACAACTTTCTCTACGAAGTTTTGCCCTTCAGAGCCTATTTATAATTCCAATTTCCTGATAGCCATATAGGAACACATTTCTTACCAATATTTGTGTTCTTTCATAATTTTTATTTGAAGGTTATTTGGATGTTTACATTGACCAGCTATTGCTTTATTCTAAGGCAGCAAAACACTCTGTCTTATGAAAGCTGCCAGCAATTCATTCTGTTTTGAAGATTTGGATTTAGTGCACTAATCAAAAGCTCCCTCATATCAAAGGTTCATATATTACATTTTTAAAAATATATATATATATCATGTATGTCACATAATATTTAAAACCAGTTAATTTAGTTTTCTTGTTGCAAAATTGATTCAAACAAAACTGTTAGTAAAAATAAAAGGTCTTTAACAGTTTTCCGGTTTAATTTTTTATTCTTCTTTTGTTTTTCTTTGCTGTGTTCCCAGAATTTGATACTTTCCCAGTTTGCTACCTCATTTATCTGGAGGGGAAGGATAAAATATATGTCTGATTAAAAGAAGGTGGTATGAGGGAATCATTGTATTTAAAGGTTATGGCAATAAAACATAGAGTCCATTTTTGTGGATTATTTTTCTTATCTCAATTTGACCGAGTTACAATATTTGTGCCATGGAAGTGAAAGTATTTTTTAAAAGGATAAGGGCAATAACTGATAGAAACAACAATAATGTTCATAAAAACCTAGCTATTTCTCAGTAGGATGTAAAACAAATTACAATTTGAATTGTTCCATATTGGTTAGAGAAATGTTTTTAAAAAGATGAAAGTAAAAGGGTTTTCTCCATCATCCATTTTAATGTCACAGCCCACTACATACAGTCAAACCTTCCATAAAGAGCTCATCGCTTAAGGAGTAGCTCACTTAAAGAGCAGAATTTTCTCTGAATGTTCGCTTCGCTTAACAAATAAAACCAACCAAAACCTCGCTTAACATATAAATAGGGGTTCACAATCTCCCACACAATTGGTCAACTTACAATGGTGTTTTGCTTAAAGAGCAAACTCGCTTAAAGATCAATCCTGTGGAACACATTATGCTCTTTAAACGAGGTACAACTATATTTCAAAGGGTTACACCACCCACAGATCCTCTTGGGTGCATTCTAACAGAATTCATGGACTCTACAGTGGGATCATTGTGAGTGTTCCAAAGTATGCAGCCCTATTGCTGTACCCAAAATGACCACAGCATTTTAATAAAAATAAACATGGATGCCATAACTTGGAGTAAACCCAAAGAGGTCAAGCCATTGAGCTACATCACATGTCTGGACCATCTCTCAGTTTTGTATATGGAAATGGCTGGGCCCTATTTCTGAAGACATTTATTCTGGAAAAGCCAATGAAGCAAAGACCAACCCCATGTTTCTAAAGCAAAATGATAAAGAAACAGAGGAAGTTGTGTGAGAAAAAGAGCACTGCAAAAGAAAATATTCCAACAGCCAAGTACAGTTTTCCTTTATTTTTTTTGTTATTTGGATTTCTCAAGATGTATTATGTACTACAATATTTAAATTGGAAGTAATATATATGATTAAGAAAGAAACTGTAATTTAAAAGAAGTTTGTGTTTGCATATATTGCTTCACTGTGAATCACTTTAGAGACCATATTAAAATACAAAACAAGAGATTAAAAAGATAAAGTTGCTACATATGCCCATTTATAATTTATTGTCACATAATAGCTATTGTTTAAAAAGAGAATGTCAATATGAACAAAAATATATGCATAGTACAGGAATGTTTTTTTTTTTTGGGGGGGGGGAGGTAGTATAATCCTCTATGTGTCAAATCAAAAGTAAAGATCATTGAGTTAAGTGGGGCCTATTTGACTATGGGTTTGAGATTGAAATCTAAAGTGGGGAAATGTGGATAGACAATCTCTTTTGTGGCTTTCTATGAGCTCAAAACTAGACTTTTTTCTTTCTTTCTCATGTTTTAAAAATAAAGACAAGAAAATGACATATTTGTATGTCTCATTAATTCCACACCAAAGCTTGTTTTATTAGTATCAGAAATTAATTCAGAAATGATCTGTTGGTTGTAATTACACCTCTCAGATTATAGCTCAATTGGAATAGTGCAATTTTTAGTAATATTTTTGCTATTCTTAAAATGTTTTGCTTATTCAGAAAGGCATCAAAACTGTTGGAATGTTTTGACATATATTCCTTTCTCTTTAAAGATAGTGACTATGCGGTCCCTTTCTTAAATATTTACAGTATGACTACATAAATATTTATTGATAGTGACTTAATACATAGTATTATATTCTTCAATATAAGACTCATAGATGTTTGTACAAATCCCAATATGATTTCCATAACTCCCTGTAGCAAATACAGGCAGAATAGATAGGGTAGCTATACCCACTTCTTATTAAAGTAAACATATTACCGGTATATGAACTTACCAAAGCCAAAGGCCTTCCTTTGTGTCTCAAATTGCCTGAGGATTTTTTTTTCTTCTGCTTACATGCATTATGGATCATGACAAAGCAAATTACCATCGAATTGTAGCCTAACTAGAGCAGCTGCACAAACAATTAAAGCAGCTGCTGGTACATCTTTCCAACTTGTGCTTGCAAAGTGTTTAGTGTTGGGATTCACAGCTGAGTGAGGCCTCCAAAGAGAAAAACCAGGATCTGAATAGCCAGTAGGTTGCTTTATCCTTCTTCAATTCAATTGGTTACCATGTCCTTTCTTCTGCTAGTGCCTAGAGATGAGCACTGAACCCTAGAGTCAGATGCGACTGGCTTTCAAGCAAGGATGACCTTTTAATTTACCCTGTTCACTTACAATTGTAGAGGAAACCAATCTCCTTTCTTTCTAGTGTACTGTTTTTCTCTCAGTTCTTCAAGCTGCTTTGTTTTCAGTGTGAGCGCAATTAGACAGGAAGGCTATCTTGGGTTGATTCAGATCAGTCTACAGTTTCCTATGGCAATTAAATCACTGTTGCTCTTCACTCAGATAATACTAAATGAGAAATGTGTAATATAAACATGTTTGAAAGAGAGCAAAAGGCACCCATCTGAGGAGGAAATTCCCATGGTACTAACAGGATAGTTCAGTATGTTGTACAGCAAGAATGTCTACCTCAAATGAGTACCTCTTAACCATTCTTCCAGCTCTTTCTCTTTTTATGCTTTCCAACTTTATGTCAGGTAAATCACAAGTTCTTACATCAGTTCCAAACTTCATTGCTTCCTATTTTTTTTTGAAGATTTCCCAATGTCATCATCACCCTAGTATATCAAGAAGCAAAAACAAAAACACTGCAGCACTATAAAGACTAGATAAAAGGTGAAGGTTTCCCTTACTTGAAAGCCAGTCATATCTGACTCTAGGGTTCAGTGCTCATCTCTGTTTCAAAGCCAAAGAGCCAGCACTGTCTACTTCTGCAGACATTTCCATGGCCATATGGCAGGCATGACTAGACACCAGAGCACATGGAATGCTGTTTAGCTTCCCACTGAAGTGGTACCTATTGATCTATTTGCAATTTCTTGCTTTCGAACTGCTAGGTTGGCAGGAGCTGGGACAAAGACGGGAGCTCATTCCACACCCACCACAGTCCCTTTGGGCCAAGATGAATAATTCCATATGAAAGAAACTGGAAACAAATTATTGAAGTGGAATTTCTTTAAAAAATATTAATCCTACGCACTAAATAAGAAGCAATGAATGCTGATGAAAAATGTATAGAATTTAACAATGCAAATTCTGGCACAAACTGTAGGGTAAATTGCAGTATAGTCATACCCTTAGCTGGGCAGTGCAGAAAAAGAACACTTTTAATCCACTCTAATATTTACACATCAAGACTTTCTCTCACTTTCACCCCAAAGAAACTATCTCACCTAATTCAATTTTGTAAGACTGACCAGCTGTCTATAAAATATCTGAGAATCATAGAGATCACTGAAGTATTAAAAAAAGAAGGGATTCTACTGGTGTATGAACATGTTTGACTATAACTCATACAAACAACTGTTCCAGTCAAAAGAAATTGTTGAAAGCTGTTTCATATAGCTGTACTGTATTCTAGAGAGAGCAATGTGTGCTCTTTGAATATGTGAACAATTCTTCCCACCAACATCACTTTACTAACATGTAAATGATGTGACTGAAGAAGGGACTCCTTCCTATCCTTTAATGGTTTCTACCATATGACTTTTTTTTGTGTTCTTTTTTCTGTAGAGAACATACATGGGTAGATCTCCAATTTGAAAAGACATTTTGAGCAAGAAGAATTTCTGTAAGGTTATAACAGAGCAATCAACATTACTTCACTCTTTTCTTATAAACAATGCCTGAATAGGGCTTACATTTCATGAGCTTTTTTTAAAAAAGGCTTATTAAAATGATGGTGTTCCTATCCAAGGAGATTTATGAAGGCCATTGCACGAACAAACTGGCATTCCCTATAAAATTTTCATTTTACATTCTTGGTTACACCAAAAAAGAAGGAAAAGCTCAGAAAGTTACAGAGTAGTGCAAATATTTCTACTTTTAACAAACAAAGTAAACTGGCTTTTTCAGATCTATTTAACTAGTGGCTGAAGAGTCTAAATTGGTGGTCACAGGACATCCTCCACCTTGCCTCATCATTTAACTTACTTTAACTGTTCTCTGTAGTCATGGACTCTAGCATATGCTGGATAAAAACAGTTACTGGAACAAAACAGTAGCATTTTACAGAACAAAAGAAAACTAGGTCTGAACTGAATGTTGAAGAGCTTCTGCTTTGTTAGAAGCTGTCTATTGTCTGAGATCCAGAGTGAACAAATATGAGATAATTACTTTATACATAGTGCTATTGTTACTGCTCTATGGAGTTGTATAGACTCAGAATGCTCCTCTGTTCCACATTAGCAATCAACTAGTTGAATATTCATTTTTCCTCTAATTGTTGAGTATACTAGGGTAACAAAAATGAAAAGTGACTTCAATTGTTTGATTTTAGATCCTGGTTTCCCCCTCATGCTCTCAAAGGTAAACTCTCAGTGTGAGAGTCCAAGGCACAGGCAGGTCAGACAGCACAAACACCAGGACCCAAGACAACCAGATAACAGGCTGAACAGTAACCAAATCTCAGCCCAGAGTCCATATCAAACTAAAGATGCAGGATTAGTCCAGGCAATGAAAACTTCATCCAAATGAGCCAGAAGTCAGATGACCAGAACAGACAGAGCAGAGGACTTTCAGGGGCTGGAACAAGGTGAAGACAGAATTCCAGAATCAAGAAACCAGGAAAGGCAGAACAACAGTCCACAGGGACAGAGCAGGAGATTTTCTGGAGCAGGAATCAGGTATTGATTTTTTTTTGTGCTGCATTGTTTTGCTGATTGTAAGCCACCCTGAGTCACCATGGCAAGTGGACAACAATATAAATCTAAATAAATAAATAAATCTTCACCAGCAGAAACAAGGCAAGGAAACCAGACAATTGCAAGTCTGCTGACCTTGCTTGCTGAGCCAGCTTCTGCAAAGAAGGGCCAGTTCTTATATAGCTAGCCACCCAGGGTCTCCAGGTGGAGCTTATGAAGGTCTGAAAACTTCCCCAGGTTCTCATAAAACTGGTATTTCTGGTGCTAGCCAGTTTAATTCTGCTTGCAGGCACTTCTAGATAATGTCATGATGTTTGCAGTGAGGTATCCAAAGGTGACAAGCTCCTCTTTCCTAGTCAAGTTATCATTCAGTTTCTGGTTTTTATTGGTACCAAAGCTTTCCAACAAGATTCATGACTGACTTGGGGAACATTATCCAAGGACAAATTATTTCTGCAACATACACAAATGTAGAGAAGCTTTGGAGACAGGCATTTCTAACAGAAATATGACAGAGTGGCATTTCATAATCCCAAGTATCCAGTGTGTAGTTTTATCTGCCAGAATAATTCACACCCATGGAAGATAAAATATGAAGATACATTTTAACTTGCCTCTTACAAGGATGTTATTTTATAAGCCTTGAGAAGTATTGTATAGAGTTTAAGCTTTTATTTTTTTTAAATTGGACTAGAGAAATGAGAATGAGATTTTAATAATAACCAACATTTTTGGTAACAAATATTTAAGAGAAGAACTGTCTTGAGTCTGACTTCCTTTTCCAAGTTGTTTTTCAGGAGAACACATGATAATGTTCTGCTAATCAATACCTCTTTACTTATCCAGGCAATATTCTAATGCATTCTCCATGAAAATGCACAGCATGTTGTTCATTGCCCCCATTCTCAGCACTTCCCTGCACTTTATGTCTGAGCTCTGACTGTGACAAACGGCTCACCATTCCTTGATTACTAGTAGGAGAAGAAAAAAGTTTCTTAAGAGTCAATCACAAGGCATATTGTGTTGGAAAGATCCTTGATGCTTCTCATTGTTCCTTTTGCTTGCAGCTGCATATGTATGTTCACTTTTCAAGCACTGGCTGTTCTCCCCTTTCTAGCATTAAGGGACCTTTGGAGTAGGGGAAAAGAAATGAAATGACAACAGATGAGGTACAGTGACTTTTGTTCTGTTTCCAAACGTGTCCTCTGATGCTATGTCTGGTAGGGCAGGACTAAAGCAGGAAATCCAGGACACCAGTGTCACTATGAAACAGTGCTTCAGATTTCAAGTGCACTTAGGAAATTTAAACCTTAACTGTGTTTTATTTCTGGACTTTCATTTCTAAATCTAACGTTTCAGCACATGCAAGATGTGCCGTCATATGAAGGCGCACGCGCACGCGCACGCACACGCACACACACGCACACACACACACACACACACACACACACACACACACACACACACACACACACACACACACCCTTTTGTTTCAGTGATATGAGTGATTTGCCCTTGTTCCCAAATGAAGGAAAAGAGCAATCTCACAGAGTTTCTAAATGTCAAATGTTTGACATTTGGGATCCAAATCTTCACTTGCTGACCTGTCAAGTATCACAAAGTATACAGACATTTTCTGGCTGTAGTTCCATCAGGACTGTGTCAAGCCTAAATTAGTAACAGAATCAGCTGATTTGGGTCAGTTTGAATGAGGCTTATGTCAAAGGAGAATAGCTTTAGTCTGGAGCAAAGCAAAGTGACTCACAAATTGATTTTGATCTGGGGCAGAACTCAAATTTGATGAAGCACAAATCACTTCAGCCTACTTTTTTTTCTTTAAAAAGTCAAACTTTAAAGGTTCCCAGTACTGAAAGCAATAAAGCTAGGTGTCTGAACTTTGGCTGATTTACATCCCTCTTCATTGTTTACCAGGTCTCCACATTTCATGTACCATTAGAGCAGGCATGTCCAAACTATGACCCATTGGACAGATACGGCTCCTGAAGCCATTCCATCAGGCCTGTGATGCCCTTGCCAAACCAGGGAGTGAATGCCTTCTCCCCTAAAAATGCAGCAAAGCTTTAAGAAACAGAGTGAGGGGAATTTACATCTTTGCTATTTTTGCAATGATTACAATTATCACATGGCTTTCTGATTGAAACATTTATTATGCAGTGGTTCACCCCAGGACCATCCTGTTCCATCATGTGCAAACAGTAGGAATCAATCTAAGAAACCTTTGTCCATGATGAGCTTATCACCATGTGAATGGAGTGTTGATAGATCATCTGAAGTCATCCTGAAGCATTAGACAGACAATTCAGATAAGGTAAGATATCAAACAGTTCCCATTAATCTGTAGTGGAAATTCAAAAGCAGGTAGGGTACAAATCACGATTGCTGTCATTTTCACTGGAAAATATATAGTGAGTCAAAGTCTGAAATGCCACCAGAGAGTTTTGAAGGGGGGGGGGGGAAGATAATTCAAAATCACAATAATCAAGTGTGCTATGTTTCAGAAGCTTATGACAACCTCTAATGAAAAATCCTATTCCCTATTGATGGCTGTTCTTTTTCAAATGAAATATGGAGGCCTCCAAGTAAATACCTCTGTTTAAACGTGAATAGATTCATTATCTGTTTTACCATACCCATTTACAGCCCATGAAATAGCACTGTGTTCTCAATGTATCAGTGAAAGTCTCTTATAAGTAAATCAGCACTGCTTTTGTCATGTGAAATTTATTGAATTTTCATCTGCTTTCAGTGATTTTACAATATCTAGGGAGTTGCTATTGATGGACAAGGCTTCTAAAATTGGTGTGTTCTTTTCATTCCAGATTATCTGGTTCACAAATTTTTATGGGTGAATCAAGAGCTTTGGCTTGAGAACGTAAGTGTATCTCTCTTAGCTCAATTAACTCTGACTGGTTAAGAGATCAATAAGCTCTAAGGGATGTACAAGCTGACTTTTAGTACAACATTAGCTTGACCTAACCCAGTTTCAAAGAACAACCATTTGTATTTGACATTCCATTTTAAATATTGTATCTATACTGTTATGATGAGTCTATATTTCAATTCTCAGACCATACCCCTACCTAGGAATTGCAGACTTCAATTTAGAAAACACATGATGTGAACCAGTACACAATTCTTGCCACTTCTGTTGTCATGTCAGTCAGCCTGTACTATACATCTAAAGAACTAGATCAGAGGTGCCCAAACTACAGTCCGTGAGCCCAATTAGGCCTGGGCATATTATTAATGTGGCCCATGGTTAGTAGTACCCAGGTTCACTGTAGACAACCCCTCCACCTGTCCCCACTGCCTGGTGGCGGCAGCAGCGATCATGCTTTTTCCTGGCTGCTCCAAGCAGCCTCTGGCTCAGTCCCATCCCCTCTGCAGCCTTTGCCAAAGCCAATTGCTGTATCAGAGAAATTTTTGGAGCCTCCTCTGTTTCAAAATCTGCAGCACTAGAACAGCCCCCTGGTGCACCCAGGATGATGTCACTGCAGCGCACCAGGTTTACCCTTCCAGTACTGTGGATTTTGAAACAGAGGAGGCTCCAAAAAATTTCGCGATGCAGCGATCGGTTTTGGCAAAGGCTGCAGAGGGGAATGGGACCGAGCCAGAGGTTGCTTAGAGCAGCCAAGACAAAGCACGATTGCCGCTGCCATCAAAACTGTCCACAGCAGGAGCATCAAAACTGTCAGCAATGGGAGCAGCCCGCCTCCAGCCCCTCCAGCTGTGTGTCGGGGGCAAGACCAGCCTGCAAAAAAAAAAAAAAAAAGTTTGGTCATCACTGAACTAGATGAAAAGGACAGCTTCCTCCTTCCATGTATCTAGGAATGTGCTGGATAGCTCAGTAAAAACATTCTCTCTTAGAGAGGATCTACAACAGTGCTTCCCACAGGGGACTTCAATTCCCCAAAGCCTAAGTCAATACACTGGCTGATCAGTGCTTTGGGGATTTGACTTAGACTTCTGGGATTTGAAGTCCAAAACCCAAAAGTTGGGAAACACTGATCTAGAAGGGAAATGTAAGAAAGCAGCCCTAGCAGTGTCTCTATATATCAGTGTTTCCCAATCTTGATCAGTCACATACAACAATAAAGTATCCATGTAGCCATATTCTTCCTACCAGTTTCCTGGGACAGCATCACAAAATTAGCTTGACTCATGTATAATTAAGGCAGTATAATATCATGCCTGCTCATATTTTGCACAAATATCACCAACGTGCAAACTTGATTCTTTGTCAGCAGAACAAATCTTATAATCCAGGATTAGTAGTTGAATAACAAATATATCCCTAATTTCTTGTAAACTCTTAATACAAGGCATCTAATTTGTCAGGGGATTTGTTTTATTGGTAACATTTAGTGCACTTATTACATCTGAAAGGGTGAACATATTTAGTGCAGGAATTCCCAAACTCATTTGTATAAGCATGAATTATAAGTGTGCATGTGCACACATAACATTTTTGATGCCATTTATTCATTTTGCCTGCCAAATTCTGGTAAAGGTCACCCTTGTTTAAAAGCCAGTCATATATGACTCTAGGGTTCAGTGCTCATCTCTGTTTTATAGCCAAAGAGCCAGTGTTGTCTGCATTTGCAATCATTTCTGTGGACATGTTGCAGTCATGCCTAGTCAAATAGATACATAAAGACCAGGTCAAAACATTTAATCAAAAAGCAGTTTCAGCTAATTTTGCTCATTTATAAGAATTGACCTAAAATAGTTCCTTCAAAGGCTAGGCTTCTTTTATTAAATTGTATTTTATTTAGCCTAGGTACATTTGGGGCAAATTAGAAAAATCTATATTAGGAAAAGGGCTTCTGATAAACAACATTTTAATGTTATGCTTTGTTGTAAATCAAAGACAGATGTAATGATATTCATTACGACCCATGAAATAAGAATTTGGAACTTTTCTAAATTACTGATTTGCTGCCTCTTTTTAAAATTTATTATGCTGGATTTAATTTACTTCAGAATGTGTTAGACATTACTATTTCATATTGCACCATGAAGACTTGATTTTTGCATACACCATCTGGAATAGAAAAGCTCTAACACTGAGAAATAAATGTGAATTAATAGACTCTAGCAGATTGGGTAGGGGGAGAAAATCACTTGGCAACCTGAGGTTGTCAGTCAAATTCTAGCATCAAAATGTATTTTTTGAACATACTCATGGCAAAATGCCAATACTACAGCCACACAAAAGCCCATGTTGACCTGTTACAAAAACCCTAAACCAATAAGACATTGGCAACATTTTGGGCTATTTTAGCCACAGCAGCAACGAAAGCAACAGTAACAGCACTGTATTTCACTGAATTTAGATGGACAGGTATAAAAATATTAAAAATTCTACTCTTAATTAGTCAGTCGGTCACTTTATTATGCTTTCCCTTTATGAACAATTTATACTGTAGCAGGTTGCTGATGCAAGATTTAAGCAGTGAGCTCATTCAAATGATCAAACAGGTGTGTGATAAGTGGCAGTTTTTAATCAAACATCATGGAATCATCTCTTTTCTCAACTCATTCATTTATGTCTAATTAAAAATAAGCTACACGGAGTTAAGCAAAACTTGCCCCAGATCCACACAGAGGGGAAATCACCACAAAAAGGTTGAAAAATAAGAAACAATTTGGTAGCAAGAACCCAGTTTTCAAAGATTCTTACTCATGTGTACAGTTTATAGTAGAGTAGGGCCTCTCTTATTTAGATGTGCTAGAAGATATAGCCCACATGCAAACAGTTTCTTCTATTCATTCTATTTGTGGAGAAAATGATGAGGGAATTAATAAGTATACATTTGGACTACATCACCCTTAGAAGAGCCCTGGTGGCACAGTGGTTAAACTGTTTTAGTGCAGTCAAAACTACTGACATTGTGAGTTTGATCCTGATGAGACCAAGATTGATTCAGCCTTCCATTCTTCTGAGATAGGTAAAATGAGTATCCAGCATGCTGTAGGCAAAATGCTAATTAAGGGTAACTTGTGAACCACCCGGAGAGTGAACTAAGCACTAAGAGGCAGTATATAAGTGTAATTGCTATTATTACTGCTATACCATAGACTGTTACTGTTTGTATATTTCTGGTTTTAATTGTTTAATTTTCCCAGAGTGGGAAAATATCCCAGATGAGCAGTATAAAAATTTAATAAATAAAGCTAAATAAATGAGGGAGAGAGGAGTGGTTAGTCACTTCTCTCTGAGAAAGCTCATAGTAACTGGCTAAGGAATAACTGAATAGGACACAAATGCTGTTAATCTAAATTTCAGAGAGTTACAACAGGAGAGAAGATTTTTATAGTAGTGACCTCCTAAATATGGAATGTTCTTTCAATGAAAACTCACATTTCCCATTCTCCATGCCTTTTCAAAACACTTACTATCTGACTCCCTGTCATTTAGACTCTAGTTTTATCTCTCGTACATGTGATTCATTTTTACACCATCAGTTTGAATGTTTACTTTATCTTCCGGGGAGTTATATATTTATATTTTACACTGGGATGGGGCTTTAAAAATTCATTGGGGGTGTTAAAAGAGACATGCTGTGCATTGTTTTGACATTGCTTTCACGTTCCTCTTCACATAAAATATTGCAAGCATATACATCAAAGTACAGTCAAACCTCGCATAAAGAGTGTTTTGCTTAAAGAGTAACTCGCTTAAAGAGCAGGATTTTCTCTGAATGTTCGCTTCGCTTAACAAATAAAACCAACCAAAAACTCGCTTAACAAATAAATCAGTTTCGCAATCCCCCCCCCCCCCACAATTCATCACTTACAATGGTGTTTCATTTAAAGAACAAACTCGCTTAAAGAGCAATCCTGTGGAACACATTATGTTCTTTAAGCAAGGCACCACTGTATGTAGTTAATTACAACTGTATTTGTGATCCATTTTCTCTACACTTAAAAGTGTAGATTGAAAGTTATCTTGTGTTTGTATATGTGCCTATTTATAGGGTGATTGTGCTTTGTATGATATTTGTTCAGTGTTGATTTGGACTTCAATATGTAGAATTCAATCCATCCCCCACATACATTGTTCTTCTAAGTGTTTTTAGGACTGATTTGTTCTTGTCATGTCACAGGAAAGATATGTTGCGTAGATCATAAAGCCTCATCACTGGAAACCATTTGAATGAATAAATAAATTATTTCAATCATACGAAACTCTCTTTTTATCAGTAAGTCAAATGTTGGTAGAAAATATACATTCATTTCATTCCTCCAATCATAGTAAGGCAGTTCTGTCACGTACCACTGGAAGTTTTGTTCCAAAAAGCTTTGAATTGATTAAAGAATAAATGCAGACTTGAATACCACTAGGACATAAATAAAAACAATAGAAAGCTTTGGGACGTTACTTGAGATAATAAACCTTCCCAACATGAAATTTCATACATGATAGTTCGAGGATGGCCTTTAACTGCCTACTCTATCCTACTCTAATGTGGAACATTTATGTTGTCTTTTTCCACACAAAATTTGAAAAAGAAAATTGCATATATTTTTGTGCATTTGTTCAAAAACATTTCTCTATATATGCATTAGCTAAATCATGTCTGTGTACTGTAGAATTGTCCACCATTTAGTTTTTACATACCAGTATATCAAATTAGTTCATACTGTCAAAAACTTTCTTCTTTTCATGGTATGCTTCACTTACATGGAACTATGCATACTTCCAACAGTAAATTGTGTTGAGTTTCACATTTAATTCAGAATGGTATAGATTGAGCAAATACTTTAAAATAATTTATGGAACAGATGTTTCACCCACCATTAACTAGGTGCTAAAGTGAGTTTCAATATTTACTGAGAAATAATTAATGGGTCTTCTTTGCAATTAAGTATTAGAAGGTACAAATTGTAACTTTCATTCTATTGCATGCCAGTAGACAGCTATCAAATGGACAGATTAGTTCATCTGCCAGCTGTGGAACAATTAGAACTACATTGACACTTCAGGCTTTTTCATGTCATTTGTAACAGCAGAAGTCCAATTTGCTCATGAATCTCTTAGCATTGAGTTAGATTTCATTTGGTTCACAATTTCCCTTTTTGTATATTTTATGTTAGGTTTTTGTAAACCCCAGCCCATGGGCCTAATCCGGCCCATGCATCTCATTAATCCAGCCCATGGTGGCTATCCCAGCACCTCCAGAAGCCCTTCACCACCACCGGAAGTTCAGTAACATCACTTACTGTGGTGGTGGGGGGAATTGTACCTGCATTTTGGCAGCTAGAAAGTGGCAGTTGGGCACTTCCGGTGCTGGACAGAGTTTACATCAGTGCCTGGGCATTCAGTGCGGAACCAGGAAGTTGCCAATTGCCACTTTCTAGATGCTGAAATGCAGCGGAGAAGCAAAAAATTCTCAAAATGAAGCAAACATGCTCTGAAAAGCCTCCTGCCACCATGGGGAGTGGTGGAAGCTGCACAAGAACCCAGAAAAATAGCATGATTCCTGCTTCCGCTTCCAAAAATGTAAGCACTGGGGGCAAACACACCTCTGGCCTGCACAGCTATGGGGCGGGTCTGGCCTGTGGCAGGAAAATGTTGCAAAGCCCTATCTTACATGATACAAAGAAATGGTTTTCAAAGCATTTTTCATGTAACATGGAAGATTTCTAGTCCAACAGAACAAGTCAAAAAACATCTACTTTACCCTCTTTTTTGAAACAGAACTATCTCATATATTGTGACGTTTTAAAGTGCTAGAGTGCTATTGTAACTAATCCACAATATGTGAAATGGAAATAAACTAATTTTCTTCAAGGTTTATCCCTTTCTTTTCTCTGTTGTTTTTCTATATCTCTTATTTAATCATAAGCTGCCTGGAGAGGAA
Organism: Furcifer pardalis; assembly: GCA_030440675.1. Taxonomy (NCBI): domain Eukaryota; kingdom Metazoa; phylum Chordata; class Lepidosauria; order Squamata; family Chamaeleonidae; genus Furcifer; species Furcifer pardalis. Next base: position 68,828,465 of record CP126892.1, read on the forward strand.
CTTTTTAAAAAATTGTCACAAAATTGATGAAAGAATTCATCATCATCATAAGAGAATAATGAATGGAGGAAAAACAACTTATACTTATTTTCTAAGGTGTGTTTCCTTGAGATCAGAAACTTTCTTCAAAGAAATGTGGGAGCTGGCACTCAATGATAAACTTACTTGTGAGTTAAAAATAAAAAAGGTAGAGTTAAAGTTAACAATTTTTGGAGAATTTGGAAACCCTTTGTGGAGTGTGTGAATGTGAAAAAGAAAGGGGTTACTCCTGTACCGGAACAAAATGATTTTTGGAAATTATGAGTTTTTACAATCCCTTGGACATTGTAAATATCACAGGGGTGATAATAAAAGAGTGATTTATGTTAGCGTAGGAAATCAAATGTATTAGAGATTGAGTTGAAAGGTGGTATTAAGGATGGACTAAGCAGCTTTCACATGTGCTTAATAGAGCTTGGTTTCTTTTTTATTATTACTGTTGCTTTTATATGGTTTATGTAATGTGCTCATATGGATCCAAATGAAGAAACTGTGCTCCTTTTTTATTACTATTTTTTTAAATTTTCCTATTTCTGTAATTTTCCTATTTCTGTAATTTTTCAATTATTGTATCTTCTTATTATTGTATGTTTATATTGTTTAAATACCTATAAAAATCTAAATAAAAAACAAAACAAAAATGGCCATGTCACATGAATTAACGTGTGAATGCATTTTGCTGCCCATCTGCCCCAAGGCAGCAACCACCAGGAGCCTTGGTGTTTTGAGGAGGAACCTATGCTCTATAAGAGTATGTCTCTTTGACCTCTCTCTTCTTCTTCATAATCTGGCAAAAGCACATGCATCTGAGCCTCCTCGTGTGATGTACATGGAATAAATCTCTATGAAGAGAGAGCATTGGAATGGATGGCACCTAAGCATCACACTTCTTCTACTTTGGGTGTGGGGGTGGAGAAGAGAACTTCTCTGCACCCCATGGCCTTGGCTACACCAGATGTGACAGATTTGGTGGCCAGGATAATGGCCCTTGAGTGGGCTGCTGCTCTAAGCCTGGCAACGCTTCCACCAACCCCAGTGACGAGATGTTGAGGGACCTTGGCAGATGATCCCCTGATGTGGAAAGAGATTGCCCTGGCCCTCCAGAAGCATGTGGATGCTCTGGAGGTGGCAGCAGTGTCTCGGGAAATGGATTCGCTGGTGGGGGTGCCTTCAACATCATCTTCATGGGACGTGGAAGTCGAAGAATCTGCCCAGTCATCTGGTGCTTCCATGCTGACCAAACCCAAGAGCACTGTGGCAGTTGTGTCATCCACTCTTGGAATACCTGGCTCGAGATTAGGTGAGTATGTGGGATCTGGGAGTGTGACTGGGTGTGGGACCCCGGTACCTCATTCTTCGCTTACACAGCCACCTTTATAGTCTTGGCCTTGGTCTAGCCCTCTGCAGGCTACAAACTCCTCAGGGAGGCAGTCAGCTGCTATGGTCTCATGGACTGCCCCTTATCCACCTCCCAGGGTTTTTTCCCCTGCTGCCCTGCATAATTCTGGGGCAAACTTGCAGGTTGGGTTTTTGGCTTCGAAAGCCCTTGCAACTGTCCCTGTGTCTGTGTTGCCTTTCAGTGACCAGTCCCTACCATTGGGTGACCATCTTCTCCCGGTCACGAGGGACAAAATCATGCAGGGCAAATATATAGATATATTTTCCATGCTTAACAGGGATTCGGACATGCCAGAGAAAGATATGGACAAGAAGTCTGCTAGGGCTAATTGCCTGCTTATCTGATGTATGTGGGAGGTGGCAGTACATGCCAGGCAACAGCCCACATTACTATTAATTTAATACTTGGATATTATTTACCGAGCTTATGTAGACTTCCCTGGACAGGCATGTGTCCTTTATGATGAGAGTTTTCCTATGTCTGCAGCCATCTGGCTGGCCATGTGTTGGGATGAGCTGCATGCCCTGTTGTGGCTCCAATTCATGACCCCGTCTCGTCCAGTGTCTGGTGACCATTATGACTGTGGAAACCTGGTGCAGCACCCGATGTTGGCGCCTCCCATCCACCACCTGGTGGGCCAAATAGTTCAACCCCACTTCGTTTGTTGGGAGTTCATGGGCCAGGGGCGTTGTACCAAGAAAGTCTGCAAATACCGTCATGAGTGCATTATATGCAGAGGCAACCATCCAGCCTCCTCCTGCACAAAAAGTGGCCCCCAGAGGCATAAGGGATGTGATTCCTGGGTTGCAAAAAGAGTTAACCCTGAGCTCCACAGCCTGCAAAAGGTGTTCAGCCCAATCAAGCTTGAGACATTAGTTTCCTGGCTTGCAGGCTACCCTGTGGAGGCCTTCAATGGCCAATATTTTGTAGACAAGGCCATGCCCTTTGGCTGTTCTGTCTCTTGTGCAGCCTTTGAGTGCTTTAGCACTTTTTTTGGATTGGAAATTTCGTCAACACCTCTGGCAGTTGCGGTTTCAGTTTATACCACCATGACCATTGGTGCTATGGCACATGGCCCAGACACTGGAGAGAATCAGGCAGTGTAAAAGACCTTACATATTTGAAATTATTCATGGTGGTTGGTGTTGTGTTTTTATGGGGTGAGACGTGGGCCAATTCTGCAGTAAAATTTTGGGTGGACAATTTGGCCGTAGTTCATATTGTCAAAACTATGATGTCCCAATCCCCGAGGGTCATGTGTTTGGTTGTCAAATTAGTTTTAAAATGCCTAGAATACAATATAGTGTTCAAAGCCCAACACGTCCCCAGCATAATCAAGTTGCCAATGCTTTGTCCTGGCGGCAGATGCAATGGTTTCATACCATCACCACAGATGCTGCAATAGACCAGACATAATGCTGCTGGAGATATGGAATTTTGGCGACTTGAGATAGACTGTGCTATAGGCACAGTCATAGCACCTAGAACACACACAGCTATGCCACAACTATTTTAGATTTCTGTGGGTTCCATCACACCTGGCTGTTGCAGCCAGACTGGCCTGCACCTGTGGAGCATATTTTTCAGGTTATGGTTCATTTGTACTGCTTGGGGATATCCCCCCAGACCATCCGGTCAAAATTGTCTGCCCTGAAATTCTATACCAAAGCGATGGGACATGCTGATACAGTTCCTGATTTTAGGATCATTAAAACCTTGGTGACTGGGAGCTGGAGTTGATGATCTGCCGGTCCAAGACTGACCACCTAGGCAAGAGTGCCCTAGTGACTTTGCTTCACAATGGCCCTGCTCCTGTTTGCCCTTGTGTCACCCTAGAGGCATATCTCAAACTGTGAGGAACCGATGCTGGCCCTTTATTCTGCCACTTGGACAGTGGCCCATTGACTTGATACTAGTTCTGGGCAGTAACAAAGAGAGTTTTGACTCATTTATGAGTCAGCGTATGGCTTTTTGGCAGGCACTCTTTTTGGATCAGGGTCACATTCACTGCAACAGTGGGTTATTCCCATGAGGACATTCAAACAGTGGGTCGGTGGAAGTCCAGGGCTTACCGAATGTATATTAGACCTATAAAGTAATGAACAAAGGACTGCTGCTTTTTCCTTGTCTTCCAGGTTGTGTTTTTCGCTGTCCTTGGCAGTATAACTCTAGTTGTTGTTAAACAAGATGACAAAAACAAGAAATATAAGGAGATCAAAATAATGAGATAAAGTATTGTACCTTATATATTGAATTCTATCTTCACAAGGTACAGACTACTATTTTATTAATTGAGTAAATTCAGGCAGACAGGAATTTTCTTGAGCTACACCTTGATGAACTTACAACACTATTGTAATGGGCAGGTTTGGCCTTAGAGTACACAATCAAGCATGGCAAAGGCTAAAAGGGTTTTGTCAAGAGAACACACTAGTCAAAGCAAATGCCAGAGGGTCAACACCAACATCAGATTGATTATGTACTTTGTTACCAAATATGAAGAAGCTCTATATCAGGAGTTCTCAACCTTTTAAAGCTGGGGGGCAGGTCACGCTTCCTCAGACAGCTTCGGGGGCCAGACGGCCATTTTGTCTTTCCTCCACCACATGGCACTTCCGGATGTGGTGAAGGTGGTGGCGGGGCCAGTGGCGTCGCGTGGGGGGGCGGGGGGGGGCGGATGCCCCGGGCAGCGGATTTCAGGGGGCGGCAAAATGTCCCCACTAGTTTGGCCTCCCTCTGCCTGGGGCCGGGCTTAGGAAGCAGGACTTCCCAGGCAGAGGGCGGCCGTTTTGCTGGCGAGCGCTGCTCGCCTCCGTCCACCTGGCTGGCCGTCGGGGGCGAGGAGGAGAAAAAGGGTTTTTTTTAAGGCGGACAATTCAAGGAGGGGGCCCGCCCGCCCGGCTAGCCGTCGGGGGCTCTCCTGGAGGGCGGCCCGCGTGCGCACGCACGCTGCTCGCCTCCACCCGCCCAGCCAGCCACCCAGCTTGCCGTCAGACCGGGCACTCGTCGGGGGTGGGTGGCGCCGTGGCGGGGAGCCCCTGGTGGCTGGCTGGGCAGGAGGAGGTGGGTAGCGTGCGCGCGCACGCGGGCCGCCCGCCAGGAGAGCCCCCGAGTGGCGCCCTGGCGGCGGCGGCGCCCTGGCGGCCAGCTGGCTCAGGCCCCGGCCCTCGCTCCCGCGCGGCCCTCCTCCGGGGGTGGGTAGCGCCCGCCGCCTCCGTCCTTTCCTCCCTCCCTTCGGCAGCTGTGCTCTTGCGCCCCGGGTAGCGCGCCCCCCGGCTTGGCTCTGGAAGCCGAAGGGGCCGCCTCCTGCCGGCCAGGCGTTTGTGGTGGTGGTGGGGGGGGACATGGCGGTCCCGAAGGTCGCCGCAGACACACACCCCTCCCTGCCGGGACGAGGCAAGAAGCGACGGCGAGCCGGGCGAGCAAGTTGCCGGAGGTGGAGGTGCGCTCGTTGGGGGTGGGTGATGGAGTGCCCCTGGAGGGCGAGCGGGCGGAGGTGTGCGGCGCGCGCGCGCGCGCGCGCTGCTGTTCAGCAGGGGGGTGCCTTCTGCCTGGGTCCGGGGGGCGGCGGCGGCGGCAGCAGCGGGGAGCTGGGGGGGGCAGCGATTTTCTTCTTCGCCCCAGGCGGCTGAACACCGCGCGACACCACTGGGCGGGGCCACATGAAATGGCACTATGAGCCTCATCTGGCTTGTGAGAGCTGGACCATAAGGAAGGCCGAGCAAAGAAGAATAGATTATGCTTTCAAACTATGGTGATGGAGAAGATTCTTAAGAGTCCCCTGGACTACAAAGAGATCAAATCAGTCAATTTTAAAGGAAATCAATCATGACTGGTCCTTTGAAGGACAGATTCTGAAGCTCAGATACTTTGACCACCAAATGAGAAGAGAGGACTCATTGGAGAAGGCCCTGATTCTAGGAAAGATTGGAGGCAAAAGGTAAAAGGGGTAGCATTGCTGACACAGTAGGCATGGATCTGGGCAAACCAAAGGATGGTTGATGACAGAGAAGCCTGGCCTGATGTGGTCCATGGGGTCATGAAGTGTTGGACTTAACTGTGCAACTGAACAACAGCAGAATAGCTATCTCCAACTGCAGCTCACCACTAGCTACTTTCCCCTTTTCAAAACAAATGAAATTGAAACAAGAAGACATTAAGATTTTTCCCCTCTTCCTCCTTCACATGTTTATAACTGCATCTATGAAAAAGAAAATCTGAAAATTGTTACTTCTCAAAAAGATGGCCTAATTATCGTCAAGTGGGTCTTGGTTTTGGTCTCTAACCTTTGTGCTGCTGAAGTCTTTCTGCTGGTTTGTTTTGCTTCCCACAGAGGAAAATGTTGATCAAAATCTTTATTGGTTTTCCAGTGGTTATTTTCCTACCTTTCACAAGTGATCTGTAGCTCAATTATACCATCTTTTTAAACTTTTGATATTCGCTTTCTCTTATGGTTCTGCCTGATCTGGCTTTCCTTCATTCTATTCTTTCATTTTCTGAATCTACCTTTCTATCTTTGTAGAACCCCATTGTTCTTGCTCCAGGCAACTGTTGGCCTGCCAAGTTTACACTGGGCCAGTAAGGTCATGTCTCAGCCTACCTGATTAACTGAAAGGCTCCCTGATCTCAACAGGAAAAGTATTCATAATATTTATAATTCTAAGTAAATTGCCTTTTCAGTATATTCATTTATTGCATGTATAATTTTGCTAAATAAGAGCAAATATACTGAGCCAGTCAAGAATAAGTTTAATTGATTTCAATAACATGTAATTTCAAGTAACTATTGGCTAAAACTTTAATCATTAAAACCTATTCGCAAAATGCTAACAGCATTTCATTGACAAATTACAAGCTAAGAAGTTGGCATCAACATTTCCTATCACAAGCTTAGTTGTACAGCTGGCATGTGATAGGAAATGCTTAAGCTGATTTCTACATTTGTGGCATTTTGCCTCTGAAAGTTACATGGATGGCATTATGTCATAGGGTGTTATCAGTAGGTTTTGGGCCATGGTTTATCTATATAGTACAAATGGATCTCATGTTCCTTGTAAGGGTTGGAGATGCTACATGTGGTTCTCCTTTCTATCTTTATAATCTGTGATTTCCACTGGGCTAAATCTAGATGAGCAGTATGAAGTGAGCCAGAACTCATTTGACAAGCCTGTTGTTCTTCTTATGTGCCATAAAGTTGCCTTCATTTTATGTTTAGTTTGAGAATGAGAGATCTCCAAAATTTTGTGACCTCAATAACCCTGCCAAGCTCTTGTAAACTCAAAGTTTTGACTTCCTTTAGGAAGTCAATCCATTTTATATTTGGTCTTACTTTGTTCCTGCTGCCTTCAATGGCACAATTTCATGTGTCCCACCACCACTTCCACTACACCAGGAAGTGACATATGGTAGAGGAAGGCCAAAATGGTTGTCCTGCCTCTAAAGCTGTCTGAGGGAGCGCGACCCGGGCCATGGCTTTAAAAGGTTGAGAACTCCTGTGTTAGAAACATTCAGCTGATAAACAAGGTCTGCTGACTGCTGTTATGGTATATCTATATCCACCAACAAGGAGATAACTTTGATCCCTTTCCTTCTCACAAACATATTTTTCCTTTGGCTTCTCTGTCACAGGGCATATACCATCAGTAGTTTTGACAGCTGGTTTTGAAGTATATGTGTCAATGAGATATTAATTTAGAAACCACCATAAAAAGGTAAAATAACTTGCTATGTTTTAGGGTTTCATTAAAACATGTAATAGTCTTTTTAGAAATGCAAAAATGAGGCTGCTGTATAAATCTTTCAAATGACATTTGAAAAGGACCCAGATAGGCTGGTGAAAAACAAATGGCAACTAATGTATCTTTCACATTGGCTCTGGCAGTGATGTACTATGTTGTCTGTGATACTAAATATACATCATAAATCCCTCCAACAGGAGCCTTATTATGTTCATCCATCTCTTCCCAACAAGCCAACATTTTTGTCTTTCATAAACCCCATTGTATAAAAAAGGGCTCATTATATGAAATAAAATGCAGGTGAATGCCAGTGATCTACAATTAACCTAATGAGGACTTTGTCTACAATGGTACATGAAGATACACAAAAAGTGATGCTGCCATTAAAGGTGTTAGATTGTGTGGTACAGGCAACCACCTTTTTTGAGCTACAATTCACAAATCCTGTAAACCTCCACTATTTGCTGAAGTCATTTCTTTCTTCTTTTCAAGATGTTTTCTTTAAGTTCTGTCTCATAATGCAAAAATATATATATGAAAAGAAGGAGTTGCAAAGCATGTTAAATAAGAAAAGGCACAGCTGCCCCAGCCATCTTAGAAAGGTCAATGGGAGATTTTCATTGTCACTTCCTTTGAAAACTTGCAATCACAGAGATAGTGAGGATTTAGATATTTCGTTATTCATGTCAGAGGCACCATCAGCATATAATAACATACAAAGCTAAAGTTAACATATCTAAAACAAAAATGGAATTAAAAGGGCTAGATGACATCCACCCAATATCAGGCCACATCAACAGCATTTACTCTTGCCAACATAAGGTACTCCCCAGTGCACATTGAGGGGCATCGTGTGCATTGTATCATATGGGCAATAGTTTGTTCTCCACATTCACGCAGGCTACCATCTACTGGGAAATCAAGGTTAGCCCTTGATCTTCCTGCCCCAGCACACAGTCTGTTTAAAGCTTTCCACGCAGGCCATCGTTGTTCTTGGCCAGGTGGTAGAGAGTCATGTGGTTCTGCTCAGTTATGTGGTTCTGCTCCTTGCTTGCCTTCCAAAGCTCTAGGGTGATTTGTGGGGGCTGGGCGGAAGTTATGAGGAAACTGTGCCTTGATTTCAGTCTCTGCATTGGTGGTTGGTGATCACATAGCAGGTGTGTTTCGGAGGATCTTGTTTTATACACTCTTTCTGAATAGCACTTTCTCAACAGAATTTTGGTGGAGAGATACCAGCTAAGTAATGCACTTTTTGTATTGGGGTAGGTTTTAAGCATCCTGTGATCAATCTCACTGTTTCGTTTAGGGCCACATCCACCTGCTTTGCATTTTACATGAGGGCCTGGCTCAACATCCCCCATGCTCTCCTTGCAGAGCTACAAATGTTCTCTCTGCAGGTTGAACTGTTTGTGGGGTTAGTGAATGCATTTGAGTAATCTATTGAGGCTTTACCTTCAATGAGGGAGTGATGTTCTCCTCATATAGGCAGCACACAGGGCTACACACTCAAGTTAGATATGTTTTTGTTCTTTAGCAAGCAATGGCGAGCACATCTGTTAAGGTAATAAATAAATAACAATGAAGATAAATATATATTTATTTATTTAAAATGCATCCTAGATTGTTCTGCTACTTTCTCGGCAGGCAAAAGGTAACCGAGAAAGGAATGGCACTGTAGAAGAGAAGCCAGGTCACCCAACCCTCTCATAAAAATTTTAAAGAATGGCAGAGCTTAACACTGGGGATACACCAACTGTGACATGCTAGAAGCCTACTCCCAGTCTCCATTTGCCTTACAAATGAGTGTGACAGATGGAAACCTTTCTGTTGAATATAAATGAAGAATGGCATTTCTACTCTCCTAGCTTCCTTATCCAGCATCAAAATATAATATTTTAAACTCTCCTTTTGAATAGAAAATGGAAAAATAGAAGTAGTAAACAAAATGCATGAACTTATATGGAAATATTTACCAAGCCATAGGATTTTGTCCCTTTTCTTCCAATTTTTGCTAGTCCCCCCCCCCCATCTAAACATACTCGACTTGGGAAGTAGAAGACTCTCTTGATTTCATGTGTGCATATAAATAAATAACGCTCAGCACTTTCATTTCTTTGCCTTCCTGCTTAAAGTGGGTAGAATTATAATACTGCACTCATTCTTGCACATACATTTTTCTTTTTAAAAAAAGAAGATAAAGATCTTTATCAAACGAAGTGCATAATTTCCTCTTGAAACCCCTTTCAGGTGACATCAAGATATGGCTGTGGGGAAAACACAAGTCTTTTCAATTATAATTTATTTATAAGCCTGCAATTTCTAATTTATGACATTATAAACTTGTGCCTAATACCTTTCCTTTATGTCCAGTGCAGAAATGTTCTCTAAACACAGTTATAATAATATATCCCCAAAATTCTTTCACACCCCTATTCCCACCCCAAATCAAGTGAAGGCCATGCTTATTCACCTTGACGTCAAATCACTATAACTCGAATGTTTCATGGGTCTTCAGGATTTGCTCATTCTTTCAGTGATGAGAATTATAACAGCTTGCACGATTTGTGCAAAATGCTCAAAATAAAGGTGACTGCTGCTTTATATAAGAAATTACAGCACTATTTTTTTTGTTTTGTTTTCACAATTTTTAACCATAAGCCAGTCCTTTTCATTATTTGTTTCCTTGAACTTTCATGAAGAAAAATAAAAATTAGCACAGCAAGATGGTGATCTGATAAATATTTAATTGGAGTAAGTCCCATTTGGTACAATAGAAAGCATTCTCTGTGATTGTCTTTGTTTTGAAAAAGAATAGCAGCAGAAAGTCCACAGCACTTGTGCAAGTATATTTATACATACAAGGCAATGGTAGGCTCTATCATAAATTTCCATTGTCCAACTAATAGTAGCACAAAAGATCATATTTCCCTCATCTGAACTTGTCTGATGAATAAATAGATATGTTAGTAGACTTTTTTCTGTTGTCCTACCATCATAGGTTTATGTGTTTTTTTTTACTTTATTGCCAGCAAAACAAAAAAAAGAGTGTGAATGGGTATAATGATGAAGTATGTTTTACTATATCAGAAAACAAAACAAAATAAAATAAATAAAATAAAATAAAATAAAATAAAAAACACTGTAGCACTTTAAAGACTAACTTCTATATTTCTATTTTTAGCTTTCGTGGATCAAGTCCACTTCATCAGACAAAGAGTGAAGCTTGACCACACCCCTTCTCCCTTTGAGCCCCTGAATTTGGTATATATAGAACATGCCTGTAAGTTTCACTCTTTGTCTGATGAAGTGGACTTGATCCACGAAAGCTAACAATAAAAATATAGCAGTTAGTCTTTAAAGTGCTACAGTGTTTTTTATTTTATTTTATTTATTTTCTTTTGTGTTGTTTTTTGATACGCCTGAACCACAGACTAAAATGGATACTATTCCAAAAAATTCAAGTTTGTTTTACTGTTACACTATTGACTTCTGGCTGTGTCAGTTCTCAATTTCCTTTGTTTCTTCAAGTTTGGCAATGAGAAGGAGATTTGACTTCCAATGTTCAATAACCACAGTTTAGCATGGTATGCAAAACTGGACAAACCACAACTGACAAATGACTGAAAACATTGTTGCATTGTTACATCTGAATGCAGTCAATATGACATAATATAGTAACCATAGTAACAATAGCAGTTCATCCTTTGTTTCCCAAAAAGACCACCTATGTCAGATTAGCCAGATGGACACACACAAAAAAAAGATACATCACTCTTCTTCTTTTGTGTCTAGATCAGTGTTTTCCAAATGCTGGTTTTTGGACTTCAATTCCCAGAAGCCTAAGTCATTTCCCCAAAGCACTGATCAGCCAATGTACTGACTGAGGCTTCTGGGAATTGAAGTCCACTAGTGGGCTGTGTACCCCTTGTTGGGAACCACTGGTCTAGATCAAACTTTGGACTGCTAAAATGAAACCACTTTCTTGACTTTGTCATTGGCCAAACTTTACTGGTCAACAGTGCATGTATCGGCTGACCAGTAATGAGCTGTGTTCTGTATCTCTCCACACTCACACAGCATGTTGTTGTATGCCAGCAGCCTCCACTTGAGCATGTTGGTCTTGCATTTAAGGACTCTCACGGTCTTCCAAGTGATATAGGGGAGGCTGACTTTCTCAGCTATATCCTCCTATAATGTTATTCCTTGTCTAGTGAGCTCCATTCACCATTAAAGAGGGGGAAAGAAGTGAGTGGTAAAGTTTGAGCATTAGCACTGATGGACATGCAGGTAACTAACCAGCTCAAAACAAGCCTACAAGGTAAAGAAACTGTGGGGTCATATTAGCAGATCCTGGACTTATTGGCCTTTCAAGGTCCTTGGTTTTTCATTTCTAACTTCTTTCAGTTCTTGATTCTCAAATAATTTTTATTTTGAATTCTTTACTCACATGTTTGAGAATCTTTTGCCAGACATTTTAGCTTTGATTGAGAGCTTCCCAATGAAATATTTCATATATTTTTTTTAAAAAAATCAAGGTTCGATGTATTTTCAAATTGTTTCTTTTGTCCACCAGACAATTGAGCACCCATAACAAGCTTTTTGCAGAAAACATATTTTGAAAAATGTTTACCTAACATCACGACAACATGGCCATCCCATCGAAGTTGCCATTGGTTCAAAATTAGAAAAATGCTGGTCATTTGTGTTTTTACCAAGATGTCAGTGCCAGGGACTTTATTCACCCACTTAACTTTGAGAATCCTCCAAAGACAGCTAAGATAAAAATGATTGCACTTTCTTGCATGGCATTGGTTCAAGTCTGCTCTCTAAAGTAGTCAGGATAGCCCAACAGCTTTATACAATTTGAGCTTAACAGAAAGATTGATAGGATCAAAGTCTTCAAAAGGCAGTTGTGGCTTTAGAGATCATTTCATTGTCAAAGAGAATAGAGTGGGAGTAGTGGTGGGATGTCAAAAAATTTACTACCCCACCGTGATGTCATCACAGTGTGGGCGGAGCTAACATCATGATGTCATGGGCGGGGCCAAAGAAAAAATAAATAATAATAACAAATAAAATAAATAAATTAAATAAATTAAATAAATAAATAAAATAAAAATTACATTAAAATACACCCCCCCACCCAAACATCCACCCACCCACCCCGAACACAAATCAAACATCCCACCCCAAACACTAACCCGTTAATTACCAACAGTATAAGTGCCTGGGCAGCACCATGTTGCAAGATGGATATGGTCATCGTACCAATTCTCTAGGATAATATGCCATAATGTCAATGTAAAACAGCTGTACCTCCTTAAGGGTTCTCCAATTGGAACAGCAATTGGAACAGCACAGATGTAGCTTACTGATTAGGTAACTCCAAGACTTTGCTTAAAAACCCCAAGCCAGGCTGCCAGGCCTTTTTAGGAACTGTGGTAATACATTAATATAAGTAAAGGTATTAAATACACATTAAAATACACACAGACACACCACATCCAAAGGTGAGTCACTTACCCTGGGGAGCAGGCTATAGGGAGCTTCAAGCTAGCAGCTTCTCTTCCTCCTCCCCACTTGGGGGGACAGCAAGGAGGTCGTGCACATGAGCTAAGCACTGTAGGCATGCATGCACGCCAAGTGCTTGGCGTGCATGCGCAGTGGGGGAACCGGTGAAAAGGTAAGCCCCGAAGGTGGTTCCCCCCAAAAGCTGCTACCGGTTCTCCGGGACACTGGGAAAAGTTACTACTGGTTCTGGCGAACTGGTGCTAACCTGTTACAGCCCATCACTGAGTGGGAGACAGTGTGGCTAAGATGTGGTATTATCCACTGCAGTAGGGAGCTGTTCATATACCTTCAGAATTGGTTTCTAAGAAGGTACACATTGAGCAGGTTGATACATCATCCCCATCTTATCAATATTGAAATTCAGGCCAAAATTTCTGTAAGTGAAGGAGAACAGATCAAGATTTGGATAAGATAACCTCCCTGGTAAACAATAGGAATACTGTAGACATTGAGCGCATCCCCAGAATGGCTGTGAGAGTAGAATTAGAAGGGGAGTGACTTTTGCTCTCTCGCAAGAAGGGTTGGCAAGTGCCAAGGATGATGAAAGGAATTGTTGCCTTTTGCAGGAGAGGGACAAGGAGCAGACCTTCTTCAAGGGGGCTTTCCCCTCCCACCTGCCTCTTTTGCTGACCTGAGAGCAACAACCATGCTACAGCTCTTGGCATTGCTCATATCAGCAGGAGACAACTACTGGCAATTTTGCCAGTGCAGTTCCTTTGCTATATTGTTTAAACTGCAGAAATGCTGATAGCTTAATCATTGTTCATCAGTTGATGTTGCCAGCCTTCTCACCAGCATATTCCTTGTCAGTTCCCAGTATTTCTCTACTATATTATCTCACCTGGAAGCCATTAAATGACAGGCAGACATCTGTGTCATCTTGCAGTTATGGAAACCCATGAGGCCTAGCAGATATTGAAAGCCATACACATGTACCCCTCTATACGTGAAAAATACATGAGCATAGATCAGCATGATAGCATTGTTTTGGGATTATGCCAGCCTCATAGCAGCCTAGCCACGTGCTAAGACTGTCAGAGTGCTATTCAAAATGCCACTTGAAATCAGTGAGTAGGAATGTGTCAAATTAACCATTCATAATTTACAGGTGACACCCGCTAGAATAGCTGTCAGGAGCTGGTCCAAGTCTCAAGCTGTTCTGTTTTCTCCATTTCCAGCTTTTGTGATAATATAAGTATCCTTCACCCAGTAGATTTCTTCTTCTTTGCTTGACATAAACTACTTGCTTGGCTTTCATTGATGACTGACCCTGAAATCTCTCTTGCACTAAATTGTGTGACACAACTGCAAGATTGTTTAAATCTCATCCAGAGTGAAATAAGTTGGTGCCACTTGACTGAAACAGTTAGACTTAAGTCTCATGCTATATCCTTCATTCTTCTGCAGCAGCTGTTTATTAACAAATCTAGGATTTCTTGGATATTGATTTTTTTCTTCTTCAAGTTCTAACCTCTGCTCATGGAGTGTGCAATTGGCAAGCCACCAAATTTTTTTTATTTGTATGGCTTTGTTAGAGAAGTACATAATAACATATTAAACATATTAAACAGAAACTTTTCTAAAAAAATCTGCTTAACGCAAAGAAAAGAGAGTTACTTCAGGATATTGGTGAACTAAACACTTACTTTGCTCTTCGTTGGAAGAAAAGACGAAGTAAAAGACAACAGCACAGATGTGCTGCATCACTTATTAAAAATTAGAAAATTGTTAAAAATTAGAAAACTTTTTCCCAGAAGTAGGAGGAGACAGAATGGGAAAAAGAGACAAGAGTTAAAACTGCACAGTAACTTTAAGACAAGTAAAAATAAATAAATGCCTTTTCTTGCCTCTTCCCACTTCTGAGAGGAATTTTTCCAGTAAGTGATACACTCCCCTAACAGAGCCTTTAAAAAAAAAGTATTCCTCAGTTCCACAAAAGAAGCAGAGGAAGTATTTAATCTGTTAATACTATGAAATGGCTGTCTTTTTATGTCACTTCATAGCATGGCAAATTAACAGAAGAAGTAGCCTTGACAACAATTGCAAAGGTAAAGGTTTCCCTTGCTCGAAAGCCAGTCATATCTGACTCTAGGGGTCAGTGCTCATCTCTGTTTCAAAGCCGAAAAGCCAACACTGTCTGCTTTTGCAGATGTTTCCATGGTCATGTGGCAGGCATGACTAGACACCAGAGTGCATGGAATGCTGTTACCTTCCCACTGAAGTGGTCCCAATTTATCTACTTGTAATTTCTTGCTTTCGAACTGCTAGGTTGGCAGGAACTGGTACAAAGACGGGAGCTCATTCTGTCCTGCAGTACTCAGGAATAAAACTGCTGACCTTCCGCTTCCCAATCAGCGTCTTAGCCATAAATGTGATAAAATAAAATAACTGGAACCAAACCTAAATGAAGTAATCCTACCTACATTTTTTTAAAAAAATAGACACCCCCAACAGGGAGCTAGAAAGGTGTAGATAGGGATGCTTCAGTTCAGCAGTTGTGTCTTGTGATCACGGGGAAAATGAGCTAGCCAACTTATCTTCACAATGAAGCATGTTGAGGGCTAAATGTCCATCTGATCACATCCCCAGTCTATATAAATTTGACTTTTTCATTTAAGAACAGGATCTAATCAATAGGCTTTGAATCTTCTACAACTGATTTTGCAAAACAAAAACACAAAGGTTGAACAAATAAATATAGAGAATAAAATTCTGAAAAACCACAACAATTATCTATGATTGGGCATAACATTCTACTTGATGTTTAATATCAAAAATAATGAACACAGTGCTGTTTGAATTCTGGTAATGCAACCATATCCTATAATATTTCGATTCATATCTGGTGTTATTTGAAAATAAATCAAGTTCAAAGCTTAGGAGACTACATCCATACTTGATTAATAAAACAGAGAGACTGGCAGTTGAAAATGCCTTTGTCCTGTTCCTTGAATGGTAGTAGTGAAGATGTGGGATTGCATGAGCAACCAGCACTACAAAACCTGGCTATAACCATCAGTCAGATGACAGAGACTATCACCTCAAACAGAGTAAAGTGCTACTTGACTTCAATAATTTCTGTCCATTAGACTTTCAGCTATGTGCTAAACATCAAAATAGATAGCTCTTCAGTTGCATCTCTTTTGATATATGGTTGAAAGCCTAATACATAGCAATTTTAAATTCCTGCAGAATTCTGAAATGAAGCATAGATGCTTTTAACATTATGTTGTGGCATTAACATTACCTGCTCCACAGGATCTTGCTCCTATCGAAGCTGCATCATGCTGCTGTAGCATGTCTAAAAATTTATCATGCTCATAACAAAAGTCTAGGACAAATTAAACTAGAAAAAAGAATTAAAATATATTCATCTCATGAAGGAGGCTGAGAATGATGCATAAGGAATTGTTTTAGCCAATGCATCCAAGCCTGAAAGAGCTGCTACTTTAACTAAGGCAAAAGATCCATAATATTTTATCAAAATTCAAGGGGGAAAAACCTTCTCTAGTATATAAGAAGAAATGTATGGCTCTTCACTGTTGCACAATTGATCCATAGTAGTCTAACTTCTACATTTACCTTGAATTATCCAATATATAATTGGGTGAAAAGTTCTGGGTATACACTCATCAGCCTAGATCCAACAATCAAATGAACAGCTGCATTGGCTTATTTACTGTTGATCTAGCCCAAGGTTTGCAATGGTTTCACACTGTGGTCCAGTCACACCCCCTCACACAGATAAGCGTGGTGTGGTTCCTCCTGCTGCTTCTGCTACTTCTGGTTGAGGTGGCTGTGGCAGCAGGTGAATTCATGGCATGATCCCAGCTGTTTTTGCTGCTTCTGCTGCTTTCCGTGGTGGCGGGACCGAGGGCAGTGCGTTTTTGCATGGATTTCAGGTTTTTCGCCACATTTTCGCCACTTCCAATGGCGGCGGCTCCAGGACCCTCATCATGAGCCAGATTAATTGGTGTCATGAACTAGATTATGCCCATGGGGCATAGGTTGCGAATACCTGATCTAGCAACTCTCTAAGTCAGTGTTTCCCAAATGCTGGCTTTTGGACTTCAATTCCCAGAAGCCTAAGTCATTTCCCCAAAGCACTGATCAGTCAATGTACTGACTGAGGCTTCTGGGAATTGAAGTCCACTAGTGGGCTGTGTACCCCTTGTTGGGAACCACTGCTCTAAGTGATTTGTTTTATAAGTTGGTTATGCAGTGGAGGGCTTCACTGGGTCCCTCCTTCACACTGATTATAAATTCATTTCTGGTAATACAAAAAATCTTGAAATATGGTAACAAGGATGCCTGTTCTCTGCTCCCTTGATGGATTTAATATTATTCTGTACAAAAAGTGTGCATGTATTACCTCATCAATGGATTGTTTCATGCACCACTCATGAAACTGACAGGAAAGTACACTTTTTAGCCACCCTCCTCACAAAGACACACAAAGATTTGTTAGAGGAAAAGACTTTAGCCTAGAAAAATCCCTCACACCTAAACTCCATGTTACTAAAGACGTGTACTTGTTAAAATCTCAAGCAAAATTGTCCTTAGTTAAGTACCCCCATTTTACTTGACTATTCTTTGATCTTCCTACTTTGCCTCCAAGTCTATTAAGTGACTTCCAGATGATCCAACTAGAATCCTGTCCTTGTGGGAGGCACTCTCATCTATTAAACAAGGTATGTTGTTTTTCTTCTCCATAAGTTTAACCTATGCTGTTCTGCTTTAATATTTAGAGGTGTAGATATGTGCAGAAAAACTTTTCTTCATTTTAACCATCATTGAAGGGGCGGGGTTGGTGTCCATGAAGTGGATGGATTTGGTGCTGTTTTACCTCATTTCATTTGTTATTTCCTAGCACTTCTTAATGTACTTCTGGAGAGACAATACTAGCCAAATAATAGAAAAATAATATGCTAATATCCACTACACCATAAACTTGCATTTTCTAATGACTGCATAGGTTACAACTGTTTATTATTATTATCTTTGTTCTACCTCTTTATAATTCTGCCAGTGTATCTGTAATGGATGTGTATTAATGTGGGTTTTGCTAACCTACAGGCATGAATCTCTTGGGTGGACTTCCCCCCAATGTTTAATGCATGTGCTTGTTTAGCTCCTATTAGTGATGGCATAATGTATGTGTGTACTGTGAAGAATATATTCTGAAGGAGTTAAAGGTCAATAGGCAACTTGATGCAAATGCATAGAATAACATTATAATTGATAATGAACAGCTGCATTGGACTTAGATGCTTTCTTGCTAAATAAATTCCATGCTAACTGTAAATAAAATTGGAGAGAAATGCTTCATGAATAAAATCAAATATCAACCTGGGTAAAATCTATTTGAATACATTAAATACCTATCAGGAAAAAAAGTCCAACTGTTTCTATTATAATTTTTTTAAGGTTAGACATGTTCCTGTGACTTACAGAAGTTTATTATGCACAATCAAAATCCTGTTGACATAAAACACATACATAAGGATACTCCTGCAAGTGGATTTCTGTTTTTGCTTCCCATCCATCACATGACAAGGCACATAATCATTTGCTTAAATGGTGAATGGGAACCAGGGGTACACTATGAACAGTCTTCTAATGAGGTAGAAACATTTGTACTACTTGCCCTGATGCAGCCACATAAGCTAGAAGAAGTAAGTCTGTAGGTCTTAATCACAGGTAAGTATGCATAGATTTTTACCAAAAGCATTCCATTCAAGGTTCAAGATGTTGGTATTAACACATAATGTTTTGAATGGTTTGGGGCTTCCTTAATGTTTCAAACATCTCTTCCAGAGTTCTACCACCCATCCTCAATGGCCTTGCACCTTTGGGTGCTCACTGAAGGAGGCCAGAAAAAAATCCCATGGAATAGGTCCATCTTTGTTGTGGCCCTATCCTTGTGGAATTCTCTTCAACAGATAGTATGCAATCTTCCCTCCCTCCAACCTTTTAAGAAGCTCTTAAAAGCTGAGCTATTTAAAGGGACCAATTAAGATTTACTTCACAGATAAAGCCTGTAAACTCTTGTTTTATGTTGATGCTTGTTATCAGCTATTGTGGGGCTGCAGTGGCTCAGTGGTTAAGAAGCTCGTCTTGTTAGCTGTATGGCCAGTAAGTTGGCAGTTCAAAACCCGGGTAGTGCATGATGGATTGAGTGTCTGTCTCTGTCCCAGCTCTTGGGGACAAGAAAGGAACCTCATTTGGGTGTTCCCAGGGCAGAGTTTCTCCTGAAAAAATCCTTTCAACCCAGACTAATTTCTGACATGAAATTATTATTATTATCAGTTATTGCTTGCGGTAATTATGTTGTTATCATGTTGCTATTACAGTGTTACTATGTTTTCATTTTTGTTTCCATTAGTTTTAAGTTAACTTGACTATTTGGATTTCTCCATGTTGTCTTCATTTGTAATCTGCCCAGAGTCATATATTTGCTAGATGGATTGTATGTATGTATGTATGTATGTATGTATGTATGTATGTATGTATGTATGTATGTATGTATGTATGTATGCATGTATGTAATGCAATCCAGTATGCATTTACATGAGTATGTTATTTTGAACATGATACATCTATCATTTTGGAAGTGCCAGCAGAGTGGACTTCATAGAATTATGCTTTGATAAAAATGTTTAATTACTTCCTTCAATTGCATATTGAAAGCACTCGGCCATAAAAGTCAAGGATCAGACCAAGTACAAGAATTATAGTGGAGTAATCATTCAATCTATTATTTCATCTGTGTTTCCCCCCCAAGGCCTCTGTAATGAACCAAAGTTTGAGAAAATTCTACCTCCCATTAGACTTAACTATGGAAAAACCAAATAAATGGGATGGGGGTTGCAAACAGTAGGAAAGATCAGTAAGATAAATGTTGAACAGCAGAGCAAAAGGCAGAGCCATTTGACAGATAAGGTCTTTTGAACAAGGACAAAAAGTCTGAGACTCAGAAGCAACACATGAGATCATAATGATTTATTTGGCCATAAAACATTGTTCTTGTTCTGCAGCTTTCATATGTTCCTTCCTCAGAGTAATTTAAAGGGAAAAGTTACATGAACAAACAATTTGTAGTTGTTTTCCCTCATAAAAGTAGAACTAAAAAAAACTTTCCTTTTAAGTTTAGAAATCTATTTTTTTTCCTGTTAGACATCCTTCTGTCTGTTAACCATTCTTCCATGGATATGGATCCAATTCTTGTTCAACCATCTGCACTTCTTAACAAATTGTTTCCCACTTCTAAGGTTGGCCACAGATTTATTTATCAATTGCTTAAACCACCCCATCTAGCAAAGGATCATCCCTACTGTGGAAAGCAAAGGCAAGGTTTCTCCTTGGCCATCCTTTTTGATTCTCTAGCTCTCATGTCTTGCTATATTCTTACACCCCAACACTGGTCAGATCATTTTCGGGATTACCTTACTTGACACATTTCATCTCAAAAGCACAAGACTTTAAAGATCTTGTGACTCCTGTCAGCCTCAATGTGTTTCCAACCCTAATTGTGGAATCCCATATTTCTTGGAGCCCACTATTTATTTATTTATTCTTTGATTTCTGTCTTTAATTTCTCCTGCACAGGGACTCAAAGATGACTTGAAAATGACAGGAACCATTTCTAAATAGTGCCTCCAAGTCCCATACTAAAATTATGACCCAGAAGTATACCATGGTTGATGGTACCAAAAACCACTAAGAGATCCAGTCAAATCAAAAGGGATAATTTAAACTATAGATTGCCATCAAAGGTGACCAAGCAGTCTGTGCCAAACTGAGATGGATCTAAAGTATCTATCTCACTACAAAGAACAACCCTGTTTAATCTGTTGAATCCCCTTCAGCTACATTCATTCATTTATTTTATCCTTTATTTACACTTATATCCTACCCCTCGGGGGGGGGGATCATCCCTACTCAGGGCAGCTAACATAAAACCAGTCATATAATGATCAAAAGTTAAAAATTACACAGAATAAAACTCCCAATAAAATCATGATCAAGGTGCCTCCCCTGCCAGGGAAACATTACTCCCCTTCACCTAAAGATGCTCAATGGAGCTCAACAGTACTGCTATGAACATTCCGTATTACCCCCACTATATTTATTTCTGATTCATCCTCCAACTCTGAGATATCCCACATGTAATTGAGGCAGGACAGGCAAAAAGCCTTGAGAATCTTTTGTTCAACAGGCCAGTCAGATGAATTTAGGCCAATGATTGTTATCTAGCCCTGGAGAAACTTGCACCAGATCCAGAGAGTAGGTTGATAAACTAGGCCTAGATGTAAGAGTTGCTGTTATGGCTTGGCAGGCTTACATCCTTTCTGTCCTTGATCCCCATGTGATTATATGTGGTAACGATTGTAGTATCAGCTCACTTGAAACTGTGTCCCCTGTTACATTCTCTTGCCTCCCTACCCCAAAATAACACAGGTCTGCAAAAAAAAAAAATCAGCTGCATAAGATATTTTTTGGTAAATGTTATGTTTTTTAGTGTGATGAATCAAAAAATGACCTCGATTTTCTCCCATCACATACAGTTTGTTTTTTTTTTGCAAAATATGAGGTTTTTGCATTGAAAAAGCATGAGTGATGAGAAAATCTCTTTTATTACAAGGAACTAAACATACTATTTCTCATAATTAAACAAACAATTTCTTCATAATATATACTTAGCATTCCATGTTCACTCTTTTTGTCTGTGAAACTTTTTCTTCTTCTCTTTTATGCTCCTCTGAACATGCTTTCACTTTCCATTTTCTGTTTCCCATTTGAGCATCCAACAGTAATCAGCTAGCATATTGGTGTTCCATCTTCCTTGGTAGTGTCTCTTGTGCAATCTTTCACCCTGCTCTTCACTGTAGGCTTCCAAGTTTTCAGGAAAATAATTGACATGAGAGTGTAAGAAATGAATTTTAAGCTCATCTTGCATCCTTGAGCTTTATACACATTCAACATGCATTGTACAATGGTTTTGTAGTGAGGGTCTTTGGTATTCCCTAAAAACTTGTGAACTACAGCTTTGAAAGAGTCCCAAGCTTCCTTTTCTTTTCCCCCCCATTGTTTTTAAAAAGAGGGTATTGGATAACTGTTTTTGTATGTTAGGGCCAGTAAAAACTCCCTCTTTCAACTTGGTTTCAGACAGTTTTCAGAACTTGGAATGCAGATATCTGAAACATTCCCCATCCTTTGGCAGTGATTTAACAAACTGCTTCATAAGCCCTAATTTAATATGAAGAGGTGGGAATAAAACCTTTTCTGTTGGACCCAAGGTCATATTAATGATGTTTTTTCACTGAGGGTTAAGGCGTTTCGAAGTGGCCAGTTAGTTTTTGTCCAATGGAGGTCTCTGGCTTGACTGTCCCACAAACATAGGAAGCAGGGATATTTTGTATAGCCTGCCTACTGGCCTAACAACATGGTTAGTATTTTAAAGTCTCTACAGACCATCCAGCGATGTTCTTGATATTTGGTTTTGTCAAGAATCACAGTTAAATCATTATAGTTTTCATCCAAATGCACTGAGTTTCCTATAGGAAGTGGGGCAAATGTATTTCCATTACGCAGCATGACTACTTTGAGGCTTGTTTTAGATGAATCAATGAATATGTGCCACTCAGATGAATATAATTATATTTCAAAGCATTTCACTAGCCCTTGAACATCACTACAATAAACAAGATTTCCATCTTTTGAGAAAAACTGAGTAAATTCTTTATTTCAGTGCCTGTGCCATGAAAATGATGTTCCAGGTGACAGCAGGGTTGGGGTTTTTTAAAATAGTCTTGACCCCAGCAATTCGGCTGAATATTTGGAAATGCCTAAATCTCTAACTAGGTTGTTGAGCTCGCTCTGAGAAAAAAATTGAGG
This sequence comes from Furcifer pardalis, assembly GCA_030440675.1. Classification (NCBI taxonomy): domain Eukaryota; kingdom Metazoa; phylum Chordata; class Lepidosauria; order Squamata; family Chamaeleonidae; genus Furcifer; species Furcifer pardalis. Next base: position 68,851,109 of record CP126892.1, read on the forward strand.
TACCTCATCAACAGAAAAATTTGAGCAAGATTCGTCCTGGGAAGACAATGTGTCTCCATCCTCCAAATCACTCAGGATATTATCCATACCAGAAGATGGGTGTGGAACTGGTATTTCAGAGCTATGAAGCACTGGATGAATAACTGAATTAAGGTTTTGGTAAGATATTTTCTTTTTATTTTTTGTATTAAAGCCTTTCACATCTACTGAACAGAAATAGCAGTTGGTAGTGTGGTTTTGCTGTTCATGCCACATCATAGGAATGCCAAAACAAAATGAGATTTTCTTACCTTTAAACCACAAATGAAGATCTTAGCACCTTCTACACACTTTATGAGGAGCCTATGCTTTGTCTTGATCCCCAAATTTCAACTTGAAGTAAGCAGCAAACTACAATTTCTTAACAAAATCACTTATGTTTCTTTGTTGTCTTTTAATAGTGTATTCACCATAAATAAAACAAAAGTTGTCCGGAGAAATAACACAACCTCTTGGAGCCATAATACAGAACTAAAAATGAGCACAGTCATGTTTGAATGCAGGATGTAAATTGAGTGTGGCTCATACAGCAACCAATATACTGAACTTATTAAGCATGTTGAAACATGATCATATTTGACAGCAGGCATGTTTATGCTAATTTATAATACCCCAGAAAACAGATCGAAACATGCTCAACGCAGCCAGTAAGATTCCTGGATATGTTCACCTTTCACTACAAACAAAATAAACCTGTTGGGACATGATCATCTGAGCTTCCTCACACCACTAAACCTACACTATACCCAGTGGTGGGCTCCAAAAAATCACTGTGAGCATGGTATGGTGGGCATGGCCAGGGGGAAAGCCTTGTGTTGCACCCAAATTAGGACTTCTTTATTTCAAAACTTGGATGGGCACGGCCAGCCAGAATTTCTGCTACCAGTTCTGGTGAACTGGTTCAAACCTGCTGATGCCCACCACTGATTACAACACACACACACACACCATTCTACTTATTTTCTCTTTGTATTATTCTTGATTCTAGCTCTAATAAATACTAGATGAAAGAAAGAAATATTTTTTGAATAGGTTTTTCAAATCAAGAATAGGATATCAAATTTTGGGTTAAAGGCAAACTTCACGCTAAATTAAAATAAAAACACGAGTTTGTTAAGAAAAACATGAAGATATGGAATTAAATTTTTTTAGTATTTTTCTCAGTTTCACTAAGTAAAAATCAATAAGAAACAGTAAAAAAAACTATGCAGTTTTTTGGTTGTAGATTTGTGTAATGAGTCAGAAACAGTATTGGAGAAAACTAGGGCCACAACTTTATTAACTATTTAAACAAGTACTTCTTCTCCCATGTCTAGGCCAGACATGAAACTACCAAAATGAAGGCACTTTTTTTGTGAGTTCATTCTGCCATTTCTTTTGCCTGACTCAGTGTGATAAAGATTATCTGGCAACATGAGTTTGCTATTACCAGGGTACACCTAACTGTGGTTCAAAAATATCACACTCTTGGAGGAGGTTCTCCTAAACAAGCACTGGAAACTTCCCTCCCTGATATGCAGGGGCTAGGGCAGTGCAGATTTAAGCATTAGGATTCAGAGAATTGTAACATACCCCTGTTCTATCATATTTAGGCAAGTCCCAAACTTGAGGGAATGGCACCCACTGGCTACCAATCCCAGTCAGCCAACCTTTTACTGAAGTGCTGATAGCTCGCTAGCCTGGTGCAACAACTTCAAGGGATCTTATCTGTGCTATAGCTCATGAAGTGTCCAGGGCTGTAGCCAGGGGGGCAGGGGGGCAAAGACCCTCCTGAGCTAACAGCTTGCCTCCCTAACCCACCCTGTGATGCCAGTGTTATATATGTGAGTGTGACATTGTTGCCCCTCCTGAAAAATTTTTCTCCTGAAATTTTTTTTGTCCCCAAAATCTAGAATTCTGGCTATGGCCCTGGAAGTCTCTCAGGGACCAAAGGATTACAAAGTAAATCAATTAACTTAATTTTCAGAATTTTTCCTTCTGCTATTAAATTATTTGAATTAAGCTGTGTTCTTTGAATGGGCGCTTTCCCTTAGGAAAAGTCACTTGGTTTTTCATTTGCATTCTCCATTCTCTTTTACAGTTATACTAAGTTAGAAGCAAAGATGCCATGGCCTCCAGATATGTTTTGGTTTAGTATTCATCAGCTCACTTTCTTCTTCCATGAAGGCAAATGAGGATCTAGATCTGAATTTGAATTGTGTAGTTTTATAAAAGGAACTTCACTGAAGTACAGGTAATTCATTATTTCCTCAATATTTCCCCATTAATCATCTTGAAAAATAAAAATAAAACATAAGGTAATCAGGTTATACATGCAATGAAGATCTTCAGCTCAATAACTATGTTTACTCTTAATGATAGCAACTGTGTGCCATCAAATCAATTCTAATTTACAGTGACCCTTTTTTCTCCTCCAGAGCTTTCGATGTAGAGATGCTCAGAGGGATTGTGTCACTTGCCCTAGGCCAGGGGTTCTCAACCTTTTAAATTCAGGGGACAGATCATGTCTCCTCAGACTGTTGGTGGGCTGGACTGGTGTCCCCATTCCACACTACCTTTGGCAGTGGGAGCGGCGGGGGGACACCAGTCTGGTCCATGAACACTTGCCCCCACAACACTAACACCATCAACACTCCTCTACACCACCAGTCTGACCCGCAAATACTCATCCCCTATGCCACCATAACTGCTTCCCTGCTTACTGGCTTGGCGTGGGTGAAGGCCCACACTTGGCCAGAGTAGCACCTAGAGAAAAAAAAATACAGCTTCTGCCGGTGGCACTGCCGTCTTACAACATTCACCCTACTATGGAGTGGCATTAGGAACACACCAAGCCAAGCTGAGGGAAAAGGGGCAGTGGCGGCGGCGGGGCAGTGGAGGTGGCAGGAGTGAGGGCATGGGTCATAGATTGAGAACCCCTTCCTTAGGCCGTACAGTCTAACTCTTCTGAGACACACAGTGAGATATTAAACTCTCAATCTCTGGCTCCACAGCCACATGCCTAACTCACTGAGCTATCCAGCCAGTAGTGTACTTATAATTTCCACTTAAATTTTAACGGGCTTCTCCTTGATTTTCTCAAATTATGCTTTAATTCTGCTAGTAGTCAGTAAACAAAGTTTTCTGAGCCTGTTCATAAAGGGGAACCATGCTTTTTCTTAAACCAGTATTTTTCTTAACATAAAAATTCTGTTTCAGTAATTTCATGTCAAAAGATTAACTGGCTTTGAGGTGGGGAAAGAAGAGACCCACCAAAAGCCTTTTTATCTAAAATTGCTATCATAGATTCCCTCTCCCCTTTGGAATCTTTAAAAAGACCAGCTATCTTTTGACTGTGTCTAGGTTAGCTCCCAAATGAATTACTGACAATGAGATTCATAATAATTTACCATCTGAATGACCTCTTTGCAATTGGCTGCATGGCTGTAACAGACTTTACAATGTGAATGCTTCAAGACATTTCAGGTCATTTTTGCATGTCACATGATAAACCGACCTTGTAACAAAACACAGAGCAGTCTTGAGCAGTTTAAGTAATGTACCAATTTCATTTCTTTAGTGAGCACTACAGTACCAGTTAGGAAAAAGAGGGATCTGAACCAGCTAGCAAAATCCACCTGTAGTTATTACAGTAAAACCCCAGGTTACAACTGCCTCAGTTTAAGTTTGCTGCAGTTTACAACAGCAAATCCTATGTAATGCCGTCCCAATTTTCAAATTTTAATGTATTTTTTTCCAATTTACAACGATCAATTAAGGACCTTTTTTTATTTTTCAATGCATCCCTATGGATGTTTTGGTTTATATTTTTTTTCGGGTTACAATGGAGGCTGTTGGAGCAGACCTCCGTCATAATCCATGGTTTTACTGTGTATAGATTTTCCCCATGTGGAATGATGTATGGCCACATTGTTTGCTGCACATAATTCTTTGGCAGAGTGCCACATTTCTGCTTTGTACAAGGACTAAGGAATAAGATGAAAGGAAAGGAATGAGGTGATGTCACTGAAAGCACAAAAATGTGCCATTGGGGATCAAGGCAAGGTTAATCCACTCTATAGTATTCCTGTTTATTATGAACTCATGTGAAAGCTGAACTGGTAACAGATTAAAAAAAGATTAATTCGAAATGTTGGGTTAGGAGACAGCTTTATGGATACAAGGGACCACTAGGGGGGAAAAGTTCTACACCAGAGTTTCTCATTCTTGGGCCTCCAGGTGTTCTTGAGCTTGAATTGCCAGAAGCTCAAGTCTGCACACCTGCTGAACAGGATTTCTGGGAATTGAAGTCCAAGAACATCTGGAGGCCCAAAGTTGAGAAACTCTGTTGAAACTCTGTTCTACACAATATAAAAATTGATCTCTCTTTAGAAGCAAAATTTACTAAAGATCACATACTTTGGCTACCTTATCAGAAGACAAGAGTCACTGGAAAAGATAGTGACACTGAGAAAAGTTGGAGAAGAAGAAGCCTAAAGAGAAGATGGATTGATTTAATAAAGGAAACCATAGCCTTGGATTTGCAAGGCAAATGAGAGCTGTAGACAACAGAAGATTCTGGAGGCTGATAGTTTGTTAGAATCTTCATAACTAAGAAGTGACAGTACCTAACAACACTACTGAAAGAAAACATTTGCTAAACTAAGTTAGGAGATCTACATGAGTTGGAGTACCTGACTTTTGAGCCAGAAGCCAGGAGTTTGATTCATCACTATATCTCCAAGAGTACAGCTAGCCTGTATACACTGATGGGATGTCAAAAAACTTTCTACCCCACCGTGACGTCATCACAGTGGGGGATGGAGCTAACATCATGATGTCATGACGTTGTGGGCAGGGCTAACATCATGAAGTCATGACATTGTGGGCAGGGCCAAATATAGATTTTTTTTAAAAAAAATTAAAATAAATAAAATAAAATTAAAATAAGCACACACACACATCTCAACCCACCCACCCAACCAAACAACCACAACACAAACCCATAAATAACTTAAATAAATAAAATAAAGAAATAAATAAAATAAAAATTAAATAAAAATACACCCACCCACCCAAAACACAAATAAACCACCCACCCCAAACACAAAACCCTCACTTACTTACCCTTGGGGCCGACGAGCCCTCATGGCCCGGGGCCGCCCAGCAAGGCCCCTGACTGCAGCCTCCTCCTCCTCCAAAGGCCGGTTGAACGATCGAACCCAGGGAACCTCTGCAGCCATGCTAATCGTCCTAGGAAGCTGGGTAAGAAAGGGGGACAGTTCTTCTGGTGCACCTAGTTCTGTCTGCAATTAGCCTCCTCCCGGCTCGTGAGCCTCGTCTCCAAGGTTCCGGGACAGAAAAGGTGCGGCTCCAGCTAAAATAGGCAGTGAATGGCTGCCTCTTAGTGCGCATGTGCAGAAACTCAATCTGACACATGCATGACTCGCAATTGCAGTGTGCATGCATCAGATTGATTTCTGTGCATGTGCACTAAATTTGAGCCATTTTGGCTCCATTTTTAAAAATTTTTATTTTGGTGAGGCGTCAGAACCAGACACCTCAAAAAATGGACTACTCTCCTGGAGAACCCTCTGGGATTGTTCCTACTGGTTCTGGGGAACCGGTTGGAACCGGCAACATCACATCACTGCCTGTATATTCATAGGCAAGCTGCACATTACACAGCAGAAATGAGGTGAAAGCTAATATGAACACACAATGAATGTTGCGGTATCTAGTTTTTGTAATGAATTATGATAACTAAGATAGTTCACAAAGAATGGAACCAAATTCAGGGATAGATAAGAAATGCATTCGATATGATAGTTATGATTGAAACATCAAAGGTTTCCACCCCAGCCAATGTGCCTTCCTAAGAGCCTGAAAAGTGACAACAGCCTGGTATTTTAGAGATTACAAACTATTCACAAACCTTCTCTGGCTTATTGAAGGAAAAGTGTTCAGCCTTTGTAAAATATTATATGCTTGTTGAAGTGTGAGTGCTCAGTCTTTGAAGAAAGATTTGTTTATATCACCTGGAAGTATCTCTATAAACTTTGTTTTGTAAATGTGAATTAGGTTGTTGGATTGAGACATCAGAAGAGCAGCCAAGTTGAACACTTTTGTGTTTAGAATAGACAGTGGATACTCATTGTGTTGTAGTGGGCAGACTAGGAATTAGAAGGCTTGGGTTTGAACTCCTACTAATCCATGAAAAGTCACTAAGGATGTGAAATTTATAAATCCATTCTTTAAATATCTCACTTAACTTGAAAGCTCTATGTTAATATCAACATGATGGCACTTAACAGGCCTCAATCAGGCAAATACTAACAGGCAAGTATGGGAAACCTCCTAGGATAGAAAGATGGGTGGTTTTAGCTTTCTAAAGATCAAAACCTTGAGAGGTAAAAAAAAAGACTGTAAGTCCATTTGTGCAGGCAGATATTTTCCCCATCTTTAGTAACATTGAATTGTGTTAGCCTCCATGGTTAAACATTAGATTGCAGCTTCTGGTGATAAGTACTTTTAATGTATTGATCTTCAGTTTGATGTTGCAGTCAGATGTACTTTCAAAAGAAAATATTAATAGCTATATAGTATCTGATTTTATGATCTGTTTTAGTTTATATTGGCTAAAATTCTATTGTTTAGTGTAGTAAGTCACAATAGTTTCAGCCATTATTTCATATATATTTTTCTGTGAACACTATGCTTGAAAATCATATGTACTTTATATACTCAAATATAACTCTAGTTTTTGAACCCTGAAAATGAGGTCCAAAAAGGGGACTCAACTTATATTCAGACCAATGATCCTGAGGATCCCAAGACCACACCGGATTGAGTCATGCTAACCAAGAACAAGATGAGGGAAGTGGGCGTGTCTCAAACCGGCATGGAGAAATCTCCTTTCTTTCTGCTTCTTGTTTTGGATGTGCACGGTTGCCTCATCTTGTCCTCCTGACACATCTCTCTAATAACAAGAGACAACAGAATGGGGGAGGGGAGGTGTGCACGTCCCAAGCTGCTGGGAAAGGGGGAAAAACCCTTTCTTGCTCCTGGTGGTTTGGGATGCACCTGTTTCCCCTACTCTCATAGTTAGAGAAGTGCTGACCAATGAGAAGAGGAGAAGCAGACACGTCCCAAACCACTGCAGAAAAAAAAATCACTTACCGTACTGCTCAGTGCGTTAACCAAGATGGACAGGGAAAACCACGCTTGCTTGCAGTGAGAGCAAGAGGCTAGGCTAGAGCCTTGGTCTGCAAATGTGGCTCTCCAGATGTTCTTGGACTTCAATTCCCAGAAGCCCCAATCAGCAGGAGTGCTGACTTGGGCTCCTGGTAATGCAAGTCCAAGAACATCTGGAGAGCCACATTTGCAGACCACTGGGCTAGAGCAACATTTCCTGCCTCAGTACAATTGGCCTGCATACCCACTTTCCCTTCAGTGCCACCACTGGTTGGGTGGTGCAAATTCAAACATACAGTAAAAAAAATGCACTAATACTACCATAAACACTCAAAAACATACCCACACAAATGTCTAAATTAATTAATTTTACCATATGTTTATGTATTTTAATTACTGAACCCCACTAGCAGCTGCTACATTTTCTACCCCCAGATTATACTTAGGTCAATCTATTTTCCTAGTTTTAGAGGTCCAAAATATGTACCTTGACTTATATTTGGGGTTACTTATAATTGAGTATATATGGTATATTTTTGATGCACATGCTTTTTAAAAATGATGTAAACATTGGGCAATTCTATTATATCCCATTGAATTGTAGAAAACTATCATAGTGGAGAAAGAAGAAAACTAATAATATAATGCAAAATAGCCATCATTTGATAAGACACAACATATAGAAAAGAAACAATAATATAATGTGAATTTCAAATTTAGTAGTTGAAATCTGGTACATAGCAAAAGGCATAACTTATGGAGGTGAATTGTCTTAATCTTCTTCTTCCTCCTTTTCCTTCTTTCACGTCTAGGACTTTTTTGGTGAGTTCATTTTGCAGTTCCCCTTGCCTGATCTTGTGTGAAAAAGATTAGTCGGTGACACAAGGTTGCCATTACCAGGATATGCCCGACTGTGGTTCAAAAATACCAGTCTTTGAGTAGGCTCTTTATGTATAACCGTGTGTTAAGCTAAGAAATTTCCATGAATATTATCTACACATGATGAGTCATGTGAGTCATTATGCAATAGATAATGCCTATGGAAAGTTCATAACTAGAGGAAATTCACCTCCAAAACTTATGCCTTCTGTTTAGTAACACAATAAGATTTCAGCCAATATGAGGATGAGTTATAGCTGAATAAATATAGTAAATGGAATAATCTATAGACAGAACAAAAGGATCATGATGTACTTTAGGGCTTAATGAGGTAATTTATAATGAGTGTAGACATTTGTGCAATGTGAAATTCTTTATATAGTCTAAAAGCCATAATTAAAATGTAAGGTTTTTAAATAGTTGGTTGCTTAGAGAAAGAGTATGATGTGTCCAGCTACTGGTAGTTCTTTCTGCAAATATATTTGAACCTAATATCCTAAGGAACAAAGTTCAGAACCTGAGTTTCTGAGATTTTGTTCTCAGAAATAATATTACTACCTTGTACATATTCTCATTTTAGCTCTCTTGAACTATGTTTTTCTGACAGTGTCTGGTAAATTGCTTTTGTGAAATAAATACTTTGGTTCTTCTGTGAGCAGCATTTTTATTTTCTACTGGAAAATACATAATAAATGTAAATACAGATATCTGTGAAGCAAAATGACACATTTTTAAGTCTCCCACTAGAAATACAACATTTTCTTCAAATTGATAAAGTCATTTATAGACCATCTTGAAATTAGGCAGATGAAAAAATGCTTTGAATCTCCTTATTACCATTCTGGAATCTGATTTAGATTGTCTCAAAGAAATATTTTTTTACAACTAGAGCTAAAATGTTAGGCATGAGAAATATTGGTCTTCTCTGGAGAACAGAAGACAAATCACAGATGATACACAACATTGGACCATTGAATCTATACATTTGAATTTGAGATGGGGATTTGGTCTGTCTACGTTTAAAAGCCAGTGCTTACCAAGGGTTGAAATTCAGTAGAAAAATAATAAAGCCCAGGGGAAAATCTGAACTAAAATTAATACATTTGTGTATCCTTGAAAAGAACTAAAAGTTAGAACAACCCTATGTTTGAAGCTCTATCTCACCATGAAAAAACTGTTCTAGAGGGCTGTCAAACCCTTTGGAGTGGGTTATCAAAATATATCAAGCATTGCTTGGCAGAGAGGATGAAAGACCTGGTGAGTTAAGAATTACAGTGGAATTTGACTTTGTCACACTGTTGTAGGGGCCCATAATTCAACAAGATATGAGAAGTATCAGATGTGATTGCTTCTCCAGCTCAGATTTATCAGATTGGAATAACAGGTTTATTTAAAGGCTTGAATTATCACACCTTCTCAAAAATCACCACATCACCAATAAACGTTCCAGTTCATCACTCAAACTTGAATTTTAATCTCATTTTCAATTTTATAATTTATATTAAACGTTCATCAGCACACCCAGTTTGGATATCTTATGTTATTGAATAAAAAATCTACTGGATCAGCAGCACTGTTCAAATTTTCCTCTCACGTAGGCACATTTTGTTTAGAATTTTAGACACACAAATTCAAGCTATTGTTATAAATAGAGATAGAAATATTTGAGCCTTGGTTTGATTTCAGCAGAGCTTTGTTTTTAATTCCTACACCATAGAAGAAATCTGGGGCAATTTGCATAGGAGAACAAACATTTCACATGTGTAAAAAATTTTTGTGAAGCTTAAAATATTCATATAGGATTGGAGACTAGACACACCTCAACAATTTGTACCAGGAATTGGTAAATAATTAGCCACAAAATACAAAGAGAAACAAAGGGTGAAGCTCTTACTCTTAAAACAAAAATAAATCTTTTCTGAACATTATCTGTGAATAGGTTATGAATATGTAATGGGTTTCTCCTCTACATGTGTTCACATAATGAAAGAGCACTGGGTACAATGGGTTTTCTGCAGTGGTGGGCTGCTACTGGTTAGGAGCAGTTCAACCGAACCAGTAGCGGAAATCTGGAGGGGTTTGCCGGGGGAGGGGTAGTAAACCCCCAGGCGACCGGTTCGGTCACCTCTCCAGCCGCCCTCCAGATTCCTTTTCCAGGCAGCCCAAAATGATTGCTCAGAAGTGCACATGCGGCAAAACACGATTTTACGTATGCACACTGAAAAATAGAAGTGTGCATGTGTCAAATGGTATTTTGACGCATGTGCACTTCCGAGCAGCCTTTTTTGGCTGCCCGGAAAGGGCACAGTGGTGTCCTTGGAGCAGCGGTGGCAGCAGCCTTTACTTCACTGCCAACTGCCAATGCTGCTCCCATGACGGCACCACTGGGCATTGCTAGTCCAGTCCAGGCTAGGCTACACCGCTGCACCGTCACCACCTATCTGCTGCTCCCTGAGTCCCCAACCCCAGCAAAGGTAAGGAACTAGGGTTTTTGTGTGTGTTTCGGGTGGGGGGTATTTTATGTAGTGTGTTTTTATTTTATTTTTATGTATATTTATTCTTTATTTTATTTTATTTACTTTGGCTCCGCCCACAACATCATGACATCATGATGTTGGCTCCGCCCCTGACATCATGATGTTGGCTCTGCCCATGATGTCATGATGTCATGTCATTGGCTCTGCCCACAGTGTGGTATAAAAATTTCGACTGCCCACCACAGATTTTCTGTCAAAAAAGTGTGCAAGTTTAAAACTTAACAGTAAAACCCTCTGCATCACATTCCAAAGCAAAACCCATTAATATAATTGTATGCAGAAATGTGTAACTAGCAGTTCTCTGGATCTATTATATTTGACAGACAGCTTTAGAATTTATCCATCTAATTTCAAAATGAAAGCACATTTTGAATTGAATTCTCACACAATGTTCTTTAATGTCTTTATCTGACCAATTTCTACATTTCTCCCTAAAGCATTGATCTGTTTGCTTCAACTACGCGGGTAGATAGCATTAAGAAAACAATAATTTCTCTGTGTTTTCCATTTTACATAATACAAAAGTGTTTGCTATAATTTGCAAGGAAATAATAATCATAGTGAAAACATTATAAAGTGTCATAATACACGAGGCAGATTGTTTCATTTGATCCACTTTGTAGGTTGCAAAGAAACAGAAGTGCTTCAGGTCTGGATTAATTATGCTAAGAAGAATGTTACTAAGACTAAAATAACTGCATAACGCCAATTAAAGTCTTAAGAAAGAGCTTCAGGAAAACTTCAATTTTGCTTACTAAAAAAAAAATGCTGGAAATAAAATGGCAAACAAGATTATCTTGTACCAAATGAACATTTTCCTGGTGGAATCTTTCTTTCATGAAAGTAGTTGACAGAAAGGTGTTCAAACTGTTTTCTGGTTTTATGTAACTGTTATTTGGCTCTTTGCTCCTCCAAGATCTGAAACAGACAGCCTCTGGCACATTCACAAAACACAGCAAGACATGCTTAAGCACCGTTGAAATCAGTTGGATCCATATGGTCATGATGAACGGAAAATGTGATGCCAATTTACTGCATGTGGCTGTAGCCCTAAGCAGCTACTTGCAAGTAAATCAACATAATTTACTTCCAAGAGAATATATTTGGAATACAAATGAGAGAACTTAAGAAGCCCAGACTTCAAGAGGTTGTTGTTGAAAGTACATAGCTCAGTGGTAGAACATGTGCTTGGCATATGGCTGCAGGTCCAATTCTTAGTAATGCTGGCCACCAGAGTGAAAGACCTCTGCCTAAAATGACAGAAGGCGGTTGCCACTTAGACTTAGACAAGTGGCTAAATAGACAAATACAGTAATACCTCATATAACATTAGTATCGAATAACACTAAAATCGCATAACATTAAGGAATCTGGGGGGAAGAATTGCATCAGATGACATTAAGATCCTATGTGATGCTTCAGATAACAACTGCTAAAGCCTGTGTGGTTACAATGTATCTCTATGGATCCCATAGGATTTTAACATGCATCAGATAACACTAAAAATCATATAACACCAAGACTTGTGGAACCAGGTTTTAGTGTTATATGAGGTTTTACTGTAGTCAGATATGATTAAAAGTGGCTTCTTGTGATATGATTCTGTTGTTTCTAATAATAATTGTGTGCTGACCTACGGTGTCCCATTCCAGGGATCTCTAAGTATCGAATATACAGATGTGACTTACCATTCCCTTCTTCTGGGAATACCCTGGAACTGTACAGCTTACACATTGCTACACAGACTGGCTCTTCTCCTGGAAGTATTGTAGATAATCAACTTACAGCAATCAGCTGCTGGTTGTTGTTGTTCTTTTTTTTCTTCTGATAGCAATCAGCAGTTTGATTTATTATGAAGGAAAACAGGATATTAATGCTTCTGAGGAAAATAGATAGAATGCTGTGAGTATTCATGTGAGGTTTCCATCACTTGCCACACCTTATTGTGGCTAACTAGTAATCAACTGGGGCATGTATCAGTCACATGTCCCAATGCACAATTGAGATACACCCTGCTATGTCATCAGTTAGTTTCACTTAAAATCCTACAAGCCATAAACAAACGCAAATAGGATTTGGGTTGATGATATTAATTTCTTTCATAGCTTATGGAAGACATGTCTCCAAATGTTGTACCTCTTGCTGAGAATTCACTTTTGCAGCATATTACATGACAAAATCAAACAGATACCTCAGTATAAAATACAATTCAAGTCACATTGTACCTACACATGCATACATTAACAAAGGTTTGGATCTTTACATGTTATTGTCAGAATATGAGAATATGAGAATATTATTCAATATTTGTATCAGAATTTCAATTTGAAAAGATTCAGTATTAAGTGTGTTATTTTTTTATTTGTATTGTTTTACATTATTCTTTAGTATTATGTATGTTTATGTATATTTTCTTATGTAGTTTTTTGTTGTATTTTTGTTGAAAATTTATAAATAAAATATTAAAAAACAAAGGTTTGGATCTAAAAAAGGGAAGTTTCTTCTCATAGGATCATTATTTTACACAAAATGCTTGAGTTTTACATACAGAAAGGAAGTAAGCTTACACATCTATACATTGTTCCATCTGAGTGAATCTCACTGAGTTCAAGGGGTACACAAAAGGAGCCTCCTTGAAGACTGTGGTACTTTTAAACCACAATCAGGCATACTTTGTGTCAGTCACTTTGTGTCAGCTAATCTGTCTCATACTAGATCAGGCAAAAGAAACTACAGAATTAACTCCCCAAAGATGCATAGCTGGGTTAACACCTGCTGAAAATACTTGGGATCAACAAATATATTCAGGAATTCCTCAAGTAAACCATTTTAAAAAGCTGTTTGGATGGTTTAAATATTAAAATTGAAAAGCTAGATGGAACAGAGTTAAGAAATTAGGGAAGTTAATATCAAGAGAGGAATCTTTAATTGAGCATCTTTGTCACCATTATTGTTTAACATCTCATTAATCCCTTTGTCAATAATTATAAATAAAACTGGATTGAAATATCATATTTCAGATCAAGCAGGGAAAAATCAATAATCTGTTATACTTTGATGACCTAAAACTATATACAAAAAGTTCCACAGAGGTAGAATCACTGTTAAACACAGTACAAATGTTTAACAAAGATAGTCAGATGAAATATGAACTTGACAAATGTGCAAATGTTTGATATAACTGTCATGGGAGACATCTTTCCTACGTGTCTCAAAGCTTGAGGCTGTAGTTTAACCAGACCTAAAAATCCTTTCCTCTTTGTCTCACAAGACTACGTGTCACGAGATGGCTTGTATTCAGTTCAGTGTTCCTATCCCTTATCTGTAGTTAGCCTTATTGTGGCTACCACAGAGACACTGTTTTGAGAAACTTTCTGTTTCAATAGGAGTGTGCCCTGATTGGATAGAAGGTACCCCACCTGACTGCAGAATCCCCATCTTGTGGAGAGCAGAGTTAGTTCGCTTTTGGATGTCTATGGGTTAACATCTTTGCCTGTGGGACTATGCCTTTTTGCTTCTTCAAAATGATCACCTAGAGTGATTGGACTGTTTTTGGACTGACTATTGTTTACTGAACTTATTCATGCTTTTCTGGATTATCCTTTAAGAAACCTACTACAATAAAGCTACTGTTTTTGCTTGAAGATCGTCTCTTTTCTTAACAGAAGATGACACCACACACACAAGGCCTAGCTACCAAACCTCCCTTGTTTGCTTCATTGCCTTAGCATAGTAAGAGTTCTGTTAATGCAGACCGGCTCTCCCATAGAGCTAACAAGGGCTATAGTTCCCGTAAAGAGACTGGGTCTCTGGAACTGGAAGGGAGGGGCCTTTGTGCGGGATGGCCGGAATCTGACAATAACATGTCAAGATCCAAAAACATTATGGAATAGAGCTAAAAAAATTAATATTATAAAATCATTATTAAGTGAAAACAACTATAAGGTTCTTGGAGTATTAAAAGCAGATAGTATCTTACATATAAAATTTAAAGATATCATACAAAGGGTTTACATCAAAAGACTGGAACATTTTAGACTCACAATTAAATGGTAGAAACAGAATCAAACCCATGAAGACATGTGCAGCCCTAACAATCAGATACACAGCTGGACTAAACCCATAAGTAAATGATTTTTTTTTTAAAGGAAATTAATGAGAATTTCACATATTACATTCAAAAAGTAATGTCAGCAGGGTGAACCTAATGTGAAAAATGGAGACTGAGGATTACTACAAATTCCACAGACAACAGAGGAAGTAAAAAGGTTTAAATGATTATATCAATAGAAACTCATAAAAATACTTAAATCATTGAAAAGGGAAAACATTTTTGAAACCAACAGAAACAAATCTCAAGCCAAGAACACTAAGAAAGAAACTGAAAGTTAGATTTTTGTTGAATAGGAACAAGCACTCTAAACTAATATTATGAAAACTAGAATTCAAGGAATTAATGCAAACAGCAAATGTCAGCTCAGTCAAGAAATTTTCAAGGATTACATAGATAGACTAGAAAGCAAGAGGCAATAAAGGTTCAAAATTAACACACTGGACACTGTGTTAAGAGTATAATCTGCCAGCATCCAAGAGTTTGTGGGAACATCAAGTAGAGAAGGTGTTAGAAAATGACCAAGTTAAGATTTTGTGGGGTTGTCAGATCTGAACTGATATACATTTTGAGTAAAACACATGACACATAATAGTAGTAGAATGAAGAAATGTCTGGATAATTGACATTGCAATTCCAGGGATAAATAATTGGAAAATAATAATAAACTACAGTAGAGAGATCTGGCTAAAGAAATAACTCAGTTGTGGATAAAACACTTCAGTGGTCCCTATAATTATCACAGCACTGAGAACAAAGCTGTGGAAATTAATAAAATAGCATAACCGACTGCAGATCTCTGAAATAACACCATCAGAACTGCAAAAGATGGCACTATTAGGAACAACATACATATTACCATTAGGAAAGCTGAGCGCAGAAGAATAGATGCCTTTGAGATGTGGTGTTGGAGGAGAGTTTTGAGAGTCCCCTGGGCAGCGAGGAGACCAAATAGGTCAATCTTAGAAGAAATCAACCCTGACTGCTCCTTGGAAGGTCAAATTGTAAAGATGAAGCTAAGGTACTTTTGACATCAAATGAGAAGAGAGGATTCGCTTGAGAAAGCCTTGATGCTTGGAAAGGCGGAGGGCAAAAGAAAAAGGGGGCGGCCAAAAATGAGATGGTTGGATGGCATTGTAGACACAATGGGCACAGAGCTGAATGAGTTGAGGAGGATGGTGGAGGACAGAGGTGCCTGGCGGACAGTCATCAATGGGGGTCGCAGAGGGTCAGAATCAACTGTGCGACTGAACAACAAAAAAACCCTTAGATTTTTCATTGAAACTTGTATCTCTTATATAATACCAGTCAGTGGTTTTATAATATTGTTTGTTCTGACTGAGTTTTGTATGTTTGAATAATAATAATGGCCTAATGTGTTTTTGTACCAAGTACTGATGACAGAATGCATTTGAAATATCATAAGCATTTATGAAAAGCACAATGTAATGTAAAACATCATTAGGCACATAATTTTCTGAAATAAACTTTTGACTGTACTGTACTTGGAATTTTTAAAAACTGGGACTGATGACAGCATTATCATTTTGTTTTTGTTCAGTTGCACAGTCAATTCCGACCCTTTGCAACCCCATGGACCACTGTCCGCCAGGCACTTCTGTCCTCCAACATCCTCCTCAACTTGCTCAGCTTTGTGCCATTGTGTCTACAATACCATCTAGCCATCTCATTTTTGGCCACCCCCTTCTTCTTTTGCCCTCCACCCTTCCCAGCATCAAGGCTTTCTCAAGCGAATCCTCTATTCTCATTTGATGTCCGAAGTACTTTAGCTTCATCTTTACTATTTGACCTTCTAAGGAGTAGCCAGGGTTGATTTCTTCTAAGATTGACCTATTTGTTCTCCTCGCTGTCCAGGGGACTCTCAAAACTCTCCTCCAACACCACTTCTCAAAGGCATCTATTGCTGTGCATATTTCTAACACTTTTGAAGAAAACCCAAAGAAACTCATTGGGTTTTTTCCTCAAATGAATGCCTTTGTTAGAGATCAGTTTTTCATGAAAACAGGACTTTAAAAAAGGAAACGATTTCATTTCCCTACACATTGCTTTTGATTGGCTCCTTGTGGCTAAAAGCTAGGTATAATTTATTATACTTTTCTTAATTTGTTAAATGCAGTTTTGTTAAAAGCACTTTTCCTGATTTCTTAAATGCAGTTTGCTTAAGGGGAGGAGAGAAGTATTCTCCTGATGTGCTTTTCAGCACTGAGAGCTTTAATGACATCTTGCACAGCACTGTAATTAACAGTACTGGTGATATATAGCAAGTTATTGGTTTCCACTGGTAAAAACAAAAGGCTAATACCAGATTGCTTGTTAAATGTATACCCAGTTGCAAAGTACACCAGATGAGACAATCCCCTAGTAACCACATAATGAGGTAAATATATCTGTAATTTTTCCCTCTTTAGGACACCGAATGTGAAGATTTAAAATATCTGGTTATGGCATAGATCAGGGGTTTGTAACCTATGGTCCATGGGCTGGACTCCATCCCTGGCACCATTTCATGTGGCCCACCACCCTTGCTCCTGCCACCACCACCAGAAGCAGTAGAAGTAGCGCAAACTGCCCAAAATGCACTGTAAATGCACCTGTTGTCACCACCATCACTGCCACCAGTGGAAGTGGCAAAAACAGCCAAAACCAGGCTGTAAATGCACCTCCAGCTGTCATAAATGTGTTTATGACAGCCATGGAAGTGTTTTATAGCAGTGTTTACAGTGGGGGAAACTACATGTCTGGCCCACTCAGCTGTCTGATTGGACATGGTCCATCCTATGGTGGGAAAACATTGAGAACCCTTGGTGTAGATGAAATTATTTTTACACCTGCAGACATTGTCCCTGGAAACAAACCCCTTCCCAATCTACTGTGACTGCCAAAATTGTAATTCAAACCATATTTTCTTTTAAAAGAGTTCAGATGATGTTTCCTCTCCTGTTCCTGGCTGCTGCATTTCCCAGATTTAATGCAGATGAACCCAAATAAAAATTATTTTGCACTATTTTATATCTTAAAAATGGGAGTCAATCTTATTGTCAAAGAAAAATGGAGGCGTTAAAATCCAACCATAAGCTCATGTGCAAGCTCCTGTGGTGGGTGCTATTTGCTTACCAATTATGACCACCAGGGATATGAACATGAGGATATGGACTAAACGATTGCTTAGAACTAACCACTTGGCACGGTTACAATGCTACCTGTCTAGTATGGAACCCATATTTATTTCCCCTTCATTTGCGATAAAGTCATGAAATATTGAGGCTCTTTAAACAGGATGGCCATGTCCCATTATAGATGTTGAAGCAGAGCAACACAACAAGGAAAGGAGGATCTAGTACCATCTCTGAGACCACTCCACATAGCTGTAAAAGGGAAACTGTTGACTAGCATGAGTGCTACACAAATAGAATTCTTATTCTGTCCATCTATTCAGAGGAAAACACTCAGATACATTAGGACATGGAATGAGTACCTGTTGAGAGAGGTGAAATTACAGGGTTGATTTTTTGTTTTTTGTTATTATATGCCTTCAAGTTGGAAGGAATTTTGGTAAATATAAAGGTAAAGATTGCTCTTGCTTCAAAGTCAATCGTATCCAACTCTAAGGTTTGGTGCTCAAAGAGCCAGTGGTGTCTGCATCTGCAGATGTTTCCACGGACATGTGGCAGGCATGACTAGATACCAGAATGCTAATTCAAAAATGACTATTTTCTCATTCACTGATCAATCCATCCAAGTAAACAGGTGCTAAACATCTTATCCAAACTAGAGGACTCATTGAGGACAACCATTGCTCTATGTCTAACACAACTACATTCACTCTCTTTTTAAAATTGTTCCCCCCACTTTCCTTCTTTTTTAAAAAGCATACTTTCCCAGACAGCAATAATCAAGGTATCAGTATTTTAAAACAATAAGCAGTTCAAATAGAG
Source organism: Furcifer pardalis (assembly GCA_030440675.1). Taxonomy (NCBI): domain Eukaryota; kingdom Metazoa; phylum Chordata; class Lepidosauria; order Squamata; family Chamaeleonidae; genus Furcifer; species Furcifer pardalis. The sequence goes on from CP126892.1 coordinate 68,869,804, forward strand.
AGAGGAAAGATAACAGTGTTGAAGTGGTTCCACAAAAAAATGATCTCCTTTGGTGACCTCCCCAAACCTGGGGCCATGGATTGGCTCCTCAGCATTTATTTCCCCACCTGATGATGCCATTCAAGGTGGAGTCTTCAACCTCTTTCACCTTGAACTGCATTAATTGTAAGACCCACTCTTACAAAGAGGTAATTCTGTCTAGATCAGGTGTAACAGGTGAAGGAGTAGGCAATGGGATAACAGCCTGCTCTTTCTTCACCTGGATAGTATTAGGACACCACATTTCTGTGCAGAGGAGATGCTGATGCCTTCCTCTGTTGAAAAAGCCTAATGATCAAAAGGAACAATTTATGCACCACACTAAAGAGGAGAATGCCTTCTCAAAAAAAGTAATTTCAAAAAAAAAAGATGTAAAATATTCAAGGAAATAGCATCAAATATGAATTACGAAGCAATGTTTGAATATTAATATATACTTTTTTTCCAGAATGAAATAATGAGAAGGTTATGTCACAAGCCCAGTATGTGAGACTTTAGGTAGTCAGCACATTCTAATCTATGTAGAGAGAAAAACATATGCTACTCTTTAATAGGAGCAAAGAATTAATTAACAGTTATAGTGGTGATGAAGAAATGAGCTGCGACACAGACAAATTGAGTCTGATTGGACCTGCACAAGCTCTTCAAATGATTAATTGGAAGAGAAGAACATTAGCAAAAGAAGCATCTCTGGAAGCAGAATTTCTAATTCTTTGCTACCGAGGAGACCTTTTCAAAAATGATTTTGTAGAACTGGGAATAGGATGTCATTAAGAGGTTAAGAAGTGGAGGCCTTTAATGTTTTTTACCGTAAATATTTCATCTAAGCAGGACAGGAATATTTCCCAAGGGTCATTTCTGTTCCATTCCAAGAGGATCAAGAGCACAATAAAAGCAGCACACCTTAGTTCAGTCCGAAGCTTCGTGTAGTGCATATAATGGCATATCATAAAACAATTTGCATCAAAATGTTTCCCCGAAAATTATTGTTTCCTGTACTTTCACTCATCTGGCTCAATTCCTTGAAACGATTCTCCTCCTAAAACCCTAGTATCTTGCAGGAATGAAATTACAGATACCTCTGCTTTTATAACTTAACTTGATTTAAATTTAATCTACAGTTTGAGGAGGCATTCCAACCTTATTGAGAAAAACAGACATCCAGGTCAGAGGTGCATCCCAGTGCCTTATTCTCCCAAGCAAAATGAATATTTTGCAGCATCATAGTGGAAACTGATGACTGGGGAAAGGAAACATGTGCAGTCTCAAAAGGGTTATCCTAGCCATAATAAAGTACTGTAAAGGTAAAGGTCTCATTTGCTCGAAAGTAAGTTGTGTCCGACTCTAGTGAATGGTGCTCATCTCTGTTTACAGTCGAACTGCTCTTAGAGCCATAATTTCCTTCCTGTTTTGTGTTCAGCCCAAGTGTTGTCCTTTCTATGTCCTCATGTTCCTGAGAGGAGATCAAGAGCTTTTTCTTCTTCTTTTGAACTACCCATTACATCTGAATTAAAGCTGCCAGATGGTCATCATCTCGTGGCCTGAGATTTTAGCAAAACAAAAGCTGTGTGATATCACAGGACTGGGTTCTCATCATCTTACACATATAGGGCAGGGAGTTGTTGGTTTACAGGAGGGAACAATGTCTGCCGGCTGCTTCTGGAAACAACAGGAATCTGGTTAAACTGGGTCTCAATCTATGTAAAAGCTGTTGAAAAAATGGCTCCCAATAGAACCCCAAGCGCAAGATCTCCCTTTGCTTGGAGTAGGAAACAAAGCATTTCCCCCAATAAAGTGCCACAAAAGCAGAGGCATCTACTCACTATACTAAATATGCCCCTCTCTGATTTCCCAAACCAGAAAGGAAAGGGAGTGGCAGAGTGTTTTGGTATTTCCTTCCCTCCTCTCTGTCTATTCAGCTTGACTACAAAGGAGGTCTGTGACTCCCCAGCAGCCCCTTTCTACCTAAAATAAGGGGAGAAGCAGCAGCAGACGCTGAGAAAACTAGGCAAGAGAATGTCCCTCAACATCCTTCAAATGGATATGTGTCTCAAATCCACTGACTCAGATCCAGGAAGAGCTTTATGGCAAGAATAAATATTCTTGAGGGTATTCAAGAGCAAAATCAAATTAGAAGATGGAGGAAGAAGCTCACTGAATAAGGAATAACATTAAATGAAGATATGGCTGAAAAACTCATCCTCCCCTTTGTCACTTGGAGGGCCCTGAATAGGCTGAGAGTTGGAGTGCCTAAACGTAAGGTCAACATGCTCAAGTGGAGGCTGCTGGTGGGCAACAACATGGTGTGTGAATGTGGAGAGATGCAGAATTCGGCTCATTTGCTGTTCTATCAGTTACTACTAGAAATATGCACCAATGAGGTTTTACAATGAGGCCAACAACAAAACTGAGGAGCAGCTTTATTTTGGCAGTGTAAATTTTGACCTGGACATGAAAGAAGAAGCCCCATTTTGTAACAATGAAGCAAAGATGTGACTGGGCTACACATTCATGCTGTTATAGATCCAGTGGTGGGCAGCAAAAAAATTTTCACTATCACACTGTGGGCGGAGCCTATGTAATGGGTGGTACCTATATCATGGGCAGAGCCTACATCATGGGTGGAGCCTAGGTCATGGGTGATCTAGTCATGCCTGCCATATGGCCATGTATACATCTGCAAACACAGACAGCACTGGCTCTTTGGCTGTAAATGGAGATGAGCACTGCACCCTAGAGTCGGATGACTGGCACAACAAAATCAAATGGTATTTTCCCACAGCACTGTTTGCTCTGCAATTTGTCCCATTTCCTGGAAAAGCAGAGAAGCATGGCATTTCCCTGAAATTTCAGCTGCTATTTGAGACATCTCAGTTCTCAGTCATAATCTGAATTCAAGATCAAAACTAATGACTGTTGGGTTAAGGCTATAGCTACTTTGTTTATATTTAAACTGGTTTCATCTACATTCTTGCTATCTATCTAGGAGTAAGGACCCACTTGAACTACGAGTCCTATCAGCCCTTGCTGATATTGCCAATACTAGGGATGGAGAAAATTGGAATTCAATAACCTCAGTAGAGTCCTATATTACCCATCTCTAAAAACTGTGACCAAGAAATCTTTTCTGAATGTCTGTATTTCTTATGTTTATTTTCATTCAAAAGCTATGTTAAAGTTGCAAAAAAGCTGAACTTCTAATGTAAAGAAACCTTTCTGAATTTTTGGTTTTAAAATATTATTCAGTGTATATTTTTTGTTTTTAAGAGGTTGTAATCTAGTCAAGAAACAAAAGTAAAAATAACAAAAAATAAAGATTAAAATGTGCTATTTTAAGACTTGAGGAAGTAGACTTAATCCACAAAACTCACCTTAAAATATAGCAATTAGTCTTTAAAGTACAACAACATTTTCGTCTTTTAAAACTTTAGTTTAAAATTTTGTTTCTTCTCTTATATGTCTGGGCAGACTAACAAGACTACCACTCCAAAAATTGTAATCTTGCATAATCTTTTAAATTGAGGCTAGATAAAAAAAGAATACATAAAATTATTCTTACAGAAAATATAGCTTATTTTGTTACTGGCTGTAATAAAGGAATTCAGAAAATTTGACTTTTAATTATTTCTTTAAAAACTAGTAATGTCAGGAATAATTTTAGATCAATCATTATATCAAGATCTTTGAAATTGCTTTTGCACTTTAATTCTACCTCAGCTGCATATAGAAATTAAATATCCACTTCTAGACATTCCTGTTATTCTGTGCAGAATCCCAGAGGTTCACCAATAAAACTAGTTTTTAAAGCTTATTAAACATATTAAAGGAAATATGTCCCAGACACACATCCCAATTAAGAGCTACATTTTGTATTCATTTACACTCATGCATCCCAAATGAGATCAGCTTGACTTTACAGATGAGACAGGAAGAATGTTTGGTTCACATTTTGTTGATAGCCATAGGACAACTGCATTGTTAATCTTACAGGTTATCTTTCTGGCCTTAAAATAAACAAATAAAAACCTTGTATATGAATGGGAATGAATTCACTTTTCTAAAATACTCCTCCTTCTATTAGCAGATCTCTAACAATGAGTAAGAATAATCTCCTGAAAATAATTTTCTGCTTTAGGTAGTCGTTATTTAGTCCAAATTAAATGTAGCTGTAATTGAAGTACTTGTTGATGGGAATGGTAAAATATACATCATTACATGCACCTTTAATGGATATACTTACTGTATTCTGATGCTCTAAAGCAGGGGTTCCCAACCATTTCAGACTGGGGATCGGGTTGGGTCACACTCTCTCAGTCAGCTTCGAGGGCTGGACAGCCATTTTACCCTGCCTGCATGATGGGGGTGTCCATTTTGTCCCAAAAGCTTCAAAGGGGTGGCCATTTAGTTTTTCAAATTTCCTTAGTGGGGTGGGGGACCACATGAAATGTTGCTGGGGGCTGGATCCGGCCCACAGGTCTTAGGTTGGAAACCCCTGCTCTAAAGAATTAATCTCTCTCTCCTCCTTCATGCATGCAACCAATTTATGAGAGCCTATCACTTGCCCAAGCTTGGGGTTTGTTGTTGTTGTTGTTGTTCAGTCGCACAGTCAATTCTGACCCTCTGTGACCCCATAGACCACTGTCCGCCAGGCACTTCTGTCCTCCAGCATCCTCCTCAACTCGCTCAGCTCTGTGCCCATTGCGTCCACAATACCATCTAGCCATCTCATTTTGGGCCACCCCCTTCTTCTTTTGCCCTCCACCTTTCCCAGCATCAAGGCTTTCTCAAGCAAATCCTCTCTTCTCATTTGATGTCCGAAGTACTTTAGCTTCATTACTATTTGACCTTCTAAGGAGCAGTCAGGGTTAATTTCTTCTAAGATTGACCTATTTGTTCTCCTCGCTGTCCAGGAGACTCTCAAAACTCTCCTCCAACACCACATCTCAAAGGCATCTATTCTTCTGTGCTCAGCTTTCCTAATGGTCCAGCTCTCACAACCATACATTGCCACAGGGAATACCATTGCTTTGACTATGCGAATTTTTGTTTGCAATTTGATGTCTCTACTTTTCATTATGTTCCCCAGGTTTCTCATCGCTTGCCTCCCAAGAATCAGTCGCCTTTTTATTTCATGGCTGCAATCACCATCTGCAGTGAGCTTTGATCCTAAGAAAGTAATAGGCTTTTAATACTAATGAATACTAATTAATATGCTTTAATACTAAGAATGTGTACTTCTTCCCCAAAAGGGTGCAAATGAAATAAATCAGGGTTTTGTTTTGTTTTTTTATCTTTTGGGCTGATGGCACGGTTAACCAAAACTATCCAAATTAACCCTGAGATATTCCTGCCATCCATGGTTCACTCCACAAATATAAGAGGGACAGATAGTACTAGTACAAGATTGACAGATGAAGCATAAATAGAGCTGTGTTTGTTCAATGATACAAGCCTTTAGAAGGGTTCAGGTTGAGTTTACCAGAGTCTATATAACACCCCTCCAGTTGCTCTTTTGCTAGTTCACATTTAGGGGGATTAAAAAGAAGGAGCTGTTATTTCTAGTAGGGTAGAAGTCATGTTCTGCCCCTTTCTATCCCTCTGCCCCAACTTCATTTTTCTTTTATTGTAGTACTATAAAAGAATTATCAGTGCATGCTTTTCTTGTGGTCTGTTTGTAGAAATAAATAGAACCCAGCACTTCTCAGTTCTGTTCATGATAGGCATTTAGGCATGTTGCAGTCTCTGAAAAAAAAAAAAAAAGGTCTTTGGGTAACTTGTATTGACATATTTCTGGAAACTGGGTATCCAGTTGGAAGGCATCTCTCTCACTGGATTCTCTGGTAAACACTTCTGCCATTTTTCCATTTAGAGTGATTTGGCATATTATTCCTTTCCTTGAGCAAAACACTACTAATTATACTACTGATATACTACTGATTCAAACATCAGGTTACTGCATCCTGTCTTAAAAATCCACAACATTCTCAAAATTGTTGGCATTATGTACCACTGCTTCTTTTTTTCAGGTTGAAAGGTAACAGTAAAGGTCACCCTTGTTCGAAAGCCAGTCATATCCAACTCTAGGGTGTAGTGCTCATCTTCACTTATAGCCAAAGAGTCAGTGTTGTCTGCATCTGCAGATGTTTCCATGGACATGTGGGAGGCATGACTAGAGCACACGAGACACTGTTTACCTTCCCATTGAAGTGGTACCTATTTCTCTACTTGCAATTTCTTGTTTTCAAAGTGCTAGGTTGGCAGGAGCTGGGACAGAGACAGGAGCTGGGACAGAGACAGGAGCTCACTCTGTTGTGCAGTACTTGGGTTCTTGAACTACCGACCTGCCAGCCTTTCAGTTGTCAAGTTCAGCACCTTAACCACTAAGCCATCACAGTCCCTGCGTTTCAGGTTATAAGCCATTCTTTTCTTTATTTGCAGTTTTTCTGTTTCCAGTGGTTTGCAAATTACTTACATGATTCTTAAATTCATTTAGATCATCTCCAGAACAGCACATGTGTGTCAATGGTGGTTAATGAAACAAATATTTGGATATAGATTGAGTAAAGAGGTAGTCACGTGTCAGATCCAACAGTTTTGGTTTTGTTCTGCTTTTTGGTTCTACTAAAATATGTGAAAGACATAAGAATATGAGGAAGGAAAGATTTCTTTTCCTCCTGTGTCTAGACTAGATGTGAAACTGCCAAAATGAAGGCACCTTTTGGTGAGTTCATCCTGCAGTTCCTTTCCTCTGACCTAGTATGAGAAAGATCAGCTGGCAACACAAGGTTGCCATTACAAGGGTATGCCCAATTGTAGTTCAAAAATACCACAATCTTCAAAGAGGCTCGTTCTGTGTATCCCAAAGGAAAGATAAAAATTGTTCAGCATGGTGGTGTCTCTCATTTAAATTGTATGACAGCCATCAAACTATGGAATAGCTTTATCCAACCTTCTGGTCAGGGATTCTCAACATGTGGGTCATGGGCCGTATATTGCCTGCAGCACCATTTCATGTGGCCCACCACCACCTCCACCACACCAGGAAGTGTCATGTGGTGGAGGAAGGGAAAAATGACCATCCAGCCCCCTAAGCTGTCTGAGAGAGAATGACCCGGCCCCCAGCTTTAAAAGGTTGAGAACTCTTGATCTATGTCTTACAGTATTTTTAAGGCTATAATTTGATGAAGAGCCGTCCTGGCTCTTCTTGACCTCTCAGCAGTTTTTGATACCATCAACAATGGTATCCTTCTGGAAAGGCTCCAAGGGTTGGGAATCCAAGGCACTGTGTGATGCTGGTATTCCTCATTCCTGAGGGGCCGGACCCAGTTGGTGTGGTTGGAGAGTGATAAATCCAGCCCTAGGCCCCTCCAATATGGGGTGCCTCAAGGCTCGGTGCTCTTGCCTCTCCCATTTAACATCTACATGAAACCTCTGGGTGAGATAATCCATTCCCACGGGGTGAGGTATCATCAATATGCAGATTATACCCAGTTGCATATCTCGGCCTGTGGAGACCCAAGTGATGCAATGGAAGTCCTTTCCAGGTGCCTGTTGGCTGTTAGGGTCTGGATGGGGGACAAGGAGCTACAACTGAATCCTGGCAAGACTGAGTGGTTGTGGGTCAGGTGTCCTGACATCTTTGATTCTGGATGGGACAGTTTTGCCCCAAACAGAGCTGGTGCATAATCTGGGGATCCTCCTGGACTCATGACTACTGTTCGAAGAGCAGATGGCAATCATGGCCAGGAGAGCTTTTGCACAACTTCATTTATACACCAGTTACACCTGCTCCTAGACTGGGACTCCTTGCTCATGATCACACATGATTTGGTCACCTTCAGACTTAATTATTGTAATGCACTCTACATGGGGCTGCCCTTGGTGACCATTCGGAGGCTGCAACTGGTCCAGAATGCAGCAGCCCAGGTTGTGATGGGGTTTGGGCGTTATGCTTGCACCTCACCACTGCTCTGGGAGCTGTACTGGCTGCCAGTTTGCCTCTGAGAGCAATTCAAGTTGTTGGTTATTACCTTAAAGCTCTACATGGTAGTGGGCCAGGATACTTAAGAGACTGTGTCACCCCAAAAACGTATGTCCATCCCACTGGAGAGGCTCTCTGGTCATGCCATTGGCTAGAGAGGCACTTCTCTCTAGCACCTGAAGGAGGGCCTTCTCTGTGTCTGCTCTGGCCCTATGGAATCTTCTGCCAACCGAGCTCCATCTCCAGACAGAGTTGCTGGCCTTCAGAAAGGGTGTGAAGACCTGGCTTTTGGGGCAGGTGTGGGGTACAGGCCAGTCAGTTACCCCAGTCTGCTGGCTTATCTGACCATTCCCCCCTCTCCCTTGTAATTTTAATTGGTTAACTTTTAATTTTTAATCTCCTTTTAATCTTTAAATTTTAACTTACTTGAGATGGCTGGGTATTTTGTTGTTGGTTTTATTGTTGATTGTGTTTTTAACTGTTGTTTGCCGCCCTGAGTCATTTGTGAGGAGGGAGGGTGGCATAGAAGTGTTAATAAATAAATATTTGATAAAAAGAAGAGCATATATAATATGCCTGATGTACTAGAGTTCTACCTTAATTTCTAAAAGGAAGAGATTTGAAAATCATTGAATAAGCAATAGCAGCCACAAGCATGAATATTTAAGTGTGCAGCACTAGTGAAGGCAAAAACCATCTCATTATAGGGTATTTTGCAGCCTTTCCCAGCCTTTACATATATTTGCTCTTGCTGGCAGGTGGTGCAATTGCAGTTCATAACTGAACCAGCACATTTTTTGAGGTTTCAAGAGTCCTTAAAACAAATAGCATATTGTTCTTCTGAACAATGTTAAAACAGAAAAGCTGCATTAGTTTTCCATTAGCCCTCTCACTTTCTTTTATTCCTTTACACATCGCATTTGAAAAGTCAAAAACAGTAGGAGAAACTCTTAATCATGTTGAATAATTCCAAATGACCTGAGTGAAACTGCTGACTTCAGAAGCCTAGTATTATGGGATACACAATCATTGTGCTCGAGTTGAAGAATATAGCCCTTTGCATTAGCCAGCCACTTTCTTTTGATTATGCAGTTTTAACATGACTCTCCAAAAAGTACCTGTCTGAATAGTGATAATGTCAATTCAATTCTAGGTAGAACCTTTTCAGGGTTTTCTAGGTAGAGAATACACAGGAGTGGTTTTCAATTCTGTTCCTCTGAAGCATCCTGGGACTATGCAGCTTGTCCATGATTTTACAGGCTGACTCTTTTTTTCTCTGGAGCACAGTTGAGAATCGAACTCTGAGACTCTGGCTCTGCAGCCATGTATTTAACCATTGTGCTATCTGGCCTGAATAATGGTATGTTGAAAATGTAATGACATGCTGGGTAGGAGGTGTGGTGCAAATTTCAAAACACAGAAGAGAATAACAAGACCAAAGGCCATTCTCCCCTAAGATTTCGGTCCTATGACTATCTTCTCAGAATGGACTATTGTTGTCTTCAGTATCACGTACTCCTAGGAAGCAGGACATAGGATTTCATCTACAGCTAGAAGATACCTTCCTGAAGACCATGTTTAAAAGTTGGATGTACCCAAGGCAATGTTGAGGGAAACTGAACGGCTGAATCTTCCCCCAGTGAAGCACTATACAACACATATATATTTGGCGTAATGTCTCACTCAAAATGGCATTTTTCAATCCCATACCTAGTGATAATCTCTATTAATATTGAAGGTATTTCAGCAGAAAAGGAAGTACTATTATCTGACATTTGTGCTCAACAAAATTGCAATATACCTGTACAGCTTGTTCGGAAAACTCACAGAGGACAAAACGATTGATGAAAAAAGGTGAATAGAATGAAACTTGTTTTAGAAGAACCAAATGAACAATATGGGAGTGCAATTTTTGCCAAATTCATCAACATAATGTCTGCAGATATGGCCAATATATATAATATTGAAATTCTGATGATTGAAGTTCAATCTTGCACAATCACACCTGTTTATAAACCTCCAAATAAGGAATATATTTTCCCCCTGGAAACTTGTAACTTCCAATCTCAACCAACAAAAATGCCACTGGGTGATTTTTATTGCCATAGTACTTCTTGGGAATATAGAGAAGCAGATAAATAGAGGAAAACTTGAAGATTGGGGTCAAACATATAGGCATAAAATTAATAAATGATTCAAAGCTGCCCTCATCTTTTAATAGTGGTTAGTGGAGGCGAGGATATATCCCAGACAATTTATTATTTATTTATTTATTCAAATTTATTATCCCGCCTCAATCGGGCGAACCCGACTCTAGGCAGCTTACAACAATGCAAAATCCCACAAAAGAAAGTAGATAATCCCACTATACCCCCACAAATTTGGTTTAAATTAATTAAAAGATTCGACTATAATTAGCACAATACTAAAAAACAGATTTGAAAGTTAAAGTTAAAAGTTTAAAACAGCGAGAAGGGTGGCTGTCCTATCAGATCAGCCACCCAACATGGGACCCCACATTCCTGGGGCCCCACACCTGCCCTGCCAGCCAGGTTTTTAGGCCCTTCGGAAAGGGCAGGAGCTCTGTCTGTAGATGTAACTCAGTTGGCAGGAGGTTCCAAAGGGCCGGGGCGGACACGGAGAAGGCCCTCCTCCTGGTGCTAGAGAGATGCGCCTCTCTAGCCGATGGAATGATAAGAGAGCCTCTCCGATCCGCCCTGGTGGGACGGACAGATGTTCTTGGGGTGATGCGGTCTCTTAAATATCCTGGCCCACTACCATACAGGGCTTTAAAGGTAATGACCAGGACCTTGAATTGCACCCGGAGACATACTGGCAGCCAGTGCAGCTCCCGAAGCAGTGGTGAGGCACGAGTATAACGCCCGCACCCCATAACTACCCGGGCCGCCGCATTCTGGACCAGCTGCAGCCTCCGAATGGTCAGCAAGGGCAGCCCCATGTAGAGCGCATTACAGTAATCAAGTCTGGAGGTGACCAAAGCATGTGTGATCAGGAGCAAGGAGTCCCAGTCTAGGAGTGGGTGTAACTGGCGTATTACACGAAGTTGTGCAAAAGCTCTCCTGGCCACGGCTGCCACCTGCTCTTTGAACAGTAGTCGTGAGTCCAAGAGGACCCACAAGGTCTGTTAGGGGCAAGACTGCCCCATCCAGAACCAAAGATGGCAGCTCCCGAGATAGCGGAGGACCCCTGACCCATAGCCACTCAGTCTTGCCGGGATTCAGTTGTAGCCCGTTGTCCCCCATCCAGACCCTGACAGCCTCCAGGCACCTGGAGAGGACTTCCACTGCACCGCTTGGGTCCCCACAGGCTGAGATGTACAACTGGGTATCATCTGCATATTGGTGGGTATCATCCTCACCCCATGGGAACGGATGGTTTCACCTAGTGGCTTCATGTAGATGTTAAATAGAAGAGGTGAGAGTACCGAGCCCTGAGGCACCCCATATTGCAGGGGCCTAGGGCTGGACTTCTCATTCTCCAACCACACTGACTGGGTCCTGCCCCTCAGAAATGAGGAAAACCAGGCCAACACAGTTCCCTGGATCCCCAATCCTTGGAGCCTTCCCAGAAGGATACCGTGGTTGATGGTATCGAAGGCCGCTGAGAGGTCAAGAAGAGCCAGGACAGACGGATGGCCTCCATCCCATTCTCTCCAAAGATCATCCACCAATGCGACCAGTGCAGTTTCTGTACCATATCCGGGCCTGAATCCTGACTGAAAAGGGTCCAGATAATCCGCTTCATCCAGGACTTCCTGTAGCTGCCACGCCACTGCCTTCTCTAAGACCTTGCCCAAAAAGGGTAGGTTGGACACCGGTCGGTAGTTGGTAAGTACCGTAGGGTCGAGGGATGGTTTTTTCAGGAGGGGATGCACCAAAGCATGTTTTAAGGGTGCTGGAAAACACCCCTCCTTTAGGGATGAATTTATGATTGCCTCGACCCAACCGCCTGCCACAGCCTTAGATGCCTTGACTAGCCAGGCAGGGCATGGATCCAATTCACAGGCAGTGGTGCAAACAGATCCAAGAAGCCTGTCCACTTCCTCAGGGCCAACTGGATCCAACTGATCCCAGATAACATGGCTGGACTGCACTCTGGTCAACCCCAGCTCTATATCTTCCACACTGGGGTTAAACTTGAAGCGGATCTGAGCGATTTTCTCCACCAGATAATCAGCAAAAGCCTCAGCCGATCCCTGCCAACCAGGGCCTGACCCCCCTCTACCCAGGAGGGACCTGGTCACCCGGAACAAGGTCACTGGGAGATTATCCGCGGAGGCAATAAGGGTGGTGAAATATTGTCGTTTCACCGCCCTCATCGCCACTAGGTAGGCTTTAATAGCAGCTCTAGCAAGTGTCCGATCAGACTCACTCCGGGTCTTCACCCAGTGGCGCTCTCGGCATCTCTTTGCCCATTTGAGCTCCCTCAGCTCTTCTGTGAACCAAGGGAATGATCAATGCCCACAGGCACGGAGAGGCCATAGTGGAGCGATCACGTCCAACACTGCCGTCTCTCTCTCATTCCACAAGTTGACAAGAGCCTCAGACAAATTGCATTGCAGGTCAAGAGGAAAACACCCCAGTTCCCTCTGGAATCCTTCCGGATCCATTAGTTGCCGGGGGTGGGCCAATTTAACTGGCCCTACCTCCCTGCGGTGAAGCCTCACTCCCAGAAAGTCTAGAGTCACCAGATAGTGATCTGACCATGGCACAGGGGTAATGTCTAATTTCTGTGGTTTCAGATCACTCTGCCACAGCTCCAATAAGAAAATTAAATCCGGGGTGTGGCCACTGCTCCTGGTAGTGTTGTCAGTAATTATTTTGCTTGCCAAACCAAGAAGTATGTTGCAGAACCATTCCCAAGAACACAGTATCAAGCCATTGGAGGAAGACCCAAAGTTATTTCAACCTAACACATGCTAGAGCTGCTGTTAGGGCCTACCTTGTGGTGATGGAGGTAATGTAGTGTCAGTATTTCACCAACCTTATTGCCCCTGCAGATAATCATTCAATAACCTTTTCTGGGTGACTAGGTCCCTCCTTGGTAGAGAGGGGAATGAGCCTGGATATCAGGGGTCAGCTGATAATTTCGCTGATTATCTGACTGAGAAAATCGCTCAGATTTGGTCAAAATTCAATCCCAATGTGGACCAGAGGGGTTTGGCATTGACTGGATCACAGTCTTGCCATATTACCTGGGACAGGTTTGACCCAGTTGTCCCTGAGAAAATGGACAGGCTCTTTGGATCTTTTTGTGCTACTGCCTGTGTGTTAGATCCATGCCCCTGGTTGGTTAAAATGACCAGGGGGGTGACAGGTGGTTGGGGCAGAGTGATAGTTAATGCTTCTTTGTGGGAGGGTGTGTATCCCACACTACTGAAACATGCACTGGTGTGACCCCTCCTGAAGAAGCCATCCCTCGACCCAACAATATTGAGTAACTTTCAGCCTATATCCAACCTTCCCTTTTTAGAGAAGGTATTTGAGAAGGCAGTTCTGGAGGAAGCAGATTATCTGGACCCTTTTCAGACAGGATTCAGGCCCAGATATGGTACCAAGACTGCATTGGTCATGCTGTTGGATGGTCTCTGGCATGAGCTGGACTTCTTGACCTCTCAGTGGCATTTGATACCATCGACCACGGTATCCTTCTGGAGCGGCTCCGAGGATTGGGGATCCAGAGCACTGTGTGGTCCTGGTTTTCCTAATTTCTGAGGGGCCGGACCCAGTCAGTGTTGTTGGAGGGTGAGAGGTCCAGCCGTAGGCTTCTCCAATATGCAGATCCCATCATCAATATGCAGTTGATACTCAATTGTACATCTCAGCCTGTGGTGATCCTGGTGATGCAGTTGTGGGTGTCTGGAGGCTGTGAGGGTCTGGATGGGGGGACAACAGGCTACAACTGAATCCTGGCAAGATTGAGTGGCTGTGGGTAAGGGGCTCCACGTTATCCCGGGAGTTACCACCTTTCATACTGGATGGGGCTCTTTTGCCTCAGACAGACCCAGTATGTAATTTTGGCGTTTTCCTGGACTCATGACTCCTGCTTGATGAACAGGTGGCAGTCGTGGCCAGGAGGGCTTTTGCTCAACTTTGCATGATTTGCCAATTATGCCCATTCCTGGACCGGGACTACTCCAGACTGGATTATTGTAATGCACTCTACATGAGGCTGCCCTTGATGGTCATTCAGAGGCTGCAACTGGTGCAAAATGTGGCTGCCTATGTGGTAATGCTGTGTGGGCACTATGGCCATGCCTCACCCCTGTTGCAGGAGCTGCATTGGCTGCTGGTGTGCCTCCGGGTGCAATTTAAGGTGCTGGTGAATACATTTAAAGCCCTACATGGTAGTCGACCCAGTTAATTAAGAGACTGCATTACCCCAAGGACATCTGCCCGTTCCACCAGAGCAGACCGGAGGGGCTCCCTAATGGTTCCATTGGTTAGATAGGTTTGTCTCTCTAGCACTAGAAGGAGGGGCTTTTCAGCATCTGCTCCAGCCCTGTGGAACCTTTTGCGTCCAGGCAAAGCTTCTTACCTTCAGAAAAGGTCTTAAGACCTGGCTGGCACAGCAGATATGGAGTGCTGCCAGTGGGGCAGCCTTCCCCCCTTTTGCTGGCTTATATGACGGCTGTTTGGGTTTTTAATCTGTTTTTAATTTATTGTGGCTGGGAGGGTATTTTAATGGTTTTTAAATTTTAAATGTTTTTGTGATTTTATTGTGTGGGGATGTTTTATATTGAATGTTTTTATGGTGATTGTGAGCCACCTGGAGTAGCTTCAGTGAGGGGGCAGCAATAGAAATCTAAACAAACAAACACACAAACAAACAAATATGTACTATAGAAGCAACTATCAAGCCAGTGATAGTTGTATTTAAAGGAAGCCCCAACAAAACAACTTTGCTCAGTATTTGGACAAAGAAGTTATAAAAGCCAACCCTTTCCCAGAAAATTATGGAGATTTAGTTGAACTAGTGAAAATCCTATCTTGTAGATACATTCCAAGGGGATGCTGAACATCTTGTATATCTGGATTGGATAAGGACTCAAAGGCTCTTCTCAAACAGTATGTATGAACTTTTTGAAAATGATCCCTTCTCTGAGGAAACAATACAAATAGGTAAAGAGCTTTTTCAAGCCATATCAACACCAAGAACAGATTGATGGTACAACCTCTTTGAAAATTTAGATAGGAAACAGAATTGTCACCAAGCCTGGAGAGTATTAAATAACCTTCCCTTCCCCCAACCCATATAATCAAACAATGAGTGCATATGCTTTTCTCATCTAGAAGATCAATGTCCTCCTCACAGCAGGCACACAGGAAAAAGCATGCATTTCACCAAGAAAGAGATGTGCAAGTCTCAGTGCAAATATATATGTGTGTAAATGGAAAGTTTCATTGGTACTTCATGTCTTCTGTAACTGCAGATACCGTTTCTGTGAGTATCACAAAACACACCTCCACAGCTGTTTCCATAGCTGATATCCCTATTTAAGCAGCTTACTTCTTACATCAGTCAGTTGTCCCTGTGAATGCAAAAAAGACAGTAAATGGAAAAATGAAATATGCTACTTGAATTTGCCTGAGTTACCAGTTTCTATGTTAAAAGGAATAATATACCTCACAAGAGGTAGGTGTACATGGCAACTGCTGGAGGTCACTTATTAGTATTCAAATGCTATAGATAACCATTTAATAACCTTTGTACCTTGCAAAGACTTTCCCCAGATGAACAATTTTCAGAGCAATTTGTTGAACTGTTTTGGAAGCATACCTTATAAAGAGTATTGCCTCTCCCTTTCATTTTTGTTGTTGTAATGGGAGGAAATGATTCTTCTTATTGTGGCCCAATAATGTGCGATCCTTTCCTTTTAACTACATATTGTTAACATACCTGAGTAATCTTCAAGACATACTGAAAGAAACACATTGCTGTGATAAATTTATGATACCTCTGATAGCATTTGACCAATGCCTTAAGGCTATGTATCTAGGACAATGTAACACATTCATATTATCTCATAAGGGGATTCTAATAAACAGGAGAAAGTTTGGCAAGATTTGTGTTTACAGGAATTTTGCAGAATGTCCTGAAAATCTTAAGGAAAGATCTGAAGCTAATTAGCCAATTGGGAAAGAGTGATGGTACAATAACTAACTAATTCTAGCTCAGTTAAGCATGGGAATTCCTAGGGGAAAGGAACTGAAATATTTCAGATCTATTACTCTTTGCTGGAAAACAAACTCTGAATTATGGTCCTAGCAAAGCTTCTTTCTGTAACTGTAAAGACAGAAATAGAGTCTTGAGAGCTTCATGTAGGTATCCTTGAGTTTCTGTCCTAGTTTACCATGACAGATTGAGAGCTATGAGGCTAAAAAAAAGCATGCAAATATTTTCAAATATTAGGAATAAATATCTGTTCTTCAGTGTTCTTCTAGGGAAACGTACTTCATCTTCTTACAGTTATTTTTGAAAACCTATATTGAACAAAATGTTTGTGGATGTAGGAATAAGTAGAACTTATATGCATGGTCTCTCTATCTATCTCCAATTTTAAACAAAGTGAATAAAACAGAAATATTTTTAAGGGATAGAGAGGTATGTATATGATAAAGTCAGTTCTTCACATATTTCATTAAACATCATCTATTATTTAATAATAAGCTGCTTTAAAAGAGTACATTGTTGTTAATTACATATCATATCCATAAGTCTAGAACCATAATTCAAATTTTTAAAAATGATTGTTTTGCATTTTGTGTTGGCCAGCTTTCTTTTTTCAGAGCTTCAGGAACCTAATGAACACTATGGCTTTTCTAACAAGAAGGGAAACTTTTAAGACTGATTGGAGATCAAGTCAGCTAAATCAGAGAGGACTTTCTAATAATTACTCAATATAAAATGACTCTAGTGTCAATAGAATCATGAAATAGAAAGTTAGATTTTCTCATTCCAAAATCTAGTACATGAATCATGAGCATCATGACTGGGTATGTATGGCTTAGTATGTTCTGTCTGTACCATTGGCTGATATACATTTGCTTTACCTCTTCTCTTTCTCTGTCTCTTATGATCATGTTCATTACAGCCACCTATTCATCTGTCATTTTGTGGAAGCTGCTTTTAACATCTTTATAAAGACTTGCTATGTGTTCCATGGTAAAGGAACTTCCATCCATGCCATAGAGCTGAACATCCACTATTGGAGAATAGGTTATTAGTGCAAAAGCAGTTTGGGAACCACATGGGTTATTTTGTACTATGAAAGTATTTGCTTATTTCACCATCCAAGAAGCCTCTAGCCATGAACACTGGAAAAATCTTGGATCAGAGATAAATCTCCTTTTTGAACCTACTTACGACTAAGTATTTTAAACTCTGAAGCCTTCTTTTTAAATGGTTAAGATTAAAGACCTTGATAGTAATAATTGAGATTATGAAAGTATACTTTTCTCTTTGTCTCTGTTTCTATTCCTTCCAAGGAGCTTTTGTTTAAATCACATAAGATGAACTTAGATATTATGCTTTATACAGAACCTATATGTTGGTTTTGTTAGAAAGAAGACAAATTGATTATAAGGAGGGGGGTTGCCCCTTAGTTGTGGTTTGTAGTATAATATCCTCATGTTCATGTTCCCAGGACAGGTAGTGAAAATTGCCTTCTTTCAAGAGACAATACAGTGACTTGACCATGGCTGGATAATTTGGAATTCCAGAAATGGGTCCAGCAGGTGGAAATTTGTTCTGTAATCATTGGAAATAGTGCATACATCCCTGTAGAAGTCTTATTGGCCAGTCTAGGGCTCTCTAGGCTGATGAAATACAATAAAGACAACTATCCAGTAGGACATAGTCCATAAGCTTTGTCCCAAATGCCTTGACTTTCTGGTGGATTCATTCTTCAGTTCCTTTGGTTTGATCTGGATCTAGAAAGATTAGCCAACAATGTTGCCACCCAGGGTATGTCTGATTGTATTCACAATCTTTGTGGAGGCTTTTTCTGTGTACTATATGTATAATGATAGAATTCCACCGGTTAAGAAAATATACCCTCTTGTTGGTATCGCTCCACCTAAGATCAGGAGAAAAGTAACAGCAGACACAAGAGAATGACACTTGACATCCTTTGACAGGATATCAGCTTCATGTCCACCAACTCAGATCCAGGAAGAGTTTTAAGATACGAACAAACAGTCTTGAGAGTATGCAAGAATGAAACAAAATTAAAAGATGGAGGAAGGAGCTCACTGGGCAAGGAACATAATTCAAGGAGGCTATGGCTGAGGAACTCAACCTCCTCTACATCACTTGGAGGACTCTGAATAAGTTGAGAGCTGGAGTTCTTAAATTTAAGACCAACATGCTCAAATGCAGGCTGCTTGTGGACAGCAACACATGATGTGAATGTGGAGAGATACAGAATTCAGCTCTTTTACTGATCTGCTGATTACTGCCAGAAACATGCATTGATGAGGACTTAAGTTTGGCCAATGACAAAGCCAAGAAAGTGGCTTCATTTTGGCAGTTCAGTGTTTGATTGGGACATGAAAGAAAGTGAAGTCCCACATGGCACAATCTCAGGCTTCTATTTGATCAAATGTAGTTGCAGAGCTCATGTGATCTATACCCCAGTCATGGGAGCTCTGCAACTTCACTAATGTAAAACACTTACATGATCCTCTTCACAACTTTGTGCTTGTTGAGTGCACAGTAGGGGTTCAGAGCAGACACTTATAGGCACACTCACATTCTTGCCCTCACTTTATCTTATGGACAAGAAGTTAGATGTCTTCATAGCACTATACATTCTGGTATAAGAAAAAGATGGGAGAATGTGTAGGGAAATAATAAAATAAAATAAATAGTAAAATTACAAGTGTATGAGGATGTAAGCTGAAATCTCCATCAGTTACTTTCAGGAGGGATGGGTAGTGACCATTAATAGCTACCTCAACAAATGCATATTCTTCATTCCCAGTTACTATCATAACAGAAATTTGGGACAGGTCAGAATGAATTGGCTAGAACTGCACCTAGTTTTTCATCTTTGTTTCTCCATTCTTGGATAATAAGACAACTGCTCTTGTTCCATTTATGGAAAAGAAATTAGATTCAGAAACTAACCAAAGCAGAACATTCCAATTAAATTATCATGGCTAGGATCTCAGGGTTCTGGTTGTTGCCCTAATTATAACCTGGCTGGGGATGATTGTGAATGTCCCATTTCATAGAATGTCCATCACTCTATCATTTGTAGTATTCCCAGCTTTCTCTGCAATAAATAAATTCCAGTAAAACCCATCACGTATAGGGCTGCCAGGTCTCATCCCTTCCCTTGTAACATGAAAAATATAATTATAGATGCACCAAAATGATGGTGAAGCTTCTACCAATGCTCCTCTCAATGCTTGCCATGTTTGGTGGAATTTGGAGCTAGGGTTTCTGAGTTATGATCCCCCAAATCACTCATTGAATTTTCCACAAACCATCTGATAGTGGACTGAGATTTTTGCACACTACTGTACATCTGTATCTTCCTCAGAAGTATAAAAAAATTGAGGATGGAGAAGAAGCAACTAGCAAAGGAAGCAATAGGAAATGATTGTAGTCTCAAGAATTCTGAGATATGGAGAAAAATACTAAGGTTGCAATAAGTTACAGAATGTGTTCCCCACAGATGCCCAGTGTTAGAGGAGAAACATATGTGGGGGTAATTCTCACATGAATGTTACTACAGGAGGACAATGTTTTACTCTTTTATATGGGAAGGCTTAAAGGCTAGGCATCCATCTTTATTCATTTCTGCAACTGGAATCTGAGCTTATAAACTTAGTGTATAACGGCATTTGCAGGCAAAATTGATTATCTTCACTTCAAAGAAGGTGAGTTTTTTTCCTGGAAATCTTGACAGGTCAGCAAGAATGATAGTTTTAATGGAAAAAAATAAGCAGAATTGCATAAAACAATGCTTCAACAAGCAGAATAAACAACAAAAATGAAAAGTGTGTAAAATAGTGGTGGCATGGCTCAGTTGCTTACAATCAATCCCTAGTCATGAACTGATATTTTCAATTTTTTGAATAGTAGCCATGTTAGTCTGTGTTGCAAGTAGATCAGAGAATAAACAAAACAAAACAAAAATGCTGTAGCACTTTGAAGACTAACTGTTATATTTTAATGTTAACTTTCATGGATCAAAGAATTGGAATTTTGGTGTATCTTGTTTAAAAGTAAAACAGTGCTATGAAAAGGATAAAATATGTTTGGCCGCTGCTTCAATTTGGAAAACATCCAGGAAGCTTCCAATATCCCATAATAATAAAAGATTCACAATTCATTCCTAATTTTCAGATGTTAGTTGCAACTTCGCTTTCCTTTGGACCTAACTGAGTTGAATTGCTATGTTATTTCTTTCTTTCTTTCTTTCTTTCTTTCATTCTTTCTTTCTTTCTTTTTCTTCTAAATGTGGAACAGCTTTCATAAGCTTATTCTTCTGATTGTCTGTACTTTGTTCCCCAGGGTTTCTCTTGTGGCTTTAGAAGGTTTTTGTCTGAAGATATGCTAAATCATTTCCTCTGCCTTTCCTTTTGGTCAGACCCATTTCAGAAAGGCAAGAAAATAGGTGAGACAATTAGATGCCTTTAAAAAAAATACTTCTCCAATGCAAAAATCAAGGAGACATTTCTTTCTTTTTTTTCTTTTTCCCCGGGGGGGGGGGGATGTAAAATACCATAAAAGATGAAAAGTTTTGCCAAGGCTTTGAAAGGTGCCTTGCAAGTTTTGTCAAAGTGGTGTAACATGCTATGAATAAAAAAAAACCTTTTCTTTAAGCTCCTACTCATAGTACTGATTTTATCTTCTGGATACAACAAATACTCTGATAGAAGGATCTAGGAAGTTGTATGCAAAGTCACAGAAAGAGAATTTACTTTGTTTGTACTTTTTTTATATTCCTGTCTGTCTCTCTCCTCTTTTTTTTAACCTTACTTTATGAAAAAGAAATGACTGTAGGAAATTTACATGAGAGTAATTTAGATCTTCTTTGATTCTGAAGAATGGACTTTACCAGTGCTAATGAAACTAATTTTTGTTTAGGGAAATGAAATATATTTTAAACTAGTTCCTGAAAATATCAGTCTGGAAATGTATTTTTACCATAAAGAACCAGAAAAGCTTCTTTGGCTAGTTTAGGTTCATTGACATTAAGCTGTAATGTTATTATTTGTTGTTCAGTCTCGTAAACTAAACTACAGTATTGTTATACTTCAGCCTTTTCTTGTCACCTCTGTTTTACAAGCCCCATACATATTAAAGAGGGTGGACTTTCATCTGTTTCTTCTGCTACTTCTTCTTTCCTGTCTAGGTCAGACTTTAAACTGACAAAACAAAACCAACTTTTAGTGAATTCATTCCATAGTTCCTTTTGCCTGACCTGCTGTGAGAAAGATTAGCTGGCACAACAAGGCTGCCATTGCCCAGAGTATGTCAGATTGAGGTTCAAAAATACCACAATCTTTGAGGAGGCTCTGTTCTGCTTCTAAATTCCTGCAAAACCTATGTTTAGAAAAAGAAGAGAGAATGATTATAGCATTTGACATTGTTTAGATCAATAATTTAATTACTTGAAGAAAATTTTATGATGTAATAAAAAGCAGGGTGCCACTGAGCTACAGTGGGTGTTGTTGTTCAGGCTGCATCTTGCAGAAAGATGGGTGTTAGGTATGGGGGCTCAAAAGAGGAATGAGTTGGAGAAAGATGCAAAGAGCTCAAGTGCAGGTATGAGAATATAGGGTAGGAAATGAAATCCATCTGGATAATGGGATGCTAGGAACATCCTCATGGTACTTACTCAGATTCTTTGAGACTGAAACAATGGGCCAGTATGGAAACAATGGAAAACAGTTTCCATGGGTTTGGACCCTTGTATATAATATACCAATGAAAAACCATCTTGTGATTAGCAATTGGGTGGGGGGGGAGAGAGAGAAAAAGAAGCCAATGAGAAATCAGAACATTTTAGAGGTGTTAATGGAACAAAATGCCACCACACCCCAAAAGAAACTTTATCTCCTAAAAATTTTCCTTAAATCTTGCTTCCTAACCCCTTTTTCTTGGAGGAGGAATCTCTCTAACCCAGCACTTCCCAAATTATGTTCTACGGAACACTGGTGGACTTCAGTTCTGAGAAGCTCACATCAGTACATTGGCTGATCAGTGCTTTGGGGAATTGACTTGGGCTTCTGGGAACTGAAGGCCAAAAACCAAAGACTGGGAAACACTAGTCTAATCCATCCTTCTCGTAACCAGCCTTCCTACTGAGCATTTCCAAGATTCTTCATCTGGAATCTAGGAGGGGTTTCTGTTGGACCTACCCAACTGGATCTATAAGACCAAGCTCTTTGCATCTCTGAATTGAATTAGGTAGATACAATATTGTACTTTTTCTTTTAATCATGTTTTGATTTTACAGCTTTGAAGCTATATAATTGAGAATATTTAGCCTTATTCTAAACATCATGGCTGTTTCCCTACCTTTAGGTTTTGGACTTTAATTCCTAGAAGCCTGAGTCAATTCCCCAAAGCACCGATCAGCCAATGTACTGACTTAGGCTTCTAGGAATTGAAGGCCCCTTGAAGGGTGTGTACCCCACATTGGGAACAACTGGTCTAGGTGATGCTCTTGTTTGTATATATTCAGACAGCTTTGTTGAGAGAAGAATCATAGTCTGCCTTGCATAGGATAATTTCTGTATACAGTATAACTAGTTTGAATTTCATCAATGTTACTGTTTTTGAATTTCATCAATGTTATTGTTATTGTTATTGCTGATTCCTAATTTAAAATGTTTCATCTTTTCGTAATTTCTCTCTGTTCATGGAAAGCTTAGATAAATATTCTCAGTAATTGTACTTGTAAATGGAGATGCTGTCCTAACCACTGGGGTAAAAAGGACCTCATTTTCAGAGGGGGATAAAAATAGGACTCTGGAGACCTCTTCAGTCATGATAACACATCTGGAACAGTGGGAGGCAGTGTGAAATCTCTCTTGAACATCTTACATATCTAAAAAACCTTATGAGCTTCACAAAATTTGAAATGACTTGAGAGAAAGTGACAACACTAATAAGAAGTAGCTGATCAACTGGACAAAAAAAATCATTTTTTACTTTGAATTATTTTAATGCATCACCTTAATTAATTAATTATTTTAATTAATTTAATTAATTAATTTAATCATTTAATTATTTTAATTAATTAATTTAATGCATCACCTTGCAAACAAAAATTCACATAGTCAAAGTAATGGTATTCCAGGTAGTGATGTATGGTTGTGAGAGCTGGACCATTAGGAAAGCTGAGCGCAGAAGAATAGACACCTTTGAAATGTGGTGATGGAAGATTGTTTTGAGAGTACCCTGGAAAGCGAGGAAAAAAAATAGGTCAATTCTAGAAGAAATCAACCCTGACTGCTCCTTAGATGATCAAATATTAAAGATGAAGCTAAAGTACTTTGGACATCAAATGAGAAGAGAGGATTCACTTGAGAAAGCCCTGATGCTGGGAAATGTGGAGGACAAAAGAAGGGTACAGCCAAAAATGAGATGGCTAGATGGTATTGTAGATGCAATGGGCACAAAGCTGGGTGGGTTGAGGAGGATGGTGGAGGACAGGAGTGCCTGGAGGGCAATGGTCCAGGGGGTCGCAAAGGGTCAGAATCGACTGTCCGACTGAACAACAAGAAGAATGCATGGTTTTATAAAAAGTACAAGTGGCAAGTGCAAACTGAAAGCTGCTGCCCTTTTTCTCTCCTTTAAAATTGAATAATTAAGCCTGCTGAAATATGTCTGTGTATCATCTGAAGGTCAGCAGTTCAATTCCTGAGTACTGCAGGATGGAATGAGCTCCTGTCTCTGTCCCAGCTCCTGCCAACCTAGCATTTTGAAAGCAAGAAATTGCAAGTAGATAAATAGGGACCACTTCGGTGGGAAGGTAAACAGCGTTCCATGCGCTCCGGTGTCTAGTCATGCCTGCCACATGACCATGGAAACATCTGCAGAAGCAGACAGCGCTGGCTCTTCGGCTTAGAAACAAAGATGAGCACTGGCTCCCAGAGTCGGATACGACTGGCTTTTGAGCAAGGGAAACCTTTACCTTTACTGTCATCTGAAAACAAATCATGTTTCTTTTCCTCAAATCTTTTGATCTATTTACATGCACATTCATGCAGGAACGGTGGTACCTCAGAGGTTAAGAAGCTCACCTTGTTAGCTGGAAGGTTGGCAAGTCGGCAGTTCAAGACCTGAGTACTGCATGATGGAATGAGCACCCATCTCTGTCAACTCCTGCCAACTGCAGATGGAAAGCAAGAAATTGCAAGTAGATAAATAGGGATCACTTCAGTGGGAAAAGATTTTGGGGACAAGAAAGGAACCTCATTCAGGTGAGCAGAGTTCTCCAGCAAAAATCCTTTCAAGTCAGAATAATTTCTGACATAAAATTATTATTATGCAAAATAATCAGTTATTTAATTTTTATTTATAGGATTCACTGGTTGTCTGTAGCTCTGTAACTATTTATCTTGCCTTAAGTCCTCAGTGAGCACCATGTGATTTACTTTTGAGTAGGATATATAGAACCCTGTGATTAAGCTTGAAGTCTTCAATCTTCTACAGATATGCACTGCAATCATGTACACATTTATTCAGAAATAAGTCCCACTGAGATAAATTGGTTTCCTCTGCTTTGGGCTCACAGTCTTATTTTGCGGAGATCCCCAATGAGCTTGAAAGCAGAGTTTATTTCTGAAGAAGCATACCTAGGATGGTTTTGTGAGATTTATTTAATTGGGTGACTGCTCCTTAAAACACACATCTTTTATCAAATAGTTTTGTAAGGGACATGTGGTAATATTTCCCTTTCTGGAGTTTTCATTCCATCATCATAAGAAAATTCAGATTCACAGCCTATTCTGTCTCACAGATATCTTTCTTAGACAAATTGCTTTGACAACTTCAGCTTCACTTAGTCCACATCAGTTACTGTGACGTCAACCATGTTGACTGTGTTTTGTTCACTTTTAGAAATTTGACTCAAATCAAAGCAGACATTGCCGTAGTGCTTGTGACCTAGACCTGCTAGCAACCAGCCTCAACTGTACTTGGAAGGCAGGAGATTGAAGAGAGAGGAGGGCTATTTTGCAAATGCAAGAGGCTAGGGAGTGCCAATGTGTTCGATTTTGGTCCCTTCACAATACTATTTCTATCAAACATAGTAAGATTTTCTGTTGGTTTGAAACACAAACACTTGAATCTTCCATTCAGTGTATCAGCACGCCTTCGACCTGTTGTTATGGCCATTTGATGATCTCTCAAATGATGCACAGATATTTGTGGGTGTTCTATTTCTAGGATCCATTGTACTCTCAGACTCACTGAAAGTTTCAGATGGATAGAATGCCTCAAGGAAGGTTGCATCGGTCAAGGGAATTGTCTCCATGCACAAGCATGTGCTGTTAGGAGGAAGTGGAAGTGACAATCAGATAATCAAAGCCAACCTGTCACCAGCATTTTCAAACTTTAAAATATGTGGGTTACCTATGGGGTTTTTTTTCTGTGTTGGAATAGGGGCACATACAGATGTACTGCAGAAATGCTGCAACTTATATTGCTTCATAAAGCTGATATAGAAACTCATGATGAACAGAATCACAAATGATGATTTTAACAGCTCTTCTATATACCAACTATTCTGTTGGGGTAATTTTTGAATTGAACACCTAGCATCTACATTACACTAATATTAGCATCTGCTGATTCAATGTCTTGAATATTAGGTCTAATATGGTAATGGAGTAGACCATACAGCCAGCAACTCAACACCGAGTGTTGGGTGGCAGTAAATAACCTGACTTCCTAAAGGGGCCAATGGCTATGGGTGGATGAGCCCCTTTAGGTGGGCTGATGATCCCGTCAGTGGAGGAAATGCCACTGGAAACCATCATATTGAGCCCAATGGTGAAATGAACAGAGGAGCAACCACTTCATTATTCTGATTCCCAACGGTCATGGAGGTGGAAGAGGCCATGCCAGATGGACTGGCTGTGAAGATGCACCTTGTCAATACCCTCAAGGCTGAGGCAGTCCATTACAGTCCTGGTGTCAAATCCTGCATGCCTCATTTCATACGTTTTACAGGAGATTGCTCTGTGATCACAGAGTGTGGGTCACTTCATGGCATGCTGGGATCCACCTTAAACAATTTCACAACAATTACATTTTCCCTGAAAACATTCTCAAGGAAAAAAAAGTATACTCAGACATGAATTGCAGCTGAAAACAACAGTGACAAAAATATTTTAAATAATATAACATCAGCTAGAATGCCAGCATCCATGAACTTTGAGTTTACTCTTCCCCAGCCTGCAGTTCCCAAAGTTCCTTAGGTGTCCCTTTTGACCTGGGGAAAATGTTGAGGATCTGGCAGTAATCACTAATATTAAAAAATAGCTGCTGCTCTCTCCCTTCTTCTTCTTCTTTTTTTTTTTTTGGGGGGGGGGACCACATTCAGCTTTTCCTGTTTCTTGTGGGGATCATGTCCATTCCTCAGCATAGAATTGGTAGATGTTGTCATTTGCCCCAAGTTTAGGAAAAATGGAGCATGGGAGGAAAACTAGAACACCCAGATTTCCTCCATCAGAACTGTACATGCGGAGTAGAAAATTCTGATAATTTTATTCTTTAAAAATAACATTTGCATGAGAGATTGAGCTCCTGTCTCTGTCCCATCTCCTGCCAACCTAGCAGTTCGAAAGCAAGAAATTGAAAGTAGATAAATAGGGACCACTTGAACCACCACAGTCATTGGCTCAAATGGTTAAGATGCTGAAATGGAGTGAGCTCCCATCTCTGTCCCAGCTCCTGCCAACCTAATAGTTTGAAATGATTACTGCCAGCAACTAGATAAATGTAGGGACAATTACATTGTGCTCTGACATTGCACCTACTTTGTGCATTTACCATGCTAATTCAATGATTATATTTTAAGAAGGTAGGCTATTTAAACAAGTTTGCTGTGGGATCATACCTATTGCCACTCTCCGTTGGGGTTTAAAATGGATTCTTTCAGGAGGTAGGGTTGGGAAACCAGGTGTACCCAGCTGGGACTTCTAACCCTCAAAACTCAATTTCCCTCCTCAGGCTCCAGGACTATCGTTGCCTTCCACAGCTATTTCTCCATATCAAGCCCTGCAGATTGAGTCGGCTCCTCCTATCTCCCCTTCTCCTGGACTCTTCTTCAAGGACAAGCTATGGGAGTTTCGTAGAGTAGCGTGATAAAACAGACAACAGCAGGATCAGGCACTGCCACAGACACAACGCTTCCAATCGTCTTTTAAAAAAGAGACCTTGTTTGGCCTCCCTCCCTTCATTGCAATAAAAAGCAAAGCAATGTCCATAGATCCAAAGGTTGTATCCAAATGTGAAGCATAGCTATTACTAAAATGGTAATCTCATTAAGTGAGTCCAAAGAAAAAGATCCCATTCCTGGGTCCTTTACTTCTGAAGACACTATTCTTAGCTTTCTAATTCTAAGCACACCAAGCTAAACAAACCTAAAGTACAAAATAGGAAAACATGTACACTCTAAGAGTCATCCTTAAACTATCCATGAATTTTCAAAGTCTGAAGATGCTGAAAATTCGGCAAAGTGTCACTTTGGTGGTAAAATGACTAAGTGGTCTGAAGACCTAGCCTCCTCTTATCCCCAAAGGAATGGACCAGCTTTGGCCACATTTTTCAGAGTCCCAACTCTGATCTTCTACTGGTGATGGTCCAATATCCAAACTTGCAAAAGCTCCCACTGACTCCAGTAAAAGGACTCCCTAGCTGAGCAAAAGTGGGTCCCTCTCTCCCACCTAAGGAAAGACAGGTTTCACTTACCAGTAACTGTCGTTCTCCGAGTATGTTGTTTGGGGATTCACACTAATGGGTTCTGCGCCTGCGCTGAATCCGAGCGGAGCTGAAAAGCTGATTGGACAAAAGTTTTGAAGTTAGGACCGCCCACCATGCCCAACCGCCTCTGGCGCCATTTTGCGCTTTTCCCTCAGTTCGATACTAGAGCTGCCTGCAGAGCATAAGGCCATCTCAGGCCGGCAGCCTCGAGGGGAGGTCGGGTTGGGCCGTGTGAATCCCCAAACAACATACTCGGAGAACGACAGTTACTGGTAAGTGAAACCTGTCTTTCTCCTTCGTGTTGTTTGGGGATGCACACTGATGGGTGAGTAACAAGCTCACTTACTTGGATGGTGGGCAGCCGACGTCCTGAGATGCAGGAGAGCATGTGGGCATCATGGGGCGGCAGTCATCAATGATGAGGATCGGAGACCAGCCATCAGGATGGATCTGCCTCGTCTGACGTCG
This sequence comes from Furcifer pardalis, assembly GCA_030440675.1. Classification (NCBI taxonomy): domain Eukaryota; kingdom Metazoa; phylum Chordata; class Lepidosauria; order Squamata; family Chamaeleonidae; genus Furcifer; species Furcifer pardalis. The sequence continues at coordinate 68,898,269 of CP126892.1, forward strand.
ACGGCAGACCTGGTGTCAACCCAGTAGTGGGTGATGAAAGTGGAGGGCCTGGACCAGGTAGCGGCCCTGCAAATGTCCTCCATCGGGATGCCTTCCAGGAAGGCAGTGGATGATGCCAACCTCCTGGTGGAGTGGACCCGGACATGAGGTGGAGGTGGCAGTGATGACATCTCATAGGCCAGGTAAATGGTACCTGAGATCCATTTAGATAGTCTCTGGGCAGACAGAGGCTGTCCCTTAGTCTTGCCACCATAGGCCACAAACAACTGTTTAGCTCTCCTGAAGGACGCAGTCCTCTGGATGTAAAACAGCAAGGCCCTCCTGACATCCAACGAATGCCACACTCTCTCTTGTGCAGACGAAGGATTCAGGAAGAATGCTGGAAGCGTGATGGACTGGGCCAGGTGAAAGTCAGTCAGGACCTTGGGCAGAAATGCCAGGTCCTGGTGCAACACTACCCTGTCAGGGTAGAACTTGAGGAAAGGAGGGTCAGACCTCAGGGCTGCAAGTTCACCTGCCCTCCGGGCAGAGGTGATGGCTACAAGAAAGGCAGTCTTGTAGGAGACAAACTTAATGTCCACTGTAGCCATAGGCTCAAAGGGTGCCTTGGTGAGCGCGGTGAGCACAGCAGTGAGGGACCACTGAGGAGGTGGTACCTTGACCAGAGGGTAAGCATTACGCAGTCCCTGGAGGAATCTTTTCACAGTCTTGTCCCTGAAGGCAGAGGACAGCACAGAGGAAGGTGGGGCATTGGCCACCACCGCAGCCAGATGGACCTTGAGTGATGAGTGCGTGGATCCTGACTCAGCCAATCGCAGGAGGTAGGACATCACGTCCTGCAGGGATGCGGAGTCCACGGAGCGGTCGTTGGATTGTAAAAAGTCAAGAAAACGATGGTACTTGGCACCGTAGGACCTCCGCGTGGATGGCTTACGGGAGAGTTCAAGGATCCGCGCTAGGTCGGGCGGATAAGCCAGGCCGTCAGGTGCAGGCTCGGCAGATCCGAGTGCAGGATCCAACTGCCCCCCATGCGGAGGAGGTTCGGATCGGTGGGCAGGCGAAGGAAGTCGCAAGCCAGAAACTGAAGCAACGGAAACCACCGCTGACGCGGCCAGGACGGGGCGATGATAATTGTCCATGCACGCTCCGCACGGATCCGCACGAGGACCCGTTGGATGAGGGGGATCAGTGGAAACATGTACAGAAAGTCCTGCTGCCACGGAACCATGAAGGCATCGCCCTCTGATCCGTGGCCGATCCCCACTTGGGAGCAGTAACGGTGACACTTGGCGTTGGCTTGTGTCGCAAACAAGCCACGACCGGTGTGCCCCACCGTCGGCACAGCCGGTCGAACACCGATCCGTCCAGCTCCCATTCGTGCATTGCCGTCCCTTTGCGGCTCAGAAAGTCCGCATCCGTGTTCAGGGTGCCCTGAATGTGGACCCCTATGGGAAAAACGTGCACCTTCAGGCACCACTCCCAGATCTGGATAGCCAGGTGAAGGAGGGAGAGAGACTTGGTCCCTCCTTGCTTGTTCAGATAGGCCAGGGTCGTGGTGTTGTCCGAGGCGACCTGCACCACTCGGCCCGCTATCGAAAGTCTGAAGGACCGCATCGCCTTCCACACTGCTAGCAGTTCGAGGAAGTTGATGTGGTGCCTGGCTTCCGCGGGCATCCAGACCCCGTGGATCCGTAGACCCCGGCAGCACGCTCCCCATCTGTGCGTGCTTGCATCGGTGGTGATCTGCACGGTCAGCGCGGGAAGGACGAAGAGCTTCCCCGTGGCCACGTTGCGGTCCATCACCCACCAGGCCAGCTGGTCCTGCAGCTCGGGAGTCGGTGTGAGCCACTTCCCGAGGTCGTCGTGGACGATGTCAAACGAGGCAAGGAGCCACGACTGGAGGGACCGCATCTTTAGCTTGGCGTGCGAGATCACCGCCGTGGTCGACGCCATGAGTCCGAGGAGATGAAGGGCGTCCCTCGCACGGATGCGACGCCTGCCTTGGATCCGTGCCACCACCGCACGGATGTCCTGCAGACGTTTGGGCGGAGCATAGGCTCTCAGAGCCAGAGAGTCCAGTACGGCTCCGATATAGTCTATTCGTTGAGTAGGGGTCAACTGAGACTTCTTGAAGTTGACCCGCAGACCGAGACTCTGCATGAGTGCCAGGCAATGAGCAACATCGTCCTTGGCCCTCTGATTGGTTGGAGAGCAGACCAACCAGTCGTCGATGTATGGGAACACCTGGATCCCCTGCAGCCAAAGATGAGCAGCCACCGGTGCCATGCACTTCGTGAAGACCCTCGGAGCGGTGGAAAGACCGAAGGGAAGACACGTGTACTGGTAGATTTTGCTGCCCACCTGGAAGCGGAGGTATTGGCGATGTTCCCTCCTGATGGATACGTGGAAGTACACATCCTTCAGGTCGATGATGGTGAACCAGTCCCCGTGGTTGATCAGTGGGAGGATGGCGTGAAGGGTCACCATCCAGAACTTCCTCGTGTCGATGTGTTTGTTGAGGAGCCTCCGTCCTTCTTGTCCACGAAGGGACCCTCCGTCCTTCTTGTCCACGAGGAAGTAGCGGGAGAAGAAGCCTTCGTGAGCCTCCGACGCTGCGACCGGCTCTATGACGCCCTTCTCCAGGAGAGCTGACAGTTCCTCCTGGAGCGGTGGAGACGGATCGGTGACTTGGACCCGTCCGATAGTAGGGCATCTCTTGAACTCGATCGCGTAGCCAGAGTCTAAGATGGCCAAAACCCACTTGTCCGTGGTGATGGTGGACCACACCAAGAGGTAGTCCACCAGGGGATGGTATGGCAGAGTCTCGGTCACGGAGGAGTCAAACCCGTTGTTTGCTCCTCTGATCTGTCCGCTTACCAGACTGTTGACGTTGCTGGTAATGTGGACGGGCGGCTTGCTGTCTCAGCCGGTAGAACTGGTGCCGGGGGTAGTCCTCCTGCCTCTGCTGTTGGCGGGGCTGGTAGGACGGACCTTGAGACAAGGTCTGGGGTTGGTCCTGGTGGGACCAACCCGTCCCCCGGCGAGGAGCGAGGAGCTGCTTGATAGTGACGTAGTCCCCCTTCAGCTCCCCCAAAGAGGTGTCGGTCTCTTTGGCAAACAAGCCCTCACCGTCAAAGGACAGCTCCTCCACCAGTTTCTTCACATCGTCCTGAAGATTGGCTGAGCGAAGCCAGGAGTGCCGGCGTATCTGGATGGCGGAGGCTAGGTTCTTCGCCTCCGACTCCGTGATATACCGCCCAGTTCGGATTTGCTGGAGGGCTAGCTGGTTGCCCTCCTGGCAGACGGACCCGAACTCAGCTTGACGGTCCGGCGGCAGCAGCGACTTGAAGGCCTCGACCTTCTCCCATAGGCGGCAGTTATAACCGCCCATGGCCGTCGCGTAGTTGGCTGCATGGAAGGACAGGGAGGCGTTGGCATATACCTTCCTGCCCAGTGCATCCAACTTCTTCCCCTCCTGCATGGACGGGAGGAGAGTGCTACTCGCCGGCGTCCTGTGCTGGGCGCCCTTGACCACACGGGAATTCGGTGCCGGGTGGACGTGGAGGAAGTTGGCGTAGTCACCCAGAAGTCTATACATGCCGTCCACTCTGATCTAGACGGAGTGGGACGACATGGGCTTCTTCCAGACCTCCTTTGCAGCCTTGGCAATCTTCGGGAGAAGGCCCAGGTGGACGGGGACCAACTCCCTCCGATAGGCCATGGCGCAAACCACGTCCTCGCACTCCTCTGGAGGGGCCTCCGCCTTGATCCCGAGCACAGATCCGAGGCGGGTGATCAGCGCCGTAAAGGTCCGTTGGTCCTCTGGCTGTGACCCGTGGACGGAGCCAATGTTGTCGTCGGGGGACTTCTCGGCGGCAACTGGCGGTGGCTGATCCTCCTCCATGTCCGACGAATCGTCGGAGCCTTCTGACCGCTCTGAGAGGCTGGGCGGTGGGAAGAAGGCCTCGGGGTCCAAGTCCGACCAGTACGGCCTGGCGGTCCTCGGATCGCTCCCTGGCATAGGCGACTGGTGCGGAGGGAGAGAGACCTCCGACCGTGCCTGTTCCGTGCGATGCCTCTTCGGAGCCGAGCCCTCCTCACGGAGTGGTGGTGCCTCTGGAGCAAGTTCACAGAGCTGAAGAGCCTCCGGAACAGCTGACGGTGGTGGCTGAGGGACCCGGAACTGCTGGGCCACCTTCTGCACCATCGCCTCGAGGAACGGGGCGATGAGGCTCAACTGAATCGACGGCTCGGTAGCCGGAACAGGAGCCACAGAAGGGGCCACCAGGGATGTAGTCCTCCGCGGTGGCGGTGGCGGTGGCGGTGGCGGAGGAGTCTCCGGCAGAGGTGGTAAGCTGGGGGCCTTCTCCGGCGAGATGACTACTGGAGAAGCCGATGAGACGCTGCCCATGGAGATCGTGGTCGCGACGGCAGCGGAGACCAGTGACCTCGTTGGCGATGGGTGCGTCGGGCACGGAGTCGGCGGCAAGGAAGATGAAGACTTGTGGTGCTTCTTCTTCTCTTTTTTCTCCTTCTTCTTCTTGTCCTGCTCCTTCTTCCGTCTGAACAGTTCTGCGGCGGACGGCCGCGAAGAAGGAGCAGAAGTCGAAGGAGCCGCTGAAGAAGTCGCAGCGGCCTCCTCCCGGACAGGAGAAGGCTGTGGTGCCAAGGCAGCCTCCATCAGAAGAGACTGGAGGCGGTACTGCCGGTTCTTCAGAGCAGATTTGGAGAACCCCCGACAAACCGAGCAGGCCTGGACCTGATGATTCTTGCCCAGGCAGCGGAGGCACCTCACGTGTCCGTCCGAAGTAGGAAACTTCTTCTTGCAGGACGGGCACTGCTTGAATGCTGCGGGAGCGGCCATCCACCGAGGCAGATGGCCTGGTGAGAAAAATTATCCCGTCCGGGAGGCCCCGACACGAGATGAGCTGAGGTAAATTTACCTCACGAGTTTGTTTGTTTTTGCGGCGGCTGAGGGAAAAAACCCCAGCCATGCGAGGACCAAGGGATTATTAGTCCCCTGGTCCGTAAAAAATTGTTAAGCGAGAAAAATTGAAAATTTCTTAAACAATTTCAGACACACACAAGGCACAACTTTCTCTCCAAGCTCCTGCTTTCGCAGCGGAAAAAAGCAAACTGAGGGAAAAGCGCGAAATGGCGCCAGAGGCGGTTGGGCATGGTGGGCGGTCCTAACTTCAAAACTTTTGTCCAATCAGCTTTTCAGCTCCGCTCGGATTCAGCGCAGGCGCAGAACCCATTAGTGTGCATCCCCAAACAACACGAAGGAGAATCTGTGGATCTCCTTGAGGATAGCTAAGAGATAAGATTTTCGTTATCTCTTCAAGATCTCCCAAGGTCATGATTATTTGGTAAAGTGCCCAAGGTCGAACTTCATGTCCTCCCTCTTGTGTGGGTGAATTATCTTGCAAGTTTCAAAGCATGTGAAGTTGAAGCTCAAAGTGTATACAAGTGTATTAATTTATGGACAATCTTCCCCTTTATGATCAAGAAGGCCTCAAGGGGCATAATTCCCAGTGATGTAATGGTTCACAGGGAAAGCTTCAATGTTACACTATTCCTTTAAGGCTTTGTTCCTCAGAAATCAAACCTGTTGTGATTAATTAAACCAGGATACTACCTTCTTGTGGGTTTTGTTGCTTAATTAAACCTTCAAATTTATTACAATACCAAGTTTACATGCACTAACACTAGGAGCAGGAGGAGACCTTACAGCTTAATGTGAATATCTGTTGCCTCTAGCTTGGTCTTCTTCTTTGCTTCCTAAAGTTGTTTTTCTCACCTCTTGAAGGCAAGCCATTGCTTTCTTTTTTTGTTTGGGAGTTGTAGTTCTGAGTTATGAACACTTACAGAAATGAATGATTATTTTCAAAGTCAGATATCTTAATTATTCAAAACACCACTTCCTATGACTTTTAATTGATTCAGAGAATTGATCAGATTTCTGTGCTCAAAGAGCTGTGTGCTTTGCCAATTTGCTTTAACCATCATTTTTCAGAGGGTATGCTATTTCCCATCTTCCATGCCTGTCTGTGCATCATTTAAATCAGTGACCTTGATTAAGAGTGATTGGTAAGAAAATGATGTTGCCTTCATATTTCAAATTTTTTAAAAAGCAACACACACCTTAAAGCTATTGCCCCTGATTGTTCTGCTAGCATCTGAAAGAGCACATTGGAGGTACAAAAGAGCATGCCAGGACAGAGGAAGATTGATATTGTGTGAGAAAAGTTCACTTCCCATTAGTGAAGTAAATTGAACACACCTATACCCGCAAGAGGCAAATAATGGAGGTGGGCTTTACATGAAAACTTTTCATACCCATTGTCAGCACTACATAAACTACCAAGCTTTTAAACAACTTTCAAAATTCCTTGCCCTTTCATCTTACTCTCTTCATCTTTTTATCCTCATCTTTATTTATTTATTTTTTAAATCTATAGCAAAACCACTGTATAATGATTCCATTGTGCATAATAATAACATAGTAGTGATCTACAGTATATAATGCAATATGAAAGGGCCATATGAACAAACTACAGGTCGCATTACTTGCACAGTTGTACTGAGGGAAAATAACCAATTACTGGGACAGAAAGGCACATTACTTTGTTATCCTGTATTCTAATATGCAGATTTGCCTAGCACCTGCACATCTTTTAACTAAAATTGTATGCCTTTAAGCTTTTATAAGTCATTAGTTTGGAAATGGTGCCCTTAAAGCTGTTAAACTGAATGCATCATAAAACTGACATTTTGTGTCTTGAGAAGTACAGCTCTTGTCATGATAAACCTACTGCTAAGAACTATCAATGGTCATAAAAAGTGTCTGTCTGTTAACAATCCAGAAAGGTCAAGTATCTTCTCTTCTATAAAACAATTGCTCCCCGGTTCTTAATGGGAAATCTGAAGGCATAAAAACATTAGGAATCTTTACAATATATGTAGCCAATGCCCTTCTTCCAGCATTTCTAGTAATTTTCAGTACAGGGTGTTCAGATAATTTTGGTTGCAAGGCCACAAAATGTGGTGTTCAAGTGGTTTATGAGGGGAGAAAGAGTAAGGAACATAAAGAGGCTCTCATTTAATATGCTTTTTAGTAAAGACCTATTTGCTTTTTTTTTAATTTGAAGGGGTAGTAAACTGTCTACTTAACCATCTCTTAACATGTGACAGTTCCATTACTGAAGAATGGGACCTGGAAGGACGGTAGGGACTATCTAGGTAGCAGAATAGAAACCCGTATTGCTAGGGCATATAATGTGCACATATCAGGATAATATAGATAAACATGGCACCTTGATACGAATACAGAAAATTGTCAATTGTTTCCAGTTGACATTATGCTTCCCTCCCACCCCCCACATTGAACATAACACACATGTACAAATGATCATGTTTTACTGCAACCTCAAGAGATTGCTAACATCATATTTGATTTTGAGGAAGATTTTTGAAGCATTCCCCCCTTCCAAATGCAAGACACTATTTTTAACCACTTTGATGTGTTCATGTTTTTAGGAGTGAGGAGATTATGAACAGAAGCAGTAGCGAGTTTCTGCCAGTGGTTTTCTCTCACTGAAAAGTTGTGTTGCTATTTCAAGCAATGACATATCTGCAATCAACAGCTTGGAGGTCTGGCTGACATGTAACCATCATTCCCATTGGGTCATTCTGAAGGAAGATGTTGCTGGGCTGTCAGACTGCTGATTGCATCTCCACTAATACCTGGAGCAACAACAAATCCTTGCAGCTACATAAGACAAGGAAGGAACCTCTGTTCCTATTTTATTTTTCTATCCACAGGAGGAGGGGGGATGAATTCCCCTTTTAAAAAGTATACAGGAGGTTCTTGCTTCTCTTTTTGGCATTCCTACATTAGAAAGTTCAAATTAAATCTTTTTTTTTCTGCCAGCATCAGTTATTTTTAATTAACAAATTTAGTATGGTAACTGTAGTTTCTTGTCGCATTTACTATCACTTTGAGTCATCCTGAACCAAGTGGAGATCATCCCAACTTTGAAAGTCTGTGTAAAGAGCAGAGGTGGACAGTGGGTTTTTTAAAAAATAATTTGTTATCCCTTATTCTTTTTATTGAAATGTTTAGATTAACACTCCCTAACCTTTTCTGCTACTCATGAATATAACATACAATTGACATGGAACTTTCAACAGTTTCTAATATTGAAAATGGCCTACCCTGCCAATAACAATGCTAGCAACAGTAAATACTAGCAACAGAAAAAAGTTTTCTTTAAACGGATGAAGCATGATAAACACGTTCCTCTTTAGCTAAAGACAAAAAGAGAAACTATTATTTTCTTTTAGTTTTGTGTTTTTGTTTCTTTCTCTTGATTCCTTTCCAGGTTAGAGCTACAAGCAACATGTCCAGATGTTCATCGCAAGATGGATTCATAGCCCAGCAGATCAATGTTGAATGATGGGCCTGTGCTGAATGACACCAACTCTACAAGCAAGAAAAGCTGCAAGACATTACAGAGAGATGGCATATGACGAGATGCAGTTTAACCGGCACCAAAAGTCAATCACTGGACTTTTTAACAACAGCATAGATTGAGAAGCAATGCAATTCCACATTTAACTGCTGGAGCGTATATCATCGTGTGCTGTGATAAATATAGAGAATGTCAAAATAATCATAGGAGTATAGAAACACTGGCTCTGAAAAATGAAAATTGGGATAAATGTGTGTTGTGATGTGTTGGGAGTTTTCTAAAGATTTATAGGGCTTTTGGCACAATGATCAGGTTTCAGGCCCTCTGATCTGACATGCTAAAGAAAACCAGACAGTATTTCCCTCTAGTGATCCAGCATCTTAATAACAGATGACACATAACAGAGAAGTGGTAACAATAATGACAGCAAAGCTGCTGTGAAGTAATGAGTAAACAACTTGCCAAGTTCTGCTTTTGACTTTGACATTTGCTTTATAGGGGCATATGAACATGTTAAAGATTCTTCTTCATAACAATGAAAAAGCCATGATGTTAAAGAATATAGGATGGCTGAATTGAGTCTGAATCAATGTCTTTCTCATAAGTACAACCAGCATTCCAGCATAGCCCAACCCAACTTCCTGAGAAAATGCAGATGGTAAACTTAGTTCTTCATACAACTGATCTAGCTTCAGAAAGAGGTGAAGGGCATTTATAGTGGTGGCCAAGTATGTATAGATGACTGTGCAAAGTAAGATACATTTGCAAATACCTAGCAAATGAAAAACAATATCTGGCAACAATGAAAAATGCCTTCCTATTTACCAAGCTGAAACCCTGCTGGAGTGCCTACTTTCCAACCAGCTGCTACACTAATCACACTGTTGGATTCTAGCTAGATATAATCATAATTTATTTTCTCCTGCATGTGACAAAATTCAGTGTTCTATATTGTTAGCATGAATTTGTTAATGTAAGTTAAATTTATGAAGGCATCACTACAAAACTAGCATCCTGCTGAGAGAGAGTTACTCTCCATCAAATGGAATGTATCCTACCAAATCTGTAGCTGGTTTTTTAAAAAAATCTAAAGATAACTTCTTGAAAACTTATGAGTCCAGTTCTTCTTTACAAAACTGCAGCAGCAGCAAAAAAAAAACATAGGGAAAGAAAATTGCTTGTTTTCGAAGCATCAGACAAAACTGCAGAAAACACACATTTTATGTGCATGCTCTATTCACCAGCAGAATTCTTATTTAATCTAATGTTCAGCATGCCACATAATTCATTACAAGTTTAACTCTTTCCTTTATTGTTGACCTCTTAACACAGGAGTTCTCAACCTTTTAAAGCCGGGCCCAGGTCACATTCACTCAGACAGATTTAGGGGCTGGACAGCCATTTTGCCCTTCCTCCACCACATGGCACTTACTGGTATGGTAGAGGCAGTGGGGGGCCACATGAAATGGTGCTGTGGGCTGCATCCAGCCCGTGGGCTGCAGGTTAAGAATCCCTATTTTAACAGATAGTTTTGAGGAGGTGAATCATAGGAGGGAAAGTCTCTCCCATTAATACACCATTGTCAAATCAAAACTTATTTCCAAAAGAAGTCAAAGAATTTTAGGCAGCCAGTAAAAGTTTCATTCCCAACAAAGGAGTATTCCAGCACTAACCAATTTACTGTGAACTAAGTTGTCGTGGACTATATTGCTATATGTAAAAGTCCAAGTTGAACTTTTCAAAGTCCTGAAAGATGATGGAATCAAATTATTGCATTCTATATGCCAGCAGATTTGGAAAACACAACAATGGCCACAGGATTGGAAAAGATCCAGTGATGGGATGTTACCGGTTCTGAACGGATCCACAGAACCGTTATAAGGATTTCCGGAGGGGTCTCCGGGAGGGTAATATCGGTTTTGAGGCGTCCGGATCGGACGCCTCACCGGCAGAAAAAAAAAAAAATTTAATTTGAGCCAAAATGGCTCCAATTCAGTGCGCATTAAGAGCCGAAAGAAACCCGCCGAAAAGAGGGTCCTCCCGAACGAAGCCCTTCCCTCACACGGAGAGCAAAGCAAGCCGTCCGACCCGGAGGCGGCGCGACTCAGGTCCCCCCTCAGGAGCGCCACGCGGGTTTCCCGCCGCGCACCCAACCTGGGTGCCAAAAAACCTGAGGCGCGCCAGAGTCCAGAGGCTCCTCTGGGGCACTGCAGCGAAAACGGGAGGCTGTTCTCTCTCTTCCCCCCCCCACGACCCTCTCCCCCACTCCGCCCAGAGTCCGTCACACACACACACACACACACACTCGCTCCGTGCTGTAGGAACCTCCTCTGAGCCGCCGCCGCCCCCGGACCCCTTCGTGGCTGGCAATGGTTTGCCTCGTAGAGATCTTATGGGAGGGAGGGAGGACGAGCGGCGCCCTCCGCATCGCTATTCCGAGGCAGCCCTCGCCAAGAGCCAATCAGGTGGGGGGTGGGGTGGGGGCTTGCGCGGTGCCAGTCCGGACAAAAACAGGACTCAGGTGGCAAAGACACACGCGCGGCCCGCCTGGACCCCTTCCTCATCCTCTGCCGCCCGTCCTTACCAAGACAAGACGGCTCTTTTAGGGGGCAATCGCTGGACCCTGCAGGCTTTTCATCGCTCGCCCCCCCCCCAGGCAGAAGGCGCTCCCTCCCCTGCTGAATAGTGGGCACCCCCCCCCCTGCCAGCCCGCCGCCAGAAGTTCGAAAAAGGTAAAGATCGCGGCTCGACTGCGGGGGTTAGCTGGGATCCCGAGGGTTCCCCCCATCCTCGCCTAATCCCCGCAGAGCCGTCCGCGTGCACGCCCGAGGATTCAAAAGGGTAGGAATACCCTTTCGAATCCTCGGGCGTGCGCGTGGGCAGCTCTGCGGGGGTTAGGCGACGATGGGGAAAACCCTCGGGATCCCAGCTAACCCCCGCAGTCGAGCCGCGATCTTTACCTTTTTCGAACTTCTGGCGGCGGGCTGGCAGGGGGGGGTGCCGACCCACCCACCCAGCCAGCTTGCCGTCAGACTGGGCGCTCGTCGGGGGGGGGGTGGAGCCATAGCGGGGAGCCCCTGGCTGCTGGCTGGGTGGCTGGGGGGGAGGAGGTGGGCAGCGCGCGCGTGCAGGGTCAGGGCCGCCCATGGAGCGTTGCGGCCGGGAGCGTGGGCCGCCCGGCTAGGCGCGGCGCCGGGCACCAAGGCTGGGGGCCAGCCCCAACGGTCCCCATTGTAAGTGGGGTTTGTGTTTGGGGTGGGTGGGTGTTTGGGTGTATTTTTATTTAATTATTATTTTATTTATTTTATTAACGGTTTTGTGGGGGGGGTTGAGGGGTGTGTGTGTGTGTGTTTTATTTTTATTTTATTTATTTTATTTTTGGCCCCGCCTACAACGTCATGATGTCATGACGTTGGCTCCACCCATGACGTCATGACGTTAGCTCCGCCCCCACTGTGATGACGTCAGGGTGGGGTATAAAAATTTTTATCATCCCATCACTGAAAAGATCGGTATACGTTCCAATCCCCAAAAAGAGTAATGCCAAAGAATGTTCAAATTATCGAACAGTTGCGCTCATCCCACATGCTAGCAAGGTGATGCTCAAGATAATGCAGGATAGACTGCAGCAGCACGTGGAGAGAGAATTACCAGAAGTGGCACCTGGCAGGGAGTCCCGCCCAAGCGGGAAACTTTAAAAACTGGAGGCAGCAAGACCGCCGTGCCCCACCGCCGCCGCCGCCGGACAGAACACCAGCGGCTGGGCTGAGAGACCGCCACAGCCACCAATTCCTGCAGCCCCTGAACTGCCGGCACCTGGCGAGGAGTCCTGCCCAAGCAGGAAACTTTAAAAACTGAAGGCAGCAGGACCGCTGTGCCCTGCCACCGCCACCGGTGGACAGAACACCAGCGGGTGTGCAGCACCAGGATGGGAGATGGGGGAACGAGCATAGGGGGAGGGAAAGAAGAGCCAACCAGCCAGAGAGTAGGGACTGGGCTCTGCCTGATGGGTTTGGAGGGTTCCTTGGGGCCCAAATTGGTGTGGTCACAGGCATGGGATGTTACTGCGGGAACCGAGGGGCGGGCCGCACACGGAGAACACGGGTCAGATGTTTGGTTGCTGTCCCTTGTTCTGCCCCCCCCCCGCTTCACCTCTGGGTCCTGGACATATTATGATCCCTTAGTTCTTCAGACCTCCTTTATAAAACCTACAGGGGGCAAATTGGAGAACTCTATGAGAAGAAGTTGTAGGATAATCTAAGAGCTTCAGCACATATTTCTTTATATACAGGATCTACTTCCAGTGACACTCCATTCCATGTAAAGTACAACAGGGAATGGGGGGGGGGGCTTTTGGATTAGGTTTCATGCTTTTTTCTTTTTCTTTTGTGTCATTTCAGAGGGAAAGGAAGCATTCACAAGATATCATGGTTTCATCGTTAATTATTAGAAAAGCCTGGATATAAAACTGTTCCCTTTTTGAATATACTTAATTTTACATATTAGGAATCAGAAAATGCATTTTCCTCTTGATGACCACTCCCTGCTGTTTCTGAATTCTCATAGGACAATATTCTTCTGGATTAATAAAGTATGGGGAAAGTATGGCCCTCCAGATATTGTTGGATTACAACTCTTATCTTAATTTATCATTGAGTATGTTGGCTGATTCTGAGTGCCTTGCAATCCCGTAACATCTGAAAGGCTGCACATTCACCACGTATGGTACAAACCTAAAAAGCCAAATGTGTCTTTCTCACTGCAAATAGAAAATGGCATTGTCAGCACACTGTTCCCCAGTAAGGAAAACGTTGAGCCTTCTTTCTTTTCCAGCGCCTTTTAAACATGCATTGGTGTGCCCCCTCCTAAAAAAGCCATCCCTCGACCCTACGGTACCGACTACCGTCCAGTGTCCAACCTGACCTTCTTGGGTAAGGTCTTGGAAAAGGCTGTGGCGTAGCAGCTACAGGATGTCCTGGATGAAGCGGATTATCTGGACCCTTTTCAGTCAGGATTCAGACCCGGATATGGTACGGAAACTGCACTGGTCGCATTGGTGGATGATCTCTGGAGAGAGCAGGATGGAGGCCATCCGTCCATTCTAGCCCTTCTCGATCTCTCAGCGGCCTTCGATACCGTCGATCATGGTATCCTTCTGGGAAGGCTCCAAGGATTGGGGATCCAGGGCACTGTGTTGTCCTGGTTTTCCTCATTTCTGAGGGGCAGGACCCAGTCGGTGTGGCTGGAGAAGGAGAAGTCCAGTCCTAGGCCCCTTCAATATGGGGTGCCTCAGGGTTCGGTACTCTCTCCTCTCCTATTTAATATCTACATGAAGCCGCTGGGCAAGATCATCCGTTCCCACGGGGTGAGGTATCATCAATATGCAGATGATTCCCAGCTGTACATCTCGGCCCGTGGGGACCCAAGCAGTGCAGTGGAAGTCCTCTCCAGGTGTCTGGAGGCTGTGAGGGTCTGGATGGGGGACAATGGGCTACAACTGAATCCCGGTAAGACTGAGTGGCTATGGGTGAGGGGTCCTGTATTATCACAGGAGCTGCCAACTTTGGTTCTGGATGGGGCAGTCTTGCCCCAGAAGGACCCGGTGCGTAATCTGGGGGTCCTCCTGGACTCACGACTACTGTTCGAAGAACAGGTGGCAGCCGTGGCCAGGAGGGCTTATGCACAACTTCTTGTAATTCACCAGTTACGCCCCCTCCTAGACCGGGACGCCTTGCTCATGGTCACACATGCCTTGGTCACCTCCTGACTTGATTACTGTAATGCGCTCTACATGGGGCTGCCCTTGGTGACCATTCGGAGGCTGCAGCTGGTTCAGAATGCGGCAGCTCGGGTAGTGATGGGGTGTGGGCATTATGCTCGGGCCTCACCACTGCTCAGGGAGGTGCACTGGTTACCAGTATGCCTCCGGGTGCAATTCAAGGTGCTGGTTATTACCTTTAAAGCCCTATATGGTAGTGGGCCAGGATACCTAAGAGACCGTGTCACCCTAAGAATGTCTGCCCGTCCCACCAGGGTGGATCGGAGGGGCTCTCTTGTTACTCCATCGGCTAGGGAGGCTCGTCTTATGAGCACTAGGAAGAGGGCCTTCTCCGTGTTCGCCCTGACCCTTTGGAACCTCCTTCCGACAGAGCTGCGCCTGCAGACGGAGCTCCTCCCCTTTCGAAAGGGCTTAAAGACATGGCTGGCGGGTCAAGTGTGGGGACACAGTAATGTAGGTTTCCATCCAGGATGGCTGATTTAAGGGCAGCCATCCCCCCCCCACCTGGTATCTGTACCTGTTATTATTTGTTTTATCTGTTTTACTGTTTTAATGTTTTAAATTTTTATGTATTTATGAATTTGTAAGGTTTTATATATTGTTTGTTTTTAGATTACCTATTACGGTAATTTATTCTGTAAGCCGCCCAGAGTCGCGTCTTCCCGAGTGGGGCGGGGTATTAAATGTGAATAATAAAATAAATAAATAAATAAATAAATAAATGGATGCTTGGAGAACCAAAAAGCAAACCATGATGTTGAGGACAATACTTATTCCACAGTTAGATCCTTAATAAGAACACTGGATTTGTCCTTCTAGAAGAGGGCCTCTTTTACAATCATTTACCAACAACACTTCCCTCTCCTCAAGAAAGAGATTCATTTCTCCCCCAAGTTTTAGATCAACTGTACAGTCATAATGTACCTTTTCGCTGGCATTTACCATAATGGAAAGAATGGCAAAATTGGTTTTATCCAGCAGAACTCTTTGTTCTTAAAATAACAATGTTGTACTGATGTAAGAAGGTGGTAGAAAAAGTAGTCCAATTCCAGATACCACAACCAATCTATTACAAAATATTAATACCATACTAATGACACTTGTTTGTAGACCCATGGTGGCTATTTCGGACACCAGGACAAGTCACGGTGTGCCACAGTGTCTGACGCCTCCCAGAGGCAGGCAGAAGTATGATGCTGGACACTACACAATGGTGCAAGTCGATTTCCTCCCAAGCCAGAACCTTTGAGGCAGTAGGGTGCTGTTTCCGTGGGGCGGTTATTGCTGTGGACCAATCAGCCCCAGTTCCCATCATGGCTGGTTTTTGCATGGTGATGCACCAGCCCTGCTCCTCACCATGGCCTCACTCACTCCACCCACTCCCTCCTCCAAGCTGGTGCCTGGTGCTGGAACTGCAGCGCGGTGGTGGGGATGGCTGAGAGGGAAGGGAGGGAAGGGAAAGCTGAGCGACCTGGGCCAGAATGAATGGCTTCAGGGAGCACCCCTGAGGAAACAGGCTCCTGATCTGCACAGGCAGTGATGTCATGCAGTACCCCAATAGGCTCTCCCCCCCCCGTCCACCACTCTTTTAGCATAGCCAGCACACACCCAGCTTGTTTGCCAGTTATAAATAGAGAGATGAAGAGAATGGTCACAAATCCAATTTGCTAATTATACAAAGAAATATAATCTGGATTGCCAACACAGATTAGAATTTCTTAGATTAAATGAGACATGCTAGTGAAATAGACCTGATTTGCTATTAGCTGCCGCATGCAAATTAGTTATATCTCAATAACCTTCTTTTAAGTGATTGTAGATTATGTGACTGTAGCGACCCTACCAATCAGGGTTTTCTATGACACATAAAGTAACTGAGGTTATGCCAGCCTGGAAACAAAATATGTGAAAAACTGAGAATTATTTTATGTACACCGACATCTTTGTGCTTCTGATTCTTTTTTATTTCCTATCTAATTTACAGAGAGACAGATGGAAATGAAAAACAACAGCTATACTTCATTATTGCTGTGTGCTAATTTGTTCCCCCTAAACTATTTACTTTTACAAAATGTCAAGTTTTAAAGGCCACCAAGATCCATTAATTAGCAGTTCAAATGAACACTGCAAATAATTTATTTAATGAAATACCTGTCTAGCGCAAAATTTTAAGGGAACTAAAATAAATAACATAAAATCATAAACCAGTGTGCTTTTTAGAAAACCTAATAGAGAGACAAATTAAAATACATGAACATTTTGACAGTGATGTTCCACAAAGTGCTGAGCTGGCACAAGCCCCAGTGATATAGTTTTATGACTGCAGTGTTAGAGCCCATTCTGTGACTAATATTCAATTAGCCAAAAAGCTTTCAGTTCAACATGTTATGTTCAGGGCTTCCCATGTTCCATCAAGGTCTCGGGTATTAGAAAATGGCAGCTGTTAAGTGCCCTTCTACATGAGACAGATTCACTTAATAAGGAAGTTTGTGTGACCTGAATACAGTAGTTAATAATTTGACTTTTTGGAGATCATTCAGTCCAACTAGGTCCAGCACTAATCAGGATGTGTTAGGCAACATGAGTATGGTATCATGTCCTCTAGTATGATCTTCTCTAGCTTCACTACTATAGTTAAAGCTAGAGGACAGAAGTGGCAGAATGGTAAATCTCAATTCGTTAATATACAGATTGAATTTACACAACAGAAACAGTCATGGTAATGAATCTAAAATTCCATAATACTTGGTTTGTTACCTGTAATCATTCACATCTGACATTTGCTTATCCTAAATGGTTTTTCAAGGTATGTGAGATATTTAAGGAGTGGTTTTACAAAAGTGATTCCCAGTGGGTTTTCAAGGCTGATTGGTTCTGGAACCTGGTTTTATGAAACTTAGTTTATTCCTCTATAATGGGGGTGGCCAACTTTTTTCCATTGTGGGCCTGACCATGCCCTCAGATAGCGTCAAGGGCTGGACCACGCCCCCAGAAGCGGAAGTGGGCGCATTTATGTCTGATGTAAATGTACCCACTTCCACATTTAAATGAGCCATGGGCACATTTGCTCATGTGTGGCTGTGTTTTATGGATGATGTAAACATGTCCACTTTCACTTCTAGGTGCGGTGGAGATAGTGACAGCCCAGATGGGATGGCATTGACGGCCAGGGTCAGCCCATGGGCTGTAGGTTGGGAACCCCTGCTCTATACACTGTACCATTCTCATCGTTCCATATTACAAGTACCCATCTGACAACCCATGCTATTTATGTAAAATTACAGAGTTAAAAGGGACTTGGACAGTTCTGTATTCCATTTACCTAAGCAATTCAGAATAACCGGAATTAAAACATTACTACTTATTCTTCCTGTACATGGTTTAGTTATTCTTTCTAATTCTCAAATGATAGATTAATATTTTATTTTTCAGTAGAGAAGGAGAATTTACTTCTAAGTATCCTCTGAGGTTCTAGCATAGGTTCTGAATCATAGTTCATTGACCACTAAGTAAAAAGTTTTGTCTTTCAGATACTTAGTTGTATAAAGTTTGCTCAAAACTTCCTTGTACAGAACATCCCTATGTCTTTCCCATTTGTGAAACTAAGCAAAAAGATACAAAAAACCCATTTAATGCCTTTCTTTCAGCCCATACAAAAAGAAAATAAATATCATATTTTGTGCAAAAAGAAAAAAACCATCACAATTTTCACAGGACATTTGGTTTGATTTCTTAAGAAGTAGTGCTCCTGCAGATAGAATGGTCCTTATATTTTCTCTGAATGATCACCTCACTTAACAAATAAAACCAACCAAAAACTCACTTAACAAATAATTCGGGTTTCACAATCCTCCCCACCAGAAGTCACAATTGGTTACTTACAATGGTGTTTCACTTCAAGAGCAAACTCGCTTAAAGAGCAATCCTGTGGAATGCATTATGCTCTTTAAGTGAGGTACCACTGTACTAAAAAATTATGCTAAGACATCCCCCGGCATTAGTGAGACAATATGAATTCTTTTATGCTTTCCCTATTTTTTACCTGCTGTTATAAAGAAGAAACTGCAAAACTGCACAGCTAAATGACTTTTTGATTAGTCATGTGCACCAAAAATGCCATTTGTGCCGAAAATGTAGCAATCCTGCACATTTTAGAAAAGGTTTCTCAAAAAAGAATAGAATTGAATCGAAGATCAGAGAAAGAAATATCACTTCAATGAGAAAAGAGAGCTTTCTCCCCTCACATGGTTTCTTTCTGACAGATTGCAAGATTGTGCTTCCATCCATGTTGCTAGATGACATGGTTTTTATATTTGAATTTTAACCCCAGGAAACAGTAAGCTGGCTGGGGAAAGGCTTAATTATTTACTTATATGATTTATACTTCACCTTCCTTCACTGGGACTTGAACCCAGAACTCCAACACTAGATGCACTAATTAAATGGGAATTATTACTAGACTTCCTGCTGGATATCCATGCATATGATGGCACAATGTGTTTCAAAATACAAGTAGCTCTAAGGCTTTTAACATCATAACTAATAAACATATCATCTAAATCAGGAGTTGCCAACCTTTTTAAGTTTGGGGCTGGGTCACGCTCCCTCATACAGTTGAGGGGACCAGCCTGGTGGTTCCCCTACTGTAAACCCTGCTATAAAACATGTCTGCATCTGTCATAAATGCATACAAACATGTTTACAACAGGCACATATGCATTTACAACTGTCGTGAACATGTTTAAGGCTGTTTCTGCTGCTTCCACCACTTCTGGCAGTGGCAGTGAGAGCAACGGCCCACATTCCATAGGTTGCCTATCCCTGAGCTAAATCCTCATCCGTTTGGCACAATTATGCCTGCAGAAGATTGCAGGCAATTATGGCCAGTCAAATTCTTGACTGTGTGATTGACTGTGCAGCTAATTATGCAACTATGCTGGCATAACTGCTTTTTGGATATGACTTCTTCTTTTGCATTAACTTTGCTTGCACAACTTTGAGCTTTGCAAGTGCAACTATGCAATAATAATTTGGCCATGATTTAGAGAAGCTACCCACAAAGAAAATACCTTTCTGGCCATTTTTATTTTGAATAGATTTGAAATGCTGTGCCATGTATGGAAAAATGGTTGTGAATATTTATCTAATACCTAAAGGCTTGATTTTCAATGCAATTGATGTTACTTTGAAAAACTCATTCTACAATCGCCAGCATGCCTGAATATGCTTTGAGTTTATTGTAGACTATAAAAATGATATTCCTGCCAGAGGCTACCCCGGAAGACAGTGTTTAAAAGGTTATGGACTCTTAATTAAAAATAGCTTGTGAACTAATATGCTTAGAAGTTTCCACCAATATAGAGTTGGTAACTAATTACTAAGAAAGGAAAATGCTACTGAAAAATCAAACTGACAAACTAGGCCATAGCAATATTGTTAGGTATCTCACTTTTAAATAACATGCAAGTTTTGCCTCTGCAGTAGATTCCATTGGGCTCAGTGGTTCCCCTCCCAAGAAGATATATAGTAAAGGCAAAGGTCTCCCTTGCTAGAGTATCCTACTCTAGGGAGCAGAGCATATTATTTAGAGCCAAAGAGCCAGTGACATCTGTGATCATGACTAAAGCATATGGAATGCTAAAGCACATGGAATGCTAAAGCACATGGAATGCTATTATCTATCCTGTCAAACCAGTACTATTTTTCTACTTGCTATTTCTTGCTTTCAAACTGCTAGGTTGGCAGGATCAAGGGCAGAAAAACAGGAGGTCAGTCCATCACACAGCAGTTGGGTCTCAAACTGCTGATCAAGTACAGTGTCTTATCCACTAAGCCACCACAGCCTCTATGAAGAGATATTCTTATCTGTAAATATACACTGAATTTAGTATCACTCACTTCTGCAAATTGGCTTTGTTCAAATCTTATTGGTGTTCATGTCAACTTTCCTCAGCTAATTGCAGCTAATGGAGGAAATGATGAAAAACTCTTGGTTAGGTGCTGGTCAATGCAGTGATGGGCAGCCAAACTTTTTACTACCACACTGTGGGCAGAGCCAATGTCATGGATGGAGCCAACATAATTACATCATGATGTCATGGGTGGAGCCAACAATGTGGGTGGAGCATAAGTAAAAATAAACATAAAAATAAGTACACATATAAATACAAATTAAATAGACATAAAAACACATAAAATACACATAAAATACACATTAAAATAAATACACATTAAATGTACATTAAAATATACCCACCCACCCCACACCCAAAGGCGAGTCACTTATCCTGGAAAGCAGGCTGTAGGGAGCTTCAGGCTATCAGCTGCTCTTCCTCCTCCCCACTTGGGAGGACAGCAAGGAGGCCACCGAGGGCCTCAGCAGCAGCCACTGGTTCCTCCATGGCTGTGTGTGGCCGCCCAACACTCTGTGCTGCCACACTCCAAGCAGCGAATGGCTGCTTGGCTCGGCAGCCAGAATGCTGTAGGTGCACATGCATGCCAAGTGCTGTAGGCACGCATGCATGCTGAGCACTGTAGGTGTGCATGTGCATTGGGGGAACCTGCAAAAAAGTAAGCCCTCGAGGTGATTTTCCCCCCCAAAAAAAAAAAGCTGCTACTGGTTCTCCAGGACACTGGGAAATGCTACTATCGGTTCTGGTGAACTCGTGCAAACTGGCTGCTGCCCATCACTGGGTCAATGCACTCAGTTGAGCAACCAATATATGCCACAGCACCTTGGCAATTAGCCACCATTAACTCTAGCAAATTACATGGATTTTATTCTGGTTGTTATATCTTTGTGTAGTTACGGCTGCAATTCTATACACACATTTATTTATTAATATAAAATCAATATATGTATGATTCAGAATAAGACTGATATACTGACTATTTGCAATGTGGTTCTACTCATATACGTTTGGTTAATGCTCCCACTGTTCCAAGCTCAGAGGCTGCCTGTAGTCCAAAACATCCACATACAGTAAAACACCGGATAACACTAAAACTTGGTTCCACAAGTCCTAGTGTTATCCGATTTTTAATGTTATCTGATACATGAATCGGATAATGTTAAAATCCTATGGGATGAATCACATAATGTTAAAACTCCATAGAGATACATTGTAACCGGCACAATTTTTGCAAACGTTATCCGATGCATCCCATAGGATTTTAACAGATTGCTTAATGTTATGCAGCTTTAGCATTATCTGATGCAAACATTATCCACTGTATTACTGTACACTATTTCTATAAATGCATGTAAATATCAGTGCAATTAAACTCAAGATGGAGGCTGCAGTCCTTAGCAAGAAAATAAAGAAAATATGTTGAGGTAATCAGCAGGTACTCTCTCCACATTAGAACATAAAATGGTTTTTGCTAGATCCTTGCTCAGATTCTCCATGATTGCTTTGGAAGCCACCATAATAATATTTTCTGCATAACAAGTGGTGATGTGCAAATTCCACTGATTTACTGGACGTACTCTAGTTTCAACTTAATACTGGATTCATGACCACTGACCTAATGAGTATTCTGTAACATTTTACAGATACATTTCTTGTAGAGCCCAAATCACTTCCTTAAAAAAAAAAAGATCCAAGTTAAACCCATGCCAGACCAGACAAATCTGTTTCCAGCTTGTGAATTCATCTGAATTAGCCTTATTCAGTTTGGGGCTTAATCAAACTAGTTGTTTATCTCTAGCTCTATGAATGCAAATGCTACATAAATTTTGCACAATTGTTCATATGCTAGCCATGAACAAATCAATCAGCTAGCCTTGATATAGTCATATACAGATGTTTCCAGCAGAATTGTTGACTTTTTGAATTAGAACAGCATATTCACAATCTGTTTTTACAAACATGCTGTGTTTCCAAGGTAGATAGCCATGTGGTGTTGTTTATGAAAAGTACAATCCCAAAGACTTATTTTTTAAAAAAGAGAGAATGTTTAAATTAGCAAAAAAAGAAAAAAGAAAAGAAAAAGTGAAAGTATCCCTCTTAGGAAACAGTATATCCTACATGTTCATTGAACCATATTAGTGTGTTTCCTGGTTTAATATTAGATCCTGGAGGCAAAGTGTTTGTAATATCATTAGATCAGAGGACATAAACATTTCACAATAAAGCAAATATAGCTGATAGCCCACATAAGGCCTGACACACTGTGATCTTTTGAATCAACAGAATTTAAGGTTTAAAATTGCATTAGCATTGCCTGAGTCAGCATCATTAAAGATCATCCTAATGAGGATATTTACATTTATAAGCACAGGCGGGGGGGGGGGAGCAGAACTGCAGCATTTGTTATTCTGCTAATTCTGGACAATAAATCTTTCTCTTTTCTCTCTTGAGCGTATTGTAGCAGATCAAACGGAAAAAAAGATATTACTTGTTTCTTCTTCTGTGAAAAAATGAAAATAAAATTATCTTGAAGTCAGCTAATTAAGTTTTCATACTGTTGCACTGCCTAAGCTATATCTTGTATAAAATTTAGTGAATTTTTGGAATATAACTGTTCAATAAAGACGTGATTGCTTTTCTCCATGTGAGGCTCCCTAGCTTCTATAAGTTTTTGCAATAAGGTCTTCTTTTTATCTAGTGACAGAGACTTTTTGATATTTGCTTTCAAGTTGTCAAACTTTCTCCTAAATTTGGGCCCCTGCCAGCAGTCCTTTCCCCTACAGACAAAAACCTTAGTCATTGTTCATGGCAGCTGTACAAGCTACTGAGAAAGGAGCTTTTAGTGGAGGATACTGTCATGTTTGCTGTCTTCTTTTTAAATAATTTTGCATTGTTTTAAGACCTTTTTAACATGATACATGTAATTGAGTTTCAGTTCAATAATATACAGTAATACCTCAGATAACACTAAGACTTGGTTCCACAAGTCTTGGTGTTATCCGATTTTTAGTGTTATCCGATGCATGTTAAAATCCTATGGGATGTATTGGATAATGTTAAAGCTCCATAGAGATACATTGTAACTGCACAGACTTTAGTGGTTGTTATCCGGTACATCCCATAGGACCTTAACATTATTCGATCCAATTCTCCTCCCCAGATTACTTAAGGTTATACGATTTTAGCGTTATCCGAGGTAAACGTTATCCAAGGTATTACTGTAATCTCCCATTTTCCAGATTTTGCCCACCATTTCCTCTTAAATTTTGTTTACTCCAGAAACAGGAAGGCAAATAGAGTTGCTGTGCAATATTTTTGACTAATTCTGAGACAAGCCAATCACCAGGTAATGCAGTATGCTCTCAGCTATTAGTTGTCATTAACATATTTTAAAGGGGCTGTGGTGGCTCAGTGGTTAAGAAGTTCACATCGTTAGCTGGAAGGCTAGCAAGTCGGCAGTTCAAGACCAGGGTACTGCATGCTGGATTGAGCACCCATCTTTGTCCCAACTCTTGGGGATGTGAAAGTAGCCTCATTTGGGCATTCCCTGAATGGAGTTTCTTCTGGAAAAATCTTTTCATCCCAGAATAATTTCTGACATGAAATTATTATTAACATATTTTAAAACACTCCTATTTATAAATGTGGGATATTGTGTTTCTATATCCATGATTCAGGACACCAGGAAATGGCCTACTATTGGTGCATAAAATCATGCCCACATTACCAGTAGGAAAAAGGATGACAATTTTTACATATCAAAGGGCAGACTGAATCAAAAACACCAAGGGCAGCAGTCAAGATAGTCTACAGAACATTCTCTTGTGCTTACTACAACACACACACCTTGGATGATGATGATACTTGGTTCCACAAGTCTCGTTATCCGGTTTTGCATTGATCGCACAATGTTTTTTTAAAAAAACACCTGTTCCCTTTCCAAAAAGGAAATAGAAGAGTGAAGGGGGAGCGACCAGCCTGCCTCTTTGGAAAGGGCAGTGGGGATTCCTTGAGTAGAATCCCCACTGCCCTTTCCAAAGAGGCAGGCAGATAACAGTGTGGGATCATCTGATTGGGTTGGGGGTTGAACCAGGCGCGTTCCCGTTCAATCCCCCAACCCAAGCGCCGATCGCATGCTGTGATTGCAGCACCCGGGTAGGTCAGGAGCAGTGTGGATTGGGTTCTCCAACCTCCCCGTAGCCGGCAGGGGTGTTGGAGATCCTGAAATGAGTGAAAAAAACTTCTGTTCAAATTCCGACATTTTGGCTTACTACAGCGGGCAGGGAGGTCAGGGAACTTCAGAAACAGTGTGGATCAGGTCCCCTGACCTCCCCGGAGTTGGCAGGGGCAGTGGGGAGCCCAAAAGGGGAAAAAAACAGAAGTTTTTTCCACCCAATTTGGGATCTCCAACACCTCTGCTGGCTCCGGGATGGTAGGAGGACCTGATCCACATATGCAGGGTAGCTGGGGAAGCTGACGGGGACTCCCTGTCAGCTTCCCTAGCCACCCGCCCCTGCCTCCACCACTGCAGGGTGGCTAGAGGAGCCAATGGGGGAGCCCTCTATCACCTTTCCAGCCACCCTGTCCCTGCCTCAGCAGCTGCAGGGTGGCTGGGAAGCCAAACGGGGAACCCCCATTCAGCTTTCCAGCCACGCTGCTGCTACAAACGACTACGTTGGATAACGCTAACAGATCATTATCCGATGCAATATTTCTTTAGAAATTTTGCATCATTATCCGATTCTAGTGTTATCCAATGTAGTCGTTATCTGAGGTATTACTGTATTGGTTTGGACTATCCTGTTTTTCAAATTGTCTTGCAGAATTTTGATTTGCCCTTCTGCACAATAACACCACCACACTCTTGTGAAGTGACAATGTTACCAGCTAATCCAGCAGATGCCAATGACATTCACTAAACCAAATTCTACATGTGAAAGAGTTCCCAACCAACTGACCAAGGCACCAGGTGTGGGTAAGAAAGGGTTCAAATGGCAGCTTTTGATTCCCCACTCTACTGCATCCATCACTGTTGTTTTTTTTGTTGTTGTTCAGTCGCATAGTCGATTCCGACCCTTTGCGCCCCCATGGACCACTGTCCGCCAGGCACTTCTGTCCTCCACAATCTTCCTCAACTTGCTCAGCTCTGTGTCCATTGTGTCTACAATACCATCTAGCCATCTAATTTTGGCTGCCCTCTTTTTCTTTTGCCTCCACCTTTCCCAGCATCAAGGCTTTCTCAAGTGAATCATCTCTTCTCATTTGATGTCCAAAGTACTTTAGCTTCATCTTTACTATCTAAGGAGCAGTCAGGGTTGATTTCTTCTAAGATTGACCTATTTGTTCAGTCACTTCTTATGGAACAGCTTTGAATACAGAGGCTACAACTGCTTAGAATCAGTTCAAGCAATCATGCCATCAAATTCAACAAAAAAAGTATATACTGTTTGACTTAAGTGAAGTGGTTCCATCCCTGAATTTCCAAGGGTAGAACAAACTAAGATGTCTTAATCTGAAAATGGACTGTCCTATGGCATAGAGCTGAAGACTCCTTACCCCTGGAAGAACCAAGGAGTCTCTTCTCCAGTTAGTTACCCCACACTAAAGAGAAAAATACATTCCTCAGTCATTTGTTTTTATTTGTAGCATTTATACTAAACCATTGCTTACAATGAAAACATAGAAGTTAAATGCCTAAAATTAACTGCTCCTTGCAACAACAACAAAAGCCAAATGAAAGGGGAAATGTGCTGACAAATATACATATTCCATTAAGTAAAAAAGGAGGAACTAATTAAGCAGCCATTGTTCAAAGAGCCAACTGACAGTTGGAGAACAAGTGTAACTCATTTGGAACCTTGATCATGTCAGAAGCATTATAGACAATGGTTAAGAAGCCAGATATTATTTTATTAACATAGAAGACATGACTAGCTGCAGCATGCAATTGTTATTTAGATGTTCTACAAGAAGGATTTAGCAGCCAAATGAATATACCAAAATGTTCATTATACTTTGTTTTGTCCCCCACCCCCACAGTATGATGCATAGTAAATGCTCAAGGAAAAAGAAAAGAAAACCAGAGTGAATAAAACAGGCTTGCATAATGTAATCAGGAATAAAATAAAAGGATAGATGATGCTCCATATGAAACAGGTAGAGCTAGATATGAGGAATGCAGAGATAGCAGAATGCAATTAAGTGAAGATAACAAAAGCTAATAAGAGAATGGAAATAAATTGCACAAGAGGTGCACATAATTAAAACTTTCTCCCCAAGTACCTAAGAAACTAGAGATTAGGGAGAGAAAGCTCATCCTTAGGGAAACTGTAGAAATAATACCCTGACTGTTGAGGCAGGAATGATAAAAATAAATGAACATATTTCTCCAGTATTCACACATGCAGTGGAGGAAGGGTAGAATGGCATGTGTGAGGAGGTGGACAAATGTACAAATGTAGGGAAGGTAGAAAATATTGACTTTCAGTCTTGAAGATTGTCCTGGGAACAATATAATGAAGAAGTTTTCCATTTGCCTTCTGTATAACAGTGGGATCCATGTACCACTGATCCAATTCTGCAAGTCACTTTCTGGTTCTGAGCCCTTTTGGCACACAAAATCCTCATCAGCCCCAGGACAATACTGATTAAGCTGATGCCATCCATCAAGGTGAATTCAAGTAGGATTTAATTCACTTGAATACAATTGCCTTTCTCTGTGGACATCACCACCCAAGACCCTTAGTTGTCAGGGTTGTCAGGTTAGTTAACCACAGCCTGATGATCAGCATTGAGTCACTGGCAGTATGGTCTATGGAGTACACAGAAAAAGCCTACTCAAAGATTGTGGTACAGTTCCTGTATTTTTGAACCATAATTAGGCATACCCTGGTAACGCCAACCTTGTGTTGCCAGCTAATCTTTTTCACACTAGGTCAGGCAAGAGAAACTGCAGAATGAACTCACCAAAAGGTGGCCTCATTTTGGCAGTTTCATATCTGGCCTAGACATGAAACACGAAGAAATTTGCTCTACCCTATTACCATGGTAGAATAATCTGTCCAGAATCCAAAGAGTTAAGAACAGGAAGACTATCACCATGTTGGTAGCCAATAATCAGAATGGATACAGCACTTGAAAAAGAAATATTGAGTATATGACATCAGACGTTGTTAAGTGTAGTAAACTACCTGAAAATTCATAATGCTTAAGAATATAACAAGGCTTGACATCCAACAGTTTATTCAATCAGATGCTTATAATAACATGAAATAGCCCTGGAAATCAACTCTCCAGTTTTTTCATAAATCAAGTGTGTCAGTATAGCTATTATTTAAAGTTTGATTACCTAATAAACCCATCAAATATTTACAAGAATGTCAAAGCAGCAAAATAAATTAAGAGTTATTTCTTTAATTAAAAATACTGCCCCTCCCAGATTGCTTTATCACAAAGCAAAGGTATGTGATAGCCAATCAATCTATTCAGTGCATCCCTTGATAGAAACTTTCAATGCATCCTTTGACATGAACTTCAATTGTTTAGAATACCTTCATTTATTAGTTCATGGTTCAGCACCCCTACTACTGCCATAGAGGGAGAAATAAATGTTCAACTGAGCTAGAAATTCTTCCCCTTCTGCTCAAAGTAGAGAAATATTTTCTTTTATCTGAGGCATGGCTTCACTAGGTATGGAAAAATGAATGAACAAATGACATTCTCAGTGGGTTTTTTTTTTCTTTTCAGTTTTCACCATACTGAGATTTTTTTAAAAAAAGACTTCTCCTTGCACCATTGATATATCTTCATTTCTGCCATAAAAAGAGCCCCAGGTTTGTTTTCTCCATATATGTAAATGACTTTGGCACAAGAAATTGCCAAGTTCTCTGCAATTCAATGTCCTTTTAGGAGAACACTGTTCAGGATACATAACATATTTTCACAGAAATAATCATGTGCATTTTGGTGTTTGATGTGGAAAACACCAAAGACCAAAAAACATCCAGTTTGGCTTCCAGTTTGCCTCTGGGTGCAATTCAAGGTGCTGGTTATTACCTTTAAAGCCCTACATGGTAGTGGACCAGGATACTTAAGAGACCGCATCATCTCAAGGACATCTGTCCATCCCACCAGAGCGGACCGAAAAGGCTCTCTGGTTGTGCCATCGGCCAGAGAGGCGCACCTCTCTGGCACTAAAAGGAGGGCCTTCTCTGTGTCTGCTCCAGCCCTATGGAAGCTTCTCCCAATAGAACTACACCTGCAAACGGAGCTGCTGTCCTTCAGGAAAGGATTGAAAACCTGGCTGGCAGGTCAGGTCTGGGGAATGGATGGATCAATTTCCCCAGCTGCCTGGATGGTTTGACACCCAGTACCTCCTAGCTACAATGCCTAGTTTTTAATGCTAAGTTTTTAAGCTTCTTTTAAAACTTTTAATTTTTGAACTGGTTTTAAATTGTTGTCAATATGCTGTTGTGTTGGGAATCACCCTGGGTCTCTTCGGGGAGGAGGGCGATAAACAAATTTAAATAAATAAATAAATCCAAGAAATCATGTTATTTCAAAAATAAAATCTTGCACAGAGAAGTTTTATTGAGAAGAGAAAGGGAGGATAAGGTTGTTTGTTTGTTTTTGTTTCTCACAGAGTGGCAAGCTATTCATATCCTTCGTTTTCACCATGGATATTCATGGATTTATTTTAGTTCTGTTCCCTACTGGACTAGGGAACTTCAGCATATAATATGCAGCATCCTCAATTTCATGGAGAAAAATAATGGCAGTGGTTCCAGTAACCTATGGGCAGTGCTAGGTTTTTTGAGGGCTTCAGCACAACACCACTAACATCATCTTCCCTCCAGTGAGCAAATTACTGCTAACTATCATGCTTCCATTTTACAATACTTCTACAACCTATTATGTATCTCAAAGCTGAAAGGTAAGGCAGAGTTAATGATTTTGCCTTTTATGTGACCAACCAATGGTCCCTCTGTTCTGCAGGCTTCCTTGACAGAGAATGTCATCTTCCACTGGAAAATATTTAATCTTTTGGCTGTCACTAAAAGGAATGTAGCAGTATTTTGCACCTTATTTCTGGGGAAGCTTCTGGGGAAGCTTAAAAAACCTTTCCAGTATGGATAAAAGTATTTATTGTCAGATGAATTCATTTCTATGTAAGCTTCACCCGATCATCAGTGGTAGACAGGAAGTTGGAGATTGGTCATATTCTTTTTATTTAAAAAAAAACTGGGAAACTCGTCATGCTATAGTAAAAATTGTATTGGGTATTGGAAATTCTTATTTTTAATTATGGATCTGCATAAGAACAGTCAGGCCTTTGACTTTCAGCTTGTTCTGAGTAAGCTGTCTCTACTTTCCATGCCAGTAGCAAGCTGATAAGAAAACAGGGAAGTGCTATGAAGCCGGATGATTGTAAAATCAAGATGTATTGTAAAAAAATTATTGTCTGAGAAAAATCCTCTCACACGTCGCTCTATTTTTCTATGTCTCTGAGGAGAGGCCTCCCTGCTCCTATCTATTATAAATAGACTGTTCAAGTTAAAACATCATGATTGGAAGGATAGGGCAAAAATAAGTCAAAACAATGTGTGGCAACCATGAAGAAGAGGAATCAAGTGTCCATACCAATGCCTTTGCCAACATAAATATTTTTGGGAGTGGAAGCTTACATAGCATTATGCAGGTCCACCTTTGGTAAATTGCCATCCATGGAAAAGGTTAATTTAAAAAATCTAGCCCACACCATTAAAATACCTGTGTGAGCTGCCTTTATGCTTCACAATTGTCCAACAGAAGCTCACTTTTAAGGGCTCCCTTGATATTTTACGACTTCCTGCTAGTCCAACTCAATGGGAGTTGTGGCAGAGGACAAAGGCAAAAAATAATTAAAAATGGGCACTGTTTCTGAGCAGGCTGTATCTGGAATGATTAATTTCATGAGAATGTGGCTCTGTTTTCATATGATTTCTAAAGCAACACATTGAGGAACAGACTATATTGACTTGGTTCCACAAGTTTTGGTGTTATCCGATTTTCAATTATCCTCCCCAGATTACTTAACGTTATGCGATTTTAGCGCTATCCGAGGTAAACTTTATCCAAGGTATTACTGTACAGTAATACCCCGAACAACGTTATGACATGGTTCCACAAGTCATGACGTTGTTCGGTTTTTCGCGTTGTTCGATACGTTAATCAAACAATGATAAAAAAACCTGAGAAGAGGCGCTCGCACACACGTGAAAAGGCGCACCAGCGGGAGCCTCTTCTACCAAACGGGTATAGCGTCAAGGCAGGGGGGAATTTGGAACAGCCTTGCCTCGCCCAGGCGCTGTGCCATGGGACTTGGGGTGCCCAAACTCCCATTGCAAGGCACCTTTCGGCATTTCTGTTTTCCCCCCTCCCCTGGGGGAGGGGAGAATTTGGAAAACCCTCGCCTCGCCCAGGCGCGCAAAACGGGGATCCCACGTTAAGGTAAGGGATCAAAGTGGGGGGTGGCACTCCTGCTTTGATACCTTGCCTTGACACGCGCGATGCCCATTTAGGCGCTTTGGGAGACTTTTTGCTGCCCTGCGGTGGGGGGCGGAGTTCGAAATCCCCCATGTCGGCATCTCCCACGGGCGCGGGTGCGCCTGTCAGATGGGGGCTGCAGAGGCTATGGGGAAGAGCTCCATAGCCTCTGCAGCCCCCGTCTCACACGCCCCCACACCCTCGGGAGATGCCGACACAGGGGCTTTTTAAAAAGTTGACCCATGTTTAGGGCATCGCGCGCGTCAAGGCAAGGTATCAAAGTGGGGGTGCCACCCCCCACTTTGATCCCTTACCTTAATGTGGGATCCCCGTTTCGCGCGCCTAAACATGGGTCGGCTTTTTAAAAAGCCCCCATGTCAGCTTCTCGTATGGGCGTGTGCACGTGTGAGACGGGGGCTGCAGAGGCTACGAAGCTCTTCCCCGTAGCCTCTGCAGCCCCCATCTGACAGGCGCACCCGCGCCCGTGGGAGATGCTAACACAGGGGCTTTTTAAAAAGCCGACCCATGTTTAGGGCATCGCGCGCATCAAGGCAAGGTATCAAAGCGGGGGTGCCACCCCCCACTTTGATCCCTTACCTTATCATGGGATCCCCGTTTCGCGCGCCTAAACATGGGTCGGCTTTTTAAAAAGCCCCCATGTCGGCTTCTCGCACGGGCACGGGCACGTGTGAGACTGGGGCTGCAGAGGCTATGAAGCTCTTCCCCGTAGCCTCTGCAGCCCCCATCTGACAGGCACGCCCGCGCCCGTGGGAGATGCTGACACAGGGGCTTTTTAAAAAGCCGACCCATGTTTAGGGCATCGCGCGCATCAAGGCAAGGTATCAAAGCGGGGGTGCCACCCCCCACTTTGATCCCTTACCTTATCATGGGATCCCCGTTTCGCGCGCCTAAACATGGGTCGGCTTTTTAAAAAGCCCCCATGTTGGCTTCTCGCACGGGCGTGTGCACGTGTGAGACGGGGGCTGCAGAGGCTACGAAGCTCTTCCCCGTAGCCTCTGCAGCCCCCATCTGACAGGCGTGCCCGTGCCCGTGGGAGATTTATTTATTTATTCACGTTTGCTATCCTGACCCAATCGGGTAAACCCGACTCTGGGCGGCTTACAGCATAGCTAAAAACACAGACCAAATCCAGTAAAAATAATAATGTTTAAAATCTTAGGAATTCATAAGAAAGAATTCATAAGAAAAGATTAAAACAGCGTAACGGATAAAACCTGGGGCAGGGGGGGTGGCTGTCCCTCAAATCAACCAGCCTGTATGGGATCCCGTGTTGCCAACACGGGGGCTTTTTAAAAAGCCGACCCATGTTTAGGCGAGCGAAACGGGGATCCCACGATCCGCGTTGCTATAGCGTGCCCGGGAAAGAGGCGGCTTGGTCAAAATCCTCACCCCCACGCATCTAAAGAAGACAATAGTAGTTAACTATTATGGTATGAAACACAATACAATGATATGAAGGCTTGTGGGAAGAGCCATATAAGCAGAGCTTATTCCTAGGCTTTATCTTCATAAATATGTATTGATCCTTTGAAAGACAACTATTATTTCTGACAAAGCAAGTAAGTTTAGAACAGTTAGTCCTCAGGATTTAAAACTGAATGAAAATGTTTAAAATGCTTGTTTGGACAAAAAAAGCATGTAGAAATATATATTTATTTCTGCATCCTGGTGGAGGTTAAAAATGTGAAATTGAGATGGAATAGATTAATAAAGGATAACAATAACAAAATATAGCATGTTTCGTAAATAGATCCATCTTCCCTTCAGCAACAATTTTCATATGAATCTGGTGGGATACTTGAGAAACATGGAGTGTCTTATCATAATGCTCTGTGCTATGTCAGAGTTTGCTCCTAACAAAGTAATAATCCAAAAACATAAGCAATCTCAAAACCAGAATGTAACATTTTATTCCTTATAAACAAAACTATTAATGTTGATTAACAAGCCCTCAGTAGATCCACTTTATTCTCTCTTTCTCTGTCTATCTTATCCTGTTATCTCCTTGAGTGGTTCAAAATGACTGGAGTTTAACTGTGGATCAAACACTTAAAGTAATACTTTCAAGTATCAGGCATAAGCTATTTTTATTAATATTACCGAGACAATTTCTTACTTTGCTGCTTAAAAAGTTATTTCTTCTACTTTCTTTCATTTTTAAAAAAAACCAGGGACCAGAGGTTATAAAGAAAGTTGCATGAATTATTTGAAGATAATTACATGCAAGGTTGTCCTTGAGAACAATCAAGTGTTTGTGAACTCTTGATTAGTATAGTCCATAAAAGATTGTCTAGAAACATCATTGTGTAGGTATTTGGTGACATGTAATTTACCATGGTGTTAATTGTCTTTGACAACTTCACATTAGAAACAAAACTGTGCATGCTAAAGACTCCAGCATTGGAAACAACAAGCTTCAGATAAGCCTATGAGTATGGGAGGGTGGGGGAGAAAAAAACAACTCTTGCATATACAGTACAGTATGTGCATATATGTTTATATGAATGTACATATCTGGGTATTATTCTGTTTTTCTTCTTTGGTGGAAAACCAAAGCACTATACAAAGAAATGAAAACTAACAATTTAAAGGAAAACAATTAAAAGTTAAAAATAAATGAATTTTCACAAATATTAATTTTAAAATATACATTTTTAATAGATCTCCCATCTTACTTTTCAGCTGGCTCTTCAAGAAGCCTCTCAAAAGAGATACATTTTAAGTTGGTGGCAGGAAGAAAGGATGCAAGGGACTAACCACTCCCCCCAGGAAGAAATTTACATAATCTTGGAGCACCTAATTAAAAGGCCTCTTTCTGGTTCTCAACACAGGTTCTTGTGGAAGTGGTGGGAGCAAGAGATAGGAGAGAGCCGCCTGTGCCTTGGTCTTGCCTCCACCTTGCTTCCTGTGAGAGCATGCCTGGAGGGGAAAGATTGAGAGAGAGAGTGAATTTGACCGAGCTTGGCTCTCTCCAGTAATGCAGCAGCAGCTGGGAGAAGGCTATTTGGAAGATAACCTGCCCACTTTTATTTATTTATTTATTTATTTATTTATTTATTTTACTCCACTTTTACCCATTCCATCTGGGAATTCTTCCCCACTCTAGGTGACTAATAAGCAACACTGTTCCTGATGTCCTTGATGTATGGGAGACAATTATGGCAACTCTACCAAGAGAAGGTACTCCCTTGACATTCTTAACACATGACAGCATTCTTACAAGGAGATGCAATCTTTGAGATAGGCTGGACATAGGGTGTCATGATATTAAAGTGCTCATGACTATCACTTTGAATAAGAAACAATTTAACAACCAATGAAGCTGTTGTAATGTGGGTTCACACAATCATGGTAACCAGTTTAGGCGAGGAGTCTGACTACAACATTTTGCAATAGTTTCTGGGCTGCCTTCAGAGGCAGATCCACATACAATGTATTGCAGTAATCCATGAAATAGGATGATCAAAGAATAAAAAGACCTCATTTCTAGTGATCTGTGAAAGAAAGAATTAGGAATTTATATATCCCCACCCCCTTGAAGCCTAGGACAGAGTATCTAATCTCAATATTTTTGAAGCAACTCACCCACAACATTCTTCATGATCATGATCTTTCGGTTGTGCTTATTGTTTTATCAAACCTTATGACTAGTTTTAGGACATCTTTGGCTTGAACAAAAGGAATCCAGTTCAGTCTAGAGACCAACCTGAATGGTAGCTTGCTTGTTCCATGGACAATGCATGAATCATTGATCGGGTTCAGTCTCAATACACACCTGTGTTTTCCCCACCTGTCTGTCTTTCTGCACATAAAGAAAATGAGCAGGTTTAAATTCTTTATCTTCTTTCACACATAGTTAAATAGCTCAAGTATTATAGGATTACAAATGTCGAAAAGTATGTCATTTTTCAGTAGGGTTTGTAAAATAAAGCGTAGAGCAATAAAGATGAGAATGACAAGGACAATCTCTCCCCTCTGTGTTTTTTTTTATCACATTAGGGATCATTGACTCTGTCAGATTCAATTTTTTCTTTCTTTTTTTTTAAAAAAACCAATGAATTATTTCCATTCTGTTTATAGGTGAGCACATAAATTTCTGAAACTATGCACAAACAAGCAAGCAAACCAAATAAAATCCTTTTCAGTTTCCACAGGCCATATTCAACAAGTGCATCTACTCTCATTAGGGAAAGAAACATGTTGTAAAATAAATAAATTTCATGTCAGAAATAACTCTGTGTTGAAAGGATTTTTGCTGGAGAAACTTCACTCAGGGGATGACCAAATGAAGCTCCTTTCATGTCCCCAAGATCCATCATGCAGCACTCAGGTAGCAAACCCTGACCTTCCAGTCTTCAAGCTCAGCATCTTAACCATTAAGCCACCACAGTTCTGCTATGTTCTATTTATTTGAGTTGGCAAGCCTAATCCAGCACTACAAAAATAGCTGAATGCACAAACATTTCAAAGATAAATTTAAAAAAGCCATGTTTTCTAACATCCAAGAGCAGATGGACAAGACTTGTATTTGTTCAATTTTCCAAACTCAAGTTTTTAAAAAATCTGAAATCTTCTCACCATGCCTGTTAATAAATTCATGAATGTTGTCAAATCCTTACCAATAATAATAATAATAATAATAATAATAATAATAATAATAATAATAATAATAATAATAATAATAATAATAATAATAATAATAATAATCCTTAACATTGTTTATCCCATCAAAAATTGATTAATGTCAGTCAAAGTACTGAGCCAACCATAATGGACACTGATTTACATAAGAATTTTATCAATCATTATCTATATTTCCTACACATTCATCAACAGTTCTTCATTTTAAAACAATATATCATCTTAAGGTATACATTAAAAAGATGGTTATGCAATGCTTTTGCACCTACCGTATACGTCAATGTACTGCAGGAGGCAATAAATATATAAAGATAAGCTTTGTTTGAAATTAACAACAATGTCTACTGTCTAAAGCGTATGATATGGTTCATATGCTACAAGATTAGGGCTCCATCTGTCAGGATCTGAGACCGCTCCAGTATTTGCAAGATGAGATCCTCAGCAGTAGTCTGATGGTTGCAGAATTGGACCCCCAACCTGGAGATCAGCTCTAGTGTTTTCAGGGTTGGACCCTCACCCTGGGACAGCTGGCGTAGCATGGGTTTCAGCCACACAGGGCATAGGCCAAATTCTCTGCCCCCTTATTTAGGTATTTAAATCCAAAAGGCTCCAAAAGGGACTTACTTGCACTGTATCCTAATTTGCAGGTGTTATTAGACAATATTGAACTCTATTCATGTGAAATAATTAATTCTCGCTGAATATTCATCGTGAACAATCTGAGCACAAAATAAAACCCGGGTAATTACTGCAAGGCAACTGGTTAGTACCGACGGTGTTGCCAGTCACAAGAGTGAGTGAGATGACTACACTCATTTAAAGAAAGGGAATTCCCCGGTTCCATCTTAGATTAAAAAATAAAAAGTTCTGTGATCATTTTAATTGGTCCAAATTGTAGGTACAACAAAAAGATGGAATGAAATGGTTCAAATTTTTAGTTAAGATTACAAGATATTATTATTATCTATTGTGAAATTTTGCTACCCCAAAAAAGTGCCAACTGGGTTGGGCCTCCCCCACCACCTCCACTATGCTACGCCTCTGGCTATACCACACCTAAGAACCCTGGGGAAGGTTCTGGACCATGATGGGCTCCACTGGAGGCCCTGGGAGGCTGGGATATATAAGAACTGGCTCTTGCTCTTGGAAGCTCTTGCTTTCAAAGATCTCTTGCCAAGTTCCTGATGCCTGCCTTTGATGATCCTTTGCCTTGTTCTTCGTTACTGCCTTTGAAGATCTCCTGTCTTATTCCTGATTCCTGCTTTGGAAGACTTTCTGCTCTGTTCCTGTGGACTGTTTTCTGCTTTGCTTGGATCCTTGCTTCTTGAACTCTGTCCTTGCCCTCCTCCAGCATCTGAAGTCAACCTGCCTCATATATTTTCTCAGTAATCCCCATGCAAGAATAACATAAGCAAAAAATTATGTTCTTACCTGGAAGCACCAATAAAGACAACCAAATGTCTGCATTCTGATGGAAGCAGGAAACCTTTCAACCTTTGGCTGGAAGCTTCAGAATTGGATTGGACAGCAGCTAGACTGGTTTATCTGAGATGAGTCCCAACTCAGTAAAGTGATGCTGTGGGGTGGGGGTGGGGTGGGGAAATAAGCAGGTGAAAGTAGACACTGCAGCGGCTCAGTGGTTAAGAAGCTCACGTTAGCTGGAAGGCTGGAAAGTCTGCAGTTGAAAATCTGGGTACTGCATGATGGATTAAGTGCCTGTCTCTGTCCCAGCTCTTAGGGACATGAAAGGGACCTCATTTGGGTGTTCCCTGAATGGAGTTTCTCCCACTAAAATCCTTTCAACACCTTGACAAGTACCTATCATTAAACCTGGAGTATCTCAATTTAACTGCTCTGTGCTGCCCTTGTCTTCCCCATTTTGCAATTTAAGTGATCACCAAATCCTAATGTGCTGTTAATGTCAGGATGTAGTTTGTCATCTTGGGCATATTCTCACAGAGATACCCTCTTCTTAGAACTATTATACAGAGCCTTCCAAGCAAACACAATTCCCAGATGCCGTTGGCAATTTTGAACTTTGTGAGCCAGAGATTATGAGGCCAAATTCAGCTGGACCCTAAAATAATATGAGCTGCTTCCCAGCTTTGAGAGGACTAGTTCCTCTTATTTTCAACCCAATCTTACTTGAGCCATGATAAAGCCCACACATCTTTATTTGATATGTTGTACAGTATGTACTCACTTGAAAAAAAATGAGGTGGGTTGTTTAAATACTGTAATAGCTTTCTATTAGAAACTGAAGGTGACACACACATATTCAGAGAGAAAAGCTGTCAGTTCCTGTAATGACTTTTCTTATCTGAAATTGTACAGCAAACCGACACTGCAGTGGAGAATGAGTAACATGCTGAATTAGAATAGCAAATATAAATACCTCATTAATGCTAATAATTAATGATTAACATGAATGGATTTTTACAGTGAATACTTGTAAAATATATTGTGACGGTTGAAGAGAGACAAAAGCATAAACAAATAATCCTGTATTTAAATGGCTTCATGGCAGTGATGTAAGAACAGATTAAAGAGTCATTTGAAATCTCTTCCTAAAATTCACAAGTAACTTCATTTTAAATAACACTGACAGATAGGGATGTAGTAACTTAAGATTTACCTCTTTTTTTGGTTGATTTTTGTTGTTTTGCTACAAAATTGTTTGTCTAAATCAGTGTTTCCCCACCTTTAGTTTCTGGACATCAACTCCCAAAAGCCTAAGCCAATTTCCCCATAGCACTGATCAGGCAATGGACTGACTAAGGTTTCTGAGAATTCAAGTCCCTCTGTGGGGCCTGGGCCCCACTCTGGGAACCACTGGTCTAAAGTATGAAATCTTGTTACATCAATAGATATTACAGGAAAGACTTTGTTGTTTCTTAAACTATTGAATTGGTCTTTTAAAAAACAGGGTTTTTTTCTGGAAAATATCCTTGGATATCTTCTTTATTTCTTCTGTTCCCATTTTACTCCAGTGCTTGTATTTCACCTGATTTCATCAATATTACAGCACCAGAGGTCTGGTCCTAACATTTAGCAGTTCCCATGTGGATGTTGGAAGGAGTGCATGATTTCTAAGGCTGGCACTGAGTTTGTGAGCTGGTGGAGTTTGATCAGAGGGACTGAATACAGCGCAGGATATGCATTGTGGACGCATGCATCCATCTGTCTGATGGAGTGATAGAATCAGCTGTGAAAAGGGCACTTTTGGTTGCACAAACATGACAGACATGTGGATCTTCTTCTTATGAAATAACTAATTCCCAGAACCAAATTTCTGCTTATTCACATCTCTGCAAACTCTCATGGGGCACTAGACGAGGGTTGCTATCTTAACTAAGTATTGTATATAATTTATGACATGTCATTCACTATTCAAGTATTATAGTGTGGATAGGTGCTGTCAGAAAATAATGGTTGATATACTTTGAAAGGCTTCATGTCAAGGTTGCATGAGTGAAATTGTATTTATGTCCTTGTGCTCCTCCTCCTCCTCAGGTCAGCCCCAACATTTCCCAGAACCTCTTCCTGAATGTCACTGGGCTCATGAGAAAAGGGTAGGTTATGCTGGGGAAGCAAGCAAATGCTCCCTAACAAAAACATCCACAGAC
Organism: Furcifer pardalis; assembly: GCA_030440675.1. Lineage (NCBI taxonomy): Eukaryota > Metazoa > Chordata > Lepidosauria > Squamata > Chamaeleonidae > Furcifer > Furcifer pardalis. The sequence continues at coordinate 68,937,246 of CP126892.1, forward strand.
ACCTGTTATGTGTAGAATCCTTTGTTTTTCAAGTTTTGTAAAGAATTTCTGAGAGCAGCTTTCTCAAGCTTTGGCATGCAGTAGCTAGATATTGAAGATTCTAGGCTATTGCTATTTTTAAGCAAAACCATGGAGTTGATGAACAGCACATAAAGTATGGAGAAATTAAATGGGAAAATACCATGTGTTCTCCTAAGTTGAGCATTCCAGTGTGTCAAGTGTAAACAACAAATGTGCTAATTTTGCTTTACACAGATTATTAAGGTCAGATACAACTCAAGGTATATTCTCAGCTGTACACCCTACCTTTTCTATTATAGAGAAGAGGGCATTCAGGGTGCAGAAAGCCTTCCTAAAGTCAGCAGTGCCAAATATTGCTAAGGCAAGCATTCTACAAATATAAGCTATGCTTGCAACCATGTATTCAGCAGTAAAAATGTTGTGAATAGGGAGGGTGGCTGTAATCATTGTCATTGCCGATTGCTACTCATATCCCAACATACATCTTTCCCGAGAGTCATTTTCTCAGTTGATGAATGTGTCTCTGATGACTCTATAAACTGATCCTGGCATGAAAGATGTGACACACTGTGCACTGAATAGATGGCAGAGGGCATAGTTGGGTTTGATGAAGCTTTCGTGTCTGTCGCTTAGCTTTCTCATGTCTACAGCATTATCCTTTGAAGTGACCAGTAGCAGCAGAGAGGGTTTGGTGCCAATGTGAGTGATCTATGGCCAGTTCCTCTCAAGTTTGTGGGTTTATACCTGACACTTTCATGGTTTGTTTCTGCTGGTCCTTATAGGGATTCAAAGGAGCTCCATGAGGCTTGTACCAGAGGCCTTGTACCAGAGCTAAGTTCCCAATAAAGAATATGATGAGGGAGCCTGGAACTGTCCGTATGGAAGACATGCCCTATCCATCTAAGATGATGGCCTATGATGGAATCAGATGTTGATAAAAGTGCAAGTCAACTTTGCTAGGACTGATTTCCCTTATAGTGAATTCCTACAATCCTGCACAAAAAGTAATAGTGCTATTGCTGGACCAAAAATTTTCAGCTTGGGCATGGATCAAAGTTGGACTAGAGTGTTAGTCCCTGTACACCTTGTGATTACCAAGAGACTGCTTGCACTAGCCTAAGATCAGCAAACCTGGCTCTCCACATGTTCTTGGACTTCAAGCACTGATCAGCAAGTGTACTGACTTGGGTCTCTGGGAATTGAAGTCCAAGAACACCTGGAGAGCCATGTTTGCTGAGCTCTGCACTAGATCAAACACAAGCAATCCAAAATGTGAGCTATATGCCCATGTGAAAGAAAGAAAGACTAACTAGTCTTTCTTTATTTTACATGGGCATATAGCTCACATTTTGGATTGCTTGTGTTATGGTCTAGTGCAGAGCTCAGCAAACATGGCTCTCCAGTAAGCTAGCCAGCTCTGGTTGGTTCACACATGTAAGCAAAATACACAAACATTCAATAAAATGATAAAGACTAAACAAAATACTACCTCAAACACATGCAAACATTGCCTTTATTGTTGTTATATTTTAAGAGATCGTGTGTTGGTTACTTTAAAAAAAAAGACGTTTGGGGAGGCAAAAATATGAATATTTTTCTACCTTTCTCACTAGCAGTAGATCATTCAGTCTGATACATGTAGTTCCACAGTCTTAGAGAAGACTCTACAGCAGTGGTCCCCAACGTGGGGAACACACCCCACACAGAGATTTTAATTCCCAGAAATCTGCCAGTACATTGGCTGCTTCAGGGAATTGACTTAGGCTTCTGGGGATTAAAGTCCAGAAACCAAAGGTTAGGAAACACTATTCTACAGTCTTTTTCTCCACTCATCCCCACCTCAATTACTTTTAAACCCTGTGAATCTCTTGTAGTGAGTTTCTGTTTTTGTACTGAGCTGTTGATAATGGGCTTCTAAAATACAATATTCCTAGATTGGTTCAACTGATTAAAAGCACTTCTAGTAGAAAGGAATATTCTCTTTGGTTGGTAGGCTGCAAACTGTTATGCAAGTCTTTGATCTGCTTATCAAACAACATGTCATACTGTTTTCAACCAATTCTACATACTTAACAAAAAATCTGTCTCATTTATACTCTTAAAAATGAGCCCAAAGTGAATATTCTCCTGTGTACCCTTATTACTGATTATTATTATCACTCATATGAGTAAAATTGCTTTATCACAAAGACAGCAATTAATGTAAATTGAAAAAGCCCTTTACTTTTTTGCCTGATGACGAGAGAAATTCTGTGATAAAATAATTAATGGGAAATGCAGTGTCTGGTGCTCATTGTGAATATACATTTGCTGATGTCCTGTTAAAGGGACATTGAAGGTTTCAGAGAAGCCAGAACTTTTGTTCTTCTTCCATTAATTATTATCTTTACTATCATCATAATTTCCTTCTTTCATTAACACTGCTTTTACTGAATTGGGTAATACTTAGCAACTTGTAGAGGTTGGGCAGTACTCTGTTCAGTCTTCACTTACATTGAGCTCTAACTTCAGAAATGGCCAAGGTAATCTCAAAGGTGCTGGATTTGAGCCTGCTTGTTCCTGAGCAGCATGACATCAGATTGTTACTCCAGCTGCTGCAATTGGTGCTCTGCACACATGTAATACCCAGTTGGATACTGGCTACACTATTATGTCCAGACTCATATTTGTCTATCAATTGGCATCAATAGGTTCAATCCAATTCAAGTTTTTACCTTTAGCAGACCTACTTAAATAATTGGCATTTTTAAAATCACAAGTAGCTTTTCTGTTGGTCAGTCACATAGTTCAGTCTGACCATTTGTGACTCCATAGACCACTGCACGTCAGGCAAGTAGTTTACTTTATTCTTATTTCAGTGGCAATAATGTTATTGCAGTTAAGTGGTAGCATGAGGAAATAATCTTTGCAGTAAATCATCTCTTATTAGTGAGGGGTTGACTTCATTCCTGGATACATGCCTTAAAGGAGTGGTGATATAAGGAAAATTGTGATTATTTCCTCCAACAGCAATGTTGTGGTCTGAGGCAGCTCACTGAGTTGGATGAAGTGTATCCCTGGACATCAGACAGAAATGTTGAAATTTTGTCCATGGAGATTACTTCTGCCTTAGTTTTAGGGATCTTCCCACTTCTGCTTCTGTCCTCTGTTCTGCATCCATTCTGCACATCTTACTTCTGCATATCTTAAATTAGTGATGCTTCTTCCACTTACATATTAATTTGCATCTTTTTTTGTTCAGTTGCATAGTGGAGTCCAACCGTTAGCGACCCCATGGACCATTGCACACCAGGCGCCCCTATCCTCCACCATCTTCCTCAACCCACTCAGCTCTGTGCCCATTGCATCAACAATACCATCTAGCCATCTCATCCTCATTATTGATTAGAGTGGGATCATGTGGCTCCCCACATGTTATCAAGCTTCATCCCCTATCAGTTTTAGCCATCATCATTTATAATGAGAGATCCTGAAAAGAGGTTGCAGTTCAACAACATCTGAAGAGGCACCCACCTTCCATCCCAGTTCAACACAGGCTACATTTCAATATAGACCTTAGTGAATGTAAGACCACTGAATTCAGTTATGGCACTGAATTCTGTGTTGGATTATAACTACTGTAGCCAAAACTAGTCAGGAAAAATAAATGTTCAGTATAACTCTTTGAAAAATACTAGCTGCTTCTCATCTCTTAAATTCCTGCTCATGACATTTTATGACAGACCACAAGGTCTTTTCAAGATGCTAAAATTGATCTATTTTAAAGCATTTTTGTATTTTTTTAATCATTTCATGCTCCCATGTTTTGAACTGCAGCTTAAGTTTAGTTTTCATATATATTTTAAATATGTGTCCCTACAGTATTGTATGTACTGTAAAATATTTGTATGTCTTTGAAACACTGACACAATGTGTATAAAAAAAGCTGATAAAAGTGGAGAAACTGATGTTGCTGTAGTTATCACAACAATAAAAAGACTTATGTTTTGAAACCCAGATGAATGTTTGCATCATTAGGAATGACTGTTCAATTTCATTCTGAATTTAACTATTTATTAGGATAAATGCAACCTGCAACACAGGCTTCTGATCCCCACCCCCCACCCCAAGGCCCATAAAGATCTGCAGGACTCAGGGGAAATGATCAGGCATCAGACCCTCTGACTTGACAATGGAGATTGCTGGTGTAGGGATTAATCTCAGCACTTGTGTTTAAGCAGCTAAAACTCTACCCCCATGAATTACACAAAGATTAACTGTATGTTCTGATTTGCTGATATGATGATACGTAGAACATGTCATGTGAAAATCTGGACTAGATTCAGATAAAGAAGGAATAATTTAAAATATGTAGGTAAAATCATATTGTTTGCAAAAAAACAACAACCAAAAAATCCAACAACCCAGAAATGACTGCAAATGGCTACTGGTAAAGTTTAAATAGTGCACAAGCAGGATTACAGCTGAACATTGAAAGGGGAAGAATTAGGACTACAAAATTGCATAACTTCAGTGTCAACAAGGAAGAAATCCCAATTTTTAAAGATTCTCTATATGTTGGTTCAATCATCAGTCCTGATGACAGGACCTTCTGGAAGTAATTAAATAACTGAGCCACCATAAGTCAAAAACAACATAGCAACACATAACAACAAAGAACTCACTAAAGTTGCTGGTAATATGTCAAAATGGTTGTGTACTTTGGACTTAACAAAGCTTAAATTCTAGCCTGTCAATTTAAATGTGTTGTTACTCCACAGCATTTGTATTGTTTGCAAAATTGTACTGAAAAGGAAAGAGCATAATTATGTTATTCTTTACTATTTAATGAACATTCTTGAGATTAATTTGATTTAATTTTATTTTATTGGATATAAAAGAGAAATCATTTATTGGTTTGGGCTGTAGGCAAGTATCTATTTTATTATTATCATTTGCTAATGATACTCTCCATATGAATTAAAGAAAAGTTGTTTTATGGGGATCCACTTCTCTGGGTAAAACAAGTAATACAATTTCTAAAAATGTCAAGTAATGAATATTTACTACATCAGCTTAATAACTTTGAGTCAGTTCTCAGGGCTTTGATGAATTAGGTTTATGACTTCCAGGTTTATGTTCAAACATGTGGAAGCAGCAACTAATTGAGTTGAGTCAAGTTTTAATATGAGTTTTCATCACTTGGTTCTAAGCAGCATGCATAAACAAGAAAAAATGCAAATTTTTATGGAGAACATGAAATGTCTATGATAAGGGCTGAGAAATCTGTTGACAAGCTATTATAAACTGTCTAGATTCTTTGGCAAACATGTATTTTCCAAGGGCTTCATTCTAATTATTTTTAACCTCTCTATTCTTGATGTCATTGCACCTCGATGATAAATGCGCCTTTCAGTTCAATCACTGGTAAGTCTACTGATTGCATTGAATGGGCTTTGGATCAGTTCCCCAAAGGATGAATAATTTACACTGTGTTGCATTTTTCAAAAGAAACCGAAGAATTACTAACTTTTGGGGATTTCTGTATTTGTGTCCCTTGGCATCTCTGTTTTGTAGAATTGCAAAGCATGCCAGTAAAGCGCTTATAGTGAGTAGAGTATATATAAGAAGCCATGTGGCTTTTTTGACATGCTATCAAGTCACATTTGATATATACTGACCCTAATAGGGCTTCCAAGATATTGGGATATTTTACAAGTGGTTTTCTTCTTGCTACCACCACCCAGGGATTTTCTATGGGTAACTGGAGATTCTAACCAACGCCTCTTAATTCCTAATCTATCACTTTATCCACTATACCACACTGGATATCTACGGAAAATAGTACTCAGAATAGTCTGTTACATATTCTTCCTATGGCAGACATATATTATGAGTGTCTTTGACCCACTCTGATAGGTGGGTTACCCAGAAAGGACTCTAAGACCATAGAATCCATGGACTCCAAACACCCTGATGTGTTCCAACTCATTTTTATTGTGACAAGGAAGTTAAGTACAGTTTCAGATCACAAGCCTTGATCTTCTGCTCCCAATATTTCTTGCAAGGACTTAGTTCCTTACACTAACCCCCTGTGACAAGAAGTTCAGATCTGGAGCTGAATTGTGAGGTCTAGTTTTTGGCACTGGCACTAGCAATATGGCACCACTTTAATGAGACCTGGAAGTGGCAGGGTAGATTAGGGTCCTCACCCTAAGCTGCTTTCTCCCAGATTAGTTGTGTGTGAAGCTGATGTTATCTCCGGTGCCTCCAGCTTTGCTTCAAGGTTAGCCTGGGCCTTCTCAATCAAGGCTTGGGGAAATTAGTTGGCTGCCATCTCAAAGGTTCAGGAGAGCGGGAAATGGGTGTTCCCCTATTGTAGCCTCTCCTGGGAGCAAAAATGACTCATTCTCCTGTCAAGGCATCTTGAAGAAAGAGTGCTGGTTTCCCCCAAAGATAGGTTCTTCTCATGCCTCAGACCAGATTTCTGGCTCTGATTCCAATGATGTTAATGATCTCACCTCCTTCCTGCTTCCCTTTCCACTTTTATTCCAGGATCCTGCCACCCAGCCCCAACTGTGCCCTTGCCCTCCAGCTGTGGCTTTTGCTCATCCTAGCTCTCACCTCTGAAGTCTACCCTACTGTCCATATCCATGGGCTTCCTACTCTTAGAGTCTCCAATGGGCTCAAAGTCATCCCCCTTACCCCCTTATAATTCATAGAATCATAGAATGACTGGATTAGAAGGGGCCTATGAGTCCATAGAATACAACCCCCTGCTTCATTCAGGAATGCCTTTGTTACCTGTGTTTTTCAGATTTTGAATGGTGACTGTATTACTCTACTACTTAACATTATAGCTACGTTGCAAAGTTTGAAAGTAGCTAGTTACAAGTAATAGTGGCTGTCATATGATTGCTTTTTGTGGGAAAGGATGTAGGAAGATACATTTCAAAAAATAATGTAACTGTGTGAACTAAGTTTCTTTACTGGCCTGATGACTATGGTTTCTAAACTATTTTAAAATTATTTGTAAAGGGCATTTTAGAAGCATTTTCTGCCAGAGTGGGTGCAGGAAGACGTCAGTAACAAATCATTACCTAATAATGAAGCTCAGTAGGTGATTGTAGAGCAGCTGCTATCTTTTATTCTAACCTATATCAGAGAAATTCTGTGAAGAAACTGTTCAAGAAAAGCAAAAAATCCCTTGTGTGCTGACTTTAACTTTCCAAGGGAATATAAACATTATGATTTAGTAGAACAATATGTGAGGAAAAGAAAAATCCATACAAATCTTTTCATTAAAATTTTGAAATATATTAAATAGTTTCCTAAGGTTTTGAACAAATCATTATTTCCATGAATACAGCTTAATTATTTTGTTTTGTTCTGTTTTTTTTAAAAAAACCAAGCATTGAATTGTTTTCTTTCCTGGCTTTATCACATCCATTTACTGTCTCTTGCAATATTTTTTAAAATGTCCATTACAATAGAAAAAATGTATCCCCTTGCCCAAGTTCATTATTAAAAATATCTCTCTCTCTCTCTCTCTCTCTCTCTCTATCTATCTATCTATCTATCTATCTATCTATCTATCTATCTGTTCAGTGGAAACTTGGCCAAATATGGAAAAAGACATTCTTTCTTTCTTTCTTTCTTTCTTTCTTTCTTTCTTTCTTTCTTTCTTTCTTTCTTTCTTTCTTTCTTTCTTTCTTTCTTTCTTTCTTTCTTTCTGTGTGTTTGTTAATATGTTGTCTGTGTGGCAGCTCATTGATTCACTTCATGGTGAGGTAAGCATCAAAAGAAGGCAGGCCTGCTATTTTACATTGGCTGTTTCACATTTACAGACTATGCAGAAAAAGAAAAAGGAACACACTTTTAATATTGAAGAGTCAATCCTCTCTAATCCAAGTCATCATTCTTCTAGCTCCCAGGTGGCATCTGGAACAGCCAACAGTTTCTACCTATGCCTCACATCTGAGCCTGTGGATTAAGTTTAAGCTGCAGAAGCACAGGTAAGAATGTGCACCACCGCAACAAAAATGCAATCTTATGCTTGGAAGCAGATGTTATGAGTATTACACTCCTGCTGTCACAGAACACTTCCCAGCCCCTTTTGCCCTCTGTCAACTACTTTACTATGTAACTTTCACACCCTAAACAGCATATGCGAGATGAAAAGAACTTGCTTCCTGACCTAGTGTGGACTCTTATCGTGCCCTGAACTTGCTTCAGCTTCACAACTGCCAAAGACCAGTCCTGTCCCCACATGACCTTGTCACCAATCACCAGACATGTTATTTTATTTTATTATTGGTCTTCAATTCCTAGAATTCTCCAATGCGGGAGCTCAAACTGCCAGACACATATCCAGAGAAATATCCAAAATGGTGCACTATCCCTTCTATAAGTGCACCAGAGCTACAGTTAGCAGCAAATAGAAGGATATATTTTTATCAGTTCATGGAGTTGCCTTTGCTGATCCTTCTACTGAATGCTTGTAACATGGAGGAATTCAAAGAGTGAATGCAAGAGATATGAAACTTCTCGACCAACTTTTAAGATGTAGAAACAGAGAGGCAAATAATCAGAGCATTAGAGCAGGGCCTTTAGGAAGAAAGCCACAGTACTGTGGCATCTTTTTTTTAATATAAAGAAAGTATAAATTGGGTTGAGATTGAGGTCTATAAAACATTGCATGGCATGGGTTAAACAGAGTAAGATTTCATTTGTGCTCTCATAACTAGAACCTAGGACCATCCAATGAAGTTGATCATTGGGGGAGTTGGGAGAGAAAGGGAAAATATCCATGATCAGTTCACTCTTCTAAAATTTAGCTTATAGCTAATGTCATACTGTACAATTTGAAGGGAAAAAAAAGATTTAATATCCAATTCCTTAACTGAAAAAAAATGTGGTGCTAGGCATTGCATTGTGGAAAAATTAAATTAATTATCTGTTGTCACCAAATGTAGGTAATAGTTTAGACCTCTCATCTATATTTTCTTTTTCAAATATGAAAAGTTGGGTTCTTAGAATTCCTTGCCCCACAGTTTAATATCTCCCTCCATGAGTAGCCCTGTTGCAATTACTGGAAGAGGCTTATTGAACTGCCTCAGAAACAAAACAACAATGGATTTTCTGAGAATTTTTTTTTTACTGAATAACAAATAGCACCATTTCTGTATAGGAAATTGCTTCTGGGTCTTCATTACACCACGAGACATTACTAGACCTTCCTTATAGTGTGGCATTTGTTTGTCCAGGGAGAGAGGCACATAGGCTGAGCCAGACCGCTCACTGGGTAGGATGCTGAGAAAATCTTTCAGTAAATGGAGATTTGAAGTAAACAACCCATTTTTGTTCAGCAAGTAGATGGTAGTTTGAGGAGGCCTTCAGAGAATGAAAATGACTGCAAGATCAGTTCTTGGCAAGTGGTAAATAGAGCAGAAACTGTATTTCACAGTTGGTCTCTGTTAGACATGAGATCCCCCCCCCTTTTTAACTCCAAGTCCAAGAATTCTCCATTCTGGGAGTTCCTCCTCCCAAGCTCATGCATAAATTGCACTCACCTGAAGAAAAGCATAGCTGGAAGATTTCATAGCTGCAGTCTTAGTTGCCTGATAGAAGAAAAGGGTGCCTCAGTGCTTGCTGGGGGTGTGGAAAGAAGCAAAGTTCTTCCCAATTAAAACTACTAGAATATGGGGAGATCTCTTTTCAAGCCATTTGATGCCAAAAGAGGGATGGAGAGTCCCCCCCAAAATAGGGACAATCCACAGGAAGCATGTTTGCATAAGTAGGCTGCCTGGAATCATACCAAATAATGCAAAAAAGGAGGAGAAATCACTCAACCATTAAGGAGGGGAAAGCATATGAGAGAGAGAGAGAGAGAGAGAGAGAGGAAAGTATCCAAGATGTTGGAGAAACAGGTAAAGAACAATTGAAAATGGAGGTCACTAGGAGCTTAGCACATAATATGTCTTTCAGTAGAGACGAGACATTGCTCAAGTCCACCCTACTCAATCTTTCATGAATTGGAACAGATGCTTATTATGTCCTTTGCTTATCATGTTCTTCAAATGTCCTTTGAATTATGCAGCTATTGTTTTAAGAACTACTGTATTATTCTCATGAGTCTATGATATAGCCTGAAAAAGAAAGGAATTTTTTTTTTGCCCCAAACAGTCACAGATAGGACAGTGCAAAATAGGTGAAGGGGTTCTTGCATTAACTGCCAATCTATGTTAGAATTGAGTGGGTTTTATTCCTATCCATTACATAATCAACTACTCTTGCATTTTGATGTGAAGTTGATAGGAGATGTTGCTAGCTGGCACAGAAAGAGCAGAGTGCATTAATCAATTTATTTGTGTTTAATTTATATCCCACTCTCGCTTCAGTACTCTCAAAACAACACACATGCCTTTCACCTTCAGCAATGATGCTGTGAGGCAGACCAGTCTAAGACGAAGGCAGCAACAATCTCAAGGTTATCTGGTGGGCCACCAGCCACTCTATTACTAGGTTCACAGTGTACAGACATTCCTGTGCATATCTCCTCTTCAGCCAAGTTACACAAGGCTTCTATTCAGAAGTTATCAAAACACCACTCCTTAAAGCTAGAGCAGAGTGGAATGGAACAGGGAACATGTCTCATTTGAATCCACTTCTTTCCCTACATACTAATTAAAGAAAATGGGCATAGAGCCAAACACATGTCTCTTTAGGAAAAAAACAGAGAGAATGGAAAGCATCAGTTTGTCAGTTCTGTGTGTGTTTTTATAGCTCCATGCCAAGGTGTACATTGCAATGACCTTTGCACTACAGAGGGCACTTGACAAGTGTAAAGGTAAAGGTAAAGATCTCCTTTGCTCAAAAGCCAATTGTGTCCGACTCTAGGGGGCAGGGCTTATCTCCATTTAGAGCCAAACAGTTAGTGCTGTCTATATCTGTATGTTTCCATTATCATGTGGCAGGAATGACTAGACACTGGAGTGCACAGAATGCTGTTACATTTCCTGCCAAAGTGGTACCTATTTTCTACTTAAATTTTCTTCTTGTTGAACTGCTAGGTTGGCAGGAGGTGGATCAGACGATGGGAACTCACTCCATCAGATGATACCTGGGTCTTGAACATATGACCTTCCCACTTGAAGATTTTTGGAATAGTAGCCATGTTAGTCTGTGGTTCAGGAATATCAGAAAACAAAACAAAATACAGTAATACACTGGATAACGATTGGACTGGATAGCGCTAGAATCGGATAATGATGCAAGATTTTTGGAAAAATCTTGCATCAGATAATGATTATTTTAGCGTTATATGAGCCAATCGTGTGTGTGTGGGGTGTGTGTGTTGGATTGGGTAGAACATCTACCCAATCCACCCACCCACCCCAGCGATGGATCGCTGCTACTGAACTAGGGTCGGGCGAAAGGCAGGCAGGTGCCTGGCTCCCCCCCCCCGACCCTAGTTCAGTAGCAGCGCCACCCAACACCACACTGGCCCCTTACCACTTGCTAAGGGGCAAGTGCGGTGCAGGAAAAAGGCACCCGCTGGCGCGCAACAAAGCGCACAAGCGGGTGCCTTGTCTCGCCACCCGACACGAGCGCTAAGGTTCATGTCGGGTGGCAAGACAAGGCACCCGCTCGTATGCTTTGTTGTGCACCAGCGGGTGCCTGTTTCCCACACCGCATTGGTCCCTTACCGCTTGCTAAGGGGCAAGGGGTGCCTTGGCCGAAATCCTCTCCCCCTGTGCGGGGGAGGGAATTTCGGCCAAGCCACTTCTTCCCTGGCATGCTATCGCAACGAGGGTCGCGCGCCAAGGCAAGGGATCAAAGTGGGGTTTGGAACCCACCACTTTAATCCCTTGCCTTGGCGCATGACCCCCTCGCTAAGAGTCCGGTGGGTTCGGTAGAAGAGGCTCCCACTGATGCGCCTTTTCGTGTGTGTGCGAGCGCCTCTTCTCCAGGCTTTTTTTAAAGCGGTGTTTGATGCATGCATCAGACAACGCTAAAAATCGGATAATGTCATGACTTGTGGAACCAAGTCATAACGTTATCTGGTGTTCTACTGTAAATAAAATGAAATAAAAATAAAATAAAATAACTCTGTAGCACTTTAAAGACTAACTGCTATATTTTTATTGTTAGCTTTCATGGATCAAGTCCACTTCTTCAGACAAAGAGTGAAACTTACAGGCATGGTTTTTATACACCAAATTCAGGGGGTCAAAGGGAGAAGGGGTGTGGTCAAGTAAGATGACTGACAAGCAAGCACAACAATACAGTGGTGCTGTAGTTGTTGTGGACAAATCAAGCTACACACAGGATGCTGACAGACAAGCTTCACACAGCCATTAGCAACAATAGATTCTTCAAATTAGCTCAAAATTCTGGTCTCTGGTCAACCTTTGACCTGCATGTCAGAAAACAAACTAAAACACTGTATCTGGTTACTTTCTGTTTTGCTAAAGAGAATTGGCAGGAAGGTTGTAGTATATAAAATCATATAGCAATCTGTGTATTAAATCTGATAATGTCCCAGAAACCCTTCGCTAATATTTAATCCCCTGCGATGGGTGTCTAACAGATGGATGTATTTGATTTCTGCTGACTGTGTGGGCTTCATTTTTGTTTTGAATGATGTTCCTTATGGCTTGTAATCTATCTTTGTGTGGAATCTTGGTGTACAGAGCTTCCACATCCATTGTAGCTAAGATGGTGTTATCCGGGAGGTCATGTGTGTGTTGAAGTTTTCTTAGAAAATCTGTGGTATCTCTTACATAACTGGGTACATTGGTGGCATATGGTTTGAGAATGGAGTCCACATATCCAGATACTCCAATGGTGACAGTGTTGATGCTTGAAACAATTGGTCTCCAAGGGTTTCCAGGTTTGTGAATGTTAGGTAGTAGATAAAAGGTAGCTGGCTGAGGTTCTTGTGGTGTCTCAGTCAAGATTTGATCACATACATTTCCAGGAACAGTTTTTAGAAGGTTCTGTAATTCTTTTTGATATTTTGTGGTTGGGTCCATAGTTAGAGGCTGGTAAAATGTAGAATTGGAAAGTTGTCTGTCAGCTTCCTGTGTGTAGCTTGATTTGTCCATGACAACTTCAGCACCACTGTATTGTTGTGCTTTCTTGTCTGTCATTTTGCTTGACCACACCCTTCTCCCTTTGACCCCCTGAATTTGGTGTATAAAATCCATGCCTGTAAGTTTCACTCTTTGTCTGAAGAAGTGGCTTGATCCACGAAAGCTAACAATATAGCACTTAGTCTTTAAAGTGCAACAGTGTTTTTTAATTTATTTTTTATTTTATTTTGTTTATGTTATTTTGTTTTCTGATATATCTGACCTTCCCATAATCAAGCCCAGTGTTTTGACCACTAAGCCACTGCAGCTCCTTTTGACGAGCATAGCCAGGTGCAAAGACAAAACAAAGTACAACTGAGAAGGGATGCTTATTTGGCTTCCTGAAAGTAGTTACCTTAAATGTCAATTGTTTTTGGGTTTATTGTACCTTTTTTAAACAAAAAGACAAATGTCAGCAGTGACTATTGTATAATGTTCACCCTAATTGAGAGGACCTCTGTCTAGTTGTGAAGCAACATGGCTTGCTCCAATCAGGCCATTTGAATCCCCTAAATGGGGACATCTTCATTGTAAAACATTACTATTTGCATTCCTAAGATAGCTTAATAAGCATTTGGTATTTTGAAATGCATGGGTTGGTGGGTGAGCAGTGGCAGAAACACTCCTGGAGCAATCATAAATATTTAGATCACTGTGTTGATTTTAATCAGTTAAAAATGTAAATGATGTGGTTCTTTGTCATGTAGGAGAAGCGATACCAATGTCGCATCATACTTTTATTAAAATTTCATGCAAAAGGCTCCCCCTTCAGTGCTGTCAATCTGTTCATGCATTTTGTTTTTAATTATTAAAATTGAGTCTCATTAGCATAAGATGCGGCATTAATGGTATTTGTAACATAAGCTATTTTAATAAATTGGCTGAATAAGTTAGAAAAATTATGCTTAATATCTTCAGTTGGGGGGAAATAAATAAATCAGAACAAACCTCAAGCATTTAATTCCTCTGATGTTCTAATAAAGGCTTTTTTATTATTTTAATTGGAATGTTTTCAAAGTTTGTATGTTGCTGAATAGACACCTATACAATGATCTAGAGTTCTTTGAATGGTGTGGAAAATGAACCGAAGGATCTCAGGAAACGAGAATATTTCAAGGTATTTGAATAGTTCTGACTTGTCCACTTTTATAGATATGGGATAGGTCTGTCAGCTGAAAAAGAGGGAGGGCAACACTAATACGTAGTAGGCAGATGAACTTTGCATGCTTGAGAAAAGTAATCCTCATGTGTCTTATCTTTCACCATATATAATAATTTTGTGTCAAAAATTATTTTGGGTTGAAAGGATTTTTGTGGGAGAAACTTCGTTCAGGGAACACCTAAATAAGGCTCCTTTCATGTCCCCAAGAGCTGGTACAGAGACACGCACTCAATCTGTCATGCAGTACCCACGTTTTGAACTGCCGACTTCCCATCCTGACAGCTAACAAGGTGAGCTCCTTAACCACTGAGCCACCACAGGCCCTATCTTTCACCATGAAAATGAAATATGGCAGTGTACTCCAAATTGCCAATGAGGATGGCAAGACATTCTTAGCTGTCTCCATATTTTCCCACTGGCAAGAACAAAAGTTTTGTGCAGAATTGTCTATTTTTGTGGGGAGAAATACAATTTTTGTATCATGCAATTCTGTAGGATAATCCCCTGCTTTACTTAAGAATTTCCAGCATTGAATGGATAGTGTGTCTCTTAATAATCATTGACTTCTGTGCTTGCTTTCTGCTATTGCTTTGCCCAAGTGATGGAGAATTTTGGAAAATCACTGTGAACATGAGAAGAGAGAGCTGTTTTGACTCACTCTTGGCTGGAGGACCGAGATCTGGTAGAGCTTTAAACCTCTTTCAGTAGGTGTTTAGATAAATCAATGAGAAATAATTATGTGAGCTTTGTATTATGTGTGTTGAAGTTTTTCTTTCAGGAAGCTGTTTCTGGGTTACAGTCATTGGTTAAATTTTTCTCAGTTCGCATTTTAATGCAAACCTTTTAAAATCAGTACATTAATCATATTTCTTCAAAATTTTCAATCAGAGACTTTGGTTTCTCAAAAACTGCACAAAAGGTTTATAATTTTTTTAATGTAACATTGGAATGTGTGACATTAAGGACATTTTTGCAAATTATATGCAAGTGAAACGTCATATGAAAAGGCATGAACTGGGAAACAATGCACAGAAAAGCACATATAAACTTTTACGCACACATCAAATAATGCTGTCAAAGCTCAAGGTGCAATAATGTAAAATTAAAAACCTCTCAAAGTTTGGGACAAACCTAATAAAAAATGGAGAACCTGGGAAATTGAAACAGGTATGTTTATTACTTGAGGACTAGTTTTATGTTAAAACAGGTATTTGTGGAAGGAAATTTATTATTCTTTAAATGGCACATTGACACCTGTTCGTATTAACCCAGGATTAATAGTGTATATGCCCTGCCTAGACATTCTTGCTTCTTACAGGACCAGCAAATCTCTCTTCTTCTTGGATTTCCCCATGAATTCTAAATTGACATTTTTTAGGGAGCCCTGGGAAACTGTCTGGAAGAAGTTCTAGAGTCATGATGTCTTCCAGTAAGAGGAGGAGAAGGTGAAAGTCTCATGTCTCATTTTGGCTGGCATTAAGAAATATGCACAAATACCATTGTCTCTGGTGACTGCACAAAACAGGAGGTGAAATATTAGTACACTGGTAATGCCATCCTTTTCTGCCAGCTAATCTTTCTCACACTAGGGCAAGCGTAAGGAACTGTAGAATGAATACATCAAAAGGTGGCTTCATTTTGGCTGTTTCATGTCTGGCCTAGACACAGAAGAAGAAGTTTTAGTTATGATGCAGTGGAATGATTCTGGGCTTGAACAATCCAACCAGGTTGGTCATTAAGTGAACCACGAAGGGCCCAACAAAATATTGTGCTTGAGCTTTGTGTTTGGATCTCTGTGTAAAAAGAATAAGGATTGTGAAGTTTCAGCCCCGACATTTCTTTTCATTCAAAGGTTCTTTGCAATGCCCATGTGTCTTCCAAGTATGTTTGAGAAAGCTTCCTGTGAACAAAATTATCCTGCTACTTCTAATTATGGCAATAAAGTGAATTATGTCTTTGGCAGTATTTCTTATAGCTGCTTTTCTTCTCCTTTTAATTAATGTTTGTTTTTTATCCCTGCCTACATAACTGCTTGTAGTTTCTGTATAACATAATGCTGATTATCTGGAACAAATGCCCTTATAATAGAAAGTGATGAGGAACAAGGGGATTCCCAGATGTGTCTTTTGTTTTTTGCAGAGTAGCCCTGCCTTTATAAGACAAAACATTTGGAGTTTTATTTTTAAGGCCTCTATTTAGCTTTATTGAGTAAAACTGCAAGGAATATAGTAGCTGACTGAGCTACCCAGTGATGGGATGACAAATTTGTTACCACCACTCCATGACGTCACGACGTCATGGGCGTGGCCAATCTCATGACGTCACGACGTCATGGGCGGAGCTGACGTCATGACGTCATGACGTTGTGGGTGGGGCCTTAAAATAAAAATAAAATAAAATAAAATAAAATAAATACACACACACACACACACACACCCTCAACCCAACCCACCCACCCACCACACAAACCCGTAAGTAAATTAAATAAATAAATAAAATTAAAATTAAATAAAAATACAACCCCAAACACAAACCCCTCACTTACCCCTGGGAGGGCTCGGCAGGGGCGGACGGCCACCATTATCGCCATCGCTGCTCTCACCGTTGTTGCCATCACCGCCGTTGCTGCCGCCGTCATCGCCGCCGCTAGTGCCGCCGCCACCATCGCTGCCGCCGTTGCAGTCGCTGCCGTCATCACTGCCGCCGTCATCACCGCCGCTGTCATCGCCGCCCGGTGTTGCTGCTGGTGTTGTCGCCGCTATTGGTGCCTTCGTCGCCGATTTTTTTTTAAATTGGAGCTAAAATGGCTCCGATTTACTGTGCATGCGCAGAAACTCAATCGGCAACATTGCGCATGCGTCAGATTGAGTTTCTGCACATGCGCAGTAAAATTGGAGACAAAATTGCTCCAATTTTATTGCGCATGCGCAAAAACTCAATCTGACGCATGCGCAATGTGGCAGATTGAGTTTCTGCGCATGCGCAGTAAATCGGAGCCATTTTTGTTCCGATTTAAAAAAAAAAATTTCTTTCGGTGAGGTGTCCAGAACCGGACGCCTCAAAAGTTAATTACCCTCCCGGAGAACTCTCCGGGATTGGTCCTACCGGTTCCAGGGAACCGTATAGAACCGGGGACATCCCATCACTGGAGCTACCTAAACGATTTGTCTACTTATAATTGGTTTATTATATAGTAGGACTATGCTAAATTCAGGGAATGTCTTGACTTGAATATATTAAGTTTCAAATAGCATTTCTATAGAAGGTAATATGGTACTTGAGTCAGAGTGCACATCTATTGTGAAACCTTGCCCTGTACCCCCGCCCCGTAGCATATCGATACTGAAGACTTCTCAATTGTTTCTGTTTAAACCAAGATGGCAATTGTGATTCCTGTGCTGCATTTTGATATACTGTATCAAAGTTGTCATTCCTGATTTAAAGCATGAATTTTCAGACAGTTTCTTTTTAAAAAAAATGTCCTACTATAATGCTATAATGCTAGATAGGTAATTTCTATTTTGTTTTCTAAGATAAATTGTAATTTAATGGATTTTTAAAACATAATATGATCTGGAAGGGAAAGACACAGGACATACATGATGAACAGTGAGATAAAAGACAAATTAATGAACAGGAATACATCTGCCTGCAGTATTCAGTGCTGATGTGTCATAGTGCTATAATTGTAACAGATTGAAAAATAAAGTTATTTGACCTGCAGGATTCTGTCATCTTTGCAGGTAAACCACAGAGACACAATATACATTGATGGACACATTCTTATACCCTTAATCAAAGATGCAAAATAAATAATTCCAGGTGGGTGGTTTAAAATAATCCACATTTTGGCAAGGTAATACATGCTTCAACTATGCCTCATGAGTTTTTCAATCTTTGAATTAGTTTTGAACCTGGAAAAACAAACATAAATTGTAGGAATTTTTACTAATATAGACATGTCCACAGACAGATCACAAATTTCATACCAAATTGGATGATTTGGACAGGTTTGTAACAGCCTATAAACTGATTTATATCTGGAGCACAAATGGTAATGTATGAGAGCATAAAAGTAAACAAATTGCTGAGGGTTCCTGTCTGAAATTTTAGAACCTTATTGCTTATCTATGATCTATCATGGTTCCTAGTTCCACATATATTATAGTAACACACACACTCACACACAAGACATAGCCATTTTTAGTTTTCTAGTGCAAATCAATGGTAGGATTATAAATAGATTCAGATCC
The DNA here is from genome assembly GCA_030440675.1 of Furcifer pardalis. Classification (NCBI taxonomy): domain Eukaryota; kingdom Metazoa; phylum Chordata; class Lepidosauria; order Squamata; family Chamaeleonidae; genus Furcifer; species Furcifer pardalis. The sequence goes on from CP126892.1 coordinate 68,955,797, forward strand.
GGGGCATGGATTCAATTGTATAGGCTCATATGACTCCAAACCAAATTGAAATACATTTTGAAGCCCCAAGTTAGACTCTGAATCAGACTGGGGAACTCGTGCACACCTATTTTACACATTTACACACTTATCATTACAAAAGATTCTCACATATTTTCAAGGTTTGCATACACTATATAGAAAAGAATCTAGTAAAGAAATAGTTGACTTATCAATCCTTCTTATTTATTTATTTATTTATTTATTTATTTACTCGTATTTACTATCCCGCCCCAATCAGGTAAACCCGACTCTGGGCGGCTTACAACATAGTTTAAAATCATAGGTTAGGCCTATAATAATACTAATATTAAAACTTTAAAAAATCATAGAAAAAGATTAAAACAGCGCAAAAGATGAACAGAAAGGGAGGCTGTCCCTTATATCAGCCACCCTACATGGGATCCCATGTTCCTGGATCCCCACACTTGCCCTGCCAGCCAGGTTTTTAAGCCCCTCCGAAAGGGCAGGAGCTCTGCCTGTAGGCACAGTTCAGTTGGCAGGAGGTTCCAAAGGGCTGGGGCGAACACAGAGAAGGCCTTCCTCCTATTGCTAGTGAGTATAGCGGCCAACCGTCACGGATTCTCCGGGACAGTCCCGATTTGAGAGGGGGAATCCCGAGTTACCATTTTTAGGAAAATGGTCACGGAATTCCCCCATGACGTCCCGGCTGTCCCGATTTCTCTTCGGCAGCAGGCATTAAAAAAAAAAAAGGAGCAAAAAATGGCTCCAATAAACTGTGCATGCGCAGAAACTCAATCTGATGCATTGCGCATGCATCAGATTGAGTTTCTGCGCATGCACAGTTTATTGGAAAATAAGCCACCCATGTGCCGATTTTCGGGGGGCTCTAAAAATATAAGGCACCCCCCGAAAATAAGCCATGTGTTATGAAAACACAGCCACCCCACTGCCTGCTCGGACACAGAGAATAATACACCCCCCCCAACTCTGCTTACCTTCTGCTTTTTTTCTCTCCCGACGAACAGCTGATCAGACTAAAGAGGCTTTTTTTAAAACTACAACAAGGGGGAGAAATTGAGCGATTTGATTGGCTCTCTATGTCAGCTGACATAGGGATCCAATCACATCGCTGAATAGGTGTTTCCCCTATTCAGCAATGTGATTGGCTCTCTATGTCAGCTGACATAGAGATCCAATGAAATCGCTGAATTTTTTCTCCCCCTTCCTTGTTTCCCTGCCTACTGTAGTTTTAAAAAAAGCCTCCGAGTGAGTCTGATCATCAGCTGTTCGTCGGGAGAGAAAATAAGCAGAGCTTGAAGGTAAGCAGAGTTGGGGGGTGTTATTCTCTGTGTCCGAGCATGCAGTATATAGAAATATAAGCCACCCCCCGAAAAGAAGCCATCAGGCCATTTTTTGCCATTTTTTTGGGGAAAAAAAGAATAAAAGCCATGGCTTATAATAGAGGAAACAGTATTGGTCCAATACTGTTTCCCCTATTATAAGCCATGGCTTTTATATTCTTTTTCCTCCCAAAAATGGCAAAAAATGTCAGCTGACTATTGGAGCCATTTTTTGCTCCTTTATTTTTTTGGCCCCGCCCATGACGTCGTGACGTCGTGACGTTGGCCCCGCCCATGACGTCGTGACGTTGGCCCCGCCCATGACGTCGTGACGTTGGCCCCGCCCCACTGTCCCGGACTCAGTTTTGTAAGGTGTTGGACGCCTTACTAGTGAGGCATGCCTCCCTAGCCGATGGAACAACAAGAGAGCCTCTCCGATCCGCCCTGGTGGGACGGACAGATGTTCTTGGGGTGACGCAGTCTCTTAGGTATCCTGGCTCACTACCATATAGGGCTTTAAAGGTAATAACCAGCACCTTGAATTGCACCCGGAGACATACTGGTAACCAGTGCAGCTCCCGCAGCAGTGGTGAGGCACGAGCATACTGCCCGCACCCCATCACTACCCGGGCCGTCACATTCTGGACCAGCTGCAGTCTCCGAATGGTCACCAAGGGCAGCCCCATGTAGAGCGCATTACAATAATCAAGTCTGGAGGTGACCAAAGCATGTGTGACCATGAGCAAGGCGTCCCGGTCTAGGAGTGTGCGTAACTGGCGTGTTACACGGAGTTGTGTAAAAGCCCTCCTGGCCACGGCTGCCACCTGCTCTTCGAACAGTAGACGTGAGTCCAGGAGGACCCCCAGATTATGCACCGGGTCCTTTTGGGGCAGGACTGCCCCATCCAGAACCAAAGCTGGCAGCTCCTGTGATAACACAGGGCCCCTTACCCATAGGCACTCAGTCTTGCTGGGATTCAGCTGTAGCCCGTTTCCCCCCATCCAAACCTTAACAGCCTCCAGGCACCTGGAAAGAACTTCCACTGCACCGCTTGGATCCCCACAGGCCGAGATGTACAGCTGGGTATCATCTGTGTATTGATGATACCTTACCCCGTGGGAACGGATGATCTCACCCAATGGCTTCATGTAGATGTTAAATAGGAGAGGAGAGAGTACCGAGCCCTGAGGCACCCCATAATGAAGGGGCCTAGGGCTGGACTTCTCATTCTCCAGCCACACCGACTAGGTCCTGCCCCTCAGAAATGAGGAAAACCAGGACAACACAGTGCCCTGGATTCCAAATCCTTGGAGCCTTCCCAGCAGGATACCATGATCGACGGTATCGAAAGCCGCTGAAAGATCGAAAAGAGCTAAAACAGACGGATGACCTCCATCTCGCTCTCTCCAGAGATCATCCACCAATGCGACCAGTGCAGTTTCTGTACCATATCCAGGCCTGAATCCTGACTGAAAAGGATCCAGATAATCCGCTTCATCCAGGACTTCTTGTAGCTGCTGCGCCACTGCCTTTTCCAAGACCTTGCCCAGAAAGGGTAGGTTGGATACTGGTCGGTAGTTAGTGAGTGCCATGGAGTCGAGGGATGGCTTTTTCATGAGGGGGTGCACCAGGGCATGTTTAAAAGGTGCTGGAAAAGACCCCTCCTTTAGTGATGAATTTATAATCGCCTCGACCCAACTACCTGCCACAGCCTTAGATGCTTTAACTAGCCAGGCAGGGCACGAGTCCAATACACAGGTCGTGGCACAAACAGATCCAAGAAGCCTGTCCACTTCCTCAGGGCCAACTGGATCGAACTGATCCCAGATAACATGGCCAGACTGTGCTCTGGTCAACCCCAGCTCTACGGGTTCCATGCTGGGATTCAACTTCGAGCGGATCTGAGCGATTTCCCCCGCCAGATAGTCAGCAAAAGCCTCAGCTGATCCCTGCCAACCCGGGCCTGACCCCCCTCTACCAAGGAGGGACCTGGTCAGCCGGAACAAGGTCACTGGGCGATTATCTGTGGAGGCAATAAGAGCGGTGAAATATTGTCGTTTCACCGCCCCCATCGTCACTAGGTAGTCTTTAATAGCTGCTCTAACCAGTGTTCGATCGGACTCCAAGTCTTCACCCATTATATCAGGCTGGTTAAAGCAACTTTTCCCCAAAAAACTCACTATGCAGATTCAATTGGCTCAATAACATGGTGGAGGCCAGTACAAACTATATCTGTCATTTCTAATATTAAGGAAGGTGTTAGAGATTTCTTATATAGATCTGAGCAATTGGTATTGAGTGCAGTTATAGCAGTGTCATTACATATGCTACCAACTCTTGAACTGCTTCTTACGATTAAGCTAGGGTAGGCCCACAAAACATTTGTATTTACAAAATGGATAGTTGGTTGCAATCCCTTAGGGCAGGGATCTGCAAACTTGGCTCTCCAGATGTTCTTGGAGTTCAATTCCCAGAAGTCCTGATCAGCAGGCATACTGACTTGGGCTTCTGGTAATTGAAGTCCAAGAACACCTGGAGAGCCAAGTTTGCAGATCCCTGCCTTAGGGGAATGGTTGGGAGATGGACCCAAAGGGATGAGATATAATCCAGAAAAAGGTGGGGGCAATAGAGGCTGTCTTGGATGCTATGCTTTTGAACTGCAAAAATGTGGAGGCTTGAGAAAGAAGGGGGCCTTGGACTATCCCTTGAATAAGCAGCTTTCTTTATTTCTTTATTTTGAAATGCTTTCTGAGCTTTTGCTGGACTGTATTCTGTACCTTGCTTTCAATGTCCTTCTAAAACACCTGAAGAGACTTTGACTGATTATAATTTTTATTGTACTGTTGCTGTTTTGACTGTAAGTCACCCTGAGTCGCCTCGGTGAGTGGGCGGCAATATAAATTTGAATAAATAAATAAATAATTCCTTGGCTCGATGATACCTTAGCTACACATATCTAGAAGCCTGGGTTGTCCAGCCAGGTAGCTGCAACTCAGAAGAATTATAGAGCTTACTCGAGAATAAAGCACCCTATTGTTAAACCTTCCAACCATCAGGTTCAGCATTTCCACCATTGATTCTCCAGTAAAGTAAAAGTACTCCATTTCTGTTCAAAATGTTATACTTGTTCAGATACAGCTCATATCTCTAGTTTGTATTAAAGTGGGCAATAATATTAAATTTTCTGAGTAAGTACTTATCATACCTATTATCTTGCTGAGAATGCTACAAACTGTAGAATCAATCTTGAGGGATAAGAAAAATGAGTTTATAGATCCCTCTCCTCTTTTGAGGATGAGGCAAGTTAGGTTTTACATTCCTGGTCTAGAATATTTCCACTTAAGTTAATGGATTCCAGTTAATCACAACAAATTGAAGCCTAGTGTGTCTGTTCTAAGAATCATTGAATCTGGATCCAGCCCAGCATTAAATTTTACTTATACAAGGCTTCAGTGGTATACTGCCAGTTCTCAATAAAGTATTTGTTCTAACTTTCCTGTTATGAATATTACTTCTTCTGGTTTTCTCTCCACTGGGTCTCATGAATACCTAACACCTAATACACTATCAAGTTGATTCCAAATTGTAAAGGCTCTTTCTAGAGTTTTCTAAATATAGGATACTCAGAAGTAGCTTGCTTTCTTCTTCTTTTGGCCCTTTGGGACTTTGCAGGCTAGCTTTTCTCCAGAGAGACATAGTAAGGAAATGCAGTTACCCACCTGACTGAGGCATCCAGACAGCACATATAGAACACTATAATCTTTACAGTTTTTGTTATATGAAATGAAAGTTTATTTTAACATGCAATGTGGATAGGCTGAAAAAATACCAAGTGAATATAACTGCATACATGATATTAGCACTGAAGATGATAAAGAATCTAATGAAGAGAGAAAACTTGTGGTGTGACTCAGATAATTGAAAATGCCAATCTTCCATCCATTTGGGATATGATTCATAATTAAAACACTAACAGCAAGTGATGGAACCTTCATACTTGGCACAGAAATCCAGGCAGTGTCAGTGACCCAAGACAACTGTGATGACTAGATCCTGAATATGGAAAGAGGAGATTGGGCTTACACATCATTAACAGCAGTGTGGTCTAATTTATAGTTGACTGAAATATATGTAAAAATTCTGCAAGTCTGGGAAATAATTAGTTTTACAACCTCATAGTACTTCAGATAGAAAAATCATTTCTCAACTGGTGAAATTACTTCAAAAATAAATGAAACCATGCTTTCATATAGCACTTCATAAAAACAAAGGGGAGGATGGGATTTCAAATGACAATGTTGAGCTTTGGAAGAATTTATATTTTATTCTTGAGGATTAATTTATAATGAAATAACATGCTGTGATGGATCATAAATATATTGATTGTAATCCGAATTCCATTTCTTCTAGTAATCTGAATGTTAATGTTATTTGGAGGACTAGCTTTAGAGTGTAATGTCCTAGTTTGTTCCCATAGCATTCTAACATCAAATTTCTAATGAAATACTAGAAAGAGCTATAATCGAAAACCAATATTTATATAACTAGCATGTTCAACAAAAGAGAAGTATTCGAGAACATCTGAAAGGATAGCCATGTTAGTCTGTTATAACAGAACCAACTGTCTTGTTTCAGCCTAAAAACTTACACGTTTTATTTAGCATTAGCTTTCATGAGCTGTAGCTCCCTTCTTCAGATGTGCAGACTCTCACTTCCGAAGAGAGACGTTTGCAGAAACATAAGGAGGAAAGGAAACATATTTATTGAAACTTGTAAGCATATTTGTGTACAGAGAGAGAGGGAGAGAGAGAGAATCATAGACTTTTAGTGTGGGAAGAATGTCAAGAATCTTGCAGCCCATCCATATCATTGCCAAGTATCTCTGAATGTCAACAAGATCTTCTCAATGATCAGCTGGAATCTCCTTTCCTATTTCAGTTATACCCTACTCTCTGGAGCAGCTGTTCATATGGCACCCTTTCTGATATATGAAGATGAGTATGATATTAACCTCAGACTTCTCCAGGATAACAAATTCCCACAAGTTTTTCTCTATGGACTTAATTTCTAGCCATTTCATCACTTTTGTCACATTCCTTTGTACACAGCCCAACTTGCCAATATCCTTCTTATACAGTATTCCAGACAAAGTCTGACCAAAATCGAATAGCATGATATTATTACTTCCCTTGATATGAAGATTTAGACTGGCTAATTGACATAGGAGATATGGTTGTTTTGCCTGTACCAATGTTCTTACTGGAATTGTTCCATCAAGTGGTTTTGTATCACATTATAACTCTATGGCAGTTGCAGGAAGTATTGACCAAGATTCATAACAGTGATATGCAGGTATTGGTTCTATGCACTCAACTGGCCAATTGACTTATTGGGTCTTAAAGATATCCCTTCAAGGTCCAGCCAAGGCCAGGAGACTAGCATACATATTAATATATTTTTAAATTTTGTTTTTTATGACACAGTTTCTTTCCCCTTTCCTTTCCTTAAACTTCTTCATGCTGATTATCTCTTATTTCTTTTCCATTTTCTCTCTAGGGTAGCACAGGCAAGTGTGTCCAACCTTGTTAGCCTTAACCTTTTAAAAAGTAGGTCTAAAATTTACAAGTAAAATTTTAAGGAAATTCAGTGCCTTGTTCTGCTCTGCGGGTGGTGAAAGGGATCAAAACATTTACTTAAAGTCTCCTACATGAAATTCAAATTGGATGAATACATAATAGCTGCTGAAACCTGTGAAACCGTCATGTAAAGATAAAATACGATATATATATATATATATATATATATATATATATATTAAAATTAGATTCTTTTGACGTGAAAGCTTGACTCTACCATATTTGGTCAGGTGAGAGAAAATGCGATTGCTGCATTTTATTTTTATTTTTTAAAGGAAATTTATTGAAGTTGTGGTTTCAGCAACCTGCTACAACTGGCAAATATTAATTTACTACTCAGTCCCCCACTGAAAAAGTGACTGCAGAAGACTCTTAAACTTAAACAGAGTTCTTGAAGATTTCTTACCACTTGTCCTCACATGATTATGCTATTTTCTGTTGCTCTTGAAGAATACAGCAAGAAAGCCAAATGAAGGATACCAGTTGATGTTCCTTATTTACAAAGTATGCATAGATTAGTCTAAATTCTATTTGCTCCTGCCATTCTTAAAGACCTGACCTTGAGACAACTCCAAGTAGCTTTTTATAATGGAAAAATCTGTCATTTCTCATAACATTTTAGATACGGATGTAAATGACTGAATATGCATGAGCTTTGGAAGACTATTACATCTTGCTTTATTTATATATTTGAATGCACAAGTAATATAATAGCAGGTCTCTTCATAAATATGAAACTTCCATTAATTTAAGTCAGGGAAGATATTATTTATTTTATCTTTATTAAACTATTATGACTAGGGGACATATAAGACTATATATCCAGGTATCTAAGAGAAGAATAAAGGACTGTGGTGGCTTAGTGGTAAAGAAGCTGAATTTGATGAATGGAAGGTCAGCAGGTCAGCAGTTTGAGACCTGGGTACTGCAGGTCAGAGTGAGCTCCTATCTCTGTCCCAGCTCCTGCCAACCTAGCAGTTTGAAAGCTAAGGTAGCTAAATGGGTACCACTTCGATGGGAAGGTATTCAGCATTCCGTGCACTCTGACATCAAGTCATACCTGCCACATGTCACAGATACATCTGCAAACACAGACAACATTGGCTCTTTGACTATAAACAGAGATGAACACTGAACCCTAAAGTAAGATATGACTGGCTTTCAACCTTTACCTTTAAGAGAAGAATTGAATATGTAGTTATTATAAGTGAATTCAGTTGTTCCCCACCCATCTTCCTCTCTGCTTACTCAAAACTAGTACATTGTGGTTTCCACACCTCTTTTGTGCCTTTCAATAATGGTATGAGTAGAACTTTTTGGCCTGACAGAAGAATTGCCAGGTCTGATTTATTTACCTACCAGACTGAAGGGTCTACTTAGACGTTGGAGAGTTCTTTGGTTGAACCTGTTAGTCTGAATCAGTCAAGTTTGTTAGGTAGGTATGTGTAGGTAAATCAGAGGGTTTGGGATTGATGAGCACCCTTAGGTTCCTTTAGGATGACTTGTGACACCCCTCCCATGACTTCCAACTCATGGCTATTGGACCCATGCATACAAAATATATCAACTCACCTCATCACTCAGTTCCCAGTAGTGGGTAGATATAGAAAGACAATTTTTCATCTAAATTGGTGGAACTAGGTGGTGATTAGATGGCCACCCTTTTTCTAAGACCAGGGTCAATTTATCAGTCCATTGCTTGTGTTATGTATTAGAGAATTGGTAACAATATTCCCATGAAAATGTCAGCTGATGTTAATAATTGTGGTCCAAGTTCAATCCAACTGCTGTCATCTTGGGTTTGGTGGGGTTTTTTCCTTCACTTAACGAACACAGCCTTGATCTAATGGCTTTTATATTAACATTACTTTCTTGATTTTAACATGTAAATTTTGCCTACAGCAGAAGGAACTCTGGCCCAATCAGAGTTAGTGTTCATGTGGCAGAGCTTTCTGTACAGATATATATCAACATATTTGGGACCCCTTTATCAAGCTATCTAGGCATGTGCAGGGTAGAGAACATTTTCATTGTGGCCAGTAATGATTGGGACATGATTGTGGTGCACAACAGAAGGGACTAACCTATGTAGCCCTCTGCGTGTCCCTTATATCAAAAAATAAAGCAGTTGTTCAGGGGATCTGTTTATGACATTGAAAGAAATTGTCACTAGAAGACAGAATCTCTCTCTCACACACAAACACACATGTTGTAGGCCTCATTCAAGCTCACTTCTTGTCTTGTTCAGTTCCTAAATGAATAAATTGTAAAAAGTTAGACACAGAGACAAAGCTATAATGTAGCACATGGAGTGAAAAGACCAGTATGCAGGTTTCTGCACAATTTTGATGCACACTGAGTAAAGATTAGCAAATATTGGCTGGAATTATATTGATGTTCTTCTAAGGTTTGCATAACTTTCTATGGCTATTGCAAAACTGACAAATGATCAAGGTGCATCTCTGTTGCATAGTTGTGTGTGACCAGGCACATGATCAAGACAAGACCTGATACCTTGACAGTTGGCCCCAATTAGTCATGAAATGTTATAAAGACCCTACAAGAACAGAAATAGAATTCTGTATTTAACATATTTTTTCAGAGGAGAAATGAAGAAAACATCTTATGTGCCACCCTTAATTCTTTGTAAGACATATGGGATATGTATATGCTTAAAAATGAGTGCGCAAGAAGGTAGCAAATTCAGAATTTTACTACTTGGGGAGGCACTTACACTCATTATTTTAATATTATCTTACTTCAAAAGTAGCTTTCAGAAAATGCTTTTAGTGGTCTAACATGAAAGAAAGACTATCAAATTCTAGTAGTAAGGACTAAAAAAAGTGGATCAGGCTAAGAACTCCATCTACCAATTTTTGTTGTTGTTGTTCAGTTGCACAGTCGATTCCGACCCTCTGCGACCCCATGGACCACTGTCCTCCAGGCACTCCTGTCCTCCACCATCCCCCTCAACTCGCTCAGCTCTGTGCCCATTATCTCCACAATACCATCTAGCCATCTCATCTTGGGCCGTCCCCTTCTTCTTTTGCCCTCTACCCTTCCAAGCATCAAGGCTTTCTCAAGTGAATCCTCTCTTCTCATTTGATATCCAAAGTACTTTAGCTTCATCTTTATTATTTGACCTTCTAAGGAGCAGTCAGGCTTGATTTCTTCTAAGATTGACCCATTTGTTCTCCTCGCTGTCCAGGGTACTCTCAAAACTCTCCTCCAACACCACATCTCAAAGGCGTCTATTTTTCTGCGCTCCGCTTTCCTAATGGTCCAGCTCTCACAACCATACATTGCCACAGGGAATACCATTGCCCTGACTATGCGAATCTTTGTTTGCAATGTGATGTCTCTACTTTTCACTATGCTCCCCAGGTTTCTCATCGCTTGCCTCCCAAGAATCAGTCTCCTTTTTATTTCATGGCTGCAATCACCATCTGCAGTGAGCTTTGATCCTAAGAAAGTAAAATCTGTAACTGCCTCTACTTCTTTCCCATCTATTTTCCAGGGACTGATAGGGCCTGTTGCCATTATCTTTGTTTTCTTGATATTTAGTCTCAAGCCAGCTTTTTCACTCTCTTCTTTTAACCTAATCAGGAGCTTCTTTAGGTCCTCCTCACTTTCCGCCATTAGGGTGGTATCATCTGCATATCTCAAGTTGTTGATGTTTCTCCCAGAAATTTTGATCCCAAATTGTGATTCCTCCATTCCTGCATTGCACATTATGTGTTCTGTGTATAAGTTGAATAAGCAGGGTGACAAAATGCAGCCTTGTATTACTCCTTTTCCTATTCCAAACCACTCCGTCATTCCGTATTCTGTCCTAACTGTTGCCTCTTGATTCATGTACAGATTTCTCATGAGGCATATAAGGTGTTCCGGAATTCCCATCTCTTTAATTACTTGCCACATTTTGTTGTGGTCGACACAGTCAAAAGCCTTAGTGTAATCAATGAAACAGAAGTAGACTTGTTTCTGATATTCCTTTGTTTTTTTCATGATCCATCTTACGTTGGCGATGTGGTCTCTAGTCCCCCTGCCTCTTCTGAAACCCGCCTGCACTTCTGGAAATTCTCTCTCCACATACTGTTGCAGTCTATCCTGTATTATCTTGAGCATCACCTTGCTAGCATGAGGGATGTGCGCAATTGTTTGATAATTTGAACATTCTTTGGCATTACCCTTTTTGGGGAGTGGAACGTATACAGATCTTTTCCAATCCTGTGGCCATTGTTGTGTTTTCCAAATCTGCTGGCATATAGAGTGCAATAATTTGATTCCATCATCTTGTAGGGCTTTGAAAAGTTCAACTTGGATACCATCAACTCCACTGGCTTTGTTGTTTGCTGTGTTTTTTAGGGCCTTTATGACATCACTCTCCAGAATGTCTGGCTCATGTTCAATGTTCTCATCATTGTGATTATCAGGGGTGTTGAGGTCCTTTTTGTAGAGTTCCTCTGTGTACTCTTTCCATCTTTTCTTAATCTCTTCTGCATCTGCTAACTCCTTGTCTTTTATCATGGTCATTTTTGCTTTAAATGTTCCCTTGAGTTCCCCAATTTTTTGGGGGAACTACCAAATTACAACTGCCACAATATTGATGACTTGCCCATTTATAGTTTTGAAGGAAAAGCATCCTGAGAAATATTTCATTAAAATGCTATGACCTGATTGTATATTTATTTTGGATCAGGAAAAAGATGCTGGTCATTCACAGTGAAAAGCCCCTCTGCCTGCCTGGCTGCATTGCCAGTTCATTTTAATAAAGGTTTTCATTTAGTGTAAGTGCTCAAAGGAAAATAGGAAAATATTAATTTGATAAAAAGATTTGATGCCATGAATATTTCATTCTACTCAATGCTGCATTATTCCTGTTTACTATCCATAAATTAACCTAGGGATATAACTTTTAAATTTACATGTGAAATTACTTTTCCTTATAGATCTTCACTAAGCCTTGAAAGATAGATTTATTTCTTGAAATAAAGCCTTTCTTTAAAACAGTCCCGCTGGCTTATATATTTGTGTGTCATTTCCCCTACAAATTGAGCAAACCAGCTACATACTCTACTGATGCCTTTCTAGGATGTTGTTTAGAACTACATCACAAGTGTTAATAAATGACTACCAAAAATTGATATCTAAGGGTCTAATTGTACACTAGAGATAATATGTCATTGAAAGAAGGAATAACTTCATACTAGAAGATGTTTGATTGTCAGAGCCTCAGTTGTTCACACATCCCATAGTCACTGCATTAGTTTGGCTTGTTTCATGTTTGGTCATAGGAGGTAAACACAGACTTAGTTTAGGTGTATGATCACCCATGTCTGAATGTCTATTGGAATCCCATCTGTGTGGAACAATGACATGATTTAAGTATTTAACCTATAGTTTTACCCTATGTCTTCCTTTCATTGTACAGTTGACAAAACATGCTCCTGAGACAGGGAAAATATTCAAAGACAGTAAATGAATGTATATATTTTGCTAGGTATGTTAAGTTTCAGTTAACAGTGATGCTTTCTAAATGAGTAAAGATTTTCTGGATCTTCTCCATTGACAATTAATGCATAATCCAACATGCACTGGATCTTATAAAAATATACAGTAAGACTGTGCTAATCAGGCCTGGAAATGAAACATTATCAAACACCCTCCAAAGGCAAATCAGCCCTTTTATCACTTTCCTTGTCACTTTTGCTTGCTTTCTCCATGAAAAAGATGCTTTGTAAATTCATCTTGACATCAAAAGAATTAACTAAAATGGATGTTTAAATAAATATTGAAGTATGTATTTTAAAATAAAATTTCTTTCGGATTGAACATTTCTAAACATATCTTGATACTACTGAGATAAGTAGTTAGAACATTTGGGAAGTGCCAGATCTGGAGAATAAATACCTTCTGATGTGATCATTAATCTGAGAAGTAAATATCCAGGCAAATCTGTGATTTTTTGCATTCTTCCTCTTTTGAATTTTGGAAACATCAGAATATTCTGGCTTTTAAAAAAACATGGACTGAAACAAAAAAATTAGTCAACCCTGAAAAAGGTCAAAGGATGGAATAAACATGAATGTATATATATATATAGATAAAGGTCGCCCTTGCTCAAAAGCCAGTTGTATCCGACTCTAGGATTCAGTGCTCATCTCTGTTTATACCCAAAGAGCTAGCACTCTCTGTGTTTGCAGACATTTCCACGGAGATGTGTCAGGAATGACTAGACATCAGAGTACATGGAATGCTGTCAACCTTCCCACTGAAGTGGTACCTATATATCTACAGTACATGCAATTTCTTGTTTTCAATCTGCTACATTAGCAGGAGCTGGGACAGAGATGGGAGCTCATTTTCTCATGCAGTACTTGGGGCTCAAACTGCTGACATGCCAACCTTCCAGTCAGCATCTTATCCACTAAGGCACTGCAGTCCCCAAATGCATATACTGTATGGGACTCCATATATGAGTATGACAAGGTTGCATATTGTCACACTGCTTATTTAACTTATATGCAGAGTACATTATGCAATGCAGGGCTGGATGAATCACAAACTGGAATAAAATTGCTGGGATAAACATCAACAACCTGAGATATGCAGATGACACTACACTAATGACAGAAAATGAAGAAGAACTAAATAACTTCTTGATTAGGTTGAAAGAAGAAAGTGCAAAAGTTGGCCTGAGACTCAACATCAAAAAAACCAAGATAATGGCAACTGGCCCTATCGCTCCCTGGCAAATAGAACTAGAAGAAATTGAAGCAGTGACAGACTTTACCTTCTTGGGATCCAAGATCACCATATGACAGATAGTTTATTGCCTCTAATTTTAAAGAAAAACAATTTAAGTCTTGAATTTCTAACCAGGAGTTCTCAACCTTTTTAAGCCAGTGGCTGAGTTACACTCCCTCAGACAACTTCAGGGGCCAGATGGCCATTTTGCCCTTCCTCCACCACACAGCACTTCCTGGTGTGATGGAGGCAATGGGGGGCACATGAAATAGCACCATGGGCTGCATTCAGCCCACGGGCTGCAGGTTGAGAATCCTTGTTCTATACAAATGGCTAATCTGGTCCTTCCAATAAAGTAAATATGTGATTTTTAAAGCAGTGGAAATGGAATGAATATGTGACAGCCAATTGATTGCAGCTCCCCTTGGGCTAGTCTCTGCTCTTAGTGTCACCCCATCTTATAATTAAACCTGGTTTACAGATGGTAAAGTAAAATGTGTGATGTCCCTCAAATTCTATGAATTCATGCATGTGAACAGTTCTTATACAAACAGATTAGTCTTACTGAATAGTCTGAACAGGCTGAGAACTGGGGTGACATGCTGCAGAACAAATCTAAAGAGGTGCAGCCAAATTGAGGATGCTGAACATTGGGAATGTGGAAAGTTACAAGACTTTGAACATCTGCCAGTCTGTGGCAACTACCCTGAATAATGTGACATTGATGATTTGTTTGAAGCAAGTAACAAGGCTATTCAAACTGCTGAATATTGGAAAAGTAGAGTGTGAATATGTAAACATTTAGTTTCCATAATATTTTAGATGAATAGTGTTTTTATTTTTTAAAATTATGTTGGTCTTAAATTTTAGTACTTTGGACTCAGATAAATAAATCTGTTGAGGCTTTATAAAATGTCTAAAGAATGTGAGAAGAGAGTTGAGATTATGTCCAGTTTCTCTACCTTGACACATGCATGGCTTTTTGTTCAAGTGGGAGTCTTCATTAATGCAACAGTTCATACCCAAGCACCTGTACTCCAGGCTTCCACTGTACTACCGCAGATACCTACAGGGCTCAAGTTATGTGGAGGCTCAACAGCAAGGGCAGAGGCATCTTACTGTAGCCTTGTATTTACCCACGAGGTGACTTTGTCCAATTTTTGTTATGTGCTGCCAAGTTGGAACTGATTTGTTGTTTGTAAAATACGATATAAATAACGAGCAGGAGCACAAACTGCATCAGTGAATTGCTGCTAGTTACCATGTCATCATTTGTGTCGTTTGTCATGTCCCAGTCATGTCAGCTGGTGCATAATGAGGGATATAAGTAACAACTTATTAACTAAAGGAAAGTCACAACTGCAATTTATGCCATTGCTTTTGCAATATGATTCCAGTCTATAATTCTTATCCTATCAATACCAAGTATCCACCAAGTGAGAAAATAATATCCATTATGTTTAATAATAAAGGAGTACTTTTCATGTTATGACATTCAACTGAAATATACATGTCAGAAAATTTCCCTAGTATTAACTGTATTGTAACCTATCTAATATGCCTGCAACAGAAATAATTTATATGTAATTGGAATGATTGAATGTCTTACTCCCATCTAATTTACTTTCCTCACTTCTGCAGTTTCTGTTCCAAAGTTGTTCTTTATAACATATCATGTACATTCATGACATAATAATAATCTTCCTTTTCCTTCTTAAAACTGCTAATAATTCAGTGTATCTCTGAGATATTTTTCAACATGATATTTAAAGATGATAATACTTAATGGTATTCCCTGTGGCAATGTATGGTTGTGAGAGCTGGACCATTAGGAAAGCTGAGCGCAGAAGAATAGACACCTTTGAGATGTGGTGTTGGAGGAGAGTTTTGAGAGTCCCCTGGACAGCGAGGAGAACAAATAGGTCAATCTTAAAAGAAATCAACCCTGACTGCTCCTTAGAAGGTCAAATAATAAAGGTGAAGCTAAAGTACTTTGGACATCAAATGAGAAGAGAGGGTTCACTTGAGAAAGCCTTGATGCTTGGAAGGGTTGAGGACAAAAGAAGAAGGGGACGGCCCAAGATGAGATGGCTAGATGGTATTGTAGAGACAATAGGCACAGAGCTGAGTGAGTTGATGGGGATGGTGGAGGACAGGAGTGCCTGGCGGACAGTGGTCCATGGGGTCGCAGAGGGTCGGAATCGACTCTGTGACTGAACAACAACAAAATACTTAAAGCTATCCTTCTAAAAATCTTTCTGTAGGAAGTAAATACTGGGGGATTCCAATAAGAAAACTCACTTAGATTGGAGCTCCACACATCCTATTCCTATTTAAATGTCAGTTTGATCTCATCACCATTCAGCCACATTAATCACAATTAGAACAAAAAACACATCATTTTTTTCAAACAGAGTTTGACCTTGGAAGGACTCAGGAAATTGCCTCAAGAGGGAGCAGAGAAAATTATCTTTTTCTTAGACATCTTATCTGTATTCACCTTGAATTATGCTTAAAATAAAATTTGCAAAAGTATGTCTGAAATCTAAAGAAAACAGTAGCTATTATGATGAAGCTGGCAGTGGCCTTTTATAGCTTTCGTTATCTTTTATGGCTGCTCTGTTCCCTGCAGTGTATCTGTGAAGTGCAGAAAAAGTTCACACCAGATGATTATACTAAGGTACCAAAGCCAGTGAAGTGTGAGATAATCTTTTGAGCTGAGAATTAGTGACTTGGGCAACCTAGTGAAAAACCAAGGGGGAGTTATTCCTTCAGTAAAGTTTAACATCTAAAGGCTCACCTGAAGCTATAGCTCTTTATTACTCTTCAGATCAATACTTGTGACCATCTGGCTGCATGTTAATGTTTCCTCCTCTTTTCCCTTTCCTCTCAAGTGTGACAAGTTTGGTTTGCCTACACAATGCAAATTGTATGAAGGTTCTTCTAACAAATGTAGTGCTTGGCAATTAATGGCTAACATATCCAATTCCACATGATCAACTATTGTCTCCCCCTTGAAAGATACAAATAGTAACAAAACAAGGAACACAGGAAAGTCACTGAAACACTTGAAATACTTTTTGTTGTTGTTCAGTCGCACAGTCGATTCTGACCCTTTGCGACCCCATGGAACACTGTTTGCCAGACACTTCTGTCCTCCACCATCCTCCTCAACTCGCTCAGCTCTGTGTAGTCTTTTAAAAGTCTTTTAAAAAATATTTAACATTAAGATTGAACACCCATTCACACTTGTCTAGAAGCTTAGTTCATTGAACTCAGTTGGAATTACTTGTATTGTATTAATAGTATTACTGTATACATTTCTGTTCTTTTAAAACCTTTCTAATGTGTTACTTCTACATATGAACCACTGTCTTGAAGATTTTACCATAGAATATCAAATATTGTTTTCTCCGAGAAAACAAAATATAATGGGAGGCCTTCTTGGAACATTCAACTTTTTTTTCTGATCGTCAGGTAAGACAACAAAGGATTAGTGTGGTTACTTAATAAGTTTACATATTTATAGGAAGTATGTGTTTAGCACATGTTTCCTCTTACCAGGGCTCCCCAAGGGTATCTTTTAGGTCTGAAGGATACTAGCTGGATAGCTCAGTGGTTTAGCTATCTGGATGAGAGGTTGAGAGTTCAATTTTTTACTGTGCCTGTGTGGCAAGCTGCACAGTCTCAAGATGCCCCCAGAAAACCTAGAAGAAGGTTATCATAAGTCTGAATTGGCTTGACAGCACACAATTATTAATTTTTAACGTAAGTATGTATGTGGCCATGTAGTCCAGCACCATCCTCATCATTTTTGTGCATGCAGGACTCCTGATAGAAAGACTATTATAACAAATACATTGATTGGTCTACAATTCTCATCAGCCCTAGCCATTGGAGCCATTATTGAAGAATGATGGAAACTGCAGATCACCCATATCAGGAAACTGGTTTGAATTAATATTTTGTATGGAATGTACCAGGATCCGAAGAAGTGCTTATATGTACAGGGATTATGTAGTTGGCCATATGCACATCTCTGTCTTTATCCCTTTTTATCTGTTACATGTATAGTCAAATGGCCCCATGATATTTTTAATCTTGTGTTCCCAGTAGAACTTTTTAAAAAAAGAAGAGCAACTACATTCTCAAGGGAGCAAATGGCCTTTATTTTTCCTACTTTGGGCAGAAGCACTCCATGAGAAATGTAAACCTGTCAAAATGGGAATGTGTGCTTCTCCTGATCTTGTTGAACTTCAATTTCTATCATAGAGCTGCAGTGGCTCAGTGGTTAATTTTATTTATTTATTCTTCAAATTTATACCCCGCCTTGCTCAGGCGAACCTGACTCTAGGCGGCTTCCATAGTATACAAAAACAACATCACAAATTACTACCAACTCCCACAAAGAGATTCCCACCTTGTTAGCTGGAAGGCTAAAAAGCCCATCTCTGTCCCAGCTCCATCCAACCTAGCAGTTTGAAAGCAAGAAATTGTAAGTTGATAAATAGGGACCACTTTGGTGGGAAAAAGATCTTGTGGACATGAAAGGAGCCACATTTGGGCATCCCTTGAGCAGAGTTTCTCCAGCAAAAATCCTTTCAACCTAGAAGAATTTGGCATGAAATTATTATTATAGTTTCCATCATTTCTCAATAATGGCTCTACTGGCTAGGGTTGATGGGAATTATACTCCAAAACATTTGGAGGGCCACGTGTTTCCTGCCTCAGATAAACAAGAGCAAATGAAAAACTAGTATCTCCGCACCAGCACCTTTCATTGTTGCATCAGAGAGGAGCAAATAGGATGTTATTTCAAGGACACAGATGTAATTGGTTTTCTTGTATACCATGTTTTCCTAAATACGCTCTTTTCAAACAGTCAATTTCAGTTAAAGTAAGATAGAATTATTTAAAAAAAAGGTAATGTAACAACTCAATGGTTGGTTTAAAACATATACAATTTCAAAAATAGCACAGGACAAGAAAGGTTAAGACAGATGTTGACATTGAATGTAAAAAGGAATTCTATTCAAGTCAGAATTCTTTGAGGTATAGGATTGGCTCACTTGCTTCAAACAACTGGGTTGTTTTACTAAATTCTTCTGTAATTAAGCAATCATTTATATCATGTATTGTTTTCCTGTCTACCTGCCTATATGAAAGAAATCCTTCTTTCCACCTGGTTCAGTGCTGATGACAAAATCCAGCGATTAGCAGGGTGAAACATCTGGGTTCAAATTTCACTAATTGAGAAAATCCACCAGTTGACCTCAGGATAATTTCATTTTTCTAAACCTGATCCACGTTACAAGGCAGTTGCAAAGATAAAGTGGGGCTGGAAAGCCATATATGCTGACTTGAGCATATTAGAAAAAAGCAGGATAGAAATGTAGCTTAAGGTAATAAATAAATAAATATGTCTAACAGTAGCTTTTAATAAAAACACATTTCTTCTACTACTACTTGTGCTATATCTGATTATGAATATTGGCAATCATCATGGCGATCAGCCATGAAGACTGTCCTGAAAATATAATGCAGTGGCCTTTCATCCGCCTTCCACACCCGTACCACTGATCCAGTTCTGCGAGTCACTTTCTGGTCCTAAGGTCTTTTGGCATGCAAGGTCCTCCTCAGCCCTAAGACAGTATTGATGAGGCTGCTGCCCTCCATCAAGATGGATTCAAGTGGGTTATCCTGCTAAGGTAATAGAGTAGACCATACTGCCAGTGACTCCATACCAAGCATCAGGTGGCGGTTAAATAACCTGACATCCCTGAGGACTAGCAGCTTTGGTGAAAAACACATTTAATCAGCAGAAAATAGGGCAAATTGCACTAAAATCAAATGAATAGTGAGCTTTTAATTGCATTTTCCACTGTCCTAAGAGGCTAGCCCCTTTTCTTTAGCAATTGTGGAATTCCTTTCAAAGGGAATTTAGGCTTCTTACATCTGTGTAGAGCTCCCAATAGACAGGGAGTTCCAAAAGTCTTTTATTTTTTAGAGCTGGTTTTTAAAACTAGGTTTTAAAAAATGTTCTGGCTATGGTTCAGGAAAATGTTTTACATTTATTTTTACATAATGTTTAAAAATGCAATGTATGGTTCTGAGAGCTGGACCATTAGGAAAGCTGAGCCCAGAAGAATAGATGCCTTTGAGATGTGGTGTTGGAGGAGAGTTTTGAGAGTCCACTGGACAGCGAGGAGAACAAATAAGTCAGTCTTAGAAGAAATTAACCCTGACTGCTCCCTAGAAGGTCAAATAGTAAAGATGAAGATGAAGTACTTTGGACATCAAGTAAGAGGAGAGGATTCACTTGAGAAGGACTTGATGCTTAGAAAGGTAGAGGGCAAAAGAAGAAGAAGGGGGAGGCAAAAAATGAGATGGCTAGATGGTAATGTGGATGCAGTGGGCACAGAGCGGGGTGGGCTGAGGAAGAGTTGCCGGGCGGGCAATGGTCCATAGTGTCGCAAAGGGTCGTAATCAACTGTGCAACTGAACAAACAAACAAAGATGTGTATGTGTTTAATTTAATCCATTGAGAATCATTTCTAGATCTTTCGGAGAAAACAAACAAACAAACAAACAAACAAACAAACAAACAAACAAACAAACAAACAAACAAACAAACAAACAAACAAACAAACAAACAAACAAACAAACAAACAAACAAACAAACAAACAAACAAGAGTTTGTGTTGGGGTTGTACAAAGTCACATAGATTTCCTATCACTGTTAATTTCATGGCCAAATCATTACAGATCCAATTTGGTCTTCCTGTCCAGTTTGAGGACCAAGTTGGGGCAATCAAATCATACAATCTTCCACTTAAGTCTCTTTAAATTATAAGGTGGTTAAAATGTGTTTTTGCTATTAGTACTGCCTTTTTGCTATGCCTTCTGGATTTAAAAGGCTGATAGCATACACTTCACCTCTTTTGTCAGGTATCTTCTTTTGCACTGTCTCCTTGGAATATTCTCAACGGGAACTGACATTAGACAGATTTTCACGCATTAAAACATCAAGCCAAGGATGGTTAGAGATATAAGGTAGCAGTAAAACAGCTGCCATTTCTAAATGACTTCAAAGAAATGCAAACAAAACCTACTCTATATGGGTAACTGATCCATTAATTATGTGCTACAAAAGCCAAGCAAGTTGCCTGCTGTTTTCTGAATTGTCTGCACAACACTGATTGGTCTATGAATAGCTATCAACAACATAATAAGAAATGATTTAAGAAAACTATTAAAAGTTAAAAACAAAGTTTATGGGGTTTGAACAGCTCTTTAAATGGGTGTGAATAATGTTTGCTGGTGATAAATGTTCTACTGAAGCCTTTTAGCTGTGTGTTGTCATCATAAAAGGCATTTTCATGTCCTTCTTGACTATCAAACAAAGGTTTCTAAAGGCAGCTTCAAGATTTAGATTTCATCATGCAGTTTCCATGCAAAAGCCACCCAATGTGAAAATCCCATTTTCTGTACTAATATAAAGCACCAGTCACCTTCCCCTACTGGTATGCATTGTGGAATTGAATACCATATTGAGACACTGTCTTTTTTAAAATTCTGCTGAACAGGGAATGAAATTGCACATTGGGGACAAAATTGCACCCATTGAAATGGAATCAAATTTTATCCAGGTTGGGACTGTCTTTGAAAGGGTCCTTGGTAAAGTACTCTCACATGGACCTTGTCTCATACAAAGGGACATCCAGCCATAAACATAAAACAACACTTGGTGGTCATTATAATTTCTCATCCTGACTTAGAATATTACATGACAAACATTGGAGGAAAGTAAAATGACTGCCCATTATGGTTGCCACTGTGTAAGTTTTTACGTGGAGCTCCAGGGTGGGCATTATCATTGTTGGGCCCTGCTGGTGAGGTTTTATTTTCCTATGGAAATAGTTCCTGCACATCTTCAAGGTTCCCAACATTAGAGGCAGAATCCCCTGATGACAGTTACATGCAGGTAGAATTTTTTCAGGCCTTTCATTTAGTACACATAGCTTGGGGACACTGCTTGCTTCCATGATCCTGCTTGATTCTGAACAACTTCAAAGTTACCAACATTATATTTTTGATTGCTAACCTCCTTCCCTCCTCAAAAATTGCTCAATTCACAGAAAAATCTAAATATTTTATAAATCTCTACTCTACTTCAGGCAAAGGAGACATACAAATTGTAGACTCATATGCCAAGCAGGAAATCACACATTTTTTATTACCAGTGGTGAAAGGCAGAGATTTTATTATTGCTCTTAAAAAACCCTCCTTTAACACTGATTCCCCTCTTATACAGTAACACTATTTATACATAATGACTTTGGCTCACATGCTCTCTTTCCCTGTAGTTTTTATTGAGGAGACTATTTTAAATTCAACCATGATTTATCATATATTGAAAAAAGAGGTGATGTGAATTTAGTTTAGCAACTATAGTTGATGGAATACAGGAACAAACCACAGTTTATGCTCCTTTCTCATTTCAACAAATCATAGTTTAATTTAGTATGAATTTTCAGCTGGAGATAATAGAGAATTATTCCCCCAGACTCTATTGCTTTGTGAACTGACCATTGTAAATCTGGCCACCACATCATTTTGCTATTGGTTGTAACCTTGAAAATGTGGCAACTGCTTCTGCAAACCTCGTTGCAGAGTTACACACATGTAATTGTGTAACACATATGGAATATTTTACTAGGATTTTCAGCTTCAGCAAGATTATGGCATTTCAGGCCATATATAATTATTTCAACACAGATGTTAATAACTGATAACATATTCTATGAAGCTGCACATTACATGTTTGTTCTTTTCTGGCCTTGTAGAATCCTCTCAAATCTCCATATCTTATTATAATGTAATGTATTGTCAGTAAGCCGCCTTGAGTCGCCACAGCGAGTGGGCGGCAATTCTAAATTTGAACAACAACAACAACAATACTACTACTACTACTACTACTACTACTACTACTACTACTACTACTACTACTACTACTACTACTACTACTACTACTACTACTACTACTACTACTACTACTAATAATAATAATAATAATAATAATAATAATAATAATAATAATAATAATAATAATAATAATAATAATAATGGGCCGGGTGGGGAAGAGATGTGTCTCAGTTGCTGCCTGGCAGGAGAGAGTAAAAAGGAGGCCCTTCAAGACTGCTTCAGCCTCGCAATTCCACCTGCAACCCCCCACGCCGGGCCGGGTGGGGAAGAGATGTGTCTCAGTTGCTGCCTGGCAGGAGAGAGTTAAAAGGAGGCCCTTCAAGACTGCTTCAGCCTCGCAATTCCACCTGCAACTCCCCACGCCGGGCCGGGTGGGGAAGAGATGTGTCTCAGTTGCTGCCTGGCAGGAGAGAGTTAAAAGGAGGCCCTTCAAGACTGCTTCAGCCTCGCAATTCCACCTGCAACCCCCCACGCCGGGCCGGGTGGGGAAAAGATGTGTCTCAGTTGCTGCCTGGCAGGAGAGAGTTAAAAGGAGGCCCTTCAAGACTGCTTCAGCCTTGCAATTCCACCGGCAACCCCCCACGCCGGGCCGGGTGGGGAAGAGATGTGTCTCAGTTGCTGCCTGGCAGGAGAGAGTTAAAAGGAGGCCCTTCAAGACTGCTTCAGCCTCGCAATTCCACCTGCAACCCCCCATGCCGGGCCGGGTGGGGAAGAGATGTGTCTCAGTTGCTGCCTGGCAGGAGAGAGTTAAAAGGAGGCCCTTCAAGACTGCTTCAGCCTTGCAATTCCACCGGCAACTCCCCACGCCGGGCCGGGTGGGGAAGAGATGTGTCTCAGTTGCTGCCTGGCAGGAGAGAGTTAAAAGGAGGCCCTTCAAGACTGCTTCAGCCTCGCAATTCCACCTGCAACCCCCCACGCCGGGCCGGGTGGGGAAGAGATGTGTCTCAGTTGCTGCCTGGCAGGAGAGAGTTAAAAGGAGGCCCTTCAAGACTGCTTCAGCCTTGCAATTCCACCGGCAACCCCCCACGCCGGGCCGGGTGGGGAAGAGATGTGTCTCAGTTGCTGCCTGGCAGGAGAGATTTGAAAGGAACACTTCCCATAGGAACACCTCTACTACCTCCGCTGAACTTTCAGCTATGGGGCAGCGAGCCCCACTACCCTCCTGGGAGAGGAGAATGGCCAGGATCTTGGCTGGTCCCAGGAGCACCTCTGAGGAATGGGCAGTGGTGGGGCAGCCGGCCCCACCCTCCTAGGAGGACATTGGATGGGGGTTGGGGGAATGTGGATGGGGGGAGGGAGAGAAAGGCCTGCCAGCTAGGGAATAGGGATTGGGCTCTGTCTGGTATGGGCAGGGGGTTTCCTGTGGCCCGAATTGGTGTTGTGACGGGCATGGGGCGGTATGGCGGGTACCGAGGGGTGGGCCACACTCGGGGAACACGGGACAGATGTTTAGTTGCTGTCCCTTGTTCTGGCCCCCCGGCTACACCTCTGGTTCCTGAGCTGCCGGTCAAGAGTGACCCTTCCCTTAGGCTGCTGCTGGTGAATGCCAGGTCAGTCTGTAACAAGGCCCCCCTGCTTTCAGATTCCATATTGGGGGTGCGGGCTGACCTGGCATGCATCACCGAAAACTGGCTGGCACCTGAGGACGGGGTTCCTCTATCCGAACTGTGTCCAGCTGGGTTCGGTATTTGGCACCAGCCTAGGGAGAAGGGGAGGGGCGGTGGGGTCGCCGTAGTAGCCAGGGAGTCGTTGGGAGTCGTCAGGGCCACGGCTCCACATATTCTGGGCTGTGAGACCCTGCTCCTGCGTTTGGGCCCTAAAGGGCAGTCGGGAATCCTACTCCTATACCTGCCTCCCTGTAGGGTAGCAGATTCCCTGCCTGAGCTCCTTGAGGCGGTCTCGATGTTGGCGTTGGAGCTCCCCAGACTTATGGTTCTGGGGGACTTCAACTTGCCATCATTAGGGGCTGGCTCGGAGGCGGCTCGGGAGTTCATGGCTTCCATGGCAGCTGTGGGCCTGACCCAGGTAATTCAGGGCCCTACCAGGAGCAGTGGTCACACCCCGGATTTAATTTTCTTATCGGAGCTGTGGCAGAGTGATCTGAAACTACAGAAATTAGACATTACCCCTGTGCCATGGTCAGATCACTATCTGGTGACTCTAGACTTCCTGGGGGCGAGGCTTCACCGCAGGGAGGTAGGGCCAGTTAAATGGGCCCGCCCCCGGCGACTAATGGATCCGGAAGGATTCCAGAGGGAACTGGGGTGTTTTCCTCCTGACCTGCAATGCGATTCGTCTGAGGCTCTTGTCAACTCATGGAACGAGAGAGTAACGGTAGCCTTGGATGTGATCGCTCCACTACGGCCTCTCCTTGCCCGCGGGCATCGATCATCCCCTTGGTTCACAGAAGAGCTGAGGGAGCTCAAACGGGCAAAGAGACGCCGAGAGCGCCGCTGGGTGAAGACCCGGAGTGAGTCTGATCG
The DNA here is from genome assembly GCA_030440675.1 of Furcifer pardalis. NCBI lineage: Eukaryota > Metazoa > Chordata > Lepidosauria > Squamata > Chamaeleonidae > Furcifer > Furcifer pardalis. The sequence continues at coordinate 68,980,994 of CP126892.1, forward strand.
AACACTTGTTAGAGCTGCCATTAAAGCCTATCTAGTGGCGATGGGGGCGGTGAAACGACAATATTTCACCGCCCTTATTGCCTCCGCAGATAATCGCCCAGCGACCTTGTTCCGGGTGACCAGGTCCCTCCTGGGAAGAGGGGGGTCTGGCCCTGGTTGGCAGGGATCAGCTGAGGCTTTTGCTGATTATCTGGTGGAGAAAATCACTCAGATCCACTTCAAGTTTAACCCCAGTGTGGAAGAGACAGAGCTGGGGTTGACCAGAGTACAGTCTGGCCATGTTATCTGGGATCAGTTCGATCCAGTTGGCCCTGAGGAAGTGGACAGGCTTCTTGGATCTGTTCGCGCCACTGCCTGTGAATTGGATCCATGCCCTGCTTGGCTAGTCAAGGCATCTAAGGCTGTGGCAGGCGGTTGGGTCGAGGCAATTATAAATTCATCTCTGCAGGAGGGGCTTTTTCCAGCACCCTTAAAACATGCTTTGGTGCGTCCCCTCCTGAAAAAGCCATCCCTCGACCCTACGGTACTTACCAACTACCGACCTGTATCCAACCTACCCTTTTTGGGTAAGGTCTTGGAGAAGGCAGTGGCGTGGCAGCTACAGGAAGTCCTGGATGAAGCGGATTATCTGGACCCTTTCCAGTCAGGATTCAGGCCCGGATATGGTACTGAAACTGCATTGGTGGCATTGGTGGATGATCTCTGGCGAGAACGGGATGGAGGTCATCCAACCATCCTGGCTCTTCTTGACCTCTCAGCGGCTTTCGATACTGTCGACCACGGTATCCTTCTGGGAAGGCTCCAAGGATTGGGGATCCAGGGCACTGTGCTGGCCTGGTTCTCATCATTTCTGAGGGGCCGGACCCAGTCGGTGTGGCTGGAAGGCGAGAGGTCCAGCCCTAGGCCCCTGCAATATGGGGTGCCTCAGGGCTCGGTACTCTCGCCTCTCCTATTTAACATCTACATGAAGCCACTGGGTGAGATCATCCGTTCCCACGGGGTGAGGTATCACCAATATGCAGATGACACCCAGCTGTATATCTCAGCCCGTGGAGATCCAATTGATGCAGTGGAAGTCCTATCCAGGTGCCTGGAGGCTGTCAGGGTCTGGATGGGGGACAACGGGCTACAACTGAATCCCGGCAAGACTGAGTGGCTATGGGTAAGGGGTCCTGCGCTATCTCGGGAGTTACCATCTTTGGTTCTGGATGGGGCAGTTTTGCCCCAAACAGACCTGGTGCGTAATCTGGGGGTCCTCTTGGACTCACGACTACTGCTCGAGGAGCAGGTGGCAGCCGTGGCCAGGAGGGCTTTTGCACAACTTCGTGTAATACGCCAGCTACGCCCACTCCTAGACCGGGATTCCTTGCTCATGATCACACATGCTTTGGTCACCTCCAGACTTGATTACTGTAATGCGCTCTACATGGGGCTGCCCTTGGTGACCATTCGGAGGCTGCAGCTGGTCCAGAATGCGGCTGCTCGGGTAGTGATGGGGTGCGGGCGTTATGCTCGTGCCTCACCACTGCTTCGGGAGCTGCACTGGTTGCCAGTATGTCTCCGGGTGCAATTCAAGGTGCTGGTTATTACCTTTAAAGCCCTACATGGTAGTGGGCCAGGATACTTAAGAGACCGCATCGTCCCAAGGACATCTGTCCGTCCCACCAGGGTGGATCGGAGAGGCTCTCTTATCATTCCATCGGCTAGAGAGGCACATCTCTCTAGCACCAGAAAGAGGGCCTTCTCCGTGGCCGCCCCGGCCCTTTGGAACCTCCTGCCAACTGAGTTACGTCTACAGACAGAGCTCCTGTCCTTTCGGAAGGGCCTAAAAACCTGGCTGGCAGGGCAGGTGTGGGGCTCCAGGAATTTGGGGTCCCATGTTGGGTGGCTGATATGATGGGACAGCCACCCCTCCCTCACTCTTTTAAACTTTTAAAATCTTTTTAAACCTTTTAACCTTTTTAAATCTTTTAGATTTTTGGAAATTCAGCGTTTAATTCTTTTTTAATTGACTTTTAAGTAATTTATGAACCTTAAGGTTTTAATTTATGAATTTCTGTAAGCCGCCTAGAGTCAGGTTCGCCTGATTGGGGCGGGATAATAAATCTAAATAAATAAATAAAAATAAATAAATAATAATAATAATAATAATAATATCTTGAGACATGGGACAAATAGAGGTTTCTGGAACTACAAAGGATTGAATGGATTTAGGAATCAGGGAAAGTAATCATATTTGTTTTTATTTTACTCTCTGCCTACATGTGTGCATAAAGGAAGATCTATCTATTGTTCACTATAGAATGTTCCTTTATAACCCATTGACCACTCCCTTTTAACTTAATGCCAGCATGGTGGGGAGAAACCTTAATTGTTGGTTTTGTTAACCAAAACACCTGTCCACGAAACACCTGTCCAGGGGAGTGAAAAGGACAGCCGGCAGGTGCTCTGGCCAGAGACGCTCCCAACCGCTTCCCGGCTGTGCTGACGTCTCCGCCTCCCCCGGACGCGAAACACCTGTCCCAGGGAGTGAAAAGGATGGCTCGCAGGAGCTCCGGCGACGCCTCCACCCTCCCTCCAGGAGCCTTTCCAGCTCGGCCCAGAGGCCGATAAAAAGACTGGCAGTGGCAGTGCAGAGAGGACGCTCCCGCATTCCCTGGGTCCTTTCCATCTTGGCCTGGGGATGGACCAAAACAACCGCAGTTGCGGCTGATGAGGCGTCGCCTCCACCCTCCCTCCAGGACCCTTTCCAGCTCGGCCCAGAGGCCAATAAAAAGACTGGCAGCGGCAGCGTGGAGAGGACGCTCCCGCATTTCCTCCGGGCCCCCTCCACCTTGGCCCGGAGGCTGATGAAGAACAGCTGTCGGCGGGTGGGTGTTATATTTGTGACTCTTGATGATATTTGTATTTGTGACATTTGATATTTGTATTCATGACACTTGATTATATTTGTAATGTGGACTGAATTTTTGCTATTATATTGCTATTGTTATTTTGCTATTATATTGTTATATTTTCATATTGTGTGTAATTTTTGCCTTATTGTTGGACTTTGCTGATTGTCTGTATACTTATTATGTTGTACACCGCCCTGAGTTGGTCGCACCATGTAGGGCGGTATAGAAATCTAAAAAATAAATAAAATAAATAAATGTCCTCCTTTTTTGCATCTTATTTTCATATCTGTTAGTGATAGCTAGTTACTACTTTGATTAAAAATGTTACAGTAATTAATGCAGTGATATTGCTACATATATCCACAAAATCACAGTAAAAGATGTGCTAGCCATACTGACTGTTTATGATAGGTGTTGTAGAGGGCATGCTGTAAAAGATGGAAGATGGCCAAATGCACTCCAATCCTGAACAGCTTTTAGAACATATATTTCCATAATAGAGAAGACCATCTGTAATAGTTATAATTTAACACCATGGTTTCCATGAAATTGCTTTAGAATCTTTATGTGCATTAGAATGCTAAGTCTTTCAGCTGCATATGTGAAAGCCTTTTGCATTGCACAATGAGTTCTCATTCTTACAGCTTGGTTGTAAAAAATGTTTTCCAAGATAAATCCGAGTGACATTCATGGAGCTAAGTTTTTTGTTAAGCATGCTAAAGATCCATTTCCTTATTGGTATGAAAGACAAAATAGCTTCAGCAGAAGAGCTGGCATTTTGAAGACAATTTTGGATAGTGTCAAAAGAGAAAGTCCCAGCTAGTGATTTGTTGCTTTGAAGGAAGTCGATAGCACTGTTGACCTATTCAGAATGTGTTGGCATTTTTATAAATTAACCTCACTTGCTTTCCAGGGCAGTAGGATATAGTGAAATATAAACTCAATAAAGTAATGATATAACATTATTATGTGAATCCTGATTGAATAGGATCATTGTGTGATTGATTCAAGATGAGGAAAGAAATGCTATTAGATGAACTAAAGATAGCAAAGGAGCAACAGATTTGCAAAAAAAAGATTCAGAACATTCTAAGAATTTAGCCCTTTTGTGGCAGACAGAAGTGCTGTCTTATAAGCATGTCTGTGAATCCAATGAACAGATACATAACATTTAGGAAAGTCCTGATTAAGAATGTTATACTGGCAGAATAGTTATGTAAGAGAGGCTATGATACAGAGAACACTATTATTTTAATTAAGCATCTCAATGAAATAGGATCAGAAAGTTCAAGCTGTGTTTTCTCCTTCCATAAAGTCACTCAATCTGCATGCTAATGTGTGTTAAAATTAAAAGTAATCAAGAATTGTTCCAGGAACTGTATCAATTTGAAAAACCATGAAGAAATATTTAGAGCCACCTGAGGGCAATGCTACAAAAGAGTATTGTTTAGATTTATTATTTATTTATTTATTTATTTATTAAATTTAATACCCCGCCCCAATCGGGAGAACCCGACTCTGGGCGGCCCACAATCAGAATAAAACAAGAATAAAACAAGAATAAAACCATCACTAAAATGTCAAAGTTAAAACAATCGGAAGATTAAAAACAACACAGGGATAGATACCAATAAAATCCCATGATCCAACCCAGGGGGGGCAGTCCTTAAATGAGCCACTTGGTATGGGAGCCCATGGTCCTGGGTCCCCAAATCTGTCCCGCCAGCCAGGTTTTCAAGCCCTTTCGGAAGGGCAGGAGCTCCGTCTGAAGGCGCAATTCGGTGGGCAGGAGGTTCCAGAGGGCTGGGGCGAACACGGAGAAGGCTCTCCTCCTAGTACAGGCGAGGTGCGCCTTCCTCGCCGAGGGAATAACAAGGGAGCCTCTCCGATCCGCCCTGGTGGGCCGGGCAGATGTTCTTGGGGTGACGCGGTCTCTTAGGTATCCTGGCCCACTACCATATAGGGCTTTAAAGGTAATAACCAGCACCTTGAATTGCACCCGGAGACATACTGGCAGCCAATGCAGCTCCCGGAGCAGCGGCGAAGCATGAGCATAACGCCCACACCCCACCACTACCCGGGCCGCCGCATTTTGCACCAGCTGGAGTCTCCGGATGGTCATCAGGGGCAGCCCCATGTAGAGCGCGTTACAATAATCAAGTCTGGAGGTGACCAACGCATGTGTGACCATGAGCAGGGCATCCCGGTCTAGGAGGGGGCGTAACTGGCGAATTACACGAAGTTGTGCAAAAGCCCTCCTGGCCACGGCTGCCACCTGCTCTTCGAACAGTAGCCGTGAGTCCAGGAGGACCCCCAGATTACGCACCGTTTTGGATCACATCCAAAACTCTGATCTTAGAGACACTTAAGACCCAGCTTAATCATGCACACAGCATATATTATCTTTTTTAACTTGCTCTCTATACCTACAGGCTGGATTTGCACTTTTGCTTTTTTCATACATTATCTCAAACAACATTGTCCAACAAGCTCTCAATGACATTGTTACTGCAAATTTAGGGCTAGGTTCGTTTCTTGGTGGAGAATTAATTAACCTCAAAAACTGACACCGAGACATGGTTTTGATTAAAACAAAATTGGTTTTATTGGCATTAAGGGTTCTGATCTACATTGACCGGTGTTATAGACCAGAAGTCTTTCCACCTCAAACGTTTCCATCCAAACCACACCCCGGGAGCCTCATCACGAGATTCTGTGACTCAGCTAATCCCTTCAATCTCTTCAATCATTTTTATACACTTCTTACTGAAGAACACTTAAGCCTGGAATAACGAGTGCAGGGGTAAATGCTGTCTACTAAAATGGGGGCAATTAAAAGAGTCATTTACACTTCTTGATTGCATGTTACAAAGCTTACAAAAGTAATTTCAAAAGTACACATGGCAGTTTACAGATACAATGGTTGATGATGAAATACTGTAAAAAGCTGAAATGTCTCTTTCAGTTCTTAAATTGTCACATTTCTTCTTGAGGTCATTCTAAGGTAAAGTTTCCATTGAACTGTCCTCTCTGGATCTTCAGGAGATGGGGAGATAAAGACAAGAGATTAGTACCATTGTTTCTAGCGATGAGTCATCCCCCTGGGAGGCCATCGACTCTTAATGCAATTGCTCACCTAGATTTTTTTTTGAGGCTTTTATATTAAGCCTTAAACTTTGTTAGTAGTTAAGAGTTGGTTGTCCCCCGTATATTCTCTGCCTTGGTCACTGTATAGTAATGTTTTAATTAAACTTTATTAAGGAGAATCAAGCCAGATGTATGATCTTAAAATTCAGGCAACCAGCTTCTGTTTCCTTTGTGAAGGAATGAAAAGGAATTTCTGCTTGTTATCAGGAAACCAGTAAGCCAGTTTTTGCACCCTTTGGCAAACTTTTGAGCCTTAGGAAATGGGCACAATAGGTGACATAATTAGTACATTCCTTGCCAGAGTATACGTGACTAGTGGGCTTCTCCCATTTAATCCTCCCCCCTTTGGAGAGGTTTCCAATTATGATTTTAAATTAAACCTTGTATGATTTTATTTCTTTTCCTAGCCACTAAACGCTGGCCTCTCCCCCATTTTCATATCTTTTCCTATGTATGTACAGTGGTTTTTCTGATTGTAACTTTATTAAAGAGTTAAATAAAAAGAGATGTGTTGGAATCTCAAAATTTTAGGTAACAACATTACAACAGTCTTTGAAAAGGGACAAGCACCAGTCTAACATATAAGGTAAAGAAGTATAAATCCTTCCTTGAAAATCTGATCTGTTTTGGTAGTTCATCTTCATTACATATGTATGCATTTCTCCCTTTGTCATCTCTCCCAGATACTTTAAATTGCTATATCTTTTGCACAAGTCTATCCCAATGACTTCAGGACAGAATGAGCTCCTATCTTTGTCCCAGCTCCTGCCAACCTAGCAGTTTGAAAGCAAGAAATTGCAAGTAGATAAATAGGGACCAATTCAGTGTGAAGGTAACAACATTCTGTGTGCTCCGGTGTCTAGTCCATGCCTGCCACATGACCACAGAAATGTCTGCAGAAGCAGATAGCGCTGGCTCTTTGGCTTTGAAACAGAGATGAGCACTGAACCCTAGAGTCAGATACAGCTGGCTTTTCAGCAATGGAAACCTTTACCTTAATTCATCATGTTGTCTCGCTGGGCATCCCGCTACAGTAATGGAGTGGACCATACAGCCAGCAACTCAACACTGAGTGTTGGGTGTCAGTAAATACTCTGACTCCCCAAAGGGGCCAATGACTATGGGTGGATGAGCCCCTTTAGATGGGGCAATGGTCCCCTCAATGGAGCAAATGACACTGGAAACCATCATTGGGCCCAATGGTAAAATGAGCAGAGGAGGAATTCTGATTCCCAATGGCACTGAAGGTGAAAATAGCCATGTCAGATGGCCTGGCTATGAAGGCGTGCACACCTTGTTAATATCCTCAAGACCACAGCCGTCAATTGCAGTCCCAATGTTAAATCCTGTGTGTCTCATTTCATATGTGCCGCAGGAGATGGCTCCGTGATCATAGTTGTCGGGTGATCATAGTTGTCTGCTTCAGGAAAAAATGCATTCTCAGGTACAAGCTGCAGCTGATGATTTCATCATATTATTTTTAGATAGAAATACATCCCATGTTAGTTTTCCTGCTCAGTTTCCCTTTTCAACATTTAGTTACAAGACTATCTTTTGATACATTTAAGGTAAGTTACTTTTCACTATAAAAAGCCATAGATGATAACAGAACTGAAGGTCTTCTCTACGTAACTGGTGGTATCTATGGGAACTTATCAAGTAATAGATTAATGCCCTCTTTTCCATATTATTAATAAGCCAATTCCCTGCTCGCTTAGGGAAGTCATAAGCAGCCTGCATGGCTTGATGAGATTAAGGAGGATTCCAGTTTGTTTTGTGGTATTGCAGGAGTTAACTGGAATTCTTTTCATCAGCACATTGGGAGCTGACAGTCCCAGTCAATGAGCAGTGCTATTTGTTCACTTACTGGCAGACCTAGAAAGAAGTATTAGCTCCATCTCCAGCACATAGATCAGAGCAGCTATATCAGTAGTGGTGAACCTATGGCATGCATGCCAGATGTGGCACTCTCAGGCCACATACTATCACCCCAACAGAGTTCACCCCGCCTCTCTGCCCAGCAGTCCAATGGGAGCTCTTTCTCCCTACCCCAGCACAGAGTTCACCCCGCCTCTCTGTTTGCGCATTCTGTCTCTAAAAGGTTCACCATCACTGAGCTATATTGTCTGGTTTTGGTGTTGGGGAAGAGTCCAGAGAAAGACTGTTGGGGAAAACAGCAGCTTAAAGAGAACAACAGCAGGTATGTAAAGATGGTGTCTGAGATATAATAAGAAACAGCAGAAAAAGTGGTGTATGTATCAACAACGTACTCATTCCTTCCCCTTCGCTAAGTTTACATATCTTCATGGGGTAATGAGTATGCTCTGATCACAATATGGTACCTGATTCATTAGGTAAAAGTAATAGTTGCCATTGCTTGATAGTCAGTCGTATCTTACTCTGGGGTTCGGTGCTTATCCCTGCTTATAGCCAAAGAGGCAGCACTGCCTGTGTCTGCAGATGTTTCCTGTGGTCATGGCGAAGGCATGTCTAGACACTGGAGTGCACAGAATGCTGTTTACCTTCCCACCAAAGTGGTACCTATTTATCTACTTGCAATTTTTTGCTTTCAAACTGCTAGGTTGGAAGGACCTGGGACAGAGGTGGGTGCTCACTCCAATCATGCAGCACCCAGGTCTCAAACTGCTGACCTACCAGAATTCCAGTCATCAAGTTCAGCATCCTAACTACTAAGCCACCACAGTCCCTCTCTGGGTCATTACAGGAAAGTAATTTTCTGGGTGCCTGTTTCAACAACATATGGAGAATGAATAACTGTATGTTGGGGTAGGAATAGATTTTCACATGAACAAAAAGGGTGAAAATCTATTCCTACCCCAACATTATTATTATTATTATTATTATTAAATTCAAATTTATATGCCGCTCTCCTTGCCGAAGCAACCCAGAGCGGCTAACAATGTTACAATAGAAAACATAATATACATACAATATATTATTATTATTATTATTATTATTTATTGAATTTATTACCCCGCCCCACTCGGGAGAACCCGACTCTGGGCGGCTTACATCGTCATAAAACAGAGGTAAAAGATAAAAACATATAAAATCATGAAGTTTAAAAGATTATCTAAAATTATTTGAAGTAAAAACAGTGCAAACTACACGCCAGTATCCCCCTGGTCCAGATCCAAAGTGGCACTCCCTAAGTAAGCCACTTAGTATGGGAACCCGTGTTCCCTGGTCCCCAAATATGTCCTGCCAGCCAGGTTTTCAAGCCCTTCCGGAAGGGCAAGAGCTCTGTCTGCAGGCGCAGTTCGATGGGCAGGAGGTTCCAGAGGGTTGGGGCGGACACGGAGAAGGCCCTCCTCCTAGTGCTAGAGAGGCGTGCCTCTCTAGCTGATGGAACAACGAGGGAGCCTCTCCGATCCGCCCTGGTGGGCCGGACAGATGTTCTTGGGGTGACGCGGTCTCTTAGGTATCCTGGCCCACTACCATATAGGGCTTTAAAGGTAATAACCAGCACCTTGAATTGCACCCGGAGACATACTGGCAACCAGTGCAGCTCCCGGAGTAGCGGCGAAGCACGAGCATAACGCCCACACCCCGCCACTACCCGGGCCGCCGCATTTTGCACCAGCTGGAGTCTCCGGATGGTCATCAGGGGCAGCCCCATGTAGAGCGCATTACAGTAATCAAGTCTGGAGGTGACCAAGGCATGTGTGACCATGAGCAAGGAGTCCCGGTCCAGGAGGGGGCGTAACTGGCATATTACACGAAGTTGTGCAAAAGCCCTCCTGGCCACGGCTGCCACCTGATCTTCGAACAGTAGCCGTGAGTCCAGGAGGACCCCCAAGTTACGCACCGGGTCTGTCTGGGGCAAGGCTGCCCCATCCAGCACCAAAGATGGCAACTCCTGTGTTAACGCAGGCCCCCGTACCCACAGCCACTCAGTCTTGCCAGGATTCAGCTGTAGCCCGTTGTCCCCCATCCAGACCTTAACAGCCTTCAGGCACCTGGAAAGGACTTGCACCGCACCACTTGGGTCCCCACGGGCAGAGATGTATAACTGGGTATCATCTGCATATTGATGATACTTAACCCCATGGGAACGGATGATCTCGCCCAGCGGCTTCATATAGATGTTGAATAAGAGAGGAGAAAGTACCGAGCCCTGAGGCACCCCGTATTGCAGGGGCCTAGGGCTGGACCTCTCCTTCTCCAGGCACACCGACTGGGTCCTGCCTCTCAGGAATGAGGAGAACCAGGACAACACAGTGCCCTGGATCCCCAGACCCTGGAGCCTTCCCAGAAGGATACCATGGTCGATCGTGTCAAAAGCCGCTGAGAGATCGAGAAGAGCAAGGACTGACGGCTCCCCTCCGTCCCGCTCTCTCCAGAGATCATCCACCAAGGCCACTAGTGCGGTTTCGGTACCATATCCGGGCCTGAATCCTGACTGAAACGGGTCCAGATAATCCGCTTCATCCAGGACCTCCTGTAACTGCAGCGCCACAGCCTTTTCCAAAACCTTACCTAAAAAAGGTAGGTTGGACACTGGACGGTAGTTGGAAATTACCGTTATAATACCGTGTATTATAACAAGTATAATACAATCAATGTGGTCGACAAGACCTTCATAAAAATAATTATAAATATAAATACAGTACAGTCAAAGAAATACAAAAAACAATCATGGATAAACAGTACAAAGCAATAGGGAAAGTCCTCATCCCTTATAAATATTTCAATTAGTAAATATACATTTATCTGGAGGAGTGGCTGGCCGTGGTTCAGCTGTGATGGTGGTAGCAGGACTGGCGTCCTTAGTCGGCGGCGGCAGAAAAGTTCGTTGGGGGGCGGCGGCAGGTCTTATAGCCGCCTGCCCGTGCCGCGCAACAGCTGAGCTCACTCTCCAGGCCGGGCCGGGAGGAGGGCGGGAGTAATGCCTCACCGCTCACAGCTGGTCTGTTTCCGGGCGAGATAGAAAGTCTCGCCCGTCGCCCAGGTGTTCCTGCTCCCCTCAGCCAAGCTAGCGAGGGGAGCATCCGGCGTCTGGCGATGGCGGCAGCAGTCTGCTTTTTTAAAGTCTCACCCGTCGCCCAGGTGTTCCTGCTCCCCTCAGCCAAGCTAGCGAGGGGAGCATCCGGCGTCTGGCGATGGCGGCAGCAGTCTGCTTTTTTAAAGTCTCACCCGTCGCCCAGGTGTTCCTGCTCCCCATAGTCAAGCTAGCGAGGGGAGCGTCCGGCGTCCGGCGATGGCGGCAGCAGTCTGCTTTTTAAAGTCTCGCCCGTCGCCCAGGTGTTCCTGCTCCCCTCAGCCAAGCTAGTGAGGGGAGCGTCCGGCGTCTGGCGATGGCGGCAGCAGCCTGCTTTTTAAAGTCTCGCCCGTCACCCAGGTGTTCCTGCTCCCCATAGCCAAGCTAGTGAGGGGAGCGTCCAGCGATGGCGGCAGCAGTCTGCTTTTTAAAGTCTCGCCCGTCGCCCAGGTGTTCCTGCTCCCCTCAGCCAAGCTAGCAAGGGGAGCGTCCGGCGTCCGGCGATGGCGGCAGCAGTCTGCTTTTTAAAGTCTCGCCCGTCGCCCAGGTGTTCCTGCTCCCCTCAGCCAAGCTAGCAAGGGGAGCGTCCAGCGTCCGGCGATGGCGGCAGCAGTCTGCTTTTTAAAGTCTCGCCCGTCGCCCAGGTGTTCCTGCTCCCCTCAGCCAAGCTAGTGAGGGGAGCGTCCGGTGTCCGGCGATGGCGGCAGCAGCCTGCTTTTTAAAGTCTCGCCCATCGCCCAGGTGTTCCTGCTCCCCTCAGCAGGAATTATTCATACAGTAATTCATTCTCCATATGCACTTGATGATAATTTGGTCCTTGTGTCTTTTTGGGCCAAGGAATCATTTATATTTATTTGGATCTCAGAAGATGTTTACGTCTTTTAAAAAAAAGCACATGTCCATTCAGTTGCTGCACTTTGGAACTATTCTATGTTCAGTGGAGTATGAGACATTCCATTGGCTATTACCCCACCACCACTACTCAAGTAAAGAGGTTAAGCACAAGAATTTGGTATAAAACTAGGATCACCATTAGAGGATGGACTCTACATCCCACCATTTCAAGGATATCATGCCAAGTGTCACTAACCGATTTAGTCATTGAAGATAATTCTGGAAGAAAAAGAAAGAAAATTAACTGCTTGTAATGGACTGTTAGAGACTTTATACTCTGTAACATGCCCTAGTTGAGCTAAATATCTTGATTTTCTCCTACTGATGTTATCTGGAAAAATCACTTTATTTAAAATGTAGAAAATGTCAGTCTTCTCCTGAGGATACAATATGAATTGCTTGCAACTGCCTCAAATCTGAGTTGTGCATACACTACATTTTTATTAGGGTTGGATTATAGTAGCAGCAGTCCTAGAGTTTCAGATGTCTAACCACTGGAGACAATCAGAAGCACAGAAAAATCTCTACATAATGAACTTAAACATTCTTTCAAACAGAAAATCATAATCTACTCTGCTGTAATCAAGTCTATATTGTTGCCAGAAGAATTTTAAGTAGCTGAATAATATGTGCTGCTGGAGAAAGAAGAAGGAGCAAAGGCACTCTTCCTTTTCTAGTGCTTCCATAGAAATATTTTGAATCCTCAACACTTATTGAAGTTTAATTAAAGCTGCTAGATGAGTTCCATGGCTTTTTTTGTCTCATATATTTTCCCTTTATGAATGGAACAAAATTGAAATTTGCTTTTGTCCTACAACTTCTTGAAAATATTTTTAGAGATTTCAGTATTTGAAATTATCATTTGGAAAAGGCCTCATACATTTTACATAATAAAAAGCCACTTTGTTATGAATTTTCTATTACAGTTTCCCTAATTTCAGACTATAATATTGCTGCTGTTCTACAGCTGAAGTCACAATATTCCTCAACCACTTTTATACCTGTTTGAAGCACCTGCCTCATTAGGAATACTGGGAAGTTAAGAAATAGTATTGAACTGCAATACGTATTTCCTTGGTAGAAGGTAGAATGGTAGAAGATAAGTTGGATCACACTTTAAAACAATTGTGCATTTTCAGTTAAAAGATTAATTTAAGTCTTCTTTTGTTATAGAGACAATGAAATAAAGGGAGAGAATATACTATAAACATTGATTTCTATTAAAAAAAAACATTTGGAACATTTAGGCATCCATTATCTTAAGATTTACATAAACAGTTTGCTGTGGTAACTAAGGTAGCAAGGATATCTCAGAGTTTTATTTAGTTCTGCCTTTAATGAGGCCATGATATATATTGAATTGTATTATAATAAATTCTTCTTGTGTTCATTACAATTCGCAATTGTTGAAAAACAGCCATGGCAATTGTTTTATGTTCGAGTGAGGAATGATTAATTGATTAAAAACGGAGTCAGCTTCTGCAGTTTTCCCTTTGCTAAATACAGTAATACCCGGGATAATGATTGCATCGGATAACGCTAGAATCGGATAACGATGCAAGTTTTTTGGGAAAAACGTGCATCGGATAATGATTCTTTTAGCGTTGTCCGATACAATGGTCTGCGGGTGTGGGGTGGTTTGGGTAGAACTACCCAATCCACCCCCCACCCGCAGCGGTCTCTGCCACTGCAGTAGGGTCGGGGAAAAGCACCCGCCTTTCCCCGACCCTACTGCAGTCGCAAAGCCTCCTTGTCTCTTTCCCTCCCTGTATTTAAACTACAGGGAAGGGGGAAAGAGAGAGTTCTCTAGAGAACCAATCACATCTCTCTCTTTCCCCCTCTCTGTAGTTTAAATACAGGAAGGGAAAGGGAGGGAGAGAAAGAAGGAAGCAGTTCTTTTTTCTTCCCTGTATTTAAACTACAGGAAGAGAGGCTTGTGTTTTAAATACAGGGAGGGGAAGAAAAAAACACAAGCCTCTCTCTTCCTGTAGTTTAAATTTAACCACTGCGGGTGGGGGGTGGCTTTAAAGGCAGGGAGGAAAATTGCTTTCCCTGCCTGCCTTTAAAGCAGTTTGTCCCTGAAGTCAGGGCTTTTTTTTTTTTTAGCTTTGTTCGATGCATGCATCGCACAACGCTAAAAATCGGATAACGTCATGACTTGTGGAACCAAGTCATAATGTTATCCGGAGTATTACTGTATCTCTATGTGAATGGTACTATATAATTGGTACTACAGTATTCTCTATATGAATGTAGACATCTTGACTGCTCTCACTGGTATTATCAAAATTCTGACTGCCTTTTGCTGAGTAAAACTTGGCATAGTTTTCCTGCTGGCAACATGGCAACTGAGCCATTTTCTAGTGTTTTGAATTGTGAAATGGAAGCACAATTTTTTGTTGTTCAGTCGCACAGTCGATTCCGACCCTCTGCGACCCCATGGACCACTGACCGCCAGGCACTCCTGTCCTCCACCATCCCCCTCAACTCGCTCAGCTCTGTGCCCATTGTCTCCACGATACCATCTAGCCATCTTATCTTGGGCCGTCCCCTTCTTCTTTTGCCCTCGACCCTTCCAAGCATCAAAGCTTTCTCAAGTGAATCCTCTCTTCTCATTTGATGTCCAAAGTACTTTAGCCTCATCTTTATTATTTGACCTTCTAAGGAACAGTCAGGGATGATTTCTTCTAAGATTGACCTATTTGTTCTCCTCGCTGTCCATGGGACTCTCAAAACTCTCCTCCAACACCACATCTCAAAGGCGTCTATTCTTCTCCGTTCAGCTTTCCTAATGGTCCAACTCTCGCAACCATACATTGCAACAGGGAATACCATTGCCTTGACTATGCGAATTTTTGTTTTCAATGTGATGTCTCTACTTTTCACTATGCTCCAGGTTTCTCATCGCTTGCCTCCCAAGAATCAGTCGCCTTTTTATTTCATGGCTGCAATCACCATCTGCAGTGAGCTTAGATCCTAAGAAAGTAAAATCTGTCACTGCTTCTACTTCTTCCCCATCTATTTTCCAGGGACTGATAGGGCCTGTTGCCATTATCTTGGTTTTTTTGATATTGAGTCGCAAGCCAGCTTTTTCACTTTCTTCTTTCAACCTAATTAGGAGCTTCTTTAGGTCCTCCTCACTTTCTGCCATGAGGGTGGTATCATCTGCATATCTCAAATTGTTGATGTTTCTTCCAGCAATTTTGATCCCAAATTGTGATTCCTCCATTCCTGCATTGCACATTATGTGTTCTGTGTATAAGTTGAATAAGCAGGGTGACAAAATGCAGCCTTGTCTTACTCCTTTTCCTATTCCAAACCACTCCGTCATTCCGTATTCTGTCCTAACTGTTGGCGATGTGATCTCTAGTCCCCCTGCCTCTTCTGAAACCCGCCTGCACTTCTGGTAATTCTCTCTCCACATACTGTTGCAGTCTATCCTGTATTATCTTGAGCATCACCTTGCTAGCGTGAGGGATGAGCGCAATTGTTCGATAATTTGAACATTCTTTGGCATTACCCTTTTTGGGGAGTGGAACGTATACAGATCTTTTCCAATCCTGTGGCCATTGTTTTGTTTTCCAAATCTGCTGGCATATAGAATGCAATAATTTGATTCCATCATCTTGTAGGGCTTTGAAAAGTTCAACTTGGATACCATCAACTCCACTGGCTTTGTTGTTTGCAGTGTTTTTTAGGGCCTTTCTGACTTCACTCTCTAGAATGTCTGGCTCATGTTCAATGTTCTCATCATTGTGATTATCAGGGGTGTTGAGGTCCTTTTTGTAGAGTTCCTCTGTGTACTCTTTCCATCTTTTCTTAATCTCTTCTGCATCTGCTAACTCCTTGCCATCTTTGTCTTTTATCATGGTCATTTTCGCTTTAAATGTTCCCTTGAGTTCCCCAATTTTTTTGAAAAGATCTCTAGTCCTACCCCTGATATTGTTTTCCTCTATTTCTGTGCACTGTTCGTTCAGGTACGTTTCCTTATCTCTCCTTGCTTTTCTTTGAAATTCTGTATTCAAGTGATTGTATTTTTTCCTTTCTCCTTGGCATTTTGCATTCCTTCTGTCCTCCGCTATTTTAAGAGCCTCCTCGGATAACCACTTAGCTTTCTTACGCTTCTTTTCTTTTGGTATGGTTTTTCTTGCTGCCTCCTGCATGATGTCCCGCATCTCTGTCCATAATTCTTCTGGCACTCTGTCTATCTGGTCCAAGCCATTAAATCTGTTCCACACCTCCACTGTGTATTCCCAAGGAATGTTTTCTATGTCATATCTTTCTGGCCTAATTGTTTTTCCTATTTTCTTTAGTCTAAGCCTGAATTTTGCAATCAGTAGGTTGTGATCTGAGCCACAATCTGCTCCTGGTCTTGTTTTTGCTGACTGTATGGAAGTTCTCCATCTTTGACTGCAGAGTATGTAATCAATCTGGTTTCGATGTTGGCCATCTGGTGATGTCCATGTGTAAAGTCTCCTCTTGTGTTGCTGGAAGAGAGTGTTTGCTATGACCAGTGCGTTATCTTGGCAGAACTCTATCAGTCTTTGACCTGCTTCATTCTGTGTTCCAAGACCAAACTTGCCTGTTATTCCATTTACTTTTTGATTTCCTACTTTGGCATTCCAATCTCCTATGATAATGTGTACATCATTTCTTGGTGTCTGTTCTATGAGGTGTTCTAAGTCTTCATAGAACTGGTCAATTGTGGCTTCATCTGCACTAGTATTACAGTGATATTGAATGGCTTGCCTTGTATTCTGACTGACATCATTCTATCATTTTTGAGATTATATCCCATTACTGCTTTTCTCACCCTTTTATTGACAATTATGGCTACTCCGTTTTTTCTGAGGTTTTCTTGTCCACAGTAGTAGATATGATGGTTTCCAGAGCTGAATTCTCCCATCCCTGTCCATTTTAACTCGCTGATTCCCAAGATGTCAATGCTTATTCTTTCCATTTCCTTTTTTACCACTTCCAGTTTTCCCTGGTTCATAGATCTCACATTCCATGTCCCTATACAGTATTGTTCCTTGCAACACTGTATTTCTCCTCCCCCTTTCCTGTCCCTACCCTTCTTTTGATCTGCTGTGCTAAGCATCCTGTTTCATCTAAATTCCCCCATTTGTTTTGCCTTTTGTTTTGGTCCATAGGGTTCTCTTGGCAAAATTCTGACGTTGGTTTGCCGGTTTCTACGCCAGTATCCTCTCATCATACATGTTATCACAGTTTAAAACAAAGTATTATCATGCATATTATCACAGTTTTAACAATATCAGACTAAAATAGCTAATTAGCATTGATTATATGAAGTTATGAAGTCCAATATATAAAGTCTCTACTGTAAGTTCGCTATAAGTCTCTACTGTAATTTCAGTATTGTTCGAGTCAGTTATTTGTAAAGTCTCTATAGTCAACTAAATTATTGTAACTGAATTACTTATCGTATGCATGCAGCTACTTGTTTCTGGTTTTGCGGCGCTGGGTCAGTAGTGTGAGTCTTTTCTGCCACCCAACCCGCTGCTTTTCTTCCTTCTCTTTCCCTTTCCCCTCTGGCCAGGGACAATGGCCGAAGGTGCGCTGGGTCGTCAGCGCGCTCCCTCGCTCGCCCGACCCGCGGCTTTGCCTCCTCGCCTTCCTCTTTCGCCTCCTCGCCTTTTCCCTCCGGCCAGGGACAATGGCCAAAGGTGCGCTGGGTCGTCAGCGCGCTCCCTCGCTCACCCGACCCGCGGCTTTGCCTCCTCGCCTTCCTCTTTCACCTCCTCGCCTTTTCCCTCCAGCCAGGGACAATGGCCAAAGGTGCGCTGGGTCGTCAGCGCGCTCCCTCGCTCGCCCGACCCGCGGCTTTGCCTCCTCGCCTTCCTCTTTCACCTCCTCGCCTTTTCCCTCCGGCCAGGGACAATGGCCGAAGGTGCGCTGGGTCGTCAGCGCGCTCCCTCGCTCGCCCGACCCGCGGCTTTGCCTCCTCGCCTTCCTCTTTCACCTCCTCACCTTTTCCCTCCGGCCAGGGACAATATCCCACATTAATAAACCAGAGTTTGTTTGTGGTCCCCCACCCCCCATGAATTGAATTTTATAGATTTTTAAAACATAAGATTAATTATACATACACTACAAACAGATTCCAATATAAACTTTCCTCATGAAGTGGACCCCAGAAGATG
Source organism: Furcifer pardalis (assembly GCA_030440675.1). NCBI lineage: Eukaryota > Metazoa > Chordata > Lepidosauria > Squamata > Chamaeleonidae > Furcifer > Furcifer pardalis. The sequence goes on from CP126892.1 coordinate 68,999,098, forward strand.
AGCACATGATCTGTACTATGGTTGCTGTAAAAGACCAAATGAAAGACAGGAAGGAAAGGTAGGGGTAAAATCAAGTAATTTGAAATATGGTGTCAGAAGATTGCCTACAAGGGCTGAAGATAGTCAGAATGACAGAAAAGTAAGAGCAAAATATAGTCGAAACCTGAAATCTGACTACAGCAAAAATGAGTATATTGAGGCTGTCATATCATGCACGTATAATGAGAAAACAGAACTAACTAGCAACGACCATATTGCTGGGGAATATGGGCAGCAGGAAAAGAAGAAGACCTAACATGAGATGAGTTGATTCAATAAATTTTAATTGTTTGACAGAAATGGGATATGCTAGCAACACAATCCAGAGCCAAAGCTTTAATATTCCTTTTGCAGATTAGTGAGCTCTTTCATTCTAAATGAGACATTATACTTACTCTGGTAGGAACAACACAGTGCTGAATGATTTTTGTTTGTATGCTTGCTTGCTTTTAATCTTTGAGGCTGGAGTGTAAAGAAAATTTGATTAAAATGTGTATTACTCCCATCTAAAGTGGGGGAATGAAGAATACAAGGGCCAGTTTATAACATTCTACACTGTATATTAACAACATGCACATAATTTAGTATTATTTCTAGAGCTTTTTTAATTGACAAGGCAACATAAATCACAGGAAGAAACAAAAATATATTTCATAATAATACAGAGACATATAGAAGTGACCAATAAAGCAATTTTGGAAATATCTAAGTTTGAAAACTTAGATTCAGGGTAACCTTTGGACTTAGAGTTCATGGCAGAAAGTGAGGAAAACCTAAAGAAACTCCTGATTAGGTTGAAAGAAGAGAGTGCAAAAGCTGGCTTGAGACTCAACATCAAGAAAACCAAGATAATGGCAACAGGCCCTATCAGTCCCTGGAAAATAGATGGGGAAGAAGTAAAAGAAGAGACAGATTTTACTTTCTTAAGATCAAAGATGGTGATTGCAGCCATGAAATAAAAAGGTGACCGATTCTTGGGTGACAAGCTATGAGAAACCTGGGGAACATAATGAAAAGTAGAGACAGCACATTGCAAACAAAAATTTGCATAGTCAAAGCAATGGTATTACCAGTGGTAATATATGGTTGTGAGAGCTGGACCATAAGGAAAGCTGAGTGCAGAAGAATAGACATCTTTGAAATGTGGTGTTGGAGGAGAGTTTTGAGAGTCCCCTGGATTGACAATTAAGTCAATCTTAGAAGAAATCAACCCTGACTGCTCCTTAGAAGGTCAAATAGTAAAGATGAAACTAAAGTACTTTGGGCATCAAATGAGAAGAGTGGATTCAATTGAGAAAGCCTTGATGCTGGGAAAGGTGGAGGGCAAAAGAAGAAGGGGGCAGCCAAAAGTGAGTTAGCTAGATAGTATTGTAGATGCAATGGGCACAGAGCTGGGCGAATTGAAGAGGATAGTGGAGGACAGAGGTGCTTGGAAGGCAATGGTTCATGGGGTTGCAAAGGCTTAGAATCATCTTTGCAACTGAACAAGAAAAAACACACTCTACAATGGGAGAAGATGCTGTTTCCGACTTCCAAAATTTCTGAAGCATTAATGATTAAAGTGACCTGAAACAATGAAAAGTCTGGATGTTATGCTCCTGTTGGATGAAACCTCATCAGATGATGACCCAAAGCCAGATGACATACAGAAACAGAATATGTCTGAAGGCTCTCCTTCCTCACAGGACAGAATCCCCTTCTATAAAAATGGGGGGGGGGGGTTTCATGGCAGCATCAAATGAATACTTAAGGAAATGCAAGGATAACCAAAATAAGAACTTATCTTTTTCTGTTTAAAAGCAAAGCAGCTCTGATGACCCTACCATCACCACCTACAGGGAATTTGTAATCAGAAAAACTATGTAGGGGAAGCCTCAAACAAGAGTTTACCTCACAATTAGAAGGTCTTCCTGAGAGGAGGTAAGAAATCCAGTACTAAAATTCCTACAGCTGAGTTCTGTCTGGGGCTTAGGCTAGCTTAGTTACAAAAGCCTTACTTATAGTAGGAAGAAGCTTTTGGAAAGTTCTGATTTTGCTTGAAACTTTATTAACCAAAGTCTACATCTCAGACTTTTATTTGCTACTCTGCCACAGATTACCCTGTTTGGTTTGTTGTATGTTGCAAATCTTTCTGTCAGATTGTCAGTGGATTTACTGGCTTGCTGGTTTATACTTTTCCACGTTGACACTCCTTAACTGAAACTGACTTGCTGACACATATGATCTAGCTTTAACTGCCTCTGAATCTCTCTCTGTGTGTGGATTGTTTGCCATGGGTTGGTGGTAGTAAATATTTGTGTAACCCTCTTGGACCAAGCACCAGATATGAGATATTGCTGGTTCTCACATAACCTGGAACAGGATACTGGCTATGAGTGTCTAATGTGGACAAGTGTTACCTGGCCCTTAGTAAAACTACCATTTTTCCGCACATGCAAATGTTATAAGACTCTCTCCTGAGACCCAGCTTCTCAAATTTTTAGATACTTATCTATGAGACTGATTCAAGACCTTGTAATATTTCATTTCCTATGGATTCCTAAAATTCTGAATGGTAAATCCCAACAATCCCATTTAAATTTAAAATTTTGATGCTTTATTAATTACCTATGTTCCCTACTTGTCCTCTCCACCACATTTGTGCCAGTCTGCTTAAAAGCTTTGTAGTTCCTCTAGAACAGGCCATAAATTAAATCCTCAGCCAATTTTCCTAGGTTTGCAAGTGCCTCCCCCCCCAAAAAAAAAAAAGAAAAAAAAGTTAGAGGTGAGCCCTTCATCCTACTTAGCCTGGCCTGTACCTATATATATCTCATAGTAGGAACAGAAAACTAGCGCATACTATCAAGTGGAAGTGAGGCTAGATTAACTGTTATGGGAAAGGCCTGTACAATGTGGTTCTACACAGGAGCAACATCCATCTATTCCCTTTTGAGGTAGACCACAATTGTTGCCTATCTTTCATGATCATGCCATGTAACAGATTTAGAAAGGGGCCAATCTGCTCACCCCTTCCTTTGCTTTGAGAAGATGTAGTGAATTTTCCTCAATTTTTTGTTTCTTAGAAATCAGTAGGCAGATTAATGTAGAAATTGTTTGGAGACTGCTTTTTCTTTGCCATTCCATTCTTCTGGAAGGGGCACAAAAGTTCAATTGAAGGCGTTCAAACCAAGTACACTTTAGTTACTTCCATATTTTTAGATTTTTCTGATGGAGAAACCTAGTGAACCTAGTTTTCTGAGGAAAGAGAAGAAACACATCTTTTTCTGTTTCTTTATTTTAAGTAATGAAGAAAGAGTGCCTTTTTACTGTTCTTCTGGACCCACCTCCCATTTTGACTATGCTTTTGGGTCCATCCAGTTGACCATGAATAAGGGCACTTTGTTAAGAAACTGTAATGAGCAAATGTGAAGTATATGATTCCAGTACTACAGTTTTGTTCCCCTGGCCTTGTCCTTCGTAGGGCAAGCTTAACCTTTCTCCTCCTAAAACTGTCTCTGATGAGGAACATGGTTCTTATGTTTTCTATTTTATTTTATTTTTCCAGAAAAAAGTGAAGTGAAATACAAAAGTAGTTAAAAGGAAGAAAACACATATAGTATAATATAAGCAAATTTGTATATAAGTATAACAAGACTTTCAAACAGAACAAAAAGGAAAAGTCTCTCTCAAATTAAGTCTTTTGTAACATATGTCCTTTTCTAATTATTTGTTTCACCAAAATATAAAAGTGTTAATTCTTGTTTCACTCCTTAAATTCCAATAATGACATTCAAAGTAAAAAAGGAAAAAGAAAAAGAAAAAATTTAAACAGAATAATAAACATTATAAGAAAATATATAGATAAACGTGTACATTGGTACCCCGGATAACATTATGACTTGGTTCCACAAGTCCCGTCATTATCCGGTTTTTAACGTTGTGCGATACATTGATCACACAATGTTAAAAAAAGCCCTGTTTCCCTGGAGGCTGCAGCAAGCCAGAACGTCGGGATTTGAATCCTGACATTTTGGCTTGCTGAAGCCTCCAGGGAGGTGGGGGAACTTTGGAAACAGCTTGGATCGGGTCTCCTCACCTCCCTGGACCCGGCGGGGGGAGGTCAGAGCCCCCAAAATTGGAAAAAAAACATCCTTTTTAAAAACAATTTTGGGTCTCTGACCTCCCCCCCCCCCGGGTCCAGGGAGGTGGGGAGACCCGATCCATGCTGTTTCTGGGCTTCCCCAATGTCCTCAGCAAGTGCAGCAAGCCAAAACGTCAGGGTTCGAATCCCGAGATTCTGGCTTGCTACAGCCTCAAAGAGGGTGGGGGAATTTCAAAACATAAAGAAATAAAACAGTTAGATTAGACCACCTAGAAAAACATCCGATTTAGCAAAATGGTCAACTGAGTGCCTCTGAGAAGCCTGTAAACAGTGTGTACAGACACTACTTTCCTTCTTTCGTTCAGCCCTAGAGACTAGTACTTGGTGGTATAGGCTTGTTCTGTGGTTCTCAAGGACATTTATATCACACATAGAGCATTGTCACATACATTGTTCTAGCTACTTCAATTACTGTTTAGTGGTTTAGCTGGAGGAAAACAATAATTATGGCACTGCTGAACTATCATGTAGGTTTCACTAGAATTAGAATTCTGAAGCATAATTAAGTACTGACCTCCTTGTTAATTCAGGAGTTGTGGACATGGTGCACACATTTGCAAACTATGCTTCGAGAACAACCTACATTTTCAAACAATTTCATTTATCTTAGAGGAATTAGGTAAAACATATAGTAATTTGCCTTTGGGAACACAGAATGTGATGAGGACGGAGAGCTGAAATACCTGAGCACCAAGTCATTACCTTAGCTGAGAACGCAGAGGTAACCTAGATGGAAAAACAAATAAACTTGCCACATATCTACAGAAATAAGAAAACTGTATTGAAATTATGAGTATGAAATCTGATCTTTTTCTGTGCTAGCTTTTCAGATATTAATAGGTTTATATATGGTTCACAATATGTTTAACGAGGCAACAAACAATAATATTAACATAATATGTAATGAAATATAGAGGGCCCAGTTGTGTTACAATTTGAAAGCCACTTCCCAAAAATCATAAAACAGATCTCAACTTTGGAACAGCCAACAACATTTATATTTTCTATAGCACTGATGTCATAATTGTAAAGTCCTTGAAGAAAAAATGCATTAAATACATCAAGAAGGGGGAGGGAGAAAGATTGAAAATGAAAGCAGAACTGCCTAAGCACTAAAATAGGGGTTCTCAACCTACTGCCTGTGGGTTGGATCTTGCCCATGGTGCCAAATAATCCAGCCCCCACCCTTGCTCCAGCTGCCGCCACCAGAATTGGCCGTGGACTCATTTACAACCATTGTAAACACATTTACAACAGCAGTAAATTAGTCTGTGGCCTTTGTAAATGCATTTACAACAGCCATAAATGAGTCCACAGCCATTGTAAATGCATTTATAGCAACTGCAGACTCATTTACAGAAGCTGTAAAGGGAGGGGGGGACAATCAGTTCAGCCCCCTCAACTATCTGAGAGAGCATGACCCAGCCCCTGACTTGAAAAAGTTGAGAATCCCTGCACTAAAAAGTGGCCTATATCCAGTGATGGGCAGCAGCCAGTTTGCACCAGTTCGCCACAACTGGTAGTAACTTTTCCCAGCGTACTAGAGAACCGGTACTGGCTTTTGGGGGGAACCACATCAGGGGCTCACCTTTTTGCCGGTTCCCCCACTGCACATGTGTACCAAGCGCTTGGCGTACATGCGCGTCTACAATGCTTGGCACACCTACAGTGCTTGGTGCACCTACAGTGCTTGGCACACATTCGCACATACAGCACTCTGCCTGCCGAGTCAAGCAGCCATTTGCTGCTTGGAGTGTGGCAGTGCAGAGCATCAGGTGGCCACACATAGTCACGGAGGAACTGGGGGCTGCTGTTGACGACCTTGGCAGCCTCCTTGCTGTCCTCCCAAGAGGAGAGGAGGAAGAGCAGTTACTAGACTGAAGCTCCCTACAGCCTGGGTGTGGGGTGGGTGAGGATATTTTAATGTGTATTTAATGAGTATTTATTTTTAATGAGTATTTTATGTGTATTTAATTTATATTTGTATGTGTTTTATGTGTATTTAATGTGTATTTATTTTTAATGTGTTTTTATGTGTATTTTTGTATATTTTTAATGTCTTTTTAATTTGTATTTTTATGTGTACTTATTTTTATTGGGTTTTTTTACTTTGGCTCCGCCCACATTGTTGGCTCCACCCATGATGTCATTGTCTACGCCCACGACATTGGCTCTGCCCACAGTATGGTAGTAAAATTTTGGCTGCCCACCACTGCCTATATCCAATATCATACGGGTCACCTTCCCTTTTGCAATCCTTGCTACCACCTGAAAACAAGCTCTGAAGGCCTTCTTGTGGAGGTGCAAACACGATACTGTGGGAGCTAAAGGGTTTACACTGATAGAACAAGGTCTCTGAGTAGAAGCGCCCTATTGTAATCTGGTTTATTAAAGGATAATTCACAAATATAAAGAAAAATATTGCTGATAAGATAGCACACAAAAATGCATTTTATAAGGAATGTTCTGTTCTTCTCTGTGCCAGAGAAAATCTATTGAGTAGGTTAATAAATGTCTAAGGGCTAATTTGATACTTTGAAGCATGTACATCACTTGAAACATACCACTTAATGACTCAAAGCTAAGCATATGAACGGCTTCCATTCAAGAGCCTTGTGCTTAAAATGATGTAAGGTGCCATAAAAATTTGCTTCCATTTCACCACTCTAATCAAGGAAAACGTTGATACTGCAATTGTGAGTGTGACTCATTTGGAACAGGGCTCTGTAGATGGATCCTTGCATTTTCACTGCATAATTATCCATAACCTTTACAGCAACAGGATTATCAGGTGACTCTGGGGAATGTATTTAGCCATAGCTTGAGATAGTTTTTTATGTACAGAAGGAGTCATAATCTAGGATCTGTGCAAAATTTACATATACATTTTAAAAATGCAAACACCTCAAGATGCATACTGTTGAAACATGGAACAAGCATGTTTTAGTCCATGGGGAACCCAAAATGGGGTACCCAAAACTAATACTGTATAAATTTCTTTATAGGAAGAATAACATCTCACATTCCAACATGAACAAGGAATATGATGAAGATGTAAGTAAGGTTTCTTCTTCTTCAAGAGCCATAGCTAATTTTGAATATTGATTATCATCATGATGCTCAGCAACAAAGATTGTCCAGGGAACAATATAATGTAATGGTCTTCCATTTGCCTTCCACATTGCAGCATGACACCCATACAACTTGACCTTGTCCCACAAGTCACTTTCTGGTCCGGAGTCCTTTTGGCACACAAGGTCCTTATCAGCCCCAGGCCAGTATTAATGAAGATGCTGTTCTCCATCAAGATGGTTTTAAGTGGAATTTAATCCACTTGGGGACCATCACCCTTTTCTGTGAACTTCACCACCCAAGGTCATTAATTTTCAGGGTTGTCAGGTTAGTAAACCACCACCTAACAACCAGCATTGAGTTGCTGGCAGTATATTTTTCTTCTTGTGCTGTACCCAGTTCAGAATATTGGCAACCATCATGATGATCAGCAATGAAGACTGCCCTGCCACTGCCTTTCTTCTGTCTGCCTCACCACAGTGTGACAATCTGTACCAATAATCCAACTCTACATGTCACATTCTGATCCTGAGCCTTTTTGGAATGCAAAGTCCTCATCAGCCCCAGGCCAGTATTGATGAAACTGCTGCCCTCCATCAAAATGGATCTAAGTGGGATTTAATCCACTTGGGGACCATCTCCCTTCCCTATGGACTTCGCCAAGACCACTAGTCCTCAGGGTTGTCAGGTGAGTTATCTCCCACCTAACGCTAGACATTGAGTTGCTGGCAGTATGGTATACTCTATTACCATAGCAGGATAACCTAGCCAGACAAATGGGCTTGGATAAATTCAAATAGATTGTGAGCAGGGTTCTTTTTGGGACATGTTTTTGGAGGAAATAGGGGCTAACAGGAATGAGATATGCCCCCAAATATCTACTTCCATTCCACTCAGAATTACTGGATCTAATCCTGCATGCTTATCTTCATTCCTTTTATATTCTGATGCTACTGAAGTACACATTCATATTTCAAGGACATTCTCTCCTCCAAACAAAGTGAAACTGATTTGAAACTTACTAAAATAGCAGACAGAAGAGTGGTTTTCTAAAGATTCTCTCTCACCTACCCCAGAATGAACACCTCCAGACTAAAAGCATGGGTCATTTTTTCCCTGCCACTATTTTTGCTCTTTGCTCAACCAAACCTTTGTGAAAACACACAAGAGACCACAGAAAGGGCAAGAGTTAACTCCCCAAGTATGCATTACATTAATTTATTTTATATTTTTAGAAATGCATGGACAGATTGAAGCTATAAGACTTGGTCTCCAAGGTAACAATTCATATTGACACAAGGTTCTATTTTGTTGAAGCAAAAGTAAGTTACTTCTTTCGTCTTGCTTTAACTTGGCAGTATACATTGATAATTAAAATATTTTAAATTGGACTCTGAAGGATACTATTATTTCTTTCTCTTTTTTCCCTCAAAAGAAACTCTGCAGGAAGAAACTATACATAAAGTGAAACAGAACTATGTTTCTTTATAATTACCCTGGCACACTGAACTTTTTGTATGGAGTCATTGTTATATTGTACTTAACACCTAACTATATTATATTTAAGTTGAAGGGCAGGCAGACAGTGAACAGCAGAAAAGTAGAAGATCCTGGTGGGCAAAAATGAACAACCAACTTCATAGTTGGATTTTAAAGGTGAATTCTCCTCTAGATTTTTCTTAAACTAGCAAATGATTGGAGGTTTGCTGCAGATCCAGAGAAGAGAAAAATGCCTCTGGCTCCCTTTGAACATTTTTTAAACACAAACTCTTCCATTTATTATTTTAAGTGAAACTACTGAGCCCAGCATGAAAGGTAAGCCTGAAAACAGGTAATTATATTGTCACCATTCTAGCAACATTCTAGTTAAGGCTGAAGGCAAGATGATTCTTCAGCCTTTTTCAGCTGGAGAAAATGAAAAAAGCTGTACTGGCTAAAACTATGCTTGACTTCACCTTTTATTATTTTTTATAATAGAGAGAGGGATATCAAAGTATCAACAACAACAGCTACCAAAGCATAATATCAGATACTGCCAAGATGATAGATTGCAAGCAGACATTCACTGTAAGCATACAGCAAAGTTCATGGACTTCCTTTACCCACAGCATCTTCACTTTCACTGACAGATGCTGCCTTCAACCCCTGGGGGAATCTAAGGACACAAGACAGCCTCCAATATAGCAAAGAAATATATTTTTTGGGGGAAAGATATCATCAAATATCTGCTAAAGTCTTAAAAGGCTCCCTATTATGACAACTTAGTGCAATCAATATATATATTGTTCTGTACCTGTAGCTTTGTGTCTGACTATCAAGTCACATTGACTGACAAGATCATCCTTAGATCTCTGATGGGACTGAATTTGTTCAGGGTGTGTAGTACTACCACAGGATTCAGCAAGGATTCCTTAAATGGAAGCTAGCAAAAAGTGCATTTCAACAGAGCAGGTACAAGGATGCCAAATGGAAAATAAGACTAGGAAAGAATGGAGAGGAATTCCAAAATCCATGGCCTTTGCCTAGGTACTGAAACAACAAGGAAGATAAGGATAAAGGCCACCCTTGCCTTTACTTTATCCAACTCTAGGGTACAATTCTCATCTCCATTTATAGCCAAAACCAGCACTGTCTGTGTCTGCAGATGTTTCCATAGTCATGTGGCAGGCATGACATTGGAGGGAGCAGAATGCTGCTACTTTCCCACCAATTTCTTGCTTTCAAACTGCTACGTTGGCAGAAACTGGGATGGAGATGGGAGCTCACTCTACCATGCAGCATCTTAACCACCAAGCCACTGCAGTCCCTCAAAACAAGAAGGACCTACATGGAAACTTGGGTCACCTCCCTCAACACCCAATAGGGGGGAGGGGAGAGGAAGAGGAGGAGGAGAGGAAGAAGAAAAGGAAGAAGAAGAGGAAGAAGAAGATGGTTACTATGTTGAGACTTGCATTGTGTGCTTTCACAAACAACAGGAAGAAGAGCTCTGTCCCTGTGCTGTTCCAATGCAGGATATGCCAGTCCAGGATATGCTAGTGTCATATGTTATAAATCAGCACATGCCATGCAAGAGAATGTAGCTATTAGTGATTTGTGCAGAAGTATTACTGGCTTCCTGAAACATATCCCCACTGATAATGTCTATGATTTAGCTGGCATTGCCCCTCTGAAATTACATTGATGGGTGCTAGCAAATCATAAATTGAATAAGATAATGGAGCATGAAACTTTTCATTTCATGAATACCAACTCCCTATCCAACAGCTAAAACTAAGGAAAAGTTTTATGCATCCCTTTCCAGTTCCAAACAGTAAACCAGAAGAGGCTGGGCCAGTGATTGTGAACATTTTAGAGACAGAGTGCCCAAACTGCAACCCAAAATCAACTTATTTATCACAAAGTGCCAAAACAGCAAAAGGGGAGGAAGGGAACACTCCCATTGGGCTGCTGGGCAGAGGGGCAGGGCAAACTCTGTGCTGGGGGAGGGAGGAAGTGCTCCCATTGGGCTGCTTGGCAGAGGGATGGGTCAAATTCTGTGCTGGGGTGACTGCACAGGTGCCCACAGAGAGGGCTCCAAGTGCCACCTCTGGCACACGTACCATTGGTTCACCACCACTGGGCTAGGCTGAACGTATTAAGAGCAAAACCAACACACTTTGCCAAATGAATGAATGCTGAGGATTATCTAATTATTTTAACATTTTAATTTGTTTGAATTGCATCTACATTCCTTATATAATAAATAATAATTACATGCTGTCAAGTGACTTCTGACTTATGATGACCCTTTCCAAGGTTTTCTGGGTAGAAAACACACAAGAGGGTTACTATTCCCATCTTCTATGTGTGGCCTGGAGCTTTACAGCTTACCCATGACTACATAGGTTGGCTCTTCTCCCAAGAGACACAGTGTGGAATCAAACTCACAACTGCTGGCTATGCAGCCAGAGACCTGAACCACTGAACCATCCAACCATCTACACACCTCATATATTGTACATCCACAGTTTTAAATTGTTCAATGCTCTGATGTGAATAAAGAAAGTTATTTTGATGCTGATACCACAAATATGTTTTATAATAGGCCTTTAAAGGTTATACAAAGATCATACTTATTTAAGCAGCCAAAATATTTTATAAAAGTTGGCATAATAAAGGTAAAGGTTTCCCTTGATCGAAAGCCAGTCGTATCCGACTCTAGGGTTCAGTGTTCATCTCTGTTTCAAAGCTGAAGAGCCAGTGCTGTCTGCTTCTGCAGACGTTTCTGTGGCCATGTGGCAGGCATGACTAGACACCAGAGGACACAGAACACTGTTACCTTCTCACCAAAGTGGTCCCTATTTATCTACTTGCAATTTATTGCTTTTGAACTGCTAGGTTGGCAGGAGCTGGGACAAAGATGGGAGCTGATGCAAATGAAGGTAGGGGATAAATGAAAGAAATGATAATTTGGTAATAGTATAATAATACCTATATTAGTGAGGTCCAGTAATTGAAAGGTTTCCATGAACAGAGGAAGAAATTCACATTTTGTTCTTATGGCTGAAAGGGGTAAATGTCTCAAAATCAAGTTACCTCAGGCACACTGGACATTTGTGTCCAGGATTAGTCCACATGGACAAAGGAAGATGTCTGATATGTGGCTCTTGAATCAGGGCTACTATTTTTTTACTCTTACTGTTTATATGTTAGAGATACAAAAATGAAATCTTCCACAGCTAAATCCATTTATTCATTCTCTCTAGAGTAGAGTGCAATTTCATAGCAAATACTATACTGTAGTTGTTTTTTTAAGTATACAGCACTGTAGCTCTAATGACCATATAATAATTTTGTGTCAGAGATTACTCTGGGTTGAAAGAATTTTTGCTGGAGAAACTCCACTCAGGGGACCCCTGAATGAGGCTCCTTTCATGTCCTCAAGTCCAGCCCTTGGGTATCGAAACCTGACCTTCCAGTTTCTAAGCTCAGCATCTTAGCCACTAAGCCACCGGAGAAGCTGCTAGTGACGATATAAGCAGAGCTGATAGAAGTTTCCATGTGATTTCCCTCATAAAAACTAATGGTGGGTAATGTGTGTTTTTCTTTCTTTCTTTCTGGCACCTTTTTATTACAGCCATTATTCACTAATACTGCAGTTGTACTTCTCAATCCTGCCACTTTCTGAAAGCATGAAACCCCTATGTGTACTTTCTACTCAAGCAGACAATTAAAGTCTCAATTACTGAGTCAAAGCTAACTGTGTACAGCCAAATCTACCGGACAGGACTAGCTCTTGGTGGAACAGTTCTGATCCTGGAATGTTCTTCCCAGGGGAAAACTTTGAAGAGCACAACCCCTGCTTAGGGAAAGATGTGTGAATAATATGTTACAATATGTAAATGGCAGCACCCTCTACTAGAAGGCACAGTTGAGAATCGAATTCCTAACCTCTGGCTTCACAGCCAGATTCCTAAACCTCTGAGCTTTTGGCTAATTTTACTTTGGGTAGTATAGAGGAATCATAACTATTTGTTTTAAACCACATATTTGTTTTACTTTGGGGAATATGTTAATCACATACATTTCTGCTACAGAAATGCTACGAATCTTACTTTTTTCCATCTTCAACAGCAACAAAAACATTCTTTACACTAAGATTGATTGATTGATTGATTGATTGATCAATCAATTGATGGTTGTGGAAATGTCTTTTTTCAAATGCAAATCTAATTTGTGTGCATTTCAAGAAAATGTGCATTGTCAGAAAACGATATAATAATAATTTCATGCCAGAAATTATTCTAGGTTGAAAGGATATTTGTGGAAGAAACTCCGCTCAGGGAATGCTCAAATGAGGCTCCCTTCATGTCTCTAAGAGCTGGGACAGAGACGGGCACTCAAGCTGTCATGCAGTACCTGGGTCTCAAACTGCCAACTTGCAAGCCTTCCAGCTAACAAGGTGAGCTTCTTAACCACTGAGCCACCACAGCCCCTGTAAATATTACCTTCTTGCATGATTTAGCAAATGTAATAGAGCTAAATGAGTTGGTTGTATCTATCAGTGTGCCCTTTTATGTGGTAAAGGGAAAGTCTCTAGTTTTGTGTTACTACCTTTTATGCAAAATATGGGAGACAATAAAAAGTGAGGCTTATTTTGTTTAAACAGTGGAAATAGTAACTCTTGCAGGGGTTGGTAAATTCTTGATAGCCTGTTCCCACAAGAAATTTCATCGCACTCCTCTACTTTAGCAGCTCTTTGAAATTTTTGACGAATATAATGTCCTGCTGAACCCACCCATTAGCATGATAGGATGATAGTTTATATCTTCCTAAAAGTAACTTTCCAAACTCTGGGTTTTGGTTTTTTTCCCCTCTGAATAAGTACTATTTTACTAGTACCTTAAGGAATTCTTTGCCAAGGGTTAATTTGTATTGAGGTTCACAAGGGCTACTGAACAACTTTATCCATGGCACAGGTGACATGAAAGCAGGTGATAGTGTACTTTACAGGATAAAACTCCATCCATTGCCACTGAGTTAATTGTCAACACACATCAAGCATTACAAAAAAGGGCTTCTTCATCACTAACTGTTGCTTTCACACAGATTTGAGCTGCAATAACTCTTTTCCCAGAAATTAATCTCTTCTGCTATTGACTGTTCTCTCTGATGCCAGTCCTCTCATGTGCTATATATATGATGAGAAGTCTTTTTAAAGATTTAGAGATGTTTGCTCAAAAACTGTTTTGTTTCAGCAAGCCTTTGATTTTTATGTTTTTTAAAAGTGTTTTTTTCTTCCCTGTCTGTCTTTTTAATCTGGGTTCGATTTAGTTTTAACTTCTGCTGTCTTAAATTGTTTGTCTGTATGATGGTTGTTCGTTATCTTTGTTTTAATCTCTTACTGTTTTTAAGCTGCTTCGAGTGTCCATAGACAGGGGAAAAAATGGAGTAAAAATAATAAGTCAAATCAAAGGAGCAAGACAGACAGATAAATGGATAACCTGAGAAAAGCTAGCTTTACAACTCTTATTCTGGTAATAACTGCTACCAATTTGAACCTGTAAAGTTGTTGGGGAAGCTCCTAAGAAGAGTTGTGCTGCCATCTATTGACAATGGAGTTTGTGTCCACCTGAACTATTCGGAAGCCTCCCCCGGTTTTTTTTTATTTTGGAGAAAAAGTCTCCTGGAATGTTTTAGAACAGTGAGCCACTTGGATAGCAGAATCTTTGCTGAGGCTATATTCCACTGAACTCAATGGGTTTTATATCTGAATATACTGTGTATGTGCAATTATTTACACATTACTGACTGAATAATGGGGCAAGTATTCCAAAATTAATAATGAAATCTGTTTCAACACTGCCAAATCACCTTGGATATACTGATCTTACATGATTGCAAAAGCTACACTGAGTCATCCTTGGTTACTTTAAATAGGAGGCCACAAAGAATACAGTAGAGTACAGTACTTGGGATTTTCAGATAGGGCTTAGAAAGCATCCTTCCTAAAATCCCGTAGACATGCTGCCAGTCAACTTTGACAAAACTAAGCTTAGTGCAGGGTAGCTTCCTCTATTTTGTGCCCTCATATCAGTATATTACAAACACCTGGCATAACCTGCATTAATGGCATGCAAACCAACTGTATGTGTTTTCAAACATTTAGAACTGTTAGGCTGCCATAGGTAAAGCAAAGGTAAAGGTAAAGGTCTCTCTTGCTTGAAAGCTGATCATGTCTGACCCTATTGGGTGGTGCTAAAGAAACCAGCACTGTCTGCACAGCAAACATTTCCCTGGCAGGCATGACTAGGTGCTGAAGCACACAGGATGCTGTTACCTTTCCCACCAAAGTGGTACATGTCTATCTACTTGCAACGCCTTCCTTTCAAACTTCTAGATTAGCAAGAGCTGGGACAGACAATAGGAACTTGTTCTGTTGCATACTCGGGTCTCGAACTGCTGACCTGCAGATCTTCCAGCTGTCAAGTTCAGCATCTTAATCACTAAGCCATCTATGAGGCAGTCATATACCATAGGAAATGTATATTTTCCTACATCCTATCCTAAATGCATTTATTCAACCTTTAGAACAAGTGTTTTAGTTCTAGACTTGGCCCTTAGGAAATAGAATATTTTGTCTTTCAATTTACAGAGATATAACAGAGGCTGTTTACATGGACACATAACCCTCTGTTTGGGGTGATTTTGGAACAGTTTGATCCAATCACATGCACATGTTTTGTTTGCTGGATTGGGCCAAATGCCCCAAACCTGCTCCTGAAAAACCATCAGGAGATTCTCCTAAATTGTGTGGCTATATTTTATCCCATTTGTAGCATACATGTACACAAGGGGCATGATAAAATAGAGGCAGCTGAAGGAACTGCTTCCCAGCTGGTCACAGGGAATACTTCCCCATCAGCTGGAAAGCAGTTAGTACCACACTTTCACTGCTGGGGCTGTTGCTTCTCTGATCAGTGGTGGCAGCATAACTAAAGGAGCTAATGGAGAAAGTATTTCAACCATCAGTCCCTCTCACTCTCTTGGAGAAACAAAATGCTTTTAGGATGCAGGGATCATTCCAAATGGCATTTTGCTCCTCCTCCAGACCTAAAGTGGCTTGCTAGACCTTGCAGGTATAGACAAGCCCTGAGAGCCTCAGGAGATTTCTGCTGAAAGAAAAGAGCAAGTACAATAATTTACACTGCTTTCTGAGTGTCACCTCCCATGTTGGTCTTAAGCATATGAAGTAGGTATTTTTTAAGTGAGTGTAGGGGACAGTAGGGAACAGGAAATGGCCCATAAAAAGATTGCTTCATCCTGTTCCTACCTCTAATATCAGTAGAACTCATGGAGGACAAATCTGGATCAGGACCATTGGTTTTCTGTCATTTGGGATGAAAACAGTATGATCAGTTAATCACAGAACCAGTGTGTGGTGGTGGCCAGGATTTCAAATTAGGACCACTGGTAACTGGTTCAAATCATCTATCAAGGCAATTATGTGACCTGTGGCACACAGTCACTTTTTCCTAATTAGGTACTGGTTTCATTGAAGAAACAGAAAAGCATTAATTTTAAATGGAAATAAAAAGGGAAGAGCAGTGAAATATTAAAATTTGTCTTGGATTACTATTTAAAACTAGAGTTTTGGGAACTGCATATTTCCATATATCCCCATTTATTTATTTATTTTAAAAAACATGAATGCAGAACAAGCAGGTTAACTAGCAGCTGTTGAGTCACAATTCTTTTTATAAGAAAGAGTCTTCTGACATTGAGTCAGAATCCATTATGAAATATAGTCCATGTACAGTCAAATCATGTGGCATTATCACATATTTATCATAATTAAATCACTCTTTATTACTGCAATAGGGGAGAGGATTTTGACAAACTTGTCTGGATATGCAACTCACATTCCATGCTGGCAAGAATGATGATACTAAACAAAATAACAGTCACATTAAGAAGAAACAGAAATAAATTAAATATCTTTTAGTAGTGGTATCTTGATGCAAAAAAAATGATCAGTGGGGTGTCAGTTGAAATTATTATAACTTATCCTGATGTGGAGCACATCCTTTCTTTTTTTTTCTTTTTTTTTTTTGGGGGGGGGGGCGGATATCAGCCATTGCATCCATTCCCCAGGCAAAGATTTTTAATATGGTTTTTCCCTTTTGCCTTTTGCATACTGCAGGATGTTAATACCCAGCAAGATACGAAAATCTTATTTGAAACACTTCATTGTAGCTTGTATTAAAATCCAGGAAATTGTAGGCCAGTTTAATGCATAGAAATGTGGTTGAATTTGCATCTTCGGCTTTGTAATCAGCCATGTTATTGTCTGAACTCTCAGCCGAATCTTCTGTCACAAGCAATACTTCTATCAATCTATCAGAAAACCTCACTTGGAAGTATTCCACCTCTGAAGTTTCCATTAGCTTCAATGACCAAATACTATAGCCCATAAGGTATTTCAGATTCCATAATGATTCAGGCTTTCTGCCATGCCAAATATATTGCAAGGTGTGCTCTCAGAGCATGTGCTTGGATACATACCTGCAAAGCATCTTTGAACCATGACAATAGTACATCTTGATACAGACTGGGCAGAGTATTTCACCCTTGAACAGAGCTATTCACAATGAACTCAAAAGAATTAAGCTATATCAAAATGCACAATAAAGTATATAATTGATATAGGGAAATATTTTCAAAAGAACCAAACTCACATGGCTGAGAGGGTTCTGAGATTCTGCCTATGCTGCAAAGCTCAGCAGTACCTGAGCAAACTATTTACAGGTGATAAAAGGAAATGGAAAGGAAGGACCTTTCTTTAAAACACACACAGAAAAGTGAGGTTAAACTGAGGAGCCATCAATATGTGGGGGAAATACTCCTAGAAAATAGATCATGAGTGACAAAGACTGCCTCCTCTGAAATGTGGCTATATGACTTAGAAGAAGGGGGCTTTTCTCCCTTCTGGCAGAAGGCAAGAAGATGGATCAGTGGACACACCCTGGCTAGCTTTGTAGGGTAGGGCTTGAGAGGTAATTTTTCTCATGTGTCTTGCCTCTTTATTTGCCAGGTGTCAGAGCCCAGCACCAGCAGAGTTCTATAACTGGTTAGAGCTACAATGGGGGAAGGGGAGCTTCTCCTTACTTCAGGTTTCAGAAGGAGCAGAGCAGAGTCTTTGTTGCCAGTCGGGAGGTCAGGAGCCAGTGGAGTCGTACTAGAGGTGCAGGGATCATCCAAGAGGGTGCTCAAGGTCACAGTCCAATGGTCAGAATCCAGGGAATCAAGGTCAGGGAGCCAGGAGCACAGTGTTGGGTTCAGCAAACTGATGAATTAGCCTGACAAGGGCCTGCCAGCACACCTTTCCTTTAAGGGGAATCAAACCCTGCAGCTTAGGGTCTGTTCAGGATGTGTGTCCGGGCCTTCCTCCTTCTCAGCTACATCTGATGCCTCAATGAAATCCTGTAAAGAACAGGCATGCCAGCCTGCTCTTGAGTAGCTTGCCTGCTGGCATCTGGCCTAGCTGTCAAACTCTGATCCTGGCTTGGCCCTGCTGGGCAGGCTGCGACAGCTGGCGGCGAGACTGGTGCCATCTCCATGTCCTCCAACTTGGTCTCCTGATCAGAGCCGGCAAGGGGTCCTCCTCAGGCTCAGATTCCAAGTCAGAGCCAGCAGCAGGCAGCTGGGCTGGCTGAAAATCTACCTCCTCCTCCTCGCACCCAGGACCTCAGGTCACAACACCAGGCCAGAAGTATTACCACCCCTTAGTCTCCTTAGACAGGGAGTGCCCAAACTTTTTGGACTGAGGGCCTGACCATGTCCCTGGAACAGCTGAGCGGGCTAGACCATGACCCTGAAACAGGGAGTGTTTGTGCATGCGTATCCATATTCACTTCCTGGTTCATCACAAACACTTCTGGGCATACATGAAAGCATCCATATTCACTTCCTGGTTTGGTGCAGACCCTTCTGCACATGTGCAAGCATGTCCATGCCAAATTAGAAAATGAAGAGAATGCTTCTGTGTATGCGCACATGTCTGCACCAAACCAGGAAGTGAATACAGATGCACCTGCACATGGGCAGAAGAATCCGTATTCACTTCCTGGTTTGGTGAGGGCTTCACGGGCCTGATGGAATGGCTTCAGGGGCCATATCCAGCCCATGGGCCGTAGTTTGGGTATGCTTGCCTTAGACTGTCTTGAGGCTGGGGAGCATTGGGACTCCAAGCTGGAACAATGTAATAGAATACTTGGGCAAGTATTAGAAGAGAGAATAGGTTAACAGAAGTCCTTGACAAGAAACCAAGAATTCAAGTCAGCATCATAAGCTGACACTATTTTCTGGCTGAATCAAAGATTCTTGGGGAACAAACAATGCTCTCAGCTAATAAATGAAATCAGCAGTAAAAGGCTTAGTACGGATAAGCAGTAGAGTTCAGGCAATGATAGATACTGAAAGAAGATTTACCCTGGAAAATTCCCCTAGACCAAGAGTCGGCAAACTTGGCTCTCCAGGTCTTCTTGGACTTCAATTACCAGAACCCAAGTCAGTACACCTGCTGACCAGGGATTCTGGGAATTGAAGTCCAAGAACATCTGGAGAGCCATGTTTGCTGACCCCTGCCCTAGACCCACTAATATGGTTATTGTATGTATCTTATATGGCTTCTAGTCAGACTAATTAGTGATCTGTCACCTTGCAGGCCTTGTATCCTGTTCTGCACTGATCTTAATCTTTTCCCCTGGCTAAACAAGGGACAGTGAACAAAGAATGTCAGGTCTGAAGAAGTGGACTTGATCCACGAAAGCTAACAATAAAAATAAAGCAGTTAGTCTTTAAAGTGCTACAGTGTTTTTTTATTTTATTTGTATTTTATTTTGTTTGTTTTGTTTTCTGAAATGCCTGAACCACAGACTAACACGGCTACTATTCCAAAAAAATGAACAAAGAATGTGTCATTTGACTAAACATGAAGGAGAATGCCAGGTCATTCTAGGCTATTTGTTTTCTCAGACCTCTGGACAATCCTTGTATATAAAAACAAAATAAGGGTGATCTAATTTCTGTCCTGTGAGATGATTCTTTGGCTGGGGTATTTGTGTCTTCTATATAATTTTAATGGGTGTCATTTAGAGCTATATTTCTATCATTTCCTCATTGTGGCTTGGCTATTTCTTCTCAGCCACTGTTTTTAACATGACAAGGAAATGTATAACTTCCATCAGATTCTGAAAATGCTCAATGGCTACCCTCTTAGCCTTCATGGTGGCAGTGGCTGCCGTTCATGTCCGAGCATACATTTTTTCCTTAAGATCATTTTCAAACAGAAAAATGCCATTGGTGTGAATTTGTTTAAGGTGGATCCCAGCTTGACATGAAATGATCCACACACTATGATCATGGAGCCACCTCCTGTGGCACATATGAAATGAGACAGCAGTATTTAACACCAGGAATACAATGGAGCAGCCTTAAGGATATTGACAAGGTGTGTCTTCATAGCCAGTCCATCTGGCATGGCCTGTTCCGCTTCTATGACCATTGGACTTGATCCACGAAAGCTAACAATAAAAATATAGCAGTTAGTCTTTAAAGTGCTACAGTGTTTTTATTTTAGTTTTATTTTGTTTTGTTTTCTGATATTCCTGCTTTTAGTTCCCTTTCATAATTTTCAAGCTTTATTTGAACAAAATTGTGCTAGAAAAGTAAATCTCTATCTGGGTCAACTGGATTTATTTATTTTTATTTACTGACTTTCATTTCATTTAATCTATGTACTGTTAGTCTTGTCTTGAAGCATCCGTTTCCCTTACTTATAAAATTACTAAGGTTGGGGAGACTTTAAAAAAAAAAAGCCATGGGAATGTTTTTAGTGTGAATCATCAGCTCAGACAACAAACCAACTTCAGAGAAACTAGATAATCTTTATATGTTTATGCTAAATTTCCAGTTGTGTAACCAAATAAATCCAGTGATTATCAGTAACAAAAATCAGTAATAACTATTCATAGTACCTGATGGTTGTTCAGCGCTGATCTCAGTGCTATGTTTTCACTGTTACCAGGCCAATATGGTGGATTTTCCAGCCCAGTGCACCCTGATCATATTCTTTACTAGAAGTGATAGGGTGAAAGATGTCTGGAATGAGTTTCTTTAGACCTACAATATGTTGCTAGAGACCACCAGAAAGGGTAGGTAATTTGCCCAGTGATGGTTAGAATTCACCATGTGAATCCAAGTAAACATTCTAGATAGTTGACAGAGTATTATGGTGACTGATTATGCCCAGAGGACTGTAACATGTAGGCCAGCTCTAAGTTAAATTACGTAAACACCATATAAATATTGAAAGGAACAGGAAATGAAAAAAATCAATTTCATGGAAGACTAATAAGAGTTGGAAATTTATCCCTAAAAGTCTTTATATACTAAAACTTAACACATCACTACATAACCCCATGCAGGGCTGGAACTATCATTAGACAGCTGTCTCATGTGGGAGTTACAGGGAGCAGCAACAGCAATTTTCTCATTATTCTTTTTCATACTTCCAGCTAACTCCCCTTTATTTCAGGATAGAGCTGTGCAATTTTTAGGTTTGTAGTTTGATGAGATATTTTAAATTATTAGCTACAGTTTTAACAGTGTTTCCCAACCTTTGGATTTTGGACTTCCATACCCAGAAACCTAAATCAGTTCCCCAAAGCACTGATCAGTCAATGTACTGACTTAGGCTTCAGGGAATTGAAGTCCCCCATGGGGTATGGGCCCCACATTAGGAACCACTGCCTTAAACCAAGGAAGGTAATTTTTCCCTCCATCCTTCACATTAATTCTGATTCTCACAGACCATTCCAAAATTCTTTGACCATAAAAATGCCAGCTGCATCGCTAGAAGCCTCAAGAAACCTCAAGAAGCATGACCAGCCTCAACCCTCCAGCCTCTTCCCCCCCCCCCCCGGGCTTTTTCAAAACAGGAAATGATCAAAAGTCAGTTCTAGTTGGCTTATTTTTTAAAGGCCTCCCATATAATGGCTAAGTACTACAAATTACTGGGAGAGTGACCAGGCAGTTTAATGCAATTTTCAAGGATGCTAGTGCAGAGATGGGTGAAAATGGTAGGTGCTGTGTGGAAAGCCCTCTAGAGTGGTGGAGAAGGTATACTTTCCTATCTTATAGAGTTTGTCATCTCTACTCATCAACACTGAATTAAAATTCAATTGACCATCTGCTGAGCTTCTTTAAGTAGAAATGAGAAAAATCTGGTACAGTAAAACCTCATATAACACTAAAACCTGGTTCCACAAGTCTTGGTGTTATATGATTTTTAGTGTTATCTGATGCATGTTAAAATCCTATGGGATCCATAGAGATACATTGTAACCACACAGGCTTTAGCAGGTGTTATCTGAAGCATCCCATAGGATCTTAATGTTATCTGATGCAATTCTTCCCCCCAGATTCCTTAATGTTATGCGATTTTAGTGTTATTCGATACTAATGTTATATGAGGTATTACTGTACTTTCTTCTTTGGGCAGAAAAATGTTTTCAGTCAGAAAAAATGTCTTCAGCCACCCGTGACAGTAGATTTCAAATCATTTAATCTATGACTAGTTTATACTAACAGACTATACAGGATGCCATTGGATACAAAGAGGAACCAATGGTCTTTGATACATGAGTAAGTTCCGAAGGTCTCAAAAAGAGAGATTTCCTAGACTTTTTGAAGCCACTCAAGGAAAAGGGGGGGAAAATCATATACAGAAACATCTTAAAAATTAATTGACCAAACACATGGATATGCTTGTGGACACACAGACACATGCATGCACACACACATGCACACACACACAAAAGTACACAATCTCATTTTGTGTTGAATTCTTGCAGCAGAGTTCAGAGAGTAGTAGAGAGGGCCTAACTTGGAAAATATGAAATGGTGGTCATTCCAAGATGCCAGTATGGTGTTTTTGCAAGAAAGTCAAGAAATATTTTATTTCCCAAAATACTTCCTTCAAAGTATATCAAAGAAGTCTCTTTTCAAAGCAATATCTGGGTATTAAGCTAGGTACTGTATTGACTTTTCTGATGCATGATGACTTGTACTGCTATATTTTATGTAATTTCTACATCTAGGTTGCTAAATTTGTCAGTGATGATTCAACACTTTCCCATTTGTAGTCCTTTTCCAAAGCCACTCCTATATCTTCTTCTTTTTTTTGTTTCATCTTCAGCTCCTCTCCATTTTTAATGGAGTTACCAAAATCCTTAGCCAACATGATCAACCATTAGGGATTCCTTGAGCTGAAATCCAAAATAGATGGGTGTAATTATTTATGCCCAATTGTTTATACAACATTTCCAGCATGTATGAAATGTTCAACAAATTAAATAATGTTTAAAAACATTTTAAAAACACAGTACAAAGGAATCCCTTAAAAGGAATCATGCTGAAAGGTTGTGAAATTTAAGTTAACATTATCTATAGTGATTTTAGCAGACTCTGCAAGGTGGTTTCATTTTCTCATAAAGCTACAACTAGCTAGTCTAGTACATTCTTTGTGTGTGAGCGAATTATGCTAATAGCATGCAAAATAATACCAAGTGTCGGTGTGTTAAATGCATAAATACAATTAGATCTTAACAGGGTTTTAGAGCAAGTTCTTAAAATTCTTACTTTAGGAAGCCATTCTAGTTACTTGGATTCATCATTATGTGTATAAATTATTCAGTTTAAGTTGCTGGTATGCCAATAACTCTGCTATTAAATGACTGGAATGGAGGTGGAACATTACCCTTTGGCAGTGAGGAAGAGTGGGAAGGGCAGTTGACACATTAGCATCACTGGACACCAGTTGTAGGCTATTTATATTGGTCCTACACCAAAGCCAGTCTCCTATTTCGCTGAGTGGGAAGCATAGCTGGGTGGCCATCATGTAGTGTTTTTCTTAATTTGGTGACCTATGCAACCATCTGATTGTCTGGGGAGATGAAGATACTGTAACGTGAGGCAGACTGTGTGCTTTACTTGGTGCTCCTCATGCTACAGTGGTGGTTGAGTATTCCTGAGGTAATGGGGACTAGGGGACAGGGTGAGAGCCAGCATTCATGTAAACACTTGATGGCAACGACTATGGGTGTGGCCTAGTGGGACTCAGTGGTACACTTGGACTTGAAAAGGGGGGTGTTACCCTAGGTTTGCATCCTAACAGGAGCCCAGGCAGCAGGGATGCACAGTAGTTCTTGGGAGCAGCACTGATTGGGGGTGTGGGTTTGGGTGATACCATTTTTCACTTGCAGTCCAAGTAAATCCCTTCAGTAATACCATATTGAAGACAGCAAGGCCAGCATAGCCACTTGTAAAGGCCTTTGTGGGGCCAGGGGGCAATCCAGGGCACTGTTTAAAAGGTATCCAGTTCTGGCCAGCTCAGCTATCCAGGGGTGTGGTCAGGTCCATGATGGAATAAGATTGACACCACCTGGTTTAAACCAACTGTCTGGGGTTGTTTGTGTTGCACCAATTCCTGAATCATTGTATTCTTCTTTGTGCACACCTGTATAAATCGATTGCCCTTCAAAATTTGTAGCATTCCCTTCAGCCTGAAAATGGTTCCTCATTAATTCTTACAGTTATAATGTTGTGACAAATCAATGGTTCATTTGCTGACATGCCAAAGAACTGGTGCAGCATTATAACAGTTAAATATAATAATAAAAGTATAATATTTGTTAACAGTCGGTGGGCGTGAAGAAGCAGCGATGAGTGTGGTGCAGCTATAAGCAGTTCTACAGCAAAGGGAGAGGCAGCAACTATGGTGGCAGCAGATTTCATCCTCCCCTTCGGAATGAAGGACAGCACCTAGCAGCTGACTGGTGGAGTGGGGCAGTAGTGATAGGTTAAAAAAGAAAAGAAAAAGAAAACCCTATGGGGACCAGAGGGGAAGGGGGAAGTCCAGAGGTTGCTTAGTGGTGGCAACTACAGTGTTTAAAAAGGACAAAACACACACCAACCAATGGAAGCACCACATGAACTTAACCCAATTTTTAAAAAGTTTGGAAACTTAATTCTTTTGTCAATCAAGACACACCGTTAATTTTCTAAATCGTTTACTAGTAGGGTTGAATGATAGACCCCATTGGTTTAGTGGTTAAGATGCTGAGCTTGATGACCATAATGTTGGCAGGTCAGCAGTTCGAGACCCATGCTGTGCAACAGGGTGAGTTCCCATCATCTGCCCCAGTTCCTGCAAACCTAGCAGTT
This sequence comes from Furcifer pardalis, assembly GCA_030440675.1. Taxonomy (NCBI): domain Eukaryota; kingdom Metazoa; phylum Chordata; class Lepidosauria; order Squamata; family Chamaeleonidae; genus Furcifer; species Furcifer pardalis. The sequence goes on from CP126892.1 coordinate 69,024,116, forward strand.
TGAAAGCAAGAAATTGCAAGTATATAAATAGGTACAACTTCAGGGGAAAAGGTAATACCATTCTGTGTGCTTCAGCATTTAGTCATTCCTGCCACATAACCATGGAAATGTCTGCAGACACAGACTCTTTGCCTTTAAACGGAGATGATCACTGCCCCTAAGAGTCAGGTATGACTGGCTTTTGAGAGACCTTAGGATTGAATAAGTGTGTAAAAGATGAATGGCCACACTAGAATTTGCTTTTTCTTCACCCATATCTCTTTAGTTTTCCCCATTCTGGTGAATGCACATTATCTCACTCTTTAAGAAATTGCTAGAAGGATGACTGTAGTTCCCAACATGGGGCACACATCCCACAGGGAGGCAACTTGATTTTTAACCGGGGGGGGGGGGATTACAAGAATTAGTTAGACCAATTTAATGGTTTTCTAGGCTTCCTCCAGGTGAGTAGAAGTTCACTTTTTGAATAATAAGAATTATATGCCACAGGTCAGGATTTTAGAGATGCTTAGGTGGGGCATGGCAAAAAAAAAGTTGAGAACCACTGCTGTAGACCAAAGTAAATTCCTTACATCAACCATTTCCCTAAAAAAGAAGCCTCCCACAAACATCACATGCTTTTTACTTCCCAATTCCCTATAATGTGTTATTTTCATGGAGAGATGGAAACTCACAAATATTGTTGCAGATCCAGACAAAGGTCAGATCAGAGTGTCACAAAGTGACACAGCGTGGGAAAGGTAACAATCTGTGCCCCTTTATTTGGCTACAGGGGGCATCGTGTGTCTCTGGTGCCTAGAATAGTAAAGCAAACCTTCAACTCTGCATTTCCATTTGTGCTGAAGAAATACAGCCCATAGCCATTTCAAAAGTATGGGCACCACCACTTTGTTTCATGACACTGGTAACAAAGCCTGAAGATGGTAATGAGTTCTGGCTGCTACAAACTTGGACTAGATTTTAAACGTTGACCTAAGGTGAAAGGTTTTGTTTCTAATTATCAACTCCTTATGGCTGCAGTTTCCTCCCTTGTCACTTCCTCCATGCCATTCAGTAACTTCAGCTGTTGTAAAATGTCATATGTCAAGAATTACTGGACTCAACTGTCACCTTTTAAACTCAGGTGGTTTTCTATATACATCACAGCACTGATGCAAGAAAGCTAATGTACCATATCTCCCCACAAACATCAGCCATACAGACACATGCTGTAGAACTGCTGTGAATTTTTATTATGTCCTATGCAAATTAAAGGTTCCTTAAATTAAGTCAGATTGGCCTCTGACTGTGGAAGTTAAAGATCATCCTTCCTGGAATTAATCTAAGATATGTTCAAAGACTCAGCCTTTTAGGAAACCTAATTAAAACCATTGCTCCATTTCACTACCAGATTCTAGTAAAGAGGCTTAAAATATGGAAGGGATCCTGGAATAGAAAGATTTCTGCCAAGATATTTTACTCTTTAACAGCACAACCCATTCCTTTTCTTTCTCTACAAAGCCCATGAAATGAATGAATGTTGAAATGGAATATTGTTTCATAGATTGCATTCTGAGCAATGGAACCACTTGTTTATTTCATCTTGCCTTTTAATTTGACCAATAAGGTAATCCTTGCTTGAAAGCCAGTCATATCCAACTCTAGGGTTCAATGCTCATCTCTGTTTCTTCTGCAGACGTTTCCGTGGTCATATGGCAGGTATGACTAGACACCTGAGTGCACGGAACGCTGTTTACCTTTCCACCAAAGTGGTCCCTATTTATTGGCTTGCAATTTCTTGCTTTCTAATTGCTAGGTTGGCAGGAGCTGGGACAAAGACGGGAGCTCATTCTGTCCTGCAGTATTCGGGTATTGAACTGTTGACCTGCCACCTTCCAGTCAGCATCTTAGCCACTTGAGCCACTGCAGTTCCTAATTAGGAAAATATCCCCCCCCCCCAAAAAAAAAAATGACTGGGAAGTTCCTGAGGACTTGTCACCTTCCCCAGGAACTAATACTGTTGTAAGTGACCTTAAAATCTCTAGAAATTCCTTATGCTTAAAACTTAGAGAATTCACTCATAACTTCTCACAGAATCACCTTACTCTAAATAGTTGGAGATGTGGTATTTGAAAGAAAGGGTCTGCCCAGACAAAATGCTCTTGAACCTGAAACAACAAGTTCACATGTGGGCCAACTAAATATTCTATGCTTGTTTCTGCATTCAGACTTCCATATGGCTTGATACTGTGAAAGGTAATGTTACATCATTTCCTTGAGGGTTTTTTCCTGCTGTGTTTAATCACACAGCCATCCTCCATTTTACACATTAAAAAAACATTGACTAGTATCCTTTTGTGGAGTGCTGCAAGCACAGGATTTTTTTATTTTTAAATATATTTATTTACTCACTAATTCACTTACTCATTTACTGTCTTTCTCCTCATACAAGGATATTAGGACAGTAATTCAATTAATAGCAGCAACAGATTTCTGCTAATTAAAGAGTTCTCTCTTCTCCTCACCACTACCAGTTTGGAGGTATGTACAATGTTGTTTCATTGCAACCAAGCAAAACACATCCCAACATTTAAAAATGATTGCTTTAATTAGCAGCAATTGGCTGGTGCTGGTGACATCACTCCCACAATGGTAGTGGAGCCCTGCAGGAAGATATTGTCTGTATTTTGGAAAGCAATATACAGCTCTGTTGCCTGTCATTTTCATTCATAAACTGAAATTGTCAAAGCCTAAATCTGACAGAGTTAGGCTCCATATTCAAGCTCATTTAATTTTTAAGCAAATCAAAATTTGAATTGGATCAGGCCATAGATTTGTGATTAAGATCCATCCAAATCAATCCCTGAAGAAATGAATGTATCTTGGTACTTTTATTTGGAGTTCTAAAGGAGCAGCAGTGGTTCAGTAGTTAAGAAGCTCACCTTGTTAGTTGGAAGGACAACAAGTTGGCAGTTCAAGACCTGAGTCCTGCATAACAGAATGAGCACCCGCCTCTGTCCCAGATCCTATCAACCTAGCAGTTCAAAGCAAGACATTTCAAGTAAATAAACGGGGACCACTTCAGTGGGGAAAGGTGTTAGGGACATGAAAGGAGTCTCATCCGGGCAGCCCCTGAGCAGAGTTTCTCTAGCAAAAATCCTTTCAACCAGTAATAATTTCTAAGACAAAATTATTATTATATTAGAGATCTAAAAATTTCTGGAAATTTTGAAGCCATGGGAAAAAACTATTTCCCCCCCCCCCTGTTATCCACCCCAGAAAAAAAAATGAAAGGATTTCTTTCTTCTTCTTTTTTGAAAAAAATAAAAAAGCAACATTATCACATTTATTTATTTATTGGTCACATTTATATGCTGCCCTACTCGCAGAGCAATAAACAGACAATCAGTAGTAAAATTTGTCATTACAATCCTGACCAATACATAAAATTTAAAGGAATTAGAAATTTAGAAAAGTTAAGTGCAGTGGTGGGATGTCAAAATGTTTACTACCCCACTGTGATGTCATCACAGTGTGGGTGGAGCTAACATCGTGACATCATGATGTCATGGGTGGGGCCAAATTAAAAAATACAAAATAATTAAAAAATAAGCACACACACACACACCCCTCAACCCACCCACCCACAACACAACCCTGTAAATTAAATAAATAAATAAAATAAAAAATACTTTAAAATACAACCACCCAACCAAACACCCCCACCCCCCACCCCATACACAAATTAACCAGAGCTTTTAAACCAGAGCTTATTCTGGCTAATCTTTCTCACACTAGGTCAGATGGAAGGAACTACAGAATGAATTCACCACAAGATGGCTTCATTTTGGCACTTTTCAACTTTTCAACAGTTAAAGAAGTCTTTGCCTAACCAGTTCTCTAGGATAATATGCCTTAATGTAAATGTAAAACAGCTGTAACTCCCTAAGGGTTCTCCAATTGGAACAGCACTTGGAATAGCAAAGGCCGCCAGGCCTTTTTAGGAACTGTGGTAGTACGTCAATATAGGTAAAGATATTAAATACACATTAAAATACACACAGACACACCACATCCAAAAGTGAGTAACTTACCCTGGGGAGCAGGCTATAGGGAGCTTCAGGCTAGCAGCTTCTCTTCCTTCTCTCTGCTTGGGAGGACAACAAGGAGGCCGTGCATACACGCCAAGCACTGTAGGTGTGCATGCACACCAAGTGCTTGGCGTGCATGCACAGTGGGGAACCAGTGAAAAGGTAAGCCCCGAAGGTGTTTTCCCCCAAAAGCTTCTACCGGTTCTCCAGGACACTGGGGAAAGTTACTACCGGTTCTGGCGAACTGGTGAGAACCTGTTACATCCCATCTCTGGTTAAGTGATTAAAAGGTTAAAAAGAGGGATAAAAGAAGGATAAAAGAGAATAAAATAGGGAGGGGAGTTGTCAGATAAAACATTCCATAATTAATTTTGTTCCTTTTTACATTTTTTTCAAAAAAATTTGAGGGGGGGGGGGCAAAAAGACTACGGAAGAAAAAACAGAAAACAACCCTGGCCTAATATTCATTGGATGGTTGTCCCCATCTTTCTCTAGAAAAATTCTCAAACTTTAGAATACAACAGTGGTACTCCCAACCACCACCACCCCAAACCCCCAAATACTTTGTGGCCTCCTTGGGAGACATGACTCAGGTTCAGAATCCATGTTTTAATATAAAGAACTCAAATATTGGTATCTCCAGGTTCTGTGTGTAGCTTTCATTGGACAAATTTTAAAACATGTTGTACCAAAGTGAATTAGATGCCTGTAATTTTTACACACTTTAAAAATAATTCAGAAAGAACAAATACAGTAGTTCAAAATCCATTTGTGAGTCTGCAAACTGGAACCGGACATTCTAACCACATAACAACTCAACTTTGACATCTGATCTGGATCCTAGCTCATTTTGAGGCATTCTTCAAAAGAAGCAGCATTTTTTTCTGTTCTACAGCCTACCTATGATTTTTTTACTAAGGTCTCCCAAACCTCCAGAACATAATTTAAGATAAACAGAGAGCATCAGGAGAAAAAGAGGATTGCTCTTCTCCATTTATAGAAGCAGTTCAATTCCATTTGTATAATTATTTCATTGGATTCTGTCCAAGATCTTAGAGTTTGAACTACAGAGCTTTGGGAGTGCATTTCCTGAAGGAATACTATTTCTTCCCATGCCCACATTTTTTGCTCCTCAGGCAAAGCAGGCGATTAAGACAGTTTGGCCAGTCTTCTTCTTGATGGCAAACCAGACCAATCAGCAGGGTTTGTGTACTCATTACTTTGTGCTGATAACTTTGCTCTAGTTATCAAAGCACAGTTTATTGGCTGCAGGTTACAAAGCTCAATAACATTTTGTCAAGTTTCAAACCCCTCAGAATCTTCAGCATCTTCATTTATAGTAAGAGAGCAAAACCTTGGTTTCCTCATGTTTCTGACCTTCTGTAGAAGTGGGTATCCCTTCTACAGAAGGGCAGATGTGGCAGAGGGTTAAAAGGGAAAAACCCAGTTCAAGAATGGTCTCTAAAGTGAAGTGTATCTGGCATCTTCCCTAATATCACTTTTGTTCCAGCCAGTCTCCCCTCTCCCCCCCCCCCCGCCCCCACGTATTCTGTATTCTGCTTTTGTATTGTTTGGTGTTTTGAATCCTGTAACTGCTTTAACACTGCTTGCTTTAAATACAGTAAAATTTCCATGTTTTAGAGTTCATATTTTCATTTAGATTTAAAGCAGTTTTACATTTTTGTAAGCCATGCTGTTAATTATTTGAAGTCTGAAATAAATAAATAAATAAATAAATAAATAAGGAATGAATGAAATAGAAATAGGAACTGTAAAGAAAGCAAGTCAGAGTAATACAGGACCATTCTACAACATAGAGCACCATTCTATTATGTCTTCGGTCTGCCATGTTCACTTTCAGGTTAACCTCCTGTCATGTGATACATAGCCATTTTTCATTTTTTGGAGAAAGCATATATGAAGATAATCCAAATTGCATTATTGAGTCTTACCGTATGTTAGCCAAATTAGATTTTAATGAGCCTAAGAATGCTGTTATACAATATGTGAAAAAGAAAATATCTCCCAGTGCTAATGCACCATCTGGGATAAAGCAATGGTGCATCAAATACTCTGGCATCTAAGAAGAGTGAATGAAAACTGGTGATATGAAAGAGCAGAAGGCATATTATTATCAATGACTTAGAGCTGCCCATCAGTAACACAGGTCTCAGGGTTTATTTTGCATTGCATCTGTAATTATGTACTTAAATCCTATGATGATCTCATCTTATGTAGGCATCTATGGTGTTTTGTGTTGGAGAAATAGATAATATCTCAGGTTGTGGTATCTGAATCCCTACGTGAACCATAGGGCTAGTCCAAGACATTTTGCTGCCCAATAGAAAAGACAACATGGTTCCCCCCCCCCCTTATATATAAAAAGGGGTTTAGATTCCTGATTTTACACAGAGTTCTTCTGAGGGTATCAAGTTAACTTAGAGGGCAGAGGACATGCGACCCATACAGCTCTGTTTTTCAGTGTCTTGCTGCCATTCCAAAACTTACCAGTATCTGTTACATGAGATAACGGACTCATTTGGCCTGATATATGGACTAGTTTAATAATCAAAGCAAAGTATTAGAGAAAGTACATACAGTTGTACCTCGCTTAAAGAGCATAATGCGTTCCATAGGATTGCTCTTTAAGCGAGTTTACTCTTTAAGCGAAACACCATTGTAAGTGACCAGGGTTTTTTTTTTTTGGGGGGGGGGAATTGTGAACCCCGATTTATTTGTTAAGTGAGTTTTTGGTTGGTTTTATTTGTTAACCAAAGCGAACATTCAGAGAAAATTCTGCTCTTTAAGCGTGTTATTCTTTAAGGGAGGCGCTCTTTATGCAAGGTTTGACTTTATCTATATTTAGCAGGCTTTCCCACTACATTGAGAACTGAGGTTGGGTAGATTAAAGATAACAACTGTAGAACATTAATGACGATGAATGACAAATTCTCATTTTTAAATTCTAAGTATCCACAGGTTAAAGCTTAACTTGCCAATTGTAAGCAGTTTAGGGTAGTGAAAGGACCTTTGCCTAACTCTGAAACGTCTATTGCATATATATGAAGATAATCTCAGTTATTTGTGCTATTAATATTGCTTTCTTCTTATGTAAAGGGTTGGCTTTAAAGTTTTCAATTAAAATCATGCAGTTATTTCTTGGTCTATAAAAATGTATGTGTCACGACAGAACTAATATCATAGCAGCATTGTAAACATCTTTAAATAGAATTTCTGGTCAATTTCTTTTTCATATTAATCACAATGTTAAAAGGTCAAAACCCAAGTACAGCTCACAGAAAACAATCATATATCTTTATCCTTTGGTGCAACAAGAATAAATTAATTAAAACAGAGCATGATTTTGAATTGCTTTTTATATTCCATTCTGTCATAATATATCTATAATATTTTCAAGGCCACTATTTTTTTCTAATTCAAGATTAACAGTTCAAAATCGGCCTAGTAGTTCAAAAATTTCTATATGTGCTGTACTATGGTACAAACTGAATTTAGAGAAGATAAATCACTAAAAAAAATGTGTGAGCCTAAAAATGAATGACTTGAAGACAAAATATATGCTATCAAGCATCCAGCAGAATTTCCAAATAAGAATATGGAATGAACCCATTGAGTAGGTTGACCACTACAATCTATCTCAACCATCTGATTGAGATGAACAATGATCAGAGAGCACAACTAGTAAGAAGAAAGAAAGTGGGATGGGTGGAATTCAACTCCATCAAAGAAATCTTGCTAAATGAGAAACATGACAAGAAACAATGCACCAACATTTTTAATTTGACAGTACTACCTGCAGTCTTCTATGAGAGTGAAACATGGTCGTTAATGAATGCTGAGGAAGAATAACTATCAAGAGCCATAAGAGCCATGGAAATATCAATGCTTTGTGACCATATCCCCAATGCCTAGATAAGAAAACAAAGCAGAATCAACAAAGCTGTTGCTGAATATATAAATGGAAAATGTGCTGGGCTGGACATGCTTCTTGAATGACAGATGAGCATCGGACAGCATCAGCCACCAAGTCGTATCCCAGAGGGGTAAAAAGACCCCTTGGCAGCCCCCCCCCCCAAATATATATAGCTGTCACCAGTAGGAACTAATCTCTTGATAGTCTGGTCAATCAAGGAATCAAGGAACTATGGTACACTTTAAAAATGCACACATAATTTTTTTGCTGTTCTTCACAGTTTTATGAAAAGATAAGGAAAGTCACCATTTTACACTACAGTTTCGAGGAATGCTGCTGCTGCTGATGGTGTTCATGGAGCTGTAGAGCCCACAAAAAGTATCATTCTCATCTCCATTTGCCAAATGAACTAACATTATTTCCATGGCCCAGAGGAGCAAATAGATTAAAACCTGTTTAGCTTTTGGACAGTACTTTTTTTTTTACATTTGCAGCATTTGTTTGTGAAAAACCATTCCTAAGAAATGATGTAATTCAAGCAACCATGTTAGTTCACATAAGGTTTTTTCTTTTTGATTTTTTTTCTAAACAGGGAGCCTAGCTGTGATTTGCCCATTTTCTTCCATGTTAGAATTATTTAGAGAACCATTTTTCTTTAAATGTAAATAGCCAACTTTAAGAAAAACTTATACAATGGAGTTTTTAACAACATTGGTTGACCTATCCTCTGGGTTCTCCTCACTATCATAGATCCAGTGGTGGGCAGCAACAGGGCAGGGGGTGGCGAAATTGGGTGGCCATGACCACTGCCCTGCCCCATCAGGTTTTGTCCCTGCAAGAGGTTCAAGGTCTCCCTTGCTCAAAAGCCAGCCATATCTAATTCTAGGATGCATCGCTCATCTCCGTTTACAGCCAAAGAGCCAGTGCTGCCTGTGTTTGGAGATTTGTACATGGCCATATGGCAGGCACGACTAGATCAGCCGCAACATAGGCTCTGCCCACAACATAAGCTCTGCCCATGATGTAGGCTCCACCCACAATGTAGGCTCCGCCCATGGTATGGTAGCAAAAATTTTTGCTGCACAGCACTGCATAGATCCAATAGGAAAAAAATAGTTTCTGGGGGGTTGAGGACCCTAGCAAGATGCAATAGAATACTCTAGTGATAAAAGAAGGAAAACAGTTTCTACTGATTACTCTCTTGCCTTACAGCTCCTTCCTAGCTTCCAGATATTTGCTCTGGGGAAGATTTTGCAAGTAAAAGGGACTGAAGGATTTGTGTGTGTGTGTGTGTGTGTGTGTGTGTGTGTGTGTGTGTGTGTGTGTGTGTGTGTGTGTGTGTGTGTGTGTGTGTGTGTGTGTGTGTGTGTGTGAACATAACTTTTTCTTGTTGGTGGGATCATCCAACTGAGGTTGAGAGAAATCATGCACTCAAAGCACGCTTCTAATAAAATAAGTACAAGTTCAGAATTCCATCTATTACTGGAAGACTTATAGACTGGTAGAGCAGAAGGTTGGCATAGTACCAGCTACGGGGTGTGCCATTGATATTGGATTGCATTTAAACGATCAGAATTTTCCAAACATTCACAGCCACATACCTTCATTCCTCTTACCTGCACAAAGCTGAGGCCTCTAGGCTCTACAGAAATCTAGGCATTATTTCTTACCACACAATGTCTGGGTTTTAGTGTTTTAATATTTGAGTTTGTATAAAGGAAGGGGTTCTCAACCTATGGCCCATGGGCTGGATGTGGACCATGACACCTTTTCATATGGCCCCCTATTGCCTCTTCCACACCCAGACATGCCATGTGTGGCAGGCAGGGCAAAATGGCTGTTCAGCCCCCAAAGCTGGCTGAGTGTGACCCAGCCCTTGGTTTGAAAAAGTTGAGAACCTCTGGTACAGAGGATATCTCCTCAAGAACTACCACACTCAGGAAGCATTGCAGCAGGAAGTGAGGGCTCAGTCTTTTGCAGGTGAGTGAAAGAAAGGTGTTCAGATATGAAACTTGGTCTGGAACTCCCAGAATTTTATGTGGTGAACTCCGAGAATTCTGGTTGTTGAAGTCTCCTCAGCCCCAGAAAATAAGAAGATGAGGATGAATAAGAAGATGAAGAAACATTTCATTGTGAAATCATTGCATTGGCATACTAGAGATCAGTATCACTAATAGTCAATCTATATCAAGGGTGTCTGGATATCTTTTTGATCAGGCTCTGTAAAAGTCAAGATGTTTACACAATGACTATTATAGTCTGAACAAACAGCATCCTGGCTCAAACCCTGGATCTCCTGGATCTTCTTTGAATAATACTTGAAGAAGTCATGTTAGGACCACCTTAAGCAAAATCAGAAAGTCAAGAATAAGAGTTTTGCTTTCACTGAAGGGGCCTCCGGCGATGTACCAACACTCTTTGTTAGAATTAAACATTTGGCATTAATATTGTGAATTTAAAATGACCAAGATAGCATTTGATATTTTGTATGAAATTTAAACTAGTTATATGCTTAGGTGTTGTTCTTTCTTTTTTGTAAATAGTACATAGAAAGAGCATCCTCAAAGATTGTGGTATTTTAAAACCACAGTCGTGTGTACCCTGGTAATAGCAACCTTGTGTTTCCAGCTAATCTTTCTCACACTAGGTCAGGCAAAGGGAACTGCAGAATGAACCCACCAAAAGGTGGATTCATTTTTGGCAGTTTCACATCTAGTCTATACATGGAAGAATGAATAGAACAAGCAGTAACACCTACTGCACTTTACACATATGTAGGATTGCCAAACTGCTGATGTGCTTCAATTTCAAGCTGCATAGATCTTAATGTGTTTGTTAAGGGCTGTCAAGTCACATTTCACATATATTGACCATAATAGGATTTACAGGGTATGTGAGATATTTATGTAGTTTCACCAGTTCCACCTTACCAGCGTGTTTCCATGGCTGATCAGAAATTCAGACCCAGTTCTCAAAAGTCCATCATTCTATCCATTAAATCACACTCAGCATAGGTGTGTGTGTGTGTGTGTGTGTGTGTGTGTAGAGTTTGGCTGTACCTAACTCACCATTTACATTTCCTTTCTTTAAGCATTGATAATTGCCTCAAGCAAAGTCAATAAACTGCTAATATATAATTGAAGACCACCAAATAGACTCACCAAAGTCAGTTTATTATAGGAGATTCCCAGGATATTACGTGGTCTTTCTAATGGAACTTTTACACTATTTTCCAGTTTTAAAAAATATATCCACATTTCATTTAGCATATTTCAGGTAATTCTGTGCCATATCTGCCTTCTGTGGAGAGGTATGGCAACTATAACAATAATGTTACAGTACTTCTTTCTTTGGAGGCTGTGTTCCTCTCACTGTGTTATGGCTCATTAACTTTTAGGAGATGCTGTCACTGATTACAATAGTACAAGGTGACAACAATTAGCACTTAAGATGTTGAGATAAGAGGATTTCAACAAGATAGCATGCATTTTCTATTAAGAGAAACTATTGAAACAATCACTTTAACTATGCTATTAATTGTTCCTAATATCACACATATGTTAAATAAGCTATAAAATTATCACTAGTGCTTTACTTAAGCAGTTGAAAAGCACTAGGGTGCTTTCTCCCTGCTACATACAAAATCGACAGAAGGTTCTGCTCTTGTCCCACCTCTTCTCAATCCCACATCCATTCTCCAGTTATAGAACAGATGTGTGTGTGTGTGTGTGTAAGTACAAATAATTATTGAATTTGTAAATCTTCTCTGTTCTGGGAGCAGCTGTACTTGTTTAGGCGTGACATTACAGGTGATTTAGACTGTTGTTCAATCTACTTTTGATAAGAATTTACCAAAATCTGCAGCTGTCTTCATAAATATGAGGTATAGGAAATGCAATGGTCATCTAGTTTACAATAGATAATGTGCAGATAACATATGCTTAACAAAAGGATAATATGCAGATAACATAGGTTTCTTATCAAAAGGCTCTGGGTTTGAATCTCTGCTCATGTGTGGTATATGTGTGGAACTTGTAAAACCACTCCTTAAATATTTCACATACCTGGAAAATCCTGCTAGGGTTTTTATAAGCTGGTTCTGCCATGACAGTGCTTAAAATACACATGCTATGTGCTGGTCATAATGCCTTTGAATTAATAATTTTGTGTCAGAAATTCATGGGTCGAATGGATTTTTGCAGAAGAAACCCCACTCAGGGAACGCCCAAATGAGGCTCCTTTCATGTCCCCAAGAGCTGGGACAGAGATGGGCATGCAATCTGTCATGCAGTACTGGCCTCTCACTGCCAACTTGCCAGCCTTCCAGCTAACAAGTTGAGCTTCTTAACCACTGAGCCACCGCAGCCCCTTTGAATTAATTTCTCCCCACATGCAAATAAATAATTTGTTCTTGCTTTCACTGATTCCAAGAAGAGCACTTACCTCCCATAGTTTTTGGAAGCTTTTCTAATCAACCAACATATGGGTATCTATGTCTCTTGAGGAAAAAATGATTTGAAAATAAACCTGCCAATATGGTTGTGACATTGATCTTGTTATGTACCATCAAGTTAACTCTGGTTTATAGTGACCCTGTGAATGGGAGATTTCCAAAATGACCTGTACTCAACAGCCCTGCTCAGGTGTAGCAAACTCAAGTTTGCAGCTACCTTTAGAAAGTCTATCCATCTCACATTTGGTCATTCTATTTTCTTTCTGCCTTCATCCTTTCCCAACATGATTGACTTTTGCAAATAATCCTAATTTCCCATGATGTCCCCGAAGATGGACAGTGTCAGCTTCATCAATTTTGTCTCCAGAGATCAGGCTTTAGATGTTCTGTGACCCACTTGCTCATCTTTCTGGCAGTCCAAGGTATCTACAGAGCACCATATTTCAAATAAGTCATTTCCCTCCCCACCACCTGCTTTCTTTACTGTCCAGATTTGACACCAACACATGATCATCTGAAATACAATAGTACAGTGGTACCTCGCTTAAAGAGCATAATGTGTTCCATGGGATTACTCTTTAAGCGAGTTTGCTCTTTAAGGGAAACACCACTGTAGGTGACCAATTGTGACTTCTGGAGGTGGTGATTGTGAAACCCTATTTATTTGTTAAGCATGTTTTTGGTTGGTTTTATTTGTTAAGCAAGGTGATCATTCAGAGAAAATTCTTCTCTTTAAGCGAGTTACTCTCTAAGCGAGGTGCTCTTTATGTGAGGTTTTATTGTATGTATTATATTGGTCTTGGTCTCCAGTGACAGTGATAATCTTATAAATGATGATCAGATATTGCACAAGTTCAATAGTATAGACCTCCTTGAATGCAACAAACGTTTTTGGTGACTTCATCTTAAAAACCATATTTGTGAAATGCCGTACATCCATTTAGAGTGCATGATATAAGTGTGCCTCATATAAGGGACTAAAAATCCAATTGTGTCTTCTATTTCTTTACCTTCTTTTAAAAGAGGACATAAAACAAGAAGCAAAAATTACAATGAGAGGTTTTTTAAGATTTCTGTGAAAAGAAAAAAGAAAAGAGAGAAAGTATGCCCAATATTAGCAGTAAGAAAGAGCCAAATAAATGGAGGCACTAAAGGGAAAGAAGAAAGATGAGAGATAGAATGAGGTCTAATAAGACAAAAAACTGCAAAAGATAAGAGGGAGAGATGGCATGTAATGAGAGGTCAGACACAACAGAATGGTCCAACTATTCAAGGTCTTAAAAGTAAGAAAGAAAAGTTTAAATTGGAAACAGAAGATAATGGGAGAAAGTGGAATGAACAACAACACGATCAAAGGACCATACCAGCTGTATAATGTGCATAGCAGAAGTTTGAACATCAACATTTGAAACAGAAGAGAGAAAAAGCCTGATATTCAGTAAAACATATATAACAATAATCCAAACACAATACAAATGTTTGAATTGGTGAGTGAAATCTTGTTATGTCGCCATGGTGGCAACAGGAGTAGTTTTCAGAGAGTTAAGATTTTCTACCCCCATCCTTCAATCCTCAAAGGCTTCCTTGGGACCAAAAGGATCCTAAGAACCTTGTGGGAGAGGGGAGGCATGAAAGATGTAATAGTAATCACTATTTTTCTAATAAAATAACATTAATGACAACACCATCAGGGCAAAAAAAGCAAGCAGAAATTCAAGTATATAGAAAGTATTATTTATGAAGAGATATAGTAAATATCCCTTTCAGTAATAAAAAAATGTCTTGCCCATTTTATATAGTTTATCTATAGTTGACATAGTTTAGTAGTTTTTTTTAATCTTATGTCTATAAGTGCATGCATTTCATCTTGAATTTCCAATACCCTCATTAAAAATACCGAGTTTTTGACTTGAGCATGTAATGTAGAAGTAAATCTTAAACTATTTAGGAATTCTTGCTTCTTGTTCATTAAAACAAATATCATATACAGTAGAACCCTGCATAATGAAAAAGCTCTGTTCCACGGAGCTCTTTGTTATGCGGTTTTTTTCCATTGTGCAGTTCAAATGGGTGATACCCCACATAATGGAAAGAAAGTGTTTGTTATGTGGTGTTTTCCATTAAGCGAGGTATACCCTGCTTACCCAAAACCCTGTATAACGAAAAAAATTGTTACGCGGGGTATTGCCATTGCATAATGAATACTCCATTGTGCAAATCTTTCAGTATATGAAGAGTTCGTTATGCGGGGTACCACTGTATATATTCAGCTATAACATATCCAATATTAAGAGCTGCCATAGCTCAGTTGGTTGAAGTACCTGACTGAGGAGCCAAGGCATAGCAGTTCGAATCTCCACTGTGTTCCCTGGAAGTGGCTAAAGGAAGTTGTGTTAAGCACCTGTGTGTATTTGCACAAGCTGCTTTTGGTCCCTGACAACCGTCAGAAGGGGACACCAATAAATCACTTCTGAGTATTTTATACTAAGGAAATCATGAGACAGTTGCCAAAAATCAAATTTACATCATATAACTATTATTCAGTGATCAACTATTGATATGCAATCATTTATTAAGTTGGTAGTGTCATGTACAGCAAACAAGAAAAAATTAGAGAGGTCTGCTGATTACTTAACTGTGGTAAATAATTGCATTGAAGGTATTATTGCCCCATAAGCAGTGTGTGAAGGGATGAGACACAATAGATGGATTTAAAACTTGGGCCACAATTTGTTTTACAAATTATTTCAAACCCCTGATTAGTGGGGGGAGGCCTAGGGTAGTGCATGGGCATGGCCCCTGGTACCAGAACAGTTAGACCCTTCTGCCCCTGCCCTTTTTGCTCAGATTATGAAAGCCTCCATCCCTGGACAGGCCAGCCAAGTTGTGGAGGCGTGCACAGATTGTTTGATTTAAAAGGAAGTTCTAAAGTCAGAACTACAGAAAATCTCAACAAGAAAAATAGTGGAACACAGCAATAATAATAAAAAAGACCTATGTACATTACCAACAGGGCAGATTGTAAAGAATTCAAAAGATGCAGGAGGCAGGTGATACTTTTATTGGATCACTAAGAAAAACAAAACATTGTACACTTCTTCAACCATGTATTAAAATGTTCATGGTGTGGTGTTCTGCCAGGCTCCTTTCTTAAGAACAGCAAAATACTTCATTGAGTTAGGATGCCACCCCTATAGGAAGCTGGGTGTTTGCTCCCCGTCCATGTGACCCTATTTGAAGCATAGCTTCTTTTTGTGGTCAGACAAAGGCATCCAGACTCGATGTACTTCCTAGCAAGGCTTCAATTGGGTATGCATGCCAGGCATGCCAATTGCAGCCAAATTAAAGTCAAATAAAATTATTAACTAGTGTTGCAGTAGTCCTTCAATTTATGGTGCTGTCCTGGTGTCAAAAAGTTCATGTTAAGCACCTATTTTACGGTATCCAGGAGTTCCATAGACAAAAAAGGAAGACGTTTCAGTAGTTCCATAGGCAAAAACAACAACAACAAACAATTCAGAGAAAACCTGAAAATTAAGAAGGACACAGATAGGAAATGGGAAAAAAGACCAAGCTATGAAGGAAGAGTACAGACAAGGAACAAAGAATTCCAGGGATAGTGTTAGGAAGGCAAAAGGTAAAACTGAGCTAAGGTTAGCAAGAGATGAAAAAAGCAACAAAAAAGCATTGTTCAGTTAAATACATAGAAATTACAGTTTCTTGAAGTGCAGTATCTATAAAGTGCAAATCCATAGATATTCTCTTTTTCTCACTTCCAAATCCAATCCACATATACCCTTGTTTTTTAAAAAAAGAACTAGCAGTATACTGAATATTTGCTAATCAGATAGAGTGTGGATGTTCTATCATGAAGTCTACTGTGGCTCTTTTAAGATTCACTCAGTTTGGTGAGTATATTTGGTGATCCAATGATACATTAGCGGTATATTGACTTTGCTTGATGCAAGTATCAATACTTATTGAAAGGAACAGTAAATGTTGATTTAGGTATGGCCAAAATTCACTTTCTCTTTTAATCACAGAGGCCTATGCATCCTGACATCTGATATTAACTATTTAAAAGCTGAAAATGTCAGATGTTTATTTATTAAAATGTTTTAACATACATGATTCTTTCTCCAGATACTTTGGAGAGAGGAAGATACAGAAACATGTTAGTAGTTCAAATTGATTTAAATTGTTCATATACGATCACTACCTATTTTTGTTCACATAAAACACAGGAAAGTCCAATTCCTAAGGTTCATTGCCAGTAAGGCCAAATTCTGCTAATTTAATAAATTATTTCCTTTCTGCTGATTTCTAACAAAGGATAGCAGAGGAATAAAATTGAGACAAACTCCAGGGAATGAGCAAATAGGAACAACCAAGCTGGACTTTGACAGAGGAGTTTGGTGGGGGAGGCCAAGGGTGAGGCATATAATTTGTGGTGAAGAATTTATAGAAAATTCATAGAGGGTGAGGCTATTGTTGGCTATTCAATATAATAACTACCTATTACCTACAGTGAGAAAGGCAGTGTACCTCTCCATGTAAGCTGACGGGGAACATGAGCAAGAGGATGCTGTTGCAGATAAAATGTGAAACTGATTAGCGTTCTTTGTTTTGATCTGGTAGGGTTCTTCTTATGCTCTTAATTCTCCTACAGTGCTAGAAATTGCCTCAGGAAATGGACAGTGCTCATTTGAGCCACCCTACCGCTTTCAGCTTAGTTCTATCACTGTGGTAAAGCATGGAGTCAAGTAACTGATGCTGATAATCAGTAGGCCCTTTGTACTGTACTCAGAGCATATCAGGAAGTAATATGTCTTCGATGTTGAAATAGAATAAAAGGAAGGCCTGAAATCAGAGAATATTAAAATCAGAAATTGGACGAAAATATGAATTATTGCACCTTAGAGATGCAGGCATTTTCACATTGACACATGAAGCAGTTGCATGTGAGATATCTCCCATTTCTGTTAGGCAAGGACCAGCATGAGTATAATACATTTCAGTTCATTTTCCATGAGTATTTCCCAGTTTGCAGATTGGTTCATATGCATGGTAGAAAAACTTGAGATCTTCACCCATCACCTAGGACTTTGAATGTTAACTTGTAAAAGCCTGGATCCTTCTGCATTCAGCTAAATTATTCTTAGATTCAAGTTGCTGCCTTTTATCTACTTTTTATCTTCCTTTTATTGAATGAAGAGGTCATATTATCTTCTCTCTTCTGGCAATAGCTATACCTATTAAATATAGCCATTGGAAAAAGAAAAAATTCAATTCATTTCTTAAAGGACTAATTGACATTTCCAACATTCTTCCAGATAGTTAAAAAAAAAACGAACATGAGATTCTCAAATACGTTGTAGAATTCACAGGTTTTCCCATCCCAATTTGAGATTAAGTGCAAAAGTTTGTCCATGTAAGCACCTGTACATGCCATTCTGCTTCCCCAGAAATTCATTGAGAAGCCTCATGCAACAGATATTCCATTTGTTTTGGGGTTTTTTTTTAAAGTTCTCTGGAACAAAGCATCAGGAATGAACTTTTTTTCCATGTTTCCCATCTGTTTACATTCTTAATTGCTTTTCAGTATTCATGAGGGTGATTTCTTTATTAAATTCATTTAGTGAAATAAACTAATCAGGTATCTCAATGTGATCTTAAGACTCTGCCTATCAGTATATATATTTTTCAGGGGAGGAATACGTTTAATTTCTCTTCCATGTTTCTCTTCTCTCTACTCTAATATGAAATGTACTTACGTACTTTGAGAGGCAATATTCTTGCTAGCTTTAACTTTGCCCTATTTATTATGCTGACAACCATTATTTTATTTATTAGACCTGATTGCTTAAATGGATTCTCTGACAAAAAGAGTCTCTCTTGTACTTTGACTTTAACTGTGTTTACTGGCTGTGACTGATAGGTATGTTGTTCATTCAGTATGCTTTCCCCCTACATTTTATTGCTTTATAATAGAGCTTTATAATAGTTTTAGACACACACACACACACACACACACACACACACACACACACTTAGAATTTCAAATGTCTTCTTCAACAAACTGTTTCAGAACGTGATCACATTAGATTGTGCCACGGTTATCTGCTCGACAAAATTAAATTTTCAAAATTAATGGATCTTTCTTATTATTACCTCAAAAACTTCGTATTTACATTTTACTCAGTTTCTACAGGCTTTGTTGGAACAGTGGGTTTTAAAATGGTTCAAATCATGTGCCATCTGACTTATACATCATCCCAATGAAATATTTGATACTACCGAGTCTTGAGTACATGCACAACAATCACAGAAGCATCTATAAATCAATCATGCCTATATTTCTTTTTTGTAACAGAGAATTTAAACTTGGCTGGGATTCTTCTGAATTAAACCTATGAGGTTTTCCTTTCAAATTTCTCAAGTTATTCCTTGGAAAAACCCTATCAGCATAATTTTAAAACACATTGATGTGTCTTTAAAACAGCTTGAATTAGTAACATAATTAATTATATCTATTACCTCATGCCAATGAAGCTCTTCCTTTGAATAAGTTCCCTTCTTATTCCATACAATGAAAAAGGAACTAATACAAATGCAGGATTGATTAGACATCGAGTTGGAAGTGATGTATTGCATCTCCAATAGTGTTTTTAAGGTGAGATATTTAAGGAGTAGTATTACTAGTTACACACTCCCAGTGAGCTTTCATGGTTGAACAGGGAGGGATTCATCCTCAGGTCTACTGTCCTCGTTTGTCACTTTATCCACCACACCACATGTGGGGTCTACTTATCCTTGTATTACAAATGGAATATTGAAGCAATTATGAGCTCCATTCCAGTTTTTGTAATGTTTCAAAATAAGAATGTGAAGAATAAAGAACTCCCTTACTTGAAGAAAGCCAGTAATTATCCTACTCTAGCATGTGACGCTCATCTCCATTTACATCCAAAGAGCCAGCACAGTCTGCATATGCAGACATTTCTGTGATCATGTGGCAGGCATGACTTGATGCTGAAGTGCACTAAACATTGCTACCTTTCCCACCAAAGTGGTACCTATTTATTTACTTGCAATGTCTTGCTTTCAAACTGCTAGATTGGCAGGATCTGAGACAGCTGATGGGACCTACATCCTTCATGCAGCAGTCAGATCTCGAACTGCTGATCTGCCAAACTTCCAGTTGTCAAGCTCAGTGTCTTAACCACTGATACAATTTTTGTTGTTGATGATGAGACAAGTAGTCCCTACTCATCAAGAATACTTGTTGAGTAATTGCTGGCTTCTGAGAGAGCTGTTACTTTGAGCATAAGAATAAGATTAGGAAAAGATTAGGCTCTCTCACTGTGCCATCTGCTAGGGAGGCTCATCTTTCTAGCACCAGAAGGAAGGCCTTCTCTGTGTCTGCTCCAGCCCTTTGGAACCTCCTGCCAATTGAGCTGCATCTCCAGACAGAGTTGCTGTTCTTCAGGAAAGGGCTAAAAACCTGGCTGGCAAAGCAGGTGTGGGGCACCAGAAATATGGTGACTCCTTCCTGCTGGCTGATTTAGTAAGTACACTTTCTCCCACTTTTAATCTGTAGCAGTCAGAGTAATTTTTGGTGGCAGTTTTAATGGGGTTCTTATTGTCTTTTTAAATGTGATTGGTTTTATTTTCTGTGAGCTGCCCAGAGTCTTTAGAGTCGGGTGGCAATATAAATCAGAAAAATAAATAAATAAAAAGGTTAGTGTGGGTTTCTTTTTACCTCGGGGTTTTGTAATTTGTGCAATATATTTCTGATGTTTAAAAGTTAATACAATAAGGCAGTAGCTGTTGTAATGCTGTGATAAAAACTCAGTTTCCAAAACAAGTGTGAAAAATGTATTTAAAAATGCAAGCACTTTTGTCATTGAAAAATATCTCATCATCTTTCACAAATGAAAGAATTGCAGTTCCTTATTAAGACCCTTGGTGGTGCAGTGGTTAAACTGCTTTATTGCAGACAACATGTTGTGATGTCAGTCCTGATGGGACATGAGGTTAACTCAGCCTTCCATCCTTCGTAGATTGGTAAAATGAGTACCCAGCATGTTGATGGCAAAATGGTAATTACCCTGTGAACTGCCCAGAGAGTGCACTAAGCATTATGGGGCAATATGTCAGTGTAATTGCTATTGCTATTCTAATGCACAGGACAAAGGAAGATTTATGCCTCTATATGTTCTTGTACTGCGGTTTATTCAATGTTCCATTTTTGTTTTTGATTACTACAATTGTTGAGTGTGTAATACATTTGTGCACATCCAGACTCTGCTTAACCAGCATTATCCAAGCATTTTAGCAAGTATTTTGCTAAATTTGATGGGAAATAATAATAGTAATCTGGTATCTGGCCAGACATCCCACTATGGTAATGGAATAGACCATACAGCCAGTGACTCTATGCAAAGTGTTGGGTGGTGGTAAATAATCTGACTCCCTAAAGGGGCCAATGACTATGAGTGGATGAGCCCCTTTAGGTGGTGTGATGGTCCCCTCAGTGGAGGAAATGCCACTGGAAACCATCATATTGGACCCAACAGCGAAATGAGCGGAAGAGGAACCACTTCACTATTCTGATTCCCAATGGTCATGGAGGCAGAAAAGGCCATGCCAGATGGACTGGCTGTGAAGGCACACTTTGTCAATATCCTCAAGTCTGTGGCAGTCCATTGCAGTCCCAGTGTCAAATCCTGCATGTCTCGTTTCATACGTTTCGCAGGAGATTGCTCTGCGACCATAGTGTGTGGGTCACTTCATGGCAAGCTGGGATCCACTTTAAACAAATTTATGCCAATGGCATTTTCCCTGTTTGTCAACAATGATTTCCAGGGGGAAAATGTATACTCAGATACTAGTAGCAGGTGGGCACAACTATTACTCCAGAGCTGGAAGGGACTCTTTGAATTATCAAGTCCATATCCTTGTCAAAGATGCAGTGGGGAACTGAACACCCATCCTCTGGCTCCCCAGCCATACATCTCAACCACTGAATGGGCCATGACCAGCATCACCTTACATTTCATGATCTATAAGTATTTATAGTTCACCTCCTGCTTTAAAAAAAGTCATGAGCAGCATAGGTAAACTCCTCTTCCATTTTTATCACTACTGTTGCAGCTCCCCTGGTGGCTTAGTGTTTAAGACGCTGAACTTGGAGACTGGAAGGTTGGGTTTCGATACCTGAGGGCTGCACTTAGTGATATGAAAGGAACCTCATTTGGGTGTCCCCTGAGTGGAGTTTCTCCAACAAAAATCCTTTCAACCCAGAGTAATCTCTGACATGAAATTGTTATTATTATCAATACTGTTCTTCACAACATCAAAATCAAATTAGCAGATAGAGGAAGGAGTTCACTAGACAAGGAACAACATTAGAGGAGGATATTGCTGAGGACCTCAACTTCTCCTACATCACTTGTTGTTGTTAGTAGCACAGTCAATTCCTACCCTTTGTGATCCTATGGATCATTGGCTGCTAAGCACCTCTGTCTTCCACCATCCTCCTCAGCCTGCCCAGCTTTGTGCCCATTGCATCTACAATACCATCTAGCCATCTCATTTTTGACCACCCCCTTCTTCTTTTGCCCTCCATCTTTCCCAGCATCAAGGCTTTCTCAAGTGAATCTTGAAGGACCTGAATAGGCTGAGGATTGGAGTCCCTAAATGCATGACCAACCTGCTCAAATGGGGGCTACTGGCAGACAACAACACACTGTGTGAATGTGGAGAGATACATAATATGGCTCATTTACTGGTCTGCCGATTTCTGCCAGATACATGTACCAATGAGGACTTAAATTTGGCCAATAACAATCAAGAAAGTGTATTCAATTGCCACCCAATCCACCCCATGAAGTAGACAACAACCATCTGTTGGTCAAAACACGGGCCACTTTATTAATAACACAACAATACAATATTAACATGCCGTACAATGGGGCATCCTAGTGGGTAAATGGTGTTATCTTATGGGTGTATCTACCCATATCCAGATTATTGATTATGACGTTGTATGGAGTGATGATGTTTCACTCCACACCTCTTAGATCACAATTTCCTTTAGGCCAACAAGCCTGCTCCCTGTAACTGAGGATTCCTACCCATGACAGTAGAAGCCTACAGCGCCTTTGTTCCTCTGTTGTTCAATACTTCATTGGTCTAATATACATTTGGTAAGCTCCGGACTTCCACCGGCCCACCCTTTGAATGTTCTCGCAGGAATAACCCACCACTGCCGCAGTGGATGTGGCCCTGATCCAAAAAGAGTGCATGCTGAAAAGCCACACATCAACTCCTAAACAAGTCAAAACTCTCTTTGTTACTGCCCAGAACTGGTATCACATCAATGGGCTACTGTCTGAATGGCTGAATAAAGGGTTCCTTGCAGTTTGAGATATGCCTTTAGGGTGACACAAGGGCAAACTGGAGCAGGGCCAATGTGGAGCAAAGTCACTCGGGCACCCTTGCCCAGTTGGTTAGCCTTGGACGGGTGGATCATCAACTCCAGCTCCTGGCCAGCCTCACCTGTCTTTGATGAGGCCACCCCACTTTCTTGACCACCCCTCCAAGGTCTTAATGGTCCTGAAATCAGCAGCTGTATTGGCATGCCCCGTTGCTTCAGTATAGAATTTTAGGGTAGACAGTTTTGATTGGATGGTCCCGGAGAGATATCCCCAAGCAGTACAAGTGAACCATAAACTGCAAAATATGCTCTGCAGGTGTGGGCCAGTCTGGCTGCAACAGCTGTGTGCAATAGAACCCACATAATTCTGAAACAGTTGTGGCATAGCTGCAGCAGGTTCTAGGTACTATAGGTGTGCCTATAGCATGATCTATCTCAAGTTGCCAAGGTTCCATACCTCTGGTGGCATTATGTCTGGGTCTATTGCATTGTCTGGGGTGAGGGTACGAAACCATTGCATCTGCTGCCAGGATAAAGCATTAGCAACTTGATTATCTATGCCAGTGACATGTCCGAATCCCTGTTAAGCAGGGAAACTATATCTGTGTATTCGGCTTGCACGATTTTGTACCTCATGACCAGGAGAAGATGGTTACCCAACAGTAGGGACTGGTTGCTGAAAGGCAACCCAGGCACAGGCACAGTTGCCAGGGCCAACGAAGCTGAAAACCCATTATGTGCTTTCGCCCCAGAACTTTGCAGTGTGGCAGGGCTGGGAGGTGGATAGGGGGCTGCCCATGGGACCATAGTGGCTGACTACCTACCGGAGGAGTTTGTAGCTTGCACAGGGCTAGACCAAGGCCAAGGCCATAAAGGTGTCTTGTAGGTGAAGAATGCGGTGCTGGGGTCCCACAACCAGTCACATTCCCAGATCCTACACACTCACCTAATCTCGGCCCAGGTATTCCAAGAGTAGATGACACCACTGCCACAGTGTTCTCAGGTTTGGTCGGTGCAGAAACACCAGATGACTGGGCAGATTCTTCAAAGGCACCCCCACTGGTGCATCCATTTCCCAAGATGCCGCTGCTACCTCCAGAGCATCCACATGCTTCTGGAGGGCCTGAGCAATCTCTTTCCAGGTCAGGGCATCCCTCGATGTCTCATCACTGGGGTTGGTGGAACTGTTGCCGGACTTAGGGAAGCGGCCCACTCAAGGGCTGTTATCCTTGCCACCAAACCTGTCAGATCTGGTGTAGGCAAGGCCATGAGTACCAGTGAATTCTGCATGGGGCCATTGTTCCAAGACTCTCTCTTCACACGAGGAAGCTTGGACGCATGTGCTTTTCCCAGATTATGAAAAAGAAGAGAGAGGGTGAGGTGGGAAGGAGACATGCTCTTATAGAGCATAAGTTCCTCCTCAAAACACCGAGGCCTCTGGGTAGTTGCAGTCTTGGGACGGATGGGTGGCAAAACATGTGCATTTGTTAATTCACATGACACAGCCATTAGCAGCCATGGTTTGATTGGGACACAAAACAAGACTGCTGTTCTTTTCCCTGTGTGATGAGATATGTTTTTAGAAATGCCTTTGTGGTGAATGCATGCCATTAACTCTATAGCACTCCCTGTCCTTAAAACTGAGATTTGATTTTCATTGCTATCAAGAAACTGACTTTAACAGAATGGGTATAAATATTTACATTACATTGCAACTCCCATCAATCCAATATATTTTGTCTTCCCACTGTTGGGCAGGCTTTGACGAAGTGCTGGCAAATGCATATGCTGAAGTAATGATGACGTAGCTCATGAGGGACCATATGTGATCCTCTAATGTTGTTGTATTACAATTCCCATAAAATCTAATTAGCATAGTCAGTTATGAGAGATCGGGGGAACTGGAGTCTAATAGCGTCTGCAGGGCCACATGTTCTTCATTCAGAACTATGTTACTTTTCAATTTGTTGTCTCTTGGGAAACCAGAATTTTATAATATTGAGATACTAGCATCATAAGGATGTTTTATGGAATACTAAGGTATCATAATTATTTTCTCTTTGGGGAACATTTTATATACAAATGAATATACAATTTATATACAACAGCATTGCCATTGGAGCTCCCTGGACTTTTGGTCCTGGGGGACTTCAATTTGCCTTCATTGGTTCAGCATCGGTGGCAGCTCACGAGTTCATGACTCATGAGCTGTGGGCCTGACTCATGTATTCCAGGGCCCTACCAGGAGCAGTGCCCACTCACCTGACTGAGTGATCCCCCTGTGCCCACACCAACATATTGTATTGTAATGTAATGTATTTTTTGTAAGCTGCCCTGAGTCGCCACGGCGAGTGGGTGGCAATATAAATTTGAACTAATAATAATAATAATAAATATATCTTGCATCCATTAATCTGGGAAATATATTACCTGATGGTCAACAGCCTTGAAGTCTCACAATATTGTTTACATCAGATGTCTTCAGATTTCTCTAATTTTCCCCTTCTGCATTTGTTCAAACCATTCCCATTCCTCACTTATCACTTTAAACTTCTCATTATGTTAGTGCAAGGTCTTTAAATGACCAGAAAATAACCAGAGTGTAACATTATAGAAAATGGTGTGATTTGGGCTTCCATTCATTTGAGGGTGTTTTGCTTCTATGTGTGCACAAGGTCTCTTTCCTGCTGTGACAGAGTCCAGTTTTATGTGGCAAAATTAGATTGCATGCTGCTAAGAACAGTTTACTTAGGCAAGCTGCAGTAGTTACTCTACAGGAGTGGCAGCCAACTTCCAAAATTACTAATTTCATTTTGAACTTGCTGCTATACTGCTGGCACAAAATGGACACAACTTTGGTCCCAAAGATGCCTTATCTAGCACACTAAATCAAATTTGTCAATCAGAGGATTCTACAATATAGAGCAGGGACCATGACATGATGCATCGCTCAGTTTCTCCAAGCTTCCCCTCTTCATTAGGAGTCACCAAAGTCACCACACCACAGGTGCAGGGCTGTGAGGTGCTGCTCCTTCAACTAGATCTTAAAGGTCAGTTGGGAATCTTGTTCCTGTACCTGCCTCCTTGCAGTGTTGCAGATTTCCTGCCCGACCTCCTCGAGGCGGTTGCAGCATTGCTGTTGGAGCTCCCTGGACTTTTGGTCCTGGGGGACTTCAATTTCCCCTCATTGGTTCAGCAGCAGCAGCAGCTCACGAGTTCATGACTACCATGGCAGCTGTGGGCCTGACTCATGTATTCCAGGGCCCTACCAGGAGCAGTGCCCACTCACCTGACTTAGTTTTCCTGTTGGAGCAGTGGCTGAGTGATCTGAAACTGCAGCATGTACAGATAACACTGGTGCCATGGTCAGATTACTGTCTGGTGACTCTGAACTTTCTGGGAGTAGGACCGGTTAAATTGGTTCAGCTCCAGCAACTGATGGATTCTGGGGGATTCCAGAGGGAAATGGGGCTGTTTCCTCCAGACCAGCTGCATGATTTGACTGAGACCTTAGTCACCCTCTAGAAGGAAGAGGCGATGTTGACCTTGGATGTAATCATGCCACTGCGGTCTCTCTGAGCCCGCCGGATCCGCTCAGCCCCATGCTTTAAGGAAGAGCTGAGGGAGCTGAAGTGGGCGAGATGCCTAGAGTGCCATTAGGTGAATACCCAGAGCGCTCACGCCCGAACATGTGCTAGAGCCACTTAGAGGCCATCTCGTGGCGATGAGGGTGGTGAAGTGTCAGTACTTCACCACTCTTATTGCTTCTACGGATAATCATTCAGCAACCCTGTTCCAGGTGACCAGGTCCCACCTTGGTAAGGGGGGGGGGGCTGGAGCCTAGTTGGCAGGGTTCAACTGACAATTTTGCTGATTATCTGACAGAGAAAATTGCCTAGATTCACTTGAGGTTTAACCCTGATGTGGAGACAAAGGGTCTGGAGAGGACTGGATCACAGTCTAGCCATGTTATCTGGAATGAGTTTGATCCAGTTGTCCCTGAGGAAGTGGGCAGGCTCCTGGGTGCTGTTTGTGACATCACCTGCTTATTAGATTCATGTCCCGCCTGGCTGATCAAATCTGCCAAGGCGGTAACAGGCAGTTGGGTCGGGAGGAGGTGTTTTCGGCATCATTCAAACATGCGCTGGTGCATCCCCTACTGAAGAAATCATTGCTCAACCCAACAACATTGGACAACTTTAGGCCTGTATCCAACTTTCCCTTTTTAGGGAAGGTACTGGAAAAAGCAGTTGTACGGTAGCTCCAGGTGGTTCTGGATGAAGCAGATTGAGTAATTGAAGCAGGTTATTGAGTTATTGAATTGTATTGTTAAAATTGGTGTTGTCTAATTTTTATACTGTATTATTATATGTTGTTCTTGTAATTTGATTTAGATATATTGTATTAAATTATATATATATTGTATTACTGTGCATTTATTGTATTTGGGTTGTCTACCTGTGATCTGTTTATGATGTTAATATGATTGTGTAACTGTGTATTTTGCATTTCTGTAAGCCGCCCAGAGTCGCTGTATGCAAGTGGGGCGGGGTATACGTCTAAAAAATTTTTTAAAAAAAGTAAAGTAAGATTATCTGGACCCTTTTCCGTCAGGATTCAGGCCCAGATATGGTACCAAAACTGCATTGGTCGCACTTATGGATGATCTCTGGCATGAGCGGGAGAGGGGTAATCCTTCTGTCCTCACTCTCTTTGACCTCACAGAAGCCTTTGATACTGTTGACCACAGTATCCTTCTGGAACAGCTCCAAGGATTGGGGGCCCAGAGTATAGCCCTGGTTTTCCTTATTTCTGAGGGGCCAGAGCCAGTTGGTGTTGTTGGAGGGTGAGTTGTCCAGCCCTAGGCTTCTCCATTATGAGGTGCCACAGGGCTCGGTAGACTCACCTCTTCTATTTAACATCTACATGAAGCGGCTGGGTGAGATCATCTGTTCCCACGGTGTGAAATATTATCAATACGCTGATGATACCTAACTATATATCTCAGCCCGTGGGAACCCGAGTGATGGAGTTGAAGTCTTATCCAGATGCCTAGAGGCTGTAAGGGTTGGGATGAGGGACTATGGGCTTTAGCTGAATCCTGGCAGGATTCAGGACCCCGCGTTATCCCAGGAGCTACCATCTTTGGTGCTGGATGAGGCTCCTTTGCCCCAGACAGACCCAGTGCATAATTTGGGGGCGGGGTCCAAGAGAACCTGGACTCACGACAACTGCTTGAAGAGCAGGTGGCAATCGAGGCCAGGAGGGCTTTTGCACAACTTCGTGTTATTCGTCAGTTACGCCCGCTCCTGGACTGGGACTCCTTACTTTCAATCACCCATGCTCTGGTCACCTCTAGACTGGATTATTGTAATGCACACTACATGGGGCTGCCTTTGATGACCATCTGGAAGCTACAGCTGGTTCAGAATGCAGCTGCCTGGGTGGTGATAGGGTGCAGGCGTTATACCCATGCCTCACCACTGCTACAGGAGCTGCATTGGTTGCCAGTATGCCTCTGGGTGCAATTCAAAGTGCTGGTTTTGACCTTTAAAGCCCATCATGGTAGTGGGCCAGGATACTTAAAAGACTGCATCACCTCAAGGTTTTTGACCCATCCTAGGAGAGCAGGCCATAGGGGATCCCTAGTGGTCCCATCAGCCAGGGAGGCACATCTCACTGGGACCAGGAGGAGAGCCTTCTCTGTATCTGCTCTGGCCCTATGGAACCTCCTGCCACTTGAATTGTGCCTCCAGGCAGAGTTGCTTCCCTTCAGGAAAGCCTTAAAAATGTGGCTATGCCAGCAGGTGTAGGGTACAACTGGTACCACAACCCAGCCCTGTTGGCTTATTTAGCCCTGCCTGGGTGTCCTTATTTAGTCCTGCACGGGTGTGCTTCTTTTTAAGGGGACTGAGGAGGTTTTATAAATGTTTTTAGACAATTTTATAGTACAGTCAAACCTCGCATAAAGAGCGTTTCGCTTAAAGAGTAACTCGCTTAAAGAGCAGAATTTTTCTGAATGGTTGCTTTGCTTAACAAATAAAACCAATGAAAAACTCGCTTAACAAATAAATCGAGGTTCGCAATCCCCCCCCCCCACACACACACACAATTGGTCACTTACAATGGTGTTTCGCTTAAAGAGCAAACTCGCTTAAAGAGCAACCCTGTGGAACGCACTATGCTCTTTAAGCGAGGTACAACTGTATTTAGTTTTAATTAACATTGGGTATAGGTTTAAATTGACTTTATGAGCCACCCTGGGTCATTTAGGCAAAAAGGGCAGTTATATAAATCCAACAAACAAATTAATTAATTAATTAACCTGTCAGGCAATCCTAAGTGTGTCAGTATGTTTTAATATTATACTGTGTGCGATCTCAACACACTGCTAATGTTTCTGCTGAAGTCAAGAACTATGCTGATCAGCAGATTTGAGATCTTGAACAAGTTTCCTAGAAAGGAAGGAAATTGTTTACATTTCGATGCAGAGAGAAAAGGTAACTTTCCTTTTATTAAGAAAGCTTTGAGATTAACTTGTAGCCTGTTTATCTGCTTTACCTAATTGTCTGTCTGCCAACCAACCAAATTGCAAAGGCTGATGATATGAAGACATCCCATAAAAGACAATGCTGAACTTGTGTGTGTGTGTGTGTGTGTGTATACTACCTACCTAGCTACCTACCTACCTACCTCTGTGTGTGTGTTCCCCTTTTGAGGAAAATCCTGCTCGTTAAGCGAATTACTCTCTAAACGAGATGCTCGTTATGCGAGGTATTACTGTATTTCACTACATTGTGCTTTATCTCACATTTTGTTCTACTATTGTCATGGTATGAGGTATTTTCCAGTGATTATATGATGCTCAACTAATCATGAAACATCCCAATCTTCTCCCATACATTTTTGTTCAGTAGTAGGGCTACTATTTTGAGGAGTGATGGAGATTGTATTGTTTCATTTGGTTTGTACGATCACCCATATCACTCCAGACCAGCGAAGACTACATAGGGGGTATGTGTCCTAGGGTGACACTAAAGGTGATATACTCAGTGAGGTGTGACACAGCATCCTTCTTTAGATATGATGACCATTAAAGCTGGGAATGCTTCTTCATACATGCTGTACTGTAAGCTGAGAACAGCTGAATCCCCACTTTCTATTTTCCATTTGGGACAGGTTAACCATTGTTCCATGCTGTTTGCAACCCAAGATCCCTGTTGCCCACTCTCCTCTGGTAGGGTAAACTGGGAGCATCCTATCTTCTTCTGTTGCATCTGCTCTGAATTCTTTTAAAAATTGCTTGACCAGATGCAGCACTGTATCAGATAAATTAAATAGCTAACTGTCTAGTCATAGTCATTGCTAAATAGATTAAAGAAAATATAAGAAACAAGGATGAAGAATATGCTACAAATTGCAGAGGAAGGTGTGAACTGTAGCACATTGCTGCATGTGTGTTCACTTGACTCAAAACTACCCAAGTTAAGTGAACATTTTCATAGGAATAGAAACATCATTCTAAATGTTAAGCCTTTACCCAAGTTAAGCATGATCAAACCCAGGACAACTTGCTTGTCTAGTCCCTAAGGAAATTAATTTAGAGTCCAATGAGAAAAGAGGAAAATGACTCCAGTTGTCTCCATTCTAGCTGAATAAATGCTCTGGACTACAACAGGTATGGACTGGACAGATAATTTTTCCTAATAATGATACATAATTCCTTAACTATATGAAATAGGCATTTTAACAGATTAGTGTTTGATATGTTAGGAAATATAGGCTTGTCCGAAATCCATTACTGTATGGATTTCTGCCCATGAGAGAACACAGCACAACTGTTGACCCCACATTGCCCAGATTGATTTTTTTCACACTCTCTGCATGCATGCTATTTTGCCTATAGTGCACATACAGGCTTGCACTTCAGCTTTTCCAAAACAAGACAGTACCTAATGTGAGACACGCATGTATAGGAAATGGGGAAGGAGATTGGGCAAATATAGTCATTATCAGAAGCCACAGAATGCTAGTAAGGATGGAGAAAGACTTTTGGAAGAGGATAAATCAAACTTGGTCCCATCTTATTGGCATATGTAGAATGCAGCATTAAATGTTAACATGCAAGCATTTCTCATTATAGTCCCGTACCCATGCCCTCACTAGAAGTACACAAAAATGCAGGAAGTTCTTTTGATCCACACCAACAAATCTGTTCTTCCAGTATTTGTATTCTTCAACAGCAGGTCTTCTGTAAAACAAATGGTTTTTAAGATCAAATTTCTCAAGATGCAAAACCTGTTTTTGGAAAGAGACTATGTGGCTTGTCTCTACAGTTGAGATTCCTTAGAAGTGCAGGCCATAGCAAGCAGACATAAGGAAAACTCATATTTATTGTCCAGTCACCAGTCACAAAAAGAAAGCAGCTACAGTCAAACCTCGCATAAAGAGCATTTCGCTTAAAGAGTAACTCGCTTAAAGAGCAGAATTTTCTCTGAATGTTCGCTTCGCTTAACAAAACCAACCAAAAACTCGCTTAACAAATAAATCAGGGTTCACAACCCCTCCCCCACAATTGGTCATTTACAAAGGAGTTTCACTTAAAGAGCAAACTCGCTTAAAGAGCAATGCTGTGGAATACATTATGCTCTTTAAGCAAGGTACAACTGTATTTGTGAGATAAGTAGATCAAGAGAAGCTTATGATAGGACAAACAGGCATATTTTACAGAGCCAATTGGCTCATGTTATTTGACCATTATGTCCCTGTTCAAAACCAGTCATGCCTGAATACCTGGCTCATAATATTGCATTACCTCAGAAAAAGTCTACAACATGCCCCCTCTCAAGCTATTTTGCAGCTAAACTCTGAGGCAATAGGAAACCCTTTAGGGTATGGCAGATGCTGCTGTCATCCTTGCTAATCAAAACAAGGCCTTCCATCCCTATGTGTCCAGGTTTCACTACATGACTGGCTGGACTAAGTACTAAAATCATTGCTGGTAGAACCATCCATCCCTTATTCATTACTTCATCTCTTATTCACTACCCTACAAGCTCAGCCCTGTCTCCCTGCTGACAACTGACAGGAATCTGGCAAAGTCCTCCTGGTAGTCTGTTCAGGAATGCAGGGGCATGGCATTTTTCCCACATCAGAAAAGGCAATTGTGATCCATGTTAATAAGCAAAAATAATAAAGATGATCAGTTAAAAGTTCCCAGACATTATTAGGAACTGAAAGTTGCTGTGAAAAGTCTGAGAATAAAATGTTTTCACCTAAAGGTTATTTATTGCCAGGAGAAAGCATGGCATGTTTTTATGCCCAACTAGTGAATGAAGACAGCTTGGATTATAAATCTCCACTTCCAGACATGAGGGCTACAGAACCAGAGTCCCCAAACACATCAAAAACAAGAACAGTTCACCAAGACCTGAGCTAACCTTGGCTGGACCCAGCAGGAATACATTAATCTGCAGAGCATGTCTTCAGATAGAGCAAAATGAAGAGAAATCAGTAATGAAAACAAGCCATTTATAATACACTGTGAAAAATCACTAAAACAATAGCTTTTGGAAACCTTACATCTGCAGAAAACCTTCTGGGCTTGAATCCAATACAAACCTGTCAGAAAATATTGATGAAAAATGTGCATTTACAATTGTAAATAAAACATGAATATGGAACCTGCTCCTAAATTCAATTTCTCTAGAAGAAAGGTAAGTTTTACTTCAAAACATGTTATTTAGCCAAAATGATTTAATTAAGACAGTGTTGTTGGCAACAAAATTACCTCTGAGCTGAACCAGTGAAATGATTATTGACAAATAGCATGAACATCAATTACCATAACCATGTTTATGTGCACTGTTCCTACAGACACTTTTGATAAATTCCTGAGACCTGCTCTACCTTATACGTAAACACCCAACAGACATTCACACTCACACTGCTTCGAGTATATTCAGAGCAATTTTAAAAGGGTTTGAGGCTAGCCTCTAATATATTATATTGGTAACATTCTGAAGACTTTCATACATTTGCACCATTGTGACAAGGAGGAGAAGAATGATATCTCTTAACATTCTGGGAACACTTCCTGACACTGTCAGACCTTGATAATTCTTTATTGAGCCACTAGTAAATTATCTAGCCATGTTTCTGGTGTTTGCTTGTGGCTGTTTCTTTTCAATTTTCTTAAGCTATTTATGATTTTCCCCTTTTTTTGGCTTTATGTAGTACTCCAAAGCAACACAATTATACAACTGGGTATCCTACAGAATGCTTAATATTGATCTCAGACAAAACGCTAATACTTAAATGCTTATCTGCTAGCACACTGTCAGTAATCAGGACCTCACACAAAGATGTTGAACTAAGGAAGTGCCAGCAAATGTTGAACAAAAGCCAGCATGGTGTCAGCTTTGACAACTGGAATCTGATCCTGCACTCCTTTCTCACAAGGACTAGAAATGTACCAGGTGAGCTGTATTCAATGAAGTCTTCATTCCTCACAACTGATAAAGAGTATTTGAAAAGAGGAATATGTGGAGAATATTTTTAACTCACATTTTAATCAAAATTTCAAAAGAGTTTGAGATTTCAATACTGAGATTTGTAAAAAATAAAAATAAAAATAAAAATACGAAACCGAATTACTGAAGAATCCATTCTCAACAAAGTTAGCTGTAGGAATTTTATCAGTTGAGGCAGGAAGTTGTATAGTGACATGTTAAAACAATTGACATACTGTTGTGTCCCTACCTGCATGGGAGAGTGGGCTGGGTAGCACCACTGCACAAGGAGTAGGGGCAAGAGGCAGAATCTTACTACAATCTGAACGTTGAGTCAGGAAGAGCTGAGTTTGGAAATTTGCCATTGAAGAACAGACAAAAGGTTGATCCAGAAGAGTAGTCAGCTTTCCAGGCAGAAGATCCAAGGTCCAAGGTGAGCAAGCAGCCAATAGGTACAGGTTCGAGTGGCACAGAGTCAAGAGATTGTTCTGACAGAGGGTTCAGGTTGGGGGTGGTCTTTGCAAATGAGTCCTTGCCTCTCTTCTTCACACCTGTATGTCATTGTGCAGCTCTTTCTGATGTGCTTGGCGCTGGATCCTCTTAACTGACACTTGGGGCTTCAGCAGTTGCTGGCTGTGCTCCTGTCAGTTCTCAATCAACTTGATCAAGAATAGGCAATACCATGCTGCCAGTGGGCTGAGTTGCTGGTAGAAAGTATTCCTCATCGGACTCGGGTTCCAGGACCACACCACATACATAGTATGTATCATGTGTCTGCCTATGTTGAAAGAATTAATTCATTTAGGATTCTGGAAGGTAGAGAACCACCTACATGGAATCTCTCTCTCTCTCTCCATCTATCTATCTATCTATCTATCTATCTATCTGTCTGTCTGTCTGTCTGTCTGCCTGCCTGCCTGCCTGCCTGCCTGCCTGCCTGCCTGCCTGTCTATCTGCCACACCCATCTGGCTGAAACAGACATACATTCTGTTCTGGATTCAAAACCAGCTTAGATGGCATTTCCAGCAACTCTTGTGGCTTCAATTTTTCCAAGCATAATTATTATCCCATAATATAATAATCAAAAGCCTCTCACTTCATAAGATTTAGTTGAACAACTTCAAAACAGCATATTTATCTGTCCAGTTGAGATGCATAATGCTGCACAACATTTTTTCATGACTGAATTAAGTACCACACAACTTTATTTATTTATTTATTTTACTTTATCATATTTATATCCCACCCTCATCCAAAGACTCAGGGTGGCTTACAAAATTAAAAACACAGTTAATAACATATTGATTACATATAAAAATTTAAAAAGTCAAAAGGGATAAAAATATCAGGGAGAGAGGTGGGGATTATTCAAAAGAGCCAGCCGGCTGAACTGACTGTCCTGCCCACACCCCACACATGACCCTCCAGCCAGGTTTTCACCCCCTTTCTGAAGGGTAGCAGCTCTGTCTGGAGGTGCAGCTCACTTGGCAGGAGGTTCCATAGGGCTGGGGTGGACACAGAAAAGGCTCTCCTTCTAGTGCTAGAGAGATGAGCCTCTGTAGCTGATGGTACAACCAGAGAGCCTTTCCGATCCACTCTGGTGGGATGGACAGATGTCCTTGGGGTGATGCGGTCTCTTAAGTATAATGCCCCACTACCATGTAGGGCTTTAAAGGTAATAACCAGCACCTTGAATTGCACTTGGAGGCTTATTGAAAGCCAGTGGAGCTCTCAAAGCCGTGGTGAGACATGAGCATAATGCCCACACCCTATCACAACCTGAGCAGCCTCATTCTGGATGAGCTGCAGCCTCCGAATGGTCGCCAAGGGCAGCCGCATGTAGAATGCATTACAGTAATCAAATCTGGAGGTGACCAAAGCATGTATGATCATGAGCAAGGAGTCCCAGTCCAGGAGTGGGTGTAACTGGTGTACAACATGAAGTTGTGCAAAGGCCTAGCCATGGCTGCCACCTGTTCTTCGAACAGGAGTCGTGAGTCCAGGAGAACCCCCAGGTTATGCACCAGGTCTATTTGGGGCAAAACCACGCCATCCAGAACCAAATATGGTAGCTCCTGAGATAACACAGGACCCCTGATCCACAACCACTCAGTCTTGTTGTAGCCCATTGTCCCCCATACAGATCCTAACAGCCTCCAGGCACCTGGGAAGGACATCCGCTGCATCGCTAGGATCCCCATGGGCCGAGATATACAGCTGGGTATCATCTGCATATTGATGATACCTCACCCCATGGGAATGGATGATCTCACCCAGTGGTTTCATGTAGATGTTAAATAGGAGAGATGAAAGCACAGAGCCCTGAGGCACCATAATGATCATGATCATGACAAAGACATAAACAAGGCATAGTTATCTGTGTGCAAGTATATAAGAAACTATATTGATATTATGAATAACTCTTGATTCCATAAGCAATGGGCAACTCCACATCATACTTGTTTTTACATAGCTGTGCTTCAGTATTGCCCTAATTCATAAAAGAGTTGGTTTGGTTTGTGTATGGGGTTATCTGAACCTTTAAATTTAGCAGTTAATTAAGTACAGTAAAACCTCATATAACACTAAAACCTGGTTCCACAAGTCTTGGTGTTATATGATTTTTAGTGTTATCTGATCCTCTATGGGATCCATAGAGATACATTGTAACCACACAGGCTTTCGCGGTTGTTATCTGAAGCATCCCATAGGATCTTAATGTTATCTGATGCAATTCTTCCCCCCAGATTCCTTGATGTTATGCGATTTTCGTGTTATTCGATACTAATGTTATATGAGGTATTACTGTACTTCCAAGCTGGAAGCCTTGGAATGAACTCTGTAATGACGTAACACTAAACTGTGTCCTCACAACAAAGCTTCAATCTAACTAATACCATCCTCAGGGAGATTGAAAAAGACATAGAAGACAGGAGAAAAAAGGGACATATCTCTGAAAATTTAGGCTTGTACTGATTGGTCAGAGGGAAAAATAACCAAAAGAAAGCTCTGGTTCAAGGGCTTTTCTCCCTCCTCCCAATCCTAGAATAAAGAGTTGGACACAGTTCTGGAGTTAACTAAGGGTCACCATTTTATTAATGATTAAATATTTAACTGGAATTGATCCCCTCCCATTCACCCAGTGTGGCTAATGTAATGCAGATACATGGGGTGGAACTAGGGGGTTCCTGCCTACCCCAGGTCCATGTAGTCCCAAGCTCCAAGCCTCAAGCCCATGCTATCAAAGACAGCTTGCTCCTAGCCAGCAATATTTGGTGAGGCACAAGCTTCATG
This sequence comes from Furcifer pardalis, assembly GCA_030440675.1. Lineage (NCBI taxonomy): Eukaryota > Metazoa > Chordata > Lepidosauria > Squamata > Chamaeleonidae > Furcifer > Furcifer pardalis. The sequence continues at coordinate 69,060,820 of CP126892.1, forward strand.
ATCTTAGAAGGGCAAAACCTGCAGCCACGTCCCCCATCCCAGGACTGGATCTCAGGATCTATGTACCAAAGATGTTGTGCACCCTGGGACCTGCTCCCGAAATACCTTAGAACATCACTGATGCTATTTTCCCATCCACACTATTCATCAGTGTGACCTATTTTAAACGAACCACCATTGATTAGCCAATAAAACCCCCAAAGCAAATAGTACAGGACAGACAAACATGATCTACCCCTTTTTCATGCTAATCAGAAAAGGGAGCACAAAAATTCCTATCTAGCACTGGCGTGACCAGCTAGTCTCACACTATAATCCAAGGGTTGATGGCCCGGGAAGAAAAGGGACCAGATTTTAAGGCTTCTGTTCCCTCCTCCTCCCAGCCATTTGGCTGGCTCACATTTGAGCTCTCAACTCTTCTGGTGATCCAGAGGAGTAAATATTCCCTGTTCCATGTTTTGTGTCTCAGTGGAGGCAGACTTTGCTTCCATGGGAACAAGACTCTAGCTAAGGTTGCCAGGTGAACAGAACGCCATTTTCTGAAATGTCAAGCAAATTGTAAGACCAAAGGTGAGCCTTCATGATATCACAAAAGCAAGGCAGACAAAGTTTATAAAGGGTCTTGAAACTACTCCCAGACCAGTTGATTGTTGCTAGAAGCATAGGGGTGGATTCAGGAGATGTTCTTCATATGAAGACTGCATGGTTATTCAGCTACTTATTTGCATTCAGTAGATGAGTTAAAGTAAAGGTCACCGTTGCTTGAAAGCCAGTTGTATTTGACTCTAGGGATCAGTGTTCATCTTTGTTTATAGCCAAAGAGCCAGCACTGTCTGTGTTTTCAAACATTTCCATGGACTTGTGGCAGGCATGACTAGACAGAATGCTGTTTACCTTCTTCCCGAGGTGGTACCTATTTATCTACTTGCAATTTCTTGCTTCCAAACTGCTAGGCTGGCAGGAACTGGGGCAGAGACAAGAACTCACTCCATCATGCAGTACTCAGGTCTCAAACTGCCGATCTGCTGACTTTCCAGTCACCAAGTTCAGCATCTTAACCACTAAGCCACCGCAGTCCCTTATTCAGTAGATAGCTTCAAACATATTTGGAGGAATTTGAAACAGCTGATGTTGAGAGTTTGATCCTGATGAGGATCAAAGTTGAATCAGACTTCTATCCTTCTGAAGTTGGTAAAATGAATATCTATCATGTTGAGGGCAAAATGCTAATTACCTTGTAAACTGCCCAGAGAGTTCACTAAGCACTATTTGGCAGTATATAAGTGCAATTGCTATTTCTATTTGTAGGTGGTTTCTTGTTTGTTTCCTTTAATGATCTATTGTTCTCTAAACTTTGGAAAATTTTTGGTGAAACTCCCAAGACACTCCCAACAGAATGTGAAGTAGTCTCTCAAGGAAAAAAAACACACAGCACAGATGGATGGTGCCACACATGCTACTTTCAGAAGCTGAAGATCTACCTTTCAAAGATTTTTAATGGTGCAGAGCAATTTTACCATAGTTGATTTCAAGCTAAGCTTTCCAAGGTCTCTCAAAAACAAGAATGTTAAAAGGAGGAATGTAGCAAAGTTGTCCACTCCATATCTCCATAGGATATTATAGGTTTCTGTTACATTAAAAAGGACTAAGTGAGAGCAAAGGTGATATAGGATTCTTGGTGAGCTAGAGGCAACCCTGTTGATTTATACTTTGCTCTTCCCATTAGACCCATAAAGGATCTGCTGATAACAGAAAAATCTATTATTTCCTTCCAGTGTGTCACAGCCAATTTTGCAGACTGAATCCAAGCATTTCTTTTCTCTACTCTTCTCAGTTGAGAATGTCTGTTGAGTGCCACAATGGGCTAAATTATTACACTCTACCAGAGAAAGCTACATCCCTGGGAGAGGCAACTCTTGATTGTATAGTTTGATGCTTTATTACACAATGATGCTTTGGTTATTTTAAGAAGCTGTTTCCATTTTCATAAATCCATAACAAGCATAGGATCATGTTATGCAATCTATCAATAGTAGTTAAATATGAACTTCTCCAATATTAGTACTTCTTGGTACACTAAGTGGTGTGATTGAGAACCTGAGTATGATTATTCTATGGAACTCACACACTGTATCTTGATATAGTTGCTTACTTGCCAAGGCTACTGTTCAATAGAGATTTTAATGCACTTTATGGTAGACATTCTTTTTCTAGGAGTCCACAAACAAGAGTTTGTTGACTTTTTCCATCAAGTTGTGGGTGATAATGAAATCTTTTTTAATTTTGCAACCTCCCTGTAACCTGTCAGTTTTCCTGCACCCTATTTAATTTACAGTAATTCCCCGGATAAAGATTGCATCGGATAACGCTAGAATCGGATAACGATGCAAGTTTTTTGGAAAAAACTTGCATCGGATAACGATTCTTTTAGCGTTGTCCGATGCAATGGTCTGCAGGTGTGGGGTGGTTTGGGTAGAACTACCCAATCCACCCCGAACCCGCAGCTGTCTCTGCCTCTGCAGTAGGGTCAGGGAAAAACACCCGCCTTTCCCCGACCCTACTGCAGTCGCAAAGCCTCCTTGTCTCTTTCCCTCCCTGTATTTAAACTACAGGGAAGGGGGAAAGAGAGAGACGTGATTGGTTCTCTAGAGAACCAATCACATCTCTCTCTTTTCCCCTCCCTGTAGTTTAAATACAGGGAGAGAAAGGGAGGGAAAGAAAGACAGAAGCAGTTCTTTTTACCTCCCTGTATTTAAACTACAGGAAAAGAGAGGCTTGTGTTTTAAATACAGGGAGGGGAAGAAAAAAACACAACCCTCTCTCTTCCTGTAGTTTAAATTTAACCGCTGCGGGTGGGGGGTGGTTTTAAAGGCAGGGAGGAAAAGTTCTTTCCCTGCCTGCCTTTAAAGCGGTTTGTCCCTGAAGTCAGGGCTTTTTTTTTTTAGCGTTGTTCAATGTATGCATCGGACAACGCTAAAAATCGGATAACGTCATGACTTGTGGAACCAAGTCATAACGTTATCCGGGGTATTACTGTATAGGAAAATACCCATCTACAATACAATATTCAATTAAGCTGAATAAAGTCATTTTTAAAAGTCCAATCTCATTCAAACATCTCTTGTGTTTTTATTGTGTTGAAAGAGAGTGGTTGTAGTATTATTTTTTCCCAACACGGAAAACTCATGTAAGCTGGAAACAGACAGGTATGGTGCACATTTTTAAAATAATCAAATAGATAGATGGATTTAAACTTTCCAAAATAACAACATGTATTACTCTGATACACTTGGAAAAAAGACACATTTCTCCAGGACTGCTATTCAGTTTAAAAACCATTTCAACACATGTGTCCCTTGCCATCCTGCCATGAAAACAAAAGCACATTTCAAAAGCAGTAAAATAGGAAGCTGTTGGGTCCATGGAAACTATTCCAGCATTTTGTTCACTTTTAAAGGTTAAAAAGCTTTTTAACTTCCACCGGAGTAGCTCTTGCTATCATTTTTTTTGTTTCTCTTGATAGTTCATAAAGGTCAAGGCAGAGTACTTCTTGATCAAGTCACAGCCGGAGCAAATCCAAGGCTATTTTAAAAAAGTGACTGTAGAGCAGAATGTAATGCAGGGCAAAGGAATCATGGCTCTCCAGATGTAACTGGAGAGCAACACCCATGAGTCTTTGCCACTCTAGTTGTATCATAGAAACTGTAGTTTACATCAGAGATACTCTAGATTGCTCAGTAGTCTGTTTGTATACTGTGGACTTGCTGTTTATCAACTCCTTTCCCAATAAGGGAAAGAGATGGACCAAGTGACAGGGAGGTGACAAACACCTGAGCTCAGTAAGCACATTCACACCTTTCACTAGGGATGAAGGTATTTTCTTCCAAGGACATGAAACTAAAACTTCCTTCCCTTCACTAGCAAGGATAACGAGAAATTTCCTTCTGCTACCCTTAGAGTTCTCACATTATCAGAGAATGATCTTTTGGCCCCAAACATTTCAACAAACTAGGAAGGCTACATTTTTGTTTAAGATTATAGAGAACTAGAGAATTGGCTTTCAGCCAGTCCTTCCATTCTCGTTGTGTGTATAGCTGTCCTTCTGTTATCTGAATGAATAGAAACAAGAGACATGTGTACAAATTAGAGAGACCTGAAGGACTTTAAGGTGAAGGATCTTACAGCGTTTGTAACAAGATGACCACCCTATGTTTCATTATGATTCAAGTTGTTTCAGATGAGATTGAGGAATTCAATAAATGAATGCAATTGCATGGACTGGAACACTTGAGAATATTGTAATATGTGCTATTCTGTTGTTGTTGTTGTTTACTTGCTTGTTTGTTTTGGTCACTCACATTCAGTAACAAAGTGGCAGGACCAGAGTTGAGGATGTATCATGACTTTTGGGTAAATCAGCTTTCCAAATGGGCTGTTGTTGTTTTTAATTGGTATAAGGTCATGTGATGTTTCCATCCATTGTGTTTGCATCCATTGTGAAACTTTGTCTGATAATTTCTTTCGTCGTCATCGTCGTCGTCGTTTATTTGTCAAATTTCTGCTGCCATCCAACTCTACTGCCACCCAATTGACTAATGTATGAATTTTAGGACTTTTAATATATATATATCCTAAGTGTTATAGTAAATGAACAGGAATACACCTTCAGTATTCAGTGCTGAAGTCCCATAGTGTTATATTTGCTAAAAATTGGATAAAATAAAAAAAAATTATTGGGCTTCAGGATTCCTTAAAACTGCTGTACTGCAACCAAAAAGGTTGTGAGTTTGATCCTGACCAGAGCTCAAGTTTGACTCAGTCTCCATCCTTCTGAGGTCAGTAAATTGAGGATCCAGCATGTTTGGACCACCTAGAAAGTGCACTAAGCGCTATCAGATGGCATTTAAGTATGATTGCTTTGCTTTGCTTATTATGCTGGTGTAGAAAGAGGTGCTGAACACACACTCGCCAAACAGCATGGCTGTAATGGCAGGACTGGCAGTGGTGATGATGCTACAGCTCTCACCATTGGTGTACCATCCCTTCCTTTTGCTACCACCTCCACCTCATGTTCACTCTTCTTCTACACCCACATTGTACCTATCTACCCTTTCCCAGCCTCAAAGCTCTTTCCCAGGCTCACATCTGGTTCTTCTCCTCTTCCTCCTCTTCATATGGAGCCACAGTGAGAAGAACAATTTGGGGCTGGAGTGCTAAAGGCACCCAGTCCCAGCTGGGAAAAGCTGCTACTGTCACTATTTCTGCTTCTGCACAAAGTGTATCCTGTTCCATGACCTGGCTCTTTTCCCAACAAATGGCTCCTGTTATGTTCCTCAACATGACCACCATGGTTGCTATGATAGACCTAAGTGAGAGAGAGATCTTATTTGAAGAATAATGCAGTGATTAAGGAATGAATGGTCCTGGTGGGTGGTTTAAAATAACCTGCATTTCTTGCTTCAACTGTATTTCTCAATCTTTGAATCAATTTTGAACCTGACAGAAACAACACAAAAATAAGATTTTTTATTAACCAAGGAGTACCTTGTATTGGTCTAATATAGTTAATTCTTTCCACTCACTCATCTGCTTAGCCCAAGGGGCAGTTACTGTTGTCAATTCCTTTGTTCCTTGGACCTCTTTTTATCACCATGACCATGGCTATGTCAGTGTAAAAATCAACCATGAATTGAGTGGGCACTTTCCCCCTTATCTAACAGTGTTATCCAGGGTACCTTCCATTCAATCTATTCCTTGAAATTTTGGAAAGTTCTACTGCATTAACCAGATTAAATTCTACATCATCCCTAGTACTCTTCACTTTTCTTTAGACTATTCCCTCCATTGTGAAGTAAACATTAAACACCCTTTTATGTTTCTTCAGACTTCTCATACAAGAAGAAAGTAAAAGCATGAAGACTGAGTATCTTGAAATAACTTTTGTCTATTTCACAGTGGGTTACTTCCTTTGCCTAGCTGGAGTATTGTCAGCAGATTGATCAGCTTTCTATCTTTTTTATTTGTGGAGATTATTTACGATTTAAAATTTTGCAAATGATACCAGCCAGCAGACTGTTTAATAATTAAAGTTGCACAATAGTTCTTACTATTAGATGGCACTTGCCAACATCTGATTTGTGTGTCAGCCAATAACTGAAACTATTACAAACACAAAACAAAGTTTTATTAGAAAGATATCTAGGGAAGAACTATGACACAAAAGTGTTCAATGCAGAGCAATTTTCATTGCTCCATTGGAAGTGAAGTAGCAGATAAATAGTTAAGCAAAATAACACACAAATCAATACATTCATTTTCAAAGAACTTCATGCCAAATAAAGCCAATAGACAAAAGCACAAATTCAAACATAACACAACTTTTTTTCCTTTCCATTTATGACCAAATATCTTGTTACATCAAATTAAATCTGTACAGCTCTACAGAGCCTAGAAATCTCAACACACTATTCTTCTTGTGTTTAAAAAAGAAAGAATGGGGCAGAAAAGTGAGTAAAACATTGGTAATGTGTTTAGCTGGTGATGTAGCCTGTTCTCCAATCAAATTTGGTTTCCCAAAGGTCAGTCTCCATTTTAAATTGCATGACAAGCAGGCAAGAGAAAGGAAACAAATAATCAAAACCTTCCCAGGAGGGGAAAATAAAGCAGGCGCTCCAGAGATCCTGTTTAATAAGTAAACACCTTCATTTCTGTAAATTAATTTCACCACAGGAAATAAGTTTAGTTTTAATTATGTTGCCTGATGTCATGTTTTATAAAAGGTAAATGAGGTTCATTGACTCATTCTTATTAAAGGTATTGTGTCCTGGAAAAATCACTGCATGTAGATTAAATTTTAGCAGATTCCTGGCAGACTACAATTATATTCTTTGGAATATTGTGTCTGAATTTCATTTTTACTAAAATAAGCATCATTACATATGTGAAAAATCATTCAGGAGAAAAAGAAAGGAATACATTTTGCTACAGCACAGCAGACACAATTGTCAGGATCCTCTTACACACAAGTAGCACATTGGCCTCCTTGTAATTGGATCTCATCTAATACTGCTTGCTCTTCTGGCTAGACAGTGCAGGATTTTTTTAAAGCTTGCTCCCTCTCTCCTGATCTGGATATAGGTGGTAAGCAAGGTAACTCATAGGAAATAAATTAGTGTAGATAAGGTAGCACTGGGCCAAGTAAACACTCCAGTCATCTTCTGGTAATTCAAAAGTATATTGTAATCAAAGTAAGTTACAGAAGAAAGTTCATTAAAAGTTCAGAAAGCATATCAAAATAAACAAAACTGCTTTTTGGGGAAAGCCCAGTGCCCCCCTTCTGGATTAAGCATCTACGTGATTGCAATTCCTCCTTAGCTCCAAGCAAAAGGGTCCAAGAGAGCCTCTTGACCCTCACCTTCTGGGTTTTATCTCCACCCTCAGGATCCACCTCCTTGCCATTCCCCTAAAAGAGTCCAGCCAATGATCACACAGTATAACATGTCCATCACACATTAGGCTCCATCTCTTCTAAACCATGAGGCTAGCATGTTTACACATTCCAATCCCTTTGGTATGTGAGAAGGAGTCTCTGACAGATTGAAATCTCCATCTTGGATGAGGCTAAAAACCAGGGCATAAATTCTGTCCTGACAACAATAAACAAATCTGGTGTATCAGCAGAACCAAGATTCCTTTTATAACCTTTGCTCATGTAGTGGCAGTGATACTTCTGGCATTTAATATCTCCATTACTGGAGTACAAATATCATAAAACTCATCTTCAATCTGAGGGGAGCATTACAGCTATGAGAGTTCTTGTCTACATGGGGCCTTGTCTACATGGGCTCGTTGGAGAAGGCTAAATAGGGTTATTAGAGGTGCTGTGGTGGCAGCAGATGAGGAGGAGGCAGCAGTGGTGGCGGCAGCTTCTATTGGCTATTATCATGTCAATCAGGCATGAAGATTTTATCTGCTTTCCACATTGCAGCATGAAACCCAAACCACTGATCCAGTTCCATGAGTCACTTTCTGCTCTTGAGCCCTTTTGGCAAGCAAAGTCCTTATCAGCCCCAGGCCAGGATTGATGAAGCTGCTGCCCTCCATTAAGATGGATTCAAGTGGGGTTTAATCCACTTGGGGATCATCACCCTTCCTTGTGGACTTTGGCACCCAACTCCATTAGTCCTAAGGGTTGCCAGGTTGGTTAACTGTCGCCTGACACTCTATTACCATAGCAGGATAACCTGGCCAGTCAAATAGATGTCATCTGAACTCCCATTTTAGGAACAAACCAACCTGTCCCCACAGTAGATCAAACTGTGAACGAAAAGCCCATGTAGCCACTCTCTCAGTTAAGATAGTCTCTGCCATGTTGACTCTCAATCTTAGAAGTAATGGTTGCACTACAATAGAAAGTGCAGCAAGCCAGCAGTACAAGGGCCTACTGAGGGCTTATAAAATAAGTCTTTAAAAATGTTGATTCCTCCCATTGAAGACTTTGCAATGTTTAGTCACACCTGTTAGACAGTTTAAGAACTTGAGAATGACATAAACCACTACAATCTCTGTTGTAAGTCTTCAAAACTGTGAGTACAGCAGTACAAGGAAAAAACTAGGAGTTATTTTTCAAGTGTTCTCAGAGAGTAAAATATAAACTTGAGTATCACCGGTGTTCTTTAGTTCTGTTGCAGACTGTTGGCTGCTGCCTGACAACAGCTATGCTAATCTACAACTTGTTTTGTCATTCCTCTTGTATTGCCAAGTCTATTTTCACATGCAAGTAAAATTAACCCTCAGTGGAAGTATGACAAGGGCAAGATGGCTTCATTTGCTGAGGTGTGAAAGCAGTGATGGAATTTTATTTTTGTTGTTTTTGTCGGTAGTATGGGTTTAATCTAAAATACAGAACATTTCAATTTCTGTGTCTTTGTGAGTTGAGAAGATATGTAAATAAAACAACATTTACAAATGTTGGCCTTGCCCTGTCATCTTTATCAAAATATGCCAACACATTTGTTTGGCTGCTCTTGGGCTGAAGGATAGGAGCATAAGTGTAGCAATAAATTTTTAAGTGTAGGTGTTCATTATGGCAGTCTAGATAGATATTGTCCTAATAAAATAAAGTCTAAATGTGCAGGCCACTGGATCACTGTTTATGAACAGCTAAGTAACTGGATTTAATGACTCCAGATTCAGGACTAAACAACCCTCAATGACCTTGCATTTCAACAGGGATAGCTGCCAACATTATACGACTCCTGGGAAAATCTATTTCTACCCCAGGTACCTAGAGGATTGGAGCTAAACTTCAGGGCAGTCTGATAGGGTGGTAAGTGATGATAGAGTTCTAGTGAACTACTGGATAAGATGTAAGCCTCTTCTGACCAAACCAAGGTCAACAGGAGAGGAAAATAGCTTGTTTTCCAGCAAATTGACAGTACCATAAACGCCTTCTTCTACCCAAATGACTCTAGTCCATATTTGAATTACTAGATGTATTGTTTTTGTTCACCCCTATCCTCCACTATTCTCCTCAACCCACCTAGCTTTGTGCCCATTGCCTCAATAATGCCATCTAGCTATCTCATTCTCTGCTGCCACCTTTTTGTCCTCAACCTTTCCCAGCATCAAGGCTTTGTCAAGTGAATCCTCTCTTCTCGTTTGATGTCCAAAATACTTAAATAAATGTGTTTGGTTGTTGTTGTTTTTTAATGGCTGCAGTTCTTTCACATTTCCTTCTAACTATAAGCATCCAACACTATGAGGCAAATGCTAGAATCCTCTGTCATCAATGGTCACCACTTGAGCCTGTGGTCCAGACATAAGGCAAAGCAATCACACTTATATGCTGCCCCATAGCATTTAGTGCACTCTGTGGGCTGTTCACAAATTAATTAGCATTTTTCCCAACATGCTGGGTACTCATTTTACACACCTCGGAAGGATGGAAGGTTGAGTCAGTCTTGAACCCTGGTTAGGGTCGAACTTCCAACCTTTTGGTTGCAGGACAGCAGTTTACCCACTGCACCACCAGTGCTCTTAAATTCTTTAACCCAGGCAACACTGCACCAGCTGTTCAATCTTTGAATTTACTCGTCCAGAGCTTGGTAGCTGCTCAGTTAGCCTGTACCCAGAAGCCAGGATGCACAGAATACTCAATACATTCTTCATTCTTGATTATTTCTGCTCTAACTCAGTGAGTAACTTTGATGGATGAATTCTCATGACCAATTAAACTATTCTTCTCCAGGGAAAAGGGATACAAGGAATTTTATTTTAGATCAATTTAACTGTAATTTGCACATGCCATCTCTGTGTAAAATTAGTCTCCTTTCCATTTAGCAAGCAAAACCTATGCAGATGTTTCCACAAGTACAGAAGAACTGATTGTTTGAAGATACAATTTGCCATTGTGACTGGGATGGCATTAATAGAAAAGACATTTTTCAGTTATGAAATACTTTCTGCCCTAAGGCTCTCATGTGATGTTAGGGATTGTCTATAGACCATTGTCTATTGTCACTGAAAGTCTCTTTCTCTGGCGCTGCCATCATCCTTCTGCTGACATACCAGCAGAATTTCAACCAGTGTCTAAGACATGTATAACAGTAGATTTAATAGAGTAAAAGAACATGCAATATTTAGAAAGTATAAAATCTAGAAAAATAAAATAGCTTATGTAATCTAATGTGTCTTCAGAAAGTATTTAAAACATGCAAGACATGCTAATTCCTATATAACAATGGGGTGAGGGGTAAAGAATTCCAGAATGATGGATTATTGCCTCATGATAATCAACTAGAAATTGTATTTTAGGCAAAATCTTAACACACTATTAAAACATCCTTGAAAGTTGTATAAATTTATTGTGCAGATGGAAACTCAAACTAAAATGAAAAACTATGCAACGGAAAATGACAACACATTTTTTCAGCTGCTGTGCTCCTATTTGTGGAAGCTGTTGGAAATATACCCTCAGGAAATATCTGTACAGTCTTCTGGAACAAACTCTTACCTATCCAATCTGCCAAAACTAATAATTTAATTCTTGGACCTCCAGTTTATGAATGTGGGATATTATGCTTCTGTATCCACAATGTTATGCTTGCATTGCCAGCAAGAGAATGGATGCCAAACTTTATGTAGCAAAACTCAGCTTGAATGTTGATGACACCAAAGTCAGCACTCTGACTTTTAGACCAAATCCTCCAACAACAATTGATCCTGCTTTGTTTCCTATATCTTCATTAGTCACCTATGATTAACAGCATAGAGTACTTTGTTTTGTGTGATAAAATCCTTGCATAAAGCTTTCAATTTATTCTGCAGCATCTGTAGTTGGAATATAGATTTCAACTGTGGTTATGTTGATAGATTTTCCAAGATGTCTTATTGCTATAATTTATTTAGACCTTATCTGCAACTGCAACTGCCTGTACTACATCTTGCCACAGGGTTAGAGCCACTCAGTTGCTTCTACATTTGTCATTTCCTGAGTGAAACCCTTTGTAGTCCTCTGACTGAAAATGTTCCAGTCCATTTGGCTACACTATAGTTTACTCATGCTGATTACTGCTACATTTAAATGTCCCATTCAAGGGTGGTGGATTGCTCTAAAATAGCTAGTTATGAAAGTGAAATTGCCTTTTTTGATATTACCTCCACTGAGCTTTGACTTCAAGGTTTTCTGGATCTATGTTTTTTTATATATATACAAGCAGTTTTTTTGTTTTTGTTTTTTTGCTTGGTTGTGCAACACATCAGAAGCTTCAAGAACTCCTGGGTACTTGTTTCACTTGTTGCTCCATGCCTATTTTCAGTAAAGCCTGGATCATATTAAATCACCAACAGTAGCAGAGTAGCTATTATGAAAAATAATGTTGGTTAACTCAAAACTGTGAATTTTGCTGAAACTGCGTCATCGTCATCATAGTCGTCATCGTCGTCATAGTCGTCACAATCATTGTTATTGTTATTGTTATTGTTATTGTTATTGTTATTGTTATTGTTATTGTTATTGTTATTGTTATTGTTATTGTTATTGTTATTGTTATTGTTATTGTTATTGTTATTGTTGGATTTATACCCCGCTCATCTGGGATGGACTCCCACTCTGGGCAGCTATAATATTGCTTGATCTTTTCTGCAATTACTACAACTCTTTGTTTCAGCTCTTCACTTATAACTGATATTTCCTTGTTACTCGAGTCAAAACTTTATTTGGAGACTGTTTTTTTGATCTTCTCATCTTTTAGATTTCCTTATCTCAAATTATTCAGATTACTCAAATCTAATCAGATGTTTTTAATTTTCAACTCCAAGCAAATTTTCCATTTTGGTTTTCCTTTCTTAAGCACTTGATTCTTTTGGACTTTCAAATCCAATTCTTCAGTGGTAACATAAGCTGCTGCATACATTAGTTGATTTGTTTGAGATAAAGTTTTGGCTGGAATAATCTGGACAGTGTCATTAACGTTCTTTGATATTTTGGCCAAATTGTTCTTACTAACTTGGTTCAGTTGAATTCTTTCTACCATTTTCATTTGAACTTTAATTTCTCAGCTAATTCATCATTGACCATTGGTTCTTCAAAATCTTTTCTAGCTGTTGCTTCTGGTTTTTCAGTGGCCCTATTGCTCTCTTCTCTTTCCTCTAATACTTCCTTCTCAGTTTTTAAATTAGCTGCCTCATAAACTATGCTTGGATCTGGATCTTGCACTGATCAGTTTACAATCTCTTGGAATTCCACATCAGCTGAACAGTGTTATTGAGGACAGGACATTTTGGAGATTTCCCCCAAAAATGAAACCCTTGTCTTTTTCTTCTTTCTATTTATTTATCCCCTTCTCTCATGTTGACCTATTATTCTCCACAGGAAATGGAAACATTCAGCCCAGGTTAATACTCTTTTAAAGTAAATCCAGTACACTAAAGCTGTCAGCCACTTTGTGGGAGAGTTGTAACAATCCTTCACAACTTTGTGTTTCTTTCAAGATGAATTGTGAATAGGGAAGTTACTTTCTTGTGCAAAAATTGTAATACACTGATATATGTTGGCATTTCTTCTATTACAAATTCTGCTAAGTACACTAGAGGAATCTTGGGAGATGTTTCTAATGCAATTTTCTGAGGTGGGGGAAAAAATCACAGAAAGAAACCTCACTACAAAAAAAAGAAGTAATTTAATCTCCCTCATTAACAAAAATGTGTGGGGTTACAAGAGTCACATTTCTAACATGGGTTATTCTTCTCAGATGTCATATGAATACTTGAAACAATCCTTTTTCATATCCCAACAAATCACAGGGTAACACTACTGTGTGGTAATGGGATTAACTCCAGAGGTAAACTGGTCCACATCACAATATGGTAGATACATTGCAGCCATCATTCTGTTCTGCCCTGGTCAGCCCCCTCTAGTTTAGTAATTTACTGAATACAGTAGAACAATTTTCTGGGATGTTGATGCCACTTGCATGGATCCTATATTGCCTTTGTGAAGATGGAATTTTACTTTGACTGGGGAAATATTATGAATGATTTTCTACCCTATAGTAAATGCCATTTTAAAGTAAAACCTGGATCATATTAAAGCACCAACATTAATAGAGCAGCTATTACGAATTTTTTACAGACTATAAATGGTAAATGCAGTTATAATCAGGAACCAATATTGTAAAAATCCCCAGAAATCTCATCAGATATCCCTACTTTCTATAATGTGTGTTTTTAGTGGTAGAATATTTTAGAATTGCCTTGTTCAGGACCCATATGGCACTACCAATTTAAAGTTTTAACTATAGTCCAAGATACAGTATTAAATTCTGTACTTAGAGCTTAGTACCATTCAGAATATTATTTGGCTACAAAAGAAAAGTATCATGTCATTCAAAATTAATTCAGCTTCATTGTCTTCAACAGATTAATTAATAACTTGAAGTAGAGTGGGCTGTAGATGGTAAGGATTTTGTTTAGACAAAACCTTGTATTGTGATAGGATCCGCTTCCACATATCAAGCTATTAAAGGATGAAGCTAAGAAGATATTGTATTCCATTTTCTCAGATTATAATACAAAAGGCTAACTTATAAAATCATTTCCCTGTAATACCTCAGTAATATTAGAATTAAAGTGCAATATTTTTATCTTTGATTCTCTCATGCTCTGTTCAGCTCTATTAGGTTAAGGGTCCAGATTTAGAGCCTGGAAAAATTAGTTTTCCCCACACAACACAATCAGACTATAGTTTGGGGAGGAGACCCCAGTCAATCAAGCACAGAATCAAAATGAAAAATTATGGTGGAATAATACTATTTGCATAAATTGAAGTGGGGAAATGCAGCAAGTTAAGAAGTTGCCATTTGCCAAACTATCTAAATGATGTGCAACAGGAAATACCCATTCTGACTTCTTAACAGGTGACAGTTTTTCTGAATTTATTTTGCACCTTACTTACTGACTGCTTTCAAGATAAGTAAGACACTTAAGAAGTCACTTTTGCCAGTGTCACCCTCCTTCCTCAATGAGTTTTTATGGACAAATGAGGGTTTCAAATCAGGCTTACTGTGTCCTAGTCATTCATTCAATCCGCTATATCAGGAGTCTTCAAACTTATCTCTCCAGGTGTTCTTGGACTTCAATTACCAGAAGCCCAAATAAGCATACCTGCTGATTAAGGCTTCTGGGAATTGTAGTCCAAGAACATCTGGAGAGCCAGGTTTGAAGACCCCTTCATTATACCATGCTGAGTACCAGATTTATACCAATGGATTTACACCAATAACAATAAGTAACAGAATTCTGGCTGCTGTCCTACAAGAGGACTTCTTAGATGCTTTGTTCAAGCTATAACATGTGTCAATGAAGATGGTTATTGTCTGACTAATTTATAGCCAGTCACATTGTATTTTATATAATACTTCCTGTTCCTTATGGGCTCATTGTCCAACCCTATTGTTGCTACTGTTTGAATTGTCTGAATATCTTGACAGTTGCTTGCTTTGAACTTTCTACAGTTGTCATGGAAAGTTTATCTTCTTTTCCCAGGTCCAACCATACAAGTGAATGTACTTACAATGCACTTATGGCAATGCCATCTCTAGAAAGTTGTGAACAGAAAATACATCCTATATTAAGAAACACAAAATCAGTTGTCAGTGTGATTGTACTAATGAAAATGCCATGGAATATATATTGATAAATCATTTGATTAAGCAGTTAAATAAAAAGATGGGTTGCAAAACATATATATAGTATACAGTTGTTTGGCTGATCACAAAAAAACTAGGTGTAAAAATGCTTATTTAAGATGCTGTTAGAAACCACTTGAGGTAACCAACAACTTTCTAACAATTTGAGTGGATAAATCCTGCAATATTTTTGCTTGCAGTTTGCATGATTAAGGTTGCAACCTTCTGCTTAGTCACTTCAGAGTAAGCTTCCTGAAGATAATAGAACCTATTTGTCTAAAAGTTATATCATCTTTGCCTAATGAAGAGTACCAGAAAACTCAAAATTCACCTTGTTTTAAACTTGCTAGTGATCCAGTCAAGATATTACTCTATCTACTCTGGGATTTTGTTTTCATGGATGGATCACTCCATTACCTTTTCTATTCTCTATTATAATATGGACTCTGAAGATGGCTAACTCAGATAAAGCTCACTTAATGGGATTTTGTCTCTTTATACTTTTCTTCGGATCTTACAGATGCTTCTATTAAACAATTAATGTATGGTATTCCTATTGGAAATGAGTGGTTTCAACTTAGTTTACAATCAAAAAGGTCAATGTATTTACATGGGAAAGAGTAACTAGTTGATCCTCCCAGTTTTTATAGACTGTTCTTTACATATTCTGATCTGTGATTACCTTTTTTGGAACTTAAATTGTTGTTTTTTTAGAGTTTCTGATGTTATTTCTTTCTTTCTCATACCTTCTTCTGACCTCTCCAAGAAAACTACTTCTTCCCTTTGTTCACTTAGAAATGAAAGGTGCAACCATGGCTCCTGAAACCTCTAGTTCATTAGAGCTTATGAATTCTATCAATTTTCTTTTCAGAAGTGTGCCACTCTAAGAAATATTTGCTTTCTTGTTTTCTTAGAAAGGAGTGTGGGTGTGATTCATTTACAAAGGGGAAAGTGTGCTCAAGTAATTTTTCTAGGTTTCAAAGGGCTAAATTTACAAGTTAATGTTGCTTCTGTGTCACTGACTGCTTGCACCCCAACAATTATAACCTTGTACAACAGCAATCAAGGTTTCCAACAAGCCTGGAAATTGTTCTTCCAGTGGTTGTACAGGTCTTAGTTTCTACATGTGAGTATAAATTAAGATTCCCTCTATATTTTTATGTAGCTAAGCAACAAGTGAAATATTAAGGCAACAGGGCTGCTTCAGTGTTCTACATGAAAAATAGCACACAGCTTCTATTTCCTGAATGTTATTAGGGGAAATAATGTAGAATTGATAGAGCTATTATGAATTATCCTTGAGGTGCTCAGTGCCCTTTCTCTATTACAGTATTCTATATGGTGTTTGGGTTTTTTTTTTTAAAAAAAAAACCCTTTTCTTCTCAGTTTATAACATACACAAAATATCTGACATGGTGACCTTTCCATTGATAACTGTTTGGAAGAGTTCAGTTAATAAAAAATTATAGTCAGGCATATTGTACTATTTCTGTGACTTCCAAACGCCTACATTGTGTTATGTCCTTTTTTAAAAAAATTGAATGGCAGCATATTTAAACAGCCTTTATTTAAAGGACAGAATTAGCCATAAATACAGGTGTTTTTCACTTACAATGGTGAGATTAAACCTGATGTTTAATCAAGGAAGAGAAAATGGAGGGAAATTATAATGACTAGCAATTAGATAAAACTAAGGGAAGTACCTGGCTTTGCCCATGTTAAAAATACATTCCCAGTTCTTTTGTTTTGTTTTGTTTTCTCACCTCCTTATTCTGCTTAGTTTATTAAACTTTATTAGGATTGAGTTTGCAGGTATCACTAGATGAATACCTGACTTCTTGTATGGCCTTGGCTGGCTAAATTATAACCTGTATGGTCATCTCTCCCTGTTTCTCTGGGCAGTTCACAAGGTAATTAGCATTTTGCCCCTGAAATTTTGGTTACTCATTTTACAGATCAAAGGGTGAATCAGGATCGAATTCACAACATCAGCAGTTTGGGCTTCTGTACAGCAGTTTAACCATGTGCCACCAGGGCTTTCCCCCCTGCCTCTGGCATTTGAGACAAGTCTACACCCCATCATCCAGTTTGTTTTTGTTTTCCTTGTTTTGTTGATACTTTCTTCTTCCTTTGACCATGCTTAAAGCACCAAGCATGGGAGCTCTCTTTTTCTTGTTGGGGAATCAATTTCTCCTGTTTTTCTGTTATTGATACTTTGATATGTTTTGATATGTGATATTTTATTATTTATGCTGTTAGCCGCTCTGAGTCGCCTTGGCAAATAGAGTGGCATACAAATCCAAATATAATATAATAATATAGCAATAGCAATTACACTTATATACCTCCCCATAGTGCTTAGCATTCTCTCTCGGTCATGAGGTAATTAGCATTTTGCCCCCAACGTGCTGTGTATTCATTTTACTAACCTTTCTATCTGTCACTACAAAATCTTACCCTCATCCTGGCCATACCAGGTTGGAGAATGGCAGCAGATACCCATCAGCAGCAAATTTCTAAAGGTGCGAGCCCCATGTAGATGGAACCACCTATCATCTTTTTATTTCTTTTAGGATGTAATGTCTCACATTCATACTTATTGTAATTTATTATACACTTCTTTTATCTGTATTTCACCTTTGTACCCAGCAAGACTCAGCTCATAACATCAATCAAAACAGAAACAGCTGAAATGCAGAGATGTTCAGATTAAAACATAATTAAATATATCCTATTATGAGAATCAAGCATTGAATGAAAACAATATAAAAAAACCCATTTAACAGCATAACAAAAGGTGAAGAAGGGGACAGATTCTACCATCAAAAGAAATGTTCTTGACTGCCACTTGATGGTGAAATGTACATTTAAAAAAAAAGGTGTTGTCCACCAGTAAGAAAGCAAAGAGGGTGTCAACCTTCTCTCAAAGCCTAGGAACAACCACTGAGGGAAAAAAATCTTGTATCTTTCCCAAAAGTGCCTCCTTAGAGAAAGTTTTCCCCCATGGGTGTCAAGGCTTCACCAGGTTCATATAGGGAGGCAAAGTCCTTCAGACAATCAGGACCCATACTTTATAATACTTCTGAACTGGAACTTTGAATTTTGCCTGGCAATGGACCAGTAACAGGTAAAATTGCTGTAGCAAGGCAATCTGACCATAGCAACCTAGACCTGTTGAAGTTTCTAAACACTTTCCAAAAATAGTTCCATGAAAAGGACATCACAATAACTGAAATGGATGTTACTTGGCCAGATTAAACATCTCCAGGAACAGAGGCAATAGGTAGCTTTAACTAGGGCTATGTGGGTATCTCCAAATTCAATCTATATCCAAATACTTATCATTCAAATTGATACTGACCTGCTGTGCACTGTTTCAGATGTGACCTCAATTACTTTGTTTTCAGGTTCATGCATGTTTTTGTATATTTCTGGATCAATACTTTTTGTATACTGTGAATGGAAAAAATAATGTCTAGCCTAAAAGTAATGCAACACTCATTCTCCATCCTATCTAAATGTGAATGGTTGTCCAAGAAATTGCAAGAGCATATATAGACTTTGGTGACTTCAATCTAAGTCCTGCATTTTCCAAGAGAATTCTGGTGCTTCTTTGGTGGCACTTTGGTCAATCTCTTTCTTCTATGGTACCTCCCTCCTTATGCTACCATGTTAACCTCAACTTTATTAGAGTGCATTTATATGATCTGTTGAACTGGCTGTTCCACCTTGAGAGCAACTGAAGATGTCATGTTGCCATCAGCCAAAGATGGTACAAATAGCATAGATCCAGATCATTTTGCTACTATTTTCTGAAGACAAACCTCTAGTGTGCTATGCCAGTTTGATCACATTCAGCAAGACTGTTGGATGGTTTCCTACAGGTTACTTCTACATTGTGTTCTTTTAAAAATGTAAACCATCCACAGATGTCTGTGATTAACTTCTGACTGCAAAAAATAGTCCATTCATCTATTATGCTCAGTCAGCTGCATGCTTGGTCCTCCATCACGTGAAAAATGAGCAGAAGCACATTTCTGTGTACAATAAGTGGTTCAGCAGAAAGGATGACTGAGCTGTCTCTAAAAGTGCCCCTCAGAATTTTTGAAATAATGACCTCCAAATATATTTCTACTTGCTAGCAGTACTTAGGTGTCCCACAACTTCCACAGGAAACACACACACACAAAGACACATTCTAATCACAAAGTTCTGTTTCCTAATATACAAAGAACACCAATGAATAACAAGAAATCTAGCTATATCTAAGATTTGTTTGTGCTTATAGACCTGGAACATCTAGGATACTTCACATGATCCTACTCAACTTGATGTGAAAGAATATATAAAGGAGTTTCAGGCTGTATTGGTTAGCCCTGTTGCTACTGTCACTGCCACCTACATGTTAGTATAGTATGGTGAGGGGGTTGTCCATGCAAACGTATTGTTCATATAGAAAATTATTCCATGTGATATAGGACCCCTGTCCTATCCAGGATCATTATACAGAGGAGCAGTTATGTCACTTTATAGGAAAATGTGGAAAACCTCTTCCCACACTATTTGAATGAATGGGTGGTGAGAAAATATTTCAGCAGCAGTGATGTGACATTTCACTTCAAATTAAGGGGTTGTTGTCTTTTCAAGGGTGACATAGGTTCTTTTGAACTGATTGACAATGGACACATCAATGACGAAGGGAACACAAGATTCTTTTAACTATACTTGGCAAGGACTGGATATGGAATCTGTTTGCTAAGCCTGTATTTGACCATGGAGATTTAATCCTTCTAGCAATGCTATAGGTAACATGAGCTTGAACGATTTTGAGAACTGTCCAGCATTAAAAAAGAAAAAGGAATCCTTATTTGTATTTTTCACCACTTTTGGTTCGCAACATCTCAAATGAAGTAGAAGGTTTCATTTTTCCACACTTCCTTTGGCTTCTTACATACTTTACTGCCACTTTCAGCAGCTATGTAGAAGATGTGTGACAGAAACTGGCATATCTTCAGGCTTTTTGAGGCCCCAATGAGCACAATGTGTCTTTCCAGTACACCTCATCTTCTGATCACCAAATTTTGGTCACCATATTTTAGCTTTCACAGGATAGTTGGAAATAAGTGTCTTCTTCTTGTGTGTGTGGACAAAGAACCAAAGGATTATTCTCTTTGTTCTGCAAGAAAAGAAGATGGGAATGACACTTTTGTTGCACAATTAAGCAAAACTGCATAAATAACACTCTAACACAAACAAAACCATACTATACAAATAATAGCAGCTTTTACTTTGTTGTAGCCTTTTAAGGATTACAAACATTGCAGTGAGGATTTTGGCCATTTCATCATAATTAACTTAGCATAATTGTTAGACACATTAAGTAAATAAAGAAAAATGTAACTTGCTCTGTAGCAAAAACAAACAAAATGGTGACCATATGTGAACTGTTTAAGTAATGTCTTAAATATTAAAAGGCATAACCAATAGTTTCGATGGATGCATAACAAAATGTAATGAAGATAGAAGGATTTAAATTAGATTAACGTAGTTACATCCTTCAATGAGGGAACATAGAACTTTGTCTCCTTAATTCAGCATTTCTGTCAGTCATTCACAACAATAAATTCTGAGATAATAGCATGTTTTAACACAGAGGTGTAAATATGGGCTGCAAATGAATGACATACCATGCAATCAGTTACAGTGAAGAGGTTTGACAGAAGTATTATTTTATGCTCAACAATGAAGTCACATTTCTGAAATCTGAATCTATGTAGGTGGAGAGCAATTTACAATGTTATTCCAGGAAGTCCTTTTAAGGAGAGAGAGAGAAATACTAGGATTGTGCTGAACTTCCACCACAAACATTGGTGGGGCCAAACATTTCACAACATTCTCACCTTACTGCCATCCTTGTCATTTACAGTACAATCTGTTCATGGTGGCTTTTTCTCCAGTATGAAGCACAGATGCTATTTTTATTGTAAAGTATGTATCTTTATTGAGGTGATCCATTCTTAACTAGTCCAGAGATCATAAAGGTTCCCTTGTATTAGTGATATTTTGGAGGATGGCAATGTAACCTTTTAAGACTGGAACAAAGCAAGGAAATTTTGCCTACAAAAATACAGGAAAGAAAGTTTTCAGTCAATCTTTTTGCAACTTCCTCCCCTTCTCAACAACAAAGAAAACATTTAATTCCCTTCCTGGACAATCCACTTTTATTCCATTTCCCCCCCAGCTCCTGCCAACTTAGCAGTTCAAAAGTAATTTCTCCTGAGTTCTGATGTCACTGCCATTTTGTATCTATATTGTCCTGCAACAGCAAAAGATGGTGATGTTTACATATGAATGTGAATTGTGGTAGTCCTACCAGGAAGAAGTAAACAAAGAGAATCAAGATTGGTGAATGTTTAAAGCCTTTTTTTTAAAAAAAAAAATGTATGTGGTGAACACTAACACATTAAAGATATAGTTATTCTGAATGCATGACAGGTGGATAAAGTTAGCTCACAGCTGAAGATATATATTTGAAGGAGAGCTAACTCTCATCATGGAGACTTTATATACAGTATTGTAAAAAACCCTTAAATTGAGATATTAATACACTTTTTGGATTGATTGATTGACTGATTCCTTCATACATGGAATGGTATGATGGAGAGAAAAGACTAACCTACTCCTGCTCACATTCAGATTAATTTTACTGAAAGACGGAACAAGTGTTATGATATGGCCTAGTTTGACTAGGACAGCTTTGAGCACAACATAGTGGCCTTCAGAACTTCAGTTTGGGAATTCTGAGGCTTTGTATATCTCCTCATGAACTTACTTGGGGAAATTAAGAAGCAGTAGGTGCAACATTTAGAAACATTTAAGAGGAATTTGCAGGCAGACTAGCCCTTTACAGTAGACAAATGAGCACAAAAGTTTATGTGCTATAATGTATTACTGTTTGAGATCCTGTTGGCCAGCAAGCTTCTGATAAACAGTTTGGTTATTTTGACCAAAATAAATTACCAATGGAAGCTTAATGGTATTTCCAAGTGTACAGAGCCTGGTAAATTTCAAATAAACATGTACAGTGTGTCTGTGTACACACAAAGTAAATGTTATTAAAAATTGGAGGGTCAGTCTCCACTCTGTTTTCTTCGTATTATTCACAAAATGGCATCCAGTGTATTGAAATCCTCTACTTTAGTAAATATAATTTCCAAAGGATAGGTGCAAGGATGAGGGAACTATGATGAATGAAAAGGACTTTGAAGGTTTATTTTACTTTTTATGTTGAACTGATAGTAAGACATAACTTTCTTCTACATTCCTCTCTGAAGTAATGAGACTGGAAATCTAATGGATAACATTGATGACCTAATTGCTTAGTTGTAAAGTATATCCATCATCCACAAAAATGTGTCCTTATTCCCACTGATAGTTTCCATTAACAGAGAGGTTGGAAGCAAGGGCGTAGCATGGGTTTCAGCTGCCCGGGGTGAAGGCCAAACTCACCCCCCCCCCAGGCTCGTCCCCCCCATCAAATCCAAAATGTTACCAAGGTGGGGATGAGTGGGTGCTTTTTCCTCCTCAGCCACCTCACCCCCCAAAAGTTCCACCCAAGGAGGGCCACACTCTCCCCCCCCCCCCCGCTACACTACTGATTGGAAGGGAATGCAATAATTTTCAATGACTAATAGGAGATTGTCTGACTTTTTCTTTGCAGCCACCCAATCCCTTGACTGGACCTGAGGCTTTGGAAGCTGCCCAATTAGAGTAAAATGATATCAAAGAAGCCTTGCATTCTCTTAACCAAATCAATTCTGACCAGGTAAGAAGACAGAATACCAAATCTGTAGATCCAAACCTGTATTTGCTATCCATCCTTTTCCTATCATAATATTATATGGATCTTCTCCCATTCTTCTTTTATGCTCAATAAGTGTATATATAGTCAGGCATTCAGAAAATCTCAATCTGAATATATAAAGAGGGAGAAAGGCTAGCCTTTTCCCCTCTGTTGTTATTCTAAGTTTGTGCAGAACGACAGTCTGAAGACAAGACTCTGTTAGAAATTGAATCGCTCTACTTGATTGAAGACCCTGCAAAATCAGTGTCCATGACAGTGTGCAGAACTTCTATATATCAAGACTTTCCTCTTCAAACTGGCACTCTCAACCTGCAGAGAATAACAATGGAGCAGGCAAGGTCTCTCTCTCTCTCACTTCATACATGTTCAGGTTAACATTCTTCTACTCATCTGAATATGAGTGCTGCATTGTAGTTTAGAGTTACTCTCTGAAACATGGCTAAAAAGAAAGTTTAACTTCAGTCTTCCTAAACGCAGGCTATCATACTAAGCACTCATAGTAGTATTTGTTTTAGGTTGAAATTGTGGCATTTTTAAGTGCTTAATTTCGCATATTGAGTTGGGAATGCAGTAGAATAAGAATTTAGGTATAGGGCTACCATTAAATAAAGTAACAACATAACTTCTCTGAAATCTGAAGCTCCAGTCCAGGTTTACAAAATCGCCTCTAGCACTGATCCACCAGCCATTTGACTAGCATGTCCAAAAAGTTGAGCCACCCTATAGTTCTCCTAAATGACTATACTTTCTGGGTATAACAGGGTCTCTACCAAAAAAGATCATTTAACACGGCCTGTGGCTCTTGAAGGGTTTTATGGCTCTCAACTTTGTACATGAACCACACAAATCATTTGATGCTGGGTAGCTTAGTGGTTTTAGATATCTGCCTGCTTCTGGGAGTTCATTTTCCCACTATGCCTGTAAAGGTCATTTACAATAAAGACTGATGATGATTGATGAATATATTGTAAAAATAAAACATGAATGAGTCTAGCATTTGTAATGCTGTTTAGTCTCTAAATATTGATTTTTGTAATAATTTGGGAAAA
This sequence comes from Furcifer pardalis, assembly GCA_030440675.1. Classification (NCBI taxonomy): domain Eukaryota; kingdom Metazoa; phylum Chordata; class Lepidosauria; order Squamata; family Chamaeleonidae; genus Furcifer; species Furcifer pardalis. The sequence continues at coordinate 69,084,921 of CP126892.1, forward strand.
CATTACTGCATATAGATGAAAGAATTGAACTTTTTTTAATTAAATGTGGTTCACTGCTTTAACAATATCAAATTTTAACCCAAATTTTATTAAAACCCAAACTCATTTCTAATTAGGAATAATTCTTTTTTTAAAAAAATCTATTCAGATCTTCAGTCATGTGAAATGGAGTATGCTCCTCTCTCCTCTACTATTCTCCACATGTAGATCTGATCTGAAGGGGAGACTGTCTGTTTAGCAGATTGTCTTCTCTTCATATTTTTATTCTCCATGTATACAGAATGACAATTGAAAATGGAAGGGCTAGCACTCTGCCCTCCAACAGATATATGCAATAGATATCACCAATAAACATATGCAAAGATGTTTCCTCATCCAGACATACTGAAATGAAATCAAGCAGAAAATATATAGGATACTGCATATGGATTTTAATCCTATTAGTCTGATCAGTTCTTCCAAGCTGCAGAATTTCAGACTTTCTTATTGGGTAACTTTCCTTAATCAGTTCTTTCTCCTGCCATAGTCTGTTTGCCTCATTAAATAGTTTAAAAAGATCTCTCTAAAATTCAAATAATATATTGTTTTCTCCTCATAGTGAGACAGTCATTTCCCTGATTTTTTTTTTAAAAATAGCTTGAAGAATACAAACTTGGCAGTTTTCCTATTGGTTGGCTAATTCAAATTATCAAGGTGTAAATTACCATGTCCTAGCAATAGCTCTACATCATGTAACTGACTCCCATTTCAAAATGGTGGGTCTTTTAGAATGACCTTATGCAAGAAACAACAGTGACATTTCTAGATCAACAGGCATATCACATTGCCATTCAAATTAGCTAAAACTAATTAGGGATAATTCATTTTTAAAAAGCAATATCAGGTGTGGCACATATGGTTGCAGTCAGAGTTGCTGTCAGGTTCATTATCTCTACTAACTTTCCACCTATGCTGAGCTATTACCTTCTTGTTCCTAAATAGCATGATGTTTTGTTTAGCTAGAAATGGGTTTTGAGAGCCTTCCATAGCAGATCTTTGCTTTTTGAAATTACCATAGATCTGTTCAGTCTACCCAGTGTGATTGATCTGAGCAAATTATAATGATGAAGAAATAATTTATCATCCCTTGTCCCTGAAAAGTTGTCTTTGTTTTGTATTCCTATTGTTCAAATTTCATTTGTTCAAATACACATGGAACACACATAAAGGAACACCCATACAACCATAGATGGAACATGGGCATATACCCAAGTCCCAACCTCAATGTTCTCACATACATAGCAGTGCTGTGTATGTGAGCAGTGGGGCTGGTGCATGAATGTTCACTGTTGTAATCAGTGAACAGAGAGTAAGGTAAAGGTAAAGGTTTCCCTTGCTCGAAAGCCAGTCATATCCGATTCTAGGGGTCAGTGCTCATCTCTGTTTCTAAGCCAAAGAGCCAGTGCTGTCTGCTTCTGCAGACGTTTCCATGGTCATGTGGCAGGCATGACTAGACACCGGAGTGCACAGAACGCTGTTACCTTCCCACTAAAGTGGTCCCTATTTATCTACTTGCAATTTCTTGCTTTCGAACTGCTAGGTTGGCAGGAGCTGGGACAGAGACGGGAGCTCATTCCGTCCTGCAGTACTCGGGAATCGAACTGCTGACCTTCCACCTCCCAGTCAGCGTCTTAGTGACTTGAGCCACAGAGAAGGCAACTAAAACTCAGAAAGAAAAATGCAAAGCAACAACACTAAGTCTGGCACTGCCATTAGATTCCCTACCTTTACCATAAATGAACCATACAATAACTTCATGATGTCTCTTTTGGTACACTGCAAGGTGACCAACAACTAACAAGAGGAAATATATTTTAAAAATACATCCTAAGAAAGATGACATGAAAAAATGATACACTTGATGTGCTTGATTTCATATTTAACTGTCAAGGGGTTTTTTTGTCATGTTTTAATGCAGTGAAATGTTCAGAGCAGGAAAACTTCAGAGATTTTGGTAGGTAGGTAGGGTTTTGAAGGGAAGCTTCACAAATACCCTGAACTACAAGAAACTAAAACAAGTGTGTCCTATATCAAATATATATAGCCTCTCAGAGTCACTTAGGCAAGTGGGGCAGGATAAAAATCAAACAATTAAATCAAATTAAATTAAATGAAGTCTGAAATTTCTGTGGAAACAGAAATGATGAAAATGTGGCTGTTTATACTTTGGGCACATCATGGGAAGGCAATACTCAGTTGAAAGGACAATAACTGTAGGAAATTTTGAAGGCAGAAGGAAAATAGGAAGACCACATCCGAGTTAGATTGACACTATAAAGGAATCCACAGCCTTGGATTTGCAAGAGTTGAGTAGGTCTGTGGACAATAGAGCATTTTGGAGATCACACATTCATAGTGTTGGTATAATGTGGAGACGACTTGATGATATAACAACAACATATACCCTAAAGCAGTGATGGCCAACCTTGCCTCTCCAGTTGTTCTTGGACTTCAATTACCAGAAGCCAAAGTCAGCAAACCTGCTGATCAGGGCTTCTCGGAATTGAAGTCCAAGAATAGCTGGAGCATCAAGGTTGGCCACCCCTGCCCTAACATGTACAATGTAGCTTCAATGGTGGTAACCCTTAACAATTGTGTCTCTTGAGCAGAATTCAGTGATTTCTCTAACAACTTTCCCACATTCTTCCAGGACAGGTCTTAGTGGACACACTGGCTCCATATCACTGGGGATCACCCTTTTCTTCATTCCATTGATAAAAGTCATGCTTTGGATCTCTAACATCAGATGGAGAGGCTTGTGAGTAAAGCTAGAAAAACTAGCAAAATGTAGTCTTAATGTTAATAGACAAGGCTAGGTCAGGCATGAATCTAGTGAGGTTTTATTGTTTTAAATGTTGAAATGGTATTTGCAACTATGTTCCTATGCTTTAATCTTCTGAAACGTAATAACTGTGCACTAAATAAAACAATGATTTTGTTAGGACATTTTTCATTTGGGGGTATTGTACAAAGATTGCTGCCCAGTGGAATAGTACAACTTTAAGGCCCTCCATGTGTTCTGAACACAGGTGTTCATAATAGAGCCTCAAACTGATGGCCAGGCTGTGCATGCCGTGTCCATGTGCTCCTGTAACAGCCCAGCTGTGGCTGATTAGAGAATCTGCCCAGCAACACTGGAGTATAACTGTGGCCCTCTGGGAAGGGTCTATGGAGGAGGCTATCATACTGGAGGAGGCTATTATTTTGTGAGGAGGTTATTATTCAGGAGGAGATTATCTGTGAGGAGGTTGCCATACTGAAGGAGTCTATATACTGGGAAGGACTGAGACACTGAAGGAGGTGATGCTGTTGAGAGCTTTTCTTCAACTGAGAAGAAAGAACTGCTAAAGGATCACCAGGACTCTTTTGAGTGCTCCTGGAGTTGGAGCCAACTGAGACCTCCAAGCTGTCTGTCTACTGTGGGGCTTGGAGTGAGAGAGACTGTTGTATATAGTCCTGTGTATGTCTGTCTTCCCCTCACTGTAAGTAAAGCGCACCTTTCCACTGAAGGCATATGTGTGTGTGCTATTGCACTAAGGCTTTCGCTGCGTAAGAGCTTAAAAGTGCTACTCTGCTATCCAGCTACACATATCGCTTGGGGAATCCCTGATAGATTTGAACCCAGAACTGTGGTTTCTGGTCCTTGTAGAGCTAAGCTGGTTGAAGAGGAGAGCTGGTTTCTTGGTAATACTAGCCAAAGCTAAATAAGCTACCTTAAGTCATTTGGACTGCATGTTCTACCTGAACTGGTGTTGTGATCCAGCCCTCCCATCTCCAAAGATGAGCTGGGTCAGGGGGCACTCCCTATGCAAAGTCCAGTTCTGCCTGCACCAAGCCTGAGGATGTCCTGAGCCAGGGGTTTCAACCTGTGCCTGGCCCAAGTCTGTTCTCCCCGGCAGCTGACCTGACAGATCTGGAGTCTGGCTCTGACAGGGATCAGCCCTCAGTCCAGGAGAGGGCTAGAACACAGATACACCTGAGATGCAGGCAAGCCAGGGTGAGGCACCAAAGAAGGTTCCCAGATGATACCGATTAGCTGGGAGGCTTATAAGCAAGCGTCTTGCAGCCTGCCAGCATCTGTACAACTCTTGTGTGAAGACCAATGTCCTGCTTGATCCTAGACTGTCTGTCGTGATCCTGACCTGCCTGCCATGATCCTGACTACTCTGCCAACCCTGACGACACCCCTGGACACCCTTTGGATTTGACTACTGACTCGGACTACCAGTAAACAGACATTGGCTTGCCTTTTGGACTCTGGTATTTGGACTATCCTTGAACAAGAATCGCTGTGTAGTGCCACCATGCAGTGACTATGCTTGCTGGATGGGTCAGCTCAACTGGCTGGTTTGCAAGACCTAACCCTGATTAGCTTCTAAAATCAGATGACAATGGGTGCATATATGGTGAGATAAGGTGGCATTTTGGATGACACAGTATTATTTACTCATCATATAAATGATCATGGCTCAACTTATCTCCAAAGCAATAATAACCTTAGTTAGAGTTGTGAATGTTCACAGCTGAACAAATCAACAGATTTGTAGCTGATGGTCTGTTTAGAAAACAAGCATATTCTTCAGTTCACTTTTCTTAATTAGATCACTAATTGACCATTATAGTGAAAGATATTTGATTTAAGAGTTTATTGCATTGCGACAGCAATTCAGAAAAATAAATAAAAATAAAAGGGTATAGAAAATAATGATGAATAGTAGACCTCAAGAAAGGACAGAAATGAAACAGAAATGGAGGCAGGAATTTAGTTTAACAATAACAAAGTAAAGTAAACATATATATGTTTGAATCAGTGGTTCCTAACATGAGGCCCACACTCCACAGGGGGCCTTCAATTCACAGAAGCCTAAGTCAGTGCATTGGCTGATTAGTGCTTTGGGGAATTGACTCAGGCTTCTGGGAATTGAAGTCCAAAAACCAAAGGTTGGGAATCATTGGTTTGAATTCATGCTGGGGAATATTGAATGTAAAACTGAGATATTTTTTTTGCATAATTTTATATATGTGGCACTACACACTAGTTAGACTACATAAAATGTTCCCTTTAGCTTTACATTGGTTTTGGAGATGCAGGAACCAATGATATTCATTTACACATTTATGGTGGTTCTGGCCAAAGGCAAATAAGTATTGGGTGGATGTAATAAAAATATTGTTGTTGTTCTATGCTGTCAAGTCAAAATGGTATGCTATAGGTTGACAGCAGCTTGTATCTTTTTGGCCCAAAATTGGAAAACTCCAGAAATACCTTCTCTGGAGCAATGGCAGCAAAACTTTTTATCTTGTATGTTCATGACCAAAATATTTAACTATTATGAGATATGAGGTAGATGCTGGGATTTTGGGTCTTTCTCTCTCAGTTATTAGAATATGTACAGATCAGATGATGATGTGACTTGCAAATATTTTCCTTGAAACGCATGTATAGTTATTGCAAATGTGTTATAGAAAGAAAATATTGATAAAATGTAGAATAGAGAGATACAAGAAACAAAAAAGTAGAAAAACAGTAGGAAAATGTGAGCCATTAGTGAGTATCACTTCATATTCTTTCAAAGGCACATTCCAATTATCACCCAAATATCTGCATCCATAGCATAGTGATAGTATACTACACAACAATACAGGTACTTAGCATTTCCACCCCAACATGCTGGGTACTCATTTTACCAAGCTCAGAAGGATGGAAGGGTGAGTCAATCCCATTAGGATTGAACTCACAATGTTTTGGATGCAGTACAGAACCACAGTACACAGAAAGAACCTCCTCAGAAATTGTGGTATTTTTGAACCACAACAATGCAACCTTGTTGTGTCAGGTGGTCTTTCTCACACTAGGTCAGGCAAAAGGAACTGTGAAATGAATTCACCAAAAGATGGCTTCATTTTGGCACTTTAAAGTCTGACCGAGACATGGAAGAAGTTTAACCACTGCACCACCAGTGTTGCAACACAGCAAAGATAGCAAACAGGATTCCTTTTGAAAAGTAGATGAAGACTTTTACCTGTTAAAGCTTAGATAAAAGTGTCAGAAGCAAATAACAAGGCCAGAAATTAAACCAGAAGACATGAGAGACTTGAATGGTTAGTCTATTATTCGAAGGTAATCTGAAGAGGGTATCTAGGCACTTCTGATTGGGCAAGGTCAGAATCTTCCATGTATTCAAAAATGAGGCTTCTAAACAAATTCAGTTGAATGCCTGTAAAATTCCCCTTCTGAACTTTCACTCAGTAGGCAAACATTGGGACTCATGCAGACAGGAGTGTCCTCTAAATTTTCAAAGAACTCATAAGCTAAAATACTGTTTGTGTAAATTCCACAGAACAGGGCTGTTAACATCAGCAACCACAGCTGTGTTTGAAAATCAAACAATTCTTCTTCCAATCACAAAGCTCTTATAGTCCCTAATCCCTTTCATTGTTAGGAAATTTGGAGACCAAGGCATGGGAGGGGGAAGTCTTCAACTACTAAAAATCACTGCCAACAGAATGACTTTATCTACAAATGTCAACATTAAAATACAGCAGCTAGTCTTTAAAGTTCCACAATGTTTTTTGTCTTTTTTGTTTACTCTCTGATATGTTTAATTGATGAATTTTCTGGCCATCTGTAATGATTGTAGCATTGTCAGCTGCTTTCAGAGTGCCTGATGAAGAGTGAAATGGTCCATATAGTTATTTTATGCCATCATAAAAGTTCCTTAGGTCGTGTGCATCAGACAGCCTTTGGAGTTCCTGAGCTTTTTGTTGTCACCAGATGTTCTTTATTTCTCTGATTTGTGCCTGGCATTTCTGCTTTAGTTCTTGGAGAGTGGATCTTGAAGAAGAGATAGAACAAGATGACACTGGAAATTTACATGAAAGAGAGATTGAGCTGTCTTGTGCTCTAGTATCATCACAGTTTGAGATACAAATATGGCAGTCTCAGAAGTCATCATTAGCTCTGCAGGCTTAATCTTTGAAATATATATATGGAAAGCTAAGATTTATGGAAAAATATATTTCACATGAAGCAAATAGACTCTGTGAATCACATTTCTAGGAACAAGAAATTTCATGAAGTATTTTGATTTTTTTCCCTTTCAAAGAAACAGAATTGTTTCTTATTTTATTCATTATTAATAGTTATATTTTTCACCCATCTTTTCTACACTGATCTCAAAGAAGTGTACAGTACATGTTTTCCCTTCTTTCATCCACTTTATCCTCATACTTATCCTGTGAGGTAGGCCAGATCAGACACAGTGGTTGGGATAAGTTTATGATATGCAGGTGACACCAACTTACTGACAAAAAACAACAATGACTCAACATGACTTTTAATAGAAGTGAAAAAAAACTGCCCAAGTAAGAGTGCAGCTGAACAGTATGAAAACTAAGTTATTTCTACAGAATAACGACACAATGTTAAAGTTGACAGTAAAGAAATTGAAATACTGAAAGTTTTTGCATACATTGCTGAACCATCATGAAACATGTTTAGAAACTATTTGGCTACCCTTTTGGACCCAAAACTCTGACTTCCAGGCTTGGGGGAGATTTGCATATTGCTAATCAGTACATTCAGTCCGGGAGTTTCTTCATAATTAGCTCTTTTTAAGTGCATCAGAGCTTTAGCAGACATACATTCGACAGCTCACTAATTGCTTTTTATGTTGTCATCATTGTTGCAGAGCAGCTTTATGATCTTAAATCTCTACAACAGCTCAATTAGCCTAAGAATTTGATATTATGAAAAAGCTTCAGTCTGGGGCCTTTTTAACAGTTCCTCTTAGACAATGTGAGATGGCTTTACCTCTTCCCATGAATCATAGTGTTCATCTGCACATCCAAAGGCAGCCAAAACTTGAAAAGCAGAATTTGAAAGGCAGCTGAAATCCATAGCATTGTTCTGCTTAGACAGGTAATCCTGCTATGGCAACAGAGTCGACCATACAGTCAGTGACTCAATGTTAAGAAGAAGACATTCATATTCTGATGTCTACAATCCAGCTCATTCCAGACAGCTCTTTATGGAGACTAAACTCTGAAATGACATCTTCTCACATGTAAGTAAATAACGGCTTGCAACTGGACAGGTACAAAAAAAAATAAGATGTTCCAATGTCAAGGTGCACAGTCAGTCGAGGTCCACATTGTGAAAGTTCTGATTTTTCAACTGGCAAGTTATTTCCAACTCTGACCATCTTAGACTACAAAGCAATCTTTATTTTGGCACTTACCTGACCTGCTTTGTGCCCATATAAAGGTCACATTGATCCATGCTAAGCCCACACTGTGTTCATTTTATGATACTTCAACATAATTATTCTCCATGTCTGAGACAGTATTTGTTCAGTTTCAGTTGTTCAAATGGGGAAGCTTATAGCAAATGGAGAAAGGCAAAGGAAAATATCAGATCATAGAATTGATATTGGTCATATCACATGTCTCTCTAATGGAGAGAGCCAATATGAAATTGAAACCCAAAATTCCAATCCGCCCCTAATCAGCAACTCAACAGCACTCTCCAATTGCAGGGCAGACAGGTGGCAGAATCCACCATGATGCAAGAGGCCAGTATAGGGGTGTACACCAGTTTAAAAAACATGTGCACACCACCCACTGCACCGACCAGCAGTGACATCACACACCAGCTGCTCAATACCTCCATTTCTGGTGGAAATTTACTGGAGCTTAGAGGTATGCCTATAAGACCAGGCACTCAGTTTTATTTTTAGCTTTATTTTCCCATCTCTCCCCTCCCCAAACACTAAGAGAAGGGCACAGTTGGTTTCTTAAAAGAGGTTAATACAGAGACAAAACAAAATGGAGATATGGGTTGATGCATGAATATTTCACAGATCAAGTGAAATAGAAAATTTCTTTTTAAAAAGGTGCTTTGGTAACAAAAGCTTTAAATCCTTACCATTGTGTAGAATTTTGATCTACCTAGCTTGAACAGGTATGATTCTACAGATGGAAGAAAAGGTTCAGAAGAATAACAATTGTTAGTGATGTAGCTTAGAGTACTAGAACTTAGGTTTGCTCAAATTTGATTTCATAGTCATGAGAAAATAAAGTGGCAAGATAGAGCATAATTCTCATATGTTAGTCATAGGCATTATAAATAATTCAAATGAGGAGAAAAACTATTATTGAAACCATGTAGGGATTTACCTGGAAGAAGAAATAGAAAGCAAAATACTTAATAAATGGGTTTTCTTAAAATGGGGATTAATGTTTTTGAACAGGAGTTCTCAATCTATGGCCCCCAGCATCAAATAATCCAGCCTGTGCCCTCGCTCTAACTGCCACTGCCGCTGGAATCAGCCGCAGACTCATTTATGGCCATTTTAAACGTATTTACAACAGTCATAAATGGCAATCCATCCCCCTCAACTATTTGAGGGAATGTGACCCAGCCCACGACTTGAAAAAGTTTAGAACCCCTGCTTTACAACAAACATTCTAACATGTATGAGGAAAATGTGAAGATTAAGCCCACATTTTCATCCAAAAAGAGAAAAAAAATCTCAGGTGCTTTTTCTCCTAAATATGCAGTTCTGGAATTTTCTTAAATTCTTTAAAATAAATAGGAACAACATTCTCTACTATTTCCAGTTAAAAACTAAAGCTATACTTAAAATGAGACTTGTCTGCATGAATCTGTCTTATTTTGGTGTCTTTGGAATTTTTTAAAACAAATCTCATTTTCCCCATACCATATGTGAATAATAATCTTATTTTGAGTCAGTAGTTATCAAAATGTGGTGGAAATAAAACTTATATTCATCTCCAGGAATCTTAAACCTCGAGTGAAGTGAAGGATGCTTATCACATACAATAATAATAATTTTGTGTCATAGATTACTCTGGGTTGAAAGGATTTGCTGGAGAAACTCCGCTCAGGGGATGCCCGGATGAAGCTCCTTTCATGTCCCCAAGTGCAGTTCTTGGGTATCGAAACCCGATCTTCCAGTCTCCAGTTCAGCGTCTTAAGCACTAAGCCACCAAGGGAACTGATTACCACATACTTTTCTGCATAAATGGATAAAATAACTCACTCAATCCTTGTCTTGCCTGGCTAACCAAATCTGCCATGGTGAAACTGCTGCCATTGCTAAGGGAGGTGATGAATGCTGTCTTTTCCAGTCCAAAGAAAGGTGTAAGGAAACCTTACTTTAAAATAAAAAAAACCCCAGAAGTTTAAATTTACAATGGTTCAGTCTCAAACTTAGGATTTTCCACTAAGGAGTTTGAGGAGGCACTCCCAGATAATGCTGATTATCTGGACCCATTTCAATTGGCCTTGTGGACTAAACATTGGACAAAGTTTGCTCTGGTCACCTTAATAAATGACAAATACCAGGGAATGGGCATACAAGGGTATCTGTAAGATTTTTGCCTGTCAAGTACAACTCTGAGAAAGGAGAATCATGAAATTTTTAGCCCAAGAAAACAAAATATTCCATCCCTAGTAGACACATTTTGTCTATGCTGTTTTATTTCTACTTGCTTTAACAAACAAGGATGAGGGCAATGATACATTTATCTTCAAAAAAGAAACAGAGTAGCACCATTTTGAAATCTAATTACCATATTTGCTAGAGCATAAGACCAACGCCCCCCCCTTAAAATACACTGGAAAAGGGGGTTGTGTCTTCTACTATATATAGTCACCTATAGTGGGCTATTTTGGTAATAACAGGGTGTGTTTTATACTCCAATGCATCTTATACACCAGCAAATGTGGTACCTGATAGTTTTATTTCTATATGAAAGAGGCCAACAAACTCCTGTCTCTTTATTTATTTATTTATTTATTTATTTATTTGTATTTGTTTATCGCCCTCCTCCCTGAAGGGACCCAGGGCGATTTCCAACAATTTTAAAAACACTTCAAAAATTAAAAACTTTAAAAAGCTTAGAAACTTAATTAAAAGCTAGGTGTTATAACTTGGACGTACCGGGGGTCAAACCATCCAGCTGGCTGGGGAAATTGAACCATCCATTCCCCAGACCAGACCTGCCAGCCAGGTTTTCACTCCTTTCCTAAAGGACAGCAACTCTGTCTGCAGGCGTAGCTCTATCGGGAGGAGGTTCCACAGGGCCGGAGAGATGAGCCTCTCTGGCTGATGGCACAACCAGAGAGCCTCTCCGGTCCGCTCTGGTGGGCCGGGTAGATGTCCTTGGGACGATGCGGTCTCTCAAGTAACCTGGACCACTACTATAAAGGGCTTTAAAGGTAATAACCAGCACCTTGAATTGCACCCAGAGGCAAACTGGGAGCCAGTGCAGCTCCCTCAGCAGTGGTGAGGCACGGGCATAATGCCCGCATCCCAACACTACTTGTGCAGCTGCATTCTGGACCAGCTGAAGCCTCCGAATGGTCATCAAGGGCAGCCCCATGTAGAGCGCATTACAATAATCTAGTCTGGAGGTGACCAAGGCAGTTACGGCCGTCTAGGAACGGCCGTAACTGGCAAATCACACGAAGTTGTGCAAAGGCCCTCTTGGCCACGACTGCCATCTGCTCTTTGAGCAGTAGTCGCGAGTCCAGGAGGACCTCCAGATTACGTACTGGGTCTGTTTGGGGCAAAGCTGCCCCATCCAGAACCAAATATGGTAGTTCCCAAGATAACACAGGACCCCCTACCCACAGCCACTCAGTCTTGCTACGATTCAGCTGAAGCCCGTTGTCCCACCATCCAGACCCTGACAGCCTCCAGGCACCTGGAAAGGACTTCCACTGCATTGCTAGGGTCCCCACGGGCTGAGATATACAGTTGGGTATCATCTGCATACTGATGATACCTCGCCCCATGAGAACAGATGATCTCACCCAGTGGTTTCATGTAGATATTAAATAGGAGAGGTGAGAGCACCGAGCCCTGAGGCACCCCGCATTGGAGCCACCTAGGACTGGACATCTCACCCTCCAACCACACCGACTGGGTCTGGCGCTTCAGAAATGAGGAAAACTAAGCCAACACTGTGCCTTGGATCCCCAATCCTTGGAGCCTTCCCAGAAGGATACCGTGGTGGATGGTATCGAACGCCGCTGAGAGGTCAAGAAGAGCCAGGACAGTTGGATGTCTGCCATCCCGCTCCCTCCAGAGATCATCTACCAGCATGACCAATGCAGTTTCCGTCCTATATCTGGGACAGGTACTTTATTGTTTCCAACAATATTGCAAGGTGACCAAGAATACCACAATTATTGCTTCTTTCTATTCATCTCTTCATCAGCCTCCAGTTTCTCTGGCTGTCCACACTCCCTTATTTGAAAAATCCCCTTTGGAAGAGTTACTTTATCATATCTTTACCTCAGCTTTCATTCGAGTGGGAAGCTGAGGAGGCCTCTGGCAGCCATAAAAGTTATTGTATTATGAAAGGCATCTGCACACACTTCTCAGATACCTATTAAGTAAGGTAGTGACAAGAATCCTGACCCTCACCTAAAATAACTTCTCTAAAATGATCTCCTCCTACACAATTATTTTTCAAAGGATTTTGTTTCATCTCAGGTTGAGTGAGAATTGTAAAGGAAATGTGAAAAAGGATTTGAGACAGCAGTAGGATGAATGGCTGTTTTCAACAACTTCTTTTGTGTCCAGATCAAGCATTGAACTGCCAAAATGAAGCCACTTTCTTGGCTTTGTCTTTGGCCAAAATTAAGTCCTCATCAGTAACTGTATCTGGTAATAATCTGTAAACCAGCCAGATTCTATCTCTCTCCACATTTGCAGTGTGATGTTGTCCACCAGCATCACCTACTTGAGCGTGTTGGTCTTGCATTAGGGGCTCCAACCATCAAACAGTTCAGAATTCTCCAAGAAACATAGAGAAGGTCGAGATCGTCAGCCATATCCTCTTTTAATGTTATTCTTTGTTCCGTGAACTTCTTCCTCCATCTTCTAATTTGGTTTTGCCCTTGTGTAACCTCAAGAATGTTTGTTCTTCCCATAAAGCTCTTCCTGAATCAGAGTCAGTGAACTTGAGGTACATATCCATTCAGAGAATTTCAAGGTTCATTCTCTTGCTTAGTTCTCTTGGTGTTTTCTGCTACATATTCAACTATTTTCAACTTATTTTATGAAACAGTAGCCATGTTAGTCTGTTTCAAGTCTACTTTGTAAGACAGAAGAGTGACACTTCATGGCATCAATTTATACACATCAGGTACAGGGGTACAGAATGATTAGCGTAACAGGTAAGTATACAAATCAATGTGTGTATGGGGGTTATAACTGGTAACACCTATTGTTTGGATTAGTTGTGAAGCTTTGCCCTTGTGAATTGCAAATGATTAGTAAATGGATGCAAGACAGACATTGTGGCATTAAACATTTGCTAATGAGTTTGCTAATGAGGAACTGCAGTGGCTCAAGTGGCTAAGATACTGACTGGAAGGCAGGAGGTCAACAGTTCGATTCCCGAGTCCTGCAGGATGGAATGAGCTCCTTTCTTTGTCCCAGCTCCTGCCAACCTAGCAATCTGAAAGTAAGAAATTGCAAGTAGATAAATGGGGAGCACTTCGGTGGGAAGGTAAACAGCATTCCATGCACTCCGGTGTCTAGTCATGCCTGCTACATGACCACAGAAACATCTGCAGAAGCAGACAGTGTTGGCTCTTCAGCTTTGAAACAGAGATATATATATATATAGCAGCATATAACAACCTGTTGGTTGTGATGCATCAAATCTGATAATGTCCCAAAAACTCTTGACTAATATTCAAACCTTTGAGATGGGTGTTTAACATATGTATATGCTTTATCTCTGCTGTCTCTCTCTGAATCCTTGTATTTTAACTTTTCTATTCCAGAATGGCAACTTTCAAGTCCTGTGCACTGTGCCCAGATAGACTGAAATGGTTTGAAACAGATTTCTGTGTATTGCCTTTCCTGGTGTCTTATTTATGTCCAAAATTCAAATAATCTTATTACAGTCAATGACCAGCACAGTAAAAAGATACAATCAAAATGTGCTACCACAAGCTTATCTACTTAAGTTAAAATAAAATAGAATAAAATCAGTTCTTAACATTAGTGCTACATTTGGGCCAGGTAATGTATCTGATTTTAAAAGAATAAAACAGCACAGATTTATACAGATATGACAGCTAACATCTCTAACATCTGACATAAGATTTATGTCCATTAACTCTTTTGCACAAATATTGTCCTGTTTTTCCTATGGAGAGTGCAGAAGGGCATTTTTGGCAAAAGATGGCATAAATCACATTGGCAGCAGAACAAGTAAAACTGCCCTTAATATTGTGTGTGATATTGTTGGGTCCAAACCACATTGATTTGTATACTTATCTATTATGCTAAACATTCTGTACTCCTGGACCTGATATGTACAAACTGAAGCCATGAAATCTCATTCTTCTGCCCGACATAGTGAACTTGATCCACAAAACCTAACATTAAAATACAGTACTCTATTTAGTTTTTAAAGTGCCACAATGTTTTTTGACTTTTTGTTTTATTTACTCTCTTACAACTTATCTTAGTGTATGTCCAGTTCTCCTCTACAGAGAATTTACATCTGTGGTTAATTCTCCAAGGAAAAACAACATTTTTGTTTGGTATTTTGTCATGTTTGCCTGCTCTTCTTCTAAGCCGCTCTTACTGGCCTGCAAAATTTCTGAAATATAAGAGCACAGGGTCACATTAAATACTCTACATTATATTCTTCCTGAAAGCTTGCAATCCACATTTATTGCCACAGGTGGGAACTGTGTAGCCCACTGACTTCATGAAGCCCACCAAGGAAATTCTTGTACACCTTTCAAGAACTTCAGTAGCACCCAAACCTCCCAACCTGTAAACAACAATTATCATCACCATCCCATCAAAACTCAGAGCACTGCATTTCCAGAAACTCTCAGATAAGACTATTTGAAGCTAAAACAATGTAAATTCCAAACATCTTTTTATAACTCCGAGACCATGTTCCAAGAACTTGGAAGTGCCGTCTGGGGCTGGGGGCTGGATGGAGCTGGAAATATTACAGGTGTGTTCTTTGAGCTCCATAGCACTTCCTCAGCAAGTTGTACAGTATGACACAACTAAGAAATAAATCTGACTCTTTGTTCACTGTACTGTATATTTGAAAATTATCATCTCATAAAAATGACACTCAGACAGATGAGTGGGCCAGACATGTGATTCCCCACAATAGTAAATGCTGCCACAAGCTGCAGAGGTTGCATTTGCACATATGTAGGCACATTTACATCTGTTATAAATGTGCCCTCTCCCATTTCCAGGGTGCAGAATGGAATGATGTGTGCAGAATGGAATGGTTTCAGGGGCTGGAGCCGGCCCACGGGCTCGTAGGTTGCAAACCCCTGCCCTAAATGCAAGAGCAACATGCTCAAGTGGGGGCTGCTGGCAGACAACAACACACAGTGTGAATGTGGAGAAATACAGAATCCAACTCATTTACTGGTCTGCCGGTTGGTGCCAGAGGCATGCATCAATGAGGCTTCATTTTGGCAGTCCAGGGTTTGATCAGGACATGAAAGAAGAAGATAAAAATACAGCATGATCAAAACTTACAAGACCAGAGTGCAAACTAATATAAATAGTTAGTGTGTAAATTAATATAAATAACAATAAATTTAAAAAACTGACTTGGCATTTATCACTTTCTGAAATTCAATCCTGCCCTCAAGCTCTTTGTGTTTCTTCTCAATATCTGATATGGTAGTCTCAGTAGAGGAAATTACACCCTTTGAGAGTTCCTGCAGCATAAGCAGGTTCTTTGTTTTCAATGGACATGAAAAAGGGCCCTACACTGATCTGCAAGTGAGTCACTTAATAAAAAGAGGCTATTGTACAGGATGTAAAATTTCTTCTGAACCAAGTGATTTACAGGAACAGGCTGCTATCATAGTTGGCACATATTTGTTCTGTAATTCTAAAATAATTTCCCAAGGCAACAATTTATGTTGCTTGGTTAAAATTCAGCATGAATGATTAAGAGATTGACAAAGACTAACGAGACATCATAGTTACTCATTTGGGACGTATAAGATCATGCATTATGTGAAACCCTATTTAAAGGAAGTGCTGTTCAGGAAAATGCGAAAAAACAAAAAAGATAGGTTCATTAATTTCAAATCTAAAAGTATAGCAAATCAACATTCTACAAGGCAGTTCTAAAAGTGGGGGCAGCCTAACCAAAATATATATACCTTTGAACCTGGACTTTGGATCAGCACCAACTATGGCACAAGACAGTCCATTTTTTCTTTGTAACCTGCTTGTTCAGATGCACCTCTAAAATTAATATTTTTAAGAGAGACTTCTGAAGATCTGAGCATTCACACAGGCTCATAACAAGATAGGTGGTTTCTTAGATAACCAGATGTAAAGCTGTTTAAGGTTTAAAAGATTAAAGCAAAAACTTCAATTAGGCCCAATAAGCAATTGGGAAGCAGTGAAGATCTCTCAGCATCAGGGTCATATTGTGTGTTACTTAGCAACCTAGCTGCCTCATGTTATACCAGTTGAAGAGCATCAATCCATTTTCAGAGGAGACCCCCACAGAACACATTGCAGTTAATAGGCTGTATCCTGATTCCTGGCTTTCTGTTGACCAGCAGCACCTCTATGTTATGAGGAATTAGTTTCAGGTTGTTCACCATAATCCTGTCCATTATCAACGTCAGACAATATTCAAGGTCACTGGCTGCTTTCTCAGTGTTGAAAGGAAAGGAGTAGAAGAAATAGATGTTATTAGCATATTACAGTATTGCTGGCACCTCACTCCAAAGCTGAATGATTTTTTACTAAAGCTTCATATAGTAATAATGATAATGACAATGATGAGTTATCAGGTCACTTTTAACTTATGGAAAACCTTTCCAGGGTTTTCCAGGTACAGGATTTGCATAAAGGGTTTGCCATTCCTTTTTCCTATACAAGCTGTCTCTTCAAGGAGGAGGTAGATTGCAGTCAAAGTCCCAACAGATGATAAATAACACATATTATTAACTAAGCCTAGCTGTAGTCAAGTTTCCTCATCCTAGCCATGTGTTAATTGGAAATTGCCTTTGAGAACACAAAGTTAGCCAGAGCTTGCCCTAATTCAGCCTTATAACCTTCCAGTTCAGGCTTTGTCCCAGATGAAACATGTTCAGGTGTCTGTAAAGTGCCTGTATGTCAAGCAGAAATCTCAGAATGGAAAATATAGGATTTGTAGTCCAACAAATGTGAAGATCCCATTCCTAGTGTTTACAATTGTCTTTTCAAACTGTAATCATGTTTGGAAGATCCAGGAGAAGGTGATGAACTCTGAGGATTGACACTCTTGCTGAGCTAAAATCTAACACTACTCACTTGAAGAATGATTCTGAGATTGGGAATAACTGTATGTGCCAAACATGGGGCCAGAGTCTGTGGCATAAGCAGTTGATAGGTAACAACAGGACAGCCTGATAACAGACCAAATAATAACCATATCTCAATCCAGATTCCAAGTCTAAGTGAAGCCAGATGCAGGTCCAGATAACAAAAGCACAGTCCAAGTAAGCCAGAGGTCAGGTGATCAGGAAAAAAGACACAACCCTCAGGAACTGGAGCAAGGCAACAATGGAATTCCAGGAGCAAGGGTCCAAGCAAGGCACAACAACAGGCATATGTCATCAGAAGCAAGAATGAGAAAAAAGAGATCATCTAAAAACAAGAGCCAAACAATTGCAAGTCTGCTAACCTTCACTGCTAAAGCAGCTTCTAAGAGGAAAAGCCAGTTTTTATAGCTAAATCACCCAGAGACTTCAGGTGGAGCTTATGAATGTCCAGAACCTTCCCCAGGGCTCTCAAATGGGGCTTAGCAGCTGGAACAGAATGAAGCAGGTGAAGGTCCATGCTTACTGTTCCATCATTGCTTCTGTTCTGTCCCACTAGCACTATGTCCAATATTCCACTGAAAAGCAACCAATGGCATATAAAGGCATAGCCTGTTCCTGTTCAAAGGACTTGGGTGGGTGAGCAATCCTGAAAGTAAACATTGTAGGGGAAAATCATAAGTATTTGCCATGGAAGCCATTTATTTATCCACAAACAATCAGAGCTTTTTGAGAAATGCTAATCTCTTGTACATGTTTATGCATTTTATTGGGGGGGGGGATCTTTCAGCTCAGGCTTCTTATTGAAATGTCTTTGTAGCAAAGGGGGGACAAAAAGAAAAATATTCTCTTTACATAAAATCTTGCAATTATAAACTGGCTTCATTTTTAATTAATTGATGATTCAATTCAGCTATGATCAAAGCACAACAGCTAGATAATTCAGGATAGAAAATGGAGTTAATTTACTTAGATATGATACTACTTGGCTAATGACTTTTTATTTGAATGGAGTTTCAATTAGTTATTCAGTTATTTTACTCATTAGAGCAACAGAATGTCTGTAGGCAATTAACATGTCACTCCTTCTGGAAATAGAACACTCCCTCCGCCTCATAAGGGATTGTCTTTAAGATTTATATTTCTTAGAGTACCAAAGAACTTTATGGCAATACTAATTAAATACTAATGCCTGATGAAGTAGCACTTTTCTTCTCATTTGGGTGTATGGAAGTTCACTTTCTTAAATGTTCTCAGGAGAGCGATTCTTTAAAGATAACATATGGTTTTAGTTAGCCTGTGTTATTAAAATTTCTGTGGTCCTTAGCAAGAAAATCTAATGAATTTGACAGTTTTCTACAATAAATCTGCCCCTATTTGACATGCATTGCTATTTGGAAAATATTTGTAGAAATATCTGTTCAGATATATTTCACTACAGTGAGAATCCAGTGACATTCATTGGAACTGGTGGTCAACACTTCATCTGCCACTTTTCTCAAAATTCTACTAAAAATGAAATTGAGGAAGTCACCTGGGATTGACCTTTGACACAAAACCTCCCACATCAGCACCAACGTAATTATAATCAGAGCATGGCATGTGTAATTGGGCCAATAGTTTTGCTTTGATAAGCTCCATGCAATCTTTTCTTACAGGCACATGACATGGAAAAGTTTCTTACAGGACCATGCATTTGCTTTAGTGTTAGTACTAGCCATCATTGCAAATTCTTTTTTAAGCAAACTGCAGGATACTTTAAAATGGATAAATGTTCATTATCTGAAACCAAAGTTTGAAATTACTTTTTTTGCCACATTTTTAAATTGTATTTTGGCATATACTCTTTTTTACAAGGATGGCTATACAGGTACTGTATAATGCTAACCAGAATTAAAGCCTTATCACAATGTCTGTTAATGCCAAATCACAATGTCAAGTTGGCTATTTATTTATTTATTTATTTCCTGTCCCAATTAGTGTAATTCTATTCCTTGTGGCTAACAACATGACATGTAAGAACATAACAGACAAATAAATCCAAATTTGACCTTTTGCTTTAATACTGCTCTTGTTTATAATTTACTTTCTAATGTATTTTTCATTGCTTTTATTCTATATATTTAGCTTTGCTATGGCCATAACGTATTACAAGAAAGTAGCATAACTAATGAATAGTCACAATGATGATAACTCATGTAATAAGCCAGTTTTTTTACTTGTTACTATGCAAGAAATAGTAGGTGTTGTTGACTAAACCTCCAAGGTCTCATTATAAAGGCCTCTGAAAATTCCTTTCAAGGTTATTTTCTTTGCAGGCTATAGATCCAAAGAAATTATCTCTTTCTTTCTTCCCATTTTTGAAAAGAATTTTGCAGGAGAATGATCTCATGTGTAGCTGGTAGAAGACTAATAATGGAAGTGGAAAGAGCCTTTCATCCCATTTCCTTACTACCAAAGGATAGCTACTGAATCAGCCTTTCTGTCTGAAGTGCTTAATGAGCCAATTTGTTAACCTTGTAATCAACTTCATTAAAAAATATATATCCCTATCCTGAATTTAAAAGTATCAAATAAACCTGCAATATTTGTTGCATGCATTTTATTGGTGGTTTGTAATTTCATTGGACAAAACTAAAATTCTAGCATTTTCAGATACAAAGGAAACAGGAAAACCTGGCCACTAAAAGCACTGTCTTGAAATGGTTTTGATCAAACTATTCAAGAGAAGAAATAAGAAAAAGAGTAGCTTGCAAATGGATGAAAACTGAGAAACCATGAAAAATCAAGCCATTTGATGTACAGCTGAGAACTCTTTAAAACACACACACACAATGTATTTCTTAAAATCAAGGTGGATAGGATTTTGGGGTACATGGGGAGACAGACAGAAGAATTGCTCCATAACTCTGGTTTGTAAACATATGGCCTATTACTTCCATCAGTCTTCCCATCTCTAATGTGGAGGAAAGCTAATACAAGGTTTTCCTAATGACCTGATGTAAGGAATTTTCAGAGAATATATATTGAAAGTGTTATGGATTTTTTTTTAAAAAAAATATTGAAATATATATTCATCCTCAACAACAGAGTTCATTACTAGGGAGGAAGCTAGTAAGTGGGGCATTAAAAAAGCAATAAACTGAAGAAAGAGCAAAATGAATTTGGCCTTAAAAATGAATTCAGATACAAAAATAGGAAGCTTCTTCATAGCATTTAACTGTAGTTAACAATACATATAGAGATAAAAATGATGACCCCCCCCCCCGTTTTATTCCACTGCCACTTTACATTTGTTTCCTGGTTGTATTCTCTATTCATTTGACAGAAATGAAGATCCAGTACTTTGCCTTACTTTCACCTCCATGCTTCCGACATGCTAGGTGCCTTTCCAAATAAAGTATGCTTGCTTGTTTAATCCAATTTCCCCCTCTATCTTTAACAAAATACCAGAAACCATTTTTCACATTTTGTGAAACTGTTTTGAAGAGCAGAGCTCTGCTGTGAAAATACACAATAATCTCCCCTGAGCACAATCCAAGAGAAAACATCAGATTTTAAACATAATGTTGTTTGTTTTACTTCAGTGGGTTTACTAGTTAGGTTACATATATATGCACCCTCAGAGATTTAATTTGTAGATATCCAGGAAGAGGTCTTGAACTTCCACTGCACACATGTGCTACATAACACATAACATTCATCCATCCATTCATTAAGACATCCTACACAGCCATGCAAACACAGGTAAATATGAAATCTTCCTAACGGAAAGAGGCATTTGGATGATTCCACAGATGACTTTGCCCCACTTTCATGCTTCCAGATTAATGAAATTGAAAAACAAATATTTTGGGAGGTTGTCATGAAAATATACCCAATATTATTACACTGATATTATAAGAACAAAAAAGAGACATTTTTTTTAAAAAAAGATTTTAACACATTGATACACCTTTGATTTTTTTCCCATCCCCTTCTACAATGAGAAAAATCCAATAAAGGCATAATAAGAATTAGTGATCAGGGTCAACCACAGGCTAGGAATTAACTTTTGATTGTAAATTAAGCTGTAAGACAGGTACAACAGCATATTGGATAAAAGTCCACTGAAAATGAAATAGAAAGCTTTTATCCAGGTATATTACTTTTCTTCCAGATAAATCATTGACCTTATTAGAATTCTAGTTCAAGAAGTTAATATCATCTAGTGAATGTATCATCCAATCACAATGGGTCCCTTATTAGGTTATCATACAAGTCAAGCCTTGTGCTTTAGTTTTGAAATTACCTCTAACTTCATTAAAAAGTGGTAATTAATTATTCACAACAAGTGAAAGCTTATCATGCTCTTGATGTGTTTGTCTTAATATGGATCTTTTCCTGGCTAGAACTGCAGGCAATTTAATAATATACCGCATGTGCAGGAGAAGAAAATGAGATTAAAGCCACTGGTTGAATTGCTAATCAATAGGAATACTAAACTAATAAAAAGGAGAACCCATTATTGGTTAAGCAGTTGTCCAAGATATATAGCTTCCACAGTGCAAGCAATTGTGAAATAATTGTTTGAAAACAGATTGGCTGCTTGGCTGTTACATTGGTACCCAGGGCATTAAGGAAGTGTGGAAGTGCCTCTGAAGTAACTGAATGATAATTAATGATGACTAGCACAAGCTTTTCTCATGAGTAACCTGAGTCTTAACATTAGGCTTAGGGATGAATAATGTATAATAACAACTTGCAGCTTATGTGGGGAAAGAGATTTAATTTTGGAATAGTATCTGCAAAAAAAGTAACTTTTGCAAGTCATATATGTTTTGACTGCTAATCTCAGTTCATTTGCTAATGTTGGCTTTGGTGAATTGGAGTGCCTATTTCCAATTTCTGATCTTGAACTTTAAAGCCCTTCCTCATCCTATATTCCTTCCCTACCAGCTGAGATATTTTGCCAAGCATCCCTGCTTCTGAAATTTACCTGAACTGAGGGACTGCTAATGAGCCCTAATTGAGGAATTACTTCCTTACATGTGTTCACCTAATGTCTACATTATCACTTAGCTGCCAGTCAAAACCCATAAGCTCAAATTCAGTAGTAGACCTTGTGATGTGTAAATCTTGAAATGTCATCAATCATAGCATCTCCCACCACAAAAGGTCCCAAATCTCTCTTAGTATTCCTGAATTTCTGAAAATCACCCCATCTCATGAACTCCAAGAATTTCCCCAGTTCGAAAAGGCTCGCAAGGGAGCTTTAGGGACTTCTAAGTTTGTATGTATGTCACAAGTATTTAATGTATGGAAAATGGTAATATCCAAAGAGTTACTCAGTCTTATTGAGATTCTGCCAATTTATCTTTAATTAAATGGAATTATTTAATTTATTTTTACTGCAATGTTTTATTTGGGTTTGTTACTTATTAGTTGTCCCATATTTTTTTATTCCCCATTCTTTTTAAAACTTCTATTTCTACCACTGTTTCTCCATATTTTACTATAATTTAGACTAGACCTTTATAACTGAATGTCTTTTATTGGAAACCATAGTACTTACTTATGAGGAGACATTGTAGAATTGAATATTTCATTATGTTACAAGTCACTTTGTACATAAGGTCTAACTTACCAGAATGAAAGAGATTTAAGCTCCATTAATTGTGGCATCCTTCCATCATTTCAGAGTGAAGTTTAATTCAGATTGCACTTCACTTTTGATTACAACACATTCATTCATGCCCGGTATATCTATTGGATTATTGTTTCATAAAATGAGCTCATATTTTAGGATAATATATTGCTATGATTTGCTTGAGATGAATTTTATATAAAGTAAGAACATATTTTTCTTTACTTTTAATCCATGATAGCTTGCTTTGGATCCAAACCAAATGGATAAATGAAACTTCACCATAGATAAATAACTGGACTGGAATCAGAATTTAGTTGATTTGCTTCTATGATCCAAAATGAAAGAATTACATCAGCAGACATTGAGAAAATAAGGACATTTCTAGATAAAAGTGACTATTATTATAATATTCTAGGATCACTTATAAACTTCTCTTCAAAATGTTCTTCTTAACACACTATGCATTTTATGTAGATAAAAATGCCAGAAGGGCTTTTCCATTACAAGATACAACTTTAGTAAAAGGTATGATTAGAATACTGAAGAAGACATTCATCATACTTCTCCCTTGAATTAGTTAATAAAAATTCTTTTCAGGTAGGTCTCAATATTGAAATGTTTTTTTCCTTATAGAGTTGCAGTATTAAAACTTTAGTACTGTATTGGTTTGAGAATGCATAGAGCTATAAGCAATCAGATATTTCTGCATCAAAACTACAGGAAGGAGCAACTCAGTATATGTTCTGTTGAAAGCAAACAAAACAAAAGTGGTCTGTCTACTCATTTTATATGTAAAATTGTACTTTAACTGTCAATGGACAAATGAATAATAACATCTACCACACCTGAATGTTCAGCAGGCTCAGGCTATGAATGGAATTGCTACTATTATCCCCAGCATCTGTTGCCCATGGTGGTTGCCTCACTTTGACTAATGTCAGGCCAATCCAGACTGTAGATCTTGTTAGGGTTTATGGTTTCATGGCAAAAAACAAGTCAGGTTTTAGGCTTAGAATTATATGTAGGTTGTCCAGGCTACTGTCTAGGTCAGGGGTCAGCAAACTTGGCTCTCCAGATGTTCTTGGACTTCAATACCCAGAAGCCCTGATCAGCAGGTGTACTGACTTGGGCTTCTGGGAATTGAAGTCCAAGAACACCTGGAGAGCCAAGTTTGCTGACCCCTGGTCTAGGTACACAGTAGCTTAGTGGTTAAGATGCTAATCTTAACAACCAGAAGGTTGGCAGGTCAGCAGTTTGAGACACAAGTACTGCATGGGAGATTGAGCTCCTGTTGTCTGTCCCAGCTCCTGCAAACCTAGCAGTTCAAAAGCAAGAAATTGCAAGTTGATAAATAGATACTGCTTCAGCAGGAAAGGTAATAGCATTCTGTGCACTCCAGTGTCTAATCATGCCTGCCACATGACCATGGAAATGTCTACAGATATAGACAGTGCTGGTTCTTTGGCTATAAATGAAGATGAGTACCACCCCTCTAGAGTGGGACATGACTGGCTTTTGAGCAAGGGAGACCTAGACCAGCCATATCATCAGTCATACGACAGTAAAATGAAACAATGTTTACTTACAAAATTGTGCTTAAACACTTGACAGGTAGTTTTAAAGAATTGCTAATGGTTAAAAGAGGAACCATGGGCTAATTTAGAACAAGTAAAAAAACATGTTAGTTTTCCTAGAGAGGTTATCTTTCTTCTTCTAAGAGGGCCATGTGACCATCTGTTTTAGTAATTTAGGTCATGCATAAAATGCTGGGTTGCTACATATTTCAACAGATCTTGTTTGTATTACGTTGCAGTTCCAAGAACGCCCCTCTGCTTACTTCGAATAACCCAAAGCTGAACCAGGTTTTATGTTTTTCCAGCAACGTTGTTGCTTATAAGACTCCAACAGTCACTATTTCTCTCACTATTTTGCCATTTTATTTTATTTTATTTAGAAACCACGTATCCTAAAACAAGAATTGTAATAGGGTAAATCCATTGCTTTCAATACAATAAAATAAAAGTCAAATTATTATTATATTATTATTATTAGTTGCACTTACTATCCCGCCCCAATCGGGTAAACCTGACTCTGAGCGGCTTACATCATGGTTAAAACATAGGATAAGCCTATATTAATGCTATTAGTATTTAAAACTTAATGTTTAACTTTAAAAAAATCACAAAAAGTTAAAACTGTGTACACAATGCACACAGATTATATAATTCAGACCTGAAAGGGTGGCTGTCCATTAAATCAGCCACCCAAATGAATACCAATTCATAATATACCATATTTGCTGGCATATAAGACACACTGGAATATAAAATGCACCCCATTATTACCAAAATAGTCTACTATAGACCACTATATAAAGTACAAGATGCACTCCATTTTTCCAGTGTATTTTAAGAGGAAAAAATGAGGTCTATACACCAGAAAATACAGTAATTTTTCTAGAAGTCTAAGTGAATAAAACATTTACCTAGAAAAAAATGTGGATGGGTGCTAGACTAGCTTGCCTTGGGTAGAGCATTCCATCAATGGATACTAAGAAAGTACCTTTTTTAAACATTATCACCTGCCTAACATTTCAGAGCAGGAGTATCCTATGAAAAACTATCAGCAGATGATGACAAGAAGTGAGCAATTTAACAAGACAGTAGATATATTTCATGAATCCAGACAAGAGTAATGGTCATCCATCACCCTTCTGCTTTTTTAAAAAATGTGAGCTTTAGCGATATCTGAAGACTGGTATATATATTTGCTTGTTCTGTGTTTCCCCCTTTGTTGGACACATCTCAAGACTGGTTGAGACATTTCTTTGTGGAATTCATTTGTTGTTGTTGTTGTTGTTGTTGTTGTTGTTGTTGTTGTTGTTGTTGTTGTTGTTGTTGTTGTTGTTGTTGTTGTTCAGTCGCACAGTGAAGTCTGACCCTTTGTGATGAAGACCACCCTCTTCATCCCACTCAAATCTACATCCATTGCATCTACAATGCCATCTATCAACCTCATCTTCTAGCATCCCCTTCTCCTTTTTCCTTCTATATTTCCCAACATCAATGCCTTTTCTAGTAAATTCACCAGTGAATTCCCTAGAATTCACTGTCTACAAATCAACTCAATATTTATTTTGTTAAGTTGCTATCACAAATAAGCAAACTTTGCCTGTACATGTACAACAGCTTGCCAACCTTGTTTTATGCTACTCGTGCCGCAAAAAGTTCTCACTTTACATTGAATCATTCATTTTACGCTGCATTTAAGAGTTAGTAGACAGCATAGTAATGTCAACCACAAAGTCAAAGCCATTCTATTCTTCCTACTGAGTCCAATTAACTTGAAATTTCCTACCATCTGCTACTGCAATCATTATCCAAACCAAATCAAAGAATACAGGGTATATCCATAGTGGACTCACATATTAATTTCAAGCAAAAATCCAATTTCCATACATTATTTCTAATACATTATCCTGAGTCACCATTGCATGTCAAGCAGCTTAACACACTGCTCATCATCAAAGGGAACATTTATATTGCAGCACAGTGGGTACTCCTACTCAAACTGCTGGGCTAAGTGAAAACTAATGAAAGATGAACAAAGCAGCGCTTTCCTCAAAATGTCATTCTTATTCTATCCTGCTAAAGTTAAGCAGTTACCGGAGCAATGCAAGACATAGAGCTGGTTCACATATAACCATGGTTTGGATAGCACAGAAATAAGTTAGTACACTCTTCTTTTGCATTCTTTACTTCAGGACTGAGGAACTTGGAACCCTTCAAATAATGTTTTTAAACTAATTAAAAGTATTTATTAATCAGTAACGTCATAGCAGAAACTAGCAAACCAATAGCCAGAAAAATGGTTCATTCTTGTATATCCCATTGTGTTTCTCATGTTTATCATGATTTTTCCCTCCAAATATTAACATGCAATGTTGGTCAAGATAAACAGTATGTATGTTCACATACAAAGTATCACTAAATCTCATAAAAAGGAAGCCTCCTGCTGCAATGTTCCCAAATTGTGTGTGTTATTAATAAGATTGTCTGTGAGGAAATAATGCCAGACCTGGACTCACCATCTGCTGACATTAATCTTTCCATTATATTTCCATACCACTGTGATTTCCATTGTGGCAGCCAACAGTTATAAACAGTTATAATAATCTCTTGAGCAACAGGTCTGCATTTGTGAGTGTGAAGAAGGAGACCAAACTGAGTTTGGATTATACAGAAAGATGACTTCCTGAAGGTGATTCAATACTTGGTCTTGAAATATTTTTATGACATGTTTAGATATTGTTTTTATATGTATCAATAGAATCACAGCTTCTCCAGTAACCTGTACCTTCATGCGCTTGTACTGGCATGAATATGACTGATTTACCATGGAGAATAGGGATATTTTCAGAATTGAGGAGTGCCTCATACCATACTGGATTAGGAACCCTCAAGGCTAAATTAGGGACTGGAATCAACTTCCTCCATGTACATTTGGAAGTTGCAGGAAATCTTCACAATTTCCAAGGTGCAGTGGAACATTTTAAGAAGTTTCATGGGAACAGTAAGAAGGTTAGAGGGCTGTTCTACTTTCTGCCAGATTGAGGATTCCCAAACTTGCCCTGGGGGCTTCCTGCTGAATTATGGCCCTGAAGAACCCATTCTTAGTCGATGATTGTATGACCCATGAATCTCTTCTGACCTTCTGGATGCATTTGAGATAGTTTCCATCAGCAGATCCACCTTGAGAGATAATATAGGTGTATTTCACCGAATAGTAGGGCTTGGGAATCTTGGGAATAGTAACTACAAGATGCACCATTCTCATGGGTACTTGAAACCTCAAGGGAGCGCCAACTCAAGGGTCTTATTTAGCTACTTCCAGTTTCCTTCACTAGAGATCTTCTCTAGAACTGTGGCTTTCACTTAAATCAACTTCAAGGCTCACAATGCCACTTGCCTCTGCTCCCTCTTCTCTTGCCTAGTCTTTCAGGGAAAAGTCACATCTGTGCCAGCCCTTTCTTTCTCCACATGGGCATTCCTACCTTCTTCTATTTCCTTTCTATCACTTTCATCTTGCATTTTCCTCTTGTTTTCAAATAGTCAGGA
The DNA here is from genome assembly GCA_030440675.1 of Furcifer pardalis. Classification (NCBI taxonomy): domain Eukaryota; kingdom Metazoa; phylum Chordata; class Lepidosauria; order Squamata; family Chamaeleonidae; genus Furcifer; species Furcifer pardalis. The sequence continues at coordinate 69,113,071 of CP126892.1, forward strand.
CTATTTGAAAGGCTTTACAACTTAACTTTTTCATCCATCTATTAGAGTACCCCAGGACCTTAGTATCAGGGATGATAGTTTGTTACCCATGTTGGGATCCTTCTGACTCTTCTTCTCATAGCAAGTGATAGATGTGAGATAAATTTTCACATATTCTAGTTGTTTTGATTTAGGCTTCTGGAAATTGGTTTCCTCCTCTGTGGCATAGGCCCCATGTTTGAAACACAGCTCATAGTAGATATTATTTTTACCTCTTTAGGCATGGGCACCTGCAAGTTGAGAGACATTGAGCCAGCAAAAGCTATGGTGAATTCAAAGCTCTCCCGGTATAGGAATGTTGGAAATTACTCCAAAGTGCCCTGACTCTGACCCAATTTTTCTACATAATTGGACTGAATTGGGGCTATCATTGCACATTGTATAATGGGGCTGAGAAATATTTGGATTTGGTGAAATCCAGTCCTTCCTCCACTTTATTTTCTCCACTCCTGTCGTGGCACTTAAACCAGCCCAGCAATTGTGCCAACAAATCTAAAATCAAAGAATTGTGCTGGCATGAGAGTAGTTGTGACAGCACAAAAAGCTTAATTCCTATTCCCAAACCACTGCATATCTTTGGAGTTGATTGTACTGCCTGTCATATTTTAAACATAGATAAGGATCTCAGTATGATTATGTATGGACAGCAGTAGTGGAAAATAAACTGTTCCAGCCAAATATGCATTCTTCTCCCGTGGAACTGGCTCTGATAAATTATTTTGACTTCTTTTTCTCACCAGCCACAAAATGTCTAGGTTGCTTGGACTACCCAATTAAAGATGACAGCTTTGTGAATTACACTATCCATTACAATGCCAGGGAGAGGTTCTTTGAATCACTGCTGTAAAGCTCATTTACAGAGGTAAGCAATAAACTATAGTATGCACCACTTCCTCCACTACAGTGTAAAAACCTGCTTTATTTGGTTAAATTCATTCAGTTTACAATAATATTCATTCATTTCATTTTATTATTCATTTAGAAGATTTATATCCTATCCTCCAGTTTCACTATACCCTTATATATACATATGATACATATTCCCAGCAGTTGTTCTAAATTCCTTTCCTAGCAAAGACATAAGCAACTACATGGGAGAATGGATTATAATCTTACAGGCTATTAATAACCTTGCAGCAAACATTTGCAAACAGGTGCAGGATTTTAATAAGAAGGTAAATGCCATCCAATTTCATAGCTGTGGCCACACCAGATGAAAAAAGTCTATTAAGCTACTCAGATTGAATACTTTCAGGCAACAAACAGAAAACTCCTTCCACTTTTAACAGCAGTGCTTTTCTAGATGTCAGGAATTGTTTATTCCCTGGTGGCCAACTTGGCACTCCAGCTATTGTTGGACTTCAAATACCAGAAGCCCACATCAGCACAGAAGCTGATCAGGGCTTCTGGGAATTGAAGTCCAAGGACAACTGGACTGCCAAAGCACATCAGATTAGTCTCTTTGAAAACAGGGTACCTGGGACTCAAAAGCAGTTAGTGCCCTAAGCACCCATGAGGTACAACAACAAAGAGCAGCCTCTGGCTCAGGTCTGTCCCCTCTGCAGCCTTTGCCAAAGCCAATCACCGCATCAGGGAAATTTTCAAAGCCTCCTCTATTTCAAACTCACAGCGCTGGAAGGGTAAACCTGGTGCCCTGCAGTGACATCAACCCAGATGTGCTAGGGTGCTCTCCTAGTGCTGCGGATTTTGAAACAGAGAAGGCTCCAGAGATTTCCCTGACATAGCAATCAGCTTTGGCAAAGGCTGTAGAGGGGATGGGACTGAGCCAGATGATACTTGGAGCAGCTGGGACAAAGCACGATCGCCGCCACCACTACCACTGTCGCAGACATCAGGAGGTGGGGGTGGGTGGAGGGAGGTCCCTGGTGAGCCCGGGTACTCACCACAGGCCGCATTAATGATATGCATGGGCCTAATAGGGCCCATGGGCTGTAGTTTGGGTGCCCTAAACTAAAGGTTATTTTATCAGTTTTATAGCTGAATGGGATTTTGCCTCCAGGTTCCCCAGTTCTAGCCTGAAACACTATATGTAATGATATCACTATAGAAGTGATAGTAATTTTAACCATGATTAAACCATGACCATCACTAAAGTTTACCAACAGTAAAAAAAAAAAGAATAGGATGCCTAGCATCATAAAACAAAAGTTAAAACTAGTCAAGCAATAAAAAAGCCTATTCCAAATCCTGATTCTGTATGTAGGAGTTGTGAATGGTCCATGCTATGGATCATAAGGAGAGATATCAAAATTAAAATTATTAGCAATACAATAGCTTTATACAAATCTTTGGTTCAACCACATCTGGAATACTGTGTGGCATATTGTCTCTCAAAAAGTGTTCTGTAGAGCTGGAAAAGTGGTAGAAATGAGCAACCAAAACAATTAAGGGGCCAAGCAACTGCCCTACAACTACAGTTTATGACCTCTGGAGTACTTTAGAAGGAAAAAAAGTAAGGGAGGGTTCTTCTTCTTCTTCCACGTCTAGGCCAGACATGAAACTGCCAAAATGAAGGCACCTTTTGGTGAGTTCATTCTGCAGTTCCTTTCACCTGAAGTAGTGTGAGAAAGATTCACTGTCAACACAAAGTTGCCATTACAAAGGTATGCCTCATTGTGATTCATCCTCCAGAAAGGAGGATGAATAGTAGAGACATATACAGTTGTGGCTCATCTTAGATGCTGACTGGAAGATGGCAGGTCAGCAGTTCGATACCCGAATACTGCAGGACAGAATGAGCTCCCGTCTTTGACCCAACTCCTGCCAACCTAGCAGTTCAAAAGCAATAAATTCCAAATAGATAAGTAGGAACAACTTCAGTGGGAAGGTAAACAGAGTTCTGTGCACTCTAGTGTCTAGTCATGCCTGCCACATGACCATTGAAACATCTGCAGAAGCAGACAGAGATGGCTATTCAGCTATGAAACAGAGATGAGCACTGAAGCCTAGAGTCAGATATGACTGGCTTTCGAGCAAGGGTGACCTTTACATTTATCTATACAGTTGTGCATGGCATAGAGCCATGGTGGCTAACCTTGGCACTTCTGCAGATTATGGCTTCTGGGAATTGAAGTTCCAGAACAGCTAGTGCGCCAGTGTTAGCCATCATTGGCATAGAGTAAGTGAATAGGAAGAAGGTTTATCATAACAATAGATCCAATGCCCAGCCAATGAAGCAAACAAATGAAGGAAAAATTGCAGTATAAAATTAACTACCACATGATATAGTAATGCCCACAATGTCACACAGCTTTAATAAGACATATTTGTGGTGGATATGGCTATTGATTGAATTGATTTGATTGATTGATTCAATTTGTATGCCGCCCACTCAGCATATGCTAACTTAGGGTGGCTCACAAAAATCACAACATATCAAACATTACAGTACAATAAAATATAACAACACAATAAAATGCAACAATGCAATAAAAATAACAATGCAATAAAAGGTAACAGTGCAATAAAATGTAAAAGACCAACAGATACATTGACAACTGTGGCAAAGGGACAATCATCTCCTGAATCAGCAACCAGCCCTCCCCAGGTGTTCCTCCTTCCTCAGGCTAAGTGGGTAAGGGGCAGCAAGCAGTTTTTAAACAGACACTTGCCCTCCCCAGGTGTTCCTCCTTCCTCTGGCATCAGCAAGACAGTGAGACAGTGTAGTGTGGTGGACACCTGGGTTCAAATGAGCATTCAGCCATGGAGACTCACTGGCAGATGGCATTGGTAAAGTATTCCTTAAATATCTCATGTTTCTCAAAAAACCTATTATGTTTATCATATATTAGGAGGCACTTCCCGGTATCTAGTATATACATAGTTATCAGTGCATATTAGACATGATGGTTATATGCTACTGTCTTGTTTTGAGGCAGCTTCATGGCCCCAGCTGCTAGAAAAACAGATTGGATTCACAACTGGTTGCAGCTGCTGAGGACCTGAATTGTTCCACCTGAGACCCCTTGGGAAGAGCTATATAAGAATTGCCTCTCCTCCCCAGTTGCCTTAGTAGCAAAGGTTTTTTAAAAAAAAAAATTGTTGTGGTGCTTTGTGTGGATCTCCTACTCTAGCTCTAAAGTTAACCCTGCTTTGGATGCATTATTGCTTGCTTGATTCCCGGCTTGCTTGATCTTTCTGATCTCCTGGCTTAAAGGAGCCCTTATTTGCTTGCTTCCTCAGTCATTTGGTCAGCTCAGACTATGGCTTGTCTGCTGGACTAGCCTTGTCCCCTTCTCTATTCTTGGCTTTAATTTTGGACTTGGATTAGGACTTGGACAAGGTTTGCCTCTTACTTTTAGCTTGGTTGCCCTAACTTGCTGCCTATGTCCCAGATTCTGACAGTTTCCTGCAAGACTGAGGCAATATACCCTGGGAAGCCAATAATCAGGAAGCAGGTCTGGCAGAGGGTTATTTCCCTTGTCATAACCTCCCCATAGCCACCTGTGAAATTAGCATGCCAGTTTAAACAACTTTTTGGACTGATTCATCTCCTCTAACACACACAAAAATCAAACAACATGATTTAATGTACGTACATTTAGTCGAATACGACTGGCTTTTGAGCAAGGGAAACCTTTATCTTTACCTATTCAGATCTCTGTGCATCCATCTGTAAAACTTATTTCCCTTCTATGGAACGTGTTTTGAACTCATTTATATAGTGGAACTATGTTCATGTCTTAATTTTGAAATACCAGAATGCGATATTGCTTTTACAGAAATACTGTTCTGAATGCCATCTCCTAAAACAGTAAGAAGAGGAGGAGGAAGAGTAGTAAAGAAAAATTGATTTTGCCTTATTTGGGAGACTGCTATAAAAAATGAATATCACTTCAATCATCATCTTAAGACCAGTTTCTATCAAAGAAGCCATTCATTTTCCACTCAAAGCAGGCACTTGCATGGCAATGTCTACTATATCAATGCATTCCCTTATACTTTGAAACCCAGAGCTTTCATGTACAGTTCATTAAAAAAGATCAAAGAATACATCTTCCATTAAATTCATTTTACATAGCCTTTAATAGAGGCTTTGCAATATTTTCCCCCAATCCCCGAGGTTATGTTTTAATATGTGGATGTGGTCAGTTAATGACAATGAAAAGACTTGGCATTTGAGTTTCTGTGTTTATTCTTTTTTCATGGCATCTGAAATTACTTTGGAATTGACACAGACATGCACTCATCAGTTTTATAATGACATTTTAGTTCTCCATAACTGGAGATTTTTTAAATTGGGATTCCTGATCTGGAGAATCCAATTTGCATAGATTTCTGTGTTTAGCAGACTGGATAACAAGATTTGGGATGATCATATTATTTTAATCATTAACAAAAAAAGAAATGTCACTGAACTATTTGGTTCTTGAGATCTTTCCATTCAAAATCTCTCTGAGATTGTTGTCAAATAAGCATTGCTTGTGCAGATTGTTGATGTTAGTTGGATGTCAATTCCCACCTCCTCATACATTTTGATATATTTTGTGATGTTATATTTGCTTTTTTGTTGTTGTTCAGTCGCACAGTTGATTCCAACCCTTTGCGACCCCATGGACCACTGTCTGCCAGGCACTCCTGTCCTCCACCATCCTCCTCAACTCGCTCAGCTTTGTGCCCATTGTCTCTACAATACCATCTAGTCATTTCATTTTTGGCCGCCCCCTTCTTCTTTTGCTCTTCACGCTTCCCAGCATCAAGGCTTTCTCAAGCGAATCCTCTCTTCTCATTTGATGTCCAAAGTACTTTAGCTTTAGCTTTACTATTTGACCTTCTAAGGAGCAGTCAGGGTTAATTTCTTCTAAGATTGACCTATTTGTTCTCCTCACTGTCCAGGGGACTCTCAAAACTCTCCTCTAACACCACATCTCAAAGGCATCTATTCTTCTGTGCTCAGCTTTTATTTATAATTTGCTATGTGATATCTGTAATTGTTTCTATGCTATGTAATTTGCTATGTAATTATAATTAATTCCTTTGTGAGCCGCCCAAAGTCACTGTGCGAGTGGGGAGGCATTTAAGTTGAACAATACAATACAATACAATACAATACAATACAATACAATACAATTTTTGTTTAATTTGTTCATTTGAGGAGTAGGGGTATAATGTCCAAGTAACAGCTACCTGAGGGCTAATTTGGAAACTGCACAACCAGCACAGTCAGCATTTTTACTAACTCATCCCTGCAATGAAATTTTGGGACTATCATATACAGTAATACCTCGGATAACGCTAAGACTTGGTTCCACAAGTCTTGGTGTTATCCGATTTTTAGTGTTATCCGATCCATGTTAAAATCCGATGGGATGGATCAGATAACGTTAAAGCTCCATAAAGATACATTGTAACTGCACAGGCTTTAGCAGTTGTTATCCAATCATCCCATAGGACCTTAACGTTATTTGATCCAATTCTCCACCCCAGATTATTTAACGTTATGCGATGTTAGCATTATCCGAGGTAAATGTTATCCGAGGTATTACTGTATACTTATTCTACACTATCTACAAAAATTGCTGCATGCCTGAAAAATGTAATTTTGAACCATGAAAGTTTACACAGCATTTGATTTTTAGAGACCTAATTAAGTATCCCCTTGCTCCTGCAATTGTGTTGTACAAGGACCATATAGCTTTCCTTTTTTGAAAAACCTTACCTACAAAAAACACTGTCTAAACACTAAACAGAAAGTTGCCACCAGAAATAACATATTTAAGAAACTGGGTAGTTCACATTGGGCAGAATAGGCTAGTGCAATTTGGTATAAAGCAGCACATGCCAAACAAGTGGATGTAGCTCTTAATGAATGAATGATACAGAATTATTACTGGCTGCCTGAGACTTACCCCCATGGAAAAAGTTTATTTTTTTGGCTGGCATTGGCCCTCTGGAAGTACAGTAAAACCATAATTTACATAAAAAGTCCATTCCATAGCTTCTTACATAAATAGGGGTTTTACATAAATTGATGCATCTCCATATGGATGCACTGAAAAATATAAAGAGTTGAAATTGGTTTTCAATTCATCCCTATGGAAAATCACGCTTTGCACCCTAGTAGTTGAAATGGTAATGGCAGGCATTTCCCCCTCCCCCAAACACACACACACTCCCTCTTTTAAGCTCTTCTCCAAGGCACATTCACAACTAAAGCACGTGCCCCAGAGAAACCTCATGCGGACAGTGGAAGGGAGTGGATATTCCTCCCACACAGTCCGAGTCTGGGCAGAAGCAAGCGGGGACTGCAGAAAGTTATTGCTGCTGCCACTGCTGCCTCCACCACCGCCATGGTATGTGATATCTTGTGACTTTCTGCAGTGGGGTGGGTGGCATGGGGTGGAATTTTAGCTTTTAAAATGGTGGTGCCACCATTTTAATATCTAAACACATCAGTAAACTTATGTAATTTGATTATTATTATTATTTGCATTGGGACATGATTTGGGGGGAAATCTTACGTAAGTAGAATTTATGTAAGTAGAGGCATACGTAAATCGGGGTTTTCTGTACATTGAGGGGTGCTAGCAAATAATGAATTGAATAAGGCAATGGAACATCAGGCACCAACTACTTAGACAATGGCTTAAATCAAAGAAAAGTTTTCTGTACACCTCTCAAGCTGTAAATATTAAACCTAAAGAGGCTAGGATAAACCTATGGGGAAGAAAAAAACAACACACCTTGCTGAATAGATTACTGTCAAGGAACATTTCCCACCAGCACAAGATTCTAGATGCACCATCAGAAAATCTCTTAACTGATTTCAAAGAGGACAAATTTTGTGTTGTGAAAGGACTAGAGAAAAATCCCAAAGAGTAAGGAGGAGTCTCTGGAACCCAATGCCAAGATCATCATTAGTACATTATTACCTAAATACAGATGTGAAAGCTGGATAATGAAGAATGCTAATGGGGAAAATGTTCATTTGAAATATGGTACTGAAGGAGAGCTTTGCAGATGTCATATACTACCCAAAAGACAAATTAATAAGTTCTATATCAAATCATGAATTCTCCCTAGAAATAAACAGAACATTAAGTAGGTTAGTACACTTTGGTCATATCATGAGAATATAATAAATCTAGGAACAGTGGAAGCCAACAGGGGAAAAAACAACCAAACATGAAATAGAATGATCAATAAATAAAGTGATGGTCTTGATTTTACTGTTGACAAAAGGGATGGTTGTTGTTTTTTTTTTTAAATTATCTCCTCTTAAATTGTGGGTGCCATAAACTGGAAATGACTAGACACCACATAACAATAAAAGAACAGAACAGAATACTGCCACTCCCAGGCACCATACATCAATAGTTTCCCATTGTTCTGTCCCCCCCCCCCAAAAAAAAAAAATCAAGACAATTATTTTATTCCAAATTTACACCATGCTTTCTGTTGCTATAAACCCTGCTCTGGTTTTTAGGATCAGTTCCCCAGCTACTAATTCCTTTTGAGCCACTGTAATTCTGCAAATTGTTGAATACATACAATATGTAATGGCACAGATTAAATTGGTGATCTGCTTGACATGTGTTATATGCAAGCTAATTGGCATGTATGTGGAATTCACTAGCATATTCAAAAGTTATTTTTGTTACACCCTTTTTTTGTGAAGGATTACAGATATGACAGAAGCTACATTAAGAAAAGTCTTTGTGGCAGTCAGTTCAGTTAAATGTGGGAAGGAAATTCCAAAGTAGTTAAATTGGGAATATGAGAATAAATTTAGTAGCTTAAAAGGTTGCAACTGTAAACTTAGTTTTCCAAACCATAAGCTAGACAGTAAGTGCAATGAAGTGCATATTAAAATAAAATTTTATTTAGCAGTAAATTGATGAAATTTAGGAGCACTCAGAACTATGTCATTGCATTAAATCACAAGGGAGTGTGTGAATATGCTAACTACACAGCATAAAATGCTAATCACATAGTGTCAGAATGAAGGAAGAGAATAAGTCATTTCACAAGTGAACCTAAGTAAAATGTAATTTTTGTATATTGTCATTCCATTAATATTTACCAAGGTCATCAGAATTTGAACAGGAATGTTCCTGAAAGGAATTACTCACAAGCAGAATCTTTTGCAACCAGAGCCTTAATTGCAACCTGCTGAATTTAAGAATTGTAAATGCTGCATCCACCATTACCATCCTTTTTCTCTGTTCCAAAGTTTACTAACATAACTTGTAGTTTTGGAAGGAAACACATGTCAACAATATCTAGCACACACAAAAATAGCTAATACAGTTAATACCTCAAATAATGTGTGCACTGCACAACGTTAAAACTAGATAACATTGGGAAATTTGAGGAAAACTTTTGCACCACACAACGTTAAGTGTAACCAATCTTTAACACTCACCTGAGTTGCCCCAAATGAAGATGTGGATCAGAGCCTCTCATCCATACGTTCCTTTGGGGGAAGGTGGGCTGATTTGCCCAAAAGGAAGGCATGGATCTGAGCCTCCCATCCATGCCTTCCTTTACTGGAAGATGGGTGAGTGTCCTTACCCCGGGCTTTCCCCAAAGAAAGCTGGCTTTTTAAAACATTGCGTAATAAATGTATCACACAACATTAAAAACCGCATAACATTGAAGATTGTGGGACCAATCTTTAATGTTATGCAGGGTATTACTGTACTTTGGAGGATGGAAACAAATTTCAAAAATATCTTGATGGGTTCAAGTATGGGGATGAAAACAATAGAATAAAATTTAACAAGGAGAAGTGCAAAGTTCTACACCTAGGACAAAAGAAACAAATGCACAATCACAAGAAGAGGAAAACTTGGCTCAGTAATACTATGAGTGAGGGGGAACTTGGAATTTAAGTAGATCACAATTTGAATATGACCCAACAGTGCAATATGGCTACAAAGAAAGAAAAACAAAGGCCTACTCTGGTTTAAACTGCATTAACAGAAGTACAGTCTCCAAAACTTGTGAGCTAATAGTCCCACTCTATTCAGCACTAGTTAAGCCTCATCAGGAATACTGTGTCCAGTTATTTACACCATACTTTAAAAAGGATGGCAACAAAGTGGAACCATTTCAAAAGAGAGCAACAAGGATGATCAGTTTGAAGTGGTAGTCATGCTAGTCTGTGCAAGTATATCTAAGAGTAAACAAAGCAGAACAGCAAAAAAAAAAAGAGAGAGAGAGAGAATGTTGAGGCACCTTAAAGACTAACGTCTGTATTTAAATGTGAGCATTCGTGGACCAAGTCCACTTCAGACAAAGATGATCAGGAAAGTGGAAACCAAACCCTATGAGAGAGACTGAAAGAACTGGGATTGTTTCGCCTTGAGAGGGGATACAATAGCACTTTTCAAATACAGTGTAACAACAATCACCCCGTATAGCAAGGAAATCGCATAACAATTAGGTTTGGGGGTGGGGAAATGGTCTCCTGCATACAAATTTTCTCTATGGAAAAAATCGTACAACAATTTTTCAATGGGAAAAACCACTTAGCAAAAAAAAATAAAAATCATTGTACGATGCATCCCATAGGGCAGTGATGGCAAATCTTTTAGAGACCGAGTGCCCAAACTGCAAGCCAAACACCATTTATTTATTGCAAAGTGCCACTATGGCAACAGGGGAGGAAGGAAACACTCCCATTGGGCTGCTGGGCAGAGAGGCAGGGTGAACTCTATGCTGGGGGGAGGGAGGAAATGCTCCCATTGGACTGCTGGGCAGAGGGGCAGGGTGAATTCTGTGTTGGGGAGGGAGGAAGCGCTCCCATTGGGCTGCTGGGCAGAGGGGCGGGGCAAACTCTGTGCTGGGGTGACTGCATGGGTCCCCACAGAGAGGGCTCTGAGTGCCACCTTTGGCATGCATATCAAAGGTTCGCCACCACTGCCATAGGGAAAACCTCTATACGATGCATGCATCATATAGCAATTGTTTCATACAACAACGAGCCCCATGGAACTGTACTTGAAAAATAGTCATACAGAGGATGAGCAGGATTTGTTCTCAATCACCCCAGAGTGCAGGATACATAATGAGGAGCTCAAGTTACAGGAAGCCAGATATAGGAAAAACTTCTTAATAGTTACAGTAGTACAACAATGGAGCCAATTACTTCAAAAAATATAAAATGTTCCAATGATGGAGGCATTCAAGAGAAAATTGAGTAACCATTTGTCAAATCTGCTTTGATTTGGATTCCTGCATTGAGTAGGAGGTTGGTCTGAATGGCCTCATAAGCTCCTTCCAACTCAATTTTTCTATGATTCTACAATTTTATGACATCAGGTGCTCTCAGAACATTTTCTCCTACAAGTAATGAAACTTGGAGTCATCCTAAATAATACCGTGACTGCATAGGCAGATGGTCAGGATATACATTTAAATAATATAATATAGATATCATTAGAAACTAAGCTCCTTATTTGGAACAAGACATGTTTCTTGTGGTACAAGCTTTCTTCTCCTTCATAGATTGGAAGTTAGCTTGGCTTTGTTTTCTCATTGGCTATTAAAAAGTAAGCATGGGCTTTCATTTGCAAGTCTGATTGCGCAGTCACAGACCTTGGAAGGAACTGCATACCTAGAGAGGAAACATTGTAAGAGCAAAAACAATTTTCTCTTAAGAACTCCCATCCTACTGATTTATGTGATTTTATATGAAATTACGCATTTTTCCCAGGGGAACCATTAATTGGTTGTGCCACAGCAAGTTACACAATTTATAGTAAGTAGCACATCCAGTCAGACCAGTAACAGTAACAATAAGCATGCAATTTCAGTAAAAGACTCCAGAATCCCAATGTAATTACACTCAAATGAATATGGTGGGCGAGAAGGAGGGGAAAATGTACAGATCAATATGCAATGAAGCTGGTATGGATATCCAAGCGTAAACAGAAGAAATTTGGTGAGTTCATGTCTGTTCATTTGCTTATTCCTATTCTCTAGTCATTTCTGATACCTCTGACCAACAGTCAACAGAACACTCAGTATTTTGATTTGTGTAGTAATAAATAAAACACTCTTTTACAAGTCACACCAAGCTGAACAGAGACTGGCTTTTGAGCAAGGCTGACCGTTACCTTTACCTCCTTTAACTACAATTTTAGCCACATTTTTAAAATGACCAATTGCCCTCTATTAAAGCATCAATTGCTCTTCTCATCATTTCACTCTTCGAAAATAGTCTATGAAATTTAAACAAATTGGAATTGTACTCAGTGATGTACATTACTTTATCTCAGAACAGATTTCAGAATTTTACATGGGTGCCCTGTCTTGGCTGTTATAATATGCAGAAATTCACAACAACTTGTAAAATCGCTGTCTTTCAAACAAATCCCTGGGATTGAGTCAATAGCTTATTTTATTTTCAAACAAATGCTTAAAGCAAAGAGAAGTGGGTGTTTTATCTAAGTGTTTGTGAGTACCAAGCTCCACATGATGTAATAAATAGGCAAACACTTAACAGAGAAGAAAACAGATGTCCACCTGAATGATTTAAGACAATGTACATATCCACTAAACCTGAAAGTTTATATTCACATATTGTGGCATCCTATACATGTCTATTTAGAGGTAGAGATGGAAATAATTTCATTTCTTTTGACAAGTTCCAAGGGTGTATCAAAAAAAAAAAAAAAAGGAAAACATCTTACCTGAGAAGTCACACACCTGTCATGATTATTTTTAACCCTTTAGGCATGGGCACCCACATGCTGAGGGACATTGAGCTCAACATTATTTCATTGGCAAAGAAATAAAATGTGTACAAAACTATGCACATATAAAAGATGAATGGCTGAAAATGTATGTAGGTGATAAAGCACCAGTGAAACAACGTACATTAGATAAGATGTGTCAATAAATATGCATACTGTATTAGAAAAATGCATTCAAATATCCTCCTATTTTGATCTTTAAAAATCATGCCTTGAAATCTGGTATGAAGCCAAAAAGGAGAAAATTAGGGGTGGGATTCAGTAATACACCATAAAAATGAAACAGAGATTTATTTATTTATTACATAGTCAGAAGTAGATCCATAGAACTACATCCAATGCTTTACCTTTCCATTGGCAGCACTATTGTCAATGCTTTGGTCTATTACTGAAAGAAAGCTAGACCATGAAGAAAAGTTATCTCATGGTTACACCTCACTACCAATGTACTTGAAATCCAACCTTTTGAACTTGGTGATAATTACTTTAGATCCAGGATGCCCAAACTATGGCCCATACAGGCACATTTTACTTCCACTTCTAGGAGCGATGAGGGCTTTGCAGGCCAGAGGAATTGGTGTCAGGGGCCAGATCCAGCCCCCGGGCTATAGTAACCAGCTCCCTGAACCACATGATCAGCCTGCAGCCCAAAAGGTTTGGGCACTCCTGCTTTAGATTGAACATTTAGGGATGTGTAATTTGCAAGTACTCACTCTTGACAGTGATGTCTCTCGGCATGAGATATTGGGGATGAGTAACTCACACAAGGTTTGCACAGGAAATGAAAGCAAGCAAGAATTCAAACATTTCCAGTGAAGTACTGTACATAAATTTCATGTGCAAGTCCCCATTAAACTCCCAAAGAAACATTATATACTAGGACATGAAATGAATGAAAAACTTTGCACATAAAGAGCCAAAATAGTATGGCCTGTAGGAATTAGAAAAAAAAGTATCTAACCTTCTCCTTCTTCTTTCTGTCAAGGGAGAGACAAGGTTCTTGGTCTGGCACTTCTAGTGACCTCCACCAACATTATTTGGTGCGTTCATAATATGTGTTTGATATCATCTCTCCACCTGCCTCTGCCTCAGGTTCTTTGTTCTCCTTTTTTCACAGAAGCCTTGCATGGTGTGGAATTCCAAGACATTCTCTCTAAATGGACAAACCACTTTATTTGTTGTACATTAATACCTCAATAATGAATTTAATTCGTTATCCAAGGTTGCTCGCTATGCGAGGTTACTCCCTATGTGAAACAAACAAAATTCCTATGGAAAAACTCACATAACAAGCATTTCAAGGGGGAAAACTCGCATTGCGATAAGCGTTTTTCCCATAGAAACGCTCGTTATGTGAGTTTTTCCATAGGGAAAGTCCGACTCGCATAACGAAAATTTTCGTTATGCGAGTCAGACCGCTTAGCAAAAAACTTGCTCGTTATGCAAGTTTTTCGCTAAGCGAAACACTCGTTATGCGAGGCTTGACTGTATCTGTATGTAGTTTAAGAATGGTTTTATTCCAATTCTTTCCCTTATAATTTCATTCCTGATTTTATCTATTCTAGTCACTCCAGCAGCCTTCCTCAGATATCTCATTTCTGTGGTGACCAACTTTGTTTATGTTTTGTTGTAAGTGTCCATGTTTGGCACTGGTCACATACGGTAGGGATGAATGTGCTTTGTATGAGGTGATTCTGTGTGCCAGTTGGTACTGCCTTATCTTGTAAGAGCAGAGATAACTGTTCCAACTTTTGGCATGCCTACATGGTATGTTATCTCTTTGTCCATTTTACCATCTTTGGTAATATTGTTTGTTGTTTGAATGTAGATATTTCAACTCTGCAAGGACATTCAGATCATAAATCATCTACCTCCTCTTCACAGGAATTAGGTGGCCTGATCCAAACAGATTTCATATTATATTTTGAAAAACTGAAGAGATAATATTAGCTTTGTGAGGAAGGTAGAAAAATAAGCTTTCTCACAAGAGACAACCAGAGATTACCTGCTCCAAAGTTGATACATATTCATTCAGTCTACTAAATTAAATCCAATTGTTTTATTGCTAGGGGTCTACTGTAGAATGGTTAAGAGATTATTAGACAGTTCATATGACTGTTTGATCTTGTCCTGTTGGTCATAAGAAGCTGCTTTATGTTATGAGATTATTTAATGGCATTGACTTTCTGATGTTCCAGGCATGGGTTTTTCTCAGCTCTACAGTATAAACTATTTTTAAAATTAAATGAGTAGGCATTGTAGCAGAGGCTTACAGTACATGTGAGAGTGTCCAGCTTAGAGCAGGTATGATTTTGACATGGAAGATGGGCCCCACAAGAAAAAAAAGTAAGTGGTGATCTTCCACTCAGATTTGTACCCATTTGTAAAAATTAGGGGAGATGTCTTCACTATTAAAAGGATCATGTGTCACTTGACCTTCAAAAGCCATTAGATTGGTCCGTCCCCGGCGACTGATGGATCCAGATGGATTCCAAAGGGAACTGGGGGATGTTCCTCTGGATCAGTGACATGATTCACCTCAGGCGCTTGTCAACCTTTGGAACGGGAGGGTGACGGCAGCCTTGGATGTGATCGCGCCACTATGGCCTCTCCGTACCCGTATGGTTTACAGAAGAATTGAGGGAGCTCAAATGGGTAAAGAGACACCGAGAGCGCCGCTGGGTGAAGACCCAGAGTGAGTCCGATCGAACGCGGGTTAGAGCTGCTTTTAAAGCCTACCTTGTGGTGAAAGAGGTGGTGAAACGTCAATATTTCACCACCCTTATTGCCTCTGCGGATAATCGCCCAGCGACCTTGTTTCAAGTGACCAGATCCCTCCTTGGTAGAGGGGGGTCGGGCCCCGGTTGGCAGGGATCTCCTGAGGCTTTTGCTGATTATCTGACAGAGAAAATCACTCAAATTCCCTCGAAGTTTAATCCTGGCGTGGATAATGTAGAGCTGGGGTTGTCCCTGAGGAAGTGGACATGCTTCTTGTATTTGTTCGTGACACTGCCTGTGCATTAGATCCATGCCCCGCCTGGTTGGTTAAAACTTCCAGGGCGGTGACAGGCAGTTGGGTCGAAGCTATTATAAATTCATCATTATGGGAGGGGTCTTTCCAGCAAATTTAAAACATGCTCTGGTGCGTCCCCTCCTGAAAAAACCATCGCTCAACCCTGTGCTTACCAACTACCGGCCTGTGTCCAACCAGCCTTTTTTGGGCAAGGTTTTGGAAAAGGCAGTGGCGCGACAATTACAGGTTGTCCTGGATGAAGCGGATTATCTAGGCCCTTTCCAGTCAAGATTCAGGCCCGGGTATGGCACTGAAACTGCATTGGTCGCACTAGTGGATGATCTCTAGCGAGAGCGGGATGGTGGTCATCCATCTGTCCTGGCTCTTCTTGACCTCTCAGTGGCATTCGATACCATCGGCCATGGTATCCTTCTGGAAAGGCTCCAAGGATTGGGGATCCAGGGCACGGTGTTGTCCTGGTTTTCCTCATTTCTGAGGGGCCGGACCCAGTCGGTGTGGTTGGAGGGCGAGGTGTCCAGCCCAAGGCCCCTTTGTTATGGGGTGCCTCAGGGCTCAGTACTCTCACCTCTCCTATTTAACATCTACATGAAACCACTGGGTGAGATCATCTGGTCCCACGGGGTGAGGTATCATCAAGATGCAGATGATACCCAGTTATATATCTCGGCCCATGGGGACCCTATTGATGCAGTGGAAATCCTTTCCAGGTCCCTGGAGGCTGTGAGGATCTGGATGGGGGACAACGGGCTTCAGCTGAATCCTGGCAAGACTGAGTGGCTGTGAGTCGGGGGTCCTGCGTCATCTTGGGAGTTACCATCTTTGGTTCTGGATGGGGCGGTTTTGCCCCAAACAGACCCGGTGCGTAATCTGGGGGTCCTCCTGGACTCATGACTACTGTTCGAAGAGCAGGTGGAAGTCGTGGCTAGGAGGGCTTTTGCACAACTTCATGTGATCCGCCAGTTATGCCCGCTCCTAGATTGGGACTCCTTGCTCATGATCACATACGCTCTGGTCACCTCCAGACTTGATTACTGTAATGCTCTAGATGGGGCTGCCCTTGACGACCATTCAGAGGCTTCATCTGGTCCAGAATGCGGCTGCCCGGGTTGTGATGGGGTGTGGGCGATATGCACATGCCTCGCCTCTGCTTCGGGAGCTGCACTGGTTGCCAGTTTGCCTCCAGGTGCAGTTCAAGGTGCTGGTTATTACCTTTAAAGCCCTCCATGGTAGTGGGCCAGGATACTTAAGAGACCGCCTCACCCCAAGAACATCTGCCCGTACCACCAGAGGTGACCGGAGAGGCTCCCTAGTTGTTCCATTGGCCAGGGAGGCACATCTCTCTGGCACCAGAAGGAGGGCCTTCTCTGTGTCTGCTGCGGCCCTATGGAACCTCCTGCCTATGGAGCTACGTCTCCAGACAAAGCTCCTGCCCTTTAGGAAGAATCTAAAAACATGGCTGGTGGGACAGATATTGGGTATGGAAGGTATAATGACCCCAGCACATTGGATGATCTGAGCCCCTCTCTTTCTCTACTTTTAAATTAGTACTTGTAAATTAGTACGTAGCATCGTAGCATCTGGTGTGTTTTTAATCTTTTTTTTAGATTTTAATTTTAAATTTTAACAGTTTTAAGGTTTTTAGATGGAAGCTTCCACTTCCTAATCCTGGGCCCTACCTGCCCAGGGAAGGAAAAGACTAACGTCCTCTGGCCTGAAGGAGGAATGGTTTTTAGTTGTTTGTGTTGTGTGTGTGTTATTGTTGTTTTGTTTTTGTTTTTTGTTTTCCTGAATGTAAACCGCCCTGTGTCACCACAGCGAGTGGGCAGTGATATAAATCTAAATAAATAAATAAATAATGTTGTAAGCACTGCCCAAAATTGTTCAATATCAATGTAAGTAGACTATCCAACATCATATGTTAACACAATTAGGTATACAGGAATAAGACAATAAGAGTAATTATAGGCGCTCACATGAAGACTCACCTTTTCTTCTTTTATTCTTTCTTCTGCTGTAACAGGACCAATATCTCTTTTCATCTCTTTTAAGTCTCCATTAGCCTAACACAGGTTGCTAGATGGGTATTTTACTCCACAAAGCTATTGTAGACATAGAAATCTGTCCTTTTCTATTTCAAGTGCAAGAGATATTTAATCCTTAGGGATGTTTCAGCATTCTTAATAGGAAGAGTTATATAAATTATTCTATCATTTTATGGGCAGTGGTGCATGTGAGTGAACAATTGCCTGCAAGATCACATCAGCTAAAACACAAATCTCTTTAGTGGAAACAATCTGTTCAAAAGCATTTACTGTTCCTCCTGATAGCTGTTACACCTGCATGAAATTTCTGGACCAGGTGTTCCTTAACTGAACTGTTACAACATCTAGGAAAGATGTGGTCTATAATCCTGGAGCATAGCCACTGGATTTTAATCAGAGCTTGGAAAAGTTACTTTTTGGGACAATAAATCCCAGAATCCATCAGTCAGGAGAGGCACTGGCTGTCCTTGGGGGAAGAACGCCCAGAGATGTAGCCAGATAAGTTGATTTTCCCAATGTTGTTTTTGATCTTAGAACACAGTGCAAAATGAGCGTTCAAAGGTAGCTCTTCTAGTCTCTCATCTTACAATGCCTGTTTACTCAGAAGTGGATCCTAATGCATTTAGTGAGACTTACTCTTTTGCTAGTATGCACAGGGTTTCAGCTTTCGCATCAATCTATATGTAAATTAAGTACTCTCAGGTTCACCTACTGATTTTTTTAAAATACAATTTCTGCAGAGATATAGAGAAGGGGTGGGAATTTGCAGCAAGTCAAAAAAATGAAGTTTACCCCTGCTCTCTCATCACTATTCCCTAGTGCCTTTTCTGCAGCTACAAGGTATGGGAAGTAGTTCTCATTAGCATAAATGGTAAATATTTAACTAAATCTTGTAGGCATATGTTTGAGAAAAAAATATTTTCAAAATAGTCATGCTAGGGAGGAGACAAATAAACTTCTCCACCTGAAATTCCAACACCTCCCCTAGACTAGGGCCTGGATGTAGACATTAAAAATTAACAAATGGAAGAGAAAACTGCATACTACAAAGTAAATATTGCATAAGATATACTTTACTCTTTAGTCTGTAAATTAAACTACCAGTAGACATAGTATGTTCACTTTCTGATGTAAAATTATATCACAGACATCTTCTTTCAGAGTTTTTAGGAAGATGGAGTACTTCAACTGTGATGGTACCAATGGAAAATATTCTGAGTTTGGGCAGTAAAATTTCATAGCTTTACATTTGTATGTCACTTAATGAGACTTTGCTTAATAGACAGCAGATTTCTCTTGATTATTCTCTCCATTTTAAAAATATCAACAATTCAATTTAGAGATATTTTTGGTGAGAAAACGAATAGTTTAGACACCAGTCAAATTAATGTACTTTTGGCACATGAGATTTTTGGATTTATTTATTTGGGCTACCATCAATTGTTAGAATTGGAATCAGAGGGCTGGTCGGAGAGGTCTGGGAAGAGCACCTTCCATTTTCTGTTCTCTGGGCAAGAATTAGCCCATGTCAGGGTGTGTGGCTTGGATGGCGTAGGGTGAACAACCATTTTCCTCTGCTCCGCCAAGTTCAATGTGATTACAATGAGATTTTAATTAAATAATGAGACTTTGGCAAAAAGGCAAACAGTATGAATAACAACTGAAGATCTGCCCGTGAGTAAAATCGAAAATTGGAGAGAAAAATTGTAAAGAATGGAGAAGAGTGGGGCTTGAAGGGTGCGAGCTCTGAGCGGCGAGGAGATTCGGAGCCTCGGAAGTGGCTCTTGATTCAATCCATCATTCATTGAGCTGACCTGGGAGCCGGAGCTGAATAAAACAGGAAGGATACAGGATTGGATATAACAATTTCAGAAAAAATGTGGCAAGAAAAATGGAAAAGAAGAATTATGAGAACTATGTCAGTGCATGTAAAAGAACATAATTACAAGCTTTTATGGCGTTGGTATCTGACCCCAGTCAGGTTGCATCAAATAGATAACAAGATAAGCAATGTATGTTGGAGATGTAAACAATCAACGGGGACATACGTACATATGTGGTGGAGTTGTAATGAGTTGAGAGAATTTTGGGGGAAAATAGAAAAAGAAATTAGGAATATGTTTGGATTGCAACTATTTATTTATTTATTTATTTATTGCTAACATTTGGTATCCCGCCCCAATCGGGTAGACCCGACTCTGGGCGGCTTACAGTGTAAATTACCGTCATAGGTAATCAATAGTCATAATAATATCTAAAACCTTAAAAATTCATAAAAAATTAAAAACATTAAAACAGCAAAGCAGATAAAAACAGATACAGATACAAAGGGTGGGAAGGCTGCCTTTAAATCAGCCATCCTAGGTGGGAACCTGTGTTCCTGGGTCCCCACACTTGCCCCGCCAGCCAGGTCTTTAAGCCCTTCCGAAAGGGCAGGAGCTCCGTCTGCAGGCGCAGCTCTGTCGGGAGGAGGTTCCAAAGGGCTGGGCCGAACATAGAGAAGGCCCTCTTCCTAGTGCTAGTGAGGCGAGCCTCCCTAGCCGATGGAGTAACCAGAGATCCCCTCTGATCCACTCTGGTGGGACGGGCAGATGTTCTTAGGGTGACGCAGTCTCTTAGGTAGGGCTTTAAAGGTAATGACCAGCACCTTGAATTGCACCCGGAGGCATACTGGCAACCAGTGCAGCTCCCGGAGCAGTGGTGAGGCCCGAGCATAACGCCCGCACCCCATCAATACCCGAGATGCCGCATTCTGGACCAGCTGCAGCCTCCGAATGGTCACCAAGGGCAGCCCCATGTAGAGCACATTACAGTAATCAAGTCTGGAGGTGACCAAAGCATGTGTGACCATGAGCAAGGCGTCCCGGTCTAGGAGGGGGCGTAACTGGCGTATTACACAAAGTTGTGTAAAAGCCCTCCTGGCCACGGCTGCCACCTGCTCTTCGAACAGTAGCCGTGAGTCCAGGAGGACCCCCAGATTACGCACCGGGTCCATTTGGGGCAGAACTGCCCCATCTAGAACCAAAGCTGGTAGCTCCCATGATAACACAGGGCCCCTCACCCATAGCCACTCAGTCTTGCCGGGATTCAGCTGTAGCCCATTGTCCCCCATCCAGACCTTGACAGCCTCCAGGCACCTGGAGAGGACTTCCACTGCACCGCTTGGGTCCCCACGGGCCGAGATGTACAACTGGGTATCATCTGCATATTGATGATACCTCACCCGTGGGAACGGATGATCTCACCCAGTGGCTTCATGTAGATGTTAAATAGGAGAGGAGAGAGCTCTGAGCCCTTAGGCACCCCATATTGAAGGGGCCTAGGGCTGGACTTCTCATTCTCCAGCCACACCGACTGGGTCCTGCCCCTCAGAAATGAGGAAAACCAGGACAACACAGTGCCCTGGATCCCCAACCCTTGGAGCCTCCCCAGAAGGATACCATGATCGACGGTATCGAAATCCGCTGAGAGGTAGAGAAGAGCTAGAACGGACGGATGACCTCCATCCCGCTCTCTCCAGAGATCATCCACCAATGCGATTAGTGCAGTTTCTGACCCATGTCCGGGCCAGAATTAGTACTAACTAGAACTGGGGCCAGAATTAGTACTATTAACAGATGTATATAAGTTCAAAATGAGTAATGAAGATAAGGAACTAATGATTATAATGATGTCAACAGCCAGACAATGTATTGCAAAAAAAATGGAAAAACGAGATAACATTAAAAATAGAAGATTGGTATAAAGAAATGTGGCAATTAGCACTTAATGATAAATTAACATGGGAGTTGAATGTTAGAAAAGGCATAGTTCATGAAAATAGATTTTGGAGAAACTGGAAAAGATTTGTGGAATATGTGGTGGTTAGAAATAAAGGTATTAAGCCTGTACCAGATCAAGCCAATTTTTGGAAGATATGAAATGTTGCAACTTCTGGACAATGTATATAGCACAGCGGTGAACTATATTGAATATAGTGAACTATAAGAATAAAGATGATAAAAGTGTTATGTAGTAAAGTTAAATTGTACAAGTCTTAGTAGTAAATGACTAATTTTATTGTCTGTTTATTAGTACTTATGCTTTTTGTATTTTATATGTTTTATGTATTCTGAGTCGACTTTTATGTAGTGTATTATTTTTTTGTCTTGAAAAGCTATAAATAAAAATTAAAAAAAAAAAGAATCAGCCCTTGTCCCTTGAGCTACTTTGGACTGACCAATGGGTAGTTTCATCTCAGGTAGAAAAAGAGGATAGGGAGTGTTCCTTTATCTCCCATCTGGTACTTGTCATTACTTGTCCCTGGGCAGTGGTGATGGTGGTAACTTTCTTTTATATGGCGCAAAACTATTTGTGATAAGAAGGTGAACCTTGCCTTCAAACCTTGGAGTTGTTATTCAGTGAGGAGTCTGTGTATTGGTAGATGTGTCTGCAACAACATTCTGCATATGCAAATGGACCTGAGAAATCAAGTCCATCTGCATGCTGTTTTTGGCCATTCAGATATCATGTCACCCACTGGCTAGGTGGACCATGACATCTGCCCTCTGTTTTCATCTTGCCCAAGGGATCTGGCACAGGATCCTGGCCTAATACCATTGACAAGAGATGGGCAACACTATCCAGTTAGACCGCTCAAGCCCCCGTGCCCAGACTAGGCTCTTACTTACTGGGATTCTCACCTAGCGAACACCAAAGAAATACATTTGGAACTTTTCATTAATGTTTACTTCACTAAACATTTCCTGGTGGTAGCAATATCCTTTCTTACATAATACTGTACATTCTGTCTACAGTAAAAATTAAATTGCTGTCATAGCCAATCAAAAGCTAAACAAACAGAAGCAACATCATTTAGTTTGGAAAATACTGATCTTTAGAATTGAGTTCACCAAATTATTGTGGAATGTGACATATGTTTCCAAGAACTGCTGTTCAGCTCTGTTAGTTTAGACCCGGAGTGAATCCGACCGAACACTAGCTAGAGCCGTGTTTAGAGCATGGAGCAAAAGCCTCAGCCTACCCCTGCCAAACGGGGCCCACCCCTCCCCTTCCAAGAAGGGACCTGGTCACCCGGAACAAGGTCACTGGACGATGATCAACAGAGGCAATGAGTGTGGTAAAATATTGACGTTTGGATGGAGGGGGTAAAACATTAATATTTCACCGCCCTCATTGCCTCTGCTGATAATCACCCAGTGACCTTGTTCTGGGTGACAAGATCCCTTCTCAGAAAGGGAGGGGCAGGCCCTGGTTGGCAGGGGTCGGCTGAGGCTTTTGCTGATTATCTGGCAGAGAAAATTACTCAGATTCATGCCAGGTTGAATCTTGGCGTGAAAAATGTACAGCTGGGGTTGGCTGAGGTGCAGTCTGGCCATGTTATCTAGGATCGATTCGATCCAGTTGTCCCTGAGGAAGTGGACAGGCTGCTGGGATCTGTTTGTGCCACTACCTGTGCTTTAGATCCATGCTCTGCCTGGCTAGCAAAATCTGCCAGGGTGGGGACAGGTGGCTGGATTGGAGCCATCATTAATTCTTCGCTTCAAGAGGATTTTTTTCCATCAACTTTAGAACACACGTTGGTGTACCCCCTCCTGAAGAAGTCATCTCACAATCCTACAGTGGTGGCTAATTACCAGCCTGTCTCCACCCTGGCTGATTTTGCTAGGCAGGCGGGGCATGGATCTAAAGCACAGGCAGTGGCAAAGCAGTTACAGGAGATCCTGGATGAAATGGATTATCTGGACTCTTTTCAGTCAGGTGTTTTCACCTCTCCTATTTAACATCTACATGAAGCCTCTGGGTGAGATCATCCATTCCCACTGGGCGAGGTATCATCAATATGCTGTATATCTCCGCCCGGGGGGACCCAAGTGATTCAGTGGAAGTCCTTTCCAGGTCCTTGGAGGCTGTGAGGGTCTGGATGGGGGACAACCGGCTACAACTGAATCCTGGCAAGACTGAGTGGTTGTGGGTCAGGGGTCCTGCGTTATTTCGGGAGCTAACATCTTTGGTTCTGGATGGGGCAGTTCTGCCCCAAACAGACCCGGTGCATAATCTGGGGGTCCTCCTGGACTCGCAACTGCTGCTCGAATAGCAGGTGGCAGTTGTGGCCAGGAGGGCTTTTGCACAACTTCGTGTGATACATCAGTTTTGCCCGCTCCTAGATCGGGACTCCTTGCTCATGATCACACATGCCTTGGTCACCTCTAGACTTGACTACTGTAATGTGCTGTGTCAGAATCCGGTCATCCCAGTTAAGGGCCCCTCCCTTCCAGTTCCTGAGACCCCTGTCTCATTACGGGAACCTTTAGCCCTTGTCAGCTCTATGGGAGAACCAGCCTGCATTAAAAGAACTCTTACTATACTCAGGCAATGAAGCAAACAAGGGAGGTCTGGTAGCTAGGCCTTGTGTGTGTGTGGTGTCAGCATCTGTTAAGGAAAGAGATGATCTTCAAGCAAAAACAGTTGATTTATTGTAGTAGGTTTCTTATAGGATAATCCAGAAAAGCGTAAGTCAGTCCACAGGCAGTCCAAAACAAAACATAGTCCTATCGCATAAAGAACAGTCCAGAAAGGCCAATCACTCTAGGTAATCATTTTGAAGACAAAAAGGAATAGTCCCACAGGCCAAGATGTTATTCCATAGACATCCAAAAGCGAACTCCCTCTGCTCTCCCCAAGATGGGGATTCTGCAGTCAGAGCTTTTAGTGAACCAGCAAGTTCCCAAAACATGGGAACATGTTTACACACGTGTAGAGACCTATAGTCATAACAGGAGATAAAGGTTATGCTGAACTGGAAACAAGCTGTCTTGTGACACGTAGTCTTATGAGACAGAGAGAAGAAAGGATTTTTGAGGCCTAGTTTAAACTACAACCTCAAGCTTTGAGAACATTAGGAAAAAGTGTCTTTTGGAAAAGTCTAGTGTAGCCAGACTTTCCAAAAGGGAAGGCGTGTCATGAAACCACATCTTTTTCTTAATGTTCTCAAAGCTTGAGAACATTAGGAAAAAGATGTCGTTTCATGACATGCTCTTCATGGGGCTGCTCTTGGTGACTATTTGGAGGCTGCAACTGGTCCAGAATGCGGCTGCCCGGGTCATGATGGGGTACGTGCATTATGCTTGTGCCTCACCATTGCTCCGGGAGTTGCACTGGTTGCCAGTTTGCCTCCGAGTGCAATTCAAGGTGCTGGTTATTACTTTTAAAGCCCTACATGGTAGTGGGCCAGGAGACTTAGGAGACCGCATCATCTCAAGAGTATCTGTCCATCCCAATAGAGCGGACCAGAGAGGTTCTTTGGTGGTGCCATCAGCTAGAGAGGCGCACCTCTCTAGCACTAGAAGAAGAGCCTTCTCTGTGTCTACTCCAGCCCTATTGAACCTTCTGCCAACAGAATTGTGTCTCCAGATGGAGTTGCTGCTGTTTAGGAAGGGTGTTAAGACCAGGCTGGCTGGGAAGGTATGGTATCTGGGCCAGATGGTAACTCAGGCTGGTTGGCTCATTTGACTCCCTATTAAACCCCCCTCTGTATTCTTAGCTGAGTTTTTAGCTGTATTTTAATTTTTGCTTTTTAATTTTTACTATTTTTAAATTTTAACTATTTATTAGCTTTTGTGATGAGTGGGTTTATATTGTGGGATTGTATAATTGGTATGTTTTATTTGTTGTCAGCTGCCCTGAGTCATTTGTGAGGAGGGAAGCATAGAAGTATGATGATAAATAAAAATAAATAAATAGGTATCTGGCTGCAGAGCCAGAGATTGGGAGTTCAATTGCCCACTGTGCCTCCTTGACAGGGGCTAGACCTGATGATCCATACAGGCCCTTCCAGTTCTGCAGTTTTAAGCTTATGGTGCCAGTGGCGTAGCATGGGGCCCCCAGGGGGGTGGCCCACCTCAGGCGGCACTTTTTGGGCATATGGATGTTCTTGGACTTCAATTCCCAGAAGCCCTAGAGGCCGCTGCAGGGATGGGTGTGGTGTCTTGGGCCCCGCCCAGGGAGCAGCAAATTTGGCTTACACCCCAGGTGGCTGAAACCCACATCCTGGGTCTCGGGCAGCTGAAACCCATGCTATGCCACTGTATGGTGGTCTCCAGATGTTTTACACTATGACTCCCATCATCACAAACAACTACCATGCTGGATATGCCACATAGGGGAAAGCAGATCTAATCTACATCAATCATTATTGATAAGTAGGGCAATTCTAGAATGTTTCAGCTATGAGAAGAAGCATCCTGTTTTCGGAAACCATAACATTTCAATTCAAGGGGGGGGGGGAGAGAGAGATTGGCAAACATTCAGCAGATAGTTATACAACAGTGATCTTCATTCATTTCATCTCTTTTAAAAATATTTAGACAACGGGTGCCCAAACTATGGTCCATAGGCCAGATCCGGTGCCCAATACCAATTTATCTGTCCCACGCTGCTCTCTTTGGTCCTGGCACGTTTTACTTCCACTTCCAGGGTGATGAGGGTGGTTGGGCTGGACGAATTGGATCCAGTCCTTGGGCTGTAGTTTTGGCACCCATGCCTTAAGCAGAGAAAATGGCAGTCTAAAATCTGTCTCATCCTGTTGCAAAACAGATTGCAAGGCATGTTTTGCTTCCACTTCCAGTGGGAGGAACCATGTGACCAGCCCACGACCCAAAAGGTTTGGGACCCCTGAACTAGATAGATTGAAGATGCTTGAGTTAGGTAGCAATCTGTATTTCTTCCTTGTTTACTTAAAGATGTGTATATGCCCTTTCAGCAGAGATTCCAAGTGTAAGAGACAGTTTACAAACAGAAAAAAAATGATATAATAACTAAAAGCTTGATAAAGGAAAAGAATTTAAAAATTTAAAAGTCTGGAACACAAAAACACCATCTGATGAAATAGGCTGTATGTAAGGTTAGGAGAAATAAAACTTTCTGATCTGTAAGGTGCCATGGCACTCTGCTGTTTTAATATAATAATGCAAGGGTAGGCAAAGGTCAACACCAGAAATTAGAAGGGGAAAGCTAAACTAGAGTAAGTGTAATAACAACCAAGATATCCATTCAAATCAATAATTCAGAGAACTACAATGCTGCAGACCATAGAAGGAAGTGAGAGAAACCATTATAGGAAAAACACTGGGCAGAGAAAAAGTCAGGAGAGAAAAGAACAAGGACCACACATTGTGAAGAAAAATTACCAACACACTCAGCTTGTTCTTATAAAATCTAATGGGCAGTACACATTTCTACAAGGAAACAGGGAGACAGCACTTTATATGGCTATAGGCAGCTCACTTGTTCTGATGCTTGGCAATTTATCCATCTTAACAGTTGTCCTTTGTCCAGGAATATAGTGAATGTAATAATGTTCCTGTTTTCTACCAGCCTGTGGCATTTTACAACATGGTCTTAACATCTTACTATTGAGTGATGTAGGGCTTAAACGGAGACAATAGTTGTCAGATGTTGAAAGTAAAATTGTATTTTAGAGCTTTAGCTAGCATATTTGTAGCTGAAGCCTATTTGTACCTCCCAATGACCCATTGTGAAACAAAGCAAGATAATTTGAAAGCAATAGAAAAAATAGCACATGCTATGACAATCAAAACATATCTTATCACTTTAAGAATTCTCTCTCTGTCTCTCTCTCCCTCTCTGTCTGTCTCCCTCTATCATAGAATCATAGATAAATGATCAACTATCAGTTTGATCATAAATTAGGAAGTGATGCAGTGAAAATAGTACAGGGATTAGGGGTATCTTTCATAAGAGAGGGCTGTGCTGTGTTTAGATTTGCAGGTACCAGCTCTACAAGAAAGTTCAGAATCAGGTTGCTCAGTAGGTCGGCTCAAGCCACCTTTAGATCAGATGTATCCAAAGACATCTGAATAAAGTGAATGGAAGCCCAGTACAAGACATTTATCTATGACAGCCTGGTAATATTATGGTAACGTTTCCTTCTGTTATGATTATGTTCTGCTTAGTTCTTCCTAAGCATTGATGAAACATACTATTTACAGGCTTCAAGTTAAAAAAAAATACATAAATAATTCAAAATACGTAAATAATTTAAATCTTTTCACAAGGAAATGTGTGCATTTCCAACACATGTCCAAAAATGTGAGCTGTTGCACCTCTTTGCCCCACAACCCCCAAGTAAAGAGACAGACATAGCATTGGGATTAAATTTAGGACCATTTTATTAACTCACAACTTTGTTAACCAGAACTCTTTCCTACTTGCAGCAGGAACCAAGTAGTGTGGATCTCAGTGATGGAGCAAAGGTAATAATCTTCAACCTTCTCCACTCACATCTAGGTGAATATCAGCTCCCTGGGATTGTCCTGTCCTTCAACAGTCCTCATCCTAGTTCACAATTCAGGTGCAATGGCTAATGCTACTCTCAAGTCTCAGAGCCGTAGACCATTAGCAAGGTCAACGGGCTATCAGCATGCCGCCCAGTCAGGAGTGGAAGCATAGGTTATTTATTTATTTAACTTTTTAGCTGCCCCCTTGCCGAGGTATTCTGGGTAGCTTACAACACAAGAAATATCCCCTCCCCCAACATAAAACACTCTGACCACCCATACGTATAGATAAAACATCATAAAAACTCTAAAATCTCTAAAATCTAAAAATCACAAAAATCACAATATCTTAAATCTAAAAATCTAAAATCCCCATAACAAAATTGTCAGATAGCCATATGGTCCAGGTTTCTGCAGTCCCGGCTGTTTGCCATGCCATGTCCCATTCCTGAACAATCCTAGGCCTTCACCTACCATTTTATCCCACACTACCCACCAAAGTAACCAAATTTAAACACAACCAAGTCAAATTAAACATTGTCCATAACAGTGTAGAATGGATGAAGACACCACCATCCCAAAGGCCAATCAGGGAGAAATAAAAAAATTCACATTCACCCTCAAAGCAACCAGCTAATCTCACACTGTGATTTAAGGGTGAGCAGGTGGGCTTCAGCTCACCTGTCTGGAAAAAAAGGTAGCGTCTGGGAGGGAGCCACCTTATAAGGCAGCCTGGCCCCTACCCTCCTTGGCCCAGCATACCCCTTTCCATCTACTCCCAGGGGAAGGGGGCAAAACCATGCCCTTGGGTATATGCCATCAGTCATGGTTCCTTTTTTTAATTGAATAGCAGCAGGGTACTAGTGAAACAATGATATGTAACTTTCAGAGAGGGAAATATTTTGCAGTAAAGAAGAAATATGCTTTAAGTAGCCTTCAGAATGTGCCAGAATCTCTGCCCCGCCCCTCTCCACACACACATGGTTTATATCTCATTTTGAGAATGGCTAGCTCTGCAAAACTCCTCTTTTTGGCCTGAGATTTTCAAGTACAGGTGTCCGTGGAAATCTGATGAAACTTTCCTGAGCCTTAATGGTTTGGAAGATTATCAGTCCCATCATCATATTCTGCTATCTCAGCAAACTGCTAAATCCTACTTTTCAACTCTGAAATTCACTCACCTTTAATTCTTATTCTTATTTAATTCAAAAATATAAGTTGAGGGCACTTCATCCTGGTAGAGTCTATATTGGCCACTGGGGATCATGGACTTTGTGGAAGATGAGTGTAATTGCAAGGAGTTACAGTGATATTTCCCATTTTCCCTCCAAGGTCTGAGGTAGTTAAAATTATATAAGTGTGTAATAAAATAAGTAGAATATGTTTGCTGACCAGTTTATGTATTTAGCTAGGTCATGCTGACCAAATTATGCTTTCCTATGGAACTTGTTAGTTGGTATAGATGAGGGAGTTTTTGGCACAATGTCTGAGAAAATATTTGTGTCCTTGGCTGATTAGCAATGTATGTGGATAACAGCTGCAGAATCTTATGATGAGCAGAAAGACTAAACAAGGAAAAAATAGGCCAGGTCAAGGTGACCCTCCCTATTTTCTCATGCTTTATGACCCATGATGGGCAGATATAATGTCCAGCTACAAAGGATGAAGCATTAATTAACAGATTTCAGATGGCTGTTGTTAATTTGAACATCCTCTGAGTGAGCGGCATAGAGCCAAAGATTATAACACAACATCTTAGCTGCTGACAAATATAAGAGAGAATATTAGACCCCAGATGTTGGCACTCTTTTGGCCATAAAAGGTGCCCCTTGTTACCTTACTAGGCTCCAAGATAGCTGAACAGGGCACAAAGGAAACCCAGGATAGATAAATACAAATGGCATTCTTGTTTTCTGCTTCTTTTTTCTCATATGCTGTTGTATGCGCTCTTTCATCTGTTTTGCTAATTTAGAAAATTGTCTGAATAAAACTTTGTTTCCTTACCCCCTGAGTGCTTAATTGTCTCTGAGATCCTGAAAAGAACCTGAAAGCCCATCAGACCTGGCCAGTTTGAGTTGGCAATACAAAGGGCTTGTTTTACACCTCTCCTAATGGCACCTAATGGCAGAAAGTGAGGAGGACTTAAAGAAGCTACTGATTACGTTGAAACAAGAAAGTGCAAAAGCTGGCTTGAGATTTAATATAAAGAAAACCAAGATAATGGCAACAGGCCCTATCAGTCCCTGGAAAATAGATGGGGAAGAAGTAGAAGCAGTGACAGATTTTACTTTCCTAGGATCATAGCTCACTGCAGATGGTGATTGCAGCCATGAAATAAAAAGGTGACTGATTCTTGGGAGGCAAGTGATGAGAAACCTGGGGAACATAGTGAAAAATAGAGACATCACAATGCAAACAAAAATTTGTCTAGTCAAAGCAATGGTATTCCCGGTAGCAATGTATGGTTGTGAGAGCTGGACCATAAGGAAAGCTGAGTGCTGAAGAATAGATGCCTTTGAGATGTGGTGTTGGAGGTCAATCTTAGAAGAAATCAACCCTGACTGCTCCCCTGAAGGTCAAATAGTAAAAATGAAGCTAAAGTACTTTGGACATCAAATGAGAAGAGAGGATTCACTTGAGAAAGCCTTGATGCTGGGAAAGGTGGAGGGCAAAAGAAAAAGGGGGTGGCCAAAAATGAGATGGCTAGATGGTATTGTAGTCACAATGGGCACAGAGCTGAGCGAGTTGAGGAGGATGGTGGAGGACAGGGGTGCCTGGCGGACAGTGGTCCATGGGGTTGGAAAGGGTTAGAATCACCTGTGCGACTGAACAACAAAACATGTGGCAGGGAAGGCATGGAACATATGTGCTGCAGATTGTGTGAGAGGAATGGTTTTGTTTTTTGGTTTGTTTGTTTTTTAGAATGAGGGCAGGTGGCAGAGATAGACATGAGGGAAGTTAGAGATTCTTTCTGTGCATAGATTGTCGTCCAAACTGTGAAAACCCTGGGCTCTTTTAATTCTTCTCTTTTTTGAAGTTGGTTGGTTGGGGCCTCCCAAATCTATTTAGCAGTTTGAGCATAGAAAAATGTACTTATTATTTCTAATTTATTACAAGGACTTGGGGGTATGTGTCTATATCTTTTCTGTCCTGAATTGCTCACGTATAAGTATAGCATCATGTTATTAGTTTATTTCTAGAAAACCATTGTACTGAAAATCTTGTATTATTTGAATAAGAAAGCTATAACTTGTGAAAGCATGTGTAATAAATGAAACCTAAGGAAGTTGGGAAGTATGGTTTCAAGGGAAGACAAATAAACTAAAGGCAAATGAAACACAGGTGGTTTACAGACAGATCTATCAGGCAAAGTCAGGAGTTCTTTGGTTCAGCAAAGCCTCTTGGCAACATCATTTAACACACATTTCGAAAACATTATTAAAAAAAGGTGTTGTGTGCTTCATAGAAATCATTGGGTAGCAATGTATTAAGCTCATTTGATTGATTTCTGCTAAGATTACCAATATGTTGGGCTGCAAAAGAAAAACTAGAATAAGTGATGAAGTAATTTATACCTGCTATATATTGTGAGCAGTTTTATTCATTGTCGAAATAAATCTACTGCTCTGTCTGAATCTATCAATTAAAAGGGTGCCCATTATTCATGGAAATAAATATATAGTGTGCTATCCATGACAGGAGAATGTATCATGCATAAGTGGTCAATAAATCATTTGACAGGGAAAAGTGATATGGGAAACGATGGCACTTAAGCTTTCAATGTTCATTAAAATTATAACCACAGTAAGCTGCTCACCAGAGATTCCAATTCAATGGCAGAAGCTATGGCACTAAGAATCACAGGATTCACTCACAGAACCAGTTTGTCTTTCTCAGCAAAGCAAGGATGTTATGAATGTCCTTGTACTCCCCTTACCTTTTTAGACCAAAAACATTTGGAAAGTCACATGTTCCCCGCAGGAAAGGTGTGGAGACTGTTCAGATGACAAAGAACTCTATGTGATAACTAATATATGTGACAACTAATGACTGCAAGATCCTTGGATACCTTGGAATCATTACTCAGCAAGGAGTCCTCATATGAGTAGATGTCTCCATGATGACATTCCACACAACTTCTGTCCATAACAATCTGTCCCTGGCAGTTCTTCTCCACGTTGGTCCAACACTTTTCTTGAGAAAATCTTCCCATCTGCAAGGTGGTCTTCACCTTGGTCTCTTGCGATATCTTGGATCCTAATTCATTATTCTGGTGCTCTATCTATTGTTACTTGTGCGTGATAAAACATTATCTTCCGTTCAATCTGACACTCATGCTAACATGGTCATCTGGAACTGAGGTTTCTTGTTCTCTGGATGAAGTTCTATAGGAAATCTGAGACTAGTATACTGTTGGAGATTTCCAAATACAGAGCAAACATTGAATAAGTGTTTGTGTGCAGCTCCCCCTGTAGCTTAGTGGTTAAGATGCTGAGCTTGGAAATTGGAAGGTTGGGTTTTGATACCTGGGGGTTGCATGGGAACATGAAAGGAGCTTCATTTGGGCATCCCCTGAGTGGAGTTTCTCCAGAAAAAATCCTTTCAACCCAGAGTAATCTCTGACACAAAATTATTATTATTATTATTATGAGTTTTTATGTTATCAGTTGAGTTATCTGTTGCACAACTCCTTGTGAACCGTGATGCATAACCAAATAGATATATATACTTCACTAAATAGTACAATCATTTCCACAATTATAGTTGTCCACTCAGAAATCTCCAAAAGATAATGGCTTCAGGCTCTTAAAATAAGAGCCACAATGATAAATAGTAGGTGGTCACTATTCATGTCTAATTAAATGAGAGTAAATAGTTTAGAAATCCAATTCATCCTTGCTTTTAAACAAGTAAATTGGTACATTGACAACTTCATTCCCCCTTAATAAGAATGACCTGATAAATGTCGTCTCAAGACAAATTGCAGCCACATGCTATATAAACTGTGTTGTTTTATTTTAATTAGCAGAGTTGAAAGAGCTTGTAAACTTTAATACTACTTTTAACAATAACCAATAGGTGAGGAAGCAGGAGTTGAACAGCACATGGAGAGAAAAGATTATTTTGTAGTGTATTAAAATTTTATGTGAAGGAAAACTGTAAAGAGTGCCTGGGGATTTGAGAACACATCTGCTGGGAAAAAGTAATGTGATAAAGATAGAATGCATTGTGGGGCTTTTCTCCAAATTCTCTCACTGATAAATGCTAATGCCTAGAAACTGCGTAATGAAGACCAGTTTACCATGGAATAAAGTCATCCGTGATGAGTAGAAAATGGAACGTTTGTAAATACAGTATAACATGGAATGATAAAGCACATTCAATTTATGCAAAGATGTGCTTACAGCAGTACAATAAATAATATCCACATAATCAATTACTGAAGAAAGATGGATTGAATAAATTGTTTGCTGGCAATTTTATGGGAAACAAATCTAGCATATATAAGCACACGTACATGGAAATAGTGAGAGAACAATGTGACATTAGTTCTTTAGTAAGATTGTCAGGACAAGCACAGAGCCTGCAGATTATTAATAATTTTGTTGTTGTTCAGTCGCACAGTCGATTCCGACCCTTTGCAGCCCCATGGACCACTGTCTGCCAGGCACTTCTGTCCTCCACCATCCCCCTCAACTCACTCAGCTCTGTGTCCATTGTGTCCACAATACCATTTTTGGCCGCCCCCTTCTTCTTTTGCCCTTGACCTTTCCAAGCATCAAGGCTTTCTCAAGTGAATCCTCTCTTCTCATTTGATGTCCAAAGAACTTTAGCTTCATCTTTACTATTTGCCCTTCTAAGGAGCAGTCAGGGTTGATTTCTTCTAAGATTGACCTATTTGACTAATACAGAGAGAAAAATATTTACAACTGTCTGGCTGTGGTGGCTCAGTGGTTAAGAAGTTTACCTTGTTAGCTGGAAGGCTGGCAAGTCAGCAATTTGACACCTGGGTACTACATTCATTCATTCATTTATTCGATTTATATACCGCCCTACTTGGTGCAACCGACTCAGGGCGGTTTACAAAAGACAATCAAAAGTAATATAACATAATCAAAGGTCATACAGTATAAATATAACAATACAGTACAGCAGTGCAGCACATGACGGATT
This sequence comes from Furcifer pardalis, assembly GCA_030440675.1. Taxonomy (NCBI): domain Eukaryota; kingdom Metazoa; phylum Chordata; class Lepidosauria; order Squamata; family Chamaeleonidae; genus Furcifer; species Furcifer pardalis. Next base: position 69,147,380 of record CP126892.1, read on the forward strand.
GAGCACCCGTATCTGTCCCAGTTCTTGTGGACATGAAAGGAGCCACATTTGGGCATTCCCTGAATGGAGTTTCTTCCACAAAAATCCTTCCAACCCAAAATAATTTTTGATACAAAATTATTATTATTATAACTGTCTGTTATGTACCAGCTGGCCCTCGCTTCTGGGAAAACCCCCCTTAACCAAAGCTTCCAAAGGGCGGGCTGGCCGGCAAAACAGAGTTACAGCTCTTAACTGCCTATCATCCACAAGGGGGTTTAATTTGGTAGCGTGTTCAAAGACTTGTGTGTGAAATGCAATGCTTCTCTTACCCTTTTAGTCCAATGAAGACATGTTGTTCAGGAAAATGATGAAGATTTATTGCTCAGGTTCATAAAGCATAAAAGTCAGTAGCATAGGTCAGTCCAATACAGTCCACAGGTAATCTAGGTAACCATTTTTAAGGAGCAAAAATGCATAGCTCCTAGGCTAAGGATGTTAGCCCATAGAGATCCAGAAACAAAAACTCTCAAATCAAAACAGGTCTTAATCCATGGTGAGACAGAAACGAACTCTTTCACTTCTCTGCAAAATGGAGAATTTGCCGTCAGGTGGGTTACTCTTAGCCAATCAGGTAACAGAGAAAACTTTCTCAAAACAATACATTGTTTATACACGTGCACAGAGAGTGTTCTGGCATATAGACAAAACACTGGATCTCAGCTAGCTTAGAAAGATAAGAATTACTGGAAAACATGCTGTCTGTAACACAGCCTTGAGGCTCAGAGAAGACAAAGGATTTGTTCTGAGGCCTATTTGAAACTACAACCTCACCAAGCTTTGAGAACATTAGGAAAAAGATGTCGTTTCCTGACACACTTGTATTCAGCAATGGGAAGGCAACAACTTTTTACTCCCAATTCAAGGAATATAGACCCACTCTTTTGAAGCTATTGGGCAGAATTGTAGCTTACCTTGGCGAGGCCCCGTATAAAAATTTGTTTGGGGCCCCTTTATATGCGGGACAGTGGGGAGGCGCTAATGTCATTACATCATGATGTCGTGGGGGGAGCCAACATCATGACATCATGACGTCGTGGGTGGGGCCAAAAATAAAAATAAAATAAAAATAAAAATAAAATAAATAAATAAATAGAATAGAATAGAATTAAAACAAACAAACAAACAAACACACACACACACCTCAACCCACCCACCCACCCAAACAACCACAACACAAACCCGTAAATAACTTAAATAATTAAAATAAATAAAGAAATAAAATAAAAATTTAATAAAAATCCACCCACCCACCCAACACACACATAAACCACCCACCCACCCGAAACACAAAACCCTCACTTACCCTCCTGGGGCTGCATGGCAAGGCACGCTGCCCCCGACTGCAGCCTCCTCCTCCTCTTCCGGAGCTGTCGCCACCGCCATCACCACCACCGGACCCGGAGGAGGCGGTGGCGCACTCTGCCAGGCATCCCCAGGCCATGGGGGTTCGGCAGCAGCGGACAGCCCGGGCAGGCCTCAACCTGCCCGTGGGAGCTGGGCAGCCCCAGGGGAGGTGCCCTCCTCTGAGAGCCACCATCGGAGCCGCTCCAAAAAGCTGTGGCTCTGACTCCGAAATTTTAATTTTTAAAATTGGAGCCAAAAATGGCTCCAATAAAGTGCGCATGCGCAGAAACTCAATCTGACACATGCGCAATGCGTCAGATTGAGTTTCTGCGCATGTGCAGTAAATTTTTGCTCCAATTTTTTTTTAAAAGAAATTTCCTGCCGGTGAGGACCGTCCTGCAGAATGCAGGATGGTTGGCCGCCCTGCCGTTGGGGGCCCCCGTAGCCCGGGGCCCCCGTATAATTGATACGGCTGATACGGCGGTAGCTACGCCTCTGCTATTGGGACAAAATAGCCACCCCATTGTGCAAGCAGGGCAAAATGGCCATCTGACCCTTAAAGCTGACTGACAGAGAATGACCTGGCCTGGCCCCCAGCTTGAACCAGTTGAGAACCGCTAAGTTAGACAGACTTGTAGTATCATTCATCACTATCCTAACAGAGTGGATGTTGCTGGATTGGTGCTTCTTCTACCATAGCCACTTTGGGTTTATAGGGAGAGGATATCACACACATTGGTTGTTGGCATTTGAACTGTTACAAACATTACTTTTGACGTTTGTTAAAATTATTCTCTATTTTTCAGGGATCTCATGTAGCACATTCTCTTCTATGGTGAAAGTATCTTATTTTAGTCAGCCAGAACAGCCAAGAGAACTGATCTGTGTAATTATGTGGGTTTGGGGGACCAGACCACCATTGCATGGAAAGTTGGAAGGGATATGAGGTGGGATGGTCTTTTACCATCCCTATTGGGAGAAGCCAATTTGGTGCCTCCCCATATATTAGTTGCTTACCTGGGTAATAACAATATAGAAATCAAAGTAAACATTCACATTTATATATTGGGCCATAGCGCTTAGTGGGTCACAAGTTAATTAGTATTTTGCCTCCAACATGATGGGTACTCATTTTACTGATCTCAGAAGGATAGAAGGCTGACTCAACCTTGATCCACGGTCAAAATCGAATTCACAACCCTTTGGTTGCAATACAGCAGTTTAGCCACTGTGACACCTAGGCTCCTAAAGGTGTCCTGAAAGGTAAAGCCCTGGTTGTCCAAGAAATCAGGGGCCCTCAGGAGCTGAGATAGCTTTTGCCTGGAGTAGCCATCGTCTAGTCTGCCATACTAGCCTGGTGTGTGAGTGGTATAGTGATTGTAATCCCAGATGTCTGGGTCAGGCGCAAAGAGGTGTTAACAGAGAACTTAAAATGTCGATCCTTAAACATGTTGATTTCTACCTGGAGTATTTGAGCATACAGTTTGGATGTCCTGAGGTATTCCAAGGTGATGGGATTCATTTGGCCAATGTAGAGGTGGACATATTTTTGAATCACCCATGGAAGGGTATCACAACTGTCCTTGATGGCATTTGGGGGTGACAGGAGACAAGCATGAGCTAACCCTCTCTACTGGTGGGTACAGCTGCATTAGAGTGGTAGTGGTGAGTACCTCTGGGTGTCTTTTGACAAGGTGCATGCTGGGTATAGGATACAATTTGGGTGCATCAGTTGAGCATCCTGTGGGCATAATGAGCCAGCTTTGGGTACGTCCAACATCTATTCATATGAATAGAGTTGGAAATGCCCACAGAGGTCCCTCCCCAACTGAGCTGGCCTGGCAGTAGTGGTTGGGTCACAGCTTGATTCCTCATCTAAGTGTCATGTTGGGCTGATAGAGTCAAAATTGACAAGGATGAGGAATTTGTAAGAATGATTCATATCCATATCAATTGGTTGGTTCTCCTTCTTCAACCAGTCTGTAAGTACATCTTCTTAATAACAAACAAATGTATCAAATGAATAGATCAAGGAACCAAACAATGGCTCCATCTTCCCACCTTGCAATTCTTCATTTGTTTATCCCTTTTCTTACCATGACTTCTTTCTCAGTTGCTTCCAGTGAGATACAGGCATACATGGGTCCCTATGACCAAAACTGCATAACCACCTCTTGATTTATAATACATGAATAAGACTGAAGGGCTTGAATCAGCAGCCAGTTCATTGGTATACTTGTTAGTTCAGGTCTGGAGGCGAGCCTACACTGACACGTACATTTTAAGAACTTCTTGTATTCAGTTTTCTGACCTAAAAGCCTTGAACAAGAAATACCCAGCTGAGCATAGTGTGAGATTCCCATCAACTTTCTATCACACTGCTTCATTTGCATACCTATGAAACAAAACCCTACCACTCTTGCCTTGACATTTCACTCTGAGAAGGCCAATAATTGTGTCAGTTTTCCTAACCAGAGGAGGGCTTTTTTGTTTTGTTTTCTGACTTTAACTAATGTTCAGTTCCCAAAGCAGTGATGATGAGAGCAAACACATTTCCATTTGTGACTCTCATCTCTAGAGGTGAAGTGCTACTGTAGCAAGACATGGTGCTATTTACTCTCACAATTGGAGACTTCTTTTAAAAAGCTGATATATAATTAAATGGAAATGACAAGGGTTGCATTTGCTGCTAACAAGAGATGACAATTGAAAAGCATTATTTATGAAATGACAAAGTTGTTGGCACAAGAAAGCAGAAATGGTTTTCTACCAGAGGAAATTCTATCATATATGTTGAATTCTAATGGGATGATACATTATTTGTGCCTTATACATTAGGATGCTAATCTATGTCTCTGCCTTTAGGAATAACTTGTATGCATGCACTTGGAAAATCAGAAATAACTTTTGCCAAATCTTCATAGTTTACTTTAGACTTAATTTTGGCAAGCCAAGTATTTGAGACATTTCAATACTTATGACTTTTGCAAATTAAATTTCAAAAACTCCTCTGTGTAATAGCCTGTTGTTACATAGGTTATCTGAAAATGTGCTCTAAGAATTCTTCCTAGGATATTTCATCCCTCATTGCCTGCTTTTAATTTTTAATAACTCTTTTAGATTGTAAGCTGCCCTGAGTTCTCAGAAAAGGGCGGGGTATAAATATCATCATCATCATCATCATCATCATCATCATCATCATCATCATCATCATCATTAATAGGATATAAACTACTCTTTTTTCTCCTAAGGATATGAAACCAGGTAGAATGAGGCAACCAATACCAAAAGTTTCTCCCTTCCCACCCTTTGGTTAAGAAAATAAAAATAAAATTCCATCCACAGGGGCAGAGATTGCTGGCGTGGAATGGGACATTACCCAATTGCCCGATACTACAGTACAATGCTGCATCCTATAAAATGGATAACAACAGCCATTGCTGTAACAGGAGGAACCTGCCTCTTGGGTAGGCCCTTACGTTCTTCTGGATTGCACTTCTCTGGCTGGACAACCCAGGCCTCGGATGTGTGTAGAAAAGGTAGCTTAAGGCCAAATAACCACTCCAAGTTTCTTCAAGAAATATATTGAAAGCATTGTAACATACAGGATAAAGTTCATCAAAAGATCAGCAAGCATTTCAAAGCAGAAATTAACATTAAGGTTCCAGGGAAAGCACTCCGGGGCCCCTCCTTCCACAAGTCTCACATTTTGCAGAATGGCTTCACAGCATTCCAGGGAAGGGAAATTCTGCATGTGTCTGTGTGTCTGCATCACTGGGTTACACCTCTGGCCCTCCTCCTTAGGGATTTCAGCCTACGATCTTAGAGCAAGGCATGTCAGTCACACATTCAGTAAAACCATGAGGCACATATTGTTTACATTCTTTTCCCTCCCACGTATCTGGAATCGCCATTTTGAAAGTACTAAAACACATTTAAGTGGGTAACAAGGCGAATAGAAAAACACCTTTTAAAAGGGACTATTCTATGACAATTACATTCATGCAGTCATGTGCACCTTGGCATACTAAATCTATTATTATGTGATGATGGAATGCTGTACCTTTTGTCTTCCCCAAATGTGCAAATATTGTTAAGGTTTCATGATGTGCTGCCACTTCTCAGACACATTCTTGACTCATGTAATCTTGGAAGATGTAAGGAAGGGAAGAAAACCCCTGATAAATAAGTGATTTATTAGTGGTTAAAATGAGCCAAAATGCAATAAGGAACAGGTCTTAAACTGTGACATGTTTTATGACAGTATCTTTCACTTTTTCACTTTCTGTTTATATCTTCTCTTTCTATTCTGCTCATTTTCATCTTTCCCGTTTACTTTAGTTCCCCAGTGTGTGTGACCACACATGTTTGTGTGCATGGATGCATTTGTATGCCCAGCTTTGCTTCAATAAATGTACCCCCAAAATAGTACACAATTATGGGGCATAGCCATAATTCATCCAATTATAAACTGGAAACTCAAAAGTATATTTTGACATATATTTTTTTCTCAAAGTTTTGGGTAGAAGTCCAAAGGTCTGCAGTGAACTTTAGTCCATGTATATGCCTCAGTATTGTGCTCCATTGCATACTGCTCAAAGTAGAGTCTAAGGACAGGTTGTTTGGAAAATATGCTGGAAAGTACACAGCTGTGGTAGTGGCGAAATGAATTATGCATTATCATCATCTGTAGGAGTTTTGAAATGCTAAGTGCTCAGATATGAAGTCTCTGTTGAGGACACAGAAGGTAATGATGTCCTCGTGCTTACAGTGGTTTCCACTAGAAGCAGATTGAATCTTGTAATCAGATTGGATTGCTAATGGCTGAAAGAATGCATTCCTTTAGCAGGACTTGCAGTTGGTTTTATGTCCAAATGATAAATGCTTGCTTTGTAGGTTGCATTTAATTCTAAGGTTTGTTAAACTAAAGAGATCCACTAATGAATATGGACATCTTCAGGCACAAATACAGATGTCAAGATAACATTTGTTAGGTGAATTTAATCTGACAAACCATTTTAAAGTGGAATAATTAAAATAAAGTTTCCAATCAGTGTGTGTGTGTGTGTGTGGGGGGGATAGTAACTCAAATAAACTTTCTCTATGAACGCAGAAAACAAAACCATATATTTATGGCTACATGAATGCTGTATTATTACAGAATATCTGTCTAAATATTGACAGAAGTCATGTCACTTAGATTAGTAAAGGTAAAGGTTTCCCTTTCTCAAAAGCCAGTCATATCCGACTCTAGGGTTCAGTGCCTATCTCTGTTTCAAAGCCGAAGAGCCAGCACTGTCTGCTTCTGCAGACATTTCCGTGGTCATGTGGCAGGCATGACTATACACAGGACAACACGGAATGCTGTTTACCTTCCCACTGAAGTGTTCCCTATTTATCTACTTGCAATTTCTTGCTTTTGAACTGCTAGGGTGGCAGGAGCTGGGACAGAGACAGGAGCTAATTTCATCTTGCAGTACTTGGGGATCAAACTGCTGACCTCCCACCTTCAAGTCAGTGTCTTAGCCACTTGAACCACTACATATTAGTAAATTGCACTAAAGAAAGTCTGTAGAATCAGTGGAGATTTGATGAGCTTCTGCTAAAAATGAAGGAGAAAAACATAAAAAATTAACTGTTTAGACACCAATCAGGTGCACCCTTAATTAACTACCTATTTCTTTCTGTAACTAGTTGCACTTTAGCACAATTGGTCTTACAGGGTATATGCTTTGGTACATATTCCTTATGCATTGGAACACCTTTGACTGCAGCAGCCCTGGGGAAGTGTAATGATTCTATGGCCAATATTGGTTGATGGAGGTCCTGTTGTTACAAGCGCTGTGAGTGCCTGCTGTTTTAGTAATTGTTCTGGTATTGAGATTATATTTTATTATTTTAAAAAAACTCAACTTCTGACTCTGCAGCCATATACCTAAACAACTGAGATGATCAAAATACTACTCTGATAGAAATGTGTGTGTAAGTTGCTGGGATTCTTTATTACCAAAGGAGACATCGCATGCAAATCTGAAATACAACTGGTAGAAATGGGTGGGATAAAAAAATCTCAGTTTACATAGAAATATGAAAAACAGGATTTGTATGCAAAGTAAGAACAAGTGACAAATGTTTAAAATTGGCTTATGAACTTGCAGATCATAAATAGCCTGATGTAACCCACCAATTGATGTTATGCTGGCATGTTCATTATTACTCATTTGTTTTAATTTATATTTTATTTATGTGCTGTATTAGTTCTTTATGTAGTAATGACTGTGCTGGATTCCAGCAAATAAATTAAGCATGAATTAATCTTTTGCTCACAGGCAACCACTTTAATGCAGTGGACTATAAGACATGCCAAGATATTTAATTAAAAGCCAAAGGAATCAAATATATTGAACTTTTGAACCTTAGCTTCTAGATTATTTAATTTTGTAGCGCACTATTCTCAGCAATGGTGATGAAAATACTCTGCTTTATTATTGTATGTTCAATTTCTTTATCATTTAATGATTGTATTTGGCCACCCAGAGTGGGCAGGATATACATTTAAATAAATAAATAATACAAGAAGAGAAAAATCATAGTTTCAACAAAGTTCATGTGTGAAATTATTCATTTATGAATTTACTGTATTTCATTAGCTTTCCAGTGAATTGAGAAAAGAAATAATAAAATAATCTGCCAGCTGTGTTGGAGGGAAGTTCTTCCACAATTTCCATTGTTTGACTGCAACTGTTAGACCAATATTTATACTTAATTATGATTGTTGTTGTCGCCATCCCTAGCTAGCACCGTCAACAGTGAGGAATTATAGGAGTTACAGCTCAGCAATTCTACATAGCTCCGGATTGGTCATCCAACAAATGCAGTGCTATCCTTTCTCTCATTTTATAGAAAGACATACCTTTGGAATGATTTGGGGAAAAGGGAAGAAGTCAAAATTCTATTCCTTGTCCAGAAATTCTTTTTTCATGTTGAAAACTCAGGATAGTAAAACACTGGGAGAGGGAAATTTTAATCATACTGTATTGAGATTATATTTTTTTTTCTGCTACTAAGGTCACTCCTTTCCATTTGTGGATAAGACTGCAAACTTCCTTTTCCCCATAAACAAACTGCTATTCGCACATAGCCATCAGAGATGTATAAAAGCACTTACTAAAACACTCTTACTATTATCAATTTAGTCTACCTAAATTTCACACATTATTCTAATGAGGACATTTTTAAGTGAGACCAAGACATAAGAATACCATTCCCCCCCTCCTGCTTTGAAGGAGTGGCAGTACTTATTACATAAAATTGTTGCATGAAGAAGACTCCAAATGACAGGCCATATTTTTGTATGGAGAGAAACAGGATCCCAAAGGTGGCAATAAGATGGACCCCACCTAATGTCAAATGACAACAAAGATGTCCTCAAAATAAATGGTGAAAAACTTTCATAGTAGATTTAAAGACCCTGAAAATGATATAGGAGGATGCCAAAATACTCACCCAAGATCAAAACCAATGGAGATCCCTTGCTGCCCCAGATGCTACATAACATGGGATGATCTAAATCTATGTAATTAAGAAGTTCATTGTATTTCATATCCAAAATGAGAGCTCATGCACTCTCTTACTAAGTACATTAAAAGCATTTTTCATAATTATTAGCTATTTTACTCACTGAAAAATCATGATCTGTAGGTCACTCATGGTCCAAGCAAGAGAGATGCCTTGAAAGTGTGACTGCAGAATAAAGTGATGGATTAGGAATCTGGAGACCAGATCTTGAGTGAACACTTGGCCATGAAAATTGATGGGGGCAGGATGACACTGGTAGAACTATCCCTAAACTATCTTGTTACCTTTTAAAATTCAGTATGTTCATCATATGTTGCATTTAACTTCATATTATTATTATTATTATTATTATTATTATTATTATTATTATTATTATTATTATTATTATTATTATTATTATTATTATTATTATTATTATTATTATTATTATTATTTCAACTTATACCTCACCCTTCTGGGATACACTTCCACTCAGGGCAGCTCACAATGTTAAAAAAGGTATAACAGACAACATAAAAGCATAGAAAAATCCCCACCCCCAGTCCAATCAGAACCCAGAACTACTAGCCTGATTAGCAAAACAATAGGAGGGTCTCCTACTTAAACTTCAACATGCTGCCAAAGGCTTCTTAAAGGACCCTAAAGAGGCAATCATATGCAGCTCCCCAGGTAGAGCATTCCAGTTAGTCAGAGCCACCACCAAGAAAGTCCTCTGATGGGTAATAGGCTTTCTAGAAAACCTAGAACTTGGTACTTTGAGTTGTTGTCAGAGAAGAGCAGGTGAAGTGGGCCTGATTTCAGAGGTATAGACGCTCTGCCAAGTAGGAAGGTCCCAAACTGTTCAGGGCTTTGAAGGTTAGCACAGCCACCTTGAACCTGACATGGAACACAACGGGAAGCCAATGCAATTTCACCAGGTTTGGGAAGATATGTAGGAATTTTCTCACCCCAGTAACCAGCCTGGCAGCCATACTACCCTTTGAAGTTTCCATATCAGGAACATGAGGAGCCTCACATAGAGAGCATTACAATCATTGATACAAGATATTACCAGTGAGATAACTAGTGTTATGAGGGACCGTCTCTCCAAGTAGGGATGCAATTGACCTATTTGGTAAAGATGGGGAAAGGCAGCTTTACACATTGTCACAATTTGTGCTTCCAGGGTCAGATGGTGATCTAATATGCCTCCCAAGTTGTGTACCATCCAGTGGTGGGCATCAGCAGGTTCACACCAGTTTGCCAGAACCAGTAGCAGAAATTCTGGCTGGCCCCACCCATCCAAGTTTTGAAATAAAGTAGTCCTAATTTGGGTGCAACACAGGGCTTTTCCCCTGGCCACGCCCACCATACCACACCCACAGTGTGGTAGTAAAAAAATTTTTTGAGCCCGCCACTGATACTATCACATCTAATGTTGGGGCAAGGGCTCCTAGTCGGGCAGACAGACCCTCCAACACCAGCACCTCTGTCTTACACAGGTTCAGTCTCAACTTGTTAGCTTTGGTCCATTCTAGCACCACAACCAGGCAGTCATCCAGACACCAGACCACATCCACTGCAGATGCATGTCATCTGCATATTGGTGACAGTGTACTCTGCATCTCCAGATGACCCCTCCCAGTGGCTTCACATAGATATTAAATAGCATTGGGAAAATGGTCTACCTCTGAGGAACACTCCATTTGATTGTCCACAGTGCTGACAAGCATTCCCCAAGCTGAACTCTTTGGGAACGATCCTCAAGAAAGGAACGAAACCACTGTAAAACAAGACTTCATACCCCCAACTCTGACAATCACCCCAGCAAGAGACCATGGTCAATGGTATCAAAAACCACCAAGAGGTCCAGGAGTACTGGGATAGATGAAGCCCCCTGGTCAACCTCCCAGAGCAAGTCATCTTACCGTGCAAGCAGAGTGGTTTTGGTGCCATGGGGCGGCCTAAAGCCTAACTGGAATTGGTCTATAGCATACACACACTTAAGATCTCCTGAGCCATATGACCACTGATCATTATTTTCTTACCTCTTCTATAGACTATGTCATCTAATTATGTTGTAGCATGTTGCTCACTGTCTCAAGAGCTGGAGCAATAAGAACAGTGAATGTGTCCCAGAACCTGCTTTTCTTTATTCTCAGATCCTCCTGGTACAGCCATCTCACATTTGCAAACAAACACATATTTTTCTTTATAGGCATGCAAAACAATCTGTCTTTGCAGTGCATTTCTCTCATCAGCACTATGCTATCATTATTTAGCTGAGGGGTCTTTAGCAATTATGCCATATGAAAAGACAACTGTCAACAAAACATATGTGGACACCCCTTTCCTAGTGTGTGCATACTGTTCTTTGCGTGAGGTAGTTCTCATGCCAGAAAGACTTGAGTGGTGGCCATTCAAGAGAGGGAAAATAGATGTCATTAATAGGTTAGATGCCAAACAATTTAAGCTGTCCTTTTCAATATTTATCAGTATAAATCATGTCTCAGTTGCTCACAGGAAAAAAGAAGTCCTCAGCTACTGCAAGTTAAGGGTACACTGTGTGATTATTTGGAAGACACTGCAGCTTTTAATTTCAGGCCAAAATGAAAAATCATTACGTGGTGCAGAACAGAACATTGATGGATGGATTGTATATTTATACTGTGTTGTTTCTGAGCATTTCAAATACATAAGTAAAAGGAGCAAGCAAAATAAAACATTTTATCTCATACTCTCTAGAAAGTAGCACCAATTCTGACAATATGTCTATAATCATTCTTCTGGTATAAATCTTATCTGTGATGTCATATTATAAATCTGCAATTTGAGATGACACTTTCAACACTGTTCTAATGATTTGGGATCAGTTACAACTAGAATTCTCTCTATCCTACTGACTTCAGAATGTAGAGGAAACAAGATGGATAGAAACAGGGAGGAGGTAAATGAAGAAATAAAATTAGGCATCATCCATTGATTTAAGGGAAAGCCAACAATGTCTACTGTATCAGCTCCAGCCAAGTATGCAATTCAAGCAGGGTGGACTATTTCCAGACATCTGGTTGCCACAATGTCATGGCTGTACTTTGGAGTGTCACACCTGCTTCCATGCCTCTACCCCGCCTCTCCAGCCAGAAAAGTTTTTAGAAAAAGTGACAGGTCAACTGAAAATGCCCTCTTGTGCTCTTTCTTTCTTTTTTTTATTTTGAATATTTTTATTAAATTTTAACAACAAACAAAAAAGTTAAAAACAACAGAACAAAAAAAACAGTTACAAACAAAAAAGCAATTGCAAACTACATCTTACAACATTGAAAATAAAAAGAAAAAAGGTACAAGTCAATATAACATAATATAATAACATCTTAATTCAGTTATTTTCAATGCATTCAATGTCTTAACTATACTATTTATATATACTATATACTTTCACATTTATATCAATTATCCTCTTTCAACATGATGTTACAAATTTGTTATGTTTTTTCTTTTTCTTTTTTTTAAAACATAATACATATAACACCCAGTGCACTAAGTTCCTTGAGTCTACCAGCCATCCCTTTTACAACTCAGTCATTCTGCCAAAAATACATTGTATTCGGTCCAGGTTTTTCACCTTTATTTTCCCTCAATGTATATTGCAACCAAGGTTTCCAAATGTCCCAAAATCTATTTTGTTTTATTAATCCCCTTTTTATATTTAATTCCCATGTAAGTTTTTCGTTTAGCGCCATGTCCCAAACATCGGTATACCATTTACCAATTTCTAAGCTTGTATCACCTTTCCAGGTTCTGGCCGCTTGTTGTCTTGCCAACGTTAAGAAAATAGATAATAACTCTTTTTTATTTTCCTCTAAGTTCAATTCTTCTAAATCAGTTGATAAACCATTTTTTTCATTCAACTTTAAGTTGAAGTTTAAAATTTTTGCTATTTCTTGTTCCATTTTATGCCAGAAATTGGAAATAATTTTACAATCCCACCACATATGTTTATATGTCCCAATTTCCTGATGACATCTCCAACACTTTCTTGAGTTGCTACTATTTATTTGGTTTAGCCGAACTGGCGTCATATACCACTGCCACAAAATTTTGTAGTTGTGTTCTTTAACTTTTGTGGACAGATTTCTCATAATCCTATTTTTCCATTTTTTTCTTCCAATTATTGTCCGAAATATTAATACTTAAATCCGTTTCCCACAGTCTTTTAAGAACATCCTGAGTTTCTTCGATACTGTTTATCATTTTGTATAACTTACTTACTACTCCTTTTATCCCCATTGAACCTTTTCTTATCTTATATAGCACTTCCTCGAAGTCTGTCAACTGTCTTGTAGGTTGTAGTTTCTCTTTATATTGTTTATTTCACCTATCCAACGTTAGTATCTGAAGCCAGCTCAGCCTTAATTCCTTATAAATTTCTTTTTTAGTATCTTAATTCTCAATTTGATTCAACCAATCTTTTAGTAAAATTATATCATATTTATACATAATGTTTTTCAGTAATTCTGAATTTTTAACCGGAAATGTTTTAAGATCTTGCAACTCTTAATATCGGAGAGGTATTTGGTGCCAATTTTTCTTTTAATTTTACCCATACACTTATCATAGATTTTAGGACATTATTTCTTGGTTTTAAATGAAAAACTGAATTTTCCAAAAATTCTCCCTTTGCACACACATTACTATCTTTCATTTCTATCTCCCTCCATATAAGATCTTTTATCATTAAAATTTTTACCAAACCTTTGATTTGGAACGCCCTATAATACAATTTAATGTTAGGTAACCCTAAACTACCCTCTTTCTGTGACTTATACCATAAACTTTTAGGTATTCTTGCTCTTTTCCCTCCATTGCAGCAATTATTCTATAGATTTTGAAAAGCTCTTAATTCTTTTTCAGTTTGTTTAATTGGGAGGACCTCAAATAAAAAAATAATCTTGGGTAATAAACTCATTTTACAAACAGCAATCCTTCCAAACCAAGAGGTCTTCAACACCCAATATCTAACAATTTTCTTCTTGATTTCCTCTTTCACTTTATCATAGTTTAATTTCTTCAAATCCTCTTCATTATCTGCAATATTAACTCCTAAGTATTTTATACTTTTCCTAATTTGAATTTTAAATTTTTCCTTAATTTTCCCTATCTCTTCCTTATTTAAATTACTAAAAATTGCTTCCGATTTCCCCCAATTTATTTTCAGGTCTGTTATCTCTTCAAATTTTTGCAGGTGATTTTGAATCTTTTCCATATTTTTATAGGATCTTTCATTATAATCAAGGTATCATCTGTATACAAACTTATTTTTGTTCCATTTATCCCTTCTATATTTATATCACTCCTTATAGCTCTGGCCAATAATTCCATAGCCATTATAAACAAAATGGGGAAAAGAGGACATCCTTGTCTCATTCCTGCTTTAATTTCAATATCCTCTGTAAAAGAATCATTTACTCTTACCTTGGCATAGCTACTTTTGTAAAGTTGGTTAATTACATTTTTAAATTTTCCCCCAAATTCACCTTTTTTAATAATTTCTTTGATAGTGACCCATTGCAATGAATCAAAGGCCTTAAAATATCTAAAGATAGTAGTCAAACAAATTTAACACTCTTCTTATTAGATCGGACATATATCTTTCCTTTAAAAAGCCTGCCTGATCTGTATGTATATATTCCCCCATAAAACTATTTAACCTATTAGCCATAATTGCTGTAAAAATCTTTGCATCCTGATTAATTAAAGAAATTGGACGATATGAATCAACCAATTCTAATTTTTCCCCTGGTTTTGGTATTAGTACTATAATGGATCTGTGCCATGAATTTGGAGATTCTCCCCCTTCCAAAATATAATTATATAACCTAGTTAATTTTGGAGTAATAATTTGTTTAAATTCTTTATAAAATTCGGCTGGTAGTCCATCTTCTCCTGGGGTTTTCCCTATTTTCGATTTATTTATAACATCTAATATCTCTTTCTCTGTAATTTGTTCTTCCATTCTGGCCCTATGCTCTGCATTTATACTCTTCCCCTTGTATTTTTGTAAGTATTCTTCTAGCTTGCTTGTATTAATTTTCTTATCAGTGTACAATTTTTGGTAAAATTTTTTAACTATACTAACTTTCTCTACTGTTTTATTACACCTTTTCTCATCCTCCCTTATTAAAGTTCCTATCTCCCTTTTTTCCTTCTTCTCCTTCACTGCTTTTGGTAACATTTTTGAACTTTTATCACCAAACTCAAAATATTCTCTTTTCAGATAAATTAAATTTCTTTTGATTTTTTCAATATCCCTTCCTGCTAACTCCTTCTGTAACAATTGTATTCTTTCTAGAATATTCCTCTCCTTTGTTTTAGCATGTTTAGCATTGTTTTAGCATGTAGCTTAATCTCTTTTTCCAACTCCAATTTTCTGTCTTTATATTGTTTGTTTTTTAAACTCTTAAATTTAATACACTCACCCCTAAATACTGCTTTCATGGCATCCCAAATTACATTAAAATTTGTTTATTTATTATCGTTAATTTTCCATATTTCTTCCCAATTCTTAGTTATCTGATCTTTTATCCCCTTATCATTAAGTAATTTCGAGTCATATTTCCAAGTTCTAATTCCTCTTATGTTTGTTTTAAATTGTAGTTCAACCATTACTTTGGCATGATCCGATTCCTTAAAGATTCCTACTTCTACATCATTCAAATCATTCAACATATTTTGTGTTACAAAGACTTAATCAATCCTAGAATATGAGTTATAAACCTGAGAATAATATGTATATATTCGTTCTTCCCCTTTCAATTCCCGCCAAGAATCTTTCAATCCAAACTTTTTCATCCAATCATCCAACAATTTGGCTTTCAGTCCTTTTCTATAATTAGTTACATTAGTACAATCACTATTTGACCGTGTTAACTTAAAATCTCCAGCAACTATCATTCTGTCACAATTTTCCTTTATTAATACTTGACTCAATTTGTTCAAGAATTGGTCCTGATTCTCATTTGGTGCATAGACATTTACCAGCAATATTTCTTCTTCTTCTATACTTCCACCTATAATCAAGTATCTGCCTTCTGGGTCCCCTATCATTTTTGTTTTCGTAAATCCCAATCTTTTTGAAATCAGAGTCGCCACTCCCCTTGCCTTGGAAGAACCAAAAGCCTTTTCATAATACTGGGTCCAACCAAGATATAAATTGTTTTTATCCACCGCTTCTTGGTGAGTTTCCTGTAAGGATATGATACCCGCTCTATCTTTTCTTAGGGCCATTTCCAACCGTTTGCGCTTAGTAGGACAACCTGCCCCTTTCACATTCCACGACAATATCTTAATATATTTCATGATTTATCATTATTTAACTTTTTAAGAAATGACTGGCAGACTTCAGCAGACGTGTTACCCTCTACCCCTACCCTAACCCACCATTTAACATATAAAACATAGAAAGACATAAAAAACAGAAAAAAATAACCCCCTTCTTTTTTCAAAAAAAAAAAAAAAAGCACCTCTACTAATAAGAGAAGGGGGGAGAGGAGTCATATGGTTACAAAACCTAGTCATTCTTCAAATAATACTTCAGCTGCAGATGTTACATTACATTACATCTTAGTTACCCCCAGTTGCCCCTTGAGCCTCTTCAGTTGTGGCCTGTTTTTTTTTTTTTTTTTTTGCTGTGTTTACTCCCGCCAAAAATAAGGCTTCTTTGAGATCCTTCCACTCTTGTGTTCCATTTACCACAATCTTTGCTTCTGTCAGCACATCCAGAACATATAAATCTTCCTTTATAAAAAAGGTTCTACCCAAGTGCACAAACCTCATTTGTTTTGCAAATTTCCAATCATATAAAATTCCTTTTTCTCTCAATTTTTTTGTAACAGGCTTAATTTGAGTTCTCCAAATTCTTTCTTCAAAGGCTATGTCATTGAAAATTTCAATATCCACTCCTTCAATTTTAAGAGCATTAGGACCTGCATTTTTAATATGAGACGTCAATTTCAATTTTACACTCAAGTCTGCAAATTTTAACAACACATTTCTGGAACCCATTCTATTTTTCTTTGGACCCAGTCTATACACACTCTCAATATCTTCAGAAACAAAATATCTCCCAATTTTCAATTCATTTAACCAGGTCACAATCTTAATTTCAATCTTAATTTCAATTGGTCCGGGTTTTTCCTCTAAATTTTTCTAATTACCACATTTTTCCTCCTTATCTGATCTTCCAGATACTCCATTCTTTTTTCATGATCAATCAATTTAATTGCTTTTCCTTTCTCTCTTTCTTTTGCCTCCATTACTTCCTGTTTGAAATCCGCTACTTCTTTTGCTACTGTGACCACTGATTCTTTCAATTCCAACATCCCCTTCACTATTTTCTTTATTTCTTCAGTTGTGGTTTTTAACAATTCTGAAACAGTGTCTCTTATATCTTTTTGAATAATCAAAATAAGGTCTTGTTGCTCTTTAATTCATTGATTTTCTGAAGCCTGGAATCTAGCATGCAACTGTTGATTAAGTTTATCAAAAAAAAATTCAACATTTTCTTCATGTTGTTTCATCCATGCTGACATAACTTCACTTAGATCAGATTGAGGCTTGTCCACCAATCTTCCTTGGATCTCTTTATTTTCCTTTTCACTTGATTTCTTTTTTTATGGCACCTTGTTCCTCTTTAAGCTCCATATCTTGCTCTTGTTGTAATTCTTGTTGTTGTAAAAGTTGCTGTTGTATATCTCTGTGCTGTTGAAACTGTTGCTGGCGTTGATGTTGTTGTTTTTCCCGTAATCTTTGTAGATCTTCAACTTCTTGAATCTCCTGCTGCAATGATTTGTCCCTCCCTTGCTGGTCCCTTCTAACCAACCGCTTAAATCTAATCCAGGCAAGATTAGTCTCTTTATCTCCCCCAAATCTATCTCCTCTTTTACTCATCAAAGAACAATTCACCACAGCAAAAGACAATTAAATTTCCCAATATAGTATTAATGAAAATCCAACAATATACTGCAAGGTTTCAGAAAATCAAATACACATTTTTTTAAAAAAAAATTCCAGTTGATATAAACAATAAAGTTTGCCACTATAATATGAAATATGGTTTTTTTAATTATTTCAAATTATTTGTCCTATTTTTTTCTACCCCAATTAAATCTTTTATTCACTTTTTTAGTACCTTTTTATTAATTTGTCAGATCCCCCCCATGTGTATCAGAGAAGGGTTGAAAAAGAAATAGGAGGGCTAAAGAGCCAGCTGTTTAAAAAACTGCATCATGCAGTCTTCGCCATTTTGAAACAAAACAGCACTGTTTTAGTTCTTCACCCTCCAAAAGAAAAAAAAGAGAGGGATAAAAAATGTAATCTCCACAAATAAACAAGCAACAGGAGACCAAAATTCACTTTAAGTTGTATAAATGTCTTATTCTTATCCTTAAACAGAGGGAAAAACAAAAAAGATATTAGTAAGCGAGGAAACAACAACCCCTGGTTGTAAATATCCTCTCAAGCCAGCAAGCTTATAAAGAAAAAAATATATTCAGCATTCCATTTCTTTTGGCTTGAAGTCATTTCTTCACCCCACCCCCACAAGACTTACTGATTGCTTACAGTTCAGCTCTGTTCTGTTCTGTTTCTCTCTGTCTGCTTCTCTCCGAACTGTAGCAGCCACCGCAGCCGTTTGGTCACAACAAACAACTTTTAAAAATTATCCTGATCTTTGTAATCTTTTTAGTCCATTTAAAAAATATATATATCCACTTTTATTCCCAGGTCTGGGTCTTTTTTTTTTTTTTTTTTGCAGCTAAAGAAAAAGCAATGACTCAGCTCTCCATCTTGGCTCCGCCCCCGCCCCCGTCTTGTGCTCTTTAACAAGCAAATTTGAAATATTTTTTCTCCCCCATAACAACTGGCTAAATCTCGCCAGGTTATCCTGCTATGGTAATAGAGTAGCCCATACTGCCAGCAACTCAATGCCAAGCATCAGGCAATGGTTAACTAACCTGACAATCTTGAGGACAAGCGACCTTGGCAAAGTCCACAGGGAAGAGTGATGGTCCCCAAATGGATTAAATCCCACTTGAATCTATCTTGATGGAAGACAGCAGCTTCATCAATACTGGCCTGGGGCCAGTGATGACTTTGTGTGCCAAAAGGGCTCTGAACCAGAAAGTGACTCACGGAACTGGATCAGTAGTAGGGGTGACATACTGTGATGTGGAAGACAGATGAAAGGTCATGACAGTCTTCATGGTTGATTGCCAGTATTCAGAACTGGATATGGAAGAAGAAGAAGAAGAAGAAGAAGAAGAAGAAGAAGAAGAAGAAGAAGAAGAAGAAGGAGGAGGAGGAGGAGGAGGAGGAGGAGGAGGAGGAGGAGGAGGAGGAGGAGGAGGAGGAGGAGGAGGAGGAGGAGGAGGAGGAGGGGAAGGGGAAGGGGAAGGGGAAGGGGAAGGGGAAGGGGAAGGGGAGGGGGAAGGGGGAAGGGGGAAGGGGGTAGGGGGTAGGGGGTAGGGGGTAGGGGGAGAGGAAGAGGGGGAAGGGGAGGGGAAGGGGGAAGGGGGAGAGAAAGAGGGGGAAGGGGAAGAGGGAGGGGGAGGAGGAACAGGAAGAGCAAGGTGCAAGGAAGAAGGCTTGCCCAAGGCCCCAAGAGTGTGACAGGCTTTGAAACCACAAATGCCAGAACCCTTTAAAGAGAAAATGAAGCTCACAGGGGGGAAAGCCAAGTGGGGAAAAGAAAGAAAACACTCTCTTTGTAATGATATTTCTGTGTGCAAACATTGGTTCCTTTCTTCACAAGAAATCTCATGGGAAATCTCATGGGATTCCTCTGAGGTTTTGCAGTCATTTTTTCAAGAAGAAGCACTGAGTCATATGAGATTATTATGGTCAATGCAGAGAAAGATAGCTTTCTTGTGCAGAATTCATTTGAAAAGCGGAGTGGGGACATACCAGACTGCCCAGGATTGCTGAAGTTCCTGTGCATGAATTACATAATACTCATTGGGAAGGGAATTAAGTTGCACAGCATGAATTTTTCTTTTTTTGGGGGGGGGATAATAATGGGTGGATGGAAGGAGGGAACAAATCAGGGTATTACTTGTACCAGAAACAAGGAAATCTCATTAATGCAAGGGAAATTTCAGCTAATAAGACTCAGGTAATGGCTTAGTAACCAGGACCCTGGTGGCTTAGTGGTTAAGACACTGAGCTTGATGACCAGAAGATAAGCAGTTCAAGCCTCTGTATGACAAAGTGAGCTCCCACCATCTGCCCAAGATCCTGACAACCTGACAATTCAGAAGCAAGAAGTTGCAAGTAGATAAATAGATACTACTTCTGAGTGAAAGGTAATAGCATTACAACAGCAAGGTCTCCATTGATCGAAAGCCAGTCATATGTGACTCAAGGGTGTGGTGCTCATTTCTGTTTACATCCAAAGAGCCAGGTCTGTCTACAACTGCAAATGTTTCCACGACAGGCATAGCTAGACATCAGAGCACTTGGAATGCTCATGATCACACATGCTTTGGTCACCTCCGGACTTGATTACTGTAATGCGCTCTACATGGGGCTCCCCTTGGTGACCATTCGGAGGCTGCAGCTGCTTGTGTAGTGGTGGGGTGCAGTCGTTATGCTTGTGCCTCACCGCTGCTTCGGGAGCTGCACTGGTTGCCAGTATGTGTCCGTGTGCAATTCAAGGTGCTGGTTATTACCTTTAAAGCCCTACATGGTAGTGGGCCAGGATACTTAAGAGACCGCGTCACCCCTAGAACATCTGTCCGTCCCACCAGGGGGGATCAGAGAGGCTCTCTTATCATTCAATCAGCTAGAGAGGCGCATCTCCCTAGCACCAGAAGAAGGGCCTTCTCTGTGGCCGCCCCAGCCCTTTGGAACCTCCTGCCAACTGAGTTACTTCTACAGACAGAGCTCCTGCCCTTTCGTAAGGGCCTAAAAACCTGGCTGGCAGGGCAGGTGTGGGGCTCCAGTAATACGGGGTCCCACATTGGGTGGTTGATATGATGGGACAGCCACCCCTCCCTCGCTCTTTTAAACTTTTTAAACCTTTTTAAACCTTTTAACTTTTTAAATCTTTTAGATTTTTGTAAATTCATAGTTTAATTCTTTTTAAATTGATTTTGAAGTGATTTTGAACCTTAAGGTTTTAATTTATGAATTTGTAGGGTGATTATTTAATTGTTTTGCATTGTGTATAGTCTCTCCCCCTTTTCTGTAAGAGTCAGGTTCGCCTGATTGGGGCGGGATAATAAATCTAAATAAATAAATAAATAAATGCTGTTACTTTCCCTCAGAAGTGGTTCCTATTTATCTACTTGCAATTTCTTCTTTTTGAATTGCTAGATTGGCAGAAGCTGGGACAGATGATGGCAGCTCATTCCATAATGCAGCACTTGGGTCTCAAACTGCTCACCTGCTGACCATCCAGTCATCATGCTCAGCATCTTAACCACTAAGCCACTACAAAACCACTGGCAAAAACACTCTTCACTTACCATGAAAAAACTGTTAGGAGCAATGTAAGTCAGTTCTAACTTGACAGCATATAACAACATTGGAGGGACAAATACTGAAGATGAAGCTCAAGTTTTTTGCCCACCCAATGAAAAGAGAGCATTCACTTGAGAAGTCCCTGGTGCTGGGAAAGATCAAAGGCAAAAGGAGAAGGGGACAGCAAAGGATGAGGTGGATAGATGGAATCATTGATGCGATGGGCATAGTTCTGGCGAGGCGGTGGAGGATGGAAGAGGACAGAGGAGCCTGGCATGTGGTGGTCTATGGGGTCGCAAAGGGTCAACCTTGACTGTGTGACTGAACAACAACAACTATATGAGCCAAGAGGCTAAATCTGTCTTTCTTTTTAATTATTTCAACTTCTATACCACAGGGCAGTTCACAGGAAATAAATTAAAACTCATAAAATCAAAGTACCTACTCAATAGAATCATGTTTTGTGGTGGCTTAGTGGTTAAGGTCAGTGGTGGGCAGCAACAGGTTCATACACACCCTGGGAGGGGGGAGCAAAATTGGGTGGCCTCTGGGCAGGGGGTGGCAAAATTGGGTGGCCATGCCCACCTCCCTGTCCTGCCCCATCAGGTTTTGTCCCTGCAAGTGGTTCAAGATCTCCCTTGCTCAAAAGCCAGTCATATCCAACTCTAGGTTGCAGTGCTCATCTCCATTTACAGCCAAAGAGCCAGTGCTGCCTGTGTTTGCATATGGCAGGCACAACTAGATCGCCCACGACATAGGCTCTGCCCATGACATAGGCTCCACCCATGGCATAGGCTCCACCCACAGTGTGGTAGCAAAAAATTTTTTGCTGCCCACCACTGGTTAAGATGCTGAGCTTGATAACTTGGAGGTTGGCAGGTCAGCAGTTCGAGATCTGTCGCAGGTTCTGCCAACCTAACACTTCTTAGCCAGAGTGACCAGTCAGAGCTCTGCTTATGTCTGAGACTAAATCATTCTAGGAAAAGTGGGAGGGGACCAGTGGTGGGATGTCAACATTTTTACTACCCCACCATGACATCATCACAGTGTGGACGGAGCCAATGTCATGACATCATGATGTGGGCAGGGCCAAAGAAAACAAATTAAAAAATAGTATAAAATAAAATAAAAATAAGCACACACACATACACCTCTACCCGCCCGCCCACCCACAACACAAACCCATAAATAAATAAAATAAATAAATAAATAATACATTAAAATACACACACACACACACCCAAACACCCACCCACCCACAACACAAATCAACCAGAGCTTTTAAACCAGAGCTTAAAGCTTATTCTGGCTAATCTTTCTCACACTAGGTCAGATGGAAAGAACTACAGAATGAACTCACCACAAGATGGCTTCATTTTGGCACTTTTCAACAGTTAAAGAAGTTAGGTACTAAGTCTTTGCCTAACCAGTTCTCTAGAATATCTAGGGGAGCAGGCTATAGGGAGCTTCAGGCTAGCAGCTTCTCTTCCTCCTCCCCACTTGGAAGGACAGCAAGAAGGCCATGCATACGCGCCAAGCACTGTAGGCATGCATGCACACCGAGTGCTTGGCACACATGTGCAGTGGGAGAACCAGTGAAAAGGTAAGCCCCGAAGGTGGTTCCCCCCAAAAGCTGCAACTGGTTCTCCGGGACACTGGGAAAAGATACTACCGGTTCTGGCGACCTGGTGAGAACCTGTTACATCCCATCACTGGAGGGGACTTTAGAGTGGCATTTAGGTGAGAAGAATAATTTTGACCAGCCAGTTAACACAACCATAGGCACCTCCTAGCAATTGGTATCCAATGTTCTTTTTCTTGACTCTTTTCTTCTCCTATGTTGCCTCATTGCTTTTCCTTCAACATTTGTCTTTCTAAAAGTGTCAAAATTTATAATTAGAATCTGCGGGAAACAGATTAGGTACTTCAGAGACAGTGCTGTAGTTTTTCAGTTTTTGTTTTGCTTGAGCTGGTCTCTCACTCATTACAGTGTCTGAGACTTTTTTATTCTTTCAGATAAGATATTTCCTTCTTTCAAAATGGTGTCCTACTCTTCAGACAGAAGATGTTATCAGCCTCTGAAGGATCTTTTTTTAAAAAAATTATTAATTCTAAAACCACAAAATTTCTTTCTTTAGATTATCTGGTAATTTTTCTGTGAGCTAAAGGAGAAATTCCTGGGCTAAAAACCTTTTTAATATTATGCCAGATTTCCAAACTATTTCAAATCCCCTTTATTAATTTTATGTTTACATCTTTAAAAAAAACCCTATTCTTATATGTACCCTCCAAATCTAATGATTCAATATCACTCCATATCAAATATTTTTCTATTATAACATTAACAAACCCTTTAATCTGATTAGCAAAATAATAATTTTGCCAATCCATCTTCCTTCTGGGATACATACCATAATTTCTTATTATTTCTCAGTTTGTATCTCCATTACAGTAGTTGTTTATCATGTTTTACCATTATTTAAGTTCTACCTCTGTTAGTTTTATTTGTATCATCCCATACAAGAAATTTATCTTTGGTAACATTTTCATTTTACAAACTTCTATCATCTCAAGCCAAGATCATTTTTTCCCCATCACATACTTCAAATCAAAATTTATTTTTTCTCCTGCTCAGCTAGGGCTCATTCAATCTGTCTATTGCAATTCTTGCTGTTTTCTTAAATTTTCATGAACAATATCATTGTTTATGCATTAATCTGAGACTAAAATACATTTGTATATTTTAGTTATATTTCATTGTATCACATCAATTAAACATAGCAGAAGTGCAGAATCCAGTGAACAGCTATGATGCAATGTACTAATTAGTATAAAGATGAAGTTAGCTTCGATTTTATTGTATTCACCAATCTTTCATTTGCAAATTTCCTTCCCATACATATTCCCATCACATTATGTGGTTTTATTCATTCATTTTACCCCATGGACATATTTAGACACACATTTTACTTAATATAGAACATTTGCACGTGTGTGTGTGTGTGCGCGCGCACACACACACACACACACACACACACACACACTACAATTATAAGTATTTGGAAATTGATAAAATCTACAAATAGTTTTGGGTGCATATTTTTGAGCTTGTAAGAATGTGAACTACTAGTGGTGCACTTTTCTTACAAGTATCTTGAGGTATAAAGGGGGGGGGGGAATATGCTTTTATCCAGACTGTCAAATCCTACCAAACAATTTCTCATCCTCTTGCTAGTCCAGGAGCACACTTCAAACAGGAATTCACACTTAACAGCTTCACTCAACATGTCTAAAGTATGTTTACAGAACTGTGTATTTGAGTTTTGATTCATCCTTAGTAGTGATACAGCAAACATTGACAAATAGCTCTGTGTGCACCTTGCTCTGCCAAGGGCTGGAGGAGAATTGACCCTCTATTTCCAGTCTATACTTGTCACATTGCTCCTCCTAAGCATATCTCTTAAAGATCCAAATTAAGCCTCACTTGAAGACAGACACTTCTCCACTCAGCTGGGTTCCCATCAGATGTGCAACCAGCACTTAAATTCAGCAGGCAAGTACTTGCCTCCTCAGAAATGGAATAAGAGTTGTTTTTATCTCTCCTCTTCCCCTTTTCTCCTCCTCTTCTTTTCTTTTTGAATATTATTGTTGTTCTGATTATGATTTTTTAAAACGTTCTTCTTTATTTTAATTGATTATTTTTTTAAAAATAAACAGAGTAAGATGCTTGTGGCCCTCCAAACTTTAGATCAACAGGCATTAGCATGGGATACGCAAAGCTATCAAGCTTTTCAGTCTAGACCTTGGCCAGACAAAATTACTCTCACCTCTAGTCTCAGCAGACTGATATTTTACATGATTGTGTCAGTTCAAGTCCTGAGTGCTGTGTGATGGAATGAGCTGCCATTGTCTGTCCCAGCTTCTGCCAACCTAGCAGTTCAAAAGCAAGATACTGAAGGAGATAAATAGGTACTGCTTAAGTGGGAAAGATAACAACATTCCATATGCTCTAGCATCTAGTCATGCCTGCCACATGACCATGGAAATGTCTGCAGAGGTAGATAGCACTGACTCTTTGGCTGTAGATGGAGATGAGCACCACACCCTAGAGATGGACATGACTGACTTTCAAGCATGGGAGACCTTTACCTTTTATTATTTGGTTCACTTCACAGATCATCACTGAAAACGTTACTCCTTTTCACACGATGAAAGGTGGAATAGATATTTGTTGTTGTTACTGTTGTTGAATAGACACTTTTGAACTTTGGTGCTGGAGGAGGCTTTTGAGAGTACCCTGGACTGCAAAGAGAATAAACCAGTCAACCCTGAAGGAAATTAACTCTGACTGCTCATTGGAGGGACCAATACTGAAGCTGAAGCTCAAGTACTTTGGCCACCAAATGAGGACTCACTTCAGAAGGCCTTGATGCTGGGAAAGATTAAGGGCAAAAGGAGAAGGGGGCACTAGAGGATAAGGGGGCTAGATAGTATTGTTGATCTGTGTGGTCTGTGAAAGATGATGGAAGACAGAGTAGCCTGGCATACGGTGGTCCATGGGGTCACAAAGGGTCGGACTCAACTGTTGTTATTTGTTGTTCAAACATCTCTGACTTATGGCAACCCCATTGATGAGAGCTCTCCAAAGTGTCCTGTCCTCAACACTGCTCATCTCATCTGAGTTTCCTTATCGAATCAATGAATCTCATATTTGGGATTCTTCTTTTCCTGCTGCCTTCCACCTCCAAAGAAAAATTGGCCTTCCTGCTCCAGGGCACAAACCCACATGTGACAAGAAAGGTGGCTCAATTTGCAATAAAGGCTGATAGACATGGGGAGAAGTCTTTGGACTCTACTCTTATAAATCAGCATCAAGATTCGTGATGGGGTGCGGGCGTTATGCTCATGCCTCACCATTTCTGTGGGAGCTGTGCTGGTTGCCGGTATGCCTCCGGGTGCAATTCAAGGTGCTGGTTATTACCTTTAGAGCCCTATATGGTAGTGGGCCAGGATACTTAAGAGACCGCATCACCCTAAGGACATCTGTCCCTCCCACCAGAGCAGACTGGAGAGGCTCTCTGGTTGTACCATCGGCAAGAGATGTGCACTTCTCTAGCACTAGAAGAAGAGCCTTCTCTGTGTCCACTCCGGCCCTATGGAACTTACTGCCAAGTGAGTTGCATCTCCAGGTGGAGCTGCTGCCCTTTAGGAAGGGGGTTAAGACCTGGCTGGTGGGGCACGTGTGGGGTATGGGCCAAATGATTGCCTCAGTCTGTTGGTTCATCTGACCCCTCCCTCTCTGTGTGTGTTTTGTTTAATCTCTTTTAATCTCTGTAATTTTTTAATCCTGAATTTTATACTGTGTTTTTCGTGTTTTAAATTTTTTTTAGCCACCCTAGGTCTTTTTGAGGAGGGCGTCATAAAAGTTTGATTAAATAAATGAATAAGATTCAAAACAATAACAGTATGATTGAAAGGTGATAAACTCCACCAATTTTATTGTGTCAATTTTAATTGTTGTGTGCATTTTATAGCCTAGTTTTGATTGTCTGACTTCTTGTACTTTGCCATGATGAACTGACTTGTGCAAATAACTCGTAGTAGTATTTGCTGCCTTCCACCTTTCCCAGCATTATTGTCTTTTCCAGAGAATCTTGCCTTCTCATGATGTACCCAAAGTAGAATAGTTTCAGTTTCATCATTTTTTTCCTCCAAAGATAGGTCATGCTTGCTTTGTTCTAGGACCCACTTATTTGTCTTTTTGGCAATCAAGGGCATCTGCAGAGCTCTCTTCCTGCAACATTTTGCAAATGAATTAATTTCTTTCTTGTTAGCTCCCCCCTCTCTGTCCAGCTTTCACATCCAAAGATGGTGAAAGTGATGTTTACATGTTACAATTAGAGTCTGAATGAATCTGTATATTATCTCTTTGGGCCTCTATTTTCTCATTGAAGGATGAAAGTTAAATCCTACAAGCTGCAGCCTAGCTTCATATGCAGTCTTTTGTTTTCCCAGGTGGTATTTACAATTTGTTTTTATAGGCTGATGTCCTTCTTGCAGTTTCATTACAGTCTATCAGTGCTTACTGTCTCCTTTATATGAAGGATAGACTTCACACTGTAAAACTGATCACCTAATTATGAGGGCAGGAGGAGACAGGACAGGGTAAACCATGGGACATTACTGATTTTCACTCCTGCATCTCACTTTCCAGGCCCTCCACATAAGCTTTCTCTACCTTTCTTGGGTGACAAGTAGCAAAGGTCTGCACGGATCTATGTGTTTGCATTTCTCTTTTTCTTCTTCCCACTGTGCCTATCAAACACTAACTACATGAACATGGCATGATGTAAAAGCCTGTTTCAAAATGAGCTGGAAATGTTTCTAACTCTGGTCTCTCATAAACCATAGACACAGAATAATAATAATAAGTTTATGTCAGAAATTATTCTGAGTTGAAAGGATTTTTGAGGAAGAAACTCTGCTCAGGGAACACCCAAATGAGGATCCTTTCATGTCCCCAAGAGCTGGTTCAGAGACGGGCACTCAATCCATCATGCAATACCCTAGTCTCAAAGTGCTGACTTGCCAGCCTTCCAGCTAACAAGGCAGGCTTCTTAACCACTGAGCTACAACAGCCCCCTAGACACAAAATGATTACCAATAATTTGTATCCAGTCTTGTAGAACCTCTGTATGGGGTGATCACCACTGCTCCCATTGGTAGAGCACTACTCCCTTATAGGACACATTCTCACTTGTCCTCTTGTTGCTTTAAGCAGATTGCATTGCATCCTTCTCATTGAAACCATTTCTTATCCAACAACAAACAATAAAATCAAATGGCCTCCATCACATGGGTACATAAAACACCTTCTAAATCTAAGAGATTAATTGTCAGCTACATCTGAAACCCTCTTTCCATTTGTTTGGTGGTCTGTCAAGATACATATGCTTTCAATCCTTGAGCATTTTTCTTATTAATATTTTGCTGTTATGGTAGGGGTGGGGTTGTGTCTTCCCTTTGATTTACTTAGCAAACAAAAATTCAGATCATTGTTGTATGTAGTCTTTGTGTCTCTTGCCAAAACTATGTCATGTATATGATATTTCTTTTGCTCCATACATCCTGCCCAATAACATTCAAACTGTTTTCACAAAAAGCTTACTGCAAAAGGCTTTCCCTGCTCACTCAAGTAACAGAAAATGGCAACTATTAAAGACCATTACTTAGGCAGAATCAATGCTGTATAATATTTTTGCTTCATGCCTTTTTTGGAATTAAATGGCTGTCAATAGTAAAAGGATGAATCTGTGTCCCAGATGATGTCCTTTTCATTTCAATATACCCACTATATGACTAGAACTTCTCTATTGTCTCTGCTTCCATTTGGTTCTTCAAATGGAGCCATCCATCATCATTTTTTTTTAATTACCATGTCATAAAGTAGCAACAAAAAGGGATAGAACAAAGACCCTTTTAAAGAGCCAAAAAAAACTACAATCAATTTGATTCT
Organism: Furcifer pardalis; assembly: GCA_030440675.1. Lineage (NCBI taxonomy): Eukaryota > Metazoa > Chordata > Lepidosauria > Squamata > Chamaeleonidae > Furcifer > Furcifer pardalis. The sequence continues at coordinate 69,176,355 of CP126892.1, forward strand.
GGTTTATGCTGAATCTGTTCTGGGTTTTCTAGGTAATAAGGTACTGAGACATGGTTTAGTAAAGGTAAAGATTTCCCTTGCTCGAAATCCAGTCATATCTGACTCTAGGGTTCAGTGCTCATCTCTGTTTCAAAGCTGAAGAGTCAGTGCTGTCTGCAGGGCCGGATTTACATGAAAAGAGGCCCTAGGCTATTCCACTTATGTGGCCCTTTCACCTCCCATTTTTAAGTTTATAAATTACATGAGATAATAAAATACATCAATATAGGCCCCTCTTGATCTTGAGGCCCTAGACTGAAGCCTAGTTAGCTTATAGGAAAATCTGGCCCTGTCTGTCTGCTTCTACAGACGTTTCCATGGTCATGCTTCTACAGATGTTTCCATAGGCATGACTAGACACCAGAGTGCACAGAATGCTGTTACCTTCCCACAAAAGTGATCCCTACTTATCTACTTACAATGTGTTGCTTTCAAATTGCTAAGTTGGCGGGAGCTGGGATAAAGATGGGAACTCATTCCATCCTGCAGTACTCGGGAATCAAACTGCTGACCTTCTGCCTCCCAGTCAGCGTCTTAGCCACTTGAGCCACCACAGTCCTTAGACATGGTTTACTCTTCCCTTTTTATGGGATGCTCTGGCAGCACATAATTTGCCAAAGACCACAGAGGTTCCCTCTTCTACAGGGCACAGTTGGGAACTGATCTACAGGTGCTCTAGTTCATTGAGCTATCAGGCAACAATCTTTAGAAAATGTTGCAAATTCAATTTATATACTGCATATTGTAGCATATTTTCAGACCTAATTTTTTCATATATTTCATGTCTGTGAGAACTGACATTGTAAAACTGGGTATAGTGCTTGACTTGATATCTAATAACTGTACAGTCCCTGGACTCTGCCTAATATAATCCACAAACTGTTGAGCTAATAATTGTTTATTCCCATGTAAGCATCTTGTCACTAATTTCATAATTCCCAGCTATGTGAAGTAACATTATTTTTCCACCAGGATTCCTTTTCTAATCAATTACATTTCAGGTAATTTTTCTCATATATTGCAAAAGAAAGAAAAACCCTTATTCTTCTCTCTTTTGACTCATGTGTGCCAAGTTCTTTATCTTCTTCAGTTTTGATGAAACTACAGCCACTCCCCTATGCTTAAAGGTATGAGCAAGACAGAACATTTTAAATTGGGAAGCTATTCACTAATCATCAGGTATTTCATACACCAGCCAGTCAAACCTTTCTCCATTTCTTCTCTAACTTTCTTCACCTACCAACCAATGCAGTTCTACTGCACAGTTTTGTCCAGTTTCCAGGTAGCCAAAGTTTTGTGTGGTATAATATAGCCTGGTCAGGCTGCTCCATTGCAGTTCAGAAAAGGCACTCCTCATGCAGAATAAGGGAAACAGTTAAGCCAAGCTCTATACAGTTTCTATTCAGTTCCAGGTAGAGCATTCCAAAAACAATGTACAATTACACTAACTTGTGAAATGTCACTAGCTATAACTTGTATAATACAATCAGCAAGCAACAAAGGATGTTACAGAATGTGAAGTCAAGCCCAGTCCAAGGTCAATGAGTGCACAATGGTAATAGCAAGAGTCTAAAATGTATTGCTGAAGGAGATCTTTGCTAATAGGCTAGACTGCTAGAAAGACAAATCAGAGGGTGCTAGATCAGATCAAGCTTGAATGGTCCCTTACACTGAGAATGTCATACCTTGGGTACATCATAAGAAAAACAAAATTCAGTGGTAGTAAGAAAAATGATTATGTGATGCATTAACTGCTTAATGGAAGCCACAACCATGAGAGCTGAGCAAGGTGTTAACGATAAAACATTATGGAGGCTATTCATTCATATTATCACATTCAATCAGTGGTAATTTTATGGCACATGACAGTACAAACACATCTGGAACCCCTGGGTAGACATGAAGATGAGAGACGGGAGCAAGGAATCAAAGTTTTCTGCACAAGTTTTCTTAATCATAATAGAGACAATATATTTTGAAAGAAAACATTTAGCTACACAATTCAGCAATCACAAGGTATAATACTATCCACATTCTGGATCAACCTCAACTATTTCTCAATATTTTTCCTCTGATTAGGAAATGGAAGGTTTTTCTATATATCAATATAGATATATTTATTTTATGTGTTTCAAAACCATCTTCTATATACTGCATTAGATTTAAAATTTGAGCAGTACAGCTATTGCCAGGTCTAAAGCCCTCCTGTTCTATAATTAGAATAAGTTGAATTTTAGATGGAGAAGTTCCTTCATCATCCCACAATTGGTGTTTGGAATATATTTCAGCAATAGCTTTAATATTTTAATATTTTAATAAATTTTAAATTGGATTATATATTGTGTTTTTATGTATCTTTTTAAGCTTTTGTTAGCCGCCCTGAGTCTCTTTGAGGAGGGCGGCATATAAGTCTGTAAAAATAAATAAATAAATAAATAAAATAAACTTCTGAACATGCAACAGAAAAAGGTTGCTTGTTTCTGAATGAAGAAGTACTGTAAATCAATTCTTTATTATTATTATTTTTAAAAATAATCATGTATTTATAAATGTTTTACCAAATCTCGTCAAATTTGGCACAGGGTAACATTATACTGTCTTCTCCTACAGCGCCAAATGTGGAGCTGGTCCAAATCTCAAACATAAAGTTATTTTAAAAATTTGCTTCCCTCATTTTTAAAGTTCTCTTGTAGAATGTTCCTCTGCCACATTATCATTTGCTGCACTTTCATACAGTATTAATTTCTCCTTTTCTTTGAATTATAGCAGATTTTTTTAAAAAAAAGAAGCAAAAAATAAATTAACTCCACAAATGCCAAACTGAGTACCTGTACAAAGAATCCAGATGTGTGACTCTCTACCTCATGAGCAAAAAGAAGCTACTTGCTCTGTGCTTGCCCTCCAGTTTGCACATATATAGTGTCCATTTTAACACATTTATCAACAGTTATCCTTCTTTAGTACCTATTATATTTATCAGGGGTGGCCAAACTACTGCCCTTGGGCCAGTTCTGGCCGATGGTGCCAAATCATCTGGCCTGCACCACTCTTGCTGGAAACAGAAGTAAAATGCACCCACACATGCATAAAACACTGCCAGAAATGCACCCATGGCTGTCATAGACACGTTTCTGCGGCTGTCATAAATGTGTTTACAACAACCATGGGTGCATTTACAGCAGCATTTTGTGCATACATAGGTACATTTTACTTCTGCTTTTGCTGGGAGTAACCATGTAAATAGCCCGCTGAACATATGTGTATACACACACACACACACACACACACACACAATCTATCTATCTATCTATCTATCTATCTATCTATCTATCTATCTATCTATCTATCTTGATAAGTATGAATCATCATCATCATCTCTCTCTCTCTCTCTCTCTATATATATATATATATATATATATATATATAGATATAGATATAGATATAGATATAGATATAGATATAGATATATATAGATAGATAGATTGTGTGTGTGTGTGTACCTCGCTTAAAGAGCATAATGCATTTCACAGGATTGCTCTTTAAGCGAGTTTGTTCTAGCTAAACACCATTGTAACTGACCAACTGTGTGGGGGATCGTGAACCCCAATTTATTTGTTAAGCAAGTTTTTGGTTGGTTTTATTTGTTAAGCGAAACAAACATTCAGAGAAAATTCTGCTCTTTAAGCAAGTTACTCTTTAAGCGAGGCACTCTTTATGCGAGGTTTGACTGTAATTCCACAAATGCCAGACTTTTGGACTCCAAAATATATAATGATGCTCCTTTGAGCAATGGTTATGCAACAATATGTTAGGGAAGAATAGCAGTTAAGAAGAAAAGATCTTGGAATAAGAATAAGTGCTTTGACAATAGTAATATGTGTCTCCTTTCCATATGAAAAGAATCTTTACACTGTGCACATTCAGCCAACTTCCATTTCTGATGTCAAGGTTTTATGGCTTTTAAAGGAAAGATCTATGGTTAAAGTTCCACTGATCTGTAGATGAAGGGTACTTAAAGGTTTTATTCTTGTTTCCCAAAATTATTTTCTTAACTTACATCAAGCAAAGGTCAACTATGATATTATTGCTGATTGCAGGAGAAATGTGAATTTTAGCAGTTGAAAGGAAGGAAAGGACTCAATGCTGAAATTATATTGACAGCAAAAGAAATTTGGCTTTCATAAAAGGTAAGCTCAGTGGATATTCTTGAGTGACTTCCTATTAATTATAATATTATAATAAATACTATGAATTTTAAGTCACCATCAGACTCTATTTAAATAGAATATGACAGAACCATTTTATTCCAATTCAGTATTTAAATTGAATGGCCAAGAGAAATAAAACACAACTGGAATTTATTGGCTATGTTCAGTTATGACAAGAATTCAATTTTTTAGAAATTATGGTTTGGTAGAACAAGCCCTAGTGGCTTAGTAGTTAAAACACTGAGCTTGAAAACTGGAAGGTCGGCAGGTGAGCAGTTTGATACTCGAGTCCTGCATGATGAAGTGAGCTGCCATCATCTGTCCCAGCTTCTGCCAACCTAGCAGTTTGAAAGCAAGACATTGCAGGTAGATAAGTAGGAACCGTTCCTGCAATAAAGGTAACAGCATTCTGTGTGCTCTAGGGTCTAGTCACGCATGCCACGTGACCATGGGAAGGTCTGTAGATCCAGATAGCACTGGCTCTTTGACTGTAAAGGAAAATGAGTATCACCCCCTAGAGTTGGACATGACTGGCTTTTGAGCAAGAGAGACCTCTACTTTCATCCATTACCTAGAACAAGTGAGTGTGCTACAGAATGTTGACTGTTCACTCCTATTTGCAGAGGAGCTGCCACTTGTGGTTTGTTTAGCATAACCAAGTCTAGTTCTGGCTTCCCTTCCCTTCAACAAACCAGGTAACTGCTCTAAAAGAAAGTATACCACACTTGTGTCTGGTGAATACAATTTCAGGAGTTCTATGAATCCACTCTGGATTTTAGTCTACCCTTTGTGTAAATTATCTGTATTTTGCACTAGGCTTCAGCACCTTGGACAGGTCATGGTGGATCCACAACATCCAAAAACTGGACTTACCCATCACCACTGCTTGTTATGGGAGGGACAAGTCAGAATGTCAGCTACTGCAGTACTTGAAGAAATTATGGAAGCAATCTCTGCAGTTTTTCTTTTGCCAGCCCTGCTGTAAACAGATTGCTATCTCCTTCAGAAACCTAGCCTAATGGATCTGGTGTCTCACTACTAAAAACAATGTGCGGCCTCTTTAAAGCACAAGTCTATTTTTTCTTTTAACAACTTTCCTTGTAATATTGACTTTTGTTTCTTTCAAAGGGAGTAATAGAAATAACAGTTTATATGTGAGTGACAATAGAAATAACAATCTCTATGAGAGTGACAGATTGCATTCAATCATTCAAGAAACTATAATCAAATCATGCAGGAAAGTAGAATTCATATGGTGAAACCCACAAAGAAAAAACTAGAAAGCCCTGTAAATAGAAATGTGAAAAGTTCTCATTTTGATAATGTTCCATTCTTCCAAATCCCACCTGCATTTCTTGCTACCATTGTTTCATGCTCATTTGAAAGATTCTGCATTTTCCTTCTACACTGAAATTCAGAAACATTTCCCCCCTAACACTTTCCCCCAGTATATACATTTGCCATCACATTTTACTCAATTTACACAGCATATCCTAACTGACTAAAGCACATCAAGGTGTATTTTTTTTCAGTTATAGGAATATGTCCCATTTGCATGCTAAAATGTGTTTGTTCTTAAGTAGACACTTTATTTATCCCAGTTGCCCTATTGTAAGCCTCACTATTGCATAACTTCTGAAGGCAACTCATGTTTTGATCATACCAAATCTGAAAAGCTGTGAAAAATATACTTTCATGGAGTCCATTAAATTCAGTGGAATTCCTTTCCATATCTATTTCTGCATATGGTGGCATTCAGATTTAATAGAGTTGTGCTTCATTATTGTAGCAAAATGTGACATTCAATACGTATTGTGAATATTTTTATCCCTGGCAAAAGAGACTTTTATTCTTCAGGGATTTTAAAATTCGTTTTGTAAATGTGTTTGAACCCACTACATTGTTGAGAAGTGCAGAGGACAGACCCACCCACCCCAGTTACAGTCACCAATTCCTCTGTTCTCTTGTGTATCTGGTTCCCACATATCCTCATCTTAAGGAAAAGATAAGTGCTAGCTAACTTTATGATACATTTCTGGGAGTTTTTCTTTTTTTCATGAAGCCAGGGAAGCTGAAGATGACTGTATGAAAAAAAAAAGATGCCACTCATTTTCACACATTGTCCAACTTGAGGGTGGGTGAATATCAAGACCCTGTCCCTCACCAAAAGGAGGAGAATACTAAAAGTAATTTCTTTTCCATTAAGTTGAAACAAAAAGATGGTGTGAGGAGGGGAATCAGAATAAATTCACCCGACAAATTCATGTTATTCCAAATATTTTCTTTGATTAGTTCTGATTTAGAAACAATAAGGGTTAAGAGAGGTGAAAGAAGAAATGAGATCAGCAAAACAGTAGTTGCCCATTTTCTATGGATAACTTGACAAGGGTTTTAGAGCCACAGGTCCAGATACAAAGACCTACTTATTTTTATGGTAATTTCAACAATGTTTTAATTTGTCCTTATATATGTTATCAGTATCTGTGTTTGCAAGTGGTGTATGGACCATTTTTATCACTGCCCAACATTCGGTGTTGAGTCACTGGCTGTACAGCCTACTCCATTACCATAGCAGGATGTCCAGCCAATGGCTACAGTCAGATGTGCCCCTTTAGGTGGGGTGATGGTCCCCTCAGTGGAGAAAATGCCACTGGAAACCATCATATTGGGGCCAATGGCAAAATGAGTGGAGGAGAAAATCTTGATTCCCATTGGTCATGGGGTGGAAGAGGTCATGCCAGATGGACTGGCTGTGAAGGTGGACTTTGTTAATATCTTCAAGGCTGAAGCAGTCCATTGCAGTTCCAGTGTTAAATCCTGCATGTCACATTTCATATGTGCCACATTTCATATGTGCTCCATGATTACAGCACGTGGGTCTCTTCATGGCAAGCTGGGATCCACCTTAAACAAATTCATGTCAATGGCATTTTTTCCTGCTTCAGGAAAAAATGTATTCTTGGATACAAGTTGCAGCTGATGATGAGGGACCATTTGTAGCTTTTTGTTAACAGAAAATGTAGAAGTCACGATTAACTGATGATTGTCAGGCAATTTCTCTTGTGCAAATTCAGCTGCAAAACAAAGAAGCTACAGAAGAGGAATAGTATTAATGCAAGATTTCTATTTCTCTCAAAGAGAGATTTTCTTTTTGCTCAGAAGAAATTCTGAAAGAATCATAGAATAACTGAGTTGGGAGGGGGCTTTTAGGCCATCGAGACAATCCTTTGCTCAATACAGCAATCCAAATAAAAGCAGAACTGACCGATGATTGTCCAGTTTTCTCTTGAATGTTTCCAGTGTTGGAGCACTCACCACCTCTCAAGGCAGTTGGCTCCACTGTCATACTGTTCTAACTGTTAAGAGGTTTTTCCTAATATTCATAGCTAAATCGGGAACACTTTGGTGGAAAGGTAAACAGCGCTCTGTAAGCTGTTGGATATGACTGGCTTTCAAGCAAAAGAAACCTTTACCTTTACTATCTGGCTTTTTGTAGTTTCAGCCAGTTATTACACATCCTGAACTCTGGGAGGATCAAGAACAAATCCTTCCCTTTTGCTTTATAATTATATTTCAGGTACTGTATTTGAATACTGCTATCATATCCCCTCTCAGACTCTTTTTCACAAGTCTAAACATGCTCAGTTCCTTCAGTTTTTCCTTATATGATTTAGTTTCCTATCCTTTGATTGTTCTTGTCCTTTTCTGTATCTGCTCTAATTTGTTTGCATCTTTCTTAAAGTGGAGTGCCCAGAATTGAACATAGTACTTTAGATGTGGTCTAACTAATGCTGAATAGGTAAAGGTAAAGGTCACCCTTGCTCAAAAGCCAGGCGTAACTAGCACACAGTATGCTGTTTTACCTTCCCACCAAAGTGGTCCCTATTTGGTAAAGGTTTCCCTTGCTTGAAAGCCAGCCATATCCGACTCTAGGTGTCAGTGCTCATTTCTATTTCAAAGCCAAAGAGCCAGTCCTGTCTGCTTCTGCAGACATTTCCATGGTCATGTGGCAGGCATGAATGGACACCAGAGTGCATAGAATGCTTCCCACCAAAGTGGTCCCTATTTATCTATTTACAATTTCTTGCTTTCAAACTGTTAGGTAGGCAGGAGCTGGGACAAAGATGGGAGCTCATTCTGTCCTGCAGTATTCGGGTATCAAACTGCTGACCTGCTGCCTTCTAATCAGCATCTTAGCCAGTTGGACCACTGCAGTCCTAGATGATGACTAATACCACACAGGTTTCTGAGACTATACTTCTGCTAATGCAGCCTAAACCATCGTTGATCTTTTTTGCAGCCACACTGCACTGTTGACTCATACCTAACCAGTGATCTACAATAATTCCAAGACCCTTCACACTTGTAGTAATACTGAGCCAAGTATCCCATATCTTGTAACACTACATCTGGATTTTGTTCCCTTGGTGTAAAACTTTGCATTCATCCCTGTTTACATGTCATTCTGTTAGTTCAAGCCTATCAAGATTTTTTTTTTTAAATCTGCTCATGTCCTCCAAGGTATTAACTATTCCACCCAGTTTTGTGTCATCTGCAAATCTGAAAGAATTCCCTGTGCTCCCTCATCCAGCCATTTATGAAAATGTTGAAGAACACAGGGTCCAGCATTGAGCCTTATGAGCTTGAGAAAAAAAATGGGCAATGACTCTGATACCTCTCATGTCTCAATACATCTGCTTTCTCCAGTTCTTCATGATGCCTCTGGTTCTTTCTGATTACAACAGAAGCTGATGGTTCCACTTCTTGAAAAGGAGTCACTGTTCTCATGTGATCATTCTCAACCACCAGCTCTTTGTTTTTCTCCTTCTTAACATAGCCATGTAATCATTATAAGAAAATAAGTATACTGAGTTATAGGTTTTGCTCCAGCAAATTCTTACATTTTTGGAGATGAAAGAAATGGCTTGATGGTTTAGTTCATTAGCTTTATAAACCTGCATTGTGCTGCCTGCCTCTTCAGCCTATAATTATAGGAACCAGGCAGCTGGAACCCACATTATATGACGCAGCAGCAAGCTTCATTTGGCTCTTGGGTGGGAAATTATGTACCTCTGCTTTATTGTTTGATGTACTGAGAAACGTAAGACCTCCAACTGGGTATATAAACAGATAACGAGTTTGTTTTAATGTGCTGGTCTCCACCATATTATCAAGACGGTCATTTCCCTATCTTGCAAGTTCCACAAAGGGAGAGGAAAATAAAGTTCAAAACAATGGCTCTGAATACTCCCCCCCTCCCCAACATAACATGTTTAACAATCACTTTGGAATAACAGTGTGTTCTAAATTTCTCCACAGATATTTGAGACAATATTCTCCTAGGCTTCAAAGAAAAAAGTGGAATGCAAGCAAGACTAACTAGCTGTAGGCTTCAGTATATGATAAAAATATAAATTCATGTCTTCATTCAGGTATTGAGAAATGAATTTACAGTACAGTACTATATAACACAAATGTGTACTTAACATTTTGCAAAATATATTATTAGGCAAGGAGTCTTTACTCTTGGGCACAGAACTTCAAGAGCCAAATTCTAACAAATGTTTTCATTATTTCATTCTATTATATTTATAACTGCTCTTATCATTAATAATCTCAAGAAAAAAATACTTTTTTTCTCCTTGTCTTTGCATGGGAGGATGAGCAATTACAATATTCTTCTCTTCATCAATATTCTTCTCTTCATACAGCGAAATTTCCTGATATACTTAATAGAGTTTTAGGTCTTAGCAAGAAAAGTATTTTTTTCAAAATTGCCTATCTTTGTGCAAAACCTCTCAGTTTGCATAACTGCATACACTGCCAACAGCTAAGATGACTGCTGCTTTCTTTAGGGATTTGAAGTTCTGCGTAGGTTGTTGGCATCTTACTGAGCATTCATCTAGTTCCTCTGTGCTTGCTGTGTCTTTACAAGTTGTATGCTTTGGTTTTCAGAGAAATATTACAGTGACTTTTAGAGCAAAAAAGCTCTTGGCTGGAATTTCACCCAAGTAAAATTCCACATTCAGGTGTATATTGATAAATTAGAAAAGAAATCCCCCCAATCCTATTAGTCCTATATGCCATGTAGCAATAAGAAGCCTAAACTTCTCTTGTCACTTTCCAACTTACTCTTTCTCACTTGTAAATTACTTTTGTTAAGCCCAGCTAGGTCACCCCTTTTAGCCTCCAATTTATTGCCCAATTTTGTTTTCTGTGTTTCAACCAGTGGGATTTCCACCCTCTCGTCCCTGGAAGATTATCTCACTGATTGATAGTTCTTGAAAAAACACTGCAACAGAGGAACAGAAGGCAAAGAACTGCTAAAGATGATTAAATTAAATAGAATAACAAGGCACATTACCTTTTGCACATGGTTGAAGAGGAATCAGTAAATGAAAGACATCTGCACACAGTGTTCAATCAACTGCCAAATGTTGGAATCTACAACAATGAAACCTTGAGGGAAAAACTTTTTTTTGTCAGTAGGAAAAACCACTTGGTGTCCTAACTACAGTAATGCTGGTGATCATATGATTTTATTTTATTTTATTAAGCTACCTTTCCTAATAGGGACTCAAGGTGGCTCATGATATCAAAAAGATAAAATTAAAACACAGTTTTTCATACAATTTAAAAAATGATTAATCTTGAGTACCAACCAAAATGCATTAAATAATTAAAACAAGATTAAAATATTAAAAACATTAAAAGTGATCAAAAACTGTAAAAAGAACCACAGATAGTAACTCAGCTAAAATAAACCAGTATTCCAGGATTCAGTTCTAATTATTAGAGAAAAGTCTTCAGCTGTTGGCAGAAGGATAAAAGCAAGTGGACCAATCTAACCTCCCAAGGTAGCACAGTCCATAGTCTGGAAGTCACCACAGAAAAGACCCTCTATAATGACCCCATGAAATGTACCTCTGACAGCAATAGGACTGAGAGGAGGTCCTCCTCTGACGATCTTAAAAGCTGAGTAGACATATAAGATGATATTGTACTTTTGATAGGATGTGTTGCATATTCTCTAAAAAAATTTAAACAGAATAAACAGTCTGGCCAGGTCATCCTGCTATGGTAATAGAGAAGACCAGGGGTGCTCAAACTTTTCAGGCCATGGGCCAGTCATGTGGTCAACCATGCCAGTCACGTGGTTCCTCCCACCAGAAGCGGAAGTAAAATATGCATGCATATGGACAGAATATGCCTGCACATGCACAAAATACTGCCATAAATGACCCACGGTTGTCATAAATGTGCTTACAACAGCTGCTGGACATTTATGGCATCTTTCTGTGCATGTGTGGGGGTGTTCTGCACATACACATGTGCGTTTTACACCCACATCCCAAAGCAGTACAGGCAGCATGGGCCGGATTAATTGGTGCCATGGACCAGATCTAGCCCATGGGCTGTAGTTTGGCTACCCCTGGAGTAGACCATACTGCCAGCAGCTCAATGCCAATCATCAGATGGCAGTTAACTAACCTGACCACCCTGAGGATTAAGCACTTTGGGTAGCAAAGTCCACAGGGAATGTTGATGGTTCCCAAGTGAGATTAAATCCCACTTGAATCCATCTTGATGGAGGGCAGCAGCTTAACCAATACTTGCATGTGGCCAATGAGGACTTTGTGTACCAAAAGGGCTTAAGACTAGAAAGTGACTCATGGAATTGGATCAGTAGTATGGGTGTCATGCTGCAACGCAGAAGGCAAATGGAAGGCCATTGCATTATAATGCTCCCAGGACAATCTTCATGGCTGATTGCCACAAGGATAGCCAAAATTTGAAATCAGATACAGTACTGGAAGAAGAAGAAACAGCATACCTGACTAGACAAAGCACTGAACATAAAATACGCCTTTCATTGAATGACTATGTTATTTTAAATATGTATGTAGTTCTCTTTTCTCCCTATTGCTACTACCTAAACTCTTATTTTTTTTCTGTCCTTATTGACCCTTACTTTGTGTAATAGAAGATATGATTTAACCAATATGTTCCATTTATCAGAAAGGGATGAAATATTCGAAACTGTATTTTTTGAAGAGTCTATTTGTAAGTTGATCCATATCTGTTTATTCTTTACAAGTTGTGCGAAATGTAGTTTTGTCATACCTACATATCTACATGGTATTTTGTCTTTCTTTCTTTCTTTATTTCTTTCTTTCTTTCTGTCTGTCTGTCTGTCTGTCTGTCTGTCTTTAATTTGGAAATTCAGTGTGATGAATAACATTATGAAGTTCCTGTGAACACAAGATAAGATGAAAAGAATCATAGGTCTATACTTGTGTTCTAGTAGAAATTTTAAAGAAACCAATTCCTGCTTAAAATCTCCTTCCATATCTTATTATTGCCAGGATTCACCTATACATGCTGGTTTCCAATAAAGGTTTCCAATAAAGACCTCATATTTCCAGCAGGGTCATACTTTCTTACATATTTGCTCCAAGAGAAAGACAGAGGGGCTACCTAGAGATAACTCACAACCAGTTTATTTTCCAAACTCAGTTTATTTTCCAAACTCAGTTTATTGGCAGCATGAGGAACAGGTTTTGTTAGACACTTGCTGTGGTGTATTACTGTGTGGGAGACCCTTAGTTGTTCTCTAGAACCATATGATCTTATTGTTTCTATAACCTGTTTATCAGTTCTCTTTCCCTTTAGAAAGTTGTGAGAATCAGCCAGATAGGGAAAGAAACTTGAGAAATGTGCTATTGCTTTGAAGAAAAAGCAAGTCTATTGATGGCACCTGGCTCAAGATGTGCTGGCCAAGAGGTAGTGTTTCTTTTTAAGGATGATTCAGAGGCTTTAAGAACAATATTGAGATGAAACTAAATATGTTACTAGGAAACCATAATATTCAAAATGCCTATATTCCTTTTCTTACCAGGAAAGACTTAAATAATGGCAATAGGTGAATCCCTGGAGTTAATCAAACTTCCCTAGTATCAGTCTGCAGAGAAGTCCAGTTTTTAGGGATGGTCCTTCAATATTCTAATGCCTAAATTAATATTTCAAATCTGTCCAGGTTATCCTGCTATGGTAATGTTATTCATCACACTGGATTTCCAGATTAAACAAAGGCAGGCAGGCAAGCAGGTGGACGGGCGTGGGTGGGAAGAAAGAAAGAGGGGTTCTAATGTCATTGATCCACATTGCGGCACAACACAAAATAGCATGTAGATAGATTCTGCTATGCTAACAGCATACTGTCAGTGACTCAATGCAGAGTGTCAGGCAGCGGTTAACTAACCTGACACCCCTGAGGACTAGCAGACTGGCAAAGTCCACAGGGAAGGGTGATGGTCCCCAAGTGGATTAAATTCCACTTGAATCCATTTTGATGGAGGGCAGAAGCTTAATCAATACTGGCCTGAGGCTAAGGAGGACTTTGCATGTGGAAAAGACCAGAAGGTGACTCATGGAGCTGAATCAGTGGTATGGGTGTCACACTGTGATGTGGAAGGAAGGAAGGAAGGGCCATGGCATTATATTCTCAGGACAGTCATCATGGCTGATCACCATGATGATCACCAATATTTGGAATATGGAAGAAGAAGGAAGAGGAGGAGGAGGAGGAGGAGTTAATCATACCTGGCTTTGATGAGGTTAATACATTTCACATGATCAGATAATTAATCTTAATCTTACTGAAATTAAGTCAGATGCTGGCAGAATGTCTACATAACTATGTGACGTCCCAGTCATTCCAGGTTGCCACTTTTGGATCTATGCTGAGGAGCATCTGGGGATAAACAGTAATCTCAAACATGTAGCTAAGTCTTTTTAAAAAATAAGAAAAGGAAATGTTAAGTGGTTAATTAATGAATCCTGTCCCTAAAGCTTTCTACCTTTCGTCTTTCAAAGGTTTAGACTTCAGCTCTCAGAAGCTCTAGCCATCATGGTCAGTAGATAGGGTTTCTGATAGCTGAAGTTCAAAATACCTGGAAAACCAAAGAACCAATACACTTGACTAAAGGGCCATTTGCCAAATACAACATAAACTTCTCTGTACTAAGAATACTCCTCCCCACCTCCATTACCTAAGGATCATCATAAAACTCAATTTGGGAACTGAGTGAATGCTTTATATTCTTCTTATATAATACAGTTCAGCCTCTTCCAAACCCTCCTAATCACAAATATCATGCAGTGTGGAAAGACAGCTACACAGAAAATACATGGCTATCTAATTTCACTGCTATTTATGTAGTTTAATATAATGTGTCAACACACTAGGCTCAGACAAGACAAACAAGCTGCTAATGCATTAAGCATTAGAACAGTTCAGTGAAAGTAAAGTGTAGCTAATCACTACACAAGAATCAAAAAAAATTTCCTATCTGAAATCTGAGCATTTGAAGAAATAACTAATCTTATTTTCTAGCCTACCTATCTGGACATTTTTGCTATTCTCATTTCTACTACTATAAGAAAACAGTCCCTAAAAGCTAGCTGGTATTCCAACCTCTTCAACCAATTAACAAGGAAGAAAGATAGTAAAAACAGAACAAAGAAAAGTAAAGTAGAGGGGATAGAAAGAGAAGAAAAGGAGCACACTTTTGATTATTTGACCTGAGAAGCCCCATTCCCAAAAAGCAAGGGATTTATTTTTACAATGAGGTTTTCTGCCTGTAAATGCTTCAGGTGGGCCTTTTGAATCAATTAACTGCTTCCAACCCAAACACAAAGGAATTGACAGGGTTATGTTTTTCTTTTTGACAAGTGAGAATGGTATACACATTTACACATATGAGGAGGAGGAGGAGGAGGAGGAGGAGGAAGGAGGAGGAGGAGGAGGAGGAGGAGGAGGAGGAGGAGGAGGAGGAGGAGGAGGAGGAGGAGGAGGAGGAGAAGAAGAAGAAGAAGAAGAAGAAGAAGAAGAAGAAGAAGAAGAAGAAGAAGAAGAAGAAGAAGAAGAAGAAGAAGAAGAAGAAACATGAGAGGGGAAGATCAGATCAGAGCTTAACTGTGTTCTTTTTCCAGGACATTTCCACATTTCTCTCAGTTCAGTGCAACAGATATTTATTCATGTGGAATTTGATTAAACTGAACAAATTAAATCTGACTACTGATTCATCTCAAAGCATTCGAGCAGGAGGATGGGAATGACACTGGAACAATTTGTAATTGTCTAGGAGGTTGTCATCTCTCAGTAGCCCTTAATTAGCCATTAATAATTTTGTGAATTCTAAATTTCATTCACATCATGTAACATGATGTGAGCTGAGAGACAGAGGCTTGTTAATTCACTGATTTTAGAAAGTTGCTCGAAGCACTTACTTTCTATAAAGCACACATATCAAGAAAGTGAGCACTATTTCTTATACTCTTACTAGTTAATATGGTACAGCTAAATCTACATGGTGTGGAAGTTGTTTAACTTTTTACTAGTTTTGAACTTCATAAAGAAAACCTATCAGTCTATAAACATGACACGCCAGCATCTGTGTAACAGCTTGCAATTAAAGCAACCACAAGACTACTTAATAAACTAGTGGCTTTTTGAGAGAAACTTCATCTATTCAATGGAATTAGGAAATGGCTTGAGATAGAAACTTTGTGCTTCAATCTGAATAAGTTCCCCAATGATAATACAGCTGTGGATTAAAACCAGATCCATTTGACAATTAAAACAACTTTTAAATTTTAAGGTGTAGGCTTATAATTACATATTGTATGGAATTAGTTTCAAAATACTAATGGAAGAAAAGAAATGTGTCCTTGTTATCCACATCCTCCAAGCATGAGTCAAAACAAGGGTTGCATATGAACATGCATGCCTAGGAAGAATTTGAGATGGATTTAAATTAGGATTATCTACTACCAAACGGTACATGACTTCAAGTTAGAATTTATTAATAATTGTACTTGAGCAAACTGAATTTTCAGTTAATCTACCTTATTAGTCAGCCAATCAGATTCATTTAGGGGATGCATTGAGCATGGTCATTAATTCATTATTAAATTTAATCCCTTGCTCTTCATTGGAGCTGATGCACCAGGATGTAGCATTTTAGTCTATTGAAGCCATCTTTTGTTTGAGACTAGACAGGGAACTTAAACCCCAACATAGACTTTCTCCAGCATTTTCCTATGGATAGTAGACTCCCCATATTTTAGCCACTTGCCTGAGCTGGAACAAAATTATTCCACCAAATATATTGTGTTTTATCATCTGAATACATTTTATCTCAGTGAAAGTAATTCTTTTTCAGATATGAAATATCCCATGCCAAGACACTAAGTCAGGGGTGCCCAAACTTTTTGGGCCGTGGGCTGGTCACGTGGATCAGTGGGCCAGTCACGTGCTTTCTCCCACCAGAACTGTAAGAAAAATGTGCCCATGCATGCCCAGAATGCTGTTGTAAATGCCCCCATAGCTGTCTTAAATGCATTTATGATAGCCACGAGTGCATTTATGGCAGCATTCTGGGCATGCACGGATGCATTTTACTTCTCCTTCAGGAAGTAGCGAGGGTGGCATTGGCCAGATGAATTGGCATCAGGGACCAGATCCAGGCCATGGGCCATATTTTGGAGACCCCTGCACTAAGTAATACATTCTAGTTGTAATCAGATTGGCCTAAAGGGGTCAGAACTCCCATTTGGTTTAATGAACAAAAATTGTAATTCTTCTCTCTCCAGTTTTGTTGTTTACTTTTTAAGAATCTCCCTGAGAGTTTTTGTTTTTGCAACACTTTTGCTGTTCTGCATCCCATTGTCCCAAGTGAATGGGTGGCAAAGATGATACCCAAAGAAGCAATATTCCCCTGGAATATTCGTGAAATATTTGTGTATAAATTGAATTGACAAGGGTACAAATTAGCTTGAAGTTAATCAGTTGCTATTTGTAAGACTAATAATTCTGACTGAATGAAAGCAGATGGTATTTCACACACCTCTAGTCTAGATTTCTCTCATAATATATTTCTTAGACTCATATTAATAATATTTACTGTTATTGCTCAAATCTGTGAACGTGATAAATTTCACATTAAACAAAATGTAGTATAAAATTAATCACTAACAAAAATGTCTATTGTATGCACTGTTTGCTTTAATGTAGTTTTCATAAATCAGTTAAAGACATCAAATAATCATCAGTAAAAATTGTTGAAATGATCTTTCCCTAAATGTATTCCCTGTTTCATTACTTATTCTTTGTTTTGTGTATTTGTCAGCACTTGAGAGAAGCATATTTTATTTATTTATTTAGTTAGTTAGTTAGTTAGTTAGTTAGTTAGATTTATATCACTGCCCACTCGCCATGGCGACTCAGGGTGGTTTACAGTCAGGAACAAAAACAAAACAACAACAACAACAACAACACACACAGCATAAACAGCTAAAATCAATTCCTCCTCCCAGCCAGAGGACATTAGTCTTTTCCTTCCCTGGGCAGGTAGGGCCCAGGATTAGGAAGTGGAAGCTTCCATCTAAAAACCTTAAAACTGTTAAAATTTAAAATTAAACTCTAAAAAAAGATTAAAAACAGATAAAAAACACACCAGATGCTACAACTACTGATTTAAAAGTAGAGAAAGAGAGGGGCTCAGATCATCCAATGTGCTGGGGTCATTATACCTTCCATACCCCATATCTGTCCCACCAGCCATGTTTTTAGATTCTTCCTAAAGGGCAGCAGCTTTCTCTGGAGACGTAGCTCCGTAGGCAGGAGGTTCCAAAGGGCTGGAGCAGACACAGAGAAGGCCCTCCTTATAGTGCCAGAGAGATGTGCCTCCCCCCCCCACACACACACATGCAATTGGTCACTTACAATGCTGTTTTGCTTAAAGAGCAACTCGCTTAAAGAACAATCCTGTGGAACGCATTATGCTCTTTAAGCGAGGTATAACTGTATAGTGACAAGATGGGTGAAATAGGCACAAAGCTCTGCTGACACCCCTAAACACAAAGCAAAAAACAATAATTTTACAGAATTAACAAGTTTGTTAATGTTAAAGTTTGTTTTCCTATCCTTTTTGTTAATGTTAATGTTTGTTTTCCTATCCTTTTTTAATGTACTGTATTTTTAAAAATGTACTGTATTTTTTAAAAATTTTAAAAACATTTTTACAACCAGAAACAATCCCTTTTTAATGCCTATTTAGGCATTAAGAAGGAGTTAAAAAATTATGCTTCTGACTCTCACCTAATTAAGTCCTAATTAGCTGGGTCAAAAGTTCAGATTGCTCCAGAATTCACAACATCTCCAACATCATAGCTACACTTTGGAGCATTCATGCAGGTAAGCCTGTTCCCCATAGTTTATAATGGTCCCTTTTTTCCATTTTGAGAGGCCTTTTAAAAATATCAACGTTTTAGCCTTATATATATTAATGTTACAATCAACTTTATGCTATTTTTTTAAAAAAATAACCATTGACCTTAAACTATTTTAAAATAAATAAATACACTCACACAAAATTCTAATCCCAGTATTACTTCAGAACTGGTCAGATGTACAAGTCCTATGACAAACTATGTATTTGGCAGCAGATTCTAAAAGAAGATTGAAGATCGGAGGAATACAATGGCAATTGTTTGTCACAATCACTCCTTTGAGAGAAGTGGTGTTACTTAGTTCCCAACGATAATTTGTGTGTCTTTCATCACAGTGTTTTCTTTTTTTAGCCCTGATGGTGACACTCATGTCAAAATACTTTGGGGAAGTCTCCAATCCCTTATCCATAAAAACAGCAGTGAGTGTCCACATTTCTTTTCGTTATATAGCACCCTTAAGACCTCATTTGTCAAAATGTGTGGAGTTCATGTAGCTACCCACAATAAATGCTTAACATACAGCACATTCAGTGTTCTACTTCCTGTTTTGTTCTGTACTGCACACTTATTTCTCCACACCTTTGAGATTGAAAAGGAGACATTTAAAACTAATATGAATAATCTATTGTTACGGATAGCTGTAGTAAGCTGTATTGTTATGCTTGCTTGTCTATCATTCTGCTTGAGCAAACCCTTCTCCCTTTAACCCCTGCATTTGGTGTATATAAATCATGTATGTAAGTTTTACTCCTTGTCTGAAGAAGTGGACTTGATCCATGAAAGTTAACTATAAAAATATAGCAGTTAGTCTTTAAAGTGCTACAGTTTTTTTATTTTGTTTTCTCATATGCCTAAACCACAGACTAACATGGCTACTATTCCAAAAAAATACTTATTCTTGTCACTCTTTGTGAGATATGATTTCTTCATAACTTTTTTCCTGAGGCATTGTACTATTGTAATTAATAGCACATACTGTAATTAATATAAAACTTTGTGACAAAGGGACCACAACCTAAAATTCTTAAAAATCTGTCACTGAAATACCAGATGGCATTGTTCTATGATAAGAAAGGGTTTTTTATATATGTTACTAGGAGTTATTGAGTAGCTTGCCCCTCATACTGAATGGAATGCAGTGGCTTTGAATTAAATTGTTTTGTATTTGTTGCTGACTTTCACAGTACTTAATATTAATTTGCTTTAAGCCTGAGCACTTTGACACTTTTTATAGACAGAAGACAGGAAGAAAGGCATATAAAATTTGTTTCATCCACAAGTTGTAAAAGCCTGGCGAAACCATAATTGTTATGTAACTTTGCATATTCATCAAGATCTAAAATGCTTGTACATTGACCTATGGTCACAATGGCAGTTAGCAGTTTCCTATACAAGTTGCCACACAGTTAGCACAAGATCAGATGTTCCTGTTATATAATGGCTGCCAAATATGCTGACTTCTTAGCTGAATAAAAAACATACACAGAACTAGTTAATGTTGGGTTTTTTGAAGAGTAGGGACAGTCCTTAATATTTTTGGAATTACACCACCCACCACCCACCATTCTTGACTCTGTTGGCTAGGCTAGGGACTACATGAGTTACATTCCCACAAAATTTGAAGGTCTGAAGTTTTCAGTTGTTGTCTGAGAGAGGCAGAGCTAGAGGAAGAGGAACAAAAATCACATTTTCACTGGGAAATACTTAAACAGGTAAAACTAGATTATCCTTTCGATCCTTATACCATAATTCCAAGAGTTCTATTAGTTTTGAAAACCCCAGATCTTTTTTTAAAAAATTAGTCAGTTGTAGGATAATTGTGGAGTTTGTTTCCTAGTTACTTGATCTGCTGTTGTGGTTGTGGATGTTGCTATAAATGTGTGCATATGCCACCCTGTGCAGAAAGATTCTCTTGAAGTTAGGATACTGCATCTACTAAATAGGGCCAAACAAATGATAAATTCTAATTCTAAATGAAGTCTTTTTTCCAAAGGTTTTTAAACTGTAGAAATTTAGATTGTTATAAACAGTTGTAAAAACTTGTCCAACCCACACAATGCTAATGTATTCTTGTGAGGATAAATAGGGCAAATATTACATTCAGCTGATATAATTACACAGTTCATATGCATTAGCATATGGTGACTTCTAAATCTTTACTCATACACTTTTGTTATAGTGCAGGTAGAAATAAACAAGCATGGCTACTGTGCAAATTGGAACAAAGCAGCAACCCCTTTACTCTGAGGTTTTAATGTTGCAGTCAACTACGGCAAGTAAATAATAAGAATAGATGGATTGAAAAGAATGTTTTGTACAAAGTCCAGGCACATTGTGTTTTTCTTTTCATTTCAGCTGAAAAGCTTACCATTTCCTCCACCAGATGAATTCTGTTCACCATCTCCTAAAGTATTTTTAGAAGCATTTTTAAAATAACTGTTCTAGCTGCTCTAATTAACTGAAATGAATATTTAAAGCTTATAATTGCTGGACTCTAGCATCCTGAGAAATAATAATTACCTGTCTGCAAAATTAAAGTATGGTCTACATGAATACAGCTTTAAATATATATATAAATGCAGCTTGCATCTTCATTCATTTGAACAATGTTCTTCTATTCTCAGTTGATTATATGGGTTGCCTTTTAGCTGAGTGTGTCTTTTAAGAAACTTAAAATAATGTGGGGGGTTTCTTTTGTTAAGATAATATTTGTTCCATGTTTAGGAAAATGAGATAAATTTTAGAATTAAAGCCAAGATTCATCAAATTCAGCCAGCTTGTTTATATTTCAAGCCTAAGCAATTGTCATTCTTCTGCTGTATTTCTCTAGTTTATGTGTGTATATTGGAGGGGAGTACAGTAATACCATGGATAACAATTGCATAAGATAACGCTAAAAACAGATAACGATGCAAAATTTTTAATTTTACATTGGATAATGATTTGTTAGCGTTATCCGAGGTAATTGTTCATAGAAGTGGAGTGGCTGGGAAGCTGAAAGGGCGCTCCCCATTCAGAAATTTCAGAAACAGTGGGGCTCGGGTCCCCTGACCTCCCCAGAGGTGACAGGGCGCAGGAGAGCCTGAAATGAGTGAAAAAAATGGGAGGTTTTTTTTTCACCTATTTTGGGCCCTCCGCTGCCCCTGCCGCCTCTAGGGAGGTTGGAGGATCTGATCCATACTGTTTCTGACATCTCCCTACCTAACCGGATGCTGTGATTGCAGCGCATGATCGGCGTTTGGGTTGAGGGGGTTGAACGGGTGAATGCCCCGGTTCAACCCCCAACCCAAGTGCCGATCGCATGCTGCATTCCGTCTGCCTCTTTGGAAAGGGCATTGGGGATTCTAGGCATGGAATCCCCACTGCCCTTTCCAAAGAGACAGGTAGATTGCCCCCCTGTGGGCTTTTTTTAAACATTGTGCGATCAATTTATCACGCAGTGTTAAAAACCAGATAACGATGAGACTTGAACCAAGTCTCATCGTTATCTGAGGTACTAGTGTATAAGCAGATGTACTTTCATGTGTTATGGCTTCTACCTAAAGAGACTAGAATGAAGTGTTAGAGCACAGGTTCCCAACTGTTTCCCACCAAGGGCCAGTTCCTGCCACCATGCTCAGTGAGGGGGGGTCAGAGGTGTGGCTGCACCCACAACTTATGTTTTTGTCATCATCTTCATCGACGGTGGGGGCAATTGTGCAGTTTTTGGGGTTTTTGGTCAGCCTCTGCTGCTTCCCAGGGTGGTGGGAAGCTTTTCGGTGCAATTTCACTCTGGTTTGGTAATTTTCCAAAGCTCCTCTGCTGCGCTTCGGCAGCTAGAATGGGATTGTGTCCATTCCACCAGAGCAGACCGGAGAGGCTCTCTGGTAGTACCATCGGCTAGAGAGGTGCACCTCTCTAGCACTATGAGGAGGGCCTTCTCCATGTCTGCTCCGCCCCTATGGAACCTCCTGCCAAGTGACCTACATCTCCAGATGGAGCTGCTGCCCTTTAGGAAGGGGGTTAAGACCTGGCTGGCAGAACATGTATGGGGTATGGACCAGACGGTTGTCCCAGTCCATTGGCTCATCTGTCCCTCCTCTCTGTGTGTGTGTGTGTGTCTTACTTAATCTTTTTACTTAATCTTTTTAATCTTTTAATCTTGATTTTAAATTGTGTTTTTATTCTGTTCTAAGTGTTTTGGAGAGTTTGTTAGCTGCCCTTGGTCTTTTTGATAAGGGCAGCATAAAAGTGTGATTAAATAAATAAATAAATGGTGAGCTACTTCCTGGTTTGGCACTGGGATCCCAGGTGCCTACATAAGCTCCACCTGGCACCGAAAGTAGTTCACCATCCCACTCCAGCTGCCGAAGCACAGTGGAAGAGCATCAGAAAATTACTAGACTGGAGCAAAATTGCTCTGAAAAGCCTCCCACTGAAGTGGCAGAGGCTGTTCAAAACCCCAGAAAAACTGAACAATTCCTGCAACCACCACTGTGGTAATTACTGTATTGCAACTTCCAACGGCTGGGTGCAGATGGGAGATTGGTCCAGAGGTCCCCGGGTGGCCACCATGGGCTGGATAAATGATATGCATGGACCAGATTAGGTCCACGGGCCAGGTGTTGGGAGCCCCTGTGTTAGAGAGCCCTTGCCACTTTAGTGTCCCTATATCACTTTTTGGCTGCTATTCTAGTTTTCTACTGCCATCATGATTATTGTGCTAGAAGACACTTTCAGGTTAAGCACCCTTGTCAGTAGAGAAGATAAGGTTAGTCAACATGGCCTTATGACCTGTCTTTACTGGGAATTTTTCAACCATGGGGAATAACTGCAGTTCCCCAGTCTGTCACAGGGGGCACAGCACCCATCTACTGACAATGCTGTAAACAAAGGCTTCAGAGGGTATCACATAAAAGAGGTTAAGTCAGAAGTAGCACAAGTCAATTACAGGATTTTGGGATATACTAGGAATAGAAGAAATTCAGAGATTGTGTACAGAGGTTCCTTTGGAAATTCAGCTGCGCTGGCAAGGAAGAAATGCATAGAAGATCCTGTGCTGCTGTAAAAAATATTATATCTGTTGTTTCTCTAACTGGAGGGTGATATTGAACATGATAGAGAAGAGCCTCTTGATTTTTCTTTAATTATACAAGCAACTCCCACTCTGGTGCTGGTAGAAATTGCCCTGGCAGTGCAGTGTTTAAGCTGCTGTACTGCTACCAAAAGTTTGTGAGTTTAGTCCTAACCAGGGCTCAGCCTTCCATCCTTCCATGGTCAGTATAATGAGTACCCAGCATGTTGGGGGCAAAATGCTAATTAACCTGTGAACCACCCAGAGATTGCAATGAGTGCTTCTTCTCTACTGCAGACTTTGGGAAAATGGCATTATGCACAACAATCTTTAGGGAGGATAACCGTAGCTTTCATGGAGGGATGATTTATTTTAGCTTAGAGGACTGTTATATGAGAGTTAGTGTGTTTCAGTGGAAAGAATTAAGGACAATATTTTGTGAGATCTATGTTCAAATTCCTGCTTGGCTATGGAAACTCATGGGGGTGGAGGATGGAACTGGTAAAACTACTATTGAAATAGGTCACATACAGTACCTTGAAATCATTATTAAAGTCACTGTGAGTCATATGTAACTTAAGCAAATGACACATAAAGGACTGTTGTAAGCTTTGAAAAGAACTGGGGGAGGCATATATGCTGCCTTGAAGTCTTGTATGATGGCTAATGTGGTCATAATAAGAAATAAGCAAAGAAACTCTTAGGAAGAACTGTAACTATAGCAAAATGCTTTATGTATTGTGTGAAAATTTCAGTTTTTAATCAAATAAAGTAATGTATTTAATATATATTTCCAAAATCTTATCAGTATTGTCTATGATTATAGCCATTAACTGATGATCTTTTCAACACTTCATAGTGGATCATATTTTGTAGAATTTCAACAGGAACCAAAAAATGTTGCAAAGCCTTTTTTCTGCATAGGTCAGCCAACCGTTCCTTGATTCACTGGAGATTTTAGATAGTCAATAATTAAAATTGCAATTTTGACTTAATTACTGCCCTTTGAAATAATTTCCCTGCCTTGAAACCATCAGTACTGCTGAATGGGTTTTAATTGTTCCAAAAGCAAATGCTCCTTTCAGTAATTAACATGTCTCCATAATTATGGGTGCTTCGGGGTTTCAGTATTTAACTGCAAAGTGCAAATGTTGAAAGTCAAGATATCTCAGAGGGAGGGATACATAAAATGTTGTGTGCTCAATAGAAAATTTCACCCTTTTAATAAGAAAATTAATATAATTTTAAATCAATATGTTACTTATCTTTCTCATATCCATGCTTTGAAAGCTATTTAATTAACACAGTTACCATAAAGAACTGCATAGATAAGTGAGTAACTTCTTTTGTATTTCCTTCTTGTTCTTGCAGCTCCCCCGGTGGCTTAGTGGTTAAGGTGCTGAGCTGGAAGGTCGAGTTTTGATACCTGTGAACTGCACTTGGGGACATGAAAGGAGCCTCATTAGGGTGCCCCCTAAAAAAAATCCTTTCAAACCAGAGTAATCTTTGACACAACATTATTATTTTGGTTCTTCATGTATTTCCTTCCAGGGCTTTTGTTTTTATTACAGAAGACAGCTCTTTATTCTTGCTAACCTTTTAAAAGTATCAATAAATGTATCAATGAAGGCATTATGCTGTCCTTGATTCCTTTCCACCACACCACACCCTGCCCTCATAATAAAGTCTTCCCAAACAGAAAGTTCATAAACAAGGATTCATAAAAGTACATACACATTTGATAGAGGCATTAGTTGGCTACTTTAAAAAAGGATATAGGCCAGTGATGGCAAACCTATGGCACACGTGCCAGAGGGGACACTCAGAGCCCTCTCTGTAGGCATGCACACTGTCACCCCAGCACAGTTTGCCCTGCCCCTCTGCCCAGCAGCCCAATGAAACTGATTGCCCCCTCCTCTATCTGAGGTAAGGTGGGTGGCTCATATGGGGTATGAGAGTGTGGCGTGGACAGCAGCCTTCTGTGGTGAAGATGAGTTTGGGCACTCAGTTTCTAAAAGGTTTGCCATTACTGACATAGGCTAAGAATTATGTGTTCATATGTCCAGCCTCTCCAGTTTCCATATTTGAATATTTATTGATTAGTTTGTCAATGTTACATTATAAGTTATTGTTTAATTCTGTTCAAAAATACATATAGCAGCTGCCATTAAAATTATGGAAAATGACATTGATAACAAAAAGGAATCTACTATTTAAAAATCAAGCAATAAATTACAACATTTTAATCTGTTACCTTGTTCCAATAGTGCCTTGGAAGTAGGCAGGGGATTAATTCAAAGGAAGTACCCAGCATAGCATCAATCAGGTGATCTAGCATTGGGGCAGATAATTCTAATTAGAAAAATACCATTGTGGGGTGATGAAAAGACAACTTATGTTGCAGAAAAGACAACTTATGTTGCAGGTTCTCCCACAGTCCTAGTGATTGTGCCCCACTTAGGATGCCACCTTTAAAGCCATCCTTTCACCCTTTCAAATGGATCCCTGCATGTCTTGCTTCTCTACCATAACATGAGCAAGAACACCCACACACCAGTGGCTACATTCACTTGCAAAAAAGTAGATGCTCATTAGTGATGGGTTAAAAATACAGATGGCAGAAATGAAGTCTGGACAGAGTCACATTGAACTGTACATTGTGTACATAACAGAAAATACTACAGAACTAACTGTGCCAGTCCTGGAGTGAATCAAATAATATTTGTCAAGGTAGTCACCCTCTCACAGGATTTTTTTCCTTAGCCTTTTTGCTGGACTGAAATTTACATCCCCAAGGTAGCCTTCCAGTAAGAATCTTCTGTTATTACTCTTATAATTTTTGTTGTAAATTGTGCAGGATCTCAAAAGTGTTTGTTCCTGCTATAGTTTAAGCACTGGATTTCCAGTTAGTCAAATCAGTCTTGGATGAGACCATCAAGCTAAGTTGTTTGAGTAGGTGTACTTTTTAAATAACTCTAATGGAACTCTACTTAGCAGACTCCACCTTTTGGGATTACCAAACAAAAGCACAGTATGTTATTTAAATTTTAATCACTTTTTATTAGGCTTATCCCTTATAATTACTATGACAAAGAATTGGCATCATGTTTGACAATTAACCCTCTCATACTATGCATCCATTAGAAGACCTGAAAGAAGCAGATTCCTTTGAGAGCTGCTGTTCAATTTGTTATATTACCACTCCTAAATCTAGAATTAGTCTCTTGCAATCAGATAAAAATATATGGGGGCTAGTTGACAATTATCCCCTTCAATAAACTCCTAAATTGCAGAAAAATGTTAAACTCCAGTATGCCAAATCAATTTAGAGCTGGTTGGCTAATGGTCCAATTAAATGCAAGTTCAAAGGCGAAGCTGGAAAACCAACTAAACTTTCATTGCAATTGCTGTTGTTATATTGATTCTTCAAATATTATTGTTCTTTATTTGTTTTTTATTTATAATAAAAATGAAAATGTCAAAAAGGGGGACCAGTAGTGTTTCTAATTCTTAAAACCCAACTCCTAAACAAGGTAAAAGACTATACTTTAATAACACCTAGTTATTAATCCTTATGGAAATATTCTTAATTTCACTCTTTTCTTCCAAGTTCAGAAGGCCATCATCACCATCATATTCAAATCTGAATGACAATATATTATATGCACTTGTCATATAAATAAATTGGAAGGTATGCTCTTACCTTGGTACACAATGGTTGTATGTTTTCAGGTTAGGTTTCCAGACAGTGTGCTCATGAAGAAGCTGGCTGGTATAGCTAGTCTTTCAGATTTGAATATGATGGTGATGATGGCCTTCTGAACTTGGAAGAAAAGAGTGAAATTAAGAATATTTCCATAAGGATTAATAACTAGGTGTTATTAAAGTGTTAAAAATGCTATAGCACTTTAAATACTAGCTGTTATATTTTTAATATGAGCTTTTTGGATCAAGTCCACTACATGCATATAATGTACTGTTTACTGTGACCTTATGGTGCTGCAACAACGCATGGTGGAGAGCAAAGTTTCACCTCTGCTTCCCCCTTGGCTGTGTCTCTTTCACCTCCTTGGTTCTGTCTCAACACATCTTGCCCTCTGCCCAGCAGCACCACAATGTCACACTTGCTCAAGATACCAAACCTCCTGCAGAGTGAGGCAAAGAGGTTTTCTTTGCTTCAGATATTCCTGTTTTGTACAGAGTCCTTTCCTCCTGAGAAAACTTTGTGGAACTCCCTGCCAGTTGAACTGCCTGTCTATATTTAGAAATCGGTTGAAATTGTTTCTTTTTAATGAGGCATTTGAGAATGTTTTGATAATGGCTCAGTGCTAGGTAATCTGTTCTGTCTCTCTCCATTGTCAGTAGGGCTTTTTTATTTTTAAAATGTGTTTTTAATATCTTTTTAATATGTGAGTTTCGTCTTGTTAGATACCCAGAGTAGGAAGACCTCCTAGATGGGTGGGGTAGAAATGGAATAAATAAATAAATAATAAGAAAAGAAAAGCAAACACAGAAGGTCTGGCTAAAAAAGATATAGGCAACAAAGTTCAAGGTTTTCACTATCAGAGGTCTTCGAAACTATGAAGCAGTGTTTTGGGCACATATTCAAATTGTCCTTACAGTTGTGAAGGAGACCTCAGCAGGCAATTCCTTGAATTTCTGTAAGAGGAAGACATGACTGAGAATTTACTTCCTTAGTGCTGTTGAGTGCTATTTCTCCATAGTTAAGAAAAGCTTTTTGCAGTTAGTTGAACCAATCATATCCTGAAATACAGCAGTTAGTCTTTAAGGTACCAGAACATTTTTGTCTTTTTGTTTTGTTTACTC
Source organism: Furcifer pardalis (assembly GCA_030440675.1). Taxonomy (NCBI): domain Eukaryota; kingdom Metazoa; phylum Chordata; class Lepidosauria; order Squamata; family Chamaeleonidae; genus Furcifer; species Furcifer pardalis. The sequence goes on from CP126892.1 coordinate 69,204,777, forward strand.
TCTGATATGCTTGCACAGACTAACATGGCTACCCTTCAAAAATGTTATCTTGAAACTTGAGTCTCTAAATGGGACAGTAGAGTGTTAACTTCTGCTCATAAAATATACAGTGTTGTCTACCTTTCTTCTGTATTTTCAATAAAAAAAATCCCCCTCCCAACACAGACACACAAATCACTTATTATTTATAGCCATCAAAGCTGCAAATCTGAATAGTGAGAATCAGCAACAGATCAATATAAGAAAAGAGTATTAACAGTAACTATTAAGAAGTCCCATTAGGAAACAACCAACTGTTCTAGCTTTTCTCTAGTGTAACTTTTTAGAGCAAAAAGGAAAAAGAAAAACCTATATATTCCTTTCAGACTGTCAATAGAAACCCAACTGTATCTGAAACTGGTAGTGCTGATGGAAGAAAGATTTGTATTACAAAGAATACACTGCCATCTATTGGAGGTAACTATTTTATTGCTGAAAGTTTCACCATTTTAACTTTTATTTTCCTTTATTTTTGGCATTATCAAAGCTGCACAAACTTGTGGTTCACACGATTTTCTTTTTACTGACAGCCCTGTGATAGCATTATCATTTTTTTGTTTTTACAGCCCAATGAGCATTTCATAGGAACAACTTTGTCCTTCAATTTCTACCAACATCAAAATATATGGGAAGAAATATTTTATCCTAGCATCAAACAAGAACACATTGAAACTTTTTTAAAAAAAGAAACCCTGAAATGCTACCTTGTGTTCTTGCATAGATCACATAAGATGCTTTTACAAGCAGCATCTGTCACCTGAATGGCTTTCCCCTACTTTCATGTGTTCTAAAGCAAAAATAGAGCTTTCTTTAAAATCTACTAGGCCTTTTTTTTTCTTTGAGGAAATGATTGTTCTTGTGGAACTGACAACCTTTCATTTTTCCATAATCAATAAGTATGTGGGAGGTGAATCCAAGGATATATGCATTTTGCTAGTCTCACATCTGCAAAGTTTAGTTAAAAACTGGACACTCTTCTCAAATCTGTAATTTTCTAGGCAGGAAACACCAATTGTGCACCTTGAGGATTCTAAGGGTGCATTTGACAATTTGTCTGGTTTATTTCTTGTATGGAGATATGTAATCACAGAGTGCTTGGAGGACACTTTGTGGACCTTGGCAGCTAAACTACATTCACTAAAGATATGAAAGGGAGACTATTCAGTGATCAATTTTTCCTTGTTTATTTGTTTTTTAGTTTGATCAATGGTCTGAGTGCTGGCGTGAGATTAGAGGTACTATATATTCCAGTAATGGAGTATATAGTAAGCCTGAATAAATGAATAAAACACGAAGAGATTTGGCAACATGGTGGCATCACTGAGGGAGAACAATGCCAATTATTGTCATTTTAAATACCATTGTTGTCAGCCTTGTTGTCAGGGCAATTGAGTCATTTACTACTACATTGCAATTTTCTACACAAGCCTCCTGTTGCTGTTCTCAGGAGTTAGAGAGTAACTCTTCTCTTTCCTAGAAATAATTAAGTATGAGGTAATTAAGTATGAGGTAATTTTCATAAATATCCATAGCATTATAAGCATTTACAAGGTGACCCATTCTGTCCTGCAAGCATTGTTCACTGAGAAGAAAATTTGAGTTTTCAAATAAAACTTGCCCAGGGATTCTTGAATTTCATGTGAACACACACACACACTTTTAAAAATGTGCACTGACAAGACAGGAACACTTAGTAATGTTTCTATTTTTATTCTTTTATATATGAATGGTTTTATGTAATATTAGGAGTGAGGCTGGTTAGCAAGGGTGAAAATTTGTCTTTGTGTTGTGTAAGCAACAAAAAAAGGAAATTGACTAAATAAAATACATCTATTAGCATTCTATATTGGACATGTAAGGGTACTCTTATAATGGTATTTGTTGTCATCATTGTTTCCTTCGTAAGGTCATACAAACATGGATTCAATTGTTGGAATATAAATTAAAATGTTTCAAGTCTAATTATACTATCTCCATTGTCTAGTATGAGGGACGTCAAGCATCAGGAGCTGAGTTCTGCTGCTATAACTATTTTAACCCAATTAAAAGCCAAACATGACTTTATAGGAGTCATATATCTACAGCAAAATGGTAAAACAGGTATCCTTCATAACATTCAATGATATGTATTTAATGGAACAAGAAAACCATTCCTCCATTAAGCAGTCCAAGGGTGGAGGGTCTCATACTCCAGAAAGCGAAATCCAGGGCTCCTGGAATTTTGATCGGACCCTTTGCACCCTATAAAGTATATGTTTCAGAAAATACTAAATGTCTGTGTAATGTTGAATGCTGGTGCTAAAGGAACTGATACTTTCACTTCTTTACTGAAAGCAATTGGGTGTCTCAATGTGGGGCGACATGTGTTTTCATGAAGGATAAGAAAAATTACAAGTATCTGAACCCTGCATCTTCCTTGACACCCAAAGTGGTAAAAGAGGAAGAAAAGAAGAAGATGATTTGTTATTTTCTTCTGCTGGAATTGTTGCTGTTCTCTAGCACTGAAATGGTGAATCTGTGAACTTCTCTGAAATGGCAACCAGCTTTTAGGCCAAAAGAGGTTTTCCACCAGGGCCATAGCCATGGGGTAGCCGGGGGGAGGATCAGCCTACCCTGAGTTAATGGCCCACCACACCACCACCCTGGGATGCAGTTGGTGGGATGTCAAAATTTTTACTACCCCACTGTGATGTCATCACAGTGTGGGCGGAGCTAACATCATGATGTCATGATATCATGGGTGGAGCCAACGTCATGATGTCATGACGTTGTGGGCAGGGCCAAAGAAAAATAAATAAAATAAAATAAAAATAAACACACACACACACACACACACACACACACACACCCCTCAACCCACCCATCCACAACACAAACCCATAAAATAAATAAATAAATAAATAAATAAATAATACATTAAAATACACTCATCCAACCAAAAACACACACACACACACACACACACACACACACACACCAAACACAAATCAGCTAGAGCTTTTAAACCAGAACTTAAAGCTTATTCTGGTTAATCTTTCTCACACTTGGTCAGATGGAAGGAACTACAGAATGAACTCACCACAAGATGGCTTCATTTTTGCACTTTTCAACTTTTCAACAGTTAAAGAAGTTAGGTACTAAGTCTTTGCCTAACCAATTCTCTAGGATAATATGCCTTAATGTAAATGTAAAACAGCTGTACCTCCTTAAGGGTTCTCCATTGGAACAGTAATTCGAACAGCACAGGTGTAGCTTATTGATGAGGTAACTCCAAGCCTCTGCTTAAAAACTCCAAGCCAGGCCTGTCAGCCACCAGGCCTTTTTAGGAACTGTGGTAGTACATCAATATAGGTAAAGGTATTAAATACACATTAAAATACACATAGACACACCACATCCAAAGGTGAGTCACTTACCCTGGGGAGCAGGCTATAGAGAGCTTCAGGCTAGCAGCTTCTCTTCCTCCTCCCCGCTTGGGAGGACAGCAAGGAGGCCATGTGTAAGTGCCAAGCACTGTAGGCGTGTATGCACACCAAGTTCTTGGTGCGCATGTGCAGTGGGGGAACCAGTGAAAAGGTAAGCCCTGAAGGTGGTTCCCCCAAAAAAGCTGCTACCGGTTCTCGGGAACACTTGGAAAAGTTACTACCGGTTCTGGCGAACTGGTGCGAACCTGTTACATCCCATCACTGCTGGGATGCCAATGGTGTGTGTGCGTGGATGTATGCACGTGTGTGTGTGTGTGTGTGTGTGACAGAGAGAGAGAGAGAGATTGTTGCCCTTTCTGGAAAAAAATTTGCTTCGCCCCAATCTAGAATATTGGCTGCGACCATGTTTCCCACCCTTGTGATAGGCCATGCTATAGTAGTATTCAGGCTAATGTATAGTGAAAGGAAAAGGAATCAGGGAATGATCCTCCTCTCCCTCGCCAACTCATTTTCCTGCCTAAAATATGTATTAAAGAATATTTAAATCAACTTGAACTGTGATGGAGCTGCTTTTTCAGTGTAATGTTAGTCTGTTAATGAGGAACCCACTAAGAGGAAAAGTCACATGCAGTGAAATGCTTAATACAGAAAACTCTATTTTTATAAGTAGCCATGATACCCTAGACCAAGGATCAACAACCTTTTTAAGTCAGGGACCGGATCACTCAGACGGTTGAGGGGACGGACTGCTGGTTACCCTGCCTTAAATGTTGCCGTAAACTGTGGCTGCTGTAAATGTGTCCACAGCTGTCGTAAATGCATCCACGTCCACTTCCACCAGCAGCGGTGGCTGGAGTGAGGGCCTGGGCTCTCTCTTTCAGCAGGTATGTACAACACAACAGCAGATCTAGGTACTGATATGTGTTTCTTTTCTCCTTACTAATCTAATTCAATTCATTGGATAAAAAATTGATAATCACCCGCAATGCATACCAGACACTATTATTTTACCAACAATCATATCCTTGTCATTTGTGTGACAAAAATGATTAATATCCTGAAATATTTATATCACAAGTCCAGTCTATTTGTTTGTTAAACGTTGTGTCATGAATTACTTGGGCTGATTTGGGTGTGTGGGGTGGGAGAGCTCATTTTATTTGTTTATATTTATAATTCAAATGTATATAGCTGCCCACTCACCACATCATGGCAACTCAATGTGGCTTACATACTAAATATAGAACTACAAAAAGACAAAATAAGAGTACCATGAAGGGGGAGGGGACAAAAGTTCAAATAATGGGGTGGAGGCATCCATGGCTGCCCGCGCAGCTGGGGCAGCGTCATCGGCCAAGGCTTCTGCCGGTGGCCCTTTTCCATCCCCCCAGACCGGTGTTGCTAGTGTGGGGGAGGGCGGAGGCATCCGTGGCTGCCCACATGGCCGGGGCAGTGGAAGCAGCCACCCGTGCAGCCAGGGCAGCGTCTTTAGCCAAGGTTCCTGCTGGCGGCCCTTTCTATCCCCCTGGACAGGTGTTGCAAGTCCGGGGGAGGGTGGAGACATTGGTGGATCATTCTGATTTGGCATTGGAGTCTGAATTAGAAGACTATTTAATCTATGTACATGCTGCTTTACTGAAAGCACTTCTCACATTACAGTGTTCATCACAAGAGCTCTATGGAAGAAAGAACATTGCCATAATTAAAGACTGTTTAGCCAAAATGGCCCTTAAAATTTTATCATTCAGTTGACTGGTTTGTTGCATTCATCCTATGTGCTTCTTTCATGTCTAGGTCAGACTTTAAACTGGCAAAACGAAGCCACCTTTTGGTGAATTCATTCCATAGTCCTTTTGCCTCATCTAGTGTGAGAAAAAAATAGCCAGCACAACAAGATTGTTCTTGCCTGGGGTACCCCCGAATTTGGTTCCAAAATATCACAATCTTCAAGGAGGCTCTTTCTGTGTACCCCAGGGAAGAGCTGATGTTATAGAACATGGATGCTAGCCAGTTAGGAGTAAGGGTTAGCTAATGTTTTTGTAAGTTGGTGCTTTTCCTTCCTTGTCCCAAAAAGTCCACAAAAAAGACTACAAATTCTGAGGAGCAGACAGTCACAAAACAGAGAATAAGTGACAATTTGACATTAGTATGTACTTTCCCCATCAAACCAAGTGCCATGCTAGATAGGGATTTCTACTGAGATTGCATCTGGGAGCAGCTTTCATTTTCTGTTTCCCTTGTCCTGACATCTTAAGCATAGTTCCAAACTAACACTACACCGATACTTAATTATCATAAGTGGGAACAATACTCACATCAATACTCTGCCAAATACAGGTAGTTAGGAGGTAAGAGCCTTGCAGAAGCAGACAGTGCTCTGGACTCCATTTCTTCATAGCATTGTTTGCTTTCTCTGCCTGTGGACTGCTTGGCTTCCAACTGATTGAAGATGTAGTCAGGGTGTCCCCAGACATGTCTGGTCAGCATGATTTAGATGAGACTAAGAGGGTCATGTATTAGGGCACCCCTTTCCCTCCAATATATGAAAAGTGTCAGTACTATCACACCTGAAAAAATTGGATCTAGTTGTTTTTTTACATGGTATGTTAGGCAAAATCTAATATGAAATTTGTTTTCCATGTCACTCAATCCAAGCGAGAGAAAATACTGCATTAACTCCATGACTTGGAGAACATCATTTACAAGAAACAGGAAATACAAAGTACCTCTCAATTAGAATAAATCATGTTCAAAATAGATCTGCTATGAACAAACTAAAAGGAATGGGAAACGAGTTGGAACTCCTATGGTTCAATTCTACTTTCAGTATTATAATAACATGAGATAATATTGTGTAATTTATTTAATGAGCTGCACTTAAGGAACGGTTTTTCACATTACAAGTAATTTCTTTCCGTTAGTATATATGAGTTGCTCATGCAGAAATGTGGTTTAATATTGGATTGTTTGAACTATAATAAGTGATTAAAGCACACTGATGTTTTAATTTTTCATTTGCAGTTCAGCAGAACCTAGATTGGAAGGACTACATTTTTTTAACCATGTAGAAAATGGAGATTATGATGAAAATCGGGCACAAAATAATTGGCCACATATTCATAATTTAATGTTTAAAAAGTATTACACTCATTAATCTGCAGTGCAACCTTATGTGTGATTGCTAAGAAATACGTCCTACTCAGATCACTGGGACTTCTATCTGGCCAAGTCTGCATAAAATTTAACAAATTTAGCAAAATAATCAAATTTCCTTAGGGTGCAATGATTAACCTGCAATACTATAGCCAAAATTTGGCTCACAGTCTGAATTCAATCCTAACATGGTCAAGGACAAATGAGCCTTCTGTCCTTCTGATCAGTGGTGGGATTAAAAATGTATACTACCTACTCTATGGGTGTGGTATGGTGGGCATGGCCAGTGGGAAAGCCCTGTGTTCTACTGGAATTAGGACTACTTTATTTCAAAATTTGGATGGACGGGGCCAGCTGGAATTTCTGCTACCAGTTCTGGCAAACTGCTGTGAACCTGCTAAAGCCCACCCACCACTGCTTCTAAGGTCAGTAAAATGAGTGCCCAGCTTATTGGGGGTAAAAATTCTGAATCCACAAAGAAAGTTCTAAGTACAATGGGGTTATATTAAAGTGTAATTGCTATTCCTAAATTTGTACAGCACTATGCAGGGTAGGCATCTGATTATCTGGCACTGAAATAGTGAAGATTTAGACATATAAACTTTCCTTTAACTCTGTAGAGAGCTGGTTTCTAAATATTTCATGCTGGCTCTTTATGAATTTAAAATATTTTCTCTGGTCCAAGCACTATGGGAATGCTCTCTGAGAAACGAGTAATATAGTTAGGATCAACTTTTCTTTTATCTAACAGGTACAGTTTAACAGCCTCTGTCATCATAAAATATTCAACTTAACCTAGTTCCTCAGTGGCTTATTATACGACATCGCCTTACCGTTTATTGGGGAAAGAAATGTCATCACAGGAGGCTGTGTGCTAACAAGTCAAAACACTACTTTCCATTGTTACAGAAGAGGTTCACATTTCAGAGGAACAGGAAAGCCTGCAGAAATTATTGCTCCTGCAATGGTAAAAGCAATCTATGTACAATAAACAGTCTCATTAGAAAGAATGGGGGCAGGGGAAGAATTGTTCATTACAAAAAAGAGCAATCTGGTTATCTGTCATTTACACATAACTCTGTGTTAATTGTATGGGTGTTTTTCCCCCAAACACAAAAGGCTTTTGAACAAAGCTTTAAACAGTTTCAAAACTCCAACAACATGGAAATTATTTTGCCACATGCCGAGAGCAATGATTTTCATACTTAATGGTTGGGTTTTTGTTTTTGCCCCATTATTTCCAAATGCCCCTTTAAAAATTGTACCCATTATGTTCGCTACCCTCTTTGGTCTTCCATGATTTTAATTTGTCAGTCTAATGTATTGGAAAAAGTGTAGTATGGATTTTAGTTCATTTCAGTGCAATTCACAGATTACCACTTCAAGTATTGCTTGACTTCTTATGACTGGTTAAAACACCATTTGGGATCTGAGGCAAAGAATTAGAAAGATCAGAATTCCATTTCAGAGTGCAATCAAAAGAACATTTGGCCCACTTTTTGGTCTGCTGTTGGGAAGGGTTAGTTTCTTCTTTTTTTCTGGTGATCACACACCTTAGTCACCTATGTCATGGGTTCTCAACCTTTTTTCCGCCACGAGCTGGACCATGCCCCCTCAGACAGCTGAGCAGGCCAGACACATGGATTCCCACTGCTGTAAATGCTGCTAGAAACAGTGGCGGGTGCATTTGTGCATGTCATTTGTTACAGTTGTCATATATGTGTCTGCTTCCACTTCTGGAGTCGTTGCCATGGGCCAGATCATTTGCCACCACAATCATCCCCAGGGCATTACAACCTACAAGTTTCTGACTTAATACAAACTACAGATCAAGCACTCAGCTCAGACCTTAATGAGTATTTATTTTAATGTGTATTTTTATGTGTTTTATGTGTATTTAATTTATATTTTTATTTGTTTTTATCTCTATTTAATGTGTATTTGTTTTTAATGTGTATTTTATGTGTTTTTATGTGTATTTTTGTGTATTTTTATGTCTATTTAATTTGTATATTTATGTGTACTTATTTTTATGGTTTTTTTAAACTTTGGCTCCACCTATGATGTCATAACGTTGGCTCTGACCACAACCTTGGCTCCACCCACAGTGTGGTAGTAAAAAAGATTGGCTGCCCACCACTGACCCAGAGTAATTTCTGACACAAAATCATTATTCTATTCCCTCAATTACTTTACATGTGAAATGCCACACATACTGCCCTTAGTCATCTATCACACCAGGTCTTCTTGAACAAAGATTTAACAATCCAGACTAGACTCATGGTATACCAAGCTGTTGTTATCTCAACACCATTGTATGGCTGTGAAACATGGAACCTATATCACCAAGACATCAAAAAGCTCAAGCGTGTTCACCAACAGAATCTAAGATCCATCCTGAACATCAAGTGGGATGACTATGTCACCAGCATTGCAGTCCTTGGGAAAGCAAATATAACAGCATTGAAGCGTCCATCATAGGCCATTGTTTTAGATGGATAGAGATAGTGTGGATGATTCCAGGCTTCCTCGCCAAATCCTTTATGGGGAACTTGGCTCTGGCACAATACCCATCGGTGCTCCTTTGAAGTGTTATAAGGATCAGCTGAAACAAACAATGAAGGTGTCAGGTATAAATCCACAAACTTGGAAACAGCGGCCGAAGAGTGCCTACTTTGGCACCAAACCATCTCTGCTGCTACTGATCACTTCGAAGGGAAACAGGCTGGCATGATGATACTAAGCAACAAGCATGGAAGCTTTGTCACCATCTATTTAGTTTACTGTGTGTGGTCACATGTTCCATGCTAGGATCAGTTTATGGAGTCACCAGAAATACATCCAACAGCTGAGAAAATGACTTCCAGGAAAGAATGTATGCTCGGATAAATGTAGCAGCTACCTCCAATGCCACACATAATTGAAGTTGCTGCTACTTCAAGCAATCCCTATTAACTATGTCTGACCTTATTTCATCCCAAGGCCAACCCATCCCTTCTCTATCCCCAAATGTTTCTGTAACCTATCTCTTCCTGTACCTGATGTGTATAAACTGATGCCACAAGGTCTCACTCACGACTGACAAAGTGGACTTGACCCACAAAAGTTCACATTTAAATACAGGAGTTAGTGTTTAAGGTGCCACAACATTTTTTGTTGTTGTTATTTTTTGGTTTACTCTCTGGTATGCTGTCTCTTCAAAAAAACTTTCACTTCACAATGTCAGGATATAACTTTAAAAAACTTAAATATAGAGGTTGTTTGTTTGAATTTTTTAGTGGTTGTAAGGGAAACTTTGCTTGTCTTCTGTTTTGTTTTATTTTAATACATGAAGACGAGGTTACCCACCACCCTCCATCAATTAGAAAAAGACAACTAGGGATGCAGAACAAGTATTAGAACAGGACCAGAAACTGTAAAAACAAGATTAGTGGTAGACAAAATTAACTTGTTTCTTTTTCACCTTTCTGAAGTCCCTGCTTTGTCCTCTTCTCTTGTAGTGGAGATAGTGTCCCCTTCCCCCAATTCCATCTGGATTTGTGGGAATGTCATCATGCCTTGATGTTGGTTTCTTTTAAAGAAGCAGTGACAAAGAAATCACTCTTCCTGTTGAGTGGCCAAAAGAGATAGTGCTCATGACTGGTGCTATTGTTTCACAGCAAATTAAAATCCCATGGGCTCACCAGTCACAGCTCTAGAACAGCTTCTTCTTGAAAAACGGTGCAATTGGACGCCTGCAAAGATATGTTCCTTATCACATTACAAAGAGTTGCTGTAATGGAAGTGATTTTCCTTAAACTCTTCCATTTGCTGGGGAATTGCTCCAGCCTTACCCAAGAGAGTAAAAGCCCTACAGCTGGGTCAAACTCATCTAGCCTGGGTACAGATTGGGGTCATGCTGAGTTCATTTCCCTATGTGTTATGTGATTGCTGGGAATTAGATCAAACTAGAGTACTCCACAAGTAGGCTAAATTGCAATCTATTTTCCTGTGTTATCACATTACACCTAATATTTCACAACCATACAAAATAAGAGTGCCTAAGTCAAAATGACTCCTCCCCATCAGAAATGATGGCACTATATTCTTCTAAAGGCTTTACACCAGGGGTGCCAGTGAAAGGTTTCAGCAGGTTCGCACCAGTTCACCAGAACCAGTAGCAGAAATTCTGGTTGGCCCTGCCCATCCAGGTTTTGAAATGGAATAGTCCTAATTTGTGTGCAATGCAGGGCTTTCCCCCTGGCTATGCCCACCATACCACGTCCACAGAGTAGGTAGTAAAAAAATTGAATCCCATCACTGGGCATGCATGACTAGATCAACCACCCAGTCACATGGCCACACCCACAAAATAGGCCACACCCACATTGTGGTAGTAAAAAAAATTGAGTCCACAACTGGGGGGGTGCCCAAACTTTTCGGGCCATGGGTTGGTCATGTGGTTCCTCCCATCAAAAGTGGAAGTGAAACGTGCCCACGCATGCAGAAAATGCTGCCATAAATGCACCCACTGCTGTCATAAACATGTTTATAACAGCTGCAATTGTATTTACAGCAGCATTTTGCACAGGTACATTTTCCTTCCATGGGCTGTAGTTTGGGCACCCCTGCTTTACACCATGATTGGGTAGGTTATCATATTGAATATAATGGAGCAGGAAACAGATCCTGTAAATGTAGCAAATTTTCTTGGGCATGGGCTAAGCAGCAAGAAGCAGTGGTTAGCAACATTATGTAGAAAATATGAACACCCGTTATGCGAAGTATAAACTTTTGCCCCATAATCCATGGCTGGTGATCCCACTGAACTTGCTTACCTGTGAATAATCCCCGCAAGTTCAGCGAGTTTCTGAGTTCATATGAAGAATATTGCACTGTGAAGGAGGCAGTGGCTTGGGCCTAAGGGGATCTAGTGTCAGTTTTCATTTTACTGCATAGTCAACAGTGTTCCATGTGCTCTGGTGTCTAGTCTTCCCTGCCACATGACCACAGAAACTTTTTCAGAAGCAGACAGTGCTGGCTCTTTGGCTTTGAAACAGCGATGAGCACTGAACCCTAGAGTCGGATATGACTGCTTTTTAAACTGCCATTGGTTCTATTTTCTGTGAGCCACCCAGAGTCTTCAGAGTTGGGCGGCAATACAAATTAGAAAAATAAATAAATAAAATGATTGGATTTCGTGCAAGGAAAACCTTTATCAAACAAGAAACTAGAACAGGTACTCTTTTAGAATGAGTCACATCCTCCTGCCCACATTTGCCATATATGCATTGTGGAAGATAGGTTGGCTAAACCTTTCTCAGAGAGGAAAAACACAGTGGCAACACAGCATGGGAAGCATTAGAGGCTGCATGATACATTTCATCAAGGCCTTCATTCTGCTGTACAACCGTAAGCTTTTATTTCGCCGCTTGAAGATTAGACTCATCCTGAAACATTCCCCTTCAAGTGTTAAAATGACAAGTACTGATGAAGGTAAAGCTGATCAGCTCTAAAACTCCCACTGCTTAACATTATAAAGTTTCTGTTGTTCAAACAGCTCAGTTAATTATCAAAATGTGAAAGATACCAAAAAGGGACCTGCTGAGCTTTACAGCCGACTTCCTGGGAATTATCCATAATAGAGTGGTTATAAGGAAATTATGACAAGACATGGTGTCCAGGGACCTCTGCTTACTCCTCATGAGGATTTGTCCAGGACCTTACAATCAAACAGAAGTTAGGAAATTCCTCAGCATTAAAAGGAAATCATCTTCTGAGAAGGAAGAGCAACCCAATCAGCCTCCTAGCAGCTAATCACATAAACCCAGAGAGGATTCTGGAGTCACACATGTTAATTGCCTGCTGCAAAAAGATGACTGCCACTGCTGCTGCTGAAAAAGATGACTTGCTAAAATAGAAATTCTCCAAATGAATTACTGAATGATGTCTGTAGCTAAACACCAGAATACCAATTTCCCCTTCAAAATTGTTTAGGAGCAGACAATTCTGAGGAATCAGATGTGGAAAAATAGTGCAGTGGTTTAGGTACTTGGCAGTGGAGCCAAAGGTTGAGAGATCAGTTCCCCACTCTGCCTTCTTGCACTTTTGTCTGAAACCTTTGCCAATTGGAAACAATTCTGTCTCTCCATAGTCTGTCCTTGCTGTAGCACTTTGTCCACAATACAGTTATACATCAGGATACTCAAATGCTGAGGGAAAGCCTCTTGTTTCAGAGAAAACCAAAATTTCCCATGATCCACACAGTCAAAGGCTTTCCTGCAGTTTATAAAGCAGGGGTTCGTAATTTATGGTCTGTGGGATGAATCCAGCCCATGGTGCCCAATAATCTGCCCCCCAACCTTGCTCCAGCTGGTGGCAATAGTGGAATTGAATATGGACTCATTTACAGCCATGTAAATGTGTTTACCTGGCCGTAAATGAGTCTGCGGCCCTCGTAAATGCATTTACTACAGCTATAAATGAGTCCACAGACATCATATATGCATTTACAACACTCAAGGACACATTTACCAGTACCAGTCTGGCCTGCCCAGTTGTCTGATGGGGTATGGTCACGCTCGTAGCTGGAAAATGTTGAGAACCCCTGCTATAAAGCATAGACTGCTCTTCTGAAATTATTTGGTACGCTCTAGTCCAGTGGTGCCCAAACTTTTTTTCTTGCAGGCCAGTCCCACCCCCAACACATAGCTTTGACGTCAGCAGTGGTGGTGAGGAAGGCAGCGACTGTGCTTTTTCCAGGCTGCTCCTGCAACTTTTCAACAGTTATAGATGTTAGGTACTAAGTGTTTGCCTAACTGGTTGTCTAGGATAGTATGCATTAATGTAAAACAGCTGTACCTCCTTAAGGGCTCTGCAATTGTAACAGCACAGGTGTAGCTTATTGATTAGGTAACTCCAAGACTTTGTATAAAGCAAGGTCTCAGTTCGCACTGCCTTAGGCTATGCATGCAATAGAGTTCATGCTCTTCATACTATCTGTGTGTTTAAGTTTTCTGCTGGTTGTTATATTCTGAAGGAGAAAGGTTTCATACTGGAGAAGGATAAAAGACTGCTGCAGCCTGGGACCAAGAGGACTTTCCTGTTAGCACACCCTTGGGCCCTGACACTGCCTGAGGGAAGATGACCAGGCCCAGCCATGGCAGTTTTGGTGGTTCCCCTTGTTTAGAAGAAGTGGCTTGCTTCTCTCACACACTTAAGAGATGTCTAATGCATGGGAATTGTTCCAAAACGTTGTGCATCCTCATGAAGTTATTTGTTGTTCAGTTGCATACTTGATTCTGATCCTCTGTGATCCCATGGACCATTGTCCTCCAGGCATTCCAGTCCTCCACCAACTTCCTCAACCTGCCCAACTCTGTGCCCATTGCATCTACAATACCATCTAGCCATCTCATCTTTGGCTGCCCCCTTCTTCTTTTGCCCTCCACCCTTCCCAGCATCAAGGCTTTCTTGAGTGAATCCTCTCTTCTCATTTGATGTCCAAAGTACTTTAGCTTCATCTTTACTATTTGACCTTCTAAGGAGCAGTTAGGGTTGATTTCTTCTAAGATTGACCTATTTGTTCTCCTGGCTGTTCAGGGGACTCTCAAAACTCTCCTCCAACACCACATTTCAAAGGCATCTATTCTTCAGCGCTCAGCTTTCCTAGTGGTCCAGCTCTCACAACCATGCATTACCATTGCTTTGGCTATGTGATTTTTTTTTCAAGGTGATGTCTCTATTTTTAACTCTGTTCCCCAGGTTTCTCATAGATTGTCTTCCAAGAATCAGTCACTTTTTTATTTCATGGCTGCAATCACCATCTGCAGTAATCTTTGATCCTAAGAAAGTAAAATCTGTCACTGTGTTTACTTCTTCCCCCTGTTGCCATTATCTTGGTTTTCTTGATATTGAGTCTCAGGCCAGCTTTTGCACTCTCTTCTTTCAACCTAAGCAGGAGCTTCTTTAGGTCTGCCTCACTTTCTCTCATTATGGAATGTTATTAAAATATTAATGAAAGAAGAAGTGAGTTGGGAAAGAATAGATATGAAGGAGATATCCCAATTGGGTAAGGCAACATTTTTAAGTAATGATGGGAAGAAAATAGATAAAAAAGGTATACAAAATAAGCTTTTAAAAATAACAATGGAGGAATGGAATAAGGTTAAAAAATATATGGCACCGGGTACCTCACCAGCCTTAGAAATAGAAGACTTCAATAATTTCCCAATAAGAATAGATGAAAGGATCAAAAACATATTAACAGACAAAAAAGTTTTACTTCTCAAAGATTGAGCAAAAGTATGCAAGGATAGTGACGAAAGAAAAGAACTTTTTTTACAGATGGAATTAAATTGGTCCCAAATTCTTCAGATAAATAAATGGAATAAGAAGTTAATATATGAAAGAAGTTTAGAAAGAGATTTGACAGCTTTCGAAGAAATTTTAGCTCAGATTAGAAAAGATAAGACAGGTATCAAAGGGATTATTAGCAAGTTATATAAAATGTTAAACAAAACAGGAAAATATACAAGAAATTTTAAAAAATAGCTGGGAACAAGAATTGAATATAATAATTCCAGGGAAAAAAATGGCTAGGAATTTGGCGAAGAAGAATCATGAGAACTATGTCAGTACGTGTCAAAGAACATAATTATACATTGTTGTGGCGCTGGTATCTGACCCCAGTCAAGTTACATCAAATAGATAATAGGACAAGTAATGTTTGTTGGAGATGTAAACAATCAACGGGGACATGTATACACATGTGGTGGAATCGCAACAAGTTGAAAGAATTGGGGGGGGGGATAGAAAAAGAAATTAAATGCATATTTGAGCAGAAACTTGACTTAGGGCCAGAACCAGTGCTATTGACAATTTTAGAAAAATGTATGATGGGTAAAGATGACAAGGAATTACTGTTAATAATGATGTCAGCAGCTAGACAATGTATAGCAAAAAAAATGGAAAAATGAGTTAACTATAAAAATAGAAGACTGGTACAAAGAAATGTGGCAACTAGCACTTAATGATAAATTGACATGGGAGTTGAATGTTAGAAAAGGCATAGTTCATGAAAACAGATTCTGGAGAATTTGGAAAAGATTTGTGGAACATGTGATAGTTAAAAACAAAGGAATAAAACCTGTACCAGAACAAGCTTATTTCTGGGGAAAATGAATTGATGTAATTCCTGGACATTGTATATAGCACACGGGTGATTTTTCTTTTTAGTCAATGTATTTTTTAGTAAGATTATAACAAGAACTGAAGTGTTATTCAAGTTGTGATTTTCTGTATTTGTAGTTTTGTAACATTGTAGTACTGTATTGTTATTATTTTTTGTTATTCTTTTTTCTGTTTGAAAACTATAAATAAAATTATTTTAAAGAAAAAGAAAAAGCTCTCTGCTGCAGAAAAAAGTTTCTTTCTACCGTTCTGAGAAGCTGTAGAAAAATCCAAGTCTAATATGTTGATTTTCAGACTCAAGTGTGGAAACGAAACCCCCCTAGGCTGCAGGTTAGACTTTTTCACCTTTTTGGGTTTTTTCTTCAAGGGTGCGTGGGGTAGGGGCATGCCCACAGCACCCACATCTGTTTCAGGTAATGGGGTTCTTATATGTTTTGCCCAAGTCCTCTTCCTCCGTTGTATTTTTGGCATTTTATGCGGGAAAGGAAAGTCATTGTCATCTTTACGTCCACTCCTCAGAACTTGTCCGGGCACACAAAAGGCCAAGCCTGTTTTAAAAGGGCTGTCTCTGGGGAGGTCATAAAGGTTATAGAGAGTATATGTGTCCCTACACAGCCAATTTGTGCTAGGGTTTCCAGGGCGGCAATCCACATGTTCCCAGTCTGGGGTATACCTGAGGGTGACCATTTCCACTTCGGGGTAGCCTTTCCTGCCACATGGCATTCGCCGTACCACTTCCGGTCTTGGAGGCTACCATTGAACGTCATTTCCGATCATATGGTAAACAGGGCGCATTGCTACTAAGTTATTTCTGGCGCACATGGCCGTGACGCCATTTCAAACTATGTGGGTAAATAAATATTGCTGTGATAACATCATTTCCGATCACGTGGGTAAACAGGGGCATTGCTACTACATCATTTGCTGTGCACATGGCTGTGATGTCATTTCTGACCATGTGGTCAGACAAACATGGCAGTGATGACATCACTTCCGGTCACTTGGGTAAACAAAAACACATGGTGTGACATCACTTCCAGAATCCGTTTTTGACAGCAAGTAGGTCCATTAAACTACTAATATGCTATTTGACTTCCAGATATCTATCCTTGAGTTAACAGGGGGATCTAGTACATGATCTTCTATGCATTTTAAAGTCCCATGAAATTTTATATCATTTTCCTTTTATGCAGTTTTCTCCAAATAAAATTCCTTCCCCAAAGTCATTGCTCGCCATAGGAAGCAAAAGTGTGTGTGTGTGTGTGTGTGTGTGTGTGTGTGTGTGTGTGTGTGTGTGTGTGTGTGTGTGTGTGTGTGTGTGTGTGTGTGTGTGTGTGTAAAATTGTTAACATGGAAAATGATAAAATATCCACAACTAGATGGAAGTATAATATATGCCTGTAAAAGAGCAAAGTGTAATAATTAGTAATTTGTTGAAAGAAGTTGAGACCATTATGTAGTTTCTGGTCCTTTATTTAACATAAATTAAATAATATTAATAGAAAACTACAGTCCAATATTAATAATGGACCATGCTCCCAGTCTCCTCTTCCTAGCTATTTAGATGAGAAAATAGCAGATGAGTGTATGTGGACCCAATTTTTTTTGTGGTTCGTTAATAATATTTAGCATTATGGCTCAAATGATTAAGATGCTGAACTTGCTGACTGGAAAGTTGATGTTTGATTCCCAGGTACTGCATTACAGAGTGAGCTCCCATCTCTGTCCCAGCTCCTACCAACATAGCAGTTCAAAAGCAAGAAATTGCAAGTTGAGAAATAGGTACCACTTCAGTGGGATGGTAGACAGCATTCTGTGAACTCTGGTATTGAGGCATGCCTGCCACATGTCCACAGAAACGTCTGCAGATGCAGACAGCACTGGCTCTTTGGCTATAAACAGAGATCAGCACTGAGCCCTAGAGTCAGATATGACTGGTTTTCAAGCAAGGGCGACCTTGCTTTGTTGGAGAACTAATTTTTCCCCAAACAGTAACCTTTTCTTCTGTTACTAAATCCATTTCTGTTTTAGAAAGACATTTCCCTTGACATTGTCTGATGAAGGAGTTTTCCAACTCCTTGCCATTTCCATTTGTGTTGGTTTGCTAAACATTTTTCCTCGGTAAGGATAGACACATCCATCTTCATTGCCAGTTTGCAAGGAAGCGATTGTTACTATGGCATCTCTTCATAGAAATGACAACCTCAAGGTATTTATCTTTTCATTACAACTTCATTCTCAGCAAGACAACGTAACTCCTTCAATAGACAGCAAGCTTAACTTTCTCAACCTTGAGCCTTAGCAATAGACATGCTGAATAAAAACTCAATTGTTACTGAAGGCCCTCTAGGGCAATTGCATTAGAATGGTGAATAGTTCTGTTGATCAAATCTAAACAGTGCCTTTTGTAGTAATATTAGGGCCCACCCATACAGGATTAGAATCTGTTCCTCTAGCAATGTAACAGAATGATTGTACTTTGCTTATAGGTGTCTTTCATTTCTTATATTACTCATTGATTTGTGTGGATTCCTGTTTTGTGACTTCTCTTATCACCAGCAGTACATGTGTTATGATCTGATGAATCTTTATTCGTTGAGCCATACACACTCTTTATGTTATATACAATATCAGGTACCATTAGATTTCTAGAAACAGCTCTATCCTCAAGTTAAAGATGAGATGCATGATGGGGGGTGGGCATCTTGAACTGACCTTTGCTTTTGCCTTTTCAGAAAACAAAATAAAAAAATAAAAAAAATAAAAAACACTGTATCGCTTTAAAGATTAACTGCTATATTTTTATTGTTAGCTTTTGTGGATCATGTCCACTTCTTCAGACAAATAGTGAAACTTACAGGCATGCTTTTTCTACACCAAATTCAGGGGGTCAAAGTGAGAAGGGTGTGGTCAAGCAAGATGAGAGATAAACAAGCACAACAATACAGCTTCACACAGCCATTAGCAACAATAGATTATTCAGATTGTTCTAAATGACTCCCTTTCAATCTCAAGGTTGCTGAGAAAGCCCATTCTGGTCTCTGATCAACTTTTGACCTGCATGTTAGAAAACAAACAAAAACACTGTACCTGGTTACTTTCTGTTTTGCTAAAGAGAATTGACAGGAAAGTTGTAATATAATATATAAAATCATATAGCAATCTGTGTATCAACTTTGATAATGTCCCAGAAACCCTTCGCTAATATTTAGTCCCCTGCGATGGGTGTCTAACAGATAGATGTATTTGATTTCTGCTGTCTTCCTTTCAATCCTAGTTTTGTAATTTCTGTGTTCCAGAATTGTAACTTTCAGGTCTTGGATAGAGTGTCCAGTTAGATTGAAGTAGTTTGAGACAGATTTCTCTGTGTTGCCATTCAGGATGTCTGATTTTTGTCCATTAATTCTTTTGTGTAAAGATTGTCCTGTTTGTCCTACATAAGGCAGAGACGGACATCTTTGGCAAGAGATGGCATAAATCATATTGGCAGAAGCACAAGTAAAACTGCCTTTAATGTTGTGTGTGGTTTTGTTGGGTCCAGTAATGTTGTTTCCAGAGTGAATGTGGGGGCATAGTTGACATATGGATTTGCAGCAGGGTCTAGTTCCCATATCTGCTCCACTTCTGTGTAGTCTGTTGTGTGTCAATAGTTGTTTGAGATTGGAGGGTTGTCTATAAGCGTGTAGGGGTCTGTCACCAAGGGCTTTGGAAAGTGAAGCACTCTTGTCCAAGATGGGTTGGAGATCCCTCATTATGCATGTGAGGGGTTTAAGTTGAGGGCTGAAGGTGACAACCAGTGGTGTGTGATTGCTTTCCCTTCTGGGCCTGTCTTGTAGTAGATCACACCTTGGTATTTGTCTTGCTCAGTTGATTTGTTCTTTAACCATATTGGATGGGTATTGTACTTTGAGAAATGCATTTTGTAAGTCCATGAGCTTGGCATACCTGTCGTGTGGGTCTGAGCAGATTTATTTTTATTTTGTTTTATTTTCTGATATGCCTGAACCACAGACTAACATGACTACTTTTCCAAAAAAATTCAAGTATGAAGAGCACTTGCTTTTGTCAGTACATTTTAGGTCCTAATATTGCACTAAGAATTCATTTTAGGAGTGGGGAAGCTTTTACAGTCTGATGACAAACTTACAACATGGGAAAAGTTGATGGTGCCATAATTCAGTGCCAGATCGAGTCAAAGTCATTGCAGGTATGGCAAAATGCAATCTTAACCAATGATAAGTACAGCTGATAGAAGAAAAGCTGCTCTTGAATAATTCTCACACTAATTCATTCAGTAGTAAATTCCTCTAGAAGCTCTTTCCATTTAGTGGAAGTACTCAGAGAAAATATTTGGGTTTTGATTGAGAAGAAGACTTTGAAGCTATATATGAGCTCCATGGTCAGAGAATATCAGAGCCACTCATTCTCAGTGAGAAAGTGAGAAAAGAAAATCCCTCTTTCTTTCTTGTAGTGAAATTTATCTGTTCAAGATTTATCTTTACTTTTTTAAATTTTGTGGAATTTCTTGAATTTTTTTATTGTCAACTTTTTCCTGGGGAAAAACCCTATTGGTAAAGAAGTATTGTAGGCCTTTTCTCTCAGTCTCTCTCTCTCTCTCTCTCTCTCAATCTCTCCTCTTCTTCTTCTTCTTCTTCTTCTTCTTCTTCTTCTTCTTCTTCTTCTTCTTCTTCTTCTTCTTCTTCTTCTTCTTCTTCTTCTTCTTCTTCTTCTTCTTCTTCTTCTTCTTCTTCTTCTTCTTCTTCTTCTTCTTCTTCTTCTTCTTCTTCTTCTTCTTCTTCTTCTTCTTCTTCTTCTTCTTCTTCTTCTTCTTCTTCTTCTTCTTCTTCTTCTTCTTCTTCTTCTTCTTCTTCTTCTTGCACACATTGGTATCTTTCCTGCCCAAGATTTTTGGGAAATGGCATTCTCAAATCTTGTGCAAAAGAGCAAGAGAAAACAAAGAAGAAAGAAAAATTACACTGTAGTGTCATTTCTGTGGGAAGCTGAAAAAATCTATTTTGTGCAGGAAAGGTCTCAGCAAGAAATCTCGCCATGGCTGGACTTGGGAAATTGTTACATATGAAAAGTGTCCAAGTGTTTTTCACATCTCTATCAGAGATTAATGAAGAACCTTGATATAGCCGTAAAAAGATCCAGATCCTATAGAACAGGGGTTCTCAACCTTTACAAGCTGAGGGTTAGGTCACACTCCCTCAGGCAGCTTCAGGGGCCAGATGGCCATTTTGACCTCCCTGCCACACATGGCACTTCCGGGTGTGACAGAAGGGGGGGCACATGAAATGGTGATGTAAGCTACATATGGCCGACAGGCCATAGGTTGAGAATCCGTGCTATAGAGGAAAGCAGAGGCCACATTCTCCTGAAAAAACAGCACCATTCTAGCATTTTTCATTTTCCTCTCCCTGCCCCCCCGCCCCCCGCTCCCATGTCAATCCCATCAGAAGCAGTTACCAATCAAAGATTTACCATTGAGCTGACTGCTTGATTTCGTTGACAGGTTGCTCTAAAACCATGTATACTGGGGGATATGGATACAAAAACGTATCTAATCATATGCATATAAAATATGTATTTTCTGAATGATGTATAATAACACTTGTTTGAATTTGAGAAAGAAAAAAGCAGACCCATGTGGAAATCTGATGGAATGTACAGGACAGAAGAAAAATGAAAATCTGAGCAAAATTGAGAGTTGTCCACCTTAATTCATAAGCTTATTTTTGTGGTGACAGTACAGGTGTGCCAAATACTTGTGGGATGGATTTTATTTGCACAAGTATTCAGTATTTTATGCTAAATTTGGATTATGTGTGTTAATGGTGATAATCCATTCTTAAACTTCACAATGACTGAACTACTACATAGCATAAAGAACTCCATGGAGGCATACACTGTGCAAAGTTTTTGTTTGATTAACAATTCTGGCAGCCTTACTGGCTTTTCCTCAAGGTTTTAATATAAGCAACCATCCAGAAAATTGGCTAACCTTCTGAAAAATATATTGTGGCAGCCCAACCACAAGAGAGAAGTGTATATTAAAAAACTGTCTACCACAGGACCTCAGGTTGTAGAAACATGCCACAAGACATTCTTTGCAAACTAAAATTGCACTGGAGAGATGTTAAGAGGGCATACTTTGAATTTCATTCTCATCACCCCAACTAGCTGTGATTTATACCAAACCTATTCTTAGGATGCTCATTCCAGTCACTTCAAAGCCCTTCATAGTAACTGGCATGGGGGTGGGGGGACAGGCAAAGGAATACTCTGAAATTTTCAATAGAGAATTTTATACAGTATTTCAATATTGTTTGGATTTCAATCCAAACTGAGAACAGGTTCTTGTATGACATGAGACAGGAAAAGGTGATGTTAAATGCAACTTTGAATTCCTTATGCAATTTTTAAATTCTGTCTCTAGCATGTAAAGGTATATTATTTTCTTCTTTTTTCCATTTCCTTTTTGTAAGAATTTTAGACATTATAGTTGTACATATAGTTTGAATGTATACTTCTATGTAGAATCTTTTCAGGTTTAAATTTTTTATCCTTTTAGCCATGCAAAGTAGCGCTTGCACTAATGGGATAGCATATCCTCCTCTTCTTTCTCTTGTTCTTCCTCCTCATCCACCCATCCCTCCATCCCATCCATTTTTTGACTCTCACTTGGACACAGAATCAAAATCAAGATGTTCCATACCATTTTATTTCCAGTTACTGTGTATAGGTAAGGAACCTAGAAAGGGAAGCATACTTGTGATTGGAGGAGGGATTTGTTTGAAATTTGGTTTTGCAGGAGAGTTTTAGGCATGCTGTGAGTCCCCAGAAAAACAACTGAGTAAACAGCAGATCAAAGAAGTCTAAATTCCCTCTAAGTGATCATGACTTAGCTAATACCATCATACTTTGATATATCATTAGGGACAAGACTTACTTGAAGAAGCAATCATGTCCAGAATCGTCTTCAAGGGCTTGTCAAGGTTCCATTTAAAGCTGTCTACAACTGTGGACACCACTGTATTTTGTTGTAGCAATTCCATCATTTGACTAGAGCCAGTGGGTATAGTAGTATTTCTTTCATTTATCTGTCCTAGATGACTCATCATTTAGCTTCACTGGATTGCCCTTGGTTTTAGCCTCATGATAGAGGTGGCATTTGCTTCAGCATACATTGGGTGATTGCTGGTTTTGCTGGACTTGTGATATGTAGAGATAAAAGCTCATGGCACAGTAGTCAACTGATTTGTTAATATGGAGGAAAAGAGTACTGCGTTACCAAACTTAGAAAAGAATAATGTTGTTCCTTACATATTTCTCCTCATACTGCTATATAATATATGCAGTCAAACTTCGCAGAAAGAGCGCCTCACTTAAAGAGTAACTCGCTTAAAGAGCAGAATTTTCTCTGAATGTTCACTTCACTTAACAAATAAAACCAACCAAAAACTCGCTTAACAAATAAATCGGGGTTCACAATCCCCCCCACAATTGGTCACTTCCAATGGTGTTTCGCTTAAAGAGTAAATTCACTTAAATAGCAATCCTGTGGAACGCATTATGCTCTTTAAGTGAGATACAACTGTATTTCCTGCAATACAAATATTTTGTTAGTTTAATTGATGTGTAAAGTGCTCTCAGTTCACTTCTGAGTTATGGCGAAGTCTCTTCAGAGTTTTCTTAGGAAAAAGTACTTAGAAGTTATTTACCATTCCCTTCTTCTGGGGCATCCTGGGACTGTGGCTCTCATAGAACAAATAATGGTGAACTGAACTCTCAGCCTCTGACTTTGTAGTCAAATACTTGAGGTAACCAGCCAGCCAACCTAAACTGCATTTATACAGATATGAAGTAAAGGGGGTGTATGTACTTAAAAAGAAGCATTTAAAGATAAGTTTGTGTCTTTTATATTTCTGTTTTTCTGAACATTTCTTACAAAGAGACTTGAGATGACATGGTTTACACAACAGTTTGTTATATAACAAGCCAGACAGCAACATTACAACACCAACATGATTAGCAGTGCAGTCAGAAGTTCCTATTATTCAACAATCCACACACCCAGTGAAGACAATTTGTAAAAAATACAGGGAAAGCAAGAAAAGAAACAGAGCAGCCTGAGAGGTAGCAAAATATATTAGCATACATTAAGGCTTAATAATGCAAGTGGGCCTGGATAGATGTCAGTAAAATCTTTGTGAAAAGAGCAAAATTATTCATAACTATTCTATCATTTGGCAGTTGAGCTACTGGAAGATATTTGCTACATCTTAGGTTGTATTTCTTGCTGAGCTGAAATACTCTAGTCTAGTTCCAGGAACAACTTCTTCTTTGGCACAGTTCTTGCCTGGGAAGATTTGCTGATTGTTGCTTTAAAAGAAACCAGTTCCGTATTCTTAGTCATAAAGCAGGAATCATTTAGCAGTATCCCTCTTCTTCATTCCTTTTTATTTGACATGTACTCTTGAAATGTCTTACTTTCAAAAATTAAATAGTGCAGACCACTCCATGTAATCAATGAGGTGGTAGCAGACAATAAGATAATAATCAAAATACATGAGCAAGTAGAGAGCAAGGAGAAACCCCATCATCTTCCATACCACCTATCACTGTCTGCCCATTTAGGCAGTCTGAAGAGGAGAAAGTCTACTGCATGTAAACTTTCCAAACATATTCAGAAACTCTCTTCTGGCTCTAGTGTTCAGATTAACTCTTTTCTGAAGGCCTGAACAGAGTGATCAGAAGCATCAGGTCAATGTGACCGATATTGTCCGATCATAAAGGGATCTTTGCTCCTTGCTCTTAAATTTCTTCATTACGTAGTATAATGTATATCAGTAGACACACAGTATTACAATGAAGCACCATGCATGTGAATTGTCTTAGTATATCAATGGAAAGATTTGGCTACATCTCAGGAAAATGTATGTGAACTCTCAAGATTCAACACAGTGGTCATGATCCATGTGGTCAAGAATTTTCCATTGGTAGCTATGGGACAAACCTCCAAACCAGTTTGATAGATGAATTGGGACACAGTACTTTGCTGTCCAACAGTACCAGCCGAACTCAAATATTTGCCCATTGTAGGAGGTTTAGACTAGGCAAAAATCTCTTAGGCTAGCACAACCACCTTTATAACAGCAGAACCTCATTTTTGGTCCTCAGCTCTCTTGCCTTGTTAACATTACACTGCAAATCCAAACTAACAACTACAACTTAGAAGCCCAACAAAAATGAGGATTTCCACTGGCAACATTGTCAATAATTCTCTCCATTGTTAACAACTAGGAAATGCTTCTTTTCAATTTCTTCTGTTCGTCATGTGCAACATATAACCCTAAAAATTACTACACAAACATACATTCATCTGCAGTAGCATCACTGTACATAAATCCGATGGATGTGGTGTAGCATTTACTTTTCCAATGCAAGATGGCTTTTTCCTAAGGCACCTAAAATAATTATCCTCACAAGTTATGCAATGCACTAATTAGCACTAACATACATGCAAGTATCAATTATTACAGTCTGACAGCCAGTTAATGAGGGAGTCAAAAGTGGCCCAGAGAAACTCCAGATCTGTCAGACATTTCCAACTGTAATGAATATTATTTCAATCAGTAACTGAGCTAGAAAGAATCATTTTACTCACTTTATCCATCACTCTTTCCCGACCGGTTTTATAATTTTTCTATTTTGAATTGTTTTGTATATTTAACCCATTGGTTTGCAAGAGATCTATGAATAGCAGGAACAAGGATGTCATCTCGTTCTTTCCCTGTCAGTTGTAAAGAACTATGATACAAACAAAGAAAATGACTAATCAAGCAGTTAGGGAAGAGAAATAGTAGTTAGGATTGTTTACATTTGACCATTCATCAGTGGAAGAAACGGAAGACTAAACCGCCTCTCCACTACCTCCAATCTTATTGCTCAATTGTTTTGGCTCAAGCACTCTCTCCCTCTGGTCTTTTTGCTTGAACTATTTAAACCACTAGGGAAAGCCACTCTGCAATCTTTATGACAACCTTATGATCCTTAGAAATGTAATTCCAAATAGAGGTTTGCATATTTGTATTTTTTGACTACAGCTCCCAGAATCCACCAGGCAGCATGCTGTCTGAGGCATCCTGAGAGTTGCAGTCCAGAAATGTCAACAAGTTCACTTCTGGTTCGGCAGCTTGGAGCTTCACGTGTTCTTGCACTGACACTTCCATTGCCTGATCGATGGCTACAATATCTAGGGATTCTGAGAGTTGTAGTCCAAGAACATCTGAGAAACCAAACATGGGAACCACTGGTTTGAGTGTCTTCACATCTCTGCTAACTGTGAACATCTACCTACACATATACAGATCACAGAAAACTCCTATTAGAAGATGCAAAGCCAAAATCAAGAAGTATAAGGTCTGGTAACACTTGGCCTACAAAATAGAAAAAATGAACAAACGAACCAGGTGTTTTAAATTGTGGGGCAATGTGGAAAATTTCCAGGTGTTTTAAATTGTGGGGCAATGTGGAAATTTTCCAGGTGTTTTAAATTGTGGGTACAATATCACAAATTCAGAAACCAGAGGTTTTTTGACAAGCTGAATATATTTAAATAACTAAATAACTACTTTACTGACATAGCAAAATACACATATCCACAAATAATTGCAATGATTTTTAAAAAAAAAATTACTGCAGCACACCTTTACTTTAGCCCTAGTGAATGAACATCCACATTATGATAGGGTCAGAAAGTTGGCATAGGCTGTAGATACATGTTTGATTGAGCATCTGATTGCTTTATTTCTGACAGAGAGTCTGCAGACTTCAGATTTCAAAGTTATATGGAAGGAATCATTTCAAAAGTTAAAGACAAATTGTAATGTATATAGCAGAAAGCTATGAAACTGATGTAAGTACTATCAGTTGCTTGCCTAATGTTTGACATAAAGCTATCACTGCTGGTAGAATGTGCCATTCCTCTGGGAATGATCATTACTATATAATCTGTGTATTCTAAAGCCTGTGCACAGCAAACGAGTATATCAAAGGGCCCTATAAACAGGGTATTACAATAATCCAGATTGCTTGTTATTTTTTAAAAAAGTGATTCAAGAGCTCAACACCCTGCTGAGACAGTAAGCTTTAATCTTTACACTCCCAGCTAAATTCCTGAGATGGTATTAGGTGCTTCTGACTCTCTGTGTCTTATCATGTGTACTGAGCAGAAAACAGAATCTCTACTGTTGACATTATTTAAACCTTGTATGATTCTACTTACTGTCTTCTGTTACTGCTCTTCAAAGCTCAGTTAATATTGATTAGGATTTCTCACCATCACGTCAGCTGCTCACTCATATTTTTTAAACTGTGGTCTATGTTCTCCTTGTACCTCCTTAAGTCTCTAAAGAACTAAATCTCTCTGTCTGTCAATTTCTCTCTCTCTCTCTTAAAAGTATGTGTCTTATCCAATATAGTCATAAAAGAGTGACCTGCAATTTGGACCTATAAGTAGGTTGATTTAGGGCTTCCATCCATCCTGTAACATTTCATGGGAAATAGTACAGGGATTGCATCTCATTCATTACTAAAAGCACTCAGAGGAATGGTAGGAAGTCTTTAAGGCTATCAATAAACTAAATCAAAATGTTTAATACAAATATAAATGTATTTGCCTTAAAGCTCCTCAGTATTGCAATATTAAAATAACCTCTGTGAAAAAACATCATTATTCCCCATGGTAAAAAATTTACATTTTTTTGTACATCAAAGGAGTTGTCATTGTCAAAAAAAATGATATAGAGTTCAAACTTATAGCAAGAATAAATTTTTGAGCCATATCATCAACTTTGTCATAACATACAATCTTTGTTGATGAAGAACTATTTATGAATATAAAGGCCTTGGGCATTTTTGTCTTTAATTTATTTCCTCCCTCCAAAGATCTCACCTGAAGCCTAAACTCATTATCAAAAATATTTGACATTGATGCTACTCAAGTAAGTCATAACAAAAACCATTATGTCAAAAGTCATTTCAGTCTTTATTTTAAAAAAAAATAAGGAGTCCCTCTCTAAATATGTTAAAATATTATCCACTTTGACAAAAAAAACTAGTATCAAGACATAACCTATATTAGGAGCAAGAAGCACTAGAAGGCAAATATATTTTCTTATGCCCAATGTGAAATTTGGTTTGAAGTAAGTGCTTGCAGTTAAGTCACATTCCTTATAACCAGAAAAGTTTGAGCAATAATGAATCAGTACTTACATCTTTTTTAAAAAATTGCATTAAATTTTCATTAGTAGCTCCAGAGCACATTGTTGTACTATTAATGAGAGGTCTCTAAAAGGATGTATAATCTTCAGCCTGCCCTTAATATTTAAAACTATCAAAAATTGCTATAATTCAAGGGGAGTCTACTTCACCTAAACTGACAGATTTTCCATCCTGTTAATTATGTTTTCCATTTTATCACAATCTTCTCCAGGAAATTTTGTAATCATATCTTGAAAAGAAATAAATTTTAAAAATTCAGAATACTCAATTTGATCCATTGCTTGAGAGCATTTTACATTTATTTTGTTTTGTTTAAGAGTCCGTTCAGCCTTTAGACCAGTGGTTTCCAGCCTTAGGGTCACAGATGTTCTTGGACTAAAACACCCAGAAACCTTCACCATTTGCAGTACTGCCCTTTATTTCTGTGAACAATTGTGCAAGAACATCTGGAGCTTCAGAGTTTGGAAACCTTGCTTCCAAGAAGTAAGTTGAGTTTCAAGTCCAAAATTTCCCCCTGTTGATTTCACAGGTTATCCTTGATTCATAGCAACTCAAAAGGTGGGAGAATGTAGAAGAAAAGTGTTGAGCTCCAAAGTATGGAAGGAATGGCTAGAAAACTATGCAAACAATCATTAAAAAATAGCACTGTGCTTTTTGGGATATATTTTAGCTTTCTACAACTCACATAGCATGATTTTTACCCTAAAAAAAAATCCTAAAGCTGTGTGTTTGGCTCTGTCCCACTCAGTTAAAGATATTGCTGACTAGACCAAGACCAAGATGATACAAAAAATGCCAACATATACTGTATTTCAATGATCAATGCTTATGTTTTTATTGTGCAATCTTTGTGGTTCTACCACTAAGCAGCTGACAGGGAAGAGGAAGCATTCCACTTCTCCAGTGAGGAAGAGTTGAAGAAAGTGGTTAATACTATGGCATCATTACATGCTGGCCCTCCTTGAAAGCCATCCCCTTTTGTTTCTGGTGCTTGATGGTTTCAGCGGTGAAGCAGCAGTCCAGAACAGACAGCCACTAGCACGCCACAGGATTTAAGGTCTCTTCATAGGTTTGTTCAGCAGCAGCAGCTACTCATGTCCGAGCATACTTTTTCCAATCACACATATTACACTGAATAGATGGTGGAGGACATGGTTGAGTTTGATGAAGGTTCTGTGCTTGTCACTTAGCTTCATGTCTGTGGCATTACACTTCAAAGTGATCAGTAGCAGTGGAGATGGCGCCAAAGTAGGCGATCTTCAGCTATTGTCTCCTAGGTTTGTGGGTTTATGCCTGACATCTTCATGGTTTGTTTCAGCTGGTCCTTGTAGCGCTTCAAAGGAGCTTCGCGAGGCTAAGTTCCCCACAAAGAATTTGGCGAGGAAGCCTGGACTCATCCATACGGTGGACATGCCTTATCCATCTAAGACAATGGCCTATGATGGAAGCTTCAATGCTGTTTATATTTGCCTTCTCGAGGACTGTGATGTTGGTGACATAGTCATCCCACTTGATGTTCAAAATGGATATTAGCTTCTGCTGTTGAAAGTGCTCAAGCTTTTTGATGTCTTGGTGATAGAGTGTCCATGTTTCATAGCCATACAGTAAAGTTAAGGTAACAGCAGCTTGGCATACCATGAGCTTAGTCTGGTATCTTTACTCATGAAGACCCGGTGTGATAGGCATCCATAGACAGATGAGCCAAAGGAGGCCTCCCTGGTTGAACAGGTTGGGACAAGACTAGTGATACACAGCATGGCCCTGGTTTTAGATACCAGCCAGTCTGTTGGCTGGAGAGAGGACATAATGTTTCACCTATTCCAGCCCCCAGTTCTATGGATTCCTGTAGGCCCTACAGCAAATTGAGAAGTATAAACAGTGAATAAAGTTATGACCCCCAGTTGTAACCCATTGTGTTTCACCTCTTTATTTACTGGTAGGAGGAGCAATTCATGCTCTCTTTGTTTATGAAAACGTAGGCAGAAGAAATCCTCTGGGAAACAAAGTTCTTGGTTTCTATGGTGATGATTCCATCTACAGTCATAAATACAGGCTCCCACCCACCCTAAAAGAATTCAGCAATTTCCCCATCAAGCTGTGAAGACAAAGTATTCTTCAGTATATTCAGTTAATAGCAGATCAATTCCTATTTTGCTTTTTCTGCCACGCATGGTAGAGATGAAGAGGAGTCACACTGCTTAATAATATTGCTAGTAGGAGACTAGATTAAAATAATCAATACAGTTTTTAACACCGAGTTTTAAATAAATCTCTAAAATTCCATTTCCTAGATGATCACATGCCAACAAGTGCACTGGACTATATAAGAACTATTATTTTACATGAGGGTCAAAGGAAGGGATTCAATTTTTTTAATATACTGGACAGTCCCATCTCCTGTTCAGATTCAGAATGTGACTTCTAACAGTATACTGAAAGTTCCTTTGTGCCATCTGGGAGGGGGAAGCCATTTCTCTCATGTTTGGAGGGGGCCGCTAGCAACCTTGGATCCCTCCAATATTTTTTCACCTTTGGAAACAACAGCAGTTAATAAGTAAATGGCAGACAATCTGCTGCAGAAATCTGGAAAATGGTTCTTAGCATTGTTAAGATCTGCCCTTCCTACTATACTATAAGGAGCGTCACCAGGAATACAATAGGAACCAGATGTAGCCCTCAAAGAATTTTTATCTTCACCCTGATAGCCATCCTCAAGACTATGTTGGTAGTTTAAGGAGGACAGTTCAATCTGTGTGTCAGCTTTTTAAAATGAATAAGGGAAAATGTATGTGCATTGTGTCTAGAATTCTATGTATATTATTTCTGCCCAATCCTTTTAATAATGATACTTCTTCTTCTCTGTCTAGGCCAGACATGAAACCGCCAAAATGAAGGCACCTTTTGGTGAGTTCATTCTACATTTTCTTTTGCCTGACCTAGTGTGAGAAGATTAGCTGGGAAAACAAGGTTGCCGTTACCAGGGTATACCCGATTGTGGTTCAAAAATACCACAATCTTTGAGGAGTCTCTTTCTCTGTACCCCAACTGGCACTGTAGAACTGGAATACATGATGTCAGGGACGATTAACAAGATAAAAGAAGGGTCAGTTTCTATACAGATGTGTAAGATTGCAAGCCCCATGATCCCAAAACGGCTTAGCCAGCCCGTCTTGGACTGATAAAAGGGAAGTGGTTTAGGGAAGCTTGATTTGTAACATGTAATCACTTCAGGTGTCAAGGGAAATATAACAAGCTTCTTGTTCTTGCACTTCTAATGGCCTCCACCAGCATTATTTGGTGTTGTTGCAATATGTCTTTGATATTATCTCACCATCTTCCTCTGGGTCTGCTTCATGCTCTTTATTGTTCTCCTCTTTTTATATATACTTTGTATGTTGTGAGAGGAGGTAACAAGCCAAAGTAAGGGATTGTTAGGATTGGACCAAGTATGATGTGGCCTTGTCACACAGAACCATTATGGCAGCCACGAAAACCACCCTGGGATTCCTGAAATGAGCTGGCAAAAGCAGCTCTTGTAAAGTTGCAACACATCCAAGAAGCTGGCAATGAATACTATATTGCAGTGGCTCAAGTCACTAAGACGATGACTGGGAGGCGGAAGGTCAGCAGTTCGATTCCCGAGTACTGCAGGACGGAATGAGCTCCCGTCTCTGTCCCAGCTCCTGCCAACCTAGCAGTTCGAAAGCAAGAAATTGCAAGTAGATAAATAGGGACCACTTCAGTGGGAAGGTAACAGCGTTCCATGCACTCCGGTGTCTAGTCATGCCTGCCACATGACCATGGAAACGTCTGCAGAAGCAGACAGCGCTGGCTCTTTGGCTTAGAAACAGAGATGAGCACTGACCCCTAGAGTCGGATACAACTGGCTTTTGAGCAAGGGAAACCTTTACCTTTACTTTATGGGAATACAAATGAGATACAAATGGACTGATCATTAGTTAATGAATAAACCAATAAAAGAAGAATGGGATAGAAGTTTACATGGAGAACTTGGTTAGGAGAAGGTAAGGAGAAGTGATTATTGTGATTGCTTTTCATTCCTCATATACATACTTTTTACAGATGATCTTGAAATCTACGTCTCCATAAAGAAATGTTGGAAGTGGCAGCCCAGCAACATCTGCAGATTAACAGTAGTTGGTTGGAGGGAATATAATTATGTCTATTATGAGTGGAATTAGGAGGGAGAGAAAGTTACCAGGAGAGCGTAGCCAGGGTAAAAACTGTTCACAATTTTTGTTAGCTACAGCTTACACAGTAGTATGGCAGAAACCAGGTGAAGAACCAGTAAGAATTACGGTATATGAAAAGTTAATTGTTCAGGTCAGCTAATGAATCATTAGGGACAAAATGAGTGTTTGTTGTGGTGCTCACACTATGCAAGTTTGACAAGCTTCCATATTTGTAGTAACACTTAAGCCAGGAAGATGCCATATGCTAAGGCAAATTAATCATCTGAATGTACTACTTGTAAATATATTTGACTTAATTAAGCTATATTGAATGTGTATGGACTTCAGTAATACTCTTAGAATTATCAGAGACATAGGAGTATCATATTAGACTCCAAAAAATATTGAGGAACCTTCAAGACTAACTGCTGTATTTTAATATAATCAAGTCTGTGAAGTTAGTGTCTGGCCAGACATCCCACTATGGCAGTGATGGCAAAACTTGGCACTCCAGGTATTCTTGGACTTCAATTCCCAGAAGCCTAAGTCAGCACTCCTATTGATCAGGGCTTCTGGGAATTGGAGTGCCAAGGTTCACCATCACTGCAATATGGTAATGGAGTAGACTGTAAAGCCAGCAACTCAATGCTGAATGCTAGGTAGCAGTAAATAACTTGACTCCCTAAAGAGACCAATGGCTACAGACAGATGAGCTCCTTTAGGTGGGGTGATGGTCCCCTCAGTGGAAGAAATGCCACTGGAATCAATCATATTGGGCCTAACGGCCAAATGAGTGGAGAAATAACCACTTTCTGATTCTCAATGGTCACAAAAGCTGAAGAGGCCATACCAAATGGACTGGCTGTGAAGGCACACCTTGATAATATCCTCAAGGCTGCAGCAGTCTATTGCAGTCCTGGCGTTGAGATGGCATTGAGATCATAGTGTGTGGGTCACTTCATGGCAAGCTGGGATCTACCTTAAACAAACTCATGCCAGTGGCATTTTTTCCTGCTTACCTTGGAGGGCAAAGACTGTCCAGAGCCAGCCGGCTTTCAAGCCCAGGCCTCCTGGTGCCCTGGGGCAGGAAAAAACTTGTACTCGGATAGAGTTTCAGCCAACAATGACAACAACAACAATCATGAAAACTCACATTTAAATACAGCAATTACTCTTTAAGGTGACACAATGTTTCTCTCTTGGTTTTTATTGTGTTTTATATCTATATTTATCAGATATGCTTCCACAGGCTAACATGGATGCTTCTTTCAAAGCTTCAGATAGGATTACAATGTACAGTAAATGAAAACCCATTTTGCTACAGCATAGGTGGATAAAGTGTGACATTCCAGATGTTTCTAGCTGCAGTCACAAGTTAGTCCTAGCCAGTATAGCCAATGCTGAGGAATTGGATGCCAAGAACATCTGGAAGACCTCCCACACTTTGTTCATTGATACGAAGTACAGTGAATAATATTGCCTAGGTTTCTAACTATTTGTAAACTGTATGCATGTGCACATATGAAAGATTTACCATGTCCTCATAATTAAATGGTATTGGTATGCTAGCAAAATCAATAAAGACAGTAATCCTATAATTTCCTATTAGTAAATAGCAATAGCAATTACTCTTATATACCTCCCCATAGTGCTTAGTGCACTATCTGGGCACTTCACAAGCTAATTAGCATTTTGCTCCCAACAAGCTAGGCACTCATTTTACTGACCTCAAAAGGATCAATTTCACTGGGGAATAGTGATTTTGGTGCCTTACAATTTTCACCTAGTTCTGGCTATATTTGGGTCACTGATTCCAAAAATGCTTTCAGTTATGCCCCATCAGCTCTAGTTTTTTATACATGGCAATCTAACCATACTGGTTGCATATATAACCAGAGGCGTAGCAAGGATGTAAGCCACCCGGGGTGGAGTGAAATTTTGCCACCCCCCAAAAATACTTTTCTGCCCACCCAAACTTTTTTTTTGGCCCACCCAAATATTTTCCCACCCCCAAAATAAGTATTATTAAAACTATCATGAACTAGAGCTGCTAGAACAAAATGGATGGCATTTTCGGAATCAGTCACACAAAAATGCCTGAAATCAGTTGAAAATGTTAGGCACCAAGAAAAAAAATTTTTTTTGTTCCCCAGTGTTTTAGATCATGAGCAGAGTTCTGGCTGTAATGCAGAGGTTTAACTACTGTGCCATGAGGGCTCTTTTGTATAGAGAGGTATAGGCTTGTACTACATAACTTGTGCTTCACAGTAATTCAGGATCTGACCTCTGTCAACAAAGAAGAAGAATCAGTTGAATATCTCTGTAAATATATCTGTGTTGTAAAGTTTTCTTCTAAACTTTTGATGCGTACTGATAAATATCCCACTATATAAACAACTA
The DNA here is from genome assembly GCA_030440675.1 of Furcifer pardalis. Classification (NCBI taxonomy): domain Eukaryota; kingdom Metazoa; phylum Chordata; class Lepidosauria; order Squamata; family Chamaeleonidae; genus Furcifer; species Furcifer pardalis. Next base: position 69,239,446 of record CP126892.1, read on the forward strand.
TTTGCATTAATCGTTTAAAAAAAACAAGGTGAAAATATATTCACAACCCAAGTTTTTGGTGGTCATGTACCAGTAAATTAAATAGGACATATTCACAATTCATTGAGAGCTGTGCTTTGTGTATTCTACTTCTTAATTCTTTTAAAACTAGACTATATTTATTTTAACTTTTAAAAATCCTATTTTCCCCTTTCCCACCCCAAAATTTTATTCCTAGGCTTCTTACATAGTGTGGTTATAACTTGGAGTACTTGCTCTGTGTGTCATAGATCCAGCACAGAACAAACAAATTAGTGACTTGTCCATTGTTAATAAAAAACAGAGGATCAAAAATGTGAAGACTAGAGACAAATGCGGACTGAAGAGCTTCAACTTGGTATTATTAGGACGGGGAACCTCCATGTTCCAGCCTACTCGTTGAAAAAGAATTATATCTTAAAATGTCCATGAATACCCAGACTTTTCAATTTGCAGATCCTTGGACTACAGGTCCGGTTTGCATAACTAAGAGAGCTCTTGAATATCTCAGTAAAAATCAGAACAAAGCAAAAACCAAATTGAAATTCAATGTCCAGGTCATCCCTAATTATTGGCAGATGAAAGTGAAGTTTCTTCCTTACTGGAGAACAGCCTCCAGAAATTTAGTTCATCATGAACCTGTAAAAAAAACAGTGAGCTGAAGGAAAACGTATTTCTTAGAGAATTTCCTAATGAACCCTGGGAATTTTCCACAGAAGTTTAGAAAGAGTAGGATCTTTAGACACAACTCTTTATATCAGGGGTGGCCAAACTATGATCCTTGGGATGGCCTCGGCCCATGGAGCCATTTCATCCAGCCTGTGCTGCACTCACTACTACCAGAAGAGGAAGTAAAGCATGCCCAGCATGTGCAAACACTGCCGTAAATGCACCCACAGCCATGGATGCATTTTACAGCAGCTGTGGATGCATTTTACAGCAGCATTTGTGCACACGCAGGTGCATTTTGCTTCTGGCTGGAGGAACCACATGACCAGCCCATGGCACGAAAAGTTTGGGAACCCCTGCTTCAGTGGTGAGATTCAAAAAAAAATTACTACCTAATCTGTGGGCGTGGTATAGTGGGCATGGCCAGGGGGAAGCTCTGCATTGCACCTGAATTAGAACTACTTTATTTCAAAACTTGGATCTGTAGAGCCAGCCAGAATTTCTGCTACTGGTTCTGGTGAACTGGTGTGAACCTGCTGAATCCCACCACTGCCCTGCTTTACATCATAGCTCTCCCTCTTATAAATTCTGGCACTTTCATAGGCTTCTGACAGCTCTCAACTACTATTTCTGACCCAAAAAAATACACAGTGGCCACTTCTTTGGTATTGACCTTTTATTGAAGTTAATCCCTCTGATCCCAAAAGCAAAGGTACTCTAGTTCACATGTAGATCTCCTGGATCAGGGCTCTTTTCATTTAAAGCAAGTTTTGTTAGGTTCTGGGGCTGCATAGTTTGCTAAAACTGTACAAAAGATGCAGAAAATAAAACAAGAGGAGGATTTTGCAGTTTTCAAACCAAAAGCCCTGTGATCAATTTAAAAGGTGTACTGTCTATATGAGTAGAAGCTGACATTTACCCCTTTTTATTGTTCTTGTTTCACAATAAAAAGAGGAGATGGACAGGACTGGAAACCATTAAAATAGCCAGGGAATTTCTCGTTACATATCCTAAGAGATAAGGACACTTAAATGACTCTATCCTCTGCCATACACTGTTTCACATGAAAGTGAGGAAAAGCTTGTTTTTAAGCAATGTAATGCTCCTGGTAAGGGAACGGTAAAATTTATTTATTTATTTATTTATTTCCAACTTGTTATCCCACCCCAATCGGGTCAAAACCCAACTCTGGGCGGCTTACATAAACAAATTTAAGAAATACATAATTAAAGAAAACAGCTCAGTATACAGTATACAGTCAACCTTGCTCAATAGCCAGTTGTATCTGACTCTAGGATGCAGTGCTCATCTTTATATTTACAGCCAATGCCTGCAAATCTGTGCCTGCAAATGTTTCCGTGGACATGTGGCAGGCATAACTAGATGCTGGAGTGCACATAAAGCTGTTACCTTTCCCACCAAAATGGTACCTATTTATCTACTTTCACTGTCTGGCTTTCAAACTCCTAGGTTGGTAGGATCTGGGATAGACAATGGGTTCTCACTCCATCATGCAGCACTCAGGTCTCAAACTGCTGACCTGCTCGCCCTTCAGTCATCAAGTTCAGCATCTTAACCACTAATCCACCATAGTCCCTGAATGCCTCCTAGAAATAAGATTTGCTTCCAGGCATACCTTGTAATAAAGCAGAAGTGTTGTTGTTTCTTTTCTTGCCATGTCAGTAACACCGCCCTGAGTCACCTCAGGGTGGTGTAGAAAGTTGAATAATAAATAAATAAATAAACACTCACTCACACAGCAGTAGTGGAGGAGTTCAGTAGTTACCCTCTACAAAGTCCTCTTGCTCTGTAGGTTGTTTCAAATCTGTCTCAAGCATTGAAAGGTATGAGCCCAGCATATCTTTTAGAATTGACAACATGACTATTATGGGGTTGTCAATGATATGGCAAAGCAACATCTGAAAACATGATGAGGGAGAGAAAGTAAGTGGAAGACAGGGAAGTTATATCTCTAAAGATCTTTGCCCTACATTCTATTTTTGTGGAGACAAAAAACAAACTTTGTATTGGGAAAATTACGAACTGCTCTGGTTGAATTTCTGGCTGTTCAGTGTGGAAAGAAAAGAGACTCTGTAGATTGTTCAATGAGTGCCTGGCCCTTTAAGAACAAAACTCATCAAAACCCAGGTCTTTCTTGCTCTCCTCATTCAATCCTTGATATCCTATTCCAGGGGTTCCCAACCTATGGCCCATGGGTTGGTTCAGGCCCACAGCACCATTTCATGTGGCCCACCCCCACCCCCAGAAGTGGAAGCAGGTGCATAAACACATGTGTAAATGCAGTTACTCAGCCGTAAATGTGTCCGTGACTGTCATAAATGCGGGAACAGGCACATTTACCTCTGCTTCCAGGGTTGTGGTCCAGCCCACTCAGCTGTCCATGGGGCGTGGTCAGGCCTGCAACATAAAAAGGTTGGGAACTCCTGCCCTACAGTAAATAAGGGTAAAGCAAATGCTTGTGAACCATTGTTCTTTCTCCAGTGTCATGCCATGATAATACTTGAAGTAGTAATGACTTGTAAAAAGGTTCCAAATAACTATTGTGTGGTGTTGAGGCTATAACAAAAGCTTGTCAAAGTTAAAGATGACAAACTTATTAATGAGCAAACAAATATGCTAAAGTGACAGCTCAAACTTTTATCTTTTGTAACAATATTTGCAGTGCTCTGCTGAGTTGCATTAATTTCTTCTGGTGTTATGGGTAGACAGATCTTGCAGCAAGCTTTTCATCTGTGATTATTACTCTGAATTTAAACCATCTCTCATGTGTTTGGGAATATGCAGCTTGTCTCCATAGGTATAAAGCAAGAAAGGAGAAGAGAAAGTGCTAAAAGGTTCATCCCCCCCCTCTGAGTACGACCAGAGGGAGATGAACAGAATTGGCCATAGGTAAAAAATTACTTTAACAACCTAGGGAGCAGAGGAGGGAAAATGTGTTAAGAAATACTTTTGCTCACATTTGTTATTATTTGAATCAAATATACCACCTATGCAAGAACATTTTAGAATCAACAAGGTTCCTATGAAAGTGGAGTGTGTAACTCTTCAGGATTCTGACGAGAAGTACAGATAGCCAGAGAGAAAACAGAATACTGCTTAAGAGAAATCTTCCGTGCAGAAGAAGCTAAACAATAATTGCAGCATTGAGTGTCTTAGAATGGATCTCTTATGGCCTATTACAATCTCTAACAGCAACCAAGGGTGCTTTCTTAATGATGTTCTCTTTGTAGGAGATCAAGACAGCAACAGACACTCTCTGGAAACTTGCTAATGTTCAACCTTGGCTACCTTTCAGAAAATATATAAACATAATTTGCTTATCATAGGAGGGGATGATGGTGGTTTAGAACTAATCTGGTAAAGAGAAAAGTTATTTATCTAAAACAGGGGTGCCCAAATTTTGTTTGGACGCAGGCAAGTCATGTTGTTCAGCAGGCCAGTCACATGGTTCTTCCCACCAGAAGTGGAAGTAAAACATGCCTTGCAATCTGTTTTGCAATAGGATGAAATAAATTTTAAGCTTTCATTTTCTCTGCTTAAAGCAGGGGTGCCCAAACTATGGCCCATGAGCTGGATCTGGCCCCCAATGCCAATTCATCCAGCCCACACCACTCTCATCGCTCCCAGAAGTGGAAGTAAAATTCACCCAACGGGCACATTTTACTTCCACTTCCAGGAGCGACAAGGGTCATGTGGGCTAGATGAATTGGCACTGGGAGCCAGATCTGGCCCACGGGCCATAGTTTGGAAACTCCTGATTTAAAATATTAACATAATTTATTTAAATGGTATCTTTATATCTTGAAATTAGCAGATGCACCTCAGCTTGTCTAGGTTAGTGACCATAAGTACCTCTCCATCCCAACTTTCTCTTCCTGTTCTCTTCTCATTCCAATGCACTTCCACTGGTCTTTCTCTCCCTCTCTATCCTGATACTCATTCAGTCTGTTGCATGAATCAGAAATCCTTTGTCCTCTCTTTCTGCTGTGCCTTTTCTTTTTCATTGGCTCTCCCATGGCATTCTCTGTGTCTTTTGATACTACACAGTGAAATTGATTTAACCTATGTTTGCTTGAGAGAGGTTGAAAGCTTATAAATGTCTGGATGAGGTGTGTCATATATCGATATACTGTATATAGCATTTTAAAAAAAATGTAAAAATATTGTGGCACCTTCAAAAGAAGCAGAAATATTTCAATATGAGTTTCATGGATTGAAATACACTTCTTCAGACACATGGAACATAATACATAGGCCACAGGCTTACGAACACAGAGTACAAGGTAGAAGATTGGGGATCAACTAAGATGGGGAAGAAAGAATAGTTGCACTGGTAATGAGCTGTAAAAGTAACAATGTTATTATTGTCACCAGCAATGAATATTCAAAATGTTGAATACATATTCTGTTATCCTCAATCACCTTGTTTTCCAGTTGACATTAATGTCAGACTGTCAACTCTACAGTAAAGGTGTGTTTTTGGGAAGTTATGCTGAGGTCAGAGTTCTGTCATTACTGTGGATAAAACCTAACTACAGTACTAATATACAGGTTATGCTAAGAATCTTTTGTCTGTATTTAATCTTTTTGATGTGCAGTAGACCATGAACATAATCTACCCGAGCTACTTCTTTCTTAACTTTTCGTTGGTAATTCCCTTTTTCCACAACAGTTACTTTGGGATCTCTAACTGAGATCTTACAAAGCTAAACATTCTAAAACTAATTGCCAAAAAATTGATAACTCTTATATTTTGGCAATTGTTGTATAAAAATTGGTTGTTTCCAATCATCAAACAAGTTGAAGCTATCAAAGCTAATAATTGTTGGTTGTCCAAACATGGCCACTGTCAAGAATACATCTGTTTTATCAATATGAATAATTCTTAATTATAAAATTGCTCAGTCCGTGCCATTAAAAAAGTATAGTCAAGCTTTCAGAAGTCTCCAAGAATTCCCAGGCAAGGTTCTGATAGTTCAAACTCACAGACTCTACCTATAGACCCAACTATATGTTTAACCACCTGGAGAAGAGCCTATCTTGAAGGCTCCATAGTCTAGTTTCTTGTTTTAAAAGGGAGCTGCTTCAGTGTTACTTAGGAGCAATAATCTTGGGATGTTCTTTCAATAGAGTCCAATGGAAGTTCCAGAATTCGCTGGTAGCTAAACTGGAGCTATGTCATACAGTCTTCAATCTAGTTTTTTGCCCAGGTAACTGACTGGGAGGTGGAAGGTCAGCAGTTCAATTCCCGAGTACTGCAGGATGGAATGAGCTCCCATCTTTGTCCCAGATCCTGTCAACCTAGCAGTTCAAAAGCAAGATATTGCAAGTAGATAAATAGGGACAACTTCGGTGGGAAGGTAACAGCATTCCGTGCACATGCCTGCCACATGACCATGGAAACATCTGCAGAAGCAGACAGGGCTGGCTCTTCGGTTTTGAAACAGAGATGAGCACTGAACCCTAGTCGGATATGACTGGCTTTTGAGCAAGGGAAACCTTTACCTTTACCTTTACCTTTTATTGAGGTGTAGATGTTTCTGTAAATATGAGTTTATGTACTAGAATTCACTGAATTATCCCTAAAGAATTCTTACAGAATTGTGGGAGCTGGAATTCTTTAAAAAAAATCATATGGGCAAAGTAATTCTAATTGGGAAGGAAAAAAGCAGTCATTCCTAGTTTGTTTTAGGTGGAGAGATTATTTCATTTTTAAATCCCCTTCATTGACAGCAATTGTATGTACCAAGGGATCCATAACCCTCAGTGAATGTCTCTCTCCCTAAACTGGTATAATTGGATTGGTTTCTATGTAATATTAGCTATAAGGGTGGTTTTATTCTAATTGATTTCTCACACTTTTTAAGCTCTTCTCTGTGGTTATTATGGCTGATTTCTTAAAAAACAACATACTTTAAATTTATTTTATTTTTGACATGTATTAAGGTTATTGAAATTGTATATAGTAATCCTGAGAAGAGTAGGAAACTGAAAGTTAGCAGTAAAAATGTTAGTGGGGAATAACCTTGTTAGTCTGTTGCAACAAAACAACAAAATGTCTTACAGCATCTTTCAGACTAATACATTTTATCTGGCATAAAACACTGCAGATTGTAGCCTTGCCCATCAGATGTGATAGATCTCTTAATCAGCTAAGCATTAGATTGGTAGTGTGTATATATATATATATATATATATATATATATATATATATATATATATATATATATATATATAGCACAACATTTTACCTCTTTCATGCTTACCATTATTACCTACTATTATCTACTATTGTAATCAGTAATACATTGAGCTTTCTGAAATATAACATTATCACAGTTTTGCAGGATGTAACATACGTTTCCTGCTCTGATATGTCAATTAATCACCCTGTAGTTACAGTGGTTTCTCCCCCTCCCCTCCAGTGTATAGCAAGCTACACATTCCAATAGAACCCCAGAAGAGATGAATGGTAAACTTATATGTATTTTATATCTAGAAAACCCTGGTAGGTGAGAATTAATGGCACATAATTAGAGTGGTAGACTGGGGTTCATGAGGTCTGCATTTGAATCGATGGTCCACCATGGAAGCTCACTGGGGAAGTGGAATTGGTAAAACAACTTCTAAAATATCTTATTTACCTATAAAGCTCTTATACATTAACTCCAACTTGAGAGTACATAATTTTTAATATTCTTACTAATGGGAAAGTGAGCATTTTTAATACAGGAATCTGCATTAGCAATACAATGTGTCTTCAACAAACAGATTATGCCTTTAAAAGATGAAACACAAAGCAATACATGACATTTAGAAAACATAGTACAGTACAGTGGTACCTTGGTTTACGAACACCTCAGCTAACATAATATTTGGTCTACAAATGAAAATCCATTAAAAATAATGCCTCAGGTTCTACATTTATTTAGCAATATGAAGCAAGTTTCCCCAGGATGCATTGTGCCTGGGAGGTTTATAGCAGAGCCCCCATGCATGCTGGCATCTGTGGGTTCCTCACTCATAGTAATCTCCTTACTGGTTTGCCCTAAGGCTGCAAATAAGCTAAGCTGCAGTATTTTAGTTTTCAATGGAAGAATTTTAGTATTTAAAAAATAGGTTAATTTCAGTTTACAAACTTTTTTGCAATACAAAACATCCCAGAGAATGCATTAAACTCATAAACCAAGGTACCACTGTAATTGGAAGAGGCCGAATTGTCCAGGTTTCTGAGGCAGTAATGCAAGGTCCTTTCCCCTTAGTAGCTTCCACAAAAACTACTGGCACAAATTGTTTCTGGGTTTTCTTCTGAAAGAAACAAGTATTCTAAGCCAACAACTGTAAGCAGCTTCCCATATCCTCATTTACCTACAACCAGTCCTACTCTTAGGCTGTTCCTAACTTTCCTCCCTGCTTCCTACCATCTTATCATGCTACTCATCCTCTAGTGCAGATGGCAATGGAGGGGAAGATTTGTTCCTTCACCCTTCTTTCATTCCGTATTCTGTCATAATGGTAGTGACTTTTCCATAATAGAGGTTATGCATCAGAATAATCAAATGGTAAGGCACATCTACTTTTCCCCCCAGAACAACCCACATGATCCACACAGACAAAAGCTTTGTTATAATCTACAAAGCATAAATAGATCCTTTTCTGAAATTCTTTGGTACGCTCCAGTTGAGCGTACCATCTGAGTAGGCCGGTCACATGGTACCATGTACGTTCTTGCACATATTCTCATGCAAAAACATGTGTTTTTGCCAAGTTCTTGTGTGAAAATGCACATTTTTTTCAGAGTTCTCATGTGAAAATGCATGTTTTTGCTGGGTTTTGGCACTTCCAGATGGCAGCAGCAGTAGGAATGAGGGCATAGGAGGTGTTGGGGCTGGATGGAAAGGTGCTGGACTACAGGCCGAAAGTTGAGAATGCCTCCCCTAGATCAAATTTTCCAGACACCTGATTATAAGCATGTCTTATTTTAGTGTGTGATCAGTTTTCTCTTGGATGCTTACATAATAGCTTTCAATTTCATTTTCTTCAGCATTGGTAGTTGCAACATTGATTTGAATGATGGTTATGCTGATAGGTTTTCTACGAAGTCTGACTGATATTATTCAATATTATAGCCACTTCATTTCTTCTGGGTTTTTCATTTCCAGAGAAAAACACTATGCAACTATCTGCCTGAGAATATCCTGTTCTGGTCTACATCAGCTCTCTGACATCAAGCACTACAATATTTATACTGTTCATTTCATTTCTAGCTATTCATTTTCCAATTTACCTTGAACCATACTTGTCATATTTCATAATCCAATGTGTCATGTAATATCAGATTTTCCTTTCGCATTTGTGCACATCAGCCAATAGACACCCTTTCAACTTTCATCTAATTACATTATTAGCTTTTCATAATTGTTATTTCCTCTTTCTCAATGCCTGATTCCATGTTTTTTGGATCTGGATGTCTCATCTTCCAGCACTATCTTTTGTTTCATTTTAGACTCATCATAGGGTTTTCATGAATAATAAAAGTTCAGCAAAGGTTTATCACCTCTGCACAGTACTAACAAATGCTAGTTTGAATATCATGACTGTTGCCTTCTCAGCCAATGTCACTTTCAGCTATTGCTGCTGCCCATTAGCTGCTACTCCCATCACCATTGGAGCTATTATTTCTCTCCTGCTGTTAGCATTGAAAAAGGTAAATTCTCCTTAATCTGGTGTCTCAGATGTGTGCATTCTGTCTTGGTGATGCTGCTAAGTGTCCAGGTTCATAATGGAGTCTGACCTCCTGACTGCATTGCACTCAGATTCACTGAGACACTTAAACCCCTTCACCGTGTTAAGGTGTGCATTCAAGAAGGGGATAATTCTGTTTACATTACAATGCTGTACTTCTGCTTACAGTATAAAAACCCATTCATGTTTAGTATGTGTAGTATATGCAATTTTATGTAGATTTGTGATTTTTTTCCTTCTCCTTTTTTTAACAGTGTTTCATTTTTCCCCCTTATTGCTGATGTCTAACTGGGCACCACTGTGCTTTCAGGGAGAAAACTCAGCTTGTGAAGTCATGGGCTAGCGGAACAGTCCCAGGACACCCACAGAAGAAGTGAATGGTAAACTACATTTTGTGTATCCTCTACCTAGAAAACCCTCAAAAAGGTCACCATAAAAGAATTGACTTGATAACAGAAGTTTTTGGTTGTTGTTGTTTTGTGATGTCTAAGTGGATACCATAATGGTTACACTTCCACCGGTTAACACCAGCAGTTACTAAGTATAAACAAAACTTATGACACTATTACTACTACTTTTTCTTTTCTTCTTCTTCTTCTTTGCTGTCACCATCACCGCCATTGTCGCTGTCACTGTCACCGTCACCGTCGTCATCTTCTTTGTCTTCTTCATTGTCGTCGTCTTTGTCTTTGTCTTCGTCTTTGTCTTCTTCTCCTCCTCCTCCTCCTCCATCATCGTCTAGGTCAGACAGGAAACTGCCAAAATGAAGGCACCTTTTGATGAATTAATTCTTCTGTTCCTTTCACCTAACCTAGTGTGAGAAAGATTATCTGGCAGCACAAGGTTGCTGTTACCAGGGTACACCTGATTGTGGTTCAAAAATACCAAAATCTTTGAAGAGTCTCTTTCTGTGTACCCCTATTACACTTCTTTATACAATTAAGGCCTTAATCGGTAAATATTTAATCAGCAAAAATTGCCAAATCTGTGAAAGGTGAGCTTTCAAAAAAAAAATCACCATAATAAAGTATAATTAATTTACTTTGATTATCAGAAGATTACCATTGCATTTTAATTTACCTAAGAATCCTTATTCTTAAAATCTGTAATTAAACTCCTACTTCACTAAGCAGATGTGGCTCAACATTACTTCCAAATTATTTCCAATATTTTTCTTTTAATTAAATAATATATGATATTAGTTCTACTCTTTTCCCTTAGGTCATTACCATAGACATACAACTGCTGACTAGTCTGCAATTTGCTAGGAAACAACAAGAAATGACTACATTCAAGGAAATTCATTTGAAATGATTTCTTACAAATAAATAAACCTCACATAATATCTGAGGTCTTAAAAACCTGCTGCTGATAAATGAAAAATACTAAAATAAAAATGATACAGAAAGTCTCTAAATGAAACTTTGTAAGAATTAGGAGGATTCTTCTTGTACTAAATTTACATTTCTACAACAAGACCCAGCAGGAGACGAGGTACAAAAGTTATTTTGTTTTCCATTTCATTTGAATGGAATTGCATACTATACAGGGCATATGTGAAAAGAGAAGGACAAAGACCCAGAGGAAGGTGGAGAGATAACATCAAAGAAATATTACAAGAACCCCAAGTAACACCAGTGGAGGCCCGATAGAAGAGCCGGAGCAAGAACCTTGTGTCTCCCTCGACCTTCAAAGGGGTAAAAGAGGAACCAAAGAAGAAGATTTCAGTTGGAAGGGAGAAAAATGTAGTAATAAGACCTACTGCAGGGACCTCTCTTTACAATGCCTCCCACTACTGGAACATTCGTCTGAAGAAGCTCTGGGAAAAAATCGAGGGAGCTGCAGAGTTCAGAGACATGATTAGTAAAGGGAATAGAATTCAATTACCCTGAGTTCTCAGTCTGAAATAGAAGGAGGGAGCCACAAAAGATAGTGCTGACATATGGAAGCCTGGCTTCTCTACCTTCCATATATATAAATTTCTATAGATAAAGGCTCTCTGCAAATGTGTGTATTCATGTCAGAGATTATTCTGGGTTGAAAGGATTTTTAGGGGACAGCTGAATGAGGCTCCTTTCTTGTCCCCAAGTGCAGTTCTCAGGTATCGAAACCTATCCTTCCAGTCTCCAGTTCAGAAATATGGGGATCTTTTGAGAGGCATACTATAGGGTACATTTAGCAGCACATTCTCACAAAATAAAGGAATTAACTCTTCACCTTCTTCTCCTCCTCCTTCTGGTACCATTTCCATTCCAGATATTGGCTGGATAACATGGCAATAGTCTCCCTGCTCTTAACTCCTCAGAACAGTTCTTCCAAGGGCATTCCACACCAGTCCTTCAAGTTCTTTAGCCATGAAGTCCATCTATGTCCGGAGCCTCTCATCCCAGGGATCTTCCCTTGAATAGTGAGTTGGAGTATTCTATATTTCATGAGATTCCTCATGATATGCCTAAGGTATTGGAGCTTTCTTTGCTTAATTGTCTTAAATAATTCTTGTTCTTTATCCATCCAGCACAACACTTTCTACATTAGTCACATAGTCAACCCATGATATCCTTAGCACCCGTCTATAGATCCACATTTCATTATAATTAACTCAGAAGTGCTGAAAACTCATTCTAAATGTTCAAGAAGGGAAAAAAAAGATTGATCAATACACCATCCTGCTAGCACTGAACTGAAAACTATTTGTAATCACAATTATGCAGGCAGAAGGAGTCTAGGAGTTACAGTTTGTAAAATTAAAATAGCCCCAGGAAAATTGATGAGGCAGTGCTTAAGAAGTTAAATGCCTCAGAAGGTCCTTTGAATTTCAACAGAAAAGGAAGGGCCAAATGAGAGATAGAATGGATAGGTTTAAAATGCTTTCAGGAAAAGGAAGAAAAAGAAAATTAGCATAGATAGATTTTCCTTATTTCAAAGGAAGCATGACGGAACAGATTTTCTTTCCCAATTTCTTCATAACTCATATTGGACATGAGCCATCCTGCTGTTTGCCTCTGGCCACAATAAATTGTGATAATCCCTCAGATCATAGCATGGTGACAAAGGAGGCCTCACTCAGACCAGGCCAATAAAAGCAAATGTGTGTGTTGCTCCAATCTGTTGGGATACGGACTACCCCAGGTCCATGCTCTGGCAAGAAAGAGACAAATCACACCAACTGTCACAAATTTAGGCTTGCATTGAAAAGTTGAAGATGTACAGCTAGGGATCCACCCTCTAAGACCAAGTGCAAAGAATGGACAATTTCACCAATTCAAAGAACATGATTTTATAACATGAAAAATTGGCAAATCGACATGTCGCATGAGATAGAGTGTTCCATTAACAAAGCAGTTGGCTTTGTGGTCTGACATATATATTTTACTGATTACCCATAGTGGTCTTCCCCAAAGATCTATTTGTTCATTTGCGAAGGCAGACAGTGCCACTTTCAGATGGGCTTTGATTGTACTGGTAGAACCTAGAATGTACTTCTTTATTGTTTTATAGGGCAATTCCAGTTAAAAGATGAGGTCATACAAAAGAGTCCTAAGGTTTCCCAGTCACCCACAGCTTCCCATTAGCAGTGAATTCAAGGCCAAAAAATTAGACCACAATGTTAAGAGCCAGCCCTTTTATGATATCCCAGGGATTATCCTGTAATGTATGTAAGGGTCTCGTTGCAGGGAAGAAAACATGTACACGAACTCATTATGAGTCATGAAATGGCTGCTTCCTTCCATATCTTCCAGATGACATGAATGGCCCAACTGCATGCATTCACGATGCCTCTGCCAACTCTTTCCCTCTCATTTCTGGATTTGTGATGGATTGATATTCAAGAAAAAAGAAAATATAAATAGTTTGGCACTAAATCAATGAGTCCTGACATTGACCAAGATTGGGTGAAGACAGGAACACACTAAGAAAATTTAAACTTTATTTCCTAGTGCCATACACTTTTTTATTTTATTTTATTTCTATACTACCCACTAATGCAAGCATTCCCAAACTTTTCAAGCCAAGGGCAGCATCATGCTCTCTTAGTCAGCCCTTCTTGCACAATGGGGGTGGCCATTTTGTCCCAACAGCTTCAATATGGTGACCATTTTGTTTCTCAAATGCCCTTGGAGGGGTGGGGGCCACATGGAATGGCACAGTGGGCCAGATCCATCCCACAGGCCTTAGGTTGGGAACCCCTGCACTAGCAAATTACCAAAGATGGCAATAGGTATGAGATAACTCTCAAAAACAGTAACACCATGTATTGGAATAAAATACTGTAATCTAAATTACAAAAGAGGAAAAATAATTTGAAAGCAGGTCCCTAAAATCTTCCCTGAAGAAAACTGTTTTCAACTGTTTTTTTAATCAACAACATCAAATTTTGGGCTAGCTGTATATCTATAGGGACTGCATACCAAAGGGAAGGATAGTGAGTTACCAAATGGTTTAGGGCTTTATAGATCAACACCCAAGTCTTGTACTTAGCGTGGTAAATGACTAGAAGAAAATATAAATATCCAGAATTGGGAAGATGAGAGCAAACCTACCCACATGCAAAATCAGTCTGTAGTGTCCTCTACCTATTGAAGTTTCTATACCAAGTTCAAGGGATTCCCCACTTAGATAGCATTTTAGTTTTCAAGCAAGGATTAACACCATTGGGAACCTATTATCAAGGTAAGGCAGCAGCTAGGTGATGGGCCAAGGGGTGGGTGGAGGCTGACTAGCCAAAACAACTACCTGGAATTCGAAAGGTAGCAGAGGAATCTAGAATAACACTCAGATTGTGAACATGATCCTTGATTGGAAGAGAAATTCTTCCCAGTTTTAAAGGTCTTCCAGTCAAGTACAGTATGTAGAAGAACCAGGTGACAACAAGACCTCCATTTTGCCCAGGTTCAGCTTCACCCTGTTAAGCCTCATCCAATCCTTAACTGCAGTCAGACAGTGTTCAAGGTCAGGTACAGCCTCCACTGCTTAAATATTTTTCTTCATACCTGGAGAAAGCATAACAATTCCCTGAGGCTTCAGTTGGTATCCTAAAATCTGATAACCCTATGAGACCCTGGATTACTGTGAATAGAGCAGGTGTATAAATAATGTGACATGGAATAAATCAGCCTGCTGTGTAAAACTGGCTGCATTGTTTAGATGGATGTAGTATTCTTTTGGACGTAAACAAAATAGGTTCATCATCCATGTTATTATTTACATAATGGTAGAAACTGCCACTCATAGCAGCAGTGATCAAAAGGCTCCAAACATCTGGCTGTTGGTAATGAGCTAGAGCTTCTCAGCTCTCTTGGATGCTAATTATGGTGGTCAAAGAGCAATGAGCAAGGGCATCCAGCCTTCTGCCAAATAATGTACTGAAAATCCACTTTATTTTCTAGTGCATTTTCTACCACTATGTGCACATACAAGGTTAGATGCAGGGTATCAGTGCGCTTATTCTCTTCCAAACATTTCCTTCAAAATTTGGTTATTTAGTTCTTCTTAAGAGCAGTTGGAAAATCAGCAAAGCCAAAAGAGTGTACATTTAATGAAGCATGTATTGTCTTAAGTAAATAAATTGTTTATAACCTGAGGTTAGATATTGCTATTTAAGTTACTACATAGCTTGCCAAAAGATTCTGCTGTGTATTATAATATGTTATGTATGGTGCTGAATTTCATTGTGCATCCTTACTTGTGTTTAAAAAATCAGGAACTGCCCTGTTCTTGAGGTAAGATTAGCTCCAGGCTTGGAAACAGAATTCAAAATAGTCCAAGTGATGCCAGTTCTACAGTACTACAGACAAGCTGGGAGGATCCAAAAATATAGCCGTGTAGTTCAAAAGGTTACACTTGTCAAGGAGTCAGAGGTAATTCAAGGCAAGCAAGATAAAGATCAGAACGGATATTTTTTCCAAAAGTTTGCTGTCCCAGTTGATTTTTTTTTCCAGCTGGACTACTGGGGACTTTGATTGTATTTTTAGTCTTTATTTGCCTTTTCACTATATTCTTGGGAAAAGTCACTGTTTGTTATTGTTATTTTTAATTTTTCAATTCTCTTCCTGGGAAGGCTTTCCCCATTTGATCAGTTTTTAATAATAATCATTTTTTATATTTTGCATTTATCATATTAAGGTTGTGTATTTTAGTAGTTTGGGGAAGACATTGTTTTGCTTGCTTCTGTGGGGTCTATAGGCCAGTGGGTGGAATTAGTAAATGTGCTAGTGTGCAATTGGTTTTGTGGGTGGTTGTTGTGTTGTTTGGGTACAGCTAGAAACATTTCTCTCTTCTTGCTGGTGGTTTCTCTTGTGAGTATATTTGTGTATTGGCCTGCCTGCCTAGGTGCCTTCTTACTCCCCCACCCCCCTACTGTGCTGCCCAAGCTCATAGGTTCTCCCAAAGTTGCTTTGTGTTAATATGTTTTTTACTGTTGTTCTTTCTTTGTAGGCAATCTTAAAGGCTGAGAACTGTATCTGTACAATCTTAGAAATATTATTTCATGTATACCAATGAAGTGCAGCTGTTCAATGAGTTTTAGAGAATAATATAAATTCTTCATATTTTATTATTTATTATTTATTAGTTCAAATTTATATTGCTGCCCACTCACTGTAGGGACTCAGGGCAGCTTACAAACAATACATAACATTCCAATATGTCGATGGGGGTCAGGGGGAGGGGTGGAGAAGTTCTCAACCTGCCCTGGCTGCTTCTTCCCCTGCTGTTGGTGTGGACACAGGGGGAGGGGCGGCAAAGTTCTGGAAGTTCAAGCAAAGATCCCCCACCCTTTCAAATTATAGTCATTAAAAGCCACAGTCTTCTGAAACAATGGAGTGTGTGGGTTCCCTGGGTTTTTTATTTATTTTCCCTTTACTTTTTGGAATGAAGTTATTTTCCTTCATATACAGTAAAACCTGGGATAACGCTAAAACTTGGTTCCACAAGTCTTAGTGTTATCCGATTTTTAATGTTATCCGATGCATGCATCAGATAACATTAAAATCCTATGGGATGCATCAGATAACATTAAAACTCCATAGAGATACATTGTAACTGGCACAGGCTTTAGCTAACGTTATTTTTTTATTTATTTTTTTATTTATTTGTACCCCACCCTCCTCCAAAGACCCAGGGTGGCTTCACAACTAAAAGCAATTAAAACATATTACATACAACAGGTTAAAATAAGCTTAAAAATTAAAAGTTAAAAACAACGAGAAGAGAGGTGGGGTATTCAGAAGAGCCAGGTGGCCAAATTGACCGTCTGGCCCACTCCCCACACATGCCCTGCCAGCCAGGTTATCCGATGCATCCCATAGGATTTTAACATTATGCGATGCAATTTTTTTCCAGATTGCTTAACGTTATTTGGTTTTAGCGTTATCTGATGCAAACATTATCCGAGGTATTACTGTACATAAATGTGCAAAACCTCAGCCAGGATGCAGAAGAACTAGTAAAAAATAAACTTCAAAAAGGCCCTTGGAAAGCTAGACTGCATGAAAGTTCACAGCAATTTCAAACTAAAGTTGTCAAAAGGGAAAGTGCTTTCTAAGCTGAGTCCTTAATTTACAACTTCTGGTGAATTGTTCACCTACAACTTTATCCTTAAATTTGTTTTTCCCCTTCAAGGTCATTTCAAATAAAATAAAAAAGGAAAATAGAAAATAAATATAGTCTTCAGAGGTTTTCACTTTCCCCCCTCAAGTCAGGATCTTCCTGCATTTCAGAAGGTTGACACTCGTAGATCCAACCATTGTATCTGAAGCTACTGGCTAAACAATTATCTGTGTTATTTTATAAATATAGAGGGAAGCGAGAAAGACAGCCATGCTTGTTGTTGTTGTTCAGTCACACAGTAGATTCTGACCCTTCATGACCCCATAGACCACCACGCTAGGCACCCCTATCCTCCACCATCCTCCTCTTCCATCCAGGTTTGTGCTAATTGCATCTACAATACCATCTAGCCATCTCATTCTCTGCCGCTCCCTTCTTCTTTTGCCCTCAACCTTTCCCAGCACCAAGGCTTTCTCAAGTAAATCCTCTCTTCTCATTTGATGTCCAAAGTATTTTAGCTTCATCTTTGCTATTTGTCCTTCTAAGGAGCAGCCAGGGTTGATTTCTTCTAAGATTGACCTATTTGTTCTCCTCACTGTCCAGGGTACTCTCAAAATTCTCCTCCAGCACCACATCTCAAAGGCATCTATTCTTCTGCACTCAGCTTTCCTTATGGTCCAGATCTCACATACATCACTACTGGAAATACCATTGTTTTGATGATGCAGACTTTTATTTGCATAGGGAGAAAATAAACATAGTTGACAGTAAAATGTAAACTGTCAAGTCTCTTTAACTTGCTAGTAAAAAATAAATGCAAGAACCAAGGAATCTACAAGAAATATGAACATCCTAAAATTAGGCCAGATATTGTGTCCAGTTTAACTGATTTCCAAAATGGATTGGAGAATCATTGAATCATTCATAAATGTACAGGTATCTAATTACATCAGGGCAATATATAACGATGTTTGCTTTCCATTTCCAAAAACACAAAAACTGGCTACAAGTCAGATGTCTACTGTGTAAATTATTGAATGTATTCAGGAACTTAGAAGTGTGACCTAACAGTTCATAGACCTTTTCACTGCAAGGAAAATGACACACACTGGTGATAGAATGTATGTGTGCAATGATGCTAGATAGAACATGGCACAATAGCTCAGCCCAATTTTACCTAGGGCTAATTTATATCAACTTTGTACTAAAGAGCTGGCATAAATAACTATGTTTATTTATTTCCATGCTTACTTGCTCAAATACCTGCTTTCACAAGAGCTCAATAGTCCTTGCGTTGTGATTTTTAAAATGAAAAATATAAGCAATGTTGCATAATTATCAAAGATGGACACATTGTCTCATGACTTCTCAGTGAGTAAAACCAAGTGGGTCTGTAAGCATATCTCCTGGCTCTTTATAAGACATCCTTCACAGGGAATCTGGCAATTGATTAGAAGCAGTTGAAACCTGCCAGCATTGCAATGTACTCCTGCCCATTCTTCTTTCCATTTGTCTGCCTGGCATTGTGTACAAGCTGTTGACAGTGAGCCAAATGAATTGTAGGAGAAAGCAAAGGGTTCTCCCCCTCCTCTCTTGTGTCTCTATCAGACATGCTTGTGAAGAGAGACTGTCATTCAGACAATCTGGACCCAAGCTGTGTAGGAGTTTACTGGCTGTAGCTGCAACCTTGAAATGTATATAGAAACAGATTGTTACCATTGGAGATATTATAAACGAGTGCTGGCTCTTCCCTGTGATTAGCCCTGGCTGCAAATATTCAGAGCAGCTGAATTTTCTCAACATTTCTCAAAGACAGTCTCACCAATACTATGCTTCAGTGATACAGACAAAATGTATCGCTGCTATATGATTTTATATACTGTATTATATTACAACTTTCCTGTCAATTCTCTTTAGCAAAACATAAAGTAACCAGGTACAGTGTTTTTGTTTGTTTTCTGACATGCAGGTCAAAAGTTGATCAAAGACCAGAATGGGCTTTTTCAGCAACCTTGAGAATGAAAGGGAGTCATTTAGAGTGAATCTGAATAATCTATTGTTTTAATGGCTGTGTGAAGCTGTATTGTTGTGCTTGCTTGTCTGTCATCTTGCTAGACCACACCCTTCTCCCTTTGACACCCTGAATTTGGTGTATAAAAACCATGCCTGTAAGTTTCACTCTTTGTCTGAAGAAGTGGACTTGATCCACAAAAGCTAACAATAAAATATAGCAGTTAGTCTTTAAAGTGCTACAGTGTTTTTTATTTTATTTTTATTTCATTTTCTTTTCTGATATGACAAAATGTTACTAAGCAGGATGCATGGTTATGGTCACATGAGAGATACCTAGGAAAGTGTGCAGCTGTAAACTGTACATGAAGCTGGTACAGGAAGCAAAGCTAAGGGCTGAGTCCAGAAACACAGTCATAATATGAACTTTCATTTTGAGGGGAAACATACATCTATCCAGTACTGGTTGCTACAGTCAGACTGACACCTTCTTTTAATGGTAGCAATCATTCTGAATAATAGTTATGGCATAGTTTGCGTAGTATGCCACCAATTCACTAGGTAATCATCATCATGTGTTATCAAGTCAATTCTGATGTATGGCAACCCTTTTCTTGATTTTCTAGGTAGAGAATACTCAGCAGTAATTTCTCTTCTTCTGAGCATGCCCTTATGTCAGGGGTTCTCAACCTTTTCAAGTCAGGGACCAAGTCATACTCCCTCAAAAAGGTGAGAGGACTGGACTAGTTGTCCCCCTGCTGTTTATGACTGTCGTAAATGAGTCTGAAGCTGATTCTGGCAGTGGCAGTGGTGGCTAGAACTAGGGTGGGGGTGGATTATTTGGTGTCATAGGCTGGATATGGGCAATGGGCCATAGGTTGTGATCCCCTGCCTTAGACTGTGTAGCTTGCCTATGACTACATAGTATGGCTCTCCTTGCAGAGGCTGTAGAGTGGGATCAAACTCCTAACTTCTGGCATCACAGCCAGAAACCTAAACCACTGAGCTATCCAGCCAGCTATTGACTAATGTTCAAACTGATATGTTTAAATTGGTTAGTTTGAAACCTAGTGATACAGTACATTAAGCTAGAGATGCATCTAAAATAATTAATTAATGCTGAACTTGACGAACTGCCCCAGCTGCGGCCAGTGAGGACTCGCCCTCGCCCTCCCTCCGGGACCTTCTTCCCATCTCGGCCCGGAGGCCGATAAAAAGACCACCTGCAGTGGCGGCGGTGGTGAGAGGATTTTTGGCAGGCGTACGTTATATTTGAGAATGTTTGATGGTATTTGTATTTGTATTTGTGATATTTACTATTTGTATTTATGATATTTCATTATATTTGTAATGCTGGATGGAATTTTTGCTATTATTATTTTGTTATTATATTGTGATATATTTTTCCCCTCATATTGTATGTTATTTGTGTCCTATGTTAGGACTTTATTGTTTGACTGTATATTAATTGTGTTGTACACCGCCCTGAGTTGGTCATACCAAGTAGGGCAGTATAGAAATCCAATAAATAAATACATAAATAAATAAAATAAAATAAACTGGAAGGTCATCAGTTTGAGACACAAGTACTGCATGACAGAGTGAGCTCTCATATCTGTCCCAGCTCCTGCCAACCTAGCAGTTCAAAAGTAAGAAATTGCAAGTAGATAAATAGGTACCACTCCAGTGGGAATGTAAACAGCATTCCGTACACTCCAGTGTCTAGTCATGCCTGCCACATGCCTGTGAAAATGTCTGCCAATGCAGATATCTCTGGTAATTTGGCTATATTCAAAGATGAGCATTGAACCTTTAGCTAACATGTTATAATTTGTATTAGAAACCAGACAATCTCAAGATGACTCCCTTAGTATTTGTTTCAAATTTCAGATGTTTTGGCTTTGTGAGTTTTAAAAGTTGTGGTTGATACACAAATGCACATTCTTTGTTCTTATTCTTTGCCATCATAACATTCAGAAGAAAGGGTGGTCGGAGCAATCAATCATAAAAGTCCCAAAAAAACAACCTGCCAAGATGGAACAGATTGGAGTAGTGACAAAGCAAGATATACTGTCAAGATTTGGTATCAAATAAATTGACAAGATATTAACTTGCATTCTGTCTCCTCTCTGTAAACCAAAGCCTATCTTGGACCTCATGAGTTCCTTCATAGCTTTGGAATAGCAAGGATATTTCCTTTTAAGAAGGATACTCTACTGATCAACCCCAAGCCTCGTCTGTGTTTTCAACTATCTTTTCCTCTTTCTGTCTTCCCTCTGTGTTGTCTGGTATATTACTTGGTTTCCTTATGCTGCAGCTGCTCACCTCCACATCACTACAAGTAGAAGCCTGTGAATTAGACTGAAGGCAGGGAAGTATCAAAGTTGTGTGCTCCCAGTGTTGTATATATTCCACAGACAGCCTTCTTTCCTCAGAGAAATGAAACTATACTGAGATTCTCCTTGCCACAACTCTGTGCATCATTTCTAGTATCTTCCTCTTAATATATCCTCCATAAGGGTGTTTTGTGTGTTTGAGTCATTCTCCAGAATTTCCAAAAATCAGAAAAGCAGTTCAGATTGAACACCTCTGCCATAGTACTTTTTGACTTTCATAACACTGAAGAATCTCATTTTAAAATTAAAACAGCATAATGAAATATGTACTGAATAGGAAATCAGAAGTCTATTTTATGCCATGCCATATCATTGGTCCATCTTGCCCAATAATATCAATTGATACAAAGCATCACTTCAGATTTTCAAGGAAGAATCTATCTTTGCCCTTCCAGGACATCTCTGATTTCTGTGGTGGTCTTTCATCTAAGTATTAACCAAGTTTGCCTTTGCTTAGCTTCCAAACTAAGGCTTGTTCAGATGTTTCCAGTGTGATGTGAATACTTCATCATTGTAGAACTACAGTCCAGGTAGATAGCCCTTGTAAAAAGAAAGGAGGGGAAGATGCACTGACCAGCCTCACTCACTCACTGCATCCTTATTTAGTCAAGCCCATTACCCTTCATATGTTGGAAGAGAAAAGTTAACATGGGAGCTTCCTTTACAAGTGTGGTTATGAAGGATTCTAAACTGTGTGGTGACGAACATATACTTTGCTTCGAAATATGGTGAAAATTAGAGGGGAAGATAGATGAGGATTCAGGTAAACCCCACTCCAATGCCAATAACTGAGAGAGAAACATTTTTCTGCCATCCTATCTTTCCAATCTTGACTTGACTTTAAGGGCTGTGGTGGCTCAGTGGTTAAGAAGCTCGCTTTGTTAGCTAGAAGGCTGGCAAGACAACAATTCAAGACCCAGGTACTGCATGACAGATTGAGTTCCCGTCTCTGACTCAGCTCTTGCGGACATGAAAGGAGACTCATTTGGGTGTTCCCTGAGTGAAGTTTCTTCCACAGAAATCCTTTCAACCTGGAATAATTTCTGACAAAAAATTATTATTATTAATCTAGACTTTTTAGAAATGAAAGATATAGAAACGTATCAGTCATTAATATATTAGTCATACATTTCCACAACATTTGCAAGCAGTCAATTAGGATCAGTACATTCAGCTAGTACTTATAGGCCAATTAAGTAATTATGAGTAAGAATGACAATTATTCCCTTTGAAGTAAAAGCACACAGTTTTCTACAAAAAAAGCATTTGTTTATTTAGAGTCAGATGGGAAGAATTATACAACAAACAACTGCTTTCATTCATCTTTCTCGCAGTAATGAAATGTACGTATTGATCCTAACAGTAAACTATTCATTTCTTAGAAGGCAGGAATTTAATAGGCATTAAGTCTTACAATTCTGACATGAACAAATCTTCTCAAATCACCCTCCCTCGTCCTTCCCACCCCCCAGTTCATGGATTTGTCAGCAAATCTTGAATGATACTTTTTCAGACAACAAATGCTGCTAACATTAAAGGTTGTGGGGGTTTGTGGGTTTTTTGAGAAATCGCATCATATTAACCAATGGTAGCTCAGTGGTTGAACTGCTGTACTGCAGCCAAAACATTGTAAATTCAATCCTGACCAGGGATCAAGGTTGTCTCAGCCTTCCATCCTTCCAAGGTCAGTAAAATGAGTACCCAGCATGTTGGGGGCAAAATGTTAATTAACTTGTGAACCAACCAGAGTATGCTCTAAGCGCTATAAGTGTAATTGCTTTGCTTTATAGCAGGGGTGGTGAACCTTGGCACTCCAGGTGTTCTTGAACTTCAATTCCCAGGAGCCCTGATCAGCATGAGTACTGACTTGGGCTTCTGGGAATTGATGTCCAAGAACATCTGGAGTGTCAAGGTTTGCCACCACAGCTTTATAGCACCATTTGATGATTTTAGGTACAATAGTTTTTAAATTTCTATTTTGTGTTATTTGTATCTTCATAGTTCATACTCCAATGGTTTGCCAGTTGCAAACAAATAAATTCATTCATTCATAATGGACCCACATTGGCACATGGAATACTGGTCTGCTGTTTGGGCCAATTCTTTCATTCACAGTTCTTGCAAGGAATGGGTGGCTTCAAATCAGGAAACCACAGCTCACCTCTTGATATTTTTTATATACCTCCCTTAACAGGAAAAGAAAAAGTAACAAAACAAAAAGAAATTTCCCTCTTTTGTTTCCTGTTTCTTGTTTCCTTCTGGGAGGCAACTTTCCTTTTTAAGACATATTGCATTAGCATTGTCCTACAATGACTTGAAAAAATCCCTTTGCTTCTCTCTCCTCTTCCACAAAGGAGCAGATGAACCTTTCAATTTCCAATATCATTAACAGCCATCCAGTTTGGTTTGATCCCAGAGAATTGATTTTCAATAAGATAGCAACTGAGAGAGAGAGAGAGAGAGAGAGAGAAGAACATAAAGCTTCCTTTATCCAAAGTGAAAAAACCTTTGGCAACCAGTTCACTTAGATCTCTAATTATTTTATTTTAAAAAGTTGACCCTATGCTACTTGGTACAATTCACATACAACTTCACCCTTGCTGACAGATTCTCATGGTAGAAAAACAGAGTGGCACACAAGCTTGAGGAATGGGCATAAATGAAATTGCGTTTAAACACATATGGAAGGCACCAAGTTGGGGCAGCCGGATAGATCCACTTTAATTGTCTGCCTATGTTTTAGAACTACAGTTGTACCTCGCTTAAAGAGCATAATGCGTTCCATAGGATTGCTCTTTAAGCGGGTTTGCTCTTTAAGTGAAACACCATTGTAAATGACCAATAGTGGGGGGGATTGTGAACCCCGATTTATTTGTTAAGCGAGTTTTTGGTTGGTTTTAATTGTTAAGCGAAGGGAACTTTCAGAGAAAATTCTGCTCTTTAAGCAAGTTACTCTTTAAGCGAGGTGCTCTTTATGCGAGGTTTGACTGTATATTTAGACCCATTACACTGATTTGTCTCCATTTTTCTTTTCACTTTTCTCGCCTCCTCCAGAACTGTTCTGTGAATCACATCTTGTGTTTATATCTCTGCATACTGGCTCTGAGCAATGCAAATGTGAGGGGGTTATTTTTTTATTATTATTTTTGCTTCTCTTCTTGTGATAAATGAAAAAGCGGTCATCCAGTTTTTATCGCTTTCATTCAGGAAGTCTCTTGCTGTGATTCCAAAGATCTTTTGCACTTCAGCTGTAGGAGTGCTCATGGGTCTGTAGAGTCAGCGGCAAGAGAATACAGTGTCAAATATGCAAATACAATTATCTTTCTCAGCCACTTGGTTGATTTGAAGGTAGAAACATCCTATGAGGCATTTCAGAATGACCCAGAGGAAGGATCTATTGTCTGCTTCCAGTTTCTAAATAAATTAATCTCCTTCTTTATTAGTAGCCTCCACAAATGTTTACCAAAACATGATTTCAGAGTGTATTCACCTATCTCAGATTTAGCCATACTAGTGGTGATGACAGTGAGTTCAGGAAGGTAAGAGATCATACAAATGTATGACATGTCATTAAAAAAATTTGAAACTTTTAAAAAAATCCAAATCATCATCATCATCATCATCATCATCATCATGTTTAATTTGTATGCCGCCCACTCGATGGATCGACTCAGAGCGGCTAGCAAAAACAACAGAGCATAACACAGTGAGATACAATAACATAAGAACATTACATTAAAAACATTACGATGAAGAGCAAAAATGAAAGTCCTGATGCTCCGGTAGTCTTTTTCACCTCCCCAAACATGGGAGGCGCTCAGTCAGCTATGGCAGTGGTGGCTCCGCCCACCTGCAATGCTCCGGCGGTCCTTTTCACCTTCCCGGACATGGGAGGGGCTCAGTCAGCTATGGCAGTGGTGGCTCCGCCCACCCACAATGCTCTGGTGGTCCTTTTCTCCTCCCTGGACATAGAAGTGGCTGAAAAATGAAGATTGTTCATCTGCTTTAAAAATTAAATTGCAGATTTGCAGAATATATTTCCCTACGAATATTCGCATGCACAAGTAAAGCTTTCTTAAACAAAATAAGAAGCAAGTAAGTATTAAAGGATATCCTTGTGGTGTAGTGGATAGAGTGATGAAAAAGGTCAGGGATCAGCAAATTTGGCTTTTTGGGTGTTCCTGGACTTCAATTCCCAGAAGCCCAAGTCAGTACACCTGCTGATCAGGGCTTCTAGGCACTGTAGTCCAAAAACTTCTGGAGAGCCAAGTTTTCTGATCCCTGGGCAAGGTCTTAGGAAACCCAAGTTTGAATCCCTGATCAGTGATGGAAACTCTCTGGAGATGTGGAATTAGCAATTTCAGTCCTCAAGTATGAAAGCCCTATAGAGCTGCTGTTAATCAGTTCCAGTTTTGTAGTATGTTAAAGGTAAAGATTGCCCTTGCAGTCATATCCAACACTAGAGTTTGATGCTCATCTCCATTTACAGCCAAAGAGCCAGTGCTGTCTGCATCTGCAGATGTTTCCATGGTCATGTGGCAAGCATGACTAGACACTGGAGTGCATGGAATGCTGTTACCTTCCCTTTGAAGTGGTACCTATTTATCTACTTGCAATATTATTGCTTTTGAACAGCTAAATTGGCAGGAACTGATGCCATTGTGCAGCACTTGGTTCTCGAACTGCTGACCTGCCAACCTACCAGTCACCAAGTTCAGTGTCTTAACCACTAAGCCATCACAGTCCCTTATACTTCATCACGGCACATTAGATAAGTATAAAATCAGAGATCATGGTTTGGTTTGCATTAAACAAATTAGATCACTCTATTCCCAGAAAAATGGGGCAATGTCAGAATTTGAACACCCACCAGAAGAGGTGGTGTAGTGCAGCCCACCTTTGTTGACATCTTTTAATGTTGGCCATTGCAGCTTTCTTGATTTTCACAGTGTGCTCTTCCCATCAATTTGAGCTACTATGGTCAGTTATACAGGATTACAGGAGCAGCAATCCAAGAACACCTGGAAGAGCACTGTTGCCCAGTTTTGCCATATGCAGTTTCACAGAGTGATACTGGTCTGTTGACACAGATATTTTATTTATTTATTTATTTATTCAGATTTATATTGCTGCCCACTCGTTAAGGTGACTCAGGGCAGTCAAAACAGCAACAGTACAGTAAAAAATTATAAAATACAACCTCACAAAAAAAAAAAACCAACGCAGAACACAGACTAACTCCCATCAGGCCATTGTTGTGGGCCCAGAGGAGGGGACAATGTTCTCAGCTGCCTGCTAGGTAAACAGCATTCTGTGCACTCGAGTATCTAGTCATGCCTGCCACATGACCACAGAAACGTCTGCAGAAACAGACAGCGCTCTTCGGCTATGAAACAGAGATGAACACATGATAGAAAGATTTAACAAAACTAATGGGGAGTAAATTGTAGTGTACAATTGATTATCATAAAGATAAAAAGAATGCTGAATCCACTGTTTGTGATAGATTTTGCTGCAGGCAGTTTCTTGCTTCAACCTTAAAAGAAGACAAAAAGAAGAAGAAAATGCCCTCATAGTTTCCTCCTAATTCCGGAAGGATGTTTTAAATTTTTAAAAAATATATAAGTGATGCAGTTTTTCTGCATTGTCCTAATTCAGAATCTAAATACAGTGGTACCCCAATTAAAGAGCATATTGCATTCCACAGGATTGCTCTTTAAGTGAGTTTGCTCTTAAGCAGAACACCATTGTAAGTGACCAATTGTGACTTCTGGCTGGGGTGATTGTGAACCCCAGTTTAGTTGTTAAGTGAATTTTTGGTTGGTTTTAGTTGTTAAGCGAAGCGACCATTCAGAGAAAATTCTGCTCTTTAAGCAAGTTAGTCTCTAAGTGAGGTGCTCTTTATGTGAGGTTTTACTGTATAGTAAAAAGTGGAAGCCCTAGACAAGGATCCAGTAAAATAGGTAGGAATGCTCTGGGAACAAGGTTGGTTTGGTCCGGTGATTACATTCTATGTGAATTAACTTCTCCCCATATTGGACCAAGCAGCAGGTTAAATACCTTCTGATTGAACCCAGGGTTAAGCTATTTTTTGACAGATTGGCAAATGGCTCATAAAATAATTCCGAGAAAAGAAGCAGAATGTTATAATCTATACGTTGTATTTCAATGGCAATATGTACACATATGAAAGACAACACAGAATAAATGGTATAATTGTTCACATGACGACTCAAGACTAATCCATGATTATTATTTTTTATGAATGTACTTTAACACTGATGCTCAGCAAGGAGTTCTTGCTCCATACTTTCATTTTTCCTTCCAGGATGTCAGAAAAGGAAGATGCCCCACTGAAAATTTTCCTGGTCTAAACTGAGAAGGTTAGGGGACAGAAGGTGGCTCATAGTCTGGACATCCTGGATCCATGCCTTACACCAGGGGTTCCCAACCTACAGCATGCTGGCCGGCCCCAGCCCACAGCTCCATTTGATGTGGCCCGTCACCACTGCTGCCGCCGCTGCCACACCTGGAAGTGAAAGTGGGTGTCTTTACAACATCCATAAAACACACCCGTGCATGGGTAAATGTGATTATGTCAGCCATGAATACACCCTCAGCTGTCGTAAATGCAGAAGTAGGAACATTTACTTCCATTTCCATGGGGTATGGTCCAGCCCACTCATCTGTCCAGGAGGAGTGGTAAGGCCCATGGCGTAAAAATGTTGGGAACTCCTGCTTTACACAGTTGATATACAGGTAGGCATGATAACAAGAATGTTGTGAGTGTTTTGCATGCATTACATTGGTTTATCATTAAAACAAAATAAGAAGCAATCAAGTTTTCATAAAATAAAGCATAGCAAGTTTCTAAGTGTAGTAAGTTGTCTGAAATACCAGAATTGACATATATTTTCATATTCTTAACTTCAGAAGAACTCCAAAGTTTTCTCACATTGTAAATAAGTGCACCTCTACTTTTAAAAGTCATTTTGTTCAATTTCCTTGTAACCTTGTTTGTGTTTTATTATAGCAATACATTTCTCACCAATACAGTCTGAACAATTTTGTTTTTATTAGAGGCCACTTAGTAGAGCCACATTGGTTACTTAGAAGGAACAAGATACACCGATTCCCTCTTCTTATTTTCGAAGAATGCCTGATTGAATCACAGACACTACTTCTAAGAGGAGAGTTCTTAGAAACAAATTTGAAGGAACCTCTTTGGTAAGAGTAACACATTGGCACTTTTATTGTTTCTTCTTCTTCAGCTGTCATATTTGTTCCAGATATTGTTTATGGGGAAAAATATTATGTCCTTGCTAAAAAGGTTTGTCAAGGTACTTGACGGAATTTGCCATTTCTTCTCAGGTGGCTTTTTATGTGATATAATTAGAAAACCTTAATAAATAAAAAACCTTAATAAATAAAACCTAGCAGTGGCTGAGAACATCGCCCCCTCCTCTGGGCCCACAACAATGGCCTGAGGAAGAAGATGTGAAGGCTTAGCAGTGGCTGGGGACCTTGCCCACTCCTCTGGGCCCACAACAACGGGAGTTAGTTTGTGTTCTGGTTTGGTTGTTTTATGTGGTTGCATTTTATAATTTTTATTGTACTGTTGTTGTTTTGAATGTAAGCCGCCCTGAGTCACCTCGGTGAGTGGGCAGCAATATAAATCTAAATAAATAAATAAATAAATAAATAATAAACCCCTCTAAAAAATTAATTTTTAAAAAAGTTACCATTGTGGCTAGAGGTGGACAAAAATATTTCAAAGATCTCCTACCCTTCTTAGATCTATAAAAATTCATGAAGTAAAAAACAAACCAGATGAAATTATGAGCTGTTGTATTGGTCAGGTTCAATAGGTGCATCCATTCTCTGCATGGAAAAAATCATGGAGGCAACCAAGATGAAAAGCAAGCTTCACCACCACAGATATTGCTGAACAGAGACGCAAAACAAGAGACCTGTCTGCATCAGCAAATCAGTCAGTTTATCTTTCTGCCATAATTCATTTTTAAACATCCCATCAATTTTATTTCATTTTGACTAATATCCTGTTGCATTATGCTGTCATGGAAAAATGATAATGTAGGCATTCCCTCAACTCCAGAAGGTTCCCTTTTACATGCCTAGTCTTGCAATATGACGATTGTGAAATTAGTGGCATCATCAACTGTACAAGAGGGGACTTATAAACTGAGTAAATGCTTACATGTTCAGGCATACAATTCAAAGAGGACTTTGGCCTTTCTTTTGGTCAGTTTTATTAAAAAGTATTTACAATATATAGTGTCCAGGACTATTGAAACAATGTAATAAAATATAAACATAGAAGTGAAATCAAGTGTTATTTTAAAATTATTATTATTATTATTATTATTATTATTATTATTATTATTATTATTATTATTATTATTATTATTATTATTATTATTATTATTATTATTATTAAAAATGGATTATGAACACCATAAAAGCCAAAGGCTCAACACAATGATTCAGTTTAAACTGCCTAATAGAAACTATTTAAAGACAAGGACAAGCCAAGTGGAGGAGGAAAGGATTGAGGCAGCAGAGGCAGAGATGGCAACTGGACCAACGGTGTGGGCCACATGAAATGGTGTCATAGGCTGGATCTGGCCTGTGAGCCATAGGTTGAGAACCCCCGGTCTAGCTGGAACATTTTGCACAAATGATGTCTAAACACTTTGAAAGACAGCCTCATGTGCATCACATCACTTTAGTCTGATAAAGAACCAATTAATGCTTGAATCATTCCAGTCAAGGTCACCTTTCCAAGAATTATAACTAGAGTTGAGTAACTGGGGTCTTAACTCAGGACACCAACATTTAAATATGAATTTGCTGCTGCAAAAGTGTGAACACACCGATTGGTATTGTTGCAGAGACACACCCATTATTATTTTTTAAATCACACCCACACATTTCTTTCTCTTCCCTCATCTTATTCCTGCATATGCTAATTTCATATCTTCCAAGGTTTGAAACTGTAGTCAACCACTGGGACAAGGGAATTTATCTTACCCTCCAACAGGCTCCATGGTTGAGATCTCTACAGAAATCTGAGCTTCTCATTGGTAATTGGGCTGTCTATCTGCCATTGCTGTGGGCTTTCTGTTTCTGTCTTTTATTTTATGACTGTGATTCATTGGCTCCAAATTCATTTTTACGGCTTTTTTAAATCTCCAGAGCAATGTTTGGTACTTTAAGAGCCCTGATCCAATGTGAACACTTCATTTTTCCATGATTCTCCTTAGATTGAAATGGAAACTGATCAATGCCACAACTTCACTTGGTTTTTTAAAATATATTCTGAATCAAAAGCACATTCCTGATTTAATCTTCATAGGTCTCTTAGGATGACAGTTTCTTGTGAAGTACTTCCGTAATTCTGCATATTGCAGCACAGACAAAAAAATGGCATCATAAGATCTAATATGAACATGCATAGTTCATTGGTGTTTATCAGATATAGGAGGATTGCAAAGATGTGTATGCTGTCTCTTGTGAAATTGCTTTCTGGTTCTGGTGAACAATAGAAGTAAGATAAAGGTCACCCTTGCTCAAAAGTCAGTCATACCCAACTCTAGGGTTCAGTGCTCATCTCTGTTTATAGCCAAAGAGCCAGCACTGTCTGCGTTTGCAGACATTTCCATGGACATGTGGCAGGCATGCCTCAATGTCGGAGTGCACAGAATGCTCACTCCATCATGCAGTACCTGGGAATCAAACTCCAACCTTCCAGTCAGTGAGCTTAGTATCTTAACCACTGGAGTCACCACAGTCCCCTAGAGGCACTGATGTCTAAATTAATAGCAATTAATGCAGTCCAGATTAAGGACTGCATCATACATTCCTACTATAGAGAATTTATTTATTATTTATTATTTAATTAAATTTATATTCCACCCTACTCGCACAGGCAACTCAGGGCAGATCACAATCGACATACAATAAACAGTTTAAAACTCTAATTTTATTTCATTTCACATCACAATGGAATGCAGTATGCAAAATGTGAGTGTGAAAGAAAGCAAAACTATGGAATATATTCAAATTCTCTGTTCATGGGAAATAATTAGCCTTATCATCATTCGTATTCCCCTGATACTATTCATCTGTAGCACCCTGATTGTAGAATGCCCTCTCTTTGGAGTTGTTATTGTTGTTGTTCAGTTGCACAGTCAATTCCAACCCTTTGTGGTCCCATGGACCACTGCCCTCTAGGCAACATTGGAATCATCTGAAATCAAGTCAAAGCATGGTTATTTATTAGAGACTTTGGAGGTTCAGCATCTTTGCCAGTGCAAATTGTAATGTAATGGCTTCAATGTTGTGATGTTTTGATGTTGTGTTTGAAATTGTTTAATTTTAAATTGTTTTTAACATTGAACTTTGAAACTTTTATGCACCTCTGTAACCTGCCCTGAGATCTTGTAATATGGAATGGGATATATCTGTTACAAACAAACAAACAGAACAGAATAAACTATTTCAGAGAAATTGTGAGTCACACACATTCTGTGTTTAGAAGACTGGGATGAAATCAAGATTTGCTAGCTCATACACAGTATAGCAAAACCCCATCTGTTGCAAATTACATAGGAGTACCTAATTGCGGTAGGTCAAAGAGAGAAAAACTGCCATGACAAAGGAAGCTTTAATTAATGGATACACTTCAGAAGACTTCAAAGAAGTTGAGAAGCGTTTGATCAATGGAAAATGTCTGGAAGTCAAACATGCTAAAAGTGCTTTGAAACTGCAGTATTCCAATATTCATGCTAGCTGGTATTGTGGATCAAAAGGCGAACTACTTGAAACTGTTACCCCACACTGGGCATTCTCTATAAGATATGTCTCCCAGAAGACCTTGACAACATAAATGCAATGCAACAGCCATGATTCCTGTGGCCTTAAATACTAAATAAACAAATAAGGGATAATCTACTGTGCCGATTTCTTGTATCAGATACAATGTCATATTTACTCACTAAGGAATAAGTGGATATGTGGTTTTACAAAGATCAATGTTGCTTTATTTTCCTTTGTCACAAACAGGAATGTAAACATCTTGTCAGCTGCTTAGAGATAACAAGAATTTGGTTAATAGTCTAGAGCTGCAATAGTTACATGTCATGCGGTGTCTGAAATCCAGCAGTAAATTACAACTAAAGTAATCAAAGACTGGCTGAAATCCCACTACTCAGCATAGTAAGTCACAACTAAAGTAGGACCATTGAATCAGTGAACTCCTCCATAAATTATACAGATTCAGAAGACATACTCTAGTTGTGACTTACTACTGGGTTTCAACCTATGTAATTTTAAATTATGTTTAGGGGATATACTGTATGTATTCATATATATGTACTGTATTTATACTACATACTTCCATAGGCTATATTTCTTCTTTACCCAGCAAGCACACCCTGTATGTGCCATCGCTAATTAGCCCAGTACTAATTGATATCTAGTGGATGCAGTGGATCAAGTGGCTAAGATGCTGAACTCGCTGACTGGAAGGTCGGAATTTGATTTCTGGGTGCTGCATGATGGAATGAGCTCCTGTCGCTGTCCCAGCTCCTACCAACCTAGCAGTTTGAAAGAAAGAAATTGCAAGTAGATAAATAGGGACCACTTTGGTGGGAAGGTTAACAGTGTTCCATGCACTCCAGTGTTGAGGCATGTCCATGGAAATGTCTGCAGTGCAGATAGCACTGGCTCTTTGGCTATAAACAGAGATGAGCACTGAACCCTAGAGTTGGATATGACTGGCTTTCAAGCAAGAGTGACCTTTACCTTTTCTAATTGATGTTTATCTGTACCTTTGGGGGTTCTGCCAGGGACTACTCTATGTTGTTTGTTTTGGAGGTATATAGTCGGGTCATTTCATTTTGATTTAGTGCCAGCATGTATAATTGCTGAGATCAAACCAAAGTGGATGGTTTACACTCTCCCTTTGTTTAATCTGCTTAATGATCTTGAGAAACGGAAAGCTTCTTCTCTGTTCCTCCATGAAGGAGAAGGAAAAAGACATTTTCCATTTTTTAAAAAAATATTGATGATGTGCTCTTAGGTGTGTGTCTCTCTGGGTGTGAACTGAAGGAAAATGTTACACAATTTGAATTTGGGCAGAGAAAGTGGGGGAGAAAACCTGAAGCTATTGCTTTGGAGAATACAGTTAAGTTTTGAACTGGTGGGTTCAAAAAGAATTTACTACCATACTGTGGGCATGGTATGGTGGGTGTGGCCAGGGGGAAGCCCTGCATTGCACCTGAATTAGGACTACCTTATTTCAAAACTTGGATAGGCAGGATTAGCCAGAAATTCTGCTACCAGTTCTGGTGAAGTGTTGTGAACCTGCTGATGCCAACCAGGGGAGAATTTCAGTTGTGTAGCAGAAAATGGCGTCAAGAAGGAAAGACATGACAATGACCAATAACTAGTCTAAGAAAACTTTAATAGTCTACTTACTCCTTATGCAGTCATCAAACATTGTTCATGTAATTTCTATTACAGCCATTAAAACCCATTTCCAATCCGTGTATGGGCTTCATTTAATGTTAAGCTTTCTAATATCATCATCTTGGCTGTGACTGTGTAAAAAGATAATAGTAATTCTATTGCAGAGAGAAGTACAGCATCATGGCCTAAGGATCATATTATCCAGGTCAATTTAAACATAATTACTGCATCAATTAAATTGGCTTATGGTGCCACTGATTTAAACAAAATCTGCATACTGTTTTACAGTACTATAAAATATATCAGATTTAATAAATATTGAAGCAGAAAGTCAATGTGAATTGTATGGGGATATTTCGTCACATACTGTAGTACAAATTTAAGTTGTATGTCAGTATATTGAAAGGCTCAGTGATAAAATATCATTTTTGGGTAGATTGACTAGACTGTATATGGGTCTATGGGAGGAGGGGGAAAATTGCTAGACAGTGAGATATGGGTCAGGCTTTTAGAGTTATGACTTTAAAGTGCCATGGTCAAAGCTGAGAATTTATTCTAAAATAGTTCTTAATCTAAAAGACTATGGTACAAAGTTAGAGACAGGAGAAAACCACTATGGCAATGCTAGTGTATAGAGATTCCAAAATGATTGGAAATGTAAGGCTGGATATAAGTAAGCTCTTCAAAGCTAAAAACAGACTGTCCTGAATCAGTATCACTTTTGCACATGGTCATTTTGTCTCAATTCCACAACAATGTGTAAATTTCTGTAAGTTATGAAGACTTGTATTCCTTCCCCATATACATTATTGTTTTATTAGAATTTTAAATAAAATATTTATGTTTCTACACCCTTTTCTTGATCCATAAACTGTAGAATAAAATTCAGAGACATTCAGAAATGGGAAGATAATCTGTATTCCAATCCATTTATAGTCGTGGACCTGTGAATCAGATTGATTTAAAGGCAGGGCCAGCCCTGCCACTAGGTCTGGCGAGGTGTTTGCTGCAGCAGAGACAGCTGCAAATGTATGGTCCACCTCTTTTCCTATCCTCACTGCTGCCCAAAGAGGGCCTGTCCTCTCTTGGAGAGCCATTCCACAAGCTTCTCCACAAAGTGATATTTTTACATGCCTGCTGATGCAGCTCCAAAGCAATTTGAGAGAACAGAGCCAGCAAAGCAAGATCTCCTCCCATATTGTCTTGGGTTCCTGGATTCCCCAAACCTGGACACTCAAAAATATCTGGCTGTAACTAGAACCAGTCTCCACTCCATTGGCCACACCTTGCCACTTCTTCTTCCTCCTCCTCCTCCATCTTTGGGAGAAGGAAATAACACAGCACATTGTTGAGTATTTTAGTACAACCCCACCATTCTAATTGATCTATCCCTGATCAACCAATAAGAGAAGTCTTACACTTTCCCACCTCTAGGGTCACCTGGCATAGTTCTTATGTGTTAAGCTGCTAGTTGTTCAGGTCTCTTATTCTCTTTAGTTGTGCTGTTCTGCTCTCTTCTATTATTGTTGCTATTTTGCCTTACAAGCAAAGCATGTTTCTTTAAGAACACTGTTTTGATTGAGCACTTGGATATTTACTATAAAGAAACTCTTTTACAAAGCAAAGCACATGTTTATCTCTGAAGCAACTTTAAGTTAAGAAATACTTTTGTTATGTTTCTAAACATTGTGTGGAGAGTGTTTAATTGCTGGGGTAGTGTGAGGGAGTATAAGGCTTGGCGAACTTGCAAACTCAAACTAAATCAAATTGTAAATCTGCCCCTTTTTACTGCTGTGTATAAAAAACTTAACACACTACTTGGCACTGCTTTTCCCATTCTCATCTCCTTCTACAAAGGGGAGAATAGAAGAAGAGCTCAAACTAATCCAATGGCATACAAAAGAGGTTGGAAACATATGGAAGTCATAGGACTACAACATCCCATAATCTCACAATCAGCATAGACAATGATCAGGATGACTGTAGGATTCTGGGTATTGTCTGGAACAATCAAGCTTTCCCATATTTTCCCCAGAAGTTGTTGGGTTGAAACTCCCAGCAGTCCTACTTAGTCTAGGCAAGTGAATGGAATATGAGAGGAGTTTTAAGCCAGGAGTATCTGGAGAATGCTGTGTTGTCCCTCTCCTGACTAAGGAGAGACACAGGCAGCTCCAAATTGTTTGAATATGCCCAAACAAAGGCAGTTTTTATTCTGCTGCAATCCTTATGTAGGCAGAGCTTTTCTCACTATATTATTATAGACTGTCCTAGACATGTTGATACCCAATGAGTTATAGTAAAAGGACATGTATCTAAATAGTTAACGTGCTGCAGAACATAAATATTTCTCCTCACCAAATGTAAAATACTGCCAAATGGGATTTTAACAGTTAATATAAAATTATGGATTATGTGCCAAGGTGTAATTTTGGAAAATGTCAGTACAAGTAGATAAAGTGGTAGAAAGTACTATGAAGAATGAATAAAATACAGTAATCCTCCCTGATTTCCAAGCTACTTGACAAATATGAACATTGCTAGCTTGAAAGAATCTTTCCAATTTGATGTTAAGTTAATTGCTGCATACAGTTATTTTCTTCTTTGTTTTGGGGGTTAGTTGGATGTTAGTCAAAACGAACACAGAACTTTATATACAGAAGGAATGTAAATAATGTCTCATAAGTATATTGTTTTGTTCATAACAAAACATTGCTTTCTTAAAGCAGAAACCTTTTGCTAGCGCACTAGGGAATTATAATGGAAAACAGTTAATGTAGAAATGAAAAATAACATTTCATCCAAATTCACATCTGCAGATACCTACATTCTTTTTGATAATTTCAGGAAGACCTGTCAGTGGCAATGAACTGAAGTACATGAGGGCAGAACAAACACCACAGGTTAAATGTTTTGTTACAATTCATAGTACAAAAGCCCATGCAGCACATCCATAAAAAAACTTCAAAGGATTGCTAATTTCCTCTAAATCATGTTTAATTCCTTTTTAATGTGAGGGAGCAAAATGTACTGCAAGATTGTCTGGGGAAAGTCCATTGCTTACCTCCTGTTTTTGTGTAACTGAATTCTATATATCCTAAACCACAATTGCAAGGGCTGCTCTTTGACTACACAAGTGTCAGATGCTGGGGGACAGTGGCTGCTCTTTCTTAACTTTCTTTTACTCTGCATTGAAATACAAACTGATTTTACAACCAGATACCGTCACCAATATTAATTAATATTAATTAAATTTTTGTTGTTGTTGTTCAGTCGCACAGTCGATTCTGACCTTCTGCGACCCCATGGACCACTGACCGCCAGGCACT
The DNA here is from genome assembly GCA_030440675.1 of Furcifer pardalis. Classification (NCBI taxonomy): domain Eukaryota; kingdom Metazoa; phylum Chordata; class Lepidosauria; order Squamata; family Chamaeleonidae; genus Furcifer; species Furcifer pardalis. The sequence goes on from CP126892.1 coordinate 69,276,671, forward strand.
CCTGTCCTCCACCATCCCCCTCAACTCGCTCAGCTCTGTGCCCATTGTCTCCACGATACCATCTAGCCATCTCATCTTGGGCCGTTCCCTTCTTCTTTTGCCCTCGACCCTTCCAAGCATCAAAGCTTTCTCAAGTGAATCCTCTCTTCTCATTTGATGTCCAAAGTACTTTAGCCTCATCTTTATTATTTGACCTTCTAAGGAACAGTCAGGGATGATCTCTTCTAAGATTGACCTATTTGTTCTCCTCGCTGTCCATGGGACTCTCAAAACTCTCCTCCAACACCACATCTCAAAGGCGTCTATTCTTCTCCGTTCAGCTTTCCTAATGGTCCAACTCTCGCAACCATACATTGCAACAGGGAATACCATTGCCTTGACTATGTGAATTTTTGTTTTCAATGTGATGTCTCTACTTTTCACTATGCTCCCCAGGTTTCTCATCGCTTGCCTCCCAAGAATCAGTCGCCTTTTTATTTCATGGCTGCAATCACCATCTGCAGTGAGCTTAGATCCTAAGAAAGTAAAATCTGTCACTGCTTCTACTTCTTCCCCATCTATTTTCCAGGGACTGATAGGGCCTGTTGCCATTATCTTGGTTTTCTTGATATTGAGTCTCAAGCCAGCTTTTTCACTTTCTTCTTTCAACCTAATTAGGAGCTTCTTTAGGTCCTCCTCACTTTCTGCCATTAGGGTGGTATCATCTGCATATCTCAAATTGTTGATGTTTCTTCCAGCAATTTTGATCCCAAATTGTGATTCCTCCATTCCTGCATTGCGCATTATGTGCTCTGTGTATAAATTGAATAAGCATGGTGACAAAATGCAGCCTTGTCTTACTCCTTTTCCTATTCCAAACCACTCCGTCATTCCATTTTCTTAAATATCAATTAAATATTAATTAAATGTTAATTTTAAAAATACCCAAATAGTTACTCAACAGATACCCAGTATGGTGTGGTGGATAGATTGATGGATTAGAACAGGGGTCAGCAAACTTGGTTCTCCAGGTATTCTTGGACTTCAATTACCAGAAGCCGAAGCCAGCACACCAGCTGATCAGAGCTTCTGGGAACTGAAGTCCAAGAACATGTGGAGAGACATGTTTGCTGACCCCTGGAATAGAAGGCTAGGCTCAGCCATAGAAATTCAGCAGGGCTGGCAGCAGCAGCTACTTGTGTCCAAGCATACATTTTTTCTTGAAAATCATTATTTTCTCCATTGATGGATGTATCTCTGGTGATTCAATAAGCTGATTCTGGAATCAAACATGCGACCACACACATTACACTGAATAGATGGCAGAGGGTATAGTTGAGTTTGATGAAGCTTCTGTGCTTGTTGCTTAGCCTCTTCAAGACTGCATTATTCACCTTTGATGTGATCGGTAGCAGCAGATATGGTTTGGCACCAAAGTGGGTGATATTCAGCCACTGTCTCCCAAGTTTGGGGGTTTATACCTGACACTTTCATGGTTTGTTTCAGTTGGTCCTTATAATGCTTCAAAGGAACTTTGTGAGGTCTTGTACTGGAGCTAAGTTCCCCATAAAGAACTTGGCAAGGAAGCCTGGAACCACCCATAAGGCGGACATGCCCTATCCATCTAAGACGATGGCCTATGATGGAAGCTTTAATGTTGTTTAGTTCTTCCTTCTTGAGGACTGATGTTGGTGACATAGTCATCCCACTTGATGTTCAAGATGAATCTTAGCTTCTGTCGGTGAAAGTACTCAAGCTTTTTGATGTCTTGCCGATAAAGTCCATCTTTCACAGCCATACAGTAACGTTGAGATAACAACAGCTTGGTATACCATGAGCTTAATCTGGGTTGTTAAATCTTTGTTCATGAAGACCCAGTGTGATAGACAACCAAAGGCAGAATGGGCAGCAAAACCACTTCTTAAATACCTCACTTACCTCACTTACTTTGAAAGTCCTATTAGGGTCACTATCAATTTAAATTAGTTCATTAGGAAAGAAAACCAGGGGTTGGGGGTGAGACTGTCACCAACCAAAAGTACAAATAGGTTTCTTTGTGTTGTTTTTGTGTGATGATCAAATGCTTTCTTTCTCTCTTTTTTTCCTTTCTCAATAATTATATTTCAGATTTTACTATTGCTCTAACAAAGAAAAATGTGATACATGACTTTCATTTAAAAGCAAGTCATTTTAATATTAGAACTTTCTGAATTAATTACATCAGTCAGCCAAATGTTAACAATATTTATCATCATGTCATTTAAGTTTATAACCTGTTAATCATCTCATAATTCCACTGTACTGTAAATAAGTCAGGGCAGCACTATATAAGCAGTATAAATTGAAGGAAAATATATTGATTTAGATGCTGTGCTACCCACAGTACCTAAGGCAGAAACAAATGGATCTTAAATTATACATGAAGAGCTTAAGTCTATAGATTGTTTATTTCATTGATTTCATTTTCTCTGAGAGAAATATGCCAGTCTATCACCTCCAAATGGATGCTGAAGTGTTAATCATACTCTAGTTTTGTCTCCTATTAAAGATATGACTCCATAAGAAGATTTTATCCCCACCTGTATCCATAAATTGTTATAACCACAAATTAAAGTACAAGGACTTTACAAAGCCTGTATTCATGCCAGTTGCACCAACTTGTGTTACACTGATGAACATGAAATCACAGCCTAGAAAGTTACTTTTTAAAAATAATACCATTATATAAGCCATCCAGCAGAAATACATAACCAGTATAGTTTTACATTTTAAAAATTACAGAAGAATTATAGTATACTATACCAGGGTTCCTCAAATGTGGATCTCCAGGTGTTTTTAGACTTCAGTTACCAGAAGCCCAAGTCAGCACACCTGCTGTTCAGAGCTTCTGGGAAGTGAAGTCCAAGAACATCTGGAGAGTCAAATTTGAGAAACCCTATATTTTACTAGCGTAAACAACAAATTAAAATATGATAGCTGATATAGATCAATGAATTGGAGTGCAGGGCTGTAGAGCTTAAAGTCAAGAAGTCATATCTTCACATATCTCTGGGAACAGATGGTAGCCAAGATTACCTGAGGATGTGGGCAAGTGCAGAGAATTGCCAGAAAGACAGACTGTTTACACTGCTTACGTGTAACCCTGGAAGTGTTGTTGAAAGTTGGAATCTATCTGATAGCTCATCACTATTAGCAGTAGTAGTAGAGTATGTTGTACTATAAGTAGTACAGATATTCTAATTATATAAGTATAGCACAAACATTATACTCAAGTTTCTTTATTTCCACTAAAATAATTAAAATAGATTTTTTTAAAAAAAAATCTGACTGCTGCACATCAGTTGCCTAAAAATACATTCTTTGTGTTATATGCTTACAATATAATTCAAGACACAACATAAACTATCGATTAAATATATGGTATTCTTCCCCCACAGTTCAGTGATGCCACATGGTCATAACTATAAAAACAACCTTAAAAGTCACAATTACCCTATAAAAACAATCACAATGCATTTTTGTCTTGATAACTGGATAACTGAATTAAGCAAAGCTGGGGTTTGCATATATTCTCCTGGGCCAGCGTAGAACCACTTAAAAAGCCACAAGGTTGGGGGAAGCAAAATGTTGTTTTTGTAATCTCTGTGTGTAGATAGCATTTTGCCTCTCCAACAGGACTACAACAAGCCCAGCAGGTCTGTAGCACCAGTTTTGCAGCTGACAGTGGAAGCCCTTTCTCCATCAGGTACAAATAATTCTGAGCTGCCACAATTGGGAAAACAGTGCTTTGCAGCTGACAGGGAAAGGCTTCCACCATCAGCTGTAAAGCAGGTTTATGCTTAGTTTCATCAATAGTAGGTGCAGGGGTAAAAACCATGATACAGCTATTCCCTGGTCAGCAGTGGCAAGGCTAAAGGGGCTATTTTCCAGTTCTAGGGAAGCAAAATGCTATCATCCTAAACAACATTTTGCTCCTCCCAGTAATGTCAAGCTCCTATTTAAATGCTGTGATATGCAGCCTATGAGGGCCATTGTAGATATGCTCAAAAAAAGCACATTTAAAAACAAGAAAGAAAATTCAATCCCATTTTTAAAAACTCATTTGAGACAGTCCATCAATAGGGGGAGTCCTGCCTCAAGAAAGACAGCAAAGATGCAGCCAGACTGGCTGCCAGTGGGAAGGAGATCCAGAGTCTCAGAGCAGTAATAAGGAAATCTCTTTCCCCTGACCCTATCAAATGCATCTATGAGGGTTATGGGGTGGAGAAAAGGGTAGAGTCTGATATATGGCTTGGGGCCAAGTGTTTAGGGCTTATCAGTTAAAATCAGCACTTTGAATTGTGCTCCAAAATAGAACAATTTCTGTGTACTCTATAAAAGAAAAATCCTTCCTAAAAACTTGGAAAAGAATTCATTTAAGTCAACTTGGCTGCATGTTATTCTTAGTACTGTTATAACTGAACTTTTGGGATACACAGAAAGAGCATCTTCAAAGAGTGTAATATTTTTGAACCACAATCCAGTGTGCCCTGGGCAACGGCCACCTTGTGCTAGCTAATCTTCCTAACACTAAGTCAGGTAAAAGGAAATACAGCACAAACTCACCAAAAAGCAGCTTCATTTTGGTGAGTTTTGTGTCTGGTCTATTTATTTATTTATTTATTTATTCAGATTTATATTGCCGCCCACTCACTGAGGTGACCCAGGGTGGCTTACAGTCAAAACAGCAACAGTACAGTTAAAATTATAAAATACAACCTCACAAAACAACCACAGCAGAACACAGACTAACTCCCCTCAGGCCGTTGTTGTGGGCCCAGAGGAGGTCCTCAGCCAGGCCATGGAGTCTTCTCCTTCAGGCCATTGTCTAGATGCTGAAGAAGAAGAACTGATCTTTTGGATTTTTAAAATCTGTAACTAGTTATTTGTGAACTCTGCTTAGATCAAAAAGGTTTCTTTAGAATGAATGAATTCAGCAGAATACATATGTTGGAACCATGGACATTTGTGCTCCTTGCCCCATTGTCATTGCCTTGTTGCAGGTCCCAGACAAAGTAAATCCACTAATTCAATGTAATTTACATAAAAGCTAATTTGGCATTTAGAAATTATTCTGAGAGAGAGGTTTATGCAATACTGACTGAACTGTAAACTAAAGCAATATGTTTTGATAAGAAAAACTACAACCCAACAGAAAGGGTACATTTATGTTTCTACTTTTGAACCACTTTCCCAGCTCAGTACTGTCCCAATTTTAAATAAATGGATGAAAACATTGCTTTAACAGGTCATAGAGAACAAGGTGTAACTTGAAGAGCCCATTTTAAAGAGAAAGGTTGTCCTTATGACTTGTCTGCACATCTTCTCCACCTACGCTTTTTTCTGAAGATGCCCTCATGTGGTCTGATCTTTACTCCACTATATTTTTACAACTTTCTGAAATGACATATTTTGAAAGTGAAATGAAATCTGATTATGTAACAGGAAAGGAACAGTTATGTGAGGATGACAGGGGAAAGTTATACTTCAGTGTTCTTTTTTATGCTATGATACACTAAGAACATAATGGAGGAGCTGATGTTCATTGATTCAAGGGCATGGGTTAGCTTTCAAATGTGCACTATAGACTTGTACACATATTCCCTGATGCACCAAGAAGTACCAAAGAGAGGCTACTGGCAATGTTCTTTTAAACTGGAACACATTGAAAGCTGTTTGTGAGAATGGATATAGTATTATACACAGCACGTTAGCAGATGGAAAAGGCCACTATAGTCTTCTTTGATGCAACTCAACTCATTAAAGGCTTTAAAATGTGAGATGCCTCCACTCCCTCTCATCTGAAATTCTTTATATTCACTTACTGTGTGTGTACACATGCTTGTACTAACATGTGCACACAAACTTACACACTAAGATTCTTATATTCAACCGTGCTACTGTGTTGCATTGTCAACTTTTTCATAAAAACTAGTTTCTGTGACTAGTATCATAAACCACAACATTTCAATCTCTTCTTAAAACTCAAAGTATCTTTGAAATGCAGCTGTAAGACTGCTATTTCCTCCATTACTTTCCCACCAATAAACAGGGACCAGCTGTAGATCTATTATTAACAAAATATAATACTTCTAGCCCATACTGTTAAATATTAACAATCATTTAGCAATAATAAATGGATTCCTACAAAACATATTTTATTTGAAAGGCCATGCCTGCTGGAAAGCAGGAAAATCTCTTTAAGGCAATGAGCATAATTCAGTACAGCTTCTTCTACAATGACCTGTTGAAATTAATATTTAATGGATATAAAGACTGTGAGCAGAGGCTCTGATGAACATATGCAATACTGGCAGGAATTTTCCTTAAAGGAAAAGAAAGCCACATCATCAACCTGATTTCATATTGGCTGAAATGACAGGAAAGGAAATAGTCTTTTCGGGAGCTACAAAAGCTTAGCCAGCTGACCATTCCCATCTGGAAGAAATAAACATTTATCACTTTTGTGTGCCTCAAATGACATGTGCCAAAAGAGTCAGCTCTACATTTTGGTGCCATCAGCAAAATAAAAACTGGAGGGCCTTACTTTGTGGTGCACTTAGACAACTCCTTCATTATGCCTCTCTTTTTTTATGATTCCTTACTCAGGCAGTAATAGCTGCTAAAGGATATTATTGATTGTTGCACATATCCCAGAAATGGTGAGTCACAGCTGTATTAGGTTCAGCGGCAAGGATCCTATTTGGCAAATCAGCATGGGTCATTTTTGTGATTGGTCAACAGAAAGATTGCTTGGCTTTGTTTATTTATACACCTGACATCTCAGACACATGGCACTGAAAGAGTTGTCTGGCATTGAAATACAGTGTTGCAAATGGAGGGAATCTGTTTTTTATTGGAGAATGTTATATATTCCTCTTAGTTAGATTGTAAAGTAGAAAAAACAACAATAGCAACACAGGGGCGATGTGCTGAGGAGAGATCAGCCCAGTCTTGTCACTGACTCCTCTTGGTTTCCCTCAAACAAGCTAGCACTTTGCCTGATAAAAGAAGTGTGGAATCATTTAAACTAGAAAAAGGTATCTTTACTTATAGAAACCCTTTAGAGTTATATTCAGAAGAATAAAATTAGTCTCTGGAAAATGGAGAGAACCTCCACGCTTGTTGCTTGATTGATGATCAGAGAAAAAAGAGACTACCAACAAAACAATAGATCTGGAGTTCTCAACCTTTTTATGCCGGGGGCCGGGTCATGTTCCCTCAGACAGCTTTGGGGGCCAGTTGGCCATTTTTCTCTTCCTCTACCACACAGCCTGGTGTGGTGGAGTCAGTTGGGGGGGGGGGGTACATGAAATGGCCAAATGTTGTGAATCCCTGCAATAGATGCACAAGCCAACAGTAAGACCCCTCTAATTTTATTCTTCTGAATAGTACTATAAAAGGGGTTGCCTCAAATGCCAGAGGAAAGAAGAAAATATTACCAACCAAGTTATTATTCTTGTTCTGCTGTATCCAAATCAGATTAGTGATCATCATGGTGATCAGCCATGAAGACTGTCCTGAGAATATAATGCAGTAGCCTTTCATCTGCCTTCTGCATCACAGCATGATACCCATACCACTTATTCAGTTCCACAAGTCACTTTCTAGTACTGAGCCCTTTTGGCACACAAAGTCATCATTGGCCCCAGGCAAGTATTGATGAAGCTGCTGCCCTCCATCAACATGGATTCAAGTGGGATTTAATCCACTTGGGGAACATCACCCTTCCCTGTGGATTTTGGCATCCAAGCCATTAGTCCTCAGGGTTGTCAGGTTAGTTAACTGCCACCTGACGATCAGCGTTGAGTCACTGGCACTATGGTCTACTCTATTACCATAGCAGGGAAACCTGGAAATCCATGTTATTGGCAAAGGACAATCACATTAGTCTATAAATGCCTCTCATTCTGATACCCACTCTTAGTGCATGCAAGACTGCTATTATCCTACCAGTATAAAATGTGATATCACTCTGAGCATATCCATTAGCAAGAGTTAGGAATGTTTGCTATCACCACCTAGAAAGCACTTTGAATGTCCTAAATGTCTTAAATGTCTTTTGTTCAGTGAGGTGTTTAAGGTGAGGCGAATAGGAATCTGGTGACCTAAATTCAAATCCCCACTTAGCCATGGAAATGCTAGGGATGTGTGTAACTTATGAAATTACTCCTTAAATATCACATTTATTTTGAAAGCCCTATAAAAGTCACTGTAAGTTGCATGTGACTTAATAGCACATAACAATAGCAATAATAACCCCTCTAATGAAGTATTGGAGTATGTGAGAAATATGAGGGGAGGTGAGGAGTATCTGGCTCAGTGGTAGAATGCATGTTTTGCATCCAGATCTAAAGTCCAGTCTTCCTGGAGAGCTGCTGTCAGTCAGTGTGTTCACACTACTGGGTTATAAGGACCATGAGACTGGTTTAATACATAGTAGCTTTCTGTATTCCATTATTCTTATGTCCCTACCTTACTTGTTCTGGAAGGCAGCAGTCTCTTCTGCTGTTCTGTTCTTGTTGCTACTGCTATCAGTAGCAATAAGTTGGGAGTTCGAGACCCAGGTGCTGTATGATGGATTGAGCGCCCATCTCTGTCCCTGCTCCTGCCAACCTAGCAGTTCAAAATCAAGAATTTGCAAGTAGATAAATAGGGATCACTTTGGTGGGAAAAGATCTTGGAGACATGAAAGGAGCCTCATTTGGGCATCCAGCAAAAATCCTTTCAACCTAGAATAATTTCTGACACAAAATTATTATATTATTATCAGTTTGTATTCATTTGGGAACACTTTCAGTGGAGACAGTGGAAGGAACAACTATCAGTCAAGGTAAGAATGAGGAGAAAGAATGGACAGTTAGAAGGGAAGGATGTTATCAGTGGCAAGTTAAGAACCACTTCCAGCTTTCTCTTATTCCTAGGTTGTTGTTTTTTTAAAAAAAAGTTAAGCCAAAATAACTATAATTTTAAATAAATGTATAATAAAAGAAAAAGGAAAGTCTAAAAAATTACTTCAGACCCCACCACATTTGCTTCAATGTGAAAATGTTGACACCAATTCTGTTGATGGACATCTGACATACGTAACAATATTTATTAAAATAGAATTGAAATCAGAGAATATTAGAGAATTCTCAGTGATGTCTTATAGATGACAGACATTTAAGTGATGTAACTTCATCTCTATCATTTTAAAAAGAACAATGCTGCTTTTCCTTCATTAAACAATATATATTAATGACTTAAGGGCTGCAGTGGCTTAGTGGTTAAGATGCTGAGCTTGATGACCAGAAGGTCAGCAGGTCAGCAGTTTGTGATGGAGTGAGCTCCCGTCATCTGTCCCAGCTCCTGCCAGTCTAGCAATTTGAAAGCAAGAAATTGCAAGTAGATAAATAGGTACTGCTTTGACAGGAATGGTAACAGCATTCCATGCACTTAAGTGTCTAGTTGTACCTGCCACATGACCATGGAAATGTCTGCAGGCACAGTCATTGCTGGCTCCTTGACTGTAAACGGAGATGAGCATTGCACCCTGGAGTCAGATGAGACTGGTTTTTGAGAAAGGGGGACCTTTACCTAATGGTGTCCTAAGTAAAAAGCTCAATATATTATTTCGAATTATTGCAATTTAATCACATTCATCAACCTATATTGACATCACTATTGAATTGAGTCTTCTAAGTCTCAATGAGCCTTCAGTTAAGAGCATTTTGATTATTTATTCCAAAGTTAGATGTGGCAACATGTAACACATCTTTGAGAATTTTATAATAATGCTACTTTCAGAGACATCATTAACTGAAAAAAGGAATTGAAGAGTAAAGTGTATAAAACAGTGAACTAGTATAATTATGTTCCTGGATTGCAAGGTTATAAGAAGAAATGATAATTTATCTTCCAAGAGTGCTCTTCAAATCTTCTATACTCTAGTTGCATCCTACCTGTTCAGCAAGTACGGAGAATTCAGTCTATCAAGGTTAAATTTCTTCCATGGTAGCTATGCCAAGAAATACATAAAGTTTATTCCATTATCTTTAGCTATCTGAATCACTTTGTTTTGTCTCTTGTTTTCAGTCTTAGTAGTATGGATTTTAACATTAGATCCCAGCCTATCTATTATCATAGTAAGAAATATAGGTGCTTGAAAAGTCAAACAATTTTGTTTATGCATAAGATTACATGGTTGATACAGTGACAAGAGGAGAAAACATCTTAACATTTTGATATTCATTCTGGCTGGGAATGGGAACATGCAGCCCAAGGGGTTTTTCAGCACCCACAAAACTGCATTGATTGAAGAAAGAAGAAATTTAGGGGTATTTTTCCTCAAACAAATTCATTGTGTCACTTTCAATGTAGTTGTAGTTCTTTGAAACCTTTCCAGCATTACAGAATCTTTTTTGTTTTTAAATTTTTTTATTTATTTGGTATACAAGGCTGAGACAATTTAATCCTCACATTTTATTTCAAAATCCACACAGAACTACATCTATGTAGTTTTTCAACCTACAGGGCCAGGGTTTTTCAACCTACAGCCCGTGGGCTGGACCTGGTCCCTGACACCATTCCATCTGGCCAATGCGACAACCCTAGAAGTGGAAGCGAACACATTTATGACAGTCATAAATGTGCTGGCACATACGCAAATGTGCTGGCTGTGGTTTGTGGCAGCATTTACGATGAGGGAAACCACATGCCAGCCCACTCAGCTGTCTGAGAGGGAGTGGTCCGACCCATGGCATGAAAACTTGAGAACCCCTGGTGTAGGCACTCAGTGGCCTTGGGACCTAAAGCAGGAGTTCTCAACCTTTTCAAGCTTAGGGCCAGGTCATGCGCTTTCAGACAGCTGAGTGGGCTGGATGGCTATTTTGCCCTTTCTACACCACATTGCACATCCTGATGTGGTGGAGGTGGTGGTGGGTCACATGAAATGGTGCCTCAGGCAGCATCCAGCCCATGGGCTACAGGTTGAGAAGCCCTGACCTAAAGAGTTATAAACAATGTCACCAAGTTTCAGCTACTGTTCCTGTATAGTTCCTGCACCCTTGACTTAAACAGCCAAGACAAATATTGATTAATACCTCTCTTTCATTCTTATGAATTTACTAATTATGCATTTATTGCATTTATTTATTGCATGGCTGTATTTATTGAATTTTCCCTTTGGATCACAATTTTGTCTTGCTAATGTCATCTTTTGAGAGAACAAATAACCCCATGGCTTTTTATAATAGCAGAAATGAGCATGTCTTATGGTCCTCATTAGACTGATTCATTTCAGTGGACTACTGGATGTTTCAGTTGGTTTGTGACACAGGAGGTATATACATTAAATCTTAACTCTCAAACATATGGCAACCCTATTGCTAACCCTCAATGTACTGCAAATCTCTTGGGATCAGAAAATACCACACAACTCACTCTGCTCGAGTTTGTTTGTTTGTATACAAATAAGGGAGGAATTTAAAAAGAAATAAGCTCTGGTCAGAGGCACAATTGCTATTGAATGAAATCAAACTGTCTTTTCTGCAGCTTGTATGGACACAAGCTCTGCTTTGCAAGCAAGAAAACCATTGGATTAAGTGGAACAGTGGATTGTAAGCAGAAGAGCTCCTGCTTGGAATGCAACCATGATTTGCAACACAGAACAGACCTATATTTTGAAGGAAGGAAAGCTTTTTCACTGGAGTTGGCTGATGAGGGTACATGTTGAAATGAGCTGCACCTTGCATGCTCATTGAGAAAATGTTTAATTCGATAAGAATTTCTTAGGATCTCAACCACATTTCTTCTGTCTTGACTTTATTATCTTTGGTCTCATTTCATGACCTTGCCTAATTGTCATTACAATTTCCTCACAAATTTTTTTCAAAAATGGATATTAGCCCAAGGCCAAAATAAAGATTACTCATTGCTGAATTACTTTTAAAAAATTTCCTCTGATACTGAAATGCAGGTGTAACTAGTTAGTATTCTTGAATAATGACATGGGATTCTGAAGATAATATTCATGGAAGCCTAAGACTGAACAATATGAGTATCCAAACTGCATTTTAAACACCTCACCCTAACCCACCAGCTGTTCATATAGGAATGGAAGCACAAACCAATTAAGGAACATGATGAGGATGAGGGTCTGCATGACTAAAAGCTTTTTGATAACTTATATTATAATGGAAACCCAGAATGCTTGTATATTTTGGAATAATAGAGACCTTGCATGCAATTAGCACTGGCAGTGGGCAGCGTGCCTTTTAGACCCAGAGGGATTCTCCATTCTCACTAACTTATTACTAACATTCTTTTCCCCATGTCTACCTCACCTCTTTTGTCTTCTTGTTCTTATGCTTCACTTCCGGCTTTTGTCTGTTAGTCTTCTTTCAACCTTCCCACCATGTAGTTGCATAGAACCAGTCTACTGCACATGGCAGAGACTGCATTTAATCAAAACTTTCCTTTCATTTTTCTGTTTGTAACAACTGAACAAAGCAGCAAGTAAAGATGCTTTCTCTTTCTACTTAAGAATGCCATAAGTATAATTTTTAACACTTAAAGTACTGGTTATTGAAAGGATGGTGAGATGTTGAGACTTTAAGCTACTATCTGCACTTTCTTCTGTGCATGCTGTTGTTTTCTTGTCTCATGATCTAATCAGATTTAAGGAATAACCAAATTCCTTCAGCAAATAACGGGGACAGGCAGAGTAGCTTCTTAGGTCAGGGAAATAGTTATAAGTGTTTTTTTGGGCTTTATTCTTTTCTAAATATCATGGAGGTTTTCCTCCCCACTCCAAACTAAACCAAAGGAAGTTTTTTTACTTATTTATTTATTTTAATTCCTATTTCCAAGATAGTAACCAAACAAACTCATAAACACAATAGAAGAATTCTGGTTGAGCAAAATAATATTCTGGAAATTGTCCAAACCTCACATCTCTCAAATATCTCAATGGAAGACTAGGCTGAAGTATATTTTTAAAGGTCTTAAGATGCATGATTGCTTGGAAATTGAAAGACCAGAAATGGATGTGCAAGCTAGAATTGTTTGAGAAGATAATGATTCTGTAACAAAAGCACTGATCTCTGAAAGTCTTTCAGACAAGCAAATTATTTTTATACATAATTTTAAGAGATGCTAGTGTCTGAAACAAGTGAATTGAAAAGTGATTGCTAACATAATAATGACAGTCAAGCATTCCAAGGATACTTATTAAGTTCTACTGTAGTCAGCTGGTCTTATGTACTTGTCCTCTGTGTGCCTGTCTATATATTCATCCCCATGGATTTATCCAATGTTAATTACATGTCAAGTCTTCCCTTCCCCAATTTTTTTATTAGAAATGAATAGATTTGTTGTTTCTGTCCAGTTTCAATAATAGAAGAAGGTCCCTGGTGTATTATTTGGTTCAGCACAGTGGGTTGGGAAATCTTAGGAAGGGGCCATGTTTCAGGATCTCAGAAAAAGTAACAGAGCTGGAGAGGCAGGGACTGCTTTCCCATGGAGGAGGATAAGACCCTTACTATCTTGGTTTAGGTAGGAGAATTTCAATAAAGATAGAATCCTCCAAACTAAAGAGATCATTGATTAGTGTTGACTTTTGCAGATTATCAATGCTAACCAAACTTTAATACACTCTATGCTGAGTTTTCAGGATGAGCCATTACAGTGCTGTACAAAAGTCTTAGGCCACCACTAGTTGGGTTGGGTTTTTTTTGGGGGGGGAGGGGGGAATCAATGAGTGGTTTGTGAGGGGCATAACTCAGCTCCTAAGCTACTTGGATAAATTGGAGAGTCTTTTGTTGAGTCTCCTCTCAACCCTCTCCTGGTTTGGTGAAGTTGTCAGTCACATTTTCACAGTCATTTAACATTCCTTTTCTGTTCTGTAATTTATTATGTTATTCATTTTACATGATTTCTTGCTTTGCCCATTCAAGTCAAGACTAATGTTTTATATTTGAATTCACATGACTTGCTGAATCTTCCGGGAATATTTGCTGACTGACTCTCAAAATTCCCTTTCTACACTTCCCTGAATTTTTTTGCAGCATGTTTATTTATGTGTTTATGCTCATGTGTGTTTATCAGAGTGAACAAACAAACAAACAAAAAACACAAATATCTTGGCAAGACATTTCAGCTTGCACTTTCTTCAGTTGCCTTAAAGATAACAGTGCTGTTTCCAATGTGGAAGTTATGGAACACAAGAGGACAAAGTATTCTAAAATAGATGGATATTGTCCATTTCATTCCTTAGGCATAGGGCATAAGGTAACAAGGTGTCAAGGTTATAAATCCATACTCTCTTTTTTCTAATATATTTTGATATGATGTTATTTTCATCCCTATTCCTGACAAATCAGATAACCAAAGATGTTTTGAATTAAAGTGTCTTTTGTTGTTCAGTTGCACAGTTGATTCTGATCCTTTGCAACCCCATGGGTTGGTGGCCAGGTCTTTTCCACCCAGTATTTTACTGTAGACCTACTGTCCTAATAGCAAAGGAAACAAGGGTATTTGGTGTAACCTCCTTGCTGGCCCAGCAAAACATTTACCATTTTCAAATCAAAACAGATCACCCATCCATGATGTGTGTAATCCAATCTATCCAGAATTGTCTTTATATTGTCATACTCTTCTTTCATTTGTACGGAGTGTCCTATTGGGATTGAACCAAATATATTTTTGTTGTGCAATAACACACATTTTAAACTCCTTTTACCACTGTCGATATAAAGTCTCCATTCACTGGAATCATATGTGGGCAGTCCTATATGGAGAAGAAGCCCTTTAACATCATTACAATAAACAAGTGGACCATCAGATTGGAAGTACTTTCGCAGTGCTGCTTCTCTGTTACGATAAAAAGAGACACTAGTGCCAGGTCTGAGTAGTCCTTTTTCTTTCAGCCTGGAAGCCAACAATTCTGCAGACTGCTTTGGCAAATACAAATCTCTTACCAGACCATTCAATTCAGGTTGACTAAACAGACTAACAGAACCTGCATCAGATGGCGTATAGGTTGGAGCATCATTATCCTCATCATGTGTAGTAGAACCGGATGAACTGTGGGATTCAACATCAATCTCTGGTAGCTCAGTATATACAGGCACAGGTATTTCCTCACAGTGTCCAACTGGTCGTTTGGCAGACGGGATATTGGGGTATTGTATGTGGTGTCTGTTCTTTTTATTGAAACCTTTGATAGTGACAAGGCAAAAGTAGCAGTCATCCTACTGCCTACACCAACTGCCAGGGGAAGAAAAAACCAGGGCAGGATGAGGACCTTGCCGCCGCCTCCTCTGCCTACACCAACTGCCAGGGGAAGAAGAAGCCAGGGCAGGATGAGGACCTTGCCGCCCCTCCCCCTGTGCCCACCCCAACATATTGTATTATAATGTAATGTATTGTCTGTAAGCCGCCCTGAGTCACCACGGCGAGTGGGCAGCAATATAAATTTGAACTAATAATAATAATAATAATCCACATGGTTCCTTGGTTCTCTCCAAACCATTGGCACACCAAACTTCAGCTTAGAATTCATTCCTTTACACCATGACCACAATGTTTTGACACAGGTTTTGCACACTGTATGAGGAGCCCAACGTTTGTCTTGGTCTCCCAGTGGTACTTTAAAGTAGACAAGATACACCCTCTTGACAAAAGTAGTGATGTTATGCTTTTGATCCCACAAGGTGAAGCTGCCACAGATATAACAGAAGATATCTGCATCATTACGGCATTTCCTTCTTTCTGATGTTGTGTCCATTGTTATATCACAAACTACATTAAAAATATATACATAAATAAGGTTATCTACATAACATCACATTATAATCACTAATTTTATCACTATAATTCTATAACTGACTCGCACCAACATGCAGTCATGATTGACAATTGGGTTGGCCAATAGCATAAAAATGTGATGTGGTAGAGCAAATCTGAGATCATATTTGTAATCAGCAGCCTGAAATTAGTATAAAACAACTGCAAAGACTCATGCCAGGATTTATTTATTTTTTGTATAGCTGTGATATAGTAGGTCCTGCCATTTTTGTGATCCTAAAGAGAGCTTCCATCCCTAGATACACACAGCTAATGTGGTGCTTGGAATCACAAGGATATCATATTGCTACATCTGATTTCAATCAAAAAGTGTCCTTTCTTATTAGATGTCATGTAACAATTGTCATTGCTACTGTGTCGCTCTGGGTAAATAGAAAGCTTTGCTTTTTTGTATGCTTCTCTGCACTCTGACCAACTAAAATGTAAAGGGCTACTTACAATAACCTGTGAAGTGCATGTAGTATCATTTAAAAAGCCCCGCGCCGGATGGACTAGACATGCCACCTGCCCTGCCGTCTCGAGGACCGCCTGTGACCCGAGAGCCACCTGTGACCTTGGCCGGATCTATCGGCACTCTCCTCCACTCCCCGCCTCGACGGGGTTTTTTAATATTATGGAGGGTTGGGCCAAGACTGTGGCAGATGGGTGGAAAGACTATTGTGGCTGCTGCCGCGGCTGTTGCTATGGCCACTGCCAGAACTATCAGTATCTGTTCCCATATCAGGCCCCCTTGGCCCCTGCATCTTGCCTTCCGCCAGCTGTAATGGCGGAGGGGCAATACCTGGAGCAGGTCTGGGAGAATGTGAGTGGGGGAACACAAGGAAGAGTCAGCCAGCCAGATGGTGGGGATGGGACTCTGTCTGTTGGGGCTGGAGGTTCCCATGGGGCCCAAATTGGTGTGGTAATGGGCATGGGGTGTTACGACGGGAGCCGAGGGGCGGGCCGCACTCGGAGAACTCGGGTCAGACGTTTGGTGGCTGTCCCGTGTTCTGGCCCCATGGCAACACCTCTGGGACCTGAGCAGACGGTCAAGAGTGACCCCTCCCTTAGGCTGCTGCTGGTGAATGCCAGATCAGTCTGCAACAAGGCTCCCCTGCTTGCAGATACCATTTCAGGGGAGCGGGCTGATCTGGCATGCATCACCAAAACCTGGCTGGCGCCAGAGGATGGGGTTCCTCTATCTGAGTTATGCCCGGCCGGGTTCGGTATTTGGCACCAGCCTAGGGCGAGGGGGAGGGGCAGTGGAGTCGCTGTGATAGCTAGGGAGTCATTGGGAGTCGCCAGGGCCACGGCACCACAAATTCCGGGTTGTGAGGCCCTGTTCTTGCGTGTGGGCCCTAAGGGTCAGTTGGGAATCTTGCTCATGTACCTGCCTCCCTGCAGAGTAGCAGACTCCCTGCCTGAGCTCCTCGAGGCGGTCTCCATGTTGGCGTTGGAGACCCCCAGGCTGATGGTCCTGGGGGACTTCAATTTGCCGTCACTGGGGACCGGCTCAGAGGCGGCTTGGGAGTTCATGGCTTCCATGGCAACCATGGGCCTGACTCAGGTAATTCAGGGTCCTACCAGGAGCAGTGGCTACACCCCGGACTTAATCTTTTTGTCGGAGCTGTGGCAGAGTGATCTGAATTTACAAAAATTAGATATCACTCCAGTGCCATGGTCAGATCACTATCTGGTGACTCTAGACTTCCTAGGGGCTGGTCTCCACCGCATGGAGGCAGGGACGATTAAATGGGCCCGCCCCCGGCGACGAATGGATCCAGAGGGATTCCAGAGGGAACTGGGGGATTGTCCTCTTGACCCGCAAAGCGATTCATCTGAAGCCATTGTCGACGCTTGGGACAAGAAAGCGACGGCAGCCTTGGATGTAATCGCGCCACTACGGCCTCTCCGAGTCCGTGGGGATCGATCTGCCCCTTGGTTTTCTGAGGAACTAAGGGAGCTTAAACGGGCTAAGAGATGCCGAGAGCGCCGCTGGGTGAAGACTCGGAGCGAGTCTGACCGAACACTGGTCAGAGCTGCTATTAAAGACTACCTAGTGGCGATGAGGGTGGTGAAGCGCCAATACTTCACCACCCTTATTGCCTCCGCAGATAATCGCCCAGCGGCCTTGTTCCGGGTGACCAGGTCCCTCCTCGGTAGAGGGGGGCCGGGCCCTGGGTGGCAGGGATCGGCTGAGGATTTTGCTGATTATCTAGCGGAGAAAATCGCTCAAATCCGCTCTAAGCTGAATCCCGGCGTGGAACGTACAGAGCTGGGGTTGACCATAGCACAGTCTAGCCAGGTTATCTGGGATCGGTTCAATCCTGTTGGCCCTGAGGAAGTGGACAGGCTTCTTGTATCTGTTCGCGCCACAACCTGTGCACTGGACCCATGCCCTGCCTGGTTAATAAAAGCTTCCAAGTCTGTGGCAGGTGGCTGGGTCGAGGCGATCATCAATGCTTCATTAAAAGAGGGGCACTTTCCCGCACCTTTTAAACACGCCTTGGTGCTCCCCCTCTTGAAAAAGCCGTCCCTCGACCCCACGATAATTTCCATCTACCGTCCAGTGTCTAACCTACCTTTTTTAGGGAAGGTTTTGGAAAAGGCTGTGGCGCAGCAGTTGCAGGATGTCCTGGATGAAGCGGATTATCTGGACCCGTTTCAGTCAGGATTCAGGCCCGGATATGGTACCGAAACTGCACTAGTCGCTTTGGTGGATGATCTCTGGAGAGAGCGGGACGGAGGGGAACCGTCTGTCCTTGCTCTTCTCGATCTCTCAGCGGCTTTTGATACTGTCGATCATGGCATCCTTCTGGGTAGGCTCCAGGGTCTGGGGATCCAGGGCACAGTGCTGTCCTGGTTTGCCTCATTCCTGAGGGACAGGACCCAGTCGGTGTGCCTGGAGAAGGAGAAGTCCAGCCCTAGGCCCATGCAATACGGGGTGCCTCAGGGTTCGGTACTTTCTCCTCTCCTGTTTAACATCTATATGAAGCCGCTGGGTGAGATCATCCGTTCCCACGGGGTAAGGTATCATCAATATGCAGATGATACCCAGTTATACATTTCCGCCCATGGGGACCCAAGCGGTGCAGTGGAAGTCCTTTCCAGGTGTCTGAAGGCTGTTAAAGTCTGGATGGGGGACAACGGGCTACAGCTGAATCCCAGCAAGACTGAGTGGCTGTGGGTAAGGGGTCCTGTGTTAACCCAGGAGCTGCCATCTTTGGTACTGGATGGGGCAGCTTTGCCCCAAACAGACCCAGTGCGTAATCTGGGGGTCCTCCTGGACTCACGGCTACTGTTCGAAGAGCAGGTGGCAGCCGTGGCCAGGAGGGCCTTTGCACAACTTCGTGTAATACGCCAGTTACGCCCACTCCTCGACCGGGACACCTTGCTTATGGTCACACATGCGTTGGTCACCTCCAGACTTGACTACTGTAATGCGCTCTACATGGGGCTGCCCCTGATGACCATCCGGAGACTCCAGCTGGTCCAAAATGCGGCGGCCCGGGTAGTGGTGGGGTGTGGGCGTTATGCTCATGGTTCACCGCTGCTCCGGGAGCTGCACTGGTTACCAGTATGTCTCCGGGTGCAATTCAAGGTGCTGGTTATTACCTTTAAAGCCCTATATGGTAGTGGGCCAGGATACCTAAGAGACCGCGTTACCCCAAGAACATCTGTCCGTCCCACCAGGGTGGATCGGAGAGGCTCCCTTGTTGTCCCTTCGGCGAGAGAGGCGCATCTCGCCTGTACCAGGAGGAGAGTCTTCTCCGTGTCCGCCCCGGCCCTTTGGAACCTCCTGCCCACCGAACTGCGCCTTCAGACAGAGCTCCTGCCCTTCCGGAAGGGCTTGAAAACCTGGCTGGCTGGACAAGTGTGGGGACCCGGGAATGCGAGTTCACTTACCAGGTGGCTTATATAAGGGATTTCCACCCTGGGTCTGGAAGCGGGAGTGTGTATTGTTTTAATTTCTGTGGTTAAATTTTGATGACTTTTTAACTTGATGTTTTTATTGATGTAGATTGTCTTATGTTTTTATTCTTATTTTTAGCCTCATGTAAGCCGCTCAGAGTCGGGTCCTCCCGATTGGGGCGGGGTATTAAGTGTAGTAAATAAATAATAAATAAATTTACCACTGAGAAATATTAAAATGTAATACCCTAGTAGGAGGACCTTGCCACCCCTCCCCCTGTGCCCACCCCAACATATTGTATTATAATGTAATGCAATGTATTGTCTGTAAGCCGCTTAGTGGTTAAGTGGTTAAGATGCTGAACTTGACACTGGAAGGTCGGCAGATCAGCAGTTGGTGACCTGAGTGCTGCATGATGGAGTGAGCTCCTGTCTCTGTCCCAGCTCCTGTCAACCTAGCAGTTCAAAAGCAAGAAACTGCAAGTAGATAAATAGGTAACACTTTGGTAGGAACGTAAATAGAATTTTGTTCACTCCAGTATTTAGTCATGCCTGCCACATATCCATAGAAACATCTGCAAACACAGACAGCATTGGCTCTTTGGCTATAAACAGAGATGAACACTGAACCCTAGAGTCGGATATGACTGGCTTTCAAACAAGGGCAACCTTTACCTAATACGCTATTGAATTTGCTCTTCAAAAAGTACCATTTCTGCACAAGAGCCGAAGAAGGAGTCAGAAAGCTGATGATCTCCAACATGTGTTGGCCTTCAGTGCTCTTCATTCCAGATGGCACAGTCCATCCAAATCCTGGCTGAGGGGATGGGATTAGCAGTTGAGCACAGCTGGAGGACTGTAGGCTAGGAAAGGTTACCCAAAGGCTCACTTATTTTCTGAATTTACAGACTAAAATGAATTGAAGGCACTGCTATCTTACATCCTTCAAAAACAGTAATATCAGCTCCCATTTGTCTTATTTGTCTTATTCTTGCATGAAGCTACCAAACCATATAAACTTTCTCTTGCATTTGAATGTCTCCTTAGGGAACTTTAAGAAACAATTGAAAACTGTTCTGTTTGATGAGGTCTTTAGCAGTTTGTTGAAGACCAAATAGGAGACCCTCCCATTGTCTTTCTGTCACAAGAGTTGAGGGTCCTTGGTTCTGATTTTGGTTAGGTGGGTGGGGGTTGTTTTATTGTCTTAATTTTGTTTGTTTCACTTTTTTAATAGTGTAAGCCACCCAGAGTGGGAGTCCATCCCAGATGGGTGGAGTATAAGTCCAATAAATAAATAAAAATAACCTCAGAACAACCATCTGGTGCTCTTCCTGTGTTCAAACTGTTTGGAAGTACTCACCAAATTAAAAGCATCTCCCCTTAAGAGATTGAGTTGTACTTCCCACTATGTTAGCTTGGAAGTCAAAAATGGATCTAGTCTGACCTAGTCAATGTTAGGAAGCCAAATGAAAGGCAAGTAGAAATTAGAATGTAAGGACATTTTCTTTTACATTTTGGGCAATATTTCTTGGATTTACACTTTCTGAGTCAACATACATTCTCCAAATCCTTAGTGTCAGTATATTTAACTATAAAATCAAACTAAAAAAGATTCAAACATAAATGACATATTCGGCAAACTAAAAGCAATTCAGATATCCAAAGAAGAAAAGCCAGTACATACCTAGCTAAAAAAAAATCTACAACAACACAGTATAATGTCATATACTTGCCTGAATGGGAAAGGGAACAGCCTGACCGAACCACCTCTATAGGGAATTCCATAGCTTTGAAGTGGCCACTATCACTTGCGTCTCCACAACACATATCTCTGAGGGTAATGAAACTAAGAGAAGAGTCTTCTCTGAGGATCTCAAAACACAGGCAGGCAGAATTGAGGAAAGCTAATCCCTCAGATAGTCCGAAACCAGATTGTACATAGTATGTAACAAGTACCTTCTTTAATTCTTGGAATAGATTAGCAGGCAATGAAGCTATTGTTGTCATAAGTAAATTGCAAGATACTTGTAACCAGCACTCCATGGCCAGTTTCCATGAAGAAACCGAGCAAACATATTATATTATCAGAGAGGCATGCAAAGGAGACCTTAGTGTTTTTTCTGTTGCTAAACACCATCAGTATTTTGTGTGTAGTGCTCTTTGCTTAAGGGACGTCATGGAATCCAAGGCAGAGATACAATACCTCTGTGTTTCGTTACATGTATTTTATTTTAGACTTCATAAAAAGAACCAGTCTACAGTAATTTACCTATATCTATTTGAGATTTCACTAAAAGCATTAGATTGCAAAGCTTTACAGATTTATCAGGAGGAAAGCACCAATGAAGTCAATTGGTCTATTGGTGAAAAGACATACAGTAATACCCCGGATAACGTTATGACTTGGTTCCACAAGTCATGTTATCTGGTTTTTAGCGTTGTCCGATGCATACATCAACCGCGCGCGACCGCGCGCCTGAGCAAGGGTCGGCTTGTCCAAACCTCCATCACACTCCGGGTGAACAGGTGTGCACCTGTTCAACCCGCCACCCAAGTCCTCATCGCACACTTTGCGATGGAGGTTTGGGTGGCGGGTTGATCAGGCACACGCCCGATCAACCCGGCACCCAAACCTCCATCGCAAAGTGTGCGATGAGGACTTGGGTGGCGGGTTGAACAGGATCGCGCCTGTTCAACCCGCCACCCAAGTCCTCATCACACACTTTGCGATGGAGGTTTGGGTGCCAGGTTGAGCAGGCACACGCCCGATCAACCCGCCACCCAAGTCCTCATCACACACTTTGCAATGGAGGTTTGGGTGCTGGGATTTCGGACAAGCCGAGCCCTGGGTAGGCACACAATTGCACACCTGCCAGGCTCGGCTTGTCCAAAATTCCCCTTCTAAGAGCGCGGGAAGACCCCGAGGAGAGCCGCCTCTCCTCGCCCGGATCTCCCCGGGCTCTTAGCAAGACGCCTGCTCTGTGTCTGAAGCCCAGCGGCTTCGGACACAGCCCGCAAGGGCTTCGGAAGAAGCAGCCCTTGCAGGCTGTATCCAAAGCCCTGGGCTTCGGACACAGTGCAGAAGGGCTTCGGGAGAAGGCTAGCCCAGCCCAGCCAGGCTAGCCTTCTTCCGCAGCCTGTGCGGGCTGTGTCTGAAGCCACTACGCTTCAAACACAGCCCAAATGGGCTGTTGACAAAGCCTAGCGGCGCTCGGGCTAGCTAGCCCAGGTGCCACTAGGCTTTGTCCAGCGATCGCTCTGGCTGAACTAGGGTCGGGAGGGAAAGGCAGGCACCCGCGTGACTTTCCCCTGACCCTAGTTCAGTATCAGCGATCCATCGCTGGGGGTGTGTGGATTGGGTAGATGGTCTACCCCGGTGGTTCCCAACAAGGGGTACACAGCCCACTAGTGGACTTCAATTCCCAGAAGCCTAAGTCAGTACATTGGCTGATCAGTGCTTTGGGGAAATGACTTAGGCTTCTGGGAATTGAAGTCCAAAAACCAGCATTTGGGAAACACTTGTCTACCCAATCCAACACCCCCCCACACACGATTGTACCAGATAACGCTAAAAATCACGTTGTCAGATGCAAGATTTTTCCAAAAATCTTGCATCGTTATCCGATTCTAGCGCTATCCGGTACAATCGTTATCTGGGGTATTACTGTATTGAATAACCCACTGTTAACATTATATCATTCTAGAATCCCAATAAACCAAACACAAGGTTTTCTTTTTACCTTTCCTAAAAAATACCCCACACTCAATTTCCATCAAAAATCTAGAATGTATATGAAAATTAAATCAATGGCCTAATTGATTCATGAACTAAACCCCAGATTATTAATTCACCAACATTTGTCTAATCAAGTGACAGCTCTAGCTATAGCCTTCATGGTACTAGTTCCCTTTTCAGATTTACAGTTTCAAAAGGTGTTCTTATTTTACATTTCAGAATCCCAGTTTACAATGGACAAAAAACTGCCTAAGCAATAAAATGTGGACAAAATGAAATCAAGCTGCTTACCTTCAGTTGTCTCTACAATTAATATGGTTTCAGTGTCTAATTAAAAAATCCAGAATTATATGGACAAAGGCCAAAATAAGTAACAATGATTTAGAACGTTAAGAGAGAAATAATCATAATATAAGAAACTGCTGAGAATCTTGGAAGATGTTGGACATCCTCAACAAAGCATAAAAATAAAAAACAGAGTGGAAATTGTCCCATTATGTTTGCACACAGGTGGCACTCATTTTAAAGTTATGGCTGACTAACTTGGCAGAATGTACTACCAGATGGTGTATCCTAGTGGCATGAATAAAATTCACTTAATTACATCCAATTGCTCTGTGCTTACCTTTCATCTGATGTGCCTAGGTCAATGACACATGCTGGATTAAAAAGAATAACAGCAATGGATGTATGAAACAGCTTGACATTTTTGACATATTATTTAGAAAGGCACAAAATACTATCTGTGCTGGAGGCAAGGAACATCTCCAAGGCTAGTGATGATGATGTACTCTATATGTGGCTTGCAAAGGAATCTCACTGACTTCAATGAAACTTTCTCCCATTTAAATGAATATAAGACTGATGCTTAAATAAATAAATTTATTTATTTTATTTATTTATTTATACTTACTACCCCGCCCCAATCGGGAGTACCCGACTCTGGGCGGCTTACAACGTGGATTAAAATCACAAATAGATCCTTAAAAGTTCTTAAAAAATTAAAACAATATAACAGGTAAAACCAAATATCCCAAACGTCACAGGGGGTGGCTGTCCCCTTAAATCAGCCAGCCTAGGGGGGGTTTCGTGTTCCTGGGACCCCACACTTGCTCCACCAGCCAGGTCTTCAAACCTTTGCGAAAAGGTAGGAGCTCTGTTTGCAGACGTAGCTCGATTGGGAAGGTTCCATAGGGCCGGGGCGAACACAGAGAAGGCCCTCCTCCTAGTGCTAGAGAGGCGAGCCTCCCTAGCCGATGGAATAACAAGAGAGCCCCTCCGATCCGCCCTGGTGAGATGGACAGACATTCTTAGGGTGACGCGGTCTCTTAGGTATCCTGGCCCACTACCATATAGGGCTTTAAAGGTAATGACCAGCACCTTGAATTGCACCCGGAGACATACTGGCAACCAGTGCAGCTCCCGGAGCAGAGGCGCGGCGCGAGCATAACGTCCGCACCCCATCACTACTCGGGCCGCTGCATTTTGGACCAGCTGCAGTCTCCGGATGGTCACCAAGGGCAGCCCCATGTAGAGCGCATTACAGTAATCAAGTCTGGAGGTGACCAGAGCATGTGTGACCATGAGCAAGGCGTCCCGGTCTAGGAGGGGGCGTAACTGGCGTATTACACAAAGTTGTGCAAAAGCCCTCCTGGCCACGGCTGCCACCTGTTCTTTGAACAGTAGTCGTGAGTCCAGGAGGACCCCCAGATTACGCACCGGGTCTGTTTGGGGCAAAACTGCCCCATCCAGAACCAAAGTTGGTAACTCCCGAGATAACACAGGGCCCCTTACCCATAGCCACTCAGTCTTGCCGGGATTCAGCTGTAGCCCGTTTTCCCCCATCCTGACCCTAACAGCCTCCAGGCACCTGGAAAGGACTTCCACTGCACCGCTTGGGTCCCCACGGGCCGAGATGTACAGTTGGGTATCATCTGCATACTGATGATACCTCACCCCGTGGGAACGGATGATCTCACCCAGCGGCTTCATGTAGATGTTAAACAGGAGAGGAGAGAGCACCGAGCCCTGAGGCACCCCGTATTGGAGGGGCCTAGGGCTGGACTCCTCCTTCTCCAGTCACACCGACTGGGTCCTGCCCCTCAGAAATGAGGAAAACCAGGACAACACAGTGCCCCGGATCCCCAATCCTTGGAGCCTCCCCAGAAGGATACCATGATCGATGGTATCGAAAGCCGCTGAGAGATCGAGAAGAGCCAGGACAGACGGATGACCACCATCCCGCTCTCTCCAGAGATCATCCACCAATGCGACTAGTGCAGTTTCTGTCCCATATCCGGGCCTGAATCCTGACTGAAAAGGGTCCAGATAATCCGTTTCATCCAGGACACTCTGGAGTTGCTGCGCCACTGCCTTTTCCAAAACCTTGCCCAAAAAGGGTAGGTTGGACACTGGCCGGTAGTTGGTGAGTACCATAGGGTCGAGGGATGGTTTTTTCAGGAGGGGGCGCACCAAAGCATGTTTGAACGGTGCTGGGAAAGACCCCTCCTTTAAAGATGAATTTATAATTGTCTCAACCCAACCCCCTGCCACGGCCGTGGATGCTTTAATCAGCCAGGCAGGGCATGGATCCAGTGCACAGGCTGTGGCGCGAACAGATCCAAGGAGCCTGTCCACTTCCTCAGGGCCAACAGGATCGAACCGATCCCAGATAACGTGGCCAGACTGTGCTCCGGTCAACCCCAGCTCCATGCGTTCCACGCCGGGATTAAGCTTCGAGCGAATCTGAGCGACTTTCCCCGCCAGATAATCAGCAAAAGCCTCAGCTGAACCTTGCCAACCAGGGCCCGACCCCCCTACCAAGGAGGGACCTAGTCACCCGGAACAGAGTCGCTGGGCGGTTATCTGCGGAGGCAATAAGGGCGGTGAAATATTGACGTTTCACCGCCCCCATCGCCACTAGGTAGTCTTTAATAGCTGCTCTAGCTAGTGTTCGATCAGGCTCACTCCGAGTCTTCACCCAGCGGCGTTCTCGGCGTCTCTTTGCCTGTTTGAGCTCCCTTAGTTCTTCTGTGAACCAGGGGGCAGATCGAGCCCTACAAGCGCGGAGAGGCCGTAGTGGAGCGATTACGTCCAAGGCTGCTGTCGCTCTCTTATTCCAAGAGTTGACAAGGGCTTCAGACGAACCGCATTGCAGGTCAAGAGGACAACACCCCAGTTCCCTCTGGAATCCTTCTGTAGGTACAATTCAATAGAAGTCATTTTAGAAACAAAGGACTCTTGAATTAGAAGAGAAATACTGTACATCATTGCTGAACATGAGACTGAAAGAAAAAAAGATTTTAAGAATATATATTATGCATTCTTAACAGTATTAATTGCATTTTCAAGTTCTAGATGGCTAATTTAGTCACACCATGGAAGTAACCTAAAATGTCAGTGATGAATGAATGGCTATCTTTTTCAATGGGGATAAATCAAGGCAAAGAAAATAATACACTAAAACATAAAAGGTACCTCGTTCATAAAGAAAAACCCAGTCTTTGAGGTCTAATTCTGGACTTTCATAGTATGCCCTTCAACGCTTTAAAAAATAATCGCAGCAGTAACATGAAAGGGCAGCTATGAAGGAACTAGAAAGATCTTGAAGTTGTCTGGATGTGTGGCTGGAGAACCAAGGTCAAGATTATGTATACTATGGCACTTCTGTAAACTATATATAGGATGTGAATGCTAGAAAATGAGGAATGTTAGTGAGAGAGAAAAAAATCTCATTTCAAATATGGTGTTGGAGGAGAGCTTCATAGACATCATGAGCTGCCAGAAAACCAAAGAAATCTGTGAGATATCAAATCAAACCTGAACTCCCACTACAGTGACTAAGCTGAGGCTAATGTATTTTGGACATATCATATGAAGACAAAACTCACTGGAAACACAATGATGCTAGGAAAAGGCAGTAGAAAAAGTGGAAGACCAAACTCAAGAGGTATCAAGATCTTTAAGTTTATGAGACTTGAACAGAGTTGTTAATGACAGTTCCTTTCACAGGTTATTAATTCATAGAGTCACTGTCAGTCTTAATGACTTGGGCAAACATAGTAAGAACAGTAGATATGGAAGGGAGAAACCTCTGTCTTCTCAGAAATGTGAATTATGGTGGCCATTTTGAATTTACTACAGCTGTACACATAGGAAAATCCAAATAGACAACTGAATGGCCATCCTTGATGATATATTTATAATTTATACATTTACAGTTTGTTAAATTACAGGTAATGTGAAGTAGAAGTGGCTACTGTTGTTCTCTGTGTGTGCATATGATATAACTGCATATAAAGGTAAAGGGGCTGTTGAGTAAAAGGAATGGAATACATTTTGGACTATGAGAAGGAAAATGGTGCCCTGTCCTTCAGCAAGCTAAAGAAAGCAACAGCTAGACAAATAAATTTTGTATATATTTTTCTCTTAAAAAAAAAAAAAAAAGCACAGTGTTTACAAGATACAATTCAAACTGAAATGGAAGGTATAACTTGGTTTTACAATCAAATAAAACAAGACAATAAAATATTTTACTGTTTCTTCCCTCATACAACTCTCTATAGTTATTAAAAGGCATGTGTCATGCTAAACACAGAGCATCAGCTCCATTAATTATGATTTCAGACCTGTTATGAAATGGGTTGTATGTGAAGCTCATTATTTTAATCTTTACGCTATATTTGTAGCTGTCAGTTTAAGGTAAAGCTGAATTTCACTGATTCCATCTGGCTAAGCTTCTTGTCATTTTAATGGCTATACTTTTATACCTTCCCATTTTCTGCCCAGGGCCTTGGTTGGATTCAGCTATTTCTGTGATATATCAAACAATGACAATTAAACAATGATATATAGTGAACTAACTCTCCAGTGAACTCTTATAATTACCATAGAATTCCTAGGAAACAGATCTTTTGGAAACTATGCCTTCAGGTTTCTCAACCCTGCCATCCAAAAACTTGTCATTCTTTTTCTACTCCAAATAAAAACAAATCAAGTTCCAACCTAACTGAGTCATATTTAGACTCTGCTTCTCATAGGCTAATAATGGGAATATGTTATTTGAAAGTGAACTTACATGACAATTTGTTCTGCTGATGACATTCTAGGAAACTGAGATGTGTTCTACTGGATGGCTCACTTGAGAACACTGTATTAGTGTCTCAAAGGGAACAAATAGATTATATATTGTCTAAATTTTCCAAAAATTGTAATATACATCTTCCAGATGTTATTAATCTGAAAAGCATACAATACAATCCCTCCTGCAATCACCCAACAAGGAGAGATCACAGTCCAGTACAACATGAAACACATTTAATCCTGCTGCCTTGTATCGTAGAAATTTACATCATGGCAAAAAAATTAATGTATGGAGCTGTCTATTTGATGTATCATTCAGTCATTTGTGTTTCAAAATGAACCTCAAGCTTGGGGCCTGCACCCTGTGCTTTTTTTGAATATAGGTAAAGTAAAGATAAAGGTTGCCCTTGCTCAAAAAGCTAGTCATATCCAACTCTAGGGTTCAGTGCTTATCTCTGTTTATAGCCAAAGAGCCAACGCTGTCTACATCTGCAGACATTTCCATGGACACATGGCAGGCATGCCTCAACACCAGAGTGCACAGAATGCTGTTTAGCTTCCCACCAAAGTAGTACCTATTTATCTACTTGCAATTTCTTGCTTTTGAACTGCTAGGTTGCCAGGAGCTGAGACAGACGCTCACTCTGTTGTGCAGTACTCAGGAATCAAAATCTGACCTTCCAGTCATCAAGTTCAGAGTCTTAACCACTTGACCCACTGCAGGCCTGCCATATATTTCTGTATACTTTTTATTTCTGAATATACAAAACCGTAAAAAAAAAAGGCTATGCCACAGATCTTAGCCAGGGAGATAGTATTTTCAAATATAATCCTCTGTTTGACTTCTTGTTATGCTCAAAGTGGGGGGCGGGAGGGGGGCATCTTTTATCTGATCCAGAGGCTGCCACTGAAGTAAACAGCATTAATCTGAAATGAAATGGGCTGGTAACAATGATGGAATGACAGAGTTAATGGGAGGGAAGGAGCAATGCCCAGCTTATATTCATTATTTTACACACCTGCACCTTTTCTAGTTTCATCAAGGAATAGCTTGTCAAACAGCAGAGCTGCATCCTGTGAGAACAAGGAGCTGATCCTCAGTCCTGTATCTGCATTCCACTTTTGCCTAATAATTATTTCATGCACAACTTGCTAAGCCAAATGCTACTGACGGGCCAAGCAATGTGGACTGCCTTAAACTGCTGTCACAGAAACAGAATGCTTACTGAATTCCTTTGGGATTGTTTTATTGTGGCCTCTATTCAGGTTGTTGGGTCACAGAAGTTGTGTAGGTTGCAATCTTTTTCTCTGCAAATTTCAGCAGCATCTCTGGGGTACACAGAAAGAGCCTCCCCAAAGATTGTGGTGTTTTTGAATCGCAATCAGGTGTACCCTGGTAATGGCAACCTTGTGTTGCCAGCTAATGTTTCTCACACTAGGTCAGATGAAAGGAACTGCAGAATGAGCTCACCGAAACAGTGCCTTCATTTTGTCAGTTTCACCTCTGGCCTAGACATGGAAGCAGCAGCAGCATCTCTGATAACATGATTTACTTACATAATTGCCAAACTTTACAGAATTCAGAATACTCAGACATTGGCTGAATTGGACAAGTACTATATAAGAGAGATTGCAGAGATATTCTGGCCACTAATATTCCAGTCCATGTTTTGTGAACAGAGGAAAGGCATCTCATTGTGCCTTAGCCAGAAGTAAATGAATGTGTCTTCCCACCCCCAAGGAAAGGGATCAGAGAGTGAAGCTCATATCTTATGTTTATTTGGTATGGAAGTTAAGGTGCAAGAAAATAACCACCAACATGCCCACATTTTCAGTGAGGAGAAGGGGTTGATCTTTAGTCTGAAATTTAATGATTTTTGTAAACACAGCTTCAAAGGGAATGGTTTGTTTTAAACCAAATAAATGTTTCTCTTTTTTGAATATTTATACAGGTATATCTACCCATACAGAACCTGGTGAAGAATGTTAGTGAAGATTAAACAAATCTATCTTATCTTGAGTGTAACCAGATGATCCATCTTGACTAATATGGACAGCCATTTTAACTGAGGGCAGCTTTTCAGGATAGAGTTCTTTCCCTCTTAAGAATCTTTTTGACCCATGATGTCACTAAAGGACCAACACTAGGACTTTCTACATGCAATGGTGTGTTCCATTGCTGGGCCAAAACAACATAACTTAGCCATGTTACCAGAGAAATTAAAAGCCAAGGCCTTTACTGTAAAAGGAATATGCTGTACTGATATTATGAGCATGACTTGTTGCTCTTTCATCCAGTTGCATATTTTAATTTTATCTTCATAATTGTGTTAAGTGAAATCTCAGAGCTAAGCCTTCTCAGCAGTAATAGTCATATTGGCTGTGGTGTAGCTGCACTGGTTGTAATGTGTAAACTGTCTTTACATTCTAACAGTAAAACCATTTATACATCATGTAAGTGCCATTGATTTTAAGAGAACTTACTTCCAAATATCTCTGTGATCAGAGCTGAAAAGAAGCTGAAAATGAGTTCCATGGACTTACTGCCAGCATCAGAGAGATTACTGTGTCATATTTTTCTTGTTATCATACAACATCATGCGGCATCATTTTTTTTAAAGGAAGAAAAGATTTTGTGATATATAGCATTACACTGTTCCTCAACACAAAGGGACAGAGTCAATAAAGACTATAAGATTTGTTTCTTTTCTTTTCAAAACCTGAAAACCTCCCACACAAAGTTAATGTTTGATCACCAGATGGCTATCGTTTATGTTAGCTCTCTTCACAGTGAGGAGAATACCGATAAATCAACAACTATGGGAAGAAAGAATGGTTTTCTGACAGATCTTTCTTCTCAACTTCCAAAGCAGATGAAGCCATTGTAAGCTTACATTTTGAACCATATATAAATTGTCAGCTTGGCATATAGAAGGTTAACATTGTATTTCTTAGCCATGTAGCGACATATGAATATATATAATCAGTGACTTCAGTAAAGCTCAGCATGTACATTTTTCACTTCAGTAGCTACTCTGGCGGTAGCCAGTAGATCAGATTTCAGCAGGGCTGTGTTCCTGACAGCAGTCACATCAAATTACAGAATCTTCTCGACTTAGCTGGCACCTTCATCTCAGCCCTTCTATGAAATAATATGCCTGCTGCCTTCATCATACAGTCCTTAATTATCTGAAAATCAGCAGGCTGCATCTTGTGCCAGCCAAGGAAATGAGGAAAGAACAAAGTTCTTCCAATGCACATGGCTGGACAGAGACATCTGATTTGATTGCCTGTAACAATATTCCATTGGTTCTATTTTATTCTCACCACCACCAGCAGCCATCTCCATTCCATCTATGGCTTGAGGCTCTTTCTCTGAGGAATTAGCTATTGTGTACACATATTAAAGACTGTATGTTTTTTTTAATTCCCTGCAACAGAGATGCTGTGATTTATTTTATTTTATTTTTTTAAATCTCATTTTCAGACAGATGGCACTTTCTGGATAAGTATTCAAAGCATCTTGGGGCAGGACTCTATGCATTAAAAACAGAAGGAAATGGGATGGGGATATTTGTCAGAGAAGCTTCCATCTGATGTGCTGGTTGTATAGAAGACCCCCCTCTCCACAATGAAAGATAAAGGTGGTCTTAATTCTTGGAATCAGATAGGATCAAGGTCAACATAGCAAACTAGATGATCCATCAACATCTAATTGCATTCTGCTTGCCCAGGAAGAATTTTGCATGCAGCAAGGCTATCATTGGATAGAAAAGCACTGCCAATCAATCTCTTGCTCCTGGGTCTTGTCACTACCTGACATTACCACTGCTCAAAGAACCACTCCCTGGAAATTTCACTTCATTGTGTTTGATCCGATTATTCTGAATGTCAGCACCTAAACTGGGATAGCTCAGGGCCATGCTCAGGATGTCTATGTCTTGTAAAGGAGTTTATAATGAACCAACAAATCCTCTAGGCTGCTTTCCACCCTCCACTGTAAACATTAGCTTTGATACATATTTTTCTATCCTAGAATTTCATCTCGTATTAGAAATGTTATGCCCATGAACTGATGGAGAGAAGTAAGCTGAATTCCCAGCCCTACACAAATGTACAGCTGTGAGAGTACTAAAGCTTAAAAGCTAGAAGAAAAAAAATACTATTAAGTAGAAGGCTTGGTGTGATCACCTTTTAATCATGCTGGTGCGCCACTTTGTGCTAAAGCAGTTAGTAATGCTTCATAGATTATCCATTTGAACTTTGTCTGGAACATTACTTTATGACTCTAGGTGTGAATGGCTTAAGGGAGCCAAGACTGTTTCTGTACCTTATAAAGTAATCTTCCTGAATGCCTTAAAAAGGTGACATGTTTTGCATGTTCTTCTCATGAAGCAGAACCTCCTTGTGAAGAATTGGATTTGAAAATTGGTTCAACAGTAATAATATTAAAATAATTTTAGAACTGCAGAGATGGAAGGGACCCTATTGATCATGAAATCAACCCCCTGTCAACAAGGCACAAAACCAAACTCTCAACCTCTGGCTCAGCATCCAAATGCCTAAACCTGGCATGCATGTTTGGCTTTTGGAGCTACTATAATTTGGAATGATTGAAGCATTATTAAATTATTATCTCTCACACAGAATGAACACATGGAAAGAAGAAGCACTGTAGCCAATTATGTCTCCAATTCCTGTTTTTGAACATATGGACTGACACTATGGAAAGAGAGGGAGGAATTCTCTGTGTAGTTGATGTGTATATTGGTATCAGATTGTATGGTGACTGAGGTTCATTGACAATTGTTTGTGAGAATTGTGTCAGAAATGCCAGAATTGTAGAAGAATGCTTGTGAACAGAGTTGTGAGCTGATTGGTCTCTTCAGTTCTTGGCTGGAAAGGTTATGTTTTGTACATGTGTGATAGGTTTTCAGACCAACTGTTGTGATAGATCAGGGGTTTACAACCTATGGCCTGTGGGCCTTATCTGGCTCATGGTGTCAATTAATCTGGCCTGCAGTGGAAATCTAGGCACCACCAGAAGCTACCACCACCACCAGAAGTGCCCGAAACACAGCACTGGTGGGCACAATAGTGCTGTTTTTTCAGCTGCATTTGCAGCCTCTGCCGCTTCCCATGGTGGCAGGGGGTAGGGGACATTTTTGCTGTGTTTTGGCAGTTTTTCACCATGTTTTTTTTTTTGGCAGCAAAAATGTGCCATTTCGGGCACTTCTGGGTTCTGTGGCAGTGGTAGTAGGTGCAATTACACCTATTTTTCTTGATTTTGCACCCTTCGCCACATCCCATGGTGGCAGGGAGGCATTTTCACCACATTTTGGTAATTTCTACTGCATTTTTTCTGTGTCTTTGCTGCAAACATGCAGTAAAAATTACCAAAATGTGGCAAAAATGTTACCCCCAACCCCACCTGCTACCATGGGAAGTGACAGAGGCTGCATAAGCAGCCAAAAAATAATGGCATAATTGCACTGACCGCCACTGCTGCAGAACCCAGAGGTGCCCAAAATGCCACATTTTTGCTGGAAAAAAAACACAGTGAAAATGTGGTGAAAAATTTGCCAAAACATGGCAAAAATGTCTCCACCACCACCACCACCACCACCATGGGAAGCAGCAGAGGCTGCAAATGTAGCTGAAAAAAATGGCGCAATTGTGCCCGTTGCAACCACAGAACCCAAAAGCAGCAGGAGGAACCACACCTCCAGTCCACACAGCTGTGTGTCAGGGGCAGGTCCTTTCAATGGTGGGAAAACTTTGGCCACCCCTGTGATAGATACTTTAAAAGTTGTAGATAAGGTTGTGACTACATTGAAGTTTGTCCTGGTTTGATGCATTCTTTGCTCTCTGGCATTTAAATTGGTGCGACTATTCACACATAAATGTTTCATTAAGGTGTGCTCTCTACACATCACACACACACATTTCCCTCTTCATTTATATCATTGGGCATTAATATGACATACGGTTTACATTCTGTCACCAAAATAAAAACATTCTTACTTTCAAAGAGAGCAGCATGATGTCAGCTCTCAGCTGTGTAGACTACAGTGCAAAAGGAACACTGTTCCCCTCCCAATGCAAGAAACAGAAATTTTATGGCTCAAAGGCACAAGTCACAATTTTATTTAAAATCTTTACCCCTAACCTGTGTGTGTGTGCAGGTAATGCTCCACCTGATACCAGATCGGGGTGGCTAATTCACCTTTCTCTGTACCAGATGGGAGAATCCTTGCCTCTGAACAGTGCTGATCCTTGTCAGTCTTGTCCAGGCCTCTTTATTCTACAAAACAAAAAGCCCTCCTCTCTCTCTCTCTCTCTCTCTCTCTCTCTCTCTCTCTCACACACACACACACACACACACACACTCTTTGTGATGTTATGTTCTGCAACATTTGTTAGAGCCTTCTCACCTCAATTCCATCCCTCACTTCTCTTTTCCCCAGGTTTCATTTTCTACTTACCTTTCCTTTAGAATATTCTTCCCCTCCCCCATTCCCCACCTTCTCTGCAAAATCTTTGTACCACCTCTTTCTCTTTGGGATCCATATTTTTCAGTTGCCTCCCATCATGATGGCTTTTCACTCCTCAAACCGCCTGGGTGTAAAGTTTTAATTCTAGTCCAACTAGCCTCATAGAAATAATATCAATAGCACTCTGTTCCTGGCAAACTGAACATTTTGCTTCCCTCCTCACTAACAGAGCCAATCAGTGCTGGAGGCTGCCCTACAGCCACAATTTAATATAGGTAAGAAAGAAAGGATGCATGTAATCCTAGGAAGTACATTGGAGTATGCAAAAATTAGACAGAAATATAAGAATTGCCTAGACTTGCAGCCTGATAGCTTTGTGGAGGAGGAAGGGGGTCAAATGAACCTCTATACCATGAAGTGTGTTTGTTAAATATTGTGGTGTTTAAAATATATGATGCATTAAGTCAAGCATGAGATGCAATGCACTACTGTGTGAACTTTAAAAAGCATTCATTTGTTACTTTTATACCCAGCCACACACTATGTATTTTTTTTCTTTTCTTTTTTATTGCCTCACACTGCCAATATTCCCCTCTCAACCACATGGAAGAAAACATACTGGCACTGCTATTTAAATGGGCTAATAAAAACAACATTCAGCCATTTGGAACTGAAATATTCATGAGCTACTCAGGGAAGAATGAAACACAACTGCCTTAGCTGTCCTAGAGGAACAAAAGTCAAGGGAACATAATAGTAAATACAAACCATTGTACTATGTCTTAATATTTTTCCCCAGTTTGCTTTACTTTCTTCTTATGCTTCCTGTAGCTGACAGTGGGTTTCCCTTTAACTCAGGCAAAGGAATCAGCATACTGGCATAAGAGGACATACAGGCATTCATTTCATTTCATTTCATTTATTCGATTTGTATACCGCCCTACTCAGTGCAACCGACTCAGGGCGGTTTACAGAAACCATACATATCAGACAATCAGAGGTAATAAACATAATCAAAAATCATACAGTATAATGCAATAAATATAACAATACAGTAAGCAGTGCAACAAAACAAAACAAAACTGCAAAATAAGGTTACAGGGTACAGTTCCAGTTACATATACATAACATAGTTTCAATAATAGGATACAATATAAAAATAAAGTACATGATCCGACAATGTCAGGGCTCTCACCTTAACCATAAAAAACAACAGTTCATACACAGATGGACGAGTCCCGGGGCCAAACATGGAGGTGGCCTCCCTCCAGCTACTTAAAAAAGTCATTGCTGGGCCAAGCCCAGTGTCCTCCACCGCATCCGTAGCTTTTGAAGCCCTCCACTCCGGCCGGTGGTGAGGGCAGGGGAGGGCAGCAGCTTTAGCATCCCGGCTCTGGTCGACAGCTTTTAAAGCCCTCCACTCCAGCCGGTGGTGAGGGCAGGGGAGTGCAGCATCTTCGGCGTCCCGGCTCTGGTCGACAGCTTTTAAAGCCCTCCACTCCAGCCGGTGGTGAGGGCGGGGGAGGGCATCCAACAAAGGTTGACTAGTTCTTGTTGTTTTGCCTCTGATAGGTAAATCTCTGACCCTTTAATGCAGGGGTGCTGTGGGATGTGTTCAGCCTGTGGCATCATTCCATCTGGCCCTCTGCACCCTCACTGCAGCCATAGGTGGCACTGTGGGGACTGCTTCAATTCTTGTTTCAGTTCTCCCTTGTTCTTGGGTGAGAAAGACAGGCAGAAGTGGCAGAAGCAGTGAAGTTGGTGAGTCAGCGGAAGCAGAAGCAATGAAGGCAATGAGTCCATGTAAATGGAGAAGATGATGAGTCGGCAGAAGCGGTGAAGGTGACCAGTTGGCAGAAGCAGTGAAGGCAGTGGAGACAGCAGTGAAGGCAAAGGTGGTGGCAATGGCAATAGCGATGGCGATGGCAAAGGTGGTGGCAATGGAGGCAGTGGCAATGGTGAAGGTGGCAGGGAAGGCAGCAAGGTAGGAAGGGAGCCAGTGCTACCTCAGATTCCTGTATGTATTCCTTGTAGGCCTTAACCACATTTTCTTTTTCTTTTACAATCTCTAGTTCATATAACTGAAGATTATTTTTAAGGACAATCTACACTAAATAGTAATTTCCTTCTCGTGAAGGCTGCAATCACATGTTTCCTGTAGGCAATGTCTTGTCAGTCTAGCAAAATTCAACGAGAGATTTTCCTGTGACTGAACGTGGAAATTATGAGATAGGAGGCTAGTAGGCTAAGAAAACAGGCATTTGTCCTATACTACATATCATGTGGCTGATCCATCTCATACCATGATTCATGCTTTGACCATTGAAATAGGAATTTGTCTAATGGCTGACACAACACAAATCAAGATGGCATATGTCCAAGGTTCCTACAGGGTGGCAATCACCTTGTGCAATGCCTCACCCAAATAAATAACCGTACCCAGTCTAAACACGCTACAGCTTTGCTATCTGGAAAATGTCTCATATACAACATACCATATACAACATACAGAGACTGGTAAAAATTCTTAAGAATCAGGCATGTAAGTGCATTTATGCTAACTGCGAAAATCAGAACTTACTTATGCTGTATAAAATAAATGTCATAAGCATTTTTAATCATTTAATTGCAGAAAAAACACAACAAGAACAAGAAGAACAACAACAACATTCTAAACAAAAATACATATGATACAACTTTTTACACCCACCCACCAACAGTAGGACTTGAAAACATCCTCTTTTAAATAATCTCAATATCACTACATTTTAATACACTTTGCTCTGGCTTTACTCCTCTCCCTTTCACCAATACCTAATCTAAAATTTCTCCCCATAGCTCTCTAAAATCACCTTGTTTACTAATCTTTTTTAGCTTTATCTCACTTGTTACTGGAGACTGTGGTGACTTATTGGTTAAGACACTGAACTTCTCTTCCCCTGACTTAACTTGCCTGCATCTGAGCTGAGTGACAAGGGAAAAGAAGGTACTCTGTGGCATTTGGTAGTTAGAGAAAAGATCTTTCTCTCCATTGCTATTAATGCAACACTGGAAATCAAAAGAGAATGGAACAGATTAGTAGAGACTGGTGACTTCCATTTTATGGGAGTAGTGAATTTACCCTAGTTTTCTTCACTAGACTTTAAGCAAAATATCCAAAATGCTTAATATATGCTGAAGGCAAGGCTCAACTTCTTGAATAGCTCATGTAAATCCTGTACTAAAAACCTGAAATGGATGCAGTGCCTCCATGAAGTTGGAGTAGTCTGGCTGCATTTGAACAGGTTTAAAATTGAGACCATTCCTATATTGTAATGTTGTTTCTTTACAAGTGCTATTAGTCCTCCTGTGACTTCTCTTTTCAAAGACAGGAAAATGAGCTTAAATATATTTTCTCATCATTCTCCTGAGACTGAACAAGAGACGGTGAGTAGGTTGTGCAGAGTGCCAGACATTACCCATCAGAATGTCTGAACTTACATGGAAAGGCCTGTATGAAGTAAGACCAAGTCTTGCAAAACATTTGAGAGATCTTGCTTCAAAGTTCATGGTAGTTAAAATCTAGCAGTCATGAGACTTTGTCCCATCACTTTTAGTGAGCCACAGGATTAGCAGAAGACCAGGAAACAACTGCATGAGTCCCACCAGGATGTCAGAATCCCGTTACACTAAACTGTTGGGGGAATTCATGAAATATAGAATCAAACAAAGCTGGGGTCCAAATTCACCTAAATTTTAGCTACTGTTTTCAAATGCTTTACAATGTGACATTCTCCTGTATTGATACTTATTTCTGTGGCTCTTCTTGGATTGGCTCTCCTCAGTCTTCAACACACCTATATGTTTGTGAAAATAACCAAAACAGCAGAGCAAGACAGAAAACAAAATTATTGTTTCAGTAAAGGGACAAGCACAGTCAAGTTTTACAATATTAGTTACCATCACCAACGAAATATACCCCGGACTAAAGCTTGAAAGTGACATATAACAAGTAACTGTACTGTCTGTATTCAGGGCCATAGCCAGGATTCTAGATGTGGGCAGGTGAATATTTTTTCGGGATGGGCAACAAAGCCTCTTTTCAATGCATTCCTATGGGAAACTGCACTTTGCCAGGGTGGGCAAACTGCTAACTCAGGGTGGATCAAGCCCCCCCTGCCCCCCCCCCCCTGGTTACGGCCCTGTCTGTATTACATTATGTAATAAAATAGAACTCGACAACATTGTTGTTTTTTTTAATGTGAATTGATTGGTAAAGCCATTCATATTAGCCACCCATGAGAGGGCAGGAAGGATTTTTTAAAATGTTGCTGTCACTCCCCTCCTACTTCCTTGGGTAACCCATGTATGCCTTGTGTGTTCATTTATGCTTTGTTACTTTCAGGTATTTCTTGCAGCTCCAAGTTTTTACAGTCCTGATTATGGGAGATGTTGCTACTAACTGGCAGAGTTGGTAGGTATGAAAAGAAGAGGGGAGTCAGTGAGAGAAGTACAGGAACATAGAAGACAGGATTGGAATTACTACCTTTGGGGATAGGGCAGCTGCAGAGAAGATTGAACTATGGCCCTTCCATCTGGGTTCCAAGTGAACTGAAGACATCTTGAATATGAAAACTTGGTCTTCTGGCATCAGCTGATCAGAAGACAGATGCTTGGCATTTAAGTTCAATCAATCACTTTATTACAGTGTATGACCAGTACAGTAAAAGGAGAGATATTTTTAAAAAAATTTAAATGCTTGAAATGTAGTTAAAATATATTACTTTAAAAACATATGCAGGTAAGCTTTTTAAAGTTTTAAATGCTTAAAATGTAGTTAAAATATATTATTTTAAAACATATCCATTCAAAGTTTAAAGAAATAGAATAAAATCTGTTTTCAAAATTAGTGCTAACTCCACTGAGCAGCCTGCTAGAATTGCTCTTCTAATCCTGATCACAAAACTTGGTGGTATTATGGGTAAAAGTGGGACTTTTGTCTGATAGTAGCCAATAAGTGTAAGTGCTGTTTGATCAACCAGGATATTTGCAAAGCTGTGGTGACGAGTTTATCTCAGATATCCCTACAGAAAGGACAAATGCATAAAACACGTTCAATAGTTTCAGGTTCTCCTGTATCACAGGGGCACAGTCTCTCAAGCACAGGTATCCTTCAAAACTTTATCTCCAAAACTGCAGAAGGAAGGGCATGGCAGCAGGCCCTACCACTCTGAATATGTCCATATTTCATCTGACTTCTAAGTTGTATCCAATGGTGGGCAGTACTAGGTTCACAAACACACCGGCGGGAGGGGGAGGAGTGAAATTGGGTGGCCACACCTACCTCCCTGCCCTGCCTAGACTAACACAGCTACCATTTAAAAAGTCTTATTCTGTGCAAGCATATCAGAGAGTAAGCAAAACAAAAAGACAAACATGTAGTGGCACCTTAAAGACTAACTGCTGTATTTTAATGTGAGCTTTTGTGGATCAAGTCCACTGGCTCTTTGGCAATAAGCAGAGATGAGCACTGAACCCTAGAGTTGGTAATGACTGGCTTTCAAGCAAGGGCAACCTTTACCTAATAACAGAAGATCCCTGATTGGTATTCAAATTTGACATCAGGTGTTGTCCCTGATAGTGGTTCAAGGTCTCCCTAGCTCATAACTGATTCTAGGGTGCAGTGCTCATCTTCATTTACAGCAAAAGAGGCAGTGCTACCTGTGTTTGCAGATGTATACATAGCCATATGGCAGGCATGACTAGATCGCCAATGACATAGCCCCCGCCCATGATGTAGGCTCCAACCACAACATAGGCTCTGCCTACAGTGTGGTAGCAAAATTTTTTGCTGCCCACCACTGTTTGTATCCCATATGATTGACTTTCTTCTGCTTCTTTACAGTTTATACAAATACAGCTGTGGTTTCATTATATCCCAGGCAGCACATGGTAAAATGGAGAAATTTAACTAGTAAGCATTAGATATTTGTGGAAGCAAGTATTTTAAGCCAGAATCACGCAAATGCAGGGCACTATGGTGATGCTCTTTCCCTCTCTCATTCTGTGTCTCTCCCTATCTCTCTCTCTGTCTCCTGGAGGCAGAGAATCTGCAGTAGGGCATTTTGATGAGAACTCTCAGGAGGATAATCTCAGAGAACAGAAATAGCTTGAGGAAATGCACTTCAAAGCACCAAGCATGAATTACAGTAAAGGTGTAAACAAGCCCTTCAAGGTGCCACTTCAAAATATGTAAAATTACTCTGTCTTCATCAGATCATGACAGATAGTAACATATTTTATACATCTGATCTTAAGAGGATACTGCAAACCTCCTGTAGTTGGTTATATAGATCATCGAACTTTGAGCAAAAATATTGTGATTGAATAATGAGTTCATATACAGAGAGATCTGTTTTCTGACTAAATGGAGGTCAGTTACTGATATATATTATAGATCTGGTTACAATAATTTGTTTAATCAAACAGAAAGGTTGTGCTAACATTCTGTAAAGTTAAAAGGAGGATTACGGTATATGATTGTACTTTCAAAGGCTTTCTACTTGCAGCAGTTTATAGAAGTAATTATTCATTTCACCTATATTTATCAATTCTGATAGAATCAAACTGGATAATAAAAAATGTTAAGTGACTTAGTAATTTTTATCCAACCTCTTTGCCATAGGATACAGATTTCCATTGACATTTAAATCAAGTCCCTATAAATAAAAGCTATGAAGATTTTAGCAAGATGGTTTTTTTTTTAATTTTAGGCCCTGTGGAGGCATAATTTTTCAAACTTTCTTCTAATTCAGTTCAGGAATGACTTTTTTTTCCTATTGGCAAATACTGAAAGATAATCAACCCAGATATATCACTACTTCTTATTTCTAGAAGTGCCTGACATTCTTAAATTAGAACAAAAAACCCTCATTTATTCTCTGTCATTCCTGATATATAAATTTTTTGAACTAGTATTGCTTTTCTATTCATCTAAAATCTATAT
Source organism: Furcifer pardalis (assembly GCA_030440675.1). Taxonomy (NCBI): domain Eukaryota; kingdom Metazoa; phylum Chordata; class Lepidosauria; order Squamata; family Chamaeleonidae; genus Furcifer; species Furcifer pardalis. Next base: position 69,318,726 of record CP126892.1, read on the forward strand.
TTTATCATGCTTATTATGTAGAAGTGATATGTAGTATACAGTATTTGTTTCTAATAAGCATTTATGGAAGAAAGCTTGCAATAGCATTGGAGACTAATCAGGCTCACATTATTCTACAAGTTTATTACATTTAGGTTATCTCAAGTCCAATGAAGGCATTTACAGTGGTACCTCATTTAAAGAGTATAATGAGTTCCACAGGATTGCTCTTTAAGTGAAACAGCATTGTAAGTGACCAATTGTGACTTCTGGCAGAGTGTGTGTGTGTGTGTGTGTGAGAGAGAGAGAGAGAGAGAGAGAGAGAGAGAAACCCAATTTATTTGTTAAAGAGAGTTTTTGGTTCGTTTTAGTTGTTAAGCGAGGTGACCATTCAAAGAAAATTCTGCTCTTTAAGCGAGTTACTCTCTAAGCGAGGTGCTCTTTATGCAAGGTTTTACTGTACTTGATCAGTAATGCCCAACCTGCACATGAAAGGGAAAATTAGTAAGATATTTCTTGCATGAACTATGAAGGGCAGGTTAGATCAACTAGAAACAGAGACTAATATAAAGTTCAACTTGAAAATCACATTCTGTGCTTTCCAGGGCAAATATCCTGCTTTGCATGGAATGGTTGTTGCTGCTGCTGCTGCTGCTGCTGCTGCTGCTGCTGTTGAGTCACACAGTCAATTCCAACCCTTGGTGACCCCATGGACCACCGACGCCAGGTACCCCTATCCTCCACCATCCTCCTCAGCCTGCCCAGCTTTGTGCCCATTGCGTCAACAATGCCATCTATCCATCTCATTTTCTGCCCCCACTCTTTTTTTGTCCTCAACCTTTCCTGGCATCAAGACTTTCTCAAGTGAATCCTCTCTTCTCATTTGATGTCCAAAGTACTTTAGCTTCATCTTCAATATTTGACCTTCCTTTTTTTTTTTTTTTTTTTTAACTTTATTTTTATATAGGTATTTAAAAGATAAACATACAAAAAGCAATTATAATGAAACATACAAAAGTAAAAACAAAAAGAAATACAGAAATACAGAAATGACGAATATAACTGAGTTAAAAAAATCAATCCTAAAAAAAAAAGGAAACACAACCTCCACATTTGAATCTATGTATATACTTCTCATAAACCAAATATAAACCTCAAAAAAAAGGAGAAAAGAAATATAGTATCTCTAGTCGGCATTATAAAAAATATCACAGTTCTATCTTTATAACTCATCTTAACCATTTTCTAATACATTTGGTTTCCTTCACTATTTTAAATCACCCTTTAATATCACCCCTGTGGTATTTACAAAGTCCAAGGGCTTGTAAAACAAAACCTCATAATTTCCAAAAATCATTTTGTTCTGGTACAGGAATAACCCCTTTTTTTTTAACCGTCACATATTCCACAAAAGGTTTCCAGACTCTCCAAAAATTATTAACTTTAGCTCTACCTTTTTTTACTTTTAATTCACAAGTAAGTTTATCATTAAGCGCCAGCTCCCACATTTCTTTATACCAATCATGAATCTTAATCGAAACCTCGTTTTTCCAATTTTTTGCAATACAAATTCTTGCCGCTGACAACATCACGGACATCAATTCTTTATTATCATTACTTATATCGAACTTATCAACCTCTGTTAACAACCCTGTATCTGGACCCCATATGAGCTGTTTATCTAATATATTATTCACTTCATTTTTCACGTTTCCCCAAAATTTTTCCAAACTTTTACAGTTCCACCACATGTGTACATACGTTCCCATCTCATGTTTACATCGCCAACATTTATCACTAATATTACTATTCATACGGTGCAGCCCAACTGGGGTCCTATACCACCACCAAAGTAATTTATAATTATGTTCCTTCATTCTCACGGACATGGTTCTCATAACTCTTCTTTTCCATTTTCTCTTCCAATTTTCTAGTGAGATCGTCTCGTTTAATTCATATTCCCATTTACTTCTCAGTACATCCTGTATATTCCCACTTTTATTCAAGATTTTATAAATCTTGCTTACTATCCCTTTAATGGCCATGTCCCCTCTCCTTAATTTAGTCAACAATATTTCAAATAAAGTTAATTCCCGTTTTAAACTATTGTCAAACATAAATTTCTTATTCCAATTATTTACTCGGAGAGTCTTAAACCAATCTAGCTGCATATGAGAGAATAACTCTCTTCTTCTTTCTTTATTCTTGCAAATGCTAATCCAGTCTTTCAGCAAGAGAGCCTCCTTTTCTACCAAAATGTTTCTAATCCTACTATCAATTGGTATTGGAAAAGTACTTATGTCTTCTAGTTCTAAAACAGGCGAGTTACCTGGGACAAATTCCTTTTTTATTCTACTCCATTCTTCTAATGTTACTTTTGTCAATTTACATCTATAGTTTTGTTTGTGATTTTCTTTCCTTTCACTTAAAAATATGGACTTATCAATTTTTTGACTTTCCCCTCTCTCAATTTTTTCCCATATTGTTTCTTCCCGGTTCAATATTCTTATAACATTTCTAACTTGAAAGGCCCTATAATAATCACGAATATTAGGTATCCCTAAACCCCCCTCTTTCTGAGATGCATACCATAATTTTTTGACTATTCTAGCCCCATGTTTTCCATTGCAGAACTTGTTTATTATATTTTGATATTCCTTTAATTCCCTATCGGTAAACTTAATTGGTAATGCATCAAATAAGAAATTTAGTTTGGGTAACAACATCATCTTACTTAATGCCACCCTTCCAAACCATGATAAATTTAGCTTATTATATCGAATTATTTTTTGTTCAATTTCCTTCATCTGTTTACCATAATTTAACCCTTTGAGTTCTCCATACTTCTGCGAAATTATTATCCCCAAATACTTAATTTTATTTCCGATCTGAATCTTGTATTTTTCTTTTATTTTTTCCTCTTCCTCCTTAGTCGCGTTACAAAATATCATTTCAGTCTTGTCCCAGTTAACTCTCAAGCCTGTTAGATCCTCAAAATTACTTAAGTGTTTATGGATTTTTTCTAAGGCCTTCATTGGGCATTTTGCAATAATTAACGTATCGTCTGCGTACAAATTTATCTTATTGCCTTTTATTCCTACTATATCTTCATCCTGGCGTATTAGGTTTGCCAAGAACTCCATAGCCAGTATGAACAATGTTGGTGAAAGTGGACAACCCTGCCTTGTGCCTGCCTCTAATCTTATATTACCTGAATATTCACCATCGACTCTAACCCGGGCCACTCCCACTTGATATAAATTTTTAATAACTCCCTGAAATTTAGCCCCAAATCCATATAACTTAATCATTTCTTGTATTGTTAACCATTGTAAAGAGTCAAAGGCTTTAAAAATGTCCAGAGACAGAAATCCCACTTTCTCTTTCTTTTGCTCCGTTAAGTCCATCAGATCTATTACTCTTCGCGTTAAATCTGACATATATCTGTTCTTGACAAACCCTGCCTGGTCTTCCTTTATATAGTCGGATATAAAACTATTTAATCTATTTGACATAATTGATGTAAATATTTTTGCGTCCTGATTAATTAGTGAAATCGGTCTATATGATTCCACCTTTTCTAAATCTTTGCCTGGCTTCGGAATTAACGTAATTATTGACCTGTTCCATGAGTCTGGAGTTGTCTCACCTTCTAAGATTTTATTAAACAATTTACTCAGCCTCGGAACAATCCAAATTTTAAAATCTTTGTAAAACTCACCTGGTAATCCATCTTCTCCTGGTGCTTTCCCTAATTTTAATTTCTTTATCATTTGCTCAATTTCTTTTTCTGTAATCTTTTCCTCCATTTTGTTTCTATGTTCTGCTGTTATTTGTGACAATTTTTGATTTTCAAAGCACTTTCTAAGTTTATCCAAATTAATTTCCTTTTTTGAGTATAGTTCATTATAAAAATTTTCTATTATCTTTATTTTTTCTCTTTTTTTGTTACATCTCCTTCCACTTTTGTCAATCAAAACCCCAATCTGACTTTTTATTTTCTTCTCTCTTGCTGCTTTTGCTAACAATTTAGAATTCCTATTACTATACTCAAAATATTCTCTTTTTAAATATATCATATCCCTTTTAACCCTTTCTATATCTTTCCCCTCCAATTCCTTCTTAATTTTTTGTATTTCCTCATAAATCTTTTTACTTTTAGTTCTTGCTTGTTCCAGGTAGAGATATTTTAATTTTACTTCCAACTCCTGATATCTACTTTTATAGAGCTTATTTTTGACACTCTTTAATTTTATAGATTCCCCTCTAAATATTGCTTTCATTGTATCCCATACCGTGCTATAGCTGACCTCCCCATTATCATTCCAATTCCAATATTCTTCCCATTTCTCCATTATTTTTTTCTTATCAACCTCTTCCCTAAACAAATTTGTATCATATCGCCAATTATATAACTTCCCCCTCTCACTATGTAATTTCATCTCCATCACTATTTTTGCATGGTCCGACTCTTTGAATGTTCCTATTTTTATATCTTCAATGTTACTAATTAATAATTTTGTAACAAATATATAATCGATTCTAGATTGCATATTATGTACTTGGGAACAGAAAGTGTATTCCCTTTCATTCCCTTTAATCTCCCTCCATGTGTCTTGTATCCCCAGTGTCTTAATCCATTCATCTAGTATATATTTTTTACACTTTCTCTGAGTACCTGTACTATCTATTCCTGATCTTGTTAAGTTAAAGTCCCCTGCGATTATCATATTTTTTGTCCCCTCTTTCTCTAAAATTTTTCCCATCTTGTTCAAAAATTCTTCCTGGTTATCGTTTGGTGCATATATATTAACCAATGTTATTTCTTCTTCATCTATATTCCCTTTGACTATAAGATATCTGCCTTCTGGGTCAGCTATGCTTTGTGTCATATTAAAGCCTGCCTTTTCTGATATTAGTGTTGCAACTCCTCTTGATTTTGATGAGCCATAGGCTTTCTCATATATTTGCATACCTCTCAGGACCATTTTGTTTGTATCTACAGACTTTTGGTGGGTCTCTTGCAGAAAGACGACATCTGCCTTTTCTTTATTAATAGCTATTTGTAGTCTTTTCCTCTTTAACACTGTGCCTGTACCCTTCACATTCCAAGTTAATACTTTTAGGTTCTTAACCATCAAGTTTTGTTACTCTCCTAATTTTTTTACATTGCTCCCTGGACGTGTACCACCTATCCCCTATGTTACGAACACCATAAGATCTAAATATTGTATAAGAAAAACCTAACAATATATAATAACTAAATTGTAAAACATAATAATAATATAAAAAAAAGAAAAACTTACCTAATCTTCTACAGTCTTTTACCCTCCCCACTTCTTTTCCAAGAATGTCGCCTCCGTATGTCGAAAGAGGGAGGGGGGGGTCAGTGCAGAATGCCATTACTTTTCTGAAGCCCCCCTTTTCCCTCCGCCGATCTTTCTTTAATTATTAACATTTTCACTCTACAATTTCAAGACTCGGGTCTGATGTATCCATCCCTCCTGCTGCTCCCCCCCCCTCCCTCTCCATTCTCAAGACTGAGACCCTTTCCCCAGCCATATGTAAATCTGTTCTTAACTCAATCCATTCACTTGATGCCACCTTAATCAAACCAATGTGTGTCAAATAACCCAAAACATCCATCTTAGAATCAATGATATGCATTTTTTTATCATAAAAGAAGCTTAATTGTTGCGGGAACCTCCAATTGTATTTAATACCCTTAGATGTCAGTAATCTTGTGACAGGTTTCATCCTGTACTTCCATTTTCTCTCTTCTGGGGCAATGTCATTGTAGATTTCCACATCGTCATTTTCTATTTTTAGAACGCCAGACCCCGCTTGTTTAATATGAGCCATTACTTTAAGCTTATCCGCCCAATTTGCAAATTTGACCAAAACGTTTCTAGGTGTGTTCCTACCTCTTCTCCCCCCAATCCTGAAAACCCCACCCAAATCCTCCGGAACAAAATTTTTCCCCATTTGTAAAGAGTTGAGCCAATCCACTATTCTTTCTTTAAGCCTGTCTGGCGTTCGTTCAACCAATTTTCTTATCACAATATTCTGTTTCCTCTGCCCTTCTTCCACCAACTGTATTCTTCTCTCTTGTACAGTCACTCTTTGTGAAGTGTGATGTTCATGAAGGTAAAGTTCATTCACTGTTATTGTCACTTTTTTAACATCTTCTTGAATTGTGTCTGTAATCATCTTAATCTTTTTTGTGTTCTCCGTTACTTCTTTCTGTAAATCGGAAAGGGATCTCGCCAGGCTCTCGTGTTGAAGTCTGGCGATCTCTCTATCCTTCTTCATTTCTTCATTGTTGTGATTTATCTGTGATGACAACTGCTGCAACAATTTAAACATTCTCTCCATATCAGAAGATCCAACATTGGGCGTTTCCACAACATCAAGAGTCTCCAGAGTCGGCGATGGGGTGTGTCTCTCCTTCTCCTTTTGGTCCCTCTGTTGCTCCTTCCTCTCTCTCCTAGTTTTAGGCCTAACCACCTCCTCCTCCTCTCTCCCCCCTCCACCCTCCATTGTAATTTCAATAAAATTCAGTAATCGACCACTCAATCAGTTATTCAATCTCTTTAAAACGATTTGTATAAGTCGTAATTTAGGGTCAGTTATTTTCCCTAATCAAGAATCAAATCAATTTCAATAAGATCAATCAACTAGGCTATCAATCAAATCTTATATCAGTGTAAACCATATGAGCAAAGAAATCAATGTGAGACACGTGTGTGCATGTGTACACACATATGTATGTACACATACACACATATATCTAGTTAATCCTCCAGTATTGATCTTGTGATGATTTCCCTGTGTATATGTATTTTAATAATTTTAATAATTTAATGAGAGTATTGAGGGAAAAAAAGGGGAGAGAAGGGAAGATTTTTATTATTTAGAATTAGTAATAGGAATCTAAGAAAGAAGAAGAAATGTACAGTCCCAGTAAAATCCTTAAACTATAGAGTCTATGATATACAACTAAAAAGAGAAAAGAGAAAGAAAAAAGAAAAAAAAAGGGGAGAGAGAACAAAGTTACAGTAACAATAGGAAGAGAAAGAGGAGGGGGGGCAGGGGAGGGAGCAAGGATCAATCAAAAATTACGAAGGCAGTAGGAGTAATGAAAAGCTATATAACAAAAAATAAACCTCCTTCCAAAACGAACTCAGGAAGGGGGGATGGAAAGGGGATAAAGGCAAACAAAACTTTACTAACAAGACAACAACACAGACCAACAAACATTTAAAACACGTAAAAAGAGAGTGAGAAAAAAAAAATGGCGCTGTTCCACCGCTTCTTTCTTCTAGCTTGCTAAGTTTCGTTTTGTGTCCGTATAAGTTTCGCTTTACTCCGCCATCTTCTTACCGATCTCAACGGACCCTTTAATGTCTTTACTTCTTCTTAGAAACTCCCTCTTCGAAAATAAAATAAAGGGGTCCAAATAGCTGTTCTTAATTCCGCAAAGCCAGACCCACAGAGCTCCGGAAATGTATAGTTTTAATCCCCAAAACAGTTTAAGACCACATATTCTCCATTGTTCTCTCCGTTCCAGTGCAGGCGCCAGGAAACCAAACTCCGCTCTTTCGTCTCTCGTTCCCCTCGCTGTCCCCTCTCCTTCCCCTATATTCTTATAATTGGGACTGCTGTCAACCTCCTCTTCGAGGCGCCCCGTCTGCCCCCCCAGGCTTTAGGATCAAACTCACCACGTCCGCGGTTTTAGTCCTTGGGCAGACTCCGGCGCCGCAACGAGTCAACAAATCAAGACAGATTTCCTGAGCAACTCCACAACAAGCCCTCCTTTAGAATATGTTCATACGGCCTTTCCGTTGCTCAATCCACTTTTAAGAAGGCTCGGGTCCGCTCAACGGGCGGCTGGCTTAGATCCAGCGACTCTTCCGAGCCGCCGGCTTGCCCCGCCGCCCGGAGTCCAAGCCTCCGAGCCTGTTCCGCGTCTAATTGACTTTTCTCCGTTGTTTTCCCTTCAATTTGCTTCCAGACAGCAGACCCCTGCACTCTTCCTATTGTTCTCGATTTCCGTCCCGAGTTTACTCTTTTTTAACAAAAAAAAAGTGAAAAATACCCATTAATTCCCCATTGAATCGGCGGAGCAAGGGGAAGCTGCTGCTCTTCCTAAGCCATCCAAGCCACGCCCCCCAATATTTGACCTTCCAAGGAGCAGTCGGGGTTGATTTCTTGTAAGATTGACCTATTTGATCTCTCTACAGTCCAGAGTACTCTCAAAATTCTCCTTCAGCACCACATCTCAAAGGCAGCTATTCTTCTGTGCTCAGCTTTCCTTATGATCCTGCTCTCACAACCATACATCACTACCTAAAATATCATTGCTTTGACTATGCAGACTTTTGTTTGTACTTTATCTATATTTATTTGATGATTGCATATAGTATAAGTAACAAGGATAAAACCGCCTACACTACAAGAGGCAATCCTTACAAATTCAAACATTTCTCCACCAGGCACAATTTAAATACATGATGTCTCGTTTAGATAGGCCCCAGTACAACAATTTCTCAGAGTGAAGAACAGAACTCAGTTCCATGTGACACTTTCCAGAACTATGATTGGATCCACACTGCACAGCTGATGCAGTTTGAATCACTTTAATTATTAAGGCTCCATCCTATAGAGCAGGGGTCCCAAACTTTTTTTTTTTTGCATCATGGACCAGTTTCATGCTATACAATTTGTTCCATGGACCAGTAAGTGGGATGGTGAGATTGGGCAGTGCAAGTGCATAATAAAATACAATAAAGTGTGCACTGCACAGAAGGAGGAGCCCCGCTGTAGTTCAAAAACAAGGAAGAGGGGCCCAGCCACCTGCCAGCCACAGCATTCAACTCAGACAGTGATGTATTACACTACACACAAGCAGTGGTGGATCCCACTGTAGTTAAGCTATGTGGAAGAGGGGCCCAGCCACCTTTCTATCTGTTGTGTCTGAAGCTCATGATCTCGCTCCATTCACTCGGCAGACCCAGTGGAGCACATTGAGGGCAAAAGGCTGCCATCAGGGCTCCCAGTGCCACTCACTCCTACAGCCTGGTTCAGGAAACTCCATGGCCTGATACCAGTGGTGGGCAGGAGCCGGTTTGGACCAGGTCTACCAAACCGGTAGTAAAAATCCCAGGTGGTCTCCGGGGGGGTGGGGGGGTAGTGTACTTTTTTTTGGAGGATGTGTACTTTTTTTGGAGGTGACCAGTTTGGTTGCCTCTCCGGCCACCCTTCCTTGCAGCCCAAAATGGTTGCTTGTCAGTATGCATGCATCAAAACACCATTTGATGCATGTGTGCTGAATACTGGAGGCGCACATGCATCAAATGGTATTTTGACGCATGCACACTTACAAGCAGCCATTTTGGGCTGCAAGGAAGGGCACAGCAGCTGGATGTTGAGGCCCTCAGTGGCCTCTTTGGAGGAGTGGCAGCAGCGGGAGCGGCCTTCCCTCAGCGCACCACCAGGCCAGGCCGGGCCAGGCTACACTGCCAGGCCAGGCTGTGCTGACAGGTTGGGCCAGGCCAGGCAGAGCTAGGCCGCACTGCGCCACCAGTCCGCCTTGCCACTGGTCCACCACTTTGCTGCTTTACTGCACCACCATGCTGCTTTGCTGCACCACCGTGCTGCTTCGCCACCATGCCACCGTGCCACTTCACTGCCATGCTGCTTTGCTGTGCCGCTGCGCTGTCGCACCACCACACCACTGCTGTTGCTGCCTGCCTGCTGCTCCCAGACCCCAGGGTGAGTGACTAGGGTTTGTGATTGGTGTGGATGGGTGGGTGGGTGGGTTGAGGTGTGTGTGTTTTATGTAGTGTGTTTTTATGTGTATTTAATGTCTATTTTAATTTGTATGTTTATGTTTTTTTCTATTTAATGTCTATTTTAATTTGTATTCTTATGTGTTTTTTATTTCTATTTTGATGTGTACTGTATTTTATTTTATTTTTATTTTATTTTTATTTTATTTTTATTTTATTTTTATTTTATTTTTATTTTATTTTTATTTTATTTTTATTTTTATTTTTATTTTATTTGGCTCCACCCACATCATTGGCTCTACTTGTGACATCATGATGTCATGACGTTGGCTCCACCCATGATGTTGGCTCTGCCCACAGTGTCGTAGTAATTTTTTTGGCTGCCTACCACTGCCTGATACTAGTCCATGGCCTGGTGGTTGGGGACCCCTGCTATAAATTCCTGGGATTCGTTGTTTGGTTTAATATCTGTGCCAGAGTGCTCTCCAGCAGAAAATTTAAAGTACTGTAGTACACTCAATTTTAGGATTCTATAACATAGAGTCCATGTAGTTAAAGTAGTATCATACTACTGTAAGTGTGTAGTGTTGATAATTTGTTTATTCTTACCTTGATCAGTTACTGGAGATAGCAATAAAAGAAGCTTGTGGGTGAATGGGATATTTCCATAAAATGGGAAATAGAAGGGGAATGTTTGTCACCATGAGATGTTTAGCAAGCTACTCAGCTCTTCCAACAAAAATGATGCCTGCTCATGACAAGATGTGATCTAATTTTTGAATATTCCTTTCTGGGAATTTACTTATCAAAAAATATCTAGATCTGGGTATAAGAGTTCCAATTCCTCCTTCCAAGATGGTAGAAATAATGGAAAGGGTTCAACAAAATCCTTCATTTGATGCAAAACCATAACAAGGGAGTTACTTGAATGAGTTATTTAACATATAAAAGATCATTCCATGCAGTCTTTATTGAATTTGTAACAAGATCAAAAATGTGCCCCAAATCATTGTTATGTTAATTACTCTCAACGGGATCTGTCTTCAGCTTTAAAAGCAATAATAAAGACAGTTAAGCAGTACAGTAATTACACTTAACTGCTATGATTAAAAATATATAATTTTGCTGCTTTGTAAGTAAGACTGCTTCAGGAATTACATAACCATATAAATGGGTTCAACTATCTCCTACTGATTTATTCAGTGTGATTTTTTTCTGAGCCCAGTGTAATTACTGCACCTAAGGTAACTGCAAATTAATAATAATAGTATGGAAGATGGATCGAACAGCAAAAAGGGTTGAGCAGCAAAATGATTCTTGTGTAGGAGGTCTTAAGGCAATCCACTCCACATAAGAATGGGCGGTTCAAGGTCTTTCCAGATCATAATGCTTTCTTACATGCTCATTCATAAAACTCCACCCCATTTCTGCTTTATTAGCTGTGTGCTTTAAAAAAAAACAGCTGCCAAATTGCATTTGAATACTGTATATACCTTATATTTAATATACTGTATGAACTTCTACATGCATTTTGATGCTTTAAAGGTTAAAATTGTCACAACATTTGGAAGGGTTGGAAATCTAGTGGATACAGTAATACCTCAGATAACGTTTACCTCAGATAACGCTAAAATCGCATAACGTTAGGCAATCTGGGGAGGAGAATTGGATCGAATAACATTAAGGTCCTATGGGATGGATCGGATAACAACCACTAAAGCCTGTGCGGTTACAATGTATCTCTATGGAGCTTTAACGTTATCTGATCAATCCCATAGGATTTTAACATGGATCGGATAAAACTAAAAATCGGATAACACCAAGACTTGTGGTACCAAGTCTTAGCGTTATCCAAGGTATTACTGTATTGCGTTTTGGTCCATCAGGTAAGGTCAGTTCACCTTAGAACTAACAAAAATGAGCTCCATTACTGTACTTATTTACAGATATTCCATAAAGACAGCAAAGAAAGGAACAGAAATAATGTGTGCTTCCTCACTTCCTGTCATGCCACCAGCAAAAGAGAAACCACTGTTCACCTCTCAAAACTTCTAATGTAAGTGCTCAATTACAGAAGCCTCTAGCCTGCTGTAATGAAGATACAGTCAAACCTCGTATAAAGAGCATTTCGCTTAAAGAGTAACTCATTTAAAGAGCAGAATTTTATCTGAATGTTTGCTTCGCTTAACAAATAAAACCAACCAAAAACTCGCTTAACAAATAAATTGGGGTTTGCAATCCCCCCACAATTGGTCACTTACAATGGTGTTTCGCTTAAAGAGCAAACTCGCTTAAGGAGCAATCCTGTGGAATGCATTATGCTCTTTAAGTGAGGTACAACTGTACTTACTAGGAAGGAAGTCCTACTGAACAAAGGAAGGCTTAGTTCTAATTAAATGTCCATACATAATATTCAAATAATAGATGATCATCAACAATTTTGATTTTTTTTCTTTATTTCATTTCTATACTACTTTTATTCCAATGATGGGAACCAAGACAGATCACAATGATTAAACTTAGATATAAGCCCCCTCTCCCTTCCTGGCCAGGAATGAAAGAGATGAGACACAAGAAATGGGATGAAAATGCCACACCTTTATTAAAATATTTAAAACCCTCCATCTACAGTGGGCCTGAAGGTAATATGTAAAATGGGTCAAGGATAAGGTGATCCATCTGGGGCTAGATAAGGTGAGCCTCTTTATCCCAAGACCTGCCCCAGATAGTCTTGGGAAGGCCATTCTCATCTCCATTTCCAACCCAAGTCATACAATGTAAGGCTGGTAGTAAACCAAGGTGGCCTTAAAGTGCACCCCTTAATCATGTGATTTGTAGGATGCAACCTTCAGTGTGTACTTTGGACAAACAGTGCAGGTGGGTGGGCCAAGCACAATGTGGCGAAGAGGCTTGCATTGTGGGGAGCCCAATCATTAAGGCCTTGCTTCCCCACTCCTATAGCACTATTATCTATAATAATTGCATTTTACAATGTGTCCTGCCTCCTCACACTCTGCTAACTAAGAGGAATAACCAAAATTCCCCAATAGTTTATACATTATGGATCAATAACTCCAATTAAATTGTGTTATTCCGTCAGCCCCTATGCTGATTAATAATTTTCTAAATTACTTACAAAGCTAAGAGGATCCAGTCAAAGAATGACAATCTGTATGTATCCAGTCAGAATTAATTCCTTAGAAAGTTGAAATAACATTGCAGCCTAATAATCACGTATAGACAGTCCTGTCTAGGGGTACACAGAAAGATCCTCTTCGAAGATTGTGGTATTTTGAACCACAATCAGGCATACCCTGGCAACAGTCATCTTGTGCTGACTAATCTTTCACACTTGGCCAGATGAAAGGAACTGCAGAATGAACTCACCAAAAGATGGCTTCATTTTGGCAGCTTCACATCTGGTATAGACATGGAAGAAAAAGTCATATCTAATTGAAGATTAAAATAACAAACAGAAGGAAACAATATTTCTGCCAAACAGATCTAAGAAAGTAACTTACCACTTTTCCAGTAGGTTTACTATTGCTTTGGCGAATAACTCTTTCTTCTTTTTTTAAAAAAATTAAACATCCCCATTAAAATGAATAACTGATTAAGAGATAAACATCAGATTTATACATTGTAAATGAGGGAAGTTATTGCTAATTATTATAAAAGTTAAACAATCACAAAGTGTTCTCTTCAGGTGCTAATTTTAATACTTCAGTGAAATTAATAAGACTCTTAATAAAACAGCAGGATCTCCTTAGATTACAGGAGTAATCAGCAAGAAAATTTATTGTGGTTTTGTGGAGCATGAAATGTTTGTGTAATGTATGCAAAAGTGGTACTTTATTCTCTGCAGTGAACAATTCCAAGTCCTCATAATAGAAAAATATTTAATAGTTTGAAAACTCTTGAGATATAGTTTTTAAAAGTTGTTCAAGTGCAGTTAATTTGACTCAATACAGATGAACACTGAAAAGGGTCCACCTCATTTAAAAGTACTTTAGGGGCCCATTGATTAAAATAATTATATAAGATTAAACTAAAAGCATGAAGACAATGAGAAAGTAAGGTTGCTGCCTAGAGAGAGCTGAAATTTTGAAGACTAACATTTACAGTGGGGATTTTGTACAGTAGACTAATTTGAATGAAGGGGGGAAAAACCACCACAATCTTTGTTAAGAAAAATTCCCAAGCTGAATCCAGGCAAGTGGTAAATTTAACTTCCAGAAATAAAATATATTAAATGGTATCTTCCATTTCATGCATATGTTTATGCATGATGTTTATCTCTTAATCATGGGGATTTACTGTTATCTATCCCTGTGTTGTTTTTAATCTTTCGATTGTTTTAACTTTGACGTTTTAGTGATAGTTTTATTCTTGTTTTATTCTTTTTATTCTGATTGTGGGCCGCCCAGAGTCGGGTCCTCCCGATTGGGGCGGGGTATTAAATTTAATAAATAATAATAATAATAATATGTGCCCACTCATATTCCTTAAGGAGTTATTCGATTTTAAGTTTTAATGAAATTAGTGGGTATGGTTTTTTAATATACTTAGTGTGCTTAGATCTTTTGCAGGATTTGTTATTCTTTTAAGAAGCATAAGGTACCATATGTTGTCATAACTAGAGAATAATGGCAATATTCAATAATATCAGATTTAGCATGACAATTAATAATCTCAATTTGGCAAAAGATTTTACCTAAGTGTGTCTAAAACCAAACTTTTAGGAATAGCTTAGTAAAACAACTGATACCTAATCGAATCCTCTGAAATCATACTCTGCATGATGGGGGGTGGGGTGGCCCTTTTGTCCCAACATCTCCAAAGGGGTAGCCATTTTGTTTCTCAAAATGCCCTTGGTGGGGTGGGTGTACATGAAATGGCATTGCAGGCCAGATCTGGCCCACAGGCCTTAGGAACCCCTGGTCTATACTGAGGAAATTGGCTTTCATTTACTCATTGTCAATGGTTCACACTCAACATTTATTGATGTGTGTAATTAATTGATATGTTTGTTTAGTCTGTTAAAGGTCAGTGGATTGGCAATACATGTGGCTCACATATGGGGTGAGATTATTTATTCATTGACTTGCTTTCAAAGGTTGTCTGGTCATAACAGCAAAAAAAATCAGAACTGCAGCTGATCTTCTTCCAGAGTGGAAAAGGTTTCATCACTCCAAGTATTGGCTTCAAACATATTTACGAAAAATCAATGAGTGTTCCATACATATGGAGGGAAAGAATCCATGAACTTGTTGCCAAGCCCAAATCTCAATATCCAGGAGGAGTTGAATTGCAAAGTCTTCAAAGAAGAAGCCAAAAACTTGTTCTTCATGCTCTGGAAGGGAAGACCAATAATCTTAAGCAATAAGAGCTAATTCCTGATGATTATGCAAATTTTACAGTGGAAACTACTATCAACATAGGTAATGGGCTCTTTTACAAGGAAATTAATCCAAGGGAGAGGATATCACCCTGCACATACATATTTTATAGTTCTCGACTGTATTCAGTAATAAAAGAAAGACATTTCAACCCTACTGAACTTTTGGATGTCAAAAAGCACCAAAATTAGCCTCTGGGCCAACTGAAATCTTGGAAGCACCAATCAGCACATCGGAAATTTCATTCAGGACTAGAAGACAAAATATATAGAATTGAGGTCACATTTATTTGCATAATCCATTTGCAGTAATAATAATAATTGTGTCATCGGGTCAATTCTTATTTATGCTGACCCTTTCCAGGGCCTTATAGGTATAGAATACACTAAAGTTTATTACCAATCCCTCTTTCTGGGGCCACCCTGAAACTGTATAGCTTGCCTATGGCTACACAGCCTGGCTATTCCTTCAAACAACACAGTGGTTAATTGACTTCCTAACCTCTGGCTCCACAGCCATATACTTAAAAACATTGAGTTATCCAACCAGACATGTTTCCTTGGCTCACTGATTTAATTATCTGACTGCAGTGCCAGAGGTTAGGATTCCAATTCCCCACTGTGTCTCCAGAAAGAAGAACCAGCCTGTGTCATCATGGGCAAGCTGCACAGTCCCATTGTAACCATAATTTTGAAATTAATATGTTTAGTATTATATATACTTTTATTTTCAATAAAATATATTTGCTCGTTTATTTTAATTTGCCATCCACTTCAAGGTTAGTTTTAAATGTCCACAAACGCCACACTATACCATGATTACTTGCAGGTAAAATAACTGCCAGAGTTGATTGTTAATAATTTCATAAAGATCTCAAACTGCTGTTATACCTAGGAATGTACTTTAAACTTTTCAATTCAAACCAGAATTTCCTCTTTTCCTCTTCACACCCTGGGAGTGTTTACCTTGAAGAAAAAGTGTTAATTGCCTTAGGAGCCAGCTATTAACATAAATGGCTTGGAAGAACTGGAGCTGCAGGTCATGAATGGGGTTCTTAAATTGCCCTTATACTAAGAAAATGGTCTCTTTTTGGTATTTCCTTTGCTCTGTAATATTTTGATTCTTAACATGTTCTGTTCTATATTTCTAAGTGAAACACCACCCAGAGGTATTTCCCTTTGGGGAATGCTTGGAAACCCAGGGACACTGCGATCTCTCACCTAGAAACCAACTAAGCATAATCCATTTCACACCCTGAGGGAACTGCCTAGAGATTTCCTTGATAACATCCATCCTGTCTGGTCCACCATTAACACGAAACAAAAAGACTATCATTTCTTGTTTCTCTATGGAAAATGACTGTCACCTTCTTGATCACCGTGAGAAGAAAAAGACATGTATCCCCACCCCTTTCCCTCTACATTTTTCCAGACGTAATTATTTCCTACAAATATTATTTACATCATTGTAACCTGAATCTGAGGTGCTAACAAACCATTGTAACAAAAGTTTGAATTTTTACTTTACCTTTTGCTGGCTTTTTGTTCCATTGTGTAATCTTCAATGTAGCAATAGGTAGTTGGATTAGCAGAAGAGTATAACTGGTCCTGCATTAGCTCTCCCACCAAATTGCACAGGAAAGCTCATTAGATTTTTCTAGCAGACAAAAATGGGTTAGACATGTTTGTCCAGCAATGGGGACCCTCTGTTGCTTAAATTCTACGTTTGTCAATAAAATGGTCTTGTTTTTGTCTGAAATTAAAATCTCTGTGGTTCTTGGGAAGCTCCGCCAGCAGATGAACTTTTTAATTTTAAAACGCATCTCCACATTAAATAGGGATAGCGATTTTTAGGTAACCATTTTGGTGTCAGAAGTGGGATTTTCCACACGTGACTGGATCTTCTTGCCCATGGATCTTCTTGCACATCTCTGGGCAATGGGATCAGTCTGACAAAAGGGGGAGAACAGGAAGCCAACTCTATTTCTTTGGTTCCTGCTTCAACCCTGCCTGTGGAATGTTCCCTTAAATTTAAAAAGGTTACAATGTTTCAAGTAACACCATGGTAAAAATGGTAAACCTCTTTTGTGTATTCTCTACCTAGAAAAGTCTTGAAAGGGTCACCTTAAGTCAGAATTAACTTGATGGCATGCTATTATTATTAGTAGTAGTAGTACCAATAATTGCATTGCATTTCTGCACTTCCACATAAATACACTTCATCTTTTATTGAATACCATCTGTAATTCCATTTTCAGGAAAGAGTTTCTGGCATTTTAGTAGCTTGGCTATTTGCCTTTCATAGCAAATAAACTGCTGTGGTCAGCTACACAGAATTAAAGTATACTGAGTTCAGTAGAATTGCAATCCAAGCCCCAGAGAAGTGGTTGTGGAAATAAAAAAAAATAAATTCTAGCATCTGTGCTGTCGGAGGCCATGAGATCTAAAGTTGCAGGAAGCAAACTGGGCTTTCTCTCAGAGCCCACAGAATATAGCTTGGTATGGCAGAGGCACTAAATTCATAATCAGAAATGCAAATAGGCTGGCAATCACAAACACAGTGTCATGGTCGAAAGAGGGACTTGGGCTGGGTAGAAAGGATTTTTAAAGGCTAATTCCTTCCATAGACAGTTTGTGGTTTGTTATGCTGTTACAGAGAAGCTTCCATCTCCAAACTTAAAGCATCCTTAGAGGGTGAAATTGATTTCCCTCAATTCAATAACTATGGAATACCAATGCCAACATGAGTGAACATGTTCCATTTCTACAGAGCCAAGTAAATGCAATTTATCTTTTACTGAAAGCTTTCCATAGTTAAGCTATGATATGGCTTAAAAGATCTGGAGGAATCTTTACATCAAACAATGCTTCCCCATCCAATATTTTGAGCTGCATAGTGGAGTTACCATCTGATTAAACTGATCTCAAAGAAGATAACCAAGATAGTGCATCCTCTGAGGCCAGTCTATACCCAGATTCCTAATAGACTATAGATTCTTATTATTATTGTGAAATATCCAATTCTGAATATTGGTGATCCTCATGGCAATCAGCCTTGAAGACTGTCGTGTTAATATAATGCTGTGGCCTTTCATATGCCTTCCACATCACAGCGTAACATCCATACCACTGATCCAGCTCAATAAGTCACTTTCTGGACCCAAGCCCTTTTAGTATGGAAAGTTTTCCTCAGCCCTAGGCCCAGTGGTGGGCTGCTGCCAGTTCGGACCGGTTCGGCTGAACCAGTAACGGAAATCTGGAGGGGTTCACTGGGGGGGTAGTAAACCCCCAGGCGACAGGTTCAGTCGCCTCTCTGGTCACCTTCCGGATTCCTTTTCCGGGCAACCCAAACTGGCTGCTCAGAAGTGTGCATGCATCAAAATACCATTTGATGCATGCACACCGAAAAATAGAAGTGTGCATGCATCAAATGGCATTTTGACGCATGCACACTTCCGAGCAGCCATTTTTGGCTGCTCGGAAAGGGTGCAGTAGCATCCTTGGAGCAGCAGCAGCAGCAGCAGCCTTTCCTTCACTGCTGACCGCCAACACTCCTCCCATGGTGGCACCACCAGGCCAGGCCAGGACACACTGCGCCACGCCACCATGCCGCCATGCCACCGCCACCTACCTGCTGCTCCCCATGTTCCTGACCCCAGCAAAGGTAAGGAACTAGGGTTTGTTTTCTTTGTGTTCTGGGTGTGTGTGTGGGGGGGGTATTTTATGTAGTGTGTTTTTATTTTATTTTTATGTATACTTATTCTTTATTTTATTTTATTATTTTACTTTGGCTCCGCCCATGACGTCATGACGTCGGCTCCCCCATAACATCATGAAATTATGACATCAGTTTTGCCCATGACATCAGCCCCGCCCACAGTATGGTAGTAAAATTTTTGGCTGCCCACCACTGCCTCAGCCAGTATTGATGAAGCTGCTGCTCTATAGCAAGATGGATTCAAGTGGGAGTTAATCCATTTGGAGACCATCACCCTTCCCTGTGGACTTTTCCAAGGCCACTAGTCCTCGGGTTGTCTGGTTAGTAAACTGCCACCTGACACATAGCATTGAGTCACTGGTAGTATGGTCTACTCTATTACCATAGCAGGATAACTTGACCAGACTCAAAGATACCTATAGACTAAAGATGTGGAAAATATTTGCTAAATCCTTTAATATCATCAGTTTTGGCTGTCTTGATTTGACAAGATACTTTTAGATTGGATTGAGCCAAGGACCTCCCCCCCCCCATTAAGGCCACATCAATTGTGCAAACTACATCTGCATAAAACGAATGTCCTTTTCCTTATAGAACCGAAATCCATACACACTAAGGAAACACAGTAGGCATGACTCATTATCAAGAAAGACAGAATAACCATGCTGATGCTCTAAATGCTTAAATAGCCATGAAACAAACCAGCAGTTTTCTTATTTTTATAAATATTCTGCAATTTATGGGCAGTTTGTGCAGAACATTGTTTCCAGTCCTCTAAGAATACTATTGATTATCTAGATCCCTATCACAGAGGCAAAAATGAGGATCTAAAAGAATGTGAAGAGTGGGTAATTTTGGTCTACATTTGAGTAGGCCCAGTCTGCAGAAATGAACACACTACAGAAACCAATTGGAAAGGAAAAGGCCACAGCTTTATTGATTGCATCAGCAACTTCTCTGATTAGGAATGGATCCAGTTCAGTAGGAGACCTGAATGCCATCCAATACCAGCCACTACCTATCCAGATGCCCAACTGGAGGGAAATCAAGAAATGTCAGTGAATTCAGAGGAACCTCTCCTCCCAATAAAAAAAGAAGTCATCTAAATAGTGTATAACCACCTTAGATTTAGCACTGGACTTTACTGCCAAATATTCAATGTGCCAAACATCCCAACATTTCCTGGTCAGAAACAGGACAATCCATTGTCACAGCACTAAAATATAGAACTTAACAAGGGGAAATCATTAAGGCTCACTTACAGTAGCCTGAAGACAGATTGTATGCCACATTTTGAAAGCTGAGCCTATGGGCTTGACTCCCCCAACAATGTCACCAAACCATAAAGACTAAATAGTGGGTTCTAGTGAAAATTAAGTCAGATCTATTGCTGGAGGCAAAAATGATGAAAGTGATGCTGTCCTACCTTGAGCACATCATGAGAAGGTAAGATTCTCTGGGAAAGACAACATTGCTGGAAACAGTGGAAGGCAGCAGGAAAATAGAAAGACCAAACATGAGATGGGTTGACTTCATAAAAAAACCACCGGGTTGAGTTTACAAGGAACAAGTAGGGTACCTGAGGACAGGACATTTTGAAAATCTCTCATTCACAAGACATTTTGGAGAGCTTTCATTTGTTGCAGACAAGTTGATGGCATTCAACAACACATAGAAGGAATGTACAGTAATAACAACAAATACCAGAGGCACATGTGAAGAAGGGAACTGAATGATACTCAGTATAGATATTGCAGAGGATTACACACACTGCTTGGTATGTTCAAAAAGGTGATTTAGCTGGTAGTAATGTACCAGCACATTAATGTACCACATTAAAACTTATGAAAAAGAAAATTTAGCTATCAAAGGTGCTATAAAATATCTGCTTCTGCTTCTGTACGGCATTTGTGTTTCCCCCCCATTATATCCCATATCAAAGAAAATGTCAGTCAGCTCCTCTCTGCCTTTCCTATCAATCCTCCCTTTCTTCTTCCATGAATTTCTAAAAGAACCACGGGTGTCTGATGCAGATTTACTCACAGCCAGCAGGACAAAGCTGGCAAGGAGGAAGAATTTTCTAGATCTTAAGTAGAGAAAATTGTTAGAATACCATCTTTACTTCCACACACCACTGCACATGCCTGGGTGCCAGGTGGGTAACAGCCAGTTCTCTTTTTAATGTCACGGTGAGAGCACTCTTCTTTGACTCCAAGAGTAGCAAACCATCTATTTCTTGCTATTTTTAACCTATCATTGTTTCTTCAGTTATTTTCTTCTTGTTATGTCTTTTTTTTAAAAAAAAAACTTTTAGTTTTAAATTTTTATTCTCTTCCACCACCACCACTTCTTATTTCTTCCCTCGGAAAATGTCCTGACATTTTATAGCCCCAAAGGGAGTGTTTAAATGTTGTGAGTCATGTTGAAATAAAATACCCCTCACTGATGGACACTCAAAGTGTCTTTATTGTCTCAGTGAGCTGCACAAGCCTCAATCGTGTACTCTTTGCTCAAGAGCGACTCAGGTAGTCTTTAAAAACAGTCAATCGAGACTGAAATCTTTCCTCTGGAAAAAGCCTCTGCAAGCCATTGAACAAGCAGTTATTTGGCCTCAAATCGCCCAACAGTGGCATCAGCAATGGAGCCCAGAGAAACATGATAGCACCTATGTAGTGGTGGCGACAGCAAAGTAATGAGTTGAGAGAAGGTAGACACATAATTGGAGGCTGGAACTGTTTGGCATGAGGTGGCAGTCCTTCATTCCTCTAGCATAGGGAAATGTGGAGCTGTCACAGGATGGGAACCTTGCTGAAACAAGTGGCAACACTACTCACATAATTTTACTCAGAAATATATTATGCAAATATGATGTAGACTGCATGTCATTTTCTTTTAAAATCTTCTGCAATAAAGGTCAAGCTAAATATTTTATAATGGGAATTAACTATAAACAAGCTCGTTGTATTAATAAATTCATATACTGAACCTTTGGATCCCATTAATTTTAGCCTCATTCTAAGAGGATCTCAGCTAAACATGTCTTATGTTGAAATGCATAAATAAGAATCCAAGGGAGATGCAACAGTTATTTGTACAGGTTATTAACACCTATTCATCCAAAACCATTTTTCAGAGTTTTATCTCCTATCAAAATGTGTGAATGTGAAAATAGGTGAAAGAAAAAATAGGTTCAATGGTGTCTGGATGTTAGTGTAGGAATACAAGTCCATGTTTTTATCTTGTGTACCTCTAAAAAACCAAAAAGTCCAAAAGTAGTTTGTACAAACCAGCATCAAGAATTTATTTATTTATTTATTTTATCATACTTGTGTGCCACCCTACTCAGAACGACTCAGGGTGGCTAACACAATGTTGGAAAATAACAATCCAATGAACCCATCCATAAACCAAACTATACCCCTAATTCAAAGAGATTAAAAACTTAAAGGTTCAAGATTAATTAAAAATTTAAAACTATAACTTTAAAAGACTCAAATTTTTATTTTAATTTTTTTCAAATTTAAAAGGTTTAAAAGAGAGAAAAAGGTTGCAGTCTAATCAAATCAACCACCCAGCATGGGACCCCGTATTACTGGAGCCCCACATTTGCCCTGCCAGCCAGGCTTTTAGGCCCTTCCAAAGGGGCAATAGCTCTGTCTGTAACGTAACTAGTTTAGCAAGCAGTTCCAAAGGGCCGGGGCGGACACAGAGAAGAGAATGGGAATGTGAATATCATGTGAATGCGAAGAGAAACAGTTAACGATATTAAATCTGCAATGTACATATTATATACACAAAACAATAAAATAGTGCACTGCATTATGAAAATTTAGCGCACTGCATTATGAAAATTCCTCTAAATTATATGAATGAGATGAATTGTTTGTGGCACTCTAGTAGAAATATACTATGACTTAATTATCTGCATAAACTAAAATTGTGGTTATTGTCAACTGCAAGAAGCCACCTAAAGATATGACCTAGAAAGAATGATTATCTTGGATAATAGGCAGGACTTGAAATGGAACTTTTCTCACTTGTTTGCTCTTCCTACATTTATGGAGCCAGCAATTTCCCCCCCAGCATAATCTTTAGTAGTGAAAATGTGGTTGGGGGGAGGCTTTTTGGCTCAGTTTTAACAGATGCGTTAAATTTTTCCACATGTAGTGTTTCTCACTTAGGCCAATGCTCTAAGAGGTTCTGCTCTTAACACAACCTATTTATGTGCAGGCCTTGGAAACTAAAATCTGTCTCTTCCTTTATTGAGTCATTTTCAGTCTTCCGGTTTTCTACTGCCTTCAACTTTTAAAGAATGGTGCATAAAAGGTCTATTTTAGGCTGCATTAACAGAAGTATTGTCTGTAAAACATGTGAGGCATTAGTCCCCCTCTATTCAGGACTAGTTAGATCATATCTACAGTTACTCTGCCCAGTTTTGGAGATAGCACTTTATAAAATATGCTAACAAACTGGAACAAAGCAGGACAAGAAGGATGATCAGAGGACTGGAAACCAAACTCTATGAGGAAAGACTGAAAGAACTGGGCATGTTTAGCCTTTGGAAAAAAGAAAGGGGATATAATAACACTTTTAAAATTCTTGAAAGCTAGTCTTAAAGAGGAGGGATAGAACCTGTTCTCAATCATCCCAGAATGAAGGACACATAATAAACAGGCTGAAACTACAGGAAGCCAGATATAGTCTGAATATCAGACAAACTTCTTAACTATTAGAGCAGTATGAAAATGGAACCAATTTCTTCAAGAGGTGGTGAGCACTACAATGATGGAGGCGTTCAAGAGCAAGTTGGGCAACCATCTGTCAGATCTGCTTTGATTTTAGATTCCTGCATTGAGCAGAGAGCTAGACTTGATGGTCTCATAGACCCCTTCCAACTCAGTTAGTTTATAATTCCATGATCTACAGTTTGCCCACAGCCTGTTCTAGAAACCTGTAATCTCCATTCCTAGGATTTGAGTAACAAAGATGAAGCCTTCACCATTTTAAAGCATGTGACTTATCAAGTAGCCAGAGAGTTATGCATGATAAGGCATTAAACCAATTAAAATATGTAAGTCTGTAACTTAAAGATTCAGAAAACATTACAGGACAGCCTTTCAAAGCTTTTCAACCAACAGTCACATTCAGCAGCAGCAGCATTTTTATTTCTGCTTCCATTCAAAAATACGTAAAGGAATGCAAGGCATTTAGAAACATAAAGCATCATAGAAAGGAAGCAGGCATTCTAGATAAAAGTACTTAAGATTAATTTAACATGCACAGGATTTCCCAATTAAAACTTTCACATTAGCTCTGCATTTTAAACAGTTAATCTCCTAATGAGACATCCCCAGCAATGAAAAGTGAATTGCAGGATTCAATATGGCCTTGAGGCCTGCACTGTGCATCTGGAAATGGCGGGGGCTTTTGTAAAAGCTGGATTTATGTGAATTTGTACTGAATGTCTACAATGAAAGAACTATACTGCCACCTAATGTCATCAGATTCTGTATTATGGTACATACATTTGGCTTTCCCCATGAAGTAATCCTACTTGCTTTTATGAGGGGAAAGGCGCTTTGGACAAAACAGAGGGGAATTTTATGTTTAAAATATATGTGATATAGTATAATTCAATTCAATTCAATTGTAAAAGAGACAGTAGGCCCACAATGGCTTTTCTGTTGGAATCCTCAACAGTAATATCCTGCAAATAAATATTCTATGCTCAGTCTCTGTTCTTCACTTCTCCCCTGTAAAATCTGTTCTTCACTTGTTTTTCATGGTTGCTTTCATCTCAGTCATTTCTGTCTGATGAAAGGATTAAAGGCAGGATGTGCTAGATATCATCTTCACTTCTTGTCGTGACCAAACTATTTTTTTTTTTACCTGATCTATAGAAGCCTAAAGTAGAAAGCTGCAATCCATGTCCCTCTGGAAAAATGGCAGTTTATTTCAGTGGAGCTGATGGGATTACACAGACAAATCCTTGAATGGAAACCCTCAAACAATGAACGTAATTGAAAATGTGAGTCATTTCCCCTCTTTCTCTTTATGTACGATTTAATCCATCTGACCAATTTCTTTTCCTACCACCATTGTATTAACCAATTATTCACACATTGGTAACAATTTATTCCTTCAGCCTCTTTGATTAAAGTATTGTGCCCATTATAAAAAAGAATATTTCAAAGCTTAGACAAGGGGTTCTCAACATTTTTCAGCTGTGGGCCAGACCATGCCCCCTCAGATAGCTGAGTGGGCCAGACAGGTGGTTTTCCCCTCCATAAACGCTGCCATAAAATGCATTTGCGCCTGTCCCAAATGCATTTATGATGGCCATAAATGAGTCCATGGCTGATTCTGATGGGAGCAGCTGGAGTGAGGCTGGAAGTGGATTATTTGGAACTATGGGCCAGATCTGGCCCACAGATCGTATGTTGAGAGCCCCTAACTTAGACAAATGTGTGTTTCACCTATTTTTAAACCATACCTCATGAGTAAACATGTTTGTTCACTTCAGGTGTTTTTGGTTCCAAAAGCATCTGGACTACTTGCCATTGTGGCTGAAGTTTATGCACACTGTAATTAACAACATCTAGACTGCATCAGCTTGCTTACCATTCACAAGCACAATGTGATCAAACATAGACCAATGTGATGGGGAGTTGGACAAGGGAAATGAGACTCTTGCATCCAATGATTTTTATATTCCTGTCATATATTTCATATTAATAACTCATGCCACTGCTTAGAGATTCATTGAAGCTGTTAACATTTGAGGTTTATGAGGGATACTAGCTGGAAGATAGTTAAGTGTTTTGAAAAGTGTCTCTACTTCAGTAGTACGGTAAAGGCTTTTCTTTTGAGAAAACCCTGGAAGACTACCAGATCACAGATGCTTAATGATTGGTTCTAATCTTTGCTGCACTACAAGGACTATTGGATAAAAAGACACATTATATGCATGTAAAGAATATATCACCATGTTCCCCAAAAGGATACAAGATGTGTATGTGTTTTTCTCCTGGTTCCACCACACACACATGCACACAAAAGAAAAACTTGAAAGAGAGGTTTCAAAATAATAATAATAAAAAGTGATGAGCTATCTGCTGTCACTTACAAGATATGAAAAACCTTGGTGCATGTAGCTGTCATTCTGATAATAAAAAACTTCAAGCTGAAGGTGAAATGCAAAGTCATATACTGACAAAGTTACCTACCCTTCAACCTTGTGAGTAAAATGTACTTGGTGTTTTCCTCAGATAAGGACAGGCTAGAAAAATATATTCTGCAACAGCATGAAAGGATACCAAAAACATTTCTAAAGACTATGCATGGATGCCATTGTCTCCAAATGATTGCTATTATATACTGCTCTGTATAGTGCTAAATTGATCTAATGTTCATTTTGAAATTCCCTGATATCTAACCATAAGGAAAGAGATAATCGATGATGACAACAACTGCAACAAAAGCATTCACATAAAGTTATGCTATAGAAATACAGTAATACCTTGGATAACAATTGCATTGGATAACGCTGAAATCGGATAACGATGCAATTTTTTTTAAAAAAAATTGCATCGGATAACGCTCTATTAGTGTTATCCGATTCAATCATTCATAGCAGCAGGGTGGCTGAGAAGCTGAGTGGGGGTTCCCCGTTTGGCTTCCCAGCCACCCTGCAGCTGCAGAGGCAGGGGCGGGGTGGCTGGAAAACCAATGGGGGACTCCCTCGTCTGCTTCCCCAGCCACCCCGCGCCACCTCCACAGCTGCAGGGTGGCTGGGGAAGCCAATGGGGGACTCTCCCATCAGCTTCCCCAGCCACCCCACAGCTGCGGATTGGGTCCCCTGACCTCCCCAGAGCTGGCATGGGTACCAGAGAGCCCAAAATGGGTGGAAAAAACTTCCATTTTTTTCCACCCATTTCGGGCTCTCCGGCACCCCTGCCACTTGTAGGGAGGTCGGGGGACCCAATCCGCACTCTTCCCAACCTCCCTAGGTGCTGCAATTGTAGTGTGGGATCAGCGCTTGGATTGGGGGGTTGAACAGGCACGCACCCGGTTCAACCCCCAACCCAAGCAGCCGATCCCACACTGCGATCCGCCTACCTCTTTGGAAAGGGCAGTGGGGACTCCACTCATGGAATCCCCATTGCCTTTTCAAAATAGGCAGGCGGATCACACACACACACACCCGGTTCCTTTTCCTCTTTGGAAAAGGAACAGGGCTTTTTTTTAATGTTGTGGGATCAATGCATCACACAACGTTAAAAACCGGATAACAATTAGACTTGTGGAACCAAGTCTCATCCTTATCCGAGGTACTAGTGTACTACACTGTTGTGATATATCTGGTCTGTGAATATTTACATCCCTATCTCTTTAGAAAATCACTAACAAGGCTTGTCAAGTCTTAGTCTTTTAGCTTAATTCATTTTACAAGGCTGTTATGCCATATATCAGTATCTCTGCCTCTGTCTCTATCTCTGCCTCTTGAGTTATCAAAGAAGAGGTTAACAAGATATAAAGGAGGAATTTACAAACATTTACATTTGCAAGGATCTGATTTTGAAGGTAGGACAAAAAAAATTGAATACAGACCTTTGGTTGCTGAAAACATTTCTGGAGAGGGAGTAGTGAAATAAAATGACAGGGGGACAGTTACCTAACATTACTCTCCTGTCACTTCTCCACAGCCATTTTGAACCACCTCATACTTTTGAAGCCCAGGTTTGTTACTGAAAAATATTAATAATAATGTTATAATAGTAGGGATGACAGTATGGCTGGTTTCAAAAACTGTTTCACTCATAATGAATAGTTTAGTATGTTGATATATAAGCCACTAACCACGAGAAGGTATTCCCAATATGTTCACTCATAGTTCTCTTTGTAGTGTAAGGTTTTTACTGATGCAGAAAATATAGGCACATACAGCTGCACATATGTTGGCCTATCTGATGTTCCATTCAAAGCACAGATTTCTGGACCAGATGTGAAGATATCGAATGCAGCAACAGTAAGCCTGGTCAAATTGCAGTCAACACCAGAAGTAGCTTTTCCTCAGAAACCTTTTATGGCTCTAGGCAAATTCAAACCACCAAAACCATAGGTCAGGCATGCTACAACCTGGACTTATTTCTTCATCTCCAAGCTTCCTAGCTTCCATTGTTCTCAGTCAGCAGCCCTCATTATGTTCCTTCTTTTGCATTTTTGAAAGAAGTCTGAGGGGTGGAAGAAGCATATTCATTTGGCCATACATATTTGGCAGCAATCTCCCTCAGAACAATTCCTCCTGTCACCCGTTCATCACAATCTACACAGCTCCAGGTGCTGACCCCAAGGATGGGTAGAAAATCTATAACTAGAAACAGAGCCATCTCAATGGCTGCATAAACAGCTTGAAATTCACTACTGGTGGAGCTGCGCTAGGCCCCATCCCTGGAAATCTTTTTTAAAAAACAACTTAAAACTTTCATTTTCAAAGATGCCTTTAGGAATATTACACCCTAAAAAATAAACTAGCTGGTCAGTTGACCTTGTGTGCCCACAGATGCCAGATATTTTATTTTATTCTATTTTTATTTTTAATGTACTTATTTGGTTGTTTTATTTTATTTTGTTGGTTTGTTATTTTGATTTATTTATTTTTGTTATTTGTATGTGCACTGCTCAGAGTGGGGCATATCCAGTAACGTTGCGTGAATTTCAGCCGCCCGGGGCTAAAGCCAAATTTGCCACCCCCTGGTGGACACTGGTGCCTGCTCCTGCTAGGGCTTCTGAGAATTGTAGTCCAAGAGCACATATAGCCCAAAAAGTGGCGCCCGGGGCCGGCTGGCCCCCTAGCCCCCCTAGTGACACCACTGGGCATATCCCAGATGGGTGGTATAAAAATGCAATAAATAAATATTTTTTTCATCTCATCTTTTCGGATGGAAGGGCAAGAGGTAGTAGAAGCATATTTCCACTGCAACTGGTGACACCGCAAGTTCCTTGAAGCAGAAAGTCCCACCCCTACCTCTACTGTCCCAAGTGAAAGGTAGAAGGTATGTATTTTTTTGGTAGTTGACTTCAGAGGGCTCTCCAAAATCTTTGAAACAGCAGTAGTTGGTTCTTCCTACTCATCATCTTTGAAGCTGCATATTGAAATAGTGGCTTCCCAGAGAGTACACTTTTCCCAGTTCTTGCTTTCCATCTAGAAGCATGTGGGACATGAATTACAGGCTGGTAGCAAACTCCAGGACAGCATTAAATAGTTGCAAAGGAGGGAGGGAAAGCAGGAGGAATGTTGTTTTGTATATATGTGGATGGACAGTGGATAGAGGGATATGAAAGAAAGCAAGCAAGCAAGCTCAACTATGGTTAGCATGTGGCCTCTGTCAGATTATGTCCAAGGATGTCTACTGATTGGTTGGTTGGTTGTGTTTTTATGCTTTCCTTTTTCCTAGCGAAGGGGCTCAACACAGATCATAACATTGTTAGAACAAAAAGGAATTACGACAAAACACTAAAACCATTAAATGTTATTAATCAAGATAATGTCAAAACATAAAAATAAAAGCAATTTTAAAAGTATAAATACATTAAAAAGCTATTAAAATAATACAAAACATGCTAAAATTGAATATTAAAATCTTGTCTAAAGACAAGGTTTTTACTTGTCTTCAGATGGACAGAAGAGATGAGATGAGCCTAGTCTCTTAGGGAGGGCATTTCATAAAATGGGGACAGCCATTGAGAAGGGCCTCTCCCAGATCCTATATATGTAAAGGAGAAGGGATCAAGAGGAGGGGCTACTCAGAAGGTCTTAAGATATTGGTTATATAGAGAGCTACAGTCCATCAGATACTCTACACCAGTGGTGGCAAACCTATGGCATGTGTGCCAGAGGTGGCACTCAGAGGTTTCTCTGTGGGCACCTGTGCAGTCACCCCAGCAAAGAGTTCATCCCACACCTCTGCCCAGCAACCCAATAGGAGCGGTTCCTCCCTCCCCCAGCACAGAGTTCTCTCTGTCCCTCTGCCCAGCAGCCCTATGTGAGAATTCTTCCTTCCCCAGCACAGAGTTTGGCCTACCCCTCTGTGTAGCAGCCCAATGGGAGCACTTCCTCCCTCCCCCCAGCAAAGAGTTCACCCTGCCCCTCTGTCCAGCAGCTCAGTGACAGTGTTTCCTTCATCTCCTGTTGCCATGTTGGCACGTTGCAATAAATAAGTGGGTTTTGGATTGCAGTTTGGGCACTCGGTCTCTAAAAGGTTCACATCACTGATCTACATGCAAGTCATTTAGTACTTTGAAATGGACTCAGAAATGCACTGGCAGTCAATGAAGCCTGCTGTAACAGGAAAATAATATGCTCCCTATAATCATGAAACATCAACAATCTGTCTGTAGTATATTGTACCAGTTGAAATTTCTGAAACAACTTGAATGACAGCCTGTATAAAGTTTTTGCATTAATTCAGCCCCATGTAAACTTAATTGCAGTACTATCTCTTAAAATAAACATATTTCCATCCCTTAACCTAAAAATGCCCTTTGACACAGAAGAGTGTGCACACAGTGGTGATTCAACACCTGTCCTACTTTTCCTATAATCTGGGACAATAGAAATACATAACATTTTAACATTTTTAACACAATTCTGATACTGTATATGCTTCAAGGGAGGGAGAGAGTCAGCTATATTCATCTCACTCCAACACATTTTTGTGGCACTTGGAGACTTAATTCAATAAAATAAAATTAAAAAAATAAAATAAATAAATTTATTCAAAATAAAGAGAGTAAAAATAATGGGTAAATTACCCCCGGCTGGACACAGTTTTCTTCTCAACAAGAGGTACCATCTCATGTTGTTCTGACCAAGAATATTGAAACCGACATGTATGGTACATATTATGCATTTAAATTATTAAAAAAAGAAAGGAAAAGGCTCTTTACTGTTTGATGAATAACCTGGCAGTTTGAACATTGTTTTTATCATGTATCTGTTGATATAGTGAAAATATGCTTTGAGGAAGAGGGAAAGTGTTTTGAAGGAAAGATAAATAACTGCATATCTCATGACACTCAAAATGTGACCAAGTAAGGCAAAATATGCCTTAAAACCAGGTTTTGTTTCCTATGAAGTAAAGTGCCTAAAGACACCTTACAAAGTTACATACCTGTGAGATAAGCAATATTTATTTTGTACAAACAGCTCAAGCAAGCTGCAATGTGCATTAAAGGAGGTGACAAAAACCCTGCAGCCATCCCAAATTAAGGCTATTCAAATATAATTATGCCATTTGGTTGATGAAATTCTGTTGACAGAATTACTCCAGGCAAACAGTTCAACCAGCTGCAACAATATATTTCAGAAGTTACATCTCCAAGAGAAGGTGTAATATTATCAGCTTCCTTGAGCAATATGTGTATGTAAAAATAATGTGCACATAGTCCTTAGGGTCACTTTATGTGAGGGATCTTCAGAACTTTCACATGCTCACATATATTCACACATCTTTAATGAATATAAATGTCACTACCCTGGACCCCTGACACGGAATACCTGCTGGTCCCTCATCATAAGCCAGAAGAGGGGTTGCTATACATGCACAGATGACTATTCAGGCAGGTTACCATTATGCATTTATGTAGGTATCTTAACACTGACACTGACTGTTGGTTGCCTTGGTTCATGGGACATAGGTGTGACAATAACAAGAGGAATGGGTGATCACTTTGATACCACTTCATTGCACACATGTGGAAATTTTGAATATTCCTGCAGGAAACATATTTCCTTTGCATCTTTTATTCATGACACAATTTCACTTACAGCATTTGAACAGCACCAGCCCTACCACTCGACAGGGTACAGTAACCCCATCAAGAGAAGAATGCAAGGAGAGTAGCAATAGCAGTCTTCCAATCACTTCTTCTGAGCCTCCTGATTTATTTCCATTCTTTGAAGACAAGGCTGTGTATGTTGCACAGTCCATCCTGTGCTCCATAAGCAAGTCTGTTGCCAGTAGGAGAGGTGAAAGCCAACTCTGTTTTTGAACCACAATGCTATAATAAGAGACTTGATGGTTCTCCAGTATGTTTTATACTCTAACATATTACGTATGCCCACTGCAAAGAATGCAAAGAGGCCCTCAAATGTTTAAGATTATTATTATTATTATTAAATTCAAATTTATATGCCGCTCTCCTTGCCGAAGCAACCCAGAACGGCTAACAATGTTACAATAGAAAACATAATATACATATAATATAACAAGTATAATACAATCAATGTGGTCGACAAGACCTTCATAAAAAATAATAATATATATATATAAATACAGTACAGTCAAAGAAATACAAAAAACAATCATGGATATACAGTACAAAGCAATAGGGAAAGTCCTCATCCCTTATAAATATTTCAATTATTAAATATACATTTAACTGGAGAGTGGTTGGCCGTGGTTCAGCTGTGGCGGTAATAGCGGGACTGGCGTCTCTCTCTCTCCGGGCCGGACCGGACGAGGAGCCGAAGTTCGTTGGGGGCGGCGGCAGGTCTTATAGCCGCCCGCCCGCGCCGTGCAGCAGCTAGGCTCACTCTCCGGGCCGGACCAGACGAGGAGCCGAAGTTCGGGGGCGGCGGCGGCAGGTCTTATAGCCGCCTGCCCGCGCCGCGCAGCAGCTGGGCTCACTCTCCGGCCTGGGCCGGACAAGGAGCCAAAGTTCGTTGGGGGGGGCGGCAGGTCTTATAGCCACCTGCCCGTGCCGCGCAGCAGCTGGGCTCACTCTCCGGGCCGGACCGGACGAGGAGTCGAAGTTCATTGGGGGGGGCAGGTCTTATAGCCTCCCGCCCTGCCGCGCAGCAGCTGGGCTCACTCTCCGGGCCGGACCGGATGAGGAGCCGAAGTTTGTTGGGGGGGGCGACAGGTCTTATAGCCGCCCGCCCGCGCCGCGCAGCAGCTGGGCTCACTCTCCGGGCCGGACCGGACGAGGAGCCGAAGTTTGTTGGGGGCGGCGGCAGGTCTTATAGCCGCCTGCCCGCACCGCGCAGCAGCTGGGCTCACTCTCCGGGCTGGACCGGACAAGGAGCCGAAGTTCATGGGGGGGGGCGGTGGCAGGTCTTATAGCCGCCCGCCCGCGCCGCGCAGCAGCTGGGCTCACTCTCCGGGCCGGACCATACGAGGAGCCGAAGTTCGTTGGGGGGGCGGCAGGTCTTATAGCCGCCCGCCCGCCCGCGCCGCACAGCAGCTGGGCTCACTCTCCAGGTCGGACCGGACGAGGAGCCGAAGTTCGTTGGGGGCGGCGGCAGGTCTTATAGCCGCCCGCCCACGCCGCGCAGCAGCTGGGCTCACTCTCCGGGCCGGACCGGACGAGGAGCCGAAGTTCGTTGGGGGCGGCGGCAGGTCTTATAGCCGCCCGCCCGCGCCGCGCAGCAGCTGGGCTCACTCTCCGGGCCGGACCATACGAGGAGCCGAAGTTCGTTGGGGGGGCGGCAGGTCTTATAGCCGCCCGCCCGCCCGCGCCGCACAGCAGCTGGGCTCACTCTCCAGGTCGGACCGGACGAGGAGCCGAAGTTCGTTGGGGGCGGCGGCAGGTCTTATAGCCGCCCGCCCGCGCCGCGCCGCGCAGCAGCTGGGCTCACTCTCCAGGCCGGACCGGACGAGGAGCCGAAGTTCGTTGGGGGCGGCGGCAGGTCTTATAGCCGCCCGCCCGCGCCGCGCAGCAGCTGGACTCACTCTCCGGGCCGGGCCGGACGAGGAGCCGAAGTTTGTTGGGGGCGGCGGCAGGTCTAATAGCCGCCCGCCCGTGCCGCGCAACAGCTGGGCTCACTCTCCGGGCCGGACCGGACGAGGAGCCGAAGTTCGTTGGGGGCGGCGGCAGGTCTTATAGCCGACCGACCGCGCCGCGCAGCAGCTGGGCTCACTCTCTGGGCCGGACCGGACGAGGAGCCGAAGTTCGTTGGGGGCGGCGGCAGGTCTTATAGCCGCCCGCCCGCGCCGCGCAGCAGCTGGGCTCACTCTCCGGGCCGGACCGAGGATCATAGGCTTTTGTCATCTGTCTATAACTCTATCTGTGAAATGAATGATGACAAAAATTTCAGGGTCTAGCTGATATGATGCTTTCCCAAGGACACTTGCATCCAAGTTGCCTATTAATATTTTCCATAAATGCTATAAGGGCATTAAATTAACTTCAACCTATTTTTTAATCAATATGCACATGGTTTTTCTGCATAGTTGATGTCTTACATGTTGGCATAACAGCAACCCCAAATTCCTGTGTATTATGTGTTGGATCACATAATCACATGCATTTTACACTGTTTGTAGCTATCTGTTAACTAATATAAACACCAACAAATAAACTGCTGAATGAAAACTCAACACTTATGAAAATTTGAGTTGATAACAATAATTGTCTGCCCTCAAGTCAGTTCAGACTTATGGCAACCTTTTTTCCAAGGCTTTTTAGTTAGAGAGTACTCAGAAGTGATTTACTGTTCTCTTCTTCTGGGGATATCCTTAGACTGTTAGCTTGACTTTTCTGGCATGTACAGTAGGGAATCAAACTCCAAGCCCCTAGCTCTTCAGCCAGATCCCTAACATGCTTTCCAGCCAGCCATTAACTTGATATGTCTACTCTAACTGGTACTACAATTTTTATTCAAGCTATTGATCTCAGTGGGACTTATTTTCCAAACATGGGATTGAGCAGCATGTATATGATTTCATGGAAAAAACTGCTTTGCCCAGCTGAGCTTTTTCTTCTTCATTTCTCCTACATCTGTCTTGCCTTGTCTGGGGATAACATATTCAAAGCAGGTACTCACATCTCTCATTGTATAATAGCATTCCAGTGTCAGACTGGACTCCTGGGTACTATTGTAATTCAAACAATAAATAATAAAAACAAAACCTGGAAAGGATAATGGAAGTGCCCTTATTACAACAAACAGGATGCAATGTACTGTCGTGATGTGACAGACTATTCTTAAATAGTTTCTGTGCTCTGTGTGGGTTTGTTCCATCGCTATAACAAATGTATTCATGATCCATCTCAGTGAATTACCTAGTACTAAAAATGAATCACAGTAATGCTACCCTTCACTTCTCCCCAACAAGGAGATAATACCTTTGGCATGTGATGTCATTTTCTATGGGTTTTGACAAACCTGAAATAATTTAATGAGGCAATAAGACCACACTCATAGTGCAGATGAAACAAAATAAGTCACCTTGAGGTAGTGTTATATTAAAAAGAGTGAGAAAGAGTCACTGAAGCAATTCTGCTTATATTTGGAAAGCTATGATTCACTGTTTTGTTTCTTAACTCCTGAGGTTGCTATGAGACAACCCGCCCCCCTTACTACTTCATGCCTTACAATGATCTACAACTTTGAGGATAAGAGTCCCATGTGAGAAATTCTGTGCAGGATGCAGACCTTGTGGAAGCTGAGGGGAAAGGAAAGGAAACAGGGAACAATGGAATTTTAGTTGTAAAGTTATGTATTATGCCTACTATGCCTTCAGCAAAATAATTTCATTTATTAAACCTACAGTTTTACCTTGTTTAAAGAACATAATACGTTCCACAGGATTGCTCTTTAAGCGAGTTTGCTCTTTAAGCAAAACACCATTGTAAGTGACCAGTTGTGACTTCTGGGGGGGGGGGGGATTGCGAACCCCGATTTATTTGTTAAGTGAGTTTTGGTTGGTTTTATTTGTTAAGTGAAGTGACCATTCTGAGAAAATTCTGCTCTTTAAGCAAGTTACTCTTTAAGTGACACACTCTTTATGCAAGGTTTGACTGTATTTCTTTACCTTAGTGGAACAATAGAAAAGAAAAAAACTAAATAAGACATTCTGACCAACATTATCAGGTGTCCTTTAAAGCATGAATTATTATTTTTTTGCTTCCTTTATTCATATCAGAACACTGCACAATATAATAATATGGATTTACGAAAAATAGAAACAAAATTTAAAATAAATTTAAATGCTAAAACATTTTTTTACCAGAAGCAATCTAGTTCAATAGCATTACCTCAGCCACTTATTAGATCTACTTTTGTACATGTGGTGGAACATAAATTGCATTCATATAGATATTAAAGGTCACCCTTGCTTGTAAGCCAGTTGTATCCAACTCTAGGGTTCAGTGCTCATCTCTGTTTCATAGCCGAAAAGCCAGCGCTGTCTGTGTCTGAAGACGTTTCCGTGGCATGACTAGACACCGGAGTGCACAGAATGCTGTTTACCTTCCCACTGAAGTGGCCCCTATTTATCTACTTGCAATTTCTTGCTTTCAAACTGCTAGGTTGGCAGGAGCTGGGACAGAGACAGGAGCTCAATCTGTCATGCAGTACTCATGTATCGAACTGCTGACATGCCACTTTCCAGTCAGCATCTTAACCACTTAAGTAACTGTATATAGATATTACATTTACTGAATTTATCATTCATAACAAAATAAAATGGTAAGATTTTTGAATCAGAAATGGGCTACTTCAACAGCGTTATCTCAACCATTTATTAGAGCTTTTCTAAAGGGTCGGAATTAACTGTGCGACTGAACAACAAAAATTGTATATGCAGTGGGACTTACATTATATGAATATAAATGTTGCATTGCATGAATTTTTCCAAATTCACAGAAAATTTGTCCTGTATCCAAGTAGCCCCATTTTATTTGATTATTCTTTCATCTTCCTACTTCATTTTGAAGTCTATTGTGTAACTTCAAGATGTCCCAGCTAGAATCTTATTCTCATGGGATACACATTCAGCATTTATTCCATTAGTTGTGTTGTTTTTGCTCTCCTAGGTTCAGCCTAGTCTCTTCTAGTTTAATATTTACAGCTTTAGAGATGTGCAAAAATCTTTTCCTCAGTTTCAATAATCAGCTAGAGGTAGCTATCCACACCTGCTCTATTACCTTATTTCATTCATTGTTTGCCAGCACCTCTCAATGTACTTCTGGAGGGAAACCAGCCAGCATTCTGGACCAGTTGCAGCCTCTGAATGGTTATCAAGGACAGCTCCATGTAGAGTGCATTACAATAATCTAGTCTAGAGGTGACCAGAGCATGCATGACCATGAGCAAGGTGTTCTAATCCAGGAGCAGGTGCAACTGGCGGATCACACGAAGTTGTGCAAAAGCCCTCCTGGCCACAACTACCACCTGTTCTTCAAGCAGTAGTCATGAGTCCAGGAGGACCCCCAAGTTACAGACTGGATCTGTCTGAGGCAAAATAGCCCCATCCAGACCCAAAGATGGTAGCTCCCAAGATAACACAGGGCCCCTGATCCATAGCCACTCAGTCTTGCCAGGATTCAGTTGTAGCCCATTGTTCCCCATCCAGACCCCCACAGCCTCCAGACACCTGGATAGGACTTTGACAGCATCACTTGGATTTTACCCATTTACTATAGTGTCAGGCTAGAGTTTCTCATGTTTTTAAAATCTGTTGACAATTTTGTCTTTATATGAACTTATTTGCAAAACTTGCAAATATACAGATATCAGAAGGAAAGTACATTGTCCCCTCACAGTGAATTGTAGAAGTGTGAAATAGTTTCTTCCAATGAGAATCTCAAAATCATCAAAATTCCAACTAAAACATTCTACTGTTTCTAAGTAGTGTGACCCAAGAATAATGAAAACACAGCCTGGACTGTTTATATGCCTTTGAACAGCAGCTTGGTTTAAAAATTTCCACTGTTGACACGTAAGACAACATAAAGACACCAAGTACACTAATAATTTGCAGACCAGGCACCTGTTACAGGGAGTTTTAAGCTAGGCCAACCACATTTTATACTAAGAAGGTGCCTCTGGGAATGACATTACAGTCAAACCTCGCATAAAGAGCGTTTCGCTTAAAGAGTAACTTGCTTAAAGAGCAGAATTTTCTCTGAATGGTCGCTTCGCTTAACAAATAAAACCAATCAAAAACTCACTTAAATAAATCAGGGTTTGCAATTCCCCCCCCCACACACACACACACACACAATTGGTCACTTACAATGGTGTGTTTCGCTTAAAGAGCAAACTCGCTTAAAGAGCAATCATGTGGAATGCATTATGCTCTTTAAGCGAGGTACAACTGTACGTCATTGTGTAGTTTTATTCCAAATGTACTGTTGCTGTGAGGACAACCACTCACTGTTTAGAAATGCTGGTAAAGCTCCTGATCTTAAAAAGAAAAGATGGTAAAAATAAAACTTTTTCTAGTTTTTCAAACATAATTTATTCTTGGAACTGCCATCTACTTCCACATGGATGGAATTTGGTGATAAACCACCCCTAGGTCAAGAGACAAAAGTAAAAAAAATAGCATTATGCCTTCAAAATAAAGAGATGACAATATGTTTTTGCAGCAAGACATGAGGAAATGTATAGATAGCTAATTTAGAAGAGGATTAAGATAGTCTTGTAACTATCTGAAACACTTGTCTATCCATGCTAGATTGCACAATTTCAGGGATGATGAACAGCGCGGGACAGGTATTAGTCTGCAATATCCCCCTCCACAGGCTGTTCTGTCTATAGTTAATAGGAACTAATGTTCAAAGGCACAAAGAAGATCATACTTTCCCCATCCTTGCTATAAAGTACTTTAGCTCTGAATAGTTAATATTCTCTTCACTTTTGCTGTGATTTGCTGGGATCTTGGTGTCCATTTTACCAGGCATGTGCATTGTCTTTGAGCAAATGCATACAAATGGATAGAAATAAGGGGAAATGTGTAATTCTAAAGCAACTACAGAGTGGAGCAAGGAACCAGTCACTATTCATTCCTTAGGTGGAGCAAAGCCATAACAGATCATTGTATGTGTTTTGGCATTTGTAAGGTTAGAAAGATGGTCATTGATTTAAACTTAAGGAAAGAGGAACTTGAAAGTAATGTAGTAACTGTACACAGAGCTGTTGGTGCCAAAGCAGAAGATGAATGACAGTTGAACCCCACAAAAGAAGTCAAGAGGTCCCCTAGAAATTCCACCCACTGACATTAGCAAAGACACTGAGATCACAGCAGACACTTTATAGATTTTCTTTTAGCCATACCTTCAAGCCATTGTCTGGAACTATAGAATAGCAAGAAATAGAAAGACTTGTTGCTTTTCAGGCAATCTTTTTTGCGTTCTAAAATATTCTTCTTTTTCCCTATCCCTTCACACAGCTTATCTTGTTAAAACTTCACTGAAATATTTGTATACTACTAGGATTAAGTGTGCACTCCCTCCATGTATAAGTTTTCCAGAAACAGGTATATATTATCATAGACCCATAGAAGATCAAGTCAAAATGTCTCCTAGAGGGTATAGGATTGGTTATCAAAACTAGTGGTGGGCAGCAGCCAGTTCAGGACGGTTCTACCAACCCAGTAGCAGAAATCCCTGGGGTTTCTCCGGGGGGGGGGGGTAGTCACCCTCCTGGGAGACCACCTAGGGTGGTTACTGTTTTTGGGAGGTGACCAGTTCAATCACCTCCCCGGCTGCCCTTCATTGCAGCCCAAAATGGCAGCTGGTAAGTGTGCATGTGTCAAAATACCAATTGATGCATGTGCACCTCCAGTAATCAGTGTGCATGCATCAATTGGTATTTTGACACATGTACACTTACCAGCTCAAGTCACCCCACGCTGCACCACCCTGCCATGCCGTCGCCCTGCACTTCGATGTGCTACCAGCCCTGTACCGCTGCCACTCACTGCTGCTAATCCGTCACTGCGGCTGACACCACTGACTGCCACCGACTGCTGATGCTGCTCCAGGCCAGGCTGAGGCACACCGCCGTGGATGTGCCACCGGGGCAGGCTGCACTGCTGTGCC
Source organism: Furcifer pardalis (assembly GCA_030440675.1). NCBI lineage: Eukaryota > Metazoa > Chordata > Lepidosauria > Squamata > Chamaeleonidae > Furcifer > Furcifer pardalis. The sequence continues at coordinate 69,358,447 of CP126892.1, forward strand.
ACTGCTGTTGCCGCCTGCTATTCCCCGACCCCAGGTAAGTGACTAGGGTTTGTGTTTGGGGTGGGTTGAGGTGGATGGGTGTTTTATGTAGTGCGGTGATAGGAAACAATGTCACAGTAACATTTGTGGAATAGAAACTAGCTAGTACGAATGTGTTCTAGATGTTATTTTTTTGGAATTCTAATCACCAGTTGTGTGTCAAGAACAGTACATTACTAAGGTGTACAATTCAGTTCACAAAACATTACAATATGTTTTCCCCAAAATTCAGTGTGAGAGATTCCAGGTGAATTTTATGGCAAAATATCCAAGGAGTGGCTCCAGACACCCAATATCCAGGCCTAATATTCTGCCAGCCTTGTCATGGGTACATTCATAAGAATAATTTGGGGCTCTTTTCATGACAGAACAGAATACAGTAATACCTCGGATAGCGATTGCATTGGATAATGCTAGAAACAGATAACAATGCAAGTTTTTTTGGAAAAAACTTGCATCAGATAACTATTCTAGATAACTATTCTTTAGCGTTATCCGAGGCAATCGTCTGGGGGGTGGTAGATTGGGTAGAACATCTACCCAATCCACAACCCTCCGCAACCCATCACTGCGGTTGGAGGGTAGATTAGGTAGCCCAATCCAATCCCCAACTGTAGCGATCGCTAAGAGTGCAGTAGGGTCGGGGGAAAGGCGCTCACTCGCACACCTTTTCGCATGTGAGTGAGCACCTTTCCCCCTGACCCTACTGCACTCTTAGTGATCGCTACAGTTGGGGGTTGGATTGGGCTACCCAATCCAACCCCCAACCACAGCGATGGATCGCTGTGGTTGGGGGTGGATTGGGTGGCCTAATCGAACCCCCAATTGCAGCGATGACTTCAGGCATAAACCGCGCAGCTATGACTTTAGGCACAAAACAATTGCTAGCCTAGGGTCAGCTTGACTTTGGGGACAAACCGCGCGGTTTGTCCCTGAAATCAGGGCTTTTTTTTTTAACTTTAGCGTTGTTCGATGCATGCATTGGAGACTGGAAGGTCAGGGTTCAATACCTAAGTCCTGCACGATGGTTCTTGGGGACATGAAAGGAGCATCATTCGGGCATTCCCTGAGCAGAGTTTCTCCAGCAAAAATCCTTTCGACCCAGAGTAATTTCTGAAAATGTATTTATTTATTCATTCATTCATTACATCTCCTCCATAAGGATGAGGATGTGACAATGAGAATACAGTAATACCCCGGATAACGTTATGACTTGGTTCCACAAGACATGACGTTATCTGATTTTTAGCGTTGTCCGATGCATGCATCGAACAACGCTTAAAAAAAAGCCCTGACTTCAGGGGCAAACTGCTTTAAAGACAGGCAGGGAAAGAAAGAGACCTCCCTGCCTTTAAAGCCAACCCCCACGAGCAGCAGTCTCTGCGACTGTAGTAGGCTCGGGGAAAACGCCTTTCCCCCGAACCTACTGCAGTCGAAGTCTGCTTACCCTGCTTACCTTCAAGCTTCTCTTGCTTTTCCTCTTTATTTCCCTCCCTGTATTTAAACTACAGGGAAGGGTGAAATAGAGAGAGGTGATTGGTTCTCTAGAGAACCAATCACCTCTCTCTCTTTCCCCCTCCCTGTAGTTTCAATACAGGAAAGGAAAGAAAAAAACACAAGCCGCGTGTCTTTTTTCCTCCCTGTATTTAAACTACAGGGAGAGAGAGGCTTGTAGTTTCAATACAGGAAGGGAAAGAAAAAACACAAGCCTCCCTCTCCCTGTAGTTTCAATACAGGGAGGAAAAAAGATGCGAGGCTTGTGTTTGTTCTTTCCCTTCCTGTATTGAAACTATCACCTCTCTCTATTTCACCCTTCCCTGTAGTTTAAATACAGGGAGGGAAATAAAGAGAAAAAGCAAGAGAAGCTTGAAGGTAAGCAGGACCAGGGCTGGGCTGGATTCTCTCATGGCCGAGCAGGCAGTGGGGTGGGTGTGGGGAGTCCCCAAACTGCTGGGGGTGGGGGGGAGGAAGGAGGGAAATGGCATGGAAAGGAGCTTTGGCCTCCTTTACTTCTTTATTACAATGGATCGGATAACGATAAAAAGAACGTTCTCCGGTGCAAATCTTCTCCCAAAATTTGTCGTCGTTATGCGGTTTTAGCATTATCCAGTGCAATCATTATCTGGGATATTACTGTATCCTCTTCTGACCACTGCAGCATTCTACAAGGCTTTAATGGAAAAGGGAGATTTTGCCCTCTTCCGACTTTTGTTCTCCACATGTAGAGGTGATGAAAAGGATGGAGTTTGTGACTTTATCTCTGTCTTTCTCATACAAGCAGAACACTTTAACAGTGCTTTAATAACTATTTTGAAGTAATTTATAATCTCCAACTGCAAAAGTTATCTCCACACCTTAAGGGAAATCCTGGCAGGACCTGGTCATGGAGCTGTACCTTCACTTGCGGGTCACAGATACATGTAAGTCTCTGTGAAAGCCACTGTGACATTGTGGATGGAGTTTTAAACTCAAGACACTTGGCTCAAATCCATGCTTGACTACTGGAATTCAATGGATTAGGCATGACAGTGGTAAACTACTCCTTTAACATTTCACATACATAGAAAACCCTACAGGTTGCTATGCAGGTCTCTCCTCCTCCCCCTACCCACTCCCCTGTTATCCATCAGGGATATGTTTCAAAACCTACGATTAATACTTGAAACTGCAGATAACAATGAATCCTATATTTTACATTGCAGAAGGTGTTCTCTAGTGGCCAGATTGGCTACTGCACCATAGCAATACAAGTATATTATGTATTTCAGGATTTTTAATTAAATATTTTTAGATTTATGGATAACTGAAACCATAGATACTGAACCTGTAGATATGGGGAGTGACCTTTATTTTGGAACCAACTTGACAGCATATAACAACAAGAAATAAGCCAAGATATTTTCCATCATGAGGAGAAATAAGCCTGCTGATTTCTAAACCAATCCAGTGCAAGTTATGGAGGGGTTTCTGCATTAATACATTCCTCAGTCATGTCTGAGTTGTAGATAATAACCAGAAATGTAATGTATAGTCAAATGTGATTATTCCATATGAGATCTAGGACTACATCTTCTGATTTTTCTGCATTGTTACTCAAAAAATTACATCTAACATCACACCTCAGATTTTGTTTCAAAGAAATAGAGATAATATGCCAGCTGTGAATAATTTTTAATTGTATCAAATATTTTTCATTCCAACTATAGCAATGTGTAATTAAGATACAATTAATTCAGCCCAAGCACTCCATCCACATGATTACTGTCAATCTAATCTCATTTAGAGTAAGTCATATTAATTATAATCATTAATTACATTACCGAGCTGTAATACTTTTTGAAAGTTGCCAACACATTAAAGTTATTTCAGGATGAGAAAACAGATTTTTAAAATGGAATTGAAAATATGTAAAAATGTCAAAACACAATTGAATTTCTCAAAATGTTTCTCAATAAGTAAACTAAATGAAAACAGTTAAGAGGCTGTGAATATGTGTATGTTGACCCTCCACTTGTGCATTATTTGCCTTCAAGTCACATCTGTCTTACAGTGACCCCAATTTGATTTTCAAGGTTTTTGATATGTCCAAAGGATGGCTTACCCTTGTTACCCCCATTAAGTCCATCCTTATGTTCTGTCCATGGAAGAAGAAAAATGTCTCCCTCCTATTCCCCACAGACTTTTCCAAATGCAGAGCACTCTTCATTCATTCGTTCCATCCATTCATAGAGTAGAACCTTACATCCAGCCCATGTAACTAGCTACAATTGTGCTTTCAGTGTATACCAGATCATCTTCTCCTGCCACATCCCACCCATTAGCACATCAGACATTTCCAGACTCCTGAAATCATAGCTTATTATCCATGAAGGATTACATTTATGATGCTGCAGGGAAAATATAATGACAACCCATTCAAAGCAGTAGTTGGTTGGCAAAATGTGACCCACAAGCTATAGATGGAGCCCCAGCACCCTTCTATTCTTCTTCTACTTCTGTGTCTAGGCCAAACATGAAACTATCAAAATGAAGAGACCTTTTGGTGAGTTCATCATGCAGCTTATTTCATCTGACCAGCACAAGGTGGATGTTAAGAAAAATTAGCCAGCACAAGGTGGATGTTACCAAGAGTATGCCTGACTGTGGTTCCAAAATACCACAATTTTTGAGGAGGCTCTTTCTGTGTATCCCAGTACCCTTATGTAATAATAATCTTAGAACTACAATTTGGAAGGGCTGGGAAATAGAGATGGCCCTCTATAGTCATAGGGAGGTTCATGTATCACTAGACCTTTGAAAGTTATTTATTCTTGATTTAGATGTATTTGGCAATAAACAATTCCTGGAATAGATTTTTAATCATTGTAATGCTGTAGAAATGTTATATACATATTTAAATCTGATATGCACTGTGCCAACAAAAGTCCTTAACAGAACTTTTAGCTAATAAACTGAATCATTTGCAGAAACAAAATAGTGTTTGAAGTAGCAGTACAAATTATTTCTTTATTGTATTTTATTTATTCAATTTATATACTGCTCATGTAACATAAATGATACTCTAGGTGGTTTACAATAGCACCATTTGAGGCAATTAAATTAGCAAAGGGGCAGTACATTGTTAGAAGGCAGAATTTTTCATGATTTATTAAAAAGCAGTCCTATGGACCTGAAAGGCAAGGACAGATTGTGGTTGTTTGGGGGACACCTAACCCCAGTATTTCAGAATGGACACTGCTGTTCAGACCAGACACTACCAATGCCAGAAATGTGTACTGGAATCACAGAACAGTGCAAATCTCCTTTGAGTAAAGAGAGGACTATTCATAGGTGAAGAGGTACTCATAATTTTCCTCATTACTAACATTATGTATCCATTTCCTATCAATTTCCACATTATAATAGTAATATCTACTATAAGTGCTCCAGTGTAGTTAGGTTACTAAAGTTCAGGATGATTCCATAAGGTGTGATGATAAATAAAGGTGAGAGACATAGCAAGAAGATCTTTTGTGAAAGGTAATTATATATCTCCACCCATTTGCAGGTGGTGCCAGGGGATATTTGCTGAAGTTAAAATACCTGCACAACATTGTTATGTTCAAAAGTCTGGATAAAGGGCCAAAGACTTGGGGGGGGGGCAGTTGGTGTCTGCAGTTGGCCCAGTCACACTGTTGCAAGTAGTAGAACACCTCTGTTACAACGAATTACTTTTTCTGGTGGCATAAACATGTATTGCCAGTAAACTGTTGCCTGTGAAAGACAGAATGATCCATCCCAATACACACGTTGCACCTGCAAGGTGGAATCCACTAACCTCTTGGTATATTCACAACCTCTCAGCCCCCTCAAAGTGATGTTGTAAAAATAAAAATGCAGGGAAGAACCATGTACTCCACAGTGTAATCTTGGAAGAATATGGAAATCCTCCTTGATTTTAATAAGGTGAATACCAGCTTATGTAATAGTTTATAGAAGGAAAACAAGAATGCTCTGGCCTTCAAGCCCTTTTGCTTTTCATTTGCCAACAGGATCCTTAAACTATTTTATGTTTGTTACACATGAGATCACAAACAACTCTTCTTTCTGACATCACCTTAATTTTGGGCACCTTAATTTCTGACTCTAAAATCTCATAAAATAGATAAATACTGATCAGGAAATCCCATAGCAGTAGTAAAGGGAATACATTTCTAGGTTAGATGTGAGGAGGCCTGGATTTGTCCCAAAAACATCACTAGAATTGGATTCTTCTTCTTGTGGCTATGTTAGATTCCCTAAACTTCATATTGGTATTGTGACAGCAGTATCACAAGACAGAAGCTAATCAGAATCAAGATCAAGCAATTATATTTGCATGCCTTGAATCAAGAAAAGGGACATATAGAGAATGACAGACCAAAACGGTATAATGACCAGTTTCCAGACTAAGAAACACTGGTAGTGGTGTTTTCTTGATCCCAAGGCTCAGTAGGTGACCTTAGTTCAATTACAACTTTTTAGCTCCTGAAAGAGGTGTTGTGTAGATAAAATGTACCAAAGGGTCACACACTGAGTTCTTGGAGGAAAGGTGGGGTGTATGTATTAATAAAATTATTTGTGTAGCCCAATTTTGTTCTGTTTTTGTGTTACTGGTTTTTGCTGCAGAAGAGACATGTTGTTTGTTATGTTTAATTCTGCTAGAGAGAGCAAAGATAGTTATGATTATTACAGTTCTCCATATTGTATGGCTTTTCTCTACTTTCTGTACCACTTGTTTAGTAAGAATAATTTCATGTCTATGATTAGGTTGTGAACATTTCATATACCGTTTGTTTAATAAATGGTTTCTAAAGCTTTTGCTTGTTTTTTTTTTAAAGAAAGCTTTCAGTATCACAGAATTGACAAGTTTCAGGACTAGAGTGACTGACAGGAGGTGTGAAGCTGTATATAGGAGAAACAAGCTATGGAAATGATGACTGTCCCTTGAGAGCAAGAGAGACAGGGACAGCCTGTCTGCTGCCTGCTTGCAAATAAAATATGTAAGTGTATGTTATAGGATTTATTTTGTCCATTGCTTTCTGAGGGAGTCATTACATAGACATTATTTACTGAGTGCCAGAGGGCCATATCTGAGACTTCAACCTTGGTAATACCCAATGACAACAAGAATACAAAATGGCGGAAGAGACCAAAATGGGACTTTTCCTCACCCATACTGAGGAAAAGAAAAAGAAATTAGACTTAAGGGAAGAGAACTACAGTACAAAATGGCAATTGAATGGAATTGCTAACAAAATTGGGAAGGATTTAGGGGTCTAGATGGAATATTCTGACTTCCAAACACAGATTTTGTTGACACCGGGAAGTATAAGACCTTAAATTGTTTACTATGTTTCCTGGAGCAAAAGAAATACACTTTTTACTAAAAGATTTCTGTGCTTCCCCATCTCATTGCAATAAGATAAACTAGAGACAGCAAGCATGTCTTGCAGTGGAGAAATCCCTAACCCCATCTCACTATAAGTAGTACCTCAAAGACAAGTTTAAAATTGGGTTTTCTACTAGCAAGCTGTTTGACAGTGGAAACCACAGAAGTACAGTATATACTGATAGACACATTCACACATCACAAACCTATTCAAATTACACCAGTTCAGGTATCATGCAAAATAAATGAACCCAGAGGGTAGTTTAAAATATACTACATGATGACCAAAATAATGCATGCTTAGCTATGCAACTTATAGTCACCAATCTTTAAATTGATTTCAAGTCTGGCAAATTGCCCTCAAAATGACAGGCAATTACAGATTTCAGGAACCTCAGATTGCTGGACAAAGTATAGAGTTTTCTCCTACTATACATTTGGAATTATTTCAGATAAAGGTATAGAAATTCATGTCATGATTAAAGTGGCATCTTTAATTAGGTAAAGTGGTCGCAATTATAAAAAGACTTCACAGAAATACTTTATATGAGTTATACATTTCTTACAGTCTAGCAATAGCACTATCATTCGCCCTGTCACTTGTATAAGACAATCATGAATAATTTCCTTCAGGAATAAATTCATTTTTTGTGCAATGGAATTTCATTTCAGGTTACCAGGCAAAGAATTGGAGCCATGCTCACATAATTATTTTGTGCAAGTGATAGAAATGCTGTTATAGCTGTCAAGCCAGATGACAGGTTTTTACCTTCCCGCTTCAGAGGAATGTGAGGTTAGGACATACCAGCCTCAGGAAAATCCCACAGATCAAGGACTAGTATTATCAGGCTTTAAAGCACTTCCAAGGACCACTCAGATGGCATTTTCCTCCCATTGCTTTCTACCTATCCCTTAAGGTCAGCATGGGAAAGCCAGCTGCAAGTTGAGTACAATTGAGAGGGGTTTTCTACAGTTGACACTTCAGCGTTCTTCATTTAATCACCAGTACCATATTGTTCCAAGGGAAAGAGAATTAACTTTCAGTTTCAGAGTGAGATGACCCTTCTCCAGTCAGAAAGCCCCAAATGACATAAATGCTAGTTTTAAAGTAAAACCCCAGTATTTTATTAATGCAGTAACAATCACAAATTCCAAGTGTGAGGGGAGAAAAGCATTGCCTAAAAACCTTGTCACAAAGCTTGCGCCTTTCTAACACCTAGTCCTTAATGCATTTAATGACATTAACACTGCTCTCCTCCAGAGGGACTTGGATGCCTGTTAAAAGCCACAGGGATTATGACTCAAGGATGAATCTCCTGAGATGATTTTTTTTTTTTAGCCATACTTGGCTGGCGACTTCTGCTACAATTCCTGTAATTTATTCCTGTGCTGTCTCTCTGTGAACATGACATTTATTGACTCTCTGGAGAATGGGGATGAGTGAATTCACACCCCTGCAAATGTATTCTGAACACTCATTCTTGAATCAAGGTTGTCACTAATTTGTGAAGAGAAAGCAATGACAGGTCACCAGGCTTATCTGTGGGGAAATAACTAGGGGGAAAAATGTGGTTCATCATTCTGTGAAAGTTGCTGAAGCCAAATCCTGCCACTTAAGCACAGCTCTCATTTGTTATTCTCTTTATACTACAAGGGCTGTTATAGAAATTGACTTTCTTTCATATTCCAGAGTTTTTAAAACTGGAGACATTTCCCAGTGTTTGGGAGAACATGTTTTCAACCCATTCCTCCATTTATTTAGACTTGCTATAAAAGCATTTTCTTTTTTCCTTCCTGGTCCCCACAGGAGAGTGAAACATTTTGCAACATTGATAATGATGTTACCCGAATTTTTATTTCCTAAGATTTATTTATTTTTATTATAGAATATCTATCCAACAGCAAATATAATCTAGATTTTATATATATGTAATTGTCCTAAAATTTATAATAGCCTGAACTCACAAAAGGAGAAGGAAGATAAGAAAGATATTTAGAATGCAGTCCTACACATGTCTACTCAGAAGGAAGTTCAAATGATCTTTGGACTGATTTTTTTTTTTGGGGGGGGGGGGGTTCTGGGTAAATAATGGAGCAAATTTATAGCCCCCATAATTAGAAGATATTGTGAGGCTTATCCTCCATCAATTTGCCTGATTCCTTGTTAAATCTGTCCAATCTAGTGGTCATTACTACACTCTTTTGGAAGCAATTCCACAATATGATGGTGCATTGTGTAAAGAAATAAAACTTGTTATCTCTACTTCTCTGTCTTGACAATGAGCCAAAATCCTTTTGGAATCTGAGATGTCAAGATCAACATAGCTCTAATAAAATAATAGAATCTCTCTCTTCCCCTCATTTTCACAACCAAGGTAGGTCCAAGGGTAGACAGTAAACACTGCAAGATGTCTGCATAAAAAAATCAAGTTTAGAGCAGCAAAGGGCAGCATATGTTATCTATATATTTAGCATCAATGTTTTAATTCCCAGCGATGACAAAATTACTCTTTTTAAAATAACAGTATATTAAACAAAATCATACAACCTAAAGATATCTAATAGCAAGTGATAAAAATTACAAATTGTACTATTACCCACTGGAACCATTTGGGAGTTACAGCCATTTTCTCCACTCCTATGGAGCCTCATCCATCTTCCAAAATCAAAATAACATTTGTAAAAGTGTATGTATTTTCTTCTTTACTAATACTATACAATGAATTCTCACCATATATTTCTAAATATATTCTTGCTTAGCAATCCCTTCTTAACTTTAAATATTGCCTGCTCAGCACAAGTTAGGCCTCATCTAGAGTACTGTGTTCGGTTCTGGATTACACACTTTAAGAAGGATGTCAACAATCTGGAACAAATTCAGAGGAGGGCAACAAGGATGGTCAGGGGAGTGGAAACCAAGCCCTATGAAAAACGACTGAAGGAACCTGGCATGTTTTGCCTTGAGAAAATGGGTCTAAAAGTTATCATATGATAATACTTCCACATGAAGTAATACTTTATTTCAAGAACATTGTTTTTAAAATAAGCCAACCATAATTTTTTACATGTCATAGTGAGGTACATTATTCCCATACACAATGAAGAGAGTACTTTTCTTACAATCACTAAGTCCAAATTTAATCAAGTCCCACTGTTTTAATCTTAATATGCTATTTCAACACCTATCACCATGGGGGAGGGGATGGTCCCCTCAGTGGAGGAAATGCCACTGGAAACCATCATATTGGACCCAATGGCAAAATGAGTGGAGGAGGAACTGTGATTCCCAACGTTCATGGAGGTAGAAGAGACCATGGCAGATGGACTGGCTGCGAAGGCAGCAGCAGTCCATTGCAGTCCCAGTGTAAAATCCTGCATGTCTCATTTCATATGTGCCACAGGAGATGGCTCTGTGATCATAGCATATGGATCACTTCATGGCAAGCTGGTATCCACCTTAAACAAATTCACACCAATGGCATTTTTTCAGCTTCAGGAAAAAAAATGCATTCTCAGATATGAGTTGCAGCCAACAATGGCTATTTCATGAAGTCTCAGTTTATAAGCTACTACTATTTTGGGGTTGTTTCTCATTTACTTTGCTGTAAATTTTTAATTTAATTAAAAGTGAAACTAGAAAGACAGTGAAATAGTTTATCTTTTCTCACGGAAAACAACAAAGCAATTCTTGTGTTCTTATATGTTTTCCTGTCATAATTTTAAGCAGAGACATTCTGTCTTGGATAAATTAAATATCAAGCACAAGTGAAATGCATTTTAAACATTAATTTAAAATTGGATATTTAATGTAAAGTAGATGGCAGAAAGAATTCCATGGTAATGTGACTGATTTAATTTCTTCTGACTAGTTTAATTATATTACATTTTATTTGACTCAGAGGGTTTTGTGTGTGTGTGTGTTTTCTTGATGGATTTTAAACATTCTGCAAATGATTTTCATAATATAATGACATTATGAACAATAGAAAAATACATTCTAATAATTCACTGTCATAGTCAATATGAGTATTCTTTAAAATAATGGCAAAGTATTTTAGAGACATAAAATTAAGATGGCGGTTAATCAGACCAACTGTCGGTATTAAGTATGTACAAATGTGTTTTTGTTGTTCAGTCGCACAGTCAATTCCGATCCTCTGCAACCCCATGGACCACTGTCCGCCAGGCACTCCTGTCCTCCACCATCCTCCTCAACTTGCTCAGCTCTGTGCCCATTGTCTCTACAATACCATCTAGCCATCTCATTTTGGGCCGCCCCCTTCTTCTTTTGCCCTCGACCTTTCCAAGCATCAAGGCTTTCTCAAGTGAATCTTCTCATTTGATGTCCAAAGTACTTTAGCTTCATCATTATTATTTGACCTTCTAAGGAGCAGTCACGATTGATTTCTTCTAAGATTGACCTATTTGTTCTCCTCGCTGTCCAGGGGACTCTCAAAACTCTCCTCCAACACCACATCTCAAAGACGTCTATTCTTCTGCGCTTAGCTTTCCTAATGGTCCAGTTCTCACAACCATACATTGCCACCGGGAATACCATTGCTTTGACTAGACCAGTGTTTCCCAAATGCTGGTTTTTGGACTTCAATTCCCAGAAGCCTAAGTCATTTCCCCAAAGCACTGATCAGCCAATGTACTGACTGAGACTTCTGGGAATTGAAGCCCACTGGTGGGCTGTGTACCCCTTGTTGGGAACCACTGGACTAGACGAATCTTTGTTTGTAATTTGATGTCTCTACTTTTCACTATGCTCCCCAGGTTTCTCATCGCTTGCCTCCCAAGAATCAGTCGCCTTTTTATTTCATGTATATCACCACATATTATTAGTCATTTATCAAGAAATCAACACAACCTATTGGGAATTAGAAAAGTATGTGTCATGGCCAGATTTTACAATACAGTATATAGACATAAACAGAAAGAGTGAGAAACAAAGAGAACTGTGTAGCTCTTCATTTTTCTGACTACTTAAGGATACCAGCAAAAACCAGAAATAGAGAGCAGCTGATATCAAATCAAGGTCAGATACATGTAAAGTTTGAGCCAGAGTTATGTACAGAATCTCCTTTGGGCCTGTGTGCTCTGAGTGAATGTTTGTGCTTTTTCAAAACTTATGCAAGGAGGTATTGAGCACCTGCTTGTGCATCTATAAACACTGTTAGGTGTCACAGATAATTGTCGGAAAAGCAACTAACAGTTAGAGTAGCACCAAGCCCTCCACTGACCACCTGAAACTGGGCAAGAGTCTCCAGGCAGAAGAAGGCATTGTTGTCAAGCCAGAAGGACAGATCCTGAACTTGCCATCCATCCACTGTGCATAGCCTGGCTTCTACGTATTTCAGTTTAAGGTAAGGAAGCTCATCTCTTCTATAGTTTTACTGTCAAGGATTGCTAGCTGTGATGGTCTTCACCAGCTGAAGAGTCAAGGGGTGTTATAAATTAAATAGTGCACTGGAGGCTTAGTTCGTGCATCATCTAATGACTTAGCCTTACTATAATGAATGTGTCATCTAAAGCAGACAAGCAAAGCAAAAAGCAATCAAAGCAAACCAATCACACATATATACTGCCCCATAGCATTAAGTGCACTTTCTGGGTGGTTCACAAGTTAATTAGCATTTTGCCCCCAACATGCTGGATTCTCAATTAAACTCTAGAGATCAAAAGGGCAAATGTCTGCATCTAGTCAGACCCAATAGCCCCACAGTGCCTGGAAATGGTAATTTGGAACTTTGAGGTGGGAGGGGGGTAGAATAAACAGGAAGAACCCACAGGACACTTATGTTTTTTCTCCCTTTTGCTGGGCAGGGGCTTCTGGAAAAATAATTTTACAGAAATTTTTTTTAAATGTTTTTGAGGGGAATCTGGATGCCACAAAAATCTCTCTTGGGGGCCTAATATACAGGGCGGCCTGTAAGCAGTGATGGGATGTAACAGGTTCGCACCAGTCCGCCAGAACCAGCAGTAACTTTTCCCAGTGTCCCGGAGAACCGGTAACAGCTTTTGGGGGGAACCACCTTCGGGGCTTACCTTTTTACTGGTTCCCCCACTGCGCATGCATGCCAAGCATGTGTGCCAAGATGGCACGCATATCCACAGAGAGGACAGAGAGGGGTTTAGGGGCCAGGTAGGGACTTATGGGCCACCCTGTACACCACAGACTGCACTTTGCTCACTCCTGACCAAGAGTACAACCATATAACTATTTACCTGGGAGAGTATTTCACGTTAAACTAGCTAGGACTTACTTCTGAGTAAGTCTGCATGTATCTGGGCTGTAAACTGTTACGGTTCTGATCCTTCTAGGAGCGGCTTAGCCTTCCTTTTCCACTCTTTTCTTCCTGATTATTTTTCCTGTTAAGAAGTACATATTAGATTTAGATGATGAAATGTAATTAGTTGTTGCCTACTATTATTTATTTTTATTTATTTATTTATTTATTTTATTTAGATTTATTATCCTGCCCCAATCAGGCAAACCTGACTCTAGGCAGCTTACAGAAAAGGGGGAGAGAATATACACAATGCAAAACAATTAAACAATCCCCCTACAAATACATAAATTAAAACCTTAAGGTTCAAAATTACTTAAAAATCGATTTAAAAAGAATTAAACTATGAATTTACAAAAATCTAAAAGATTAAAAAAGTTAAAGGGTTTAAAGAGCGAGGGAGGGGTTGCTGTCCCATCAGATCAACCACCCAAAGTGGGACCTCATATTACTGGAGCCCCACACCTGCCCTGCCATCCAGGTTTTTAGGCCCTTCCGAAAGGGCAGGAGCTCTGTCTGCAGACGTAACTCAGTTGGCAGGAGGTTCCAAAGGGCCGGGGCGGCCATGGAGAAGGCCCTCCTTCTGGTGCTAGAGAGATGCACCTCTCTAGCCGATGGAATGATAAGAGAGCCTCTCCAATCCACCCTGGTGGGATGGACAGATGTTCTTGGGCTGACGCGATCTCTTAAGTATCCTGGTCCACTACCATGTAGGGCCTTAAAGGTAATGACCAGCACCTTGAATTGCACCCGGAGACATAATGGCAACCAGTGCAGCTCCTGAAGCAGTGGTGAGGCACAAGCATAACGCCGGCACCCCACTACTACCTGAGCAGCATTATTCTGGACCAGCTGCAGCCTCCAAATGGTCACCAAGGGTAGTCCCATGTAGAGCGTATTACAGTAATCAAGTCTGGAAGTGACCAAAGCATGTGTGATCATGAGCAAGGAGTCCCGGTCTAGGAGCAGGCGTAGCTGGCGTATTACACGAAGTTGTGCAAAAGCCCTCCTGGCCACGACTGCCACCTGCTCCTCGAACAGTAGTCGTGAGTCCAAGAGGACCCCCAGATTATGCACCGGGTCTGTTTGGGGCAAAGCTGCCCCATCCAGAACCAAAGATGGCAACTCCTGAGATAGCGCAGGACCCCTGACCCATAGCCACTCAGTCTTGCCAGGATTCAGTTGTAGCCCGTTGTCCCCCATCCAGACCCTGACAGCCTCCAGGCACCTGGATAGGACTTCTACTGCATCAATTGGATCTCCACGGGCTGAGATATACAGCTGGGTGTCATCTGCATATTGGTGGGAACGGATGATCTCACCCAGTGACTTCATGTAGATGTTAAATAGGAGAGGCGAGAGTACCGAGCCCTGAGGCACCCCATATTGCAGGGGCCTAGGGCTGGACCTCTTGCCTTCCAGCCACACCGACTGGGTCCGGTCCCTCAGAAATGAAGAGAACCAGGCCAACACAGTGCCCTGGATTCCCAATCCTTGGAGCCTTGCCAGAAGGACACCGTGGTCGACAGTATCAAAAGCCGCTGAGAGGTCAAGAAGAGCCAGGACGGATGGATGACCTCCATCCCGTTCTCGCCAGAGATCATCCACCAATGCGACCAATGCAGTTTCAGTACCATATCCAGGCCTGAATCCTGACTGGAAAGGGTCCAGATAATCCGCTTCATCCAGGACTTCCTGTAGCTGCCACGCCACTGCCTTCTCCAAGACCTTACCCAAAAAGGGTAGGTTGGATACAGGTCGGTAGTTGGTAAGTACCGTAGGGTCGAGGGATGGCTTTTTCAGGAGGGGACGCACCAAAGCATGTTTTAAGGGTGCTGGAAAAACCCCTCCTGCAGAAATGAATTTATAATTGCCTCGACCCAACCACCTGACACAGCCTTAGATGCCTTGACTAGCCAGGCAGGGCATGGATCCAATTCACAGGCAGTGGCGCAAACAGATCCAAGAAGCCTGTCCACTTCCTCAAGGCCAACTGGATCAAACCGATCCCAGATAACATGGCCGGACTGCACTCTGGTCATGCCGGGATTAAACTTCAAGCGAATCTGAGCAATTTTCTCCACCAGATAATCAGCAAAAACCTCAGCCAATCCCTGCCAACCAAGGCCAGACCACCCTCTACCAAGGAGGAACCTGGTTTTCACCTGGAACAAGGTCGCTGGGCAATTATCCATGGAGGCAATAAGGGTGGTGAAATATTGTCATTTCACTGCCCCCATCACCACTAGGTAGGCTTTAATGGCAGCTCTAACAAGTGTTCGATCAGACTCACTCCGGGTCTTCACCCAACGGCGCTCTCAGCGTCTCTTTGCCCGTTTGAGCTCCCTCAGCTCTTCTGTGAACCAAGGGGATTATCGATTCCCACGGGCAAGGAGAGGCCGTAGTGGAGCGATCACATCCAACACTGCCGTTACTCTTTCGTTCCATGAATTGACAAGCGCCTCAGACGAATCGCATTGCAGGTCAAGAGGAAAACACCCCAGTTCCCTCTGGAATCCTTCCGGGTCCATTAGTCGCCGGGGGTGGGTCCATTTAACTGGCCCTACCTCCCTGCGGTGAAGCCTTGTCCCCAGAAAGTCTAGAGTCACCAGATCTGACCATGGCACAGGGGTAATGTCTAAATTCTGTGGTTTCAGATCACTCTGCCACCGCTCCGATAAGAAAATTAAATCTGGGGTGTGGCCACTGCTCCTGGTAGGGCCCTGAATTACCTGGGTCAGGCCCACAGCTGCCATGGAAGCCATGAACTCCCATGCTGCCTCTGAGCCAGTCCCTAATGATGGCAAATTGAAGTCCCCCAGAACCATAAGTCTGGGGAGCTCCAACGCCAACATCAAGACCGCCTCAAGGAGCTCAGGCAGGGAATCTGCTACACTGCAGGGAAGCAGGTACAGGAGCAGGATTCCCAACTGACCCTTAGGGCCCAAACACAGGAGCAGGGCCTCACAGCCCAGGATTTGAGGAGCCGTGGCTCTGGCGACTCCCAGTGACTCCCTGGCCACAATGGCGATGCCACCACTCCTCCCCTTCTCCCTAGGCTGGTGCCAAATACCAAACCCAGCTGGACACAATTCGGATAGAGGAACCCCGTCCTCAGGTGCCAGCCAGGTTTCGGTGATGCATGCCAGGTCAGCCCGCTCCCCCAATATAGAATCTAAAAGCAGGGGGACCTTGTTACAGACTGACCTGATATTCACCAGCAGCAGCCTAAGGGAGGGGTCACTCTTGACTCGCTGCTCAGGAACCAGAGGTGTAGCTGGGGGGCCAGAACAGGGGACAGCAACTAAACATCTGTCCCATGTTCCCCGAGTGCGGCCCGCCCCTCGGTATCCGCCATACCGCCCCATGCCCATCACAACACCAATTCGGGCCCCAGGAAACCCCCCGCCTGTACCAGACAGAGCCCAATCCCTATTCCCTGGCTGGCAGGCCTTTCTCTCCCTTCACCCATCCACATTCCCCCAACCCCCATCCAATGTCCTCCTAGGATGGTGGGGCCAGCTGCCCCACAACTGACAGTTCCGCAGCGGTGCTCCTGGGACCAGCCAAGATCCCGGCTGCCTTTCTCCTCTCCCAGGAGGGTAGTGGGGCCGGCTGCCCCATAGCTGAGAGTTCAGCGGAGGCAGTAGAGGTGTCCATTTTGGAGGTGTTCCTTTCAACTCTCTCCTGCCAGGCAGCAACTGAGGCACATCTCTTCCCCACCCGGCCCGGTGTGGGGGGTTGCAGGTGGAATTGCAAGGCTGAAGCAGTCTTGGAGAGCCTCCTATTAACTCTCTCCTGCCAGGATTGTTCCTGGAAAAGATAGAGAACTTTATATCCCTGAAATTTTACATCAATTTTTAAAAAGTCAGAATTGCTTACAAAGAAAGTGGAAATAAAGAGATGAAGTACAAATAGTTGGCCACATTTATTGAAGTAGCCTATTGGGCTATGAAGTGAGAGGGGTTTATAGCCAAACAAATGCAACATGTCAAAATGTACAGCTGTACCTATAACTTTTGGATCACCATACAAGATCACTGTGGCTTCATTGAGGAGTGACCAAATTAATACAACATAGCTCCTTGCCCATGTCTTCCATAACTTATATTTCAAACTGATCTGAAACCTGCTACTTTAGCCCACTTGATGGCAAGACAGAAAATCCTGTTCAACCATGGGCAACTCCCAATGCCTACAATGAAGACATCGAAAGAGGATGGGTCACAATTAGTACACATTTATCAGCTAGAAAATGATATCTTCTTGTTTTCCCAGTTTTCTTATTTGTACTTCTTTTTCCTGAAAGACTGGCACTGTTCAATGGCTGCTTGGATATCTACTACGAGTACTACAGCTTTTTTAGATGGTCCTCTTTACAATGGCTTTTTATAATATGTTTGTGTTGGATAATTTCTGACTTCTCAAGACCAAATTTTATCAAAAGGCAATGAGAAGTTCATTTTAATGTTAGTATTGTAATTAGGTAGCTCTCTAGACTATACATATCCCCCTTTGGCTCTTGACACATTCATAACCTGTTTATAAGAAGACTGGTTATGAACTAAGAGAGATTTGTTGCCAAATGAATACATGATTAGTTTATCCTTGAAATTCTGCTGTTATTTTCTGTCTGTTGTCTCTATCCCTAGTACTCTTGTGATTTCTAATTGATGGTTTCCATCAGCAAATTAAAAAACAATATATTCCTGGCTTCAGTAAACTAAAGCGCAGTGGGTAAAACAATAGTCCATGAGTGTCCCACACTTTGTTATCTTTATTGTGCAGAGTAAAAGACAAATTAGAAAGAAGAATGCTTTGCAAGCCATTTTATTGCTTGTATGATAATCAGAAGAAATTCTTATTTGTTTTGGGTGGTACATATTCATTGTCCTGCAACAAATTATTGATTTCACTGGAAAACAGTAGTTGCTTGATTTAACATTTACAGGTGTTTCCTTCTGATAGTTTTCATTTGCAATTTAAATTGAATTTACAAAGCTTAAATGACTAATCCCCAGAAACCTAGACATATGTCTTTGGGGAAATGTATAAATCCAATGTCAAGTATCTTTTAGCTAGATGTATTGGGTTTTAAAGATGCTCTTGGTGGTGGTGGTGGTAGGGAATTTTTTTTCTTAGTTTCCCTTTTGCTGCAAAGCAGGGAGACTATCACAAGTTTTGATGAGGGAACAATGGCTTTTTGAGAAGAACAAAGTGTACAGATGGAGGGGTTTGGGACTTTACCTGACTGAATAGGGATATCAGTAACCCAGCGTACATAGAGAAGCTACTAAATCTGTAACAGTCACTGTAGTCCTTGGTTTGTTAAAGCAGCGCTTCACAACACCCCTGACACTCCCCGCCAGGGGCCAGGAGCATGGTTGATTCCTGGACTTACATTTTTGTTGTCATCAGTGGTGGGAATTGCATTATTTTTCCAGGGTTTTGGGGAGCCTCCACTGCTCCCCACAATGGCAGGAGGCTTGTTGGAACATTTTGGGGTTTTTTTCACCATGTACCCACTCCGTTTCAGCTGTTAGAAAGCGACTTCCTGGTTCAGCACTGGGAACCCAGCCACTGAGGCAAACTCTGCCCAGCACCAGAAGTCACCCAGCAGCACTTTCTAACAACCGAAACAGAGTGGGTACATGGCAAAAAGCCCAAAATGGAATGTTTATGCTCCGACAAGCCTCCTGCCACCATGGGGAGCAGTGGAGGCTCTCCAAAACCTTGATAAAACCAACAATTCCTGCCACCACCACTGTGGTAAGTGAGATATCGCCATTTCTGGCAGTGGGGTGCCCAAGTTCTCACTGTGGGCTGGATTAATGAGATGCATGGGCCAGGGGTTGCAAAGCTCTGTGATAAGGCATTGTTTACATCATACATGAGCTGGTAGGAATACATTAGCCTTTCTCATCTTGTCAAACACAAGACTAACTATTCAGCAGATGTCCCTATTATCCCAGGCAGCTAGAATCAATCTAAACACACATGATCATTTTACATTTAGGAAAACTTTAACAAAGCAAGTTCTTTCTCTCTAAACTACCTATTTCTCCACATTGGTGCTGCAAATCTGGTCTTTGGAAAGGATAATTTCAGTTCCATACTGATTCTGTCCTATCAATGAGACAGGTAGAATGAAAGGGAAAGTGAGCATATGGTGACAGCTCAGTATGTGGATTGGAAATGCAGCTGATGTACACGTGACCCCTTTCTTTTAGAAACCCTCTATAAATCTGATCCAGTCTTTTCTTGCTTGAGGAGAATGAGGCAGAAGACAATACTCCTAACCAACATGGTAACCTGATGGAAGTTGTAGTCCATCATATCCAGAGAACCCTACAAGGGGAAACCTGATCTCACCTAGCACCTGGTTCTTCTTCATCTGTTAGAATCAGGTATGGGGTCCTAGTGACCCCAGCTTGTTGGTTGATCTGAGCCCCTCTCTCCCTTAATCTTTTAATTTTGTAATTTTAAGAGCTAGCTTTTAATTTTTGATTTATTATAATTTGTTGAAATTTTTAAATCTGAGGTTTTAGGAATGTTTTCGATTGTTATGTGGGTATGTTTTATGATATGTAAATCCTCCTGGGTCACCTCAGTTAGGAGGGTGGTATATAAATGTGAATAAATAAATAATAAAATAATAAATAATCTTCTTCCGTGTCTAGGCCAGACATGAAACTGTCAAAATAAAGGCACCCATTGGTGAGTTCATTCTGCAGTTGCCTCTGCCTGAACTAGTGTGAGAAAGATTAGCTGGCAACACAAGGCTGCTGTTACCAGGGTATGCCTGATTGTGATTCAAGAATACCACAATATTCAAGGAGGCTCTTTCTGTGTAATCCCCTCGCACCTGGTAAAAAGCATTCCTGTAGGAATTGCAGTAGATACCTGACAGAGTAGTAACAAAGTTGTCATGCTGTCCAAGTACAGCTGCTATGCTGTTCTTGAAATTGTGTTCCTTGTAGAACTATCATGTGGGTGCAAAGCACAGGTACAGAGAAGTTCCCATGGAGGCCTCAATAAAGGAATATTGTCTTAGATTTATACATTTCAAAACTGTTCTTTCTTTTCACGAGGTTGATTGTCTGAAATGCATGATTGCAACCTTCTAGAATAGAGTCTGATCCTTGAGCCATGGGGTGGCTGAAAGGTTTTTTGTTCATTTGTTTGAGACAGTTTCTGGTTAGCTTTTCATTTTCTCAAACTTTATTTGAACATCAGCTGTCACCATCAAGACATTTATATTATTCACTCGTGGCTGCAATATTATTTATCTTATTTCCTTCCAACATCTCTGTGACCTCTCCTTACAATTGATCAGAACATGCCATGTGTTTGATGTAGCACTTCATCCAAAATGACTGGCAAAAGGACATAGCCAGGAATAAATCACGGTAAAATACTGTGCACAGGCACATACAATTCTGTCTCCTGACCTTCTTTCAATACGGATTCAATGTCATCTATCCATAACCTGCTGAGGAATGGTGTAAATGGATTTTATTGCTCCGTGCAAAAAAAGTATAACCCTTCAAAAGTACATTCGAACCAAAAGGGAGTTGGAGCACAGTCATTTCCAGTCCTGCTCTGCAGAAGACTAAACAAGAGAGTTCCATAGATGAAGAATAACCAGCAGTCAGCCAAGGGGAGAAAAAGCTGAGAAAACATCAGTAGGGGGCCATTCAGAGGAACAAATGTCATTTCTTGAAAAATAGATCACAGGCCTCAGAGAAGTCTATAGCTACCAAGCCACCCTGCAAGTAGCCATGGGGGCTGACTCTGTGGCTAAAACATATCAAAGGGAAGGCGGGGGCAAAGGGGAAGGGCTGTGAAGACTGGCAATGACAGAAGGTGGTCGTTTCAGGTTACTGAGATTCAAGAGCAAGCTCTGTACATTTTCTATTCATTTCTAGTCACCTATTAATATTTCAGAAGCACGGCTTTTCATCACTTTCTATCCTCACATTTTGCTCTTAGCAGTTTTAGCACTCTCTCAGAAGGTTTCATTGTTTTTGTATTTGTCTGAATTAACAGGTCCTTTATTTTATTGACACAAATTGATGCAACAGATTATGGGTTCTGGTATCAACAATACACAAAAGGAAAATTTTGCTTTGTTGACATTGGCAAGGACTGCCATTCATTATTTTCTTTCTTAAAATATTTGTTTCATGGCATTCCATTAATCAATAAAATACAACTCCATGGGAATTGGGCAGGCTGCATACACACTTGTCTTTCATGCCTGTTTGTAAGAGCATGTATGAGTATATAGTAAAGTGGATAGATGATTAAAACTCAATGGCTGATTCCTAATCTGTGGAGATATGTTTAAAAATCAATGGCTGATTCCTCATCTATGGAGGAAAAAGATCTGGCAGCAGAATTTGTTGCATTCCTTCACACAGAAGATGGGGTTCCAGATGATAATGAGAAAACCAGACCAGAAGATCTCATGTTCAAAACTGTGAGAAGAAAAATTCAGTGCACCCTAAAAACAGGGGATGAGAAACTGTAATTGATGGTGAGTAAAATTATTCAGAACGTTCAAGGGAAAATTTATTGTTGATATTAACAATGTTAGTTAGGAGTGCTAGCAACCTCCTAATGTAAAAAGTAGTGTTACCATAACAAGTGAAAAGAACCAAGATTGGGGATTCTTCTGGTACGCATTCAGGAAAAGAATTTTCATCTCCTCTTCCCTTCATTTTGATTCCCAGAAGAAATACCCATTTGAAACCATGGAATGTACAGTGGAGTTGACTCAGTGATGGGATGTAACAGGTTCTCACCAGTTCGCCAGAACCAGCAGTAACTTTTCCCAGTGTCCTGGAGAACCGGTAGCAGCTTTTGGGGGGAACCATCTTCAGGGCTTACCTTTTCACTGGTTCCCCCACTGTGCATGTGCACCAAGCACTTGGTGCGCATGCACGTGTACAGTGCTTGTGCATATGCATGGTCTCCTTGCTGTCCTCCCAAGTAGGAAGGAAGAAGAGAAGCTGCTAGCCTGAAGCTCCCTATAGCCTGCTCCCCAGGGTAACAGCATGTAAGTGACTCACATTTGGATATGGTGTGTCTGTGTGTATTTTAATGTGTATTTAATACCTTTACCTATATTGACATACTACCACAGTTCCTAAAAAGGCCTAGCGGCCTGGCTTGGAGGTTTTAAGCAAAGTCTTGGAGTTACCTCATCAATAAGCTACACCTGTGCTATTCCAATTGCTGTTCCAATTGGAGAACCCTTAAGGAGGTACAGGTGTTTTACATTTACATTAAGGCATATTATCCTAGAGAACTGGTTAGGCAAAGACTTAGTACCTGTACCTAACTTCTTTAACTGTTGAAAAGTGCCAAAATGAAGCCATCTTGTGGTGAGTTCATTCTGTAGTTCCTTCCATCTGACCTAGTGTGAGAAAGATTCACCACAATAAGCTTTAGTCTCTGGTTTAAAAACTCTGGTTGGTTTTTGTTTGGGGTGGGTGGGTGGGTGTTTGTGTGTGTGGGGAGTTTAATGTATTTTATTTATTTATTTATTTATTTATTTACGGGTTTGTGTTGTGGGTGGGTGGGTTGTGGTGTGTGTGTGTGCTTATTTTTATTTTATTTTAATAATTCATTTATTTCCTTTGGCCCTGCCCACAACGTCATGACATCATGATGTTAGCTCCACCCACACTGCGAAGATGTCATGGTGGAGTAGTAAAATTTTTGACATCCCACCACTGAGTTGACTCACAAAATACCAATAGACTCAATAAGCTTAACTCTAATGTGATTTACAACATAAATAAATGGAATTTTGGCAAGTGCAAAAAATGTTACTAAGGACTAGCATATGCATAGGAAACTGGTTGTATTTAGACTAGTGAAGAGAGTATTCCAGAGGCATAAATAGTACTCCAGAGGCATAAATAGTAAAGCAACACTAGTATATTTCCTCTTCCCTAGAAGGTGACAGGGAATGTTGGTCAACCATTGAACATATCAGAAAATGTCTTCTCTTTATCTGTCCTCACAAAGCTTAAGTAGTAAATTGTAGAAACGTGCCCTCCAGTGATGGGATGTCCCCGGTTCCAGACGGTTCCCTAGAACCGGTAGGACCAATTCCGGAGGGTTCTCCAGGAGGGGAGTCCACTTTTGAGGCGTCCGGTTCCAGACGCCTCACCGAAAGAAAAAATTGTTTTTTAAATCAGAGCCAAAATGGCTCCAATTGACTGCGCATGCGCAGAAACTCAATCTGACGCATTGCGCATGCGTCAGATTGAGTTTCTGCGCATGCGCAGTCAATTGGAGCCATTTTGGCTCCGATTTAAAAAAAATTTCTTTTAGAGTTGGAGCCGCGCACCTTTCAGGGCGGGGGCGGCGGCGGCGGCAGCAGCACCAGCCCTTCTCTGTTGGCGGCGGCGGCCTGTCAGCCTGTCGGGAGGAAGCGGAGAGAGATGGAGCGGGGGAGCCATGGGGCCCAGGCTGGGCGCGGGGGGCTCCTCCTGCCTCTGCTCCTCCTATTGCCGCCGCTGCTCCTACTGCTCCCGCCGTCGCGAGTCGGGGTCAGGTCTGAGGCGACGGAGGGGCCGGAGCGCCTGCTGTCCGTGTCCGGCGTCCGCTTCGGCTGGAGGAACCTGAGCTGCCCGACCTGCAAGGTCCTCTTCGCTGCCCTCGATGCCTCCGTCCAGGTGAGCCTCACCTTGCCTCACCCCGGGGGGTGGGGGTGGGGTAAAGGAGGCAGGCAGGTAGTGGGGGTGGCACCAACCCCCCCCCAACCGGACACCCATCGTGGGGATTGGGAGTCCCTTGGGCAGGAGGACGCCCTGGGACGCCTCGGCCTGCCGGCAACCCCCCCAACCCCCCGCCCCTGCTCTCTTTGCGGCTCAAGCTGCCCCAGGAGGAGGGGGGTCACCTTTCCTGGGCCCATCTTGCTTGCTCGACACCCACCCTCTCAAAGGGGGGGGCACCTGGGCTTCTCCCACCCTCCGTCACCAGCCCTGCCCTGCCTGGCTTGTTTTGCTGCCTGAGTTGAACGGACGCCCCCACCCCACCTCTTGGGTGCAAGGCACCAGCCCGAGGAGGAGGAGGCGACAGGCGCCCGGCAGAGGGTTTTATTTGGGGTGGGCGGGTAATTTATTTGTGTTTTGGGTGGGTGGTTGTATTTTTATTTAATTTTTATTTATTTATTTAAGTTATTTACGGCTTTGTGTGTGTAGCTGTCTGGGTGGGTGGGTGGGCTGAGGGGTGTATGTGTGTGTTTATTTTTATTTTACTTATTTTTTTTTGCCCCACCCACAACGTCATGACATCATGACGTTGGCTCAGCCCATGACATCATGACGTCATGACATTGGCCACGCCCATGACGTCCGTGACGTCATGGCGTGGTAGTAGAATTTTTGTCATCCCATCACTGGTGCCCTCCCAGACCAAGGCAATACCACTGTCTCTGTTAAAGGGGGGGGGTGTCCCCTCATTGAACTTCAGTGGTAGGGGCCAAATCAAAATATGATGCAGGATTGCCAGACATAGGGTAGGAATAACCTACATATGGAATCGCCTCACCCACAGTCCTCTGCTTGGCTTCAGCATGGATCACCCACCCACCCACTCTGCAGGATCGAGTGCTTTTGGATCACCATTTGGGCCGGATAGGAATTTTTGGGCTTAGCGTCATAATTGGTATCAGTGAGGCTAAGCCATTTTTGTCTATCCCACTCTAGTCTGCAGTTAGTGCAGTAGTCCTTAAATAGGTGGATAGTACTAGGTTAGGGTGGTAGAGTTGATTCCTCAAGGCATTAGTCAATGAGCTTGGGTCTGTATGGCTGGCATTTTGTTGTTGTTCAGTCGCACAGTCGATTCCGACCCTCTGCGACCCCATGGACCATTGCCCGCCAGGCACTCCAGTTCTCCACCATCCCCCTCAACTCGCTGAGCTCTGTGCTCATTGTCTCCACAATACCATCTAACCATCTCATTCTTGGCCGCCCCCTTTTTCTTTTGCCCTCCACCTTTCCCAGCATCAAGGCCTTCTCAAGTGAATCATCTCTTCTATTTTGATGTCCAAAGTACCTTAGCTTCATCTTTACAATTTGACTTTCTAAGGAGCATTCTGGGTTGATTTCTTCTAAGATTTACCTATTTGTTCTCCTTGCTGTCCAGGGGACTCTCAAAACTCTCCTCCAACACCACATCTCAAAGGCATCTATCTTCTGCGCTCAGCTTTCCTAATGGTAGAGCTCTCACAACCATACATTGCCACCGGGAATACCATTGCTTTGACAATACGAATTTTTGTTTTCAATATGATGTCTCTACTTTTCATTATGCTCCCCACGTTTCTCATAGCTTGCCTCCCAAGAATCAAACGCCTTTTTATTTCATGGCTGCACATTTTGTTGTGGTCTACACATTTTGTTGTGGTCTACTTGCCACATTTTGTTGTGGTCTACACAATCAAAGGCCTTAGTGTAATCAATGAAACAGAAGTATACTTGTTTCTGATATTCCTTTGTTTTTTCCATGATCCATCTTATGTTGGCGATGTGGTCTCTAGTCCCCCTGCCTCTTCTGAAACCCGCCTGCACTTCTGGTAATTCTCTCTCCACATGGTGTTGCAGTCTATCCTGTATTATCTTAAGCATCACCTTGCTAGCGTGTGGGATAAGCGCAATTGTTCGATAATTTGAACAGTCCTTGGCATTTCCCTTTTTGGGGATTGGAACATATACTGATCTTTTCCAGTCTTGTGGCCATTGTTGTGTTTTCCAAATCTGCTGGCATATAGAATGTAATAATTTGATCCCATCCTCTTTTAGGGCTTTGAAAAGTTCAACTTGGATACCATCATCTCTGCTGGCTTTGTTGTTTGCAGTGTTTTCTAGGGCCTTTCTGACTACACTCTCTAGGATGTCTGGCTCATGTTCAATGTTCTCATCATTGTGATTATCAGGGATGTTGAGGTCCTTTTTGTAGAGTGCCTCTGTGTACTCTTTCCATCTTTTCTTAATCTCTTCTGCTTCAGCTAACTCCTTGCCATCTTTGTCCTTTATCATGCTCATTTTTGCTTTAAACGTTCCCTTGATTTCTCCAATTTTTCTGAAAAGATCTCTAGTCCTACCTTTTGTGTTGTTTTCTTCTATTTCTTTGCACTGTTCATTCAGGTAGGTTTCCTTATCTCTCCTTGCTTTTCTTTGAAATTCTATATTCAAGTGATTGTATTTTTCCTTTTCTCCTTTGCCTTTTGCGTCTCTTCTTTCCTCTGCTATTTTAAGAGCCTCATCGGACAACCACTTAGCTTTCTTATGCTTCTTTTCTTTTGGTATGGTTTTTCTTGCTGCCTCCTGCATGATGTCCCGCATTTCTGTCCATAATTCTTCTGGTACTCTGTCTATCTGGTCCAAGCCATTAAATCTGTTCCACACCTCCACTGTGTATTCCCAAGGAATATTGTCTAGGTCATATCTGTCTGGCCTAATTGTTTTTCCTATTTTCTTTAGTCTAAGCCTGAATTTTGCAATCAGTAGGTTGTGATCTGAGCCACAGTCTGCCCCTGGTCTTGTTTTTGTGTGAATCAGCTGGAAATGCCGAGCAGACCATGTGGTATACAAGCGGTGCAACAAGTTTACATTCATGTGAATAGGTTTAAAAATGCCCACTTGGATGTCAAATTAGCCAGCCTTCACAGTAGCTGTCAAGGTCCAGCACTGCTCAGGGGCTTGGGTTTTGCCAATCTGGACCAGGATGGGGAGGAGTACTTCCCCTGTCCTTGTGCCAGGTGAATAGCACCGCTAGGCCCCACCACAGATCAGGAATTTAAATTTCAATAAAATTGTGGCCCAAGTTTTAACCCAAATAATTTGTGTCCTGCCTCTTCATTTCAGGGTTATGGGGGAAGACACATAACTCAGAAAACTATGAAGGTAAAGGAAGGTTCATGAGGAGCTTCTGCATTTACCGTATTTGCTGGCGTATAAGACGACTTTTTACCCTTGAAAAACATTTCTCCAAGTGGGGGGCCGTCTTGTACGCCGGGTACACTTCAGTTGAATAAAATACAGTAATACCTCAGTTAACGTTTACCTTGGATAGCGTTTACCTCCGATAACATTTACCTCGCATAATGTTAAGCAATCTGGGGAGGAGAATTGCATCGAATAACGTTAAGGTCCTATGGGATGGATCAGATAACAACTTTTAATATCAGATGACGAACAGGAATTAGAAGGCTTTTAAAGGGAAACTGTCATGCCAGCAAACTTGCTAGGGACTTGCCTGGCACTTGCTCTCCCCTCTATTTATTATCTTCCTTCTATCATTGACAGTTCCAGTTTGGTTAACAGATTAGAAAACAAACAGCATGGCAGCTCCCATAGGTTTATTGTTCTATTCAGCTTTAGTGAATTGTCTTTGGTGAATTACATTTAATAAACTTGCACTGTTTTATGTTTACTGTACATGTCTGATAACATACAGCCTTGTGACAGTTTTTCTGTATGTCATAAGCATTTGAATATAAATTAACATGTTGAAATCAAATCTGATGTTATTTTATGTTTTATTTGGTGTGTGGAACATGTGCGAAAGAGGGGGTAGTCTTATACAGTGAGTATATAACAAACTCTATATTTTGAGTGGAAATGTTGGGGGGCTGTCTTATACGCCCAGTCGTCTTGTACGCCAGCAAATACGGTATGTGTATTGATATTGAAATGATGCAAAAAAAAAGTGCACTTGACAGAATTGTATGTCACTCTTAAAACGCTAAGGAGACCTTTCAGAATCTGATACTGGTGCTGTGCCAAACATTGATACTCCAATTTCCTGAAAGCTCCAAACCCCCCCCCCCTTTTGAAAAAAGATTCTACTTTTCTGCCTCATTTTCAGGGTGCTTTTAAGAATGTCTTCTCAATTTCTTCTTCTTGTGCTAGTTAACTGTCCAAGAGCCAGCTGAATCCCTCTGTGTATGTGCTTTCTTTTCTATTACACATCTCTCCCTTTCACAGCCTCCCCAAACATTCCTCAGTGCAATAGATGTGGTTCTTTTGTCACCATAACATCCCAGACATGTGCAGTGTCATCTGGCTTCAGGAGCTAACCAGGATCAGGCTGTGTTGGTATTTGGATGGAATTTCAGGAGAGAACACCAGGAATCTGCAACACAATTAAGAATGAATTCAGTCTGAAAATCTAGAGAGCTATTGCTAGGCAATGTGCTGCCCCACTACTGCAGGCAGAGTTGCCATGCTGTGATGCTACACAGGGAGGGTTGGTATCTAGCAACAGTCTTTCTAGCGAATATCCAAATAGTGAGGTCTAAAGCAAAAGCCAAGGCCCATTTACCAGTTCAGAGAGAGTGCATGGTCTGTTGGATATCTGGGGGAGTAGTCAGTGTCAGAAGTCAGAGTCTGGTCAAGGCAGTCAATCACGAGGGATATCAGGAACACACTGATATCAAGCAGGGTGTTAGCTTTGCATGGAAATTGCACCAATGTCAGGCAAATGCAGCAGGTGTCCTTAAGAGCTCCCTCAGCAGGTGTCCTTATGAGCTCCTATCAGCTGGGAGCCTCCATTGGGAGCAGGTTCTGGCAGATTTATGGCACAGCTGTAAATCTTTCCATAGGAGTTGCCGGCAATGTTGTGATGTTTATTTATTTAGTTAATTCAATTTATACGTTGAGGGAGAATCGCTGTCAGAATCAGGCTTCTGATTTGACAGGTCATAATTCTGGGGAGAGAGAACTGGGCTAGTTACAGGCTGGGGCTCCTGATCCTGGTTGTCCTCAGATCCAGATGGGGGCAAAACTAGGCTAGGAACAGGCTGGGGCTCCTGATCTTGGTCATCTTTGGAATCAGATATGAGGGCTGGATTATGACAGGCAAAGAAGACCATACTAAGCTAGATGGATGGACCATGGCAGGTTTATATGATCTTATATTTCTATCATGATCTGCAAAACACCATAGAAGGAACTGGAATTTTCTTCCAATGAATATCAGGGTTGTTGAGCTCCTCTGCATTAAAAAAATTACCATTTTTTTCCATTAAATTGAATTAGTGTGGTCACAGAAATAAACTTCTAATGATTCTTGGCACTGCTGTAAACTACTGTATAACAGGGATGATAGAGTTCGGCTAGCCTATAACTATTGCATGTTTAAAAATCTGCTAGTTTCTAAATTGACCATACACTATTCACAATGAAGTCACGAGTAGCATCTCTTCTGAAGCACATCAAGGAAAAACCTTTTCCTTCTTCTTTTTCCTTTCTTTTTTTACCCTGTGAGAACTGACAAGTATAAAGCACCACAATCAGTATTTGATGTTTCATCTTTTTAACTCTTGAGCTCTTTATAATCTTATTTGTATCTATTGTTTTACAAAGCCCTACTGCCATGTTAACTTCACTCTCTTTAATAATTAAAAGCACTTAAAAGCAAAATTGAATACTTACCAAGACAAGTGCTGATTATGTTAATTTAAATTATAAATGCTTTTTTCTTCAGCTTGATCATGTGTTTTTAAGTTCTGTAGACAATCGTGCTTCAAGCACACTAGGGACAGAGTATGTGTACTGATAACTTTCATATGGTAATAAGCTTCACATTTCCTGTTAATCTTTTTTTAAAAAAAAGAGCAAGCATTTATCTTTTATTCATTGTATAATCCTCTTTACAATGAATGTGTGTGTGTGAAATATCGGCAATAATCTTTTTTCAACCTTTTGATTGCTTACAAATTTTATGTAGAAAGTAAATTCAAATTCTTTTTGATAAGAGGGGGGAAAACAAATTTGTACATTGTCATGATAGTCAAATCCTACATTGTGAGTAGGGCAGCTTTGGTCTGCCAGATGCGTTTGGCTACCATTTTCACAGTCTTATCCTAGCAAGCACAATATCATTTACACTTATATATCTGTTGTGGCCCACCATGCACTGGAGAGCAGACTGACTGGTAACCACTGTATAAGGAGTAAAGACAAGAGGCAGAGTCTTACTACAGTCTGAAGGATAAGGCAGATTTGTTAGTCAGGAAGAGCCAAGTTCAGAAGCTGGTTGTTGAAGAACTGAGACAGAAGGTTGATCCAGAAGAGTAGTTTAGTTTCCAGGCAGTGGGTCCAAGTCAAGGTCAGTAATCAGGCAAGAGGTCAGGTCAGAGTAGTTTGGAGTCATCACAAACACAGATTGTTCCAACAAGCTTGTGCTGGCATGCCTGTCTACTTAAGAAGGTTCAGGCTCAGGGCTCATATCTGGGAGCGGTAGTTGCAATTGAGCCCTTGCTTTTCTCTTTTGCACCTGTAGCTTGTTTCTCAGCTGCATCCTGCATCTTTCTGATGTGCTTGGCTCTGCCTGCTCTCCACTGACAGTTGGCACCTCAGCATGTGGTCCTGTCAAGTCTTGATCAAGTTGATCAACAGAAGGCAGCTCCATGCTGGGCTGAGATACTGGCAGAAAGTCTTCCTCATAAGACCCAGGTTCCAGGGGCAGGAAGTCTTCCTCATTGGACCTGTGCTCCAGGGCCACAACACTACCACCCTATAGTGCTTAGAGCACTCTCTGGGAAACTCACAATGTAAGTAGCATTTTGCCTAAGCACACTTTACTGTCCTTGGAAGAATAGATAGCTGAGTCAACTTTGAGCCCATCAGGTATGTAGTTATCACAACACAATACAGTATTAGAAATTTTAGCACAAATAAAAGGTGTTCTTATTGACACATTGCTATGACAAAAAGTTGCAGGTAGAGACTAAGGACACTACCATCAGGGATTTAGTGTGTGAATTTGATGTGTTGAATTATGCTCATTAGTTCATTTATTGCTTTTATTTCATTCATTAGTTAAGGGTGATGTTTCAAATGGGGGAAAATAAAGACATTATGCTCATAAAATTAAGGTTTTCATAAAATGTACATAAAATCTAAGGTTTTCTGAGCTAAGGTAAAGGTCTCCCTTGATCGAAAGCCAGTTGTAGCCGACTCTAGGTTTCAATGCTCATCTCTGTTTATAGCCAAAGAGCCAGCACTGTCTGTGAATGCAGACATTTCTGTGGACATGTGGGAAGCATGGAACACTGTTTACCTTTCCACCAAAGTGGTCCCTATTTATCTTCTTGCAATTTCTTGCTTTTGGACTGCTATGTTGTGTTAACCCAAAATCAGAAATCCCAATTTCATTTGTGTTAATTTTTTATATATTTTATTTTTCAATAAAGATGCTTTTAACCTTTATTTTCCATTTATCCCTGACTCTACCCACTATGCGCACATGTCCATAAGCAACCTACTGTACACACAAGAATTCACCACAGTTGAATAACTGCAAAGGGTCTATTTTTAATAAATATTTCAATAGTCAAGCTGCAAAGTAAAAGAGTTTTTCCTTCACGATTCCTTGAAAGCAGTTCTTCAATAAGAGGAAAAGCCAAAAGGGAAAGTGGTTATGACTTCAAAGGAGAAAATTGCTACAGTGTATCCATTCTCAAAACAATTTATCTATTCTGGTGTGGAGAGATACTTTTTTTGAAGGAAAGAAGGTTAGAAGGAAAGTGTTGTTGTTTTTTGTTTTAAACCTTCATAGAAAATGTTTCTGAAGTCTGATGCAAATTGTATGAGTTTCACAAGAAAGGTTATTATGTCCTCTATCAATCACACTTTGGATCACTTCAATTGGTTCATTGGTTTGGTCGCAGGCTCATCACCAACCAACCCCCCCCCTTTTGAAAATGTCATTTTTACGAGTCACATTTTCCCTTAATATCTTTGTTGTTGATTCCTGCTTTGGCATAATTCTTCTCCACGTGTTGTATTCGAACTGTATCCACCTCGAGAAGTTGTCATGTTCAGTTTCTAACATAGTTTTCCCTTTTATTTTTGCATTTTTGTGACTTTGTTTGAGTGGTTTTTTGTAAAATACTTCATAGTTCCCCCCCCCCAAAGTCCAATTTCAAATGTAATAGTGTCACCACAAAGGTTATTCTTTCCTTTTTCAAATGCACTCTGGGTCACCTGAATTGGTTGTGTGGTTTGGTCGCTAGGCTGCCAGAAACATATCCCTCCAGTGAAGATTGCATTTTTTTCAAGGCAACTTTTGGAAGCAATGACATCATCGCTTTGTATTTTTGGCCAATGGCTCTTTACATTTCTAAAAGTCACCGAGACAAGCTTTCAGTTGATGTAACCATTATTTTCGTGGGTGCTTTAGTTTTGTGGTGGCAGTTTGTCAAAAGTACATGATTTTCGTTACATTGCAAAAGCTGGCAGACCACCCAATTGAAACATAAGACGTTCATAGAATTCACGTCAAAATTTAGCTTCACTCTCTTGAAGCTATAAAGAGGAATGTGACACTTCCCCATCAAATAAATAAAGGAGAAAGTTTACGCTTTTCGAAAAAAGGAGAATATCCTGGAGGCAGAGCTCCCATTGCTCCGTCATAATTATGGCTTTGGATATGCCAACTAGTGATGATGGAGATATATATTAGATGCAATAACTCTAGGGATTAATGATACATATTCACTAGAATGAAACCATATGTCTCTGCACTTTAGCTGTTGGGAAGCAAAAAGGAGAAGGCCCTGGTCTGTTTGTGGGTTTCCCATAGGCAATTGGTTTCCCATACCAAGGATGGGTAACTGGGCTGAACAGCCAGGATAGCTCTTCCCACAAAGCACTGACCATGTTAAATGAGGCTGGTCATCACTAAATCAAAATTATAGATTAGAAGCATTAAATATGTCTTTGTCAGAACAGATGCAAAATTAAACATAACCTATGAGCAATTCTTCATGTAAGACATTGCATTTGATGCAGTCATATAATGAATGCATACTTCCACATGGATTATGTGTGACCAATTTCAATATATGTTGAACATCACCAGTTTGTTGGACACAATCCTGGCCTGTATGCAAAGCAGTCCCAGCTAGGAATGTAAATCCTAGCTTGTCTAATCCTCCAATGCAGTGAAAAGGAACCACTGAACTATTTTTTTATCACCATGAAAGAAAACCAAATTCCAAGAAGAGAAGAGAACAAAAATGAGAACTATTCAAATGTGAAGATAGCAAAAATGTGCATATATTACTTTAATGTAAATAATAATGCTCTAACACAAAAATGACACACTCCACACAGTTAAGAATGGATCCTGCTCTTCTTTTCTCCTAATTTTTAAGGACCAGTGCTGTTGTCTTTTTAAACAACCATACAAATTTCCTATGGTCCCTGCCTGTGTGCATTTTTCTTTTCAAAAATACAGTAATTTTGTGCAGTCACAGTTTGCAGATTTACAGAAGCCTTGATTAGAAAGAACATAGAGCTAGTTGTTTCATTCCTGTCTGAACGTGATGAATCTCACAAAGCTTCAAAATTCCTCCCTGAGGTGTCACATCAAGTCAAGTCAGCATGAAGTGATCAGAACAAAGAAATGAGCAAGTATTCTTGACAGTCTAGGGATTGTTTAGTATAAACCCAAGTGAATATGGAGGAACTTGTGTGAAGTAGTACTTAAGCTAATGTGGGAGTACAGATAATGTGGTCATGATTTATATGACCCTGAGGCCATTTTTGCAGACCCTACCCCCTCCTCTCAAGCGCCATATCCTATTCTGAATATACACGATCATCATGGTGATCAGCCATGAAGATTGTTTTGGGAACAATATAAGGCAGTGGCCTTCCATTTGCCTTCCACATCACAGCTTGACACCCGTTCCATGAGTCACTTTCTGGTCCTGAGCCCTTTTGGCACACAAAGTCCTCATTAGCCCTAGGCACTGAAGAAGCTGCTGCCCTTCATCAAGATGGATTCAAGATGGGATTTAATCCATTTGGGGATTATCACCCTTCCCTGTGGACTTCGCCACCCAAGACTGTTAGTCCTCACGGTTGTCAGGTTAGCTAACTGCTGCCTGATGATTGGCATTGAGTCACTGGCAGGATTACCTCACTAGACCCCCTCTCCCAGATGTCTTGAACATAATACACACACATCCCATTTCTTTCAGTGATATTATATTCACCAGTCCCTTCACAAAGGCAAAGCTGACTGCATTACTGTATCTTCTGAAAACCAGTCTTGTGAATGCATAAAATCTATTGGGCACCCACAAACAAAGGCAGTACACAGGAAAGAAAGAAAATAGAGTTTCTTGGTTTCCATGTACAAATGAAACAAATCAGGAACTCTAGGAACTAAAGGATTGCTTAGGCACCAAACACCTGACAAATATATGGATAAAGTGGGCAGTGATATGAAGAGATTAAAATCAAACATTCTGATTAGATTTTGGCTATGTAGAAGCCCACACAGTGGGCAAATTCTAGCCAGGATTTGTTCCATCTGCCAGGAATAAAAACAAGGGGGATAAAAATAAAATGTCAGCTGTGTGTGCACATGACATAAATTATGAAGTACTATTGTGCTGGAAGAGACTTGACTGTTTGTCTGCAAAACAGCCATGAAAGCAACAAAATTTCAGTCACAAAAAAATGGAAGCTCAACAGTGCAGTTGTATGTACTTGGCTAAGTTTAATAGGTTACCCAGATGGACATTAAGTACACTAGGGGGATCTGGATGAGGTCTGGATTGCTTTTTTAAAAAATGGCACCCACACATTGATTACTGGAGCTGTCCCAATTTCACAGAGAGAGAGAGAGAGAGAGAGAGAGAGAGAGAGAGCTTCCATTTTTTTGTGAAACAATACACATTTGGATTTGCATATGAATGTGCATGTACTCTGTGTGTGTGTGTGATTTTTCCCTCCCAAGGAAGCCCTCTCAGCTTTGAACCCATGCCTGATCTCAGTGATGGGTTTGATAAGGGCAAACAAACTGAAGTTTAATCCAGACAAGACAGAGGTGCCCCTGGTCAATCAGAAGACAGATGAAAGAATTAGGTTGCAACTAGGTCCACAGCTAGGGTGCACTCCTGGACTCAACTCTGAATCTGTATGCCCATGTTTCAACAGTGGCCAGGAGTTCATCTGCACAATTAAAATTGGTTTGCCAGCTGTGCCCATTCCTTGAGAAGTCTGATTTGGCTGCAGCAACACATGCTTTAGTTACATCCCACTTGGATTATGGTAACATGCTCTATGTGGGGCTGCCTTTGAAGACAACTTTGGAAACTTCAGCTGGTTCAAAATGCAGCAGCCAGAATGTTGACAGTGGCAAGATATAGAGAGCATATAAGGCCCTACGGCAACAACTGCAGTGACTACTAGTCCATTTCCAATCCATTCCCAGTTCAAAGTGCTGGTTATGACTGAAAAAGCCCTAAATGTCTTGGGTCCAGGCTATCTGAAGGACTGTCTCTTCCCATATGATCCTACTTGGCTCTTAAGATCTTCAGAGGAAGCCCTCTTCTCAGTCTTATTGCCAGCAGAGGTATGTTTGATGGGGACATGGGAGAGGGTCTTTTCTATGGCAGCTCTGATGTGAAATGCACTCCCTTAGAAGGTTAGATTGGCCCCCTCTCTTTTATCCTTCCATAGATGCTTGAAGACCATCCTTTCAGGCAGCTTTTTAAAATAATTATGAATGAGTCCCAGGATGCTGGCTTGTTAGCTAAATTTATTGTCTGTTTTAAGTTTTATCTTGTTTTTAAAGTTTCTAGGGTTTTGATCCCATTTTAATTATTTAATATACTTAAAGGATTGGGTTAGTTTAATTCTTTTTAAATTGTAGAGAATATATACTGTACAGTCAAATCTTGAGATAGGAAATTAATTCATTCCTGGGGGGTTTCATATCCTGAAAAAAAAATCATATCACAAAACACAATAAAAATAAATAATATGGCATTAAATAATAAACATACCATATAATTTGCCATATTTAACTTCAGGCAGTTTAGATTTGATGCTGGCTTGTCTTGGGGGGAAAAAACCCAATATGAAATCCAGTGAACATTATCCTCATTCATCTTTAAATTTTCCTCTTCATTACACTGTTGTTTTTCCTTGTGGTCAAGAGAACAGTTATCAAAAAAATTCACCAGCATATCCAGGTTTTATAAAGTTGATATAAACTAAGATAGGGAGAATATCATTTGGACATTGTAAAAAAAATCTGACACACTCGGTGCATAACTTGAAACAAATCGAATTATAAATGCACTTCAGGAACAGTTGTTACTAAATTATAAATTCAGGCAATCAGATACCATCCTTAATTGTGGCATTCATTGATCCACAAAAGGAAGACAAAAGAAGCAAAATGGCAGTGAAGAAAGTAGGTGTTAGCCTACACAGTATGGCCATTCAAAAGAGGAAGGATTTGAGCAAGAGTAGTGATGCTTAAAATCAAGTAATATGTGTTATCTAAAGAACCTGAATCATCAATCTGAAGTAATAAAAATACAAAGGCTTTGAAAGGTTCTTCAGTTGACCTGCACAGGTGCAGTTCACAATTATGAGACAGACAGCACAATAACCTTCAAGAAAATAATAAACTATGCTTCATAAAGTAACCAATACTTTTGAAACTAGTACAGTTTTCACCGCCACTACCTTTCATTCCCATTTTTAGTCCCTCTGTTTTTCAAGGACTTTGCTCCAAATGTTAAAATATATTATTATAATCTCCTGAAACCTGTTTTTGAAAGATCCGTTAATACAGCTGTTCTACAGTAAAATGATTCATGTGGAAACGAGAATCATTCTGTAGCACAAGTAGGAAGATGAGAAAAGAGTAAAGATAATCAAATGACATAAAACGCTATGTAGGAATGCCAAATAAGAAGCACGGGGAGACAATGCTT
Source organism: Furcifer pardalis (assembly GCA_030440675.1). Classification (NCBI taxonomy): domain Eukaryota; kingdom Metazoa; phylum Chordata; class Lepidosauria; order Squamata; family Chamaeleonidae; genus Furcifer; species Furcifer pardalis. The sequence goes on from CP126892.1 coordinate 69,395,459, forward strand.
TAGATGTGGAATGGTATATACAATATAAAATTATTTCTGGATTTTGACAGCTGCCAGAGGGCTGAATGTCAATTTCACTTAAAAAATAATATCCATAGAGGCTGGAAGGCTTTAATTCATTCAGCTCTTTTCTTGGCACTAATTCTATACCACACAGTTTCATTAGAATATGGCATAACTGTTGAGGAGGAAAGAATGTGTTGTCTTCTAGCCAAAAGAATGATAACTTGCCACAGGAAAATTAATACTTTCAGTCATTATGCTCTGGATATTATCATGGTTAAATCAAAATCCTGATATAATGAAAGGGCAAGGAATTCTCTGTATTCCTAAAATCTCCATCTGATGTCCAGTTGCTACACTGTATGGCTTCTGGTCAGGGATAGACTATATGAATCCACATATCTTCATGAAGAAAACCCCTGAAAACCTTCAGTTTTGCAAATTTGCTATACCGTACCTGGACATTCAGTTTCAGTGGAATTCAGCTCTGAGGAGCCTGTTTTGCCAAACATGTACATAATGATTTGTTGTGAGGAGAGTTCAGCCATTTATGAAATTGTGCAAGGAACCACCCAATGTCTCCTTGCTCAAGCAGAAGTGCTGTATTATATGAACAATTTCTGCTAGTGTAATTGCAAACTGGAAAATCAGAATCCTGTTACACAGTATCAGCATGCAAGAAGATTCTGGTCATTATGTTCAACCTGCCCGGAGGTTGAAAAGGTTTGCAGCCACAGAGGGCAGGCTGCGAGGGAGGACTCTGGCCAGTGAGACCTCCGGCCTCTTTCCATCTGGCCAGAGGCTGAAAAGCCTTGCAGCCACAGAGGATAGTCTGCGAGGGATGACTCTGGCCTCCGCCCTGCAAGACTTTGCTGCCATTACCACCGGACACCTGCCCTGCCTGCCCAACTGGAAAGTGAAGTGGCTTCAGCTGCCAGGGCTTGGTAGCTTCAGGAACTTTGCTGCTGTTTGTAATGTCTTTGTTAGGTTTTGAAATGCTTTTCTCTTGCACTTTTGGGATGTATAATGCCTCTATGATGATAGGATATTGTGACTTGTGTATTGTTGATATATGTTATTGTATTATATATTGGAAGGTTTGAGAATTGTGAGTGGCAAAGGTTTTTTGTTACTTAATTGTTATGTTATTTAATTGCTATGTGGGGTTTTTTAGTGTTAAATTGTGTTTTATTATGTAAATTGTATCATTTTGTTGATGTATATTATGTTGAGGACATGTCTGTAAGCCGCCCAGAGTCACACTTGATGAGTGGGATGGGATATAAGTTCATCATCATCATCATCATCATCATCATCATCATCATCATCATCATCATCATCATCATCATCATCATCATCATCATCAAAGTCACAAGATTCCCCAAATTTGATATATTTATATGCATGCAATACTTTGTTCCACCAAGTTTTGTTGGAGAAGAAGTTGTGATTGTGGGGACTAGGCTGAGTGAATATGAAAGGCCATAGCTATGTCATAGCTGTTCAGTCCCACATCTCCTATTTGAGTCACTTCTCTTCTTTTCACTTCAAGTTCTCTGTGTTTTTTCACAGAAGTCACTGCAGTCTAACTGCATGCAATGGAAGGTGTCTCATTCTGCCATTCCAGGGTGATCTACACCACTTTCTCAGACCACAGGCCATCCTCAAACTTCTTTTGTATCTCCTAATGGAAAATAGCATTTTTCTGCAGAGATACAAGAGACATATCCACTAGATGGCCATTTATTTTAAATAACTGCATACTTCTTCTATTCCAAATGACCTCTCTAAGGTACCAAAAACATGCTTAGAAACCTGTTAAAATAATTTTAAGTAACATGGACATTAAATAGGAATCAATGTTCAGCGTACAAAAACATCAAACAGTGTGGTCTGTCAATCATGTGTTTAATTAAGCCAAAGTATTAACTGCAGTAAAGGAAATGGCTCAACTAAGGCAGTGTGGAATAGTGGATAAAATGTTGGATCAAAATCCAGGAGATCCAAGTTCAGGCCACCAAGACATGAAACGCACTGGATGATCTACAGCAAATCATTCATTGTCAAAGTGACCTGCCTAACATAGTTGTTGTGTGAGTAAAGTGAGAAGGTGTACCATGTGGTGCCCCTTGAGTATATTGGAGAAAGGAAGGAACACAAACGTAATCAGTGAATGGACAAATAAATGCATGCTAAATTGTCCAACTAAAGCCAACATTCAAGAGCAAGGATGTGCTAAGAATGTCTTTGGATTTTAAAAACTAGCAAACAGGAGAGTGGTTTGTTCATGGTGATGCATGAATGTCCAATCCCACTGCATTAACCATGGCTGTCTAGAGCAATGGCAATCCCTAGTCATCTAGCCAGTCATCATGGTAGAAATATGCCTATTGGTGCTGTGGAAAATTATTTACTCTAAGTGGAAATTAATAAGCTTCAAGAACAATACAGGTCATTAAGGACTTTTGTCTCTCTAAGTTCTGTTTCAAAGGACAGAAGTAAAGCAACACAGGATGTTCCTATTTCATTTTAGCTTTTAATAATCCATCTGTAAAATGATATAACTAATAATTGTCAAGAAAACAAAAAGCCATTTCCCAGCCAAAAGTAAACTCACTTAGAGTAATTGAATTCAATTCCCATTCAATCTGAGTAACATGTATCCTCAGCATAATTTATGAGAGTTTTATTCTAAAATATTTATTGCAGTTTTTGAATGTAGCTCAATTGAGATCAGTGTAGCTCTCTGGATAACTTCTCTAATGTCCAGACTTTAATTGAGTTTATCCATCAATGTCTTACATTATTTTCAAAATAGAAGTTGGTGCTGAAACTCTTTAAGACTATCTATGGAAAGACCTGTACTTTAATTAACAATAGTACCTCCATTTAAATGTTTAAAGTTTATATCTGGCCTGCTTTAGTCACCTGGATACTAGAGCTTTCTTCATTCTGGGAGCAGGAGAAAGAAGTATTCAACTTTTTATTATTATTATTATTAATTTTTACCATACCGAAGGCAAAACATAAAACAAGGGGTACACAGAACAAGCCTCCTCAAAGATTGTTGATATTTTTGAATCACAATTGGGTGTTCCCTGGTAACGGCAACCTTGTGTTGCTGACTAATCTTTCTCACACTAGGTCAGGTGAAATGAGTTGCACAATGAACTCACCAAAAAGTGCCTTCATTTTGGCAATTTCATGTCTGGACACAGAAGAAGAAGAACATAAAACAAAAACATGGAACATAAGGCACTCTACAAGTAATTGGCATTATATGTTCTCTTTTACATAGAAAACCTGCCTTATAATGAGGTAAACTACTACCCCATCTACTTAGTATCTCCAGAATTTCAAGCAGGATCCTTCTCTAGTTCTATCTAGAGATCTCTTGTGTTCTTTGGTGCTTTCCCATCCATGTCCTGACCCTGCTTAGCTTTCAAAATCAAATGGGATCCATATATTATGAGTGGGTCTAGTGATACATCAACCCAGCTGCTTATTTCAATGGATGAATCATATCTGGTCATCTAGGGCAATAAACAGTGCTATTAAACTTTGCTTGTTTAATACTATTGTCCTACCAACTCCGATATATGCAAGTGAGACACTGAAATTTTCAGTGAAGATAGCCCAGAAGCTAAACATTTTCCAATAGAGATGCTTCAGAAAGATTCTTGGTATCACATACTTTGATCAGACTACAAATGAAGAGGTTCTGCATAGAAGTGAATCATGCAGCTGGAACACATTATAACAAAATGAAGAATGTGGCTTGCAGGGCATATAATGAGATTGCCTGAGCACTAGCACCCAAGAATAGCAATGGACAGGGTGCCACAGGGTTGTAAAAAGAAATCAGGTAGACCAAAGAAAACATGGAGAGTGACTTTTAGAGAAGAATTGAATAATATACAAGTCCCCTGGGAAGAAGCACCAAATGTAGCAGCAAATTGAACTCGTTGGAGGCAATTTATCATGCAGTAAACACCCTCATGTGCAAGATATAAGAAGAAAATAGTGGTACATCTGTGTCTTAGAGTGTGATCACAAAAGGAAATTGTCTTGTTGATCACACAATGTATGGAGAAATGCACTGGAGCACAACTCAAATCCTTTTCTAGGTCAACATTCTTGGTCTGACTATAGGTCTTCTGCTGTGTGGGGCTGAGCTGGAGACACTTTGCCTCTGAGACGCACAAGTCAATAGTATAACCTCACACGTGTTGTATGTTAAGGTACAAGGTCATGTCCCTGACACCTCCAATTTTACATAGTATTTTGCATAGCAAGGTTGGAAGAGCTACTGTCAGATAGATTAGATACTAATGGACTAGAAAATCTGATGAAAGAAAATATAAAGTTATAATAATGATTATGATTACAATTATGGTAATCATAGTAACAATTATAATGCTATTTTATGAGCATTCATTTTTTCAAAGAATGGTGGGTCACAATAAGAAAATCAGCACAGAACTTTTAAGAAACAATACAATTATAAAACAATTATCTACTCAAGTCACAGGATATCTCTGTCAAAAGCAGGTGATCATTAACACTGCTCATTGATCTTCATATGTTTTGCTCACCTTCCATCTGCTTACTCACATTTTAAGTGTATGTCTTTGCACCATTTATCATTAATATGCTTTATTTAACATAAGATGGGATTTTGGAAAACCATGGATTCTGACAAGGTCGGAAACAGACATCCAAATTTTTGGCCACAAAACAGGGTTTAAGCTATTGGTTATATTCTTCTCCACTGGAACTGTCATGCCAGATTAGTGACAAGAAATCCCCATTAATGGGGAAATGATGAAAATCTTCCCTCCAAGACAGCATAGCCGTTCATTACACAATACATCAAAAAGCAGTATTTTTGTATAATTTGGTATATGGCTACTCTATGTTGACATGTCAGCAGCATCCGGTTTTAAATTCTACTAAATGAGTAACATATTCTCTGAAACATGCTGAAATTCTTTCCGTTCATATGCTTTTTAAATAACACCAATCTTTATCCTGTTTTTATACAACACAGTACTATCTACAGTAGCATTTACCCCCATACTCACTTAAATGAAGAGGCAAGACACAATTGTTTGGTTTAAATACTTGGGACACAATTTTATTGAAATTTAAACCCCAGACTTGCGGTGGGGCAAGGTAGTACTATTCACTTGGTGCCAGAGTAGGGGAAGTTAGTCTTCCCCTCCTTCGTCAAGACTTGTAAAACCGAAGCCCCTGAGCAGTTCTGGACCTTGAAAACTACCATGTAGACCAGCTAATTCAGGGCGACATCCAAGTGGGCATTTTAAAATCCATTCACATGAATGAAAACTGCTCATTCTACTTGCATGCCACATGGTCTACCCTGCATTCCCAGACAATTCACCTGAATAATGCCAGGCATACAGAACCAAACTCATCAAATGATGCCCTGGGGAATCACCTTTACAAACCTAACCCACCATATCTGACTAGAAACAAAATACAATTAAACACAGAACAAGAAATATAGTCAAAAACATGATGGCACCTTAAAGACTAAGTGTTATATTTAAAGTGAGCTTTCGCAGATAAAGTCCACTTCTTCAGACGCAACAGTGAGACTACATGGTTATCTTTTTATACATGAGCCCAAAATAAAAAGAGTGGTTTGTTGAGTAGATGGGGAATTACCAGCCATGTGAAAACATAAGATCCCACTATGGTGTTCAATCCTTTTCCAATGGACATTAGTTCAGTAACAATAGTAGGTAGGTGAAGCCATGTTTAAACGATCACCATTCTTATGTCTGAGGAAACAGATGTGTTGTCTCAGATATGAGGGGGCTTCTGGATACCTCAGTTGTTTAGGTATCTGGTTGCAGAAGCCATAGTTGGGAATTCAATTCCCCATTGTGCCTCCTTGACAGGAACAAAACTTAATGATCCACAGGAACCTTTTCAATTCTGTAGTTCAATGATGATGATGATATAAAGTGATACACAGTTATTCGTTTGCAAGACCTAAGCTGAACCTCCCTTTACTAGGAAGGAGAAGCAATAAAAACATAAAACGACATAACATCGTATCTGTTGGTTTGAAAGACCTGGGCAGAGCTGTTAATGACATGAATTTTGTAAGTTAATTAATTCACATAGTTACCACACAACAAAAGTAACTGAATGGCACACAACATCTTTGGAGTCTTTTCTTAATTAACAAGCAATGTTATACAAGATAGGTGGAATAATTGTGACTATGACAGGATACCGGCAGCACTGTGTCTAAGGCGGGGGTTCCCAATGTATGGCCCATGGGCTGGCCCTGCCCCATGGAACCATTTCATGTGGCCCACCACTGCATGTCATCCTATTTCCATTAAAGCTTAACAACCAGGGCAACAGCCGTAAAATGCACCCATGCATGCGAGAACACACAACAAAATCCATTGTCTTCAGGTACAATCGCATCTGCTCAGACCCACATGATAGAGATGCCAAACTCACAGACTTACAAAATGCATTTCTCAAATTACAATACCCATCCAATATGGTTAAAGAACAAATCAACCGGGCTAGATGAATACCCAGGAGTCATCTACTACAAGACAGGCCCAGAAGGGAAAGCAATCACACACCACTGGTTGTCACCTTCAGCCCTCAACTTAAACCCCTCACATGCATAATGAGGGATCTCCAACCCATCTTGGACAAGAGTGCTTCACTTTCCAAAGCCCTTGGTGACAGACCCCTACACGCTTATAGACAACCCCCCAATCTCAAACAACTATTGACACACAACAGACTACACAGAAGTGGAGTACATATGGGAACTAGACCCTGCTGCAAATCCAGATGTCATCTATGCCCCCACATTCGCTCTGGAAACAGTATTACTGGACCCAATGGCACCACATACAACATTAAAGGCCATTTTACTTGTGCTTCTGCCAATGTGATTTATGCCATCTCTTGCCAGAAATGTCCATCTGTGCTTTATGTAGGACAAACAGGACAATCTTGCCGCAAAAGGATTAATGGACACAAATCAGATATCCAGAATGGCAACACGGAGAAACCTGTCTCAAACCACTTCAATCTAACAGGACACTCTATCCAAAACCTGAAATTTGCAATTCTGGAACAGAGAAAATACAAAACTAGGATTGAAAGGGAGACAGCAGAAATCAAATACATCCATCTGTTAGATACCCATCACAGGGGGCTAAATATTAGTGAAGGGTTTCTGGGACATTATCACATTTGATACACAGATTGCTATATGATTTTATATTACAACTTTCCTGCCAATTCTCTTTAGTAAAACAGAAAGAAACCAGGTACAGGTTTTTTTTTTCCCCTGACATGCAGGTCACAAGTTGATCAGATACCATAGTAGGCTTACTCAGCAACCTTGAGATTGAAAGGGAGTCATTTAGAGTTTATCTGAATAATCTATTGTTGCTAATGGCTGGGTGAACCTGTAATCTTGTGCTCGCTTGTCTGTCATCTTGCTTGACCACACCCCTTCTCCCTTTGAGCCCCTGAATTTGGTAAATAAAGAACATGCCTTAAGTTTCACTCTTTGTCTGATGAAGTGGACTTGATCCGAAAGCTAACAATAAAAATATAGCAGTTAGTCTTTAAAGTGCTACAGTGTTTTTTATTTTATTTTATTTATTTTGTTTTGTTTTGTTTTCTGAGATGTGAAAACACAGTTGTGTCAGCCATAAATGCTCCCGCAGCTGTCATAAATGCAGAAGGGGCCCATTTACTTCCACCTCTAAGGGCAGGGTCCAGCCCACTCAAGTGTCCAGGGGGCATGATCAGGCCCACAGTATAAAGAGGTTGGGAACCCCTGGTTTAAGGGATAATCCCTTGAAGGCGATAGCAGTAAGCAAACAAGTTAAAGGGACATACAGAAAGATCTTGGAAGCCAAAGGCAATAAATGGAAAACAGGTTGGAGACCTCTGCTCTATTGGGTATTATGTTTTCGTCAGCTTGATCTACTTTTGAAAAACCATTTTCTTTATAAATGAATTAGGTCTGTTAAGCTGTCAAACATATGACAGGTAGAAGACAGCCAATTATTATCTCACAGACTCAATCTTCATTAGGAATATAGCAGAAAAGCATTACAATGTATGGAGATTTTTAAAAATTATGTCTTTTAAGTATAATAATGGGCATTTGTCATGTTCCTACGAAATATGGTGTAGGTAACAGAAAAGGAGAAATAATTAATAGAAGAACAGAGGGAGCCCAATTGTTCTCAGCACAAATGCAGGATCAAGGCAATACCTTTATTAGTTCTCTGGGTGGTTTAAATGTATGTGATTATTATAGTTAACACATTAGACCCTAGAGTGTTTTGGAATAAAATACTGTCTGGTGGAAATGATTGTTTTAATCTGTTTGGAAAACAGTAGAATTTTATGGATTATTGATGCTTTTCCCTGGCATTAGTCCAACAACAAGAACAGAAAGAAATCTAAGTTGCTCATAGCATCTCAGAAGTATGTGTCCCCCAGTCTGAATTCTACCAAACTGAAATTGTGTCTTTCAGACACAAATACTGTACATAAAACTGGATATGACATTTTAGTAGAGCTGGTCCTAAATTATTGCTGCAAGGGGCTGTAATGATAAATTTTGCTGGCAGAGTAAACCAATGTTCTAAAAATGGCGTTGCCATGAACATTTTTTTCCTTTGAAACAGGACTAGAGATCATCACCAAACTTTGCATAGGTGTAGCAAACAGCCCACTCTTGTGCTATGTCAAATTTGGGTAAGTTTGGGGCAAGGATTTTCAAGTTACAGTATAATCAAATAAACTGAAAAGACCAGCCTTGCTTACCTTGAAGGAGAATGGTTGGCCTAACCCATTTTTAATTATTGTTATTTAGAAGGAATCCCAGCTGCAGTCCCCGATATACTGTACTTACCTAAGCATGGACACAATCTTTTTACCTCCTATTTATATTCTTGCCCACTTCAGTTCTACTTTCTTCATGGTTGAATAGGGCACAATAGCAGACTTCAGATATGATCATAAATTTCTTGGCACTTAGAGAGAAAGGGCTACTTCATTTGTCTGTTACATTGTGCTTTCATACCAAATAAGAATTCCTAAAAGCCTTTCATCACAGTGTATCATAATTTTACCACAGGGTTATGCATGGTGAATTGACATAGTTTAATGGCTGTACATCTTCAATCACAGAGTAAATAAGAACAATAGCTCCGGTTTGGGACTGAATTAACAATATTTGAAGAGAAAGACCAAAAAGAATCTGTTTGAACAAATTCCATGCCACATTATAAACTGCTTCTGAAAAAACATTCCCCTTCAAAATTGGCCTGCCATGAGGTTGGAGAAATTGCTAGAAGAAAGTAAAGGTCAAAGCCTCTGACACTCAGATTTAGAAACATAGAATTGTAAAACTCTAAAACTTGAAACTATCCTAGGAGTCATTTAGTCCAATCCCTTATGGATACATGAACCCACAATTAAAGAATTCCTAACAAATACCCATCCAGCTCTGTGTTTACAACTGTCTAGTACAGGAAAGTCCATCATTTTCCAAAGTAACCTATTTCACTGAGAAATAATTTGCACCAAGTTCTTTCTAAAGTTTCTAGTGTTTCCTAATGTCTGGTGTTTAGTTGATTTTTTTATTGCAATTTTACCACACTGGTTCAGTTCCTATCCTCTGAACCAACAGAAGACTATCTTGCATTATCCTCCATGTACCAGCCCCTCATATATTTGAAAATGACTTTAACATCAGTTCATCGAATCAATCAATCAATCAATCATCTCTCATCTTCTTTCCATATTCTCTTTTTCAGGACCAATTTGGATGTACATCAAGTCCTCATATGTACATTCTGAAAACAAGCAAAGAATGAAGTGTAACATTATGCTGAGAATAATGCCTATTAAATAAATGAATGAGCTCTCACTAGTCACAAGGGAGATGAATTTTACACAACTGAATTAAACCAACACATCTACTTTATGCTGGAAAATGCTGAACATGGAAAACAAGGTTCTCTCTTAGATGACACACTATGGTAGCCGCAAACCTGTCAATACCACCTGCTCATTATCACCTTAGCTGACCACTGCCTGTGCTTGATTCTTCCTTCACTGCATTTCTGCCTCTGTATGATAGCTGCTTCTCAGCTAGCTATTTCAGCAATTCCTGGCATTGAAGGGGTCCAAAAGCCACAGCATTGTTTGTGCTTGGAAATAGAAGACACTCAGGGTAAAGCTGAATCTGGACTCTACATCAGATTGCTCGTTTTCTTTAAATGTCTTTGTTAATTAAATGTCTTTCACCCCATTTCTTTGGCAAACATCAAGGATATCCTCTCAAGAAAGAATTGATTCATTGGATTTGGGGTTTTCCTGTTTTTGGAGTGGTAAGAGAGCTCTTCATTGAATTTTCTGAAAAAGGAGAATCATACTCCCTTCAACCTCCTTTACACATCAAATGTCTTTCAGCACAACTCTTTGTCAAACTTTGGTCTTCTTCTTCTTCTTTTGTGTCTATATCAGATTTTACACTGTCAGAACAAAGTCACCTTTTGGTGAATTCATTCCACAGTTCCTTTCACCTGATCTAGTGTGAGAAAAATTAGCCATTGCCCAGGATATGCCCAACTTTGGTTCAAAAATGTCACAATCTATCAAACTCTGGTGAAACCCTCTTAACAAATATCCTGTTTTCTGGATTTGGTATTTTTCCCCCCTCAGGAGAGAGTAACAGTTACCTCACTCACGATTTCCTATTTCAGCTGCCCATAACATCAACCCAGTCATTTTCCTTCCACAGAAAAAGACTTTAGTATGAATTTGCCTGCTTTCTCTTTTTCTTCTGCACTATGGTATAACCTTTCCTTTGCTGTCGTTGCCTATGTGAAATCCAAAGCACACAGTGGCCAAATAACACCTCTCTGATTTCAGCTAGCCAAAGAATAAACACACTTGGGTAAGCCAATCCACTGAGTGGAAATGCTATTGAAACATCTTCCCTATCCCCAATACATTTTTCCTGTGCTCATCTGCTAGAGAAGAGGCAGTAGAAGAAAGAAGGGAAAGTAGGAGCTGAGGGTCTGCCACATTCCCAGAATATATGTGGTGGTATAGAACATCTTACCATCACCCCTGTTCATAGCATTTTGCTTTTCACATTTCCCCCAATCAGGAAATCTGAGAGCAACTACCCGAAAAATTTGAGAACAGGTATTTGAGAAATCTGAGAAGAAATTGCTTCAGGTCACCTGCAGATCAGTTTCATGCCACCTCCCAATCAGGTGGGTCAGTCCAGGTTTGTCTGGCAAATATTTAGATCTAAATTGGATTGGACAATATTCTCACCCACCAAGTTATGATAAGTGACTGATATTGGTCAATTACGAAATTTTACTGTAGTACATAAATTCTCCATCGATTTATATTATTATTATTATTATATTATTATTATTATTATTTATTAAATGTAATACCCCGCCCCAACCGGGGGGACCCGACTCTGGGCGGCTTACATCCCAATAAAAACAGAAATAAAACCCAACTCAATATCATTAAAAACATCAGAGTTAAAAACATCAGAATTAAAAAATCATCACAGAATTAAGACAACGCAGGACTACACATCAGTATTCCCATATTCCAACCCAGGGAGGCAGTTCTTATGTAAGCCACTTGGTGTGGGAACCCATGTTCCCAGGTCCCCAAACCTGTCCTGCCAGCCAGGTTTTCACGCCTTTCCGGAATGGTAAGAGCTCCGTCTGAAGGCGCAGTTCGGTGGGCAGGAGGTTCCAGAGGGTCGGGGCGGACACGGAGAAGGCTCTCCTCCTAGTGCAGGTGAGGTGCGCCTTTCTCGCCGAAGGGATAACAAGGGAGCCTCTCCGATCCGCCCTGGTGGGACGGACAGAAGTTCTTGGGATGACGCGGTCTCTTAGGTATCCTGGCCCACTACCATATAGGGCTTTAAAGGTAATAACCAGCACCTTGAATTGCACCCGGAGACATACTGGCAACCAGTGCAGCTCCCGGAGCAGCGGATTATATTACTCTTCCTCTAAAATAAGACAATAACAAGAAGCATGAGAATGCAATACAATCACTACAAGAATACAAGGAAATACACATATTTAATAGTCTATCCTACCATATTTGTAATTTGAGAAACAAACTAAGTCAGCATAATTAAAAGGACAGCTTGGTTAATTTGAGAACATCCTTTATCTCCTCCTTCCAATGAAAAAAGATGCCTCTTCAGCACAAATTAAGTTCTGTCCTACCAGCTCAAAAATATACTTTTACAACAGCCCTACTTGCTCCAAATTAATACAGCTATGAAATAGTTTTCTCTTTTAGAAATAGCACCTCTGTTTCCAAAACATTACTGTTATATTAAGATGCATGGATAATCCTTTGCCACCTTTTTTTAGAAAGAAAGAATAATATCCATGTGTCCTATTTCACAAACACTTGCAAAATCACTCTCATCTCTTCAACTCTAATTCCTGTCAAATAACTTATTATTTTAACACAGAGCATAATATATTTTGTAGAGATTCTGGTCCGATTTAGAGAATAACTCCAGCTGAAGCTGTTAATGTCTACAAAAATGCAGTGTATGAATCAACAGCAGAATGGCATTGCAAACCTCCACTCTTTGCTATTCTGTGCTGAGTGGAGGGACTCACAAGTTGATAACAACCATATTTTAATTTTAATTTAATTTAATTTCTAGTCTTGTATGCCACCCCACCCACAGAGCGACTCTGGGTGGCTAACAGAGATACAAAAATATACAATTATAAGTTCAACACAGTAATAATAAACATATCAAATACAGGTTCCACAGTCATAATAAACATATCATTATCACAAATCGTAACAGTTTCAAAAGATAACAATAGAATATAACAAAGCAATGGGACAGAACACTATACAACATACAGTACCTAGAAGACCAGTCTATGCTTTAGAGAAAGTGCCCAAGACTTTGGGTGTGTGGATCATGAAAAACAAGGAGCTGTTCTGAAAGAAGTTGAACACATTATAGCTAGCAAGGACCTGAACCTTTGTGACAAATATCCTGCAGTTATTTTCTGGGACTTTGAATTGAGGTAAAAAAACATGCATCTGGATGTGAGAAGAACTAGGAGAAAAAGCATGAATTTGGCAATGCTGGAACAACTTGGATGGGAACCAAAAAAGAAGGTGCAAACAAAAATGAATCTATTGAATCTGTCTTAAACTATTCTGCATATAATTGAGTTTTGGTCACACACACAAGAAAAAACCACTGAATCCTCCCCACAAACCATAATCCCCTTCCCTCACCCCTTTTACCTTCTTGATATAAGAATACTTAGGTCTACAAAGTTTAAAGACTGTTCAAATTAGTGCTGAGGGAGGCATGTGTTTTGTGGATATGCTGCAAACTTAAAACTGTCAATTCAGAATTTCTGTGTTTGGTATATTGAATGTAAAATGAAAGCTAAATTTGTCCTTCCCTGTCTCTGCAAATATCAGTGCTAACCACACAAATCTATAGACAATGACAACCCTCAGTCATCATTCTTGGCATTTCAACTGATTGTTTACTCCTTCCACACTGGGAGTAGGGTTGTAGTGAATTGCTGATAGACTTCCACATTTATCTTATAAAACTTCCCTCATATTTAAGTCTTCTGCAGTTGATAGTGCAGTCAGAATTTAGGACACACTAACAAGAATGTTACTCTTGATGCATGGCAAAATTAGTTTTGGCTTGTTGAGCTGTAACCCTCCATTCACTTTATTCTTCAGAAATTCCTTTTTTTTTAAATGTAGTAATTACAAACAAATATAAGATTAACAGACCACAGCCTCAAGATTTAAAAAGTATCATAGTGCCTCCTGGCAAAAGTGCATGCTGTCTTTTTTTTAGCATTCAAATATATCTGAAAACAAAACAGAAAGATATATATTGAAAATTTTCTGTAGTCTCTAAAACAATCAAAAAAATTGTGAAGTACACATTTGAAACAGTCTCCAAACACCTAAAAAACAGTAAAAACCTTAAAGCAGGGGTGCACAAACATTTTGGGCTGTGGGCCAGTCATGTGGTTCAGCAGGCCAGTCATGTGGTTCAGCAGGCTGGTCACATGGTTTCTCCCACTGGGAGCAGAAGTAAAATGCACCTTGCAATCTGTTTTGCAACGGGAATTTTAAGCTGCCATTTTCTCTGCTTAAACCAGGGGTACCCAATTCATCCAGCCTGTGCCAGCCTTGTCACTCCTGGAAGCAGAAGTAAAACACACCCATATGGAAGCGGAAGTAAGACACACCATATGGGCATGTTTTACTTCCGCTTCCGGGAGTGACAAAGGTGGTGTGGGTCGGATGAATTGGAATCGGGGGCTGGATATGCACTCTCTTGGCAATTCACAAGGTAATTATTATTTTGCTCCCAATATTCTGGGTAATCATTTTACCAGCCTCTGAACAATGGAAAGCTGAGTCAACCTTCACCACAACCAAACTCACAACATCAGCCATTTTTGCTGCAGTACAGCTGTTTTACCACTGCAACATGAAGGGCTTTATGGTGGTGGTTAAGCTATGGTGGTGGTGAAGCTATTTCCAACAAACAGGTGCACTGACAGAAGAACAATTTGTCATTTGACTGCTACATATATAAAGTATGTTGCTGTTTCTCAGGAGGATACACCAAATTCATCTCAAATTTCATTTTGGGGAAAAAATTTTTTTAAAAAACCCTCTGTTATTAATTTCATCGTGTCACAGATGAGCCCTGATATTTTACCACATGAACCATCACTCACATTAAGCTCAACATTTATTTTCTAAAGACACAATGTACAGTGAACATTTATCCTTCACAACCTCTATTGGAAATGAATAGTATAACGGCAGTAGTAGCAGTACTAGATGGATTGTGCTCAAATCTCTCTGTGCTTCTAGCATATTACTGCTATGTTAGAAGATACTTCAGGGTGACATTGAAATCCCTCCTTCGAGCTTTAGGAGCAGACTGCACAATGAAACTGGAAACATGCAAAGCTTGATGGTTAATTTATTTATTTTTTTAGAAAAATTCTGAGACAGAGATTTTTGGATACTCAACGCAGGTGCCGGAAATCCAAGAGAGCTTTAACAACCAATGAACAATGTAAAGCCAGAGATGAAAATATTTAAAGAGGATTTCAAATTCAGCTGCAGCTGCTGTCACAGTTTATTAAGCTGGTAGGGAAAGGGATTTTTTAAAATAAAAAACTGCAATATTTACCATAAGCTAAATAGAATTGTCACAGTGTCTCGACTAACTGCCATGTAAAGTTGAGAATTAGCATTTCAAAATGAGAACATTATCAGATTGATTCATTGAGTGAAAGATGCAAAAATAAGAGCAAAATACTATTTAGTTTAAAAAAATACAGACAATAAAGGGAGTTTGTGGGTGGGGCGTTATACTAAGATACACAGAGAAGATGAGGAAAGCAGATACTTCATTCTATTCACAATTAGCATTTCTTTTTCCTATGAATAATGGTACTGCAAGCATTTTTAACAGATTCATTTCTGAATTTCTAGTAGTCTGTTCTTTTTTGCTGTAATTAATTTCATAAAAAACAAATACAGGTAAACTGGGGAGCAACTAGATGTTTGGACAAGTATAACGGTACAAACTGAATAGGGGTATCTGTGCTTTTCACAAACAGCCTCTGGGCACCCATGAGACAGAGAAAAGCACATTCCCAGTTAATACGCTTTCATCAGTTAGATATTTGGAAAGATGGAAATTGAATTATCTATTTAACCAGTGGATCCCAGCCTTTTTTTGGCCATGTACCACCTAAGCATCTGAGAGATTCTAAGTGTATACAACCCAAAGATCCTCATGGGGTCTGGGGCTGCAGATGATAGGGATGAATACTGTAAAGATACTCATATCTACATCCCTTATTCCAGAGGTCCCAACCTTTTTGCACCATGGGCCGGACCATGTCCCATGGACCACTGATGCATTTATGATAGCTGGTGGTGCATTTGTGGCAGCATTTATGGCAGGCGTGGGCATGTTTACACATTTGCATATACATGGGTGGAGTTTATGGCTGTTGTAAATGTGTCCCCTTCCACTTCCAGTAGCAGCGAGGGTGGCAGTGGGCCACATGAAATGGTGCCATAGGCCAGGTCTGGCCCACAAACCCCTGCCTTATTAATTTAATTTAATTTTTTCATTTCTATGCCATATATATAACAATACAAATACACAATATAATCACAATATAACGAATACATAATACTCAATACACAATTCTCTCCCACACACCATGTTTTGTGAGAGCATGAGGAAAATAATGCTTAGCTAAGCCTAAGGCAAAAATCTAGTTTGAAAGCACAGCTTAATGTACAGTTCATGTAAAACTTAAGGGAGGTATCACCACTTTTTGGAGGTGAGCCCTCTCACTATATAAATAGCATTTACGCAACTTATTTATTTACAGTAATACCCCGTATAACGCGAGTACCGTATATCGTTAAATCCGCATAACGTTACAAGATTTTCGGAAACATCTTGTATCGAGTAACGCGATTTTAACGTTACACGAAACAGTCGTTCTTAGCAGCAGGGTGGGTGGAAAGCTGAACGGGGTTCTCCGTTCAGCTTCCCAGCCACCCTGCAGCTACGGAGGCAGGGGTGGGGTGGCTGGAAAGCTGACGGGGGGCTCCCCCATCGGCTTACCCAGCCACCCCACAGCTGCGGAGGCATGGGCGGGTGGCTAGGGAAGCCGACAGGGAGTCCCCGTCAGCTTCCCCAGCCACCCTGCAGCTGTAGATCGGGTCCTCTGATCTCTCTGGAGGTGTTTCTGGGCTTCCCCGACGTCCTGAGCCAGTGCAGCAAGCCAGAATGTCAGATTTCGAATCCCGATGTTCTGGCTTCCTGCACTGGCTCAGGACGTCGGGGAAGCCCAGAAACACCTTGGAACGGGTCCCCACACCTCCCTGGACCCGGCGGGGGGGTCAGAGCCCCCAAAATTGGTAAAAAAAACGTCCGTTTTTTTTTTACCAATTTTGGGGTTTCTGACCCCCCCGCCGGGTCCAGGGAGGTGGGCAGACCTGATCCAAGGTGTTTCTGGGCTTCCCCGACGTCCTGAGCCAGTGCAGGAAGCCAGAATGTCAGATTTCGAATCCCGATGTTCTGGCTTCCTGCACCGGCTCAGGACGTCGGGGAAGCCCAGAAACACCTTGGATCGGGTCCCCACACCTCCCTGGACCCGGCGGGGGGATCAGAGCCCCCAAAATTGGTAAAAAAAACGTCCTTTTTTTACCAATTTTGGGGTTTCTGACCCCCCCCCCCCCCCCGCTGGGTCCAGGGAGGTGTGGGGACCCGATCCAAGGTGTTTCTGGGCTTCCCCGACGTCCTGAGCCAGTGCAGGAAGCCAGAATGTCAGATTTCGAATCCCGATGTTCTGGCTTCCTGCACCGGCTCAGGACGTCGGGGAAGCCCAGAAACACCTTGGATCGGGTCCCCACACCTCCCTGGACCCAGCGGGGGGGTCAGAAACCCCAAAATTGGTAAAAAAAAACGGACGTTTTTTTTACCAATTTTGGGGGCTCTGACCCCCCCCCCCCCGCCGGGTCCAGGGAGGTGTGGGGACCCGATCCAAGGTGTTTCTGGGCTTCCCCGACGTCCTGAGCCAGTGCAGGAAGCCAGAATGTCAGGATTCGAATCCCGACGTTCTCGCTTCCTGCAGCATAAAAGAGGGTGGGGGAAGTTCAAAATTAGCACACATCAGCTCTAGGGAGGTCGGGAGACCCGATGCGCGCTAATTTTGAACTTCCCCCACCCTCTTTTATGCTGCAGGAAGCCAGAATGTCGGGATTCGAATCCTGACATTCTGGGTCGCTGCACTGGCTCAGGACATCGGGGAAGCCCAGAAAAAGCTTGGATCGTGTCTGCCCACCTCCCTGGACCCGGCGGGGGGGTCAGAGCCCCCAAAATTGGTAAAAAAAACGTCCGTTTTTTTTACCAATTTTGGGGGCTCTGACCCCCCCGCCGGGTCCAGGGAGGTGGGCAGACACGATCCAAGCTTTTTCTGGGCTTCCCCGACGTCCTGAGCCAGTGCAGGAAGCCAGAACATCGGGATTCGAAATCTGACATTCTGGCTTCCTGCACTGGCTCAGGACGTCGGGGAAGCGCAGAAACACCTTGGATCGGGTCCCCACACCTCCTTGGACCCAGCGGGGGGGTCAGAAACCCCAAAATTGGAAAAAAAACGGATGTTTTTTTTACCAATTTTGGGGGCTCTGACCCCCCCGCCGGGTCCAGGGAGGTGTGGGGACCGCTGGGTCCAGGGAGGTGTGGGGACCCGATCCAAGGTGTTTCTGGGCTTCCCCGACGTCCTGAGCCGGTGCAGGAAGCCAGAACATCGGGATTCGAAATCTGACATTCTGGCTTCCTGCACTGGCTCAGGACGTCGGGGAAGCGCAGAAACACCTTGGATCGGGTCCCCACACCTCCCTGGACCCAGCGGGGGGGTCAGAAACCCCAAAATTGGTAAAAAAAAACGGACGTTTTTTTTACCAATTTTGGGGGCTCTGACCCCCCCCCCCCGTCGGGTCCAGGGAGGTGGGGAAACCCGCTCCAAGCTGTTTCCAAAGTTCTCCCACCTCCCTGGAGGCAGCAGCAAGGCAAAATGTCAGGATTCAAATCCCGATGTTCTCGCTTCCTGCAGCCTCCAGGGAAACAGGGCTTTTTTTAACATTGTGTGTTCAATATATCGCCCAACGTTAAAACCCGAATAACGACGGGACTTGTGGAACCAAGTCATAACGTTATTCGGGGTACTAGTGTATTTATAATTTAAATTTACATAGCTGCCCACTCGCCACTTCGTGGCGACTCAGGGCGGCTTACAGAGTTGATACAGTATCAAAGAAATAACAAAAACAAACGCAGCAGGAGGGAGAAAAGTCACAACAGTTCGAATGTTCAGGTAGGCAATGAGGCATCTCCCCAGCCAGGTGTAGCGAATCTGGGGGAAGAGGCGGAGGCATCCTCAGCTGCCCACACAGCCAAGGCGGTGGAGCAACCGCCCGCACGACCAGGGCTGCTTCTTTGGCCGGGGCTCCTGCTGACAGCCCTTTATCCCCCCGGCCAGTTGTAGCGAATCTGGGGGGAGAGGTGGAGGCATCCTCAGCTGCCCGCACGGAATGCTGGAAGTTTCTTTCACTGAACTGTTACAACTATCCCCGTTGCATTTATGCCATATCTGAACAGCCATTGGTCAGAAGAAGGAGTTGAAATGATACAAAAGAAGGAATCCCTAACTATAAAGTAACAACAGAAAACCAGAACAATTGTTAGAAAGTGAATGCATAATTCATCTTTATATCCTCCAGATTTCTACTTTGGAAGAAGGCATTCATTCCTACACAAGTGAGACAGGACCATCTTTATAGTAAAATATCACTAAATTGGTCAAAATCCATAAGACAGTCTCCTAGAGTAGTGTTGGAAAGCTTAAGACAGAAACCAGTAAGTCAGGAAAGTGTAAGGGAAATATTTTTTTCACATTTTGTCCTGTTGTCATGTGTTAATAGACTGTTCATACTTTGTAAATGCATAGTGTTCAGTGCATTAAAACCACAGCTGTCTTGTTTAGCTTTTCCCTTTCCTGTATTTTGTCTGTGGACAGTGGGATTTGATTAGCTTCATTTAATGTCTCCAACACTGCAAAGTGATAACAGATATTCATTTTTGACAGTGGGATGTGAATAGTTCCAGTTAACTCTAATTGCCACAATTTACTGTGAACTCTGAAAATGACAGAATTTTAGTTAACAGTTATGTACCAATGGAATGGACAACAACACATCTCTCCCTCCCCACAACCTCTGTGTTTGTTGATCAGACTTCCTGTCAATATGCATTTTAAGTAGCCCATAGGACTGTGCAGATGTTCCATTCAGTATTGCCTGAAGAGAGGGGATAAAATTATGCCTGCTTTTCCTATCCCTTTCTCTAAGCAAATTCAGCATAATTTCTGAAATAATTTATGTATGGGCAAACTAGTGCTAGCTGACTTTTCTATATGTAGTCTATGTATGCCTACAGTTAGCATATGCATTTTCTCTTTCAGACATTATAAATAATTTAATGAGCAGAGCCACTATGTTCCAGGTGGGATAATCAGCTAGCACTTAAGAGACCACATCACCCTGAGGACATATGTCCATCCCACCAGAGCAGACCAGAGAGGCTCTTTGGTTGTGTCAGAAAGAGGGCCTTCTCTGTGTCCACTCCAGTCCTATGGAATGAGTTATGTATGCAGACAGAGCTGCTGTCCTTTAGGAAAGGAGTGAAAACCTGGCTGGCGGGATGGGTTTGGGGGGACGGGTGGTATAATGACCCCAGCCTGTTGGTTAATCTGAGCCCCCTCATCCTCAATGTTTTAAGTGTAATTTTAGTTTAATCTTTTAATCTTTTAAACTGTTTTAGCTAGTTTTAAACTTTTGACTTAATAATTTTTTAATTGGTTTTAATTATTATTAATGTTCCTGTTGTGAAATTGCTCTGGGTCACTTTGGTGAGGAGGGCAATAAATAAGTTTGACAAATAAATAAATAAATAAATAAATAAATAAATAAATTCCAATTCTCATTGAAATCTTTCACTCAACATAATTTCTGCACATTTTAATGCAGGTAAGGTATATTCTGATAAGCACCATTGAATTGGAAAAGGCCAACACAGATGACATCAGGGAGACACCAGTTGATGTAGACCCCTCACAAGAGTGAAGGAGGGAAGTCCAGAGAAACAACCTATGAAATCAGCCTGAAACAGCTGATGCATAGAAACATTTTTTTTATTTTGTGGTTATACTGAACCTTGACTCCCATTTAACAATACTTCAGTCTGCTGTGGAAACAGTTTATGCTTTTTTGGGCTTTTGTAATATAAGAGTTTGAGAGAAATTCAGAAAAATGTAATTAAAGATCTACACACATGCTCTATTATTCCTATAGGGAGTCTATGGGATCTTGCTTCTCTTGGAAGATCTGTTCAGAGAGAAAAGAAAATGATGAAGCCTCTCCCCATTCTATATTCAGAAGGCAGTTGAATCTCACTTGAACACTGTGATGGGATACTGCCCCATCAATCATCACACACTATCCATCATTCACTCTTTCAAAAAACCTGAATCCCAACATTAAAGTAACAGTCCACTTTATCTCTCCCAAATCCAGCATGTAATGTAAATTTGTAAATCTAGAATACCAATTTTACATATACAGTTGTACCTCACTTAAAGAGCATAATGTGTTCTACAGGATTGCTCTTTAAGCGAATTTGCTCTTTAAGCAAAACACCATTGTAAGTGACCAATTGTGGGAGGGATTGCAAACCCCAATTTATTTGTTAAGCGAGTTTTTGCTTGGTTTTATTTGTTAAGCGAAGTGAATATTCAGAGAAAATTCTGCTCTTTAAGCAAGTTACTCTTTAAATGAGGCACTCTTTATGCGAGATTTGACTGTATATGGTAGGTAAAGTAAAATACATTTTGCCATGGTTTTACACTTTCTTTCTGCCATACTAGAAACATGTCGGTTTCTAGAATTTATTATACTCCATCATGGAAGTGTGTAGAATAAATTTCTAATAATAGAAAAGGTAATTTGATTTTATACATGAATTCATTAGAAAGAATATTTTTAGGTCTTTGAAGTGTTTTCACCCCATTTTCATTAATTATCAAGTAGTTCACTGATTGCTCAGACTGAAAACTGAAGAGAGGATTTGGCAGATGTTAATAGTTTGGTTAAGGTAAGTGTTTCAATGGGAAACTGTCAATGGGAGACTGCCATTTGAAAACTTCCGCTGTCTATAAAAGCTAGGTTGTGTAATGGTGATATGTTTGTGAGTTAACATCATAAACTAAAGAGAGTAAGCTCTCTTATGTTCAATTTTGAAGGATGCTTTACTCTTCTATGTCTGATCTTGCTTATTGACATTGCTCTTCCATTACAACTTTCAAGTGACACAAACGCCTACTGAAGTAAAAGAGCTTTAGCTGAAATCATTAAACAAAATGCTACAAACAGAATTCAGTATGAGAATATTTAGAAGCACCATCTAATTGGAGACCACCTCACAACAAAACTACGAAGTTATTAGGACTCTTGAAAAGTAAGCCCTAGTATAAACATGGGGCTGAAATAGTGCTGAAGTAAATATGGCAAAGAAACAGTGACACAGTATTCAAACAGCTACTAGTTTATGACCTCTGCTAGGTGAGAGACTTGTCAGGGCGTGGCAGCTTGAGCAGTCTAACTAGGCAATGTTGCCCATCTCTTGCCAATGATGGTACCAATATCCAGTTTATGTAGCTAATGACATGCAGCCCTGGTTTGCATCAAGTCTCCCTCTCAGTAAATTGAATTGGACTGGAGGTGAGGGATGTCAGTGTTCTTGTCTTCAAACCTTGGGGATCACTGAGAGCTCCCAATCATCTCAAATGTGGCTTTACATCTCCCTTCTATTTTATTTTATTTTTTGGCTTTTCTTCTGGTTTTGGCAAACCTGCTTACACTCCTTATTTGCTTTAATGAGAGGTCAGCTTCTGTAATCTGACCTATCAGAAGATCTAATGGTCTTAGGGGATCAATATAACTTCCCTCTCTCAGCTGTGAACCAACCAGAGGAGGAGAGGAGAATGAAGGAGCTGTGGGCTGTCAAGGCAATTTATTTTTTTATTTTATTATATTATATTGGATTTCTGTCACCATTCCCTCGCTGAAGCGACTCCAGGCAGCTCACAATCACCATAAAAATACTCAATATAAAAACATCCCCATGACAATTAAAATCATAAAAACATTTAAAAACCATTAAAATACCCACCTGACAATCACAATAAGTTAAAACTAAAACCTGAACAGCCTTTCATATAAGCCAGCAGGGGGTCTGCCCCACCGGCAGCATCTCATACCTCCTGTGCCAGTCAGGTTTTTAGACCTTTCCTAAAGGTCAATAGCTCTGTCTGAAGGTGCAGCTCAGTCAGTAGGAGGTTCCATAGGGCTGGAGCAGATGCCGAAAGGCCCTCCTTTTAGGGCTAGAGAGGTGAGCCTCTCTATCCGATGGAACCATTAGGTAGCCCCTCTGGTCTGCTCTGGTGGGATGGGCAGATATCCTTGGGGTAACACAGTCTCTTAAGTAAACTGGTCCACTATCATGTAGGACTTTAAATGTAATCACCAGCACCTTGAATTGCACCTGGAGGCATACTGGCAACCAATGCAGCTCCTGCAACAGGGGTGAGGCATGGGCATAATGCCCACACCCCATCACCCACAGGCAGCCACATTATGGACCAGTTGCAGCCTCTGAATGGTCATCAAGGGAAGACCCATGTAGAATGCATTGCAATAATCTAGTCTGGAGGTGCCCAGAGCATGTGTAGTAAGGAGTCCCAGTCCGGTCCAGGAGTGGGTGTAATTGGCAAATCACTGAAAGTTGAGTGAAAGCCCTCCTGGCCACTACTGCTACCTGTTCTTCAATTATCCAGAAGACAGAACTGAGTGGGGCAGAGGAGCAAGACAAAGCACAATATGAACCTAAGGTGGGAGATTCTGTAATATAGAGCAGAAGAAGTTACTCCATGATTTTTAAAAATTCAGTACAGAATGAAAATGTGCCTTCTTTAACTTGATGTCTGGTTGAAAAGGCTTCATTGTACAGTGTGGAGAAGGATGGGCAGAAGCTTCATAATTCTAAGCATGTCCGTTGTAGAGTACCAATGCTTCACTATGGGAAACAGAAAAGAAATGTCCATTAAAGCTAAGGAATAAACCCCAAAGGGCCTTCATGCAGATGACCCACTTGAAAAATAAAGAAGGCAAGTGTCCTACACTCTTCTTGCATTCACACCTTAATGTGGTGAAGGAGTTTGAGTATGTTGGTGAGGCTGGACTCCTAGTAGGGTCACCCAAGAGAAAATGATAGCAGCTCTTCAATTAGCCACTAGGCAGCAGAAGCAGCAACTGAAGGTGGCATTGAAAAAGTAGGCAACAGCAGTGACAGTCAAGCTAATTTTTGTTAACACAGAATGTGGCAGTGGTAAGCTAGAGAGGTGAAGAGGAATTTGCCTGCTCTGGTACCAGGTTGAACACTACCACATCCCTCTGCAGGTCAGGGGGTTTATTCAATTTTTAATAAAGTTTTGGCCCAAGTTTACACCAAATTTCTCTGTGTGCTGCCTCATTATTTCAGGTTTGGGAGGGAATATAGTATCTACCTCTTTTTCCTCCTCTTTTCATAGCCCTGTACTAACATGAATAAACTGGATTGTTTTTCATTCTTCTGAATGCCTCACGGTAAGGAGTTTTCCTGTCTTACTTTTAGTAGGCTCTTTTGTTAAATCAAATCCCTGATTGTATCTAGTCTGAAAGTGCTATAAAAAGAGAAGGAAGGAAAAGACAATAAAATTAATAGTTTCCTAATGAGGCTTCAAAATGACAAAAAGCCCACAAGAGTATTTTAGAGACTTTGTTCAGTAATAACCCATGTACCTAAGTCTAATTGTGCCCAATTAAAGAGAATGAGGATGAATCATTGGTATTATTCTAATGCATTAGCCTAAATACCAGTGTTAAGTGGTCAAGAAACAAGTGCCAAATTTTCAGTATCTACTCTATTATCCACTTTATTACAGCTGTTGTTATCTGGATGGTTATTGTTTATGTTTTATTGTCTTTTAATGTTGTTAACCACCCAGAGTGGAGGACTTTGTTCTCCAGAGGGACAGTATGTATGTACTGGAAGGATGGATGAAAGGATGGATGGATGGATGAATCTAATGGTTCTTTGCCTGGTTTCAATATAGAAATTATATTCCTTTTCTGCCATATTTTTGGAGTGTATTTACTTATCCAACATTTCTTAAAGAGTTGAAGGAGTAATTCCTTTATATTCTAACCAAAATGTTTAATGTGATCAATCTGAATATCATTGAGTTCTGTCACTTTAGCATTCCTAAATCTTTAGGCCTTATCTTATGCCTTTCTCTAGTTCTTCCAATAGGAAGGCAGAATATATGAGATAATGTCTGCCCACTACAGGCAACATCAAGAACTGTGGGAACAACTAACATAAATCTTCCCTATTATTTACTGAGTACAGTCAAACCTCGCATAAAGAGCACTTTGCTTAAAGAGTAACTCGTTTAAAGAGCAGAATTTTCTCTGAATGTTCGCTTCACTTAACAAATAAAACCAACCAAAAACTCGCTTAGCAAATAAATTGGGGTTCACAATCCTGCCCCCACAATTGGTCACTTACAATGGCATTTCATTTAAAGAGCAAACTCGCTTAAAGAGCAATCCTGTGGAACACATTATGCTCTTTAAGCGAGGTACAACTGTACATTGATATAGAAGTGCAGTTGAATGTTATTCTCCACACTCATTGGGAAAACTCTGTTTTCATAGCTTCATCTTGGTTCTGCTAACTCCAGTTCATAGCCTATTGAGTGATTTCCAAGTAACCCAATTGTCTGTGTGATTGAGAGCTAAATGGGGTCCCATTTCAAGAGCTTTGTTAGGCTTTGGAGGTAATTTTATAACTCTACATCTTTAGGGTATGAACTATTGGGATAATATTTTCACTTTCTTAATGAACTGGTCATAGGCCTTCTGATTGGACAGATGTTCAGTATGCTTCCATCCAATGTTGATTGAATTTCTAACAAATAACTTTTTAGAAATTACATCTTCTTTACAATGGTATTGTTGACTACTGCCATGAGTTGGCACATTACGGGTAAGCATTATGTATTCAGAATTGAGGTAGCAAGCAATTACTTAGCTCCAATGTTATTGTCTCTAAGTCATCCTGTTTTATGACGGCAGTAGAAGATATTTGGAGGTAAGGCTTGACTAATATAGTGCTACGTACTGTTTATGAAGAGTCTTCACTGAAAATCTCATGCTGCATATTTTGGGTGATGGCTGTCTCAATGCATTTCCTAAATACGAATTACATCACAATCAGATACCTAGCAGAACTGATGCAGTAACTCTCCCTTAGATGTTGAGAGGCACTCTGTGATAGAGATTATCATTAATTTTGGCACCAGCCAGCACCCTTTCACTACTGGTGGCCACTTATAGTCCATTGTAAAAGTAATTTAGTCAAAGTCACATTATCCCTCATCCAACAGCATTTAAGCAATAGGTTGTCTCAACACTGATACTTCAGGAGCAAAAAGATGAGCCAACAGGTGCTGTCATTGTCCAGAGGATGCCTGAATATGTTCAATATCTTCAAGCAGTCTCCTAATGAAAGCAGGAACATATATTTCCTTTCACTGATATATTTCCCATTAATACTGGTACATAAATACATCTTGCTCTGAGGAAAGAAAAAGGCCACATAATTGTTCTTTTCTGCTATTGCCAGGCCTGAACAGAAGATGCAACATGAAAATTGCAGTTCTGGAGAAGCTAGATCTCTATAACACTGCAAGGTAATGTAAGTAGTTGGAACCTGATGACTCTTTTTTATTTCTATCCTATGAGTTTTGTCTAGTAAATTTGACCTTCTAAGAACAACATGTGGGGGGTCTGGCCAGGTTATCCTGCTATGATAAGAGTAGACCATACTGCTAGAGACTCAATGCTGAGTGTCAGGTGGTGGTTAGCTAACCTGACAACCCTGAGAACTAATGGCCCTGGATGCCGAAGTCCACAGGGAAGGGTGATGGTCCCCAAGTGGATTAAATACCACTTGAATTCATCTTGATAAAGGTCAGCAGCATTATCAATACTGGTCTAGGGCTAATGAGAACTTTATGTGCCAAAAGGGCTCAGGACCAGAAAGTGACTTATGAAAATGGATCAGTGGTACAGGGGCCATACTGCGATTTGGAAGTCAGATGAAAGGCCACTGCATTATATTCTCAGGACAGTCTTCATGACTGATCAACATGAGGATTGCCAATATTTGGATTTAGATATGGAAGAAGAAGAAGAAGAAGAAGAAGAAGAAGAAGAAGAAGAAGAAGAAGAAGAAGAAGAAGAAGAAGAAGAAGAAGAAGAAGAAGAAGAAGAAGAAGAATTTTGCAACCAAATAATTATATGCCTGAGAATAGTTTCCTGAGAATTATGTCCTTAAAAGGAAATATGTTGAATAAATTCTCATAGTTCCATAGTTACTGTTTGGAGAGTGTATGGCTTAATTATATCCATTTCAAGTCTTTTCTGCTTATTCCTACTTTCTTCTTCCTGGTTTCTAAACTGGCTACTCATCCATATTTTCATGTTTTACAGGTGTTCCTTTGAGGGCAGTTATTGATAAAATATTTTTAGAATTTCAACTTCTTTTATTCATACTTGCATGTATTAGGATGTAGTCCAATATGTAGAAGCTATATTTGAAACAACATAACTTACATTTGAGTAGATATGTATGGAATTGTACAGCAAGACTTTTTTTAAAATCCAAAATGTCAGTGAGGTAGATGTTAATAGACAGATTAATATAAAATGGATACATTAGAATCACAGTCCAAAAGAGAATTCAACCAGTGATCTCAGATGCCTTAAATGGCTTGTTGGATTATGGCCAAGGTGTTGCATACTGGGTACACATGGATTTAACTGCAATTAATTACATTGCTTAAGAGGCATACTAGTCATGTTCCCTAAAGGGCTTATACTAATCTACTACATGCATAACTCTTGTTACGGTGTCTGATTTACTCGTATGGGACATTATTTTAAAACCAATAAATTAGCCTTTAATGTGATTTTAGAACATGATGGCTTTTAGTGACTCAGTTACAAAAAAATAGGCCATCTGGCTCATTAAATCATCAACAACACTCATCCTTCTCTTTGTCCTAGTGACATTTATTCTTCCTAGAAATTTTTCAGTTTTAGCAGGCTTAATTCTTGGTCCTGATTAGAATGCATTGTTCCTAAAAAAAAATACAATTGGCATTCACTCACAGTGCAAGCTATCCTATACATTTCCTAAAAGTAAAATGAAAAGAGTTGAATTGACTTATTCATTGGTGAGTATAGGAGCTCAGGAAGGTATATAGGACAAAATTAAGTTCCACTGAAGTGTAGTTTTTCTTGTCTGACAATGGAGGTACTAGGCAGGCAGGCAGGCAGGCAGGCAGATAGCTAGCTAGCTAGCTAGCTAGCTAGCTAGCTAGATAGATAGATAGCTAGATAGATAGATAGATAGATAGATAGATAGATAGATAGATAGATAGATAGATAGATAGATAGATAGATAGATAGATAGATAGATAGATAGATAGATAGATAGATAGATAGATAGATAGATAATGAAACATTGCCAGATCCATAAATCTAGTGTTCAGCCAGAGAAACATGAATTGTCTTTGAAAACTAGTTGATTGTTCCGGGGTGGGGGTTAGTAGTCTATTAAAAATATAACTTCTTCTTGAATCCAGCGAAATACTCAGGGTGCTACAATGGAAGTCTAGTCTGAAACCATTCCATATCACTTTGAGTTTATTCTAAATATTTCAATAACCTACTTATTCCAAATTAGTACAAAAATATCAGATCACAGCCTTGAAGCTTCAGTCAACACTTTACAAATTAG
This sequence comes from Furcifer pardalis, assembly GCA_030440675.1. Classification (NCBI taxonomy): domain Eukaryota; kingdom Metazoa; phylum Chordata; class Lepidosauria; order Squamata; family Chamaeleonidae; genus Furcifer; species Furcifer pardalis. Next base: position 69,424,140 of record CP126892.1, read on the forward strand.
GAGATTAATTTATTTATGGATCTGCTCTGTCATATCCACCCTAGCCACAATACATAGATGATTTTACAAACAGCATCTATACTAAGAATTACGCTCTGTCAAACTCAAAGATAGGTCATTTCTAAGTTCAGATTCTCCACTTAATTTCCATTATACTAATTTAAAGCAAGATAGCTTGTTGTTATTGTTTTCTTTGATATTTGTTCTGAGAAAGTAACTTCTTTCTCATAAATAAGATAATGTGACAATAATTATAAAAAGCACAGTTTATCCTTTTAATTGTTGTTCTCTAATAGATAGGGTATAATATGCTAGATAAACATATTACTGTGTGGACCATAATAAAATGTGGCAAGAAGCAACAGTTAGGACAGGATATGGAATGATGGAGTGGTTGGGAACAGGAAAAGGAGTAAAACAAGGCTGCATCTTGCCACCCTGTTTATTTAACTTGTTTACAGAGCACATAATGCACAATGCAAGCCTGGACAAATCACAAGTTGGAATTAAAGTCACTGGGAGAAACATCAACAACTTGAGATGATCAACTACCCTAATGGTAGAAAGTGAGGAAGACCTAAAGAAGCTCTTGCTTAAGATGAAAGAAGAGAGTGCAAAAGCTGGCTTGAGACTTAACATAATGAAAACCAAGGTAATGGCAACGGGTCCTCACTGGAAAATGGATTGGGAAGAAGTAGAAGCAGTGACAGACTTTACTTTCTAAGGATCCAATATCACTGCAGATGGAGAGTGCAGCCATGAAATAAAAAGGTGACTAATTATTAGGAAGCAAAGATTTTAGTCAAAATTCCATTGCTCTCTTTGTTTAGTAAAACTTATTACTAGATGCTATTAGGTATTGTTTCCTCTTTTTTATGTTTCTGTTGCTCATAACATTATGTAATCACTACCTCACCCTGCCATCTTTAGAACACAGCTTTTTTATTTGCTTGACTATGTTTTTATCCCATTAACACGTTCAGATCCATTAACAAGTTCTGAAGGTAGCTGTACAAAAAGTTGTATAAATACTCCTGAACTCAATTCAGTATTTATTTATTTAAGAACAAACGTTCGTGAGGTCACTGGACAAGGGATAATATTAAAGGAGAGCTCCTTCCTTTATCTTTTAATTTGGTTTTGCTCTTGCGTACTCTCAAGAATGTTTGTTCTTGCCATAAAGCTCTTCCTGGATTTTTAGTCAGCAGATTTGAGGCACTTATCCATTGGAGGATGTTGAGTATCCGCTGCTACTTCTCTCCTTATCTTAGGTGGAGCAATATCAAAAAGAGGACATATTTTCTCAAATATAAAGACAAAAATGGGTTAGAGAATGAAAGAATACAATTCCAGACTTGGCCAATTTCATCACTCTAGGCACTAATGTAAGAAGCATATAAAAATAATTCCACTGTTGCAGAAGAATCAATATAATAATGTTGATTAGTGACCAGATAGGTTACATTAAGGAGCAAGGCTTTCTATTTGAAACACATAAATTACTATCTGGGTATAATTTATATGTACTGTTGCCAGCAGAATAAGGCTGCAAAGAAGAATGTGATAACCTTGATATTTTGGAAACCAAAAATATGGAGGTGATTGGCCTCATTTTATCATGTTCAATGGCATTGTCTTTGATTTCTGGATTAAAGCATTATATTGCATTACTGAAAATCTGTGTATGTAATTCCAGTGAGCAAGGTGAATGTAGAGCAGCATGTGGGAACTAAATCTACCTCTTCCTCTCCAAAGAAGTGATTGGCACTGTCAACTCAGATAGTACCAATTATCTACTCAGCAGAATGAGATTCTTACAGGCAACAGCAGGCAAACAGCCTGCTGCTTAGCACAAAGGTTTCTGCATTTTTGCCAGTCTATTTACATGTAAAATAAATTATAAGAGAATGAAATTATTCTCTTATTTTGGAAAGCATTGTACAGGTTTTCTATTTCTTATTTGTTATTATTTTCTGTGTTTACAATGTGAAGAGAATAAAGCATTGTTTCAAGAATCAATAAGGGATCCAAACCAAAAGAAAATACAAAAGGATGTACAGAGAATATGGAATTTAATAATTTTCTTCCTCCCTCTCAGGGCTTTTTAAAAATCCTTGAAGTTATTCTTCTCTTCCCCCATCACTCTCAGTAAGGAATCATCAGATATCCTGATCTCCTTCTACTGATTCTTTTTCACTGAATAGCTGTCTCTGCTTTTAATAATGATGCCTTCTGCCGACAATAATAGAGAAGCAGTCTCTAATGTGCCCATTCAAGGTTAGCGTTTCAGAATTCTCATTAAAAAATTTGCTGGTGTACCAAGATAATTCATGCTACAATGCCTTTACTAATTAAATTAATAGTTACAGTTGCTTACTAAAGAGATTAACTTCTGCATCACCTTCAGTAGAAGGGTTAGTTGCTAGGCAGCACACACTAGAGGTTTATGTTATTCTTCCTATCTCTGAGGGCACTGGCTGTGATACATCTTTCTTTATGAAAATGAGTGGTATACTGCTCTTACTAGAAATATTTATCTCTGTCTAAATATATCTCAATTGCTTTATTTTAATTATTTTAATTGCTTGTTGTGTTTTAGTGTTGCAAGTTTTGTTAGACATGAAGCTTTAGAGTCCTTGTTTTCAAAGTCCCTTCGATGTGTATTGTCAACAACAGTGTGACATCTCTGTTAGCAATCTAAATGTCTTTTCAGATTTTTTAAATCTGTTTGGAGTATCTTATTCACATTGAAGTTTAGACAAAGAATAGCACAAGCCTTTTGCACCATTATTGTCATTGAGTCCCAAAGAGCAAGGTGTATCAAATAGCTGCAATAGTTCTAAACCAGCGATTCTCAACCTGTGGCCCATGGGCCAGATGTGGCCCACAGTGCCATTTCATGTGGCCCCCCACTGCCTCCACCACACCTGGAAGTGCCATGTGGTGGATGAAGGGGAAAATGGCTGTCCGGCCCCCAAAGCTGTCTGAGCATGACCCAGCCCCCGGCTTAAAAAGGTTGAGAACTCCTGTTCTAGACAGTAAATATTTTAAATACTCGAGGATGAGGTCTTGATGATGTCATATGAAAAAAAGTGCGTAATATTAAGGAGTATGACTTAAAGTGTGCACCACTGCTATTAATTATGTCTGTTGGTTTAAGGAAAGAAAAGGAGTTTAGCTGTTAATGTGTAAAGAGAAGAATGCCACATTTTTTAAAGAAATGAATACAACCTGCATGAAAAAACTACACTAGTACCTCAGATAACGTTAAGACTTGGTTCCACAAGTCTTAACGTTACCCGGTTTTTAACGTTGTGCGATGCATTGATCGCACAACATTATTTTTTTAAAAAAATACCTGTTCCCTTTCTGGGTGGGCAAGACGAATCTCTCACTGTTAGCCTTTCAGTGTGGGATTCTTCTAACAGTGAGGGATCCCTCACTGTTAGGTTTGCAAGCCTTTCAGTGAGGGATTTGTTTAACAGTGAGGGATTCATCTTGTCCACCCTGTCCTTTCAGCAGGGGAGACAGGGAGAATCTTTCTGCTTTTGCCTTTGGGTTGGGGGGGGAGTACGGACTCTGGTTCAGCCCCCAACCCAAAGGCAAAACGCAAAGGCAGAGAGATTCTCCCTGCGTCCCCTGCTGAAAGGATAGGGTGGGCAAAACGAATCTCTCACTGTTAGCCTTTCAGTGTGGGATTCCTCTAAGAGTGAGAGATTCATCTTGCCCACCCTGTAGTTTTAGCAGGGGAGGCAGGGAGAATCTCTCTGCCTTTGCCTTTGGGTTGGGGGCTGAACCGGATGCCGTACTCCCCCCCCCCTCCAACCCAAAGGCAAAGGCAAAAAGATTATCCCTGTCTCCCCTGCTGAATTGACAAAGTGGGCAAGACGAATCCCTCACTGTTAGATGAATCCCACACTGAAAGGCTAACAGTGAGGGATTTGTCTCGTTTCAACAGGGGAGGCAGGGAGAATCTCTCTCGCCTTTCCGGAGATCTCTGTCGCAAAGCCCGCAGGGTCCAGCCTTACAGGCTTTGGGGCAGAGATCAAAGTTGAGGAATTTGAGGCAAACATTTGCATCGCACAGTGCGATGCAAATGTTTGCCTCAAATTCCCCAATGTTATCCTATTTTAGCCTTATCCAATGCAAACGTTATCCAAGGTACCACTGTATGTATATAAAAGCTTGTGAATAATTTCAAGCCTATATATGTCTATAGCAGTTAGCATGTGCATGTAAGGAGGACTAAGAATCTGTAATCTACTAGTTTGAACTTCAAATACTGACTGTTATCTCAGTCATATCCAAGAATATACCTTTCCCTTTGTACCTATTAAATATGGTCCCCAAATAACAATTCTGCTTGATTGTTTTAACCATTTTCTTCTCTTTGCTTGAAGGGTGCAGACTTTGGCTTCTCTTGCAATTTGGCTACCTACATGGATCACTGTCTGTCCTGTCCTGACATGTACAGGTCAAAATTCTGATCAGGAAAAATAGTATGTGCACTGACCATCTCTAGAAAAGAGGGTACAGCTGATCAATACAGCCAAATTTCCATCCAGGCCTCCACCAGCCCATGCTCTCTGCCCTTCCCTTTCAACTAAGTTGTCCATGTTATGTCTTTATTCTAACAACTCTGTCTTTGTGACCTTTGCTTTAGCTCTACCATCCTTAATCCCTTCATTTCCTTGTTCTTCCATATGGGAGGAAGGGCCTCTCAGTACACCTGCCCAACACCCCTTTTACCCAGATTGGATGTTTAATGGAGACCATTAAACTGTATATTTCTGTTTAATGATGATAAACTAATGGTAAAAAAATAATGTTCAAAATGGTACAGCTTGTGGAAACAGGAAAAATAAAAGACATTTGGCATATGAGCTGCTTTCAAAGGAAGCGCTCAGCTTTCATCTGTATGAAGCATGCACATCTTGTAAATATGCACAGATTTGGGTCCCTGCCCCCATACAGAACAGCTTTCCTGTGAAGAAAAGCTTTAGAAGTTGGGGTGCCATACTTTAGTAAAAGGTTGACTCACACATGTTGAAAGTGACACGTTCTTGTTGTCATGGGTCTCAGGCATTTTGACTGTAACCCTCAAAAGACTTCCCTTTAATGGAAAAAGAAAAACAGAGAAGGTGACGAGAGTGGGGGAGAATAAACATGCCTTTTGTTGTCTTGTGCTGGGATCTGTCTATGAAGATGAACAAACATTGGCCACATTTCTAGACATTAATATTTCACAGTATCACCGTCAGTATTTCCAAGTCACACAGCTTTTTGCTTCAACGTTTTGAAAATGTGCAGTGCTTATCTCTCTGAGGTAAATTTGTGACAATCCCTAGCAGATCTCACAAGGTAAAAGGTCAACATGGATTCCTTGATTCCATGCTGTTTGGTTTTTTATATTGACCTGAAATCCAAAGGAGATGATGTCAAAAATAGGGCAACTTTATCCGGTGCAAGTCTTCCCCCCAAATTTGTTGTTGTTATGTGGTTTTAGCGTTATCCGGTGCAATCGTTATCCAGGGTATTACTGTATGATAAGGAGTGAAACATGTTAATAATTTTGTAAATTACAAATGATGTGAAATGAACAGAGCAACATTTTAATAAATTCATCTAATTAAACTTACAAACACAAGCTTTACATCAGGCTTTCTTAAGGTTTTTGGGTCACGGGTCTGACCATGCCTTCTGGACTGCTGAACGGGCAGGTCACATGGTTCCTCCAATCTGGAAGCGGAAGTAAAATGCACATTGGTCATGTGCAGAATGTGTTTTAATTCCACTTCCAGGATTGGCAAGAGAATCGGGGCTGGATGAATTGGTGTCAGAGGCCGGGTTTGGCACACAGACCGTAGGTTGAAAATGCCTGCTTTACATAAATACAAAGAAGTATGACTTCAACCTTCATGCAAAGGTTAATGATTACTGTCAACATAATTTGTTTGGAATATTTGACAGATATTATAGATATTACCCATATTTGTTGAAATGTGGATTTCTACCCCCCATATTGCTTCCATTATCAAATTTGATAAATAGGACATTCCTAGAGTAATTTAGCTTATCATAACTGGAAGCAAAGTGCTGGACCAACTGTAATCCTTAATAAATTATTATCTAAATGATCTTTGTGGCCATTTATGCTACCTGTTTATGAGCTCTTGGTCACAGACCAACAGAGTCTTCAAAACACTGAAGAAGAAGCTGGGAATGTTTGAAAGCTGAAAATCAGCTTCACAAATGAAATGAAGAAAAAGGCAAAAAAATCTTCAATTTCCTACATCTGTTCCCTGATTTTCTATCTCCATCCCCAGCAAAATGGCTCTCATGTCCAGATTCTTAGTAACACCAGGAAATGGTTTTTGTAATGCAGACAACCTGCTCGCATATCTTATTTGCTCCTGTTGAAGAAAGGGTTCTGTAGCTCTTTGATCTATTTAACATACCATATGAAATTACTGCAAAATCATATCAATCCACCCCTCTCCCATTTCTTCTTTTGGATTATTTTGCCTTACTTCTTTCCATCACCACTTTTTTTACCCCCACTTTGCTTCTGCCATGTCAGCAATGTCTATTCCTCAGTCCAAGTTTCCCTCTTTTTAATTTTTTAATAAAAATTTTACATAAAAACATATACTACATTTTTTACACATGACATATAAGTACAAATACAGTGTAGACCTGTCACCAAGCATGAATAATTTGTTGTTGAGTTGCACAATCGTGTCTGACCATTCATGATTCCATGGACCACAGCACGCCAGGCATCTCTGTCATTTGTTATCCTCCAGTGTCCAACCAGATCCATGCTCACCTTGTCAATGAGACCTTCTAAACATCACATCTTCTGCTGCCCCTTCTTCTTTTACTTTTGATCTTTCCTAGCATCAAGGCCTTCCCCGGTGAGTCCTCTCTTCTCATTTGTGGTCAAAGTATTTGAGCTTCAACTTAAGTATCTGTCTTTTCAAGGAACAGTCAGGTGTGATTTCCTTTAGGGCAATCCTTTTTCTATCAAGTCTAATCCTTTAAATCTATTTCACCTCCATTGTTTATTCATGAGATGTGATCTGGGTCATACCTGAATAGTTTAATTGTTTCTTCTACTTTCTTCATTTTAAGCTGGAATTTTGCAATCAGCAGCTCCTGATCTGAGCCACAGTCAGCTCCAGGTCTCATTTTACTGACTGTATAGACAGCAGTGGTTCCCAACCTTTTATTGGCCATGCCTCACCTAAGTATCTCTAAAATCCTGATTTCCCCCCCCCCTCCCTAGTGACATATTCTTATTATTCAAAAAGTGAACTTCTATTCATGTGGAAGAAATCTAAAAGGTAATTATCTATTTAAAAGTCATTCTTGAATTACTCCCCTTAAAAATCAAAACACACACACAGTGTGGCTTGTGCCGCACATTGGGAACCAAGGGTATAGAGCTTCTCCATCTTTGACTGCAAGGTACATAATCAATCTGATCACCACTGCCTGGTGATGTCCATGTGTAGAGTCATCTCTTAGGTTGTTGGAAAAGAGTGTTTGCTATGATCAATGCATTCTCCTGACAAAACTCTATTAGCCTGTACAATTAGAACTAACCTAGGATTATCTGTGATGTCAACTGAGAGAGTGTTCAGGCTAGATGTTTCTTATTCTTGGAATGCATTTCACCCCCTGCAACTGACATCTCCTTGTCTCGCAACCATATGGTGGGTGAAATGTGCTCCTGGCCTGAATTGGCTGGACTAAGATCCTGTCTTACCCGTGCTACCCGCCAGAAGTGACCAAAAGGGGAAAAAACCCATACTCAACCCAAACAAGCAGTGTGGGATGGGCAAAAATGCAGTGCATCAACAAGCCAATCATGATGGACACAAAAATTCCCATCGGGCCCGCAAGGCAACCAAAATAATCACACTGCGGTCAGGGAGGGAGGGTGGGAAAAGCTGCTTTCGGCTTCCCAAAAGTGAAAGAGAAGGACGCCGTGTGGGCGAGCACAGACCTATATAGGGCTGGCCCCGCCCATGCAATGTGCAACCGCTCTCCCTTCTCACCCCGAAGGAAGGCGAGCAAAGCGCATGCTGAGAGAGATTATCCCGGCACGTGAGCATTTTAGCAAGTATTCCTCACATTCCCTCGTTCTTATGCTACAGTTAGGAAGGATGTAAAAATAGCTGACTCTTGTTGTACTGCTTATTTGCACTACTATATGATATTATTCTTAAATCCGTTGTGCTCTTGTATTCTCTATGTAAACATTTTGCTTCTGGTTGAATTAATTGATACAGGGCAGGATCTAGAAATAAGCTGAAAGGTTTCCTCTTTAGTTTTCGCAATCAGGTTCCCAGTTGTTGACTACAGTATTTTCTTCCCACATTGTTGGAAGTATCTAATGACCTTAAACTGTTAGATGCCATTTAGACTTTTCAATAGTTAAACACTCAGGAATCGATATACAGTATTAGACTTTACAGACTGTATTCTAAAGGTCAGATGGTAATATACTTCAGAGAGCATTATTTCAGGGAAAGTTGGGTAGTTCTAACTGTCAGTAGACCATATTTCATAGCACAGTGACTAAAACACTAGGAATGAGAACTATTTTTTACAGATTATGTGTGGCACTTCATAAATCGAATGTCTGAGCAAAATATTGTTTACTCTCATCCAGCTTCTTATGAATGTTATCCCTCCCCTCAATCATGCTCTGTCATATGTACTTGAGTAGTATGCTGATACAGCTGTCCAGGGAATTATTGAAAGTTAATTGATGTGACTGTAAAAGATCCCTTTTATGGATGGTATGACAGTTCATGAAGCAGATATAGTGGGCAATAAAGCCAAATGCAAATGCCAGAAGAGACAGGTATGAACCTCTAATATTAACATGCTAAACTGCTGTAGGAGAAGCTAATATGTAGTATTATATTAGCAGTAGGATAAATGGTGATATTTATTAAAGCCATAAAGACTGTTTAGTGACAGCCTGGGTTCACTCATCGGCTCATGTTGTCAGCGTGCTTCTAAATTAGAAATGTATTTGGTGCTCTTGAGCTTGGCAATATTACAAAATGAGGGCACAGCAATGCCCCCATCAACTTTCTTTTTGTTGTTCATTTAACATTTAACTATGCAGAACAACAAATGCAGCATTCTTTTTTTCCTGACACTCACCAGCTAATTCAGATTGCATGTCAATTTGAAAGAAATGCTTTCTCTATTTTCATTACTGATGTTGAGAATAAAGATGACATTTGAATCCATTATTGTCATTGTCTTGTCGTAATGATTAATCACACAGGAGTGGGGAGGTCTACTCACAATTCATGTGCTGAAGCTCTCAGAAGCGATTTATACCAAATTAGAAAAAAAAATTCAGAAAAGTTACCAGGAGTGGTAAAACATGTTGCACTCTTTTTTGTGTCCTGTTTATCCTGATCTTCTATTCCCTCTGCTAGAAAAAGAATAAGACTGAAAATGTCTACATGAACATCAAAGGAGTCTGTACGATTGGATAAGAACCATAATTCTTCTTCTTGTGCCATATCCAATTCCGAATATTGGCGATTGTCTTGGCAATCAGCCATGATGTTTGACCTGAGAATATAATGCAGTGGCCTTCCATTTGTCTTCTGCATCACAGTGGGACACCCTTACCACTGATCCAGTTCTGTGAGTCACTTTCTGGTACTGAGCCCTTTTGGCATGCAGAATCCTTTTCAGCCCCAGGCCAGTATTGATAAAGTTGCTGCCCTCCATCAAGATGGATTCAAGGGTGATTTAAACTACTTGGGGACCACCACCCTTCCCTGTGGACTTTGCCACCCAAGGCTATTAGTCCTCAAAGTGGTCAAGTTAGTTGACCACTGCCTGATGATTGGCATTGAGTTGCCTCAGGAGAAATCTGTACAAGAGTCAAGAAGCAACAGTTAGGACATAATATGGAATGGTGGAGTGGTTTGGAATAGGAAAAGGAGTATTTTATCACCCTGCTTGTTCAACTTATACACAGAGCACATAATGTGCAATGCAGGGATAGAGGAATCACAATTTGGGATCAAAATTGCTGAGAGAAACATCAACAATTAGAGATACGCAGATGATACCACCCTAATGGCAGAAAGTGAGGAGGAGCTAAAGAAGCTCCAGATCAGGTTGAAAGAGGAGAGTACAAAAGCTGGCTTTAGACTCAACATCAAGAAAACCAAGATAATGGCAACAGGCCCTACCAGTCCCTGGAAAATAGATTGGGAATAAGTAGAAGCAGTGATGGATTTTACTTTCTTGGGATCAAAGATCACTACAGATGGTGATTGCAGCCATGAAATAAAAAGGCAACTGACACTTTGGAGACAAGCAATGAGAAACCTGGGGAACATAGTTAAAAGCAGAGACATTACCTGCAAACAAAAATTCACATAGTCAAAACATTGGTATTCCCAGTGGTAATGTACGGCTGTGAGAGCTGGACCATTAGAAAAGTTGAGTGCAGAAGAATAGATGCCTTTGAAATGTGGTGTTGGAGGAGAGTTTTGATAGTTCCCTGGACAGGGAGGAGAATAAAAAAGGTTGATCTTAGAAGAAATCAACCCTGACTGCTCCATAGAAGGACAAATAGTAAAGCTGAAGCTGAAGCTGAAGTACTTTGGACATCAAATGAGAAGAGAGGACTCACTGGAGAAAGCCTTGATGCTGGGAAAAGTGGAGGGCAAAAGAGGAAGGGGGAGGCCAAGAATGAGGGTATTGTAGATGCAGAAGGAACAAAGCTGGGCAGGTTGAGGAGGATGGTGGGGGACAGAAGTGCCTGGAGGGCGGTGGTCCATGGGGTCACAAAGGGTTAGAATAAATTGTGTGACTAAACCACAACAACAATAAATAAACTGGCCAGAACCATAATACTAACTCAAACCTGCTCAAAGTGTGTTCTTTGTTATTCACAAACCTCATGTAGCATAGAATTATACAGGTCACACACACCCCAAAGTATATACAATAGTACCTTGGATAATGTTATGACTAGGTTCCACAAGTCATAACGTTATCCAGTATTTAATGTTGTGTGATGCATTGGTCGCACAACATTTTTTTTTAAAAAAAAGCCCTGTTCCCTTTCTGAAGAGGGAACGGGGGGGGGGGCAATCTGGTTTGCTTAGCAAGCCAGACCCCCGGGGGGGGGGTCTTCTTTCTGAAAAGAATCTAGGAAAACTTTTTCCTAACTTCTTTTCAGAAACCTCCATCTGGATTGCTAAAGGGCAATCCAGGCGGGGGAGGTCTTCTTAAGAGAGGCTTAGGACCCTTTTCCCAGCCTCTCTTAAGAAGCCCTCCCCCTCACCTGGATAGCTAGGCCCCTTAGCAAGTCAGGCAAGGGGGGGTCTGAAAAGAAGTTAGGAAAAAGTTTCCCTAACTTCTTTTCAGAAACCTCCATCTGGATTGCTAAAGGGCTTAGCGATCCAAACCAGGGAAGGGGGGGCTTCTTAAGAGAGGCTTGGGACCCTTTTCCTTCTATTTCGCAGTGCTTATCCTAAGGCCAGTTTTCTATGATTCTCCACCCAGGGTCATCATCACCTGTTGTAGTTTGAGCTTCCTCAAGCAAAGTGATGTCATCAGAAAAATGACATCCCCCCTGGACCAGGAAGAGCAGGAACAGCTGCATCGGGGCTGGCAGTATAAAAGAAGAACCTGCTGCCACCCCACTAGACTCCGGCGCTCGCTCTCGCCTGGCCCCGGACCAGGGAGAGGAGGAACAACTGTGTGTGTCTTCTTCCCTCCATCACCAATATGGAAACTCTCTCAGCCAGTTCAACTAAGGGAGAAAGGAGTAGCAGGAAATAGACTTAATGAGGGGGTTGAGTTGCAAGATTATTGTGTTCTGCTTCAAAGTGTTTTTTGAAGTGTTCCTGAAATGTATTTATGATGTCTTGATTTTGTAATTGTGATAGGGGATTTCTTGAAATGTTTTTGATATGTGATATGTGATATTTTGATATGTTTTTGATGATATTTGTAGTTTGTGAGACATTGTTTCACTGTGAGCCGCCTAGAGTTGCTATAAGCGTGTAGGGCAGCATATAAGTACAGTACAATACAGTACAATACAGCACAATACAAAATCTAGGCACCAAGGCAATCTTGGTCAGTCCAAAGGATGCCTGTGGTAGTGCATGCTGCTCATTGCATTGTTAAGAGCCATGAGAAAGAGAAACGGAGATAGAATACAGCCTTGCCTAACCCCAGTAGTAATCTTAAAGAAGTTCTCAGTCTTACATCAGCAGCTTGATCATAGGTATAAGTATTTGAAAATCGTAATTAAGATTGCTGGTATTCCATACAGCCACAGGATCTGTCAGAGAGACTATCAAGACTACACAAAAAGCCTTCCCAGGCACTGAGAGTAAGGTAATTCCCAGCCAATTGGTAAATTTAGAGATGTTACCTTTCTTAGGGATTTTAATGATTGGCCCTTTTTGCCAGTTTTCTGGGATGGGACTATGGCATTTTAGCAATCTTTATTGAATAGCTTAGCCAGCTCTTTCACCAAAACCTAACCACTGTGTTTTAAGACCTCTACAATTATCTCATCTAAGCCAGCTGCCTTGTTGTTTTAAAGGCTTTTAATAGTAAAGTCTACTTATTTCATGGTACTCTTGCCAGTATTTACTTTCAGATCCTGGTTGACACTCTCATCATTAAAACTATATGTAGTGGTCAGGTCTGGCCAGTCAAGAGTTTCTTAGAAGCATTCAAGCCACCTTTTATTCTGCTCTTCTAGCATGGTCAGGAGATTCGCACTCTTATCCTTGATCAGATAACTGGAACAGTTCATTGTTCCAATCAATTTGTTGGCAATGTAGTAAAGAGTTTTGCATAGTTTTAATTGGCTGCTTCTACTACTTCAGTGCTTTTCTGTTCCAACCATTCTTTCTTATATTTCCATTGGCTTTTCTTCACCATCTGATCAAGTCCTGTATATCTTCAGCTTATTTCCTTTGTTTCCACTGCATCTTTGACCTGAACCTATTTTAGTTTTGTAACTTTTCTTTCATCAATCTGTTTCCATATCCTATCCTGGATCCCCTGATCCATCTGTTTACCTCTTTTTCTCCCAATTATATTTTTGGCACTTTCTATGATGGTGTACCTAAAGTTGTTCCAGAGGCCTTCTAGATCCGTCACATCCTCAGATGTGTTAAAACAATTTTACAGCATTAAAACAAAGGAGTCTGCAATTGTACAGTTTTCGAGCTTTGCTGTTGAAATTGGTCTTTTTGGTATGGATTTCCTTTGGTTTTGGAGTTTAAGCTTGGTTTCTTGCTCTAACAAGGTAGTGACCTGATCCAATACAATGGGGAACAGTGATTTTGGTGCCTCACAATTTTCACCTATTTCTGCCTATATTTGGGTCACTGATTCCAAAAATGCTTTAAGTTATGCCCCATCAGCTCTAGTTTTTTAGATATGGCTTATTCACATTAGGCCAATCTAACCATACTGGTTGCATATATAACCAGAGGTGTAGCAAAGGTGTAAGCCACCCGGGGCGGAGTGAAATTTTGCCGCCCCCCAAAAAAATTTCCGCCCACCCAACCATTTTTTTTTTTGCCCTCCCAAATATTTTCCCACTCCCAAAAGATTTTTCTACCACTCCTCCCGCCTCCGAATGGTGAGGCAAATACAAGTGTAGTCATAAGAGCAATGTATAATATCATCGATATCTCATGAACTAGAGCTGCTAGAACAAAATGGATGGCATTTTCAGAATCAGCTGCCCCAAAATGCCCGAAATCAGTTGGAAAATTTTAGGCACCAAGAAAGAAAAATTTTTTTGTTCCCCAGTGATATCTATCCTTCTTGCATCACACAATGATGACCATCATTTCTGACTAATACAAATAAAATCAATTTCATTGACAGTTTGTCCATCCACTGATTCCTATGTCATCTTATGGATTCATTGATGCTGAAAGTATGTGTTTCCAACACACACTCCATTATGTTCACAGAAGGACACCAATCATTCACCATTATTACTAAGCTGAGCTGAAAATGCATGGGCACTAACCCACATTGGTCACCACCCAGTCGGGCATTAAAATCACTGATCAGGACCTTCAGATCATGATTGGGAATATTATCAAAAGTGTCCTGCAGTGTCCTTCACCATGTCATCTGAGCTGTCTGTTGACACATAGGTTTGTACAATAGTTGCTTTGAGATGTCTATGGGTAAAATTATTCAATTTCTGTAATTATTCAATTTCTGACCACTTTCCATCCAATAAGTGTCTTTGTTGCTTGCCCCTCTATGTGGCCTGAATATAGAATGATTTTACCATTGTTGTTAATTCATCCATTCTCTTTCCATCTAACCACTGATGCCCAAGATGTCTAGCTTATAATAATCAAAGACCTGTAGTAATTAAACAAACCATCCAGCCTGATATAGCAGTTGCATTTTCCACATCCCAATTTTTATTATTTTTTGGCCGAAAAGAACATTTTTTTGACTTCAGGACTCCTTTATTAGTTTGATCCAGTGTCATCATACATGTCATACAACCTGAAATTGAATTCCTGCCTAGTTGATCAGAATTACCTGAGATTCTTCTTGCTGTTTCTGTAGTTGTTACAGGTTTTACATGAATGGGCTGCTAACATGATGCCCAACCTTCCACCTTTCTCATTTAAGCTTGGAACTGGCAATGGTGGAATTCTTTCCAGGGGAACAAAATTGGTTTTTTTAAATGTTGCACTATACATACAACTAGTAGGAAATAAGCAATTCTTAAGAGAAAACTAGTATTGCGCAGTAAAAAAATGTAGAGATGCCTTCATTTTTTGCTTGGAAACCAACTCCAAAGAAATGAAAGACCAAGACGAAACAGGAGTTCCATTCAAATATACGTATCATAGTAACAAAAGAGAGCTCTGTAAAGGGCAGCTGGTCCACAGATTTTTGTCATCTCAATTGAACTTTCAACAGAGAAAGAAGACAATAAACATCAAAGTCTTTGTATTTTTGTATACTGCCTTTTTGAACATTCACATTTTAGACCTTTTTAAAAATGCACTGTCAGCAGTATAGACTTTATTGAAGCAATCAATCTTTCGAATTGGTATCCCACAGAGCACTGGGCTGCTGGGCTGCCTGTGGAGTGCTTAAAACATGAGGGCAAAGATGGGATCGAAGGACTTGAATGCTCCCTTACAATGGCTTTCATCTGATTTTTCAATGCTGTAACCTTTGAGGAGAAAAGGGGACATAATTACCATGTTTACAAATAGGTTAGAAATACCTGAGTTCAGAAGGAATGGACAAGAACACAAATGCCCACTGACACTGGATTTGTTAAAAATTGCTAAGCCATCATTAAAATTCCCATTTTAGAGTTTACAAACTTTTTCCAATCTATCTTTTGTACACAGAATCACAGAATAACTGCATTGGAAGATATGACAAATGGTTGTCCTCTTGAATACTTCCAGTGTTGGAATGCTCACCACCTCCTGAGCCAGTTGGTTCTACTGTCATAGTGCTCTAACTATTAAGAAGTTTTTCCTAATATTCATCTTATACCTGTCTTCCTGTAGTTTCAGCCCATTATTTTGCATCCTACACTCTGAGATGATGGAGAACAGATATTTCTCTTCCTCTTTATGATTATCAGCACAGATTTTGAATCAACTTTACTTTGCAGATCGTCTTTATTTATTTATTATTAATCAGATTTATTCATTGCCCTTCTCACAAAGTAACCCAGGGCGATTTACAACAAAAAGATAGAGTCAAAGACAAAGAAGCCAAAATCTTGAACAAAGCAGAGACTCTGTCATCTGTAAAGTATCTATTCTATGAGTTCTAGTGGATTTCTTTATTTATTTACTACAAGTAATAATTTGCAATGTACTGTAGTGGCTAGAGGGATGAAGCCTGGTTTAAATAACTGCTCAGCCACTGGGAGTGTGGAACAAGTAAAACTACTCCTTTAATATCTTGTGTACCTTGAAAGCTCTATTCTGGTCACTGTAAATTGATTCCAACTTGGTGGAACATAAAAATAACATAACAATAACATTTAAACACAGCGGCCCTGCCATTTAAACACAGCGGCCCTGCCAGGAGACACTGAGCACCATTCTTGGAGTTGCAGGAGGAGTTCCAGGAGAAATCTGGGGGGCACAAAGATGCAGGTGTGGAGCTTCCAGAAGAACTCCTGAAGGACCCTGGTTCTAAGCTGTCCCCCTGAGATTAAAGAATCCAAAAGTTGATGCAGCTAGCAGCTCCTGGGCTGAAGAGGCAATGGCAATGACATCCAAACTAACTGTTTTAGCACTGTACAGTAGGTGGAAATGGTAAACCCGTGCTGAACTTACCAAGAAAACTCTACCAAACTAAAACAAGAGGCAACACCAGAAGCTGAAATTCCCAGGTTAGAGGGTGCTCAATCAGCTACTGAAAGAGAGCAAAAGACAATTATAAATACCTCTGCCACTAATGAGCTAGCCAATTTATATAATGACTAACATGCATGGGAATGAAAGGAAAATCTGAAAATCTGACACATGCAATTGGAACATGGAACATGAGAAGTATGAGTCAAGATAATTGGAAACCATAAAGCAAGAAATCAAGTGTATGGTCATTGCAATGCTTATTATCAGTGAAATAAAGTGGCCTGGAATAGGGTCAGTGCTGGGCTCCAAAAAAAAATTACTACCACACTGTGGGCATGGTATGGTGGGTGTGGCCAGAAGCAAAGCCCTACGTTGCACCCAAATTAGGACTGTTTTATTTCAAAACTTGGATGGTGGGGCCAGCCAGAATTTCTGCTACCGGTTCTGGCAAACTGGTGCGAAACTGCTGATGCCCACCACTGGATATGGTCAGTCACACAATGAAAAAATCATTGAAAACGACAGATTTAGAAGAATACAAATATCTAGAACAAGAATGGAAATGGCTCTAATTAAGGCAACATGTAGCACATGCAATTGGGAGCTTTAATGCATGTTCCAGCCAAACAATATCAATCAGAATCTGGGGGAAATCTATCAGCATAACTATCATTCAAGCCTGTGGCTCCAGCCACAGCTACTGAAGAAGAAATTGAAAAATTGTATGCAAGCATCCCAAAGAAATTGATCACACACCAAAACAAGACATGCTTATAATTGCAGGTGACTGGTAGTGTCTGATGCTAAATCTTAGGGTTGACATTACAGCATATAGATGTCCATGTGAGTCAAATAAATTTTTTAGAACTGTTTTACATAGCCAACATCACTCTCACTAAGTGTGTCTCTTGCTAAAAGAAAATGGAATGGTGTAAGCTAGAACAGTGGCACAAAGGGACTTACTTCATCAGCAATACATTCACAATTTAGAGACACATGTGTACACTCACACACAACAATACATGGCAAATATTAATACTTCAGATGCATTTTTGTATTAAAACCTTGCAATGTCACCAATGAATTCACTATTAACATATAGGGCTTAATATTTAAGCATGAAAATACCCTCCAAATAATGGAATCTGTGACATTAAAAAAAAAATAATGGCCATAAGCTAAACTCAGAGCCTATTCTAACAGCAAAGGAGATAAATTAATATACTTTGTCTTTACTTTGCAATTTTATTTTGAAGCTCCGCTTTATACAGTGCCACAATGGCATGGGAATAAATCACCACTATGAGATATTTAGAGAATTTATGGCATTTGTATGGTAATATAAACCCCTCTTAAGAAGCGGAAGCTTTTGCCCTAAGGGGTCAAATTGGTGCCAAGTTAATAACCCTCACCAGGACTTTTGAAATATTTGCACATTGCCTGAGTGCCTAAAGTAAAATCCCGTAGTGAGCCTTCAATTGGATAAAAGGGAGAGTAATCCATTGCAAAAGGCATCATTTATCTAAATCAGTAGAGACACTTTGTACTGCACTGACCTTTATTGAATCTTGAGTAGAAAAGCATTAAGAGACACTAGGGGATCAAACAGCAACACCCAAGGGACACCCTTTCTCTTTGCTGTGATAAAATAAATGGAAATTCTGGTTTAGAATTCAGTCCATCTAGCTACCTTGAATGTTTAATTCCAGACAGATTTTAACCCAATGTGTTTGTTAGCTTGTTCATGTGTCGGGGCATATTGGGGAGGGGTATATGAGCAGATGCATCCTTCCCTCCAATGTCTCTCACACTCCGCCCCATTGCACAGGGCTGGAGGGGAGAAGAAGCAGCCCTGCACCCGGCACCAGACTCCTCAGTCATGGACCCCTCCACCCGTTTGCTGGGGCTAGAGGGGAGAAGAATGCTAAGTCATGCCAGGCGGCATAGACCAGCCACCACCCTCCACCCCTTTGCATGGGGCTGGAGGATAGAAGAACACTAAGTCATGTTGGGTGCCGTAGACTGGCTGCCACACTCCACCCCTTTGCTGGGGCTGGAAGGGAGAAGAATGGCGGATCATGCCGGGCAGTACAGACCAGCTGCCACCCTCCTCCACTTTACATGGGGCTGGAGGAGAGAAGAAGTGGCCTGGCACCCACTCTCTGACCACGGCTCCCTTCACCCCTTTCCTAGGACTGGAGGGGAGAAGAACACCAAGCTACGCACAGACCAGCACAGACCAGCCACCACCCTCCGCCCCTTTTCTTGTCGGAGTCATGCCAGAGTGATCTGAAATTACAGCAACTAGACATAACTCCTGTGCCATGGTCAGATCACTATCTGGTGACTTTGGACTTTCTGAGGGTGATGTTTCACTGCAGGGAGGCAGGGCCAGTTAAACTGGTCCGCCCCGGTGACTGATGGATCCGGATGGATTCCATAGGGAACTGTGGTGTTTTCCTCAGGATCAGCAACGCGATTCGCTCGAGGCTCTTGTTGACCTTGGACATAATCATGCCACTACGGACTCTCTGCACTTTCGGTCTCTGCTCATGCCCATGGTTCACAAAGGAATTGAGGGAGCTTAAACAGCAAAGAGACATTGAGAGCACCGCTGGGTGAAGAACCAGAGTGACTCCGACTGAACACTTGCTAGAACCGCTATTAGCGCATATCTTGAGCCACCTTTATTGCCTCTGCGGATAATTACCCAGCAACCCTGTTCAGGGTGACTAGGTCCTTTCTCGGTGGAGGGGGGCCGGGCCCTGGTTTGCAGGGGTCTGCTGAAGTTTTTGCTGATTGTCTGACAGAGAAAATCGCTCAGATTTGCTCAGTTTAATCCTAGCATGGAAAATGGATCCCAGTCTAGCCATGTTATTTGGGATCGGTCAATCCAGTTGTCCCTGAAGAAGTAGACAGGCTCCTTTGATCACCAAGTCATGCCAGGCTCCTTTGATCTGTTTGTGATTGTGAACTCTTCTTTGCGGGAGGGGATGTTCCCAGCAGCATTGAAACATGCCTTGGTGCACCCCCTTCTGAATAAGTCATTGCTTGAACCTACAACACTTGCCAAATATTGATCTGTATCCAACCTTCCCTTTTTTGGGAAGGTTTTGGAGAAGGCACTGGTAGGGCAGTTATAGGAGGTCCTGGATGAAGCGGATTATCTGGACCCTTTTCAGTCAGGATTCAGGCCTGAATATGGTACTGAGACTGCATTGGTCACATTGTTAGATGATCTCTGGAGAGAGTGGGATGGAGGTCATCCATTCATCCTTGCTCTTCTTGACCTCTCAGCGGCCTCGATATCCTTCTAGAATGGCTCAGAGGATTGGGAATCCAGGGCTCTGTGTGGTCTGGTTTTCCTTATTTCTGAAGGACCGGACCCAGTTGGTGTGGTTGGAGAGCAAGAAGTCCAGCCCTAGGCCCCTCCAATATGGGGTGCCTCAGGGCTCAGGGCTCTTGCCTCTCCTATTTAATATCTACATGAAGCCTCTGGATGAGATTATCCATTCTCACAGGGTGAGGTATCATCAATATGCAGATGATATTCAGCTATACATCTCAGCCCGTGGTGATCCAAGAGATGCAGTTGTCTGGAAGCTGTAAGGGTCTGGATGGGGGAAATTGAGCTAACTTTGTGTTATACGCCAGTTACACCCGCTCCTGGACCGGGACTCCTTGCTCATGGTCACGCATGCTCTGGTCATCTTCAGACATTATTGCAATGCACTCTACATGTGGCTGCCCTTGATGACCATTTGGAGACTGCAACTGGTCCAGAATGTGGCTGCTGGGTGGTAATGGGGTGCGGGTGGTATGCCTGTGTCCCGCCACTGCTTCAGGAGCTGCATTGGCTGCCATTGTGCCTGCAGGTACAATTCAAGGTGCTGGTAATTACCTTTAAAGCCCTACATGGTAGTGGGCCAGGAAACTTAAGAGAACGCATCACCCTGAGAACATCTGTCCATCCCACCAGAGCAGACCAGAGAGGCTCTCTAATTGTTCCATCTGCTAGAAAGGTGTGTCTCTCTAGCATCAAAAAGAGGGCCTTCTCAGTCTCTGCTCCGGCCCTATGGAACCTCCTGCCAATTGAACAGCATCTCTAGACAGAGTTGCTGCCCTTCAGGAAAGGGCTAGAAACCTGGCTGGCAAAGCAGGTGTGGGGCACGAGTGACATGGTGACCCCTGGCCTGCTGGCTGATTTATTAAGAACACACACTCTCTCTCTTTTAATCTCTTTAATCTGTAGGGGTTGGGGTAACTTTTGGTGGTAGTTTTAATGGGTTTTTATTGGTTTTAAAATGTGATGTTGGTTTTATTTTCTGTGAGCTGCTCAAAGTCTTTGGAGTTGGTTGGCAATATAAATCAGAAAAAATAAAATAAAGAACTCCGTCTTTTAAAACTTAATGCTTTGAGTGAAATGCACAAGTCCCATGCTGCTCATGGGAATGTAAACCCTACCTTGTGTTATGGGCTTTAACAAATACAGCTAAGTTTTCCAAGTCTGCTTTCAAAACTCTCTGTGGGACTTCATTTCTTCTGTACTGCTGAACAATGTATTCTGCCTCAGATCTCTGGGTCTGGAAAAACACTGGTCACAAACCAAGGGCTTCTGCAGTGGGAGTTGGACAACTTATTTGTGCTTTCATGTATGTCACAAAAACATAAAATCACATGTTTTCTTTCCTCCAAAAGAAACAGGAGAAGCACTTTGCATGTTCTGCTATCCTTCCTTACTGTGCTTTAGAAATGAAAATCCTCTTTGCTGAGTTTAATCAAATTCTATCACCATCATTTCTTCCCCTAATATTCCTTTTTCCTCAAACATTCACTAAAGATTCTACTGCTTTTCTTTGTCCTATCAAATTTTAAGGACAAAAGATACCATCTAAAAAGACTTACTGTAGTACCTGTCAGTGTTGAATATCTATTGACGCAAAAATGTTTTACCTTGATTGGCAAGGAACATATATTTCGAACAGTGACTCTCCAGTACTGGATCATTGACATGAAAATGATATATCAGATGTCTATATTCATATATTTTCTGACCTTGCTTTTATGTGCTCTCAAATGACCTCCAACTTATGGCACTCCCATTAATTAATGATTTCCAAAAGGTCTTATCATTGACAACCCTGATTAGCATTTGTAATTTATTTTATTTGTGGCTTTGTAGCTTTCTTCATTTACAGTGGTTCCTAACCTTCACCATTGGCTATGCTGGTCAAGATTTCTGGGAATCGTAGTCTGAAAACACATGGGTACCCAATATTTGGAGTAATTTCATTTCATATTTGGTCTTTCTCTTTTCTTGCTGCCTTCTACTTTTCCTAGCCTTCAATTGTTTCTCTTTCTGGTGCTTCACGGTATCCCCCAACACCTACTGCACACAGAAGGAACCTCTACTTGATGTACTAGAGATCAGTGGTATCACTAGGGGGGACTAGGGGGGAAGGCAGCCCTGGGTGACATTTTTTGGGCTATGTGTGTTCTTGGACTACAATTCCCAGAAGCCCTAGCAGGAGCGGGAGCCAACATCCACCAGGGGGCAGCAAATTTGGCTTCAGCCCAGGGTGGCTGAAATCCATGCTACATTACTGCTAGAGATGTAGGGTCAATGGGAACCTGGTAGAGCAATATACTGTTGTCTGACAGATTGGATTATAGGAGTCTGTTCTGACTTTATTGAACATATATTGATGAAGTTTGGGGTATATGTTTCTCTTTGTGATGAATTGATAGGAAAAAGGATATGTGCACTGTTGTTCATTGTGTAAGAGATAATTCACTTAGTAACATCTGGAATTCTGTATCATCTACAGTCCCACAATTATTGCCACCATTGTAATGGTGCAGTAGTTATCTAGAAATGCATAGCCTTCAGGCATAGAGGTGCAAAAATGTGTATTCACTGGCACATCTGAGCAGCATATATGAATTATTTCAAAGCATGTGGGCCCCTTCGGCCATTCCTCCTTGGCCGGAGGAAAAAGATGAAAAGAGAAGGAGAAGAAGAAAAGCCGCGGGTCGGGTGGCGAGAGGACTCGCGCCCCCAACCCAGCGCTCCTTCAGCCACCGAGGAGAACCCCAGTGAGGTGCTGCTGACGCGAGACCATCCCAGCAGGCACCAGGCAGACAAAACCGATTGCCTGCATGAATAGGATAAGTAATTCATCTATACTAACGTAGTTGACTTTAGATACTTTACAAATACAGTTGTACTTCGCTTGAAGAGCATAATGCGTTCCACAGGATTGCTCTTTAAGCGAGTTTGCTCTTTAAGCGAAACACCATTGTAAGTGACCAATTGTGGGAGGGATTGCGAACCCCAACTTATTTGTTAAGCGAGTTTTTGGTTGGTTTTATTTGTTAAGCGAAGCGAACATTCAGAGAAAATTCTGCTCTTTAAGAGAGTTACTCTTTAAGCGAAACACTCTTTATGCGAGGTTTGACTGTAACTGATTTACACAATAGTGAACTTACAGTAGAGACTTATAGTGAACGTACAGTAGAGACTTGATATATTGGACTTCATAACAAGGATACTTAGAAACTTCTGACTTATAACTTCATATAATCAACACTGATTAACTCAATTTTTAGTCTGATACTGTTTAAACTGTGATAATGTGCATGATAATACTTTATTGAAACTGTGATAACATGTATGATGAGAGAATACTGGCATAGAAACCGGCAAACCAACGTCAGGAATTTTGCCAAGAGAACCCTATGGACTAAAACAAAAGGCAAAACAAATGGGGCAATTTAGATGAAATAGGATGCTTAGCACATCAGATCAGAAGAAGGGGAGGGACAGGAAAGAGGGAGGAGAAATACAGTGTTGTAAGGAACAATATTGTATAGGGACATGGAATGTGAGATCTATGAATCAAGGAAAACTGGAAATGGTAAAAATGTAAATGGAAAGAATAAGCATTGACATCTTGGGAATCAGTGAATTAAAATGGACAAGGATGGGTGAATTCAGCTCTGGAAACCATCATATCTATTACTGTGGACAAGAAAACATCAGGGAAAAAATGGAGTAGCCATAATTGTTAATAAAAGAGTGAGAAAAGCAGTTATGGCATATAATCTCAAAAATGATAGGCTGATATCAGTCAGAATACAAGCCAAACCATTTAATATCACTGTAATCCAAATATATGCACCCACCACTAGTGCAGATGAAGACACAATTGACCAGTTCTATGAGGACCTAAAACACCTCATAGAACAGACACCAAGAAACGATGTACACATTATCATAGGAGATTGGAATGCCAAAGTAGGAAATCAAAAAGTAAATGGACTAACAGGCAAGTTTGGTCTTGGAACACAGAATGATGCAGGCCAAAGACTGATAGAGTTCTGCCAAGATAATGCACTGGTCATAGCAAACACTCTCTTCCAGCAACACAAGAGGAGACTTTACACATGGACATCACCAGATCATCGAAACCAGATTGATTACATATTCTGCAGCTAAAGATGGAGAACCTCCATACAGTCAGCAAAAACAAAACCAGGGGCAGATTGTGACTCAGATCACAACCTATTGATCGCAAAATTCAGGCTTAGACTAAAGAAAATAGGGAAAACAATTAGGCCAGACAGATATGACTTAGACAAGGAATATACAGTGGAGGTGGAACAGATTTAATGGCTTGGACCAGATAGACAGAGTGCCAGAAGAATTATGGACAGAGATGCGGGGCATCATGCAGGAGGCAGCAAGGAAAACTATACCAAAAGAAAAGAAGCGTAAGAAAGCTAAATGGTTGTCCGATGAGGCTCTTAAAATAGCAGAGGACAGAAGGAATGCAAAAGGCAAAGGAGAAAGCATTAAATACAATCACTTGAACACAGAATTTCAAAGAAAAGCAAGGAGAGATAAGGAAACCTACCTGAATGAACAGTGCAAAGAAGTAGAGGAAAACAATATCAGGGGTAGGATGAGAGATCTTTCCAAAAAAATTGGGGAAATCAAGGGAATGTTTAAAGCAAAAATGACCATGATAAAGGACAAAGATGGCAAGGAGTTAGCTGAAGCAGAAGAGATTAAGAAAAGATGGAAAGAGTACACAGAGGAACCCTACAAAAAGGACCTCAACACCCCTGATAATCACAATGATGAGAACATTGAACATGAGCCAGACATCCTAGAGAGTGAAGTCAGAAAGGCCCTAAATAGCACTACAAACAACAAAGCCAGCTGAGATGATGGTATCCAGGTTGAACTTTTCAAAGCCCTAAAAGATGATGGAATCAAATTATTACATTCTATATGCCATCAGATTTGGAAAACACAACAATGGCACTGGCCATAGCATAATAATATCCCCCCCCCCATCATTCCAGCAAAGCAGACAGCAAGCAATCACTAAAAAGAGGGAAGAGCACACCAGAGCAAACCATTACAGCAGGAGTTCCCAATCTTTTCAGGCCATGGGCCGGTCATGTGCTTCAATAGGCCAGTTATGTGGTTTCACGGGCCAGTCATGTGTTTTCTACCACTGGAAGCGGAAGTAAAATGTGCCCTGCAATCTGTTTTGCGATAGGATGAGATAGATTTTTAGGCTGCCATTTTCTTTGCTTAAACCAGGGATGCCCAAACTACAGCCTGTGGGCCAAATCCGGCCTACAATGCCAATTCATCCAGCCCATAATGCCCTTGCCACTTCTGGAGGTGGAAGTAAAATGCGTTTGTATGGGCGCATTTTACTTCTGCTTCCAGGAGTGGCAAGGGTGCATGGGCCAGATGAATTGGCATCAGGGGCCAGATCTGGCTCACAGGCCATAGTCTGGGCACCCCTGCACTATAGTGACTGCCTCTAGTCATAAACACCACTGCCTCAAGCATTCTACTGCTGGGCTCCATGACATCCTCCAGGCCAAATACAACCATAAGTCCTAGCATTCGAATATAAGGGAGGAACAAGCAGCAAAGCAATACAAAGAGATTAGTCTCAAGAGGGGTTTGCTAGTCTTCTGAGTTAAAAACAAACAAAAGAACTCATTAATACTAAGACAAAAACCCAGACCAATAAATGTCAGGATCACACACCGTCATATTGAAAAGAAAACATAAACACACAACAGGATTTTGACCATTAAAATTAATTTGTTAGCCTTAATTTACTAAATTTTCAACACCATTGTAGAAGTAATTATTGACATTGTTGAACGAAAGATAACATTAACAGTGTGAGGAATAATTAATATTTCACATTATTTTAATTTGTTATTTTAGAAAGAGAGTTGGGGATATTTTTAATAATTATGAATGTCTGTGGGTTTTTAAAGCAGAATGAACATATAATGAACCCCTTCTTTTATAATTCCATTAATGGAATTAACAAAACTGAATTAATTTCTGAATTGACACTAACAGTAACACTTCCAGTCCACTATGAAAAGAAGAAGCTGCAATCCTGAATGCACAATCCTGATAGCGACACAATCCTGCTGGCACAAAGCTATGGGAGCAAAGATTTGTCTTCACCTGACCAAATGGTGAAGACCTTACCTTATACCATGTTTTCCCTGTCACAATGCTGTAAGATATTTCACCACCTTTACCACTTTCTGAAATTCAACTTGTCCTCAGCAGATGTAAATATTTTTATACCCTTATAAATAACCTGTGCCAATCTCATGGGAAATAATATTCATGAGTTGAAACAGGTGGCCAAGCCTTTGGATCTTATTTCTACACAACATGGATGCAGAATAAAAGAATTTATGTACTCAGCACCTGATATCCATTTGAAACTCTAGTTTCTGAATGACTTATGTTTTGACTCATGCCCTGATATGTTCTCTAATACTGGGCTTTCAGAAACATTCCCCATATTTGATGATATATAATCAGGAAAACATGTGGGTCATTCACACTTTCTTTAATCCTGCCACAAAAACTAAATAATTCTTAAATGGCCTAGACAGCTGTACCATATTTCAGGCTACCTCTTGCATAACATAAATACATGTGACTGTGTATGATGTGATGATATATTTTGACATTCCCAATTACATTCTGGAGATCCTTGAGTACAACATTTCCAGCAGCTCTCTCAACTACCTACATAAATTTCCCTTATTTTCTACAGAGTGCTGTGCATGATTTATTTACTTAGTGAGTAGCTCTGGTTACACTGTCAAACTCAAGAGATGAAATTCAATTGAATAGTTTGGGAAAATTTATAATCTGGAACTGGTGTGTGTAAATGCAAAGCAAACACAAGGTCAGTTTAGACCAGGGGTGGCCAATGTATGGCCCATGGACTGGATCCAGCCCATGGCCCAAGGTGAGGACTCTGCTGCTGTTGAAAGTGCCAAAAATGTGCCGTGAATACACCCACCACCACTGCTGCCACTGGAAGCAATGGAAGCGGTGGGAGGAACCACACCTCTGACCTGTTCAGCTGTCTGAGGGGACATGGTCCAGCCCGCAGTTTAGAAGTGTTGTTTTGCATCTTCAGAAATAGAGAACAGAAGAAACCAGGTATCCTGACATATTTCTTTTGTACTACGATCACTCTCACAGGCATACCATGGAAGCAATCATTGACCATCCCAATATTCAGTCAATCTCTAATCTCAAGAATAAATTATCAATAGGGTAAATTGGACACTAAGAGTCTAGTATTTATTTAGTGTGAGGCATTCCTAGTTTGGAGAGAGAGATGTCTAGGCTAGCTTCATATCTTCCCACAGATATGAAACATATGTGCATCTACTTCCCCAGGAACAGTTTAATTGCTGGTGCCATTTCTGTTTTCAAGTTTGTGTTTTACGCCATAAAGTTGAGTTGGCCAGTGGTTCAGACTACCTCCTAAAAGTAATTGGTTCATTGTTATACTGCTCTAACAGTTAAGACATTTTTACTGATATTCAGCCTATCAGGATGAGGTGGATGCTAAATGGGGATTTTGGCAAGGCCTTATTGGCCTGCCTTGGACCAGTGGTTGTGCACCTGAACATAAGAGTTGAATGTCCAGAGTTATACAGAGGTAATGGAGTGCATTTTTCAGAGACTGACATTCTTTTACAAAATCTACTGTGGAGCCTCAGAGCTGAATTACTAGGCTAGCCCAATTGCTTTGGTGGGTAGTGCAGACTTGAAGATTGGTAAGTTCCCCAAGGCCATCCAGGAGTGCTATTGCATCCAATATTTCAGTACTGTGAATTCATGGGATGTGTGCAGGACTGGCCTTGGTCATGGCCCACCTAAAGTTCCAAGGCTTGGACAGAGAGAGGCCTGAAAGAGGTCCCCAAAGAGGACCATGGGCTGGATCCAGCCCCCGATGCCAACTCATCTGGCCCACACCATCCTCGCCGTTCCCAAAAGTGGAAGTAAAACATACCTGTACATGTGCAAAACACTGCACCAGGAGAAGATGGGCTTCCTGTGGAATTCTATAAGGATTTTAAGCCTTGGATTGTTCTGAGACTATATAAGTTATTTAATGGGATATTAGAGGGAGAAACAACACCGAAATCTTGGAATAGATCTATCATTGCATTAATCCCTAAGCCGGGAAAGGACTTACAGAAAATAGAATCATATAGACCGATATCCTTAATTAACCAAGATGCTAAAAAAATTTCTACAATAATGGTGACTAGGCTAAATAGTTTCATAGCCAAATATATAAGAGATGATCAAGCAGGGTTTGTAAAAGGTAGGTATTTGTCAGACCTTACAAGGAGGGTAGTGGACTTATTGGATATAGCTGAAAAGCAAAAGGATAAAGCAGGTTTTTTAGCCCTGGATATATTTAAAGCATTTGACTCTCTGCAATGGGATACAATACATGAGGTTATTAGATTATATGGATTTGGTGACAAATTTCAAAGGGTTATTAAGAACTTATATAAACAGGGGACAGCGACAGTGAAATTTAATGATAGTTACACAGGGGAAATAAAATTGGAAGCTGGAACTCGGCAGGGATGTCCTTTGTCACCTTCATTATTTGTATTGGCTATGGAACTATTGGCGAATATAATTCGGCAAGATAAAGATATATTTGGAATTGAAGGGAATAAAATAAGCTTATATGCGGACGACACATTAATTACGATAAAACAAGCAATACAAACAATTCCAAAGATTAATAAACATTTGAAAACTTTTGAGGAAATAACAGGATTAAGGGTGAACTGGGATAAATCCGAGCTGATTTTAGTTAACGGGACTAAGAAGGATGAAGAAGAAATAAGGCAAAAATTTAATATTCAAATTCCGAATAAATTAAGATATTTAGGGGTAATACTTGCTAGAAAAACTGGAGAGCTTAAAGAATTGAATTATGGTAAGCAAATGAAAGAGATAGATAAAAAAATATTACAATATAACAAGTTGAATCTATCGTGGTTTGGCAGGGTTGCAATGTGTAAAATGATGTTGTTACCTAAATTAAACTTCTTATTTGATGCCCTGCCAATAAAACATACAGACAGAGAATTGAAAAAATATCAGAATACTATAAATAGTTTCTGTAATGGGAAACGAAGAGCTAGAGTACCTAAAATGTTGTGGTATGTATCGCAAAAAGAAGGGGGACTGGGTATTCCGAATGTTAGCAAGTATTATAGAGCCTTTCAATTACGAAATGTCATTAAACTTTTAATTAGAGAAGAACCAATATGGGGAAAATTAGAGTCAAAAGAGTTTTCTAGGAAAGGAAAGGCGTTTTTTCTTTGTGGAGATAAGGATAAAAAAATGAGAATACAGGGTAAGATGATAAGAGCAACAATAGAGGAATGGAATAAAGCAAGAAAGGATCTTATTCCAGGGATCTCAATGGTAACAGAATTAGAAGATTTTAATAATTTACCAATGAAAATAGATGATAGGATTAAGGATGTCTTATTAGAAAATGGGGTCTCTTTGTTGAAAGATTGGATCAAAATTTGTAGGGACTTGGAGAGGAGAAAGGAGCTATATCGGCAATTGGAGTTGGATTGGTTCAAAGTCCTCCAGATGAATAATTGGAATAAGGAATTTCTTTTGGAAATGGGATCAGACAGGGAGCTTACAGAATTTGAAACATTGTTGGCCAAACTAAGAAAAGGAGACATAGGGTTAAAAGGGATAGTTAGTCAAATATACAAGATTTTGAATAAAGGGGGGAAGACTCAACAAGTATTGAAAGAAAGCTGGGAACAGGAATTGAACATAACAATCACTGAGAACACATGGGGAAAAATGTGGAGAAGACGCATTATGAGATCTATGTTGATAAGAGTGAAGGAACATAATTATAAACTAATATGGAGATGGTATAGAACCCCGGTAAGACTGCACCAAATGTACAAAAATGTGAGTGAGAAATGTTGGAGATGTAAAAAAGGTAGAGGTACATATGAGCATATGTGGTGGTCTTGTGATGTCTTGAAAGACTTTTGGGGAAAAATTGAGAATGACATTAAGGATATATTGGATATGCAGTTTGAACTGGGGCCAAATACAATCTTGTTAACTGAGGTGGATAAATACAAAATGAGTAATGAAAACAAGGAACTGATGGCAATAATGTTATCGGAGGCCAGACAATGTATAGCGAGAAATTGGAAAAACAACGAAAAGTTAAAAAGAAGGGATTGGTATAAGGAATTGTGGGATTTGGCACTTAATGAAAAGCTCACATGGGAGATAAATTCTAAAAAGGGTAAAGTATCTGGCAATAATTTTTGGAGGATTTGGAAACCTTTTATTGATCACGCAATGGTTAAGAATAAAGGCATACCCCCTGTATCTGAGCAAAATGACTTTTGGAAAACATAAGGAAACATAAATCCCCGGACAATGTATATAACACAAGGGTGGTTTTAAAGTTAAAAAGGATAGTAGAGTTAGTGAATAATATATATTGGTTAAGAGGAGATATGTGGAGATATAACTTATAACTTGTAGTTTCAAATTTTGGTTTATAACGAGATAATAATATTCGATTGATGATATTAATGTAGAATTATTGTTTATGTGAACATCTATTTCTTTTCTTCTCTTTTATTTTTCTTTATATATATTTTAAAAAGCTATGTAATGTTTTTGTCCTATGTATCTTTTTTTTGGTTTGTAATGTCTTATATACCTAATAAAATTTTTAAAAAAAATAATAAATAACCCACTCAGTGTTCTGTGCATGCACAGGTGTGTTTTACTTCCGCTTCCAGGTGGAAGGAATCACATGACCAGCTCATGGCCTGAAAAGGTTGGGAACTCCTGGTATAAAGGATAGCACTGATCTGGGACTTGAGACTTACCTGTGGTGGGTCAGAAGCAGTCGTCTGACTCCTGATCCAGGTTTCTGCACTATAATATTGCGGAAGGTGGGAAGTTACAGTAGTGCAGTTCAATAAGTTTAAGTCCCCATTTAAACCAAACACCTGTGTCTTATCTCATTCTTTCGGTGGGCAATGTCTTTAAGCAGATCATTGTCCATCATGGTATCTCTCATCTGTCTTCCTTTTGAAAATTGCCCCCTATTTTGAGAAAAGCAGAAGTATAATTCATAGTTCAACTGTTTCAAACAATGCTAACATTTTTGTATTAATTAAAATTATCTCTGTCAAGAGAATCATTTCCTCTTTTGCTGATACGCTGGGGGAGAGATATTGAAATCCCCTCCTGTTTCAAACAAATAGCTGGATCATGACTTCATTTAATTATTTAAGCAACTAAATCTGGATAGGGCCCAGAGTGTCATTCAACAACAAACCGGTGTAGATATTTTATTTGTAAATATACCAGAACTCATGACATTAAAAAATAGTGTTCATTATTACTTATATGTTTTATACTTTGGAAAGCTGCTTGGGCACCCTGATGGTTAGAAGAAAGCTGAATAAATATTGACTAAATAATAATGGTGTATAATGCATTCAGCTACATAAAAGTTGTTGCTACTATAACTCAGCAAGACTCTTTGTAGCATTTTAGGTAGGGCAAAAATAGGCAGAAAATTGCTCAAGCTGGCAATATTATTTTACGGGCTGATTGTTCTTTTGTCTCTCTTCCATAGCTCTCTTTTCATTATTTCTGTGATCGTCTGCATGCTTTCCATCACAAACCTTTGCCAAGATTACTCTCTTTCTCATTGTGGTGTTGTCCTCCCCCCCTTCCTCTCCTCTTAAAATGTAGATGCTGCCACTCTCTGGATGTCTATTTTCAGCTCCTGTGATAATTACAATTTTCAATAATAATTCAAATTTAGACTGAGTGCAGTTAAATCAGCTGCTTTTCAAGTATGTCTTTAATTCTATCCAATGTGGTCCAATTGTACTACATGTAAACCAACGAAGGCTGTGGAGCATACGGCCTACTGGTCAAGATGGTAAAGGAGCTGTATTTCCTCTTGCACCTAAACTGTGATGTGAATGTAGGACTTGGAAATTAACTACCGGTACCTGCAACATGCCTTGGTATGTGAGTATAGGACATCCCTAATATTGCCGATTTATTCCTTCCAAAACCAGCAATTTATGCCAGTGATTAACTTAATATTTTTGTAGATCTGACACATTTTGAAAATCAGTGTTGCAGTAAGAACAGCAATAAGTGAATTTTAAATCAGGCATAGAAATGGGAAAGAGCTGAGCCTCTAGCAGACTTTGTATATGTGACCTAAAAAAAAGTTAAGAAGTTTGAGTCTTCCTCTCCAATCAGATTAATTTGCACTTAAGCAATTTATCCCTGCAACATGTTTTACTTTGTTGCTTAGGAATGAGATGATATTTTCATTTTGCATATGGGTTAATAAGGTCTTCATGATAGGTAGGAGGTTAGTAGCTTCTTGACCCAAAAAGTCTTTAATGAATAGGATGTGTTTCAGGTCATGTTAATAATGCATGGATGTATGCTATGTGTAAATATTTATGATGTTTTTACATCTTAACATTATACAGGAACAGAAACGTTCATTTTTATCCAAATTCAGTTTTGGTCATATCTATTTGTTCTTTTAACTTTCTTCTTGAATAGGTTTCATTGTTTTTAGAACCGTAGCCTTCATCATTCATGTCAAAAGTTACCTGATTCAAATGTCTGAAAATAATCCTAATCCTTTAATCTTCAATCTATAAACTTCCTTCTGATGTTTTCAGTTGCAATTTTAAACCTCACTTCCAATTTAACAACAGTTTTGACCCTTATACTCTTTAACATCTGCATTAAGACAATAATAAAAAAAATATTCCAATCCTGATTTTCATGCTCCTAATTTGTCTACCTGTGAGCTTTCAATCCTTCTTTATTCTGATTCTGATGCATTATGATCTTTAACTAGTATTACATCATATCAGAGAGTAAACAAAAGACAAAAAAGCTGCGGCACCTTAAAGAACAACTCCTGTATTTTAATGTTAGCTTCCTAATGTTGGCTTTCTAATGTTAGTCTACTTCATCAGAGATAAGAGTGGATATCATGGTATTACCATGTATACCACTCTTATGTCTGATGAAGTGAACTTGGTCCATTAAGCTAACATTAAAATATAGGAGTTAGCAGTGGTGGGATGTCAAAATTGTTACTACCCCACATCATAGTGTGGGCGGAGCTAACGTCATGACGTCATGGGCAGGGCCAAATAAAATAATAATAAAATAATAATAAAATAATAATAAAATAATAATAAAATAATAAAATAAAAATAAGCACACACACACACACACACACACCCCTCACCACACACACACGCACACACACCTGCAGATGTGCATGCACACCAAGTGCTTGGCGTGCATGCACAGTGGGGAAACCAGTGAAAAGGTAAGCCCTGAAGGCGGTTCCCCCCAAAAGCTGCTACTGGTTTTCTGGGACACTGGGAAAAGTTACTACTGGTTCGGGCGAACTGGTGAGAACCTGTTACATCCCATCACTGGGAGTTAGTCTTTAAGGTGCCACAACTTTTTTTGTCTTTTTTGTTTGTTTTTCTTTACTCTCTGATATGCTTGCACAGACTAACATGGCTACCACTTCAAAAATTTCTAGTATTGCATCAGTTAAAGGTGACTTGTGAGGGCACTTCATTCATTTTGCAGTAAGAAATATCTACTAATTATTCTAAGAATAAAGTTTTAGTTTTAACTAGTAGGAGGATTAAGGACAAAAGGACAATTAATGGGTATCCCATAGAACAGCTATAAATATCTAGAAGTAAGTCTTCCATGCATCTGGTTTCCAGCATTCGCAAATAAAAGACAATGCCACAAATGCCTAGAGGAGTCTTGAAGCACTGCTAAAAAATTTCAGTACATTTCTTCTGTTATCTAATTACAGCTAATTGTGAAAGGGTTATGTGGATCCAAGCTATGTGTTTATCATAACTTTAGACTTTTAGAAATTGTACAGACTAAATTTTTTTATAGTAATCCTGTTCTTCATATGTCTGAGGACTAGATATTTCTAGAGTCCCATCCCTTTTTGTGAGGCAGTTAGTTCTTTCCAAGCTACCTTGGATACCTTGGAGTCTTTATTCAGCGAGGAGTCCATGCATCCATGCATTAGTGGATGTCTCCATGACAACATGCCACACATGCAAATGAGCCAGTGGTGGGCTCCAAAAAACTTTTACTACCCCAATGTGGGTGTGGTATGGTGGGCGCGGCCAGGGGGAAAGCCCTGCATTGCACCTGAATTAGGACTACTTTATTTCAAAACATGGATGGTGGGGCCAGCCAAAATTTCTGCTACCGGTTCTGGCAAACTGGTGCAAACCTGCTGATGTCTACCACTGAAATGGGCCTGAAAAATCAGGTCCACTTGCATACGGTTTTTTTACCCATTTGGATATCACATCATCTGCTGGCTAGGCAGACCATGACGTGTGCCCTCTGCTTTCACCTTGCCCAAGGGATCTGACAGAGGATGCTTTCGTGAGTTTTAGTCCTGGCCTAGCATTGAGAAGAGATGAGCAACAATGCCTAGTTAGACTGCTCAAGCCCCCACACCCCTACAAGGCTCTCACCTAGCATATTACTCCTGCAATTCTCTGCTATTCTTACAAGATTCACATTTTTAATTTAAAAAAATCCTTGATTTTAATCTGAAAGGTGGGACAATGAGTGGGACAATAGCTGAAGAGTGAACATTTGGGTGTTTGAGCTTTTCACTGTTAACTTCTACCTCCCTTCATAAGTCAATGGTTGTAATGCCTAATAGGCAGTTGATTTTATGAATAGGGATTCACTATAGGCATACAGTCATGATTCTACAGCTTTAATTGGCTGAAGTCATCTTGCACAACCTTACAGTATGCAAGTAGATGGCATTACTACTGCTCAGAGGCAGGGTGCTTTCACCTAGTACAACTTGACAACAGGTGTAACTTTGAAAGGTCACATCTGAAGAATATCATGCTTGCAGTGAATTCTTTAACCAGAAGATAATTCTTTCCTCAATGCAGATTTTGTCCCGCTAAAAAGAAACTTTGCCCAAATTTCCCAGCTATTCTGTTGAGCTGGCCAGAAGTGGGGTGCTTTCCTAAGTGGTTTTTTATCTAAGTTTAGAGCCTTCTTCAGGTGTATGCTTTCTAAAGATGATTACGGGGATGTTAGAAATGCTGTCTTAAGAATGTGAAAAACCTGGGAGCATGGAAGAGCTGGGTGGTTTTTATGTAAACATAAAATTCTAGAAGAACAAAGGAACCAGGGACATAGAACATAGTAGAAGTTGACCTAAAATATCTTATGTTTCAGCAACAGAGATGTAATGAATTAAAAAACACCCTACATTATTTTCAGTGATTTGTGATGTCTCACAAGAGCAAGATATCTCAGTGCTACTTGCAAGTTCTCTCACCTCCAGCACAAGAGAAAGACACAAAGCACCCTTCTTTCTTAGCATGGGCTCCACAAGAGCCCTTGACAAGCAAAGTATATGGGTTTGCATATGTACATGTGTACACACAAACACACACATATACAAACAACAACATATGCAAAGAACTCACCCAATTCCAGTAAAGTCCAAGGTAAGAAAACAGCAGCCAGCAATATTTGCATGAAATGTGCTCACTTCTGTACAAAAAGAATCCTCCCAGTGCTACTAACTTCTAAGTCTCTTTCTCCTGCTCTATGCAAATCTTTTTCTACATTGACTTTAAGCATTTTTCTTTCCCTGTTGATTCAAAGCCTAGCAATTTCCTGTTCTCATCCCACCATGACTGTGCATTGCCACTGTTCAATTGACAGTGATCTCCTGGATTTTAACAC
This sequence comes from Furcifer pardalis, assembly GCA_030440675.1. NCBI lineage: Eukaryota > Metazoa > Chordata > Lepidosauria > Squamata > Chamaeleonidae > Furcifer > Furcifer pardalis. The sequence continues at coordinate 69,459,774 of CP126892.1, forward strand.
TTCCGTGGTTTACTGATACAATTATCAACAATGACTAATGGAAAATCCCCAAATTCTTTTCAGGAAATAAAAAAAAATGTCATAAATTTATAGCCATTTATTTGTTCTCTGTAGGTGTTTCAAGGCTACAGTCCCTCAAAACTCAGAGAGACTTCCTTTGCATGAGCATGTATAGTACTGAAATGAAAGCCACCTTTACAAACATATTGCAGCAATTAAAGCATTTGACTTTGCTGGAATTAGTAATCTGCTTTTAGTCTTTTTTGCTCCCTTGCTTTTGGAAGCTCAATAGTATTATATTATGACTGATATATTTTCTGACATTGCCGTTCTGGACCAAATCATTATGTTCAGCCTCAATGCATATAATCTGACCTTAGTGACAACTCATTTTAAAAAATGATGAGTGCTATGTGAACCATCTCGTTAAAAATGGATGCAGGCACCAATACAAAAAAAATGACAAATGTAACTACATTTATCTACCTATTGCTCATATAAGGTCACCCCCTCTACTCCCTGAGCTGAAAGTATTATCATTCAGTGATTGTATACAAGTAAGTGGCAAATTACACTGTATAGGAAAGAAATAATGATCTTGCTTATAAAAATTGAGTTGTTAGGCCCTCGAAGCAAAGCAAGGAAAATTAGGTTGTGAACTATGAAACTATGGAAGGCAGACAAGGAGCTACCAGATAACTGGGCAGAACCAAATGACTATCTACCGCCTGGCCAAGAACAGCCATGGCCTGTGCGGAAAGTTTTAAATAGACTGCATGCAGGGGTAGGAAGATCAAGGGCTAATCTGAGAAAGTGGGGTTTCCCTGTAGATGACAGCCTGTGTGAATGTGGAGAAGTAGAAACTATCTCCCATATGATACAATGCACATGATACCCCTCAACATGCATTGAGGAGGACCTTATGTTGACAAGAGGAAATGCTGTTGAATGGCCCAATATTAGGTAGATATCATCTAGCCCTTTTAAATTCTATTTTGTTTGATCTCTTTGTTTCAAGGCTTGTTTTTAACATTTATCCCACTGCATTTCTATATTTGCCACCAGCCAATTCTTTTGCACTATAGTCAGGCCTTCATTTCCTTGCCATTCTCTTAACACACATTCTCATGAATTATGTTGCAGCCCTGCTTTATTTTTAAAATTCTCTGTGTGTTATCGCATGCTTTAAAATATATCTGCAACTGGGGCATTTTAGGGATGAGGAACATTCAAAATTAATACATAAGTGTCTATTTGCAGACCTTTAACCTGCTGATGATTGAGCAAAAACATTCAGACAAGTACAGAATATAGGAGATACTGTAACTATGTTTGTATGCATACATTAGTCTAAGACAGTGATGGCAAACCTTGGCACTCCAAGTGCTCTTGAACTTCAATTCCCAGAAGCCCTGATCAGCACTCCTGATGATCAGGGCTTCTGGGAATTGAAGTCCAAGAACACCTGGAGTGTCAAGGTTCGCCTCCACTGGTCTAAGATGTATAGATCAGATCATTTGATATAGTGCCTGGGTTCATATTCATGTTTGTGTAAGGTTAGTATACTGACTAATGGCTATTCATGAGGTACCAGGAAGCATGTCAGTTGTACAACGGGGTGCATGATCAGGCACACAACTGAGACAAAGACTCACACCTTGTCAATTACCGCAAACCATACGAACCTTACATACACACCAATAGTATTCTAATTGTTAATTCTCAAATACTGTACCAGTTTCCTCTCAGGGACCTCTCAGTTTTAGCTTCGTTGGTCACAGTTATTGGTCGGTGTACATATGACTTCACTTTGTCAAATGAAATTATCCAGATTGGTCATTTCTCAAATATCCTCTTCCTGATTCTAGTCTCACAACTGAACTTTTTAGAGAGTACTTTGCCCACATTTAATGACTGCTCCAGAGAAACAATATGGAAGGGATTGGCTTATTCACTCATTCCCTTTGGTAGCATTTTTCTAAAGCTCCATTTATTCTGCCGTGATAAGAATGAGAAAGAAAAAAAAGAAAGATTAATTCATTTATTCACATTTGTCTGATTAGCAGGCTGTCAATCTATTATTTTTAATAACCAATGCTACTTTGTTCATGTATTCATTTTAATAGTATGTTATCTTGTTTAGAAGCTGTAGAGTATTTTTCCACATCCCCATTGTTAGCAGGACTCAAAAACATTTCATTTTATCATTTAATTGCAACCATCATTTATCACCTCTGTACGCATTTTACTTTAACAAAATGTGATTATATATATTCTTTAAAGTAACACACACACACTGCACACAATGTAATCCTGGAAGTTTGTATTTTATTTGCACCTAATTATTGATAAGAACAGTGTAACATGTCCCTTTGATGAAACGTGTTTTAAAAGAAAAGGGTGCACTTATCCATTCATTAGTAATGATAGAAACTGCCAGGAGCCCATATTTTGTATACCTGTGTAAATAATGAACTGCCTAAGGCTAAATAGCTACTACAAAATGTCTTCGACTCAGCAAAGTGGCATTTCCTTTATGCTAATGATTTTAAGGTGTTTTTTTCCTTTGCAGGAGGAAAAAAACAGTTAACTGTAATTCACGCACAACAGCAGCACCTCTGCCTAACATGTAATTTGCTGCCCACACCCCAGGAAACAGGAGCGCACTGTTTTCCCGCCAGTCGGGCATGGAGGAGTCAATACCTCTTTATAAGGAGTGGCTCCTTCCTGCCTCGCTCTTCTGCTTCCTGCTCCCGGAGAAGCTTCGGTTTTTTCTTCAGCAGGACCTTTATAGTGAGGCACAAGTGGAACCGTTTTTGTTTCCACTTTGCCCCTTCACCTCCTTACCTCACCCTCATGACTCCAGGGGACCAGTCTGCCTGGACTCTGAGTGGTCACACCTGCCTTCACTCCTCTTCCTCGTTCCACCGGGGACGTGGCCATATGAGCTTCTGCTTGATGCTGATCAGTTCTGCCTCCTCAGTGGTGGGATGTCAAAAAAATTTCTACCCCACCGTGACATCATCACAGTGGGTGGAGCTAACATCAGGATGTCATAAAATAAAAATAAGTGCATGCGCACACACGCGCGCGCACGCACACACACGCACACAAACCCATAAATAAATTAAATAAAAATTACATTAAAACACACACACACACACACACCCCAAACATAAATCTGGTGCAAACCTGTTACATCCCAACACTGTGCCTCCTGCTCCTTCCCCTGCCACAGAGCTGCCTGAGCCTTCTGGGGCTATGGCAGAGCCAGGATGGCATGCCACAGCTGTGGCCCTCTTGCACAGGGTTTCTGTGCTTGAGGCCTCCACACTGCCAGCTTGGAGTGGCGCCTGGGCCCCCCTCCCTGCTGGGGCTGGCCTCCATGTCTTTTCTAGGGGGCCAGTGATGGGATGTAACAGGTTCTCACCAGTTCGCCAGAACTAGTAGTAACTTTTCCCAGTGTCCCGGAGAATCGGTAGCAGCTTTTGGGGGGAACCACCTTCGGGGCTTACCTTTTCACTGGTGTGCATGCATGCCTACAGCGCTTGGTGCGTATGCACAGCCTCCTTGCTGTCCTTGTGTTGTGGGTGTGTGGGTGGGTTGAGGTGTGTGTGGGTGTGTGTGCTTATTTTTATTTTATTATTATTTTTTTATTATTTCTTTGGCTCCGCCCACAATGTCATGACATCATGATGTTAGCTCCGCCCATACTGTGATGACATCATGGTGGGGTAGTAAAATTTTTGACATCCCACCACTGTAGGGGGCCCTCCGGACCTCCTCCGGCTGCCTCCCTGCTGGAGGAGGGCAGTGACTGATGTCTCTTTTCCTGCCATCTACCCGGGGTGGTTTCTGGTACTGGATCCAATGCCAACGTTGTCCCTCTGGTACTTCCTGCTGTTCCTCTCCTGGGCTCCACCCCTTCTGGGTGCTGGTGAGTACACTGGTCAAGTTAATACACACACCCCAGCCTGTATGTCACCTGACTTTCCTCCTCCTTCTTTCAGGTGGCCTTGGCCCTGGGCCCCACAGGGGCATTTAGCCCCTCCCAGCTTGCTGCTGGGTTTTGGTTCACCCCCTGGCCCACGCCACATCAGCTCGGTCCTCAAAAGCCTCTTCCCCCTACTTATGCCTGGCCATAATTTGGCCTGGTCGGGCCTTACCAAAGCTGTATCCCTTTTTCTGCCCTCCCCCCTGGTGACACAGTTCTCCCTTTGTGTGATCACCAGGGATAAGATTGTCCAGGGGAGAGTATGTCGACCTTTTTGGCTTCCTCAATCATAATTCTCCCAAGGCTGACCATGATGAAATGGATGACTCTGATAAGGAGCTGGTTAGACATAAACTGTCCCCATGCACGTGGGCCACCTGGCTGCCCACCTTCCTCATTTATGCAGGTGTTTCCATCTGGTCCTGACCTTCCCTTGCTTTGCCTCTGATCCAATACCTTGATCTGATTTATCATGTATATGTTGACTTGCCAGGAAAGACCTGGAAGGCTTCCGATGAGAATTTCCGCACGAGGGCCACCATCCAGCCTGACATGCGGTGGGATGAGCCAAACACTCAACTTTGGCAATTCATGACCCTGTCTCGCCTGGCTCCCAGAGACCGGTACGATTGTGGTCATCTTGTCCAGCAGCTGACTACCTCCCCCGTTCCCTCTGTCCCTGAGGCTTCAGTTTCCCAGCCATGCACTTTCTGCTGGGAGTTTGCCACCCAAGGGCATTATGCCAAGAAGCAGTGTGGGTACAAGCACAAATGTCCACCCTAATTCCAGTGCCTGAAGCCTGGCTTCACGCACTCCTTTTGCTCATTCCAGTGCTCCCTCCTCACTTCTCCCCTCCCCGCCCAGTGCTTAAATTTCCATGTTCTTTTTCTTCATGTACTAATCCTATCTTCTTCCCTAGTTTATTTTTTGTCCCTTGCAGGTTTTTTCTCCTGAGCACCCTTTTGCCTCCTATTCCTGTTCCCTGTGTTTTTGGTGCAATCATCAGCTTACCCTCCCAAGGGGGGGGGGGCAGGGCTTCTTCTTTCCATGCACTGCCCCCCCCCAGTCCGATAGGTCAGGCTGGTGTGGGTCGGTGGTCATTGTCTTAAACCCCCTCCCCTCGGTGTGGCAGTTAGTGCAGGTAGATTCCATTCTAAATTGCAGCATTGCCATCGGGTATGGGCTGGGGTTGTTGCAGGAGCTGAAACGGCATTAGCTAGGGGTGTGCCCAAAGGCTTCTGTATTAACCTTCCACCAGTTTGGCTTATAGGTAAGCCTTCTCCATTTTTGTCACCTGTTAATTGGATTTTATTATCCTTTTCTTAGCCCCCACACTACTAGCCCCAGTGCAATTTTTTTCTGTTATCAATAAAGTGGCACAGCCCCCCAAAAATAATAATACATTTTTCTAAATCAATAATAGATTTCTGCTGGTAGGTGTGACTCAGCACTTTGTTCTTTTGGGTCCATCTAAAGCAGCTTGGTGGGACTGTGGTGGATTAGTGGTTAAGACGCTTAACTGGATGACTGGAAAGTTGGCAGGTCAGCAGTTTAAGACCCAAGTGCTGCATAACAGAGTGAGCTCCCACCTCTGTCTCAAATCCTGCAACCTAGGAGTTCAAAATCAAGAAATTGCAAGTAGATTAATAAGTATTGATTTAGTGTGAAGGTAATAATGTTCTATGTGCTCCACTGTCTAGTCATGTCTAATCTATAACCACAGAAACATCTGCAGATGCAGACAGCACTGGCTCTTTGGTTGTAAACAGAGGTGAGCACCATACTCTAGAGTCAGACACAACTAGCTTTCATGCAAGAGTGACTTTTACCTTCAACTAAAGCAACTTAGATGCAGGAAAAAAAAACAATTCCAGCAACTGAACAAGAGAGCCAGGTTTGTTGTCTAGAAATCCACTGGGACTGCTCCTTGGAAGGTCAAATATTTAAGATGAAGTTAAAATACTTTGGACATCAAAAGAGAAGAGATGATTCACTTGAGAAAGCCTTGATGCTGGGAAAGGCAAAAGAAGAAGGGGGTGTCAAAGAATGACATGGCTAGATGGCATTATTGATGCAATGGACACAAAGTTGGGCAGGCTGAGGAGGATGGTGAAGATGGGGTGCCTGGCATGCGGTGGTCCATGGGGCTGCGAAAGGTCAGAATTGTCTGTGCGACTGACCAACAAAAACAACAAAAATCTACCATAGCTAGACCACCATTTATGACATGAATACATTGTAAAGTAAAAAATGTTAAAATGAGAATACAGTAAAACCCCGCATAAAGAGCACCTCACTTAGAGACTAACTCACTTAAAGAGCAGAATTTTCTCTGAATGGTCGACTCACTTAACAACTAAAACCAGCCAAAAACTCACTTAACAGCTAAATCAGGGTTCACAATACACACACACACACATATACCACCAGAAGTCACAATTGGTCACTTACAATGGTGTTTCACTTAAAGTGCAAAGTCGCTTAAAGAACGATCCTGTGGAACATACTATACTCTTTAAGCAAGGTACCACTGTATATGAAAACATTTCATCAGAGGGTCGTTTGAAACTGAATCATTACCATCACATTCTCCCAAACAATCCATGAAACCACAGATTTAAATATTGATTTGGCATTCTTTGTCATTGTAAAAAGCAATTTTGTTTTCACTGAATGAAATAAATACAGCATTAAACCACCGTACCTTTTTAGCAAAGAATTTTACAGCTCTCTGTTTATATGCTTGAAATTAAAATCACCAAATTTGGAAGGCGGGGGGGGGGGAGAGAACACCAAAGGGGTTTTCAAAAATTTAAAATGCCATCATGCATAAATGGAGCTCATCACAGAAGGTAATTTCCCTGCAGAAAACACTCCATCTTTTGTTTTATGTAAGTTATCAACATGAATATTTTATTCTGAGTGAAAATGCCCTTACTTCCTCTTTCATGCATTTTACTTTAGGTCTTGCATAAATAGACTCTCCCCACCTCCTTACACACATATATTTCTACAAGGCAATCCCGGTGAAAACCTTTTTTTATACATATTATTTAACAAATACCCAGTAATTTGATTTCTTTCTACTCCACATTGGTGGATTTCTGCTATCAGTTGTGAAGGGGACAAAATTCAACAGCCCTGGAAGAAGGATTTTCCAATCAGAATGCATTTCATGTTCCTTTTCTCAACAAGCCTGACATTCATATGTGATTGCCATATGACAAAGAACTAACTTTTGGACCAGGACCCCACCCCCTGGCTGGGAGCTTTAAAAGCCGCCATGGCGCCAGATGGTGGGACTCTAGCAACAGTCACCCCCTGGACTAATCTTTGGCTGTGGTAGTATAGTTATTGAATTGAATTGAATTAGTATTGTTAATATTGTGTGTTGTTATTATTAATATTGTGTATTGTTATTATTATTACTGGTTGCTAAGTGAGTTAGTAATGGCCTCTTCGATGTCTCCCCAATTGGCTGCCACCCTGGGCAGTAGCTGACAAGGATCAGCACTGCACAGGGGCAAGGATTCGACCCATTGGACATGAAAGGGGTGTAATAGCTTCCTCTGCTCAGGATCTAGGTATAGCACTACCATACCATCACCACTATAGCCCGCAGGTTAGGGCAAATTTTAAATAAATGTGGTCCATGCCTATCTCCAAATATTGTTGTTTTGCCTCTTTATTTCCATTGGTTGGGTAGGAAATGCCACAAACCACACCAGGATCATGTTTACTTGTTCTTCTGCTAATGTCATCTAGGCAATCCTTTGCCCTTCAGCATTCTACATAGGGCAAACAGAGCAATCTCTATGTATAAGAATTAACATGAATCTGATATCAAGAATGGCAACACACACCAAAAAGCCTGTTTAAGAACACTGCAATTGACCTGGATAATCTTTGAGAGAGTATTTTGGAGAGAGGAACTGCAGAACTAGACTTGGAAAGAGAAACAGGTAAGGTAACACTGTATATAGAGAGATGCTAGAAATCCACTTAAAAGGACTGAATATCAATGAAGGGTTCTTAAGCATTGTTTAGTGTGAAATCCTATATTGGTTCTCCCAGTTTGCCATTTGTGTCAACAATGCTATTTTGCCTTGTAAATTGATAACTAAAATTATTCACAGTGTGATAGTCCTATTATTTTAATAATGAATCATTGTCATACTACCAATTATCTGTATCTTTACCTGGTCATGGGACCGTATATTACTATAATAGTCACATAGCCTCACTCCTATATCTGAGGACGTAGATTTTATCCATGAAAGCTCATATTAAAATGTAGCAGTTAGTTTTGAAGGCATCACAACAGTTTGCTTCCTTTTTTGCTTTTGTTTTTAACTGAGTAACCCATATGTGATACAGTCTGGCCAGCTACTCTAATATACTGCCAGTGACTCAATGCTGAGCATCAGGTGGCAGTTAACTAACCTGACAACTCTGAAGACTAACAGCTTGGAAGCCTAGGTCCACATGGAAGGGTGATGGTCCCCAAATGGATTAAATACCACTTGAATCCATCTTGATGGAGGACAGCAGCTTCATCAATACTGACCTGGGACTTAGGAGAATTTTGCATGAGAAAAGGGCTCAGGACCAGAAAGCGACCTCATGGAGCTGGATCAGTAGTACAGGTGTCATGCTGTGATGCAGAAAGCAGATGAAAGGCCACAATGTTATATTCTGAGGACATGGCTGATTGCCATGATGATCGCCAATATTCAGAATAGTATATGACACAACAAAAAGAAACTCATATGAGAAGGTCAAGGAAGGGAAGAAGGGATACAGTAATACCTCGGATAACGTTATGACTTGGTTCCACGAGTCATGACATTATCCAGTTTTTAGCGCTGTCCAATACATTGATCGAACAACGCTTTAAAAAAGCCCTGACGTCAGGCACAAACTGCACGGTTTGTACCTGAAGTCAAACTGACCCTAGGATAGCGATTGCTACCCTATGGTCAGCTTGACTGGGGGCAAACCTCTTCTCGCCACCCGACACGAGCCTTAGCAAGGGCTAAAGCTCACGTCGGGTGGCGAGACATGGCAGCCGCTCGTTACCGCTTGCTAAGCGTTGGATGGTGAGACTCTTTACATGACGCTCCTCCATCCGAATTACACCAGGGACAGATAAAATCTGGGTCAACCTGGGCCGGGCTTAATCCTTGTCCAAGGTGGACAGAATCAGTTGAGAGTAAGGCACCTGGCTCGAAGCCTGGCTGCGCCAACAAAAGGGGGAAGAGGGGATTGTGTGGCGCAATTCCGGCTGCGATCCTATACCCCACTCACCATGGAATAAGCCCCGTTGAATCCGAAGCGGCTTGATGGCGCGTGGAGCGACAGCAAGCACCACTTTGAATCCAGCGTAATTTATTTCCCACAGACGGGTAAAGGTAACACTGTCAAGCTGCGATTTTATGCAGCGTTCCTGAAAAGGCAAACTTGTCCTGGGCAATCCCAGTGCTGAGAGACCCTTTAAAGGCCAGGGATCTGATGGATCCCCCTGATTCGGAACCGGCTTTGCCCCTTTTTCCTGAGCGAAGCGGTTTGTTCGTTTTTGGCCTCCGATGCCACCTTGCCAAAGTGGGAGAGAGACCAGCCTTCCCAGGCCGTTACTATTCAGATCCGGGGAAAGGTGCTTCCACCCTTTGCCATCCGAAAGGGAAATCCCATCTCAAAATGAACCCACTGGGATTTGGGGGCAGATGGGAAAGATGCTGCTTCCTGTTTAATGGGTGGAAGCGCCTTTCCATGGATCCAAATAGTAACGGCCTGGGAAGGCTGGTCTCTCTCCCACTTTGGCAAGGCGGCCAAAAACGAACAAACCACTTTGCTCAGGAAAAAGGGGTGAAGCCAGTTCCGAATCAGGGGGATCCGTTGGATCCCTGGCCTTTAAAGGGTCGCTCAGCGCCAGGATTGCCTGGGACAAGTTTGCCTTTTCAGGAACGCTGTGTAAAATCTCAGCTTGACAGTGTTACCTCTATCCATCTGTGGGAAATAAATTACGCTGCATTCAAAGCAGTGCTTGCTGTCACTCCACATGCCATCAAGCCGCTTCAGATTCAATGGGGCTTATTGCATGGCGTGTGGGGTATAGGATCGCAGCGGGAATTGCACCACACAATCCCCTCTTCCCCCTCTTGTTGGCGCAGCCAGGCTCTGAGCCAGGTGCCTTCCTCTCAACTGATTCAGTCCACCTTGGACAAGGATTAAGCCCGGCCCAGGTTGGCCCAGGTTTTATCTGCCCCAGTGTAATTCAGATGGAGGAGCGTCATGTAAAGAGTCTCACCATCTGATGCTTAGCAAACGGTAACGAGCGGCTGCCGTGTCTCACCACCCGACACGAGCTTAAGCTAAGACTCGTGTCGGGTGGTGAGAGAAGGCTGTTGACGAAGCCTAGCGGCGTTTGGGCTACCTATCCCGTGCGCCGCTAGGCTTCATCCAGCAATCGCTGCTACTGAACTAGGGTTGGGGGGAACGGCAGGCACCCACCTGCCTTTTGCCCGACCCTAGTTCAGTAGCAGCGATCCATCGCTGGGGTAGTGGATTGGATAGATGTTCTACCCAATCCACCACCACCACCACCACCCCATGATTGTACCGGATAATGCTAAAAATCACGTTATCCGATTCAAGATTTTTCCAAAAATCTTGCATCGTTATCCAATTCTAGCGCTATCCAGTACAATCGTTATCCGGGGTATTACTGTATACAGATAGGGCTAATGCTATTTGATACATATTATCAAAGCAAGACTTTGGTCAGATATGATAGTATTCTCTTTATTCTCTGATCTATGTATAGCATTACTCTATCATTGTGCAATAATAAATCTATGTTATTTCCTGCCATGTTAGTCACAATGAAAACAGAACAGTAGAACTCAGAAATGAAATGGCAAGCTAATAATACACAGATCTTTTGCTAAATATGATAAAATGAAATAAAATAAGATAAGCTTAACAGTAAAAGAAGAACATTAATCAAACTTGTCTTTAAACCATATTCCAGGAAAAGCAATATTGTATGATGAGGAAGTCTGTAATACTTAACTTCCACAACTTGCTGTAGCATCATATTCAATAATAAAATAACTCATGCAGCCACTTAGATGACTTGGTGAGAATTTAATGGAAGAAGAAAGAGAAATTAGCATAAGGAAGTCATGCATTTATTTTTTTAAATTGAATACTTTCCAGTTTTATGCAATATCTGGATCTGCTTGCTATAAATCAACACTTCAAAACTTCATCTTCTGAGGCACTAATGTTATTTGGATATCTGAAATTCAATGCCATAGCCATGCATCACAACAAGTAGGACACTTTTGGGTCTCTAGCCGGCAGCTTTGAATTATTTTCTTTATGGCAAACTACAAGCAGTCTCTTAAGAGGTTTAGAACAGTTGGGTTTGAATAAATAAAAACATATTGAATAAATTAAAAGACAAAAAAATTGAATTTCATTTACTGTAAAAAGAATAGCATGTCTCTATACGCCTTTTCTTAAGATTTCACCTGAAATTTTGGAACAAAACATGTTGTGAGCTATTTTGCTCCCATAGCATAATAACATGATCCATAAGATAATGTCATAAATTTCTCTTCCCCCTCTATAGCAGTAATATAGACATCAGTACAGTCATCTCTAGGGACTGCAGTGGCTTAGTGGTTAAGATGCTGAACTTCACAACCAGAAGGACAGCAGGTTGGCCGGCTGGCAGGTTGAGACACAAGTACCATATCTGTCCCAGCTCCTACCAGCCTAGCAGTTCAAAAGCAAGAAATTATAACTAGATAAATAGGTACCACTTTGGTGGAAAGGTAAACACCATTCCATGTGTAGTCATGCCTGTCCACGGAAACAGTGCTATTACCAGAGATGAGTACTGAACCCTAGAGTCAGATATGACTGGCTTTCGAGCAAGGATGACCTTTATCTTTACAGTAATCTCTAAAAACATTTTCTTTCATATATCTGTGTTATGCACTGTCAAATTTGTTCTGGCATAGGGTGACCCTTGTGATATTTCCAAGATAGGTGAGATATTTAGGGAGTGCCAATCTGCAGAGTTTCCATTGTGACAATGGGATTTGGACCTAGATTAAACAATGAAAACAGTGAGACCATGACTGGACTATCTGACTGTAAGATAAGTACATTTATATTCATTGTAGTTTTGTTATGACTTCACAGCATTTATTTTACAATCTGGTAGGATAAACAATTGCTTAAAGTTCAGAAATTACTAGGAATCTGAAGCAAATTGTTTTTGTTTTCAAACAGAACTGGTGTTTTCATCAGGAATAGGACTTTGACCATCTAAATTACATACCTCCTGACAAGGGGGGAGGGTGCATTGATAAACAGACAGAAAGAAAGAATTAAAGAAAGAAACTAGGGAAATGGTCAGAGCTTTGACTGTCTGTATTACACATAAATGTCATTTCTGGGCCTCAGGTATAGAAAGATACACTCCAGCATTTACCATCGTGTACCTCCAGAAATATCTAGTTTTTCTGTGGTGTCAGCACCCAGGAAAGACCTGTTTTTAAACCGAATGAATCATCTTCAACAAAGAAGCAATACTATTGAGCTATCACTATTTTCTTCAATAGAAGACTTAGAATTTATACAAGTCCTTCCTATTCTTGCCAGAAAAGTCTAATTTTAATAAAGAATGGCAACACTCATGAAGTCAGAAACAGAGCCCATGTTTAAAAACCAAACAAACAACATACTGTATTAGCAGCATTCAGGACAAAGATCTCCCAGGGTAATATCTAGTTACAAAGAAGATACATCTAGACACATCCCAATGACTGTTTCTCCCATACTATATACTTACTAAGTGGTATTCAAATGTATTCTATTATCTAACGTTTTCCACCTATGCACAAACTCTAGGTAGCAAATACCATCTTAGAAGAGATATTTGACCCTTCAATTACATACACATGGGATGACATTTTTTAAGATTATGTCTGCTTCACTATACAAATGTAACACATGCGTGGCTGTTGCTGAACTGCTCTTTCTACTTGCATGGAAATTCATTTGGTGTAATAAGTAAACTGGTTCTTAGTTGTTAAGACACTGAACTTGACAACTGGAAGGTCAACAGATCAGCAGTTTGAGACCGGAGTACTATGTGACGGAGTGAGCTCCCATCTCCATCCCAGCTATTGCCAACCTAACAGTTCAAAAGCAAGAAATTGCAAGTAGATAAATAATTACCTGTTCAGTTGGAAGATAAACAGCGTTCCATGCACTCTGGTGTCTAGTCATGTCAATGGAAACATCTGCAAATGCAGACATTACTGGCTCATTGGCTATAAACAGAGATGAGCACTGAGCCCTAGAGTCAGATATGACTGGCTTTCAAGCAAAGGTGACCTTTTCCTTTAAAATGACAAACTCACTAAACCTTATAGGATTAATTGGCTGCAATTCTTTGACAATCCCACTTTGGATAGCTCCAAATAAATTACAGTAAGCTCACATAGGCATTCATTCTACCCAATTCTTTAGCTGAGATTTGGAAAACAATTTTTTATATCAATTTGGTCATTGAGTAAGACGCCGCTATCATACTAAGATGTCATCCTTAGTTTACACTATGTCCTAAACTTTAGGACATAAAATAAATGAGCACTTTCAAATATTCACATCATCCACCATGTAATAAATTGAAAATAGAAATTACTGTAGTGACTATATCCTTTGCCACATGAAGTCCACTCAGCACCTTCCTCACTTTTAAATTATGCTTTGGAAGATGAAGATCATGACTTATTGCATACATACCTAATTAGTAACTGGAGTGACATTTACAACAATTTTATCTCCTTTGTTGAATTAGCATTTTTTTATTCAGGGGAGTGACTTTGTATACATAGTACTGGCTATTTAAAATTTAACTGCCCCTATTAAAAAGGCAAAGTAATAGCTAAGCTCCCAGCTCAAACAAATATTTCATTTTTAGGTAGGTCAGACAGAAAAACTCAATACATAGTGGGCTGTGAATAAGAAATGATTTCTAGATTTGTATTTGATATCTAACTGGTGCTTTTAATTTCTCTCCCCCACCCTTTTCCCATTTGAAGGCTTTTGCATTGTCTATGTGTTCAAGTACAAATTTGCTTTAGGACAATTATCAGTGCTGCTAATCTGTCTCTCACTCAAGTTTCTTAAATAACCTAATTATTGTTCTGATCTGCCTTGTGTGCCATTTAGACTATCCTCTAATTCTAGGGTTTCCAACCTATGGCCCTTGGGTCAAACCTGGCCCATGGCACCATTTCATGTGGCCCTCCACTGCCGCTCCCAGAAGTGGATGTGTTTATATCAGCCGTAAAACATGCCTGCATATGTGTAAATGTGGTTACATCAGCCATAATACATCTGTAGCTGTTGTAAACACAGAAGCAGCCACATTTACTTCAGCTTCCAGGGGGCTTGGTCTGGCCCGATCATCTGTCCAGGGGGCATGGTCATCATGTTGATGAAATAAATCAGGTTACTACTAATCTGTCATTATTGTCTGGATCTGAGACCTTGAAAGGTAGAGGCCAGGAGACATTTTACTTGCTACAAAATTAGCTACATTTTGAAAATCAACTCATATTTGTTAATTGTAGGCAAAAATCTTTCATCTGAAAAATGCTTGGTCAAATAATTGTGGTTGAAAGCAACAATAGCCTATGATCTTACACTTTGGTGCACTCTGGTGTCTAGTCATGCCTGCCACATGACTACAGGAATGTCTGCAGAAACAGACAGTTCTGGCTCTTCGGCTTTGAAACAGAAATGAGCACTGAACCCTAGATTTGGATACAACTGGCTGTTGAGCAAGGGAAACCTTTACCTAGCCTTGGGCTGCCTGCACTCCAACATAGGGATGCCAAGAATCCACTTACCTGACTCCCAAAAGGTATGACGAGCTCCAGAGAGTGTATCAGCTTTTCACCATAGTAGTCACATTGCTCTGTGATTCAACAAAAACATCAGGCAAACTAAGGCAACCAGAATGAATAATGAGATAAAAGATAAGAAGGATTGTGGCTTCTGCATCTAAACAGATCAAACATTACTGTTTCCAAAGCAGTTGCAGGAAGGATCCAGAATAGAAAAATGATGCCCTTAGCATCTCTGCTCAACTGTACTCAAGGATAAGACCATTAAGCAATTGAAATCAGTCAGCACTAGGTTTACTATTGTGCCAGAAATTCCCAATATTTCTTGTAAAATCCCACACCATTTGTAAACGTTATTCAGGAAACCCTGCAGGATTATTCTGTTTTTCTCTATTTCAGTTTAGCAAAAGCTATTGCATCTGATAAAACAAGTTGAGATGCCACCTACAGAACATGCCTCGGGAATGATGCTTGCTTAATATATGCAGAGGGAAATGAAGAACATAATCTGAAGATTTAATATAATTATAAAACAATTATGAGGGCTATTCTAATTTAAATATCCTTGCCAGACCAGAGTTAGTGAGAAGAGTCAAGCTAAGAATTTTTTTAAAAAAACACTCCACTTGCATGAGCCACTGAAAGCAGATCATTTGGCAGTTTCATATTTTTGGAGAAGGCTCTGCATATGGCAATCACTGTCATGCTCAAGGCTGTATCCCTCAGATTTTATGAGCACACATTGCCTATGAGGAGCAGGTGTTCGGATTTTTATTGAACAGCATGGTACACAGCAAATTACAACATAACAATGAACCAAAGGGTGTTTTCAGAAGTATGCATGGCTGGAGAAGTTTACTCTGACAAAATTCAAGTACCTTTACATCTTGAAATGTTCCATTATTTGTCCTCAAATCCCAAATGGGTCATGTTGTAAGATAACACATGACTCCTTTTGAGTATTGGTAGATATAAAGGGAGAGGCATTTATCCTGATAATTAACACAGCTACTCCTCATCTGCTGTTCCTGAGACACTGAAGAATTGCTAGTCCATGGTACAGAGAATATTGGGATATGGACACCAATGATCCTGGCTTAGCATAAGGCACATTTATTTATACTCTCATGTTCCTTTTCAACTATATTGATCCACTTTGCACACTATAGCTATAAACCAGCTGAATGTATGTTTAACAGACAAGCAACCCTGTTGACAGGAAACCATTGGAAGGCAACTATAAAGAGAAGAAATATGAATAAAAAAATTATATCTGCATGGACAGGCATGTTGCAGTGAAAACAGTAAACATACCTGTAACAATGTCAAGCAATATTTCTGAAGAAGGATTTTAAAAATACCATGTGAATCTTGCAGCCTCCACCTCTTTATTAGAAAGTGATGGGATAAATCCTATCCCCCACACCTTCACAATGACATTTCTCTTTGCAAGGCTTTCCCTCATATATCTCATGGGAAATCTTGTGAGGGTTCTCAGGTGCTTTGTGGTCATTTTTTCCAAAATGGCATCTTTTGTGTGCAGGATTTCTTAACAAGGCATTCGGTTGCACAGATAGTTTCTGTTTCATAAACAAAAGAACAGGTAAAAACAACAGCAACAAATTGAAGGAATGGATCTTATATTTGGTGGTGTGAGATTAGTCTTGGCTATGTGTTTGAGGCTGACAAGACTCAGAAAACTGCCAAGATTAAGACATCACTTGAGTGTTCTCCATATCCCAACAAGGAGTTGTAGGCAAGAATAACCTAGCAAATGAATGACTTATAAACCACATATGTTTGTGCTAAACAGTATTCTACTGCATATTAATACAATTTGCACTGTTGGACCAGCACTTCTGAACTTTTCAGGTGACTGATTGAAACTTTGAAAATGTAAATAGTAAAAGAACCATAATGTAGAAAATTATGATACTCATTTATTATTGGAGTCATTCAAAAAATAAATTAAGAACCATGTTCTTCTTGCTGATGGATAGAATGCTGGAAAAGACACACTGAAAG
Organism: Furcifer pardalis; assembly: GCA_030440675.1. NCBI lineage: Eukaryota > Metazoa > Chordata > Lepidosauria > Squamata > Chamaeleonidae > Furcifer > Furcifer pardalis. The sequence goes on from CP126892.1 coordinate 69,476,727, forward strand.
GGTTAAAAATCACTATGAGATATGTTTGCTTACAAATAAAAAGATAATTTCATTGTATAGGGTGGATAATTCTTCATGCCCTGGAAAACAGAATAGAGAAATATAAGGTTAATAAAGCAGAATAAGAAACAATAGTTTTTGATACAGCCCTGAGAAGGACAAGAAAGATGTGCAAACATTTAAATCTATAGGATGACAACTCATCAGTTTATATTGGCATAAAACTAACAGCCAACTTACAAACATTGCAAATGGATAGATTGGGGGGACCCAACTGTGGTCCATTGGCTACATGTGATCCCCAAACCTCTTTCTGTTCAGTCCTCCAATCTACTATCACCCACAAGTTATTTTCATTCAGACAGACACTCTTCTTTCTGCCTCAAGCATCATCATCTAATGCTGTTTTTCCTGTCCCTTTCTTACAAAAAATCCAATAGCAACATCATTTCTTCTGGTCTCCATGGATCCTTCTCTCACCCCACTCTTGGTCTTATTCTCCATTCTAGCATTTTGACTATTCTGGGTGCTTTGCTAGGCAGCAGAGCTCAGGAACCCATCACATTAACATTTCTTTATTGACTTCTGAATGTTTACTTTTGATATAAATTTGTAGGTTAACATTTTTGTTACATTTTGATGTAAGGTATGGTCCTCTTTAGGCATTGCACATTATAATGTGTCCCCCCTGTCCCAGAAGGATTGAAAGCACTGGGGTAGATGACAGGAATTTTATAAATAGTATTAAAATGGACTGTAAGATGGCATCTTTTCAAATTATCTGTTATTTTAATTTGGCCATGATTACAATATGTATATGCCTAATGATTGTTTCTATTTATGCCGTTGACTTTATTGTGGATTTTCAGGAAGTGAAACACTAGCCAAACACATTATAAAATATTATTTAGAGGAGGAAAAATCTTGCTATATTTGGGATAATTTTCTCCTCTTTATACGTCTGTCATCAAGTGGGTGAAAATTTACCTGTTGAAGGGCACAATCCTAACTCCAAGTTAAGAATGACTGAGATAAGTTTGGATAGAGCAAAAGACACTTGTGCTGACACACATGCCTTTAGGATGGCCTAACCCCTTGTGCTGGCTTCTACCTGCTGATTGGCAGCTGTCAACTCAGTTTCCATGGTGATTGGCTGAACATGAGATTTTTAATTTCCTTTCCTTGTGCTATTTTCCTCTTAGGTTAGTTGAACTTCCTGCTCACCTGAACTGGGAAGGGTTTAGATATAACATAGCCTCACCCAGCCTAAGTCTTCTCAGACAGTGTAAAGTCAGCCTATTAGGATTGTGTCCAAAATTAGATTAATTAATGTAAAATACCAGTCAGACTATAAATCAACATCAGCTTAGTTTTAAAATGGAAATCTGACAAGCACATTAGAACAGGAATTCATCCCAGAGTAGATACTGACAAATTAATAGACCTATGTCTAAATCTCACCCCTAGTTTCATTTGTTAAATAGGTTCATACTTAGAAAACTCTCAAAACTGGCACAAGGTTAATTATTTTGCATGAGAAGCAAGATTCATTTCTGTAGAAGTGATAAATAAAATATTGATGAATAACAGAAATGTTTTAGAGCAGAAATAATCAAAGTCCAAGTCTTTGAGGCAAATGTGGCACTTTTTTTACTTATTAGCGCTAGCTACTAATTTAAAAAGACTGAAATTACCAATGACTTCATGAATACTCTGTTCTGTAAATTCCCTGATATTTTTCATCTTCTGACATTTTGTTGAGATTTTTGATTAACTCTGGTATTCTTTGGATGAAATCCTGTTGCTTAGTGGAATAAATTGCAACTACAGTATGTCAATTGAATCAATGGAATTTATGGAGGAGCTGACTTACTTCTTCTTCTGTGTCTAGGGCAGATGTGAAACTGCCAAAATCAAGACACCTTTTGGTGAATTCATTCTGCAATTTGCCTGACCTAGTGTGAGTCTACTGTTTCAATGGGCATACTATAGCTGCAACCTGCAGGTTGGCCCATAAGTACCTACCATCCTCTCCATGGGCATGCACCCCTCCCCTCTGATCAGCATTCAAATGGGAGTGCTTCCTCTCTCTTCCCAGCACAGAGTTTGCTCCTCCCCTCCACCCAGCAGCCCAATGGGAGCGCTTCCTCCCTCCTCCAGCAGAAACCTACTCTCTTTGTGTCCTGGTAGGAACCTATGGGCCACCCTGTACTATGCTAAGCAACAGAATTTCAACCTTCGCATATTTTACATGTCTTCCTTTGTTTAATTCATGTAGGCTTCTTATAATCAAAAAATAATGTTTATTTATATATATATATATTTACCGTACATCTCTTGGAAGCTGACTAATTTGCCTGGAGCTCTTATCCATTAGATGATTTCTTTTATCTGTAACCCTTCCAAAGGCTCCTAAATGAGGGAGTTCCACAAAAGATATACTGTAGTTTTATGCTTTCTATGCTCCTATCAGAGTGGCAACTCTGCTCACAAAAAAAACAGTCAGCTGGTATGTTTCAAGGCTTGAAGACAATATAAATAATTCTGGCACCATTCAGTTTCCATTGCAATTGTATTTCTTTGTTATTGTGGGCTTTTAATGGTTTAAATTTTTAATATTGTCAACCAGCCAGAGCTTGCAGCAATGGAGCAGTATATAAATTTCTCTCTTTCTCTCTCAATCTCTCTCTCTCTATTTCTCCCCCCCCCCCAACTGCTCTCTTCACATTTATACCCTACCACTCATCTCCTCATTTTTTTACCTTCTCTCCTCTCTCTAGGTTCATGATATACCTCTCTCTCTCTCTTTTTTTTACAAATTCACTAAAACCACTTTTTAAACTTTTAATATTTTGATCTGATGAGTAAAGGGATTGATATTATTTTTACCACTTGAAACTAAATGTTTCAAATTGCTTCATCCAATGTGCTCTTTTCTTCATCACCGATCTTCTGTCATTTTAAGATATAGTTTAATCTCTTACCACAGAGAATCCTGGGGATTTTTGTTTCCTCTTGGCATTTTGAACGTCTAAAGAAATTCATGCTGTTTCTCATATTGATTCCATTGGTGCAGCTTTTACATCTACCTAATATGCTGTCAGATTCTCAACACCCATCTCTAAGTATTATGCAATGAATAACTGCTGTATATGCAAACACAAGCGAAATGTGCTTTCATTTTGGCATTACTGTAATTTACATAGCAAATATGATTCTTCCATAAACTACTTCTTGTCATGTCGTTACATTTGATCAGGTAAAGGATCCCTTTATCAAAAGTGAGAAAGCAAAGGGGAGAAGGCGATATTTGACATGTCTTTTTTGCTTGGAGTTGGAAGGTTTGTAAAATGTATATTCAGTCTGTAATACTTTGAGATGGTTTCTTCATTCAAAGGAGGGATTTCTTTGATACTTGGACACCTCTAACTACTCCAGGATAAGATGTGTATTTTTATGGTTTCCTCTAGAAACGTAGAATGCCTGTCTTTCACAGCATTAACCTGAAAAAGGATTTTTTTAAAAAATGAAAAAGCACTTATGACTTGACAAAATGCATTAGCAGTGAGGACTGACAAGAATTTACCTGTGGAGGCTATTCCTTATAAGATATTTCTCCAATTCAGATTGGTCTACAGTCAAGAATCATCTCATCATTTAAGAGGCACATTTATAAGACTCGGTTTAAATCATATCTTTGTCTACATACATTGCCACAAAAAAGAACCTTTTAAATATTAAAGTAACAAATAAAGACTGATTTAAACTCCTAAAGCAAGAAAATTCAGTTAAATATACTTCAAGGAATAACTTCTGTCTGTCAGCACAGTGTTCACAAAAATCTAAAATCACAGGGTTAATATGGCACACCTTTTAAATTGCATTGGCTTTCTGTGTTTTTTTCTGGTGCTGAAATGGAACATTTATTCTCAAAGCTTTTTGTCCCAGTTCATTTTGAAATTTGCTATACCATACTGTTAGAATGTTAATACAGTTGTACCTCGGTTAAAGAGCATAATGCGTTCCACAGGATTGCTCTTTAAGCGAGTTTGCTCTTTAAGTGAAACACCATTGAAAATGACCAATTGTGGGGGGGATTGCGAACCCCGATTTATTTGTTAAGTGAGTTTTTGGTTGGTTTTATTTGTTAAGTGAAGCGAACATTCAGAGAAAATTCTGCTCTTTAAGCAAGTTACTCTTTAAGTGAGGCGCTCTTTATGCGAGGTTTGACTGTATTCAATATATAGTTTAGTGGTTCAGATGCTGAACTTGATGACTGGAATGTCGGGAAGGTTGGGAAGTCTCTCTCTCTCTCTCTCTCTCTCTCACACACACACACACACACACACACACACACTGTAAAGGTAAAGGTCACCTTTGCTTGAAAGTTAGTCATATCCAACTCTAGGGTTCAATGTTCATTTCTGTTTATAGCCAAAAAGACAGCACTGTCTGTGTCTACAGAGATTTCCATGGATATGTGGCAGGCATGATGAAACACTGGAGTGCACAAAATGCTGTTTACCTTCCCACTGAAGTGGTACCTATTTATCTACTTGCAATCTCTTTCTTTAGAACTGCTAGGTTGGCAGGATCTGGGACAGAGAGGGGAGCTCACTCCATCATGAGGCACTCAGGTCTCGAACTACTAACCTGCCACCCTTCCAGTCGTCAAGTTCAGCGTCTGAACCACTAAGCCACCACAGCCACTTAATTTTGTTAAAATTCTAATTCACAACTTCTAATTCCTAAAAATTCTCATCAAGAATTCCAAAACTAGTTATCTTAATTGTTAAAAGACCATAAGTAGTGAACAGTGATTAATTGTTCCAGAGTAATTAATTCCACTGCAATTCACTGCTCATTTTGAGGGCATGTTTTGAAGGAACTAGCCAATTTTAATAGTTTTTAATAATTTTTAATTTAACATATTAACAAATTGCTCTTATTTAACTATTTTTTTCCTTCTACAATCCAGTGTTAAAACTAGCCTTATTTTTAACTAAGATATGTTCACTTTTAAATATTGTACATTTTGTCTGCATTTCTGATCTCAGTCCTGAATACTGCCATTCAGAATCATATATTTTTCAAGGAAAAACAGCATGTACTGATTTGATGAAACAGGAAGACTCTTCCAAGTTAAATCCACTGAGTTTAACCACCACAGATATTGAGAGATAGCACCAGCCAGCTGCTCAGGCATGAGAGGAGGCCTGGATTTTGGCTGACCTCCAAAGCAGCTGTTCTGTGAGGGTTCTGTGTGCAATGGTAGGTTGGCATAGACATTTATGTTTGAACAGAAATAGCAGTTTATTAATTGATTAGTCTTGTAATCATCAATAAAATAGCAAATAATTATACTAAATACAATAAAAATGCATGCATACATGCATGCAAGCAGGCAGGCAGGCAGAGAAACTCATTCCAAAAGGAATAAATACAGGAGAGAATGCAGTAATAAAATTCATACAATATATATACTGTGGTATCTCAGTTTAACGTAATTAATGTGTTCTCTGGGATGTTTCTTCCAGCAAAAATTACTTTAGCTAAAATGTGGTTTCCTATAGGAATGCATTGAAAAACAAATATTCCGTTCTGGGGATCAGAAAAAAGTTTTTAAAAAGTCTTTCAGCTGTTCAAAACTCTTTCTAAAGTGGCAAACACACTGTGAAAAATTCCAAAGTGCACTTTAGAACAGATAAAAGACTTTTTCTCCACTTTTTTCTGACCTCCAGAAGGTTTTCAATACATTTCAATAGATATTTGGCACATTTCTGACAGTTCCTTCTAGTGGCCAGATCTGTAATTGCTGGCTCAGTTCCGACTATCAACTATTGAGCGGACAGGGGGATTTTTGGCACCCCATGGCTGCAGGGAAAGCTTCAGACTGTGCCAAAACGCAAAGAAAAAAATCCCAAAATGGAGCAGAAATGTTACTCTTGTTACTGTGGGAAGGGTCGGAATCGTGTTCAGAGCTGTCTGAAAACCCCATATGAGTTTCATACTACAAAAAAAACCCATTAACCAAGCCACTATTTTCTCTGGATTTCCTTCCACTATGTGGTTTTTTTATTATTATCCAAGGCGTACATTATCCAAGATTTTACTACATGCTGATTCAACAAATCCATAATCAGGTGCGTAAATCTCACTTACAAGATACCCCATTTTGTTTGATATAACAGTTCTACATACAATATGCATGTTAGAACCCATGAGGAAATAATACAATGTGTAATTAGAATCCCAGAATTTATTTATTTATTTATTTATTTATTTATTTATTTATTTATTTATTTATTTATTTATTAGTTCAAATTTATATTGCCGCCCACTCGCCGTGGCGACTCAGGGCAGCTTACAGACAATACATTACATTATAATGCAATACAATATGTTGGGGTGGGCACAGGGCGGCAAGGTCCTCAACCTGCCCTGGCCTCTCCCTCCCCTGGCAGTTGGTGTAGGCACATGGGGAGGGGCAGCAAGGTCCTCATCCTGCCCTGGCTTCTCCTTCCCCTGGCAGTTGGTGTAGGCACAGGGGGAGGGGCGGCAAGGTCCTCATCCTGGCCTGGCTTCTCCCTCCCCTGGCAGTTGGTGTAGGCACAGGGGGAGGGGCGGCAAGGTCCTCATCCTGCCCTGGCTTCTCCTTCCCCTGGCAGTTGGTGTAGGCACAGGGGGAGGGGCGGCAAGGTCCGCTTGAATAGATAGAATGGCTGAAAATGGCTTTATCAGAGTTTCATTTCTCTCCCCTGTGAGTGCAGATTTGCCCTGGAAGACAGGGAACATAGATTTTGCACTTAGATCTCCTCAAAATGTTATCAAAAGCACAATTTCTCCCTCCCTGAATTAGCTTCTAATTTAACAAAAAATGCTAATGCTTTGCCTCCCACCCCCACCCCCCACCCCAGCCATTAATAAACACAAAAAGCACCAGTAATTGGATTAAACTAAGGCCACAACTTTGTTAACTGGAAACTGGAAACCACCCCTAACTGTAGTGGGGCCTAATGTATTGCGGGATCTTGAGGACAAGGCCTGGGGACCCAGCCCCCTATGGGTGAGTCCCAAAGCCCCATTGATGAGCTGTCTGCTGGACAGGTCATTACTGGCCAGCATAATTTAGATGATGTGGAGTGGTAATGAAGCCATAAAAAATTCAATGACCTTCATTAGGCCATGTCCTGGTGCTGCCACCCTTGTGACAGCATCCCGGCCACTGAAGCTCAGACTCCACATAAGCAAGCTGCTGTGCATGTTAATAAACTTCCCAATTTAGTTGGGAATACACCAAACTACTTTCCCCTGCACACACTATCCACCAATGTGATCTACTTAAACACAGTCCACCCATAATCACCCAATTCCAATGAGCAACTAGTACAGAATAGGTGAAAACACTCGCATCACACAACTCAATTTACTGATGCGACAAACATTCCTATCTAGTCCTGAAGCAACCAGCTAGTCTCAAACTGAACTCATTGGGAGGTGGGAGGGCCATTTGAGACACAAAGGAGGCCAAATGGTGAGAGCCTATTCGCTCATTCTGCTGGTGTGACTGGCCTCTTGTCTGAAACGAAGGGGAAGGCAACATTCCCCCAACCATCAGCATTTTGGAAAAGTTTCTAATTTATGTACTGTGCAAAAAGAGATGGAGGAAGAATAAGCAAGTATAAAGGAAGTGGGGGCAAAGGAGAGAAAGCTTTAGCAAGAGAGCAGAGAGGAGGGAAAAACTGGAAGAGACATGAAGTGGGAATCACCAATGTAAGGCTTGGACTGATGTTGATGCAAGGCATTAAACTGCCTGACACAGGAGGATTTGTTGACACCACGATTGGCTCCCCTTTATAGTTGCCACTTTTCCTTTTCCCATGACATTCTTCATAGCAAAGGAATGTGAACAAAAGGGACCTGTGGAATAGAGATAGCTTATGTGGGTGTCACTTCACTGCAAGAACAATAAGTACCAGTTAAACATATTTTTACATTGAACTGTCACTGTTCAATAAACATCAAACAGGTTTTGTTTTATAGTAAAGAAGCCATCCAAGCAATTAACAAGGCTACATTGCCTCCTACACTTTGGGAAAACAGGACAAATGGCAACTATTTTGGTATGCAAGGTCCTCACCTGTGATTTTCGCTACTTCCCCTCATCTGCTACCTAAGGTGAGAGTCTCAGCCTTGCTCATGAGAAAGCTAGTACTGATTTCCCTCATCTGCTCCAAATTAATTAAACATGGAATACAGTATGGAAAAGAAGAAAAGGGAAAAGGAGAGAGAGGCAGGCAGGTGGCTAGGCGAAAGGTCAGGTGGTCAAACATACATCCATTTAGGACAAGGAGCATATTACCTAGAAGTAGCAGATGTTTCTACTCTTTCATAAGGCCTTGCAATCTGAGACAGAACTCATGCACTCCATGTCTTTAATTTTACTATTTTCAATTTGCCTTTCTGTTTTTCTCAATATAGAAATCATACAAATCCAACTGTTAATTTTAACCATTGTACTGAATTATCCAATAGCCCAATGCATCTAAAAAGGAACAGGGTTCCCCCACTACTCCTAAGCAAACCTTTTCTGATGTTAGATATCTCTTTTCCACCCATTAAGTGATAGATCTAAAAGATCTAAAAAGAAACAGAAGTGGCATACTCAAACATCTGTTGGACTAAATATGTAAATTATGAAGTTATGTCTAAGAACTCAAGTTGAGTCTAAGACCTTAAGTCAAAGTACTGGCATATCAAGAAGCTGATAAAAGCTGTTCTCACCGTTAAGAAGGCTGCTGATTCTATCTGTGACATTTTTAGCCTTCAGAAGTCTACTGATTTTTTTCTCTGAGATCAAAGAAAATACATTCAGATTTGCATATGGTTTCAGAGTCTTTCTTTGCTTTCTTTCCCACTCAGTGTTTGCATCTTTTCTGCCTCCCAGCTTCGAACATGGAAAAACATTGAAATCTTAACTTTGAAAAGTAAAGCAAACTAGAAACTAACTCTCCACTTCAGATGGATAAAATATTACTGAAACCAATGCAGCAAATTTGATGGTTTCTTCCAAAATATTTCTTAGAACAGATTTTCATTATTGAAATTTAAGGACTGAGGAGATTATTTCTTAAATAGATAAAACAAATTTCCAGTTACATCTTCATTCAGTCAGCCAAATGTAATAACCAATGGTCTTGGCAATATAAATAGCAAAATTGTTATAAGTGCAAAGGATTGATTCAGAAGACAGTTAACACACTCATTTTCAGAAATATAAATCATCAAAATTTTAAACTGCAAAATTTAAAAATGAGACTGATGGCTAATACTGGTTTGAATCAGAAAAACAGCCTGCAACCTCACTATTGATATATATAAAACTATCCTGTTGGTAAGAAAGTTGTTACAGGGCTGTAGCCAGGGGGTGGCCAGGGCGGGCATCACCCACCCTATATATATGACATATATGTGTGACATTATTCCCCATCATGGAAAAATATTCGCTCACCCATATCTGGAATCCTGGCTACAGCCCTGAGTTGTTACATCTGCCAGCAATAGTAAACATTTAAGATAATTTGATTGACATTCTAAATAATTCTGGGTGGGAAAATATGTCTTTCTGTAGATTACTCATCTAAAGAACAATATACAATATAATGTAAATAATGTCCAATCTGGTCTGCTCCACTTGCAAGTTCCAGCCATCTTCTCAAAAAAGCACTGGAATAATAAGAGTCTTGTTTTCCCAGTTAATACCTCCAGATGTTATGTCAATAGAGTTGACAGCCTTTCCAGGATGGTGGAGGGTGTGCTATAAAAGCACAGCATAGACTATGATGCATCAGCTTTCTCAAGACTGAATGACCTACCTTAACATTCAAACTGTAGAAGGGGCCCCAGTGGTATGTACAAATATTGATGGGCCCAACTCTCATTTTACTCCCCAAATACCCCTATCATTTAAATAGGAGGAGAAACTGACCAGCAGTCAAGCCATCTATGAGCAAGATCCTTGTCCCTTTTCTACACCAAACCATGTAAACTGTAGCCAAGAAATGGTTGGAGCCACTTCATCCAAGACTGAGCTTTGCATAGTTATTGGAAATAACACCCTCTCACATGTAGCTCAGTGGGTGCAACTATTTTTTCCCTTCTAACTGTGATAAAAGCAAGGGATAATAACATAGCTGGTGTATGTAACTAGTTAGTAAAACAGATCACAGTGTTTTAAGATTAAAGCTGTTAATTTTGTGCCACTGGAAGGATTAGAGAGCATTATACCACCCACATTGTCAACTGTATAGATCTGTTAACAGTTTGTTCAGAGAAAGAGTACAACATGAAAAAAGCTATGGTAAAAAAAATGGAGGAAATGCAGATCATTATTAGGCGTATCACAGGAGCCATTATTGTGAGGTGTTACTATTAATGATACTTGGACATTCCAACAGACTTGGCAAACCCAGAGTTCCTCATGCCTCCTCACTTCACATGTTGTAAGTAATTTGGAAGGTTTCTCACTGCATCCTCTCAATAAATCTGTATCCAAAGTAAAACCACTCACTTGGCTGAACCCCAACAGTAAGTCACAACTATAGCCAGCCCATATAATCAGTGGGTTTTATGAGACATAATCTATGTACAGTCCATTGCTTCAAAGTCTCATTGTGACATGACTACTGGATTTCAGTCACTGTAATAATTATACAGTACATAAAATAAGCCATAACCTAAATCCATGAATCAGATGTTTGGATCAGAGGAAATGGAGAAACAGGATCATAGCTAGTTCTATTGCTTAAAGCTTTAATTATAAATAGCTGTCTAGATATCATGATATGATGTGTTCAATCATATTATTGTTGCTGCTTCATTTGCCCCATATATGTATTTATTTCTGTATACTGTATATATATTTTTAAAAGGGACCCCTTTTTAATATGATGGTGATAAGAAAAAGAACAAAATCCAGTTGTGTAATTTTGCATTGGCATAACCTGGATCAGGCACCGGAAACATTTAATTTAAACAACAAAATAAAATGATGAGACAAAAACATTTCAACACTTCATAAGACTAATTGCTGTGTTTTAATATGAGGTTTTATGGATCAAGTGCATGCTTATGTCTGAGAAAGTGAATTTGATCGATGAACGCTGACATGAAAACATACCAGTCGGTCTTCAAAGTTCCACAGCATTTTAATCTCTATTTTAAACTGTTGTTTCGCTTCTTGTATGATATGCTTGCAGAGACTAACCAAACTATCACTTCAAAAACCACAACATTTAATTAAAAATAATCAAGAACTTCCTATTCCCCTCATTTTAGGTTCCAAGGCACCCTAAGGCTCTTTTTGTCTTGGGGAACCCTTTGAGAATCTCAGGATAAGGAAAGAGCCATTAATAATAAAACTTCACTGCAAAGACAAGACCCACCACTAGAAATCTAGTCGTGATTTTTTTTTACTATTAAAATTCTTTTTCCCCATCCCAAGGGTCCCTGAGGCACCCCTCAAGGTGAAAGGAAGCCCTAGGAAGCCTCAAAACCTCAATGGAAGATAATAAGTAGCTTTTAATTACTTTAAGTGTTTCCAGTTCCCCCCATCAGATTACTCTGCAAAAAGCTATGTAACATGATCTCCCCCTATTTAAAAACTAGTAACCAAATAAATATAAAAAAAGAACAAGCTTTAAAATGCAAATCAGAACACAACATTTTCAAAACACAAGGTAAACCCTTGCTCAAAAATCAGTTGCATGTGACTCTAGGTTTGGGTGCTCATCTCCATTTAAAACAGTGTTTCCCAACATTTGTTTTCTGGACTTCAATTCCCAGAAGTCTAAGTCAATTCCCCAAAACAGCCAATGTACTGACTTAGGCTTCTGGGAATAGAAGTCATTGCTGTTCATCCTGAAAAAAATATTCACCCACCCATATGTAGAATCCTGGTTACGGCCCTGCCATGGTCATGTGGCAGGGATAACTAGACACCGGAGAGCATGGAACACTACCTTCCTACCAAAGTGATGCCTATTTATCTACTTGCAATTTCTTGCTTTTGAACTGCTAGGTTGGAAGGGGCTGGGACAGAGATGGGAGCTCACTCTGCTGTGCAGCACTCGGGTCTAGAACTGTTGACCTGCAGACCTTCCAGTCATCAAATTCAGCAACTTAACCACTAAACCACTCCAGTCCCTTAAAAACACAAAAGAAAGTATAAAAAGTGTGTGTGTGTGTGTGTGTGTGTGTGGTGGGGGTGTTTCAGTGTTCTACCTAATGCAATTTTAAAAGTGGCACAAATCTTATATCTGAATGAAGCAAAGCCGTTTCACAACCCATGTGCTACTATAAAACACAATTCTATTCTATGCATTCATCAGGTTACACGTTCTTGGTGACTGGCTCTTCCCATTAGTTACTGTTGCTGTTATATATGATTATCTTTTTTGCTTTTAAAAGATGTTATGATTCTGACTTATAGAACATTGGGATATTGCAGATCACTTTTCAAGTTTCTGAATCAATGCTTCCAGATGTAACTACATATAATTTTAAAAACAGCTCTTAAAAGTTCATTGGAAGAAAATTGATTTTATTATAGTTCACTTGAAGGGAAAGTTTAGGATAATCACATTCTCTAAGACAAGATCGTTTTGTATAAAATAGTCACATTGCCATCTACTGACAACGTTTTAGAAAAACTGTTACTTGGTGTCTTTCTTTTGAAAACAGATATCTACAGCAATTCCCCTCCATTCAGAGTCTCAACTTTATGCTTCATTTCTTAATTGGACATTGTACTGTGTTTCACAGAAGCAAACACAGGTTTCAGAGACTAAACTACTAAAGACTATATTAATAAGTCTGGACTGCATGTAGAGAACACAGGGGGTTGCTAATAGGATTTTCATAATACCAGCATTTATCTCTTCATATATTTTATATAATTCCAAACACTGTGCTACCGTAGCATTGTCATTACATTAAGTGGAAAATGGGATTTCTGATTAAGAATATGCATAATGGATTAAAGTCGGCATTGCAACTCAGGTGTGGGGTTGTTTTTAAATTCACATATTTAAACACTTTTGTTTTCCTCTCAATGCTCAAGAAGATGTGGGCTCCAACCCTGAAAATAGCACTGCATGCTGCTGCTTTAAATCAAAATCAAAGCCTTTCTGCTGTCATTTTGCTTCATGGGGTTAAATCAACAACTAGATCTTCTAAGAGACTGTTGGCTGAACTCAGACAGCTTCCTCTCCATTTAGCAAATACATCAAGCTTTTACTCGCTGTTTACGACCAGTGCTGGAGTAAGGCAAGGAGACAGTCTCTCATCCTACCTCTTTATCTTGCTCATGAATGATGTCATGAAGAGCACAAAGCGAAGTGCCAAGAAAATGACTCTGGGATATTAGAAGATGAAACCTGTCCAAATGTCCGAGATGGTCTTCACCAATGATGTAGCTCTCATTGCTAGGACCAGTTCCCAAATCCAATTCAATCTAAATCTGTGGAACAGGGAGATGGAGAAAAGAGGGATGTCTATTAATGTGGCAAAGATGAAGACCATGGTGATCTCCAGGAGCAAGAAGCAGCATACCATCCAGCAGAAGGAGCAAGTCCTAGAGCAGGTAGAAGACTTCAAGTACATTGGTGCCATAGATAATGAAAGGAGACAAATGGATCCTGAGATCAATTAGATGGTGGCAGCTGCTTACTATATTAGGGGGAGCTGCCTGAAAAATATGTATATTAGGAAAAGCTTTTTTGAAGTGGCAGCTGTGTTATTCAGTACAAGTATATCTGAGAGTAAACAAAACAGAAGAGCAAAAAAAGAAAAAGAAAAAATGTTGTGGCATCTTAAAGACTAACTCCTGTATTTAAATGTGTGCTTTCATGGACCAAGTCTGATGAAGAGGACTTAGTCCATGAAAGCTCACAGCTAACAATAAAAATATACCAGTTAGTCTTTAAAGTGCTACAGTGTTTTTTATTTTATTTTATTTTATTTATTTTGTTTTGTTTTGTTTTGTTTTCTGATATGCCTGAACCACAGACTAACAGGCTACTATTCAAAAAAAAAAGGGGGGGGAACCTGGTTATCTATAGTAAGGGAAACATTGGGATGATCTCATGCTGACCTTTTTGCTAAAAAAGTTAAGGTGGAAATGAGATGAAAGGTTCTTACATTGGGAGGGGAGGTTTAAGGGAAATGACACTGACAGCTTTTTCTATCCCTATAAGATCTGTTCAAAGCCCAGAGGGACAAAGTCAGGCAAACTGGTATTAGCAGACTTGCATTAAATGCCTCAAGCATTTCAATAAAAAACAAAGCCATGCTGTATCAAACTGAAGGGCTATCTAGTCCACCATGATCTTTACAAAGAGATCAAACAGTTGCCACTGGGCTGCCCCCCCCCACTGCCCCAGAAAGATGTGTGTGTTTCTAGATTCATGCAGCATCTGTCACAGTTCTTCATTTCAAAGGATGATCCTATAACACTATGCTCACTTTTATATCAAAACACTAAATGCACAGCTGTAAGTTTTCTTGTACTTCCTAGGATTGGTTTATATTTTATGGCATTAGCCCAAAGCGCTAAAGCGTTTGATTTTATCTCCTGTTCTGGATTTATATAACTGCTGAAAATCTTTTTAGTGGTATTGAGCCATGCCTAATTATTTCTTGCTCACTGATAACATCTGTAATAACTAGAATGGCTAGATCTCAAGATGGAATGATTAGTATGTATACAGTAGGAACAAAGAGGCCATCAGGAGATAATGTAGTGTTTAGCTAAAATCCATTATGTCTATAGATAAATAACACAACTGCCATTCTTAACAATGTGGAAATGGTATTCTTGCTCTTTTTTATCCAACAGTTGTTGGCATTATTACCAGACATATCAGAAATGAAGCCCTGTGGCATTCAAATGGGCATATAATAAAATACGATGGCAGCGGGTTGCCCTGCATTGGAAATCAATATGAAGTGGTCATGATTTTCTCTCTCTCTGGAAAGTTAGTGCATAAACCGAGTAAATAAAAATGCATTAATTTCAAACTCCCCAAACCACCCATCATGCGTATTTTAAACCAATGTACTAATGGAGATTGAATGGAAATCATCTATTTTTGCCCATTCTGAAGACCAAAATTATTTCTCTAAATACCAAATAAATCTGCCATTTCTCAATTATTCCAAAAGGGTCAACATATGACACAGAATTTCGGCACATCGTATTCTATTCCATCATGCATATGGCAAGCTATCCCAAAGAAGAAATAAATATTAATATATAGTAAAAAAAAAAAGTAAAATTCTAAAAGGGACCTCAAGATTCATAGCAATTATTTCCAGGTAAGTATAAAATTATAGATCAAACATGTTTGTTTGTTTGTTTGTTGCATTCTATACTGCCCATCTGGGATATTTCCCACTCTAGGCATTGTTTGTTTGTTTCTAACCCATAGGGATGCATTGAAAAAAAATTAAAAATGCACTTGGAATAGGTTTTCAATGCATCCCTATGGAAAATTGCACTTTGCACCCCTAGTTGATATCTCTGGTAATGAAAGGGAATTACACACACACACACCTTTTAAGCTCTTCTCTGAGGCGTGTTCACAACTACAGTAAAGCGTGCCCCAGAGAAACTTCACACAAACAGCGGAAGGGAGTAGATATTTCGCACTCTCCCAGTCCCGGCAGAAGCAAGCGGGGAATGCAGAAAATGTCACTTCTGCCACTGCTGCCTCCACCACTGCCATGGTAAATGATGTCTTGCAACTTTTGGTGGTAGGGGAGGGTGGTGCGGTGTGGAATTTTAGATTTTAAAATGGTGGCACCACCATTTTAAAATCTAAACACACCAGGAAACCCCTTACGTAAATTGGGGTTTTACTGTACTGATATGTATGGCTCTTTTTCCAACTAATCTCTTTTCCATGGGTCCTGCAGCTTGAACTCTTCATTGCCTCCAATAGTGGCACTGAATAAAAGCAGATGTCTGGAACAGAACCTGTTAATATTCAGGTCTAATATGTCAGAATTTACTGGTAATTCTGAGTTCTGGACTATTTTGTGGTACTCTCTTAAAAGAGCATTTTTCCTTTGACGTTTTGGTGGAGGAATGTTATTTAAAGCTGGAAGTCAGCAAGTAGGTTCAGACCAAATTGTTCCAGATATAATGTGAATGGTGTTATTTAACTGAGCATCAACCTTACTTACATGGGCACTGTTTAACCAAACAAAGGTGCAGTATTCTGCTGTGGAGTAAACTAGACTTAATGCAGAAGTTTGTAAAGTAGTGGCTGAGGATCCCCAAGTTGTGCCACATAATTTCTGTATGATATTGTTCCTCATTCTAATTGTTGCTGTGGTTTTTAGGAGGTTTGATTTAAATGTCAAAGTACAATCTAGGTATGTCCAGGTACTTGGGCTCTTTATTATGACCAAGGCATTTCCCATCTCTGTTTACGGTTAATTCTCTATGTGCTAACTCATTATTCAGATGAAAGCAAGCGACTTCTGTCTTGGTGACATTTGGTTTAAGGAATCATCTATGGAAGTAATTTGTCATTATGGTGATATCAGTTGTAATGATCTCTTCTGAAACCTCATACGACCTATGCCTGGTAGCTATCGCCCAGTCATCAACATATCTAAACTTGCAATTACAAACAATTATTTACAAATTCTCTTTCAATTGTTAATCATGAAATTTCTTAAGATTTTTCTGAGAAACAAAACACATTTAATTTGACCTTTTTAAATCAATAAAGTTAAATAGCTTTATTTATTTTGGTTGATTAACTTCTTTTATCTTACCATCAGTGTTGTCTACATATCAAGAACTTTCTTGTCAATGAAGCCTCTGTGTCAACATTGCCGACCTACTGTTGGAAGGGAAAGTTCACTTTTCCCCACCCCAGGAAAAGGCAAAATTGCTTGGTGAAGTTACACAAAGGCTACCATAAGCTTTAATAAGTTTCATAGCTGGTTAGGCATGTGCAAAGTCTGGCCTTTCTGACTGACAATTCAATGTGTTTCTGTGTATCTTTCCATTATAGATTCCTACCATAATTCTGGGTGCATAATGAACGAGAAAGCTCCAAAACTTTGGTCATATCTTGAGGAACAACATAATGTACAACAACAACTTACTCTGCAAGGAAAGATCCCTGGGAAGTGAGGTCCTGGATGGACTTCATGGGTGAAGAACCTGAGAGACTGGTATGGCATGTTATCAAAAGAACTATTCCAAGAAGTTAATAATAGGAAGTCTATCGCCATTATGATAGGCAATATTGGGAATGGATACTGCACCTGAAGTAGAAGAAGAATGAATGAGAAATGCTTTGGAGCATATTGAGTGAGGAACGTTTACTCAGGAAAGCTGGAAGGCAGAAGAAGTAGAAGTTGATGAACAATTTCTTTCAATTCCATTTGTGCCTTCCAGAATCAAATATTGACCTTGATGCAATTTGTGGCCAGAAATCTGCATATGTATGTGTTTCCAGTGAAATATGTGGAACAATAATACAGTAAAACCCTGACTTACATATGCCCCGAGTTATATAAAATTCGACTTACATAATGATTTTGTGCTAAAACTATGTCCTGATTTATATAAATGTCCTGATTTGCATAAATTTATGTAACAAGATGGGTTTTCTTTGGGTTACATAAAAAATTCATTTTTCCTATGAGTTTGCTTCAAGTTACGTAAAAAATATTTTTCCTATGTGTTTGCTTCGAGTTACATAAAAAAAAAATTTAAGCAAAAGCCTATGGAATGGACCTTTTTATGTAATTAGGGGTTTTACTGTATATCCAATGGCCAAAATCCTGTTGCTGTTTCTGTATAGCAGGAATAATATCATTGTTGGTGTCAGATTACTGTTATTGTTTTATTTCAAAGCGCACATGACTCATACATAGCAGGCAAATGTCATGTATGACCTAAAATTGGTAAACTAAGTCTTTAATCAGCAGCAATCTGCCACTGGCTGTGACATCATTCCCATCCTGCAGGCAGAATCTGATCAACATGATTTAACCACAACCCTGGTGGCGCAGTGTTTAAACTGCTGTACTGCAACCAAAACATTGTGAATTCGATCCTGAAGGGATTCCAGGTTGATTCAACCTTCCAGCCTTCCGAGGTCAGTAAAATGAGTATGCAGCACATTTGGGGCAAAATGCAAATTCTGCCCCCAGCACAAAAAAAAGGAGACCAGACACAAACAGCTATGGCAAAAGGCTTGGGCCACATGTATTATTTGTTGAGTTGGCTTGTGGAAAGGGAAAGGCAGGTGATGCCAGGGCAAGGGAAGATAGTCTCCTCCTTGCTGCACCAGATGGGTGGTACCTGAGCTCCCACTTGTTACTGTACAAGCTAGTCATTAGTGGGCCAGCTTACCAGGGTGGGTGTGCATGTGGCCATTTCTACTTCCACTCAAAGAGTGGATCTTGGTTGTACCACATGCCTGCCACATGACTGCTGGTGCTGCTGCTGGTAACCCAAGCCCACCCCTGGAGAAATTCATTTGTCTCCCTGAGAAGGAAATGGGGGTGGGAGCAGGGAGAGCAGTGGCGTCGCGTGGGGGGGGCGGGGGGGGGGCGGATGCCCCGGGCAGCGGATTTCAGGGGGCGGCAAAATGTCCCCACCAGTTTGGCCTCCCTCTGCCTGGGGCCGGGCTTAGGAAGCAGGACTTCCCAGGCGGAGGGCGGCCGTTTTGCTGGCGAGCGCTGCTCGCCTCCGTCCACCTGGCTGGCCGTCGGGGGCGAGGAGGAGAAAAAGGGTTTTTTTTTAAGGCGGACACCATTCAAGGAGGGGCCCCGCCCGCCCGGCTAGCCGTCGGGGGCTCTCCTGGAGGGCGGCCCGCGTGCGCGCGCACGCTGCTCGCCTCCGCCCGCCCAGCCACCCACCCAGCTTGCCGTCAGACGGGGGCGCTCGTCGGGGGTGGGTGGCGCCGTGGCGGGGAGCCCCTGGCGGCTGGCTGGGCAGGAGGTGGGTAGCGTGCGCGCGCATGCGGGCCGCCCACCAGGAGAGCCCCCGAGTGGCGCCCTGGCGGCGGCGGCGCCCCGGCAGCCAGCCGGCTCAGGCCCCGGCCCTCGCTCCCGCGCGGCCCTCCTCCGGGGGTGGGTAGCGCCCGCCACCTCCGTCCTTTCCTCCCTCCCTTCGGCAGCTGTGCTCTTGCGCCCCGGGTAGCGCGCCCCCCGGCTTGGCTCTGGAAGCCGAAGGGGCCGCCTCCTGCCGGCCAGGCGTTTGCGGTGGTGGTGGTGGGGGGACACGGCGGCCCCGAAGGTCGCTGCAGACACACACACCCCTCCTTGCCAGGACGAGGCAAGAAGCGATGGCCAGCCGGGCGAGCGAGTTGCCGGAGGTGGAGGTGCGCTCGTTGGGGGTGGGTGACGGAGTGCCCCTGGAGGGCGAGCAGGCAGAGGTGTGCGGCGCAAGTGCGCGCAAGCGCGCGCGCGCCGCTGTTCAGCAGGGGGGCGGCGCCTTCTGCCTGGGTCCGGGGGGGGACCGGCAGCAGCGGGGAGCTGGGGGGGGCGGCGATTTTCTTCTTCGCCCCAGGCGGCTGAACACCGCGCGACGCCACTGAAGGAGAGGAAGAGAAGGCATTCTAAATGGGCCCCTAAGTAAGCCTCCTCCTCAGCCAGCTTCGAGTTCCATGGAGTGACGGTGGTGGGGGCAAGTCGTCAGTTCAAGATTCGAGTACTGCAAGAAGGAATGAGCGCCTGTGTCTTGGCGAAATGAAAGAAGTTTCTCCAGCAAAAATCCTTTCAAGCCAGGATAATTTCTGACATTAAATTATTACCTTTCCACTAACACACATGCACTTTTACTGCTCAACCCTTAGAGAGAGATGCAAATATTTGCCAAAATCTTATTAAAACCTGCCAGAGATGAGCAGGCAGCCTTTTCTCTCTCCAGGTTACCCCGACGCTTCTGTGGCAAGGTTTGAAGAGAGCAGCCAACCATCCTGAGGGCTCTGAGGGAAGGAAAGCCTGGCCAAGGTCTCCTTCTCTCCCTCATATTTACGTCCCACTCTTGCATCACCGATGGTTTTTTCCTTTAGCCCTTAGGCAGTTTCTTCCCAGCTGCTGGGAAGCGGCTGACCCAACACAAGGACATGCCCATAAACAGCACTGGCTCCACACACCTGGCAGAGCAAAGCAGCCCAGGCCAAGCCACACCCCCGTCCCTCAGTGCCTGAGGCCTTCTCGCTCAGCGCCACCCGAACAGGAAACCCAGCAAGAACTGTAAAGCTCATGCAACTCAAAACTGCCACTGAGGCTGCCTGGGAGGAAACAGAGGCCCAGCACGTTGCATGGAAATTGCACCTCTCCTAATAGGGTGGTGGGGTGGGGAAGCCTGCTCCGCCCATTCAGATCCTGGTCAAATAGATTAAACCAGAACCAAGGCCGGTACTGTTGCAGATCTGGGACAGAGCGCCTTCTTTGCCACCCCCTGGAGAGTGCCACCTGGGGCAGGCTGCCCATCCACCCCATTCCCACGCTACGCTACTGCCTTACACAGTTCAGAAACAGGTAGCATTTTAATTATTTCTAAGTTTATTACTGAGGAGAAATCTTTGCAAACTTGTGATGTGCTCTATTTTTTTAGGAAAGGTATCCATTTTGTTTTTTGGTGAGGGTTTTCAGTATTTGTAGTCAACTTTAGAATTTTTTAACCAAGTTATTTATTTATTCAGCTTGCACGATATACTTTTCCTTTTATTATTATTATTATTTTATCTTTTTCTCCCCAAGCTGCAGATGTATGACATACTTGGAGACTAAATAAAATGTACCACATTGCACCATTGAAGAAAATGCTCAAAGACCACATATTCTAAAAGGACAATAAGGTCTTGTTTGGCATTTGGGGAATTTGCTTTACATTTTTAGCTTTCCCTTTTATCTTTTAAATGGTGCCCCAGGTAGATTTGCTTTTCTTGCTCCAAATGGTAAACAAAGAAAATAATTTGCATGACTCTTCTTTGCTGTACCTCCAGCTATTCATTTACAAGAGGTTTTCTTGTTGCTGTTATGTTGTAAATCCTTTACAACCATCTATTCTTAAGTGCTTTCCAACTGGCATTCTTCAGAGGATCATCACTGGTCGATAGCAGATTTGGAGCATGAAAGGGAAGGTTATCTGTTGATATTTTACAACTGAGTTCTCAACTATAATTGCACCTTTTTGAGCTTCCCACAACCTAAACACCTCTTACATACAAAAACATTCAGAAAATTGCTTACAAAGGCCAGAGTATATCCTCTTAGAGCTCAGATGTACTGAAGGGAGAAAATATTCTAATTAAAGACCTGATTGCACTGTATCAGAAAATAAGTGCCTCTCATAGTACACAACAACCTTCATCATAGGTCATTGCACATACCATGATCTACTGCATTATAAAGAAGTCATGATCTAACTCAGATGTTAACAACAATTATACATGATTGGTCAGTATTCGAAAGCAGCAAATTTACTGTTTTGCAATTACACAGAAAAGACATGGGTGAACATGGAATATGGGAAGGGCATGCAGTATGCTTTCTTTTAAGATACCTTTATTGGATAACTAAAAAAAAAAACATTGCACAAGCTTTCAAGATCACGTTCCTTCATCAGACAGGCATAAAAGTATTAATGAAAGTTCATGGCACAGTGTTGTTGTGCCAGCTGCTTCTTCATAGAAATTTATTTTAAGAAATTTCACTAATTTCACCTCTGTTAGGTATCTTACATGTAATAAAGAAGTACAGTATGGTCATTGAACTGCAAGTAGCATGCAGACTTTTAAGGATATATCTTCTGTTAATTCCTAAGCGAAACGATCTCCCCTTTTCAAAATGCAGAACAGAATGGAACATAGAAATCTACATCTAATGTACAAGAACTAGGCCTATTTTATCTGCAGCAGCTGTCAAAAGGAAAAAGCTGGAAGTGGGGAAAGAAAGAAAATATTTTGTATAATAAAAAGGAATAAGCAACATTTTATGTCTCTTAGAATTCAGCTCCCTTAGTGAGCAAACTTTACTGCCAAAAATACTACCATGCTGATACCAGCGGTCTTCAGTGAAAGGCAGAAAATGTACTATTTACATTGCAAATAACCCTATTATGTTTTCCACAACCAACTTATAACACACATATGATAAGAAGATGCCTGACAGATTAAACCAGAAGTTCATTTAATTTAGCATTCACAGTGGCCAACCAGATAATTGAGGAAGTCCATATAAAGAGCACAAAAGCAATTATCCTCTTCCACAGTAAACCAGCAACTAGTACAGTCAAACCTCACATAAAGATCGCCTCGCTTAAAGAGTAACTCACTTAAAGAGCAGAATTTTCTCTAAATGTTCACTTCGCTTAACAAATAAAACCAACCAAAAACTCACTTAACAAATAAATCGGAGTTCGCAATCCCCCCTACCAGAAGTCACAATTGGTCACTTACAATGGCGTTTCGCTTAAAGAGCAAACTTACTTAAAGAGCAATCCTGTGGAACACATTATGCACTTTAAGCAAGGTACAGCTGTATTCAGTATTTTATCTCTGGTGTTTTAGGTGATTTTTGTAAACCTGGATCCAACTACTCAGGTAGTATATGCTCATACAAAATATACAGCAGAATAGACACCACAACCCAACCATAATTCTACCACCTGCATGCTAATTGGGCGACCCAAGGTTGGGAGAGTTTCAGAAGACATTTGGAGGGACACAAAGGAGGACAAGGCAGAGGAAAAGCTGCCCTGCTTCACAAATGGAAATGTTGATGACAGCCTGTGGATGTGTGGTGATAAAGATGCTTCTGTGTAGATTACTACTGACTTGTGTATGACATGAGTTTACAATTACTAGAGCAGCCTAAATGCAAACAGAAAACATCTAGCTCTTTGTTTGCCATTTAGTTAATACACCATATCGTTGTGCTTGACATGTCCTCTGTAAGACATCAATTCTGATGTCTCTCTAATACCACTTTATTTGCTGTCTCCTGTCACATTCCTAGAGATATCATAATTGTTTCTCTTCTCTGTTGTTCTTTTCTGGATCTGCTCTCCATTTCTAAGGGGCCCTCCCTGATATATACTTCTCAGGATTTAAATTCACTATTAGCAGGATACCTACAAGACCTCTAGCTATGAAAAGTCAGTCTCTTCTCTGTTTCTCTTTCCCCCAGTGGCAGCTGATGAGTTCATTTTCAAAAACAGCACACATGAAAGAAAACTGATTGAATTCTAAATTGACTAAGAATTATTCTTCAATAACGAAGAAGTCTCTGGATGTGTCAGATTGTGAAAAGAAGAATGAGAAAGGATCAGATTTTATAGATAGTGGGGAGAGAGGAGCCCAAGAATCTCTAACTGAAGTTGCTTTACAAATATGAATTATTATCATGGAGCAAGACTGGCAGGCAGTCTGATCCCCAGAGTTCAGACATGGTTCCTGCTTTACTGACACAGATCCTTCAAATCTCCTTGACAGGAGGTGAAGAGCATTCAACCTGATCAGAAAAAAAATGCAGGAATTGATATGGCTCTTTGGAGAACACTTAGCTCTGAGACCAAAAGTCATCAAAGTACTTCCTGCTGCCATTTGCTATGAAGTCAACAAGGCAGTGATGGGAAACACATTGACTACTGAACTGTATGGGAGCATCTTCAAAAGCAAAATATGCTGGCACATTCTCCTTATTGCTTCACAAACTGTTGCAATTGTAGTAGTTGGCAAGTTCATTATTAGGTTATTGCCTCAGGAATGGTTAGGAGCAAGAAAATATTTCCCAGTGTTATCACTTGATTGAGCCACAGTCTCATTCCTGTATGTCATAATGGTACTAACAACATTGGGGAAGGATTTTTTCATTGTCAAAAGTGCTGTATGAGGCTGTGGAAACTTTTGCAAAAATGTTACATCCTTCAACTTCCCTTTGAGAAACTGGAAGCGGAAGTCAAATGTTCAAAGATCCAAGAGCACATGTTTTCCATGCTACCACATCACAAAAAGGTGATATAAAGAAATCTAATTAATTTTCTATTTTTCTCAAGGTAGGCCATCTTGAAATTGAGTGTTGAGGCACATAACAAGATGCTTGATTCAAAGGTTTAACTCAAAACAATGAGTTTGTTAGCTAGTGTTAGGTGATACATGTAGCCACATGGGTTAACCTTCAACCTCTCCCCTGGACATTTCCCATCATCCCCAGAGAAGAGTTTTTGTGTTTAGTCTCAGTCACTAAGAACCCAAGTCCCAAATTTATCTGGCACATCTCTTGTGTCTCCTTCAATTCTTCCTTTCCTTAATAGCAGCAATAGGGTACTGTCTCTTAGGACCAGCTGCCAAGAAGCCCATGCAGTCCAGATAACAATACAAAGAGACTATTTTAGCTGTCAGAGGTACTGGAACTGGTGTTGGTCAAGGATTAGTAGGCCTCAGCCCTATGATCCATCAGTCTTCAGGGTCTCCAGCTCTGAGCTGAAGTATGAGCAAAGTCAGTTTGACTTATATAAGTGGGGATCAATGGGTCCAAAGGATTAACCCATTGGTTCAGGGCATTACTCTGCACCTCTTCATATTCTTTCTCCCCAGACTGGTCACCCTCCTCTTTCATATCCTCTGTCGCTTAGCTTCTCTATGTTTCTGGAGAGTATGCCCCTCCAGACTCCACAACCTCCCCATGGCCCCAGTAGCCCACTGTTGGCATTGTGCTATTTTTTATTGCCAGAATTTGCAGGGTCCCAGATGCTTCCTGTCCTGGGTTCTTAACCCACTAAGCTAGACTGTGATCCTCCTTTAGTTAGCCCCATCTGTGTCTCTTTTCCCTCCATGGGGTCTCTGATGGCATGGAAGATGTAGGAGTCAGTCTCCTTGTCACTCACATACACACAGCAAAAAGGCAAAAACAACCCATCGAATAGTACTATACTTCCTAGTTTCTGCAAGAAGGTGATACATATTGGCTGGGATTAAATCAAACATTACCCTGGCATAATTCTACTAGGATATATTTCAACTGAATATTGCTGAAAGTTAAGAAGTCAGTACTGTATAGGCATTTGCTGTTATGTGCTGAAATATGCATATGATGTGTGATAGCAAATGCCTATCCAAGTAACAGCTGGGTACATGCTCCTCTTTTGCTCTGCTCTTTTCCCTGGACATTTAAGCACTGCAATGACTTAATAGTAGCAAATAGTTAGCCTTCCTGGCAGAATGACAATTGAGTGAGCTGCTTCTATGTGAGCATTTCTTCCGCTGTACCTGTTTCTCTAATACAGAACACATCTTAAAACATGTGGATACTTTGGATCTTAAGTGAACAGGGCTGGCAAAAGACACTCTTTTGCCTAATTTTTTTTAAAAAAAAGATTATCTGCCTAAAATTCTATTTACAAAAAGAGACAAAACTAGCAGTTGACTTTGAATCAACACTGGTGACTGACTGTAAGTGCTGACTGCCTAAAGGGGCAACGTGCTAACTATGTGTAACACACAATTCTTCCCACCAACACAGGGGAATTGTCAAGTGCTTCCATCACTGTCCCACCATATCAGCCATCATTTTCAGCTGAGAAACCTGCCTCACTCTGCTGTGATGATACTGATAGCCCTGCATGGTGAATTTCCATTTTAACAACAAGAACATCCAGAACACATTTCACCCAACTAAGAAGAAGAGGAATTTGAAAATCTCCCCCAGCTTAAAGTTGTTGTGTTTCTCCAAATCTTATCACACTTTCTCTCCATCCTTATTGTATTGGGTGCCAAGAATTTGTTTTCTTATTTGCACTCTGTACATGTACATGCATGTTGTATATCTTCTCAATTTGCAGTAGCGTAGTGTAGAATTCAGCGTAAGCCAAATTTGCCGCCCCCTGGGCAGAGCCTAGGATGCCAGTGCCTACTCCTGCTAGGGCTTCTGGGAATTGTAGACCAAGAACATCCAATATGCCCAAAAAGTGCCACACAGAGCAAGCTGCCCCCTCGGGGGGGGCATGCTACGCTACTGTCAATTTGTCTAATCTAATTGGCCTAACTGACCTAATAAATTCACATGTTTTACTGTCTTCCTTATTTTGTCCCTGTGACTAAAGTATCTTTCCATATACTGTATTTTTTTCAACTGTATATACTTTAGCCTTTCTCGTTTTAAAGTGTCTATTTAGTGTTTTCTTCACATAACTTTTCCAAAATGCCCAGTACACTACTCAAACATGTGAATTCTTGGGGCAAGTTGCATTCCTTCTTTTAACAAGCTTTTGGAGGTGTGAAAACACTACTGTCATCAAGAATGTCAAATCCATCAACTTTCTTTTCTGTCCCTTTTAGTGAGCCTCACTGGAACAGGAAAAGAGTCTTATTAAATGGATAATTCACCTATTAGAGTTAGTCACTTCCAAGGATGACTAACTCAGCTGTCAGCTCCTGTGGACATAAGTCTGCCCTAACTCTAACAATTGATACCTTAATACAGGGATTCTCAACTTGTGGCCCATGAGCCAGATGTGGCCCATAGCACCATTTCATGTAGCCTCCCACCACCTCCACCACACTGGGAAGTGTCATGTGGTGAAGGAAGGGCAAAATGGCTGTCCAGCCCCTGAAACTGTCTGAGGGAGCGTGACCCAGCCCTCGGCTTAAAAAGGTTGAGAACTCCTGCTTTAATAGGTATTATAGCCAGCAGACTGGCTATGATTTTATTTTTAATTCATTCAAAATATTTAAACCCCATTATTCTCCTCATGTGCACCCAAGGTGGCTTAATTTGACTGAATATAACCAACCCATTGTGTCAGTCACATGACACAATTACTGGGGACATCACAGGAGGGCTTTTGCACAACTTTGTGTCATACGCCAGTTATGCCCACTCCTAGATTGGGGCTCCTTGCTTATGGTCAGACACACTCTAGTCACCTCCAGACTTACTGCATTGCGGCTGTCCTTGATGACCATTCGGAGGCTGCAACTGGTCCAGAATGCAGCTGCTAGGGTGGTGATGGGGTGCAGGCAGTATGCCCATGCCTTGCCACTGCTTCGGAAGCTGCAATGGGCATCTATAAAGGAACTGACTGAATTATATGGATTTGGATATAAATTTCAAAAAACTATTGGTAAATTATACAAGAAGGGGGTAGCTAGGGTTAGAGTTAACGATACATACACAGCAGATATCCCATTAGAGGCGGGAACAAGACAGGGATGCCCACTATCCCCAACACTATTCATAATGGCCATGGAACTACTTGCAAATGCAATAA
Organism: Furcifer pardalis; assembly: GCA_030440675.1. Lineage (NCBI taxonomy): Eukaryota > Metazoa > Chordata > Lepidosauria > Squamata > Chamaeleonidae > Furcifer > Furcifer pardalis. The sequence continues at coordinate 69,504,037 of CP126892.1, forward strand.
GAAATGACAGGGAAACAATAGGATTAGAAAATAATAAAATAAACCTATACGTGGATGATACCTTAATTACTATAAAGCACCCCATGAAGACACTAGAGAGAATACAATTACATTTAAATATGTTAGAAAGAATCACTGGCCACAGGGTAAATTGGGATAAATCCGAAATGATATTATTTAACAGTAAAAAGGATGATCAAGACAAAATAAAAGTGAAATATAAAATACAGGTTAAAAGTAGTCTGAAATATTTGGGTATTACCATCACAAATAAATGGGTGGAACTAAAAAGTTTAAATTATAATAAAATGAAGAAAGAATTAGAGAGAAAGATAAAACAATATCAAAAACTGAATCTGTCTTGGTTCGGCAGAATTGCTCTTAGTAAGATGATGTTGATACCAAAGATTAACTTTCTATTCGATACCTTACCTATTAGAATATCGGAAAAAGAGATTAAGGAACTTCAAAATATATTAAACAACTATTGCAATGGGAAACGTAGAGTAAGGATTGCAAAAAGCTTATGGTATATATCCCAGCAGGAGGGGGGATTAGGCTTACCAAATCTTAAAAATTATTACAGAGCATTCCAGATAAAAAATGTGATGAAAATTTTGATGAGGGAGGAGACAATATGGCAGGAAATTGAGTTAAAAGAACTGCGACAACTTGGGAACGCAATATTTTTAGATAAAGGAGTCAAAGCCGTAGGAATTAAAAATAAATTGTTAAAAACCCTGTTGGAAGAGTGGAAAAAATTAAAACAAGTACTGGCCCCAAATTATCCCCAATCACTGAAATTCAAGATATTAAAAATTTTCCCATAAAGATTGACATAAAAGTTGATATTCTAGAGAAAGGGGGTGCAACATTGGTAAAAGACTGGATAAGGATATGTAAGGTGCTAGTTATTACCTTCAAAGCCCTACATGGTAGCAGGCCAGGGTACTTAAGAGACCGCATCACCCCAAGAATATTTGTCCATCCCACCAGAGCAGACCAGAGAGGCTCTCTAATTGTTCCATCTGCTCGAGAGGCGTGTCTCTCTAGCACTAGAAGGAGGGCCTTCTCAGTGTCCACTCTGGCCCTATGGAATCTCTTGCTAACTGAGTTGTGTCTCCAGATGGAATTGCTGCCCTTCAGGAAAGGTTTAAAAACCTGGCTGGCAGAGCAGGTGTGTGGCTCCGGCAGTGCTGTGGCTCGAGCCTGCTGGCTGATTTAAGAACGCTCTCACCCTATTTTTAAACAGGTGGACAGGTAGGGAACATTTTGTGGTAGTTTTTAATGGGGTTTTAATTGTGATTTTAAAATTGTGATGGTTTTAATATCCGTATGCCACCCAGAGTCTTTGGAATTGGGCAACAATACAAATCCTATAAATAAATAAATAAATAAAACTAATGGAATGCTATATACTGAATAGGTAGACTGATGAACTAGGACTCAGGACAGCTGGACTGAACAAACTTCTTAGCCATGGAAACACACTAAGAGGGCAGAACAGGTAAAACCACTCTTTCCTAGAAAGTCCTATAAGAGTCACTATAAGCCAGTGGTGACTTGAGACCACATAACATAGGAGGATACTTTTATCATTGCATTGTGAGTTCCACTCAAGAGGAAACAGCTACTGTCTTTTATAATCAGAACTACCAGGATGTGTGATAGAGCATAATATCTCAGTCTCTGAAGCTGTATAACGTGAGCATTTGCCTATGTCTAAATCAGGGGATGGAAAACCTATAGTTCCCCAGATGTTGGCATGCAACTCCCAATAAACTGTCTAACATATCAATGATGAGGTATAATTGAAATCCAACAACATATGGGGAGGTCACAGGGTGACCATCTCTAGTCTAATTCCATCATTAGACTCCATCCACTCATGAGCTAATATTGCCCTTCATTTTTCCTCATCTTTCTTTGTTAAATAGTTTCTCCTCTCTTTCTCTTTTGTTGTCCCCTCTTCTTTCTTATTCAGGAAATGAGAAGATCAGAAGAGCTGCAGGTATCACACACTTTTTTGAGGTGTTTGAACTCAGATGCCATTATTTTATTTTATTTTATTTTCAAAATAAGGGACCACAAAAGAAGAAAAGTGGATGTGCAATTATTTTTGTTCTTTCTTTCTCCCATAAAACATACACAGAAAAATATTTTCCTCTTAAAGAGATTTACAAATGATGCCCATCTTTAAGATCTGTACTTATTACTAATAATGAATTCTGACATGGTTTCCACATTCTCATATTGTATGCTTTTTGCATGCTAAGCTATCCTTTTCTTGAAGCCAAATACATTTATCATAATAGTCATATTCCTCTACAGGCTTTTTAAAAAATGTCCTTGTTGATAATGAAATCATAAAGATAATCTTTATAATTTCACTTTGAATGGACAGAGAGAGTGCTATTTAAAGGCACGTAATAGTTATCTACACTCACAGTACTTTGATCCATCCTTTGAAGATGACTTGAAGACTGAATTTCAGGCAGAGATTCAGGTAACTTTATTTGCATGTGAGAATCAGAACTACCTATTGAAACATTTGTCATTTTCATACTGACAGAGACAAATGTTTTAAACTGATTCACGTTTTCAGAGAAAATGATGGCAATCAAAAGCTTTAAAGTCCCTCCTGGCCTACTGAAGTTTTTGTCTGTTATATAATCCATTATGTCTGACAATTCATTAGGCATAAAAAATATTTTTGAGAGATGAATAAAGCAGCAATGGTGATATAGAAGCACAAGCTTTCTGTTCTCCATACTAATAACATCTTTTTGAGCCATCGCGCATACCAACTAAGAACATAGATTTTTATATGTCAATTCGAATTTTCCCTGGTGCCTAGATCTAGCTGAAAGAGCTTACTTGTATATTTTCATTTGCTTTCTTCCCAAGAAGCATCACTCACTAGGCTGTGTCCTTTGAATTTCAAAGACTAGTTTTTTAGTGCAGCTGAAAATGTCTGAGCTTTAAAGTGTGAAGACTGTTTCATCAAACAAAAAGCTCAGGCTAATTACATACCCATCTTATGTTTTCCTTAAAAAAAGCTTTTAGACTTATCTCAGTTACTTCCGATCTTTGTTTCTCTTTGCAACGAAGCATGCATGAGGTGAACACAAATGGGACCTTGATGAACGTCTACATCTATATATTATCTAGAACATAAAAAGGTAAGCTGTGCACAAAATCTCCATGGCATATGTCTCTTCAATATTGTGTAAAGGTTATAGTGCTGTAATTTCTTGAAGAAGCTAAATACAATGTAGTGAACAAAAATCTAAATTCTTCTAAACAAAATACTTTACTTCCATTAATTGACTAGGACTAGATAATTGTTTTTAACCCATGCCCATCCAGAAATAAGTCTTCAAGGTTCAAGACTTGTTGGATGGATTCTGCTTGCTGCCATTTTCCAGCTCCAAAGCAAGGGTATCTGTAATAATTATCTGTGACATCATACTTGGATGTCAGGTGACAAAAATAACATCATACTTGGATGTCAAGTGAACCAATTGAAGAAAGATCAAAATCCACAGACCATGAACAGTCCAGAAGTCAAGTCAGTAAAGGAACCTCAAAAAGCTATCAGGGAAATCCTAGAAATATAATCACTAACCCAAAGTTAAAGCAAAAGTATGAAAAACTTGCCCCCAAAGGGGTAAATCAAATATTAAAGCAGAAAACAGTGTGACCCAATGATCTTGTGATGCTAACTTTAGAGCCAGCTGGGAGTCCTGGTAAGAGATTTCTTTATCTCCCTTCCTTATCTCCCAGGAACCAGCTTTGGTTTTAATTATATCTGGTTACAGATTAATAGCTGATACCTTTGCTAGGATGAGTTGACCTTTGGGCAATATGTTTCTGAGGTGAGCTGAAATTAGCCCCATGACCCTAGTAATCCATTTCCCTATTGGCTATAGCAACAATAGGAGATGAGTTTAACCATCCCCTGGAAAAGCATGATGGGTGGCTGCATAAATCACTGAACTGGTCAGGTTGGCCAACTGGTACAAGTCATTGAGAGCTTCCTAGAAGGGTTGCACCATGGAGCACAGGCACAAATGGGCATTGTAAACTAAGGGAAAGGTTGACATGCTAATCCATCTTAACAGCTGCAAGGCAGATCAAAGTTCCACACATTTGCTCCTTTCAAGGTGGCCAGATTTTCATGTGAAATGAAAGGTTTGTTACTGATTTTATTGGCTTGTAATTTTCCACTCATGAGTCTGTGTGTGGGTGATGGTCCTTTTCTTTTGGTTGTGTAGGAGTCTGGAGTGACTAAAAAGGATAAAATCAAGCATGAGTTTATAAAGGAAAGAACTGGAATAGAACCAATCTTAAACTACATACAGAGACAACAAATAAAGTGTTTTGCCCATTTGGAAAGAATGTCTTGGTCTTCCATATTATACAAGGCATATGTGAAAAAAGAAAGAGGAGAAGGATAACGAATATGAGGTAGACCCAGAGGAAGGTGGCAAGATAACATCAAAGAAATATTACAAGAACACCCAATAATGCTGGTGGAGGCCACGATAAGTGCCAGAGCAAGAACCTTGTAACTCTCTTGACAGCCAAAATGGTAAAGGGGGAAGTAAAAAAGAAGAGCCACCTGGTTAAGTCTTGTTTTTCTGTCCTGATTTGCTTATTGTTTTTAACAATAAAGTTTTATTTATTGTTAAAAACAAGACATTCACTGGAGTGTTCTAGGATGCTAAATTCTAGTACCTGGTTTTAATTGTCCAAAAGTGGCTCTGCCAAGAGCCAGTGAGGATTCTCCCTGCTAATCTTGGGGTCCATCTCTTCACAACAAGGAATCACAAATGAAGAATAGGATACAAGACAGAATCTAGAGCAAAAATGCATTGTCTCTATTTAATTCCAGCCTCAATTTAAGATTTACAGAGCTGAGCTAGTTGAGCTGAGCTGCTGAGTCAATTCAGACATTGTACCAGTTGGAGATGGATGTCAGCCGCAAGCTTTAGTCTACTGATTTCCCTGGGAAGAGGAATTTTGCCTCAAGAAAATCCTCTGCTCTTAGTTTTTCTCCTGAAGTATCTTGCAACGACACCCTTCCTCTAGCAGTTTCTGAGCACACTTGTGTTTTTATCTGTGATGTCCTCATGGGCTAAGAGATGTTTCCCTTTGCTTCTGGAAGTTTGGCTCCTTGGCCTCCAAAAGACTAGTATCTGCATTAACCAGCAGTTCTTCTCCCTTGTCGGGCTTTTGATGTTCAACCTCATATTTGCTGAAGAACTGATCCAGCAGAGCCACAGCAGTCATTTAGAGTGGCAATAGATACTACTGTAGAGAGGACATGAATTTATTGGAGGAATACTTATTCCAAATCTACTTTGGAGATAAAAGGAGAAAGGACAGGTCTTTGAATTGCCCATCAAAAATTAACAACTGGAAAGGAGTCTGACAGGCACACAGGCCACCTCTTCACAGATTTCCCTACTAGTAAATTTGCATTTAGGAATACAAATTAGAATTTACACAATTTATGGGGAAATTTTGGTAATTTGTCTTCTCTTTTGTGTCAATATATTAAGTAGTTACCTTACTGTCATTGATACCAACCTTATAAAAATTGCATTTATTTATTACATAAATCTATATGTTTGGGTGATTCTAACAAAACCATTGTTTTACTGTTCTTCATTAATGTGAGAAGCAATCCTATGGTGCTTGCACAGTAGGAGGATTTGCTGATGGGATGCTGTTGTTGCCCAGGGATGTCCAAAAGTGTTCACTCTTCTTGCATCTTTGAGAAGGCTCTTTCTATGCCCCCTTTTGTTTTGATTATATAGGCATCAGTTTAACATACAGCAAACCTCATTCGGGCATCCTCTGAGTGGAGTTTCTCCAGCAAAAATCCTTTCAACCCAGAATAATTTATGATACAAAATTATTATTAACATACAGCATGTTGTATTTGTCTTCTGTTTTTCCATGGATATTTCTAATAACATACTTTCAAAGTCTAGTCAGCAGCAAAACAATTTTACTAATAGATGAACAATTATGCACTTTAATAGAAATCAAATGAGTGAAAAGGTGGAACCACATGTTAATGCTTCATGAAATTCTGACTGGAACCACTACTTCTATTTGCAACTGTTTGAATTTTTACTTCACATCAAATTAAATATATGTGTGAAAAATCTATCAATTCCTAGCACCAGGTATCCAACCATGGTAGATGAGATTATGTAAAGGTTTAAAGTCTGATAAATTCAGAGCATAAGAAACAATAAATATAAATCAGAAGAGGGTGGATCCTGCACATGACTGCACCTAAAAAAACCTTTCATATGCTAATCCTCATGTCCAATTTTTGAGAGGCAGGATGACAAGCTACCAAAGTCTTCTTCCGTGTCTGGGACAGATGTGAAACTGCCAAAATGAAGCCATTATTTATTTATTTATTTATTTATTTATTTATTTATTTATTTATTTATTTATTTATTTATTTATTTATAGATTTTACTGTTCTTTAGATTTATGGCTATGGATGGTTTTATTCTGTCATAGTCTCAAACATTCCAACTATCTTATCACTATACAATTATTCAGTAATTTTTTAAAAAAACTCAAAAAAATTGTGCCATCAGATCACTTATGCTGTGTGGTAAGAGTTAATGACCTCCAAAATGTCATATCATTGACATTTGTATTTAGATCTTGCAAACCAACAGCATCTCATGTTAGATCATTCTATTTTCCTACTGCCTCTGCCCCCTTGCTAGCAATATTGTGTTTTTCAGTAAATTCTTCTCAGATCTCCCACATTTATAGCTGTGATTTCCTTTTTTGAGAAAATCTTCTCATACTAGATCTTCTTTTCTTCCTACTGCCCTCTCTTTTCCCATCAACATTGTGACTCCTGTCAATATTCAGGCTGTCCTTTGGTATGTAAAGCTTGGCATACTTTGTTCCTGCTGACAGTCCAGGCATAATATTATGCAGCACTATCAGCCCATTTCCTGGCATTTTAATTCATGAATACAGAAGCATAATATCCCGCATTTATGAACTGGAGATTGGTGAGTTTTTTTAAAAAAGAACTGAATATAACTTTGTTTCATGATAGAGTTGTACCTCACTTAAAGAGCATAATGTGTTCCACAAGATTGCTCTTTAAGCGAGTTTGCTCTTTAAGCGAAACACCATTGTAAGTGACCTGTTGTGACTTCTGGGAGGGGGGGGGGGATTGTGAACCCTGATTTATTTGTTAAGTGAGTTTTTGGTTGGTTTTATTTGTTAAGCGAAGTGAACATTCAGAGAAAATTCTGCTCTTTAAGCAAGTTACTCTTTAAGCGAAGCGCTCTTTATGTGAGGTTTGACTGTATAAGAGAAAGAAGAATCAAAGGAATGAAATGAATGTTCACTCAAAAGTTTATAAGTCAACTATTCTCAAAACAGGAGGCAACAGTTGCTAAAGGAGATGGTTATTCTTTTATGATTCTCCTGTTTGCCAAATACAAGTTGGCTTAGCTGCACTCAGGAGCCAGCCACAGACTAGAGTTCAACAGTAAAGAAAGGTCTTACAGCACTCTCCTCTTTGATAAATTATTCTATGATGTTCTCTTGTCAGGAGAAAAAAAAGCCCTACCAGTTCATAAACCACAGTGGCTCTCAAAACAGTCTGCACAACTTGTAACCCTGTTTATGATAACCTACAAAATGTTCCACAAAGCTTGTTGCCACTGTTCATTTAGAGAAGGGGTTTCCAACCTTTTTGCGGCATGGGTCTGACTACGCCCTCCCCTCAACAGCTGAGTGGGCTGGTCATGTGGTTTCTCCCACCGTAAATGTTGTGGATGCATTTATGGCAGTGTTTACAGTAAGCACATGTGTGTTTACCCATGCATGGGGGTGTTTTACAGCTGGAAAAAATGTGTCCACTTCTTCTTCCCTCCCGCTTCTGGTAGCAGTGAGGGCAGTGGTAGTCCACATGAAATGGTGTTGTGGGCCAGGTTTGGCTTACTGGCCATAATTTGGCCACCACTGATTTAGAGTATAAAGGGAAGCCAGTCAACCAATAACCTGTGTTAGGTTAGAAAGACACAAGTCTGAAGTCTGAATAGTGCTTGCAAGTCTGATTCCCAATAGATTATGTGTTGGTAAGATATCAATCCAATGACATTTTCATGCTAAACTAAAACAAGCCATGGGGCTTTAGTGACAAAGAACAAATAATTAGTTGAAGCTTGAAGTAAACAAATAAGGCTTCTTGAAACATCTCTACAATTTATCTCCCAGCAACTGAAAACACTTCAATATCAAAAACTTGTCTTTTTAATGATACAGTATTTAGCCATATATCAGTATTGCAATCAATTTAAACCAAATTGATAGCTACTGTTTGCCTTGGGAACTTTACTAGTTTTGTAGCTAGTTGAGGTCAATAAAGATTAGAAAAACATTGTTGAGCTTTTGTTTCTGTGGACAATATCTGCCACAGTAAAAGAAGTGCTGGCAGCCCACTCAGTTTTAATGATCCTCATAAGAAAAATGCCTTGTAACAAAAGATTGATCATAATCTTTTACTATGCACATTCTTAGCATCAGCATTCTTAAACCTTTCATCATTAAAAAGTCAACAATTTAAAAAAAATCTTAGCACTTTAATTTATATATTTACACCCCACCAAACTGGCAATGCCCTTACAAAAGTAAGCAACCTATCTGAAAGTGGCAAAACCCAAGTCAAAAGTTCAAATTATAAATCAAGGACTAAATAGTAGTAACATGACACCCAGAGAAGAAGCTGATGAAAAGAATCCTAATTATCAGGCAAGAAATAATGCGATCAGGTACTTCTTCAAGCAGCTTGATGCTAGATAACCTGGGTTTTGAAGTTTAGAACTAACACTTTGGAATACACCTGAAATTAGAGCACAATCAATGCAACCGACTGATTTTTTTCAAAACAACCAAGTCCCAGTGACTAGGTCCACTGCTCAATTTTGCTATCTTCAGGAGTTTCCAGAATGTCTATAAAATTAGCCCCAGGTACAATAGATTGCAGATATCCAAGTGGAAAGTTACCAGTGCATGGATAACTTCAGCCAAGCTATCTCTAAGTAGTTACCTTGCAAACTGTTAAGTATTCTAATGCAACCCCAGCATGCAGTAAATTTTTGTTGTTCAGTCGCACAGTCGATTCCATCCCTTTGCAACCCCATGGACCACAGTTTGCCAGGCACTTCTGTCCTCCACCATTCTTCTCAACTCCCTCAGCTCTGTGCCCATTGTGTCTACAATACCATCTAGCTATCTCATTTTTGGCTGCCCCCTTCTTCTTTTGCCCTCGACCTTTCCCAGCATCAAGGCTTTCTCAAGTGAATTCTCTTTTCCTATTTGATGTCCAAAGTACTTTAGCTTCATCTTTACTATTTGACCTTCTAAGGAGCAGTCAGGGTTGATTTCCTCTAAGATTGACTTATTTGTTCTCGCTGTCCAGGGGACAAAACTCTCCTCCAACACCACATCTCAAAAGCATCTATTCTTCTGCACTCAGCTTTCCTAATGGTCCAGCTCTCACTACATTGCCATTGGGAATACCATTGCTTTGACTAGATGAATTTTTGTTCACAATGTGATATCTCTACTTTTTACTATGCTCCCCAGGTTTCTCATCGCTTGCCTCCCAAGAATCAGTCGCCTTTTATTTCATGGCTGCAATCTCCATCTGCAGTGAGCTTTGATCCTAAGAAAGTAAAATCTGTCACTGTTTCTACTTCTTCCCCATCTATTTTCCAAGGACTGATAGAGCCTGTTGCCATTATTTTGGTTTTCTTTATATTGAGTCTCAACCCAGCTTTTGCACTTTCTTCTTTCAACCTAATCAGGAGATTCTTTCTGCCATTAGGGTGGTATCATCTGCATATCTCAAATTGTTGATGTTTCTCCCAGCAATTTTGATCCCAAATTGTGATTCCGCCATCCCTGCATTGTGCATTATGTGCTCTGTGTATAAGTTGAATAAGCAGGGTGACAAAATGCAACCTTGTCTTACTCCTTTTCCTATTCCAAACCACTCTGTCCTTCTGTATTCTGTCCTAACTATTGCTTCTTGATTCATGTACAAATTTCTCATGAGGCATACAAGGTGTTCTGGTATTCCCATTTCTTTAATTACTTGCCACATTTTGTTGTGGTCCACACAGTCAAAGGCCTTAGTGTAATCAATGAAACAGAAGTAGACTTGTTTCTGATATTCCTTTGTTTTTTCCATGATCCAATGTATGTTGGCGATGTGGTCTCTAGTCCCCCTGCCTCTTATGAAGCCCACCTGCACTTCTGGTAATTCTCTCTCCACGTGCTGTTGCAGTCTATCCTGTATTATCTTGAGCATCACCTTGCTAGTGTGTGGGATGAGCGCAATTGTTCAATATAATTTGAACATTCTCTGGCATTACCATTTTTTGGGATTGGAATGTATACCGATCTTTTCCAATCCTGTGGCCATTGTTGTGTTTTCCAAATCTGCTGGCATATAGAATGTAATAATTTGATTCCATCATCTTTTAGGGCTTTGAAAAGTTCAACTTGGATACCATCATCTCCACTGGTTTTGTTATTTGCAGTGCTTTTTAGGGCCTTTCTGACTTCACTCTCTAGGATGTGTGGCTCATGTTCAATTTCCTCATCATTGTTATTATCAGGAGTGTTGAGGTCCTTTTTGTAGAGTTCCTCTGTGTACTCTTTCCATCTTTCTTAATCTCTTCTGGCTCAGCTAACTCCTTGCCGTCTTTGTCCCTTATCATGGTCATTTTTGCTTATAACGTTTCCTTGATTTCTCCAATTTTTTTGAAAAGATCTCTACCCCTACCCCTGATGTTGTTTTCCTCTATTTCTTTGCACTGTTCATTCAGGTAGGTTTCCTTATCTCTCCTTGCTTGTCTTTGAAATTCTGTGTTCAAGTGATTGTATTTTTTCCTTTTTCCTTTGCCTTTTGCGTTCCTTCTGTCCTCTGCTAATTTAAGAGCCTCATCAGACAACAACTTAGCTTTCTTATGCTTCTTTTCTTTTGGTATGGTTTTTCTTGCTGCCTCCTGCATGATGTCCTGCATCTCTGTCCCTAATTATTCTGGCACTCTGTCTATCTAGTCCAAGCCATTGAATCTGTTCCACACCTCCACCATGTATTCCTTAGGGATGTTGTCTAGGTCATATCTGTCTGGCCTAATTGTTTTTCCTATTTAGTCTAAGCCTGATTTTGCGATCAATAGGTTGTGATCTAAGCCACAATCTGCTCAGAGAAATGGGAAAGACTAGTTTGACTTAAAGGAAGTGTTTGCATTGTTTGTCTCTAAGTAGTCAATTAGAAAAGTTTCTGTCTTACCACCTCATGGGTCACCTCACTCTATTAAGGCCTCTTCTTTTGTTCTTGTCCTCTCCCTCTTGTTTCTGCCTTTTGAAGAGGAGGATGTTTATTTGAGCATCTCCATCTTCCCAGCCACTGGCTAGAAGAGAGACCATCTTTACATACCTTCTTTTTAAACTATCTAACTTGAATTTCCTGCCTTCATTATTGACCTAATAATGTCAACTTACCAAGACTTTTTGAGCACATGTATCTTTTGACCTCATTTTGTGAGTAAATGCTATTTTTTCTTTCTCTTAAACATCTGATCCAAGTGTGTTTATTAACTGGGCTAAAAAGAGGGAGGCTTGCATTCAAATAGAAAGTCATAAAAACCTTTCTACCCAACTTTGTGGTGCAGCTGCTACAAATAACACAAACATCATAGACATAGACTTGTACTGTTTATAGAGATCTCAAGCATCATCTAGTCTGATCCCAAATAATAGCAGGAAATACACAGTTATACAACTAGAGCATCCTTAATAGATGGTCATTCAACCTCTTTTGGCCAAGACTGATAAAAGACATCGTGTGCCACCAAGGTCAGTTAAGCCTCAAGTAACAAAGCTGGATCTATGAATATCCTCAAACTACAAACATGTTTCTTTATTGAGTTCAGCTGATGAATCACTTTGGGATGTGGCAGCATATCACCTCATTACCTTAACATTATTTTAAAAAATAGTCGCAGCCCTCCTCATAGTCCTACCAAGCTCCTTTGCTCTTCTTATTATAAGTATCATTATCTTAAAATATATTATTGCAACCTTTGAGTCATTGTAACTCTTGTACATTAATATTTTGGCTTCCTTTTGTGCCAACCTAGCAGTTCGAAAGCAAGAAATTGCAAGTAGATAAATAGGGACCACTTCGGTGGGAAGGTAGCAGCGTTCCATGCGCTCCGGTGTCTAGTCATGCCTGCCACATGACCATGGAAACGTCTGCAGAAACAGACAGCGCTGGCTCTTCGGCTTAGAAACAGAGATGAGCACTGACCCCTAGAGTCGGATACGACTGGCTTTTGAGCAAGGGAAACCTTTACCTTTACCTTTACCTTTGTGTATAAAAAATTGGGGAACAGCTTCAAAAGAATCTCTGATTGTTTAAAACTAAATATGGCATTTAAAATATGGCTTTAGATAGGTTGCCAGCCTATTAACTCTGCCTTCAAACAGGTGAAAGTATATCTGAGGCTATGAGAACATTTAAGGTAAAATTGTGGTAATAAAATTTATAATCAGCAAATTTACCACACTGCCATTCCACTCAGATGGAACCAGTGCAGAAGTATTATAGAATAGTTGATGCAATATTTTTCCTGTCCTAAGGCATTTTCACCTCTTTAGTATTGAGTGCATTGGCAAAAAATAGGAATTAATGATTACCCACGCCTATAGGCAGAAGCACAAACTCACTATAGAGAAATAATAAGCATTTGTTTGTTTGCCTTGTTAAAAGAGCATTTTCATGTCTGAGTTTTCTAATGGCTGCTGGCGAAAAGCCACTGAGAATGTAAAATGTTAATTTAACATTTGTCATTTAAAACTTAGAAGTTAGATCTAAAAGTCAAGCATCTATCATTTATATTTGATAAAGGCCAGCTCTACCACTAGATAGAGAAAGAAGGTTACTTCAAGTGTCAAATACTGAGGTATTATATACTGCAGTGCTCAAATCACTAAGACGCTGACTGGGAGGCAGAAGGTCAGCAGTTCGATTCCCGAGTACTGCAGGACGGGATGAGCTCCTGTCTTTGTCCCAGCTCCTGCCAACCTAGCAGTTCGAAAGCAAGAAATTGAAAGTAGATAAATAGGGACCACTTTGGTGGGAAGATAACAGTGTTCCATGTGCTCCGGTGTCTAGTCATGCCTGCCACATGACCATGGAAACGTCTGCAGAAGCAGACAGCGCTGGCTCTTCGGCTTTGAAGCAGAGATGAACACTGATCCCTAGAGTCAGATACGACTGGCTTTTGAGCAAGGGAAACCTTTACCTTTTACTGAGGTATAAGTGCAGGAATATGGTGTAGAGGTAAGGATATAAATCTGCAACTAACAGTATAAATCCTCAATCAAACATTTTCAGGGCAAGACATTATTGTGGAATGCTTGATGACAGGAAAATGTAAGAAGATTGATTTGTTTGCATATAATTAAGAAACTTGTTTGTATGACCCTACAATGCAAGTAATCTTTAAGAAATGTAATACAAATTGTGCAAAATCAGTGGTTGACACATTGTTACATGACCTTCTAAGGATGAAAATGTTTGAAGGAGGTTTTATATCTCACAGTCATTCAGTGCTTGCTACTGTGGATGCGTGGTTTGCTTCTGGAAAAACATGTGCTTTTGCTCAGAGTCAGTTTGCACAAATTATGGAGACATAGACAAGAAAAAATAATGTTTATTGTCTCTATCATCTGGTGATGACAATAATTCTTACAGTGCTTTAAAACTCTTCTTCAAGATGACTTGTTGAGTCAACAAGACAGCCGAAATTAATGATAATGAAGAAAATAGTGAGTAGTCTATATATCCTCAGTTGGAAATAGGTAAAGGTTTCCGTTGCTTGAAAGTCAATTGTATCTGACTCTAGGACTCAGGGCTCATCTCTATTTCAAATTTGTAAATACTGTACAACTATTCCTGTCTCATTTGTTCTTGTTGTTTTTATGCTCACCTAAACTGACCTATGAAACCACAGTAGGTTAATAGTTAGAACACTGCAGTAGGTTAGTGGTTAAGACACTGAGTTTGATGTCCAGAAGGTTTGAGACCCAAGTGCTGTGTGACAAACAGCACTCCTGTTGTGTGTCCCAGCTCCTGCCAACTTAGAAGTTTCAAAGCAAGAAATTGCAAGTAGATAAATAGGTAATCACTTTGGTGGGAAAGGTAACAGCGTTTTATGCACTTCAGTGTCTAGCCATGCCTGCCACATGACCATGGAAGCATATGCAGACACAGACAGTGCTGGCTCTTTGGCTGTAAACAGAGATGAACACCATCCCCTAGAGTCAGATATTCTGAAGAAGACCAAATCAATGGATCCATTTTGCTTCTTTTGAATCCTCCTGTTGTTCTTTATTAATCCAAGTCACAACTCTATGATCCAAAGGAGAAATGAGGAAGGTCTCATCTTCTGCTTAGAAGGTGGTTCTCATTCAACAGGTGAGTTACTTCCACTGCTAATTGTGATAAGAGATAAATGCATTGAAAGGTGAAATAACTCATAAAAATCTAAATGATGGTTTACAGCAGTGATGGCGAACCTTATAGAGACTGAGTTAGGGCGGCCAACCGTCCCGCATTCCACGGGGCAATTCCATTTAGGGAGGGGGTAGTTCGACTTACCCTCCGTTCGAAAATCCTCCCGACCTCTCCCGTTGCGTCACAGACGCACCTGTTTCCCCTCTGCCCTGCGCAGAGACCCAATCTGGCTGCATTCTATTCTCTTGCCACTAGTCTGTGCTGTTGCATAACTTTCTGACGCCAGATTGGGTCTCTGTGCAGGCGCGGTTCATTGGAGCCTTTTCGGCTCCGTTTCCCTTTAACTGCCTGCAGGGCAGAGGGGAAACAGGTGCGTCCGTGACGCAACGGGAGAGGTCGGGAGGATTTTCGAACGGAGGGTAAGTCGAACTACCCCCTCCCTAAATGGAATTGCCCCGTGGAATGCGGGACGGTTGGCCGCCCTAGACTGAGTGCCCAAACTGCAACCTAAAGCCCAATTATTTATCATAAAGTGCCAACATAGCAACAGGGGAGGAAGGAAATGTTCCCATTGGGCTGCTGGGCAGACGAGTAGGGCAAACTCTGTGCTGGGGGAGGGAGGAAGTCGTCCCATTGGGCAGCTAGGCAGAGGGGCGGTGTTAACTCTGTCCTGGGGGAAGAAATTACTCTCATTGAGCTGCTGGGCAGATGGGCGGGGCAAACTCTGTGCTGGGGTGACTGCACAGGTACCTACAAAGAGGGTTCCAAGTGCCACCTCTGGCACGCATGCCATAAATTCACCACCACTAGTTTGCATGCAGGAAATCTGTTATTTGGAGTTGAGCTGTGCTTCGTGGGTAGGAATGTTTTTTCACTGTACCTTATTTCTCAGCTGTGCTTTTAATGCTTGCAGTCTGTAAGAATTACATGTAGAAAACTGTTTTCAAGGGACACAGATTAAATTGCAAGTAGCCTCTAAAGGCAGGATTTGCATCCTTGGTTGCTCTTGATCATTTTATAAACCACAAAAGGTACCTGAACGCTACTTGGAATGCTCATTTTGTAATAAAACATGGTGCAACTCCTTAGCCTCAAAACAACAAAAACAGAATTCAAAGACAACTTGGAGTAACATTCTGATTTTGATGTTTCATACTTTTTTACTCCTTTGGAGTCTCGTTGGGGGGCATTTGGGGGAAACGTGGAGTGTTGAATTGTCCCTAGGCTCACCAAAGTTGATTAAACACCAAGGATCCATGGCACCATGCTTCTACCTCATGTAATGCTGGGATATGGCTTCCTAAGGCCCCTCTCAAATTAGAATTCAGTCTCCACTCTAAAAGATCTGCCTCCCATTCAAAGAACTTAATGTGTTTCGTTTCTTGGTGTTTGAAATTCTTTTTACACTGTGAATAATTTCTCCTCAATTCTTTGCTTACTGTACAATTAATTGACAGTTATTACAAACTAATGCTCTTTTTTCATTCTAGGCGAGACTGCTAATTTTTTCACAGAAGCTTTCTTGCTCTTTATGACTTTCTTAATATTGTTTCTCTACCAATATTGCTCTTAAATCTGTTGGACTTTTTCATACCTTTGCTAATCTGTTCATTATAATACAGTGGAACCTCGGTTAACAAATTTAATGCATTCTCTGGGTCCTTTTGTACTATGTATTTCCCATAGGAAAGCATTGAATGCCATTTGCCATAGGAATACACTGAAAACCAAAATTTGTTAACCAAAATGCGGTTTCCCATAGGAATGCATTGAAAACCAATTAATCTGTTCGAGAAAAATTTGTTAACCAAGCCACAATTTTCTATGAATTTCCTTTTTGTTATGCTATTTTTGTGTTAAGCAAGCTGTTTTATATGAAATTCAAGCATACTGGTTTTTTTAAAAATCCCCAAGTTTCCCAATAGACCTAAAACCTTCTGTTTCTCTCCTTTGAATCTCACTTAAAACAAAAATTTATCTACTAAGAGGAAAATTAAAAAAATAACAATTGGCTAATTTCCTATAATTTTAGGTAAATATATTCACTACAGTTACATTTTTAAATGATTAAATTGAGTTTCTAGGGGATGTTAGACAAAAATACACATTACTTCATGAATGATTGATTGATTACAAATATATTGAAACAAACGTTCTTTCTGGCTATCTAAATTGAATCTGCAGAAATCTTGTCGCAACTTTCTCCTCCATTTTTGGGTTCCAGACTGCATTAAGTCCACATATGTTTACTGTTGAGTAAAAGTAGCTGGTACCTATGACTTTACAGCAATAGGTATTTTGGTCCTTACTATATAATTGTGTTAAAATTGAAAGGTTAATACTTAACGCCAAAATCAGAATATGAATGACAATGTAAGAGATTTTTAAAAATCTATCATACTGCCCAGAAGTGACTATTTCAATTAATTATTCAAAACCTTAATTTAACACTTTTTCTTTGATTATTGTCTTCCATTGCACTAAAAATATAAGGTTCCATTTTTAAAGAGAAAGGTTGAAAGGGAAAATTCTTGAAATAATTCAGTTTTCCTTTCATAAAGGAAAAATTGCTTTCTTCAAGAATGTGCATTTGCTTACGTTCTAGCAACTACCCTGATGCATAATACCTGAATGAAGGTTTGACCAATTGTCAAATTAGATTTCTGCAATGCAGTACATTTCACCTTTATTCATTAAACTTTTTCCCAGAGGGTTTTATAAGAAAGTATATTAGAAATTAACTACAAGGCAGTGAGATTTAAGACCAAAAAGCAAAACGGAACACCTAGCTTCTTCTAACTTCGTGTCTAGTAATTAATTTATACAGTTGTACCTTGCTTAAAGAGCATAATGCATTCCACAAGATTGCTCTTTAAGCGAGTTTGCTCTTTAAGCGAAACACCATTGTAAATTACCAATTGTGGGGGGGGGGGGGGGACTGCGAACCCTGATGTATTTGTTAAGCGAGTTTTTGGTTGGCTTTGTTAAGCGAAGTGAACATTCAGAGAAAATCCTGCTCTTTAAGTAAGTTATTCTTTAAGTGAGGCGCTCTTTATGCGAGGTTTGAATGTATAAATTTCTGCGTTGGTAAGGAACAATCAAAACTACTTGTATAGACTATGGAGCCATTCCGTTCTTATAAAATCTCCAGTTTATTAATATGGGATACTATGTTTCTGTATTCAGAAGTCAAAAAACCAGAAAATGGCTTAATAGTGTGTAACGATATCAATGTCAGCATTCAAGATAGCCTACAACAGTGATGGAGAACTTTTAGAGACTGAGTGCCCAAACTGCAACCCAAAACCCACTTATTTATCACAAACAGCCAACAAGGCAACAGGGGAAGGAGAAAGCACTCCCATTGGGCTCTTGGGCAGAGGGGCAGGGTTAACTCTGTGCTGAGACAATGACATGCATGCCCACAGTGAGGGCTCTGAGTGCCCCCTCTGGCACACATGCCATCGTTTTGCCATAACTGGCCTACACAATACCTTCTTGTGCTCACTAACATTCACAAAGAGATACCAAGCAGGGGAAAATACGAAAGCCCGACTCATTTTTTTATCAGTTAACTACACCCAAACACAAAGAAATTGTCAGGTCTGTTCTTCCACAAGTTCTCTAAGTATCTATTGCTTGGAAAATATGGATGATCATCAAGTACTGTGAATAAATCTCTATTTTTAGAGCTAGAAAAGACAGGGGCTTACATATCCAGATGATCAGTACACACAAGTGAATTTTACAAATGATAACTCTCAAACTATTTGACCAAATGTGACATCCAGCACTGTGGTGGCTTAGTGGTTAAGACCCTGAGCTTGAAGACTGGAAGGTCGAGGTTCGATACCTGAGTGCTGCATGACTGGAAGGTCGAGGTTCGATACCTGAGTGCTGCATGACAGATCTTGGGGACATGAAAAGAACCTCATTCGGGCATCCCCTGAGTGGAGTTTGTCCAGCAAAAATCCTTTCAACCCAGAGTAATTTCTGATATGAAATTTATTTATTACCAAATTTGACATCTTTTTGTCTACTCCTACTGTGCCTAATTTGGTCCTAATCCAAAGCACATTTAAAACTTATAATTTTGTTTGGGGGCACTACATTTTTAGAATTTCCTTGTAGAATGTTGATTTGCTCTACCATACAATATTATTTGCTGCACTATTACGCAGCAATAAGTTTTCTATATATACCATATATATATATATATATATATATATATATATATATATATATATATATATATATATATATATATATATATATATATATATATATATATATATATAGTTAAGACTGCAGTCCTAGTTTGCATAGCTACTTGGGGGGAAAATCTCATTTAATTTAATATAACTTGTCCAAGTAGATGAAAATTACATGATGTACACTTCCCTATCATAACTATATATACCATATGTATATACATATAGAAAAAAGGTTCTATTCTATAAAACAGAACAAGTGTTTGACCATTTAAGCTAAGAGAAACCCAAGACTCGCAAGGGATACTAGAACCTGAGGTGGTTGAAGGTTATTTATTACTCTATAGAAACCTTTGGAAACTGAACTTTCAAACTTGATTCCACAGTGACTAGTTAACAAGCAGGACAAGTGAGAGCAATTTAAGAAAGAGGACTCCAGGAGATAAAAGATAATTGGAAAGTGTCACCATTTTCTTGCCCTCATGGGAAGCATTAAACACAAGAAACAATCTGAAAATGTCACCATCCTCTTGTAGCCAGTGAGGTAAACATGGAAATTAGTGTTTCCACACAACAGATTAGAAGAGCAAATAGAAAGTATTTAACTGAAAGAAAGCCAGCTACATTTCAAAGGCTAAATTTAGCTCTTTATCCATGTTCTAACCAAACATTTCAACTACCAAATAATTATTTCTCCTTATTTCCTGAAGAAAGTATGTTTCTTTGTTTGGTGGAGACAGTGGTACAATGCTTTCCTGAATTGATTCCTTCCTATATGGCCTTGTTATCGCAAACAGCAGATGAGCTGGTTAATGTATTTTTATGTTGTACAGCTTTATTTTGCAGGTAAAATCCCACATAAGAAAACAGATCCCTACACATAAAAAATTACTATCTCAAAAAAAGTTTGGCAAATACCTTGACATTTAGAATTTTTTATATGCAGCACTTAATACGTAGCAGGGGTTCTCAACCTTTTCAAGTCGGGGGCCAGGTCATGTTCCCACCAAAGTGTTACCTATTTATCTACTTGCAGTTTCTTGCTTTCAGACTGCTAGGTTGGCAAGAGCTGGGACAGAGATGTGAGCTCACTCCATCGTGCAGCACTCGGGTCTCAAAATGCTTACCTGCCAACCTTCCAGTCATCAAGTTCAGCATCTTAAGCAGCTCCTCTGGTGGCTTAGTGGTTAAGGCACTGAGCTGGAGACTGGAAGGTTGTGTTTCGATACCCGAGAGTTGCACTTGGGGACATGAAAAGAGCCTCATTCAGGTGTCCCCTAAAAATCATTTCAACTCAGAGTAATCTCTGACACAAAATTATTATTACCACTAAACTACCACATCCCTTGATTAATGTATACAGGATGGTTTATATATCTGTATAAATCTCTACAGAATACCTTCTTGTGCTCACCACAATTCATGCTTGTGGAGAAACAGTCATGACAATTGATTTGTGTTTGGATGAGAAATGATTCACTGATGAAAGAGGGAATGAGCTTCTGGGATTTTTCCCTTGCTTGTTGTCTTTCCATCTGAATGGTGCAGCAATTTTGGGACATTTACAAGTGTTTTGAATTGCAGACACATAAACACAGTATCCTACATCCATGAATGGGAGAGGATTTTTATGAATTTCACTTCCTAGGTTTTTAAAATGTAAGTTTATGGTCACTTAGACAATACAAACATTTCAACAGAAACTTCCTTCAGCACTCCCACCAGAGTAGAAAATATCACCCGTTGGTCAGCATAAAAATGTACAGTAATATATAAATAAAACCCATCCTATGTAGTGATAATCTGAATAAAGAAATTGTTTAAAATATAACCTGTTACAAGAATGGATACAGTATAGAGACAGGTTTATCACTCCATTTCTGGTGTGTGTGAAGTTGGTCTTCAACTCAGGGGCTTATCACACCACTGGACGAAAGCAAGAAGGAGAATCATCATCATCATCATCATCATCATCATCATCATCATCATTATTTCAAATTTATATCCCGCCCAACTCAGGAAAACCCAACTCTAGGCGGCTTACAAATCATAAAAATAAAACACAATGGATACAATATAAACAGCAAATCAATGATATACAATAACCAAAATACACCATGAACAAAAAGTAACAGCATAACATCATACAATATACAAAATACAATTGGAAACAGCATATAACAACATGAATAAATATAAAATTAACAGTCAATGTAGTTAATAAATCTTACATAAAAATACAATAGAATAAAAAAAATTATAGTCAAACTGGCAGGAAAATTATACAATATAGTCAATTACAATACCAAATTCAAACAGTCTCTCCACCCCAGCCACAAATCAGACCAGGGCAGCTGTGACAAAAATTCCACTGCTCAGCCCCAGCAGGGGCAAGTCCTGTGCGCCAGTGGAGATGGAGCCAGCGCCGGTTGCCGTGGCGTCCTCCCAGCGCCATCCCCAGGTGTTTCTTTGGCAGCAGGGGGGAGCAAGGTCCTACCACCATGGCAGCTTTTAAAGCCCCAGCAGGGGCGAGTCCCGTGCACCGGTTGCCGTGGCATCCTCCCAGCGCCATCCCCAGGTGTTTCTTTGGCAGCGGGTGTTTCTTAGGCAGAGGATCACATCAACTTTACAGAGGAAAATGACATTGATGTGTTCGGGGTTGGTGCTGCCAATAAAACCCTTTAAAGTTTTTTTATCCTGTCAGAAACACACATAGGTGCTTTCTGGGTTGAAAGGATTTTTGCGGGAGAAACTCCACACAGGGGATGCCTGAATGAGGCTCCTTTCATGTCCCCAAGATCTTTTCCCACCAAAGTGGTCCCTATTTATCTACTTGTCATGCTTTTGAACTGCTAGGTTGGCAGGAGCTGGGACAGAGACAGGCACACATTCCATCATGCAGTATTCAAGTCTTGAACTGCCTACCTTCCAGCTAACAAGGCAAGCTTCTTAATCATTGAGCCACTGCAGTCCCACAACCCTTTAAATGAAGAAGTATGATAGTATAATAAATTTCCATCCGGAAGCACTCACTGACCCTCACCTAGTCCAACAGATATTTTTGCCAAAAAATAAAAATAAAATAACCCTCACAACAGTAGTCACTCTTATATCCCAGTACAAGTATAACTTATCTACTATAATTTTATTCTGTACATGTACATGAATTGCAAGCCACATAAAATTAAAGTTAAAATATGTAATTTATTTCAAATGCCTTCTCCTTAAAGTCTATACAGTAAAATTTAATTCACCAAGCCTTGCACAGTCCAGCACAATATATAAGTAGCAGTGGGAGGAAGCATTTGTTGTTTTTCTGCCTTAAGGGTACTTAACACTGCCTTTAATTTCATCTCTGTCTTGTCATATTATCATCTGCAAAAGCTCATGGCCAAGATTTTGCCCTGGTAATAGCTGACTGTTCTCTTTGATATCATCACTTCTTGTTTTTTATGGACAGGCCAATATTCATTGTGATTAGCAGGGGACAGCCCTGTCTATCCAGATTATTCATAAATACTTAGCAGTTCAGTACATGTATCATCACTAATTGCTGGAGAGAAATGCTCTACTCTTACAAAGAAGAAGATGACGATGAGAAGAAGCAGCATATATATTTTCCTCCCACTGATAGCAGCATAACACTGAAAGTACTTGCTGAAGGTTATTTATGGCCTTTATTTGAGGAGGAAAATACAGTGCTGGGAACTGTAATGTTTCTTGTCATGGCAATGTCTTCTCACAGTTTGGTATCTTTATTTCCCTCCTTGTCTTTAATGCTGGACTTCTCCTGCACTGTGAAAATTAACACAGCACAGGAGCCATCACTACCTTTGCAGCATGTGTGGAAATATTCCTAGAAGTCTTGTTCCAGTTGTCTTTTTTCAACTTAACTGATTGCACAGTGTTGGCATGTAACAACATAAAGGCAGGAAGCAATTATAGCCAGAGTGTGCACTAAAGACAAACATTCTGTGCTGCAGAAAATGGTGAAGAATAAGATGGTAAGAAAAACAGTAGAAAACATTAAAAACTACAAATGTCTGTTGACCCTCAATCCAGACCAAACTACCCTCTGCCTTTTGGAGACGTGTACAACACAATTATCTCTGGATTGATGTTTACATGTTTCTGGATCTCCAGGAACAAACAAATCCTGTATATGAGAAGCAACAAGGCCAAATCATACAACATTATACAACTACACCTAACCCCAGGAGTTTGAGGGCTATAAGGTGCAAACAGAACACAAGGGTTTCTGTTGAAGGCAATGACAGCCTGCAGAACTAGATGTTGTGCTTAATTTTATCCATCATTTTCCCCAGTTACCAGAATAAACCACAATGCCACTAGCGAGCAGAACAGTTTCCTACGGCAGCCATAGAGAAGGGAGTGAAAGAGGAATTTCAACAGTGCAATGGGAATAGGCCTCTTTATCTTTTTTCCTTAAACAAGTAATTTATTTATTTATTAGTTCAAATTTATATTGCCGCCCACTCGCTGTGGCGACTCAGGGCGGCTTACAGACAATACATTACATTACAATACAATATGTTGGGGTGGCCACAGGGGGAGGGGCGTCAAGGTCCTCATCCTGCCCTGGCTTCTTCTTCCCCTGGCAGTTGGTGTAGGCACAGGGGTAGGGGTGACAAGGTCCTCATCCTGCCCTGGCTTCTTCTTCCCCTGGCAGTTGGTGTAGGCACAGGGGTAGGGTCGGCAAGGTCCTCATCCTGCTCTGGCTTCTTCTTCCCCTGGCAGTTGGAGTGTTTGAGGTTCCTTCACACCATCTGAAATTGTATCTTTCCCTTTCCCAGTATTCTCTCCTGTCATCCACTGGTACAGTTAGGAGGTTTATTTAAGGCCAAAAATAAACTGGGCCTGTGTAGTTGGAAGGATTCCAAGTCACAAGAACTGGGAAGAATATATTTGGACACAGCATGAAGAACTTCATCAGGAGGGCTTTAAACTCAGTTGTAAAGAGGGAGACATAAACTCAAAGGTAAAGAAAGGTGAAAAATTATGTACATTGACCCTTACAATGTACAATAAGAGGGAAAGACGGAGTACAGTACAGTACTTCTAATGGGGACCAATAATAATTTTCATAAAAATGTAGGAAAGAAAGCAAACCACAAATCACACAATCTCCATGTCTATGTATGAATGTCAGGAGTTTGGGAAAGAAAAAAGAATTGGAAATCTGAGTTCTGGAGAGTAAATATGGCTTGACTGAAACTTGGTGGGGTGACTCTAATTACTGGGATGCAGCAATTGAAGGATATAAATTGTTCAGAAAGAATAGAAAAGTAGGTGCAGAGTGTCAAAAAGACATATCCCTACATAGAATTACAAGCTTGGTTGTCCCATAGAGACCATCTGGATTAATATGACTGGGGTGAAAAACAAAAGGAATATATTAGTTGGAGTCTACCACCAACTGCCCAACCAAGGAGAAGATGAAGATGAAAACTTTGAAAAGCAAATTGCAAGAATGTCAAAGATACATGATGTAATAGTAATGGAAGATTTCAATTAATCTAATATTTGTTAGGAGACAAATTCTGTCAAAAAAGACCCTTTCAAAAAAATTCCTGGCTTATGTGGTGATAATTTTCTCCTAAACAAAGTGGAGGAAGAAACTAGAGGAGAAGCTATCCTTGACTTGAGTCTAATCAATAGAGATGACTTGGTGGAAGAAGTGGCAGCAAGAGGAACTCTGTGGGAAAGTGGTCATGTTCTACTTGATTTCAAAGGAAAGAAAAGCAGAGTGAAGCCATATGTATACTTTGGACTTTAGAAAAGCCAAGTTTAATAAACTCGCAACAGTGATGAATAAGGTTCCATGGTGGGAGATGCTATCAATAAAAGGAGTCCAAGATGAGTGGGAGTTTCTAAAAAAGGAAATTCTAAAGGCACAATTCCAACCAATTCCCACTAGAAAAAAGACAGAAGATGGCAAAAAACCCAATGTGGCTTCACAGAAAGTTCAGAGAGGAGCTTTAAAAAAGGGCACCTGTAGGAAGTGTAAGGAAAGCAGGTTATGAAGGAAGAATACAGACAAGTGGCAACAAATTGCATGGTTGGCATTAGGAAGGTAATTGCTGAGAATAAGTTGAGGTTAGCAAGAGATGCTAAAAGCAACAACAAAAAATTATTCGGGTACCAGCATACCAAAATATAGAAAAACAGTGGTTCAGCTACTCAATGGGTATAGAGAAATGATAACAGATGACAAAGAAAAAGCAGGAGTGCTCAAATTCTACTTCAGCTCTGGTCTTTCCTCAAAAATTACTCTAGGAGCCTCCACGCAAAAGTGAACTACAAAAGGGAGGGGGCAAGATTGTACCTTGAGATTAATAAACAAATAGTCAGTGAATACACTAGTACCTCAGATAATGATGAGACTTGGTTCCACAAGTCTAATCTTTATTCGGTTTTTAACATTGTGTGATGCACTGACTGAGGTTGCATGGGAGGCACAGCTACTTCGCCCATCCATTGGCCCTCAACCACAGCAGGCAGGGGCAGGGCCCCCGGGGGGTTGGCACCCCACCCATGGCGTCCTGGTAGGAGCCGGTGCTACCCGGCTTGGGTGCCATGAAGACTAGAGCCAGGCACCGACCCCTTTCGGGGTCCAGTGCACGGCATAAAGGAGGCCGGGTGCATGAGTGGCGGCTGCACCAGGGCCCAGCGCCGGGCGGGCGGCCCAGCCTCCAAGCAGAGGGCTCCGGGGCCGAAGGCCCAGGCCCTCAGCATTACGTGTGTGCCTCCAGAAAGCCAGATGTACCCACTGCTAGTTGGCCGCGTCCCGGAAAAACTGACCTGGGCCCGCAGCGAGGCTCACGCGTCTCTGGGAAGCCGGAGGCGGGTCGTCAGCCTGGAGGCGAGCACCTCTGGTGCCGCATGAGCATCCCCGAAGAAGCAGGGAAAGCTCGCAGCAAGCTCGAGCCCAGCAGAGGGGTGCACCACGCTCCAGATCCTTTTCAAGAGCCACGTGGTGGCCCGACAGTCTGCTCAACTGATGGCAGCCACCCAGCTTTGCTCCCGGAGCCAGAAGGCATCCGGGGCTTGGACCAGCCCTTTTATAGGGCTGTCCCCGCCCCTGGACGTCATCACTGTGCGTCTGGGCTACGTCGCACAAAGCATGCGCCAGAGGCATTTGCCTCTGGCGCATGTCCCTTTGGATTCTTTTTACTCTCTTGCCTCTTCTTGAAATTTGGCTTATTGTTTTCTTATAATTTAATGATTTATCCCTTGCCAATAGGGAATGATTTTTTTAAAAAGTCATTTTGAAAAACCTGCCGTTTTGAAAAGAAAGCATATATGGAATAAATAAAAGTTATGAATGTTTTCCTGTAACATAATTTATATCTACTGGGTGTGGTATGGTGGGCGTGGCCAGGGGGAAAGCACTGTGTTGTACCTGAATTAGGACTACTTTACAGTAAGTACGTTAAGTAATCTGGGGAGGAGAATTGGATCAAATAACGTTAAGGTCCTATGGGATGTATTGGATAACAACCGCTAAAGCCTGTGCGGTTACAATGTATCTCTATGGAGCTTTAACGTTATCCGATACATCCCATAGGATTTTAACATGTATCGGATAACACTAAAAATCAGATAACACCAAGACTTGTGGAACCAAGTCTTAGCGTTATCCGAGGTATTACTGTATGTCAAAACTTGGATGGGTGGGGCAAGCCAGAATTTCTGGTACTGGTTCTGGTGAACTGCAGCGAACCTGCTGAATCCCAACACTGTTATTATCACATGAAACATTCCTTGTTACATCAAGAATGAAGTACAGTAATACCTAGGATAATGCTAAGACTTGGTTCCACAAGTCTTGGTGTTATCCGATTTTTAGTGTTATCCGATGCATGTTAAAATCCTATGGGATGGATCGGATAACGTTAAAGCTCCATAGAGATACATTGTAACCGCACAGGCTTTAGCGGTTGTTATCCGATCCATCCCATAGGACCTTAATGTTATTCGATCCAATTCTCCTCCCCAGATTACTTAATGTTATGCGATTTTAGCGTTATCTGAGGTAAACGTTATCCGAGGTATTACTGTACTATGTTCTTACCATTCAGAAGATTTCAGAGGCATACGGTATGTGAAAAAGTCATTTAACCCTCATGCATCAGGATAGGATATTTTTATTCTCTTATGGGCACATTTTCATGGAGAATTCACCCATATATTGAGCCAGAAGGTGGCCATCCAGTGACATCCTCATATACAGGTGTAAACATCTTTCCTGGCTGTCAACCACTTGCCTGATACAGTATTTTATTTTTGCAGGGAGAGAATGGGTAGGAACATAAATTGCTCCACCAAATGTGTTGCATTTTGCCATTGGGTTATGAATGGCACTGAGTAGCTTGAAATTGAGCTTGCTTTGGCTTGTGATAGTTCTGTAGGGTGTAGGCTGTAAATGCAGTCATCTTCTGCAAGTCTAGGTTCTCATATCCAAAGGTCTTCTGGAATCATCCATCTAGATATTAACATGGATTCATCTTCTAATGAAATGTCACCTGTACCATTCACTTTGGCCCCAATATCCACAGGACTATCATAATTTTCACTGACTTTCAGTGTATTTCCCTTATTTATTCATTGATATACTAGTAGACTAGCAACAAAATAAATGAATTGCCAGATAAAATACACCTCCACTTGTCTCCTTAAGTGGTAGCTTGCATATATAGCAAAGCAGAGACTCACAGGGTTTCAGGTGTTTCAGCTCAGGTTGACACCATTAGCATGTCAGGTAGTGACAGAGTCTCACCAGAAGCACAAAAGAAGTGTTTCATGTACAGCCTCTAATCTATTGCTTAATAATACATACAAAGGACAGGCACCATCCAAATGGTGAAATATGCCCCCAAAAATCCTGCAGTAAAACAGATAATTGTGCCCACTGTTCATCTGCATGATTCAATATTGAGTACTAGTTTGCACAGCTGAGAGTGCATTGTGATACTGCCTCATTAATCAGGATGTCAGAGAGTCCCAGTTATTTAATGTCTAATCTTAACATCAAAGCACTTACACTAGTTGTTTACTCCTAGCACCCAACTATCTGATCACACTTCAAATGAGTTCATTTAGAGTCCTCAGTACCAGGTTTCTACATAGAGTTGGTAAAACAGATGCAAATCATCTCTCTGCTTACCAAGATGTGTTAAATAGGTAGAAAATAATGGTTAGACTTCCTTGAACCACACACACAAAATGCATCTGGGTAATTTGATTTTCAAGTACACTATTATGAGTGCAAAAATTGCTCACATATACATGTATTCATTGCTGTTTCTGAAAAGAGCTCAAGGATAAGAAAGCCATTGTGAAAATTTGTCCCAAACATCTACTAAAGTATAGTCATTTTTAGATCTGACTGCTTCAGTTACATACACATACACACATAACCATTCAATCGCTTATCAAAATTTGTAGGACTTTAAAATGTTTAGACTGGTTGGATTGGATCCATTGTTTAATTGAATGAAAAAAGCACAGCATGAAAATAAAACACCAAACATGAATTCTGAATCATTTATAATATATTTTCTTTTCTTCTCTTTGAGTCAGTTGGATAGCTTACTACTAAATAGGAGCCCCTGGAGCAGGGATTCTCAACCTGTGGCCTGTGGACCAGATGCAGCCTGCGGCATCATTTCATGTGGCCACTCACTTCCTTCACCACACCAGGAAGTGCCATGTGGTGGAGGAAGGGCAAAATGGCTATCTGGCCCCTGAAGCTATCTGAGGGAGCATGACCTGGCCCCCTGCTTTAAAAGTTTGAGAATTCCTGCCCTAGAGAGTAAGATATAGTGGTTTCCAGTGTTAAACCAGGAGGGCTTTGAAGAAGCCAGTAAACCATGAAACCACTTGTTTACCTTGCATAGTTACTCTCTCTCACTCTCTGAGCTTAGCCTACTCACAGGGATACTGACTCACAGAGATACCGGCTGAAATGCTGTTGATTAGTGTAGTAAGTTGCAACTAGAATAGGCCTATTTAATCAGTGGGGCCAGTAAAGGACAGCAGAAAGAAAAGGGCAAAATAAGACATAGGTTCAAATCCACTTGGTTAAATGTGACAATGATAAAGCACTTGTTGAACGTGTCATAAACTTTAAAAACATCATTAGGATCACCATAAGCCAGAAATGACTTTACAGAACATAGGTGTATTTCAACAAAATTATCTTATATAATTTAAATTATAGCGTCTAAGTTGCAAGGAACAGAACTGGAGAACATGAAGCACCTTAGACATATCAGTAGGAAATATTCATTTGTACTTTATTTGTTCCACTTATGGAAGTCAGTGTGGCCTAGAAGAAAGAGTGTTGCCATATAAGCTCACTGTAAAAATGTCTGGCACACCTTGAACACTCTGTTAGGATGGCCAAGAATCCTTTCTGACTTGATGGTGTATAATACCATCAATTCACACAGATATTCATATCCCATTTTTTTCCCATGAACTAATGGGACTAACTTTGTGATTCTTTGAATTAAAATTACAAAACAGGAAACTTCACCTAAACATTAGGAAAAATGTCTGGATAATGAGAGTTGTTTGGCAGTGGAATTAGCTTTCTCAAAGGATGATGAGCATTCCTTTATGGGAGGTTGTTAAAAAGAGGTTAGGCAGTCAGGAGTGCTCTAGCTGTGGATTTCCTGGTTTGGCTTGAACAAGAGTCAATGAACTTTGGACTACCTTCCAGTTCTACAGTGATGTGATTCCATGGTTAAAATCCTGTTGCTTAGCATATAAAATTGCAACTAGAATAAACCCATTGACTAAATGGAACCTACAGAGGGGCTGACTCACCAAGTCCCCACTGATTAAATAGGCCTATTCTAGTTGCAGAAAACAAGGCATAAATCAAACAAACTAAACGTTAATGACTGAGAAAGCAGTCGAAACAGAATATCTTCAGGGCTGGAACAAGGCAACAATAGGGCTCAAATAGCAAGAATCCAACCTTCCAGGTCACTGACTGGAAGGTTAGAGATCAGTTCCCAGGTACTGCATGACAGAGTGAGCTCCTTTCTAAAGTCCCAGCTCCTGCCAAACTAGTAGTTCAAAAGCAAGAAATTGCAAGTAGATAAATAGGGACCACTTCAGTGAGAAGGTAAATAGCATTCCATTCACTCCAGTGCCTGCCACATGTCCACAGAAATCTCTGCAAATGCATACAGCTCTAGCTTTTTGGCTATAAACAGAGATGAGCACTAAACCCTAGAGTCAGATACAAATGGCTTTTGAGCAAGGGCAACCTTTACCCAAAAACATTCCAGGGATGGCACCACAACAGTCCACAGGAACCAAGAAAAACATAGGAAGTGTTTAGGTATGAGAACCAGGCAGGAGATCTTCAGAGACAGGAAAAAGGCAAGAGATGTTTGGAAAAAGAAATAATTCAGGAATCAAGCAACCTAAAATCCAATGTCTTTAATTGCTAAGGAAGTTTCTAGAGGGAAGAGCTAGTTCTTATATAGCCAGCCTCCCAGGACCTCAAGGTAGAACTTATGATGATCCAGAACCTTCCCTAAGGTTCTCAGGTGGGGCCTGGCAGCTGCAGCCAGGTAAGGGTGTACCCCGGCAAGTACTAGAGCTGGTTTCCAAGCTGTGGGGTCTAATCCTGCAAGCATCAAAGCATCAAAGCTATCCTGCAAATACCAGAGCTGCTTCTGATCCTGACTTTTCTCCTCATCCAATATCTGGTATGCTCCCCTGTCATCATTCTGACTTTTTAAATCTGATGTTCTCAGCCAGAAAATATTTTTCAATGTTCATCAAATCTGTTTTCAGAATTAGACTGTAACATGCACACACATGCTCATGCACTCAAGCACGTGCACACAAGCACACACAAAGAGAGTTAGAAAGAATGCACCTTATGGGACCTTCAGGTAATTTATCCATCCTGATTTGTGTTAGGCAGACATTGTGTGATGGGATTTAGGTTAACCTTTTATACTTTTACAACAGACGCTTCATGCTTTCCTGTTAGGGATTTGGTTAATTGCTTCTCCAATGATGAGACTATCTTCAGTGTGTAAGATTAAGGGAAACTTTGGAAGTCAAACAACAGGTAAATTAGAAGTGGATCAGACACTTCCCCACTAGAAAAGAAAAGTATAAATGTTAAAAGCTAAGTTTGATCCTTAGGTGCCTGCATGCTTTCCAAATAGGATTTGTCAACTGCAAAGGCAAAGCATCTTCAGTTCGGTATTAGGAACACTGTACATTTTCATATTCTGAAGCATTAAAGCTGCTGAAAGGACCTGCCAAGTATTGATGTAAGCTTATTGACAAAACAGAATGCCGCACAGCGAGAACATCATCTTGCACGGCTCCATACGGTGCTTCTGTAATTACGATTTCTAGCTCTGAGTATCAGATCTGTGGCATACTGTGCTTGATTCACCAAAACTACAAAAAAGAATTAACTGATGCACATACAAATACATTACCTGAAATGATAATCCTTCAGGGCTGAAAAGAAAACCAATTTGGTTTTCAAAAGCTTGGCAGTTATTCTTTCAAACAAGATTTAGAAACAAGCGGAACCTAACAATGAACTTCTTGCCTAATTGGAACTTCTGCTACCACACCCTTGAATCACAGGAAACATTGTCCTACAGCTTCTCCTCATTTAAAGAAGGCCATGTTAGAAACCTAGGAAATGATTAGAAAGAGCATATGAGGAAGTTCCATGAACCACAGGATTATCCCAGCTTCTGAGAACCATGATACTATTATGGAAGGAGCCAAAGTTTGATCTACAATCTCATGCTTCACCTTTGTAGGACAGATAGGAATTGTACTAGCTAGCTGGATAACTTAGTTTTTTGGAGTAAACACCAGGCTGGATAGAGAGCTGGTAGCCTGGTGACTGATTCTCTACTAGTGTATCTGCCATGAGAAGAGTCCGTCTGTACAGTCTCAGACCACCAGCAAAAAGAGAAACAAGGAGACCACACCTAAGTAACCATATTTATCCTGACACCTATGGGGAACAGATTGTCAGAAACTTAACTAACTTAATTTTGCAGTGCCTGTCTCCAACAGGAAAAGCTATGTCATGAAGTTCAAGGTTCTGAGTTCAATACTGAGTTCAATAGCAGAATACTTTTGAACTATGAGAATAGTGCACAACAATGTATTATAACAGAAATATCCCCAATCTCAGCTACTGTGAAAACTGCAACTATACTTAAAAAGAGCAGGGATATCTGAAGGGTTGGCAAAATTCATAATTGTCCACCCTTACTACTCAAAAATTTCAAGCACTGGGTGCTTCAGCTCCACTACATGTTTACTTATATCATGGATCCCCACACTTTGCCTAGCGTTCTCAAAACCTCCAACCATTAGCCATGTTGCCTAGGTCTTCATGAAGTTGATGTCAGTGGGCCTCGCCTGCGCCGTCAGGGCAGGTTTCAGTTGCCCAGGGCTGGCAGGCCAAACTTGCTCCCCTCCCCAGGCTCGCCACCTCCACCACCACCCAGGTATGAAAGACCTACCTTCAAGCTTTGCTGGGCTAGGAGGTGGGGCGGCCACGCACCTTAGACCCCAACGGTGTGGGCGAGGCCCAGGGTCTGGGGCAGTGTGATGCAGTGCTAGCGGGGAGCCTACCATCAGCATCCCAGGTACATGACCACCCCTCCTCTGAGCCCGGCAGCAGCAGCTCATTCGCCTTCAGCAGCAGCGGCACCCAGGAAGGCGGGAAGAGAGGACAGCAGTCGCTGTGGCTGGAGCAGTGTTGGCCAGGCCGAGGAACCCTCCCCAAGGCCTGGCTGGTGCTGCTCTGCCCACGGGCACTAGGCCACAATGAACACCGACCTCACCCCTCTGGGCACTGCTGCCGCCAAAGGCAGATGAGCTGCCACTGCCGGGCTTGGAGGCAGGGCAGCCACCTGCCTGGGACATCAATGGTGGGCCCACCGCTGGGCCTGGGCCACACTGCCCCAGCCCCTGGGCTTCGCCTGCGCCGTCAGGGTACTAGGTTTGCAGCCACCCAGCCTCCTAGCCCAGCAGTGGCAGCAGCACCCAGGAAGGCACGAGGCAAGGCTGGTAGTCGTTCCAGCCCAGCACTCACAGCCGGAGCAGTGCCAGCCAGGCATTGCGGGGGGGGGACCTCGGCCTGGCTGCCACTGCATCAGGCGCTAAGCTGCGATTACTGCCGGCCTCGTTTCCTGCTTCCTGGGCACCACCGCTATCAAAGGCGGACAAGCTGCCACTGCTGGACTCGGAGGCGGGGCAGCCACACACCTGGGACCCTGACGGTGGGCTCCCCACCGGGGGGCGCCACCCCATCCTAGCAGGCCATGAGGAGGGCGACAGAGGAAGGGGAGGAGTTCCCCCTCGTCCCCACTGTGCCATCGGGCCCGCATCCTCCAGCCTGGGGTGGGGGCCACCCCCCGCAAAGTGCTGCCAGGGGTGAGCCGCCCCCCTCACCCCCTCTTGCTATGCCAGTGGCTGACATCCATCATTATCTGAGGATCCAAGACTGGGAGCCACCTTTATGTTAAAAAAAAGTAACTGAATTAAAGGGAGAGATTGGTGATGTGAAATATGTCTCTTGCTGGGTCAAATATAGCCTTCAAACATAGTCTCCAGGTCAGTTTTAATTTCCTCACCTTTTTTTATTTGAATCCTTGTTGCCACTTTGCTCTCGCCGCTTTTTACTAGACTTCTTTGAGAATGCTATTTTAGCATTCGTAAACATTAGCAAGGGATCCTTGCTCCTTGCCATGCATAATTTATTAAAATAACTCTGATACCACAGGTACTGCAGTGATTGTCTTCCTTTCAGAAACTAAAGATGCTCTACAGTGACACTAGTATGCAACTGTCACTTATTTCAGACTTTTTTGAAATCAGCATTTAGACAAGTGCATACGAGTTTTTGTGTCTGAAAGGAAAAGCTATTAGAGGCACCCTGTGGCTTTAAAATCCATTTTATTTATTGTATTTACATTTTAACAATGTTTGATGGGATAAACCTCTTAAGAATTACTGTATCATATGTGAGGAGAGCTGCTGAATCTTAAGAAAGCAAATACACTCAGCCATAAGAAAATGCTTGACTCAAAATGAGGTTTCAGAAAATTGCTGTTGTCAATCGTAAGTATGACTTTATTCCCCAAAATACAATGATAAAGATTAATGCTCAAATTATCATTATCAACTGTGAATATATAACACAACTCTCACAAAAAGTATAATTGATAGAGACCTAGGTGGCCTGCATTGTTTTCATTTTTCAACAATACCATATACAGTAGTTGTGATGCCACCTTGATTCATAACCAGAATATTATGGGTGGTGGGGGTGTCCAAATGAGGTTGCCTTCTCTTTATAAACCTCCTGTGTTTCCCCATTGCATTCTACCACAAAGACTCTGTTACAAAAGCTACCCAGTGCATTTTAATGGGTCATGCAAGGAGGCCTCCATGTTAAGAAACACTCTCTCTGTATCACTTGAAGGGCTATACAGTATCTGAAAAGTCATTCTTATTATGCTTTAAGCTTTAGTTCTTTAGAAGTAATTTATTGTCATTCCTCATTAAAATGTCAAACAGTTGCTTGTTACAGTTGCCTTTTCTTTTCATTTATTGGGGGTTTTTTGGAGGAATCTTTGAGAAATTGTTGGAAAACTATATAGCATGGAGGGAGGGAAATCATATCAAAATCCTCAAAATTGCCTTTGAAATATAACTTTTAAAAGCAACTAGAAAGCTTTAGTCGTCTTACCAATTAAATAGCATCATTCCCACAGGATTGATGTGAGGTTAAGCATGCTTCTCTGCTCTTGATGGAAATGAAGTTTACATATGCAACAAACAAATAGATGGCTCAGCTTCCTACTATCAGTCGAGCTTCCTGACATTTTAATCAGAGCCTGGAATTGATTAAAACATTATTTTGGGAGCACTACAACTCCCCAAATCTCCCAACCTGTTTGCCCAGTAACTTTTCCAAGTTCCAGATTTAATCAACTCTAAATGTGGCCTGCATGGCAAAGTGAGAGCTGTTGAAGAGCATTGCATGCAGTACTATGTAAAGGTGCGTTAGAGGTACCAAGGGAGAGGAACCTTAAACTGTTGAAGAAATGATGAATAGATTATAAGAATACATTGATTGACTGTAGGGTATATTTCCACATACGCTCCCGTCCTCCCTCCGGGCCCTGCCATCTCGCCCGGAGGAGAAGAAGATGTCCAGCTGCAGGCCGTGTCCAGCCATGGGACTCTCTCCACCTGTCCCTGGGAGCTCCACCCTGGCCAGGGCTTAAAAGCCGCTACGGCTGCAGGACTTTTTCGAGCAGAATGCCACCACCAGAAACACCTATGGCCGGACGGAGCAGTTTGTCAGCAGTCTGTCACTTGTTGCGGGATTTACAACTGGTTGTGTTTTTTTTTTTTTTTTTTGCTTAGTTTTCTGCCTTTGTAATTTTTTGTGTAAACTGAATTGATATTTGGAATTTTTTATTGTTGCTTGATATTGTTGCCTATTGAATTCTGATGCTGTAATGATTTATATTATAGTATCTCTGATTTATTTTTTAGGATGTCCTGATATTTTGTAATTGCAATTATATGGATTATATGGATGTATTTTGATATATTTTGTGATGTTATTCCTGCTATGTGATATTTGTAATTGCTTTTATGCTATGGAATGTGCTATGTAACTGTAACTGTTTCTTCTGTAAGCCGCCCAGAGTCGCTGTGCAAGTGGGGCAGCATATAAATCGAAATACAAAAAATACAAATGTCAAACAAATATTTCTGTTCCTATATATTCCTATATATTGCTGATCCTGACACTGCAGAAAGCTAAATAAACCACTAGTGCTACATCATAGGCTTAGAAATACTATAGTCCTAACACTATTAATCTTAAATACTGATTTTACTACTCCTTAACTCTGTGCAGAAATGCTCCTTTTTACATATTTTAAGTACCCTCATTTAAACTTCTGTCTCTTGAAATATATTTAAGTACCCTCATTTTAACTTCTGTTCTTTTTGCTGCAATATGCTGGTCTTGGACCGTAATAAAGATTGATTGTTTGATATATATGATTCAGCTCTGATTTTTGTTCCAATAAAAGAATTAAGAAACCCAAATGACATCTATTGGTTCTTTCTGAGAGAAACTGATATGTAATTCAGATATGACACAGCAGGAATACTATTTTGCTCTACATTTCTGAGCATTGTAATTCATATTTATGCTCAAAATGTGTAGTGAGAGGTTTCAGTTGTATCACAATCAGTTTAGGTACCATACAGAGATCTGATAATGAAAGATTAAGCCAATACAGTTACCATTGTAGTATTTGGATTTTTCAGCATTATAGTCTGTTAATAAATCATATGTAAATAGGATTATAGCTGTTTTCCTAGATGCTATGCTGAAAATTCTCTCTGATGCAATCTGATGAATTTTTGAAGGGTGTTCTGAAGGCAGCAATCTAATACTTTATGGCTCAACTCATTTTTGCACTATTTGTGCCTACCTATGCAAATCTCCCCCACTTGACTTCCAAGTGCCAAGGCTGCTTTGCTTCTCAGAGAGCTCATGTTTTTTCTGTCATTGTGGCCTGGCTTGCTCCAGTCATGTCCACCACATCAACAATGCTCTCTAACCATCTTGTCCTATGCCACCCCTTCTCCTTTTGCCTTTGATCTTTTCTTGCATCAGAGCCTTCTCCAGTGAGTCCTCTCTTCTTTTTTGATGGCCAAAGTATTTGAACTTCAGTTTCAGTATCTGTACTTCTAAGGAGCAGTCAGGGTTGATTTTCTTTAGGATTGACTGATTTGATTTCTGGCAGTCCAGAGAACTCTCAAAAGTCTTCTCCAGCACCACAGTTCAAAGGTGTCTATTCTTCCGCATTCAGTCTTCCTAATGGTCCAGTTTTCACAGCCATACGTTACAACTGGGAAGACCATCACTTTAATTATCCAGACTTTTGTCAGCAAGGTGATGTCTCTGCTTTTTACTATGCTGCCTAAATTTTCCCATAGCTTGCCTCCCAAGGAGTAAGTGTCTTTTTATTTCATGGCTGCAGTCACCATCTGCAGTGATCTTAAGTAAAGGTCACCCTTGTTCAAAAGCCAGCCATATCTGACTCTAGGGTTCAATGCTCATCTCTGTTTATAGCTGAAAAGCCAGCGCTGTCTGCATTTGCAGATGTTTCCATGGGCATGTGGCAGGCATGCCTAGACACTGGAGTACACGGAATGCTGTTTTCCTCCCCACTGAAGTGGTCCCTGTTTATCTACTTGCAATTTCTTGCTTTCAAACTGCTAGGTTGGCAGGAGCTGGGACAGAGACGGGAGCTCAGACTGCTGACCTGCTGCCTTCCAGTCAGTTTCTTAATCATTTGAGCCACCACAATCCCACAGTTGTTTTAGATCCCAATATATTAAAGTCTGCTACTACTTCAATTTCTTCCTCTTCTATTTGTCATAAAGTGATAGGACTGAATGCCATGATTTTTTTTATTTTCAGCCAGCTTTCATGTTCTCCTCTTTAACTTTCATCAAAAGATTATTTAGATCATTTTCACTTTTTGCCATTAGAGCGGTGTCATCTGAGATTGTTGATATCCCCCTCCCCCCCAAAAAAAGTAAAAAAGAGAATAAAATAAAATCAAATAGAGAGCAGAATATCTGCAAAGGTGATTTTGAACAATTCTACCTTAGTTAATTTACAGGACCACCTGTATATATGGCACCACCTTTGAGAATGCCCTACTTCTAGTTGAATGGCCTCTCTCAGGATGTGTCTGGTTGTTTGGGCCATATGCATCAGAGAAAGGGACTTCACCAGCTAATGATTTTCCAAACCATTCAGGGCTTTATACTTTAAAACCAACACCTTGTTCCTTGAAGTTTACAGGTATGCAGTCCAACTGCTGCAATTTTTGGGTCATCTTCAAGGTAAGTCCCACATATTTATTTCTCATCTATGCAACTAAAAAACTTGTTTTGCTTCCAGACATGGCAGGTGGAAGATGATACATTGCTTGTTAGACTGGCTGCATTATAGAATTACCTGTATCTTACTTTTCCTGTTAAGTACCTACCCTAAGCTTTCGTGACACTTAGAGTGAGCATGCAAACATTGAAATAGTAATGGACTAGGTCGTAGGTTGTTTTGATAGGTCACACTAGCACTAGAGAGACAATCCCCATACATGCACACAAATGCACATATGTATATGCATGCACATTATGATTCACTTCCTTTTCATTTTTTATTACCTGTTGCTAGCCTTTATTTGCAAAACTGTTTTTTCTTGTGGTAGGTAACTATATATTTTAGAGTGTAGGCCCATATAACACTATGATTTGGTCTAGGCCAGGGATGCCCAAACTATAGCCCATGGGCTGGATCCGGGCCCTGATGCCAATTCACCCGGCTCATGCTACCCTCCTCACTTCTTGAAGCAGAAGTAAAATGCACCCAGATGGGCATGTTTTACTTCTGCTTCTGAGAACAATGAGGGCAGTGCAAGCTGGGTAATTGGTGTCTGGGCCCAGATCTGGTTTGGGCACCCCTGGTTTAAGCAGAGAAAATGGCAGCTTAAAATCTATCTTATCCTGTTACAAAACAGATTGCAAGGTGTGTTTTACTTCCACTTCAGGTGGAAGGAACCACATGACTGGCCCTCTGAACCATGTGACTGGCCCACTGAACCATGTGACCAGCTCGTGGCCTGAAAAGTTTGGGAACTCCTGCTCTAGGCAGTGAGTGAGCAACTCAGGCTACCTGGTTGAGGACACTAGAAGACCTCTTCCTCAGCTCAACAAGTCTTTTCTCCTTTTCATAATGTCATTTTGGTGCACAGTAAGAGTTTCACAAAAGAGATTTCTGAATGAATTTATCTGCCTGCTGTTCTTCTCTTTGGCATGGGACAGCCTTTCCTGGTATAATACCAAAAAATGTCATTTTTTCCTAGCTGTGGTTGCCAATGATTGTTTCAAAGTGGGTGAGTGCCAAATGGACATAACTCTGTTTTGTGCTAAGCAGTGAATTATACCCATCTGCCTTGGGTGTGGCGGAAGGAAGGAAGGAAGCTGTTAAGAGCTTTGTGTATACCCTTTTCTTTCTTTACTCATGTCAGATGCACCACCAGAAGATAATAACATATAAAGCTAAAATTTAACACATCTAAAAACAAAATAGAATTTTAAAGGGCTAGATGATATCTGCCCAATATTGGGCCACATCAACAGCATTTCCTCTTGCTCCTCAGTGCACATTGAGGGGCATTGTGTGCACTGTATCATAATAATAATTTTGTGTCAGAAATCATTCTGGGTGGAAATGATTTTTGCAGAAGAAACTCCGCTCAGGAAATGCCCAAATGTGGCTTCTTCCATGTCCCCAAGAGCTGGGACAGAGACAGGTGCTTAATCCATCATGCTGAACCCAGGTCTTGAACTGCTGATTTGCCAGCCTTTCAGCTAACAAGGTGAGCTTCTTAACCACTGAGCCACTGCAGCTCTGCATTGTATCATATGGAAAATAGTTTGTAGTTCTCTACATTCACACTGGCTGTCATCTACAGGGAAACCCCACTTTCTCAGATTAGCCCTTGATCTTCCTACCCCTGCATGCAGTCTATGTAAAGCTTTCCACACAGGCCATGGTTGTATATACTTTGAAGGTCTATTACATCTGCAAAGCTGATGTTAGTGCATAGTGTCTCCCATCCCAAGTTGGTCAGTTGGTCAGCAAACCTGAGCGTAGTTTGGATGGTGTAAAAGAGGAGGAGGTGAAAAAGGAGGGAGGAATCTCCAAACAAATATTTTGATATAAATCAAATTGGACAAAATTCATGTATGCAGTTCATTCATTGCAAATGAATATAATTCATGGACAACAATACTGAAAAAAAATCTGGAGCTGCTCATGCCTGTAGCAAAACAAGAATCCATATATTTAAGATTACTGCATGTTCTCTGTATTTTATTTATCCATTATTTCTTTCTTTCATATATGGCTGGGCAACAAACATGAGCCAGGAACATCAGTTTCCAACTCCTGCCTATGATAAATTTAATTTTGCTTAGTATGAGATGTGTACAATTTCCTACTACAGATGTAAAGGAACAGTAACATCTTCACACTGAGTAAAAATCAATTTACTCCATGTGGCGAATCAAAATGTATCTCATGCCTGCTGTGCAGAAAGATGTCTGAAACCATATCCAAGTACATTTTTTAAAAAAAAGAAGTGTAGCTAAAGAGGATGAATCTGAATGAAACACCTAATTTAACAATTTAGTACATGTTCTATCCAAAGCCCCCTTAAACACTAGATGTTTGTGTGGCATAGATTACAGTATTCACCTTTCTCTTCATCTCAGCTTTATTTGTTCAGCTGGCATCAGAAGTGGGTTACTGTTTGACACGTCTGATATGTGTCACGCAATTGTCTCCACTACTTTCATTGAAAATCATTTTTAGTGGGGAAACTGTATTAAACATTCAGACCAGTATCCAACTGCCTATATGTGGGAAGGAAGTAAAATGATGTTAGTATCCTCTCCTCTCTGACAGCCTCCCTTTTATATGACCACTTGTGTGACCACCCTTGCAACTAGAGTAAGAAGGGGCAAGCAACCAGAGCCTGCTTACGTCCATGGTGTGTGAGGGACCCCCTTATGTGATGTCCTTTCAGCTTTACATTAAGG
This sequence comes from Furcifer pardalis, assembly GCA_030440675.1. Taxonomy (NCBI): domain Eukaryota; kingdom Metazoa; phylum Chordata; class Lepidosauria; order Squamata; family Chamaeleonidae; genus Furcifer; species Furcifer pardalis. The sequence continues at coordinate 69,544,597 of CP126892.1, forward strand.
CAACAGGATTCTAGGCTATAGAGCTCTGTATGTATTTTTGAGTAGTGCCTTCAGCTAAAAGAGAGTCAATCGTTGGTATTTGGTTGCAGTTTGCAATAAAGTCATCTCAGTTGGAAAGTCTGGTATTGAACGATAGAAATAAATAATGCAAAAATACATTTTGCAGAGACCCCAAAGCGAAACTACTCTTGTATATTAAATAGTTCTGGGTTTGTCAATATCCAACACGTCAAGTAAGCCCCCAGTGCAAGAGGCAGTAAATTATGTAATAAGGAAGATTATAAGTATTGAGAGAGAGAGAAAAAACAATTTATTTAATATCTCAGTGGAACGAAACCAAAAAAAAGATTATCTTTGATGCATTCCACTTTCAACCAACCAATTGTGGTGCATTGGAAATCAGCAGTAACATAACTTCAGAAATTAAGAAGCCAGTGGTATATAACAAAAATCCAATTTGACATAGTTGACAAATAAAAAAAACAATTGCATGGTTGGAAACTCAAACACTCGTCAGGACGAAACTTCTGATTCAAAAGTGACCGAGATCTGTTTGCTTGCCCTTCTTTGTCAATTGAAATCCCAAATACCTTGTTTACATAGGATGGTAAGCCCTGCTCAGCAGATTTACAGTTGAGAAGAGTTATACAATCCAGTCCAGTTTACACTCCAAGAAAGGAGAGCCCAAAAGCAATAGCAATTACACTTATAGATTGCCCCATCGCAGTTAGTGCACTCTCTGGGCAGTTCACAGGTTAATTAGTATTTTGCCCTCAGCATGCTGGGTACTCATTTTACCAATCTAGTAAGGCTGGAAGGCTGAGTCAACCTTGTTCCTGTCAGGATCGAGCTCACAATGTTTTGGCTGCAATACAGCAGTTTAACCACTGCACCACCAGTGCTCACTACTCCTTTAGATAACTGGAACTACTATCACGCAGCTTTTATATTTAAGACGTTCTTCCTGTTTCAGTTCTATAATCTATCTACTATCACTTAGACTTAGGATCTCAACCTTTTAAAGCCACGGGCCAGATCATGCCCCCTCAGACAGCTGAGTGAGCCAGAGTGGTGGTTTCCCCCACCATAAAAGCTGCCATAAAGCACATTCAAGGCTGTTGTAAATGCATTTATGACAGCCATAGGCACATTTATGACTGTCATAAATGTGTCCGCTTCTGGTTCTGGTGGTGGTAGCAATGTGGGCCACATGAAATGGTGCCACAGGCCAGGTCTGGCCCATGGGCCGTAGGTTGAGAACCCCTGCCTTAGACCAATGAGATATCTTACTACCCTATGAGGCAGCAGAAAATAACTCTTTGGGTTCAGCTTAAAGTGTGAAATGTATGCACATTCTGTTTCCTTGCACATCACATGTTCAGTCCATCAGTTTTAGCTGAAGGCATTACTCAAAAATACAACCCACACAGCTTGTGGTTCTCTAGGATGTCAGAGAAAATTCTCGTAATATTTGATTGCAAAAATATACTCTGAGGTATGACCTTTCCCCTGATATATAACACAATACTAAAACTAGCTAAAATAGAGCAATGTGTGAAAAGATCTGCTTAAATAATCTTGATAATAAAAATCAATATGAAGTCATGAGACTGAGGGCCTTACCAGACAAGACACTAATTCTGTTATGTTTTCTAACTTGTCAACCATTAAGTAGCATGACTTCTCCATATGCCCAATGTCCTGGGCAAGGTAGCACGGAAAGGGTTCCATTTCCTGGGAGAAGATGGGCATCTTCAAGCAGTGACACCCAACTGACCTTTAGCACATCACCTGATGACCATCAACACAAATATTATGTCTCAACTCTGACTGCAAATAGTTGGACTGCTTTGTATCCCACTCAAGATATACCTAAATAACTTGTTCTTATAACCATGACAATTGCTTCATGTCAGAGATTACACTGGGTTGAAAGGATTTTTGCTGGAGAAATTCCACTCAGGGGATGTCTGAAAGATGATCCTTTCATGTCCCCAAGTGCAACTCTTCCAGTCTCCATCTCAGCATCTTAACCTCTAAGCTACATTGGATGAGATGTGGTTAAATGATGTGGTTAACTGACGGGAAAAGAAGACAAGTCCCAGGATTTTTTCTTGCTTATGATGGCAATGAGGATAAGAGGGGATCCTATGTATCACCTGAAGGCTGAGTCAATCTTGAGTCCCCTCAGAATTGAGCTCACAATGTTTTGGCTACAATACAGCAATTTAGCCACTGCGCCACCAGTGCTCACTACTCCTTTAGATAATTGGATCTACTATCACACAGCTTTTACATTTAAGACATTCTTTCTTTTTTCAGTTCTATATTCTACTACTATAACTTAGACTGCGGTTCTCAACCTTTTTAGCCAAGGGCCAGACCGCTGAGCAGGCCAGACTGCTGAAATTGGGCATCATCAAAATTCAAGCTGACATTTGCTTTATAATGTTTAAGATGCTTTCTCCTTCTGGCAATATGCAGAACATCAAACAATTTCTTTGTGTTCTAAATCATGGACACAGAATTCATAAACCAGATGGTTTTGAATAAATATGCAAGTTCCATTTATGAAAATGGACTGAAGAAGTTTTTTCTGTGAAGAATTTTGGGACTATATTTTGTTGATCTACAACATTTTCTTGTTGCTAGAAAGATACATAATATTTTAATTCCCTTTGAGAGAAAGCTAAAAGCCACACTGAAACTATGCTAAATGGTGGTGTGAACCCTAGAAAAAGGGGTGTCTTTTAAATTAAATGCAGTAGATATGCAATCAAGCATGTTTGGTTTATGAAAAAGAAAAGGGAAAATAATAACTTCCTCAAAGCATTTCAGAAACAACTGTTAGATTCCCCCACTTTCCTTTTTTCCTTTTCCTTCCTTACAGGGGCAGAGGTGGGCAAAGCAATCAAGAAATTAAAGATGACATTTTACCAATGGAAAGCCTTGTGATTCTATTTATTTTGCTGCCATTTTCCTGCTTCATTTCTCTAGTTATCAGTCATAAACAATGAGGATATTGTCCTCAGCAGAAGTCTATAAGAAAACTGATGCACCCCGCACTCCATATCCTACAAATGACTGGGGGAAAGCTATTTCAGTTTCATACACATGTCTAGAACAGTGGCTTTCAAATATTCTACCTTCAGGATAAAACATTGGTTTCTCTTCTAAAGAACTCCTGATTTTATGCCCTATCCATCTGCAGAATGTTTGAAGAATATGAGGGATGCACACTCAATTATTTGTTGTATGAAAGGGTTGCATTTGTTGATCTGAAGTAGATCAGTAGAGAGTGGAGACTCAGATGGTTCACTGCAGCAACAAGAAATTTATGCTCTTCATCAGCACTAAATTACACAGCTGCAATGAGAAAATATAGCTTTTAAAGTACTATCCAGAGCTGGATTTTTGTGTGGAGAAACTGAAATCCTTTCAGTTCTGGTATTCAAATTCCTGGATTTGGAATCCTTCATTTCTGAGGGTCAAACCATATGTTAAGAGAATAGCATAATTTATTTTCTCTTACAACATTATATGTCCAGGCAATGCAAAACTTTCAGCCCTATCTTCTGAGATGTCAGACAATATGTGCAAAAGTATGCTATCTCCATACCAACTTTTATAAGACAAAGGCAATCTAATTTGCCAGGCATGGACTGAGGCAGGCTCTTACTAAAATAAATTGTATTTGCCCCTAAAGAATTCATTGCTTCTAGATACAGAATCAATGTCTTGTCTAGTAAGGCACTGAGTGTCTATCCTTTGTACCTGACTCCATTTTGCAGATCTCAAGGGTCTTCTAAAAACAGGCAGGATATCCAAAAGCTGGAAATCTGCCCAATTTTGCTTTACTTCATATGTACAATGATTCATGGAATCAGCATAAGTCAGTGTTGACTTGGTGGCATGTAACAACAAGAAGAGATTCTGATCGTGTTAAATATAATAATACTTAAATGTCATTAAAATAACTGCAACAAATTAAACATTGCAACTAACATAAGCACCATTTCTGTCAAGTTGGTAGACTCAGAGGTCTTTAATGCACTTGTTAGAAAATTTCACTGAATTCATGGAAACTTACTTCTGTGTAAATACTTGAAGGATATTACTTTTTGATCCCAATTTAGCTCAGGACCCCATGTACTCTCCTGATTTTACCCTGCACCTAAGCAGCAGTGTATGTGTTGTGAATATAGGGTTGAGTGATGTGTTTATGCAGGGATGGGATGTTACAGGTTCTCACCAGTTCGCCAGAACTGGTAGTAACTTCCCCCAGTGTCCCGGAGAACCGGTAGCAGCTTTTTTGGGGGAACCACCTTCGGGGCTTACCTTTTCACTGGTTCCCCCACTGTGCATGCGCGCCAAGCACTTGGTGTGCATGCACGCCTACAGTGCTTGGTGCGTATGCACACCCTCCTTGCCAGTGATGGGATGTAACAGGTTCTCACCAGTTTGCCAGAACCGGTAGTAACTTTCCCCAGTGTCCTGGAGAACCGGTAGCAGCTTTTGGGGGGAACCACCTTCGGGGCTTACCTTTTCACTGGTTCCCCCACTGGGTGGGTGTATTTTATTGTATTTATTTATTTATTTATTTACAGGTTTGTGTTATGGGTGGGTGGGTTGAGGTGTGTGTGTGTATATATGTGTGTGTGGTTATTTTTATTTTATTATTATTTTGTATTTTTTTAATTTTTTTCCTTTGGCTCCACCCACAACATCATGACATCATGATGTTAGCTCCGCCCACACTGATGATTTCACGGTGGGGTAGTAAATTTTTTGACATCCCACCACTGTGTTTATGTCTACGTGCTTATCAGTGGTGGGTTCAAAAAAAATTGCTACCACACTGTGGGCATAGTATAGTGGGCATGGCCAGGGTGAAAGCTCTGTGTTGCACCTGAATTAAGACTACAGTACTTTATTTCAAAACTTGGGTGGGCAGGGCCAGACAGAATTTCTGCTACCGGTTCTGGCGAACTTGCTGGTGCTTATGCTTGATGTTCAGGTATTGAGATATCTTTTATTGTGTTCATAGTTGGGTAAGTTACCTTCTTAGACTACAGATTTCAGAATACCTCAGCCAGCATTTCATGTCCCCTCCACAAAAACAAACTTTCCTAGCTGGTATCAATAGTTGTTATTTTACAGTGAGACTTAATGACAAAATACATTCATTAGTACTGTAAAAGAATTGATCTTTTTAACCTCCAAAAATACATCTTTTCCATGATTAGCAAGATAGTTCATTCAGGTTCCGTGAAAGAAAAGACATGTAGTCATGGGGCAAAAGCTAAAACCAACTCTCCAAATAATTTTCAGTAAGTGAAATAAAAATAGCAGATTATTTTGGTCCCACAAATGTTTGGTGAATGCCAGAAAAATGCCTGGATACGATAGCATACATTTGCTATTCTAGACCCATGAATTTTTCTGCATAAGAGTAATGAACAAAGGAAAGGGCCTATTAGAAATCTTTAGGCCAATGTAAACTTGCTCATGCTGACCTAATAACAGTAAGAAAATTCACAAAGAATGTTCCTATTAATATTTGGGTCCTGGTTTTGTTGTTGCTGTTGTTGTTGTTCTAATAAATATGCCTCACAATAAAGATGCTTTCAAAAACAAGTTAAATTATTTAAAGGACTACAATGTCTGCGTGAGAAAAGGTTCTCACAAACCATGAGATTTTTCTTTGTTGCATTATTTAGTGTAGTTATAAATGTCAGGTTACTGCTCATTGAGTTATGGATGCTAAGAATGGCATTTGCAGAATAATATTTTGTCAGAGTTCATGTCAGTACTGCTGTCAGTGCTTTGGGCAAAGGCTTACTTTCCCTCAATATGACAAGTCTTTGAAATGGAGAATGCAGTATTTTTGCTCAATTTGAAATAGCAATGGCACTTGGGGAGGAAGTGTTGCCAACCTTTAAAAAAATAAAGCCCCAGATCCAAGAGAATTTGTTAAAGCATATCAAGCAAAATCAATAGAATCACTCAAGCTAACACCTCATTAAACATGACAAAGCCACCTGGTTGGGGAGGGGGATGTCATATTTTATCTTCATTTATACTTATCCCCAAGCCCACAGTCAATACAATCTTAGCAATATTAAATCCTTTAATATCAATGAATGTAAGAATTCTCTGTTTTGGACTCTGGTTTCTGAGAAAGGTTGGCAATTCATGGAAATTAAATATATCCTTCATTCCCTCTCTCTCTCTCTCTCTCTCTCTCTCTCTCACACACACACACACACACACACACACACACACACACACACACACACACACACACACACACACACACACACACACACACACACACACACACACACACACACACACACACACACACACACACACACACACACACACACACACACACACACACAGTGGCTTCTTCACAAGGAAAGGAATCCTAACAGTCCTTCAGGGAGAACTGGAATTTTTGAATTTCTGAAAAAGACAAGGGTGGGACCAGATGCCATATTTGATTGCATGATGCCACATAATTCCTGTCTGTAAGTAGTGTGATTGTTAGAAAGATTCTTGCCTCATACTGCAAATTAGAGCTGCCAATGACCAATACTCCATTCAAGAGTTGGTTGAGTTGCTCACAAAGGTCACATATAAGCTAAGAATGTGGCATTTGGTGATGGATGAAATCTGTCAGTTTTGCTTTCTCATACACTCATACTTTTTAATATATTTTTCTACCCCAGTACAGTAATCCAAACTCAGAACTAGACTTGAATACATCAGGATTCAACACGTTTAATGTCTATTAAAAGCTAAGAACTTGAAATCCTTTGCCTGGATGAAAATAATTTTCTTCAAAATTCATATCTTTTTAGTCTCAGTTTATTGCATTGCTTGTACGAAGAAATGTGTAAGTTTTGGAAAGTTTTGATTAAAACCAACTTATCATGAATCTTCATGGGCTATAGGAAGAAAATCTGTACAAGATTTTTATGTTGAATACAGACATCTGAAAATGTTCCAAACTTTGCAGATTTTCAGTTGATGTTGGATTGAATTAGAACTTCAAGCACAGAATATAGTATGGATCTCAACACCAAGGATACTAAATATCTTGTTATAAACTGAAAACCGCCTCACAGCAAGCTAATGGCAAGAACACAAAAAAATCAAAAGAAAGGACAAAATTGTCTATTTGGGGGGTATGTTAACTAAAAAGTAGGATTCTGAGGTAGAGATTAAAATATGAATAGAAAAAACAAGATTTGTTATGCAGTAGAGAACTATCTCTCACTTCAAAGATCCAAATAGTGAGATGTTACATATTCCCAGTGTTGCTATATGGAGTCAAAGCTTGGACGTAGACTAAAGCATCTGAAAAGAGAATCAAAGCTTTTGAAATGTGGATCTACAAATGGCTGCTAAGGATATCATGGGTTGACCATGTGACTAATGTAGAAGTGTTGCGCTGGGTGAATAAAGAACAAGAACTGTTTAAGACCATTAAACAAAGAAAGATCCAATACCTTGGGCGTATCATGAGGAACAACATGAAATATAGAATACTCCAACTCAATATGCAAGTGAAAATCCCTGGGAAGAGAGACCCTGGATGTAGACAGAGTTCATGGCTGATGAGCCTGAGAAATTGGTTTGGCATGTCCTTGGAAGAACTGTTCCAAGTAGTTAAGAACAAGAAGTCTATCTCCATGATAGCTAATATCCGGAACAGATATGGCACTTGAAGAAGAAAAATCAAAGTTAGAAAACACTGACATTGAAAAGCCAAGAAAGAAATATCTTCAGTTTTTCAAATTTTGGGCACCTTCAGAAATGGACATTTTAAATACAAATAGACTAAATTGAGGGTAAAACTGACAATTAATCAGTCAACACAAACATTCTAAGCCAACGCATCAAATGAAGTCAGTAGTGCTATATCAGTCTCTGAAAAAGAAATCAATCTCAGAAATACGTTATAAATTATACCTAAGTTATAGGTACCTGTATTAGAAAAGAAATCGACATAGTAGAAAAAGGATGTCTCATAAGGTATAATACTCAAAGAAAGGTGTTATCTGTGGTGGCTCCCTCTGCCTGGAATGATCTTACATCTGAAATCTGCCAGGCCATATCCCTTCAAGTCTCAGAAAACTGTTAAAATTTAACTATATAAAAAGGGCTTTGCAGAGTTTCTTCCTCAGTAAAGGCGATTTAATTTAGGGCTCTTAGTTGTTTGTCTTTTTTTTTTTTTTTTTTTTTTTTTGCTGCCCAATATGCTACATTGCATGGGAGGATCTAAGTCTGTCTTCACAAACCCAAGAAGGGCTTTAAAGGTAGTGGTGATATAGAAAAATAAGTGAGTCCTTCCCTCAATGCCTCTAGCTGGAAATCATTCAGACCTTCATATTCTGAAGAGAAAAATTGACACTTCCAGTAAATATTCATACAGGGACATTTTTCAGACATTTTCAACAAGAAAAGCTCTGGATGGCTTCTGGTTTGGGATATTTTTTGCATATGTTTACATGCCCACCTTCACCCTGACAAATTTAAAGCCATACACAGTTTCAAGCAATAACACCTGAACAGAGCTTTTATCTGACCCAGTTTTATTGACAAATTCACACTACTAGCAAAGAAATATGATTGTGGTTTGGGGAAACTTGGCCTTGGAGAGATGGTTCGAAAGTAATCTATAGAAAATTCAAGATTGGCTAGTAAAGTAATGTTTTGCATTTCCCATTAATTGGAAAGGTAAATGATGGTTGTTCTGTCATGAAAACAAGTTCTGTGGTTTATTCCTAAACAGCTCAGTCCACAAATGTAAATTATTTATGATTATGATTTTGCTTTTTTTAAAAAAAAACACTCTTCCTCCAAAGTTCTCAGGCTGCTGTACATAAAAATAGATGAAGCATAAACCACAAAAAAACCTAGTCAAAATCCAATCAAAATGCAGGGATATAAAACAATTCATAACAGGGAACATAAATATCAAAGTCAGAAAATACCCCTAAAGATCTTTCTTTTTAAAAGTAGCCTGGAGGAAAACAGCCTTAAGACATAACTTCAAAATACAGGGAGCATTGCAACACATAGTAAGTTAAAATGCCTGACAGAACAGATAGACTTTAGCTTTTCTAGTTAAAATCTCTTTTCACTAAAATGAACAATGTAGACATAAATCTCATAGATTTCACTAGAAGGTAAAATGAAATCAGTTAGGATCACATCTTAAAGTCATCGGTATCTGCTCAACAGATCTATTTACATCCAACTACATTGTCTAAACCCGTGGTTCCCAGCACATACCCCACAGGCGGGCAATTTGATGGGGGGGGGCAATTAGAATATGAATTATTAACAGTGAATAGTCTTTTAGGCTTCCTTCATGTGAACAGGAGTTCACTTATTAAATAATAAGAATTATATGTCACTGGGGGGGGGGGCATCAGAATTTTACCGATTCTTAGGTAAGGCATGGCAAAAAAAAGGTTGGGAACCACTGGTCTAAATTAAGTTGTATTGGGCTACAAGAGTATTGGGTTGGAGGAGGAAAAAGTTTCAATCTCCATTTTTATGTTTCCATTATGTAATTTCTTTCATTTTCAAATATCATTTCTACTTTTAACTGGTTTTATATTGTTTTTAAGTTTTGCTGGGCAACCAGTGAGGTGTTTGCTGGATTGTGTACACTGCCCAGAATCTATTGATTGGGGTGGTATATAAATCTAAATAAATAAATAAATACTTTAAAATGTCCACATCAAAAAAATCAATCTAAACTTGTTCAAGTGTACCTACACAATTTTGAAATAAGATACAGTATGAGGAAACAACAAATCAGGTCAAGTTAAATGGGAAGAAAAGACACTCAAAGGCAAATCCTCAACAAGTTTGTTCAAGCCAGAAAGAAATTTGGCTGCAATTACAGTGAAGCAAATGTGAATTAACTCACATTGTCTCACTGTGAAGTAGCACCAGGTGATTCGCTTCACTACAATTTAAGTGGCCACACAGGAGAGGAATAAAAGCTATTTAATTGCAGTTAGCAGCAATTAAAGGTAGGTGGCACCATTCAAAGGAACTGGCATAAGAAGGCGTTTCCTGCTTCAGTGATTCTGCTTCCTCATCTTATTATGCCCAGAAGAAAGCTTGTTAAACTGCAACAAACAAAAAACAAATAAGATCCTTGCTCACCTAGGAGAAACAAAAAACAATTAAACATAAGTGTATTTTTAAATTGTGTCAGAAACACTCAAAGGTGTTTTCTGGGTTGAAAGGATTTTTGCTGGAGAAACTCTGTTCAGGGGACACCTGAATGAGGTTCCTTTCATGTCCCCAAGATCTTTTCCCACGGAAGTGGTCCCTGCAATTTCTTGCTTTCAAACTGTTAGGTTGGTAGGAACTGGGACAGAGATGGGCACTCATTCTGTTATTCAGTACTCGGGTCTTGAACTGCCAACTTGCCAAACTTCCAGCTAACAAGGTGAGTTTCTTAAACACTGAGCCACAGCAATAAGTGTATTAAGAAAGGAGCTTTGCAGAGAAACATGAGAGCTGATTGTAGGGCCTGAAACATACTTGCATGCACACTCTCTCATGAAACAAGAAATGAAGGGGAAAGTGCTCTGACAAAGCATCTGTTTATGTATGTGTGTGCATGTTCCTAATTATTTTTTCATTTCTGCATCAATTCAAGGTGATTGCCTGCTTTGAACTAAAGCCAAGGGATTCAGTCTGTAAAAAGTAGAAGAGACTCTAGGGAGAGAGGAAAAAAACTTCAAACTGGAGCTAAGGGATCTGGGATGATTTGTGTTTCCCATTGCATTGTGTAGCCAATAGGAAAAAATGGGGACTCAGACTACCCCAAACCATAGTATTTCCCACATTTTCCCCAGTGTGGTCAGATTCTTATTTAGGAGCATATCGGCATATGATTGCTTTGTATTTGTCAGATCTCAGTAAGATTTTAGCATTGTCCCTGATGTGTTCACTTTCACTTTTATAAAAGTTTGTATGGGACCTGTTTTTCCAGGATGTAAAAAGAGAATGCATGTTGAAGTGATATAATGAAATATGTATCCAATCAAAATAAATGGAACAAAGTTGAAGTCACACAAAATCCTATTTGGCACATTCTGCCTGTTCTATAGGAATGATATTATCAGTAGCAGATTGCTGCTGATTCAAAAGATTTCAAAATGTTGAGGTGCATGTGACTTCCTCTCACAGCCTGAGAGCTACACACACTTGAAAATCAATAAAGGCCTTCAATAGACAACTTTCTCCAGATTTAATAAACTCACACATAAAAAAAAATTGCAAAAATCTTTTTAGCATGAATACTTTCCTGATCAATCACTTATTCAAGCAGTTGTCCTGCATTGCAGATAGAATCTTTTGGATGGTGTGTCAGTTTGGAGAATCCTGAAATTTGCATCCCATTTAAAATTCAGTGGAGATTAAAAAGAACCAGTGCTGGTTGATCTGTACTCTGATTTTCACATATTCAGCCAATTCTATATTCAGCCTAACTGGAAAAATAGCAGCAGAATAGAGAGATGAGAAAGGATCTAAGAGAAAATAATATTTTATTCAGCTGTCCCCTTAGATGGCTAGTATACTATGAATTCAGAAGAAGACATTTTAAATCCCATGCTTCCTTTTAATGCAGAAATCTTGGAGAATAATGTTTTTTCTTGCCCTCATTTTGCCTTTTTTATTTCTCTTGCAGTATTAATTAACTTTTCTCTTGTGGTTATAGCTTGCTTTTATTTTAGATGATGCTTTTCAGTGATCAGAGCTTCTAGCTATGTTTTCTGCAATTCTTTTTGTTTGGCTTCTGATGCTAGTAGGATCATTGAAGACAAGCATTTTTAAGAACACATATAAAAGATTAGTTGGTTACCATTATGCAAGAAATATAATGGAGAAAAAATATCTCAACAAAATTAAATTATCAAATTTTGGGTAATCAAAGAATTCCTTCACCCATGCTACCCAATGGAGTTTTATACAAAATTCAAACCCATTAGGTTTTATTCTTCTCAAATGAACACACTGCCTTGCAGCACAAATCCCTCTACTGTCAGCGTGTTGGAGACAAAAACAAACTTTCTGGATATGTACAACCTGAAAGGAATTATCATCTCATGTTAATGACAACTTTGCAGGCATTACCCTTAGACATATTCACTAATATATGTAAAACCTTGGTTTTAAAGGGTAATTACGTTATCTTTCACAGCATGGTTACAAATCATAATTCAACACTTGACAGTTTTTGTTTAGCTGGTTGCTGATGACTTGACAAAAGAACTTGCATATGGCCACTGGGATGAAACTCCAATATTGTTGCAGGCGTTCAGTTGTATTATTTTCCCCCTCAAAAAAATAATTGCTCTTGAAGCACATCATTCAAATTACTAAGGCAGTGTGACAGTTTGGACAGGCTATTATAGTGGTTTAAATTTTATTTCAGGAAGATTCCTTAAGACATGGACAAGTTATGCTAACCTTAGAAACTCAAATTCCACTGAGCTTAGCCTTTGATCTCAAGTCTTCATTCGTTAATGCAAATAAGCATAGCAAGCTCCTTCATTTTAACATTAAGAGAAAAAAAAACCCTTGAAATGTTTTTTCTACGTGCCCTTAATCTCATATAACAATATTGGACACCTAATAGACATAACGTGAATTATTGAAAAGTCTTTCTCAATAACTCAATCAATAATTAAATTTTACAATAATTAATGGATGTGGTGTTGGATTGATTAAAAAGTAAATCAGCAGTAGCCTGGTGGAAAATAAAGTTGTCTCCTTTTTTAAAAAAATATCACTTTGTGTATGTGGAATAAAGAATACAGAAAGAAATGGGCATCGTAAATTCTCTCTGTTCTTTTCTGCTTTGAAATGTTAATAAGAATGTAAGAAGGAAGAAAGCGGGAATGTAGGTAAGCAAATAATGGGAGAAATAGTTCACAAATTTATCAACACATTTTACTACCAGATTTGGAGCCAACAGGTATTCACCACAGTTGCATCATAAATATTAATAGTTCTGACACTCTCATAATGGTAATGTACCATACTACCATTCACGGACATCAATTATATAGTTATGATAATTGAATATAGTGGGTATAGTGTTTGGAACTCTGTGAACATCTTTGATGAAGATCAGATCTTGAATTCCAAAGCGAACAACCTGGTAAGTCCTGAAGCACCCCATTAACTATTTAAATTTAACTTTGAGCATGACAGTGGATCACAAGAAGAGATGAAGAGGCATGTTTATGATTACCAGATGTGTTTAGACAACTACACATTCTCACAACCACACATATTCAACATGGGTCAGTGGGTCATCAGAAATTGGCAAGTTCTTGCTTTTACAGGGTGCTCATATTTCTTTATCAGCTTTGCCTTACTATTAGACAAATATGTGAGGTAGATGCTTCTAGGCATCATAGAAAATTATTAGTTATTGAATTTGTTATTACTGTATTACTTATACCAGGAGAAAATAAGAGTAGTTTGGTCCCAGGTTTTAGCCTTGAGAATCAATTTTGCATATTATTTTGCAAATTTTGAATCTACCCCATGACATCACAAGTGCCTGGTGACAGATCTCAGGGTTGAAAATATGAAGTCTCAGAGGATTGGAGGCTGCTGACTGGGCAACACCAGAGTAGATTCTACTCGCTGCTGTTTCTTACTGTTTCAAAATGTACAGGGATTACCATTATAACAGGACAAATTGGACATAAAAGCAAACAGTCAGCAGAAAATGGTGGCACAAATATCAACAATATAGCATAGCATTGCAGTTGCCAAAATAAGCTTGAAATCCTGGATTAAACTACATTGGGATCCGCTCACCCCCCTTCCCTCTGTAGATATATATGGTATTGCATTTTCAGCATCTTGGCATTATATCCATTGAATGCTTTTAGGTCAGTATGTGCAGATTCTTTTTATGTATTTATTTTATTATATTTATTCCTGTCTTATAGATCAGAAATGGCTACCGAAGCAGTTTACAGGTCAAATCCACACACATCCTACATAATTTTGCAGAGATACAAATAAGAGTGGTGACAGCTTTGTGAAACTTGGCACTCCAACTGTTCTTGAACTTCAATTCCCAAAAGTCCTGATCAGCAGGAGTGCTGACGGGCTTCTGGTAATTGAAGTCCAAGAACACCTGGAGTGCCAAGATTCGCCATCATGGGTCTAGACTCTAGACCAGTGGTTCCCAACATGAGACCCAGGAACCACAGGGGGACTTTGATTCTGAGAAACCTAAATCAGTGCATTAGCTGATCAGTGCTTTGGAGAATTGACTTAGGGAATTGACTTCTGGAACTTGAAGTCCAAAAACCAAAGGTTGGGAAACACTGCTCTAGACCCAAAACAGTGATGGCAGGACTTGCAGCCTCTGACCCAGCCCCCAACACCAGCTGGGTTGAAAAGGAGCTTCCGCGGGCCGGTGGAAGGCAGGACTCACAGCCTCTGACCCAGCCCCCAACACTAGCTGGGTTGAAAGGGAGCCTCTGTGGCTTGGCCAGCTCCAGCTCGGCCTCAAGGGATATGGACATACTGGGTGGGGTTGAGTTTGGGAGTTTTTTGTGTATTATTTATGAAGTATTTTTGACGTGTTTTATAATGACTTGAACTATGATTGGGGATGTTTTGAAATGCATTCGGAAAAAAATTATGCAATATCTTGTAACTGTGATGTATTGTTTTTTGTTGTTGTATACTTTGGATTTTTGTTAGACGCCCAGAGTCAATTGGCGAGTGGGGCGGCATACAAGTCTAACAACAACAACAGCAATCCTTTTAGAGACCAAGTGCCCAAACTGCAACTCAAAACCCACTCTTTGCTGGGGGGGAGGGAGGAAGCACTCCCATTGGGCTGCTGGGCAGAGGGGTAAGGCAAACTCTGTGCTGGGGTGACCACAGAGAGGGCTCTGGGTGCCCCCTCTGGCATGTGTGCTATATGTTCACCACCACTGCCCTAGAAGCTGTTGTCAGAGTCTTATTTGCAAGCTCAAAGGGGAAGGGCTGATGGTAAAGATATTAGCCCATAGAAGCAAACCCACTTTGGATCTGCAAAGTCTTCTGTTCCATTTCAACAGATGACATAATATAGTTGCAATACTATTCCCTCTAGAAATGAAATGAAACTGGCTATGATTTTTGTGTAACTTTAGTATAAAATAATACTATGGCTAATTACTGCAGAAAATTGTATTTAGCTGGGATATGAATGATCACAGTTCATATTTCGAGAGATCATAAGATTAGGAAAAGGTATTGTAAGTTATATTTAAAAGCCTCCCAGATAATTTGAATTGTAATTACATTTAGGTAAATGCTCTAAATGACAATATGAAAAGATTCATGTCTCAAGATGAGTAAATCACAAAAAAGTTTTATACATGAACAATTCTGCAAAGTTCAAGATAATTATTCTTGCCTGTCCACAATTAAATAAAAGAATGAACATTTTGAAGACAATTAAAGCACAAGTTAAATGATGTATTCGAAAATAACTTTTCCCAAATTATTAGCATAATCATTTTTAATTGATAGCACTTAAAATGGAATACCTTTTACTTATAAGGTTATATTAACATAATAAAGAACCATATTCCTATATGGGGCTAGGAAACTAGATTAATGTTATATTAAAGATCTGCATTGACAAATAGAATGGACTAAGTAATATATTAAACTTTATATTTAATGTTCTGACTCCTGGAACACAAGACCTCAGTGTTGTCAAATATAAATGCTATGTGTAAAGGGCATTTGAGGCAAATAGAGAATTTCAGGTAGAGGGATCGCAATTTTTCTTGAATATTCTACATTCAGTTTTTCATTCTGCAATAATGCTAAGTCTAGGAACTTCCTCATCAGAAGCAGAAGGTTGATTTCAGATTTATGGGATATTGTTTGGAAAACAAACATAATTATCAATGTTCTTCATGTGTCAAAGAATCCAGATTCACCACAGATATGCAGAAGCATAAAAGCATGATATTCTGTGATGATATTCTGTGCAATAATATTGGTCATGAATCCTGCCTATCTTATACTATGCAGTTAAAATCACGTTTTATTGGTCCCAGATTTTGTATATTTCTGGGGGCAAATTTGATCAGTAGCATATCAAACAAAGCAGAAATCCATTATATTGTGATAAACTTGCTGGCTTGTGCATGAGAGTGATACATTTGTAACCTTAAAGCAGTCAACATTTTGGTGAGGCACAGTGTCACTAAAATGAAAAATAATTGTTCACTGACAGCTATAAATTAAAAAAGTTTATTTTGCCGAGGGCAACACTTAACAAAATCTGTAAATATTGTAGCTGGCAAGTTAGAAATCACGTAAATCTTGACCCCAGCTAATTAAATTCTATATCTAATGGAGCGAAATTTATTGACAGCTCACTAAAATGAATTAAGAGAAGCAATAACTGCACTTTGTTGTATGTAATAAAATGTTGGGTGGAGGGTGCACGCTGTTAGAAGGTTATTATAAAATTGCTCTAGGCCAAGCCGTTAACATATAACACCCAATTACTATTCTTTAATCAGTGCAGACATTTCTGTTTATTGGAAAATAACTTACTTTTGTTATTGTTTCTAAATTTTATCCTCATTTAAGAAATTGGGCACTTATTAAATACTGAAAGTGAGGGAGGCAGTAGACTGATGTCAAATTAATGGCATTCTTGTAGCGGCTCACGTTGAATTAACTTTCTTTTCAATCAGTTTGGCATTTCCAGGATATAATTTTACCCACACTGAGAAGGAATGCACACAGCTTATAGGAAACATAGCCAATTATATTTCTTTAAAAAGTTGGTGAGTTTGTATTTATGTGTCTTCACCACATATCTGCCAAGAAAAGGTAAACCCAACATTTGGACAGGTTTTTGTTTTGCTTTAAGAATTTTAAAAGTATGTCTTAAATAGGTGGGTTTGTGTATTTCTTTCAAATATTCACTCAGACATTCATTGTATTGTATGAATATTTTGAGCTGCCAGTGTCTAATCCAGGGGTTCCCAACCTACGGCCCATGGGCCAGACTCGGCCTGTGACACCATTCCAACCAGCCCATCACCGTCTCCCCTGCACCTGGAAGTAGAAGTAGGTGTGTTTACATCACTGTAAAACATGCCCGCACCTGTTCAAACATACCTGTGGCTGACGTAAAGGTGGAAGTGGGTTAAAAGGTTAAAAGCATCTTGATTGAAAAATAAAATATAAAAAAAAATAATAAACACAAATGAAATTGGGATTTCTGGTTTTGGATTAACACAGTTCAAAAGCAAGAAATTGCAAGAAGGTAAATAGAGACCACTTTGGTGGGAAGGTAAACAGTGTTCCATGCCTGCCACATGTCCATGGAAATGTCTGCAGACACAGATACCGCTGGCTCTTTGGCTATAAACAGAGATGAGCACTGAAACCAAGAGTGGGATATGACTGGCTTTCAATCAAGCGTGACCTTTACCTTAGCTCAGAAAATCTTAGATTTTATGAACATTTCATGAAAACCTTAATTTTATGAACATAATGTCTTTATTTTTCCCCATTTGAAACATCACCCTTAACTAATGAATGAAATAAAAGAAATAAATGAACTAATGAGCATAATTCAGCACATCAAATTCACACAATAAATCCCTGACGGTAGTGTCCTTAGACTCTACCTGCCACTTTTTTTGCTAAGTGGTTTTTCCCATTGAAAAATTTTATGATTTTTTTTTCCATAGGGAAAATCGTTATGTTATAGGGTTGGGTTTTTTTTCAAAACCTAATTGTTGTGCCATTTTGTTGCTATACGGGGCAATTGTTGTATGAGGTTCCACTGTATAACCATATGTATTAGACTTGTTGTTGTTGTTCAGTCGCACAGTCGATTCCGACCCTCTGCGACCCCATGGACCACCGTCCGCCAGGCACTCCTGTCCTCCACCATCCCCCTCAACTCGCTCAGCTAAGTCTAAGTATTAGACTTAGCGATATAGAAATACTGTAGACATTGATATAGCAACAAGTATCATGGGAAATTGGCTATCCCTTACTAAATATAAGGGAACTGAGGTGGCTCAAGTGGTCAAGATGCTGAACTTGATGACTGGATGGTCAGCAGGTCAGTAGTTCAAGACTCGAGTACTGCACAACGGAGTGAGCTCCCGTCTTTGTCCCAGCTCCTGCCAACCTAGCACTTTGAAAACAACAAGTTGCAAGTAGATAAATAGGCACCACCTTGGTGGGAAGGTAAACAGTGTTCCACACACTCTAGTATTGAGGCATGCCTGCCATATGTCCATGGAAATATCTACAGGCACAGACAGTGCTGGCTCTTTGGCTATAAACAGAGATGAGCACTGAACCGTAGAGTCAGATACAACTAGCCTTTGACCAAGGGCAAGCTTTACCTTTACCTACAAAGTGTAAGGTATGAAACAGTTAACAGACACATCCTATACTCTTTGAACAAAGAAGAGGAAATGGAAAAGCTATCCATCTTGTTGGGAAGACAGACCAGATGCTAAGAGATATTTTAATTCAGGGTATATCCATGAGAAAAAGACTTGAAATGAATACCAATTTAATTACTTATTTTATGGTGTTTTTTGAAACCATCTATAAAAAGATATTCTATGCATTGTAAGATCGGATTCTCATTACTGACCTACCTTAGGGTGTGTTGTGTATTGATTTTCCCTGCTAGCATTAATAAATGCTTTTCTGATACCTGTCATATGCCTTCCAGCAGGGTTTCCTAAAAATAGTCTCCAATGCTGCTCCAGCACTCTTTCAAGCAGGCAGAAAATGGAGTTCCATTGAGTTGCCACCTTTTAAATTAGGTGGTGCGGTGGCACTCTCAATTATTCTTGTCATTACCCTGGACATTGCAATTAAAACATTCTGCCACCTTTCTGGCACATTCAATTATATTAGGCAAGCATATGCCTCCTATAGAAAGCATCCCAAACTACTAGGCTAAGAGTGTGGGCCATAAACTACATCCCTTTCATCTGCCCAGTCTGCAGTGCTGCCACCATCAAGCTTGATGAATGGAAGGTTATCAGACTGAAAGCAACAAATTGCAATTAAATAAATAGATGCCACTTCGGCAGGAATGGTAACAGCATTCTGTGTTCTCCAGCATCTAGTCATGCCTGCCACATGATCATGGAATGGTCTGTAGACGCAGACAGTACTGGCTCTTTGGATATAAATGGAGATGAGCACCAAACCCTAGAGTCAGACAATAGTGGCTTTGGAGCAAGGGAGACCTTTACCTTCCATGCCTGCACCATGTCCCTCAGAACATCTCCAATATTGTGAGTTATGTGGCTGCTGTAATAAATTGAAATTGAGCCCTTACTTCTGTGAGTTTAAAATGGATGCTGTTTTTTCTTTCCTTCCCAAGAGTGTGTGAAGAAAGGCTTGGAATTTGGCCTTTGGACCAGGTGTGAATTCCTTTTCTCTTCAGTCAAGAATGAAAGTGCAAAGGATGGACATTGAATGTGGAGTCTTTATTGGGCAAGGAAGAGGTGGGACAAAGGATGAAAGATGGTGTTTGTTATCTTAGAATGTTAAAGAAGAAACACCATTTTTAAAGCACATTCAAAGCAGGAGGAGAGATGCCTACCTATGTTTGCTTGTGAGTTTTGTTGTTCAGTCACACAGTCGATTCTGACCCTCTGCGACCCCATGGACCACTGTCAGCCAGGCACTCCTATCCTCCACCATCCCCCTCAACTCGCTCAGCTCTGTGACCATTGTCTCTACAATACCATCTAGCCAGCTCATCTTGGGCCGTCCCCTTCTTCTTTTGCCCTCGACCCCTCCAAGCATCAAGACTTTCTCAAGTGAATCCTCTCTTCTCATTTGATGTCCAAAGTACTTTAGCTTCATCTTTACTATTTGACCTTCTAAGAAGCAGTCAGGGTTGATTTCTTCTAATATTGACCTATTTGTTCCCCTCGCTGTCCAGGGGACTCTCAAAACTCTCCTCCAACACCACATCTCAAAGGCGTCTATTGTGAGTAGAAAAGTAGAAAAATCCAATCCTGGTTACATAATCCTGTTTTTTTCCTGCAAATATAGTATATCATCTGATCACTAGCAAAAAAAGCAAACCAGCCCCCACAGTGGACCAAACAGGGGATTGTATGCTCAGCTAGTCAGTCTCTGAATAAAAAGTCTTTCCAGGCTCTGTTCTTTTTCTCCCTTACTGTATATGATCTTATATTCATGAGCTCAGAGCTGTATGATATTGACACATCTGTCAAAAACAAAAAACCTGGGGAAGATGTAATAGGAATATACCACAATATATATTATTTAATAGTGAAGCTGAGATCTGGAGCCCATTCTGAATCAGTGTCACAGCACAAAAAGAAGTGTATTTCTTTTCTCTCTGGGGGCAAATAGTACCAGTATCCTGGCCCAAAGCTGCAACTTGTAACACAGAAGAAGTTCATACTGCCAGCAGTGGGAGATATTCTTCTGTTGCTAATTTCAGTGCAGAGGGTTTACAGCAGGGGTGCTCAAACTTTTTGGGCCATGGGCCGATCTTGTGGTTCAGGGAGCCGGTCACTAAGGCCCGGGGGCCGGGTGTGGCCCCCGATGCCAATTCATCCGGCCCGCAAAGCCCTCATCGCTCCTGGGAGCAGAAGTAAAATGCGCCCTGGAGCAACGAAAGCTTTGTGGGCCAGATGGATTGGCGTCGGGGGCCACACCTGGCCCCCGGGCTTTAGTTTGGGCACCACTGGTTTACAGAGTACCCTCCACCCCTGTGTACTGTTAATTTTTAAAAATCTTCTCACAATGCTACAGGCAACATTTCTAATTTTTCATGCCATTAAGTCCTCTTTTAAAATGCTGAAATACTCATCTACAAAAATGCTCAGACATTTTGACTGCAGCTCTAATAAAGCAGTGTTGTTTGATCATTTTAATTTAATTTAATTTAATTTTACTGAAAGCTACAGTTACACATGGTAATTCAGAGGAGCTTCATATTAACTCAAGGTTTTCAAGGTATTTTATGAAATAATTTCCTCTTTGAATGAGTGTTCTGATTTGCTCTACCTTGCTTCACAGAGCATGGAAAGTGGTGTGCAGGGAATATGTAAAGGTTCCTGCTTTTAAATAGATGACTTACCAAAGCTGTCTTCTTTCTGCTTTTTCCTTGGAAAGGAAAAGTATTCAGCAACTAAATAATATGCAAGTCCAATGACTGAGGTCAGAAAATACAATCTTATGCACTGCTCCTAATAATTTCAGTGGAGATTATGCAAGACAGTTCTCCAGAGTTGTAAAATGGAGATAAAACAGCTTCTAAAATCACAGAGAACTAGGAAAGATGAACAAGTAACCTCCACTGTGCTGATATTTTGGGTCACAGCCTGCTGACTATAGTTTCCCATGCAGTGCATAATGAAATGAAAGCAACTATGGGAGAGCAGTTCTGATGGATAGAACTGTATATTATAGATGAAAGTTGTTATATAACCTTCCCCAAGCTATGTATCAGAAACTCCTAGCTTTTTTTTTTTTTTTTGAAGACTGAAACAGGGCTCCAGGAATGAAGAGTGAAGTCCGAGCACTGAGCTTTGAAGGATAAGGATTGCACATTATGAGATCTGTTTTGGATTCCATGTTCATCTGAGCCAGCCAGTAGAGAATTGCCCCCACATGCCCGCACAAAAGAGACTGACCACAGTATTGATGGTATAAACAATGGGCCACTTTATTTTAAGTTCAACTTGATTAACTTTAACCATTTTAACCAATAACTTTCTGCAGCAAGGCCGCAGTAGCAATGGTAAGGTACAAAGATATCCATTCATAAACTTAACTTGGATATTCATCAATCATTTTTAACTTCCTTTAACTGTCCCGGTCAGAAGTAACCAGTTGTTATCTCCTTCTGACCCAGAACCGGGCGAACTATATATTGGGGCTGCCTGCTGTCGAGCTGGGCAGTTCCCAAGTTCACGGTCCGCATTTTGATCAGGCTCACTCTTCTATCTTCCCTTCTTTGCTTACAGAGTGGCCGATCAAAACACGTTCCACCCAGGTTCTCCTGGGACCAAATTTATTCCCCACCAGTGCTACCCGCCACACTGGAGGAGGGAAACTACACACCGCCCCACCCCACCCGAGACCGACAACTCGGTCACAAGGTGCTGCTGCAGATCCCCGAGGAACAACGCCAGGCCATCAGGGGACAGGTGCACCCCGTCATCCCGGTACAGGTGGTCCGATTCCAAATGGATCACCGGATGCTCCACCACCGTACCCAGGCCATGGGCACCAAAGAAGCATGCCACCACATGGTTTACACCACGCCGGGCGTGATCGATGGCCCGAGCATCAACCGCGCCCCGATACCGGGCACGCGGTATCATACTCGACCAGATAAATCTGGTTGCTGGCCAGCACTGGTGCAGGAGGTCGAAATCCCTGTAGATGGTCCTGGCCAGATCCACACCCGGACGCTGGCCCAGGTCATTACCA
The DNA here is from genome assembly GCA_030440675.1 of Furcifer pardalis. Taxonomy (NCBI): domain Eukaryota; kingdom Metazoa; phylum Chordata; class Lepidosauria; order Squamata; family Chamaeleonidae; genus Furcifer; species Furcifer pardalis. The sequence goes on from CP126892.1 coordinate 69,567,157, forward strand.
CCCAGGTGCACCATGAGGATATCCGGGGGCACCACCTGCCAATTCTCCAAGACATATTGGAGTAACTGGCACCAAACCATCCCTCAGATCCCCCCGCCACATCAGGTAGACCCGGTCCCTCAGGCCAAGGTGGATCCCGAAGGGTGCAGCTCCAGGGAAGCGGGCGGCTCAGTAAATGAAACTGTGACCCACGATCAAAACTCGGGCCACGTCTGGTCTAATGAAACGCTCTGAAAGAAAACAAACAGAAAACAAACAGCAGCAAAGCAGGTTATGACAATAACGGTCGCACATACGTACGAAAGCAGGCAGACCCCCAGTGCCCCATCCTCATGATATCCGCATCAGAATACCCAAAAGAGGCTGCTGTAGAGGCAGCCCCTATGCGGAATGAGTGGGTGCCATAATGGGCTTCGGAAAGTCCAACCTCGGACAGGGCAGCCCCGTCACCCTCCAGAACTGAAAATGGGTTAAAGGGGACCCATCGTGATGTACAAAGAGGGGCAGAGGGCCGGAAGGACGCAGTGCCATGTAAAGCTCCAAGGCCCTCACTGGACATATATCCGCTATACTGCATCGCAGTAACAGCAAGGAAATCCCTCTGCCCAGCTGATCGGTTTTGGACATCCGGATCATCAGCCGGACTGATGACGCGGCAAGCGCGACATCAGCCCGCTGCAACGCACGGCCGGAAACGTCCCACCTGGAGGCACCCACTAATTCACCCACCCGCAGGGCGGCAAAAAAGGCAATGGAAGAAGCGGCATGAAACAAGGCCGCCTCAAACCCATCCCTGCAATGGCAGGGCCAGGCCACGGCCAAACGCTGCAGCACCTCTGGCGACACTGGCTGACGGGCGTCCGGGCAGTGGCTGTGTTCCCTAGACCATCCCTCTAACACCCGGCGGATTCGAAAATCGCCAAGGGTGTCAGGCACGCCATTAGCCTGTGCGGCGAAGGCCAAGGCCGACAGCCGCCCTCTGATTGTCTGCGGGGCTAGGCCCAACCGCCGCAGGTGGACCATGAACTGCAGCACATGATCCACCGGGAGCGGCCAGACATCAGGCAAACCCAGCTGGCTGCGGAAGGTTGCAAAAGCCGAGCAGGAGAGGCGATAAGCCTTCCGGGTGCGACCCGACAGCGAGAGGCCAATGGCCCGATTCACCTCAGCCCTCCAATGTTCCAGACCACGTCAGGCAACTCCGATGGAAGTGCCCTGGCATCGGGAGCCAACGCCCTGAACCGCGCCATCTGAAAGCGGGACAGGGCATCAGCAATGGAGTTGTCCACACCCGGTACATGGCGTGCGCGAAAGACTATGTTAAGCCACAGCACAGCCAGGACGAACGGCCTGACTAAGGACATAACCCTGGGGGAACGGGATGTCTGCGAGTTGACCACTTGGACAACTGCAGCGTTGTCACACCAAAAGGTGACAACAGAGTTTACCCAAAGACATCCCCACATGTTAATCGCCCCCCAAATGGGAAAGAACTCCAGGAAAGTCAGGTCCCTCACGACGTCGGAGTCCCACCATTGTGGCGGCCATGTGCCTGCGCACCAACAGCCATCAAAATAGATGCCAAAACCGCAAGACCCAAAGGCATCGGAATGGACCTGAAAACTGGAAGAGAGGAAAAGGTCAGAGCGCCAAAAGGATACCCCGTTGAAGTCCTTAAGGAACGCCAACCAGACCTCTAAATCCTCCCTCATCCCACGAGTCAACCTAGTCCTGTGGAACTTTTTGGTCAGGCCGGCCATAGCGTCGCACAAACGGCGAGCAAAGGCGCGGCCAGGGGCTACCACCCTGCAGGCAAAGTTGAGATGCCCGTGAAGCTCCTGCAATTCGTGTAGGGTGACCTTCCTTTTGGGCAGTAGCGACTCTATCTTTTCTACAAGGCGCTGCACCTTGTCCAGGGGGAGGCGAGAGGTCATGGCCACCGTGTCCAATTCAATGCCCAGAAAAGTGAGGGTAGTGGCCGGACCCTCAGTTTTCTCAGGCGCCAACGGAACAGCCAGTTCCTCTGCCAGTTGCTGGAAAGAATGGAGCAAATGAACACAATCCCCAGTACCTGCGGTGCCTCCAAAAAGGAAATCGTCCAGGTAATGTGCTACCTTGTCAGAACCTGCCTTCCTAACCAAAGCCCAATGTAAGAATGAACTAAAGCGCTCAAACGCAGTGCATGAAATAGAACAGCCGAAAGGCATGGCCCGGTCCACAAAATACTGGCCCTCAAAACGAAAGCCCAGTAGTTCGAAGTCCCCCGGGTGCACTGGTAGAAGCCGAAATGCCGACTTGATGTCGCATTTGGCCAAAAGTGCACCCGGGCCACAGGAGCGGACCATGTTTACGGCCTCATCAAACGACGTTTACCGGACCGAGCACAGAACGTCCGGAATAGCATCGTTGACGGAAGACCCTGCGGGGTAAGACAGGTGATGAATCAACCTGAACTCCCCTGGGGTCTTCTTTGGAACTAGTCCCAATGGGGAAACCTTAAGGTTGGGATAAGGCGGGCTGTCAAAAGGGCCCGCCACCCTGCCTGCCGCTACCTCCTTAAAAATTAGTGCTCTGGCCACTGACTCCATACCCACTAAAGATCTTAAGTTGGGTGCATCCTGAGGCCCCCGTGCTCCCACTACTGGGATATGGAAACCAAAGGTAAAACCCTCAGACAGGTACTTGGCATCAGTGGGAGAAGGGTAATCCCGCAGCAGGCGGTCAAGCACCTCAACCCTAATTGGGCTGGGACCCTTTTCCAGGGGCGTTGTCAGCACCGGCCTATTTTGCCCCCTGTTGATCCTTGCCCCGCCCCCGCCCCGCACCTCCTCGGAAACAGGAGGTGGCAGGGTGTGTACCCGCACAAATTGAGCACTCGTGCTTGAAGTTGCACTGTTTTCTGGTGCAGCGACCTGAAGCGGAGTACTCCCAGCACAGCAGGCGTGCCGGAACCACCTGCCCCGCCGACTGGCGGGGAGGCTGAGAGGGAGTAGGGCGCTGTATCAGGTGTCCGCAATCATACCTATCGCCTAAGGCCAGGCAGGATGGGGTCATGAGCTGCAGCCACAGCTGGGAATGTTGCTCGTCCCAGCGCATACCGGGGTGTATGGCCGCGCGCATACGAAATGTCTCATCATAGGTCAGCCATGACTGACCCGGGAAGTCCACATATGCCCTGTATATGATGTCCAGATACTGGAACAGGGAGGACGCCAGCTCAGGGAATGCCCTAGATAAGACCCCTGCATAGATCAAGAAGCCCGGAAGCCAATTGGCCCAGGTGCAGGGAGGCTTCTTCTTTTTGGCCAGCTCTTTATCCTTCTCATCCTCCTTCTCCTTCTCCTCCTTCATGGAATCATGATTAAGGAGGGAGAAGATGTCCACGTACTCCAGTGATGGGATGTCAAAAATTCTACTACCACGCCATGACGTCATGGACGTCATGGGCGTGGCCAATGTCATGACGTCATGACGTCATGGGCGGAGCCAATGTCATGACGTCATGACGTTGTGGGCAAGGCCAAAAATAAAAAAAATAATAAAAAAAATAAACATGCACACAGACCCGTAAATAACTTAAAGAAATAAAATAAATAAATAAATAAAATAAAAATTAAATAAAAGTACACCCACCCACCCAAAACACCATAAACCACCCACCCACCCCAAACACAAAACCCTCACTTACCCTTTTTGGGGCCGACGACCCCCATGGCCCGGGGCCACACGGCAAGGCACGCCCCATCGCCGCCGGAACCGAGGAGGAGGCGGGGCGCTCCATGTTGGCGCTCCATGTTGGTCCAATTTTTAAAAAACCGGACCCGGAGCCACTGCCTGCTGCTGCTACTGTCGCCGCTGCTGCCGCCTCCCGCCATCGCCATCGCCGGGGGGGTGGAAGGAGGAGAGGGAGGGGACTGGAGTGCCGGACCCGGGAGCGTTTCTGTAATTGATCCGGGTAGATGCATTTGCTTTTTTCCCTCCTTCCTTTTCGTTCCGGAGCTGTCTTCCCCGCCTTGCCCGTTGATCGGCTCCCATCCCGTCTTCTTCGTTGCCGCCGCCGCTGCTGGAACCGGAGGAGGAGGAGGCGCGCTCCGCTGGCCTGGGGCGACGGCGGCAACGGCGGCGATGGCGATGGCGGGAGGCGGCAGCAGCGGCGACAGTAGCAGCAAGCAGTGGCTCCGGGTCCGGTTTTTTAAAAATTGGAGCCAACATGGACATGGAGCGCCCCGCCTCCTCCTCGGTTCCGGTGGCGATGGGGACGGCAACGGCAGCAGTGATGGCAGGAGGTGGCAGTGGTGAGAGCACCAGGCAGCAGCAAACGGCGGCAAGCGGCTCCACAGGAGGCTCCAGTCAGGGGCGGCCGGATCCAATTTTTTTTAAATCGGAGAAAAAAATGGCTCCAATTTAGTGCGCATGTGTCAGATTGAGTTTCTGCGCATGCGCACTAAATTGGAGCCATTTTTGCTCCAAATTTTTTTTAAATTTTCCTCCCGGTGAGGCGTCCGATCCGGACGCCTCAAAAACGGTTTTACCCCCACGGAGAGCCCTCCGGAAATCCTTAAAACGGTTCTGTGGATCCGGTCAGAACCGGTGTCATCCCATCACTGACATACTCCCTACGCAGAATCTTATCCCTCGTGGCAGGGAGAAGGTGGTCGCCAAGCGGCAACGACTGGTCGCCGAATGGCCTGGCGGGCTGGGATACAGAATTATATCCTGTGTCCCCGATGGCCAAACATGGCCAACCCGGGGCCGGGACAGCAGGGGCGCCAAAAGGTTGAGCCCCCGGTGGCGGCGGATAAGGTGCCCGCCAAGCCAAAGGCACCGGCTGGGACGGCAATGGCGGTGATGCCACGGCCATGTATGGGCCGGCCCCTGCCCGGGGAGGGCAGGTAGTAGCCATGGCTGCCCGAAAGCAGGCGCCGTCCAAGAGGAGTCCAGGCCCGGCACCTGCTGGTATGGCCAAGGCCATTGCACTGGCAGCTGCTGAGTGAATGGGGGCGACTGCTGAGTGAATGGTTGAGGAGGCGTGCTAGTTTCAACCGCATACTCACCACCAGCCCGCATGGCTGGAACGGGCGGAGCAACAGGCACTGACTCGAGGACGCTGGGCCCAGCCTCGGGTTCCACCTCGACCGGGGGAGCAGGATCCTCTACCCAGACCTCTGCATCGGCCAGGGCCAGATAATCAGAGGGCCGGAGTGGTGGCATGTTGGCCTCCAGCTGATCTATACGCTGGTGTAGGGCCACCACCAGCCCACTCCAATCCACATTGTGTGGATCGGCCACCGTCTGCGCGGCCCTGCGGGCCGACCGTCGGGTATCTGGCACTAGGTCCAGGCCCGTGGCCCTTTCCAAGGCCGCCACACAGTCAAGAAGGGCCGTGGGGTTGATGGGCGGAGCCTCCGCCCCCTGTGCACGGCGGCTGGGACCCCCGGCGGTATTAACCCTACGGGGGAGGCGGCGAGGGCGAGGCGCTGCGGGTTTTTTAGGAGCCATGGCACCCTGAGGACAAAATGCCAACCAGCAATCTGGGAGGTCAGTGCAGAAAGATAGAGGCAACCGTGAGCCCTCCAGATCAAGGTAGCCAAGCAAAACCACCCAAGGTGTAGTGCTGAGTCGACCTTGAGCCCTTACTGACGAAGTAACTCGAGCCCACGGCACCAAGCTAGCGATTGTACCCAAAGGCGGCTAGCCCACCAAATCCTGGTCCAAATAGCCCAGTAGGAAGAAGCCCCTGAAGCAGTATAGACCCCAGAAAGGCTAACAGCCCCCAACACAGGAGCACACAGGGCCAAAAATTCCCAGGTCCCAAAATGGCGGGCGCCACAAAGACGCACCAAACGGGCGAAGGGAAACCGGGGAAGGACCGTACCCCTTGCAAGGTAATGGGCCAAAGAACAGAAAGGGCCAGCGCTAAGGGACAGCCCAATTAGGCCTACAATCGAGGGGAAGGAGGCCAACACCAGGGCAGCCAAAAGGCAGGCGCAACTGAAAGCACCCACAAAATGGCGGCCGCGAGTGACAGCGAGGAGAAGAGGGAGCTAAACACCCAAAAAACAGCGCCGCAAAAAGCAGCCGCTCGCGATGCCGGTCAGACGGGGATTGGCGGCGAGCGCAGGGAGCGCACTGCCCTTATAAGGGCAGTGCTCAGCCACGCCCCCTGCGCTCGTCCCCAGGCCCGTCTCTTTGACCGGCACTGGGGCAAAGCGCGCGGCCACGGCAGTTGCCGCGGCTGCTCGACCAAAGGGATGGATAGGTCCAATATTAATTCCCCAATGTGTGTAGAGTACAGACCAGGGACTCCCAACCTAAAGCCTGTGGGCAAGATCTGACCTGCAGCACCATTTCATGTGCCCCTCCCACCCCTCCAAAGGCATCCAAGAAACAAAATGACCGTCCATTTGAAGCTGTTGGGACAAAATGGCCCTCCCCATCATGCAGGCAGGGCCGGATTTACATGAAAAGAGGCCCTAGGCTATTCCACTTATGTGGCCCTTTCACCTCCCATTTTTAAGTTTGTAAATTACATGAGAGATAATAAAATACATCAATATAGGCCCCTCTTGATCTTGAGCCCCTAGGCTGAAGCCTAGTTAGTAAAGGTAAAGGTTTCTCTTGCTCAAAAGCTAGTCGCATCTGACTCTAGGGCTCAGTGCTCATCTCTGTTTCTAAGCCGAAGAGCCAGCGTTGTCTGCTTCTGCAGACGTTTCCGTCGTCATGTGGCAGGCATGACTAGACACCGGAGCGCACGGAATGCTGTTACCTTCCCACCAAAGTGGTCCCTATTTATCTACTTGCAATTTCTTGCTTTCGAACTGCTAGGTTGGCAGGAGTTTGGGACAGAGACGGGAGTTCATTCCGTCCTGCAGTACTCAGGAATCGAACTGCTGACCTTCCGCCTCCCAGTCAGCGTCTTAATGACTTGAGCCACTGCCTAGTTAGCCTATAGAAAAATCCAGCCCTGCATGCAGGCAGGGCAAAATGGCCATCTGGCCCTCAAAACTGACTGAGAGAGTGTGACCCAGCCCCCTTCTTGAAAATGTCGGGAACCCCTGGTATAGATTATAACCATTATTCAAATATGTGAACATTGTGTATACAAAACTCATGTATAAAATATGTATGTTCTTTTACAAAAGTGAGCTATCAATGATAGTGAAGGAATGACTTCATTAACAGAATCAGCAAAATCTGAAGAGTGGGTTTCTGTAACATAGATATTGTATGTACGTCTGGACAGGTTATCTTGCTATGGTAATAAAATAGACCATACTGCCAGTGACTTAAAGCCAGTTTTCAGGCAGTGGTTAACTAACCTGACAACCCTGAGGACTAATGGGCTTGGGTGGCAAAGTCCACAGGGGGAAGGGTGATGGTCCCCAAGTGGGTTAAATCCCACTTGAATCCATCTTGATGGAGGGCAACAGCCTGGGGCTGATGAAGACTTTGGGTGCAAAAAAAAAGACTCATGACCAGAAAGTGACTTGCGAAACTGGATCAGTGGTGTGGGTGTCATGCTGCAATGCAGAATGTAAATGGAAGACTACTACATTACATTGTTCCCAGGACAATCTTCATGGCTGATCACCATGATGATATTCAATATTTGCAGTCAGATACGGCACTTGAAGAAGAAGATATTGTACAAATGTATTTGTCACCTTTGCCACACAGGACTTGTCCCACACTCTCTCCTGTATCAGCCAATCCACAGTATTTTGGTACTGAAAATGAATCAAAAACACATGCAATCCAGCATTCAAGAAAGTATTAATAAACTCTAAATCTGAATTGTTGGTTTACCTATTTTGCTCCAGCAATGACTTGAAGTCACTTTCATAGAAAAGTAAGGTAGAGGAATGCCTTTGGTTTCTGGCCTTTGCTGACTCATTGCTGGAAGAAATCTCAAAGGTCATATAGCAATAGCAATTGCACTTGTATACCACCTCATGGCACTTAGAGCACTCTCTGAGCAGTTCACTCCCAACACACTAGATCAAGGATTCTCAACCTGCGGCCTATGGGGCGAATGCAGCCCATGGCACCATTTCATGTGGCCCTCCCACTGCCTCCACCACACCAGGAAGTGTCATGTGGTGGAGAAAGGGCAAAATGCCCATTTGGCCCCCGGAGCTGTCTGAGAGAACATGACCCAGCCTCTGGCTTGTAAAGGTTGAGAACTCCTGCACATTTTATCAACCTCAGAAGGATGGAAGGCCAAGTTAACCTTGATACCATCATGATCTAACTCACCAGCTCTCAACCTTTTAAAGCCGGGGGCTGGGTCACACTCCCTCAGACAGCTGATGTGTAAGAATAAAGAAATAGTGATTTCAGTTTATATAGGAAGATGAAAACAAAAGACACCATGTTTCAGCATGTCACAACCTAAGTGGTAGAGCATGTACTCTGGATGCCATGGATACAGTGTCAACAACATCTTCCCTTTGGCAAATCATTCTGTTTCAGCCATAAGACCTGCAAATAGAACATATCAAGTAGATTAATGCTATTCACAGTGAACCTCTATACTCAAAGCACATTTCCTAGAGACACAAAGGACAACATGGAAAATTTCTGCAGAGTGGTACCATGGCTCTCAATGGGTGAAATCCAGTAATAAGCCTTGACTTGCAAAATCTACAGGCTGTTCTTTGGGTAGAAACAATTTTGTGCTTAATGGTTTTATAGCTAAAACAGACCTGTAGAGATTTCTATAGATGAACCAAAGCTTCAGAGATTTTGAAAGAATCTAAAACCATCTTAATTTATGTATAAGTGGGACAATCTAAATAGTTTAGTTTTCCCTTGTTTGGTGTTTAGCACTGAGATATCCTACACTGGCATTTTTTCCTACCATGAGCTTTACTTGCATTAGAATATCAGAAAATATAATGTTCAACTGGAATTCACTTGTCTGCTTTTATAAGATTTATGTATTCATTACACATCTATCATTATATTTCCCCTGAATCTCTGTCCACAGATGCAACTCCTATGAGTGCACCTGTGCAATTTAAACTTTTATATTAATATGTATAACTTACTTCATATGCAGATCTATTTCCTGCAGCTACAGGAGGAAGCCTTATATGACAACCTGTGAGGGATGAATTCCTCCACTGAGTGATTCATTGTCCAGGGCAACTGAAGATGAAATAGCTTAATTAATACTCAGAAGTGCAATAGGAATCTGATCTCTCTTAACCTGTCACATACACAGGGTTACGTCTTTGAGTTCATATATATTACTGATGGTAACAGAGGTGTTATAAGCTACCAAAATACAAAGTCAGTCCTATACTCTTGCATATATGAAAACCCTTCCTTAGATGTAAGATATTTCTTGAGGCTGAAAAGTATAACAAAGTTGGGGAGCTTTGAACAGAAGAAGGACCTAGCAGCAAAAATATGAAACAGCCCCTACTAGAAGCTCTAAAAGTAAGCATTGATCAGTGTCAAGCTGATTTGTGATAACACTACATGATGTGGTCACTGGGACAAATGAACAAACTAGCCAACTCCAAACCAATCTGGGATAAATACCTGTCTGATTGCACTCTAGGACTCAGGAGACAAGATGTCAGCTATGCCCCCGCATTCACTCTCACAGAGGTGTTGCTGGGCCCGGCAGCACTATGCACAACATTGAGGACAGTTTTGTTTGTTTTTCTACCAATCTTATTTATTTCATCTTTTGCCAGGGATGCCCTTTTGCAGTCTACGTGGGATGGGAAAGATGCTCTCTGCATAGAAGAGTTGATGGACATGGATCAGGTGTTGGGGGTGGCAGTGCACAGAGACCCGTTGCAGGCCATTTCAATCTGCCTGGATTTGAAGGTTGCCATTCTGGAATAGAGAGATTACAAGACAAGGATCCAGAGAGAGACAGCAGAGATGAAGTGCATCCATGTGCTCGACACCCTGTTAGGATTTCAAGATTGGAAGCACTTCATTACTTCAAGACCTGAACAGCTCAGGTTCCTTTTAAATGAATGACTGCACATTTTCATTCTAGAAGCATGAGGATTTTGTTTTCATCACTTAAAATATTTTAGACTAGTGTTTTGGTCAATTATATTTACAATTTTATTGTTTTCATACTTGTTTTGTGAATCATATTTTTTTATTTGTAAGATTGTGTAATGTTCCTATGATTTTTGTAATATTTTTGTAACTTAATGACGTATATTGGGGTTTTTATCTTACTGTACTGTATTTTATGATATACTATTGTTTGAATTATTGATGTATGATATTTCATTATATTGTGACATTGTATTGTTCTATTGAATTGTTACATTGTATTTGATTGTATGTTGTGAGCCGCCCTGAGTCGGTTTTCACTGAGTAGGGCGGCATATAAATTTAATAATAATAATAATAATAATAATAATAATAATAATAATAATAATAATAATAATAATAATAATAATAATAATAATAATAATAATAATAATAATAATAATAATAATAATAATAATAATAATAAAACAATGAATGCTTTTTAAGTTCTAGACCAGAGATAGGCAATCTATGGCCTATGCGCTGGATCTGACCCATGGCACCAAATAATCCGGCCCCTGCCCTCACTCCAGCTGCCACAGTTACCACTGCCGGAATTGGCTGTGGACTTGATTCTGACTGTCGTAAACATTTTATCATAGCCATAAATGGCAGGGGGAGCACCAGTTTGGCCCCCTCAACTGTCTGAGGGAGTGTGACCTGACTTTAAAAGGTTGGTGATCCCTGTATGTGGTGAAGTAGATAGAGTGAGAGACTAGGACTCAGGAATCTTATGTCCCAAACTCCATTTGAACATTGTAGCTCTTGAGATGGGGGCGGGGAATGGGTAGACTGGCAGAACCATTCCTTAAATATCTCATTTACCTTGAAAGCCCTGTTAGGCTTGCTGTATGTTGGCAGCATGTAACAAAAAAATGTTACAGGAGTGCATATTTAGGATGAATTTCAGGATAACCTTATTGGCAATATAACACTAAAACCAGTCACCCAGATTAGCTTTCATCAAGGTAGGCCCTCCAGATGTTTTTACCTAAAATACCCATCATTCCCCACTGTGCTTCCTTGAAAGGGGTTGGACTTGATGATCCATGATTCCATCTCTGAATTTCTAAAGTGTATGAAGACCTCTTCAACTGTATGAAGCTACAGAAAGAGAATATTGGATCAAATGATGTGGCATCACTAAGAGCTCATGGACTAACAGGGTGAGAGGTGAGTGGATAGCTGCATGTTTGCAGAGCGGTGCCACCTGCTCAGTCTATTGATCTTTTCTGTTAGTAATAAAAAGTACCAACATAGGTCAGATGATAATATTTTCCCCTCTGGTTAAAACTGATTACAATTCTGAAGTCTAAATTTCAATTGCAGACATTGGAAGAGGAAGCATCTAAAGTTCCATGTGAAATTAATGTAGAGTATGGATTACATCAGTGTCGGGCAGAAGAACAAAGTTGTTCTTTCTTGCTTATACCTGCAGGAAGGAAAAAAAACGCAAAAGACCACACAGGTAATATAATCTGACAAATTGACAATGGGAGAAAATTTATCATAAAAAAATCTAATAACGCCTGCTAGCACTTTTTAATCACAGCTACTGAACTGTTGCATCCAGAGGAACACCGCTTGTTTTAATTATTTATTGGGAAGTGATGGTTTATTTGGAAGAAAATGCAATTACATCTTGACACTTTAATCACTATCAGTTTGTTTTGTTCCCTTGCCACTGCTAAGAGGAAGGTTGTCTTCCTATGGAAATTCTGACATTTCTATAATTGGTTTTGTGAATCTTCCCAGAGACTGTAAAATATCCATATTATTAAATTTGTGCACAAAGTGGAGTTAAGATGTTATTAAGATAGATGGCTAATAATGCAGAAATTCTCCACCATAGGCTTTGATTAAGTTTTCTTTTCTCCTTTAAAAGGTTGTACCATTGACCAGATAATAAACACAGTGTGTTTTTCAAGACCGCAACACATATTCTATGTAATCTGCAGTATGTGTGTGTTGAGTGTGTGTTTGGTCCAAGTGGACAAACTGAGAATGTTCAAGCAGTTGTTTGAACCATATTAGCATCTTATCATAGAGCCAAACTCTATATGAGGGTAGATGCGTTTTCGCATCTAGCAGGCAGCTTTTTGGATTGGCTGAGGTGGGCAGAAAATTAATGGGACTAAGTTTATGAACATTTTCCTTCTGAAGTGAATTAGTATTTGCTTTGGGAAAATCTTGCACTGGTGTCAAAAACAACCACAAGTGCACCAAATCTGGGTGTTAGTCTATAGTTCCCATTCAAACAACCCAAGAAATTAGGAGGAAATTAAAATTAAAATGTCAAGATCCAGCTACTCAACATTCATGGGAACATATGGGCAAAATCCTACTGGTTATTATTTTTTACATGGAGGCAGGGGAACTAGAGACCAAATTGCAAACACACACTGGATCATGGAAAAAGCAGGAGAGTACCAGAAAAAGTCTCTTTTCGTTTCATTGACTACACCAAAACCTTTGACTATGGTGACCACAATAAACTGTGGCACATACTTAAAGAGATGGGAATATCATTTGTCTTCTGAGAAACCTGTATGTGAGCCAAGAAACAACAGTTAGGAGAGGATACGGAAATACTGATTGGTTTAGAATAGGAAATGAAGTACGACAAGGCTGCATATTGTCACACTGCTTATTTAACTTATAATGCAGGGCTGGACAAGGCACAAACTGGAATGAAGATTGCTGGAAGAAATATCAACAACCTGAGATATGCAGATGACATTACACTAATGATGGAAAGTGAAGAAGACTTAAAGAGTCTCTTGATGAGGGTGAGAGAGGAGAGTGAAAAAGCTGGTCTGAAACTCAGCATCAAAAAAACCAAGATCAAGGCAACTGGCCCCATTACTCCCTGGCAAATAGAAGGGGAAGAAATGAAAGCTCTAACAGAGTTTACTTTCCTGGGATCCAAGATCACTGCAGATGATGATTGCAGCCACAAAATAAAGAGACACTTACTTCTTGGGAGACAAGCAATAAGCAACCTAGGTAGCATAATAAAGAGTAGAACCATCACCCTGCCAACAAAAGTTTATATAGTCAAAGCAATGGTCTTCCCAGTAGTAATGTATGGCAGTGAAAACTGGACCATAAGGAAAGCTGAGCACAGAAAAATGGACGCCTTTGCCTTTTGGTGCTGGAGAGTCCCCTGGACTATGAGAAGAACAAATCAGTAAATCCTGATGGAAATCAACCGTGACTGCTCATTAGAGGGACAAGTACTGAAGATGAAGCTCAAGTATATTGGCCACCAAATGAGAGGAGAGGACTCGCTAGAGAAGACATTGATGTTGGGAAAGATAGAAGGAAAAAAGAGAATAGGATGCCAGAAGACGAGGTGGATAGATAGCATTGTAGATGCAATGGGCATAAACTTGAGTGGGATGAGGAGGATGGTGGAAGATAGAGGAGCCTGGCACAAGATGGTCCATGGGGTCTCAAAGGGTCAGACTCAACTATGTAACTAAATAACAACAACAACAACAACAACAACAACAACAAAGCAACAAACATGGATCTGCTATAGTAAGGGTGGGTTGGCACACAGTGCCATATAATCCAGCCCCCATCCTCGCTCCAGCCGCCACCGGAATCAGCCATGGACATGTTTACGGCTGTCATAAACACATTTATAATAGCCATGGCTGCATTTATGGCAGCCATAAATGGCGGGGAGGGGACCAATCTGGCCCCCTCAACTGTTTGAGGAAGTGTGACTCCCCACCCACCCACTTTAAAAGGTTGACAACCCCTGTGCTAGACGATGAGAGTCACTTCTGAGCACTCTTTACCTAGAAAAGTCTGAAAAGGATCACCATAAATTAAAAGTAACTCAGCAGAATACAATTATTATATCCCCAGCTCCATAGCCAGAAGGGACACTTAGAATCATGAAAAGTTAGTTATTAAGAGCCAAAATCTTGTTCTTTCAAGCATAGCATAATGTAACACTGTTGCAAATGTGCATAGCAATCATGCAAGCAGTCACATGGTTCCCATTCACTTTTTGAGACACTTCTGCCTTAACATTATTGTAGCTACAGTAGGTGTAATATCACGTTATGCCTGCGTGGTTATGCAACAAGATTTCAAACAATATACTGTATTATCATACTTTTACTATTAGGGCAAAGAGAGGTTCTTAGAGAATTTGCTGCCTGATGTGCAAAAGTAAAATCTTGTTAAGTACTGTAGTACGATTCTTAATTTGGGTGGTAGGAGATATTCCTTTCTGCTCTGTCTCCGAAAGAAAAACAAAATATTTTAATCCAACTCCACACAGCAGAATATGCTGTTGAATAGCAGTTCATCATTATATCATTATTTTTTTAAAAAAGTATTAAAATGTTACATCCATCTAATTCATCCCATCTAATTCATCCCAGTTCAATTGCTTGAACAACCAGATATTAGGGCTAAGTAACAGCACAGTATTGTTTCTTCTTAATATCTATTAAACAAAGGGCCTGCGCCTTTTTCTTTCCATTTTCTTTAATGCAGGAGATAAATTTATTTCTAGCTACAAGCCAAATAAAAGGCTTGTTTTTTAAAAAAAATTGGCAATTGAAAACTATTTGGAAAGACCAAAAATGCACCTAGGGAAACCAGACTCTGATACTCATAGCTAAAATCTTGTAATGTCTCTCTTTTCTTAAGTATGATAGGTGAAAGTAGCTCATGATATAAAACTATACAATTCAGTGATGCCCAGTATAACAGCAATCATGCCTTAGAATTTTTGAACCAGTTGTCAATGCTGGGTTGATTTATTACTTAATTCTGATAGGAAAAGGAAGGGGTACACAAAAAGAACCTCCTTGAAGACTGTGGATACTTTTTACATTTTTGAACTGCAATCAGGCATACCTTAGGTAATGACACCCTTGTTTTGCCAGCTAATATTTTTCCCACCAGATACTGAACATGAAAGGAGAAAGAAGAGGAAAAAAATTAAACAGTGAAATGTGGATTAGGATTATGCTAGAAGCTAGATCATATTCCACAAATCTCTAAATTCATAGTTCCCAATCTGAAGCACATGCCCCTCAGGGGGGCAATTTGATGGGGGGGGCAATTCAAGAATGTTTAGACAAGTTAATGGCTTTTTTAGGCTTCCTCCGCATGAATAGGAGTACACTTTTTGAATAATAAGAATTGTATGTCACAGGGGGTGGGCATCGGGATTTTAGAGATGCTTAGGAGGGGCATGGCCAAAAAACCAAAGGTTTGGAACCACTGCTCTAGTCCAGTTTTTTGTTCATACCATTGATAACCACCTGCCCATGAGATCCCCATAAACAAGAAATGTGTTTAATAACATGTTCTACATCTGGTACAGAGAGAGCTACTGCCTCTGATAGTAGGTATAATATGTAACTATCGGCGGTCTGGCCAGTTATGCCGCTGTGGTAATGGAACAGACAGTACAGCTAGCGACTCAACACTGAGTGTTGGCCAGTGGTAAATAACCTGACTCTCTAAAGGGGCCAACAGCTATGGGTGAATGAACCCCTTTAGGTGGGATTATGGTCCCTCTCAGTGGAGGAAATGCCACTGGAAACCATCACATTAGGCACTACGGCAAAATGACCGGAGGAGGAACCACTTCACTATTCTGATTCCCAATGGTCATGGAGGCAGAAGAGGCCATGCCAGATGGACTAGCTGTGAAGGCACACCTTGTTAATATCCTCAAGGCCAAGGCAGTCCATTGCAGTCCCAGTGTTAAATCTTGCATGTCTCATTTCATACATGCCACAGGAGATGGCCCTGTGATCACAGTGTATGGGTCACTTCACGGCAAGCTGGGATCCACCTTAAACAAATTCATGCCAATGGCATTTTTCCTGGATTTTCAGAAGGAAATGTATACTCGGACACAAGTAGCAACCGATGACAATGTAACTATCATAAGTAGTAGTCACTGAAAGCCTGGTCCATCAGGTGTTTCTCTTTTTAAAAAGTATCTAGACAAGCAGCCATTGCTTGCTCTTCAATTTCCTATCCGCACTCTTCTTGTCTGCTTACATTTCCTTTGTGCAGGTTTGTGTTATTTCTATTGTTTTGAGGAGTTTTTAGCCTTCCATATGGGAATTTTTACCCATTTCAGAAGGAAACCTTCTTTACAGGAATAGTTTTTACACTGACTTTTCAATCCGTGGCAATTCTCCACTGTGATTTATGCCAATTGAGTTACACTGGAATAAATAAGTAGTATGTTCTGGCCAGAAAATCAACTGCAATCATTTTCAAGGATTAAAAAAAATGTTCAGCCCTCCCGCATAATGATTTAAAATAACATGAAAGGTTAATTGTTACTCAGCCCCTTAACATCCATTGTATAATGACAAGTTAAGGTGACAAATCAATTTTTTAATGAATTTTTACAAGCTTTGCACAGCCTCCCTTTGTAACACAGGCAGCTGAGGTGATGGAGATTTCAAGCCTAGGATTCTCAAAATGTGAATTGCTGCTTTTAAAATGAAGTTAGATCTGCCTCAATATGAGATCCTGAGAAATCAGAAGGTAACAGTTTCCATTCTAGATCTTAACCACTTTGTTTCCTCCACACACAAAGTTATAGCTCCCTGAAAGGCCACCCAAGCTGCTCTGTTGAAATAACTTACATAAATTGCTCTCCACCATTATTAAAATGGCAATAATTTGAAGTGAAAGATGTTCTTGATCTAATTACCCTCTCTACCTCATAAACAGCTAGCTTTTTGCCCTTGGAGTTTATCAGTGCTATGGGACACATTTATTGTCTTTTATTTGCTCTCCTGTTGCCAAAGCATGCCAAGGTTAATGCAGTTACAGTACTCCACACTTTTTAATGCAGCCAAGAATGCATTAGACTTTGGCAGAGGGAGGGGACAGTATTATAGACCCCCTGTCTCTCTTTTAAATGAACATTAAACTGCCACAAGAAACCCCAGTAAAATCTTTCAAATGTTACAGTTTATAATATTTAATAATGAAAAAACTTAATCCAGTTCACTTTAGAAACCTGAAAATTACTAATTAGAAATATTTTGAGAGACATCTTGGAGGGAAGCTCTTCTCAGACGCACCTAGGGTCAAACTATACATTGCAGATAACCCATTATTACAAACTGGAATCCTATAGCATTCTGACAACAGGGTTCAGGCACGTCATTTAAACAAACATTCATAATTGCAAATGAAAACTGCCCTTTTATCCTAGAAACCAATCTCAGAATAAATTGAGTTAATGTGTGAACTGTAGAAGGTGTGAAAAGGACTTGCTGTGACAATTAGTTCTTTTCAGGATTTAAGGGGTTTCTTTTCAATAACAGATTATCTGTAATATATAATTTGACCCTATGACACTGTGGAGTAAAAACTTTATATCTATTTTTACTTTAATCCAAAGAAGGCATGAGACCAGGAAATGGAAGAGCAGGAAAGAAAACCTGTTAATAAAAGCTTCTACATATGCTGTTGGATGCCTGAATTAGGAAGCTTTCTAAAATCTGATCAGACAAATTTTGCATTGCGTAGCATCTTCTCCACTTCAGACTCGGGAGAGTTAGGTTCACCATAGGCGTCTGGTTCCTTGAAATTGTTTCTGAAGTTTGCTTGTATCTATGCAAGCATTAATTGGCATTCAGACTTAGACTAAACACAGGTTTTACTTTAAAATCTTAAATCAGTTGTGTAAGAGTAGAATCTCATCAGGATGAATTACATTCACATAGAGCATAGTATCAGTCACACAGAGACACCAAGCAAGAAGCTGACTCCTTATTTTCTTCAGTGAACCACACCTTACCTAAACACAAAGCAATCATCATGGATGTTTTTTGACAATTGTAAGTGGCAGTGATCACAAGAGGGTATCTTGTAGACTACCATGACAGTTGCCATTGGTGTCAATATTCAGGCTGGCCTTTGCTATGTAAAACCTGTCATCCTTTTTCCTGTGGACAGCACAGATGGGATATTGCACAGCAATTTGGGCTATTTCCTAGTGTTTTGAATTGTAAATACAAAAACATTATGTCTGACATTTATAAAACAGATTTTGTTAAATAATTGTATAGATGCCTGAGTCTATCCCCATCCTTCACTAACCATCATATTTACATGTAGTTTCATCTTAAATCAGAGCTTTGTCATTTACATTACTCTTAATTGGTTTTGTGTTTTTCAAATGCTCATTTTACTGACGAAGGCATATGGTACCTACTACAACTGTCTTTTGGTTTATTTTGTCTTCATTATGCTCGAGCCAGTAGTTTTTGAAGTAATAAAGCACCATTTGAAAAATTTAAGATCCAAGAGGACAAAAGGGAAACACATATTTTAGCACATACCTGTTTCTAAAATAAACATTGTAATTGTGCATTTCTTGATGCAAATCACTAGTTTTTCCATATGGTACATTAAATACATAGCACACATCATAATCTTTCTTTTCAAATAACTCCACAGGGCACCCAGTTAGAAGCAGGGCCACTTTGCCTAAGCACATAATGTTTTCCTATATGCACACCTGCCATACAGGTGCTGGGGGGGGGGGAGAAGAGAAATATGTTCTTTTTCCTCCCCCTGTCATCATCTCCCTTACCTGTGCCCAATCCCTGGTTAGGTCCTTATGCCTCCCTTTCACACTTACCGACAAGTTAGTGCATTGGCCCCATTTTGGATTTCAACCACTGGACACAGGAAGGGTTGGTATCAAAGGACATTTTCTTTATATCAATGGAGATGTTCCAGCTGTAGTATATTACTTCTAGTAATGTCTTGGAATGGAGAGAAGTTGCTTTTGTAAAAAATATTGAACACATCAAAATTCCTTTTTCATCCCTGTGGGTACCTCATGCCACATCTTCGGTCCCTGGTGGATATTTATGAAAAGTTATCTGGGCATGCAGTAATTCCCTCCCACAATGTCTGGAAGATTGGGAGAAAGGATAACATCTGCAGTTTTGACAGTAACTGGGCCTAGGTCATGTTGTTCTGTAACTCCCTGATTGAAAAAAAGAGTATGTAACCAGCTAAAATCTGCCAAATGTGGCTCTTTTACCCCATTCATTTGTTCCCTTGTCTGCTCCATTTTACTCAGTCCACACTTTTTGTGATTTGAGCTTTCTTCTATTTCTGCCAGCTGACCTTCTAGTCTGTCTTTATATAGCCCAGCATAGTGACTTGCAAGCAAATGAAAGATTGTTCTGTGAGTTCACCTGAATATTTTAATTTTTTCTTGGGTTTCTTCCCACTAGATCTGTCAATTCACCAGCAGTTTTACTGGTGATATTTGGGGGATTATGGGTGATCATTGCTTATCTTCCCATATGACAAACCATAGAAACTGTCAGCACATCCCACATACTGTTATATCATTCTCTCAATTTAAACCATCTAACTTTTTAAAAGGTGTCCAGTGTAATCTATGTGGGTGTGCATTTAATGCAGTTTCATATACTGAAACCCTCAAGTTTTATTACATAAGGTCATCACTGCTGAACTGAAGGAAAGAGTCTCAGGAAGGTCAGCTATTTCTTTCCTCCACCATATGGCAACAGTAACCTCAGACAGGACTATCTGTATTTTTCTGAGAGAGCAGACATTCTGTGAAAATGTTTGCTACAGACTTCCAGTTGAGAGAAAAACAGAACTCTCTCACAAGCCAGCAGTTAAGGAAAACTAAAAGGCACAGGGCACCTGAGCCTCTATTCATCACTTCATTTAGATCAGTGGTTCCCAACATGGGACACATCCCCCACAGGGGAACTTCAATTCCCAGAAGCCTAAGTCAGGAAATTGGCTCATCAGTGCTTTGGGAAATTGACTTACACTTCTGGGAATTTAAGTAAAAAACCAGAGGTTGGAAAATACTGATTTACCATAGATAAATCTTAATCTATTTTTCTAAATGTGGAATATCTCACAGGCATACTGCAGTAAAGTCAAAGGCAGGGATCATTGCCACATTGACCATGTCTTCTTTGAGATATTTTAGAGAGCTCAACATGGTAGCAACATAAAGTGATACATAATGCCTGAAATTCTATTGCTTAACATAGTAAAGCCCATTGAATCTATGGGTGTTTGCTGAGTCAATTCCTCCATAGGTTTCTTTGATTCAAATAGACCTACATTTTTGCATCTTAACAATGTAGAAGTATGTTTCTACTAGATCAATAGAATTTAAGGAGGAGTCAATTCCTTAAATGATTCAATAGCCCTCTTCCAGTGCAGTTTACTATGCTAAACAACAGGATTTCAGCCACTAGCACTTCAGAGCACTAGGAGAATAACACAACTGTTCTACTTACAGCTACAGAATAAAAAGAGAAGATGCACTTCAGTAAATAATGTTATTAAACTGAGAGGTACCATAAATAGACTCGTGTGCACATTGTATAAATAAGCCCTGATGTCCAGTATGGGGATAGAGGGAGTGACAGGCTAAGGTAGAGGAATTTTCCTCCATCCATATCAAACATTTCTGGAGACAGGACTGTGGCTCTGAATCCACAGCTAGCCTTTTTTTCTACCCATGACCTGTTATATTCCTCCCAAAAATGTTCTGCCCCTGCCTGCAACCTATATGGCTTTGTATAAGAGAGTCAGACAAAACCTGCCATTTCTAGTTTTGAAAGGGGGAAGCCTCAATAAGTCTGCTTTTGTTTTAACTAACACCTGAAGGAACTCATCTAACTGACAATTTTCTTCTTCTCATGAATTCTGACTGCCCTTGTCAGTTTAACAGACCTCCACCCATAAACCAGCTTCATTATTAGCCCAGTGAGAGAAAAATATACCAGCCATTTAATCATTAGGATCTGCATATTGTTTTGATAGGGGAGGGGACATACATAGCTCTGAACTCTATAACCACCAATTCCAGATGGGTGCTGAACTAGAGGACAGAACTAGAATTTGCAGAGATGGTTTTGCATTATGATCTGCCTCAGCCACCCTCCTTCTGCATCCAATATGCCAGTTTTACACCTGGGCTCGTCTTGTATCTTCAAAGGGATGAATTGGAAAACTTAGCTCCCTATCCAATAGCAAATTTGACAGTAGGGCAATTACTAGTTTGTTATTCATTTAAGACACTGAACTTGATTACTGGAAGGATCAGCAGGCGAACAAGTCAAGACCCAAGTGCTGCATGATGGAGTGAGCTCCAGTTTGTGTCCCATCTCCTACCAACCTAGCAGTTTGGAAAGCAAGAAATTGCAAGAAGATAAATAGATATCACTTTGGTGGGAAGGTAAACAGCATTCCATGCACTCCAGTGTTTAGTTATGCCTGCCTCATGTCCACGGAAACATCTGCAAACACAGACAGTGCTGGCTCTTTGGCTATAAACAGAGATGAGCACTGAACCCTACAGTCAGATACAACTGGCTTTCGAACAAGGGCGACCTTTACCTTTACCTATTCATTATATATGAAAATGATGTACAGTAAATTTACTAATAACAAATGATCCCAAGTATTTTTTATAAATAAGCTTCTACCAGTGTAATATTTCTTAGCTATATAAATGCTTAGAAATGTTTACTTTTGAATTTACTGTCACATAAATGTCTCTGTCACAGTAACATCTGGGACAACCTCAGGGCATATTATTAAAACATAGTGTCCCATCTGCAAGGATGAATGCTAGCAAGTGAGGAAGTGGTCATCTTTCTTCGTTATAAATAGTTAAAAGAAAAATTAGTCTTTCCAAAGAGGTATTTCCAGGACATTTTATAAAAATGGCTTATTTTTCAGATACTGCTTTCATTTAGATCCCAGTCCTTTTGCCAGTTAAATGCCCCACATGTACACCTCTAAAATTAAAATAAACATCTGATGACCAAAGGTCGACCATTCCAAATCTCCTGCTCAAAAGGTAAGTTCAGCTACCAGCACCATCCCAGATGAACAAATGCACTTTAGACCTTGTATGCCTGAAGCAGGGAGCAAGTGCTTCACAGAAAACTAGCTATACAGCAAATAGTTCAAATTGCTCAAACAAGAAGAGGAAGTGTGATGTTGCTGGGGAGAGAGCAAGAGATCACAGTTGGTAGTTGTTCATGTGTGTAAGTAGGGAAAGGTCAGAGGTTTATACCATGTAGGAAATATCAGGCTGACCATGGGAAATAGAACAATCCAGGAATCTCATGCCTAGGCACAAATGTTGCCTAACCTTCCCTTTTAGCAATTCCTTCTCTTCTACATCCTTTACGAAAAAGAAGACAAGAAAATGTCTCTTTTGTCTAACTTTTCAGAAGAATAGACCATATGAATGCATTAAGAGTCCTTAAATCCAGTCAACACTTGGTCTCTCTAGCTGAATCACTCAGATTCATTTAAAAAATAATTCACTTGTGTGTAGCACCTAGTGAAAAACTGCCCATAGCCAAGGTTCTGATTGGCACTTCACACAAAAGCTAATAATGTTTTTAAAAAAAAAAAAAAAATCTAACTGCTTCAGTGCATCAGCAATGGTCTATAAGAGGGGTTCCCAACCTTTTTACACTGTGGGGCTGACTACATTCCCAGATAGCTGAGCAGGCCGGATCATGCCCACTGGAAATAAATGCACCTGCTTCTGCATTTATGACAGCCATGGGCATATTTACAGCTGATGTAGCCATATTTATGCATGCACTGGTGCATTTTACATCTATCCCAGATGTGGCTCACTTATTAAACTACAGTGGTACCTTGCTTAAAGAGCATAATGCATTCCACGGGATTGCTCTTTAAGCGAGACACCATTGTAAGTGACCAATTGTGACTTCTGGTGTGTGTGTGGGGGGGGATTGTGAACCCCGATTTAGTTGGTTGGTTGGTTGGTATTAGTTGTTAAGCGAGGCAACCATTCAGAGAAAATTCTGCTCTTTAAGTGAGTTAGTATCTAAACGAGGCGCTCTTTATGCGAGGTTTTACTGTATTTCATGACACTGGAAATTGATGACTGCAAAGATCAATTTTTGTCCATTCCTTGCATTTACACTTGCAGAGAATAGACTAAATTCAGTGGTGGGATGTCAAAAATTTTACTACCCCACCATGACATCATCACAGTGTGGGTGGAGCTAACATCATGATGTCATGATATAATGGGCAGGACCAAATATTTTTTTAAAAAAATACAAAATAATAATTAAAAAATAAGCGTGCGCGCACACACACACAGTCACTCACACACACACACACACACCTCAACCCACCCACCCACCCACAACACAAACCCATAAATAAATTTAATAAATAAATAAATAAAATAAAAAATACATTAAAATACAGTCACCCACCCAAACACCCAAACACCCACCCCAAGCACAAATCAACCAGAGCTTTTAAAACAGAGCTTAAAGCTTATTCTCACACTAGGTCAGATGGAAGGAACTACAGAATGAACTCACCACAAGATGGCTTCATTTTGGCACTTTTCAACTTTTCAACAGTTAAAGAAGTTATATACTAAGTCTTTGCCTAACCAGTTATCTAGGATAATATGTCTTAATGTAAATGTAAAACAGCTGTACCTCCTTAAGTGTTCTCCAATTGGAACAGGAATTGGAACAGCACAGGTGTAGCTTATTGATGAGGTAACTCCAAGACTTTGCTTAAAAACCCCAAACCAGGCCAACAGGCCTTTTTAGGAACTGTGGTAGTACGTCAATATAGGTAAAGGTATTAAATACACATTAAAATACACACAGACACACCACATCCAAAGGTGAGTTACTTACCGTGGGGAGCAGGCTAAAGGGAGCTTCAGGCTAGCAGCTTCTCTTCCTCCTCCCCGCTTGGGAGGACAGCAAGGAGGTGGTGCATACGCGCCAAGCACTGTAGGCATGCATGCACACCAAGTGCTTGGCATGCATGCACAGTGGGGGAACCAGTGAAAAGGTAAGCCCCGAAGGTGGTTCCCCCCAAAAGCTGCCACTGGTTCTCCAGGGCACTGGGAAAAGTTACTACCGTTTCTAGAGAACTGGTGAGAACTACAACACAACTGCCTGCACTAAGAAAGTGACAGAGGCTCAGAAATGTACAGGTAAGGACTCTCTGGGAGCAGATTGGTCTCCTCCTATGATTACCTTGTGTGATCACTGGAAAATAGAGCAGACCAAACCACTCTGGTAGTGCACAAAATAAAAGGACTCAATTACCTTGAAAGCCCTATTAGGGTTGTTGTAAGTTGGCTTCCTACTTGATGGCATTTTACTAATTTTTAAAAAATTGATTTTTCATTCTCATAGGCATCAAATGGTAGTTTTGTTTGACTATAGTTGTAATCCTTCACACGTTTACCTGGAAGTAAATCCTGCTGAATGCAGCAGGACTTGTTTCCAATTAAACTTACCCAGAATCACACTCTGCAGGGGTTTTCTCCTTTGTGTTTACTTACTGATTTGCAAGAAATCATGAACGTTGTAAGTGAACGGGTTTATTTAATTGTGTGGGCTTTTTTTAATGAGACTGTTAGCTTGCAGTGCTTTTTCCTCCCTGCCCAATTTGCATAAAACTCTCTGTAGGAATAAATCCATAGCACCAAAATCATGCTGTTGGAATGGCCCCTTAATAGAGATATTCAGCATGTTGCACATTTAAGGGGGTCTTCAGGGATGGTGTGTGTGTGTTTTAACAACTTACCATGTACACACAGTTGATAAATTTCACCTACCAAGCCTGTTATCCACACAAGATTGGTTTCATTGACAAATTAATTAAAATGTAGAAGTAAAACTGAATTTCAATGATCCTTTGTCTGATAGTGTTTTAATAAAGCAATATTATCTTA
The DNA here is from genome assembly GCA_030440675.1 of Furcifer pardalis. Classification (NCBI taxonomy): domain Eukaryota; kingdom Metazoa; phylum Chordata; class Lepidosauria; order Squamata; family Chamaeleonidae; genus Furcifer; species Furcifer pardalis. The sequence goes on from CP126892.1 coordinate 69,592,019, forward strand.
TTAATTATAGCATTATAATTGACTATACACTACAACACTCAGAATTTCATTATAGTCCAGGGCTAGGGTTTTTAATGCAATGATTCAAGAAAATTGAAATGGCTTGAAACAAATCTGTTTTTACCTCATAAAAGCATTAATAAAGATAATAAATATTCTATTTTCAATTATTAAATAATATACTTTTTATTAAGAGATGTCCTATGAAAACTATTTAGAAATAAAAAAGGAAATACCATTAATTACTTCACTAATATTCTTCACAGAGCTTGTTATAAATTCTAGTCATCATGGCTGATCTTATTAAATGTGGGATGAAATAGACAGTTGAGAATGTACCTAGATTACTGTGTTCCTTGAGTAAGATGGACTAATTCTGGGCAGACTAATGTGCAGACTGAAAGCTATCCACCAGAGATTGCTGGAATATGTGAAGAAATTTATTTTGACTGAAGAACAGGAAATATGTATTTAAATACAAATTTCTGTACATATTTAAAAATATTGATTATCACAGAAATGATACAAAATATGCCACTGAGGTAGATAAGAAACAGAGGAACATATCTATCATTGTCTTTTCCTGTCCTACAAATTCCTCTTAGAAGGTGTGGTTGCATGCTTAAAAATAACACATTTGTGCCAAAGTTAACACTGGTGAGATCATTGCATATTTACATGTTTACATTACACACAAGTAATATCAAATACTGGAACAGAGAAATTACAAAACTAGGATTGAAAGGGAGACAGCAGAAATCAAATACATCCATCTGTTAGACACCCATCGCAGGGGACTAAATATTAGCTAAGGGTTTCTGGGACATTATCAAATTTGATACACCGATTGCTATATGAGTTTATATATTATATTACAACTTTCCTGCCAATTCTCTTTAGCAAAACAGAAAGTAACCAGGTACAGTGTTTTGCTTTGTTTTTTTCTGACATGCAGGTCAAAGGTTGATCAGAGACCAGAATGGGCTTTCTCAACAACCTTGAGATTGAAAGGGAGTCATTTAGAGCTAATCTGGGGAACAGTGATTTTGGTGCCTCACAATTTTCACCTATTTCTGGCTATATTTGGGTTACTGATTCCAAAAATGCTTTCAGTTATGTCCCATCAGCACTAGTTTTTTAGATATGGCTTATTCACATTAGGCCAATCTAACCATACTGGTTGCATGTATAACCAGAGGCGTAGCAAGGGTGTAAGCCACCCGGGGCGGAGTGAAATTTTGCCGCCACCGCAAAAAAATTTTTTGCCCACCCAAATATTTTCCCACCCCCAAAAGATTTTTCCACCACCCCTCCTGGCTCCGGGAGCCTTCAGTGCACGCCTGGAGGCAAAAAAAAAATTTTGGTTTGAAAAAAAATTGGGGGAAATTGGGGGGCTTCAAAATGCCACCCCCCTTGAGCACACTGCCCCGGGGCATTTGCCCCCGCTGCCCCCTTCCTATGCCCCTGTATATAACTACTGTACATCACTCACATACAATAAAATACACAAGTTATTTTACATAAGTCACATTAGGCTCATTAAAGTTTTTCCACTAGGTCGCTGAATCGTCGTTTCTGTGATTTCCTCCGATGCATTGATCTTGGACATTCATGCTGGATGCTCCAACAATAGTCCGCCATTATATGTACATCCCATCGTCCACGATACCGTTCTTCCATTGAACTTATTTCCTGGTGAAAACGCTCTCCCTGTTCTTCATTTACATCACCAAGACAATCTGGAAATCGGTCCAAATGACTGTGCAGGTAGTGTAATTTTATGCTCATGTTGCAGCCAAGTGCACAAAAATTAGTGAGCATATTCTCCACTAATTCTTCATAATTAGGAGCCTTGTAGTTTCCAAGGAAATTTTGCACTACCATACTAAATGACAACCATGCAGCAGCCTCAGTGTCATTCATTGAGTCTTGAAATTTCTGGTCATTAATGAGTTGGCGGATTTGTGGTCCATCAAATATACCTGCTTTTTTTTTTTTTGACTCAATGCAGGAAATTTGTTACACATATAGCCAAAACATGATCCATGTCTATTCAAAGCCTTGATTAACTGCTTCATTAATCCAAGTTTTATATGGTGGCAATATAATATTGTTTCTTTCAACCAAAGGTTCTGTGATGATGTTTTTTTCTCCAACAGTCATGCTTTCTCTAAGAGGCCACTGTCTTCTCACCCAGTGTTGATCTTTAGCTCTAGAGTCCCATAGACATATAAAGCATGGGTATGTGGTATAACCCCCTTGTTGTCCTAGAAGAAAATTCACCATTTTGAGATCGACACAGATTAGCCATTGATGAATATGGTATGAGATCTTCTCCAGGACTTTGGCTATTATAGCTTGATTTTCTCACATAGCAACTGAGTGATCAATTGGGATTGACCTGTATCTGTTGCCAATGTGCAAAAGAACACATTTTAGGCTACATTTGGAGCTATCTATAAATAACTGCCATTCACTTGGTATGTATTTTCTTACACCCAGTTTCATTAAGAGTCCTTCAACATTGGTGCATTTGGTTTTCGGTTGCGAAGAATGGCAGGAAATCTGTTTCCCTTTTGCGATAGAATGTGACTTTTGTTTCCGGCAACAGACAGTGTATCTCTGCCAATCTGGAAGCTAATCATTCCAACAACTTTTTTTGAAGTCTTAGATCTCGAATGAGGTCGTTCAATTCTGCCTGACTAAAGCCGGGTACAACTGACGAACGTCCTGCAAATTCTTTGTCTTTTTGTTCAGAAACGCTTTCAGCTGATTCGTCCTCTTCTTCTGATGACTCTGGAAGACTGGCAAAAATAGGTACAGGTATCTCCTCTGAATGTGGAACAGGGTGTCATGCGGAGGGTAGATCGGGATATATCCAACGTTTTCGGTTATTACAATTGATGCCCTTTACATTCACTGAACAAAAGTAGCAGTCATCGCTGTGGTTTCTTTGTTCTTCCCACATCATTGGTACCCCAAATTTCAAGCTCTTCCATTTCCCATTTGACCACTGACGCAGATGCTCTGTGCACGTTTTACATACAATGTGAGGTGTCCAAACCTTATCTTGGTCTCCCAGTTTTACTTTAAAATAGGCCAAATAAGCTCTTTTTATAAAGTCAGTTATGGGTTTTCTTTGCTGAATGAATGTGTATTCACCACAGATTAAACAAAAACCATCAGGATTATTTATACGTGTTCTTCTTCATAAAGCCATATTAGTGCCTGTAAAAAAAGAAATAAATGTCAAAATCATACTTAAGATAAGGAGGAAAAAACTAGAATGCAAGCCTCCCTGGATGAGTCCATGGAGCAGCTGCGGAGTTGGCCTAGTTTCGGGATGCACAGCATCCAGTCTCAACAGTAAAGGAAAGCACAGAGAATGACAAAAAAAGGTCAGATTAGTTAAATTACACTTGCAACAACAACAGGAATAGAGCTTGAACAACATCAATAAGTATTATTAAAACAATTTACGAATGGTGAGGCAAATACATGTGTAGTCATAAGAGCAATGTATGACATCATCGATATCTCATGAACTAGAGTTGCTAGAACAATATGGATGGCATTTTCAGAATCAGCTGCCCCAAAATGCCCGAAATCAGTTGAAAAATTTTAGGCACCAAGGAAAAAAATTTTTTTGTTCCCCAGTGTAATCTATTGTTGCTAATGGCTGTGTGAAGCTGAATTGTTATGCTTGCTTATCTGTCATATTGCTTGACCACACCTTTCTCCCTTTGACCCCCTGAATTTGGTGTATAAAAACCATGCCTGCAAGTTTCACTCTTTGTCTGAAGAAGTGGACTTGAAAGCTAACAATAAAAATATATCAGTTAATCTTTAAAGTGCTACAGTGTTTTTTATTTTGTTTTTATTTTGTTTTGTTTGTTTTGTTTTGTATTCTGATATGCCTGAACCACAGACTAACATGGCTACTATTCAAAAAAAAAACCCCTCATATTATATGCCTCTAATACAGGGACTGCAGTGGCTCAAGTGGCTAAGATGCTTACTGGGAGGCGGAAGGTCAGCAGTTCGATCCCCAAGTACTGCAGGACAGAATGAGCTCCCGTCTTTGTCCCAGTTCCTGCCAACCTAGCAGTTCGAAAGCAAGACATTGCAAGTAGATAAATAGGGACCACTTCGGTGGGAAGGTAACAACATTACGTGCACTCCAGTGTCTAGTCATGCCTGCCACATGACCATGGAAACGTCTGCAGAAGCAGACAGCGCTGGCTCTTCGGCTTAGAAACAGAGATGAGCACTGAACCCTAGAGTTGGACACGACTGGCTTTCGAGCAAGGGAAACCTTTACCTTTACTAATGCAGGTTATCTGAAATGGACTTGAGATGTTGTTTATTTTAAGCCAATATCTATGTTGCATTAAATTGTATCAATATTGTATGTAAATGCTCAGGTGATTGATATATCTTACCCTTCAATATATGTTGAAGCTGATTTACTAAGGAACAAGTTTATGTTTCATCTCCAGGGAGTGCATGTACCTTTAAAACTGCACTTCTCCGTAAGATAAGAATCAAAAGCACAGCACATTCAGAATCAGTTTAAAAATAAAGTATTTACAAATGTAGTTACAAGGAGTGGTATACACCTAAGAAAATTAAGTGATTTACAAAATTTCAACATGGATGCAAACATTGATTCATATTCCACGTGACCATAATTTGATTTGGGGAGAAAATACAATTTTCTTAATCAGTTTTTTTTTTTGTCATCTAACAGCCAGATTAAACTTTTGAATTAAGTGCTGATAATGATAAATTAACATATGAAATAAAGGCAAAAAAGGATTAGTGGAAAAATGATTTTAAAGAGATATGAGGAGAGTTCCTAGATTATGTGCTAGTTAAAAAGAAAGGAATAAAACCAGTACAAAATGTATTATCTTTTTGGTAATGAAGGGGTGAATATAGAAACTTAATGATATGGAAAATCATTGGATAAGATTTATAAATCCCACCGATGGTGGGAGCACATAGAGATTAACTTTGTTATGTATGTATGTTTATGTTTTCTTTTGTTGTTTTATATTATTATTTTTCTTTGTTTGTAAAAAAAATAAAAAAATTAATGAATTAAGTGCTGATGGTTCAAGTCTCTAAGACACACAGTCAAATTCTATACAGGAATGACCCAGTGGCGTCGCACAGACTTCAGCTGCCTGGGGCAAAGAACAAACTCGCTCCCCCTGGCTCACCGCTGCAACCGCCGCCCCCCCACAGGACCCAGGCAGAAGGCGGCCCTTTTGCTGCGCCGGCGGCCAGGCTGCCCCCTCTTTGCCTCCCACCGGCCGTGGCTGCCCTTGCTCTGCCTCCTCAGCCACCAATTGCCTGGGTAGGGCAGGGTGAGCCCCTGAAAGCTAGCTGGGTGGGTGGGTGGGTGGATGGAGGTGAGCAGCGCGTGTGCGGGGGTGCTCGTCAGGGGTAGGTGACGGAGGAGGCAGAGCAAGGGCAGCCATAGCCGGCAGGAGGCAAAGAGGGGGCAGCCTGTCTGCCGGGGCAGCAAAAGGGCCGCCTTCTGCCTGGGAAGTCCTGCTCCCTAAGCCCAGGCAGAGGGAGGCCAAAGTGGTGGGGACATTTTGCTGCCCCCTGAAAAGCGCTGCCCGGGGCATCCAACCCCCTGCCCCCCCCGCTACACCACTGGAATGTCCACATCATACTTTTTACATTTTTCTTCAGTAGAGGTAGCGTTACCTTTGATAACTTGAAGTTGTTATTCAGTGAAGAATCCTTGCATGAGTAGACATCTCTGTGACAACATTTGGCATAACTTCTGTCCATAATGATCCGTCCCTGGCAGTTCTTCTCCATGTTGGTCCAACATTTTTCTTGAGAAAATCTTCCCATCTGTGAGGTGGTCTTTCCCTAGGTCTTTTGCGATCTCTTGGATACCAATTTATTATTCTGACTCTCCATCTATTGTCACTTGTGTCTGCAACATGGCCAGTCCACTTTAATTTGTTCATCAGGTATTCTTTTACTACGTCTTTTCACAGTGATTTTTTTTTTACTTTCTTGCAAAGATTCCAACCATTGATCTCTCCATTGCTAATTGTGTTACTTGCAACTGTTTTTCTTCCACAATTGTTAAAGCCCACATTTTGCTGCCATATGTCATTGCTTTCAAAACTGCAGAATTGAACAAATTTGCCTTTGTTTCTGGTTTAGCTTTTGACTTCAAGATGGGTGCATGCAGTAAAGGTAGGGGTGTAAATGTTTATATTTACTGAGTACACATAAATATGCAGATTTGGACAGTGTACTGTAGTTTGAACTGGCATTGTGAGATAAGTGCTGCCCACTTCCTGGAACATAAATCCTGTAGAAAACAGTACAACCTAATTCAGGCAAGCTAAAGGGACATGCATATCTTCTTGGGGAGCTATTGATCCAATCTTGCCACATTCTCTATAAAAGGAGAAAAAAAGTCCCAACCATAAACAGCCAAATAGTCCCAACATCCAACAGCATGCTCTACAATCCAGTCATCAAAAGAAACTGCAGAGAGCACAATGTCATTCAGAAGGCAGCAGGGGTCAACTAGAATAATCTCTGTTTCCTTAGGATTTAACTACAGGACATTGTCAAGTATCTGAGGCTGACTATCAGGCAGGCACCTAATCAAAGCAGAAATTGCTTCCCTGGGGTTACTTAAGACAGAAAAATAAACCTCCACACCATCACTCCAACGGTTGATGGTGCAGTTATGTCTCTTTATGATGGCATCTTAGGGAAACACATAAACAGAACAGCATGGGAACAAAAAAATCTAGTCTAGTGGAAATGCTTGGAGCAGTGAAAATATCATCCTTATCAATGGATTCAATGAATTGCCCTGCATGAGGAGATCACTTTAGGCTTTGTGCAAGCCATTAAAAATTTACCTTCCCAGGAAATGTAGTGCCTAACTGCTTCATTCTCAAATAAATGAGCAGAGTGTTGGGCTTAAACTTCTAAGAAATTTTGATCTAGCAGAAGCATGCTATTTGACTGAAAATCTTGGTCTTCAAGGAGGTAGACAATATAGGCAATACAGATCAGTGGCATAGCATGAGTTTCAGCCGCCCGGGGCCGAGGCCAAGTTTGCCACCCCCTGGGCCCATGACGCAGACACTAAGGCCTTTGACTGTGTGGATCACAACAAAATGTGGCAAGTAATTAAAGATATGGGAATACCAGAACACCTTATATGCCTCATGAGAAATCTGTACATGAATCAAGAAGCAACAGTTAGGACAGAATACAGAGGGACAGAGTGGTGGAATAGGAAAAGGAGTAAGACAAGGCTGCATTTTGTCACCCTGCTTATTCAACTTATACACAGAGCACATAATGCGCATTTCAGGGATGGAGGAATCACAATTTGGGATCAAAATTGCTGGGATAAACATCAACATTTTGAGATATGCAGATGATACCACCCTAATGGCAGAAAGTGAGGAGGACATTAAAAAGCTACTGCTTAGGTTGAAAGAAGAAAGTGCAAAAGCTGGCTTGAGACTCAATATCAAGAAAACCAAGATAATGGCAACAGGCCCTATCAGTCCCTGGGAAATAGATGAGGAAGAAGTAGAAGCAGTGACAGATTTTACTTTCTTGGGATCAAAGCTCACTGCAGATGGTGATTGCAGCCATGAAATAAAAAGGTGACTGATTCTTGGGACGCAAGCAATGAGAAACCTGGGGAGCAGAGTGAAAAGTAGAGACATCACATTGCAAACACATTTCGCATAGTCAAAGCAATTGTATTTCCCGTGGCAATGTATGGTTGTGAGAGCTGGACCATTAGGAAAGCTGAGTGCAGAAGAATAGATGCCTTTGAGATGTGGTGTTGGAGGAGAGTTTTGAGAGTACCCTGAACAGCAAGGGGAACAAATAGGTCAATCTGACTGCTCCTTAGAAAGTCAAATAGTCAAGATGAAGCTAAAGTACTTTGGACATCAAATGAGAAGAGAGGATTCACTTGAGAAAGCCTTGATGCTGGGAAAGGTGAAGGGCAAAAGAAGAAGGTGGCGCCCCAAAATGGTTGGCTAGATGGTATTGTAGAGACAATGGGCACAGAGGTGAGCGAGTTGAGGAGGATGGTGGAGGACAGAAGTGCCTGTGGGACAGTGGTCCATGGGATCGCAAAGGGTCGGAATCGACTATGTGACTGAACAACAACAACATGAACCACTAAGCCACTGCAGCCCTCAAATGTATTGTATTAAGTTGAATGACCTTGATTATGTTGTACTCTTTTGATTGTCTTATGTGTGTGGTCTCTGTGAACCGCCCTGAGTCGGTTGTACCGAGTAGGGCGGTATACAAATTGAATAAATGAAATGAATGAAATGAAATGAAATGAAATGGTTAGTTAGGTAAAGGCAAAGGTTGCCCTTGCTCCTTTGCCTGTTGTATTCAACTCTAGGGTTCAGTTCTCATCTCTGTTTCAAAGCCGAAGAGCCAGCGCTGTCTGCTTCTGCAGATGTTTCTAAGGTCATATGGCAGGCATGACTAGACACCGGAATGCACAGAACGCCAAATGATTTTCTTTAGTCTAAGCCTGAATTTTGCGATCAATAGGTTGTGATCTGAGCCACAATCTGCCCCTGATCTTGATTTTGTTGACTGTATGGAGGTTCTCCATCTTTTGTTGCAGAGTATGTAATCAATCTGGTTTCGATGTTGGCCATCTGGTGATGTCCATGTGTAAAGTCTCCTCTTGTGTTGCTGGAAGAGAGTGTTTGCTATGACCAGTGCATTATCTTGGCAGAACTCTATCAGTCTTTGGCCTGCTTCATTCTGTGTTCCAAGACCAAATATGCCTCTTATTCCATTTACTTTTTGATTTCCTACTTTGGCATTCCAGTCTCCTATGATAATGTGTACATCATTTCTTGGTGTCTGTTCTATGAGGTGTTCTAGGTCCTCATAGAACTGGTCATTTGTGGTTTCATCTGCACTAGTGGTTGGTGCGTATATTTGGATTACAGTGATATTGAATGGTTTGCCTTATATTCTGACTGACATCATTTTTGAGATTATATCTCATTACTGCTTTTCCTACCCTTTTGTTGACAATTATGACTACACTGTGGTTGTTGGTTTTTTTGAGGTTTTCTTGTCCACAGTAGTTGATATGATGGTTTCCAGAGCTGTCGATTTTAACTCGCTGATTCCCAAGATGTCAATGAGCTTAGAGAACATTTTTATGAATTCTGCAGTGTTTAACTGATAATTTGGTAAATCTGTTAGAAATCATTTTAATCAATCAAAACGTAGACTGCTGCCAAGAGTGAAACACCTATAAGAACACACCTCTGGACATACATTATTTAGAAACATATTACAGTATACAGTATTCCATATAGGCTTTAAAGAGTAAATTCACTACTGCATGCTATTTGTTAAGTCACCACCAGGTGGCTCCAGCGAGTCATGCACGTGATCTAGCAAGAGCAGAGGATAGCCGGGTGACAGAGAGCAGCGTGAAGGAGTTTTACTGACTAATTTTACTGAATTTTTCTTGTGCTGAGACATTTTGCCGCCCCCTAGTAAGTGGTGCCCGGGGCAACCACACACACACACACACCGCCCCCGCCCCTGCCGCCGCCGCCGCGCCCCCCCCCCCACTGATACAGATACATTCCCTCAACAAACAAAGTTCCCTGTGGACTTTTTTAATGTTTGCTTTTATTTTTTAATTAACTAAGACATGCTTTAGATCAGGGGTGCCCAAACTTCGGCTCATGGGCCAGATGTGGCCCATGCCACCCTCGTCGCTTCCAGAAGCAGAAGTAAAATGCACTCGTGAGGGCACGTTTTACTTCCACTTCCAGGAGCAATGAGGATGGCATGGGCTGAATGAATTGCCATTGGGGGCCAGATCTGGCTCACAGACCATAGTTTGGGCACCCCTGATTTAAGCAGAGAAAATGGCAGCTTAAAATCTACCTGATCCTGTTGCAAAAGAGATTATAAGGCACATTTTACTTCCACTTCTGGTGGGAGGAACCACTTGACTGGCCCGCTGAACCATGTGACCAGCCCACGGCCTGAAAATTTTGGGCACCCCTGCTTTAGATTATTGAGTAACTTCAAATGTATCACTTAATTCCACCTACCTGCTATGTTTGTCCATTGAATGCTTTCAAGTCCAGCATGGACTCTGTGTTGAAACACTCCCAGCTGCTTTCAAAAGGACCAAAGAGCCTATTACTGTCTCCTGATGATAAAGACAGCAAGATGAGTAAATTTCTCTACTTAAGGGCAGCTCTATCTTTGCCTTCTCTACAGGTTTGTGGCCAGTTATTTGACTCATTTTGCCTCCAGAGTTTGCATTTCTGTGAAATTGGAGTTCCATGACTGCCTGTGACCATTTTGTGGAGAAATATTTCTGATGATGCAGGGCCGTAGCCAAAGGGGCCGGGGGGGGGGAACCCTCCTGAGCTAACAGCCCCCCATCTCACCCTACGCAATGGTGTCAATGTTATATATGTAAGTGTGACATTGTTGTCCCTCCTGGAAATTTGTTTGCTCCTCCTGAAAAAATCCCCCCCTTCCCCGGAAAAAACACAACCACCTAGAATCCTGGCTATGGCCCTGTAGTGATGGTAACTTGGCAATTTATCAAAATTCTAAATGTGGCAAAAAGTGTTGGAGGCTGTTGTACACCACACATTAACAAAATCTTACATCCATCTTTTTTATTAGTGTTTTGATAGGATAAGCATAACTGGTCAGATAGCTCAGTGATTTAGGTATTGGGAGTTCAATTCCCCACTGTGTCTCCTGAGAGAACTGTCAGCTTTTGTGGCCTTGGACAAGCTGAACAGTCTAAGTAGGGAATGGTGAACTATTTGTTTGTGTTTTCTACATATAGAAAATCCTGGAAAAAGTCAACATAATTCAGAAATGAATGAATGGCAAAGAATTTAAATTTTTTGAAAGAGACATATAGACAAGCAAAACAGCTCAGCTTTCCTGCAGGGGTGCTAAACATCAGTTCCTTTTGATGATGAATTATTGTTCCCATTATACATCACATTTAGTCAGGGTGGGTAGGGAAGATGAGATACAGCATTCAACAATGTCTGGAAAGCCACAGATTCCCCACCCTATTCCTCAACTCGAACCACTTCTCTGGGGGGGAAAAGTAGATTTGGTAAAGGTAAAGGTCACCCTTGCTCAAATGCCAGTCATTTCCAATTCTAGGGTTTGGTGCTCATCTCCATTTACAGCCAAAGAGCCAGTGCTGTCTGTGTCTGCAGATGTTTCCATGGACATGTGGCAGGTATGACTAGACAACAGTGTGCATGGAATGCTTTTACCTTCCCACAGTAGTGGTACTTATTTATCTACTTGCAATTTCTTGCTTTTGAACTGCTAGGTTGGCAGGAGCTGAGACAGAGATGGGAGCTCACTCTGTCATGCAGCACTCAAGTCTTGAACTGCTGACCTGCTGACCTTCCATTTGTCATGTTCAACATCTTAACCACTAAGCCACCACAGTCTCTGCACTCATATGTTGATTGTACTTGAATCTTCCTTCTTCCTCATGTATCTCCATTTAACCAGATGTTCAGTCACACAATTGTGGTAACTCAACCAGTTTTATCTCATGCCTGGAACAACTGTGCATCCTTATAAAACTGTATCAGACCCATTGTAGTTTTCAGGTATTTCTGCAGCAGTAGGCAACCATAAATCAAGGCTGCACTGACAAAGGAATACTTATTTCAGGATGGATGGTTATTTGTAAGGATGGATCTAAAATACAGAGAGGGGTTTTTTGTTGTTGTTCAGTCGCAGTCGATTCCGACCCTCTGCGACCCCATGGACCAATGTCCACCAGACATTCCTGTCCTCCACCATCCCCCTCAACTCGCTCACCTCTGTGCCCATAGTCTCTACAATACCATCTAGTCATCTCATCTTGAGCCGTCCCCTTCTTCTTTTGCCCTCGACCCTTCCAAGCATCAAGGCTTTCTCAAGTGAATCCTCTCTTCTCATTTGATGTCCAAAGTACTTTAGCTTCATCTTTATTATTTGACCTTCTAAGGAGCAGTCAGGGTTGATTTCTTCTAAGATTGACCTATTTGTTCTCGCTGTCCAGGGGACTCTCAAAACTCTCCTCCAACACCACATCTCAAAGGCGTCTATTCTTCTCCGCTCAGCTTTCCTAATGGTCCAGCTCTCACAACCATACATTGCCACAGGGAATACCATTGCTTTGACTATGCGAAATGTGTTTGCAATGTGATGTCTCTACTTTTCACTATGTTCCCCAGGTTTCTCATTGCTTGCCTCCCAAGAATCAGTCACCTTTTTATTTCATGGCTGCAATCACCATCTGCAGTGAGCTTTGATCCTAGGAAAGTAAAATCTGTCACTGCTTCTACTTCTTCCCCATCTATTTTCCAGGGACTGATAGGGCCTGTTGCCATTATCTTGGTTTTCTTGATATTGAGTCTCAAGCCAACTTTTTCACTTTCTTCTTTCAACCTAATCAGGAGGGAGAGGATTTTTACAATGTTTTTGCTTTATGTTAATCCACCATAGATATTATTTTACAAATTGGCTTCTTATTTGTGGCTCTTGTTAAAAAACCATCCAGTTAACTTTGCTACATATTTCAGTGATCAAAGCTAGAGTCACAATGATGTTTCTTCAGTCTGCTGAATGCCAAGGAGCCTCCAGCACATGTTCGGCACCAACAATACTGGATTGGCCATGAGCTTAAGAGTTGAAAGCATCATCCATAGGAGTCCAGGGACTTGATACAATGAATGATTTTAAGACACAAACCTTTCTCAGTCTTGATTTATTACTAACAGCAATTATAAAGCCATAAAGCTGAAGTATCTTATCTAGATTAGTATTCATCATATCTAAATGCATGTTCTTTTTTTAACACATAAAAGGATAACAAAATCAATGGCCAGTTTTGTTTTATTTATTTGCTTTGCCTTTGAAGTGTTTCCTCCAGCATATGGCTCCAACAAACTTTTCAATCAACTTCAAGATCCATATCTTTCTTTTCAGAGAGTTTGCTATCTTAACAGCCCTGGCCTATATCTTCCCCTACTTAAGTATTCTCACAGCAAGTGTTCCGTTTTGGAAAGAAACGCAGAAAGAAAAGCAATATACTGTGACCAAATGCTCCATTTCTAGTAGTCTGACTAATGGTGAGGAAACCTATTAATTAAAAAAAGGAAGGGGGGAAGCAAAATGCATAATTGAGAAGGAACATACAAAAATTAATTCTCAGTTAAGTGAGATTGCATATCAATGAGCTGAAAACTGATTTGCAAGCCGTCATTAGTATAGTTCTTCTTTTTAGTCAAAATGTGAGTATATGAAAATGCAAAGAAATACAGGTGCCAGAAAGCCTGTTATCATGCCTAATGTTCTTTCCTGAAAGCATGTATTTTAGCAAAATTGGTGGGGATTAATTTGACTAATGAAGTGTATAATATTATCAAATGGCTTCCTGCATTGATGATTCCATATGTAGCCACAGTTCCAAAAATGGGCTGTGGAATATTATCACCAAAAAGTGTGGAACATTTCATGCCTTTTCTTCTGTTGGACATGAAACGGAATAGTCACCAAGCTTGGGAATTATTCAAAAACATCCAATGTGATCCAACAGCCCCCCTCCCCTGTAATCAAGTAAAATCACTCTTAACCTAACTGCATATCAGCTGTTATTAATTGGGAAAACTACAAGAAGACCCAGAGAAACGAAACCGCCAAAGGTATAAAGAGAAGAAAAATCATCTTGCTACACCTTTCATATATGAAGAAGTGAGAACCGCTAAATTCAACAGAAGAAGAACAATAAGGCTGCAAGCTTGAATAACATAGGGTCAGAACAAATAAAACATTTTGACCCTGTAACCATTATTTGGATCCTAAAATCGATGAATACTTGTGTGTCTAGGATGCTGATCCAAATGATCTAGCATAAAGTGAAAGTTGCAGCCTTACCAAAACCAGGAAAAGAACTGACTGATCCCAAGAACTTTCAGCCTGTATTGCTCCTTTGCCATATGTTCAAAGTCCTGGAGAGAATTATTGTGAACAGAATTTATGATTGTGTTGATGGAACGATGATTAAAGAACAGTCAGGCTTCAGACCAGGAAGGTCATGCTCTGTGGTCAAATACTTCATTTAACCCAGCATATAGAGGACGGGGTATGAAAGGAGGCAGATTAAAGTCATAGCTTCATTGATTTTGCAGCTGCATATGATGCAATAAACCACAAGAAATTGATAAGGAAGGTGTACAGAAATTGTAAAGCAAGATGCATCATTTTAGAGTGGCATTAAAATGCTCTAAAATAAAGCAGGTCTTATGCATCTCATGATACACTTTAAATCAGGGGTGTTCAAAATATGGCCTGTGGGCCGGGTCCAGACCATGGTGGCAAATCATCTGCCCTGTGTCGCCCGCACTGCTCTAGGAAGTAAAACACACATGATGTGCCCACATATGTGCAAAATGCTGTCATAAATGACCCACAGCTATCATAAATGTGTTTATGACTGCTGCGGGTCATTTATAGCAGAGTTATCCATCATGCACCCACGCATGCGTGTTTAACTTCCACTTCTGATGGGAGGAACCATGTAACTGGCTCACAGCCAAAAATGTTTGGGTACCCCTGATTTAAATAGTATATGGTGCAGCCTGCTCCCCTTCCTATCTCTGCTGGATATGTGCTAGTTACTGGTACATACAGATACATGTTGTGAGTACAAATCCATGTGATTTTTGTTTTCAAAGGCATCATCCTTTTTTGGCACTTTTGATCCTTAGAAGGTACAACACACTGAATACAGTCTGTATGGTGAGGCAACAGGATTTTTTATTTATCCGAGTCCTAAGAACTAAAATTTAAAACCATAATATATATATATATTAAAAAGCCCTCTAATCATCTACAAATAAATGCATACATAAACTATATATTTACACTCTACTTTTCCAATATTCAGCAGTAACTTGCTTTACAATCCTATACAGGTTTACTTAGAAGTACTATTCTGTGTGTTGGTGCTTACTGCCCACTTACAGAGTAGGAGAATATCCCAGATGGGTGAGATATAAATGTAATAAATAAATAAAATATTAATATTAATAAATGCTATGTTTATAGCTCCAGTCTCCCTTTTGTAATACACAATTGAGAACAGAGTCTGTAACTTATGTCATGAAATGACATCTTTTTCCTAATGTTCTCAATGCTTGGAGAGGACCTGGTTTAAACTAGGCCTCAAAAATCCTTTCTTCTCTCTGTCTCATAAGACTACGTGTCACAAGACAGATGGTTTTTAGTTCAGTGTTCCCAGCACTCTTATATGAGTTCCCTGATGTTGTGACTACATGTTAGAGCACTGACTGTATACGTGTGTCAACAATCCTATGTTGTGGGAAAGTTTCTAACTGTCTCTGATTGGCCTAAACACGACACATGGTTTAGAATCTCCATCTTGGAGAGAGAGCAGAGGGAGTTCGCTTTTGGATGTCTATGGGTTAACATCTTTGCCTGTGGGACTAATCATTTTTCATCATGGTTACCTAGATTACCTAGGACTATTGTTCTGTTTGCTGGACTGTCTTATGCTACTGACTTTTATGCTTTAAGAACCTGATCAATAAACCTTCATTTGCTACCACAATGTCTCTTCATTGGACTAAAGGGTAAGAGCAGTAATGCATTCACACACAAGCCTCTGAATACACTACCTATTAAACCTCCTTGCAAAAGAGAAGCAGCTTAGCTGCATTGCCGGCCAGCTCGCCCTCTGGGGGCTTTGGTTTAGGAGGTCCAGAGCAGAGGGGGGCGGCTGGTTTCGTGACAACAAAGCAGTGTTGAAGAAATAAGTTTAGAATAACCAAAGGTTCTTCTTCTTTTGTGTCCCAATCAAATTCTGGACTGCCAAAATAAAGCCACTTTCTTGGCTTTGCTGCTGGCCAAACTCAAGTCCTCATTTGTACATGTATCTGACAGTAATCAGCAGACCAGTTAATGAGCCAGAACTGGGGTACACAGGAACAGCCTCCTTGATGATTGTGAATACAATCAGATGTACCCTGGTCTGCAAGCTTGCCAGCTAATCTTTCTAACACCAGGTTAAGGAATCGAAGAATAACCAAAGTACACCAAAAGTTACATTCATAAAGTAATTCAGTAACAAGCATTCATCCATCAACCATTAAAGTACTTTTGAAGAGAATTTGAGTGGTCTTTATATTTCTGGTTAACCAATATGGTTAAACTTTAAAGTCACCATTATATACAAAATCTTTTTCGCCCAGCTGACAACCAGGTTTCAAGTATTATTTCTCCATTGTGCTCATATTTAGAAGTGTACAGTATGTTTTTACAAAAACCATCATAGTTTTTTATGCATTCTGCTAGCATGGAGCAACCTACAGCAAAGGACAACATGTGATATTTCATACTGTCCACTTAACAAAATAATTTTGTTTTCTTTAGATACTTTTAACATTCAACATTAAGCTAAACTGAACAAAATCTTTAAACATTTAAATAAACCTCCTGAGGAAAATAGATAGGAGATCAATGGCTCAGCTCTAGCTTCTGTGATAAAGAAAGTGATGGTAGGCCAGCTTTGGACACTCTTGGGGGATACTGACAGTCTCTAGATCAGTGATGGCAAACCTATGGCACGTGTGCCAGAGGTGGCACTCTGACCCCTCTCTGCAGGCACCCATGCAGTCACCCCAGCACAGAGTTTGCCCCACCCTTCTGCCCAGCACCCCAATGGGAGTGCTCCCTCCCTCCCCCAGCACAGAGTTCACCCCACTCCTCTGCCCAGAAGCTCAATGGGAGTGTTTCCTTCCTTCCTTATTGCTGTGTTGGCACTTTGCAATAAATAAGTGGGTTTGGGGTTGCAGTTTGGGCAATCAGTCCCTAAAAGGTTCACCATCGCTGCTCTAGATCTGTTTCAATTGGGGCTCAAGGCACAGCCTTGGTAGTTCTGCTCAATGACCTTTTGAGGGAAGCAGGCAGGAGGAGTGTGACTTCATCAGCTCTTGAGCTCTCAGTGGCCTTCGATACTATCAACCACAGTATCCCTTCTGGACAGACTTGGAGATTAGGTATTGGAGGTTCAGCTTTTTGCTGGCTTCATTCCTTCTTTGCAGGTTGTGCCCAGATGGTGCAATTTGGGGGGGGGGGGTGTTTTGACTTCTTTGGTTCAACAATATGGAGTTCTGCAGGGGTCTGTCATCTTACCAATGGTTTTTGACATCTATATGAAACCATTGGAGGAGAACCTCCAGAGATCGGGAATGCATTGTCATCAGTATGTTCTCTCTCCTTTATATCTCCAACCAAGGAGGCCATCCAAATCTTATACCACTGTCTGACTGTGATAACTCAGCCTACACCACCCAATCTTCTCAAGCATTGGGAATTCAGGGAAGCCCAGAAGGCTGCTATAAAGATCAGGGCCTTTTCAGTGGTGACCTAAACAATATGAAAGGCATTCCATCTTATATAGACCTTCCCCCTCCCTCCAGGAATTTCACAAATCCATGAAGCCAAAATGTACAAAGAGGCATTTAATAATACAGTAAAACCCTGGGTTACAACTGCCTCAGTTTAAGTTTGCTGCAGTTTACAATAGCAAATCTTATGGAAATGCCATTCCGGTTTACAATTTTTTAATGTGTTTTTCCCCAGTGTACAACTATCAATTCAGTACTGTTTTTTAATTTTTCAATGCATCCCTATCAATGTTTTGGTTAATAATTTTTCCTGGTTATGATGGAAGCTGTTGGACCGGAACTCCATCGTAACCCAGGGTTTTACTGTATTTATCCCTCTCCTAACATAACACTCTTGACATAACATTTTGGTTTAATTCTGTTTTATAATTGGCCAATCTGGTATTAACGTCTTGTGAATTTACTGTATGTTTTAATTGCTTTTATTATTATACTGGTTTTTGTATGCTGGTTTTAAATAGGAATGTTTAACCACCCTGACACCATTGGCCAACATGGTGGCATACAAGCATAAGAAATAAATATAATAAAGGTCACCCTTGCTCAAAAGCAAGTTGTATCTGACTCTAGGGTTTGGTGCTCATCTCCATTTATAACCAAAGAGTCAGTGCTGCCTGCAACTTCAGATTTTTCTGTGGTCATGTGTCAGGCATGACTAGATACTAGAGTGAATGGAATGCTGTTTACCTTCCCACGGAAGTGGTACCTATTAATTTACTTGCAATTTCTTGCTTTCAAACTGCTAGGTTGGCAGGAGAGGGGACAGAGACAAGATTTCACTCTGTCATGCAGCAGCACTCAGATCATGACTTGCTGACCTGCCAACCTTCCAGTCATCAAGTTCAGCATCTTATCAGTAATCCACCATCATCCCTTGAGATAGACAGACAGACACATAAATTCCAGTTATTAAAATCTGATGGATTTTAATAAATGACACAACAGCATCTTGATGTTGTATATGCCAATTTTTACATTTTGTTTCTTCATTCATTTACTTTCCATTTGTTACCATTCTATTTGTTTTATGTTTCTTCCATTACTTGCCTTTTCCCCTCTTGTTTATTTCCTTTTTCTATTGATCATGAATGAATGCAAGCCTGTCTTTTGATGCCTATTGGAAGTTTACATCCAAATGGTTTGAATGTTTGAGGCTCTGTGGTACTCCCCAAGGCATCAAACTTGACAAGTGTCAAACAGATTGTGCAAAGGGTCCTGGTATTATAAGCCATTAGAAAGGGTCAATGTCCCACAAAGTGCCAGCTCCTTTCAATGGAGAACCTTCCTGTATTCTTTTTGTAAATTTGACAGCTTCCTTCCAAATAGCAAAGAACACCCAGGGCCTTCTGAATTAATCCCCAAAGACATAAAACCTGCCAAGTTTCAGATGAATTGGACAAATTATCTTTTTTAAAGTTTAAAACAAGAAAAGTAAAGAAGACATATTGGTTTATGCTTCAAATTGGAGAGTTTTCATGACACTTGAAGAACATTCCAAGATGTACCCTCCCTACAGGATGTTCTTTGGATGGAACAGTATGTATCTGTTTGTTAAGCACATCAATATGCATTAGTCATCAGTTCTGAGATAAATGAATGGGGAAACAATTTAGAAATGGATAAAGAAAAATGAACAGAATGTACTGAGAGGTACATTGACTTGGTGTAAAAAATAGAAACATATATACAGTACACAGAAATCATAATGGAGTAAAAAGAAGCCTATAAGATCATTGAGACCAAACCGCTGCTCAATGCAAGAATCCAAATCTATATATTTTATATCTGACAGAAGGATGTCTTATTTTTCTCTGGAATGCCTCCAGTCTGAAGTGCTCACCCTTCCTGAACAAGCTGATTCCATTGTCATACTGCTTAAACAGTTAGGATTTTTTTTTCCTGTTGCTCTGCCAAAATCTGGGTTCGTGTAACTTGTTATTACATGTCCTGCTCTCCGGAATGACAGCCTTTCATGTATTTGAAAAGTGCTATCATATATCCACTTAATCTTCTTTTCTCAATATGAAATATGTCCATTTTTTCCAGTCTTTCCTAATAGGGCTGTTTCCAGTCCTCCTGATAAACCTTATTGCCCTCCTCTGAACTTGTTTCAGTTTGTCTGTATTCTCCTTAACATGTAGTGTCCAGAACTGGACACATTGATCTATATGAAGACACTGGAAGAAGACATAAGATTCAGAGTTCATTTTCATCAATACATGAATGACACACAGCTCTATCTTGCTTTTTCTTTATCTGCACACAATGTTTGCAGGTCTTGAGTGCTATCTGGTGTTGTTAATGGACTAAATGAGCACTAATAAATTGAAACTGAGTCTAGATGAGACAGAGATTCTACTCTTTGGACAACTGTAGGACCAGCAAGATTAATATTTACCTGGCCTTGATGGGCTTACACTTCCCCTCAAGGATCAGATTCACAACCTGGGGTACTCTTGAACCAAGCAGAATCATTAGAGCACAATTATCTTCTGCAGCCAATAGTGTCTTTTCTCAAGTTTGGTTTATTGACCATCTGCACCCCTACCTAATTAAGAAAAGCCTAGCAACAGTGGTTTATTAGTTGGTAAGGAAACTTCAACAGGTCCAAAATATGACAAGTACCAGTAGATATGACACATAGTCCCAATTTTGGCATGACTCCCTATTAGCTTCTGTGCCCAGGTTAGGCTGCTGATCACAATCTGTAAAGTCCTTAATGATCCAGAACTTGGTGAAATAGCTCTCTCAAAAACACAGTAAATATATGTTCCAACTAATCCTCACAGTCCTTGATGTTAAAAATTGTGACACCACAGAAAGCCAAAGAAGCTAACATCAGAAAATGAGCTTTCTGAGCCAAGACTCGTTTCCTTTGGAGTAGAATTCCTACAGAGGTTTGCAGGTGCAATTCTTCTCAGTTTTTAGGAAGCTGGTTAAGACAAATTTGTATAAGGTTGCCTTCTTCTAGAGTTGATCTGTTAACTTATGGATTTAATTTATATGATTTTATTCAAAAGTAGGCTCATTGTTTTTGCTAGCAACACAGTTTTATTGCAGTTTTATTCTTTTTCTTCTACACAGTGGTTTTTTAATTGTATGATTTGATTGTGTGTTGTAAGCCACCCAGAGAATGTTTGCATTAATGGGGCAATATAGAAGTGGGATTGCAGTGGCTCAAGTGGCTAAGACGCTGACTGGAAGGCAGGAGGTCAGCAGTTCAATTCCCGAGTACTGCAGGACGGAATGAAATCCCGTCTTTGTTCCAGCTCCTGCCAACCTAGCAGTTCAAACACAAGAAATTGAAGGAGATAAATAGTGACCACTTTGGTGGGAAGGTAAACAGCATTCCATGCACTCTGGTGTCTAGTCATGTCTGCCGCATGATAACGGAACATCTGCAGCAGACAGAACTGGCCCTTCAGCTTTGAAACAGAGATGAGCACTGAACCCTAGGATTGGATACGACTGGCTTTTGAGCAAGGGAAACCTTTAACTTTACTACAGAAGTGGAAATATTAAATAACGAATACATAACTAACAGGAGGAAATGCACATTTGCTTAATTTGAAATATATGTCTTCAATAGCATTGAGATTTACAATGTTTTGCTTGGCACTCTCCAAGAATAAATCATTTCCAGATGTAAGTCAAAGTAACCATCATTTCTATCACTATTGCTGTCATTCTATAAACTACTTGATCAGTGTTCATGACTCATCCTTGTTGATGTATATGCCATCAAGTTGCCTCTGACTTATGGTGAATCTATGAATGAGAAATATCTAAAATGCCCTATCCTCAACAGCCCTCCTCAGCTCCTGTAAACCCAAGGCTGTGGCTTCATTGATCATACTTGAGCTTCCTCTTTTGTGTCTCCTTCAACCCTTCACAACAGCATTGCCTTTTCCAAATAATCTTGCCTTTTCAAGATGTGACCAAAGTAGAGCCTCAATTTTATCACTTGTGCTTCCAGAGACAGTTCAGGCATGATTTGCTCTGGGACTAATTTCTTCATTTTTCTAGCAATCAAGGGTATACACAAAGCTCTCCCCTAGCACCATATTTCAAATAAATATTTTTTTTCCTGACAGCTTTCTTTACTGCCCAGCTTTCATGTTCATACATTATAATAAGGAATACAATAGACTGGATGGTCTTGGTCTTTGTCTCCAATGACACATCCTTAAACTATCTGATCCACATTTAAATACAGGAGTTAGATTTTAAGGTACCACAACTTTTTTGTCTTTTTTGTTGTTTAATTTTGATTATTCTCTGATATGCTTGCACAGACTAACATGGATGTAACTTCAAAAATCTTTAAACTTGATTATCTTTTCTAATTTCTTCATCATTTCCCTTCTAAGCTTCAGTCTTCTTTTGATTTCTTAGCTGCAGTCTCCATTTGGGCTGACTGTTGAATGAATGTATTCAATGCCTTTCACTATTTCAGATTCCTCATTGTCAAAACTAAAGTTGTGCAGTCCTTTGCAGTTGTGAGTTTTGGTCTTCTTTATGTTCAGCATCAGAAGAAAGGTGACCTATAAATAAAATAAGCAAATGAGGAAATAATAAATGTTCAACTGCAGTCCTGCTTTGGCCATTTCTTCTCTCATTTCCACTAGAAGTCACTTAAGTCATTGCTGTTTTCTGCCATCTTAAATTATTGATGTTTCTTCCACCAATTTTCACTCTTTCATCTGAATCTCATCTGCATTTCTGTATGATATATTCTGCCTACAGATTGAACAGATAAAGGCATAAAATGTATCCTTGTCTAATACTTTTGCCTAATAGAAACCATTCTGTCTCTGTATTCTGTCCTCAGTAGCTTTTTTCCCCACAAGAGAGTGTAAGCATCAAGACAATGAAATGCTGCAGCACATTCATTTTTCCCCTAGACAAAATATAGTTTGTCATAATCCATACAGTCAAAGATTTTACTATAGTCTATAAAGCACAAACTGATTTTCTGAGATTCTTTGCAATATGAATGGGTATCTCCTCCTTCTCAGAATCCATCTTGAACATCAGACATTTCTTGCTCCATGTAAGGTGAAAACCTTGAACATCACTTTGGTTGAATGGGAAATTGAATCAAAGGACCTACACTCCTTTCTTGGGGATTGGAATCTATATTAAATATTGGACATCTGTGAGTCTTTTTTTTTTTTTTTTGCATATTTGATGACATATTCTTGTTAGGATTGTAACAGATTCAGTCTCTGTGGCTTGAAATACATCTATTCATATTCCACAGCGCTGGCTCTTTGGCTATAAACAGAGATGAGAACTGAACCCTAGAGCTGGATATGACTGGCTTTCGAGCAAGGGTGACCTTTACTACCCCTGGGGATTTACTTCTCCCAAGTACTTTCAGCATTCCTAATTTTCTTGAATTTCATCCTAGGATTCCTCTTCAAAGGAGTCTGTCATCCTTTTATTGCAATGCAAGTCCTGTTTTAATGCAGTCCCTCTCATTAAAGCAGGATCTGTAGTTCCAACCAGCTGGACAGTGCTGGGAGGCTTTCTAACTACTGACTGCAATGGGATGAGAGCATCAATTTGCCCACTCAACATGCAGCAAAAATGTTGCTGCTGGAAATGCCTTTTTGCCTGGCAAAATCATCCTCACTGGTAGCCCAGTACAGTGGCTGGGTGGCAATGCTGTTCATGCTACAGGGCACCTCCAATGACTACATTTTTACTACACATCAAGCAGGCAAGTGCTCTGCTGCCCCAATCCCTGTCAGCAGCCAGCAAGCCTCTCAAGACTGGCTGGCCAGAGACAGAAGCCCTAATGAAGTTTTTAAAGAGTGGAGTAGCACCATTTTTAAACCACACCAGGGCTTGTGGTATTAGCAGTGATTGTGATCACTATGAATTCCATCTGATTTTTCCACTGTGCATAGTTTTGACCAAGAAAGGGACCTGAAAAGGCTAGTTCCCTTTTCAGCATTGTCCTTGCAATGGATCTTTCTACCTCTGTGAGAAATGGTGCCCAGCCACCACCTGCGGGTAGCAATATAATGTACCCAAAAACAATTTAAGAGGAATGGGAATCACTTTGGCTCAGGTTGATAGCACCATGGAGAGCTGCAATGATGGAGGAAGGAAGAAAATCCTAAATGCACTGGGTACAAAAGTGGACCATTGAATACAAAGTCTGTATTGCTACCTATTAATGATACACTTTAAGGGCAGGGGTTCCCAACCGACAGCACGTGGGCCAAACTTGGCCCCCGATGCCATCCCATCTGGCCCATCACTGCCTCCACCGCACCTGGAAGTGGAAGTGGGCACATTTACATCATCCACAAAATGCACCTGCGCATGCACAAATGGAAGTGGGTCCATTTATGTCAGCCATAAATGCACCCACTTCTGCTTCCAGGGGCATGGTCCAGCCTGCAATGCTGTCTGGGTGTGTGCAATGTTAAAAGGTTGGCCACCCCTGTTTTAAGGCTTTTTCTATAGATCAGGGAATAATAAGACTCTAGTGACACCTTAAAAATTAGCAAATTTTATTTTGAATACCTTTGGTACTCATTAAATGCACAGAATGTTATCTCAGCAGGCAAATATTCACTCACATATCTTTTCTTGTTTTTGCTAAGAGAGACTAATATGATTGTGCATTGAGTATATTTGTCTCAAATAGTGGTTCTGAGCGGAACATATTTCCAGAGAAATATGAAGACTATCCACATTTCAAATGCTGGCTCTGAAATAAAAAGCTACATGCACAGAAGAAGCAATATGAAATATGAAACATTTATGAACTTCAGAAACAAGCAAAATTTATACTTTTGGAGGGATTATTTATGAAAGGCCATGTCCCTAAACATTGGCTATTATTATAGCCCAATACTAGCCACCCAAGACTCTGTCTCCTCTAGGAGACCAAATGCCAAAGAAGAGTGTTACTGTGACTAGATCAATTAAATATTACTGTAGTGGGCATTCTAAAAAATCCCATAATAAGATCTGAACAGATAATTCTAAGTTTTTGTTCAAACTTTCCCTTGTCATCAATATTCAATGCACACAATACCTAAGGATATGATACAGCTAGGTTAGCTGACAGGGCCATCATATGTAAAAGTAATATTCCAGTCTAACTTTACCAGTGCATTCAGACACCCTTCAGCTAGGTATTTTTCTACATCAAGGTTATTATAGTATCCATCCTACCACCCAAATCTCAGTGTGGCCAACACAGAGAATTTAAAAACAAGAAGAAAATACATTATTTATATATTTAAAAAATCCTAAATATAGGGTTATTTTAAAGTAGATGAAACACAAAGTAAAATATGTAAATTTCTAACCCAGAAAGAGCTCACAGCTACAAAAATCTAACAGTGAGCACAAAGAGCACAACAGCGATAAAGAAGATGGAGAATATATTGGCATTGTCCGCAGAAATCTGAAAAAATTGTCAGATGGCTTAAGTACAGTCGCTGTGTGGGGCTACAAATAAAAATAGATTTTGATTCTTCTTCTGCACTACTAAACTATATTACCCAACTCCATGTCTGCCTAGAACTGTGATTAATCTGAATAATTTATACAGGTTGCAATATTTTACTTTTGTTATCACAGGATTAGAATAACCTGAGCTGGGAAGTTTAACAAGAATGTGTAAGCATCAAGACATGATATTGTTCCAGTATCATAGTCCATTAAAAGCGTAGATAAAATTCAGTAGCATAAGAATCAGTCCAGAAACACAACATAGGCCTAGGTAATCATTTTGAACAAAAAACAATATCCCCAGGCATCCAATTTCTCCTTAGGCATCCAAAACAGAACTAAGAACCCTTCTCCTCCAAAATGGAGTTTGCTGACCAGCGTGACTTCTTTTCTCCAATCAGAGGCCTTCCTTGGTCTTCTTAGAGAACTTTCCCACAGCATAAAATTGTTTATGTACCTGCAGGGACTACAGCCTAGCTTACCCAAAACAAAGCCTCTTCTAGCTAAGAGATAGAGAAAGGAATGTTCACTGTACTGGAAAACAACCAGTCTATTAGACACACAGAGAAGCAATGATTTTTGGAGGCCTAGTAAAACCAGGATTCCTCCATCTTTGAGAACGTTAAGAAAATAGGGTTCTTCCCATGACACATGCCATATTGTCACAAATGAAATTTTTGCACAAGAGTACAAGAAGGAAGCTAATAATGTGTATTTGGTGGCTGCACAGTCTATGTCCTCAAATTCCAAGAAGCATCAGTTGAGCAGTAATGATGATAGCTGGAAGATCATTGCTGTATATAGATTCTCATTCTTCCACTTGACTACCAAACTTATACAAGGTGATATAGTAGTGCACTCTGGGGGGCTTACAACCACTAAAACATCAAATAGTTATAAACAATGGAACAATAAAATAATAACTCAACAACACAGTAAAAAATACTTTGGAGGTGATAAATGGCTGCTTGTTTGACCTTGTAGACAGTGATGGGATGTAACAGGTTCCCACCAGTTCACCAGAACCGGTAGTAACTTATCCCAGTGTCCCAGAAAACCGGTAGCAGCTTTTGGGGGGAACCACCTTCGGGCTTACCTTTTCACTGGTTCCCCCACAGTGCATGCGTGCCAAGCACTTGGTGTGCATGCATGCCTAGAGTTCATGGCACATATGTACAGCCTCCTTCCTGTCCTCCCAAGCGGGGAGGAGGAAGAGAAGCTGCTAGCCTGAAGCTCCCTTTAGCCTGCTCCCCAGGGTAAGTGACTCACCTTTGGATGTGGTGTGTCTGTGTGTATTTTAATGTGTATTTAATACCTTTACCTATATTGACATACTACCACAGTTCCTAAAAAGGCCTGGCGGCCTGGCTTGGGGGTTTTAAGCAAAGTCTTGGAGTTAAGTCATCAATAAGCTACACCTGTGCTATTCCAATTGCTGTTCCAATTGGAGAACCCTTAAGGAGGTACAGCTGTTTTACATTTACATTAAGGCATATTATCCTAGAGAATTGGTTAGGCAAAGACTTAGTACCTAACTTCTTTAACTGTTGAAAAGTGCCAAAATGAAGCCATCTTGTGGTGAGTTCATTCTGTAGTTCCTTCCATCTGACCTAGTGTGAGAAAGATTAGCCAGAATAAGCTTTAAGCTCTGCTTTAAAAGCTCTGGTTGATTTGTGTTTGGGGTGGAGGGTGTATTTTAAGTTATTTATTTATTTATTTACGGGTTTGTGTGGTGGGTGGGTTGAGGGGTGTGTGTGTGTGTGTGTGTGCTTATTTTTATTTATTTTTATTTTTAATTATTTTTTATTTTTTATTTGGCTCCACCCATGATGTTATGATGTCATGACATTAGCTCCGCCCACACTGTGATGATGTCATAGTGGGGTAGTAAAATTTTTGACATCCCACCACTGCTTGTAGACATTCCACAATCACACAAATAGCCCAAATTAGTCTATTTTTAAACAATTGTTCAACGACATTACCTAGCTGGATAGATAAGTGGTTTAGGTATCTGGTTGCAGAATCAGAGGTTGGAGAGTCAGTTTCCCAATGTGCTCTTCAAGTAGAGCTAGCCTATGTAGTTTTTTGCAAGCTGTCCAGTCTCAAGGTGCTCCAAGAAGAAGGGAACTAGGAAAAGGTAAGCCAATTCTGAGTACTGTCTGCCTAGAAAACCTTGATTAGGGTTGCCATGAGTCAGAATTGACTTGATGGCACATGGTTATCCAAAGATATTGCACTTTGATGCCTAACTTCCTGAAACTCATGTTTTGCTCAGCTTTCAAGATCATATTATCAATCATCAGACATTTCAGTCAAGTACTTGAAATGACCTTTTTAAAAAGAGAGAGACCATCTATTCTTACTTTTATCTTTATTGTTCTGATGTGTGCTAAAACTGAAGTTGGTTCTCATTATGATTCATTATTATGTACACAGTGCTTCCTATACAAGGATACTTCCATTTGCTACCTAAAAAAAAGCTAATAGCGTTTTCAAAATGCAATTATAACTTTTCAGTAGAAAGCTCAAGCTGTGTTTGGTTAATCTGAAGCAACTTGCTACTACATTCACAGACAGCACACCAAAGCTAATAAATTCTTCTCATGTCTTCATATTATTAACACACCTACCGGCAATGTCAAGATGTTAGTTTAAAGAATTTCAAATATGAAACAGTTCAATAATCTGGTTGGCGAGAACTGACTGACAAAGCTAATTAACTGCCTGGAGAAGATTCTTTATAAATGAAGCAGCTTCTGTCTGAACACATTTCCAAAAGAACAAAATGTTCTTTTTGTCTCCATCACATGGTCTCTGTCCCCTATCTTTCCTTCCTTTCTCACCTTCCAACCCTATGATAAAAGGAAGTTCTCCAGGTGTTTTTGCTCTGGTTCAAGGAGCTGTGCATGCCTTCTACTCCTCCTGAACTAATTTTATCAACTAAGAGTGCAATCAGACAATTGCAAAGGCACAAACCTGGTCGCACATGGAAAAGATGCTTTAGCAGGATTAATCTCCCTTAAAACAACCTTTCTGTTTGCCAGGGAATTGCTCCAGCCAAGACCCAACAAGTAGTAGCCCTACAGCTGGACTTGAAAGGTCCAGCTTAGACACAGATAGAGGTCAGGTTGTGGGGCATTTCCCCAAGTGTTGTGTGATCACCTGGAATCACTGCAAAGGTGGTTCAAATTGATCACACACTAAGTGGATCATCTCACTCCATTTTAGGTAAAGGTAAAGGTCAACCTTGCTTGAAAGTGAGTCGTATCTGACTCTAGGTTTCAGTGGTCATCTCCGTTTATAGCCAGAAAGCCAGTGCTGTCTACATCTGCAGACGTTTCCATGGTCATGTGACTAGACACCAGAGTGCACAGAATGCTGCTTATCTTCTCACTCAAGTGGTACCTATTTTTCTACTTGAACTTTCTTGCTTTGAACTGCTAGGTTGGCAGGAGCTGGGACAGAGACTGGAGCTCACCCTGTCATGGACTACTCAGGTGACTGCTGTCATGCTGGCCTTCTGATTGCTAGGTTCTGCTGCATCTTAATCACTAAGTCCACCTCCTTCTCTCTCTCTCTCTCTCTCTCTCTCTCTCTCTCTCTCTCACACACACACACACACACACACACACACACACACACACACACACACACACACACACACACACTCTCTCATTGGAGGAGGGCTTTTAACAGCCAGTCTGCCCCCCAGGAAGTAATACATGACGGCAGTTCCACAGTGTGGCAGGGCGTAATGGGAGGTGGTTTTAGTGGTTAAAAATCCCACACACTGTGAAGCAAAGACGCCATGGCGTCTTTTGAAGATTTCCACCTGCCCTAAAACACACACACACTCACACACACACACACATTTTTACCTGAAAATTACTATTAGCTTTAAATACCTTCTCTTCTGGGGGGTGGGAAGAATTGTCAAACCAGTTCAAGACAACAGTATTTTCCTCCTGCATTTTGTTGCACAATTCATTTTATCATCAAAATTTTCTGGTTGAAGGAGTGAAAATTGTGGTTTTGTTTGATTTAAATGTGAGTTATGGGATGAAGAGTGATTTTTAAAAACAGAGAAACATTTGTCCCAACAGAGAGGAAAATAATGACTATTACAGAAGCATCCCCACTAGTTTCCCCTTACCTTCCTTCCTTCCCAATTTTTTTGTTAATCTGTATCCATATACCACAATTATGAGGCGGGTTATGGGTGCTCTCCAATCTGCCAGTCTGAATAAATTATTGGTCTGGTGGGAGGAGGCTGTAAGTTGGGGCGTCACTAACATTGGACAGCTGGATCACCAGGCTGTAGGCCAGGGACAGAGATACTCCAACTACCCTGGCACTCAGAAGAAACAGTTGTGCTACGTGAGGCTCTCTACAGATCAAGGGTGGAAGTTTTGAAGTTTGAAGTTTAAGCATCCAGTCAAACTGCAAACATTTTAATAAAGTTGTGGCCATCGTTGACTTTCACCATTCTTTCTTCTTTTTGGAGGGGAGAATCCGAACATCAAATCAATATTCTGTTTTCCATGTAATTTGAAACATTTTTTTCCAATTGAGAAATCTTGGACTGATCCAGTCCAATCCCATTATTCATTAAATGCAGGGGCTTTTTCCTTCTCTTTTGAGTTAAGTTATTGTATTTATCTTCTACAGTATACTAGCTAATTGGAGATTTCTTTTAGTCGTCTTTTTTAATATATGCAATCTTCTGTTCTTTCTAGTTCTGCCTTAAGAAAGACTTTTATCTTTACAGTTAGGCAGAGATCATCTGAAAATACAAGTTCTTCATTACAAGACAAACTGTAATGAGTCTTAATGAAGCCTGCAAACAGCTGTTGGAAATTCCACTTGAATGAACTTTCTTGCCAATCAGTAGCTTAGGACATGCTTTCAGCCTTCAACTGTTGAATTGTCTGCTCATACCTATAATGTGAAAAGGGGGGAAATGAAACACTAAAGCAGCTTAATCTTTTTTCATTAGATATTTTATTTTAATCAGAATTTTAATATGCTCTTATTAAATAAGTACATTAAAAACCATCATATCTAAGCCTCTCACCTTCTTTTAATAATATTCTTTCCCTGAACAAGGAAGAAAGCAAATGTTACTATGTAAATTTCTACTGAATTAATGTCCTCACTGAAAACATTGAAAACAGAATTCAAATCACATTTTTAATTATAGAAAGCATGCATGGCCTACAAATTGACAGGAATTACACCAAGCCAGTGAGTTCCCCTTTCTGGCATCAGACAATATATTGATGGAGACTGTGAATAAAACATATTTCATAGTGGCCTAAAGCCATCTCTCCTGTGTGTTGTGGCTTTCCCCCTTAATTTTGGGTATAAACATGAATAGTTTAAATCCAGAGTTACAGTGTTTTGCTATTTGTGACTATTGAGAAATTAGCCCCATTTGAGCTTACTCTGAAGTAAATGTACATCCCTTGCCCAAAAACCAGTTGTATCTGACTGTAGGGTTCAGCGTTCACCTCTGTTTATAGCCAAAGAGCCAGCACTGTCTGCATCTGCAGATGTCTCCGTGGACATGTGGCAGGCATGACTAGACACTGGAGCACACAGAACACTGTTTATACAAGTTCACAAAATAAAATGGGTACAAGTTGTACCTTGCTTAAAGAGCATAATGCATTCCACAGGATTGCTCTTTAAGCGAGTTTGTTCTTTAAGCAAAATGCCATTGTAAGTTTCTCGGAATATTTCATAATTGCCAGATAATAGGCAATGAACTGATTAGTCAATCAGCATTTGACTTGCTAATTACCTAGTATGCCAATAGCATTCCTGTTAGATGAAACTTGGCTCTTCCCAAGCATATAATATTGAACATGAGTAAATTAGTGGGAGGATAAGAAATGAATTCCATATACAGTACATGAATTTAATAATATTTTTAAAAAGCTAGTTATTTAAAAAGCTAGTTTTCAGTCAAAAATGCCAAGATCCATCATATTCAAATATACTTGGTCCCCCTCTTTTCTCAGTTCATTTTTTACAATGTATCCTACACTAATTTAATGCTTGGAAATTCTTAAGAATTCACAATTACTTTTTACTTTGAAACCAACTGGTTAGAACCTTTATTATTTTTCTTAAGTCTCAATCTGACTATAAAGTACAGATTGCCATTAAATCTACATTGAAGTAGACTCTCGTGCGGATGGGCTGGGGAGACCATTGCGCTGTCGGATGCTGAGACCTGCACCAGCGTCATGGGCCCCGCCCCAGGACTAGGGCTCAAAAGCTGCTACAGCGACAGGACTCCACCGCCTTCCTTGGGACTCCCATGCAGATGAGGTGGGGAGGCGGTTGTGCCACTGGATGCTGAGACCTCCACCTCCTCCGGTGTCATAGGCCCCGCCCCGGGACCAGAGCTTTGCCATCGGGTGGAGTGGCCAGAGTATTGTTGTGTTGATGCTGTGTTTATGTATTTTTGAAATGTTTCGTATGATGTATTGATATAGTATTTTGTAATTATTTTGTTATCTGATATCTTGTTATATATTTGTAGCTGTGATATATTGTTTTGTTGTGACTCCAGCTCATTTTGTAACTTTGATTGGGGATTCCTTGAGATGTTCTTGTTTTTGATACTTTGCTATTTGATATTGTAACTGTGATGTACTGCTTCATTATGAGCCACCCAAAGTCATTATAAGCAATTGGGGCAGCATATAATAATAATAATAATAATAATAATAATAATAATAATAATAATAATAATAATAATAATAATAATAATAATAATAATAATAATAATAATAATAATAATAATAATAATAATAATAATAATAATAATAATAATAATAATAATAATAATAATAATAATAAATGAGTAAGCTCATGTTTCATGAATTTAAAATCATGTAAATAACATACTTGCATTACAAAGTTCAATCAGCCATGAGGAAGAAGGATTGAAGCCTGAATTCAGAAAAAAAGCTCTACTCCTATAGCCTAAAGAAAAGAAAAGCCTTGATGGAAGACTCACACATTTTATAATTGTTAACAATATGCAAGAAGTAAAAGTAAATAGTCACAGAAGCAGGGTGAGAAAACTAAATGCAACTTTTTAAACTATTCTTCATCATGAAGAATACAAGCAGTGATTAGTCAAGTAATGGCTGTTGAGCAATATGATTTGTGCCACTGAACATACGTCATCATAATAAAGCAATAGGATCTTCCCCACTGGAAAACATATAATATTAGATAAAATATAAGACACAGGCCAGAGGAAGACCAATCATGAGATGGATTGACTCAATAAAGGAAGCCATGATCTTTAGTTTACAAGACCTGACAGGGCGGTTAGTGACAGAGGAGATTAGTTCAGAAGGTTATCATAAATTTGAAAATACTTGATGGTATATAACAGCAAGCAAATGTATTCTTGCAACAAAACTTTCAGAATGGCCAATATTATCAGAGATGAATGATAAACCTGAACTTATCTGTATGAAAGACTCTTCAGCTCATCCGATTTAACTTCATTACTCATAAATCAGATTAAGGGCAAACAGTCCTATTGTTATCATAGATATTTGCTTCTAATTCTTAACCTCCTTCTAATCAAATTATTTTTTAAAATTATTTTCACTTTAAGTAGTATGCTTCTCAATCCTGTGTTAAACATTTCTTTCAAATGTATTAACAATTCTCCTTAAATCTAAAGAAAAACCGTTTAAAAATCAGTTAAATTGTTGTAGGGAAGGGCAGCTTGCTTGTGCTACTTTCCTTACAATGTGGCTTTATAATATGAATATAGGGAGATAAGGAAACCATTCTAGAAAACAAATGGCCTCTTTATTGGCAAATGATGCAACATTGTCAATGTTATGGCAAGAGTGGTGTGATGTCAAAAATATCCAAGATTACCTTCTCAACAAGTCCTTGTAATAGCAAGTGTTGATATGAAACATTTCTGACTGGAAATATGATCAGAGAATAGGAACCAGTTTAGCCTCCAGTGAAAAATAGCCCTTTATAGCATTTCAAAGATTCCACAAAATAAAAATAAACAAAGACCTGGACAAAAAAAAATTGAACTTCAAGAAAAGAATAATTGGCTGTCTAGATTTACCTTTGTAATGAGAAGTCACTCACACTGACTTCAAATGACATTTGAGAAGAATGAGTTCTCACTTCTGTAAACATCTCTCTTAATTCTCTAAAGAAGTTTTGTCTCCCTCTCTCTTCCTACAAGCAAAAAATGAGCCATGCATTATGTGGGATTTCACTTACATACACATCTCTTTTTCTTTTCATTTCTATGGCCTTCTTCAGCAATGCAACTTATGCAGGCACTGCTGATACAAGTATATAAAAGGTAATTTTGTGATCCTCAAGAGATGAATGTCAAATTTCCACAAAGAAAACATTTCACTATCTACACCAATTGCCAGATCTCTCCAGCCTAGCCAGACCATCAGAACAAGAACACACACATTTGGTCAATAATTAGCAAACTTTTCCTGTGCTTATAATGTCTATACCCGTGGTTCCCAATGTGGGAGATACACCCCACAGGGGGGGCAATTTGATTTTAAGAGGGCAATTTGAGAATGAGTTATTAACAGTGAATGGCCTTTTAGGCTTCCTTCCATGAATAAGAGTTCACTTTTTGAATAATAAGAATTATATATCATGGGGGGGGGGGGGTAAGCATCAGGATTTTAGAGATGCTTTGGTGGGGCTAAAAAAAAGATTGGGAACCATTGGTCTATACGATGCAGTAGATGGATCACTGTTGTTCTAAGAGATAACTTGATGATTCCTATTCAGGTACTACAAATTGTGTCATTGCAGATATGGTTACCCATTGCTCTCTGTCAATGTGATCTTCACAATTCAGTCCTGGCTCTGAAGACAAGAGGTTTTGTGTTTTTTTTTTTCTTGTGTGCAGACTCTATACTTGAGCAAGAAGCATTGACAATCTGGATGCTCCCCTTCCATGTATGACTACTGGCTCATTTTCAGTTTTCTAAAGAACTGCTTGAATTGTTTCAACAGCTCCTTCAGTGCCAGTTATATTAACTATGCATCCCATGGGTCATCTGCTAAATATCACTCCAGTTTCTCTTAAAACAGGTTATAGTTCTCAACTCTGTGAGCAAGAAAAAATAGTTCTGCTAATGTTCAACTCTGTGAAAAAGAGAAAAGAGTTTTGGATAATGATGGAATGAAAGGTGCGTAAAAGATCAAGCCACATTTTTGAAGTATATTCTCCTATTACACATAATTCTTCTTTTTCATTGAAAAATTTCCCCCTTAAATTCCTTCTGTTGAAACACCAATCTGAATCTTCTCCTGTCCTATATACAGTATTTAAGACACCATGGAATAAATAGTTAGGAAAGCATACGTGGAATAATCACTGCAAATCCTTTTAACTGTATTGAGATGAGTAACATACACACTTCTGATCTGACTGAAACAAATTGTTGCATACTATTATTGTCCATGTCTAATAAGATGTCACTGTTAGAAAGGGGCAGGTAGAAACCCATTTTGATCCAGGTTTTCATCTACACAAGTGTTCTTGGCCCCAAGATTCTGACAGAATAAATATAGGTCTCTCAACAGTTATTTGTCAATTTAAAGCGACAGAAGAGGTGGGGTTAAAAAGAGATAAGTAGTAACTAGAAAGCTCTACTCTCATTCAAGTTAGCAAACTAATAGTTTTCTGGCCAAGCCTTGTTTTCTTCGTCAAAGATTATCCTTGCTTTAGCAATACAATAAGGTTCAAATATACACAGGTGCACAGAGCTGGAATGGTATGAGCTAGGCCCAGTGGTGGGCAGCAACAGGTTCGCACACACCCCAGAGGGGGAATAGCAAAATTGGGTGGCCTCTGAGCAGGGGGGTGGCAACATTGGGTGGCCTTTGGGCAGGGGGGTAGCGAAATTGGGTGGCCATGCCCACCTCCCTGCCCTGCCCCATCAGGTTTTGCCCCTGCAAGTGGTTCAAGGTCTTCTTTTTTCAAAAGCCAGTCATATCCGACTCTAGGATGGAGTGTTCATCTCCATCTACAACCAAGAGCCAGTGCTGCCTGTGTTTGCAGATGTATACATGGCCATACGGCCATGATGTAGGCTCCACCCATGACATAGACTCCACCCATGATGTGGCAGCAAAAAAATTTGCTCCCCACCACTGGCTAGGCCATTGTGGTATTGGGCAACGTGGTCACTACCACTTGCATTGGAAAGTAACCTGTTGCATATTTACGCTGGCATATTCCATTGGTATGATTTTCAGTAGCAAATGCCTATCTGTTAAGAAGTCAGAGTAGGCATTTGATGTCCCAAACTTACTCATGCAACTTCCTCGGCATGCAGTGGCAAATGTCTACACCAGCTCCTTAACTTGTGGCAATTCAGGGCTGAAATTTATAGAAAAGGATTTACACAGGCTGGTATTAATAACAGGATTTAGGCCTCAGATTATTATTGATCATGGGACATGTCTGTTAGGGCCTTAACGTCCAATTTCTTGTGGAGCTTCAGAAAAATGAGAGAGCTTTAACTCTGATCTTGAATTGGCATATTTTAATTTTAATATGAGATTTATTTTCATTTTTATGCTTTTATAGAATTACAATAATAATCAACCTGCCTTAAGGGTATACCCAGCGGTGGGATGTCAAAAAATTTACTACCCCACCATGACATTATCACAGTGTGAGCAGAGCTAATGTCATGATGTCATGATGTCATGGGCGGAGCCAAAATCATAACATCATGATGTTGTGGGTGGGGCAAAAGAAAAAAATACAAAATAAAAAATAAAATAAGCACACACACCTCAACCCCACACACACCCTAAACACAAATCTGTCACTTACCTGTTAGTATAAGTGCCTGGGCAGCACCATGTAGCAAGATCGATATGGTCATCGTATCAGTTCTCTTGGGTAATTTGCCTTAATGTAAATTTAAAACAGCTGTACCTCCTTAAGGGTTTTTCAACTGGAGCAGCAATTGGAACAGCACAGGTGTAGCTTATTGATGAATTAACTCAAAGACTTTGCTTAAAAATCCCATTCCATGCTGCCAGACCTGTTGGCCACCAGGCCTTTTTAGGAACTGTGGTAGTACGTCAATATAGGTAAAGGTATTAAATACACATTAAAGTACACACAGACACACCACATCCAAAGGTTGGTCACTTACCGTGGGGAGCAGGCTATAGGGAACATCAAGCAAGCAGCTTATCTTCCTCCTCCCCACTTGGGATGACAAAAAGGAGACCGTGCATACGCGCCAAGCACTGTAGACATGCATGCACACAAAGTACTTCGGGAACATGCATAGTGGGGGAACCAGTGAAAATGTGAGCCCTGAAAGTGGTTCCTCCCAAAAGCTACTGCAGGTTCTCCAGTACAGTGGAAAAAGTTACTACCAGTTCAGGAGAACTAGTGAGAACCACTTATATCCCATCATTGGCTAACCCGAACCCGAACCCGAACCCGAGCCCGAGCCCGAGCCCGAGCCCGAGCCCGAGCCCGAGCCCGAGCCCGAGCCCGAGCCCGAGCCCGAGCCCTAACTACAAAACTAGCATAAGAGACAAAGCTAACCCTAACCCTAGCCCTAGCCCTAGCCCTAACCCTAACCCTAACCCTAACCCTAACCCTAACCCTAACCCTAACCCTAACCCTAACCCTAACCCTAACCCTAACCCTAGCACAAGATGCAAGTCAAACCCTAACCCTAACCCTAACCCTAACCCTAACCCTAACCCTAACCCTAACCCTAACCCTAACCCTAACCCTAACCCTAACCCTAACCCTAACCCTAACCCTAACCCTAACCCTAACTACAACACTAGCATAAGAGGCAAACCAAACCCTAACCCTAACCCTAACCCTAACCCTAACCCTAACCCTAACCCTAGCATAAGATGCAAGTCAAACCCTAACCCTAACCCTAACCCTAACACAAGATGCAAGTCAAACTCAAACCCAAACCCAAACCCAAACCCAAACCCTAACCCAAACCCAAACCCTAACCCTAACCCTAAGCCCCAGAGGTGGTTCCCCCAAAAGCTGCCACCGGTTCTCCGGGACACTGGGAAAAGTTACTACCGTTCTGGGGAACTGGTGAGAACCTGTTACAGCCCATCACTGGGTATACCTCATTTTTGTGTTTGGTAAAACTGATAGTTTATAATTCCCAGAATAAGGGTGTGGAGAATTTCCTTGTTCACAGAGATTTTAGGCTCCCTGCCAAGGTTTTCTAGAGCTTTTGCTTCTATTCTGTTTAGCTACAAGTCAGTGATGGGATGTAACAGCTTCTCACCAGTTTGCCAGAACTGGTAGTAACTTTTCCCAGTGTCTCGGAGAACAGGTAACAGCTTTTGGGGGGAACCACCTTCAGGGTTTACCTTTTCACTGCTTCCCCCACTGTGCATGTACACCAAGCACTTGGTGTGCATGCACGCCTACAGTGCTTGGCACATATGCACGGCCTCCTTGCTGTCCTCCCAAGTGGGGAGGAGGAAGAGAAGCTGCTAGCCTGAAGCTCCCTATAGCCTGCTCCCCAGGGTAAATGACTCACCTTTCGATGTGGTGTGTCTGTGTGTATTTTAATGTGTATTTAATACCTTTAAATTGACGTACTACCACAGTTCCTAAAAAGGCCTGGCGGCCAGCAGGCCTGACAGCCTGGCTTCGAGTTTTTAAGCAAAGTCTTGGAGTTACCTCATCAATAAGCTATACCTGTGCTGTTCCAATTGGAGAACCCTTAAGGAGGTACAGCTGTTTTACATTTACATTAAGGCATATTATCCTAGAGAACTAGTTAGGCAAAGACTTAGTACCTAACTTCTTTAACTGTTGAAAAGTTGAAAAGTGCCAAAATGAAGCCATCTTGTGGTGAGTTCATTCTGTAGTTCCTTCCATCTGCCCTAGTGTGAGAAAGATTAGCCAGAATAAGCTTTAAGCTCTGCTTTAAAATCTCTGGTTGATTTGTGTTTGGGGTGGATGGGTGGCTGGCTATATTTTAATGTATTTTTTATTTATTTATTTATTTTATGGGTTTGTATTGTGGGTGGGTTGAAGGGGTGTGTGTGTGTGTGTGTGTGCGTGCTTATTTTTATTTTATTTTTCTTTGGCCCTGCCCATGACATCATGACATCATGATGTTAGCTCCACCCTCACTGTGATGACATCACGGTGGGGTAGTAAAATTTTGGCATCCCACCACTGGCTACAAGTGATTGGTAACTTCTTTAAAATTTGTCATCACT
Organism: Furcifer pardalis; assembly: GCA_030440675.1. Classification (NCBI taxonomy): domain Eukaryota; kingdom Metazoa; phylum Chordata; class Lepidosauria; order Squamata; family Chamaeleonidae; genus Furcifer; species Furcifer pardalis. Next base: position 69,630,343 of record CP126892.1, read on the forward strand.
TGTGTGGAGAAAGTGACAGAGAGGGGTAAGGACTATGAATTCATTATTAATCATATTGAAAAGCCTAAATTTGATAACAACTGAACGTGACTCACAAATGAAGAGAAATGGGCATTTCCTTCTATTACATTTTCCCTCCAGGCATTCTGTTCCATCAAAGTTCCATGCCAAAGCAATTAGAGTTGCAAATGAAGCCATCTATTACTTTTTAAAAGGAGCTCTGCTTCAAATTATATGCTAACTGAGCCTCACTAATAACATCTTTAAACAGCACTGTCAGAGCCGATTACACCAGCCATTTGGCACTTAACACATTGATTGAATCCAAAATGTTAAGTGTACATGCAGTGGCAGATGATGTGTCTAGCTATTACAATTATACCTATCACCTAGAAACTCCAGATCAGGATAGATCTATGTTGAGAATCTGTTCCCAAATACAGATCAAATCAGATCCCAAATAATTGCTCTCTTATTGCAAAGGATAATGTGACTATTTCTGAATGCAGATTTTTCAGTGTCACAAATGTGTTGTGCATGGTTAATTATTCAATTTGTTACAGTGTCATTTTACTGCCAGGGATGGGGAGAAGTGCTCACAAGACTTTCTGCCTTATGTATGCAACTAAATAAAGTTGGTTGGCTTTGCTGCTATGCATCTTGACATGGGTAGATGAAGAAGTCGCAATTGTTGCTCTATCTCAGATAGTAACATACCACAAAATCACCTTTTTAAATGAAAACATTAGACCAAGCCCTCAAAAAAGCAACATACAGGGCAAAATGAGATGTAGAAATGTTGTAGTCTTCCACATAGGTCTGTCTGTGACTATGATTCTCCATTTCTACCTTGACTTCTGACACCAGTGCAGTCACGTTGCTTAATTCTTCCACCCTGCTGCTTTAGACAACTCTGGTTGGTCATGGGTGTGCATGATTGGGCTACCTAACACTTAAGGCTGCTCCTGCATACCTCATGGAATCATAGAATAATTGAGTCGGAAGGGACCTATGAGACTATCAAGTACATGTTGGTCTAACATTTAGGCACTCTGACCCTCAGCCTATTCAGGGTCTTCCAAGTGACATAAGGGAGGTTGAGTTCCTCAGCAACATCCTCCTTTAATATTATTCCTTGTTCAATGAGCTCTTTCCTCCATCTTCTAATTTGATTTGGCTCTTGTGTCTGTTCATACCGTAAAGTCTTTCCTGGATCTGAGTCAGCAGGCTTGAGGCACATATCCATTCAGAGGATGTTGAGGGTCATTCTCTTGCTTAGTTCTCTTGGCGTCCGCTGCTACTTTTTTCCTTATCTTAGGTAAAGCAATACCAACAAGGATAGATTTTCTCAATTGGTGTAGGTTTGAGAATTTCTGTCATTATGTGTATTGTTTCATTAACAGCGATGTCAATTTGCTTTGTATGTGTGGATGTGCTCCATACTGAGCAGCATACTCTGTTGCAGAGATGCTGAGGGCCAAAAATAATGCATGCAGCATGGATGGTTGGGCTCCTGATGTATAGTTTTGTTCCTGATGATACTGTTTCTTGTACTACCTTTAGCTTTGGTATTCAGGCAATGCTGCTTAAAAGAGAGTGTCCTGTCAAGTGTCACCAAGGTATTTTTAGGTCCTCATTAGCTATGCCTATGAAAGTGGTGAGACTGAGAAAAGGCAGATCCATCAGATGAGTTTAATGTACATGGGAGTTTGTTCAGGGAGAGGTGATCTTTCAAATAGCAGGGACCTAAGCCATAAAGGACTTTAAAGGTCATGGCCAACAATTTCAATATGGCCCAGAAACAAAATGGCAGCCAATGAAGCTGTTATAACAGAGGGGTGGTCACATGATCACGGTAACTACCCTTAGCCAAACTGTCTGCCTGCAGCATTTTGCATCGCTTGAAGTTTTTGGACCATTTTTAGAGATAGCCCCACATACAGCACATTACAAACTGGAAACCTAGGTATGTATTTCTGTAGCCAAGTCAGGCTTCTCAATGGATGGTTTAATTGCCTTGTCTTCTATAAATATTTCCTGCCTGGCAAATAAAAGACAGCTAGGTAGAAAGGGACCCAGTATGTCCTCTTCACTTAGGCAAAACTGAAATGAAGCCAGGAGTTTAGGAAGTTAATGATCATACTCTCTCCACTTGGCCCAAAGCTATCACATGAAAGAAAAGCTAGATTAAACTGAATCTCATTTTTAATCCCCAGATATAATGAGCAGCTCTGTCTGTTTCAAAAGGAAAGGTGCTGCCCACAGATGCTGCATTAATTACAACAATAAAGAAAAACTTGGTTTCATATTACTTCAAGTGTTATAAGCTTTCATTTCTGCAGGGCTAGTTCAAATCATTTCTCACAATAGATTGATGTGAAGGACAGGTTGTAGGGAGGCACAAAGCTTTGTTTTGCACAATATAATACAATGCCTCTTAAATATCAACATCTAGAGTACTGAAAGGCAACAGGAACAGTGAAAATGCATGTTGCACATAAATGAAAATAAGCACTATAGGAATAAAGAACATAAAATAATAAAAATACCACTGTTAGGAAAGAGATTAGAACAGGCTTTAGGCTGCAACTAAGCTAGCAGTGCAGTGGCTCAAGTGGTTAAGATGCTGAACTCACTGACTGGAAGGTCTGAATTCAGTTCCTGGGTACTGCATGACAGAGTGAGCATCAGTCTCTGTCCTAGCTCTTGCCAACCTAGCAGTTCAAAAGCAAGAAATTGCAGGTAGATAAATAGGGACCACTTCAGTGGGAAGATAAACATTGTTCCATGCACTCTAGTGTTGAGGCATGCCTGCCACATGTCCACGAAAATGTCTGCAGACGCTATAAACAGAGATGAGCACTGAACCTTAGAGTTGGACATGACTGGCTCTCAAGCAAGGGGAACCCTTACCTTTACTAGTGCAGTCACCAGTATCGAAAAACATATGCTTGTCATTGAATCAGATTGTCCTCACCTCTGTATCATGTGTTTATCTGTGCTTTGCTGTGTAACTGTCTAACTGTTTAAAAAAATAAGCAGCTCACTGGTCATAAGGCACTGGATGACTGGTGGACAGGAAGAACCTGGGAGACTGAGAGAAAAGAAAGAGGGATGTCAAGAAACCCCAAAAGAAACACTCTACCCTGTAATATTATGGTGTGGGCATCTGCATTATATCCACTGATTGTTTAGCAGACATACATCTAGGTAGCAATCATGTGTGAACAAGTGGGCACATACCACAGACACAATAAAATTATTCTGGGTTGAAAGGATTGTTGCAGAAGAAACTCTACTTAGGCAATGCCCAGTGGTGGGATGTCAAAAATTTTACTACCCCACCATGATGTCATCACAGTGTGGGCAGAGCTAACATCATGATGTCATGATTTGGGTGGGGCCAAAGAAAATAAATAAATAAATAAAAATAAGCAAACACACACACACATCCAAAGATGAGTCACTTACCCTGCGGAGCAGGCTATAGGGAGCTTCAGGCTAGCAGATTCTCTTCCTCCTCCCTTGGGAGGACAGCAAGAAGGCCTTGCATATGTGCCAAGCACTGTAGGCGTGCATGCACACCAAGTGCTTGGTGCGCATGTGCAGTGGGGGAACCAGTGAAAAGGTAAGCCCCAAAGGTGGTTCCCCCAAAAAGCTGCTACCAGTTCTCCAGGACACTGGGAAAAGTTACTACCGGTTCTGGCAAACTGGTGAGAACCTGTTAAATCCCATCACTGGAAACGCCCAAATGAGGCTCCTTTCATGCCCCCAATTGCTGAGACAGAGAAAGGCATTCAATCCATCATGCAGTACACGGGTTTCGAATTGCCAACTTGCCAAGCCTTCCAGCTAACAAGGCAAGCTTCTTAATCACTGAGCCAATGCAGCCCTAGTGTCACATTCATACTGTAGGGATAACCTCTGCATTTCGCTGTGATACACTTTAACAAAACTTGTCTCTCTCCTTTCTCTAGTTTTCACTTTGAAGAATTCTGGTTTCAAAAGAGATATTAACCTCCTCAAATAAAAAAGAGAGCGTGAACAATAAAAGTCACAAGGCAAGCATGACAGCCACATTCTTTATACTTGAGGCTTGGCTGGTTTCCAACCTTCCTATAGGATTACTGCAGGGTACAAAGGGCCTCAGCACTGCTTAAACAGCCAAGACGTCAACAGCTGTCAGGCTGCCAACAGATTCTTTTTAGGCCGTTGCCATGCATGCTGTCAGCAGCTACTTTCACACAAATGTAGTAAACCAATGGCAAGCACGTCTTTTGACTCTGTTATTAACTGATCACTGTAGGGGACAGATGAACAGGAGCCAGCATTTCACTGTTTGACAAGTGGAGAAAGGGAAAATCAGACATAAAAATCCCAAAGGTCTGTGACAGGGTTTGTGGAGTAAGAATGCACATAGATACACATGCCAGAGGCTGGAAAATGTACTCATTTGGACTACACTTCCCAGACCCTGCCAAGCAGCATGACCAGAGGTCGTGTTCTATAAGGAGTCCTTGGAGATGTGACAGGAAGATACAAAAGACTTAAGTCCATAAATGTACTACTAAAACCACTGTGCTGTAATCAATAGCTCATGTGTATTCTCTTATGAATGCACTGTGGTGGCTTAGTAATTAAGACGTTGAACTTGATGACTGGAAGGTCAGCACGTCAAGACCTGAGTACTGCATGATGGAATGAGCTCCCATCTCTGTCCCAGCTCCTGCCAACCTAGTAGTTCAAAAGCAAGAAATTGCAAGTGCATAAATAGTACCACTTTGTTCAGAAGGTAAACAGTGTTCCACACAGTCCAGTGTCTAGGCATGGCTGCCACATGTCCATGAAAACATCTGCAAATGCAGACAACACTGGCTCTTTGGCTATAAACAGAGATGATCACTGAACCCTAAAGTCAGATACGACTGGCTTTTGAGCAAGGATGACCTTTACCTATTCCTTTATGCCAGTATGACTTTGGATGTACTTCTTTAATGTTCTCCTGAACTCCTTTGCTTATGCCTGGTCTGTAATACATTCAATCATTGATTGGGTGGTCGGAAAGCATTTTTGATGGATTCACAAAAACACACAAAGATGATCATGGTTGGGCAGGGGTGTCCTTGCTCAAGTTTTAGGTGAGATTGATGACCATGGACCATTGGCATCACCCTGGATGTAAAACACCCCAAACTGGATTTCTCTACTGGGTTAGTTGTTTGAAGTTTTTTTTTTGTCAGACACAATAGCTGGGAATTGTTGCAAAAACTGTTAGCCAAATTATTTCATACCATGAATTGACATGCATTTCTGACTAGCAACATATGAGGAAGCCAGAAGGAATGGTGACATAGGCATTTTAAAAACTCTAACATGAATAAGTTACAAATTTTCTTTGCTAACCAGTTTTGTATATTAAGCCATTTTATTACACATATGAATTTAGTAATTACACTATGTATCCATATATCCTTGGTATAATATACAAGAAAGTGTTACATTTACACTGTTTATCATGAAATTTCCCTTTCTACAACTAATGTAAACAATAAGTACAGTAATACCTCGGATAACGCTAAAACTTGGTTCCACAAGTCTTGGTGTTATCCGATTTTTAGTATTATCCAATGCAAGTTAAAATCCTATGGGATGCATCAGATAACGTTAAAGCTCCATAGAGATACATTGTAACCGCACAGGTTTTAGCAGTTGTTATCCGATGCATCCCATAGGATCGTAATGTTATTTGATGCAATTCTCCCGCCACAGATTACTTAACATTATGCGATTTTAGCGTTATCTGAGGTAAACGTTATCCAAAGTATTACTGTACTTCCTAATACTGTTGTTTGTCATTTATATGAAATCTTGCTTTTGAAACAATTACAGTGAAAACCCAAGTTATGAAATTAATTAGTTCCTCAGGGTTTTTTGTATCACAAAAATTTCATATCTCAAACTGCAGTTTCCCATAGGAATGCATTGAAAAAATCAAATAATCAATTCTAGAGGTCAGAAAAAAGTCAAGAAATGTATTTTTTCTGTTCAAAACTCTTCATAAAGTGCACTTCGGAAAAAATTTTCCACATTTTTGCCACTTTATAATGAGATTTCAACAGATAAGACTTTTTTTCTACTTTTTTCTGACCTCCAAAAGGAATTAATTGGTTTTCAATGTACTTCTGACAGCGGCCTCTAGTCGCCAGCTCTGGTACTGTGCCAGACCCATCCCCAACAATCAGCTGTAAGCTCCCCCTGCACCAGGAAGTGCCCAAAATGCCACATTTTAGCTGCTGAAATGCACCCAAAATGCAATGAAAAATTCCAGAAATTGAAAGGAAATGCTCTCCGTACCCTCCCACTACCATGAGAACCCCTTAATCCTACACCAGAAGCCACCTCAACTAAGCCTTTTGAAATATCATTTTTCTTCTGTATTTTTGTATTACTTTTCAGGAATGATAATGAAACATTTTTATATAAAAATAAGCAAGAGAAAAAGCAAGAAAAAGATCTCCATGAAATGGACTCTAGACCAACCTTGATCTCCTTCTCTCCATCAGTCAGAAGGGAAATTAGATGCTAACTCAGCAATGCTAGGATATATGCCTTTCACAATGTAAAGAAATTGTATAGTATTGCTAAAATTCTGGTATTATATTAAAATGTCCCAACAAAAACTTTATACATGTTCAATCTTTCTAAAAATACACATGTTGCTAGAAAGAACATGAACACTAACCAAGTCAAAATTTAAATCTGCATTTTACCACTATCTCTCTTTGAATTTTTCTCTATGACAATTTTGTTTTAAGAAGCAGCACTCATTCATGCAGCATTTGCTTAGCAGTGCAATCCTTAAACTCTCTTTGGTGATTGAGTTCTGCAGCCCTAGGTTGGTCCACAGTTCATTCTTGGCAGGTTTGTTTAGTAAGGTAGCTTGTATATGTAGGTGGACATGTTCCTTGACATCTGTCTCCAAGGACAGAAAATCCATGGCATATTTTGACACATTCTGATTTCCCCCAAAAGCAATACCATATTTTGGAGACATTGTTCATGATAACCTAAGTGCTTCTGCTTATTTATTCTGTATGGCATGTGGTTCTACAAATATACAAAACATGATTTATACATTTGCTGCAAAGAGTGAAAATGGACACAGCCTGTCAAGTGCTCCAAATGTGGGAATGAGGCATGTTGGATATGATGAATATCTGTATATAGTGCTGATGCTAATGCAGGGCAAGACTTGACAAGCTAGAAATACCTGCCCTGTCCCAGACCAGGCCTGTCTCCTTTTCAGTGCACAGGTGACGAGATAGAGCAGAGTTGTTGGAAAATTCAGGGAGCCTTTCATTGTGGTACAATAATTAGAATGGCAGTTGTAACGTAAAAAGAACCTACATAAGGTATTGAGAGCTCAAGGGTTTGTGTAGCTTGCTTGGCCCTGTCAGAATCCGGTTGTCCCAGTTAAGGGCCCCTCCCTTCCAGTTCCTGAGACCCCTGTCTCATTACGGGAACCTGTAGCCCTTGTTAGCTCTATGGGAGAACCGACCTGCATTAAAAGAACTCTTACTATGCTCAGGCAATGAAGCAAACAAGGGAGGTCTGGTAGCTAGGCCTTGTGTGTGTTTGGTGTCAGTATATGTTAAGGAAAGAGATAATCTTCAAGCAAAAACAGTTGATTTATTGTAGTAGGTTTCTTATTGGATAATCCAGGAAAGCGTAAATCAGTCCACAGGCAGTCCAAAACAAAACATAGTCCTATAGCATAAAGAATAGTCCAGAAAGGCCAATCACTCTAGGTAATCATTTTGAAGACAAAAAGGAATAGTCCCACAGGCCAAGATGTTATTCCATAGACATCCAAAAGCGAACTCTTTCTACTCTCCCCAAGATGGGGATTCTGCAGTCAGGTGGGATACCCCCAACCAATCAGAAAGAGCTTTTAGTGAAAACAGCAAGTTCCCAAAACATGTGAACATGTTTACACACGTGTAGAGACCTATAGTCATAACAGGAGATAAAGGTTATGCTGAACTGGAAACAAGCTGTCTCGTGACACGTAGTCTTATGAGACAGAGAGAAGAAAGGATTTTGAGGCCTAGTTTAAACTACAACCTCAAGCTTTGAGAAACGTAGGAATAAAATGTCTCCCATGACAGGCCCTGAGTTTTTGTTCAGAAGCACAGGGAGACAACAAAACTTACAGAAACTTCATTTAGAGCCTAAAGACTCAGGGTGTATGGAACATAAAGTTCTTCTAGGTGATATTTTCTCTGAAGGTGGGCAGTTTTTAAGAGCTAAGCCTTAGTACATAGACCAGAAGGCTTAGTTGAAATGCCTTATTCCATATGATCCATTCAAGAGAGGATCGTAGCACCCCACATAGGCAGAGTGGACTATGGACATTATCTGTCACTGCATTAGGCTTCCCTCCTTTTTCTGAGCCTCAGTCTTCTAGGTGTTTGCACTCTCCATATTTCACTCTTCAGAGCTCACCTGGTCCTGTAAACCCCACAGCCTCTCCTTTTCTTCACAGTAGCTGCCCAAGCAAGTCAAATAGATGCTTATCTCAGCCAGCAGATGTTACATCCGCCCCTGGGCTCTGGAACCAGCCCCATTGGTCCACAGTGACCTCACAAGCAGGACCTATGCCCTGGGCTCTTGCCACAGGGACATCTCTGCCCAGATATACCTGCTTGGGATGGAAGGGTAGGCACAAGGGGAGATACAAGGGGTGGGATGTGGGGATAGGGGTAAGCTGTACAGCATTAGTGGTACAGCTACTCTCTCATATTTCTCAATGAACACCATGGAAACCTTAGTAGAACAAAGATGCCTTTGATAGAGTTCTTCTCCATTGGTAGAGGGGCATCTCTCTCTAAATCAGGGGTCCCCAACCCCTGGCCCATGGCCCTAATCCAGCCCATGCATATCATTGATTCAGCCCACAGTGGCAACTCAGGGACCTCTAGAGCCACCCCCACCCACCCATGCCCACGTCGGAAGTCTTGATACATCACTTACTATGGCAGCGGTGGCAGCGGGAATCACAACTTTTCCCCAGGTTTTTGGACAGGCTCCACCCCTTCCCAGGGTAATGGGAGGCTGTTTGGAGCAATTTTGCTTCAGTTTGGGATTTTTTTTTCTGCCCTTTCCCCACTGTACTTCAGCAGCTGGAGCATGACCGTGGGCAAATTCCGGTGCTAGGAGGAGCATACAACCAGGAAGTTGACCACAGTCGCTTTGTAGCTGTCAAAGCACAGTGGGGAAGGGGAAGGAAAATTCCCTAACTGGAACGATCATGCTCTGAAAAGGTTCCTGCCACCCTGGGAAGCAGCGGAGGGTGTGCAGCTACCCGGAAAACCCACACAATTCCCACCGCCACCAACAACAATGACGACAATGACGATGAAAATACAAGTAGTCGGCATAGCAACGCCTCTAGCCCCTGGTGGGAGGGGCAGATCTGGCCCCTAGCAGAAAAACATTGAGAACCCCTGCTCTAAATCTTTCCCACTATAGAAAGCTAGATGTTTCTGTACATTCGTATTGCTGCACACATTATTTAATCATCTTTTCATCTTTAGAGGACACCTTAAATAGGAAAAGCAGAATTAGAGAAACCTCCCAAGAAAATCTGACAGTTCTGAAATAGTGAAGAGGATAGTACAATATTAATAAAATCAAAGCAGTTTTTATTGATAACAGTCATAAAACACTCATCTTCACAAGACAAACTGCCCATTAAAATTTGACAGGAAAGAGGAGAAGAAGTTAAACACATGGCACTTCTGAATTCATAAAAGAAAGTCACAAGCTAGAGAGCAAGCCATGCCTCCTGATAAATACAGATCATTAATTAATGTAGTTCTGAACAGTTATTCCAGCAAAAACTGCTGAATAAACACATACATTTGCCAAGCCCTTGATCACAGTTTTGTCATGAAGCTATTGCACACTTAAGTAAACACATAACAGAAAATCAATCCAGAGTCATTGGGCAATTATTGTGGGACAAGATTCACCTCTGTGATTTGTAGATAGATCACTGAAGAAAGACTTTGAGCATTTTGGACAACTTAATATTAACTGTCCATTTTTGTTCTAGACTTTTAAACTTCTGATCCTACTGGCCTGTTAATATTTATTTGAAACTTCTGTACAATTTGTCATCACTATTGCACTTAGAGTGAAGCAAGTTCTAGAGAAAATTTATCAGCTTGAAATTGGAAAGAACAATCCTTCCTGCAGCAGAGTCTACCGTAGTGTGGATTCTTAAGACCAGGAGAGGGTACTCCCCCTGCTCCAGCCCTTCATGGCAAGTTCAAAAGCCCCTTCGCTGAGCTGATTAACAGACAGATAACTCAAGCCAGCAAATCAAGGTGGTTCAGTGCACGCTGTACCACCAGCACTCTGTGACCTTCAAAGGCCTCATGCCACCACCATGCTTCAGCATCCGGCCAGCCAGATCTTGTGATCTGGTTGATCAAGGTGCTGAACCTTTCTAACCCACCCAATTTCATTGGGAACTCACTGAGACTAGATATTCCCTTGTCATTATCCACCAGTGTGACCTATTTAATATAGTCCAAGCCAGAATTGCCCATGTTTCTTTACATGGCCAGTGTGGGAAAGGTGAAAACCCTCCCATCACCAAGAGCCATTTAGGTGATGGAACAAAAAATCCCTATACAGCGCTGAAACGACAAGAAAGTCTCACATGGGAATCACAGGGAGGGTGGGGTGGGGGGTAAAACACAGGGTGGGGCTAGCCTGTAAAAAAAAGTGCCCACCCTTTCCTGGCCAGATGCCATAAGCCAATTGGTTCACTCAAATGGTAAGATTCCCATTCTTGTCTGTAGAGCCAGGAAAGCAATGGTCCTCTGTTCAGTAGTGTGTGCACTGAGAAAAGGAAACTCATATCTATATGGTAAATATTCTGAGAAATTAAAGTCACTTGAAATATTGAGGCTTTTTGTTTTTGCAAACAAAAAAAATGACACTGGGAGAATGTCCAGACAAATATGTTGCTTTCTACTTAGGTTTTTTTTGTCACAACTGTGATAATGTATTGAAACAAAGAAAAAAATCCCATATGATTTTTCTGCAAACCATGATGCTGAGAAGGGAACGGATATATTGCAGCTGTTATTAACCAGCCCCCATTCAAAGGGGTGCAGCACAGAATTCTCATTGGATTCATGAAATACAAGATGGATAAATTGAACAGTAACTCTAGCTCTACGTCTAATGAATTGGACTTTTCATGCTGTGAGAAAATATCCCATTACTCCCTCGGTGCAAGCTGTTTGGGTTTTTAAAAATTATTATTATTATTTAAATGTTGGGGGACCAGGGTTAATGTATCTGTTTGTCTGGAGGAGTTTCTAATCTATATTAATAATCATGAGTATGGAATCAGGAGAGAATAGTTATTGTGGGTTAATTAATCCAGCCCAAAGGGATATGATCTTGTGCTTTTTGCCTTTAGATGGTAATTTATGATCCACATAAAATCATTTCAAAAACAAACACAAGTACAAAGCAGAAAATTTAGGCAGCAGTAAAAGCTTTATTAGAACAGTATTGATCTTTTAGGAATAATAATAAAAAATATCCCTACTGGTCTGTGCCACAAGACGCATTGCCTCCCCCATCCTACTCTTTCAACTGTTAATAAGCTTTAAAAATGCATGTAATTTACAGAAGAGCTTGTAATGGTGTTTGATGAAGAGAAACAAGTTTCTCATATGAGCTGATTGTAGTTTATGCATTGGTAGGGGGTGGAATCTGCATTCTTTGCTGATAATTTGGTTGAACTCTTCACTGCAGTAAAAAGATTTGCTTGAAAAAAGCTTTTATAGTTATTGTGTACCACCAGAGATAATAATAGATTGCATCAGTCAGAGGAACTTGCTGAATGTTTCATCTTGGCATATGAAATAAAAGCACTTATTCTAGAATTAATTGGCATCTGAGAACCTGCCATGATACATGTCACTGTTTAAGTTCCAAACCACACTGCTCTTTAAACACAGTCATTTGAATACTATGTTTTAATTAAACAAATGAATCAAAATATAACATTTCCATTGACCCGCTTTAATTGGGATAGGTCATTTTTATCCTCCAGATTCATATTTTGTTACAGGATTCTGCAGCATTGCCCTCTAAACAATTGTAAATAATACCACTGTCATTTCAGGTGCTTGCCCTGTACAACTGGAAGAAGGGATGATCTTAAAAGATAAGGCAAAACAAGTCACAACAAATCTACTATTTTCCCCCCACTAGGATTCATTTCCGTCCCAGACAAACTACTGGGCAAGATCAAAAAATATATTGGATGTACTGGAATGTGGGTTTTCTTGATCTCTCTTTCCTTCTACAGCCTTCTGACATGGTGAAAATATTGTTCTATAGAATCTTCCAATCCACCAGATTTCATTTTAGGGAGTAACTTGAGGTTGCAGGAAGAAAGGAGGACTACAGATTCTGGAAAAAGCAATGAAACCCAAAAGCACATCAAATCAGAGAGACATCAAATCTCTCATGCCATTTGCCATTGAACCTTGGCTGAAAAGCAAAAGTAATATATTGTGCTTGTCAGTAGACTGGCCTCATCTGTAGAGGAGGACAAAATGGAATTTTCCTTGGGGTCACAAAAGCCAAGAAATGTATGTGAAACACATCCTTAACCATAATACTATTGCTAAACCTCACAATATTGGGCTTAGAATATTCCCTACAGCTCACTTTTAAAAAACCTTTGTGCATTAAAGCTTTAAAAATAATAACAGTGTGATGTGAAAAGTAGTAAAAGGTAGAGCAATTAATGCTATCAGCATTCCCTTGTGACTCACTCTAACTTGGATCTTAGAGGAGTGCTTTCAAATCCTTTTTGATCAAGAGATCAGTTTATGTGAATCATATTCACAGTTTCTTAACTGTATAAAGAAAGGAGGAAAACAAAATCATCTACAGTTTCTCGTTTGTCTTTTTATAAGCCTGTTTTACAGTAGGCCATTTAAGGGCCCAGTTCAAGATGCTGGCCTTAATATCTTTCAAGATAGATCCTTTGAGATCAGATTACGTGATGAAGCATCTACCAGTTTTACTATACAGTAATACCCCGGATAATGATTGTACCGGATAGCGCTAAAACCGCATAATATTGCAAGATTTTTGGGAAAATCTTGTATCGAATAACGTGATTTTTAGCGTTATCTGGTACAATTGTGTGGGGGGGGTGGATTGGGTAGAACATCTATCCAATCCAACCCCCTCCCTAGCGCCCGCCTGCCTTTCCCCCGATGCTACTGCAGGCTTCGCTCTGCTTCCCTTCTCCGACTGCCAGCTGATTGTGGAGGCTTTTTTTTTTAACTGCAGGGAAGGGGGGGGGGAATGTGATTGGTTCTATAGAGAAGTAAAGGAGGCCAAAGCTGCTCTTCCTGTCACTTCTCTCCTTCCCTACTTCCACCCCCAGCAGTTTGGGGACTCCCCACAGCCACCCCACTGCCTGCTCGGCCACAGAGAATCCACCCCAGCTCTGCTTACCTAATCTTCTTGAGCTGCAATGTCGGACTGAGCACGCTGTTTTTCCTTTACTTCCTGGATTGAGGCATTTGCTGATTATCTAGCGGAGAAAATCGCTCAGATTCGCTCGAAGTTTAATCCCGACGTGGAACGTATGGAACTGGGGTTGACCTGTGCACAGTCTGGCCATGTTATCTGGGATCAGTTCGATCCCGTGGACCCTGAGGAAGTGGACAGGCTTCTTGGATCTGTTTGTGCCACAGCCTGTGATCTGGACCCATGCCCTAATTAGCCAGGGGCTAATTAAAGCATCAAAGGTGGTGGCAGGTGGCTGGGTTGGAAATATTATACATTCATCATTGAAGGAGGGGTCTTTCCCAGCGCCATTAAAACATGCCTTGGTGCGCCCCCTCCTAAAAAAACCATCTCTCGACCCTACGGTAATTTCGAACTACCGACCAGTATCGAACCTACCCTTTCTGGGCAAGGTGTTGGAAAAGGCTGTGGCACGGCAGTTGCAGGAAGTTCTGGATGAAGCGGATTATCTGGACCCTTTTCAGTCAGGATTCAGGCCCGGACATGGTACTGAAACTGCACTGGTCGCTTTGGTGGATGATCTCTGGAGAGAGCAGGATGGAGGCCATCCTTCCATCCTTGCTCTTCTCGATCTCTCAGCGGCTTTTGATACCGTCGATCATGACATTCTTTTGGGTAGGCTCCAAGGATTGGGGATCCAGGGCACTGTGTTGGCCTGGTTTTTCTCATTTCTGAGGGGCAGGACCCAGACAGTATGTCTGGAGAATGAGAGGTCCAGCCCTAGGCTCCTCCAATACGGGGTGCCTCAGGGCTCGGTACTCTCACCTCTCCTGTTCAACATCTATATGAAGCCACTGGGTGAGATCATCCGTTCCCACGGGGTAAGGTACCATCAATATGCTGATGATACCCAACTGTACATCTCAGCCCGTGGGGACCCAAACGGTGCAGTAGAAGTCCTGACCAGGTGCCTGGAGGCTGTTAGGGTCTGGATGGGGGGAAACGGGCTACAACTGAATCCCGGCAAGACTGAGTGGCTATGGGTGAGGGGCCCTGTGTTATCCCGAGAGCTTCCAGCTTTGGTTCTGGATGGGGCTGTTTTGCCCCAGACAGATCCGGTGCGTAATCTGGGGGTCCTCCTGGACTCACGACTACTGTTTGAAGAACAGGTGGCAGGCGTGGCCAGGAGGTTTTTTGCACAACTTCGTGTAATATACCAGTTATGCCCACTCCTGGATCGGGACTCCTTGCTCAGGGTCACACATGCACTGGTCACCTCCAGACTTGATTACTGTAATGCGCTCTACATGGGGCTGCCCTTGGTGACCATTTGGAAACTCCAGCTGGCCCAGAATGCGGCTGCTAGGGTAGTGATGGGGTGCGGGCATTACACTCGTGCCTCGCCACTGCTTCGGCAGCTGCATTGGCTGCCAGTATGTCTCCGGGTGCAATTCAAGGTGCTGGTCATTACCTTTAAAGCCCTATATGGTAGTGGCCCAGGATACCTCAGAGACCGTGTCACCCCAAGAACGTCTGTCCATCCCACCAGGGCGGATCGGAGAGGCTCTCTTGTAATGCCATCAGCTAGAGAGGCTCGCCTCTCTAGCACCAGAAGGAGGGCCTTCTCCGTGACCGCCCCGGCCCTGTGGAACCTCCTGCCTATTGATTTACGTCAACAGACAGAGCTCCTGCCCTTCCGGAAGGGCCTTAAAACCTGGCTGGCAGGACAAGTTTGGGGATCCAAAAACACTGGATCTCATGTTGGGTGGCTTATCAGATGAGTCAGCCACCCTTGTTCTTACCTCCTCACCCGGTCCTTGTTTTTAATAACCTTTGTAATTTTATATCTTGGAAATAACTGGGAATTGTTTAATCTTTTTTAGCTTAATTCTGTTAACATTGTACTAATTTATATTTTTAATCTATTAAGAGGATACTGTATACTGAGTTGTTTTCTTTAATTATGTATTTCTTAAATTTGTTTATGTAAGCCGCCCAGAGTTGGGTTTCGACCCGATTGGGGCGGGATAACAAGTTGGAAATAAATAAATAAATAAATACAGAGATGTGATTGGTTCTCTAGAGACTGCCAACTGATCTAGAGAACCAATCACATCTCTGTATTTCCCCCTTCCCTTTTTTTTTAATAGAGGAAGGGAAACCAAAAACAGCGTGCTCAGTCCGACATTGCAGCTCAAGAAGATTAGGTAAGCAGAGCTGGGGTGGATTCTCTGTGGCTGAGCAGGCAGTGGGGTGGCTGTGGGGAGTCCCCAAACTGCTGGGGGTGGGAGTAGGGAAGGAGGGAAGTGACAGGGAGAGCAGCTTTGGCCTCCTTTACTTCTCTATAGAACCAATCACATTTCTCTCTTTTCCCCCTTCCCTGCAGTTTTAAAAAAAAGCCTCCACAATCAGCTGGCAGTCGGAGAAGGGAAGGTAAGCAGAGCAAAGCCTGCAGTAGCATCAGGGGAAAGGCACTTTCCCCGACCCTACTGCAGTCGTATGGGGGTGGCTTTAATGGCAGGGAGGTCTCTTTCTTTCCCTGCCTGCCTTTAAAGCGGTTTGTCCCTGAAGTCAGGGCTTTTTTTTTTAGCGTTGTTCGATGCATGTATTGGACAACGCTAAAAACCGGATAACGTCATGACTTGTGGAACCAAGTCATAACGTTATCCGGGGTATTACTGTACTCATTTGCTAATACAGATATGAATCCTCACCTGTCTGTCCCACCCAGGCAAGGATAAAGAATGACACCATTCTTTTCCTTGCCAGTGCAGATGGCAAAGGACTTCCTGTCATTGTCAAGGAGATAGGAGTGATATTTTGAGCAAAATAGCCTGATTTTTTGAAGTAATCATTAAATTTATAAAATGTTGTGAACAAAATTGTGCAAATTGTCCACAATCAGGTTGCTGGTTGCTTTATTTGAGAATTTGAAGCAGGGGATAGATTTTTTGCATACTTACCCAGAATCAGGAGGTTCTTCTTTGCTTGCTATGCATGGGTATGCATTCTTTCCGCAAGGCAGGTGGCTAAAAGAAAGATGGTCTCTGGAATTCCTAGAAACACCCACATGGTACCTAATTATGGTCTTTTCAGCACAGCTTCATCTTAAAAATTACAGATCTCACATCACTATAATGGTCCATGGTGGCTGGGGGCTTTTGGGACTTGTAGTCAAAAACGATTTTCAATTTTGCTTTCCAATATAAAATGAAGATTGCTTTTATCAGATATTTTTGGAGACTGTTTCAGAGTTTTGTTTTGTTTTTTAGATCCTTCCACTATTTCACTCTTGCTATTAGCTTTACTTTTTGTTTTATTATATAACTATCATTATGTTAGAAAAGCTAGTGGAGGGAAGAGATTTTGAGAAAAAATAAAAACAAAATGGGGGAACAATTTTGAAAAAACTGTCTCAGACCATTCTTCTTGTGATTGCATGTTCTCTTTGCCTCTTTTTAAGCCACTAACAAAAAACTAAGTTGGAACTATCCTTCTCAATAAAGGAACAGTAAATTATGCAAATGATTAACATGCAATTATTTCAAACAAGTGTCAAGGCTAATGACTAGGACATATGACCAGATTTAAGTATGCTTAATACTGAGGGAGGAAAGAAAACAGATTTTGATTCTCTAATTGGCTCTTATGCACACAGGAGCTGCCTTTTTTCTAAGACAATATTTATGCTAACCATGTAAAACAATACCTTTATGAGCACTTTATTTCAGAGGTAATTAGCTTCCTAACCTATCGACAGTGAATTGTAATACATATTTTATCTTGAGCTTCATGTGTGAGATAGTGAAGTGAGAATTGTAGATGGTCTGGGTTCCACACTTTCTTTCTTATATATATATCAAAGGTCTAAGTTAGCATATGGGGGAATATTGTACCTATCACTTAGGCAAGGAAGAGCAACTGTGGCTCTTGAGATGCCTTTTGGTCTGCCATTCCCATTAGTCTGAGCCAGTATAACTAATGGTTAGATGCATCCAAACATCTGAGGGACTGAATCTGATGACCTCTGCACTTGGAAAAATAGAGGAACACATCTTCGCTTCCTCAGTTCTTGTAGCTTGGCATCTGAGCACAAAAAGAATTGCACAAAGTGCCTGCAAAATTCCTTCCCTACTTTGTTGGAAACCATGACAAATATTCCACACACCTTTATTAGTTCAAGCAGTACTCTTACAGTGCAGTTTACATTAGTCTCTCATCAAGGGCTATCTGAAAGTATCAGTTACTTCAGCATGTAGCATCTTTCCTTGCTGCTGGGATGGATGGAAAAGAATACTATTGCTCCCTGTTCTCTTCTAAGAAACAACCATGTCAGGTTTGATATAATAGAGCAGGGGTCCTTAATCTTTTTTAAACTGGGTGCAGTTCATGCCCCCTCAGACTATTTGTAGGCCAGGCTGGTGGTCCCGCTGTCACCCACTTCGGCAGTGATGGCAGCAGTGATGCCAGCACTTGGGGTGGTCAAGGTGACAGCAGTGGGACCAACCCAACCTCCCACCACTACCTCCCACACCACTGGTGGCAGGACTACCCTGAGCCCCCAACACTCCTACCACCACCACACAAGCCCCAAAAGTTACCACCACCATCGCCAGGAGCAGCGATGGGACCACCCTGAGCCACCAACACTACCCCCACACCACCACTGGCAGAAGCACCCCAAGCCCCAAAACTCCCACCACCACCACCACCACTGGCAGTGGGACCATCCCAAGCCCAAAAATTTCCCACAGCCAGTGGCAGTGGGACTACCCGAGCCCCCAACACTCCCCAACACACCACTTCCCTGCTTACTGGCCTGGAGCAGCTGCATGGCACAGGTGAAGGAAGGGTCCTGGCTATCCTTCTTGCCCATACTCAGCCAGAGCAGTCCCTGTAAAAGACATGGGCAGCTGTGTGCGTCTGCCAGAAAAGCCGTTCTCGGCCACAGCTGCCACAGGGAAAGATGTGGAAGGCCGCATGCATCAACCACTTCCACTTTTGCTGCCACAACCACAAAATCTCGCCTCCGTGAGCTCCAGACGCCTGCCCTCAACCTGCCGGGAAGAGGGAGAAATAGCCGCAGCTGCTGGGGCTTTAAAGGCTACAAAATCTCACCTCCGTGAGCCCCAGACACCTGCCTCGACCTGCCTGGAAGAGGGAGAAAGACTTTAGGAACATTGTTGTTATGTTGTAAGTCCTCTTCATTGGTTGAAGGAGGTTGAGCATCGAATGGATTTTTTGTATCTTAATTGTGATGTGCTATGTTAGTCTTAAATGGTATTTTACTA
This sequence comes from Furcifer pardalis, assembly GCA_030440675.1. NCBI lineage: Eukaryota > Metazoa > Chordata > Lepidosauria > Squamata > Chamaeleonidae > Furcifer > Furcifer pardalis. Next base: position 69,649,215 of record CP126892.1, read on the forward strand.
TGTACTGTATACTGTATTTTATGATTTTATTATGTTGATGTATATTATGTGATGACATGGTTGTGAGCCGCCCAAAGTTGCACTTTGCGAGTGGGGCAGCATATACATTGAAATAATAATAATAATAATAATAATAATAATAATAATAATAATAATAATAATAATAATAATAATAATAATAATAATAATAATAATAATAATCATCATCATCATCATCATCATCATCATCATCATCATCATCATCATCATCATCATCATCATCATCATCATCATCATCATCATCCCCTCTGCTTGGTGTGGCATGTCCCTAACAATGCTCCATAGCAGGCCAGATGTTGAAAGCCTTCTTACAACATCCACCATGCCAAGGAGCATAGTAAAGGCAGAGGCAGCAGAAGCAGAAGCAGAGGCAAAAGTGGTGGTTGGAGTGAGGGTGCAGGCTGGATGGAATGGTGCCATGGGCTGGATCTGGCCATAGGTTGAGGATCCCTGTATTAGAGGTTTTAAATGATGGGTAAAAAGTACCTCACTTGCCCTTTTCTTCAATGTATTACCATGACTGCTAGGGTCAAATGAGATATTCTTTGTGACTCTAGGGCTCATCTAGATTTAACATTGTCCCACACCCCCCACATCCCCAACTTTCTACAGGTTGGAGTGACTTACTGCCAGTTAAACATGCTTCTTATTGGGATTTCTGTCCACATAGCATTCTTAAATTTTTATTTTCTCCTCTCTTTAAGAAAACAGCCTCTCTTTAAGTAATGGTTTAAAACCTTTTAAAAGCATGAAGGAACCCTTTCAAAATAACTTTTCTACAAGATCTGCTCCCTGCCTGACCCTGGCATTATTAAGGTAAGGTAAAGGTAAAGGTAAAGGTCTCCCTTGCTTGAAAGACAGTAGTGTCCAACTTTAGGGTTCGGTGCTCATATCTATTTACAGTCAAAGAGCCACTGCTGTCTGCATCTGTGGTCATGAGGCAGGCATGACTAGACACCAGAGAGCACAGAACACTGTTACCTTTCCCACCAAAGTGGTACTTAATGATTACATGCAGTTTCTTGCTTTCGAACTTCTAGGTTGACAAGAGCTGGGAAAGACAATGGGTGCTCACTCTGTTGTGCAGCACTTGGGTCTCAAACTGTTGGGCCTGCCGACCTTCTGGTCATCAAGCTCAGTATCTTAACCACTAAACCACTGCAGCCACCTGGCATTATTAGATTAGCACAAATGTGAAAGCTTCCATCCCTGGCAGCCGTCATCTCCCATAATCCATTTCAGAAAGAAGTGGAAGCTGTAAAACATGCCCATGCATGGACAAACATGGTTACATCAGCCGTAAATGCACCTGCAGCTGTTTTAAATGTGGAAGCGGGTGCATTTACTTCCGTTTCCAGGGGCCACTGCATAAAAAGGTTGGGAACCCCTGGACTAGTGGTTACCTGAAATCAAGAAATTCTTGATGCCTGAATGACTGTGACACACACACGCATACACACCTCAAAACACCTGCAGGATATGGTTTTTAAAGCACAGGAAAGTTTGTGTGTGACCCCATTTTTCACAGTTGTTATTGACGGAAGTCTTGCATCATCTAGGCAGAATGAAAAATATTGGTATCATTTGTGTAAAAAAAAGTACAAAGTCCATCTAGATGACTCCTATGATACCTTTGCTAAAAGTTTGAACAAAAATTTGTGTTAATTTTCCCAGTAGTTGCTTCACAACTGATCATCTTCCTCATTCTGTTTTATAGGCTGATTTCAGTTAGAATGATTCAACTTTATCATTCTTCTATATTTCTTTGAAAACTTTCTACATTTACTCAACTTGATTATAGAAATTTTGAACATGTAAGTACATAGGTAGGGGAGTATTCAAGAATGCTCAGATGTAAAATACAATTTATCACATTATTTTTCCTTATCCCATAATAAAACCCACAAGCTAAACAAAAATAATTTAAATTTAGCTCCCTATTTTCATACACTCATTTATAAAATCCTTTAGAACTAGGGCGTAATATCCACTCATCCCTTCACTCATTTCCTATCCTGTTGTTATTCTTGTGCATCCCAAATAAAGAGGCCCACAAAATTATGTCTTTAAATAGAAAGGAACTTTTACTGAAGAAAATGATGATAACTTTTTGCAAATAAATAAATAAATAAACAGATTTCTTCATTAATCTCCCATAGATTAAAAAAACAACTTTGTTCTTGACAGGACATTCTTTTAATACTCCCAGAATCTACTTTAATTATATATAAAGTACCTTCTGTCTAACAATGGAATAACTATCATCAATCATGCCAATAACGTATAATTGTACCTAATTTGCAACATCTGTCAATTCTGAAAACACTGCCCCACTTAAGTCATTAAGACTGGAGACTATACCCCACCTTCCTGTGACATATCTTCCACTTCAAGTGAGATTCTCCACCTGCATCCAAAATAACTATAATGAACATACCTGGAATTAAGAGAAATGAATTTGTGAGACACAAAACAAACCATAAAATGTGTCTTGTATATCTTTTAAATGATGTCTATAATGGTAGCGACATGTACTTCCCACTAAAAAGATAGCAAGAACTCCAGTGGTGGGCATCAGGAGGTTCGCACCAGGTCACCAGAACTGGTAGCAGAAATTCTGGCTGGCCCCACCCATCCAAGTTTTGAAATAAAGTAGTCCTAATTTGGGTGCAATGCAAGGCTTTTCCCCTGGCCACACCCACCATGCCACACCCACAGTGTGGTAGTAAACGTTTTTTGAGCCCACCACTGAAGAATTCTATATGTTTCCTCTCTCAAGTGATTAACAACACCTGCAGGAGATGTGTCTGTTAAATTGGAGGAGGTAGAGGTAAACTCCTCTTTCCCAAAGCCCCTGTGTCAGTCCACTAAGGACCCCTGTAGTTGCCATCTGAATAACCAATCACAGTTTCTCCTTCTTTTCCAGTGGTCTGGTCCTTTGGAACTGCTTCATACACCATAGTTTGCCAATCTTCCAAACTCATTTTCCAATGGAAAAAAACAGCAAAACAAAACAGAATTTAGACCTGAAATGGATATGTCGTAAAAGATTTTTCAAACTTTCCTTTTTCACAGATTTGTAATTTTATGCTCACTTTTGTCAACAAGAAACATCACCAGTCTTGTCTTTCATTCTCTGAGATCAAGATGGCTACAAGTATCTTAAGTGTCAAATAGCAGGATGGCAACTCAGGAGAGGACATTCCCAGAGCACCAGAGCACTCAATTACTATAAAAGCTATTTATTAGACGTATTCATAAAGTACCTATTACTTTGGCATATGAGAACCAATTAACCTTTGCTTAGAGCCTTCCATGTACTGAGGACAGTACTTTATGTGTCAATCTCCTTTTCTCCAGGAGGAAAACCACCTGTTGTGTACTCACATGCCCTTTGATGCAATATTCCTGGTCCATGTTTTCCCCCTGAGCCCAATTCTCTCTGAGACTTCATAACTTAATTTAAATAATTCTATCTCTATCTTGAGAGAACATTTTATACGAGCAGGAAATGACCAGAAAAAAAGAGAAGGAATAGCTTTTATACTTTCAATACCTTTGTAAATATTTGGCAGGTGCAATTTGCATCATGAGGCCCAAGTAAGGAAGGGTGGTACTAATATTGAGACCTGGATAATTCAAGGACTGTATCTTACTATTTAAACCTGCCTGGTCATGTATTCCTGCTGGGGAGGTCCTCATCCTTTACGTCCCATCACTAAAAACTCTTCATTATGTGGAGACAGAATTGAAGGCCTACTTGGCTATACCACATCAAATGCCCTACTCTTGGATGTTTGACTGACACAGACTTTTGGCATGATTTCAGCACCAATTCAAAACATTCTTATTTATAAGAGCCTTTGGAAGGTTGAGGAACCTGGCCTACACATGTTTTAAATCAACGGTTTTAATTAGCTATTTGTTTTTCAAAGGTATAATTTTAAATTGTTTGATATAGCTCTGTAATCCATTGTGGAATCTTGTGATACAGGTTCTAAATTAGGGATTCCCAACTTAATGCCCGGATCTGGCCCATTTCACCATTTCATGTGCCCCCCACCCCTCCAAGGGCATTCAAGAAACAAAATGGCCACTCCTTTGAAGCTATTGATACAAAATGGCTGCCCCCATCATGCAGGCAGGGCAAAATGGCCATCCTGCCCTCAAAGCTGATAGAGAGAGTGTGACCCCGGCTCACAGTTTGAAAAGGTTGGGAACCCCTGCTCTAAATGGTGGTGGTTGTTGTGTGCTATCAACTCAGTTTTGATGTATGGCAGCCCTTTCCGGGGCTTTCTGGCAGAAAATACACAGAAGTGGCTTACCATTCCCTTCTTCTGGGGTGTCCTGTGTCTCTGAAGTTTATCCATTACTACACAGGCTGGTTCTTCTCCTAAGAGGCACAGTAGGGAACCAAACTTTTAAAAAAAACCTCACCAAAAATCTGCAGAGAGAACTCTTCCTTTGCACATGGTCTTCACAGTCTAAAGGAGACCATCTAAAAATGCTTCCACTGCTTCTGAGGGTCATTAGGGTAGGCTTCTTACATATTTCAGCACAACTAATTTTTGTTTATCCTAAGTTGCTTGGGGAAGGAGACTTTTCTCCCTGCAGATCAACTGTCTTGTAGTCAGTACAATATGTCTAAGAAATATTACATCAAGTATAAAAGCTATTGATTGTTAGCAGAAAATAGGCTTCCTGGTTAGTTCTAAGGAAGACATAAAAACAAAATGTTCCATAACTGAAGTGGTTCCAGCTAGTGGTCTTCATGCTGACACTAATTCTCATTACTTTCCAGTTCCAAGAGGTTCCAGGTGCTGCTAAGAAAATGCATTTTCAAAGGATTATTTGAAAATCACAGTACCTTTTTAATAGTGTTTAAATTCTGGTACATATTGATAAAAGTTTCCAGAGTGCACAGGCTGTAACTGTATGTAATTTATAGCAACAGGCTGAAGAGAAAAGGCAGGCATTATTCTTTCTTGCTGTTGATTTGGACTGCAAAATTAATCAATCAGCAATAAGAGTGGTGCCTCTGTGTCCAGAGGTCATAAAACTAAGAATATCAGACATAATATGACAAGGGTAAATTGGAAGGGAAAAATGAATCACATCATAAGCAGAAAGAAGGATACAGAATTTATTTCAAATTCTTTTCAGCACTTGAAAGGTAGGGGAGAACCAAAATGAAATCATATTTAACCCCAGAGTTATATTTAAAAAACAAGAACAGACAAAAAGTAAACTATGTGATTGGAGCTGCCTTGTAAATTATCTGTTTGTTGGTACTTCTTACTGCCATCAAATCCTGCTCGAAATCCATCTTTTATGCAAAGCCGTTGAAACAGCCACCTAGACTTGTTGGCCTATTTTGTAACAAGGCCTGTAAGTGCTAGACCAGAGCTACAGAATGCATGATGGTTCCAATGAAGTCAGACTGAAGCTTTCATAATCTATAATTATTGGTGGTGCTGGCTAGGGCTGATAGGAAGTACAATCTTAATAGTATTTGGAGGACCATATGCTCTCCAGTTATTTTTTAATAAGATTGTTACTTAAGATGCTTTCCAGCTCATTTGTGTTTAAGATGACATTTTATATTTAACATCCCTTTGCCTTTCTCTGTGCCTGCCACAGCAAGAGACAGAACAGGAAAAAAACCTAAGTATTTGTTTCTTATTTTTCAAACCTAGCTAGAAGTTGGTGATGCCAGTACACTTCTGAATGCATGTTCTCAAGTACTTTCTAGCCTTAACTTGGTCATGAAAGGATTTAGTGTCATAAGTATTTACTCTGAGTCTTCTGCAGTTTAAAAATGGCAGGAGAAAGTCTCAAGAACATTGGTTGACTGCTTACAATTTCACTCACATAAGATTCACTCAGAAGAATTTTCCAGGTTGTCATTGACATAAAAGTTCTTTTTCACAGTTTTTGCAACAGAAGCATCTGCAGAGGGGCACTCCAGCCACTTGAAACTCATTAAAATATACTTGAGATTGACAATGAGTTGAGAACATCTGTCAGACTTGGCCAAGATTTCAATCAAGTGTGATGTGACTATGTTACTCTGCTACACTGACTTAATAAATGAGTTGGCTGCTGTCGGCAGAAGGAAAGGTTGGTTCTAATTGCTATGTTGCCCTTTTTTGGTGGCTGAACTATACTTTTGCTGAAAAGTTCTCAGTGTATATGAATTGTGGTGTCATATAATGAAGTTGCTGGCATTAGAAACACAAGCAAAAACAGCAGTATAGGTCTCATTTCAAGCAAGCAACAATTGAATTTTTTGACATTTAAAATGAATGTTTTCAAACTCTTTGTGATGTATCTGGAAAGAAATCTAAGTTAAGCTGATATATTTCAAAGCCAAGAGTAATTTAGAAATATATTTAATTGGTGCCAAAAAAAAGTCAAAAGAACATATTTCCTGGTGCAATAGAAACAAAAAACAAACAAAAGGATTTTTATACAGATTTATATCTCCAAGACAACTGTATTGCAGACTAGAGCTTTTAGTTTGCCTTCAGTGACTCCAAAGCTATGGTTGACTATTTCCTTACCCTAGACCAAAGTTCCTCAAACTTGGCTCTCTAGATGTTCTTGGACTATAATTCCCAGAAGCCCTGATCAGCAGGTGTGCTGACTTGGGCTTCTGGTGATTGAAGTCCAAGAACACCTAGAGAGCCACGTTTGAGGAACCTTGTCCTAGATGAAGCAACTTGAGTATATTTTCTGGCACATTTAAGGACTGTTTAGAATTTGAGTTGGAGGGATTTTGAATCAAATTAACCCCCTCAGCTTTTTTTTCTTGTTTGACAGTGAACATTATATTCCTTCAATAACTTCAGGTGATCCCCAGTCAATACATGCCACTGGGAGAAAAGACTGAGAAGAAATGCATCAGCCAACCTAGTAGTATCATCCTACCACTGTGCAGTTACAGAATGGCTTTAGCATGTCATTATACTAATTCTTCTTTGAAGTAACTTTGGAAGCGTTTCCTTTTATTTAAAATGTGTTTACATTGTGCATAAGATTCCAAGGTGTCCTGCCAAGTTAAGAAGTGCTTTGAATAATATTCAGTGAAGAAATGGATATTAGAAATAGATCCATAGCCACAAGGGGCACCTGAATGCCCATCTGCCCCAATTACATTTTGGCTTCCTTTCTAGAAAAGAGATAGAACAGCCATTGATGTCATTAGACAGTGTTTGCCCTGTCAACATTCATATTTATTGTGTGGTGGAAGATGCAGAACTCTTTTTATAATATATTTACCAATATTGCTCATTAGTTTGGTAACGGTCGTCCTTTCTCAAAAGCCAGATGTTTCCAACTCTGGGATACAGTGCTCATCTCTGTTTACAGCCAAACAGCCATTGCTGTCTGCTTCTGCAGATGGCTCCATGGTCATGTGGAAGGCACCTAAATAGTAGTACTTTTTTATCTACTTGCAATTTCTTGCTTTCGAGCTGCTAGGTTGGCAGGAGCTGGGACAGAGGATGGAAGCTCACTCCATCATGCAACACTCAGGTCTCAAACTGCTGATCTTCCAGTTATCAAGTTGAGTGTCTTAACCACTAAGCTACAACAGTTAGTTACTTTTCACTTAATTATGTGACCTGATTTCATTATATTCAGACTCTCTCAGCTCAAAATTTCTAGCTAGAGGTCTGGCTGTGAAATCCTCTTCAGTCCATTACATCAACATACTGCACAATTGTCAAAACTTTTGCCTTTTGTAAAGCTGAAAAGAGGGGAACTGGTGTTGCCTTCCACCAAATGATGAGTCACCACAGGTTATCTAAGCACTGTGAATGTAAGAAGCTGTAGTGGAAAAGATTTTAAAATGCTAATTTGTAATTAGTTCAATTTCAGCTTGTCTTTCAAGTTCAAAATATACATGGCTGTCCTTCCTAATTTATTCTCACAATAAACATTCCAGAAAGGTTAGACAGAGAAAGAACCGGTGGCCTGAAGTTACTCTGTGAGTTTCATGGCTCAGAGAGAACTTGAAGATGGATCACCCATTTCCTAATACAGCCCTTTAACCACTTCCCCACACTGGTGCTAGTTTTTTAAAGATTTCTTTGAAAATGGATCTAGATTGGTCATATGCTCCACAAGGTCCTGAAAACAAGCATTTTATATACATTTATTTACATTATCTCCTCCCACGAAAAACATAGAGTTCCTGATCCTTAAGGACACTTTAAAACTAGAGGAAAATGCAATGGGGAGAGGGGGATGAGATGACAGAAAGTTTTCTGAAAAATCTAATTATGTTTTACAATTGATGTTCTTCTCATATATCCTATAATAACACACATGACTAGAGTAATAAGAGGGTGAAAAAGCTCAATAAGCTGCTTCTCTTCTGCATTATTATTTAATGAGAAATTAAGAACATTTATTCAGCTGGCAGGAGCACACTGAAACAATTTATCAGTTCACTGGAAGAACCACTTCACCTTACTCTGATATGACAAAAGATTAAGTCGTTGGAATTTAATGTCAAGAAATGCATATACATTTTGGGGGTGGGGAAATGATTTCCAGAAATGTCAATTTGCTACTGTTTCAATTATTTTCCCCTAAATGTGCCCATTTTTTTCAATTATACATCAAAGCAATATCAACATATTATATCATTATTATTTCAAATTTATACCCTGCCATACTTGGGTAAACCTGACTCTAGGTGGCTTACATATTATAAAAGTAACAGCATTACAGTCACAAATTCCACGTTATCATAATCACAATCATCACAGTATCAGCAAGGCTGGGCGGGGCACTGGCGAAGAGTGGCCCTGGCGCCCAACAGCATATTATAGCTGAGGTACTGATAATATATCCTGAAACCATTGGTGAGACTATCCAATGGCGATCCCTTTACACATTATGTCTCCCCACCTCAAAAATAAATTGGACTGACTTCATCCATAACAATTGTATCAGTCACCAAATTTGTGGAATTCCACCACTATCATCATCCAAGGTGAAGCTGTGGCCACTAGGTAGATATAATTTTTGACTTTGCTGCAACGGAATTTGGAGTTGTTGGTGCCAATTAGTAGATGCTAAGGTAAAGGTAAAGGTCACCCTTCCTCGAAAGCCAGCTGTATCTGACTCTAGGGCTCAGTGCTCATCTCTGTTTCAAAGAGCTCAACACTATTTGCATTTTCAGGTATTTCCATGGTCATGTGGCAGGCATGACTAGACACCATAGCACACAGAACACTGTTTACTTTCCCACCAAAGTGGTCTTTATTTATCTACATGCAATTTCTTGCTTTCAAACTGCTAGGTTGGCAAGAGCTAGGACAGAATAGGAGCTCACTCTGTCCTGCAGTATTCTTCCTGTCCTTTTACATTTTTAGGCCACTTATCTGCTGTTTTATTTTTATGTATGTAAGTCTGAGCATGTTTATCTTCTAGCTTCTATTTAAACATTCCCAGTAAAGGAAAGTTCACCACTTTCCAAAATTGTCTCTATCACTGTGGAACAAACCTTATTATTAGACATTCCTTGTGATGTCTAGCTAAAGTCTACTTCCTTGCAAATTTCTCTTCTTTTGTTTTAATTAGGCTTGTGCACTGTCTTCAGACAAATACGCAAAACTGGATGAAATCAGGGATAATTGTGCAATTCAGAAACAAGTCAGGAACCTTTCTAAGATCCTGGATCCAAACTATTTCAAAGTAAAATCATTGTTTGGCTGAAAGTTTTATCAGTTCACAATCCACTGTAGTGGATTACATATTCATCCATGATCGATTTAATGAGGATTTTGGTTCTGAAAAGCAAGTCACTGCTTGGAAGATGTATGTAACTATCTGTGCAGCAGTGGTTCAAGGAACACTTCTGTCAGCTTGTAGCTAATCTGGTTCAGTGACACACACAGAATAATCATATTTGCATTTTACTCCTACTATTTTACTAAATGTTCATTTTTTTCTCATATCAGGTGTTCATTGCTATTGATAGTCTGACAAAATACAACAACCCATGTAAAAAAAACCTGGAATATGAGTTAATTACTCAGTACCCATGCCCTTTCATATACAGTATATATATATATAGGCAGCCCTTTCTATTTTAAAATAATCTAGTGCATACATTTATTCTGCACAAATCTGAAATGGCAAGCAACCTATTGTTCAGTATTCAGAGTCTAACGTTTGCTCTATTCATAAATACACAAGAAGCTTCATTTTTTTTACTATTCTTTAATCCACCATCATTGTGGATAAAAGACACTTAAAGTGTACAAAGGGAAACTGGGGTACACAGAAAGAGCCACCTCGAAGATTGTGGTGTTTTTTAACCACAAGTGGGTGTAACCCAGGCAATGACATGACAGCATTGTTGTACAGGCTAATCTTTCTCACACTGGGTCAGGTAAGAGGAACTGCAGAATAAATTCACCAAAAGGTAGCTTTGTTTTGACAGTTTAAAGTCTGATCTAGACACGCCAGAAGAAGAAAGGAAACTAAAGTGTATTAAGTGATCTAAAGTATGTAACCATGACACAGTCATCCGATAAGAAGGATACACATACATTTTGGACCCAAAGTTTCCAATGAGGGCATCAAATTAATGAGGACATTAGACTGTAGAAGGAAAGTGCACATTTATCTATAGTCAACATCTGTATATTTTCTCCTGAAAATCTGACCCTTGCTCTGCAGGTTTTATGTAAATAAATAAATGTTCACATCTGGCCCATGCTCAGTACCACCATATATCAGTGTGTGTACATTTCATAGAATTAATTCTCATCAATAGGATGGAATCAACGACACACTTCCCCTCTCCCCCAAATGTGCACTGCTTTGTATGCATGTTTTAAATTGTATGCAATGCGTTCCCTGGATTGATTAAAGCAAGGAAAGCAAGCTGTCATGCTGGTGATGTAGATGGTGTTGTACTAGTGATGTCACCATCACAACACCCGGAAGCTGCAGAATCGCTTGCTTTCCCCTGCTCCAGCACCACCAACGAGCACCCAAAAAGCCTGAAAACAAAGTGACCATGCCCAGCACAGCTTGCTGCTGCAGAGCAAAGAAGTGGAGGCTGTGGCCAACCCTTTTGAAGCTTTTGGGACAAAATGGCCATCCCCATCATGCAGGCAGCGCAAAATGGCCATTCAGTCCTTGAAGTGTGACACGGCCCCCGGCCTGGAAAGGCTGGGAACCCCTGTTCTAAACAAAATCTACAGAAAAATGTCTTGCATATAGACTATGCACACATATTATAGTTATGCAGTGCTTTGTGATTCTTTCTGCCTTTGCAAGTTTGGAAGTCTCTATACATCTAATATTTAAAGTAATGCAGAACATTTTTAGAAGAAATTCCCCATCCCATTGAAAGAAAAATGAGAGAGTGAAAAGGAGCTAAGGTAAAAGAACTTCTAATGTCTTTGGGTCGAGGGAGGTTCTGTTTATTTTAATTTTTGAGCAATCAAAGATAGCAAGGTTAAAGCCTCTTCTTTTGAATCTCTTCCATTTCTCCACCATCCTTTAGAACAATTTTTCTGTGTTTTCTCACAATACCATCCTTTCTTAGATGAACGGTGGGAAGAAATGGCTCTTCTGAAAGAAAAGCAGCAGTGGCAAACTGAGCCAGCCAAAAAAAATTCCTGTCTGAAACAAAGGAGACTCTTCAAGTGGCAAGAAGATCTGAGCCCCCATTATGCCTGAAGGAAGCAAGAAGGTTTAGTCCAGGTGGCTACAAAAGAACAGCTGTTAGTCTACCATTGCTTTCTTTCATCATTTGTCACTTCAGGCAACAGCCTTACTGTGCTGAATGTAGGGTTGTCCTTGGCTATGGGCTATATATATAGTAGAGTCAGAAATTTCTCCTTTTTAAACTACTTCTACCATTTTGCCATATGAAAATGGCAAAATGGTAGAAAGTGAAAAGAGGGGTAGTGCTTTTTTTTTTTTGGTCAAAGAAGTTTTAAATTTAAAAATTAACAGCAAGAAATCTCTCATGATGCTGCTTTCTCATACTGCTGGTGTTTATATCACATTGTACTAGTCTGGGAAAATAATATGACCATGCCCAATGTACCCGTGAATGAGCAAAAGAGGCCTTCTGATTTTTGCAACCCAAAAGTGAGGCTGAAAAGGTAGGTTGGGTCTTTCTGATTGGCCCTGAGGTCTATTTTTAACGCATTTCTTTCCAAAGTACTGTTGCTGACCTCTAATGAAATAAATAATGTAACACATAATAATGTAATACATAAAGGTAGAGGGCAAAAGAAGAAGAGGGTGGCAGAGAATGAGATGGTTAGATGGCATTGTTAATGCAATGGGCACAAAGCTGGGTGGGTTGTGGAGGATGGTGGAAAATGGGGTGCCTGGCATGTGGTGGTCTATGGGGTCATGAAGGGTCAGAATCAACTGTGTGACTTAATAACAACAATAATGTCTCATTTATTTCATCCTCACAGATGAGGGGGAAATCTTTCAAGTTTTCTCCTTATGGGCTGAAAGTTTGTGTGTGTGTGTGTGTTGTACATTGTGAAAGGTTTTTTTTCACATTTCATGACATTTTTGTCATCATGTGTAGAAACCCGTCTCGCACAAGAAACGAAATGTGTTGTTTATTACATTAATAGCATCAATACAGGGTAAATTCATCACCTTGCAGTGTACATCAAGATGAAACAAAATATCTTCATAGTGTCACGACCAATGGTAGGGTGAGAACGGGGTCGGTGAGATGGTGTCAGCACCTGCCAAAATTCTTTTCCCCAGGATGAGGGCTATTTCAATTGCCACAGCTCCATAACTCTAGCCCTGTAACTAGTGCATTACACCTGGGTCAGCCTCTCTCCTTCCTGGTCACAATTTTCCAAAAGATTGAGCTGTGGAAGGTTTGTGTGTGTGGTAGCATTGAAAAATGGTTTGGTAAAATAGTTGGTAAGCAAATCTCCAATTCCTTTGAAATAAGACCTAGGGCGGTCTTAGTGTTTATTTGAATAATAAGAACAATGTATATAAGGCAAAATATTGCTTCAATAAGCAAAGCATAGCAAAACTTAAGAATAACATCTGGTTCAGCAAAACCAAAATGAAATATCCCATTCCTGGGTAAAATCTAAGCTATTAAACTTGTAAATCTCTATTGCTAACCTGTTCCTAAGCACAATATCCTACCTAGCACTTTCAACTGGAAAATAAAAACGCAATATTTCTAAGAGTCTCTTCTCACTCTGTGAGCTGAGAAATTCTAAGTCCCAAAATTGGGAAAACTTTCTAAGTGTGGTAGCTGAAAAATAACCTAAGTGTCAAGGTTGAAGATTTTCTTATAATTCTGCTGATATTTTCCAAAGGAACAACCTTCCAAGGCCGCATCTCAATTCAGATGTCCATCCTCTGACTTCTCAGGAATGTGTTCCCTTCAAATTCAAAAGTTTCCACAGCTACACCAAAAATCCTCCCTAACTCTCTTTTGACTGCCCTTTTATTATGGGTTCTATCCGTTTTTACTGTTTAACGTTTTAAATTTTTTATGAATTCTTATGAATTTTATGAATTTTAAGGCCATATATATTATGAGCTATGCTGTAAGCCGCCCAGAGTCGGGTCCGCCCGATTGGGGCGGGATATTAAATGCAAATAAATAAATAATAAATAAATAAATAAATAAATAAGGTTCTACAAGGCAATTTATGCCTGTTTTCTCACGGTAAAGTGATGTCCTTCAGATTAGATTGTCATCTAGGGATTGCCCATCCCCCATTGTCAAGGTCACCCTTCCCCCACTCTTGAAGGTCACCCTTCGCCCACTCATGGGTAGGTGAAGCCTTGAGGTCAAAGTGTGTGAACTTGTGCTTGTTGCTTCTGGGTAAATTCTTCTACTAATAATAAAGAGCCACTAGGAGCTCTGTTTAAAATTGGCATGAACCCTCCTTTTTAAGAATTCTAAACAATAACAGCTCAAAACAGTTTCGTTTCTTCACAGTGTAAATCAACAAACTAAGTAAATCACATTGGCACATTCGTGTACCTGATTAAATTTAAAAAACCATTCAGATTCTCACAATACATAGGACCCAGAAAATAACTCTTTCCAACATAGTTTTTATGTGTTGTCAAATTATTTCCAATTTATGGTTACCTTTGAAATAATAGGAACTATCATTAATAGCCATGCTCAGGTCCTGCAAACTAAAGGTCCTGTTTCTTTATAATAATGATAATTTCATTTCAGAAATTATTCTGGGTTGAAAAAATTTCTGCTGGTGAAACTCCACTCAGGGGATGCCCAAATGAGGCATGTCCTCAAGATCTTTTCCCACCCAAGTGGCCCCTGTTTATCTACATGCAATTTCTTGCTTTCAAACTGCTAGGTTACAGGAACTGGGAGAGAGACAGGAGCTCAAACCAGCATGCATTACCCGGGCCTTGAACTGCTCACTTGCTGGCGTTCCAGTTAACAAGGTGAGCTTCTTAACCACTAAGCGACTGCAGCCACTGCTTTTTTATTGAATCCACACATCTCATATTAATGTTTCATCTTTTTCTATTGCTTTCAACTTTCCCTAGCATTATTGTTTTTTCAGTGAGTCATCTATTCTCATATGCCCAAAGTATGATGGCCTTGGTTCTGTGACCAAGAGTTCAGTCTTATTTTGATCTAATTGTGTGCTGTTAATTCTGGCATATGCCAGTCCTTTCCAGGGTTTTCTAAGTGGGTTGTGCAGTTTATTATTCCCTTCTTCTGTGGGCACCCTGTGTATCCTACTCCCAACTTCTGGCTCTGCAGACAGATATCTAAACCACTGAGTTGTCCAGCCGTCTAGAACCCTTTGACTTGTCTTTCTGACAGACAATGGTGTCCATAAAGGTCTCCTCTAATACTATATCTCAAATACAGTAATGCCTCACATAGCGAGCATCTCGCATAGCGAAAAACTCGCTTAACGAGCAGACGTTTCCCCAAAAGGTCTGCTTCGTTGAACGAGCAAAAATTCGCTTAACGAGAAGCTTCACATTTGCGGGGTGTTTCGGAACGCAACAGGGGACTCACCCGCTGCATTCCAAAACACACCGCAGACTAGAGCGTGCTGGCTGGGTGTTTTGGAATGCAGCGGGGAGTCCCTCATCCACACGTCCGTTCAACCTGGCACCCAAGGCCCCATCGCAAAGAGTGCAATGGGGGCTTGGGTGCCGGGATAAACAGGTGCGCGTCCGTTCAACCCGGCACCCAAGCCCCCATCACAAAGTGTGCGATGGGTGCCGGGTTAAAAAGGCGTGCACCCGTTCAACCCAGCACCCAAGCCCCTATCGCAAAGTGTGCGTTGTGCATCAGCAGGGCGTTTGGGAAGGTTTTTGGGATCTTTCCCGTACCCTTCCCAAACACCCTGCAGACACGCACACATCAGGGGGAGGGGTTAGAAGGGTATGGGAAAGATCCCAAAACCTTTCCAAAACACCCCGCTGACACGCGAGGCACAGAGGCTGGGCGTTTTGGAAGGGTGTTGGGATCTTTCCCGTACCCTTCCCAAATGCAGCGCAAGCGAAGATAAGCGAAACACATTTCCCTGTGGGAAATGTGTTTCGCTTAACGAATAACTCGTATAACGAACAACTGCATGGAACGCATTATGCTCATTATGCGAGGTATGACTGTACATTAAGATTTTTCTTCTCCGTGTCCTTCACTGCCCACATTTACACATACTGTGTACATCTGTACACAGTAATTAGGAATGCTACAGTATGGAATGAATATGTTTGGAATATAGTTGTTAATGATAAATTAACATGTAACACTAAAGTAAAAAAGAGGGTTGTTAAATAAGAATTTTTTGGTGATGTTTGAGGGTTTTTTATAGAAATCATATTAATAAAAAGGAACAATAACCTTCACAAGAAATAATGCAGGTTTGGAATGGGGCTCTGTAAATGGAGGAACTCTGAAGGTATCTATAATTTTCCCAGTGGAGGGAAGCACAATTGATATACGGTAATAATGGTTAGGTTATGTATGTTACATGCTCTCTTTATAAATACTTTTGGGTTTTTTTAATGTTAAGATTATTTAATTTATAAAAAAAGGAACATCATAGTATGGATAGCAAGTACAACATCTTTTTTTACTTCATTGTGCTCTATCAAAGATGATCACTGTCAATTCAGTCATCTTGAAAAACTATCCAGCTGCAGTTAGATCTAGTAAAAATCCATCTGTACACAATTTAAATGCGGCACCTGAAACTTCTCTAATGAAAACCAATTACATCATGGTACAGAGTATTTCATCCAACATAATTTCAAGAGAGCACTATTGCTAAATGCACAGCTAATATACACAAAGAGAAATATCAATTTGATGGAACAATGATTTGATTCCTAGTCACAGTATCCTGTCAGGTTGATGGGGAACAATATATGCCTTCTGATCAAATATTGGCACTCTGGTAAAAATAAGATACACTGCAGACTCTCTTCCCCAAACTGCATAATGAATCAATTTTCAGACACCTCTTCATATATTGAAAAGCCATTGTGAATTGCCGAGAGAGTTTTGGCTATTGGATGCTACAGAAATGAAGTGAAATTAAATGGTTAGTTGGTTTCTGCTTTATTTTGTCAGGATCTTCATTTCAAATCCTGTGCCTGAAGTGGTAAACTTGTAGCTTCATTTGTCCTTTGGTTTCACTCTCTGGCATGCAGAGTAATCCTCCAAGAATCAACTCTGTCTTTTAGAATCAGCATTTTTGCACTCCCTGGTGCCCACCTTTACCATTACTATGAAATGTCGTTCTGTGATATCAAAACATAACAATGCAGTGGCAAAATAGAGTGCATTTCCAGATCAAGTCAAGATGTCAAGATATGTGGGGAGCTCAGTGAATCACTGAGTTGAGACCATTATGAATAATTGAATGATATGAAATTTTTGAAGTGGTAGCTGTGTCTGTCTGTGCAAGCATATCAGAGAGTAAACAAAACAAAAAGACAAAAATGTGGCACCTTAAAGACTAACTCCTTTATTTAAATGTGAGTTTTTGTGGATCAAGTCCACTTTGTCAGACATAAGAGTGAGTTTTCATGGTATCCATTTATAAACTGCATTGGTTGCGCTGGTGAATGATCTCTGGAGGGAGCGGGATGGTGGACATCCATCCGTCCTGGCTCTTCTTGACCTCTCAGTGGCATTCGATACCATCGACCATGGTATCCTTCTGGGAAGGCTCCAAGGACTGGGGATCCAGGGCACAGTGTTGGCCTGGTTTTCCTCATTTCGAAGGGCCAGACCCAGTCGGTGTGGTTGGAGGGTAAGATGTCCAGCCCCAGGCTGCTCCAATATGGGGTGCCTCAGGGCTCGGTGCTCTCACCTCTCCTATTTAATATCTACATGAAACCACTGGGTGAGATCATCCGTTCCCACGAGGTGAGGTATCATCAGTATGCAGATGATACCCAATTGTATATCTCGGCCCGTTGGAACACTAGCGATGCAGTGGAAGTCCTTTCTAGGTGCCTGGAGGCTGTCAGGGTCTGGATGGGAGACAATGGGCTTCAGCTGAATCCTGGCAAGACTGAGTGGCTGTGGGTAGAGGGTCCTGTGTTATCTCAGGAACTACCATCTTTGGTTCTGGATGGGGCAGCTTTGCCCCAAACAGACCCGGTATGTAATCTGGGGGTCCTCCTGGACTCGCAACTACTGCTCAAAGAGCAGGTGGCAGTCGTGGCAAGGAGGGCCTTTGCACAACTTCGTGTGATTCGCCAGTTACAGCTGTTCCTAGACAGGGACTCCTTGCTCATGGTCACACATGCCTTAGTCACCTCCAGACTTGATTACATGGGACTGCCCTTGGTGACCATTCGGAGGCTACAGCTGTTCCAGAACGCGGCTGCACGAGTAGTGATGGGGTGCGGGTGTTATGCTGTGCCTCACCACTGCTGAAGGAGCTGCACTGGCTTCCAGTTTGCCTCCGGGTGCAATTCAAGGTGCTGGTTATTACCTTTAAAGCCCTACATGGTAGTGGACCAGGATACTTAAGAGACCGCATCGTCCCAAGGACATCTGTCCATCCCACCAGAGCAGACTGGAGAGGCTCTCTGGTTGTGCCATTGGCCAGAGAGGCGCACCTCTCTGGCACTAGAAGGAGGGCCTTCTCTGTGTCCGCTCTGGCCCAATGGAACCTCTTCCCAATAGAACTACGCCTGCAAACAGAGCTGCTGTCCTTCAGGAAAGGATTGAAAACCTGGCTGGCAGGTCAGGTCTGGGGAATGGATGGATCAATTTCCCCAGCTGGCTGGATGGTTTGACACCCAGTGCCTCCTAGCTATAATGCCTAGCTATTATTCCTGGTTTTTAATGCTAAGTTTTTAAGCTTCTTTTAAAAATTTTAAAACTTTTAATTTCTGAACTGGTTTTAAATTGTTGTCAATATGCTGTTGTGTTGGGAATCGCCCTGGGTCCCTTCAGGGAGGAGGGTGATAAAAAAAATGTAAATAAATAAATAAATAAATAAAATATCAGGTACAGAGGCCCATAGTGATTGGTTTAACATAGGGGTTCTCAACCTTTTTAAGCTGGGGGCCGGGTCACACTCCCTCAGATAGCTTTAGGGGCCAGATGGCCATTTTGCCCTTCCACATTGCAGTTCCTGGTGAGGCGGAGGCGGTGGGGGCCACATGAATTGGTGCTGCATACTGCAGGTTGAGAATCCCTGGTTTATTAGATAGGCTTGCAAATCAGTGTGCTATTTACAATGGTAATAACAGAAGATACCTGAAAGGGGTTAGTTTGGTTATCGTGAAGTTTGGTTCTGTTAAGTTGTTGCCAAAATTTCCCATCCCAACTCATTAGCAGATGTGTAATGTCAGAATGTATATTTTGCAACAATCCACAAAATGGACTTTATCCACAAAAGCTAACATTAAAATACAGAAGTTAGTCTTTAAGGTGCCACAACATTTTGTTGACTTCCTTTGTTTTGTTTAGATTTGTTTACTCTCTGATATAACATATTTCCTGCTTCAGTAAATAAATTGTCACCTATCCCATCCTAGTTACATGAATTGCTTTTGCTGAGTAGTGATCTACAAAATCATACTTACAGGTTTGACAGCGCTGCAGAAGAGATCTGGGGAACATTTAATGCCTATTATAAAGAATTTGGTATTATTCTCCATTCCCTTTCAAGAGCAGTTCAAAACACTTGCCAAGATAGTTGCTTAAGGAGAGTAAGCTCTCACTCCAGACTTTGTAAGTAGATAGCAAAATACAGTGTGGCAGCTAACCAGTTAAATAATATTTGAGAAGAAATAAAAATACTCCTTTTGAGACTAGCATGGCAGACTGACACAAGATGCTTGCCATTCCTCCTGAAAGATGTTATCTTCTCAAGAAAAAATAGCAGAGCACTATGAATATCTAAAACATACATCTCATTCTTATTCATCGTGAATTTCAGAGAAAATACCAATCGCATCATTGTGAAAGCTGTAAAAATCAGAGGCCATCAAGCAAGGTCAAGCTGCACTACCACTGTGACCATTTGGAAACAGAGCAAATAATCAATCACCAGCACATCCTCTGGATTAACACTTTCTCTCTCACACACACTCAGTCCAGCATAAGTTAAGAGGTGTAGGTCATCTGCTCAAAAGGATATGAGCAGGGAAGACACTAAAGACTGATTCCAGACTAGAACTGGATGTTTTAGAAATGGATCAAAACAAGGAAGTCCTTTGACAAATCAAACATCACTCAGCAAGAGGCTGAAGCACAGGAAGTGTGCACAAAAGTAAAGAAAAGGTGATGCTGAAATGTGGAAAAGATTGAATATAATCTTGCAAATGGAATGAAAATAAGCAGATCGAACTCATGGTGTGCAATAAAAGGAACAACCCACTTGTACCTTTTCTGGGGCTGTCAGTAAACTTCATAGTTTTCTGTGCAGTTTTACAAGTGGTTTGCATTACTGAACATGGAATTAGTTTCTAAAATGTAAAAAGAAACTGCTATAATACTGAAAGAATAAATAATACTCTCAAAAACAAGGAAATAAAGCAGCAATATGTGTTTGTTTTTCTTTAAAATGCTTCTACATCACTTATCAGGGGATGTGCTTAGTAGTTAAGACACTGAGCTTGCCAACTGGAAGGTTGGCAGGTCAACAGTTTGAGACCCAAGTGCTGCACAACGGAGCTCCTGTCGTCTGTCCCAGCTCCTGCCAACCTAGCAGTTAAAAAGCAAAAAAAAAAATGCAAGTAGATAAATAGATACTGCTTTGGCAGGAAAGGTAACAACGCTCCATATGCTCTGGCATCTAGTCATGCCTGCCACATGACCACAGAAATGTCTGCAGATGCAGACAGTACTAGCTATTAGGCAGTAAATGGAAATGAGCATCACCCCTAGAGTCAGACACGACCAGCTTTCAAGAAAGGGAGACCTTTACCTTTATATCACCTGTCTGGATATACAGTAATACCCCGGATAACGTTATGACTTGGTTCCACAAGTCATGTCGTTATCCGGTTTTTAGCATTGTCCGATGCATGCATCGAACAATGCTAAAATAAAAAAGGCCTGTCGTCAGGGACAAACCATGCGGTTTGTCCCTGAAGTCAAACTAACCCTAGGCTAGCGATTGCTAGCCTAGGATCAGCTTGACTTCAGGGGCAAACCTCTTCTCGCCACCCGACAAGAGCCTTGGCAAGCGCTAAGGCTCGTGTTGGGTGGCAAGACAAGGTGCCTGTGAGCGGGTGCCTGTTCCCCCCACCCCACTGGCCCCTTAGCAAGCGCTAAGGGGCCAGTGGGGTGGGGGGAACAGGCACCCGCTCGCGCGCTTTGTAGCATGCCAGCGGGTGCCTCTTCCCCCGATCCTACTGGCCCCTTAGTGCTTGCTAAGGGGCCAATAGGATCGGGGGAAGAGACACCCGCTGGCATGGTACAAAGTGCGCTAGCGGGTGCCTGTTCCATCCACCCCATCGGGAGAAGAGACACCATCCATCGGGGGAAGAGACACCCGCTGGCGCGCTTTGTAACATTTCCTTTGTAGCATTTCCTTTGTAGCATTTCCTTGTTGAGACTTTCTTGGTCATTCTTGGTGTCAGCACCAGGAACTACACAGCTTGTGAGGATCAGGTGATGTGGGTAGAGTTGTCACATATCACCTAGTCAAGTAGGGCATAGTTGGACACTCTGGTGTAGGTGAAAAAATGTGGCTTTAGATACTGCCAAAAATCTGATATTCTAAATTGAGTGTTGGGTCTAATATGACACACACACCCCAAGCTGGAAACCTGGTCCTTCAAAGGATAACTCAATCCAAAGCAGGGATCAGGTCCCCCTAGTCGAGCAGATGCTTCCACCCGACAAGAGGGCCTCCATCTTGTCAGGATTCAATCTCAATTTGTTTGCTCTTGTCCATTCCATTATTAAGATCAAGGCTACTAAAACTGAGAAAAGAGCAGGTGAAAAATGTGTTGGTGTTGTTCAATTGCATAGTTGAGTCTGACCAATTGCGACCCCATGGACCACCGCATGCCAGGCACGTCTATCTTCCACCATTCTCCCTTACTTCCCTGGCTCTGTGTCCGTTGCATCAACAATACCATCTACCCATCTCATTATCTGCTGCCCCCTTCTTCTTTTGCCCTCGACCTTTCCCAGCATCAAGGCCTTCTCAAGTGAGTCCTCTCTTCTCATTTGATGTCCAAAGTACTTTAGCTTCATCTTCAATATTTGACCTTCCAAGGTTGATTTCTTTTTAAGACTGACCTATTTGTTCTCCTTGCTGTCCAGGATACTCTTAAAATTATCATCCAATGTCACATTTCAAAGGGTCAGCTTTCCTTATGGTCTAGCTCTCACAACCATCCATTACTACTGGAAATACCATTGCTTTGACTATGCGGACTTTTGTTTGGAAGGTGATGTCTCTACTTTTAATTATGTTCCCCAGGTTTCTGCAATCATCATCTCCAGTGATCTTGGATCCTAAGAAGGTAAAATCTTTCACTGCTTCTACTTCATCCCCATCTATTTTCCAGGGACTGATAGGGCCTGTTGCCATTATCTTGGTTTTCCTGATGTTAACTCTCAAGCCAGCTTTTGCACTCTCTTCTTTCAGCCTAAGCAGGAGCTTCTTTAGTTTTTCTTCACTTTCTTCCATTAGGGTAGTGTCATCTGCATAGCTCAAACTGTGGATGTTTCTCCCACCAATTTTAATTCCAGCTTGTGATTAGTCCAGCCCTGCATTTCACATTATGTTCTGTATAAAAATAGATAACATCTTCATTATATAAAAGTATGGTCATTTGTACACCACTGACAGTTCTATGCTTGGCAAATTGTGAGGACTAGCACCACTACTGTAGAAAAATCCAAACCAAGTTGATACAACTTTGTTCAAATTGTTGCAAGAATTTGCATTATCGTACATAATGGCCACTGGTTAAAACCATTGGTTAAAAAGGCCTATGACTGAAAGAAAACAAACAAATCTAACCACTATCCCAGTTCTACTCTATTCCATAGTCATCAAATATAAAAAAAACTCCATTAAAAAAAGAAAAATGTTGCCAATAAAGTCTGGGCTCTCTTAATTTCATGCACTGTGACTTCAACAATTTCTTCATTTCTCATTTATTTCTCTAAAAGTAGCTTCATTTAAAAACAGGGAAACCACATTTCATGCTCCTCAGTTTCATTAACATTATACAAATGCTTCTAACCAAAAGGAGACTCCTCTAATTAAACCATTGTAGCAGATAAAAACATTTAAAATGATGAATCTGAACAGAATCTGACATTCCATATATTCTCCAGCATTTCTTTTCATTATGAGATGTTAAAAATCTAAAACTGTACGTCGACACAGCTAAGGCCCATCTTATAAATAACAGAAATTGAATACCTCATCCATTTTAAGTGTTATCAGCAAGGCTGAAGAATGTTGATCAATATTGCAAAAACCAAATGCTGTGACCAATGAAAAACTTATACAGTATCTTGTTGACTAAGTGAAAGACACAGCTCCAAAACTGAAGGCACTCTGCAGAAACTTTAGTATCCATATTAAGTGAGTTACGTAAGGCGGATTCATCATAATTCAAGATGAGCTACAGTGCATGCTGCTTAATGGGCACTTGAAAATAAAGTGTTTCCAAAAATGAGAGTAGAAGTTAATGTTACTCCCTCCCTTGGGGCTTGTAAAATAAGCTTGTTTGACTGACACCTTTTAAGAAGTGAAAGCATTAATAATGGCTGTTCAGAGGCTTACAGTATGAACAGTAGAAAAGATTGTTCTCATTTTGTTTTCCTTCCCTTGATTTTAAAGCATGTAGCTGGCTGGATAGCTCAGTGGTTTAGGTATTGGGTTGCAGAGCCAAAAGTTGGGAGTTCAATTCCCCATTGTGCCTCCTAGAAGACCCAATTTGTGCATTCATGGGGAAGCTACACAGTCCCAGGACATCACCAGAAGAAGGGAATGGTAAACCATTTCTGAGTATACTCTACCTAGAAAAGCCTGGAAAAGGGTTTGCCAAAAGTCAGAGTTCTTTCTTTATTTGTGTCAGGTGCACCACCAGTATATAATAACGTACAAATCTAAAATTAACAGATCTAAAAACAAAATAGAATTAGAAATGGCTAGATGACATCTGCCCAATATCTGGCCACATCAGCAGCATTTCATGTTATGTGACCCCCGAGCACTGTAAGCCGCCCTGAGTCGCCTCGGCGAGCGGGTGGCAATCTAAATCTGAATAAATAAATAAATAAATTTCCTCTTGCCAGCATAAGATCCTCCTCAGTGCATGATGAAGGACATTGTGTGTATTGTATCTTATAGGATATAGTTTCTACTTCTCCACATTCACACAGGGTATCACCTACAGAGAAACCCCACTTTCTCAGATTAGCCCTTGATCTTACCCCAGCGCTCAGTCTATTTAAAGCTTTCCACATAGACCATGGTTGTTCATGGCCAGGTGGTAGAGAGTCATGTGGTCTGCCCAGTTATGGTATCTGGTAGCTCAATGCTCGCATTCCATAGTTCCAGTGTTTGGAGGGGCAGAAGTTGTGAAGAAGCTGTCCCTTGATTTCAGTCTCTGCTTTGGTGATCAAATAGCAGGTGTGTTTCCAAGGAACTTGCTTTGTCTCTTTCTGAGCAGCACTTTCTCAATGGAATTTTGATGGAGGGATGCCAGCTAAGTAATGCACTTTTTTTTATCAGGGTTGGTTTTAGGCATTGTGTGACCAATCTCACTGTTTAATTTAGGATCACAGACACCTGTCCTGCATGCTTTGATCTGCACCACACTGAACTAGCATACTCTCCTGTATATTAAGCTAGCACAGAAATTCTTAATGTTTGTGTTTGGGCACTCCAACTTGTTCCTGTTAATTTCCTCAGAATATTGCTCCTGGCAAAAACCTTCTGTTTGGTCCTAAGGCAGTGGGTCTCGAAAGTGAGTTTCCATCCAGAGTAACACCCAGGTATTTGGGGGTTAAGCAACAGAAGTAGAAAAGACTACAAAGTCAGAGTTGACTTGACAGTATTTAATTATTATTATTTTAGTACTGGGTTATAGAAGAAAGTTGGGGACTGCGGTTGCTTAGTGGTTAAGATGCTGAATTTGACAGCTGGAAGATCAGCAGGCCAGTAGTTTGAGACCCAAGTGCTGCATGATAGAGTGAGTTCCCATCTCTGCCCCGGCTCCTGCCAACCTAGCAGTTTGAAAACAAGAAATATGCCATTTTCCAGTGAACTAGGCTGGAAAAGTAAAATATAAGCCAATGCTTCCTTTAAAAAGTCGATACTTGAAGAAGCAAAGAGCATGGCAGTCTTTGCAAATATTATTTGCCCTCTGTCTATTTGGCTAATCTAACCTTTCCCAAATTTAGGAAAGCCTTCACACTAGCCCATCAATTAGAGGCAACTAGATGGATCCATTTTGACAGGGATAAAAGTGCAGGCAAAGGAGAGGGTGGCGGGCTGTTGACACCAGTCCATAAAGGACCAGAACTGTGGGGAAATACTAATGGTTGCTGAGGAGCACTCTGTGCCAAGGATGATGAGCTTCTGGGTGGCTCCTCTG
The DNA here is from genome assembly GCA_030440675.1 of Furcifer pardalis. Classification (NCBI taxonomy): domain Eukaryota; kingdom Metazoa; phylum Chordata; class Lepidosauria; order Squamata; family Chamaeleonidae; genus Furcifer; species Furcifer pardalis. The sequence continues at coordinate 69,674,343 of CP126892.1, forward strand.
CTTGTTCTGTCATCCCTATCTGTCGTTGTTGTATCAAACAGCAGTTGGGGTACCATGAAAGAGCAGAAAATCATTGCATATTTAATTTTTTTACTGCTGCTTTATTTCTAAGGATAGAGAAAGGTGCTTGTATGTGTGTGGGGGGGGGGGGAGTGCATTAAGTACCAAAATTGCACGATTCCCTTTGGGTACACATAAGTAATCATTGCATTTTCAAACCATCCTCTCAAAGTCCACTTAAGGGTAATTCTATTTCCACAGGGTTGGTATTTTAAAAAATTGAATTAAAACTCAATTCATTAAAAACTAGATTAACCCCTAATTGACTATTAAATACAATGCCAACAGTTGCTATCATTTTGTGCTACCAGATTACTTCAGATTTATGGTAACCTTCCACACCCTTCTGGCCACCCTCTAAGGGATTTGGTGAGACCAGATCTATATTTCTCCAGGTCTATAGCCTGGGAGGCAGGGGTGGAAAGAAACGACCCCGTTTGGACATTACCATTGAAAAGAGGGCTTGTCTGAAGGCAGTCAGGGGAAATATTTTCCCTTATATTTGCAAGCTGATCACCTGAATATAACAGTGATCATCTGGCAAATTTCTGGGTGAATTATATTTCCCCTGATCATCCCCAGAAGATCAGAGGAAGTGTTTCATTTGCTAGCAGCAAGCACCAGCTTGTCAGCTAAGAACAATAGCAGCAACAAAGGGAATTGTTTAATTTGCTGTTATCTTACATCAGCTGACTAGCCACTGCACACTGCCAGCAAATTAAACATTTCCCCTGACTACCAGGGGAAGTAAATTTTTTCATTAGTTCTATATCTGATTGTTGCAACACAATTGTGATCATCTACCAAACTTAGGGGAAAATATTACAAAGATGATTGGGAGAGGTGACTAAAACTCCCAGAATCTCACACTCAGAATTTGAGTAGCTGCAATCAAAAAACCGGCGGTGGTGGTTTAATGGTTAAGATGCTGAACCTGATGGTCAGCAGATCTCCAGTTTGAGACCCAAATGTTTCGTACTGAATTCCCGTTTCCTGCCCCAGCTCCTGCCAACCTAGCAGTTTGAAAGCAAGTAATTGCAAGTAGATGCACCCCAGCGCGCAGTGGGTGTTAGAACAATAACTATAGAGACAGAAATACTAGCATAAACTAAAGGAAGTTTTTTATATATTGTTTGTCCCTAAGTAACCAATTGTAACCAATTGATACACAGAAAGAACCTCCTCAAAGACTGTGATATTTTTGAACCACAATCAGGTGTACCCTAATAATGGCAACCTTGTGTTGCCAACTGATCTTTCTCACACTAGGTCAGGTGAAAGGAAATTCAGAATGAACTCACCAAAAGGTGCCTTCATTCTGGCAGTTTCATGTCTGGCCTAGACATGGAAGAAGAAGAAGAACCAATTGTCTTTCTGCCTCTAGGGATCATCTGATCTATTTGCATGTATTAAGGCTTTGCATGTTCTGGCCTTCTCTCTCTTGTGTTGTTGTTGTTGTTGTTGTTGTTGTTGTTTTTGTTGTTGTTTGCCTTTTAAAGAAGAAAGCTGTCTAGTTGAGTTCCTCTATTTTGCAGGCTACATGGCAGGCCTAAAAGACTTATAAGACCTAAAGACTTTACTTTAACTGTACTTCTTTCTTTAAAATGCTCACTGGGAAACCTGAGCACATATATATTTCTCTGACCTAATAGTGAGTAACCAGTATTTTGTTCTTTCTCTAAGCGTTTAGTGCAAGAATATTAATTGGCTGGACTAATCAGGGAAAAGATTGGGAGAACTTGCATTCAAACTAAGATTTCCCTGTTACCTGCCCTGCTTTACTGTGCTTTTGCTACGTATAACTACAAATAGGTCCCGCTTCAGTGGGAAAGGTACCAGCATTCTGTGTGCTCCAGCATCTAGTCATGCTTGCCATATGACCACAGAAACATCTGCAGATGCAGACAGCATTGGCTCTTGGGCTGTAAATGGAGATGAGCACCACCCCCCAGAATCAGATGCGACTGGCTTTTGAGGAAGAAAGACTTTTACTAATCAAAGACCCAAACCTTTTCCATCTCTAAGAAAAGAATGGACACCCAAAATGGCTTCAAAGAGTTGTATAACGGGAAAAACAATTGAAAATTGTCAGAGACCAAACTGTGGATTGAAACAAGGGGTGAGGAGTACATAGAATGTCACAAGCCTTCCTTTTTCTTTACCCACTCAAGTATAAAACAATTTAGATAAAATGTTCTCTTCTGACTTTTACCTGACATGCCAATTTTCACACCAGTCTCCCGTTACCCCTGTATCTGCATCAGGACACTTTCAAATGGCCAAATTCTAGAACAACCAGCGTGAGGAACTGCTAGCAGAATGCTTTTGAAACAATGAAGCAAGTCAACTGTCAGAAGTCTTCTTTTTGTGAGTCTCGAATATTTAATTTACATATATATGTGTGTGTGCAAAAGCAGAGCTAATTGTGATTTTTCTTCCTTGCCGTGATCTGCAATCACTGGACGAAGGCTGTGCAAACCAGCAAGGTTTCTGTGGCTGCCCTGCAGTAATTGACCTTTTACTCTTCCCATTTCATTTGCTCTAAGTGTTAATTGACTTTGAAAAAGCAGTATATTATCCTTTTAGAGTTGTGGTATGGTGGGGTAGAGAGAAGGAAAGGGAGGGAGCAACTGATTTGTGCATGCCAACATCATACAGCATCAAAGCCCCATTAAGTCATTCTGTACTAGAGCTGAAATTGAGGAGCAGGCAAAAGGGGGAAGGGAAGGGAAGGGAAGGGAAGGAAAAGGCACAGATGGGAAAGAACTCTGGTGACATCTACAGGCAGCCAACACAGGCACTCCCTGATTGAGGCAATCAAAACATCCATTCTCTCTTCATTTATATGCATACAGTATTTGCTGACTTAGAGAGCCTAAATCACTAACCTTGCTGTCACCTCAATTGAAAAGGATATACAAAATCTTGCAAGTCAAAAACCTGTGGGAATCATGAGATACCATATCCCTTGTTTTCAGGTGGCTTTAGGCTTTTCCCCCAGAAAATATATGTCCTGCCTCTGGTTTGGGCTGGAATCTCTCTAGGCTTTACCCTGCACAACAACATATTATGACTACAACATACCTAGTCAGACAGAAATATATTATGTATTCAAGGATACTTAGACATACTTAGACATACGCTTGAAAATTGTCTTTCTGGTGTACAACTCCCAGAATTTTCCAGCCAGCATCAGGGATTCTACAATTTATACTCCCAGGAAGTAACTTTTCCAAGCTATACTAAGGGCAGCATATAGTATATCTTGCATTTTTTTACCTGTTCAACTGCTGTAACAGCATTGCTATAATCTAGTTCTCAAAGACAATTGTTGAAAACAGGCCACTTACTTAAAGAGCAGCTTATGGATACATGCTTGTTCTTCATTTAAGAGTTACCATATAAAGGGTACTTTACATACAGTGGAACCTCATACAACAATTGCCCCGTATAGCAACAAAACCATGTAACAATTAGGTTTTAGGGGGAAATGGCATCTCACATAACAATTTGCCCTATGGAATAAATTGTACAACAATTTTTCAATGGGAAAAACCACTTAGCAAAAAAAAATTGTTGTATAATGCGTCCCATAGGGAAAATCACTATATGATGCAAGCATCGTATAGCAATTATTTCATACAACAACAATGAGCCCCATGGAACAGATTAAAATCATTGTATGAGGTACCACTGTACAGGTATATGAAAAAGTAAGAGCAAATCTAGTTTTCTCTTCTGGTGCTGTATTAAAATTCTGTTCACAGAAAAAGGATCCAGGACTTTTGAATTAGGAAATATTATGGTCTATGCCATCTGCCCTCTCTTTTAAACTATTTTTTATCATACCCCATTACAGCTAAGAGCAAAATGGGGGTTCCCAGAAAATATATATTGTTATGAGCCATCCCTGTTGTAATCTATAGTATTTTGAACATTTTTTTTGTTCAGTCGCACAGTCGATTCTGACCCTTTGCGACCCCATGGACCACTGTCCGCCAGGCACTTCTGTCCTCCACCATCCTCCTCAACTCGCTCAGCTCTGTGCCCATTGTGTCTACAATACCATCTAGCCATCTCATTTTTGGCCACCCCCTTCTTCTTTTGCGCTCGACCTTTCCAAGCATCACGGCTTTCTCAAGTGAATCTACCTTGGTATTAAATGGAGGATTAAGAACTGTCTGAGTTATGCAAAGAGTGCTAGCAGATGACAGTGCTAGAACTGGTTTGCTGATATAGATTGATAGCTTCCTGCAGTTTTGCACTCTCCATTGTGGGGCTAAGAGTGAAAAATCATATCACTGCACTATTGGGTGAAAGTCATCATGGTGGTGGTGGTGGTGGTGGTGGTGGTGGTGGTTTGAGTTATGGGCTGTCAAGTCACCTACAATTTATGAGTGACATGTATAATGTCCTATCACCTTTTACAAATGCAAAACCATATCTTCCTTTATTGAATCAATCAGGCCTGCGATATCAGTCATTCTATAATGTTTGCTAAAGGGCTTAAAAGGACTAGATGACATCCACACAATATTGGGCCACCTCAACAGCATTTCCTCTTGCCAACATAAGGTCTTTCTCGATGCACGTTGAAGGGCATTGTGTGCATTGTATCATATGGGCAACTGTTTGCTCTTCTCTGCATTCACACATGTTACCATCTACAGGGAAATCCCACTTTCTCAGATTAGCCCTTGATCTTCCTACCCCTGCATGCAGTCTATTTAAAGCTTTCCACACAGACCATGGTTGTTCATGGCCAGGTAATAGAGAATCATGTGGTTCTGATGAGTTATCTGGTAGTTCCTTGCTTGCCTTCCAAAGTGCTGGGGCAGTCTGTGGGGGATGGTTGTTCAGGGGAGCAAAAGTTATGAGGAAACTGTGCCTTGATTTCAGTCTCTGCTTTGGTTGTTGGTGATCAAATAGTAAGTGAGTTTCTGAGGGTCTTGCTTTTACCCACTCTTTCTGAGCAGCACTTTCTCGGCAAAATGTTGATGGAGGGATGCCAGCTAAATAATGCACTTTTTGTATTGGGGTTGGTTTTAGGCTTCCTGTGACCAATCCTCTGTTTCATTTAGGGCCATATCCACCTGCTTTGCATGCTTTGATCTGCACCACACTGGACTAGCATACTCTCCTGCAGAGTAACATAAAGTGAGTGCAGAAGTTCATAATGTGTGTGGTTGGGCACCTCAACTTGTGCCTGTTATTTTCCTCAGAATATTGTTTCGGGCAAAAACCTTCCGTTTGATATTTAGGCAGTGGGTCCTGAAAGTGAGAGTTCGATCCAGGGTAGCTCCCAGGTATTTTTGGGTGTCACAGTGTTAGAGCCTGGTGCCAATCCAGTTCACCTGCAACCTTCTTGATGCCTCATAGTTTTTCAGCTGAAAAGCACAGAGTTGAATTTTTAAACAGTTTGGCTTTAGTTGATTATCACTATAATATATAGTAATTAAGTTCAAAGCCTGAGTCACGTTTTTCTCAACAGCCTTGAAGGTTGTGCACTGTGTGCAATTGCAAGGTCATCAGCATAGAGAAAGCTCCTAGTGACTTCTGGCAATAGTTGATCATTGCCACAAAGTGCACAGCCTTCAAGCATTTGCACACACAGTTGTTCAATTAGTTGCACAACACCTTGTGAAGCAATCATAATACTGGCGATCATTCTTGCATTTTCCTAAAAGTGCCCAGCTCCTAGCAAAACACGTCTTATCCTAGCACAATTACATACTACAATTTAGGCCTAAATTTTTAGATTGCTCAAAAATGAAATATCTATGCATAACACATTTGACATCCACCCTTCCTAAAAAGAGATCATGGGTTACAAAATTTTGACAGATTATCCAATAACGTAATCTTGTTCACCTGGAACACAATGCCCACTAATGTCTTATGATATATAGTGTTGTGTGCAAAAATGCTGATTTGTAGGTAAGACTGCAAAAACTTTGCACAAAATGGTGCAAATAACCCAAGTTAGAGTGGCTACTACTTTATTTAAGAACTTGAACTGCATAGGTTGTCTGATCCTTTTTTCCCCCAACAATCACCCAATTCTTCTATGATTATATGTGACTTTATGTTGTTGTTGTTGGTGAGGGTGGGGGTCTTCAAAGTACAGTAGAGCCATTTTAAACAAATTAATAACCTTAGAGTATAAAAAGGGGATCTCTGCCTTGCTCTCAATTTCTCACAGAATATAAAAATTATCTGTCCTGAGGAGGCAACCTGGAGAGAATAAGGAAGGTAACAAATAATATTTCCCTCTCTAACTGAGATTGCATCTAATAGATTACCAGTGAGGCACCCATGTTGTTGTATTTCCAGATCCCTAACAAGCTAGAGCAGGCATGGCCAAACTATGGCCCGTAGGCCAGATACGCCTCTCCCCCCCCCCCTAAGCCATTCCATCAGGGCTGCAACACCCTCGCCAAACCAGGAAGTGAATATGGATGCTTCTGCACATGTGTGGGTGTATCTGTATTTACTTCCTGATTTAGCACAGATGTCCTCATGTATGCACAGAGGTATCCATATTCACTTCCTAGTTTGGCACAGACATGCTTGCGCATGCGCAGAAGCATCCTTGCCAAAACAGGAAGTGAATATTGATGCCCATGCAGAAACATGCCCTGTTCTGGAGACTGGTCTGGCCCGCTCAGCTGTTCTAGAGCATGGTCAAGCCCCTGGCCCAGAAAATTTGGGCACCCCTGACCTAGAGCACTGATAATGAGGTCACTTAAACTGCAGATTGCAATTGAGTAAGTCCTACTGGATTCAGTGGGCCATATTTCCAAGTAAAGTAAGTAAAACACCCCATTCAAGAGCAATCCTAATCATGTTTACTGATTTCAAGGGAATGCAATTCTCTAACAAGTGTGTTTACAATGATATCTTGCTCTTGCTTGAAAGCCAGGCGTATCTGACTCTAGGGTTCAGTGCTCATCTTTTTTTACAGCCAAAGAGCCAGCACTGTCTGTTCTTCAGACATATCCATGAACATGTGGCAAGCATGACTAAACACCAGAGTGCATGGAACACTATTTACCTTCCCTCCAAAGTGGTCCCTATTTATCTACTTGCAATTTCTTGCTTTCAGACAGCTAGGTTGGTACAAGCTGGGACAGAGACGGGAGCTCATTCTGTCATTCAGCACTCTAGTCTTGATCTGCTGACCTGCCAACCTTCGAGTTATCAAGTTCAATGTCTTAACCACTAAGCCACCACAGTCCCATTTACAATGATAGACTAAACCTAATGAAACCCTGCTGTCTGACATAAACTACAAAAAGGGAGAATCAGACATCCTGCAAATGCTTGACATTCAGTTGTTTAATTTATGATGCATTGTCTAACTTGTATAATATTCCTGAAATATTTTCTCCCTTTCACAAGCCAAGAGAATGTACTCTTGTTTCACTACTCTTTGAAGAGTGTATGCTGTGAACTGTAGGCAGCTCTTTAGCCTTTACTATCTCATTATTTAGTTGTTAATTAAAATCTAATCTGTGACTCCTAACAATTAGCAAGGCAGGTCCCTGCAATTGCTAGCATTTCTGTTTTTATAGAGCAAAGTCCACAGAACGACAGATGGATTTCTGCAGCTTTGTAGAATCTGCCCCTTTGGTGTGGGGTGTGTGAAAATTCTCTTCTACTGATGCTTAGATATACAGGATCCACAGTCTCCTATGTTTTATGTTTTCTTGTAAACACTACCCCAGCTAGATAAGGGTTTGATTCCTCACTTAACCATGGAAACTCACTGGGAGAGTGGAACTGGTAAAACCACTCTTTAAATTATATTGTTGGATTGTACGGTTGTATTATTGCTTGATTGTATTGTCATATTGTTGTTGTTTTGCTGTGTGGTGTTCTATCACAGTATTGTTGCCCTATTATTGTTTTGTATTGGTGATTGTATTTTACTTGTTTTGTACACCGCCCTGAGTTGGTTGCATCAAGTAGGGCGGTATAGAAATCTAATAAATAAATAAATAAATAAATATCTCACCTTAAAAACTTGTCTGGCTGGACATCACGCTATGGTACTGGAATAGACCATACAGCCAGTGACTCAATGCCATTACAATTGTTTTGGTTGAGAAGCAGAAGGGGACGTTCTCTTCAGCAGCACAGCTTACTGGGAGTCACCTGTTTGCTTCATGGAGGGTTAGTTTATTGAAAGGTTCCTCCAACAGAATCTAATGGGTAGCTAGACCAGTGGTGAGCAGCAGCTGGTTCGGACCAGTTCTACCGAACCAGTAGTAACAATCCCAGGTGGTCTTTGCCCACAGTGTGGTAGTAAAATTTTTGGCTGCCCACCACTGAGCTAGACAGCTGTTCTCATGGAGAAGTAAGGTGATTCCAGTAAGTAATACAAGTGAGTGGCTGTTCCATTCTATTTCCCAGCCAAATCATATGTAGTGGGTCAAATAATGGTAGTAGGACAACTTTAATTTTGCTTTCTTGTTTCCTAGTCCAGAGGTCAGATTGTGAGATCCTAGGTGACTTGCAACACTTGAAGATGAAAATCTCATTTTTAGTGAAAATTCTTTATCCCATCTAAGATTACGTCTGCAAGCCACCAATGGCACTTGTACCACTGGTTGAGGACCATTAAGCTACTCAACATTCTACACTCACCGAGGAATTTAACACCAGTAGATAATTTAAAATAAGAATAGCATTGAAATGGTAACAAACTTACTTCAGGATTTATGTTTATAGCAAATCTACCAGTTCAGAAACTAGCCATGACATTATATTCATCTACCTCCCCTAGCAACTGCAAATGAAAGGACCAAACAGAAAATTTCAGTCTTTCTAATGCTCAGGTATCTGAATGTAATGGAGGTTGTTAGCACTCTGAAACAAAAATTATGTAAGGAGCAATATGGAAAGATTGCAATGTGGTTCTCCTCCTCTGTTAACTGTACTGTACATAGATACAAAAAATTATGTTAAGACATGTATTTCAAAAGCCCTGTTCAGAGCTGATATGATGTTCTTAATTGAACATGCAAATTAGGACAAGAATGTACAATCCAACCCCACATCTCCTGCAAGGTCAAACTAACCAATATACTTAGGATGTTTTAGAAGTAGTCTTCCATTGGATAGTTAGAGAAGACAATTTGTCCCAGCATAAGAATTTATCTACTTACATACCGTAGCTGTGCTTTGCGATTGGTCATCAAAAGGTACATATGGCTTTTATTTACTAGTCTAAACACCAAGGAAAGGATCTCTAAAGAAACCCTGTTGTGTAGGGGGAACTGTTTAATTCATGGGTTCCAAACTTACGGCCTGCAGGCCGTATCCAGACCCCTGGCTTAATTGGAGCAATCACAACATTACCTTAATGTCTAGATTGATTCCTTTTGTTGTTCAGTCGTACAGTCGATTCCGACCCTTTGCGACCCCGTGGACCACTGTCCTCCAGGCACTTCTGTCCTCCACCATTCTTCTCAACTCGCTCAGCTCTGTGCCCATTGTGTCTACAATACCATCTAGCCATCTCATTTTTGGCCGCCTCCTTCTTCTTTTGCCTTCGACCTTTCCAAGCATCAAGGCTTTCTCAAGTGAATCTTCTCATTTGATGTCCAAAGTACTTTAGTTTCATCTTTACAATTTGACCTTCTAAGGACCAGTCAGGGTTAATTTCTTCTAAATCAGAAACTTGTACTTTATAAACAGATGTCTGAGGGAGCAAAGTTGTGCTGTCTTCAGTATTGGGGGTGGAGCCATCGAAGTTCCAGTGGTGGACATCAGCAGGTTCACACCAGTTCAAAAAATCTGACTTGCCCCACTTATCTAAGTTTTGAAATAAAGTAGTGCTAATTCAGGTGCAACGCAGGGCTTTTCCCCTGGCCACACCCACCGTACCACACCCACAGTGTGGTAGTAAAAAAACTTTGATCCCACCACTGTGTAGTTCCATTGTTGTTTACATGTTCAAGTAAGCATATTAAGTAATGCTTGAATAGGGCTAGAATCACTCACACTGCTGACAGGGCTGAAGTATGCAACTGCAAATCTCATACAACAACAAAATTGAGAGCATAACCTGGCTGTTCTTCAGAACTCAAACTTTGTAAACAATTATCAATAAAACACTTTCTCCTTTTGTTGAGTGTTTAAAAGATTATGAATATATACAGTTTGTTCCATCAATGTGTACCAGGCTTCTTTGGAGAGTATATTTTTATAGCTCCAGTGAAGTGCACTTAACAAGTAGCAAGTGTTACAATTTAGGGGTATAGTGAAGGGGCTGAGTTAGAGTGGGTCAATAAAATCCTCACCAGGATTTTGTAGACAGAAAATACTTACGATTGTGAGTTGCTCCAAATGGAAGCAGTTGACTTGTAGTGTGCCATAATATTAGTATTGATTCTGTTTACTTAAATGCTTGAAAAAGAAGGAAAATGCAGCAGGGCAAGGGAAATGTGCTGATGATACAAAATGGAGGGAACCTTGCAAGTACAGAGCAGAAAAGCAATAAAACTTGCAATAACTCTGATAGTCTAACACTACAGACAGATAAGTGGCTTATGTAATTCAATTTTGCAAAAAAAAAAAGGGGGGGAGATAATGAATCTCAGGACAAAACAAGGAAAATGGCTATGTCTTGGAAGGTAAAGCGAAAGACAGCTGCTAAAATGACCAGTATTATAATACTTGGTTCCAAACAGTTGTTCATTGTCACGGCAGGACCAAAAAGCTATTCCTTTCATTCGTTCATTACACTAGACAGCATGGCAAAAATGAACTTAAAGAGCTGTAGAGAATGGCAATCTTTGCTGACAGCATGAAAAAAAAAACAAAAAAGAATTCAGGCAGTGGTCAACCAGCTATTGTGCTGTAATTGTCATGCTTGCATTTATAACCTCCCAGCATGTAACTGGTTAAGCTTTCAATTCATAACAGAATATAGACTTGTTTCAAAAATGAAAGATTGCCTCCAGCATAGCCCTCTGCAGTTCCTCCCTCAAAAGCATCCAAAGCAGAGTGCTACAAATGCCAGACCATTTGCTACAAATGCCAGACCATTGTTTGAAGGACTGTCCATTTAAAGAAATAACCATAAAGGCAGAATAGGGGTTGCGAATTTGCCTGTCATCATTTAACACTCAAACTGCAAATTGAGCAAACATGCAATCAATCTGGGCATCTATATGGTGAGATGTATGATATTTCTATTTGTCAATTTGCCTAAATTCATTTAAAATAGCATAATAAGCACATTTTATGCAAATTAATATCCAGTTTAGACTTCTTCTTCTCCTTTTTTTTTTTTTTTGGTCCTCTTTTGGGCAAGTACCAATGAAGCACTGAAATGGATAACTTGAGGGAATAAACAAGACAAATTTTAAAATATAATGGAAATCTAATACTAATACTGCAACAATAAATACAGAAGGTCATGGTTTAGGTTAGTGTTCCCTGTTCTCCAAATCAGTACAGGATGCTGTGCTATATTGGAAAGTCAGAACTCCTTTCTATCCCTTTTGTTTCCTCTCTGTATGGAAAATCCTTGCCCATAATTTAATTAAAATTTAATTTAATTTTTCGATTTCTACCCCACCCAATCAGGAGGATCCGACTCAGAGCGGCTTACAGTCAAAAGTATAAACACAAGTATAAACACAAGTAATAATACAAATAACACAATAGTTACATCACATTCAAAAGACCAAAAGATTGAATAATGGGTGGGGTGGAGTAATACATGAGATTAATTAAAATGAGAGTTTCATAGAGAAAGACCCAAATGATCATTTGATTATTTCTTCTTCCACCAAAGAGTGTTACACTTTAATAAGGTGCTATAATGTTAGCATTTATGGAGGTCCAAAAAAAAGTCTATAACTGACAAAAAATAGTGTTCCATGCACTCTTGTGTTGAGGCATGCCTGCCATGTGTCCACAGAAATGTCTGCAGATGCTGGCTCTTTGGCTGTAAACAGAGATGAGCACTGAACCCTAGAGTCGGGTACAACTGGCTTTCAAGCAAGGGCGACCTTACCTTTACCTAACTGACAAAAGGTGCACTTAAAACCACAGGCCAATTCTCTACATGAAGCCATGTATCAACTCTGTAATGCAGATTTGGGGAACCTGTGACCCTCTATTGGTGGTCCCCAAAGTCACATCAGTACTAGACAGCATGGTCAATGGTTAATCAGAGATGTAATCTCACAGGTTTCCCAACCACCCTGTTACATTTCAAAGTGATTATTCAGGAGTGCTTTTGTGTTGTATTAAAGTTTTCTTCTCTGATCTAGATTTATTTCTTTTTCCAGATGCATAACAACTGCCATTACATAGTTGTTTTTGCAAATGATGATATCCAACACATCTGGAAGCTCTCAGGATGAGGAAGGCTTTCAACCATAAAACACAGGATCCCATCTTATAACATTTATCTTATATAACCTTTCCAAACATCTTGGCATCATTATTCCCTTTTTTTTAAAATTGAGAAACCTTCCCAACCTGCTTTTAATTTTTTTGAAATGTAATACCTAATTTAGAAAGAAAAATAAACTCCTAATAAATAAACATATATTTAAAATAAGAATTAACTACAGTACTATTTCTTTTAGCAAACAGGAAATAAACATGACTTTACCGCAAGATGTGACAGTTGGGAAACAAAAGTCAATGTGAAAGATGTTGCTGCAGTTTACAGTCTATCACAATCATATTGCTGTGTCTTCACACACCTCAGGTGCCATGCCATGCCCTCCCTTCCCTCCCCTTCCCCCCTCCAATTTTGGAAAAAATACATTAAATTTTGTCGCTGATCTGTATCTGCCTCCCCCCACTAGCTCTATCATTTTGCTTCATATCCATTTATTATATATTATATCCACTGATTTGGACATGGGAACTGTATTTAAATTCAGCAACGGGCATCATTTTAATCTGTGCTAGTAAGTGGACAGAAAACATTTATATTTAAAATATTTTAATATAATACCACACATAGCAATAGCTCAAGTAATGTAATAATCAGAGCATGGAAATAGTTGCTTCCTATGGCTACTTAAACTGAAGAAACCACGTGAAGGCAAAATTAACCACTGCGCTGAAGCCATACCTTCTTTTTATCATCATACACAGTGATGCCTTTGATTGCAAAATCCATCCACCTCCTTGTTCTAAAAATTTGTGTATCTTAAAATAAAGACTTAAAACTTTATCTTCTGGATCATCTTTAAAAATAGGCTAACTGTAAATTAATGCTGTAATTGTACGCCCACTTATTAAGCCCCAGTGAACCCAATGAGTCTTACTTCTGAGTAGATGTCTATATTGTCTTGCATTGTTGCAGAAGAGACTGGGCATGTGTTGTATTCTTTAGCTCTAAAAATATGTGTGTCACTATATAGCACAGGTTCCCAACCTTTTCAAGCTCTTTTAGTCAGCTTTGAGAGCCAGACAGCCATTTTGCCCTGCCTGCACAATGGGGGTGGTCATTTTGTCCCAACAGCCTCAAAAGTATGGTCATTTTGTTTCTTTAATGCCCTTGGAAGGTTGGGGGGGCCACATGAAATGGCACCATGGGTCAAATCCAGCCCACAGGCCTTGGGTTGGAAACCCCTGCTATATAGGAACTGTGCACTGTATTGAGAATTGTTAATTAAGGGTCAGCATTGAGTTCTATTGTGAGCCGTTGGACTTTTAACCACCACACTAGCTGTTCGATCCCAACTGCTCCTTGACTTTTTTCAGCCCATCTTCCTTCATGTCAAATAACTTCTTCATGACAAATAACTTTTAGCAATTAAAGGGAAACCCTGCTTGTGGCTTTTAAAGTGAAGGGCATAGTGATGATTAACCATTATTAATGTGAGCAGACCTTGGCAGTGTTGCATTGAAAATGCAAAAGTAGCTTAAAACAATAAATTGCTTCCAGGATGCTAGCTAGCAATGAGCAAAACATTAATAAACTAAATACTAATGAAAGAAAAGTAATGAAGGATTTCTACATTTTACTGGAACTGGTACAGCATCTCTATGAATCTGTATACTGATATAGCATCCTTCAAACGAATCCAGCAGACTGACAAGGCATAAAGGTCACAATCTGCCGCACCAAATTGTGTAACTGTACATCTTCTGGACATCTCAGCAGGTAGAATAGTGAGGGCAGAAAATCAGCTGGGGTTGTGCTGCATGAGATTCAGAGGTCACATGGCACTCATCATTGATCTAATCCATTTAAGAATTCATTTAGACTCTTAATTACTTTTTGGATGGTGTCCAAGATGTTTTCTTAGTTAAGAAATGGACCTGAAGAGATCTGTTGGTCAGCCTTATTTCACACCTGTAGGACACACTGAAACAGTGAGATTTCCATGGACATATGTAAAAAAATCCAAAGAGGAATAAGTGACATTCTGTCATTCCTCTACTTTAGAAACAGCTACATCAGACTGTAGTTTTCCAGCCAACTTGCAGATCTTGAATGCCACTACTTGTACAAAGAAATCAAGAATAAAAGACATCTAAACAACTCATACCTGCCTGACCTACAGCTTCCTTTACATTGCTTTTCCATCCACAGGTCACTAGCTATTTTTAATCACACACCACTGGGGAACTTTAATTCCCAGAAGCCTAAGTCAGTACATTGGCTGAGCAGTGTTTTGGGGAATTGACCTAGGCTTCAGGGAATTGAAGTCCTAAAGCCAAAGTTTTGGAAACAGTGGTTTAGACTGTTCATGCCAGTAGCTTTCCCCAATTTAATTGCTTAATTAAAGAATTATTGCTATGTTTACATGAGCATCAGTCATGGGTGGGCATCAGCAGTTTCATACCAGTTCGCCAGAACCGGCAGCAGAAATTCTGGCTGGCCCACCCATCCAAGTTTTGAAATAAAGTACAGTGGTACCTCGCTTAAAGAGCATAATGCATTCCACAGGATTGCTCTTTAAGCGAGTTTGCTCTTTAAGCGAAACACCATTGCAAATGACCAATTGTGGGGGGGATTGCGAACCCCAATTTACTTGTTAAGCGAGTTTTTGGTTGGTTTTATTTGTTAAGCGAAGCAAACATTCAGAGAAAATTCTGCTCTTTAAGCGAGTTACTCTTTAAGTGAAATGCTCTTTATGCGAGGTTTGAGTGTAGTCCTAATTCAGGTGCAACGCAGGGCTTTTCCCCTGGCCACACCCAACATACCACGCCCGCAGTGTGGTAGTAAAAAATTTTTGAGCCTACCACTGGCATCAGTGGAACCACTCAAATGAGTGAAAGCAGCTCATACAAGGAAAAATTCCATATGTATTTTCTGGTATAAGCAGCAGTACAGTGGTATATAATGATTTTAATCCGTTCCATGTGGCTTGTTGTTGTACAAAACAATTTGCTATACGATGCATGCATCATATAGCGATTTTCCCTATGGGATGCATCGTACAATTTTTTTTTGCTAAGTGGTTTTACCCATTAAAAAATTGTTGCATTTTTTTCCACAGGGAAAATTGTTATGCGGTACACCTCCCCTCCCCCCAAAAATACCCCTAATTGTTATGTGATTTCGTTGTTATACAGGGAGATTGTTATATGAGGTTCCACTGTATATACATTATTTTCACTCATACGAAACAGACCTTTATCTTTCCAAAACCTGCTTTCCATATGTAACCATCTTGTATTATTTTTAATGGTTAATATTATGAAACAGCACTTACCATAAGTGGTATCTATTATTTATATTATTATTGAAGAATATTTATATAAATAAACATTTATAATATAAATTCACATTAATATAAATTCAAATAAATAATTTTTAGATAAATCTAGTAAATAAATAATATCCAAAGGACATGGAACTAAATTTTAAGATGGGGTCTCTTTGTTTTCGAAGATTTAATGGAGTAAGTTGTGAAATCTGGCTCACGGCTCCAAAAATCTGCAAGACAGCAGACTCTGAAACTAGCCCAGTTTTGTTCATCATTTGCCATCTCTAGTCAGAGGAGGCCAAAGCCAAGACAAAAACATGTTACTGCCTGGGATGAAGCAAGAAAAGGCACTTCACACACCCTACCCAAATCAAGGGGATTAGTGTCCAAGTCAAAGCCAGCCATTTTGTTGACCTGAGACAGAAAAGCTCACAAGCAGTGCTTAAGTGTTTGCAGGTGTGAGTTGTCCCAGCAGCAAAAACATTATAACAGCAAAAGTATTGCGTAGCAATTTTCTACTTTTTTTTTAAACAGCTGCCCCACTTTGCCTAATGGCAGGGCCTGCAAGCCCCCTTAGCACTGCTGGGGGACATTCTTTTCAGGCATGGGCTGAAAATTTCTTAATCAGTGGAGGTGATGGTGGAACCCTAAATGAAGGAGCAGCTGTGTCAGGCATAGACTCAGTCCAGAACTAGCTTCACTTCACCCGACTGGGGAAGACAAGAGAAGAATGAAGTCATTCTTTCCCACCTCTCTCCCTTGGCTGAAGGTGTGAGTCCTTGCCTGGTTGCACCCTGATGAGCAATGGTACTATTGATATCAGGAGGGTCAGAGGCTAGAAAACTTTACTACTTTCGACTACAGCATCCAGAATTCCCAGTCAGCATGTCTAGTGATGACTGGCCAGGCTGATTCCGAACGCTGAGACCTGTAGTCCAAATTAACTAACCTGTTCCATGTTCTGTCCTTCCCTCTGAAATTTCTGGAAGTTTTAGTCCAAAAAAGAACATATTTTGAGTTAAGAACAAACCATCCCATATCGGTGACTCTGTTCAATGGACGCTCTTCAAAGGGCCTTCCTCATCCCAAAGAGTAAAGTGGCATAAGGTAAAAGTCTCCCTTGCTCAAAAGCCAGTCGTATCTGACTCAAGGGTTCATGCTTATCTCCATTTATAGCAAAAAATCCAGAAGTGCCTGCATCTGCAGATGTTTCAGTGGACATGTGGCAGATATGACTAGACACTGAAGTGCACAGAATGTTGTTTACTTTCCCAGCAAAGTGGCACCTATTTCTCTGCTTGCAATTTCTTGGTTTTGAACTGCTAGGTTATCAGAAGCTGGGACAGAGACAGAAGCTCACTCCATCATGCAGTACTCAGGTCTCAAATTGCTGACCTGCAGCCTTTTCAGCCATCAAGTTCAGTGTCTTGAGTCTGACCACTAAGCCACTGCAGTCCCTAAAGTGCTGTAGCTAGACTTACTAATGCTTTTGTCATGCCTCTAAAGACAAGAGCCATCCTGTGTGGCCATGGACAAACTGCAGGATCCCAGGGTGCCCCCAGAACAGGGGCTGACAAACTTTTTTAGTTGAGGGCCAGGTCATGCTCCTTCAGACAGTTGACGGTGCCTGACTAGTGGTCTCCCAACTATAAACGTGTCTGTGGCTGTCAAAAATACGTAAATTTATGACAGCCATAAACATGTCTGCAGCTGTCATAAGTGTGCCTACTTCTGGAGGTGGTGGCAGGGGTGGCAGAAGTAGTTGGAGCAATGGCAGGGGCCTGAAGATTTGGCATTGTGGGCCATAGTTTGCCAATCCCTGCCCCAGAAGAATGGAGCAGTAAACCACTTATGAGCATTTGCTGCCTAAAATATCCTGGAAAGGGCCACCATAAATCAGAATTGACTGGACGGCACACAATACTATTATTATAAAACTAAAAAAATACTGCTGGTGCTAAATAAACAAAAGAAACCCTACTCAAACAAATGGTCTTAGTAACATATATAGAGTGAAGCCTGATCGCGAGATTTGTCTTTCTTGCTTAAGATCACTATTTCTTCTTAGCAGGTTTGTATTAACATGACTAGTGCCAGGGATATCTGTGAAGCTGAGAATAATAATAACTGATATCTCTATCACTTCTTTGATTCAAGGCCCTCTCTAACTAGTTTCAAATAATATTGATTTACAAATGCTGAATCCACACCTGCAAACACTTGAGCACAAGAGGAGTCTGACATGCTCAGGTAATGTCATCACAGTTCCAAAAGCTAGCAGTGCCAGGAGTTAATCATATGCTTCTGTTGATGAGGGTTTTAAACCAAACAGCTCATATGTCTAGGGCTGGATTGCAGCCCCCTTAGTAGAGTAAGAGCACACTACATCTTTGAATGAAGCTAACCAAACCTACCCTCTAGGGATCATGCAGAAAGTGAGTTTATAATTACCCAAATTGAATGAGCCTTAAAATATGGCACCATTTAATTATGGTAACCCTATCAGTAACTGCAGCATATGACCTTACGCACATTCACAGAGTCAGACAGTGCAAAGCAATTTAAGTCTCTAGCTGATCGTATTTGTAGGTAAGTCTCAAGAAGAGAGGAAAGATGGACCATATATAATTCCACAGCCTTGTATGGAATGAGATAAGACAGTTTGGACAAATGAACCTATTACCACTTCTCCTATTAATAACATTAATTTTATTAAAATGGTAATCATCATTTAAAATTAGACCACAGGGAGATTAGAAGCAAAGTGCTGCACTGCCATCTGCTGGCAGTATTTCATAAAGTCATTCTGATGTCGATAAAATGAACCACATCCGTTGTTTCATTCTTAGAAAATAGCTCAGACTGGTCAGTTTCTCATCAAAAGAAGCATTGTAAAGAGACGCAAAACATTGCTGTTACCTAAGGCTTTTACATCCTAGCCCAGGGGTGCCCAAACTACAGACCGGGGACCAGATCTGACCCCCAACACCAATTCATTCAGCCCATATTTTACTTCCGCTTCCAGGAGCGACGAGGGCTTCATGGGTAGGATGAATTGGCATTGGGAGCCAGGTCTGCCCCCCAGACTGTAGTTTGAGCACCCCAATGGCTCCCTGAACCATGTGACCGGCCCACAGGCCGAAAAGTTTGGTCACCCCTGTCCTAACCTGATAAAATTAAAAATCATCACCTTTTATTAAAAAGATATTTAGTTTAACTTACCCCTTCTATGGGAAATATTGACATGTACTAATAAAACATAGTACTGTATACCTAATTACAAAATTGTGTGTTTCTCCCTTCTATTATCTCATTTTGGTAGGATTCATTTGATGAATGCCTAACATCAGTGATGGGATGTAACAGGTTCTCACCAGTTCCCCAGAACCGGTAGTAACTTTTCCCAGTGTCCCGGAGAACCAGTAGCAGCTTTTTTGGGGGGGGAACCACCTTCAGGGCTTACCTTTTCACTTTTCACTGCGCATGTACACTAAGCACTTGGTGCACATGTACGCCTACAGTGCTTGGCGCGTATGCATGGCCTCCTTGCTGTCCTCCCAAGCGGGGAGGAGGAAGAGACGCTACTAGCCTGAAGCTCCCTATAGCCTGCTCCCCAGGGTAAGTGACTCACCTTTGGATGTGGTGTGTCTGTGTGTATTTTAATGTGTATTTAATACCTTTACCTATATTGGCATACTACCACAGTTCTTAAAAAGGCCTGGCGGCTGGCAGGCCTGGCGGCTGGCAGGCCTGGCGGCTGGCAGGCCTGGCGGCTGGCAGGCCTGGCGGCTGGCAGGCCTGGCGGCTGGCAGGCCTGGCGGCTGGCAGGCCTGGCGGCTGGCAGGCCTGGCGGCTGGCAGGCCTGGCGGCTGGCAGGCCTGGCGGCTGGCAGGCCTGGCGGCTGGCAGGCCTGGCGGCTGGCAGGCCTGGCGGCTGGCAGGCCTGGCGGCTGGCAGGCCTGGCGGCTGGCAGGCCTGGCGGCTGGCAGGCCTGGCGGCTGGCAGGCCTGGCGGCTGGCAGGCCTGGCGGCTGGCAGGCCTGGCGGCTGGCAGGCCTGGCGGCTGGCAGGCCTGGCGGCTGGCAGGCCTGGCGGCTGGCAGGCCTGGCGGCTGGCAGGCCTGGCGGCTGGCAGGCCTGGCGGCTGGCAGGCCTGGCGGCTGGCAGGCCTGGCGGCTGGCAGGCCTGGCGGCTGGCAGGCCTGGCGGCTGGCAGGCCTGGCGGCTGGCAGGCCTGGCGGCTGGCAGGCCTGGCGGCTGGCAGGCCTGGCGGCTGGCAGGCCTGGCGGCTGGCAGGCCTGGCGGCTGGCAGGCCTGGCGGCTGGCAGGCCTGGCGGCTGGCAGGCCTGGCGGCTGGCAGGCCTGGCGGCTGGCAGGCCTGGCGGCTGGCAGGCCTGGCGGCTGGCAGGCCTGGCTTGGGGTTTTTAAGCAAAGTCTTGGAGTTACCTCATCAATATGCTACACCTGTGCTGTTCCAATTGCTGTTCCAACTGGAGAACCCTTTAAAAGGTACAGCTGTTTTACATTTACATTAAGGCATATTATCCTAGAGAACCGGTATGATGACCATATCCATCTAGCAACATGGTGCTGCCCAGGCACTTATACTAACAGGTAAGTGACATGTTTGTGTTTGGGGTGTGTGAGTGTGTGGGTGGGTTGATATATGTTTGGGGTGGATGGGTGTGTTTTAATGTAATTTTTATTTAATTTATTTAATTTATTTATGGGTTTGTGTTGTGGGTGGGTGAGTGGATTGAGGTGTGTGTGTGTGCGTGCGTGCGCGCTTATTTTTATTTTATTATTTTATTTTATTTTATTTAGCCCTGCCCATGACATCATGACATCATGATGTTAGCTCCGCCCACACTATGATGACATCATGGTGGGGTAGTAAAAATTTTGACATCCCACCACTGCCTAAAATATATGTTGCTATTTTTTAAAACTTTACTTGAACAAAAAATAATTTACCAGTAAAAGCTCCCATATTTAAACCAGGGGTTCCCAACCTAAGGCCTGCATACAGGATCCACCCTATGGTAACATATCATGTGAGTCCCACCCCACCCCCTCCAAGGGTATTCGAGATACAAAATAGTTGCCCCTTTGAAGCTGTTGGGACAAAATGGCCACCCCCATCATGCAGGTAGGGCAATATGGCCATCCGGCCCTTGAATCTGACTGACAGAGCATGACCTGGCCCCCAGCTTGAAAACATTGGAAACCCCTTCTTTAAACTAAAGACTTTATCATTTAGTAAAACAGGATAACATTTCTTCAACACACTAACAGTGAAATTGGTCTGATGTAACTGGGATGTGTTCTTCAAACAGTTAAACATAGGATTGCAACTTCAGTGTAGGATCAGACAAGTTTGAATATGTAGGCTCATGTGACTGTTTATGAATACCAAAGACACACATCCCTTTCCTTCTAAATGAAAAGAGTAAATTCCCTGCACCCTTCTGTAATTATGATTTAATTCTCATTCTTTGAGAAGGGGTTAACTCAATGACCCTTGAGGTTCCTTTTATCTCTTCTGTTCTACAATTCTATTAGTCTGTTGTTAATTGTATTTTTGAAATCACAGCTGTTCCTAAAATACCTCTTCTTCCTTCTTTTGGCATGTGAAGGCAATACATCGCACACAATGCTCTGCCCTCCACACACTAGCACTGTCTTGTCATTCCCTGCCACCTGAAGGTTGCGCACCTATTTTAATCAATTGGCAATAACAGAAAATGCAAAGGAAGCAACCCACCGAATACATCCCTAGAACTAGTTTCATTGGTTTGAAATACATGAGTGATTTTTCCTGGATGGTAACATGTATAGGCTCTCCTATCCCCAGATGGAGCAAAGGACCCTGTACCTAGGATTATACAGAGGAAAGAACTTCCCCAGATAAAGTGTTTCATGATATAAAGCAAAAGGGGTAAGAAATGTTAAAGGGTCTGAGAACTAACGCCCTAGAAGGGCTAACAAAGAATGGGATAAGTAGGTCCATGGCAATTAAAAAAAACTGTTGCTATGCAAGTGAGACAGCTATAAAAAGAGAAGGAGTGGAGTGCTCTGAGACAAAACATGTGTAGACACCATAACTTGTGTTGAGCTAAGCAGCCGGGGTGTGTGTGTGTGAACATATATGCCAATGTAGACAGGGTATAGCAAATGCAGTCTTTGCATTAGGTAAAGGTCTACCTTGCTCAAAAGCCAGTCATGTCCAACTCTCGAGGTCAGTGCTCATCTCTGCTTACAACCCAAAAGCCAGGACTGTCTGTCTGCAGAATGTCTGCAGATGTTTCCATCGTCAAATAGCAGGCATGAGGAAGTGCACAGAATGCTGCTACATTTTCCACCAAAGTGGTACCTATTTATCTACTTGCAAATTCTTGCTTTTGAACTGCTAGGTTGGCAAGAGTCTTTGCATTACACTCCACATTTGCAACCTGAGGTGGTCATTTCATTCTCTCTAATGGTAGCATTGCCTGTTGCAGGACAGCACCACTCTTCCAATTCTTAAAAGCTTCAAAAACCCAGTCTTTTATCACCTCACTTACTCCAAAAAGTGATCATTAAAAACAAATAGGCACAGGAAGATTATCAATTTTAAAATGAAACAAAAGGAAAGGTTTCTTTCTAGCATCTTCTAAAGTTTTCTCACACCCATAACAGCATTCTTTCTTCTCTTACATTTCTAGTGATTTCATTATTTCTTGAGCTATCAATTCAGGATCTTCCCCCTACCCTTATGCTTCATGAAAGAGTGATTCATCCACTGAGCAAGATTTATAGCTTGTTTTTGCTCCTGTACTGTTGTGCATTTTGCAGTAGGTCTTTATTATCTAATAATGATGGCTTGCAAATTAAATTAGTTTTTAATGGCATAGTTAAATTCTAATTTATGTTTTGGAGCTTTGTTTAATTCATTTAGTTGTAATGCAATTGTTTTCTTGCCATTACCTTACATTACACAAACTTTGGTGCCTCAGAGAAGCAAGTCAAAGGACTTAATCTTCGAGCTGTGATAGAAATTCAGACTTTTGCCTGCCTGGTTCAAATGTTCTCTTTTTTAAGTAAGCATGCAAGGAGGGACATGCACTAGCTCTGCCACGCTATTAGTGTTCTTTTATTTAAAAAGAGAGATCTTTTTGTATTCATGAAAACTCTTGATTAAGATTTGGAACCCTACATTTCAAAAATTGTGAACTACTGTATGTGCCGAACCTCTAGGTGATGGGGAAAATAGAAGAAACTGAGGAAATACAGCTTCTACCTTGAACGTTTTTATTAAGCTCAATAGAGTATTCTTGAATAGAGTCTGAACTGAACTATCTCTAAGTAACTCTCTCACATATCATTCTTGCTGGTTTGCTTCTCCTCTCCTTCCTCCTCTTTCTCATCAATATCATCATGATGTGCCATCAAGTCAATTATGACTTACGGCAACCCATTCCAGGGTTTTCTAGGTAGAGAATACATTTTATATCCAGGTATTTATATATTCTGGGGGTATACTGGGACTGTGCATCTTTCCCATGACTACATAGTAGGGAACTGCTAAACTAAATCACTGACCTAGCCAGTCAACTCAAATCAGAAATATATACTATACATTTATAGTATTTAAAACTATTAGACAGTTTTAACTTCTGAAAGATACAGTGGCTGGAATTCTGTTGTGTAACTACACAAACAACGGAACTGTTGGAAGAAAATTAGCACAAGTTAAAAACTCTCACTCAATTCAATATGCAACAGATAAGAACTGCACAAATTTCTTAACTTTTAACAGTTTTTATCTAAAGACTGTATTGCTTATGTAACTGTGCAGCAGGTTTTTAGCCAGTAAAATGTTACAATAAAATCAATGCCCCCCTCCTCCCCCCCAAAAAAATCATATGGCCCTCACAGCTTAATTTTAGACAATTACTCATTGATTATCTTTTCACTGCCACTGGGTCAGCTCTGAAAGACATTGATGAAATACAACAAAAAGCAAAACATCTTTCAGTTATAAGCCATGTTGGCTGATGGGCAGGAAGAATGGAAGGAGAGCTCTTCAATATGGATGCAACAATAGTTAGGGAATCACAAAAATGCTGTCAGACATATCAGTATTAAACTCTCCTCTAAAAGGCAAGAAGGGGCAACCCAGTCCAACAGCCTGCTATTGATCAACACTTAAAACCTTTCTTGATACTGAGATGTGTGTGTGTGGGAGGTGTCATTTAAAAAATTCACATTTATTTTCGACAGCAATTTTGACTTCATAATTCTTACATTTTGAAACTATTTTTTAAACTACCAGAGCAGCAACTACACTGCAGTCAATCATCTTGTATGTTAAATGTTTTGTTAGTTATCCAAAAGTTTTGTTCTTCCATGCCTAGAGCATATTTATTCCACACACCAGCACTATTGCACAACATACTCAAAGGACTGTTAACAAAGAATGGAAGTGGGAGATTCCTATCTATCATGGCAACAGAGAAAATGTGTAACAGCTCAGGAAGGAGGGTTCAAACTGAAGTACCCAGTTAAAATGAAAAATAAAGATAAGTCAAAGATAGAAGCTATATTGTGCCTATCATACCCTCACATGCTTTTTGTTTGAAGTGCCATCAAAATCAGCAGTACTTACTTCCAAGTAAATGTGTCAAAGACAAAGACTACAGGTTATGACTTCCATTTGAAACTTTGGAACAGATGCAAAATAAACATGAGTACTCACTTCACAAGAACTGTTCTGTGTAGAGGAAATTGCTTGAATTGTGTGTATTTATTTTCCATTCCCACTTTCTTCAGCCACATTCCTTATGGGTATAACAGTGTAACTGTCCTTAAGGCATTTCAAACTGAAGTCACTAACTTTGTGAAAATGCCAATAAGTAACATGACCACTTGCTTCCTTCCCCAAACTGGGACTCACTAGATATTTTGGATTACAGTTCCTGTAATCTCTGGCAGCTTGTCCTGCCAACGTGGAACGGAGCTTTTTTGTTATGCAGGGTTCTACTGTACTTGCAATTTCTTGCTTTCTAACTGCTAGGTTGGCAGGAGCTGGGACAGAGACGTGAGCCTACTCCATCGTGCAGTACTTGAGAATCGAATTCCAGTTGTCAAATTCAGTGTCTTAACCTCTTCAGCCACCGCAGTTCCTCCTACTGACAGCAGCTGATGGGAATTATAACCTGAAATAGCAAAGGATGAGGAAGTGTGAGCTAGGCCTATTCACATATGCCTGACTTATCCTGGAAGTTCTGTGTTAAACTTCAGAGTCTCCATCACACTACGCATTATAAAAAATGCATTTGTATATTGGAATTAGAAAACAAATGCACTGGAATAAAAAAAAATAGATGCTTGTGGGCTTTCTTCATACAGACATCCAAATCCCAGGTGGATAATTACAATTTACCCTAGGAGAAACTCAATTGCCATACACTTGTTAGACTAGTGTTTTAAAAGCTCTAAAATTGCAAAGGTCTTTACAAGTTATGTATTTTAAATCCCTTTTAAATGTTTTCTATTTATAAATAGTGCTATATAGAAAACCGTGGGGTTCATAATGAAATTTGATTCACCCTCACCATTGTAGTTCTTAAAATAGCAACAAAAGACATTACTTTACGAACTTCTCCTTACATTGGCCTGAATGTAATGTTAGAATGCTGTAATCTCTCTGTGGGAAAATGTATACATTCTAGACCAGGGGTTAGCAAACTTGGCTGTCCAGATGTTCTTGGACTTCAATTCCCAGAAGTCCTGATCAGCAAATGTACTGACTTAGGCTTCTGGTAACTGAAGTTTGAGAACACCTGGAGAACCAAGTTTGCTGACACCTGTCCTAGACCAAAGATATATGTAAACCTCGAAGACATTCAGCACTGTTTTTTAAAAAACCAAATTTGATTACAGACTTCCCTTTTTAAAAAAAAAATTTGTGATACTTCCCTGGAAAATAAAGTCTTTCTTTAAGATCAACTGCTACAAGCAATGCTGCCAGTAAAAGCAGGAGCACACTTTAAGTTTCTGGGATTTTTGCCCCTCTTCTCGACCATTCGAAGGGTTTCCTGTTACAATATTAGATAATACCACTATAGATTATTATTTTTTAAAGCCAACTGCAGAATATGTGACAATTTGAAGATTGCAGATGTCTAGAAATGAAAGTGTTAAACAGCATCTTCTTTCAGCACCACTACTTTGTTTAATTCAAAGCCTTTTGCAGCTGTTTTCCCTAATCAAAGAGAACTGTCTGGGAAACAGTCAGGGAAGAACAAATAGTGTATGGAAAAAGCCCTACTTCTTGGGTCATTCTTGAAACCTCCGACTTTAATGTAATTTGAAAGATCTACAGATCCAGGCTATCATATTAAGACTGGGAATCTTTATACTCGCCCTACTAGAAGTACAAAATCACAGTTATTACTGAACATATGCTGGTGAGCATAGCTTTATAGGGAGTTATTTTCTCATACACAATGCTAAAATAAAGTTTGAGCACTTTTCATTTAAGAAAGTTGTTTTACATATTAGATTTTGTTACATATATAACAGCTTTCTTTGTCTCTCCAAAATATCAAAACAGTTGGTTAGGATGATTAGTACAGCTATTCCAAAATGTTTTCACAGTGAGTAGCCTTGCTAGATCCATAAGAAAAACAAAAACACTTGAAAACTGGACTACTTAGTGAATCACTGAATCCTATAAGCACCAAATCCAAAGAGGTAAAACTGTATTGCCTAATTTTAAATAGCAGGTCACATGAATTGCCGTGGAACTCATTCATCCTAATTGCACTTAGCTTTCTACTGACATGGTATTTGACACCAGCCAAGAACCATGTGAGCTATAAAACAATATTTTTTAAATGGTGGCAATGATGTTGTGGCTTAACCTCCATTTATCTTTCTTTTGTTATTATTATGTGATCACAGACCCACATTAAAACACTACAACAAAAGAACAAAATCATAAAATAATCTTTAAAATGTACACATATTTAGGGAAAAAACAGTAACTTAACATTATACTTTTATGTGCTATTACAACTGAAAACAAAAACATAGACTTCCAGGGCATTTCCTCAAATTAGGACAGAGGAGCCTGCTACATTTTCTATGTAAAGTAGGGGTGCCCAAACTATGCCCAGTGGGCCAGATCTGGCCCCCAACGCAATTGATTCAGCCTACGCTGCCCTTGTCACTCTTGGAAGTGGAAGTAAAATGCACCCATATGGACTGGGAATGTGTATGGGTGCGTTTTACTTCTGCTTCTGGGAGCGACAAGGGCAGCATAGTCTGGATCAATTGGCATCGGGGCTGGGGCGCCACTGGTGCAGGGGGGTGAGGATGCCCAGGATTAGTCCTGCTGTCCAAAATTAAGATCTGATATACTACATAAGTCCAAGTAAGTCAACCTGATTAGAATATTGTCACCCCATAAACCCATGAAAGTCAGTGACTAAAGGATTGCTATGCTTTCGTCAATTAATTCAGATAATTGTTTCTCTCTTCTCAACCACCTAATGTTACCTCTATCTGGGCGTGGGAAGATTTATAATCTTTTTTTTTTCCAGTAGAAAAAAGCCACAGGGCTGAAGTGCACTCCAAAATATTTTCAGGCCTAATTGTTACCTGTAGAGAATTACAGTCAGAGATTGCTTATTACAAGATACAGCTGTATAACTAGCAGGGTTACCATCTACATGCTCAAGTACTGTGCAATCATCAGCGCATAGAACAAAGAGGCAATTTTTGTCAAGAAAAACCACAGGGAATATGCCGGACTGACAACCGAATGGAATTCAATTTACTGAAGTGATATTGAAATATGGAGGAAAGGAGGCAGCAGACTGATTATGGTTTGAAAACGGTATTGCTAATAATGTCTCATGAACCTGTATGTTCTGTTGTCACCATAGCAACATAGTCATCAGAGCCATCCAGGAAACTGGCAACACAAGCGGACTGTTCATTTACATTTTTCTGCTAGATACTGAAAAAGACTTATGATTTAATAAGAAGGGGAAACAGACAATGAAGCCTTGTATAGAGCAACTATCCCTCATCATCACCAACACAGAGTACTGTATATGAAAAGACAGAGGACAGATAGACAGCCATTTCCCCAGCTGTTTTTTAAGGGTGTGCCTATTTTGATGTATTTGCAGAGGTAACTCTTATTTTCTGTACCTTGAGCACAATATTTGATGCCCCCCTTTTTTTTCTTTTGGAGGCTGGACAGCCCAACCTATTATCATATCACCAATATAAGGCAGCTTACAGTGCAATCCTATACATGTTTTACTTAGAAATAAGTTTCACCATTCTCAGTGTAATGTTATACCAGATAGTGTGTCTAGGACTATAGTCATAGTTTCACAGTCCAATAGGATTATGGTGATTTAAGTAGGCTGAATAACCTGGAACCAGAAAAGGAGCTTAGGTATGTATTTCAAACACTCTGTATGCTTTTACATTCTGACTTGGGGTGTGTTGCCCATGTTGAAGTTCCTTATATCCTTCACGGGTCTCATGTGTAATGTAAGCTGAAACAGAAAACTTTAGCTCATTTAATGTTCTAAAACAAGTAAGGTGTAGTAAGGCAAAAGAAATATTAGGACAGTCAGCTCCACTAACATAAGGCATTACTGACCACCACATAGAAACATCTCATACAAAGCATATTCAGTCCCTCTTTATGTTACCAGTGCCAAATATGGACACTTACAACAAAACAAAAAAGAAAACTAGTCACCATGGAAATGAGATGTCTGAGGAAGGCTTCTGGAGTAACTAAAAGGGTTAAAATTAGAGATGATATTATAAGGGAAAGAATTGGAATAGAACCAATCTTAAACTACATTGAAAGACAACAAATAAAGTTGTTTGCCCATTTGGAAAGAATGTCTTGGAATTCCATATCTTACAAGGCATATATGGAAAGAAAAGAAGAACAAAGAGCACAAGGCAGAGGAAGGTGGAAAGATAACATCAAAGAAATATTACAATAACACAAAATAACACTGGTGGAGGCCACTAGAATTGCCAGAGCAAGAACCTTGTATCTTCCTCAACACCCGAAAGGGTAAAAGAAGAAGCAAAGGAGAAGGCCAATCTAAAACACTCTTACCTCCCTGGTCAAATTATAGTAAAACTTCAGTAGGAGTCACTCTGACTCAGCAAGCAGTCCATAGTAGCAGTATAGAATTGTTTTTTAAAACACAAGATTTCCTCACAGCTTGTATCATAAAGATTTGGTACCCTAACAAATAATCATTAGATCTGAACACAGAAAAGAATAACCACAAAGGGATAAACCACCCAACTCACTTTGTTTAGAAGTACAAGTGTGTAGATTTGTCTTTCTGAACTAGAATTCCCATTCTGCCCATGGAATCCTGGGAGTTTTAGTCCAAAATCACAAACCCACACACCTCTGTTTCGATGTCGCATTTACTAGCATGATTTGCTTATTAAGTAACAGAGCCTTGACCAAGTGTTGTTCTTAAAGAATTCAACTCATTTCTACTGTGCTTGCATGAAAAATAAATAAATGAAAGATTCATGGAAGCTGCCATTCTGTTCTATTCATGCTTCTTGAAGTAACTGGGAGAGAAGTAACTCTACTTCTCTCCCACCTACTTCTCCCTCTTCCCGCCATTCAGTATGATATACTAGATTGTTAAATCAGTCCTTGAAAACTGAAACATTGAGACAGAGGCATGACTACATTTTAAAGTAGCTTTTCAAGTTTTCTGCAGTCTCTCTGAGTTCCTTTGCAGTGTACAATCTGGACTTGGTAGCTTTACAGACTTGAGACATATGATAAATAGTATCAATAAACTTTTCAATGCCTCTCTAAAAATTCATAAAGCAGTGTCTCCTGTAACATATGAAGAATACACAGCACAGTGACATATATAATGATTTTTCTTCTGCAGACACTTGTTTGAGAATACTTGCTTATCTCACTCATGGTCTCTGTGTTTATGAATAATGTTGCCTTCAGAAACCTATGCTGATAAAACATGTATCTCTCACTTTTGCCTCATAGCAATGGTTCTTTCTCTCTATCTCCCTCCCTCCTTCTCCATGTTGTCAAAATATGTGCTTTTCCTCAGAAGCAGTGATGATGGCGAGAATGCAAATGGTATCTATGACCAAAAACTAAAACACCAGCCTTAACTTTAGAAAGATACAAAATAAAGCAGGTACAAATAATTTGCATATAAGCATTATTATGCATCAGATGCAAAGGATGACTGCCATGCAGCATCCTCGCTGATAGTGAGTATGGTAAAAGGATAACATACCTCTATTACCATCGCAAAGATTAAGAGCTATTCTCAGTTCTTCTCCATGTGGCATCACCAAGTTATTCAGGGTAAGGCAGCCATTGAATTGGAACACAGACAGAAAATAGATAACTATTGTGGAACTCATTGAAGAGCTAACCCCTCTCTTTATCCTCTGAATGCCTTGGGACACTGATAAATTGGATTAGATTTATTTCAGTGTCACCTGCCATTACAAATAAATTCCTACATGCACAATGAAGTGGAAACTCTGTCACTGCCTACTAAATAATGAAACAGTGTTGATCAGCAATAACTATCAGGGCTATTTACTATAATGTATAGTGCAATGCTGTGTATATTTAATCAGAAAGAAGCTTTTTATGGCTTTTTGGGACTCATTTTTGGGGCTAAAAAAACTCAGCTTATACTTGAGTATATACGGTACTTCCAGGAGTTTGGGCTTTCTCCTAAGCTCTATTGCTCCAAAGTTGATCAACCACCAGAGCACCCCTGTGGGCTTTTGATCCAATGGAGGTGAGATCATCAGCACCATCACCATCATCATTGTTCGATTTTTATGCCACCTCACTCGCTTATAGCAACTCTGGGCGGCTTACAATGAAACAATGTATAATAGTTACAGAATTAATAATCATGTCCTTTGCTAAAAGTATAGAGAACATCTCAAAGATATTCTTCCATGTCTAAGCCAGATATGAAACTGTAGTTCTCTCCGCGTAACCTAGTGTGAGAAAAATTAGCCAGCAACACAAGGTTGCAAGGTTGCCATTACTAGGGTATGCCCAATGGTGGTTCAAAAATACCACAGTCTTTGAGGAGGCTATTTCTGTGTAAAGGTAAAGGTCACCCTTGCTCAAAAGCAAGTTGTATCCGACTCTAGGGTTCAGTACTCATCTTCATTTACAACCAAAGAGCCAATGCTGTCTGCATCCACAGACATTTCCACGGACATGTGGGAGGCATGATTAGACACCAGAGTGCACAGAATGCTGTTTACCTTCCCTGCAAGGATGTTATACCAATTAGTCTATTCCAGATGGCTATTGGTTGGAGATATCCATACATCAATCAAGTAAGGGGCATAAAGCCAAGTAGGACGAGACAGCACTGATGGTGAAATTTGGCGGAATCTGCACCCACAACCTTGAGAGCCACACACATGCTGGCTGTGCAGCTTATGTGGCTTGTAGACAAAGAGAAGCAACCAGGTAAAAAGAACTAAAGCCTCTTTACTCGTGAGGAGTGCAATATATTTACAGTGCAGGCAGAAAACAAAACTAGCTTGACTTCAGCAATATGTACAAAGTTCATAAAGTCCAACACACACACAGTCTTTTCTCTCTTGCCAAGTTAGAGCACACAGCTTTCTGCTCTGCTTACTCAAATACCACCAAGAAGAGGGGTAGCAGACATCGTTGGTTTACAAACAGTTCCATGGTTGAGAGTAGCTGGAAGAAGCTGTGAAGCAATTCTCCTCGTACCTCAGTGGTCTTTGGCTGTTCCAACTAAGTTTGTCCTTGAGTTGAACACTTTCCAGACTTAGGGATAAATCTTGGCAGTCGGCGATCGCGAATGCACACAGCAGCACATCAGGCCAAGGGCAGGCAAAAATGCAAGCCAGCGTTTTTATTCAGATGTGCCTCTTAATATGCTCAGAGGTTCATTGATTTTTTGTGCTGACTCAGAGCACCTGGCCATTCTCTACAAAAAGCCTTACAGCTACAATGGCCATATCCAACTTGCAACATAGTAGGACAGTGCTGCCCAGGCACTTATACCAACAAGCACTTTAGGTGGAGGTATAAAAGAAGGGGGACTTAGCCCCTAACCTTTAGAACTCTCCATACATTAGAAGTACTAAAGGTGTCCTTGAGTTCAAATGTAGCTAAAGAAGAGACAGAAGTAACTATGCTTTGTTTTCTTATATTCTTGCTTCTGTTTCATGGAAGTATTCATTGGCAGGAGGTAAAAGGAAGATTTGAAGTTTTACTGCATCTTGACCTTAGTAGGTTTCAAAGTAACAAACAGCTCCATTAATTACATTCCATATTTTATATTTTTTTGAAACCCTCAGTTCTATCATACAGGTTGTAGTTCAGTGGATTGATATGAATGAAAGGGGCTGTGGTGGTCAGTGATTAAGAAGCTTGCCTTATTAACTGGAAGGCTGGCAAGTCAGCAGTTCAAAACCCAGGTACTCCATGATGGATTGAGCGCCTGTCTCTGCTCCATCTCTTGGGGACATGAAAGGAACTTCATTTGAGTGTTCCCTGAGTGGAATTTCTTCTGCAAAAATCCAGAATAATTTCAATTCAGAATAATTTCTGACACAAAATTATTATTATTAACGAAAAAATGTATGGGACAAAAATAGCCCCCAAAATCTACTCTTTTGCTTCAGCTTCCAGAATTTTATAGGAAGGAAGGAAGGAAGGAAGTTACATTCTCTGGTTGTCATTATGTTGGCCCCATTTGAGGTAAAATAGTGTAGTTTTTTTCTCCCTGGAGGTGATATTCAAATTCATTGTGGTCAGGAAATACTCTAAAACACAATCCATTCCTTCTATTTCATCTGATTTCAAATTCTATTTTACCTCATAAAGAGCCTCCTTTAGGATTCAGTCCTAGAACACAAAAAATACCCAAGGAGGACCAGACCAGGAGGACAGAGATAGCACTCCCATTAAAAGCTTACAAATCATTGAAAAAGCAGCTTGTGCTAAAGTTCAACAAAATAGCAGCTCACCCACCTTAGATCTATATAGAATATAAAACAACAGAAAGAGGAGACATCCTTGTCGTAGAGTAGTTTCGACCAAACTGATCCCCTCCAGATGCTTTGCTGCTCTGTAATAACCACATAAAATCATATCGTCAGTAGTTTTTATACAGGGAATTTTTGGCATCAAACAGAAATCATAACTCTTACTGTGGAAGTGAATGAGAAAAGTATGCTTCCCTATGGAGATGAGGGGCCTTGTGTTCCATTTTTGGCAGGTCTGCTGTTTCTTATAAAGCTCCACCTTCTGCTAGAAATACAAGCCTGGGTTGATGCAATTAAAGCATTTCCTGCAATCTATCAATTCGACAACTCCCAAGGGCCATATTTTTATTCGAAAAATGTTAAATTGTGTATTTACTCCCAGTGCGATTGGAGTTGCCCGAGTATGTATATATCATGATCTCTAATTTTACTAGCGACTCAGCCCAAGCAGATGTACATTGGTATGAGCATCTTCATTTTTGCTAAGGGAAATGAAAGAAGCCCATCAGAAGAAAGGCAAGGGAGAGGGAAAAGCCAATTTACAGTAAAACTGAGATTAATGGTGCATTTCTTCCCAAGCACACGTTTGCATTTCTGAAACATAGGAGGAGAATTTGTCTTTTTTTTTCAGACTGCACTCTGCCACATAAAATACAATTGTACCTATATAAAATTACTACTATATCTTTCAGCTGTTCTGTCTTTTTTTTCTAGTGTAACAAGGCTGAAAAGGTCAGAGGAGATCAGCCATCTTGGGCAGCAAATTTTGGATGTCACAAGCTGGCAGAAAATTGTTGACCATTTAACTTATTATTATTGTATATTAGAATATTATTTTATTTTATTACTATATATTTTATCAGACTGAGGCAGTTGAGTGATTTCCTTCTTCCTCTGCTAAAATATCTTTGTTAGCTTTGGGAAGAGCTAGGAAGATTAGGTTTAAAACTCAATACAGTGATTAATTCTTTACTGTTCACATTTTTAAATCACATTTAACTTGTTGAATTAGCAACATTGACTTTTTATTTAAACATATGAAGTGTCTAGTACCCTCAAAAATATATTTCACTAAAACTGCCTTCAAGCAAACCAGACAGTTTCCTATCTCAAGACTCCAAAAGACAACAAGTCTTCATTTGTTGCTCAAGAATTCTCAGATAGATAAACACTGAAAATATCAGGACAAGACAAGATAATGCTATACAAATTATTTATTCAGTTTTTATGTGCTATCAGGTCAGAACTTAAGTACAGTGACACTTAGAGGGCTTTCAGTGCAAATGAGTTGTAAATAAGATCAATAAGGAGTGGCTTTACCAGTTCCACTCCCCCAGTGAGTTTATATTGCCAGTGTGTAGAATGTCATCGCAAATATGTCTACCAATACGTGGACTCCTCTCTGAATTATGACTCCAAGGTATCCATGGTATTATATACTATAATTTGGATGCTCAAAATTGAAAGAAATCTAATCAAAACTGTAAGAAATCAAAATCAAACTAACAATGGGAATATATGTTTAGACTTAAGTTTACACAGTGACTTTTCAGGTAATAATATGTTAAAGCCTGGTGTTCAGTCTGGTAGAAAAGAAAATAATGTTGTGCTTATTAGTAACACTTGTCAGTACATATAGTAATAATGTGAACTACCAAGACCCCATTTCTAGGCATAAAACAATCACTGAGATTTCAAACAACTCATATGGTACAGATGTTACTAAGCAGTAAGATTTCACTCTGCAAGGGGTTTCAGTTTTGAAACACTTTCTACACTAAAAAAGAAGATATGAAGAACAATAACTCTAGGCTAGTATCTATCAGCCCATGTTTCTGACAGAACTTAGAAAATTACTTTTTCAGACCGCAGTTCTTAGAAACTCTCACTCACAATGGTCACACAGATTCAAACTCATCAAGGAAGCCACAGCTTTGAGTTTGCAAGAGATGAGCAGGACTGTTGAGGACTGAATATCTGAATAACCAAACACCATAAGTCAAAGATGAGTTGACAGCATGTAGCAACAACAATAAAAGCACATAGATGCACACAGAGACAATGAAACATATTTCCCACAGCTACAGTATGAAATGTCACAGTGGTCTGCAAAAATTTCACCCAGCTAGTCAGAAGACGGAAACCTTGGTTCTCTAGATATTTTGGCTTACAGCTCCCATGTTATTTTGTCTTGCCCATGCTGGCAAGGGTTAATGAGAACTGGAAGCCAAAATGGATGGAAATCCAAAAGCTTTCCACCCCTGATGTGATGACATTTTTCGTTCTGACAGGAAGTTCACTATTTAATCATAAAGCAGAGAGTTTGTTATCTTCCATTTCTAGTGTTCCCATGTATTCCTAGCACTTCTTTTTTCTCATCACAGAATATTTGTTAAAGAAAAAAATGAATATTTGTTTACTTATTCATTTGAAAGAATTTACATTTTACTTTTTCTTTCAGGAGTTTATGGCTTTTAACAAATCAAAATATAGTAATTTAAGATATGAAAAATGAAACAAAACATTCTTTTAAGAAACATGAATCATTGATGAAAGAAAAGCACATTAAGATTCGACAACAGTTAAATATCTAAGTTGTAGTTTTAGAAACATTAAAAACTGCAAATAGAAAT
Organism: Furcifer pardalis; assembly: GCA_030440675.1. NCBI lineage: Eukaryota > Metazoa > Chordata > Lepidosauria > Squamata > Chamaeleonidae > Furcifer > Furcifer pardalis. Next base: position 69,709,827 of record CP126892.1, read on the forward strand.
TGTCTAGCTAACATCTTCCTTAGAAGGACAGTCTTTAACAATTTCTGGAAAGTCAATAAGGAGGAAAAAAACAATTACTGCAAGGTCTGTTGATTATTAGCACAGTCCATCTGGGATTACTCCAGGTTTTAAATAACATATTAACTACATTTTAATTGTTGCAACCATTGCAGATGATGCATAATTCAAAAATAATGTAAATAAGTAGATATAAATATAACTTTTACCAGTTTTGCTACCTTGTATTTCTCCTCATGATAAAGACATGGAGACATGCAAAAACACACACACACACAGAGAGAGAGAGTCAATATTACTTACATAATTTAAGTCCTACTTTAAACTAATCTTTTTGAAACAAAACAGACCTTTGATGGAGAGTAACCATCTCTGTTACCGAGAAAATAGCCATCATATCAGAAATTAGGAGTAGTTACCTTTCTGCATTTTGTAAGAGTTATAATCCCCTTAGATCAGGGATGCCCATGCCCAGACTACAGCCCGGGGTGCCAATTAATCTGGCCCGTGCCGCTCCCAGAAGCAGAAGTAAAACGTGCATGCAAATGCACATACCCCACCCACGCATGCGCATAATGCTGCCATAAATTACCCACGGCTGTTGTAAATGAATTTACAACAGTTGCAGGTCATTTACAGCAGTGTTATGTGCATGTGCAGGTATGTTATGTGCATGTGCTGATGCATTATGCACACACACATGCACATTTTACTTCTGCTTCTGGTGGGAGGAACCACATGATCAGCATGCTCAACCACATGACTGGACCACAGCCCAAAAGCCCACATGACTGGACCACACCCCTGCTGTAGATCTTTCTTTAGAGACCTTCTGTGTGTTTCCATATGAGGAAGGACAAGAAAACAATGGTACTTATAAAAGGTGGGATGAGGCTGATAACAGATTACCTGAGTAAAAGGATTAAAACAGCAGTATGATTAAAGGACTTGAAAGACGTGAATATCAAAAGAGAGATTAATTTTCTCAGGTACCAAAAAGACCTAGTTTAGCTAGAAGTAATGAGATTAAGCTTGTCAAAGGAAAATTTCTGATGAGCATCAGGAACATTACTTAAAATAGGCAAAAATAATAGCCTTTTGTGGAATTGAAATCCCTATTACTTAATTTGTTTAAAATTGGCTGGATAATATGTTTAGGGTTATGTGGCATGAAGCAGTAGTAATAAAACTGTAATATAGTTTTTCATTTATAAATTTACAATGATTAAAGTCTACAAATCCAGATACTGTACACACTCCACATACCAAGACAATTACATAAAGAGGTAAAAGTTTGGATGGTTTTCCATTAATTTATCTAGAGTGAATTGTATTCCTGATCACCATATATGGGTACTAAAACTGGACAGTAAAGAAAGTTAACGGGGGGGGGGGAGAGAATTATAGAATCATATAATGACTTAGCTGGAAGAGGCCTATGAGACCATCAAGTCCAACTCCCTGCTCAATGCAGAAATCTCGATTAAAGCAAATCTGATAGATAGTTGTCCAATTTTCTCATCACCTCCAGAGGTAACTGGTTCTATTGTTGTACTGCTCTAACAGTTGAGATTTTTTGCTGATAATCAGCCTATGTCTGGCTTTCTGTAGTTTCAGCCTGTTATTATGTGTCCTGTACTCTGGGATGAGTGAGAACAGATCCCACCACTCCTCTTTATGGCTTTCTTTCAAGTATTTGAAGAGTGCTATCATATCCACTCTCAGTCTTCTTTTCTTAATCCTGAACACTCCCAGTTCCTTCACTCTTTCCTCATAGGGTTGGTTTCCAGTCCCCTCTGAACTTGTTCCAATTTGTTGGCATCCTTCTTAAAGTGGTCTAACTAGTGGGGGACTTGTAGCTCTTGGCTTTTTGAAACTGTATCTCTATTAATGCAGCCAAAAATAGCATTGGCCTTTTTTGCAGTCACATAGCACTGATGACTCATATTCAGCTTGTGATGTTTTTGAATTATGTTCCTGTCTTTCAGGTTATTAGCTATTCCACCCAATTTTGTGTCATCCACAAATTTGATAAGTATTCCCTACACTCCCTCATCCAAGTCATTAATGAAAATATTCAAGAATACTAGGTCTAGAACTGAGCCATATGATACTCCACTTGTTATCCTCTCTCAGTCTGAGAAGGAGCCATTAACTAGCACTCTCTGAGCATGATTCTGTAACCAATTGTATGTCTACCTGATACTTGGCTAATCTATCCCACACTTAGTTAGCTTTGCTAATCAGAATATCATGGGGCACTTTGTCAAAGCTTCTACTAAAGTCAAGATGTATCATATTTACAGCATTTTCACCATCTACCAAAGGATTTATCTGTTCTAAAATGAGATAAAATTAGTCTGGCACTATTTATTTTTGACAAATCCACATTGGCTTCTACTTTTTGAATTGTTTTCAATGTGCTTGCAGAGTGAACATTTTACAATCTTTTTCCAGAACTTTCCCTGGGATTGATGTAAGGCTGAAGGGCCTGTAGCTTCCCTGTTCCTCCTTTTTGGCCTTTTAGAAGACAGTGACAATGTTAGTCCTCCTCCAGTCATCTGGCACTTCATCCATCCCCCATTATTTCAAGGAAATTACACTGGTTCTGAGATCTCTTCAGTCAGTTCCTTCAATGTCCTTGGATAAAGTTCATCCAACCCTGGGGATCTGAACTCATTCAAAGTGAGTATTCCTTGACCATTTATTTATCAATCTCAAGATTAAATCCTTCCCCTCCATTTGTACTTCACGTTTGACTGGATGGTCATATACTAGAGCAGTGTTTTCCAATCTTTGGGTTTTGGACTTCAATTCCCAGAAGCCTAAATCATATCTCCAAAGCATTGATCAGACAGTATTCTGACTTAGGCTCCTGGCAATTGAAGTCCACCAGTGTTCCACGGAAAAAATAATTTGGGAAATGCTGAACTAGAGGGTCATATACTTTTGAGAAAAAACATTGCTGAACCAGGAATTGAGCACTTCTGCCTTGTCTTTGTCATTGTCATAATTTTCCCATCCCCACTGAGTAGCTGACCCAATGTTTCTTTTCTCTGTCTTTTGCTATGCATGTATCTGAAGAATGCTTTTTGTTGCTTTTTACATCTCTTGCTAACCTCAACTCATTTTCAGCTTTTACTTTCCTAACACCATCCCTGCAATTGTTTGCTACTTGTCTATACTCTTCCTTCAAAGCCTGGCCTTCCTTCTACATGTTAAATGTGTCCTGTTTTGTTTTTAACTTTTCTCTGATCTTTTTGTGAAGCCAAATTGATCTTCTTTGCTGTCTTTCACCTTTCTGGTTTATAGAACAGTTATCTCACTGTCCTTTGCCAAGCAAGGCTACTGAAACCAAATCATTCTGCCAACCAGAGAGTTTATCTAAAACAAATTTCATGCTGTTTACTATGCAATGTTTGAACAATGCGTAAATAAAAAGATAATAATAATAATTTTGACTCAGAGATTATTCTGAGTCAAAAGGATTTTTAGGGGATGCCCGAATGAGGCTCCTTTCATGTCCCCAAGTGCAGTAATCAAGTATCAAAACCTAACCTTCCAGCCTTCAGCTCAGCATTTTAACCACGAAGCCACCAAGGGAGCTGCCACATAAAAGGGTAAAGTGATATCTCTAATGCAAGAGCACCATCTGGTGGCATTGTAGAATGCATATTGTTCTTGTTTTTGTTATCTGGTGAAGGCCATGCCAGCAAATCTGCTTTTTGACACTGAATATAAACATCCCTGCACTATTTTACTATCCAGAAACTTTCAGAAAGCAGAAAGACAACTGCAGCAATAGAAACATAAGGATACCCAGAATCATGTAGCAAAAAAGCAGTTCATTTCATCCAAAACTATAATATCAGTATCATGGAATTTCCTACTTAGATTAAGACAGTCAAGGCTGGATAAACTTTAAATGTAATCTGTGTGCCTGTGGGTTTTTTTAAATGTAGTCTTGGGGCCTAATATTTTACTTTTGAACTCTTCAATATTTTAGAGATGTTTCACTTTATGTATTTTTCTGTTAAATACCCTGTTGCTAAAATATTTTAAGAAATACATATTTTAGGAATGTCATATGCCTGTTACAGGTTTTCAATAACTTTGAAGTACCTTGAAGAATTTTTTTATACATAGAAGCAATGTAGATAAATGAAACTGCAGTGTAATAGACAAGGTGATATTTGACTTAAAGTACTGCAACATTAATACACAGATGAAGTACAATATACTGTTACTGATTGAAAAAGTATGAAATCCCTCATTCTTCAACCCACATTGTTAAGAAAGCTTTGACAGCTGGAAAAGAACCTAGGCTCCTGAGATTTCCTCTGAAGATCTGTCCAAAAGCATGACTTGTAAAGTGTTATGTTCAGAATGCCCCACCCCCATCCCTGGATCTGACATGTTGACAATAGTAAAAACATTGACTATGAGTGTTTTATTGACTATATATTCCATAGACACCCACCTAAAGGATAACAGATGGACCCACCGGCTAACAGACTGGATACCAAGGGACTACAAAAGACCCCTAGGCAGACCCCAAAAATGATGGGATGAGCTGATGGTAAAAGCTGTTCAGCCAGAGATGGAAACAGAAGACAACGGATAGAACAATTTGGATTTTGGCTTATTTGCACTTAGATAGATAAACGATGACAAACTGATATTGGATTGGGTTGGATATTCCATAGATTGGTTCCTGACTTCAGTTTATAACTATCTTGCATTTTTCTTTGGTGAACTGTGTTCACTATTTTCTGGCCCTGTTAATATGATATCTCTCATACAGAAATGCCTCTCATTTATGTCACATTGTTTGCTTTTTTTTCTTCACACTTTTACCACCAAATCATGAAGAATTAAAGTCAGCTTTATGTGAGCAACTTCTTCTTCTGTGTCTAGGTCTGCTGTTAAATTGCCAAAATGAAACCACCTTTGGTGAATTCATTCCATAGTTCTTTTTGCCTGAACTAGTGTGAGAAAGATTAGCCAGTACAATAAGGTTGCCGTTGCCCATGGTTCAAAAATACCACAGTCTTTGAGAAGGTTCTTTCTGCAGACATAATAAAGCAAATGTTCATCTGGGAATCATAGTCTAAGAACAAAGCTTTATTCTATGCTTCATGCAAATCAGTAGCACCATAGATTTTATTGCTTTTTTAAAAATGAGATCAAATTCTCTGCTTATTTTTTGCAATTTACAAAGTGATTATTTTCTTAATCCTTTTTTTCCCTGGCCATATCCATTACACTGAGTGCCACTGCTGCACTACAAAGGCAAGTGTTCCTTCAGAAGCACTTGCTTTTCAGCATTTTTGTTTTGAACAAATGGCAGCTTTTGTAAAAGAAAAAATGATGAATATCCATTAGATTGCCCCCTTTCTATCAAGTGCCTGTGAGGTGCGATTTGATGAAATACAGCCTTGTAATGGCCCTTTGAAGCTGTCTCTTATCTATTGGTTTTCACCCATTCCTTGAATGCAGAGAACCAAGTGGGATTTAACACTTTTTAAAGAGGTAGTTCACTCCTGGCCACTTGAAGCCTTGAAAGCCACTAGACCAGCAGGGAAATAAGTCAGTTTTAACAATGTTAATTTTTAAGTTTTATTCCACTCACATCCTCTATCCATTACACTGGCAAATGCCTTGTAAAGTGCAGGAATCAAAGGATGTTTAAGAAGCCTCTACCAACATGTATATGCATGCAAACCTTTCCAGTTATGTCTGGATACAAACCAAATTATATTTCCATATTCAGTTTGCTATTCTTGCTCTATTAAGAAATGACAGAAAAGCCCCCAAAATGTACCAATGTTGGGTGCTCCTGACCATGGTTGATTCTTTGTCTTATCGGCACCCTGTGCTCTTCCAAGATTCCATTCTGTTTCTCCACTGATTTTCCATTTACTTAGGGTTTTTCCCTCCTATCCAATAGTCAGCCAATACTACATGGCCATGGAGTATGCTTCTTCCCCATTGACCTACATGAGTGGTGACAAACCTATGGCACATGTGCCAGAGGGGGCACTCAGAGCCCTCTCTGTGGGCATATGCACTATCACCCCAGCACAGAATTCACCCCGCCCCTGTGGCCAGCAGCCCAATGGGAGCGCTTCCTCCTACCCCACCCCCCACCTCCCACCCGTGCCCAACAGCCAAATCGGAGTACTTCCTCCCTCCCTAACACAGAGTTCGCCCCACCCCTCTGTGGCGTGGATGGCAGCCTATTGAGTTTGGGTACTCAGTCGCTCAAAGGTTTGCCATCAGTGACCTAGATACTCCCCCAAGGGTTATTCTTCCTAATTAATGCTGTAGTACTAGCTTCCCATACTCTACTAAGGTAACACTCTCTCAAGTGTTCGTATACATGTGAGTTGAGAATTTCTTGCACCACAAACTCCAGCATTAACCAGGAATCTCTGAGAGCTGCAGCCAAAAAAAAATCTAAGTTCACAGAATGTTTTTACATCACTCACATGTGGGCATCAATAATCTTCCAGAGCAAACATCATTTGCCTCTGAAGAAAAAGGAAATAGTATGTAGTAGCTAATATCCAAATGAACCACAAAGGATTGTAAATTGACACTCTCTACAAAGCCTTCTTCTTACCTGTCTAGAGCATATTTTAAACTGCCATAATGAAGCCACCTTTTGTGAATTCATATTATAGTTCCTTTCACCTGACCTAGCATATGAAAGATTAGCCAGCACAACAGGGTTGCTATTGCTTGGGCTATGTCCGATTCTGATTCAAAAACACAGAGTACCACAATTTTATAGGAGGCTCTTTCTGTGTACCTCTCTACAAAGCCTAATGGGCAGAGAGACTATCATTTCCAAAATCCTTTGCAACATCCCCAGCCATTCCTTTAGTGGTCACTTCAGAGGCTAACCAAGGTCCACATGTGAGTAATGAAAAACTTATACAGCTGCAGCTCCCAAAATTCTAATTGGGAGAATTCTGAGGGCTGCAGTGTAAAAAATCCAAAAGTCCCATGCCTAATAATTATTCCTCTTTTGGTTATATAACAGGGTATAACAGGCAAAGTACAGCTCATGATACCTATTAATTTAAGTGCCTGCTCAGCCCTGAGCTACTATTGTTGCAAGGTAAATATGGCCACATTGCTTTAAGACTGTTTGCAGAGACTCACTGAGGATGGCCAGGTGCTGTGAGACAACACAAAACCAACGAGCCTCTGAGCATATTAAGAGGGACATCTGAGTGCAGACTTTGGCTTGCATCTTTTGCCTGCCCTTGGCCTGACATGATGTTGTTTGCATTCGCTATTGGCCGTCTGCCATGATTGATGCCTGAGCCAGTGTCTGGAGTGTGTTTGGCTCAGTGAGCTTCATTGTGACAGCTGAAAAGCCACAGTGTTACCAGGAGGATTGCTTCACAGCTTCTTCTCAGCTACTCTCTACTGTGGACCTGGAGTCAAAGTGCTTTTGGATCAACGAAGCATGCTACCCACTCTGTGTGGTGATATTTGGGTAAGCAGAGACTAGAACTGTGTGCTCTATACTTCACAGAGTAAAGACTGTGTGTGTTGGACTGTGGAACTTTGTATATACTGTTACTGCTGAAAGTCAAGAGTAAAAAGCTTTTCGTTCTTTTGCACAAGAACCTGCCTGGCTTCTTTTGTCTACAAGCTACCAAAGCTAGCACAACCAGCACCGGTGTGTGCCACAGTTCTGGAAGCAGATTCTGCCAAACACAAACAATACCTATGTGGCACACAACTCCCTTGTTCTTCCAGGTCTTCACACATGAAAAAGTTTTTTAATTGCTCAAGAAAAAGTCACTTAGCACATCCTGGATGGCTTGGGGTGCAATTTTGCTGTGTTTTGGCTCCCCCTTGGCACCCCTGGACTCCCTCCATTGACATGTTATGTATGTATTTTAAAAGGTCACATTAAAATGTTCTGGTAATGGCTCCCTGATATGTGACTGAATGAAGCCCTCTAAAAAACTAGGGGTTGGCACTTACAGCCTTTGAACCCCTAGAAGTGGCTCAAAGTATTTTCACTATATGAATGTTTTGAAGTACATTTCACTATGTGAAGCATTTTCACTATATGAAGAGTGAGGAGACTGTATGCTGTTCACCAGGTGAATGCTTACATTGCACAGCTCCTGAAGTCAGTTGTTTTCCCTGGTTGTCTTTGTTCACAAAGGCACTCAATAGTACTCAAACATCTTTTGCAATAGGAAACAAGTCTATACGAGATAAGTACGCAACAAAGAGAGGACAAAACAGAATGCCCTTCAGATGGAAATTCTATAAATGTGGCATATAACCAGGAAAGAAACACCACAATACCTAAAAATAAAAATTACTCTTCCATATGAATGTGCTGAAAATGCAGGCCCTTTATCCTCATGTTCAGGAAAGATGGCTGAGATAAAGAGAGGGTTTCAATCCATTTGACATGCATGAAAACACCAGCATTTACCATCAGTATCTCCTGCACCCCCTTTTTTTTTTTTTTTTGTACATTTGACAGGAAAATCTTGGAATAGCTATTGCCTTGCAAACTTTCCACCATATCTGGACCATCCTACCAGCAGAACAGCAATTTCTCACTTCCATTCAGTGTGACAAGCTGGGACTAATATCTATAAGCTGTATCCACATAAATGATCATCAGCGCTTGTGGAGCATCTGTGTCTTACAATATGCACTTCCTAACACATTTTATGATACATCGGAAATTTTGGAACAAAGTGAGGCTACCCACTGATATTGCTCTGCTTTTGGTAAGAAAGAACATGTTCTCCATCATTATCTATATAAACTCATGTTAAAAAGAAAAACAGCAGAGCAAAAGTCACTTGAGTTATTCAGTCTGAAGATGGAGATGTAATTCTTTTCCTCTCATTGAGTACATATATGTGTCCAAGTTGATCTCCAGAAATCTGCCTCTGCCCCATTTGACTTTGGCTTTCCCACTTTGCCTTTGACTCTATCTTATCCTTTTAATCACAACTACTAAAATCCATCCATCATAATAGTTTCCAAAGTATAATTTGCTCCCTTGTCTAAATATACCTCTACCCGTTATGTACTAAAATAGTTCTGTATGGGTAATCAATTTTTGCAAACAAGAAACTATATGTATATGTTTTCTCTTCAGTTCAGAATCTGTGTATTTTAGTCTTTTATACAGGTTTGGCTTTGTGTATTGAACCTAAACAATATTGAAAAGGATATTGGATTATATTATATTGTATTCTTTAGTCAGCCTGTATTTTGTGATAGAGAATACATGAGCAGCCTTGACTGAAGTAATGCCAGAAACTGTTCTTTACATCATGTTAAGTAGCCACAGGAAGCATTCCATTGTATTGCATTTGAGTTCTCTAATTGTCTTTTGTAATGATATTTTTGGCATATTATGCAGGTGTTTGTGCCAAGGTTATTGGTAACTTGGTAAATATTTGTTTCAAATATTTCTACACAGTGCTGTTCATAAAAAGAAATCCAGTAGAACAGCAATCATCTACAAAAATGCAAGATTAAGGAAAACCTTGGGGAAAGAGTTAAAATCATCAGTCAGGATGGAAACATATTTGGATGAATAGTCTATCATACTCAGATGTCAGAGGTTAGCATTTCCACAGGTACTGAGGTCAAGATGCTTCTTGTACTTATTGTGTATCACTCACTGCTTGCCAGTTCTGGACTCATTGCCTAGACTTTTGACCTACACATTCTTATAGACAGAATGAAGCTTCCCAGAGTCAAGGAGCTACAGGGCATAACTGAGACTGCAGTGATGCTGAAGTCTTCATTAGTTCTACTCAGGCATCAATAGACAAGTTGAAACTAACAGCATCCAATACGGCAAGCCTGATCCTCAAGAAGAAATAGCGTCCTTTCCAGAGCAGTAACCATTGTTCCCAGACTTCAGTGAACCAAAAAATATATAATTTTGGCCTTTGGCAAATCCTATTCAGTTGTTCAGTTCACATGTGGAAGCAATATGTGATCCATGGAGTGGGTCAGCCCTGCTTCTCTTCAACATTACTTTAATCATGGAAGCAAAGGAGTTTGAAGAGGAAGCTGCAGTACTCTGTTAGTCTGCTCACATGATCTCTCTCTCTCTCTCTCTCTCTCTCTCTCTCTCACACACACACACACAAGGAAACAGTGGGGCTATAAACTGAGCATGTTTAGCTTTAAGAAAAGGAGACTGATAGTACTCTTCAAATACCTTAAATATGTTCTTAAAGAGGAGGGATGGAATCTATTCTTGGCCATCCCAGAGTGCAGGATGCATAATAACAGGCTCAAACTAAAGGAAGACTGAATATGGGGGGGGGGGGGCAACTTCTTAACAGTTAGAGCAGTACAGCAGAGGAACCAACTGCTTTGAGAGGTGATAAGTGCTCCAACATTGGAGCTTTGATTTGGATTCCTGCATTGAGCAGGGGGTTGGACTCAATGACCTAAAAGTCCTCTTCCAACTCAGTTATTCTATGATTCTATGAAAGGAGACATTCTATCAGCCTACCTTTATAGCAAGCACACATTATGCTGCAACTTACTTATGCAGAGGGTTTCAATTTGAATGTTGAGTCTCTGCACTACTCTGTTTATTCTCAATGACAATAGATATTTCACAGGGGAACAGGGGACAGCAACTAAGCATCTGTCCCATGTTCCCCGAGTGTGGCCCACCCCTTGACTTCCGCAATAGTGCCCCATGCCCGTCACAACACCAGTTTGGGCCCCAGGAAACCCCCCACCCATACCAGACAGAGCACAATCCCTATTCCCTGGCTAGTAGGCCCATCTCTCCCTCCCCCTTTCACATCCCCCCAGCCCCCATCCAATGTCCACCAGGGGGCTCAAACAGCCTTTGTTGGCAACTGGGGGACAGGTGTTCCTTGTCCCGCTGCACCTCTGGGCCTCCAGCTGGGAAGCAGCCTCGACCCTAGCAGGAAGTGGCGAGTGACAGCGCCCCGGGCATTGCCTTTATAAGCAGCCTCTCCTCCTCTCCCAGGAGGATCGGGCCAGCTGCCAAACAGCTGAGAGGGATTCAGAGGCAGCAAAGGTGGTCCTGGGGCCAGCTGTGGTCCTGGTTGCTTTTCTCCTCTCCCAGGAGGGTGGGGCTGGCTGCCAAACAGCTGAGAGGGCTGCAGAGGCAGCAGAGGTGGTCCTGGGGCCAGTCCTGGTCCCAGCTGTTTTTCTCCTCTCCCAGGAGGGAGAGCACATTCTATGACTTTCCAGTGATAGATCATGAGAGGAAGGGAAATTTGGGTTTCTAAGTTGATAGTGCAATATAGACCCAATTGAATTAGGCAGGGTCTGAATCTCTCTCAGCTGAATTGGGCTGCTTTCAAAACTACCATTATCAGGATCCCAGATGAATCTTGTGTTTGATGTATTCCCTCAGTCAGCATGCATGATGAATTCCCTCTCTTTGTTGCTTCTACCTCTGTAGCATTTAAATGTATTAAATATAATAAAGAAAGCTTGAACAAGACATGAAACTCCAGTAAGACAATATAATTAAATTACTTTAGTATCCCACTTATCTCCTAGTTTTCAGATTCATGAGTTAAATACAGCACCGATTCAATTTCCTTAAACACTTGACAGGACTTATTTTCTCTGAAGTTCTTTGCTAACAGGTTTTCAGTCACATTAAGTGTTCAGAAAGTGCACCAAACTTGTATTTTATCAATAGGCCTAATTGAGCTGTCTGAACTAAAGTAGGTTAATATTACAGAATGTTTATTATACAAACCCACTTCATTGGAGCTAGAAAAAAGAAAACCTTTGAAATTTATCCCCAAAAACTGCTAGAAAAGGCCTCATTGTCTTTTTCATTTTGGTAAATTATATTTATAGAGTTCTTCTATGATGTTGATTACAATTCTCTGCCAGCCAATACACAATACAGGCCTCAGGATGGCTCATTTCACAGTTCATTAACATAATACTGATTGAACCTTGTTTCAGATGAAGAAATATAGCTTAGACTAGATTATTGAAATGCACTCTCCATGGGGCTGCCCTGATGACCATTCAGAGGCTGCAACTGGTCCAAAATGTGGCTGCCTGAGTGGTGATGGGGTGCGGGCGTTATGCCCATTCCTCACCCCTACTACAGGAGCTGTATTGGTTGCCAGTGTGCCTCCAGGTACAATTCAAGTTGTTGGTGATGACCTTTAAAACCCTACATGGTAGTGGTTCAGGGCACTTAAGAGACTGCGTCACCCCAAGGACATCTGTCCATCCCACTAGAGTAGACTGGAGGAGCACTAGAAAGAGAGCCTTTTTGGTATCTGCTCCAGTCCTGTGGAACTTCCTGCCGATCGAGCTGCGTCTCCAGACAGAGCTATTGACCATCAGAAAAGAGATAAACACCTGGCTGGCAAAGCATGTGTGAGACACTAGGGATGTGGAGCCCCCCCCCCTTTTTCTGGCTCACATAAGGAAGATAAAAACACATGAAATACATACACATTAAATATACAGTAATACAGCGGATAACGTTATGACTTGGTTCCACAAGTCATGTCGTTATCCGGTTTTTAGCGTTGTCTGATGCAAGCATTGAACAACGCTTAAAAAAAAGCTCTGACATCAGGGACAAACTGCACAGTTTGTCCCTGAAGTCAAACTGACCCTAGACTAGCGATTGCTAGCCTAGAGTCAGCTTGACTTCTGGGGCAAACCAAGAAGTTTGTCCCTGAAGTCATTCACAGTCCACACGGGGTTTGGAAGAAGCCTAGCGCAGCCCAGCTGGGCTGCGTTATGTTTCTTCCGAACCCCATCTGGGCTGTGCCTCTTTCCCTCATGCTACTGGACACTAAGGGTTCAGTAGCGTGGGGAAAAGAGGCACACCCGGATGGGGTTCGGAAGAAGCCTAGCGCTGCCCAGCTGGGCTGCACTAGGCTTCTTCCAACCCCCTTGTGGGCGGTGAATGACTTCAGGGACAAACTTCTTGGTTTGCCCCCCAAAGTCAAACTGACCCTAGGCTAGCAATCGCTAGTCTAGGGTCAGTTTGACTTCAGGGACAAACCGCGCGGTTTGTCCCAGATGTCAGGGCTTTTTTTTTTTTTTTTGCGTTGTTTGATGCATGCATCGGACAATGCTAAAAACCAGATAACGACATGACTTGTGGAACCAAGTCATAACGTTATCCGGGGTATTACTGTTTATTTAATGTGTATGTATTTTATGTGTTTTTATGTGTATTTTTATGTATTTTTATGTCTATTTAATTTGTATTTTTATGTGTACTTATTTTTATGGGTTTTTTTTTTACTTTGGCTCTGCCCAAGATGTTGGCTCCGCTCATGACATCATGACATTAGCTCTGCCCACAACGTTGGCTCTGACCACAGTGTGGTAGTAAACGTTTTGGCTGCCCACCACTGCTTCAAACAGTATTGGCTCGAAAGGACTAACTGTTTACAGAAGGAGTGCCCAAACTACAGTCCATGGGACAGTTATGGCCCCTGATGCCAATTCATCCTGCCTGCGCAGCCTTCGCTGCTCCCAGAAATGGGTGGGGATTCACCTGCCAATGTGTATGTGTGCCCGCACCGCACCCAGAAGTGGTTGTGAATGTGGCTCCCAGAAATGCTTGCAGATGCACCCACACTGAACCCGGAAGTGGTTGTGGACGTGTCTGCACATGCACATATCCACCCACGACACACCCAGAAGTGATTGCAGACACACATGCACAAACGTACCCCCTTTGGGGGGCCTGGTCAGGCCCACTCAGCTGTTCCAGGGACATGGTCAGGCTCATGGTGCAAAAAGTTTGGGCATTCCTGATTTACAGACACAGTTTACCGAAGAACTCTGCCAAGGATGGGTATGCCTTGTTTTGCTTTCATTTTCCATAATGCCATATAATGTAAACAATAGATAACAGGTCACACTGAAAAAAGAAAAGGCAGTGGGTTTTTTTAAAAAAAAAAATCATCGTTAATTCATGGTTCAGTGTGCTCCTGTGTTACATCCTGATTTAAGTAGCATAATTTAAATGCTTTCTTTAAAGTTTAAATATTGAAACGTTAAGCCTCTTAGGTGTTCTTTCACTTGGTTAACTTGCTGTGACTAAGAAGTTATGCTAACTCTTTCTTTGCTGAATAACTGAAAGAACAGGCTTTGATAGTGATGAAATGTCATACTGTTTCCAGTTTTCTCTCTTTGATAACAACACAGGAATCAAATCTACCCCATCACAGATGTGCTGGTGAATCTGAAAGTGTCATATTTGCCTTGAATGATATTTTTCTCCCTAGTATTATTATTATAAGTGCCTCAAATTATAGTAAGTTATTTCTAGAAAACATTATTATTATTATTTTTTAATTAATCTTGCAACTTTAAAGTGTACCTCAATGCATTCTCTTCTTGTACTGAAGAAGCTACAGATTTTCTTTCTTTTGTTGTTGTTCAGTCGCACAGTTGATTCCGACCTTTTGCAACCCCATGGACCACTGTCTGCCAGGTACTTCTGTCCTCCACCATCCTCCTCAACTCGCTCAGTTCTGTGCCCATTGTCTCTACAATTCCATCTAGCCATCTCATTTTTGGCCGCCCCCTTTTTCTTTCTTATTTCCTCTAATTACAAAACATATTACAGTAATACCTCGGATAACGTTAAGACTTGGTTCCACAAGTCTTAACGTTATCCGATTTTTAGCCTTATCCGATGCATGCATCAGATAACGTTAGAATCCTGTAGGGACTAGGGATATAGGAAAGTTACGTCTGGTGCTGGCACACCACATCAGGCTGACTTCTGACTCATAGCTGCCTGATACCCTTGCCTTATAACCCATGCCTCATAGATGCCTGATAAGCTCACCCTGGTGCCTGATAAGTTCACTCTGTCCTAACCGCAGGCAGAACTGGATGGACAATGAGTTTTGTTCCGTACTCGCACAATCTCATCTCCTCCTCCCATCCTCCCTTGCCACATACTTTATTAGCAACTGTATATAATCCTGTACTGCACAATAAACGAGAGAGACAATTCGCCTGATACCTGACTCCTTGTGTTCATCTCCTCGAGAGATCCCTAAAGCTCATCTCCTTGAGAGATTCCTAAAGAATCCTATGCAGATGACTTAGATAACGTTAACTCCATAGAGATAAGCAACACAGGGTTCAAGGGAAAGTCAAGGAAACATGCTGGAAACTTAAAGAACTTTAAGAAATAATTATCTAAAGGGTAAATACATTACAAAAACATGCCAGACCACCCTGACTTTACGGGAACAAAGCCATACAGGATTTTTAAATTTTTGAAAATTTTATAAAGTGCTGTTTTAAAAGATCTGAACAGAAGCTAGGAAAACATTTTCCTTTAGAATCAGGCCCCCACCATGGCTTGCTTTGAGGCTTAGCTGAGGTCGGTTGCTGTAATAAAGGAAGTTCCCTCAGGGCTTTGCAGGGTGTGAATGCTTAATTGCTTTGTAGGTGAAAGGTTTCAGTCTGTGCTTGTCTTCCATTGACAATGCATGAGGCTTATAGAGCTATGATCTTGGTTTCAGGCTCTTTAGAATTTAAAGGGGAAACTCTATAAAGGTAATTGGGCCAAATTGTCTCTTTGCAGTTATTTTTCTGCAAAGTGTTCTGGGTTACACTGGGGAAAGGGTCCTAAGCCTCTCTTAAGAAAGCCCCCCCCCATCACTATTTATTTATTTATTTATTTATTTTTATTTTAATTTATATCACCACCCACTCGCCGTGGCAACTCAGGGCGGTTTATAATCAGGAGAAAAAAACAAACAAAAACAAAGCAGCAATAACTCACACACAACACAAAACAACTAAAATCAATTAAAATAATGTCCCTTAGCAAGCCAGACGGAGGCTTTCTGAACAGAAGCTAGGAAAACTTTTTCTTTTAAGAATTTGGCTTGCTTTGGGGCTTAGCTGAGGATTAGTTGCTGTGATTGTTATTGAGAGTGTCCTCAACCTTGGGGGAAAGAGAACAGGACTAACCAGTTTGCCTTTCCCCCAAGCCATGCTTCAGGGAATTTGAGGCAAACACATTTGCATCAGATAATGTTAACAGAACAGATAATGTTAACATTATCCGATGTAAATGTTTGCCTCAAATTCTCCAACGTTTTCCGATTTTGGCCTTATCCGTGCAAACGTTATCCGAGGTATCACTGTAATTATTTTATATTTTGCCATAAATATATTAAGCTAGTCTTTTATACTTTTATGAATTTGGTAGTTAAAACTATATACACATGCTATAATACATGAGCGTTAAATGTTATATTTACCCATAATTGCTCTGTTAGCAACTAATATAAGTAATAAGTATTTTCTAATAATTTGTGTTTGTCATTTATATGAAACCTTGCTTTGAAATGATCAGTTAGGCCAGAGGTTCTCAACCTTTTCAAGACAGGGGCTGGGTCACACTTCCTCAAACAGCTGAGGGGGCCAGATTGCTTGTCCCCCCGCTGTTTATGGCTGCAGTAAATCAGTCCGTGGCTGATTCTGGCTGTGGCAACTGGAGTAAGGGCAGGGTCCAGATTATTTGGCATCATGGGCCAAATCTGGCCCATGAGCCATAGGTTGAGAACCCCTGAGTTAGGCCATATATATACTTGTATATACTCATGTTAAATACATTTTTAAAAGGAACTCTGCTGTGTTCATTGTAAAAGGGGTATAGACCGGCAAATACCTGAAAATATCTTATGTAAATGTGCTGAGAACACAAAATTTTCTTGGAAAATTTTAGGTTTTGGCAAATAACCTAGAATCTGTTTTTTAAGGGCAGAGAGAAAGTGCCTTACTACTACTTTTGCATAGGGGACGCTAGTTCCTATCTGAGTCCAATCTGGCCATAGCAAAATCTGTTCTCACAGAATTGGGGGCTCTTAGAATAAGAATATGCTTGAACATATTCTGAAGTCCACATTAACATCATGCAAAGTAATGACCATAGATATTGGGTCTTGTAATTGATCTGTACATATGGCAGATTAGCCTTCTAGATGTGTTTTGTCACAACTGTGACCAATCACATTATGTCCACTGGCTGGGTACAGACAATGGGTGTTCTAGAAAAACACAACTAGAGGTAATTAGATTGGATTACCATCTGTAAACTCTGCATTGCAAGGAGAAAACAGAGAGCAATGGGTAACTTCTTTCCAGGGAAACTTGTCTACAATTTCTGAACCTCTTGATGAACTCTTTGCAACTTAAAAAAAACCCACAGATTCAAAAGGCAGTTTGAAAAGCAGTTATTTAGGACAACTCTTGTATAGCTAAATATGATGACCTAAATCCAATGGCTAGGCCTAGCTAGAAAAGATCCACTGATTTGGTGGGGTTAGAAGAATATTAATTCACCATTCGGCACGTGATTCAATGGATGTACTCTAATCAGGAGTAACAGCTATTATTTTAATAAACTCTACTGTAACTCTGATCACTTTATGTATTGGTTTGAGCAGGACTCAGAGCCTTTGTTCCTTGGCACTGTCATAATTGATGAATACTTGAAAACCTAGACCTACAAGATGGTTTTTGTCTTTTTATCTTTGTCCTGTTACAATTCTCTGTGTGTACATAGCACAGATACAGAATTATGCTGCCTTGGGCCCTTTTTAGAAGAAAGGCAGGGAATAAAGGAAGAAATGAGAATGCCAATGGGAATAAGAATGTAATGGTACTCTTCATATAACAGGAAACAGCAAGGTTATATTAATAGCTGATTAGTAATAAACTGGCCAACAGAGAAGGCTCAAAAGACTAAGATACCATGAGCTACTGATAGTTATGGACCCTTTTACTTAAGGTTGGTGATGGAGATTTGCAGAGAAAGTATATAAAGCAGTGCTGATTGGAAACCAGAGTTGAGTATTTATAAAGGAGCCACTGAGGTAGTGTAAGAACCAGGTAGATATTCTAGTGAAATGTCTTGATAGAGCCCAACAAGCTTAATATGGTTAGAAGGGAAAATGATCAGTGATAGGCTGTAACAGGTTCTCACCAGTTCGTCAGAACCGGTAGTAACTTTCCCCAGTGTCCCGGAGAACCGGTAGCAGCTTTTGGGGGGAACCACCTTCGGGGCTTACCTTTTCACTGGTACCCCCACTGTGCATGCACGCCAAGCACTTGGCGTGCATGCACACCTACAGTGCTTGGAGCGTATGCATGGCCTCCTTGCTGTCCTCCCAAGCGGGGAGGAAGAAGATAAGCTGCTAGCCTGAAGCTCCCTATAGCCTGCTCCCCAGGGTAAGTGACTCACCTTTGGATGTGGTGTGTCTGTGTGTATTTTAATGTGTGTTTAATACCTTTACCTATACAGTAATACCTCGGATAACGCTAAGACTTGGTTCCACAAGTCTTGGTGTTATCCGATTTTTAGTGTTACCCGATGCATGTTAAAATCCTATGGGATGGATTGGATAACGTTAAAGCTCCATAGAGATACATTGTAACTGCACAGGCTTTAGCAGTTGTTATCCGATCCATCCCATAGGACCTTAATGTTATTCGATCCAATTCTCCTCCCCAGATTACTTAACGTTATGTGATTTTAGAGTTATCTGAGGTAAAGGTTATCTGAGGTATTACTGTATTGACGTAATACCACAGTTCCTAAAAAGGCCTGGGGGCCTGGCATGAGGTTTTTAAGCAAAGTCTTGGAGTTACCTCATCAATAAGCTACACCTGTGCTGTTCCAACTGCTGTTCCAATTGGAGAACCCTTAAGGAGATACAGCTCTTTTACATTTACATTGAGGCATATTATCCTAGAGAACCAGTACGATGACCATGTCTGTCTTGCAACATGGTGCTGCCCAGGCACTTATACTAACAGGTAAGTGACAGGTTTGTGTTTGGGGTGGGTGGGTTGATTTATGTTTGGGGTATGTATAGTCAAACCTCACATAAAGAGTGCCTTGCTTAAAGAGCAACTTGCTTAAAGAGCAGCATTTTCTCTGAAATTCGCTTCTCTTAACAAATAAAACCAACCAAAAACTCGCTTAACAAATAAATCAGGGTTCACAGTCTCCCCCCCCCCAATTGGTCACTTACAATGGTGTTTCACTTAAAGAGCAAACTCGCTTAAAGAGCAATCCTGTGGAACGCATTATGCTCTTTAAGCGAGGTACAACTGTATTTTAATGTAATTTTTATTTTATTTATTTATTTTATTTTATTTTATTTACGGTTTTGTGCTGTGGGTGGGTGGGTGGGTTGAGGGGTATGTGTGCATGTGTGTGCTTATTTTTATTTTATTTTATTATTTATTTTATTTTCTTTGGCCCCACCCATGACGTCATGACGTTAACTCCGCCCACACTATGATGACATCACGGTGGGGTAGTAAAAATTTTGACATCCCACCACTGGAAAGTATTGCATAAAGTTTGAGTAGGCTCACTGGAATTATGTTGTTTTTCAGCTAATGCAGCCCCATAAGGATGTAACAGGAGAAGGGAAATTGAGATAAATATAATCTTGAAGAAACAGTCTTGTTTCATTAGCAATACCTATTTTTGCTTTGCTTAGCTTTTCTTTCTTCAATAAACTACTTCTGCTCTAGTAGCTAATTTATCCTGCTTTTATTTTCTTCTCCCAAATACCTTCTTGTATACATTATTTATTATTATTATTATTATTAAATTCAAATTTATATGCCACTCTCCTTGCCGAAGCAAC
This sequence comes from Furcifer pardalis, assembly GCA_030440675.1. Lineage (NCBI taxonomy): Eukaryota > Metazoa > Chordata > Lepidosauria > Squamata > Chamaeleonidae > Furcifer > Furcifer pardalis. The sequence continues at coordinate 69,729,545 of CP126892.1, forward strand.
CCAGAGCGGCTAACAATGTTACAATAGAAAACATAATATACATACAACCATTCACCATATACATTCACCATACACACTTGACTTACACTTAGATTGGCTGACTGATATTCCTTCATTCTCTGTCCACACTTGGCAGGCATTTATTAGCAATTAAAAATTTCTCAGAGCTATTCAAAGGGTGCTTAGATTTCAACAGACAATGAGTTTGATTGATAGTCCCTGTCAGGCATACTAGAAGATGAGAACTTTGAACAAACTTCCATGAAGAAGTCTTTTGTATGTAGAAAATGTGCTTTGGACTGAAAAATGGAGACAAATTATCTGCATATGGCAACAATATCAACAAAGAGGACAGAGTAGAAAAGATTTGCTGCAGACTTCAGAATTTCTTTCTCATCCCATTTTGCCATGGGGTGTCTCTCCTTTTCTTTGTTAGCCTCAGCTCCTTAGTGGTATGACATTTCAAGTAGATCTCCACAGCAATAAAACTAACACTGAAGAACCTCGACTGGTTTAGAATTAAGACAGAATGCGAATCCACTGTGTTTTAAAATAATGAGAAGCGATGATACAACCAACAGCAGTGGTAAAAGGGCAAAAACACATAAAGAGTCTCCCTGGGTCATCTTTGGAAAACTTATTTCTGCATATATTTTCTTGATTTAGTGCCTGCTACATAGGGGCTCTACTATCCCAAAACCTAATAAATCATAGCACCAGATGACAGTTTTAGTACCTGTGCTTTATCATGCAGCAGGGAATCTTATAAATTACCCAGAGAAGTAGCTGGTGGTCATTTAGCATGTGCAGAGAAATCATCCAACACTCATATTTGCATGCTGAATAAGTGCATTCCAGTTGTATATAAGAAAACAGACAGGAAGATTTACCTTGAATCATGCATCCAACTTGTGTCCAAGTCATACAATCATTGGCCAACAACCAATGTTTGTGTGAAGGCATACATGGGTTATGTGCAGTGATGGGATGACAAAAATTCTACTACCACGCCATGACATCATGGACGTCATGGGCGTGGCCAATGTCATGACGTCATGACGTTGTGGGCGGGGCCAAAAATAAAAATAAATAAATAATAAAAATAAACATACACACACACACCCCTCCCTCTCAGCCCACCCACCCAGACACAAATAAATAAATAAATAAAATAAAAACAACCACCCACCCAAAACACAAATAAATTACCCCTCGCTTACCTTTCTTGGGACCCGGCACCCCGACTGCGTCCACAGCCGCCGCCGCCGCAGCTGCCTGCACCCCTGTGGCGTCCTCCTCGGGCCGGTACCTTTTTAGCCCGGCTCCGGCCACGGCCAGGGGCGGCGGGCAGCAGTGGCTCTGGCGGTGGCTCCAGCCGCGGCTGCCGAGCCTCCCCATGCCACACCGCCTGCAGCTTCCTCCTCCGCCAGGTGCCACAGCCAGGCTAAAAAGGGACTGGCCCAAGGAGGAGGCCACAGGAATGCAGCCAGTGGCAGCTCCGCCGGAGGCAGGCGGCGGTTACAGGCACCCAGCCCACAGGCGCCCGGCGGAGGAGGAGGCGTCAGCGGTGCACCGCGCCGGGCGTCCCCAGGGCATGGGGCTTGTCGGCAGCGGACGGCCCAGGCAGCCCTCAACGTGCTGCGGGGGAGGTGCCCTCCTCAGAGGGCTGGTGCCGCCGCCGCCGCCGCCGCCGTCCTGAAACTCTAAAACAATTTTTTTAAAAATTGGAGCTAAAATGGCTCCAATTGACTGTGCATGCACAGAAACTCAATCTGACGCATGCGCAACGCATCAGATTGAGTTTCTGCGCATGCGCAGTCAATTGGAGCCATTTTAGCTCCGATTTTAATTTTTTTATTCTTTCGGTGAGGCGTCCGGAACCGGATGCCTCAAAAGTGGACTCCCCTCCTGGAGAACCCTCCGGAATTGGTCCTACCGGTTCCAGGGAACCGTCTGGAACCGGGGACATCCTATCACTGGTTATGTGACATTTCACATATGGAAAAGTAACACTAATTAATTCTAATTTATGGTAACCATTTCCATGGTTTTCTAGATATAGATAATTCAGAAAATTCTGGACTTTCAACAAAGTATGCTCAGGACCATAGCTACAGTTTACATGGAGAGTAAGCAAGATGACACAAGAAAGACTCATAGGTGACCATGAGCAGGCCATAAAAGATTAGCATAGGTTTCTCTGAAGCACACTGTGAGAAAAGTGTAGACTTGAAAAAATGCAAGGTCCTTGTCTTACCCATAACAAAGGAAAGGTGCCAGTATAGAGATAAAGAACAATTTCCAAATCTACACTGAGAATAGTTTATTATTATTATTTATTATCCTCCTCCTCTTCCTCCTCCTCCTTCTGCCATATCCAAATCCAAATATTGGTGGTCATCATGGCCCAAGATAATTAATTCTGTTGTACCTACTGATCTGGTCAACTCACATGGTAACTAAGACACCTTAGCCTACCACATTGCCCCAAAGAATAGCTGCATGGCTTCTAACATTGGGTGAATCAGTTGCTATTTCATGTACTATTGGTACACTCCACCTTTTGCTATCAGTCTCTGCCTGCCAGTGTTCAACATAAGAGAGGGGTCGTAGAAAGATCAGTAGAACAGCAAATGGTTTCTGAGCTAAATGGCATTTCTAAGTAGCAAATTATGGAGAAGACATCAGTCTCAGAATTGCTAATAGCTTTAGCATGGAATACTGGATTGGATGAACCAGTGGTCAGCCAGACTCAATGTAAACCAGTTTTAAATGCTTAAAGATCTTATGAAGACCAAAGATTTTATATTTTTATACAATATTTTATCCATGCTGTTCAAGAATAAAGTCAACACATAGGTAGTTAAGTTGTTGAATTTGTTTTAGAGCAAAGCTTGGACACAACATATTACAAGTAACAAAGTTACCTGTGTGACAATATTTTTTGGAATAATTGGAACATAATAATTTTCCTTTTGCAAAAGAATGTAACCATAATTATGTAATAAACAGGGCACTTTGTGGCCCAGGAAAGGGGACCAGCAGGGTCACGATCTACCTAAGATAGTAAGTCATAATCATTTGTTACTTCACGGACAAAACCATTTTCAGCTGCATTTTGAATGGATCCTCCTGCAACTTTGAGACCAGTTTCTTTCTTTTTAGATGGATTATATTTTCCAGAATTTGTTTAAGGTGGATCCCAGCTTGCCATGAAGTGACCCACACATTGTGATCACAGAGCCATCTCCTGTGGCACGTATGAAATGAGACATGCAGGATTTAACACCGGGACTGCAATGGACTGCCACAGCCTTGAGGATATCTACATCTACATAGGCATAGTGGCCCCTTCCACCTCCATGATAATTGAGAATCAGAAAAGTGAAGTGATTCCTTCTCCTGTATGTCATTCTTCACAAACCCATCAACTGTGAAAATGATTTCCAGGGGGGAAATGTATACTCAGATACGAGTAGCAGCCAATGATAACGATGACAATATTTTCCAGAAAAGGACTTGAAATCTTAAAGTAACAAGAAGTGTAACAAGTGTTGGAGAAAACAGAGTAACAGGAATAAGTAAAGGGAGGCAAATGAATAATGTTTACCAGTAAACATTTTCAGAAAGGTAATTTTCCTAATTCTGCTTATACCTCCACCAACATGGTCAAAGTAGGTTACGGTATGATAAGTTTTTAACAGGCTAGTTGTGATCTGTTCCTAAGCCTGAACAAATAGGAAATTGAGTATACTTTTTGATCAGTAATGGAGGGCCAGAATTTTGTGGCAATAGCTCTGAAATTTAAATACTATAATGCATTGCAAACCAGAAGCTCACATTTAGATTAGTGTATATCATAGACAAGCTCCGACTTGTTGTCAATTTGCAGAGAGCAGCAACTTAATAGTGATGTGGGAAATTACAATGCAAAAAGTGTATATGTATAAATGAGTTTCAACAGACAGAAAGCAATAGGAGGAGGTTATTATACGAAGAGAATGAAGATTGTGTTACTGGCTGGAATGTAACAAGAACAGCTTGTAAAAAGGTTGTCTGTCCTCATTTCAGTCTCCATCTTTCCTCGTTGTTTTTTCTTAAGTTTCACTTTTTCATCTTGTTAAAGTCATTGTGGCAAGAATGAGGTTCAGAAGATTAGTGCTTCAACTTTCTGAAAATTGCAAGTTATTTCCAGAGAAGACAGAGTGCTTTCATTTTAGTGCCCTGGAGTTTAATTGCCAAACCTTTCGATGTGCTTTCATGCTCTTTGCTTGCTGTGAAGACTCACAAAAATGGTTGGTCACAGGTGAACTAGAGACCTAAAATGAGGCTGCTGAGAGAATAGAAGTTCACAACATTATCTAACAATTCTGCTACATTACCCTCACAAGAAGATATCTATAGCATATTCTTGGTGCACATTGTAAAGAAGCAATGAGAGCTCGAAGGTCAACTATGCTGAGTTTTCTGGCTAAGTACAGATGTAAAAGAGGGTGGCAAGAAGAACGTATTTAAAATATTAGGCTTTTTTTTTCACTCTCACTCAAAAGGGGGTCTTTTTGAGGAACCCAAAGTACTCTGCAGTCATTACTCAATATTTAGTCCCCTTCCTCTATACTTAAGCTGGAGGCAATTTTTATCTGTACTTTTGTTTCTCTTCTTCCTTCCAATTCCTCCAGAACATCCATTCCCTTTATTTTTAACATTGGTCATATTTGATGAATTGATTGGTATAATGTTTCTAGGCAGCAAACACCAAAATGGAATCATCTGAAACAGTTCTTTTCCAAGTGTGAGGCAGTCATTCACAATATGTGGGTCAAGCCAAAGGTGCCGTCCAGTAACAGAGCGCAAGTATGGGCAGGGTCATTGGCCTATCTTGTAAGAAGAACAGTTATACTTAGGTAGGTGTAAGGTTGTCTGTCAGAGGTTCTGAAAAGTCTTGCAAGGCCAAAAGTAGCATGCAACCATCAACTTTACAAATTATTTTCCACAAATGTTAGCTTCCAGATCACACAAAATTTGCAGCCTTCAGCATGCCTCTCCCTGGCATCCAGCTGCTTCCAAATAAGGAGCTCTAACTGTTTATATTATGCTGTTCCCTTGGGCAAATTGGCTTCACATTGGTCATGTTCTCTTCATTCTCTGAAAACCTTGCTGTCAGCTGCCCTACTTCCTGAAGCTTTTGAGAGGGTGCAGGCAGGTGGGTCATTGATTTCCTCCCCCCCCCCGCTTCCTCCAGTGTGTGGGGGGGGGAGGCTATCTTCCCCTCTGACAATGACTCAGAAAGGCGAGGCATAACAGTTGCCTCTTCTGACTCTTCTATCTACCCAGTGGTGGTATTTTTAAAAATTTACTACCTACAATGTGGGTGCGGCATGATGGGTGTGGCCAGGAGAAAGCCCTGAGTTGCACCCGAATTAGGACTATGTTATTTCAAAACTTGGATGGGTGGGGCCAGGCAGAATTTCTGTTACTGATTCTGGTGAACTGGGGCAAACCTGCTGAATCCCACCACTGTATCTACGCCCTTGACCTCTGGTCACCATCTCTTTTTGCCGTTATCCATTCTCCTCCCCTCCCCCTTTCCCAGTTATTAACTTTAAGCTCTTTGTCTTTCATCAGTATTCAAATATACTGTTTCTCTATACTCAGGAAAAAAGTTTTTTTTTAAACCTCCAGCCCATACTTAGTTCTTGTACTTTATTAAGCTTCCATTGTTGCTTCAATACTCGATGTAGATGGATAGCCACATCAAACCCCAATTTTCATTGTGACTTATTTGCTGTTTACACTCATCTATGTGCTGGTGATATCTTTCTATCAGATTTTTGTCTCCACTCCGATCTCATGTTTCCTCCTGCCTCTCTGATATTTATTCTGGGGTCATCATTGTTATTATCATCAGAGGCTCAGTTTTTCCAAGTCTTATTTTGTCATCTTTCTCCTATACCTCCTGTTATACCTTGTTTTCTCTCTTTTGCCCACATCCATTCAGCTTACTATGAAATCCTATCACCTTTGCCTTTGTAGCATTTAAATTTGTCCTCTGCCACTTCAGCAGACTTTCTGATTCAGGGGTTCCTGGGTCCGACCCAATGCGCTGGTTGGTCAAATCTTGCTTTGCTATTGCAACCTTCTTTAAGATTTTCCATTGTCTCATCTTCTTCCTCTTGTAAGATGACTTCTTGGGTTGTAAAGAACAAAAGAAAGTCCTCTCATTTCCTCTTCCTGCCCCCTCCAGATTCCAGAAGGTAGTCTTCTTTTTAAAAAAAAAAAAATTGAATGGAAGAGAGAAAGTTGTTATTTTTCCAATTGGCTTTAAAAAAGATTTTCTTTTTAAAGATCACACCCCAACCTGACCTTAAGTGCCCTATTTAACCCACAACAGTTCACTCTAAATAAGCCATGTAGTCAAGCTATTATACTGGAAGTCTCATGGTGGAGTGTGTGTGTGTCTGTGTGGGGAATCAAAACTACAGTTGTACCTCGTTTAAAGAGCATAATCCGTTCCACAGGATTGCTCTTTAAGCGAGTTTGCTCTTTAAGCGAAACACCGTTGTAAACGACCAATGAGGGAAGGAATTGCAAACCCCGATTTAACTGAGTTTTTGGTTGATTTTATTTGTTAAGCGAAGCGAACATTCAGAGAAAATTCTACTCTTTAAGCGAGTTACTCTTTAAGCGAGGCACTCTTTATGCGAGATTTGACTGTATTTCTTAAAGCACCACATACACAGATGGTGTAATAATCTTCTGAACATCTGCAGAGTGAATGTTTCCAGCCACGTCCACATATACTGAATATTTTATGATTGGGCATTGTGGTCAGAAAGCATGGTATATAAAGTGCCTGATGCTTTCCAAATGCCAGCCCCAACCTTACACCTACCTAAGTATAATTGTTCCTCTTACATGCAGTTTTAACTAAACCAGTTTGATCTAATCTTGGCTGGAAAGTAGGGTATAAATATAAGAATTATATATCTCTGATATCAATCTTTGTAGAAACTTCAAACACAGACCTCTAATATCACCCAAGCTGCAAACTAAACAACAACAAATTATCAAGCACTACTTTACTTATCTCTAAACTATCGCAGGCAGGCATGGTGCCATTTTTTCCTTCCAAAAACATATTGTCAAACCTGTATAATACAGAATGCAGCTGTTGCAATATGGAAATTTGGAGGGGCCCCCCCCCATTTTAATAATGTTGCCATTGGCATTCACAAGTGATGCAGTAGCTGTTATTCAAGGAGCACTGCGCATAACTCATGTCTGCCAGCCTGTTATTGTATATACACTTTGGAAGAAAGGTGGCTTGTTGGCTGTCTAATATGATGTCCTTCGCAATCTGTTATTAGAGCATGCATTGCTCATCTCATTAATCACACTTCTATGGGTACAGAAGAAATGATAGCCAAAAAAAAAGACAAAATATGTGTACTTAATGCTCCTGGGTTTATCTTACCTATCTTTATTCCCTGTGTTTTTATTTGCAAGTGCTTTCTTAATCTTGAAGTTTCTCTACACTTGAGCTACGGAAGTTGGGTGGAGTGGGAGGGGAGGAAGAAATGATTAAGGAATAAAAAATATACCATGTTCTGTACTGCCAGAAGGTAGAACCAACGCTTCCAAGAATTTTGCAATTGACTTTTAGAAAAAGAAAGGAAGACATCACAAATGTATCAACATATCACCCTTTATCTGTACTATCTTTTTAAACCATAAAGAGCTGATGCAGTTAGTCAGAGTCATCATTACTACTGCAAGGCCTCATTAATCTCTTTCCTTGTTTATCAGCTTTGGGTTTTACCTGTGAATATGTACTTTGCTGCCACCATCAGGTTACATGGGTTTACTTTATTTTATTTTTGCAGGCTGGGAGAACTATAGTACAGTATATGGTTGCACTGATTAGGTAAAGGGTTGGTTTTTTTTCCAGTCACACAGTCACTTTTGCTTGAAAGCCGGTCGTATCCGACTCTAGCGTTCACTGTTCATCTCTGTCTACAGCCAAAGAGCCAGCGCTGTCTGCATTTGCAGATGTTTCCATAGACATTTGGTAGGCATGCCTCGACAGCGGAGGGCACGCTGGCATGCTGAAAAAGAGCGACTATAGAGACGAAGACAGTTTACAGATGCAAAAAGCTGCAGGCTTCCTGTCAAGCTAGAAAAATAGTACTTTTACAACAATCGGCTATAATTTTTGTCAATTTATTATGGTGGGAATGCTATAAAAATATTTACAACACGTATTCATGCCACATGATTAACACTGATGCAGTAAATACCAAGGGAATGTAAAGAGACTGAATTATCATTGTTAAGAGCTTTGCTGTAGTGGCTTAAAGCATTCAAGAAGCATTGTTCAAATAATTAGAAACTCAACAATAGTGGTAAGTATAAGTGAAGAATGTCAATCCTCAGCAATATTTTCACTTGCAAACAAATCCTCTCCAATCCTGTGATATCTAAAGCAGAACAAGATAAATACTCCCACAACTCTGCTGCAAAACAACAGTATGTTCCAGAAACCTTTGATGCACAGCACATTATGAATCATACTGATAACATGTGATAGCATGTGTTAGCTATGGAGTTATACTTTCATTCTAACCCATTAACATGGGGGGGAGAGAGAAATAATTATTATATATATACAGTATGTGGCTTAGTGGTTAAGACGCTGAACTTGATGACTGGAAGGTAAGCAGGTTAGCAGTTTGAGACCCAAGTGCTGCACAATGGAGCAATCTCCCATCTCTGTCCCAGTTCCTGCCAACCTAGCAGTTCAAAAGCAAGAAATTGCAAATAGACAAATAGGTACCACTTTGGTGGGAAAGTAAACAGCATTTCGTGCACTCCAGTGTCTAGCCATACCTGCCACATGTCCACTGAAACATCTGCAGATGCAGATAGCACTGGCTCTTTGGCTGTGAGTCAGATATGAGTGGCTTCAGTAGGTGTCTCTGAGAAACAATGTGTATTTTGTGGGGTAGACTTTGAGGATTATTTCTAAAATGTGTAGAATTTGCAAATGTGGCAATTGTTAGTAAAGTAAAGGTAAAGTTCACCCTTGCTCAAAAACCAGTTGTATCTGACTCTAGGGTTCGGTGCTCACCTGTTTCATAGTTGAAGAGGCAGCGCTGTCTGTGTTTGCAGATGTTTCTGTGGTCATGTGGCAGGCATGACTACACACCAGAGCACACGGAATGCTGTTTACCTTCCCCCCCCCCCGAAGGAGTTCCTATTTATCTACTCACAATTTCTTGCTTTCAAACCACATGGTCCATTGTCACCTTGCCATTAGCCCCTTGCCTCATACTAAAAGTGGCAGATACCAGAGTGATATAGTGGGCAGAGTAAAGGACTTGGATGTGGGATACCTAAGTCAAATTTTCTGTCTACTATGGAAATTTATTTATTTATTTAGATTTATTATCCTGCCCCAATCAGGCGAACCTGACTCTAGGCGGCTTACAGAAAAGGGGGAAAGACTATACACAATATACAACCCCCCTACACATTCAGAAATTAAAACCTTAAGGTTCAAAGTCACTTAAAAATCAATTTAAAAAATTAAACTATGAATTTACAAAAATCTAGAAGATTTAAAGGGTTAAAAGGTTTTAAAAGGTTTTAAAAGTTTAAAAGAGCGAGGGAGGGGTGGCTGTCCCATCAGATCAACCACCCAACATGGGACCTCATATTACTGGAGCCCCACACTGCCCTGGGAAATAACAATAGTAAAACTTTTCAATTATCAGATAGTACAGGTTAAAGCACATAACAAAAATAACAGTAAACATTGTAACACTGGGTGGAGCATTTGTGTCTTTGTAAGCAAGTCCTAAAAGTCTGGCTAGATCATCCTGCTATGGTAATAGAGTAGACCATACTGCCAGTGACTCAACGCTGAGCATCAGGTGGAGGTTAACTAACCTGACAACCCTGAGGGCTAGCAGCCTTGGCAAAGTCCATAGGAAAGGTGATGGTCCCCAAGTGGATTAAATATCACTTGAATCCATCTTGATGAAGGGCAGCAGCTTCATCAATACTGGCCTAGGGCTGAGGAGGACTTTTAGTGCCAAAAGGACTCAAGACTAGAAAGTGACTCGCGAAGCTGGATCAGTAGTATGGGTGTCACACTGTGATGCGGAAGGCAGATGAAAGGCCATGGCATTATATTCACAGGACAGTCTTCATGGTTGATTGCCATGAGGATCGCCAATATTCAGAATTGGGTACAGCACAAGAAGAAGAAGAGGCAAGTCCTGTTGTGCTTACTGTCTGTGTAAGGTAAAGGTAAAGATTTCCCTTGGTCAAAAGCCAGTTGTATCTGACTCTACGGTTCAGTGATCATCCCTGTTTCAAAGCCGAAGAGCCAGTGCTGTCTGCTTCTGCAGATGTTTCCGTGGTCATGTGGCAGCAGAAGAGTAGCGTGCCTTGGCGGGGCCCCGTATAAAAATTTGTTTGGGGGCCCTTAGGAAGGGTAAAGATTTGTTTTGCTTATGCATGTTGGGGGCCCCCGCGGCCCGGGGCCCCCGTATAATTGATACGGAAGATACGGCGGTAGCTACGCCTCTGTGTGGCAGGCATGACTAGACACAGAGCACACGCAGCGCTGTTACCTTCCCTATTTATCTACTTGCAATTTCTTGCTTTCGAACTGCTAGGTTGGCAGGAGACTGTCTGTGTGCTTTGCTTTAAATTTAAAGAACCATACTCAGTCTGGTTCTTTAAAAGTTGTTATGGATTATAGTACTTCGGCAATTAAAATTTTCATACTTTTGTTTTAAAAAATCAGTTTCACATTACAGCTCCTTAAGTACTCTCAGAGGGATACCAGATGGATCTTAGTGATTTGTTTTCAACTTGCGATAAAGGCCTAGAGCATTTTGTCAGTTCTGTTTGCCTCAACAGAACTGCTGAAAATGTCAGTTTAGACATGGGCATCTACAATAGACAGATGCAAAGAATGATTCACATATTTTAAGTCCCTTTCCATGAAACAGTCTAACCACCACCCAAGCTGTTAACTGTCTAATATAAAGGACATTTTTATTATTTTATTGTTGGTTTTAATAGCAAAATTTTGCTTCATTTTTCAAATTTTAAACTCCCTTATTTTCTGCTTGCCTTTTCAGTGCAACCTTGTGCTCCTTTTTGTTCTTCTGACTTGTACATTACTTTCATTTTCTGAAAGAATTTCTTTTCTCCTTTCAACTTGGCAGCACTTTCTGACACATGCCATACATTCAACCTGAGCTTCTATTGTTGTAGAATTTGTTACAGACAGTTGCTCCCCTTTCCATTCGAATAGAGCAACGGTGAATAACTTTGGTGTGACTCCCCTGGAAAATTTCATTTCCAGAATTCCACATGGCCCACCCAAGGCCAGAAATGGGAGGAAATGACCAAACTTTGATGATTTAAAACCAAGAGAGTATTTTGCCAGATATACACTTCTACTTTTCACTTGGAAGTTACATTCTCTCATTTTGGACGGCTATGTGACCCAAAGCAAAAAAAAAAAACAAACCCAAAAACCCCTGTTCCTGAATGCCAATAAAAGCAAAAGATGAGCTGGCTTTTTAAAAAATATGAAACTTCCATGCCTAATCCAAGGTCACATAATGTCCTCATATCTCAGGAGGCACAGAGCGAAATAGAATTCTCAGCCCCTGGTTCCATAACCACATAGTCCAACTTAATGAGCTATACAGCCAGTTCACACTAATGACTAACCCACATCCTATTCTGCATTTTGCTTCCATACTGCCCCTTCCCCCTGCTAGGTGAGAGCCTTGTCGAGCAGCAGAGGCTTGAGCAGTCTAGCTAGGCACTGTTGCCCATCTCTTGTCAAAGATGTTAGGGCGGGACTAAAACTCACCAAAGCATCCTCCATTGGATCCCTTGGGAAAGGTGAAAATGTAGGTCACATGTCATGGTCCGCCTAGCCAGCAGGTGACATGATATTCAAATGGCTAAAAAACTTCATGCAAGTGGACTTGATTCCTGAAGTTCATTTGCATGTGTGGAATGTCATCACAGAGATGTCTACCAAGGCACAGACTTGTCACTGAATAATGTACCCAAGGTAAGGTACTGCTCCTTCATAAATAGGAAAGCTATACTGATGAATAGGACATCGAACAGGAGAAAGATACAAACCCAACAGATTGGGAGTCCATTGTTTTGAGACAGATATTGCTTGTTTATGCCAACAGTAGCACCTTACCCCAAAAATGTTATGTTAGAAACAATTTAGTCCACAACATTTTTAAATTCAATGGTGTGGAAATTTGGCCTTGCTGCCAAGGCAAATTTTGCTTTAATCTGTCACATACTGTAACATTTGCTGCATATTGCTATGGGAAAATAATTCCAACTCAGTTATAGGCTTTTGCCTGCACAAACCCCAAAGCTCTTCTTTCAAAGTACAGTATAGTAAAACACCAGATAACGCTAAAACTTGGTTCCACTAGTCTTGGTGTTATCCGATTTTTAGTGTTATCCAATGCATGTTAAAATCCTATGGTATGGATTGGATAACGTTAAAGCTCCATAGAGATACATTGTAACCGCACAGGGTTTAGCGGTTGTTATTCGATCCATCCCATAGGACCTTAACAATATTCGATCCAATTCTCCTCCCCAGATTACTTAACGTTATGCGATTTTAGCGTTATCCGATCCAATTGTTATCCGGTGTTTTACTGTTGTTGTTGTTGTTGTTCAGTCACACAGTCGATTCCGACCCTCTGCAATGCCATGGACCACTGCCCGCCAGGCTCCTCTGTCCTCCACCATCCTCCTCAACCCACCCAGCTCTGTTCCCACTGCATCCACAATACCATCTAGCCATCTCATTTTTGGCCGCCCTCTTTTTCTTTTGCCCTCCACCTTTCCCAGCATCAAGGCCTTCTCAAGCGAATCCTCTCTTCTCATTTGATGTCCAAAGTACCTTAGCTTCATCTTTACAATTTGACTTTCTAAGGAGCAGTCAGGGTTGATTTCTTCTAAGATTGACCTATTCTCCTCGCTGTCCAGAGGACTCTCAAAACACTCCTCCAACACCACATCTCAAAGGCATCTATTCTTCTATGCTCAGCTTTCCTAATGGTCCAGCTCTCACAAGCATACATTGGAATACCATTGCTTTGACTATACGAATTTTTGTTTGCAATTTGATGTCTTTACTTTTCACTATGCTCTCCAGATTTCTCATCGCTTGCCTCCTAAGAATCAGTCGCCTTTTTATTTCATGGCTGCAATCCCCACCTGCAGTGAGCTTTGATCCCAAGAAAGTAAAATCTGTCACTGCTTCTACTTCTTCCCCATCTATTTTCCAGGGACTGAGAGGGCCTGTTGCCATGATCTTGGTTTTCTTTATATTGAGTCTCAAGCCAGCTTTTTCACTCTCTTCTTTCAACCTAATCAGGAGCTTCTTTAGTGTACTACCCTTTTTAATGTAAGTGTTGGTGATATATCATGTGAGTAAATATGGAACTATAGCTTAATAAGAAAGAGTGGTTCAACCTAAATGTTCTTGAAAATAATCAATTAGAGCAACAATCACCACCACTGTGATAAAGGTTAGTCAGTAAAGTCTTTGGCACCATCAAGCCAAATGGAGGGGGAAAGGGTTGAGACAGTGATGGAAGTGGTGCCTGCAGAGAGGCCAGGGGCCACATGAAATGGCGCCACCAGCCAGATCTGTCCTGCAGGCCATAGGTTGAGAATCCCTGATGTAGATGATTTAATATGTTATTTCAGAACTCTCTCTGCATCTATTAGTTCAATTTACATTGATTCAGTTTAAGCTTGAACTGATTAAAAAGAAACTATGAAGTAAAGAAGGAACAAACTTAACCCTGTTAAAACTAGTTCACTATCTATTTTTACAATACTTTATCAATTTATAGTTTAAATGATTAGGGAAAGGAACGACATTTAAGAACATACACTTTAAGATAAATGCCATACTCACATTTGACCATATTAAGTATACAAAAAATTACAGTGAGCCTGTGCTTAGGAAAGAAAATTGTGTGACTTAAAGTAAGTAATGAGCCATTCATATGAAATGAGGTAGTGTCACAACTTATTTGCATTCCACTTAGTGTGTAATTAGGTTTCCCTGACAGCATGGCTTATGGCTGAAGGAGCAGACCTGGCTGCTAAATTAATTCAGACTCCTTCTAGTTAACAGCACTGTGCAAACTTTACATACTTTGAAGCTCTCAAACTAACACTTTATATGACACAGTTTAAAAAGTATGGGAACAAATGCTTAAAAGATGATGGCCCACATTAAGCCTCAATGCACATTTTGCTTAAAATTAGAACGATTTTCTGAAGTTTAATGTTTAATACAGGGCCAAGAAATTATATTTGACATTATTTTTCTCTTTTATCAGATTGATAGATAACAAGTACATTAATTCCAATTTTCTTAGGCACTAGGGTTTCTAAGGATCCAATATTGATAAATAACTGAGAGTGAAATAATTACCACTGTTTTCATTAATTTTGGTATACAATAAATAAGTATGAATTGGATAAACAGCACAGAGAACATAACAACAAGGGAAAGGTTTGTTAAAAAGAGCTGAAAGGAATTAAGTCTGTATTGTCAAAGCTGTTAATATTTAATACACTACAGGAGAGAAAACACACAGCATTCCAATTGTTACCACAAGGTATTTTCTCCTTGTCATACTGGTGGGACCCCTATTTGATGCTCACTCAAAGGAATTGAATCCTCTCTAAAAGCCCCAGATGACTTCTGCATGTCAGAAGGATGTGGGGAGGACCCAGGGCCAAAACAGCTCCAAGATTCAGTTGTAGACAGACTCTAAAGACAGTAAATGAAACATCACTTGGATGTTACAGAAAGGCACATGTATACATTCACTTACTATAGGGGCCCTGGATTTTGGGTCAGGATGCCTTTTGAATTGTCTTTCCCATATGAGTTCAATTTTACCTTAAGGTCATCCCCCAGAGGCCCTTCTTCAATGTCCTTCCCAACACAGTTGTGGCATGTGGTAACTTGAGACTTGGTTTTTCCTAGTGTCCTGAGGATGGAACACTTGCCCAAAGGAGGCTTGCATAGTTCATACCTCAATGTAATTTTGGTGTCTGGTATTTCCATTCTCTCAGGCGGTTTAATTTTCATTCTGTCAGGTGTATCAGGCTTTCTATTATCTCAGTCACTGTAAAGATGTCCCCCTGATACCAAGAGCAAGTTTTGCACTTGCTCTTCTACATGTTTTTGAATATACAGTATTGTTGTTTTTATTACTCTTTGTCTTTTTATTACTTGGCACAAATCCAATCATTAGTTGCAACTAGGATTCAACTTTTTGAATCAACAGGTTTACAAGAATAGTTTACTTATCATTTAACAGTTGACTCAGTGAGTCTACTCTAAGTGGTACTTCTAGGAGTTTAGTTGATTCATTTTCTATTAATATTGTAATTTGTTGGCAACCCTGAGGAGGTTTTATGAAGGGGGAAGCATATATTCTTGAAATGAATAATCATCCTCATTATTAGTGGTGATATTCGTAATCTTGGGTTTCAAATAGCATAGGAACAAAAGCACAACACATTAATGTTTCTCAAACCATTCATGCTAAAGAGAAATCAAAATGAGATTAAACCAATAATGTTTAAAGAGAGATTTTACAGGGTTTTAAATTGAAGCACATGCTCAGTAATATGGCCAGCTGCTGTCAGTTTAATGTAAAACAAGTTAAGGAACACTGAAAAGGAGTAAATAGTTTATTTCTTGTACTGGGCTTACTCATTAAAATCACTAGAAGAAACAACTAATTAAATATTTGACAGCTTACGTTCAATAATTTTGTGAGTGTTTTAAACTTATACTTTCTTGATCACTGACTTGACAACTGCAGACAAATATTCCATTGATGAGCAAGTTGATTGAGAGGATTATTTCAGTTCAGTTACTGATGTTCTTGGAGGAAACAGATAGCCTAGACCACTTCCAGTCAGGATTTAAGCACTGGGACTGAACTGGTTGCACTGCACAGTGACATACAGTTGCCCGAAGCAACGCCGCCGCCGCGCAATAGACGCCGCCGCCGCTGCGCCCTCCCGGCCTCCGTCACCGGCCGGGAGGATGATAAAAGGGGCCTCCCTCGGCCAGGGGAGGCCCGAAGCAACGCCGCCGCCGCCGCCGCGCAATAGACGCCGCCGCCGCCGCCGCTGCGCCCTCCCGGCCTCCGTCGCCGGCCGGGAGGATGATAAAAGGGGCCTCCCTCGGCCAGGGGAGGCCCGAAGCAACGCCGCCGCCGCCGCCGCGCAATAGACGCCGCCGCCGCCGCCGCTGCGCCCTCCCGGCCTCCGTCACCGGCCGGGAGGATGATAAAAGGGGCCTCCCTCGGCCATTTGGCCCCGAGGGGAGAGAACTTGGGGGTCTTGGGGCGGCTGTGGAGGACTCGATGGGGGGGGGTTGGTGGGATATTGTTTTGTTTTTGTATAATGCCGCCTAGAGTCAGGCTTGCCTGAGCGAGGCGGCGTATAAATTTGAAGAAAAAAAAAATTAAAGGAGGCTGACCTCCTTATATAACCCTGCTCCTGAATCTCTTGGCAGCTTTTGATCCTGCTGACCACAATATCCTTCTGGACAGGCTGTTAAGGTCTTGCATTGTGCTGACTCCACTCCTTCCTTGATGGTTGTTTGCAGACTGTCTAGTTTGGGGGTGCTGTTTTGGTCCTTTGTGTCCTATGCTATGGGGTCCCACAGGACCATCTTGCCAATAATGTTTAAAATCTATGAGAAATCATTGGGAGAGATCATCTGAAGTTAACTGACATCAGAATGCTGATGACATACACCTCTATCTCTCCTTCACTTCATCTGCAGTGGATGCAGTCCAGGACCTTAAGTGGTCCTTTGACATCAATAATGGATTGGATGAAAACTAATACAAGTAAAACACCGGATAATGATTGGATCAGATAACACTAAAATCGCATAACGTTAAGTAATCTGGGGAGGAGAATTGGATCAAATAACGTTAAGGTCCTATGGGATGGATCGGATAACAACCGCTAAAGCCTGTGTGGTTACAATGTATCTCTATGGAGCTTTAACGTTATCCGGGGCTTAAAAGTCGGAGCGGCGGCAGGACTTCGGACCCACCGCCAGCAACACCTGCGGGTTGGGGAGGAGGCCACCACCCCCATCCAGCCCAGGACGCTTCCACCTGCTCCCAGAGGCTCCGCCAGGCCGGGGCTTAAAAGTCGGAGCGGCGGCAGGACTTCGGAGCCGCCGCCAGCAACACCTGCGGGTCGGGGAGGAGGCCACCACCACCCCATCCAGCCCGGGACGCTTCCACCTGCTCCCAGAGGCTCCGCCAGGCCGGGGCTTAAAAAGCCGCAGTGGCGTCAGGTCTTTTGGTACTGTTGTAATTTTTCTCTGAATTTGATAACTTTGTAAATTGGATTGTTGTTTAAAACTGATGTTTACTGAAATTTTTGATGCTGTAGTGATGCTGTAATGATGTTGAGATGTTTTTTGGCATTTACATTGATTACTTTTGATATTTATATGTTGTATTTATGAACTCGCTGTTTTTCTTTGTATGTAAACCGCTCTGAGTCGGCGCAACTGAGTAGGGCGGTATAAAAATTGGAAAAATAAAATAAAAATAAATAAAATCCGATCTATCCCATAGGATTTTAACATGGATCGGATAACACTAAAAATCGGATAACACCAAGACTTGTGGAACCAAGTTTTAGCGTTATCCGGTGTTTTACTGTAAATTGAAAATGAATCCTGACAAGATGGAGATCCTATTATTGGTGATGGGGTCCTCCAGACCATCTGGGAGAAAATGTCCCTAGACTAGATCATTTTACACTTCCCCTTAGGGATCAAGTCCACATCCTGGGAGTCCTCCTAGAACTGGAATTTCCAATGGAATGGCAACTAGCTGCCATGGCTAGATCTGCCTTTTTGCTGCTTCAGTAGATTGCTCAGTTGCACCTTTATTTAGACAGGCGATCTCTGACAATGTTGACTCATGCACTGGTAGTCTCAGAATGCAGCCATCTGGTTGATTTCCAGAACTAAATTTGATCCTGTCTCTCTGACCCTTACCTATCTTTATTGGCATACTGGTGTTTTCCACACCTGGTTCAAAGTATGGGTTCTAGCATAGAAAGCCCTAAATAGTTTTTGACCTTAATGTGTATCAGAACATCTCTCCCAATGATCTATTTCACCTGGTCCTCCCAGGCTTTTCAGCTACAGGTATCTACATCAAGAGAAGCAAAAAAAGGGGGGTGTAACTGCTAGGAATCAGGCTATCTCTGAAGAATGGCCTTCCACCAGAGGTATGTCAGCCCCCCACCCATCTGACATTTAGAAAAATGTAGAAGCAGAGCTGTTTAAAGAAATCTTCAAAAATATTTTTCCCCCTTAGGTAGGGACTTTGACCCATTAATTTAGCTGTTTTATGGCTTGGATGTTAGACACTGCCACTTGATTATCTCTGGTTATTTTGTTGTTGTTTTTACAGATATGTTTTTGTACTGAATTTTTGTTGGGTAAAGCCTAAGGTGCTTTTTCTAAAAATGTAAAACCACCCAGAATAGTGGACTTTAACTAAACAAGATGTTATCGTCATTGTCAGCTGCTACTTGTACCCGAGTATACTTTTCCCTGGAAATCATTTTCAAGGAAAAATGCCACTGGCATGAATTTGTTTAAGGTAGATCTCAGCTTTCCATGAAGTGATGCACAAACTGTGATCACGGAGCCATCTCCTGCAGCACATATGCAATGAGACATGCAGGATTTAACTCTGACACAGCAATGGACTGCTGTAGCCTTGTGGATATTTACAAGATGCCCTTTCACAGCCAGTCCATTTGGCATAGCCCACCTCCATGACCATTGGGAATCAGAATAGTGAAATGGTTCTTCCTCCGCTCATTTTGCCATTGGGCCTCATCTGATGGTTTCCAGTGGCATTTCCTACAATGAGGGGACCATCACCCCACCTAAAGGGGCTCATCCACTCATAGTCATTGGCCCCTTTAGGGAGTCAGGTTATTTACCACTATCTAACACTCGACGTTGAGTCTCTGGCTATACGGTCTACTTCATTACTGTAGTGGGATGTCCAGCCAGACATAAGTGAGATGTTATAAAAATCAAATAAATAAATAATAAATAAATGCCCCATACACATTCACTTTGATTATTATCCAAAGTTTGATAGGACATTCAAGAAAACATGTATAGGACTAAAGCCGTAACAGTTTGTGGAAATAATTTTATTACCTTATATACTCGAGTAGAAGTTGACTTTTTAGGCCCCAAAATGAGGTCCAAAAAGGTGACTCAGGAGAGGGGAAAGAAAAACATATGTTCGACGGGCCATTACCACAGGTGGCCACAAGAGGGCGCAAATCACGATTTCCCATTTAAATGCATTGGAAATCAATTTCTTGTGTTCTAAAGCTTTTCTGTTTGTATGTTCCCAATGCATTTCAGTGGGAAACCAAACCTGTGCATAAAAAGAAAGGGTTTCACTTACCTTTCTTGCTTTTGTCTCTGCTCCATTTGGTCAAAATGGAGGGGAAAGCCATGTTTCCTGGTTGCAGGGAAAGCAAGAGGCTAGGCTAGAGCATTGCTTCCTGCCTGCATATTTCCCCTGCAGTGCCACCACTTGTTGGTGGTGCAAATACAGTGGCGTGGGGGGGGGGCGGTTGCCCCGGGCACCACTTACTATGGGATGGCAAAATGTCTCAGCACAAGAAGCCTTGCGTCAGTAAAATTCATCAGTAAAACTCGTTCACGCTGCTCTCTGTCTCCCGGCTCTCCTCTGCTCTTGCTAGATCACGTGCATGACTCGCTGGAGCCACCTGGTGGTGACTTAACAAATAGCATGAAGTAGTGAATTTACTCTTTAAAGCCTATATGGAATACTGTGTACTGTAATATGCTTCTAAATAATGTATGTCCAGAGGTGAGTTCTTGTAGGTGTTTCATTCTTGGCAGTAGTCTAGGTTTTGATTGATTAAAATGATTTCTAACAGATTTAACCAAATTATCAGTTAAACACTGCAGAATTCATAAAAGTGTTCTTTAAGCTCATTGACATCTTGGGAATCAGCGAATTAAAATGGTCAGGAATAGGTGAATTCAGCTCTGGAAACCATCATATCAACTACTGTGGACAAGAAAACCTCAAAAAAAAAAACAACCACAGAGTAGTCATAATTGTCAACAAAAGGGTAAGAAAAGCAGTAATGGAATATAATCTCAAAAATGATAGGATGATGTCAGTCAAAATACAAGGCAAACCATTCAATATCACTATAATCCAAATATACGCACCAACCACTAGTGCAGATGAAACCACAATTGACCAGTTCTATGAGGATCTAGAACACCTCATAGATCAGACACCAAGAAATGATGTACACATTATCATAGGAGACTGAAATGCCAAAGTAGGAAATCAAAAAGTAAATGGAATAAAAGGAAAATTTGGTCTTGGAACACAGAATGAAGCAAGCCAAAAACTGATAGAGTTCTGCCAAGATAATGCACTGGTCATAGCAAACACTCTCTTTCAGCAACATAAGAGGAGACTTTACACATGGACATCACCAGAAGGCCAACATCGAAACCAGATTGATTACATACTCTGCAACAAAAGATGGAGAACCTCCATACAGTCAGCAAAAACAAGACCAGGGGCAGATTGGGGCTCAGATCACAACCTATTGATCGCAAAATTCAGGCTTAGACTAAAGAAAATCATGTGGCGTTCTGTGCATTCTGGTGTCTAGTCATGCCTGCCATATGACCTCAGAAACATCTGCAGAAGCAGACAGTGCTGGCTCTTCAGCTTTGAAACAGAGATGAGCACTGAACCCTAGAGTTGAATACAGCAGGCTTTGGAGCAAGGGCAACCTTTGCCTTTACCTAACTAACCATTTGAGGGCTGCAGTGGCTTAGTGGTTCATGTTGTTGTTGTTGTTCAGTCGCATAGTCGATTCCGACCCTTTGCGATCCCATGGACCACTGTCCCCCAGGCACTTCTGTCCTCCACCATCCTCCTCAACTCGCTCAGCTTTGTGCCATCGTGTCTACAATACCATCTAGCCAACTCATTTTGGCTGCCACATTCTTCTTTTGCCCTTCACCTTTCCCAGCATCAAGGCTTTCTCAAGTGAATCCTCTCTTCTCATTTGATGTCCAAAGTACTTTAGCGTCATCTTTACTATTTGACTTTCTAAGGAGCAGTCAGGGTTAATTTCTTCTAAGATTGACCTATTTGTTCCCCTTGCTGTTCAGGGGACTCTCAAAACTTTCCTCCAACACCACATCTCAAAGGCATCTATTCTTCTGCACTCAACTTTCCTAATGGTCCAGCTCTCACAAGCATACATTGCCACTGTAAATACCATTGCTTTCACTATAAGAACTTTTGTTTGCCATGTGATGTCTCTACTTTTCACTATGCTCCCCAGGTTTCTCATCACTTGCCTCCCAAGAATCAGTCGCCTTTTTATTTCATGGCTGCAATCACCATCTGCAGTGAGCTTTGATCCTAAGAAAGTAAAATCTGTCACTACTTCTACTTCTTCCCCATCTATTTTCCAGGGACTGATAGAACCTGTTGCCATGATCTTGGTTTTCTTTATATTGAGTCTCAAGCCAGCTTTTGCACTTTCTTCTTTCAACCTAATCAGGAGCTTTTTTAAGTCCTCCTCACTTTCTGCCATTAGGGTTGTATCATCTGCATATCTCAAATTGTTGATGTTTTTCCCAGCAATTTTGATCCCAAATTGTGATTCCTCCATCTCTGAATTGTGCATTATGTGCTCTGTGTATAAGTTGAATAAGCAGGGTGACAAAATGCAGCCTTGTCTTACTCCTTTTCCTATTCCAAACCACTCTGTCCTTCCATATTCTGTCCTAACTGTTGCTTCTTGATTCATGTACAGGTTTCTCATGAGGCATATAAGGTGTTCTGGTATTCCCATCTCTTTAATTACTTGCCACATTTTGTTGTGGTCCACACAGTCAAAGGCCTTAGTGTAGTCAATGAGCTTAATGCCTGGAAATTGAGCAGGTAGCAGTAAGAGTCTAGTCACATGACCACAGAAATGTTTGCAAACACAGACAGCCTTGCCTCTTTAGTTGTAAACAGAGATGAACACTGACCCCTAGAGTCACATATAACTTGCTTTTGAGCAAGGGAGACCTTGCATTGGGCGATGAACCCGGTGAGGGCGTTGCCTGAGCAAGGGAGCTTTGAGGAGAAGGCACCCACAGCAAGCAACTTCGCCAACCATGAGGCCAGCTAAAGTGGGTTTGCAGGGACTTTTCGCCATCTACAAGCCCCCTGGGGTGGGTGTATTGGAAGCAGGTGCAGGACACAGTGGAGACCAACCTCCTAAAATGTGAGGGTTTTGTTTTTGGGGCACCCTGATCTCTCCTTCACTCCCAAAAACAGTGGCGGGGGAGCCTCAGGTGGCATTTTTTGGGGATGGCAAAATTTGACACCGTCTGCGTCATGGGCCCAGGGGGTGGCAAACTTGGCCTCGGCCCTGGGCGGCTGAAACTGTGCAAATACAGTTTAAAAAAAAGAAGAAGTAACTATGAACACTCAAAAATATGCCCACACAAATGTTTAAATTAATTTTATTGTATTTTCGTGTTTTTTATTACTGAAACTCACTAGCAGCAGCTGCATTTTCCACCCCCGACTTATACTCAGGTCAATCTATTTTCCTAGTTTTAGAGGTCCAAATTAGGTACCTCAACTTATATTCAGATCGACTTATACTCGAGTATATATGGGTACACTGTAGAAAGAAATACAGTAAAACCTCATATAACACTAAAACCTGGTTCCACAAGTCTTGGTGTTATATGATTTTTAGTGTTATCTGATGCATGTTAAAATCCTATGGGATCCATAGAGATACATTGTAACCACACAGGCTTTAGCGGTTGTTATCTGAAGCATCCCATAGGATCTTAATGTTATCTGATGCAATTCTTCCCCCCAGATTCCTTAATGTTATGCGATTTTAGTGTTATTCGATACTAATGTTATATGAGGTATTACTGTATATAACTTCACATACCCTGTATACATGAAAGAGCTTTCAGTCTAGACACAAAAACATGTAGACTTTCTTTTCAATCTTTCAGCACCACACAGGGAACAATATTGTTTTTCAACTCTTCTGTATGTCCTCCTTATGGCCATCTGACAACACGAATTAAAAAGGAAGCACAATCCCTAGAGTCATCCTAAATTCAAGTAAGTAGCAGGAATCACAGAATTTAAATTGTGAAGTAGCAGCAGCAGCTGTGGCTTAAACTCTTATTATGGGGATATACTAATTGGACCCATTTGTACTGAAGATGTAATATTACTATCAAAAGAGACTGGTAATTAAATAGAATATAGGCATTTCCGCAGCCAATGTTTGTATTAAATTTGTGTCTCTCAAAAAACCAGTTTTGCATAAAGGGTGCTAGAGAACCAGATGCAGGTGTTCTCAACTAGCTTTTTTATTATAATTTTCCGGAACACAAAGCAGTAATTTTTTTTTATAAATGTAAAATGTTTTCCTTGATTACTGTTTAGGTTATATAGAACCAGGGTTGTTTTGGCTCTGAGGATGTGATGCTGACTTTCAACTCCTCTTCTAGAAACTGCCCAAAATTGGAAGGATTTTTGAAATGAAAAGCTAGCATGGCCTGTTACCTCTAAGACAGTGGTGGGATGTCAAAAATTTTACTATCCCACCGTGATGTCATCACAGTGTGGGCGGAGCTAACATGACATCATGATGTCATGGGCGGGGCCAAAGAAGAAAAATAAATTAAATTAAATTAAATTAAATTAAAATAAGCACACACACACCCCTCAACCCACCCACCCTCCTTAAGGGTTTTCCAATTAGAACAGCACAGGTGTAGCTTACTGATGAGGTAACTCCAAGATTTTGCTTAAAAACCTCAAGCCAGGCTGCCAGGCCTGCTGGCCGCCAGGCCTTTTTAGGAACTGTGGTATGTCAATATAGGTAAAGGTATTAAATACACATTAAAATACACACAGACACACCACATCCAAAGGTGAGTCACTTACCCTCAGGAGGAGGCTATAGGGAGCTTCAGGCTAGCAGCTTCTCTTCCTCCTCCCCGCTTGGGAGGACAGCAGGGAGGCCGTGCATATGAGCCAAGTACTGTAGGCATGCATGCATGCACACCAAGTGCTTGGCACACATGTGCAGTGGGGAAACCAGTGAAAAGGTAAGCCCCGAAGGTGGTTACCTCCAAAAGCTGCTACCGGTTCTCCGGTACACTGGGAAAAGTTACTACCGGTTCTGGAGAACTGGTGAGAACCTGTTACATCCCATCACTGCTCTAAGCCCTTTTAGGCTTTCCATTTAAAAAAGCAGTATACAACAGCCAACCAATTTTTTATAAGCCCACTCTGGGCTGCATTAAGAAGCCAGAACACTTTATAGTTGTCTAACTGAAAATATTTCATTTCTGTTCACTTTCGTTCCCTGACAGTTAGCATTGTAATGTTTATAAGTTCCATTTCTTGTTTTATGATTTCTAGTTTACCTTGATTGATACTTCTCACATTTCATGTTCCAATTGTATGTGCTGTGCCGTATAGAACATTCCATTCACTACTGTGCACATCAGTCACGAGATGTCCTTTCGGTTTTAATTTAATTGTTAGCAACAGAGCTATTTGTATCTGTCATTTGCCCTTCCCCAGTAGCTGAGTCAGTGCTTTTCAACCTGCAAATCTAATTCTCCAGCATTATCTCATTTCATTTTAGACTGTCTCATCATGAGAAGAAAAGTTCTCCTTTAGGTGACTTGGCTAGGCATCAAGGTTTATAATGGTGTCTGGCCTCTCGACAGCATTGCTCTCAGCTTCACTGACACAGTCAAACTCTTTTACCTCATTAGATGTGCATCCAAGGAGGAATGAGTAGTCTTTGTTAAATTTATAGCACAATAAAAACTTTGATGTAAATGTAGGATGTGTCAAAAAGAAAGAATCTATTAATTTGCTATAATAAGCTCAATGGAACCAACTTGCAAGTAATTTGCAGATATGCTTAGATTACTTATCTGTATTACTATGATTCATGTTACAAGCAGTAATGCAGATAATAAAACAAATTTACTGTCTGTCCTTGTCATAACAGGAAAAATATCAGAAAATGACATTTTGAAAAATGAGTGATCAGTAATCACAAGCAAAAGGTGGAAATGTAATCACAAGCAAAATGTGGAAATCCATTTTAGTTTAACTACAGAAACTGATTATACCATGATTTGTAATCCCTTGTAAAATTCTGTAATGGAATGTTGATATCTGATCTTGAGCCAGTTGAACAGGCAGGACCCATTACTTTTACTTACAAAAATTTTCATTGTAAATTTATTGCACATTATTCATGAGTGTATTTTGGATTGTGCCATGAAGAGAGCTTTATTTAAATTAGGTAACTGACAAATAGTAATCAAAAGTTGTTTCATATTTTTCTATTGTCAAACTTGCTATGAGCTAAAGATGTTCATTTAATCTGCAATACAGTACTATGCACATTAAATCTTCCTGAACTACTTCTAAACAAATGCACACATAGGATTGTACTATTTATATTGACTTTGCTACTAAGACTTTTACACAGCCACCTATGTTGCAAACTGCACATGAAATTACAGTAATACCTTGGATAACGCTAAGACTTGGTTCCACAAGTCTTGGTGTTATCCAATTTTTAGTGTTATCCAATGCATGTTAAAATCCTATGGGATGGATCGGATAACGTTAAAGCTCCATAGAGATACAGTACATTGTAACCACACAGGCTTTAGCGGTTGTTATCCAATCCATCCCATAGGACCTTAATGTTATTCGATCTAATTCTCCTCCCCAGATTACTTAACGTTATGCGATTTTAGCGTTATCCAAGGTAAACATTATCCGAAGTATTACTGTATTTTACCTCACTTTCCACACTAAAAATAGATAAAGATACCAGGGCCATAGCCAGGATTCTAAATGTAGCTACAGCCCTGAAAGATACTGAATTGTTTTCATTGTGTAAGTTAGCGTCAATGAAAGCATATTTAGCTACAACAGAGAAACAGTTACATGGATATTCACACTTTCTTGCTGTCATCCCTAATTAGAGGCGTTTTGGTTGAGATGTATACCCAGTCGACACCCACTAACGTGCAGAGGTAGCCAGTTAATGATTTATTATGCATAGCACAATATGACAATGTACAATAATTGTGTGTGTGTAAACCAGGAGTGCCACCTAAACAGAGATAATAATAATCAAAACCGCTTTGGTTAGGTATTTGCCTTGTTTATTTATCTATGAAAGGCAATTCCAAGAGGATTCTATTTACTTCAAAACAATCTTCTCCAGCTAGACATAATACAAGATATTGGCCATGTCTAGCAAAACAAGCACAGAAGGAAGTTGAAGGGATCAAACATACTGTCAAAACAGGTTTCATAGGAATACATGATTGTCAGGCAGTATTTAATGAATTTCACAGTAGAGTGCAGAAAATTGCAAACTAAAGAAATCTCCTACCATGAAAAACAAATATCAGCTTCATTCTTTTCCTTATGAAGAAAGCAAACACAGACTGGAGACAACTGCATGGAAAACCAAATGTCACTATGACTCCATAATTACCTGGGCTTTCTTCTCAAGGAACTCTGTAGTCTGTTTGGGATTGCCCCAATTCATCTCACAGCTATCCTGGAAGGTATGTCAAATGGTACCTATAACATTGCACAACAACAATTTTGCTACTGGGAATAACACATGTGATTTACATGAAGTGTGCTAATTCCAAATCTGAACTCAGAATTTGCCTGTCTTGTACAGATTTTAAGACGTGCTATAGCTGTTCAAATGGTCGGTAATTGGGTAATGTATTTTTACATGGGAACTTTTTGATACCATCGACCACGTTATCCTTCTGGAAAGGCTCGGAGGACTGGGGATACAGGGCTCTGCATAGTCCTGGTTTTCCTCATTTCTGAGGGGCCGGACCCAGTCAGTGTGGTTGGAAGGTGAGGTGTCTGGTCCTAGGCCCCTTCAATATGATACCTCAAGGCTCAGTCCTTTTGCCTCTCCTATTTAACATCTACATGAAACCGCTGGGTGAGATCATCCGTTCCCACAGGGTGAGGTATCATCAATATGCAGATGATACCTAGTTGTATTTCTCGGCCCATGGGGACCCTAGTGATGCAGTGGAAGTCCTTTCCAGAGGTGCCTGGAGGCTGTGAGGGTCTGGATAGGGGACAACGGGCTGCAACTGAATCCTGGCAAGATTGAGTGGCTGGGGGCCCTGTGTTATCTCGGGAGCTACCATCTTTGTTTTTGGATGGGGCAGTTTTGCCCCAAACAGACCCAGTGCATAACCTGGGGGTCCTTCTGGACTGATGACTCCTGCTCAAAGAGCAGGTGGCATTCGTGGCTAGGAGGGCTTTTGCGCAACTCCATGTTGTGCGCCAGTTACACCCGGTCCTGGATCGGGTCTCCTTGTTCATGATCACACACGCTTTGGTCACCTCCAGACTTGATTATTGTAATGCGCTTCCCATGGGGCTGCCCTTGGTGACCATTCGGAGGCTTCAATTGGTCCAGAATGCGGCTGTTCAGGTTATGATGGGGTGCGGGCATTATACTCGTGCCTCACCACTTCTCCGAGAGCTGCACTGGCTTCCAGTATGCCTCCAGGTGCAATTCAAAGTGTTGGTTATCACCTTTAAAGCCCTACATGGTAGTGGGCCAGAATACTTAAGAGACCGTGTCACCCCAAGAACGTCTGTCCATCTCACCAGAGCAGACTGGAGGGGCTCTCTGGTCATACCATCAGCTAGAGAGGCTCATCTCTCTAGCACGGGAAGGAGGGCCTTTTTTGCTGTGTCTGCTCCGGCCCTATGGAACCTCCTGCCAAGTGAGTTGTGTCTCCAGACAGAGCTGCTACCCTTCAGAAAGGGGGTAAAGACCTGGCTGGTGGGGCATGTGTGGGGTGTGGACCAGGTAGTCAGCTTGGTTGGCTGGCTCCTGTGAACAATCCCACTTCTCTCCCGGTTCTTGTTGTTTTTAACTTTTTAATCTTTTAACTTTTAATTCTTAAAATTTTGTTGTAAATTATGTATTTCAACTATTTTTAAGCTGTAAGCCACCCTGTGTCCTCAGAAAAGGGTGGGGTATAAATGTAATAAAATAAATAAATAAAATAAATAAACATTATAACAGTTGCAGCTACCACTATGCCTGGGGCCGCCTCAGTTGAATCACATTCCCTGATGGCATACATGTTCCAGCATGGCTGGGCAAGTCAGTGAGCTGACGTCAGAGATAAGTATATAAGGTGGGGCTGGCGGGGCATGTATGGTGTATGGGCCAGACGGTTGCTTCAGTCTGTTGGCTCATCTCTCTGTGTGTTTTTTAAAAATCTTTTTAATCTCTTTTAATCTCTGTAATTTTTAATCTTGATTTTTATACTGTGTTTTTATTGTGTTTTAAAGTCTGTTAGCCGCCCTGAGCCCTTGTGAGGAGGGCAGCATAAAAGTTTGATCAAATAAATAAATAAATAAATAATAAACTCTGTTCCAAGGAAAGTCAAACTCTGATGGAAGCAGAACACCAGGGGCCACTCCCAGTAGATATTTCATCAGGCTTTGGCTTTCACATGTTTTCTTCTGTTTTGCTTTATGAGTTTATTGTAAATTGTTTTAAGTGCCACAGCAGACATAAAGTTAACATATACTGAACATGCTGGCGTATAAGACTACTTTCCTCCCCTGAAAAACATGCCTCCAAGTGGGGGGGGGGGGTCGTCTTATACACCAGGTGCACTTCAGTTGGGATAGACATAGCTACCCATAGTGGCGTCCCGATGCTCACCCGGTGCCCATAGTGGCCTCCCGATGCCCGCCTGGTGCCCATAGTGGCCTCCCGATGCCCACCCACCTCATTCTACATACCATCCAGTAATGCGCAGTATCCAGTGTGGCTGTGGCGAGCATCAGCAGAGAGACAGGGGTGCCAGCCTTTTTTGCATGACCAGCCCGTTCTGCTCGGCGGGAAGCAGCAGTGCTCTGCCCTGCCCCTTGTCTATGCAGAGCTTGCACATGCGCACTTGCACACTAGTGCCAGCCACAGAGAGATGTTGAAATCAAATCTGATGTTCTTTTATGTTTTATTTGGTGTGTGGAAGGTGTGCGGAAGAGGGGGTAGTCTTATACGGCGAGTATATAACAAACTCTATATTTTGAGTTGAAATGTTGGGGGGTCGTCTTATACACCCAGTCGTCTTATACGCCAGCATATACGGTAAATTCCTCAGATAAATTCTATATTATAAACAGTGCCTACCACTGTCTATATTTCATGTGGAGGTCCTTAACAAGAAACACATTCATTTTAATTTATTAAACATCCATGCAAATATCAACGGCTCACCATAGCCACTTGTTTCTTGCTTTGTGTTTTGTAGTGCGAATCCATAATTGATAAAGAAGTAGAAGCAATCTCTAAATTAATTTGGCTAGAACACTGGCACCATGCATGAATGCTCAGTGGTGGGATGCCAAAAATTTTACTACCCCACCATGACATCATCACAGTGTGGGCAGAGCTGACATCATGACATTGTGGGCGGAGCCAACGCCATGATGTTGTGGGTGGGGCCAAAGAAAAAATAAATAAATAATAATAAATAATAATTTAAAAATAAAATAAAATAAAAATAAGCTCACACACACACACCTCAACCCACCCACCCACAACACAAACCTGTAAATAAATTAAATAAATAAATACATAAAATAAAAAATACATTAAAATACACCCACCCACCCCCAAACACAAATCAACCAGAGCTTAAAGCTTATTCTGGCTCATCTTTCTCACACTAGCTCAGGTGGAAGGAACTACAGAATGAACTCACCACAAGATGGCTTCATTTTGGCACTTTTCAACTTTTCAACAGTTAAAGAAGTTAGGTACTAAGTCTTTGCCTAACGAGTTCTCTAGGATAATATGCCTTAATGTGAATGTAAAGCAGGTGTATCTCCTCAAGGGTTCTCCAACTGGAACAGCAATTGGAACAGCACAGGTGTAGCTTATTGATGAGGTAACTCCAAGACTTTGCTTAAAACCCCCAAGCCAGGCCACCAGGCCTTTTTAGGAACTGTGGTAGTATGTCAATATAAGTAAAGGTATTAAATACACATTGAAATACACACAGACACACCACATCCAAAGGTGAGTCACTTACCCTGGGGAGCAGGCTATAGAGAGCTTCAGGCTAGCAGCTTCTCTTCCTCCTCCCCACTTGGGAGGACAGCAAGGAGACCATGCATATGCGCCAAGAACTGTAGGCATGCTTGCACACCAAGTGCTTGTCGCGCATGCACAGTGGGGGAACCAGTGAAAAGGTAAGCCCTAAAGGTGGTTCCTCCCCAAAAGCTGCTACCAGTTCTCCAGGACACTGTGAAAAGTTACTACCGGTTCTGGCGAACTGGTTCGAACCTGTTACATCCCATCACTGTGAATGCTGAACAAAACAACAGTCTGTCTCCAATAATGGGGAAGAAACAGCTCATCTCAGATTCATATAAATTGTTAAAAACAACTCCTAACTTGTCTCCCTCTATGCATGTGTCCTTTACCTTTACAGTGAATTCTATAAATTAGCCATGGCCAGTTTCAATCAGTCTGGAACCTAATTCTGTCTGACTGGGAACCTTTTGCAAAGCACACCAGTCTCATGAAGGTCCGCTTGAAGTGGGAAATGTTCTTCTTGTTTCAACAGCAATTTCTGCTTTGCTCCGAAAATTGACATTTATATATACAGTATATTGTTTTAAATGGGTTCTCATTAACATCTTATATGTGCCAGATTGCATGGCTGTTAAATTGCCTCTAGTGGTCTTATGACAGTTCATAACATTCTTTTAAACCCTAAACCTAAGTTTAGGCCAATAAAATAAGCCCAAACTGCCTTCTTTTAAACATTTCCCTCAAAATGCACAGAAGGTAAGGCTTTCTGATGGAAGGGTTTTCAAATTACAGTGGTATCTCGCTTAAAGAGCATAATGCGTTCCACAGGATTGCTCTTTAAGCAAATTTGCTCTTTAAGCGAAACACCATTGTAAATGACCAATTGTGGGGGGATTGCGAACTCCGATTTATTTGTTAAGTGAGTTTTTGGTTGGTTTTATTTGTTAAGCGAAGCAAACATTCAGAGAAAATTCTGCTCTTTGAGTTACTCTTTAAGCGAGTCGCTCTTTATGCGAGGTTTGACTGTACACAAAACAGTGGGAAAACAGGGTGTTTCAGGAAGATTCAGTATCTTAATTTTTTTTGGGGGGGGGAATCACTGGTAAAGAAAGGGGTTTGCTAGCAGGGAAGGTTTTTGCTCCCACATATTCACATCCAAGAACTACAGTCAGATATACAGTGATATGTTGTATATCTTTAGAAAAATTTGATCTAATACCGCTGCTTCCAAATTCTAACCATAACAACATACTGTACTAATTCTCCTGTTTGAAAGCTTTCTTTTAGCTTTATTATTAGTTCTGCAGGAGAAGCCCATGTGCATAGATGTATTCCTCCACATGACCTTTATTTCTGTGCACCTGAGGTTCTGAAGCATATGAAAACTGAGATAGCTGGATGTACAGACTTTTCCCCAATTAATGTTTGTACACTGCCCAGAGTGGGAAATCATCTCACAGCTTGAAATACCATCCAGGGTGGTATAAACTGTGAGACCCATCACCCAACCAGCTTTCAACTATTATTCCAAATATCTTCTGTTCTTCCCAAAGTATAGGATACAGACCATTATCTTTTCTTGGCCAGATGGCACCGGGATGAAACTTTGACTTTCACATTCCTTCTGAGAATTTACAGAGCACATTTTTGCCTCACCAACATGTTAAGCACTTAATTTCCTGACAACTTCAATTCAGTTTTCAATATTTCATGTACCCGTGCCTACAATTTTTCATGATTATAAGATTACAGTGAAAAGACTTTTGGATATTTCTTGACTCTGAAGAATTCTGTGCTTGTTTATAGAAGCATCATAAAGGGATAATGCTTGTAAGAATAGACTAGCTAATGTTATCTGAAATATTGCAACATTGAAAAGGGCTTAAACCTTGATAAATAAATTTTGATTTATTTAACCCTTTATTGGGATATACTGTATGTCTGTTGTAACAAACACAAGTTTCTGATATTTTGCCTGGAGGTCTATAACGTCTACTCTATCTTGAAGCAATAATCAGGCATCAATTACCTGACCATGAAAGTTTCAAGTTGTATATTATTAAATGCAGATTCAATGGCTTGGACCAGATAGAGAGTGCCAGAAGAATTATGGACAGAGATGCGGGACATCATCCAGGAGGCAGCAAGGAAAACCATACCAAAATAAAAGAAGTGTAAGAAAGCTAAGTGGTTGTCCGATGAGGCTCTTTAAATAGCAGAGGAAAGAAGGGATGCAAAATGCAAAGGAGAAAGGAAAAAACACAACCACAATTTATTTGTTAAGCAAGCTTTTGGTTGGTTTTATTTGTTAAGTGAAGCGACCATTCAGAGAAAATTCTGCTCTTTAAGCGAGTTACTCTTTAAGCGAGGTGCTCTTTATGCGAGGTTTGACTATATCAGATAAATTCACCTCTAGCATTGTGGTCTGCTGGGATTTTATTATAATGCTGCAGTCTTAAGCATGATTATTAAGAATAGTTTTCACAGAACTCACTAGTTAAAATAGTACTGATGTTGGGTTCTGTATTGAAACTAAAACCCACATAAACTTCTCCAATCCAAATAGCTTTGATTCTCCTTCAGCCTGACTTGAAATAATACCCTGGAAGCAGGCTGGGAAATACACAGATTAAGTATTTTTGGCTACATAAAACCTGCATGTGATGGAGCAAACAGAAGTTCAGTAAATGGATATTATGTTCCATTTGTCCTTAACAATTTCAAAGTAAGCAACAAGGTGATACCCTAGCTCAGAGATTCACAACCTACAGTCTGTGGGCCTAATCTGGTCCACGGTGAGGACCCTGGCACCACCAACGGAAGCATCAGAAGCACCAAAAACAGGCCAAAAATGAGGAGAAACATGCTGCCCTTGTTCCTACCACAACGGGAAGCAGTGCAAGTGGTACATGCAAGTGGTACATGCCATGAATGTACCTGCTGCCAATGCCACCAGAAGTGGCAGAAGCAGCAGGAGGAACCATGCCTCTGGCCTGCACATCTGTCGGGGGGGGGGGTATGGTCCAGCCCATGGCACAAAAAGGTTGTGAAGCCCTGCTCTAGCTGATAACACTTTTGTGCTTAAGCAGAAGCATGCAAAACCAGATAACTACTAAAAAGTCTCAGGTTGAATTCTGAATGCATTCAGGGTTCTTCTTATGTTCAAACTGCATTAAAGTAAGTTTGTCAGCCATGATTTGGTTCTCTGCCAGACCTGAAGGAAGGAAGCAAAACAGTAGATAGGAAAGTAAAAATAACTGACTGAATACTTAAGAGACTGAAGATGAAAGGAAGCCAAAAACTCTGAGTTATGGTCCAGTGGTTTTGATGTTTAGAACACAAACTACCGGTATGATTTGAGGTTCTAAATCAGAGATAGTACAGATATAATTTGTATGTGGTGTCATGACTGAGCAAAAATATTTCACATTTTAAAAGGGTTGTAAGCAGATAAGAATAAAAGAATAGGTATCCCTTTCAGCAAAATACTGAGACTCAATCCACAGAGCTATTCACAGCGGAAAAAACCAACTAATAGTTCTTTCCAGGAGTTAAACTTGGTTTTTGAAGATTAAATCCTTTGTACAGTATAAGCCTGTAGGAAGTTCCATACTACGGTATGAAGCTCCATACTATAGTAAAGAAAAAACTGCCTTTATTTCATGGCTTTCCTTCTCTCAGCAAAAATGAGGTGGGAGGTCTGTGTTTGGAAGAAGCATAATACGTGCTACAAGTTTTGTTTAGAATCTTCCCTAACAGAATCTAACTTTTGATATGTGTTATGTGCCATCAGGTTTTTAAGTTATATAATAATTTCATGTCAGAAATTATTCTGGGTTGAAAGGATTTTTGCAGGAGAAACTCCGCTAAGAGGGACACCCAAATGAGGGTCCTTTTATGTCCTCAAGAGCTGGAACAGAGACAGGTGCTCAGTCCGTCATGCAGTACCCAGGTCTCAAACTACCAACTTGCTGGCCTTCTAGCTAAGAAGGCAAGCTTCTTAATTACTGAGCCACCGCAACCCCACTGGTTTTTTATCAGTGGTTCTGAGCAGTGTTTCTGTGGTGTTTTTTGACATAACAAGAATGTGCTTAGGAACAGAGTAATCTGACAGAAATAGCAGCAGCAATGGCTGGATAAGATGTAGAGGCCAAACATAGAGAGGTCCTAGATCAGGGGTTCCCAACCTAAGGTCTGTGGGCTGGATGTGGCCCATATTACCATTTCATTTGCTCTCCCTTCCAAGGGCATCTAGAAAAAGAATGACCACCCCTTTGAAGTTGTTGGGACAAAATGGCTGCCCCCATTGTGCAGGCAGGGCAAAATGGCTATCCGACCCTCAAAGCTGACTGAGTGTGACCTGACTTCCAGCTTGAAAAGTTTGAGAACCTTGTTGCAGTCATTTAGGGGTTTTAGAGGGGTGTTTTAAGGGGGACCCCCTCACTTAGTTCGGGGTCCCAGGGCTTTGGAAGTGTGGCAATGCTTCTTATGAAGTTTTTCTTTTATTTATTAGCTTTTCACTATATGTGGTAGCTAGCTGGCACAAACAGTCCCTTTTTAAATGCCACCTTCTGAGTAGAGATATGGCTCGGAATAGGCTGCTTCAAGAATTTATTTTTACTCTTTGAGAGTATGGGAAACAAGCGGTCAATTCTTCCCCAAGCTTCAACTATGGGTGCAGGTGCAACTCCTTCTGAAAGTTACCCTAACAACCCTTAGCTTGCCTTTAGCAAGTAATATTATTATTCTCACTCCGATTCTCTAAAAATCCCCTTTCCCTTGAATCAAGGTTGTATCCGTGTGAAGTGTAGCCACAAGGCTAGGCTACTCCTGAATCTGGTGTCTCAGCAAAGGCTCTGACGCTGCTCCTTTCATCTCCAAGAACGAGGCTTGCAATGTAGTTTCAAAGCTTTATTTGCAGAAGTATTCAAAATCCAGATACACAACAAAATAATAATAAATCTAACTTCACACCTTTCCCCCCTCACTACTCTATCATGATCCAAGGTGGATCTCCTAAAAGCTACTCTAGACTTAGGAAACTACTAAAATAACAAAGTACTAAC
This sequence comes from Furcifer pardalis, assembly GCA_030440675.1. Taxonomy (NCBI): domain Eukaryota; kingdom Metazoa; phylum Chordata; class Lepidosauria; order Squamata; family Chamaeleonidae; genus Furcifer; species Furcifer pardalis. Next base: position 69,764,998 of record CP126892.1, read on the forward strand.
TTCCTAAATAAAAAAATTAAGCATTTCTTCTCAGAGACTAAGACATTTTTGCCTTGGTTTGCTTTTGGCAAGTCTTAGAAAATAAGTTGGGCCAAATGTCCCCCATAGGTTCTTGCTAGGCTTCCATCTCCAAATCTGGGTAACAAAGGCTCCCACAGGATCTGGGTAAGGCCCCCCTGTTAGCTCTCAATTTCAGTGTCTTAAATACAATATTTGCCTACTCCCCTCCCTTTCGGAATGAGAGTTATGTGGGAACTTTGGACTTTCCCACACAGGTGTTTTTCCCCATGATGTAAGATTGATGTCATGTTTTCCACACAGGTGTGCTGCTCCTGAGTGGGCACCAGAATGCTTTGTGATGACTTCTTACATTTTCCCTTCTGAAGATGTGAAAGTGTAAAAGTCAGTGTCAGAGTTTAAATGTAACAGGTGAAGGTTTCCTTCCCTCAGAAGTAAGCTCTTTAGAAGGTATGAATGACCTAATGACCTAGGGGTTTATCCTAGGTAATTTCCTTTCAAGTGCTAATTGTGCATGCTTGGAATGCCTTGCAAGTGTCCTTCTTATCGTTAATGATTCTGGTGTCTGAATATTTGTATTGCATGGAATTTCACTTTCCCTTGCTTTCTCTGAGAATCAGGCTTTCTCAACCTACAGAAATCTGACTAAACCTACAGAATAAATGAATGTATTAAAAAGTAACTCAAAGGATTTTGTAACAATCCCTTGAATTCCTGACACCCCGTCCTAGATATTTGATGCTAGGAAATAAGGGATCAATCAGCAAGAATCATGAGAACCATGATAATGCAAAATTAGTTTCTGTATCTTATATTTTTCATCTCTAAGAAGAATAACAGTGTGCCATGTTCAAACCATTTATTCAACCAGCTGATAACCAACTTTTATAATGGGATTCTCAGAATGGGATAGCAAGAATAATGTTTTAAAACCACTATAAAAATACATCAAACAGGGAAATCTGTTCATACTTAGCCCACAAAATGTTGGCTCACTAATTAGCAAATTGAATATATTTTGACAAAGTTGATTTCTGGTTAAACAAACAATTTTAATAGAAATTACATTTACTTGCTTATATCAAATAGAATGCCACTGATTACCCATGACAGAAAGTTTGAAAAAAATTCAAAATATCCATTTTCACTGAAGGAAAGTACTGTATTCATTTTTGCAGGTACACAAAGAAATATATAGGGGAAATAAGTCTAAGGTTAGGCTAGCTAGCCAATACAACAGAACAAAAAAAAAAGTACAGTGTTTCAAACATATCCTTATAGGTTTAGCAAAAGTCACTGATTTGTTTAAACACATAATTTGATTCCCTCTCTATTGCAGTGCAACTGGGGGGGAGGGTACTCAGCAATAGAATTAAAGTTGGCTATAACTGAGATAGAAATTAAAACAATGAACAAGAGAATATTTCCAAGAATACAGTAATAAATAGCAACTTTCCATATTTCCTTTAAGCCACCACAGTCCCTTAGGACAAGTTGTAGAGAGAAGTAAATGAGAGGATGTTGGGAGATATGAAAAAGTAATTATCATTATAAGCAAAGTTTAGCATCTCCAGTATCTAGAACAACAGGTAAAATTTCCCTCATGACAACAGTTACTGGAGAGTCCTTTCTATGGAACTCAACACTGCACTAAATAACATAAAATCTGTAATGTTAGCTACCTGATTGTGTGCAATTTATACAGTTCTGTTATAATCTTTGTTGTTCCAATACGATATTTGTATATATTTAACTCTTCTGAGTCCAAAATCCCTGTTCAATAGTTTTATAAATATGGTTAAGCCCAATTTGCATTATAAATCCTTAAGACTGCAAGTAGAAGCATGGGTCTTTCTGTATACAGTCATACCTCGCATAACGAATTTAATTCATTCTGCAAAGCTGCGAGGCATAGTGAAAATTTTTGTTATGCAAGTCGGACCAGTTTTTCACTAAGCGAATCACTCATTAAGCGAAGTTTGACTGTACTCTGACCCAAAACTATATGGTATTATGACTCAAAACCTCTTGGACTCACCCAGGTATTGGGCCCAGTGCTCTTCAACATTTTCATTAATGACTTGGATGAGTGAATACAGGCAATACTGATCAAACCTGTGCATGACATGGAATAGCTAATACTTTGGAAGACAAATACAACATTCAAAAAGATCTTGATAGCTTTAAACATTGGGCTGAAAACAACAGAAGGAAATTTAACATGGATAAGTACAAAGTACTATGGAGCAGGGGGAATGCAGTTACAAGATGAGAGATATTTGGCTCAGTAATACAGTTGTATCTCGCTTAAAGAGCATAATGCGTTCCACGGGATTGCTCTTTAAGAGAGTTTGCTCTTTAAACGAAACACCATTGTACTATGAGCAAGAAGGATCTTGGAATTGTTGTAGATCACAAACTGAACATGAGTCAACATTGCAATATGGCTGCAAAAAAGGCCAATGATATCAACAGCAGTAGTCCAAAACCTGTGAGATACTAGCCCCCCTCTAGTCAGGGGGACTAGCAGCATACTAGTCAGTTCTGGATATTACACTTTAAGGATACCAACAAACTGGAGCATGTTCAGAGGAGGACAACAAGGATGATCTGGGGATTTGAAACTAAGTCCTATTAGGAAACAGTGAAAGAACTGGGCATGCTTAGCCTTGAGAAAAGGAAACTGACAGGGGATATGATAGTTTTTCACTATGCAAGTTTTTTCGCATAGCGAGAATTCCTATGGAAAAATTCACATAACGAGCATTTCTATGGGGAAAACTCACAGAACAAAAAATGTTCGCTATGCAAGTTTTTCCATAGAAATGCTCATTATGCGAGTTTTTCCATAGGAATTCTCTCTATGCAAAAAAAAACTTGCATAGTGAAAAACTCGCTTAGCGAGCAGCCTCACAGAACGAATCATTTTCGTTATGCGAGGTATGACTGTACAGTAAAACCTCGGATAACACTAAAACTTAGTTCCTCAGGTCTTAGTATCCGATTTTTAATGTTATCCATGTGTTCCATCACAGATTAAATAATAAAAAGTTCTGTGCTCATTTTAATCGGTCCGAATTGTAGGTATGACAAAAATATGAAATGGTTCAAATTTTTAGTTCAGATTACTAGATATTATTATCGTTTATTGTGAAATTTTGCCACCCCTAGGAAGATCAAACAATTAGAAAATAGATTGTGGTTTTTACTGTCTGCCTTCCTTAATGCTTGCAAAGAAAGTTGCAATATATACGCATGCTTACTTGGAAATCAGAAATAACTCTGTATGCACATACTTACATCCTTCCTTTGACTTCCTTCTGAATAAAACTGATTATGATCAGCCTGTAAATCAGTAAAAAATGAAAGGCACAGCTGAGGAAGTAAAAACAGTCCACCATTCCAGATACTGATGACAGACATTATCATACATGAATAATTACAGAAGTGATTCACATTGCATAAGAGTAACTGTGACAGCTACTAGAATTCTGCTCATAAGCCAAGACTCTGTTTACTTTGTTCTAGGCTTATAAGTCTTTCAATTCTTTGGAACTGCCTAAGTTTAAAAACCTCCTGTAAATTATTCATCTACCTCTTGTTTTTGTTATTTATTTGGTCTATTTGCATAATGTCCATAAGTCTGATCCAGGCTGCTTCCAATCTTCTCCCATTAGCTGTTTCAAACTGAAACTTTTAAAATATTCCAGGCGGTGGCTGCAAGAGAAAAGATGTAAAGAATAAAACAGATTATGAATGTACAGTAATACCTCATATAACATTAGTATCGAATAACACGAAAATCGCATAACATCAAGGAATCTGGGGGGAAGAATTGCATCAGATAACATTAAGATCCTATGGGATGCTTCAGATAACAACCACGAAAGCCTGTGTGGTTACAATGTATCTCTATGGATCCCATAGAGGATCAGATAACACTAAAAATCATATAACACGAAGACTTGTGGAACCAGGTTTTAGTGTTATATGAGGTTTTACTGTATATCCCATACTTACATCTTTACAGTTTTACTCAATTATGACAAAAAAATTTGAAACCTAAACGTTTACTGTATTAGAGAATCAATGCAGCTTACAAAGGTATCGATTCACAAAATCTCCACTGATTCAATGGGCCTATTCTAATTGTGACTTACTGTACTATCATAATTTAGGCTATGTAACACAAGAAGCAGTGGAAATGTCCTTCAAAATAAGTAATGTGTTCAGGTACTGATCTACCAATCCATTATTCTAAATCAGGGGTTCCCAACCTTTTCAAGCGGGGGCCGGGTCACAATCTCTCAGTCAGTTTCAAGGGCCGGACAGCCATTTTGCCCTGCCTGGATGATGGGTTGGCCAGTTTGTCTCAGCAGCTTCAAAGGGGTGGCCACTTTGTTTCTTGAATGACCTTGGAGGGGATGGGGGGGCACATGAAATGGCACAATGGGCTGGATCTGGCCCATAGGCCTTAGTTTGGGAACCCCTGTTCTAAATTGAAACTAAAGATTAGCAGCTGAATTTAACATACTTATACTGTACTGTTAAGTGAATTATGTAGAATTAGAGATTTAATCCTCAATTGTACTATATATAAGATTATATTTCAGTTATCTTTCTAAGCCTCTAATGAGTTTATGTATAAAGTTCTTTTTTGGTCAGGAAATTAGGTTCCAAGAGTTCCCATGGTTTCAAAACTACATATGTCCAATTTCTAAAAAGTTCTGAAGGAAAGTATACATAGTACCATATTCACCCAGAATTGCAAATAGGGCTTAGTAGTATATCACATGTCTGGAGCTGGATAAATTATTAGTGTGCACTGATAAAGTCTGGACTATGAGGACAACTTGGCAGTGCACACAAGGTAGCAGGTACTCCTGTTCAACAGTAGGTATAGAGCATGGAGCACCACAAATGATTTGAATCCCTAGATCACACTCAAATAACAGAGGATAGCATATATTCCTTCTGGCATATACTCAAGCTTTTTTTGTACAAAATACAAAAAAAATCAAGTAAATTGCTGATGCAGAAAAGAACATGTACATTTTAGACATCCTTCTTCAGGGCACTTATGCAGCAATGATGTATAAGTATTAAGGACATTGCAATTATGACTAATTGAAATAAAGTACTCGCACAAGAGGCATATACACTTTTTTTGTGTACCAAATAGTATTTTAAGGGTACATTCTGAAATCCTTACAAAGTAGAGTAAAATTATCTGTTTAAAAATGTTGTTCTTTCTGGTTTCAAATTGTTTGAATGTATTTCATAATGCAACTCACATAAGCAGAATAAAAAGTATGTTTGTGAAGCCTTAACCTAGAAGCAGCATTACATTAAGATTATGGTCCAGATTCTCTAGAGTCTTATTTGCTTCCTAACTTTACACACAACATGAAGAGCATGTCTCTCTCATGACAGCTCTTTAGTTGACATAACAAAAAATGACTACCAGATATAACACTTACAAATCAGGTTTCTGTTCTTCACCAATCTTGTTCTGACATACAGGGTAAAGGGCTTCATATATTCTATCCGCACCTGATCCGTGAATTGCATATGCATTAAATTTGTCAATGGATGGCGGAAAGTAGCTCCAAAGGACGTGAGCTCTGCCTGTCCATTTTGTATTTGTTCTTGACACGTCAAACATTAAAGGAAGCTCTTGCTGTATCAAAGAGACAGACAGTCAAAAGACATTTATCACAGCCCCAAAAGAAAATACACAAGGGTGAGGAGAGATTAATGTAATTCACTTACTTTACATACTTTCCGTCTGCCAGAAAGCAGCAAAACAAGATGCTGGCCATACCTATAAAAACATGTTACAGTCATATCAGAAATGCATTGGCTATCATATCGTCTCAAGTTTTAAAATTCAAACAGAATAAGTGATTTCCAAACACTGATCATCTACATAATGTAACAAAATAGACACACAGGACTGGACTAGGTTTTCTCCATTATATAGCACCATGTGTCTACATCACAAATCTCATTTCCCTCTCTGTACATAAACATATACACTTTATTAGGTATTTTACATGCATTGCCAATTATGCATCATTTTGGACGCCTTTGTCATCTTGCTTCCTCAAATGTCAACAACAAGTATATAGTCTTGAAAGTCCAAAGCCTTTATGTAGTCTTGCATCATTTGTTTGTACAAATACGCATCTGCTGCTATTGCAACCACACCATAGGCTAGGATGTGTGATATTTGCAGATTCAGTTAAAAAAAAAACATTAACACAGTTGCTTAAAAGGAGTTTCATGGCTTCTGCTGAAACCTCATCTCCTCTGCATAAACAAATCTCATCTATTTTGCAAGGGTACACAGAAAGAGCCTCCTCAGAGATTGTGGTATTTCTTAACCACAATTGGGCGTACCCTAGTAACAGCAACCTTGTGTTACTGGCTAATCTTTCTCACAGTAGATCAGGCAAAAGGAACTGCAGAATGAACTCACAAAAAGGTGCCTTTATTTTGGCATTTTCGCATCTGGCCTAGACACTGAAGAAAAAGAATCTAATTTGGGAAACTGAGGAGTTTCAGGTCTAGTTAGTATTCACATGGACAGTGATTGGAAAATACCACGGACCTACTGCTTATAACTTCCTCTTGCTCAGTAAACCCAAATGAAGGGGGAAAGTATATAGACAATATTGCCACTGAAGACTCTGTCTCTGCCAGCCACTTTGTTACTCTTATATTACTAATTACAACATGAAAATGAAAACATATTAGTCACTATGTGATCTTGCTTTGCTTGCATAAACACATAACCTTTATAACTCTGCTGCTTAGACGCAGTGTAACTTTTGGAAACATGGAATAAAAGTTAAAACAACCTTTAAATATTTAGGGATTGGTATCACAAATAACTAAGAGAATTTGAAAAGGAGAGAATAATAATAAATCATGATAAAAAGAAGGGTGAGATAGAGATTTTATTGGAGAGATATAAAAAGATTAATTTATCATGGTTTGGAAGAGTTGCAATTTGTAAAATGAAAGTTTTGCCAATTATTAATTTTCTATATGACATGCTCCCAATAAAAATTAGTGAGAAAGATATTAAAAGTTGGCAAAGTATGATTAATAGCTACTGCCATGGAAGTAAAAGGTCAAGAATAAATAAAAAGTTTTGGTACACCTCTCAGAAGGAAGTGGGGTTGGGAATCCCAAATTTGAAAAATTATTACATAACTACACAAATTAAAGGGGTAAAAAGTTAATACATTTCTTAAAGAGTTTGAAATATTAACTTACGGACAGAGCTCCACTTCTAAGTACTGCTGAGTTTGGTCATTCAAGAAGAAAGCTTCTACAACTAAAAAAACCCCACAATCCATGATTACTTATGTTAATTTAAATCATTTAATACTCCAAACATTTATAGAAAATTGTGTGCATGACTATTCATATTAACACTCACCAAATTCAACAGGATGTAATCTGTGGTATGTTTAGCATTGCACACTTATGCTGTAATCCTGTGCCACCTTATCTAGCAGTAAGTCCCATTGAACCCAACAGGTCGTACCGCTTGTGGTACAATAGTTAAACTGCAGCCAGAATGTTGTGAGTTCAATTCTGACCAGGATTCAAGGTTGACTCAGCCTTCTATCCTTCCGAGGTTGGTAAAATGAGTACCCAGCATGTTTGGAGCAAAATGCTAATTGCCTTGTGAACTGCCCAGAGAGTGCACCAAGCATTATGGGGCAATATATAAGTGTAATTGCTAGTTGTTTGTTGTTGTTGTTCAATCGCACAGTTGATTCTGACCCTTTGCGACCCTATGGACCATTGCCCTCCAGGTACCTCTATCCTCCACCATCCTCAACCTGCCCAGGTCTGTGCCCATTGTGTCTACAATACTATCTAGCCATCTCATCTTTGGCCGCCCCCTTCTTCTTTTGCCCTCCATTTTCCCAGCATCAAGGCTTTCTCAAGTGAATCCTCTCTTCTCATTTGATGTCCAAAGTACTTTAGCTTCATCTTTACTATTTGACCTTCAAGGGAGCAGTCAGGTTTGATTTCTTCTAAGATTGACCTATTTGTTCCCCTTGCTGTCCAGGGGACTCTCAAAACTCTCCTCCAAGACCACATCTCAAAGGCATCTATTCTTCTGTGCTCAGCTTTCCTAATGGTCCAGCTCTCACAACCACACATTGCCACAGGGAATACCATTGCTTTGACTATGCGAATTTTTGTTTGCAATGTGATGTCTCTACTTTTCAGTATGTTCCCCAGGTTTCTCATAGCTTGCCTCCCAAGAATCAGTCAACTTTTTATTTTATGGCTACAATCACCATCTGGAGTGATCTTGGATCCTAAGAAAGTAAAATCTGTCGCTGCTTCTACATATTTTTATTCATATTTTAAGCAGTCCATTATATGTATATATTTTACATAAAGTGCTTAGAAAACACTTAGCAATAGCAATTACACTTATATACTGCCCAATGATGCTTGGTATACTATCTGGGGGGTTTACAAGGTAACTAGCATTTTGCCTTTAACATGCTGGGTAGTCATTTTACCAACCTCAGAAGGCTGGAAGGCTGAGTAAACCTATTGCCAACTATTTATAATTACCAGTACCTTTGAATATCAGGGACTTTTTATCATTGTCCTGTACTGTATAGGCAAAACTGAACAAATGGAAGCCCTACTACTCTGGCCCCAAGGACAAAGACTTCAAGTACAGAAAACTGATGCCATGAACTCCTGGAAATGAGTTGAATGTAAAGCAACTGTGTGAGCATGGAGAGAATAATAATAATAATTTTGTGTCAGAAACTATTCTGGGTTTAAAGGATTTTTGCTGGAGAAACTCTGCTCAGGGGACTCCCAAATGAGACACCTTTCATGTCTCCAAGATCTTTTCCACCAAAGAGGTCCCTTAGGCAACTACAAGTTCTGAACAGGAATCCTTCATAACTTCCTGAGGAGTAAACAGCACAGAAAAATTATGTCCCACTAATAAACTGAGCTAACATTAGATAAAACAGGCCAAAGTAGGACCTCATAATATGGAATGACGGACTGGTTTGGAATAGGAAAAGGAGTAAGACAAGGCTGCATTTTGTCACCCTGCTTATTCAACTTATACACAGAGCACATAATGCGCAGTGCAGGGATGGAGGAATCACAATTTGGGATCAAAATTGCTGGGAGAAACATCAATAATTTGAGATATGCAGATGATACGACCCTGATGGCAGAAAGTGAGGAGGACTTAAAGAAGCTCCTGATTAAGTTGAAAGAAGAAAGTGCAAAAGCTGGTTTGAGACTCAATATAAAGAAAACCAAGATCATGGCAACAGGCCCTATCAGTCCCTGGAAAATAGATGGGGAAGAAGTAGAAGCAGTGACAGATTTTACTTTCCTAGGATCCAAGCTCACTGCAGATGGTGATTGCAGCCATGAAATTAAAAGGCGACTGATTCTTGGGAGACAAGCTATGAGAAACCTGGGGAGCATAGTGAAAAGTAGAGAGATCACATTGCAAACAAAAATTCGTATAGTCAAAGCAATGGTATTCCCAGGGGCAATGTATGGTTGTGAGAGCTAGACCATTAGGAAAGCTGAGCGCAGAAGAATAGATGCCTTTGAGATGTGGTGTTGGAGGAGAGTTTTGAGAGTCCCCTGGACAGCAAGGAGAACAAACAGGTCAATCTTAGAAGAAATCAAACCTGACTGCTCCTTAGAAGGTCAAATAGTAAAGATGAAGCTGAAGTACTTTGGACATCAAATGAGAAGAGAAGACACACTTGAGAAAGCCTTGATGCTTGGAAAGGTCGAGGGCAAAAGAAGAAGGGGTTGGCCAAAAATGAGATGGCTAGATGGTAATTGTGGACACAATGGGCACAGAGCTGAGCGAATTGAGGGGGATGGTGGAGGACAGGGGTGCCTGGCGGACAGTGGTGCATGGGGTCGCAAAGGGTCGGAATTGACTGCGACTGAACAACAAACTCAACTTTCTAGGAGACACCTCGGTGCCTCATGGCACAGTGGTTAAGTTATAGTACTGCAGCCAAAACTTGTTTCCAGTATGAGTTCAATTCTGACAAGCTAAAGGTTGACTCAGCTTCCAAAGTTGGAAAAATGAATACTCAACATGTTGGGGGCAAAAATGCTAATTACATTATGAACAGCCCAGAGTGTGCTTGAATGCTATGGGGTAGTATATAAGTGTAATTGCTGATCTGGAAATTTTAAGTGATTTTAATATATTTATTTTTTTAAAACACTGCACATATTTGTATGGTTAATTTGCCCATATCATCAACATTTGTAATTTTGACAATAACATTGTGGAGGCATGGACTACAGAACTTGTCTGCAAGACAACCAATGCATTCAAATAATTTACAACAAAGAAATCAAATAGTTATGAAAACATCAGTTTCACTTCACATTGACACATTTTTGTTGTTCATTCACACAGTCAAACCCAACCCTTTGCAACCCCGTGGACCACCGCATGCCAGGCTCCTCTGTCATTTTCCATCTTCTGTAGCCCGTTCAGATCTATGCCCAAAGTAGTAAATAATACATTGTAAACTATCCTTTAATACATCCAGGCCTATACTCTCATTTCAATAATAAACACAGGAATACAGCCAGACACATAAAAAATAAAATAAAAACATGGCAAGTAGATGATATGGAGAAACTAAACCTCCTCCTTCTTCTGTGTCTAGACCAGCTGTGAAACTGGCAAAATGAAGGCACCCTTTGGTGAGTTCATTCTGCAGTTCCCCAAACTAAGTCCTGTTTTAAGCAGAAAACAGGATATGAATACAATATATGAACAAGTCTATCAAAATAGAGGCATCAGATTTTTATGATAATAAAAATGTTTCATATTTCATCATTTTGCAATAGAGTATGATAGTTGAATTCCCATTGTAAGAAGATACAGTAATTCGGAGTAGTCCTTACCCATTCATTATGAAACGGGGAGGAATGGTAATAAAAATACTAAAAAACTGGGGGAAGAAGAACGTTATCATGGAAGACAACATGACAGGATGGCTACTCCTCTTAGTCAAGGAATATCAACCTCTACAGAAGAGTCACTGCCAAATACAGTATGAAAGATTTAAGCTTGCAGTAAATGCTCTGACTTACCCTCATAGTCCCACAGACCATTGAATGGACTTCCTGGCTCACCTGGTGGAGCGGGAGGATCATTAAAAAAAGGAGCATCCACTTCCATCAGTATTCCTTCATTTTCTGGTGTCAACTTGATCACTACTGGATCATGAGATACTGGAAAGTTGTTCCATGTATGTTTAATTTGAAACTCCATCTAAATATATTATACAGTACACTGAATTAAATTATAATTGTATTGAAATACTTATGTGTAACTAAAGCATATGCAGTAAAACCTTAACAAGTTAAGGCAATCCAAGGAGATGTCTGCAAGCACATTTTAAAATGATATATACAGTAAAACCTCATATAACACTAAAACCTGGTTCCACAAGTCTTGGTGTTATATGATTTTTAGTGTTATCTGATGCATGTTAAAATCCTATGGGATCCATAGAGATACATTGTAACCACACAGGCTTTAGCGGTTGTTATCTGAAGCATCCCATAGGATCTTAATGTTATCTGGTGCAATTCTTCCCCCCAGATTCCTTAATGTTACCAATTACCAAGTACAGTAATACCTCATATAACATTAGTATCAAATAACACTAAAATTGCATAACATTAAGCAATCTGGGGGGAAGAATTGCATCAGATAACATTAAGATCCTATGGGATGCTTCAGATAACAACCGCTAAAGCCTGTGTGGTTACAATGTATCTCTATGGATCCCATAGGATTTTAACATGCATCAGATAACACTAAAAATCATATAACACCAAGACTTGTGGAACCAGGTTTTAGTGTTATATGAGGTTTTACTGTACTGCAATTAGTCTTTAAGGTGCTGCAAGATTTTTTTTGTCTTTGTTTTGTTTACTCTCTGATATGACTGCTTTGTTATTCCAGACAAATATATCAAATTGCAATACAGTACTGTATTATACTTTCTAAGACAACAGCATAATTTAGTGAAACTTTTGAAGGGCAAAATGAGCTACACATATTCACCTGCCCAAATTCTAGGAAGAACATCTTTTTTGTAATTGCTACTTTTCTTCCTTGAACATATAAATCTGCACAAGAAGTGCCCATATACTGTAGAAAAACAAAACATCAATTATGAGAGAAACCAATAGTTTTTTAAAAACTGTTCTTTGCCTATATAGTACTGTTATGTGCCATCAGGTCAGAACCAATATAGCAACCGTAACAGGGCTTTTAAAGTAAGTTAGATATTTAAGAAGTGATTTTACCAGTTCTGTTCCCCAATTGCTAACCAGCTTTCCTATTTCAAAAGCCTCCTGCCAGTTTTAAAACTTAATTACAGTTCTATTTAGCTATTGTAAACTGCCCAAGTGGGAAAATATCCCAGATGGGCGGTATAGAAATCTAATAAATAAATAAAATATTTGATGTGAACTTTTGTGGGTACAGTGCATGTTGTCAAATCTAAACACAACACCAGCCAGACTTAGATGCTGGCTATATGCACAAGAGGAGCACAATTGAAAAATAAGAATAGTGTTAGTTATAAGAGTTGAAATGTTTGAAGTGGTAGTCTGTGCAAGCATATCTGAGGGTAAACAAAGGTAAAGGTCGCCCTTGCTCGAAAGCCAGTTGTATCTGACTCTAGGGTTCAGTGCTCATCTGTTTATAGCTAAAGAGCCAGTGCTGTCTGCATCTATGACCCTTCTGTGGCTATGTGGCAGGCATGTCTAGACACCAGAGCACATGGAACACTGTTTACCTTCTCATCGAAGCGGTCCCTATTTATCTACTTGCAATTTCTTGCTTTCGAACTGTTAGGTTGGCAGGAGCTGGGACAGAGACGGGAGCTCACTCTGTCGTGCAATACCCGGGAATCAAACTCCAACCTTCCAGTAAGCAAGTTCAGTGCCTTAACCACTTGAGCCACCGCAGTCCTTTACACAAAACAGAACAGCAAAGGAAAAAAAATGTTGTGGCACCTAAAATATTTTTTGTCTTCTTTTGCAGTTCTGTTTTGTTTGCACTCAGTTATCCTCAGGGTTGGCTGTCCTAAGCATCCTAGCCACTTTCAACTGAATTACCCTTCAAGTAACTAACAATATATTCCCCAAAACACTTACTGAACAGCTGGGCTCCTTCCCCCAAAAGCCCTTTAACAAACAAAACCTGCTAGTCTCAAAAGTGGCACAGGAGGACGCCTGTTCCTGCTGCCACAGACTAACCATCCTCTCTAGGTAAAGGTAAAGGTTTCCCTTGCTCGAAAGCCAGTCGTATCCGACTCTAGGGGTCAGTGCTCATCTGTTTCTAAGCCGAAGAGCCAGCGCTGTCTGCTTCTGCAGACGTTTCCGTGGTCATGTGGCAGGCATGACTAGACACCGGAGGGCATGGAACGCTGTTACCTTCCCACCAAAGTGGTCCCTATTTATCTACTTGCAATTTCTTGCCTTTCGAACTGCCAGCCTCTCTAAATCTGCCTATATTCCCTCACCTACAACAGCCCGCAACCAACGCTTCGGGACCCCCCCCCCCCCCAAATCGACGCCTTCACTCCTCTTGGGCGTACAAAAAGAAAACCACGAGGGCACGTGATACTATAGTCTCGGCCAATCAAAAAAGACTCCTCCTAGCCGCCTACAATTCTATTGGCCCATTTTGAGAGCACGTCATGCGCCCAACCCTCCCTCCTGTTTTTTTTTTCTCAATGGGGGAAGTTGGCCGTTTTAAAGGAGTCGGTACCGTATTTGAAGGGGGAGGGGGGGGGCTGTTGTTGTTGTTGCCAGGAGGCGCGCGCCGAGTAGTTGGGGGAGCCGGCGCGTGGAGTTGGCCAAGCCCGGGGGAGACCGGGTGAGTTGCGGCGTCCCTTGCAAAGTCCAGCGGTGTCTTAAACGTTGTTATTTTTAAGTTCGAAAGCAGGATATTGCAAGTAGATAAATAATGACCACATTAGGGGGGGAAGGTAAACAGCGTTCACCATGTGTAGTCATGCCTGCCACATGACCACGGGAACGTCTGCAAAAGGAGACAGTGCTGGCTCTTTGGCTGTGAAACAAGATGAGCACTGAACCCTAGAGTCAGATACGACTGGCTTTACTAAGGGTACCTTTAATATTATTTATTTGGACTTTCAGAAAGATGTACATGGAATGAAAATATGAACTATCTGAACTCTTTGGAACAGGGTGTTTTAATATGAGGGGCCATGGTGGCCGTGCTGCTTAGTGATTAAGACGCTGAGCTTGACGATTGGCAGGTAGGCAAGTCACCAGTTTTCTTGAAACCCTTGTGCAGTGTGGTGGAGTGACCTCCTGTCATGTGTCCCAACTCCTGCCAACCTGGCAGTTGGAACGCAGAAATTGCAAGTAGATAAATAGGTACCGCTTGGGTGGGAAGGTAACAGCATTCTGTGTGCTGTGGCATGTAGTCATGCCTACCACATGACCACAGAAGGCACTGCAGACGCAGACAGCACTGTCTCCAGATGTCATTCAGAGGTTTGAGTCATCGACAAATCGGAGGTCAATGGGAGCAATTTGGAAAGTACTGTATTGTAATTTGGTTCAGATAAATTAATGTCCCATCAAGTACATCTAGGTTAAAAGTATGTACTGTGGTTTAGAAAGGTTTTATCTAGAATGATGATGTCTTAAATATGGAATTGTCCAGAATGCACCAAAGTTTAGACTCAGATATATGCAGCTTTTCCTGATCTAGCATCATCTGTGACAGGACAGGTAGTTTCAGTAGTCACATACTTTTAGCTACTGGGGCTGGTGTAGTAGCTGTGTTTTTGTCTTGGCATCTCCTAATCACAGTCTAGGTATGTGTGCACTGGTCTCTAGAAATACTGTAGTTGTGCTTAAAAACAGTTTGGAAACTTCATTTGGTGCAGCACACAGCTGTTAGGGTACGAGGAGAAAATCAACAAATTGGCCATGTTACATTGGCCTGAGTCCTTGAGGGGGGGGGGGGATGCACACATTATGATAATTATACCAACACTTTGTGCCTATTGACACTTGTTGTTCAGTTGCACAGTTGAGTCCAACCCTTTGTGACCCCATGGACCACAGCATGCCAGGCACCTCTGTCATCTGCCATCCTCCGTAGTCCGCCCAGTTCTATGCCCGCTGTGTTATGCCATCTATCCAGACTGGATTATTGTAATGTGCTTTTCATGGGACTGCCCTTGATGCCCATTTGGAGGCTGCAACTGGTCCAGAATGCTGCTGCTCGGGTGGTGATGGGGTGTGGGCATTATGCCCGTGCCTTGCCACTGCTTCAAGAGCTGCACTGGTTGCAAGTGTGCCTCCAGGTGCAATTCAAGGTGCTGCCTCAGCGTCCAGCCCCAGGACTCTTCCCACCTGTCCCCGGAGGCTCCGCCCGGGCTGGGGCTTAAAAGTCGTGACGGCGGCAGGACTTTTTGCCCCTCCAAGAACACCTGCGGCCAGGCAGAGAGGCTGCCTCAGCATCCAGCCCCGGGAATCTTCCCACCTGTCCCCGGAGGCTCCGCCCGGGCTGGGGCTTAAAAGTCGTGACGGCGGCAGGACTTTTTGCCCCTCCAAGAACACCTGCGGCCAGGCAGAGAGGCTGCCTCAGCATCCAGCCCCGGGAATCTTCCCACCTGTCCCCGGAGGCTCCGCCCGGGCTGGGGCTTAAAAGTCGTGACGGCGGCAGGACTTTTTGCCCCTCCAAGAACACCTGCGGCCAGGCAGAGAGGCTGCCTCAGCATCCAGCCCCGGGAATCTTCCCACCTGTCCCCGGAGGCTCCGCCCGGGCTGGGGCTTAAAAGTCGTGACAGCGGCAGGACTTTTTGCCCCTCCAAGAACACCTGCGGCCAGGCAGAGAGGCTGCCTCAGCATCCAGCCCCAGGACTCTTCCCACCTGTCCCCGGAGGCTCCACCTGGGCTGGGGGCTTAAAAGCCGCAGTGGCGGCAGGACTTTTCGCGCCGCCAAGAACACCTGTGGCCAGGCAGAGAGGCTTGGCAGTTGTTGTGGGATTTAGTAAATTTTTGCTTAGGGGTTTGTTTGTTTTTTGAAATCTTTGTGTAAACTTGATGAGTTTTGTAATTTTTGATTGTTGCTTGAAATTGATGCCTATTGAATTTTCGATGCTGTAATGATGTTGCGATGTTTTGTGGTATTGATACTAATTGTTTTTGATATTTACATGTTGTGTCTATGAACTTGCTGTTTTATCTGTGCTTGTGAACCGCCCTGAGTCGGTCCAACTGAGTAGGGTGGTATAAAAATTTAAATTAAAAAAAAATTAAAGCCCTACATGGTAGTGGGCCAGGATACTTAAGAGATCAGAACATTTGTCCGTCCCACCAGAGCAGACTGGAGACGCTCTCATTGTGCCATCTGCTAGGGAGGCTCATCTCTCTAGCACCAGAAGTAGGGCCTTCTCTGTGTTTGCTCCGGCCCTATGGAACCTTTTGCCAATTGACCTGCATCTCCAGACGGAGTTGCTGTCCTTTAGGAAAGAACTGAAAACCTGGCTGGCAGGGCAGGTGTGGGACCCCTGCCTGCCGGCTTATATAATTAAGATCTCTCTCTCTCTCTTAATGGATGGTCTGTGTGTGGTAAATATTTTGACTTTTAATGGGGTTTTTGAAGGTTTTTATTTAGTTTTGTTATTGTTTTTAATTGTTGTTAGCCGCCCAGAGTTGTTGGCGATTTGGCCGGTAATAGAAATTTGATTAAATATAAATAAATAAATAAATAAATAAATAAATAAATATCACTCTCATCCTCTGCCACACCCTTCTCCTTTTATCTTCAATCTTTCCTAGCATCAGGGCCTTTTCCAGTGAGTCCTCTTCTCATTTGGTGTCCAAAGTATTTGAGCTTCAATCTTCAGTATTTGTCCTTCCAAGGAGCAGTCATGGTTTATTTCTTTTAGGATTAACTGATTTGATCTCTTTGCAATCCAGGGGACTCTCAAAATCTTTTCTAGCACCACAGTTCAAAGACATCTATTCCTCTGCACAATTAGTGCTCAATATGTTATTATTTGTATACTAGTTTGCAAAAGCCTTTTAATAATGGAAAAAGCCATGGTGCAAATTGCATCCACATGACCATTGTATGTGTGTTTTCTTTTGAAAAGGAAGCTCACCAATAATCTTGCATGACTTTCAACGATCATTTGGTTGTTTTCAGGTTGAATTTAAGATGCTGTTAGTGGTTAGGACAGTAAGGATGATAATAAAATGAAAGGAACTCATTGTGTATTTATTGTGATTCATACAAACTATGTTGTACAGTATTTTAAATTATATTTTAACAGCATAAGTTGTGTTTTGTAATGTCAGGAAATACAGTATAATTTTTAGGAGAATTTTTAAGGTGAAATCAATTTTCTAAAATAAATATTTTGCAAACTGAGACATTTGTTTGTTTCAGGTGAAAAGCCAAATTCTGTGCTCAAGCAGTTTCAGGCAGAATTTTCTAACTTCTCGGCAGGTACTTTTATTTATTTTTTCTCTGTAAAAATAATTTATTATTTATTTATTTAATCACATTTTATGCCGCCCTCCTCAAAAAGACCCAGTGCGGCTAACAAACTCTCCAAAGCACTCAGAACAGAATAAAAACACAATATAAAAATCAAGATTAAGAGATTAAAAAGATTAAGTAAAAAGAAATAAGACACAGAGAGAAAGGTGGGGAGGAGGTCAGTTGAGCCAACAAACTGAGGCCATCGTCTGGCCCATACCCCATATATGCTCTGCCAGGCAGGTCTTAACCCCCTTCCTAAAGGGCAGCAGCTCTGTTTGGAGATGTAGGTCACTTGGCAGGAGGTTCATAGGGCCGGAGCAGACACAGAGAAGGCCCTCCTCCTCGTGCTAGAGAGGTGCGCCTCTCTAAACGATGGTACAACCAGAGAGCCTCTCTGGTCCACTCTGATGGGATGGACAGATGTCTTTAGGGTGATGCAGTCTCTTAGGTATCCTGGCCCACTACCATATAGGGCTTTAAAGGTAATAACCAGCACCTTGAATTGCACCCGTTATATTTTGGCAGGTTATTCCCAATTTTACTAGAATTTATTAATGGTTCCCAAGTTCTTTGGCATTTCCCCTTTTTATTTCTACCAATCCTTATGCTAATTTTCCTTTTTTTTTTTCTCTTTTGTTTCTAATCAACTAATCCTTAATCATTTTTGTCATGTATCTAATGTATGAAAACAAGATTTATACATACACCTACGCACTTACATATTTTTATTTAAAAGTGCCATATGATCAAAACTGTGTTATGTAAGCTGTGTTAGCTGTGTTATATAAACCTTCCAGATTTCTGTCACTTATGTTTGATGAATAAAGCAATTAGATGAAAAAGATAAATTTAGGCAAATAAAAATACATTTTTGAATATTTCACTGGAATTAGTCAATAAAGATTTGCCTTGTATACAGCCCTTTTATGTACCCAATCTGGAAGCCAGTTAGCTATGTACATCATTCTGATGACAAAGTATATAACATTGATTAAAACAAGTTTTTTTCTCTATATTTTCAACAGCTTTCTGTAGCTTTCCTTGCTGCCTAGTCTTCTGGATATGAAAAAGTGATACAGAAGAAGTTATTTTATGTGTTCTCTTGGTTTTAGTAAAGTGTGGCAACTGAGAAGTCTCACAGAGATGGTTGAACAGTGAAAGACAAGATATGTCAACACATGCCCAACTCATGAATAATGAAAACTCAAAAGTCTTGAATTTCATCCTTGACAGTTTCGCTGCAATTTTTCCTCTCTGAGAATTCTTCTAAAGGTAGTTTATATTTCTGTGCAGATAATTTAATGGGGAAAGTGTGTGAACCTGAGTGTTCTGAAAGATATCCAAACGAATTGAAATGGCACAGATTATTTTAGCATTACTAGAGTGTGGAGTATAATTGGGCATAGGTGCAAGGAAATAATCATAACTGTACATGGAATAAATTGTTCAGGTTAGTAAAACTTGAAAATTTGGCCAAACTATTTTATCTCTCAATGTGGCAATATATTATGTTAAAAGACAAATTATCTTGTTTCAGAAAGTATCTGAAGCTGATAATACAATGGAGTCCTGGATGACACATCAGAGGTAAAGAGGCATATTTGTCATTATAATTACAAGCAAAATTGAGATTTCAGATGTGTGACAAATACTTAAAACTTTGTATTACGTACATACAGGGACTGCGGTAGCTTAGTGGTAAAGATGCTGAACTTGACAACTGGAAGGTTGGCAGTTCAAGACTCAAGTGCTGCACGACAGAGTGAGCTCCCATCTCTGTCTCAGCTCCTGCCAACCTAGCAGTTTGAAAGCAAGAAATTGCAAGTAGATAAATAGGGACCACTTCGGTGGGAAGGTAAAGAGCATTCCATGCATTCCGGTGTCTATTCATGCCTGTCACATGTCCATAGAAATGTCTGCAAATGAAGACAGTGCTGGCTCTTTGACTATAAACAGATGAGCACTGAACCTAAAGTCAGATATGACTGGCTTTCAAAGAAGGGTGACCTTTACCTATTACAAAGAAACCTGTAACTGACTGATCAATTAATTATAAATACCACTGCAGTATTTATAATTAACTTTACCTATTACCTACATGTTGAAGCAACATAATTGATTGTTTTATTTTGGGTGTTTTTATATCGTCTCTAGTTTAGTATCTCCTCTAGTTGCTGAGTATGATAAACATTTGGAAGAAATGAATGAGCAGCTGAAATACTGTCAGGTATGAATCAATCCAAAAATTCTTTGCTGTATAATATAAACTTTATAGCATTGACTTGGAAGTTAGTCATGTACAGAGTTGGTTGAGCAATAATAAGACTAATTAAAGACAGTACATTCTTAAATGCTATCATTTTAATGCTGAAATATTAGAAACACTGTATTCATACTAAGTTTTTAAAAGGATTGTACTATTTCATAATGTTTTAATTTGTGTCCAGGTGTCTGAGTGACGGTTTTGGTTTGTTAAGTGTTGTATCTGTTTCATCACCTTCCTGATACTTGTTCAAAACCAAATGCTTTTCTGCCTCATTTTCTTTTCTTTTAGATGCAGATGAGGGAAATGAGAATGAAACTTGAACAAGTCATCAAGGAGAATGAAAGGTAGATTAATGATTGGGCACATTTCTTCAATATTTCTAATCAGTGGGAAAAAATTCAGCTTTAATCAAATATGAGAATTTTTCCCAACAGAATTAAAATGTCCTCTTAATGCATACATTTTTATACACCCCCCCCCATGTTTTACACATTCATACATAGACTTTTTGGAGAAATGAGAAGGGATAAGATAAATTTAGATTAGCACAAGGTTATGTGGAACTATGTTTTGGAAGTATTTACTGGTGCAAATAATACTTGAATTCTTCATACACACGTTTATAATGCAATCCCATAAATGTCTACTCCAAAGTAAGGACAGGACATTCTGGAGATGTCTAATTCATAGGGCTGCCAAAGGTCAGAGATGACTTGATAAACATGAGTCCATATTTATTTATTTATTTATTTATTCCGATTTATATTTCCGCCCACTCACCAAGGTGATTCAGGGCAGATTACAGTCAAAACAGCAACAGTACAGTAAAAATCATAAAATACAACCTCACAAAACAACCAAAGCAGAACACAGACTACTCCCCTCTGGCCGTTGTTGTGGGCCCAGAGGAGGGGGCGATGTTCTCTGCTGCCTGCCAAGCCATGGAGTCTTCTCCCTCAGGCCATTGTGGGCCACTCTTCTGCCACTCTTCCAGATATAGTCCTGATTGAAGAGCCATTCAAAAATTCTAACTTTTAATGTGGACTTCCCAATCCTATTAGTAATGCCTTGCAGAATGTTGTTTTAACCAAAGATACTTTCCCCTGCATTAGTTGTGCATTGTGTGTGTGTGTGCAGTTTAGCTTCAGCTGCAAAGTAAGGGTTCTTTGCTGCCTGTAGGCTGGCTGATCTTATCGAGTGTATCAGTTAGGGCATGAGAGTTGTTTGCCCAGCAAATCTTTGAAATCAGCCAGAAGAAAGGGAAATCCAGTACAGCCAGTGTATCTTTAAATTAGGATGGCAGTGTAAGAAATCACTGAGTTCTGTCAAAAGTTGCAAACATTCACATAAATCTCTTATGTACTTCTGAAGATCATAAGATTATAAATATATTTCACGCTTAAAACAACCAATGTGCTGTTTATGCAAAAACATCCTTGCATTTATAACCACAGGAACTAAAGAGGCTTAATAAGATTTTACTTATAATAGATCAAGGATTCTCAACCTGTGGCCCACAGGCCAGATGTGGGCTGTGGTGCATTTCATGTGGCCTACCTCCAACACACCCGGAAGTGCCATGTGGTGGAGGAAGTGCCCCAAAGCTGACTGAGGGTGTGTGACCCAGCCCCCGGCTCATAAAGGTTGAGAACTCCTGCAATAGATTATTTCTTCTGATATAAAAAAAATATTATTGTTTTAAAACAAATGTAATGTCCATTTCCTGGTTGTCCAGATTGCATGAAGAATTAAAAGAGTCTATTGAAAAACAGTTGGAGGTTCTGCCATCTGGTTCCACTTCAGGAGATGGTGCATATATAGATGAAAACCTTATAAGAAATCTCCAAGAACAGTTGCAGTTAGCAAATAAAGTAAGTGGCTGTAAAAAAAATTCCTGCACTGGTTTGTTGACTATTACAATCAAGACTCACATTCATGATTCTTTGACTCTTGCTGGTATAAAACATTTGTCTTTAAAACTAGCCAACCTTTCATTCAAATGAAGTGTGCACCAATAATGTACTATTTGAACTCATAGAGTTAGTTCCACTGAGAGTAGTTAAAACAGTGGAAATTGTTATCTGTGACTAATTTTCATTTCAATCCAGAGAGTGCACTAAGCGCTATGGGGTGATATATAAGTGTTTGCTTTGCTTTTGTCTGTTTTAGTTGGAAGTAAAGCTAGATTTAACCAATGGTTATATTTTATTTGTAATTTAAAGCTTGCTTTTAATTACAGTACTTGTATCCTGATGGCATGCATAGCTGGACTTTGGCAATATTTTCCTGTAATACTAGGGTGTGTGTTTTTTAGAACTTGAACAATAATTTTCTCATGAAGTATTTATCCTTGCTGCTTATATATATTGAAAATTTGTAAATAATGAGTAAATCAACCCCACTTTAGGAGGCAGGAGGTATGCTATCACATTTACATAATGTAAAACCACTTTTTGCTTTCAGGCTTCTAGTTTTTAAATAAATAAGTTTTTTCTGATCTATTATTCCAGTTAGCTTTAATGTTTTATTCTTTACTTTTAAAAATGCAGGAAAAGGAACATGTGTTAGAACTTTGGCAGACGGTATCACAGGAATTTGAGCGACTTCAGCAAACATACCAAGAACGTATGACAGAGGCACAGATTTGTATTGCTCAAGGTCAAAAACAGAAAGTAATTTCTTTTTTTACTCATTTTTGTGTGTTCGAAGGTGGTTAAAATCTATGGTAATAAAATGTATCTTCTGCCTGTCTCTTTCTTTTGCCCTCAGCACAACTGGTGTAACATAGCTGGAAGACTATGAAAACTAAATTGTTGTATGTGTATTGGGGTGGGTCAGAGGGCTGTGCAAGGCTTGTTTAGAATAAATTCAAAGTCAGTCCCAAATAGAGTAGCCCTGCTAAATAAATGGAACAAACGTAATTATTGACTTTGACTTTTAAAGTTCCATTCGTGTTCCATTCTAGTAGGGACTAGCAGATAGATTTTAACCTTTAATTTTGAAATAGTTTAATGATTTTTTTTTTTTTAGTATCATCCATCTGTGGTCTTACAGTAACATCTGTAGGCACTAAAAGGTAAAGTAAAGGTCAGCTGTTCCTAAATTACCTTAGATCCAAAATTGAGGGCAGGGCTGAGATATTCATTTCATTACAGGACCTCTAGAAAAACTCCACATGTTACTTTTCTCAGCAGCAACCAGAACTCATCAAATAGTTTAAAGAAAGTGACATTTATTTAATAATAGCAGGCATATATATGGTGTATTCATAATAAAACATAAATCTTAAATTAATATCAAAACATTAAAAACATCAAAAAGCATTTATAGCTTAACAGACCAATCAAATAGAACTTCAAGTAGTTATCAATAAATAATTACTTTAAAGGTAGGCCACTGTGAGAGAGGAGAGAGTAAAGATAGGAAAGGCTGAATTGGCATCAAGAAGTGAAGGAGGAGAACAGTAGTAAGAAAGAAATCGTGGAAGTGAGAGATGAGAAGAGGGAAAGAGGAAAAGAGCAATTAGGAGGATAAACAAAAGAGTTTCTAATCCAGGCAGAACTGGCAGTCTTATAGTAGGTAACAACAACTACTACTAGAACTTATTCCTCATTTATTTAAGATTATTGCCAAAATACAATATAAGGTGTTCAAAAGATCAAAAAACCAAGAAACATATCATAAAATGGATAGTCCTGCATTCAAAGCTCCTTATTTTGAAGCCCATCTTCCTTTAAAAGCCAACCTTCCACCAATCTAATTTGTGTCTATACATCTTCAAGAAACTCCTAGGACAGTAATGGCGAACCTTTTAGAGACTAAGTGCCCAAGCTCAACAAGCTGCTGTCTGCGTTGCAGAGGGGAGGGGCAAACTCTGTGCTGGAGGAGGAAGGAAGTGTTCTCATTGGGCTACTGGGCAGAGGGACAAGGCAAACTCTGTGCTGGGGTGATGACGCACATGCCATAGATTCGCCCCAGGACTTACTGATTTTGCTGGAAGTTCTGTGTATCTGTGCATATATATATAACAATTCCAACCAAAGCCCCCTATCTATTTTGAGCAAAATTCTGAACAACAGCAGCAATGTATACTTAAACTTTTCAAATGTTAAGCTTGAACGTCTATTTTTATGTGGATGACAAAAATCACTCTGATTATAGTTGCCTGCTCTGTATCTTCCTTTTAGGATCAATTGACAAGCTTCCAGCAACTAACAGGACAACTGCATTTAGCCAATGAAAAAATGGAGTCAGTAAGTGAAGTGTTGAGCCTTATAGTAAAAACTGGAAACTGTTTTAGCCATTCTCTGAGCTAAAAATAGGAAACAAATGCAGCCATTCCCAAATCAGCTTTTGAACACTTTCTATAAAATGTATGTCAGGTTTTTATATTTACATGGATTATTACTTATACTATATGTGTTATTTGTCCATTTTGTATCTTGTTGTACTGATTTTACATTAATTCTTAACTGGAGCAGAACTCACCTTTGCTCTAGAAAAAAGTCAAGAACTAAAATGTTAATTTTGCTGATATGAAAGAACATTTGTTTATCCATATTTATTGCTCAGCTATCTTTTATTTCTCATTTTTCTGACTTATACTGTTCTCTTTTATTTCTCATTTTTTCTGACTTACACTGTTATCTGACATAACTGTTTTGGCCCTTCTGAGCTAAAACTAGAAAACAAACGCAGCCTTTCTACTCTCCACTTTCCATGTCAAAACAGCTAGAAGGTCATTAGCTAGATCAGGAGTGCCCAAACTTTTCGGGCTGTGGGCCGGTAACGTGGTTCAGTGGGCCGGTCAGGTGGTTCCTCCCACCAGAAGCAAAACGTGCCTTGCAATCTGTTTTGCAACAGGATGAGATAGATTATAGGCTGCCATTTTCTCTGCATGGGCCGGATCCAGCTCGCAGCACCAATTCATCCAGCCCTTGCTGCCCTCGTTGCTCCTGGAACCGGAAGTAAAACGTAATTTGGGTACCCCTGAGCTAGATGATGAAATAAGAGGTTTGTAGTGAAGAAGTGGAGTGGATGAACTAGATACAAACTGATGATAGAAATGGTAGCTCCATTTGAGTAGAATAGAGTAGAATATACTTAAAGCAAGAAGTTTTTTTAATACATTATGTGCATATTATGGAAAGCAGTAGAACTCAAGCTGAGTGTGATACAGTAGAGAGAAAACCAGTAAAACTCAGAGGCGTAGCTACCGCCGTATCTGCCGTATCAATTATTTATTTATTTATTCTTCCAATTTATACCCCGTCTTGCTCAGGCGAACCTGACTCTAGGCGGCTTTCATAGTATACAAAAACAACATCACAAATTACTACCAACTCCCACAAAGAGACTCCCACAATACAAGGTCCTCCATCGCCGCCCAAGACCCCCAGGTTTCTCTACGGGGGCCCCGGGCCACGGGGGCCCCCAACATGCGTAAGCAAAACAAATCTTTACCCTTCGTAAGGGCCCCCAAACAATTTTTTATACGGGGCCCCGCCAAGGCACGCTACTCTTCTGGTAAAACTGTTCATATTTAAGGTAGATAGACTATAAAATTGGTGAATATATCAGCATTCTGGGAAATTGTGAAAGCTTCTTAAAGAGTAAATGGAAAGAAATAAAAATTTAAAAGTAAAGTTCATGCTGCCCAAGATGCAGAGCATGAAACCTCATTGGAGGTTATCTGTACAGTATGATGTAAAATATATTTTGAAGCTTCTCTTGTAGGCTACTCAGGTATTTCTGAAGACAGTAAAGGAACAGAATGCAGAACTTGAACAGCTACGCAAGCAACAAAGGTATGAATGAAATTTCTAAGTCCTTTTCCTGTTAGCTTTAATAATTTTTTACCTAGGTATATAGAACTACATTTGACACTGTGGCTTATATCAAAAGTTTATTTTTGATGACCAGGTCATGCCTTGTATGAAATATTCCAACAATTTTCATTTATTTCTGCCTACAGCAACCTCTCCAGACCATAGTCCATATTTTATCTGAAGCTGCCCCATTGTTTTGGGGAACTAGGGTAGCAGATTACCCATTTGCTATTGGAGTGTTGGATGTGGGATCTAGCAAAAAAAAATTTCCCTCTTTGATTTCATATTATTATAGGGCAGTGGTGGCAAACCTATGGCACGTGTGCTGGAATGGGCACTCAGAGCCCTCTCTGGGCACGTGCACCATCGTCCCAGAACAGATTTCACTAGAGTTCTGGGAATGTTTCCTCCCATCCCTCTGCCTAGCAGCCCAATGGGAGTGTTTCCTCCCACCCCTGTCTGAGGTAAGGCGGTCAGCTAACCATCACTGTTATTGGGCATCGAATTAAAAAACCTTCCCCACTATATTTAAGTGGAAACTCTACTCATGCCAAAATATCTTCGACTAAAGGAAATAATTGTTGCCTGATTTTGCTTTATTCTGTATTTATTTCCACAGTGGGTGAAGTGAGATGGATATTTTTAGTTTTTAAGCTACAACGAAATGGGTTTAGATCATTTTATCCTGGGATGTTGATGTTATGCAGAACTGCATGCTAAAGTCATTTGGCTTAAAAAGAAGGCTACAAAAAGTATTTTGCACCACAAAGCACTAAGAGAAGATGGGAGGGGATTTTTTTAGCCCTACCTGTACAGTTACTTTCTTTTAAAGCAGAAGCACAACTCTTCTTCAAATTGGCTCTGATAATTAAGAGCTGACATTTTTATAATCCTGTACTTGTATGTTTTCCACAGTTATGGTGTAATCTTCTCCAACAAGAGATTAAACTTTCTGTGTTTCTGCTAAAGATACTGTAATTAATGGCCAGAGTTCTTTTGAAAAGAAACCACACACAGGGCTGGCATAGAAACAGTTTCCATGCTTACTGGACTTCTGAATGTTTGCCTTGTCAGTTGAAAGTCCATATGATTGATTGTGTAATCCAGAGAAAACTAGGCATGCAACAGACAGGACAGAAAATAGATATGGTATTTTGGCTTGCATGATTGCTATGAATATGGTCACACAGGGCAAGAAGATTCTGGCAAATATGTATCCAAGTCAGAATCAGGCGGTACAACAGTGATGGTGAACCTTGGCATTCCAACTGCCCTTGAATTTCAATTCCCAGAAGCCCTGATCAGCAGGAGTGCTGAATTGGGCTTCTGGTAATTGAAGTCCAAGAACACCTGGAGTGCCAAGGTTGGCCATCACTGCTCCAGAACATACTGACCTTCAAGTATATTTTATAACGTAAACATTATACAGTCTTTTTTTAACCTGTTGGTGCCTGTGTGTGAGAAATATCCCCCAAAGGCAACAACAGATGGGGAAAGCTTCAGTATCCTAGAAGAGAATTGTTTGTTGTCTGTCTATTTTGTAACAAAGGTCTTCCAATTATGCATGATGGCTTTGTAAACGGTTGGTTACATATTTGGTCAGGATGAATATTTGATGGTGGGTGGGTGAACATTCTCAGCTGTGTATTCCTCACTTAAGTTGCATGTATAAAACAACAGTCAAAATACTGGAAAAGTTGCCTGTCTGTCTTACATTTTAATTGGCTTCTGTTATTTTAAAGTCTTTATAATCTTGCTTTGCATGCACCAGAGCTTCAAATTAAGTTGGCTGTAATGATTTTAAAGAAAGTAGAAAAATAGCTTACATTCTTTCATCAGTTCCTTTGATAGAGAGATTATGTTTTCCAGATGTGCCTATTAAAGTTAGTAGTTACAAGAAACTTGCAAATGCCATTGTAGTAGTCCCTATATCATTCAGAACGAAGGAGCCTTGCATAAATAATTAATAGCCACATTCTCAGAGATTATCTTTATGTAAGCAGTATAAATGAGAATGAATGAATATTTTAAATACAGTCAAACCTCATATAACAGTAAAACCTGATTCCACAAGTCTTGATGTTATATGATTTTTAGTGTTATCCGATGCATGTTAAAATCCTATGGGAGCCATAGAGATACATTGTAACCACACAGGTTTTAGCGGTTGTTATCTGAAGCATCCCATAGGATCTTAATGTTATCCGATGCAATTCTTCCCCCCAGATTCCTTAATGTTATGCGATTTTCGTGTTATTCGATACTAATGTTATATGAGGTATTACTGTACTTTAGTGCAATGGTTCTGTCTTCAACAGAACTAAGCACAGTTCACGTGGTGGTTAATCACATTATCATCAGCTGGAACAGAGAAATTACAAAACTAGGATTGAAAGGGAGACAGCAGAAATCAAATACATCCATCTGTTAGATACCCATTACAGGGGGCTAAATATTAGTGAAGGGTTTCTGGGACATTATCAAATTTGATACACAGATTGCTATATGATTTTATATTACAACTTTCCTGCTAATTCTCTTTAGTAAAACAGAAAGAAACCAGGTACAGGTGTTTGTTTGTTTTCCCCTGACATGCAGGTCACAAGTTGATCAGAGACCATAATGAGCTTTCTCAACAACCTTGAGATTGAAAGGGAGTCATTTAGAGTTTATCTGAATAATCTATTGTTGCTAATGGCTGTGTGAAACTGCATTCTTGTGCTTGCTTGTCTGTCATCTTGCTTGACCACACCCCTTTTCCCTTTGAGCCCCTGAATTTGGTATATAAAGAACATGCCTGTAAGTTTCACTCTTTGTCTGATGAAGTGGATTTGATCCACGAAAGCTAACAATAAAAATATAGCAGTTAGTCTTTAAAGTGCTACAGTGTTTTTTATTTTATTTTATTTTGTTTATTTTGTTTTGTTTTTTTCCTGAGATGCCTGAACCACAGACGAACACGGCTACTATTCCAAAAAATCCATCAACTGAAAGTTTCACATATATGAAGCATCACCTCTCCTAACAAACACCAGATTTTGTTAAGGCTTATGTAGATGCAAGGGAAGGCTTTGAAGGGCTCACATTTTCATTAAATGTTTGTCGATGCTTCATCATGTGTAGATTCACTAGCCCAAATCCTGTTGGGATTTCACATTCAAGCAAAAGAAATCATGCCGATTGAGGTGGCAGGCACAAGAATCCAAGCTTTGCTAACTTGCGACCAGGAATTCCTCAGTTAGTCTTGGCAATTTAATATGATTCCTCTTGTGCATGCATGAAATTCCAGTGATATTTTGGCTACCATGCTCTTCAAACTCTTATCTTACTGTCTAAGTCAAGGGTGGCCAACCTTGGTGCTCCAGATGTCTTCGGATTTCAAATCCAGAAGACCTGATCAGCAGGAGCGCTGACTTGGGCTTCTGGTAATTGAAGTCCAAGAACAGCTGGGGCAGCAAGATTCACCACCCCTGGTCTAAAGGATCACACTGTTAATATACACATTTTCTATAAAATCAGCTGTTTACCAACAGTGTGAAGATTATGACATATTCACACAAAGGCATTATCGTCTCAGAAGTAATCTGTTATGTATTAACATCGTAAGTGGACTAATTAGATGCAGAAAAAGTAAAGAGGTACACTAATACCCCGTATAACGTTATGACTTGGTTCCACAAGTCATGACGTTATCCGGTTTAACGTTGTGCGATACATGCATCGAACAACTCTTTAAAAAAAGCCCTGACTTCAGGGACAAACTGAGCAGGCAGTGGGGTGCCTTTAAAGCTACCCCCACCACTGTGACTGCAGTAGGGGGAAAAGTGCCTTCCCCCCCCCCCACGCTACTTTAGCCTTCCCTCTGCTTATTTTCTCTCCCGACTAACAGCTGATCAGAGCCTTTTTTTTTAAACTAGGGAAGGGGGGGGGAAGAGAAATGTTGTTTCTATAGAGAAGTAAAGGAGGCCAAAGCTGCTCTCCCTGTCACTTTGCTCCATCCCCACCCCACCCCCACCAGCTTGGGGACTCCCCACAGCCACCCCACTGCCTGCTCGGACACATAGAATACACCCCCCAACTCTGCTTACCTAACTTCATGAGAAAAAAGGAAGGGGAAAAATTCAGCGATGTGATTGGAACTCTATGTCAGCTGACATAGAGATCCAATCACATCGCTGAATTTTTCCCCTTCCTTTTTTCTCATGAAGTTAGGTAAGCAGAGTTGGGGGGTGTATTCTATGTGTCCGAGCAGGCAGTGGGGTGGCTGTGGGGAGTCCCCAAGCTGGTGGGGGTGGGGTGGGGATGGAGCAAAGTGACAGGGAGAGCAGCTTTGGCCTCCTTTACTTCTCTATAGAAACAACATTTCTCTCCCCTCCCCTTCCCTAGTTTAAAAAAAAAAGGCTCTGATCAGCTGTTAGTCGGGAGAGAAAATAAGCAGAGGGAAGCCTAGGGGGAAAGGCAGGCAGGCAGGCAGGAGCGGGGGGGGGGGTTTGGGTAGATGTTCTACCCAATCCAACTCCCCCCCCCCATACACTTGTTCCGGATAACGTGAAAAATCGCTTATTCATCGCGTTATTCAGTACAAGATTTTTCTGGAAATCTTATAACGTTATGCGGTTTTCACGCTATTCGGTACTCGCGTTATACGGGGTATTACTGTACCTTTTTGTTGAACTAATATTGGGTGTGTGTGTGTTAAAGTTAGGCCATAATTATTTTTTCATTATTAAACGTAAGTTAAGAGGGGGAATCCATTTGATTAGGAGCAATAAAAAATATTTGTTTTTACTAGGAAACTAAATTTAATAAACACTGATCTGTAATTTTTTTCAGACAATCCAAATTGGACTTGAGAACAGCAATCTCAAAGGCTGATGAGATGACTAGATGTGCTGAAGATCTTCGAGCCCAGATGGTCAGAAAGGTAAACTGCATTTTTTGTCTGATTCAAAAAATTCACTGAATTTCATTCTCTAGTATCCTATGGTTTGTTACATTGATAATAATGATAAAATGTATTTGAATGATTTCCAGGAAGAAGAAGTGGTGATCGCTCAAGAAAGAGAAGCGGCATCAGATAAACGTTTAAAGCAATTGCAGTCTAGCATAAAACAACTGGAGACAAGGTATAAAACTAAACAAGAGCTTAATGAAGATCATTAAGACTCTTTAAGACAGCAATCTTGTGTTTGTATGTAGCATGTAAGGTGCCAAAATGCATGCACATTTTAAGAAGGGGAAAAAATATTAAAATTATAATACTCAATAGATATTGATGACAAAGATGAATACAACTCACATTTGACTTCTGCAATTGCAAGAGGTGCTTAAAGTGGTTACCATCAGCACCAGACACTTCTGATTATGGAAACTACTGCATGAGCAGCGTTAACCAAAGTATCCACTTGTATCGCTGTGCACATTGTTTCAATTCCTTCCCAAAGTACCACAAGTATAGCCAGTTTTCTATAGTAACCACTTCCTTTCAGGTCCCTCTTAGGTAGAAATCTAGCCTGTTAAGTCAGGAGAACGTGGGTGAAATTCAACCACACTAATTCAAATTGGTCTTGCGCACCTTGAATGGCAAAGTACAGTGGAACCTCATACAACAATTGTCCCGTATAGCAATGAAATCACATAACAATTAGGTTTGGGAGGAAAATGGTGTCCCACTCATGAAACAATTTTTCAATGGGAAAAACTACTTAGCCAAAAAAAAAAAATAATCATTGTACAATGCATCCCATAGGGAAAATCGCTATATGGTGCATGCATTATATAGCAATTGCTTCGTACAGCAATGAACCCTGTGGAATGGATAAAAATTGTTGTATGAGGTACTAGTGTATTTTTCTTCCCATCTTTTTTCCTTTGTTTTAAATCTGTTGGATTATTTCTTACAATTTCTGATATACACTGTAAAGTTAACCATATCTTCATAAAATTAAAAGTGCAGCTACTTTTTATTTGAGACTATTATTTTTGCAATGTTCTCAAACTATTAGGAACAGCGATAACTTGCTAATTTTTTAAAGTATGTCTAATGTTCCTACAAAATCATAAAATCTGGGAATTCAGAAAATATATACCATCGATGTGCCTCATAAATATAGATTTTAAATTATATTAATAGAGTATGTGGTTTCAATTGAAGGAAGTATTACTTCTTTTATATTGTATCTTTTATATTGTGTTGATATCTGAGTTCTCTACCACAACAGCATAAACAGGCAATAGTGCCTAAACATTGTACATGTTAAAATATCAAAAAGCACATATAGGCACTGTTAAGAACTTGAGATCAGCCATTTTGGCTGCCACTCTTCATTTCACAAGAACTTAAATAAAGGCCTCTCAACAAGCTTCAACAGAAAAATCTTCATAAACATAATAAGCAAAGAGCAACCAATATTTGAAAGAGACATTGCAGCAAGTTTTTAAAGAAAGAATCCTGGTTGTCTGAAATCCAGCGTTCTGGATACAGGAGAAGATCCAGCATCTTTCTGAGTTTGCACAACTGCATAGCCAGGTCAAGGAAAAGTATCACAGAGGCAGGAAAATCATATAATGTTACCCCCTTTTTATTTCAAGATTGACAGTCATTGCCATTTCATTCATGTCTTGATTTACCTTTAGTCAGTAAAATTGGTCATTATTCCTACTCTCAGGCTTTGTCTCATAACCAAGGAATCTGAGCAGCTAAGGACAGAAAGAACAAGCCTGGAAAAACAAATCCAGGAACTACAAAAAAGGTGTGCAGATTTAAAAGAGGAAAAATACGATGCTGTGGAAAAAGTCCGTGACAGCTTGCAACTCTTAGAAGAAACTAATCTGCAAGCGAGTCAGGTAAGTAAAAGGTTCAGTGGGTTGATTTTGCATACAGTAATACCCCGAATAACGATTGCATCGGATAACGCTAGAATCAGATAACGATGCAAGTTTTTTGGAAATGATTCTGGATAATGATTCTTAGCATTATCCGAGGCAATGGTCTGCGGGTGTGGGGTGGTTTGGGTAGAACTACCCAATCCACCCCCCACCCGCAGCGGTCTCTGCGACTACAGTAGGGTCGGGGAAAAGCACGCACCTTTCTCCCGACCCTACTGCAGTCGCAGAGACTGCTTGTCTCTCCCTCCCTGTATTTAAACTACAGGGAGGGGGAAAGAGAGAGACGTGATTGGTTCTCTAGAGAATGCATCGGACAACGCTAAAAATTGGATAACGTCATGACTTGTGGAACCAAGTCATAACGTGATCCAGTGTATTATTGTATTTTATGTATTAGAAGGACTACAGCGGTTTAGTGGTTAAGACGCTGAACTTGACAACTAGAAGGTTGGCAGGTCAGCAGTTCGAAACCCAAGTGCTGTACAACGGAGTGACCTTCCGTCTCTGTCCCAGCTCCTGCCCAACTTAGTAGTTCAAAAGTAAGAAATTGCAAGTAGATTAACAGTTAGACAGCACTGACTTTTTGGCTATAAACAGAGAAGAGCATTGAACCCTAGATTCAAATACGACTTGCTTTTACCTTTACCTATGTAATAGAATTAAGCAATTATTTCTAAAATAATGATAAGTGGTCATTACTTGTTATCTGTTGAAAATCTTCTTCACCTAAGACCAACATACCCTTTTTTTGGTCTTCTCCTGACACACCCTCATTGCCAAATGTTTTAATACCCCCGACCCCCGAGACCATCCATTTCATTCATCTTAAGAAATGTGTTTGGACACACAAAAGCTAAGGGGCTACAAGACTTCTTGTTTCTCTTATACTGTAAACAGATTAATATCACTGCCAGCTAAATTAAATAATCTTTTTAATCTCTATTGTTATGCACTGTCAAGTTGCTTCTGATTTATTGCCACCCTATGACACAATGTTTGTTGGATATCCCGATATGGTAATGGAGTAGTCTGTAAAGCCAGCGACTTAATGCCAAGTGTTGAGTGGCAGTAAATAACCTGACTCCCTAAAGGGGCCAAAGGCTATGTGCGGACAAGCCCATTTAGGTGGGGTGATGGTCTACTCAGTGGAGTAAATGCCACTGGAAACCATCACATTGGGCCCAATGGCAAAATGAGCGGAGGAGGAACCACTTTACTATTCTGATTCCAATGGTCATAGAGATAGAAGAGGCCGTGTCAGATGGACTGGCTGTGAAGGCACACCTTGTCAATATCGTCAAGGCTGCAACAGTCCAGTGCAGGTCCAGTGTCAAATCCTGCATGTCTCATTCCATACATGCCACAGGAGATGACTCCGTGACCATAGTGTGTGGGTCACTTCATGGCAACCTGGGATCCACCTTAAACAAATTCATGCCAATGGCATTTTTCCTTTTTGTCGCTCCATCACATCCATCAACTGAAAATGATTTTCAGGAATAAAATTTATACTCAGACACAAGTAGCAGCCGATGACACAATGAACTCTAAACGGTCCCATCATAGGCACCCCTGCTAAGGTCCTGCAAATTTTACTCTCTGTCACCAAGCATACTTTTTAATCTGCATTTTTCATTTTAAAATAAAATTCTGAGAAATGTATTTCAATGTTCTTGAAATACTTGTACAGTAATTCCCCGCATAATGAAAAAGCTCCATTCCATAGAACTCTTCATTATGCGGTGGTTGTTGTTGTTTTGTTATGTGGATCAATTTGGCGATAATCTGCATAACGGGGGGGGGGAGTTCGTTATACGGGGTTTACGTTAAGCAGGGTATACTCTGGTTAACGAAAAACCCGTATGACAAAAATATTTGTTATTATGTGGGATATTGCCTAACAAACACTTTGTTGTACGGATTTTTCATTATACAAAGTGTTCATTATGTGGGGTACCACTGTAATCAAATTTTATCTACATTTTCTGACATAGAAAAAAATCCTGATGAACAGGATGATCTCTCTTGTTTCTGAATTCTGGGAAAGCCAGAGGGGAAAGAGTGTTTGCAGGAAGAGAATTGGGCACAAAGAACAGGAATACTAAAGAAGAAGGCTGAAATATTAGATCCTTTTCTAGGTTAATGTATATTAATAACGCTGGTGTATGTTCCTTATAGAAGAAGACAAATTATTTAGACTGGGCTATTGCTGTGAGAGAACTAAAATTCTCTGTATTGCTAGACAAAAAGTCATTCAAGAAAGAAGTTGCTTAAAAATGACATATGATCCACTATTTATGCTTCTGGGAATCTTTTATGCAGGTTGTTTCTAGTGAAAAGTTCTGTCAATTTTTCAACCTAATTTTTTGGAATGAGACTTTAACAAGCCTGAAAATGTGGATGTAGCAAATTAATCTTGGCCTGTAAGCAAAGTGACTAAGGATGTTCCACTTCACTGTGGGAAGGACCCAAAAGCTTAATGAGGTATAAAATAGCAGACACATTTAATTTTGGTAATCAACACATAAAATATTCCAGAACCTTTAGAATGTGTTTATTGAAGATTAACGTTTTTAATGTGCAGTAGGAAACCCCAAATAACTATCTTCCAACTACTTATTATCTAAAATTGTGCCCTAGTTTGTCTTCCAGGGGAAGATTGAAAGGAATATTTATTTTATTTCCCACCCTAGGCAATGATTGCTCAGAAACAAAGAGAAGAGGAGATTGAAAATATGAAGGAGGCATTTTCTCTGTTGCTACAAAATGCTGCTTCAAGAACTAGAAAGGAAGTGAGTCATCATGTTTCATAGTTGGTGGGTGGGGGTCAGTAGACATCTATTTCTTTCCACCTACTTTTTCATAGCTGTGAAACAAACGTACTGCTGTTGATAATTGATAAATTTTAGCCAAGCACTCTGCTGGAACTGGAATTTAATTCTACCAAAGCAAATGTATAACTTTAGATTAAAAGAACCTGTGTTACAAAATCAGCTGAAACATTGTAGTTGGAATGGATTAGTATTTATTTACATAACTGTACAGTAAAACCTCGAGATACTAAATTAATCCATTCCTTAAGGCTTTTTTTTTTATCTTGAAAAATTCATACCTCGAAACATGGTTTCCCATTGAATAGCAGTTAGTCTTTAAAGTGCTGCAGTGGTTTTGTTTTGTTTTGGTTTTCTGATATGTCTGAACCACAGACTAACACAACTACTATTCCAAAAATTTAAAAACCCAAAATCTATTCCAGACCTCAGAAAAAAGCAAAAAAAAAAAAAAAGTATTTTTTTTCCTGTTCAAAACTCATCATAAAGTGCACTTTGGGATTTTTTGCTGCATTTTGGCCACTTTATAAAGAGATTTGAACAGATAAAAGATGTTTATTTGGCTTTTTTCTGAGCTCCAGATGTGTATTTTGGTTTTTAATGCATATTTGGCAAATTTCTGACAGCACCATCTAGTGGCCAGCCCTGGTAATTGCCAGCTCAGTATCCGACTATTTGCTGTTGCAGGGAGGGAGAAATGTTCAGCATTTCCTGGTTGCGGGGAAAGCTTTTGGCAGTGCCAAAACACAACAAAAAATTCCAAAGATGAGTGGAAATGCTCCAGACACCCACACACCACCGTCTCTTGAAAAAAATTGTGTATTGAAGCAATTTCCCCCCCTGATATTTCCTTTCATATCGTGAGTTTTTCGTAAGTAGAGCCGTTTGTAACTCGAGATTTTACTGTACAGTGGTACATCGCTTAAGGAGCATAATGCATTCCATGCGATTGCTCTTTAAGCGAGTTTGTTCTTTAAGCGAAACACCATTGTAAGTGACCAATTGTGACTTCTAGCGGGGCGGGGGGGGGGGGATTCCGAACCCTGATTTAGTTGTTAAGTGAGTTTTTGGTTGGTTTTAGTTGTTAAGCGAGGCGACCATTCAGAGAAAATTCTGCTCTTTCAGTGAGTTAGGCTCTAAGCGAGGCACTCTTTATGCAAGGTTTTACTGTACTGTATTTACAAAATATGCTATATTGGAATGTTAGAGATCTCATCTGAAAAAAATCATAATCTATTTCTAATTTTTAAAAGAATACATTTTAATTGTACAGTGTAAATACCCAATACGATATCTTTCGTTGTTATGTGCCACCAAGTCGTCTCTGACTCATGGTGACCCTATGAATGAGAAATCTCCAAAATGTCTTCAACAAACACGAGCCTGTGGCTTCCCTCATGAAGTTAACCCACTTCGTGTTCTTCCTCTTTTCCTGCTGCCTTCCAACTTTCTACGTGGGGCTGCCAATTTCCCTGATAAAAAAATTTGTAACAGGTTTATAACGCTGCGGCTAGGATGATATAAAGAGTACATTCAAACATAACACTCTAATTCTCATCCAACTACACTGGCTTCCCATAGTTTACCATGGCAAGTACAAGCTACTAGTTTTAACATACAAACCCCTAAATGGTTTGGATCTTGTTACCTGTTGAAGCATCTCTTCCAAAGATCCACTGTCTATCAGTCGGTCTTCTCAGGCTTGCAGTTACAGGTGTGCTCATACCAAGAACAGTGAAGACTACAATAACTAGGAAGAGAGCCTTCTCAGTGACAGCACCCTCTTATGGAATAGCTTATCTCTGGAGATGTGCCAGACCCCTTCTCTTGATATTTTTAAAAAGCTTTTTTATCCATGAAGATGTAGCCGCCTCCTCAGTGACTCATACAGTGCCCAAAATTATAAATGCTTACTTCTAATGTGCTGTTGTTACCAGGTTAGGAGGGGATGCTTTAGTGTGAACCACCTAGAGGTGAATTTTCATTAAATATATTACATTGCAACTTCAAATATCTAAGATAGTAAAAAAAGCAATATGGCAGTGTGTGTCTTTGAATTGCCAAAGCCCATCATGTCAGGAATGTGATTGATCTCCTTTGTGTACACATCACTGGAGTTAATTTTATTATCCTATTGGGGTTTCAAATATTTAACAATATTGCCCAATAGCCATCATACATTCCAGTATGGCAACTGAATCCATGGCTTTTCAGATTGGCAACATTACTTTTCTGGCATGGAATAATAATTTTGTGCCATCAAGTCAATTCTGATTTATGGTGACCCTTTTCAGGGTTTTCCTGATAGAATATTCTGGGACTGTTGCACCTTGCCCATGATTATGTAGCTTGGCTCTTCTCCCTGGAGGCACTGTAGAAAAACAAACTCATAACCTCTGGCTTCACAGCCAGAGAACTATACTATGAGCTATCCAGCCAGTTTCTAACATGGAAAAACACCCTGAAATGCACATGCAATGAGTTGCCTAAGGCACAGTACCTTAGTGTCTTCAAAAATGTTATAAAAACTTTAACAAAAAGCGTAATATCTAGTTTTTAATATTTCATATCTTTTTGAAAGATGTTGATCCTCTTTACTAAATATTTAAAAACAGCTTACCTTTGAATCTTTATTCCCAGTACATTTTTACATTTTAGAAAGTACGTTATGGTATATTAAAAATTCACATTTCTTATTGATGAAATACACAGATGAATGTCACAATTTTACAGTTAGTTTTGTCCTACAAATGTCACCATTTACAATTCAGATTGTGTTTTAAACAGTACAATATGTGACAGGGGTGAGACACTCAGTCTTAAATATACAATTTAATGTTTCTTTTTTAAAAAATAGGTCGAAAATGAAAGAAAAAGGTTTAATATACAGATTTCTCGATTAACAGAAGAATTTACTGCACTCCAAATGGTAAGTATTAGATTTCTCTTTGATTGTTTGTTGCATAAGATCCAGTTTCGGGGAGGGGGGGCAAGCTTTTCATGAATTTTCCTATCTTGTATATTGTGTACTCCTGAATAAGTACAATGCACCCCATCCCACAAATAATGTAAACCTGAATATGATACATTTGCATCTTAGCATCATTACTTGACTGAGAAATGCATGGTGATGTTCTCTCTCTCTCTGCATTATATTGGGTGTGAGAAAAAGGTACTCCATGGGAAAATGTATTAGTTTTTTTTGGACAAATTTGTTCCAGCTTTTTAAAACTTATAATAATAATAATCATCATCATCATCATCATCACCATCATCTTTCAACTTGTATGCCACCCCACTTGCAAAGTGACTCTGGGCAGCTAACAAGGAGATGGGATATCATAAAAAATTAAAATAATTTTAAATTATAATTATTAAAAAATAATAAATGACTGAACCCTGGGGATATTGTTTACAGCTCTGCAGATGACAATGTCATAAAATTCTTGCCCTATTGAATTAGTTCCACCTGTATTCTCCAACAGAACATAAAACTAGGAAACCAGAATGTCCGATCTAGGTGAAAAAGTGTTAAAGTAAGCAGGAAATGAGTGTTTGGTGTTTGCCAGTAAAACACAACACAGAAAATAAGTGTGTGCGAGCTTCCAATGGTGATTTGTGTAGGCACGACTATGAGGCAATGATAAAAATAGTAAGCTATTCAATGTGTTCCAACTATAGGAACGAAATGAAAGCTTTTATGATAATGTCCAGGAAGAAATTGATCACACTGCAAAACAAGATGCACTGATAACTATATGTGGCTGGAATGCAATAGCAGAAAATAACACTTTTTTCCCCTTTGGAAAAATGGGCCTTGGGATTAAAAATGAAGCTGAAAAGTAACTTGTAGAAATCCAGGAAGGTTCAAATACAGTAATACCTCATATAACATTAGTATCGAATAACACTAAAATCGCATAACATTAAGGAATCTGGGGGGAAGAATTGCATCAAATAACATTAAGATCCTATGGGATGCTTCAGATAACAACCGCAAAAGCCTGTGTGGTTACAATGTATCTCTATGGATCCCATAGAGGATCAGATAACACTAAAAATCATATAACACCAAGACTTGTGGAACCAGGTTTTAGTGTTATATGAGGTTTTACTGTACATGGAGTTGTATGTCAGAACAAGCTGTTCAGTGGGGTGACCCAATGCTTCTGCCACATTCAAATACAGCAGTATGTGACTTGTTCTTGTTTAGTATACTTACCCTTTGATTCCTTCTTAGGAATGTGGAGAGAAGCAAAGTCAAATTGAGCGGGCTATTAGGGAAAAGCGAGCAGTGGAAGAAGAACTAGAAAAGGTGCCATTTACTTTCTCTCATCTCATTTTTGTACATTTATTTTGTAGCATGCTCAGATATGTAGAAATACCAGTGATGGGATGTCCCCGGTTCCAGACGGTTCCCTGGAACCGGTAGGACCAATTCCGGAGGGTTCTCCGGAAGGGGAGTCCACTTTTGAGGCGTCCGGTTCCGGACGCCTCACCGAAAGAAATTTTTTAAAAAAAAAATCGGAGCTAAAATGGCTCCAATTGACTGCGCATGCGCAGAAACTCAATCTGACGCATTGCGCGTGCGTCAGATTGAGTTTCTGCGCATGCGCAGTCAATTGGAGCCATTTTAGCTCCAATTTTTTAAAAAAAATTGTTTTAGAGCTTTCAGGACGGCGGCGGTGGCACCAGCCCTCTGAGGAGGGCACCTCCCCCGCGGCACGTTGAGGGCTGCCTGGGCCGTCCGCTGCCAACAAGCCCCATGCCCTGGGGACGTGCGGTGCACCGCTGCCGCCGCCTCCTCCGCCGGGCGCCTGTGGGCTGGGTGCCTGCAGCCGCCGTCGGACCTGCTGCTGCCTGCATCCCTGTGGCCTCCTCCTTGGGCTGGTCCCTTTTTAGCCCGGCTGCGGCGCCTGGCGGAGGAGGAAGCTGCAGGCGGCGGCGGTGCGGCATGGGGACGGCCCAGGGAGGCTCGGCAGCCGCGGCTGGAGCCACCGCCAGAGCCACTGCTGCCCACCGCCCCTGCTTGTGGCCAGAGCCGGGCTAAAAAGGTACCGGCCCGAGGAGGACGCCACAGGGGTGCAGGTAGCTCCGGCGGCAGCGACTGTGGACGCAATTGGGGTGCCGGGTCCCAAGAAAGGTAAGCGAGGGGTAATTTATTTGTGTTTTGGGTGGGTGGTTGTTTTTATTTTATTTATTTATTTATTTGTGGGTGGGCTGAGAGGGAGGGGTGTGTGTGTGTATGTTTATTTTTATTTTTTATTTATTTTTATTTTTGGCCCCGCCCACAACGTCATGACGTTGGCTTCAGCCATGACGTCATGACGTCATGACATTGGCCACGCCCATGACGTCCGTGACGTCATGGCGTGGTAGTAGAATTTTTGTCATCCCATCACTGAGAAATACCTATAGCAGTCCTTAAGAGATTGCATGTCTAGTGTTTGCCATGTAGTACAGAATTAAGTTAAACAAAAACATTTAAACCAATATGTGTAATCTCATCTACTGTTGTCACAGGAATGCCCCGCCATGTAGCCTTTCTAAAGAAAATTGAACCACATCTTAACATTTATGGAAATGTTCTGTAGATTGATGAGCACTAGGGACAATTTTTCTCTTGACACAAGGCGCTTTGCATAGAGAAGTAGTGGAGGCTGTACATGCTACCTTTTGTCTTTCATACTTTCCCTTGATGGCTACAATACCAGTGTCCACATATAGAGGGGAAATGGGAACATGAAATCTGCTGTAGATTTCTGTGCACAGATATGCAATTCCTATGCTCAATGCTCTTCTGGATGGAGTAAGGCTTTAATGTTTAGAACTAGTTCTTTGGAACCAGTGTTCTGTTTCTTGCAATTAGCTCATTATGTAAGGAAAAGTATGTGTTATGTGCCATCAAGTCAATTTCAACCATATGGTGACCATAGTAGGGTTTACAAAGTGTGTGAGGTATATAAGAAAGATTTTACCATTACCACCTCACAGTGAGCTTCCATGACTGACAGGGATTTGAACCCAGATGTCCCAAGTCTTAACCCTACACTCTATCCTTTACCTCACACTGATTGTCAAGTAAAACTATTATCTTTGTCAAAGCTGTTATCTGTAAAAACATGGTTGTATCAATTGCCTTTTATAAATCCCCATTTTAAATTCAATAAGGCTAGGATAAAATGCAGCTAACTTGAAAGTTGTTAACCAAGTCCTATGATTAAATTTATGATATAGAAGAATGATGTGGAAACAAATCTGGAGTCAATTTTCACAGTTCATTTAAGAAAATATGTTCTGCCTTTTGCTTACACTAGTGTTCAAGGCAGCTTGCAAGAAGTCAGAACCTATGAAAACAAAAATACAACACTGTGACTCAAGTAGCAGATGGTAAACATTGATGTACTAGCCTCCTCTGAATGGAATGGCTGGTTCTGTCTATAGAAGGCTTCTAATCCAATTGATCATTTCTGCTGGCAGTACTGGGCACGGTTCAAAGCTCCCTTGCTGTTCTCCTCTCAAATGTCTGCTTTACAGGGTATGAGAAGGGAAGGCTGCAGGACAGGGATTTACAAAGACCAGTCATTGTTCCTGTTCTCTTGATTCAAAGAGGAAAATCCTGTTGTATAAATCTATGCTGCACAAACCAGATGTGGTGTTGGCAATCTTTAATTCAAATTATTGGAACATTTCTTATCTCCTCCCTATATAGGTTCTAAGGCTCCTAGGATTCCTTTTTGTCCTGGAAAAGCCTTTGGGACTGTCAGAACCTTAAAGAATGTAACAAATAGGGATCTTTAAGTTAATATAAATTAAATGTTACCAGCACTCGGTCCAACTTGCACAGCATAACTATGGGAACAGATTTTGCTTAAAGTGAAATCTGAGTGAATTATTCCAGGGGATATACCTGATTTCAGTATATTAAATGCATGCTAAAAGCAGATAAAGATAGTGCTGACAAACCACATAACAACAGAAAGCAAAGACAAACTGTCTTGATAATTATAGCATAGTAATTAAGAGATACAAACAATTAGTGAAAAGTTCAGGTAAACAAAACTATTCTTGAAAATGTCTGAAAGACAGTAGTATAGACAGTTTTAGGAGGAAATACGTTGTGAGCCACCCAGAGTTGCTATAAGCAATTGGCATATAAATTGAACAACAACAACAACAATAATGCTGGAAAGGAAATCTCTCTTTCTTGTAATTAGATTAACGTGTGCCAAGTGATCGATTAACTAAAACAGCTGGCAAAATTAGTTTATAGGTGTCTAATTGAAGAAAAATAAATAAGAGTTCTTGGGTCCATCTCTTAATCAGATGTATCGCGAAGGTAGAGGAAATGAAGGTGATTACAGAAAAATAGAAGAACTTCACCAAAGATGCCTGATTGCTGAACGT
Organism: Furcifer pardalis; assembly: GCA_030440675.1. NCBI lineage: Eukaryota > Metazoa > Chordata > Lepidosauria > Squamata > Chamaeleonidae > Furcifer > Furcifer pardalis. Next base: position 69,807,853 of record CP126892.1, read on the forward strand.
ACAAAAGATGATCTTCAACTAAGTCTTCAAAGGGCACAAAATAAAATCAAGCAACAGGAAATGAAGTGAGTAATTGCTATATCCTATAAAGACTTTATTTAGTAGTTCTTTCTAAAGATGGATGGGCTTTTCATGGTTTATACATTTTTATACATACAGTATAACATTTTCATTCATAGCCATCTTGTCTCATTCGTAAGTTATTTAACAGGTTAAGGACACACACACTTGTTGAATCCTTTTTTAAATGTCCTTGACCCGTGAAATAATTAGAAGCCTTGTAAATGTGTTTGTCAACCATCATATGGCCTAAATTTCAAACTAAATACCTTTCTTTGCAACAGCATCATAAATACGTACATGAGTACAGTATTTGGAATCACAATCCAGCCATATTTTATCCCCCACATATTGCCTTAGTTTGTTGCTAAATATTACATTCCACTGAGCATCATTTGTTGTTCCTAAGTTGTAATATATAATACAAAGCATTGTAAAACTATGTCATAGATGGGGCCTGAATTACTCTGAAAAATGGAGTAGTAAATTTTGTACAAAATTATAGACGTGGTAAGAAATAAAATTTTGCTGGATCACAAACAAGGTTCTAACTGTCATATTCCTTATATTCTTTTCATCAAGTGGAATTTCTGTTTCTTATTTCTGTTTTTTTGGATAGCCTCTGCACTTGTTGCCCATATAAAATGAGCTAATCATCTGTCAACATGATGAATAGCTAATAACGTTAAACAGAAATACTTAAACTCATATAAATTCAGAAGGATTACCTTAACTACTATGCATTTTTGTAAGTTGGTTCTATAAGTATAAACTTTTTTCCCTACTAAATTAAAATGTTATAGTGGAAGCTGAACTACTGCAGGGCCATTCACACGTATCACAGATTGTGTTTTTGTGTGTTGTGTTTTCAGTGCTATTGGCATGTCTAGCCCTCATTGATGAGTTAATTGTGGTTTGTGCTAACAAAAAAAACAAACCCAAAACAGTAAGGTAACGGTAAAGGTTTCCCTTGCTTGAAAGCCAGTCGTATCCAACTCTAGGGGTCAGTGCTCATCTCTGTTTCTAAGCCGAAGAGCCAGCGCTGTCTGCTTCTGCAGACGTTTCCATGGTCATGTGGCAGGCATGACTAGACACCGGAGCGCATGGAACGCTGTTACCTTCCCACTGAAGTGGTCCCTATTTATCTACTTGCAATTTCTTGCTTTCGAACTGCTAGGTTGGCAGGAGCTGGGACAGAGACGGGAGCTCATTTCGTCCTGCAGTACTCGGGAATCGAACTGCTGACCTTCCGCCTCCCAGTCAGCGTCTTAGTGACTTGAGCCACTGAAGTAGTAAAATATATTGTGAAATAACTTCAAAGATTCCTTTTATATCCTTTTAGAAAAGATGCAAAAAAAAAAAAAAACAGTGGTGCACCCCCACTATTAAGAAATCGTAGCATTATTATTAAATGTGATTAGCATATTCTTGTTTTAAATAATTTGTACTGCTAAGCACCTTAAGTTTATGCAGTCAGATTGTTCTGTGACTCCAGTATATTAATATTTATTGGTTTAAAATGTCATGTTTTGCCACATTCAAGGAAGGATTGCCAAATATTTTGTGCATTTTGATTTATTTTAAGCTATAAGGAAGAGATAGGACGTTGCCAGGAAATGATCCAAAGTTTGCAAAGTATTTTGGACTCTGAAAGACAGAACTCTGGCTCCATATATGAAGAATGTTTAAAACTGCAGCAAGAAAATGAACAGTTTAAAAAAGAAATAGAAGATTTGAAACGAATGACCTTGGAGGCACAGCAAACAGCAAAGTTAAAGGTATTTGAATCTTTATAATATTTCAGATTCTCACATTTTTAGCAGTTAGTGGTGGAAGTATGATTATAAGGAAACAAAATGAAGTAATTTTCTCCTCAGTTTTATGTTTTCTTTTTTGACACTTTTCAGAATATATTAAAATGTTCATCTAATGTTATCTGTAATCAACACAGAACTGTAAACAGAAAATGTTGACCTTCAGGAAGCAACAGTTAATAGTGGAAGATAATGCCACTTGGTTCTCCACTAGGGTGATGTAGTACATACAAGCATATCTGCTTAAATTTCAATTTCCACACAACTGAGGTATAAGAGGCTAGCCCACCATTTCAAGTGACAGCTCTGTTCTCCAACCAGTTAAGTCATTTAGACTCAAACAAGTGAAACCTTAAATGTTATACTTAAGTGCATGCTAAACATGAGGAAATCAAGGGAACGTTTAAAGCAAAAATGACCATGATAAGGGACAAAGACGGCAAGGAGTTAGCTGATGCAGAAGAGATTAAGAAAAGATGGAAAGAGTACACAGAGGAACTCTACAAAAAGGTCAAATAGTAAAGATGAAGCTAAAGTACTTTGGACATCAAATGAGAAGAGAGGATTCACTTGAGAAAGCCTTGATGCTGGGAAAGGTGGAGGGCAAAAGAAAAAGGGGGTGGCCAAAAATGAGATGGCTAGATGGTATTGTAGAGACAATGGGCACAGAACTGAGCAAGTTGAGGAGGATGATGGAGGACAGAAGTGCCTGGCGGACAGTGGTCCATGGGGTCGCAGAGGATCAGAATCGACTGTGCGACTGAACAACAACAAAAAAAATATTAGGTTTGATTTGTTTGTTTTATTTCTGTGCCACCTTTCTCCAGGTGAGAATCCAAAACGGCTCTTAATTTTTAAAGAAGAGAAGTATGGACCTTAAAGAATTTACGATTTGCCTATAAATATGTGGTCCTATAGTGTCATTTCTATCTGTCTTTCTTAGCTTTCATATTTGATTTCATCCTGTCTCATAAATGTGAAAATCAGGTATTTTTTATAGTGCCACATGTGAATTCCTTACCATCTCATCTTTCCATTCCTTTTTTTATTTTTTTTAGATATTTTTATTAAATTTTAACAACAAAAAGAAAAACATTTAAAATAACAAAACAACAAACAGTTACAAAAAGAAAACATTTACAAGCTACATCTTACAATATTAAAAATAAGAAAAGAAGAAAAAAATACAAATCAATAGAATATAATATTATATAATATAGTAACATATTAATTCAGATACTTTTAATGCATTCAATGTCTTAACCATACTATTTATATTCATGTATACTGTATACTTTCACATTTGTATCAAATATCCTCTTCAGCATGGTGTTACAACTTTATTATATATATTTTTCTTTCTTCATCATCATTATTATTATTTTAAACATAATACATATATCACCCAGTGCACTAAGGTCTATGAGTCTGCCAGTCATCCCTTTTACAACTCACTCTTTCTGCCAAAAGTACATTGTATTCGGTGCATGTTTTTCACCTTTATTTTCCCTCAATGTATATTGCAAGAAAGGTTTCCAAATGTCCCAAAATCTATTTTGTTTTATTAACCCCCTTTTTGTATTTAGTTCCCATGTAAGTTTTTTTGTTTAACACCATGTCCCAAACATCAGTATACCATTTACTGATTTCTAAATTCATATCACCTTTCCAATTTCTGGCCACTTGCTGTCTTGCCAACGTTAAGAAAATAGATAATAACTCTTTTATATTTTCCTCTAGGTTCAATTCCTCTAAATCTGTTAGTAAAACGATTTTTTCATTCAACCAAGTTTAAAAAAATTTCTATTTCTTTTTCCATTTTATGCCAGAAATTGGAAATAATTTTACAATCCCACCACATATGTTTATATGTCCCAATTTCCCAACACTTTTTTGAGTTGCTACTATTTATTTGGTTTAGTCTAACTGGCGTCATATACCACCGCCACAAAATTTTATAATTATGTTCTTTAACCTTTGTGGACAGATTTCGCATAATCCTATTTTTCCATTTTTTCCCCAGTTCTTATCCGAGATATTAATACTTAAATCCGTTTCCCACAAACTTTTAAGAACAGCCTGAATTTCTTCAGTACTGTTTATCATTTTGTATAACTTGCTTACTACCCCTTTTATCCCTATTGAGCCTTTTCTTATATATCATTTCCTCAAAATCCGTCAAATGTCTTGTAGGTTGTAATTTCTCTTTATATTGTTTATTCCACCTATCCAGCGTTAGTATTTGAAGCCAGTTCAACCTTAATTCCTTATAAATTTCTTTTTTAGTATCTTCATTCTCAATCCGGTTCAGCCAATCTTTTAATAAAATTATATCATATTTATACATAATGTTTTTTAATAATTCTAAATTTTTAACCGGAAATGTTTTAAGATCTTGCAACTCTAATATTGGAGAGGTATTTGGTGCCAATTTTTCTTTTAATTTTACCCATATACTTATCATAGATTTTAGGATATTATTTCTTGGTTTTAAATGAAAAACTGAATTTTCCAAAAATTCTCCCTTTGCACACACATTATTATCTTTCATTTCTATATCCCTCCATATAAGATCCTTTATTGTTAAAAGTTTTACCAAACCTTTAATTTGGAATGCCCTATAATACGATTTAATGTTAGGTAACCCTAACCCACCCCCTTTCTGTGACTTATACCATAAACGTTTAGGTATCCTTGCTCTTTTCCCTCCATTACAGTAATTATTCAATAAATTTTGAAAAACTCTTAATTCTTAATCGGGAGAACCTCAAATAAAAAATTAATCTTGGGTAATAGACTCATCTTACAAATAGCAATCCTTCCAAACCAAGAGGTCTTCAACATCCGATATCTAACAATTTTTTTCCTAATTTCCGCTTTCATTTTGTCATAGTTTAATTTCTTCAAATCCTGTACATTATCTGCAATATTAACTCCTAAATATTTTATACTTTTCCTAATTTGAATTTTAAAATTTTCCTTAATTTTCCCTATCTCTTCCTTATTTATTTTACTGAAGATTGCTTCCGATTTCCCCCAATTTATTTTCAGGCCTGTTATCTCTTCAAATTTTTGCAGGTGATTTTGAATCTTTTCCATATTTTTTATAGGATCTTTCATTATAATCAAAGTATCATCTGCGTACAAACTTATTTTTGTTCCATTTATCCCTTCTATATTTGTATCACTCCTTATAGCTCTGGCCAATAATTCCATAGCCATTATAAACAAAATGGGGGAAAGAGTACATCCTTGTCTCATTCCTGCTTTGATTTCAATATCCTCTGTAAAAGAGTCATTTACTCTTACCTTGGCATAACTACTTTTATAAAGTTGATTAATTACATTTTTAAATTTTTCCCCAAATTCACCTTTTTTAATAATTTCTTTGATAGTGACCCATTGCAATGAATCAAAGGCCTTAAAAACATCTAAAGATAGTAGTCCTATTTTACCTTCTCTTCTGTTGTTTATTTCTAACAAATTTAACACTCTTCTTATTAAATCGGACATATATATTTCCTTTAAAAAACCTGCCTGATCTGTATGTATATATTCCCCCATAAAACTATTTAACCTATTAGCCATAATTGCTGTAAAAATCTTTGCATCCTGATTAATTAAAGAAATTGGACGATATGAATCAACCAATTCTAAATTTTTCCCTGGTTTTGGTATTAGTACTATAATGGATCTGAGCCATGAATTTGGAGATTCTCTCCCTTCCAATATATAATTATACAGCCTAGTTAATTTTGGAATAATAGTTTGTTTAAATTCTTTATAAAATTTGGCCGGTAATCCATCTTCTCCTGGTGTTTTCCCTGTTTTCAATTTATTTATATCATCTAGTATCTCTTTCTCTGTAATTTGTTCTTCCATTCTAGCCCTATGCTCTGCATTTATACTCTTCCCCTTGTATTTTCTCATCTTTCCATTCCTTTGTGGTAGGCATTCTCCATGTTTACAATTGGTCAAAAGTACATTCTCTTCTCTCTTCCACTGATAATTGTTTCTCTTTATTTATAATTCCTACCAAAGTATGGATAGTATTTGGCTGAAATACTGAGCAACTTTAGAAGGAGATGGTGTGGGCAGCTCAGGATTGAACTCTCATACTGCAGTGCTTTTGTCACTGAGGAAATGAGTAAAGGATGAAATATTTACTCGTTTAGAACCAATTATTACTGACCACAGATGGTAAATGGTTATAGTAAATGGGTAGTTTTTTCAGTGGAATTTAAATTAAACCAAACCCTTTAAGAAAATTGATTTCTTAACTGGTGTTTTGTAAAAAAAAAAAAAAAAAAATCTTCAAGCTAAATCATTTTCAAATCAAGTTTTTTAACTCAAAATTAAACATTCTGTTATTAGTTAAAAGATGGATACAACATGAAAGTTTGTTTATGTGAACACACTAATAAACTAAAATTTCAAAACCAAAAGAAAAGTGTTACTGTTCCAGCATGAGGCTTTGATTTTTATTATAGATAAGCACAATGGAGAATGAGCATTTTATAAAAGAACATGAATTTGAAGTTCAACTAAAAGAAATGGAAGATGTGAATCAAAACTCTATTGCTGAGCTGAGACGCCTGTTGATAGCTCAACAGAAAGCAACTAACCGGTGGAAGGAGGAAACAAAGAAGCTAACGGAAATTACAGAAGCAAGAATAAATAATTTAAAGTGAGTTAATTTTTATGTGATGTTTTAAACTCATGCAAGTAACTGTCTATGGGTTCATGGGCAGGGAGAATTTATATAGGAAAGATTCTGTGGTAGATTGTGGCAGGCTTTAATATTATCGTCTTCTAATTATAACCCTTAAACCAGGAATTCTCAACCTTTTAAAACCTGGGGGCCAGGTCAAGCTCCCTCAGACAGCTTCAGGGGCTGGACAACCATTTTGGCTTTCCCCCACCACATGGCACTTCCGGGTGTGGTAGAGGTTGTGGGGGGCCATATGAAACGGTGCTATGGGCCACATCCGGCCAACGGGCTGCAGATTGAGAACTGCGGCCTTAAACTTTGTCTAGCAAGAGAGACTGAAGCACTTATATAACATTTCCAAAAGCGAAGCAATATTACATCACTATTTTCTTGTTCCAATTCAGAATTGTTTGTTAATATTTATTTATTGATTTTGTATGGCACAACAGGATACAGCATTGTTAAAATATATACAAAATAAAAACATTAAAAGAAAAAAATTCTACAAAATTTTAAAACACATACTATAAATGTTAGGTAATTAGTGAAATAGGTTATATATAAGCAGTTGCTAAAGGTACTAAGCATAAGGTCAAATGCCTAAGTCATTTAGCCTTTGAACAGTATTGCCCTCAAGATTCTTCTTTCGTGTCCTGATCAAGCCCTTCACTGCCAAAATGAAGCCACTTTCTTCACTTTGTCACTGCCCAAACCCAAGTCCTAATCGGTGCATTTCTCTGGCAGTAATCGACAACTAGTAAATGAGCCAGATTCTGTGTGTCTCTACATTCACACCATGTGTTGTCTGCCCTCAAGATGATATAGTTCTTCAGGGAGCCAGCGAACCTTCTAAGGGGCATCCCATCACAACGTGATGTAAAGTTTTCAGGACATACTGTCAGTCACAATTATAATTATTGACCCCCCCCCCCTGTTTATGGATAGATAGAACATGGTCCTCTAGTTTAGCTTAAGATGAAAGAAGAAAGCCATTTTAATTGAGGCAGAGTCCAGCTGGAAAGGAAAAACATGATCTTGTTTGTCATTTATTTTTGGTGAATTTTGTTATTTCTGTTAGCAGAATATAGGTAGAAAAAGCAACAGTGGCATAGAAACATGGAGCAATTAGCTCAGTCTCATCATCACCTTCCCCTTTAGGTTTTTGCACACAAACAAGCACCTTGATAAAAATCACTCTAGAAGCATATAAAGTTGGAAAAATAGAATACTTATTTATAGTTGTAAGTAACTGTAGTAACAGTCAGAAGAAGAAGAAAAGGGAAAATGGAGTGTCCAGCATGTGGAGGGAACCTCAATGTTTGTTGCTTGGTTGAAGGTGAGAGAGGAAGCAGAAAAATAAACAGGAGGAGAACATGAGGGTTTGCTTCAAATGCCAGAGGTGGGAAGAGACCTTTACCAATGAAGTTTATGGTAAAGGTTAATCACATTTGGCTGTACAACCATCTCCAACTGATACCCAGTGTTAGGACATGCAAGATTGCTATTATCCCAACATTTATGTCTAGAGTCCAAGGGTGGGGAACCTTTTACTTTTGGAAGTAAAATGCATCGCACAACGTTAAAAACTGGATAATGATGAGACTTGTGGACCCAAGTCTCATCGTTATCCGAGGTACTAGTGTAGTTGCAATTCCAAAATTCCCCTGAAGGCATTATAGAGCCATTTCAGTGGCATATGCAAGCTAGCTACAGGAGTCAAGATAGAAGAAAGGGAAAATAAGGATTACTGGCAGTCAAAGTTTGGTTGAACCATTTCCTAAATGTACAGCTCAGCCATATCACCACACAGAATACTCAGTCTTAACAGTAGCTTCTTGTGTTGAGGCACACTCATTTTAGAACAATCCATAACTTTTCATGATATACACCAGGGTTCCCAGTCTAAGGCCCATGGGCTGGATCTGGTCTTTGGCACCATTTCCTGTGCTCCCCCACCCCTCCAAAGGCATTTGAGAAACAAAATGACCATCCCTTTGAAGCTGTTGGGACAAAATGACCACCCCCATCTTGCAGGCAGGGCAAAATGGCCATTCAGCCCTTGAAGCTGACTGAGAAAGCATGACCCAGGCCCCGGCTTGAAAAGGTTGGGAACCCCAATATACACCATCAGAGGCTTTGCTGTAATCCATAAAGCAAAGGCTGTTCTGAAATTCTTCAGTACTTTGAGATGAAAGGGTTTGTGTGAAGTAAAGCAGAGAGAATTCTAGATTTAAACAAGCCTTTTGTTATTAAATTCAGACCTAACCATTCTCTCTATCCATATAGATATGGTAGTACAATGCTTGAACTGACATTATTTTCCTTGCCATACCATATTTGGCCTTTCATGGAAAGAAATAAAACTCTGGAAAGTTTTCCATAAATAGGAGTAGTCTTCCAACAAGGTCGACTCTTTTCTGCATTGTTTAAACTTTCATGGTAGAAATTCCATGCTAGGGTTGAAGTTGCTAGATCACAGAGAGGTGCTTTAAACACAAAATACACTCTTACATGCTGAGGATGGTCATAGCCAGCGAGGCAAATGTCACATGCTGAGGATAGTGTGGGCAGTCTATAGAGTCGTTTGGGTATATTTTACATAAAACAGCAAAGATGGAGATCATAGGACTACCATATCAGAGGTGGCAGGCAGTTATCTTTTAACAGAAGATAAGCTTCTGAATAGGTTAGCTAGTCCTCTTATTTTGTTCTCACCATATTTTGAACTCTACCCCATGTCTGTGTGCAGTCATTATGATTTTATATACATATGGCATAACAACATGACTTTGTCAGCATAACGTGAGCTGATGCAGATTTTGACCAGCAACACTATTCTTTTGAACTGATATAATTTTGACATTTTAAAATCTTTTTTTCTCCTGTTGGCTGGTTATATTACCCCAAGCCCTCAGATACTTAAAGATAATACCAAAATAATGTATCTGTTAGTATAATAATTTTGTGCCAGAAATTATTCTGAGTTGAAAGGATTTTTGCTGGAGAAACTCCGCTCAGAGGATGCCTGAATAAGGCTCCTTTCATGTCCCTAAGATTTTTTTCTACCAAAGTGACCCCTGTTTATCTACTTGCAATTTCTTGCTTTCAGACTACTAGGTTGGCAGGAGCTGGGACAGAGACAGGCACTCAAACCGTCATGCAGTACCCAGGTCTTGAACTGCCGACTTGCCAGCCTTCCAGCTAACAAGGTGAGCTTCTTAACCACCGAGCCACCACAGCCTCTAAGTATCTGTTGAAGTATATAAAGGCAAATAACCCGAGGCATTAAAGCAAGGTCTTCACTGAGTGTCTAGGCTCAGATTTAACAAGTCTCCAAGGGAGTTTCTTGAAGTGTCTTAAGATCCTCAGCTCTTGATAATGCTGACTTGATGTATGCTAATTGTGCATGCTCCTAATGTTAGAAAATGACCTCTGTGCCTTTCATTTATTAAAATTCTTTCACTGTAGTGAGTAAACCTATCATACTGAGAGGCACTTTGAAAGCTAATTGACTGAAAACCAGGTTATATGTGTTAGAAATACTTGAAAATGGGTCACTGTGTGACTAAGTTGCTCTTCAAAGACTCCAACATATCTTCAGCAGCCACATGTTTATAGTAATGATCTGCAGTCCAATTTGCTTATTTCCAAAGTCACAAATAAGACTGATGCCCGTTTGAATTTACAGTCAATTAACTTGCTGTAGAACAGGGATGGCTAAACTACAGCCTGTGGGCTGGATCTGGCCCCCAACATCACTTCATCCGGCCCACGCCACCTTTTTCGCTCCCGGAAGCGGAAGTAAAATGCACCCATCGGTTTATGTATATAGTTTAACTGTATGGTTTAAGCAGAGAAAATAGCTGGCTAAAATCTATCTCATCCTGTTGCGAAACAGATTGAAAGTCACGCTTTACTTCCACTTCTGGTGGGAGGAACCATGTGACTGACCCGCTGAACTATGTGACTGGCCTGCGGCCTGAAAAGTTTGGGCACCTCTGCTGTAGAAAGTGGGCTAGTTTAAGTGAACAAATCCCAAATACAGTCAATCAGATATTACATCAAAATCAAATTAGGTCTGTTGATCGTTTCCTCTGTTACAGTTATACGGGTGCCTTAGGGTTATTAATCGCAATTTCTGTTGAATCCAATAGAACTGGTATGTTTGTTGCTAGTCATAGTCTACTAACAGATCAAGGCCAAGAAGTTACATATGCTCACTTCACAATGTTGTATTCAGTGTTGGGCAGCAGTATTTCAGGACAGTGCAACTTCCCCATGCAGCTCTTTAGATTTCTTTAAATGAACATGTTTTGAAATAATCAGCCTCAGGCTTCATTAGCCTTGATTTTGAATCACAGCTGGGCCTTTGTATTCTGAACATTTGGTTATACAAATCTCTTGTGATTTCCCCCCCAAACTGATCCATGTGGAATAGTGGAGCTGTATGTTAGGTATTAGCTGCAACAGTATGCTTTGGCATACCATCTAGTCCAGTGAATAACTTGCATCACATTTTGGGGGCCCTCTGTGTCCTTCTTTCATTCCTGCCCATGTTATTTTTGGCTAAAATCCTGTAATACTTGGCAGTTATAACTGTTTATTTTAAGATATTGATTAAAAATGTTAACAGGATGAAAAACAGCTGCAGGTGCTGGCAATCTGCAAAATATATAATTGTTAAGAGTAACTGAAGCATATTATGGCATAACTCAACAGAAAAACATCTGGAATGTACTATATGTCTCACAAGAGAATTTAGCATTAGCTACTTCCGACCGCTGGCGAATTTATTTTCTCCTCTTTACTGATACACAGCTCACCTTTTGTTCCCGATTCATTGACTTGACATAGTCATTTAAACAGTTCTCTGAAATTTCACCTGTGTTAACTTTATTAACGTCTTAGAATCCAAACTAATTGTTGCTCTAGATACTTGTGGTGTTTTTAAATTAAAGACAATATCACAAAAGTTTGTAAATGCATTTGACTACATAGTGAGTGTGCTTAGAATTTTATCCTAAATTACACTTTTGAACACATTTGAACTAGAAACAATATCTTAGTTATATTTGATCTCAGTAATTTCTTGAAAGAGCCCTCTGTCTCAGTTTGCAATGGGACAATGTTCTCAAGAGCATACTAGCACTTTGAATTCTGAAATCTTCATTCTGTGGGTAGCTGTGAAATAGTAAGGGGTCATTTTAACATACATTAGTACCTCGGATAATGTTATGACTTGGTTCCACAAGTCCTGTCGTTATCCGGTTTTTAACGTTGTGCGATACATTGATCACACAATGTTAAAAAAAGCCCTGTTTCCCTGGAGGCTGCAGCAAGCCAGAACGTTGGGATTTGAATCCTGACATTTTGGCTTGCTGCAGCTTCCAGGGAGGTGGGGGAAATTTGGAAACAGCTTGGATCGGGTCTCCCCACCTCCCTGGACCCGGCGGGGGGGTCAGAGACCCCAAAATTGGTTAAAAAAAAACATCCTTTTTTTTACCAATTTTGTGGTCTCTGACACCCCCCCCCCCCAGGCGGGGTCCAGGGAGGTGGGGAGACCCGATCCAAGCTGTTTCCAAATTTCCCCCACCTCCCTGGAGGCTGCAGCAAGCCAAAATGTCAGGATTCGAATCCCGACATTCTGGCTTGCTGCAGCCTCAAAGAGGGTGGGGGAACTTCAAAAATAGCGCGCATCGGCTCTAGGGAGGTCGGGAGACCCGATGCGCGCTAATTTTGAAGTTCCCCCACCCTCTTTGAGGCTGCAGCAAGCCAGAATGTCGGGATTCGAACCCTGACATTCTGGCTTGCTGCACTGGCTGAGGACGTCGGGGAAGCCCAGAAACAGCTTGGATCGGGTCTCCCCACCTCCCTGGACCCGGCCGGGGGGGGGGGGGTCAGAAACCCCAAAATTGGTAAAAAAAGGACTTTTTTTTTTACCAATTTTGGGGTCTCTGACCCTCCCCCCCCCGGGTCTAGGGAGGTGGGGAGACCCGATCCAAGCTGTTTCTGGGCTTCCCCGACGTCCTCAGCCAGTGCAGCAAGCCAGAATGTCAGGGTTCGAATCCCGACATTCTGGCTTGCTGCACTGGCTGAGGACGTCAGGGAAGCCCAGAAACAGCTTGGATCGTGTCCCCTGCCTGCTCCAGAGAGATCAGAGGACCCGATCTACAGCTGCAGAGTGGCTGGGGAAGCTGACGGGGACTCCCTGTCGGCTTCCCTAGCCACCTGTCCTTGCCTCCACTGCTGTGGGGTGGCTGGGGAAGCCGATGGGGGAGCCCCCCATCAGCTTTCCAGCCTCCCCACCCCTGCCTCCGTAGCTGCAGGGTGGCTGGGAAGCTGAACGGAGAACCCCGTTCAACTTTCCAGCCACCCTGCTGCTAAGAATGACTGTATCGAATAACGTTAAAAATCGCATTATTCGATACAAGATTTTTCCGAAAATCTTGTAACGTTATGCGGTTTTCACACTATACGGTACTCACGTTATCCGGGGTATTACTGTACCTTGGATACCTTGTCATTACTCAGTGAAGAAACCATGCACCGGTGGACGTATCTGCAGGGACATTCCACACATGCAAATGGACTTGAGAAATCAAGTCCATCTGCATGCATTTCTTTTTAGCCATTTTGTCTTAATACAATCTTAATATGAGGAGAGATATTTAAGCAACAGATTTGTTTCAAAGATAATGTTTCTGACAGCAATGGGTGAAATTACCTATGTTGTTTAAAAGCCTACCATAGATTTTTGCTTTGTGAGCATCAAATGGTATCTCCTAATGGTTTCCCAGACTATGCTGCCTTAGGTTTTCCAGGGGTATTGAGATTGTTCTAAAACCCATGTGATATTATAAACTAGTACAGTGAAACCTTGGTTAACGTAATTAATGCATTCTCCAGGACGTTTCTTACAGCGAAAATTACTTTAACTGAATTTCCCATAGGAATGAAAACCAAAATACAGTACTTTAAATAAAATGTGGTTTTCCATAGGAATTCATTGAAAACCAACTAATCTGTTCCAAAAAAATTCTGTAAACCAAGCCACCATAGTCCCATGTATGGTAGGAAGAGTAATAAAGTGTAAGTAGGTTTGTTCCATAGGAAAATAATAAAATGTCCAAATCCCTCGAGTTTTTACACTAGTGTTAACACACTTGGTGTGAAACTTAATAGCAAATTGCTAGAAATTAAGTAGGAATAAGCATCAGTTCCAAAGTGTCCAAAAAAAAAAAAAAAAGGCAGAGCAGAGATATTTGTTTATCACATCCAGTCATGCTTATGTTGGTTTGCATGCCCCTACAAATTGTTGAACTTTGCTCTGGTGCTTTCAGTGTGAATCGGGTGAAATTTTAACAAAATATTTGTCACCAGTTGCTATAGAAAAAGCCAAAGCAAAAAGAGATTGATAGCTGAAGCCATAATAAAAGCCAAAATCACTTTTGGAAATGTCAGTTGCCGAGCTCTAACGAGGGCTTATGTCAGCTTCACCCACCCCTGTTTATTCTCCAGCCACCCAAATGAGCAGCTGTTCTGTGTCCAGGCATTGCAAAAGGAGGAGGATGCCATTCCTTATTGGTGCTGCCACATTTTAGGATTTTCTTGCTTTTTCTCTTAGACAGCTACACTTATTTTCCCTTAAATTTAGAACTGGGTTTGTGTATATCTGAGTATGGAATGGACGTACTATTTCTCTTGTGGGGGCTTTGACTGGCTAGGTCAAAATAAGTACTGTAGGTATTTCTCCCTGCCCCTGCAATTCTTTCTTTTTAAAAAAAACTGCCTGTTGGTCGTTTTTATTTGTATAACCTTTATTTCTCATCCGGAGCATCTGTGTATGTTCCAGAGTGGGTGGATGCCAAATGTGCAGCATGCTGATTTGGGCTAGGCACTAAATGGACACAGTTGAGCAGGCAGGCTAATGAGTTGAAACATTAAGAGAACATTCTTCACAGTTTCCATGTTTTCTCTAAGCATGGCTCCCAGGGGAAGGATGGAGGGAAGCAAGGAACTTGGTATTAACTTTGCTTACACACCAAAGATCCAGCACATCCCCAAAGTTGATGCCACTGGGTATCACCAGTAATCCCAGGTCATGACCAATGGTGGGATTCAGCAGGTTTGCACCAGTTTGCTAAAACCAGTAGCAGAAATTCTGGCTGGCCCCTCCCATCCAAGTTTTGAAATAAAGTACAGTAATACCTCGGATAACGCTAAGACTTGGTTCCACAAGTCTTGGTGTTATCCGATTTTTAGTGTTATCCGATGCATGTTAAAGTCCTATGGGATGTATCGGATAACGTTAAAGTTCCATAGAGATACATTGTAACCGCACAGGCTTTAGCGGTTGTTATCCGATCCATCCCATAGGACCTTAACGTTATTCGATCCAATTCTCCTCCCCAGATTACTTAACGTTATGCGATTTTAGCATTATCCAAGGTCAACGTTATCCGAGGTATTATTGTAGTCCTAATTTGAACGCAATGCAGGGCCTTCCCTCTGGCCACACCCACCATACCACGCACACATAGTAGGTAGTAACAACAATTGAATCTCACCACTGGTCATAACCCTTTATTTTCCCCTATTGCAGCTCTTATTTCTTATCCTGATCCAGCACCATACAAATACATGCACATATTTGCAGAGGTATGAGAATAAATTTACTCAGGCCATTTCCAATATCGTTTGGAGGGTGGTCCTAATCTGTACAGCATAGACATTTGCTGTGACATGTCAAATCACTATAGAGTGGTACCTCAAATAATGTAATTAATGTCTTCTCCAGGACGATTCTTAAAGCAAAAATTACTTTATCCGAAATGCGGTTTCCCATAGGAATGCATTGAAAATCAATCAATCAATTCCAAAAGCCAGGACAGCATCTTTTAGCTGTTCAGAACTCTTTCTAAAGTGACGAAAACACCGCGAAAAATTCCAAAGTCCACTTTGGAGAGAGTTTTGAGCAGATAAGGGACTTTTTTTTCTCCTGAGCTCTGTAGCTGATAGTTTTGATTTTCAGTACATTTTCGGCACATTTCTGACAGTGCCATCTAGTGACCACCTCTGGTAATTGCAGGAAAAGTAACTGCCGATCAGGTGTTGAAGGGAAGGGGGAATTTCTAACACTTCTTGGTTGCGTTGAGAGTTTCTGCCCATGCCAAACTGATGAAAAATTCCAAAAACAAGTAGAAATGCTCCAAACACCCTCCCACCACCATCAGAAGCAAGCCGCCAAAAAATTTCATAAACTGAAAAAAAATCATTCACCGAGGCACTATTTTTCAGAATTTCCTTTTGTAAACTGGAAATTACGTTAACAGAGTCATTCATAAACGGAGGTTTTACTAACTTCTTGATTTGCAACCATTCCCTGCCAAGCTTTACATGAACTGTGTTAACTATGGCAAGCATAACTAATAGGATTTTAGCCTTTGAGAGAATTAGACAAAACATGGGGGATCATCCATTGCTGCCTGTTCATTCACAAAGCAGATGCAGTTATGGAATGATTATTTTCATTAACGAGCTTCTTTTATCTTGTTTGATAGAAGTGAGCTGAATCATCAAAAAAGTCACAACCAGGAGTTACTTTGTCAGCTGGAAAGAGCAAATGCAAAAGTTATTGAGGTAGGATAATGAAACTCTTCCAAATGTTATGCTTCTACTAGATACACATCTTGGACTAATCTTGTACCTTTTTACTCTGATTTAATTTATTTATTGTGTTATTATTTTGGGGAGACATTGGAATAATTCACAATCAGAAAGACATATCCTGCTTTTGATCACACACCTACCAAAAATGTTAAAAGCAGTTTTAATTTTTCTTCTGACCATTACAACATAAAAATACAGATATTCTGGTGTACAATTAATGTTGAGCAGTGGCTGAAATATTGAAAATAATAATAATAATAATAATAAAAATATTAATATTTTTCTAAAAAATGGCTGATTTCTTCAATATTTATGAAATGTAACTTACCATTTATTTTAATTGCAGAAATTCTAAACTTATAGACATGTTCATTTTGTAAGAGTAGATCCATCTATGTCTGTTTCTTTCCATGCAAGAGAGATTAGGCACAATTTCATATCTTTAATATAGCAACAATCCTGCTTTATCTGCTGATCACTCTTCCTTTAGGATCCAGACCCCTCATCATCATCATAATTTTGTGTCAGAAATTATTCTGGGTTGAAAGGGTTTTTGCGGAAGAAACTCCGCTCAGGGAACGCCCAGATGAGGCTCCTTTCATGTCCCCAAGAGCTGGGACAGAGACGGGCACTCAGTCTGTCATGCAGTATCCAGGTCTTGAACTGTCAACTTGCCAGTCTTCCAGTTAACAAGGTGAGCTGCTTAATCACTGAGCCATTGTAGCCACTTATCCCTCATCATGATCTGCGGTAATAATTTTGTGTCAGAGATTACTCTGGGTTGAAAGGATTTTTTGCTGGAGAAACTCTGCTCAGGGGACGCCTGAATGAAGCTCCTTTCATGTCTGCAAGTGCAGCCCTCGGGTATAAAAACCCAATCTTCAGCTCAGCATCTTAACCACTAAACCACCAGGGTAATCCCACAGTAATATCAGCAAAAGGAGGCTTTTTTAATCACTGACTGCCATAATTTATTTATTTATTTATTTATTTATTTATTTATTTATTTATTTATCTGATTTATATTGCTGTCCAACTCTGAAGACTCTGGGCAGCTCACAAAAAACAAAACCATGTTTTCCATGTACAAATATAGTCCCATAGTTTTAAATTGTTCTGACTGTGATTTTCTTGATGGCTGAAGTTTGGTGTACTGTTCCTATAAACATCCTTAGCATCAGACATGAGACTTTTGTGTGTGTGTGTGTGTGTGTGTGTGTGTGTGTGTGTGTGTGTGGGTGGGTGGGTGGGTGGGTGTGTGTGTGTGTGTGTGTGTGTGTGAGAGAGAGAGAGAGAGAGAGAGAGAGTTGTTGTTATTGACTACAGCCCACAAAAATTATAGGAATTCCCTGAGCCAGTCTTCTGGAAACTTTAGCCAAAAATTCAAGGTTCCCTCTAGTGTTTTGAATCAGTTACAGATGACATAGGACATGATGGAAACTTCCTGTAGTCTGGGAAGGGGCTGGTTGGGGCTAAGCTCTGTGGAAGCTACAAGTTATTAGAGATCTGATTGTTTCCCAAGAGTCACTCTGCATAGAGCATAATGGCCAGGGGGACTTTGATTTGAGGGGGTCTAAAGCCCCCAGGATACTGCAGACCTCTGGGGTTTGTCGTGAAAAAAACTACAAAGATCCTTTGCCTACTTAGCGTTTCTTCTTTGTTTTAATGTTTTGAAGTAGATTTTGAAGTAACTTTGATTAGTTGGGCACTACCTGTTTTACAATGAAACCAGAGTGAGTACCAATAAGAACTGGGCTTCAAGACTGAGTTCTGGTAACAACTATCTGCTGCAGTTCTCCTCTAAAAGCCAGCTGTAGTAGACACACCTATGCCCTAATCCCACATGTTGAAAATCAACATTTCTATTTGTAGCTAACTTGAGATTGTATTTTGTATATGAAACAAGTTGTCTCACAATTCAACAAGACACTGAAATCCCTGTCAAGGTTAGGCACAATGCATGAAACTGCCTGTTTCATTTTCCTTCATTTTTCTGCAGTTCCTGGCTTTGCCACTGAAAAGTTTTGCTTTTTCAAAGCTTGCTTTCTTCAATATTTATGATCTGATAACACAATCTTACATTTGTAATGAGGTGTTTCATTTATATAGAATGAAAGATTAATGTTGGAGCATCAAGAAAAAGTTAACAGACTTCAAAGTCGACTAAGCCAGGCAGAAGAGAGAGCAGCTGTGGCAACTCAACAGGTATCTAAATATAAATCTGAATATTCTATTAATACAGCTGTATAATCAGAAATGTTTAAAAATGAAAATAAAAAGTATTATTGCTACACAGGGTAGCTGAATAATTCAATAGACTTTTAAAGTTAACATAGAAGAGAATTATAAATAGTATAGAAAGCTTATGAGATGGGTACCTGTTTGCCTCATATGGAGAGTGTAAGACATGTCTTTGTTGTCAAGAGATGAGGGTTTAGCCATAGGTCCCTGCTTCTAGACAACTAAGTTAAAGTTAGGACCCATTCATCTTTCCTATCTCAATGTAGTTCTCAAATACACAAGTTGCTTCCCTAAGTTCTTTAGGGTAAAAACAGTAGATGCAGATGATTTTCAAAAGAAGGAAATTAGTTTTGACACCATTCTGTTTTCCAAGGCCTAAGTCCACAAATTAACTTAGCTGTTGTTTGGTGCTCCTTGTCCTGCTAGCAAACACTACTCAGGCAGGTATGAGACATGTAGTTATTTTGTGGGTTGAAATGCTTGGAGACTTTTCCTAGAGTTTGAATCCTTTAGTGTGCCTTTTGGAATATAGGCCATCCCCAATCACCCAGAGCATGCATGCTTTATGGCAGAGGGTCCAGTGGTGGGATTCAGCAGGTTCACCCCAATTCGCCAGAACCGGTAGTAGAAATTCCAGCTGGCCCCGCCCATCCAAGTTTTGAAATAAAATAGTCCTAATTCAGGTGCAACACAGGGCTTTTCCCCTGGTCACGCCAACCAGGGCATGCCTGCAGAGTAGGTAGTAAATTTTAAAAAATCCCACCACTGCAGGGGTCCCAAAACTTTTTTGCACCACAGACCGGTTTCATGCTAAACAATTTTCCCACTGTACACAGGCTGGGGGAGGAGTCCCAGCCACACCATTAGAATTGGGCAGTGAGGTATCACACTGCACACAGGCAGGGGTGGAACCCTGCCATAGTTAAGCAACATGGAGGGGCCTGGCAACCTGCCTATCTGCTGTCCCTGAAGCCCGTGCTCTCCCTCCGTTCACCAGGCAGACCCAGCAGAGCATGTTGAAGTCAGAAGGCTGCTATTGGGGCTCCTAGCGTCATCCACCCCCATGGCCTGGTTCAGGACAACCCATGGCCCGGTAGTTGGGGACCGCTGCTTTATGGGATTATAAATCCTGGTACTTGTACAGTTTAGGCAAATGGTATCCAATAATATCACCAGCTGGAAGGACAAATGAAATTCACCTGAATACTTTCTACCTAAAAAACCTTGGGAGCATCACCATAAGTTGGAATCAACTTGATGGAATGCAATTATTCTTACTAATTCACTGTTGAGGGACCACACCATATATTTTTTTAGTGGCTGCTATATTACAGAAATCTTCTTGGGTGTTGAGAAATAAGTTTAATTTATTTTGACAAATGATTGTGACAAATAGATTAAAAATGCAGCTTATCTTTGGAAATTTACTGATCTTGTATGAATGAGACTAACACTTTAGTTAAGCAAAGAGTTGGGTTTACCTGTGCTTAGCAAAGAACATAAATCAACCTCCTTTGTTGTAGTGACAAAGCAGCTGCATACTAGGAAACACTTAAATGTGTGTTGGAGCTACTGCACTGGTAACTGGGCCATTTCTCGCCATCAGTCATAGCAGTGGTGACTTCTGCATGGTAAACTTTTTATTAAAAATTGAGATCATTTTATAGATCATAGGAGCAGATTAAAATAAGGTTCAGGACTATAGGACTTGCAGGTTGCATTATAGTCAATAGACCGTACTATTATCCAATTTATTTAAAGATTTCTATTGAAGAAAGTAACTAATTACCATTTTGTTTGGTTATGAATTACAGCTGAGTGCACTTACAATGCAAAAGAAGAAAGCTGTCTCCTTGGTGGACCTGGAAAACATTTAAAAGTCATGCACTATTCTGCTGTGCAGTTTGTATACAGTTGAAGAGCAACTCGAAAAACATTGCAACTGATTGTGTACAACGACATATACTTTTGCTCTTATTTGCTCGAACAAAGAAGAATGCATTTTGTGACTTCTGTGCACTACATATTGTAATGGACAACAGCAAGCATTACCTGAACAAAATATCAAAGCCATATGGAATGATTTTTCCTTCGTATCATATAAAAAAAGTGTGGCAGGTAGAATCTAAGGACATTACTGTCAGGGATTTTGTTCGTGAATTCAATGTGGTAAACAGGCGAACGACATTGAAATTGATGAAACGAGTCAATTTCACAAACGAAGACCAACAATCATGTTCTTTTTGCCCGTGTAGCAAATTGAATTCATGAAATAAATCCCGGGTGTGTGTGTGTGTGTGAGTGTGAGGCAACTAACATTGAAATAAAGGTAAAGGTTGACCCTGCTCAAAAAGTAGTATCTGACTCGATGGTTCAGTGCTCATCTCTGTTTATTAGCCAAAGAGCCAGCGCTGTCTGCATGTGGCAGGCATGCCTCAACACCGAATGCTGTTTACCTTCCCACTGAAGTGGTTCCACGAAGGCGGAAGTGGAGGAAGAGAAGATCAGAGGTGAAAATGGGTGGGTTTCCCCCTTTAAATGCATTGGCCTGCTTTTGAGCCCCACCCCCATGCCAGTCTTGCACGTCTCCCTACCAGGAAGCAGGCAAAGGCTGGCAGGAAAAGAAGCTCTCTTGCCGGCTCCCTCTCTTTTGAATGTAACCCACCCGCCAGAGCCAGGATTCTAGATGTGGGTGGGTGAAGATTTTTTCAGGATGGGCAACAATGTCATTTATGTATCAATACTGTCGGGCAAGCGAGAGATCCCTTCATCCATGGCTGGCAAGGGCTTTTCCTGCACTGGCTGCCTCTGGTGGACTCTGCAGGAAGACATTGGCTTGGAGGCTCGTTGGATGCATATACAGTCCCCTGACCTCTTTTCCTGGCGTGCAGTTATAGCAGAGGGTGTTGGGGAAGGAAAGAGGGTGGAGAAAGGTGGGAGAGCAAAAAGCACATTCTGCCTTGCATCTCCTTTCTCCCAGCGGTTGTTTCTCTTTCTCCCCCCCCCCCATCCGACTCACCCCACTTGCACTTATTTGCACGCACACACAAACTCTGGTGCTCCTCACCCACCAGACCAGCACTTGGAACATACCTTACAAACTTGGGGACTGGGGATGATGGAAGGAGGTGGGCACTTGCTGGTTTGTTTTTAAAAAACCTTCATATAAAACGTTTCTGATGTCCCATCCAAATTGTATAAGTGTCAAACGAAAGGTTATGCTGTCCTCTTTCAAGTACACTTTGGATCACTTTGATCGGTTGATCAGTTTTTTGTTGGCTCGCCGCCAAACACCCCACTCCTGCAGAAATGTCATTTTAACGAGCCACATTTTTCCTCTTTTGTGGATTCCTGCTTTGGTGTCATTTTTCTTCACATGTTGTATGCGAACTGTATCCACCTCAGGAAGTTGTCATATTCAGTTTCTAAATTGGTTTCCCCTCTTTTTTTCTTTTGCATTTGTGTGACTTCGTTTAAGTGTTTTTTTGTAAAACGCTTCATAGATTATTTTTCCGAAGTCCAATTCCAAATCTTAAAAATGTCCCCACAAAGGTTAATCTTTCCTCTTTCAAATGCACTTTGGATCATCTGAATTGGTTTGGTGGTTTTTGCTCTGGCCCCCTAGCAATTGACCACCATCACCACCACCCCAGCAAAAATCACTTTTCTGATGCTACTTCTGAAAGCGATGACGCCATCGCTTTGCATTTTTGGCTTTTGGGTTCTACCAATTCTTAAAGTCGCCAAGACAATCTTTCAAATGACCTTATTTTCATGGGTGGCTTAGTTTTGGCATTGCAGCTTGTCAAAAGTACATGATTTTTGTTACATCCCAAAAGCTGCCAGACCACCCAACCGAAACGTAAGACGTTCATCGAATTCATGTCAAAATAAATGTACCATGTTCTGTTTTATGATTTCAGAGTGGAAAATCATTATAGTTTCATTTGTAATGGTAGAAGTACATTGTTCTTGAACCTTTTTTCTTATATGACTGATAATTTTCAGTGTTAACAAAGCTAACATTTTAGAATTTATTAACTAATAAGGCACTCAGTTTCTACTATTTTTTGGAATAGTAGCCGTGTTTGTTCCAATTTCTACTAGTCATTTATAGCATTGATGTTTGTAAAATATCACCGGTGTCTGCTTTTTCCTTAAACATCTGTTGAATGTCTTCTCCAGCAGCCAAATTCATTTAGATGTATGAGCATCTTCCATTATGCAAATTGCTTTTTAAATCATGGTTTTTTTTTACAAAATATAAAATTATTTGATGAGTAGCCTCCACTTTTGAAATGCTCCACTTTTTTGGGGGGGAAAGAAATTGAGCAAAACCATTTCACCAAATGTTTTAAATGACTATTAGCCATTTCTCAAAGATGAGGTTTATTACTAGTTGCCATGTAGGTTTATCCTTTCCACTCCTCCCAATGGATTTTTGCCCTACCACTGGAAACTACTGTTTCCAGCCTCACTACCATTTTTGGTTTATCCAGAAATTTCAATCTAGTCTCCTATTGGGGGCAGGTAGTCAGTTTTAGGTAAAGATTGCCCTTGGTTGAAAGCTAGTTGTATTTGACTCTTGTGCTCATTTCCATTTATAGCCAAAGAGCCAGCGCTGCCTGCACCTGCAGACATTTCCATGGTCTTGTGGCAGGCATGACTAGATGTCGTAGCGTATGGAAACATGTTTATCTTTCCCACCATAGTGGTACCTATTTATCTACTTGCAGTTTCTTGCTTTTGAACTGCTACGTTTGCAGGAGCTGGGACAGACAGCTCACTCCATCATGTAGCACTCAGGTCTCAAACTGCTGACCTGCCGACCTCCCAGTCAATTTCAACATCTTAAACATTAAGCCACTACAGTTTTAGAAGCCTACAAAATGGCCTGTTTCTACAAAAGTAACAATAATAATATAATAATGTTTCTCAGAAGAATGTCTTCTGATAAACAATGGCTTAGTATGTTTCTTCTACACCTTTTCTATGACTTTCAAATGTAACATTTTTATGAGTCTATATACAGTACATACATTTCTTTATAATACAGTACACCTCTTTATATCAGAGTTCCTTTTCTGTAAGCTCTGAAGATGGTAGGGTGGAAGATGCTGCTGTTTCCAACTACAGGATACAGCTGAAGTTCATGCCATCATTGGTATGGTTGTGAGCGCAGAAGAATAGATGCCTTTGAAATTTGGTGTTGGAGGAGAGTTTTGAGAGTCCTCTAGACAGCAAGGAGAACAAATGGGTCAAAGAGTGAAGATGAAGCTAAAGTACTTTGGACATCAAATGAGAAGAGAGGATTCGCTTGAGAAAGCCTTGATGCTGGGATGAGTGGAGGACCAAATAAGAAGGGGGCGGCCCAAAATGAGATGGCTAGATGCTATTGTAGACACAATGGGCACAGAGCTGAGCAAGTTGAGGAGGATGGTGGAGGACAGGTGCCTGGGGGACAGTGGTCCATGGGGTCGCAAACGGTCGGAATCGACTGTGCAACTGAACAACAAAATAATAGATGCTTCCTTTTGTCAGTCTCCTGAGGCACATTTAAAATATCTTTTACTTGTACTTCTGAACTTAGCATAACATTGCAAGATAGCTATGGGTGCTGCATGTTTTCTTCCCATTATACCTTTCATGACCCCTGTACAGCTTGTTTTGGCTGGTACTTCTTAAACAAGAGCTATGGAACTAGTTACTTTGAAACACTTCCCCCTAAGCTTCAGTTGAAGGGTGTAAAGGTAGGCTGCTTGCTGCCACAGAGATTATCATGCAGTGAAAAAGAGGTGCATACGTTTCAACCAGAACAAGAACCCTGAATCTCAGTCATGAGAACTGCACACTGAGGGCAAGCTGTGTGATAATAAAAGACAAAATCACCTAGCAACTACATAAATTAAACATATGACTTGCTGAAAAATTACCTCACAAAGAGACAAAAGGGGACAACACCAACTAGGAGCCATTAGCAAGATGGGTTGAGTGAGCAATAGCAATGTTTATATACCACTCCATAGCGCTTAGTACACACTCTGGGTGATTCACAAGGTAATTAGCATTTTGCCCCCAACATGATGGGTACTCATTTTACTGACCTCAGGAGGATGAGTCCACATTGATACCCATCAGGATTAAACTCACATTGTGATCACATTTTCGACTACAGGATTGCAGTTTAACCACTGCACCACACAGTATGGGGTTGATTCGAAGAGAAAAGGTAGTGATGAGCAGAGTGCTAAGAGGCGAGACAAAATAGACTGGTCACTTATTCTTACAAATTAGAAAAAAGTTGTGTGGAATAAGTTATAGCTCCTGAATATGGCAAGGCCACAGAAGTCCTCTACCAAACAGAACTGCAGGGAATGTGACACAAGACCAGGCACTCTGGAGTAAATCAAACTGAGTAACTGCTCTACTATGAAGATCACTGGAACTGGGTGGTGTTAACAGCACAGACAACCACTACGGCCCCAAAGTGTATTGCAAAATGTACAGCATTTATTCACATACAGACAAAGGCACAATTCTACTAAATATTTTAACAAAAAAATACAGCCATCTTCAACTAGGTCTTTATAAATACTTCAAAAAGGGAGGAAAATAAATACAGGATTGGGCCATGTAATATAAAATAGTCATCTCTACATATACTTTATTTCTGATTCTATCTGTTTTGTCATCATGCACCTGTTTTCAAATTTGAGCAAAATGGACACCATAGCTAGGCACGTAGTGAAAACCCCTCTGTACAAGGTTTTACAAATGTAATGACAGGCTTAAAAATAATAATCAAGATTTGTACATATGAGACATAATCATTTAAACTGGTTTCTATATGTCTGTCTGTCTGTAGAACCTAACAGATAGCAATCCAGTCAACATTTATGGAAGTGTTTGTTAGCCTACACTTCAATGTAGTGAACCAATTATAATCAAAAGATGTCCTGGGCAGTCTGTATAAAGAAAAGGTGAAGCTTAATAAGAAATCTCAGCTGTTTCCACTATATCAACAAAATGAATGCAATAGTAGGTAAAATTACTGTTTCATTTATAATTCTTCACTTACTTAGTGCTACGTATGGTATGAAATCATACAACATATCATACTGATTTTCTCTACTTCTGTAGTTCCATGTGTGTGTGGGGAAAGCATTATTTATTATTTCTGTTTTTAATTTTTGGTTCAGCATTATTCAAAATATCAGAAAGCTTATTAACCTAAACATGATGGGTGGCAAAACAGATAAGGCATTCTTTCTGCACAAATGCTAGCATTCCTAATAGTGCAAATCTTATCCAATCCCTCTTTCAAAATTGGTCAAAATGTTCACTTAGAATCAAATTCATTTTATTTCTTCTATGGCTTGATGAACAATTCCCTATAGAGCAGGCTAACCAGTAATAATTTACTCAGTCCTCACCTGAAATACTTGCTGTACTGAAAAAGTGACTTCGACACTTCCCTCTTTTCCTGTATTTACTTTCAAAGTTTGAAACCTGGCAACAAACCTTAAAGATATGAGTAGTTTAACCAGAAGCAACCAGTCTTATACAACTACCTCTATTATATCAATGTTTTCTTCCCCAAGAATATCCTAAAATGGTATCAACATGTTAATAATCTTTACCATTGAGCCCCCAAAACTTTAACCTGCCTGTATTCTTCCAGCCCTACAGACTAATGCGTGAACATGGAATACAAAGGGGATTTTGGGGGTGGGGAGTTCTATTCACTTCCTATTTTGGAGAATTTCCCTGCTAGTGAAAAATGTGCAACATCTGCGCCTGTGCAGAGCATTCTGCAAGCACCAGAACACTAGCGTGTAAACACAGCTAGTGAACTAAGGCTACAGCATAAAGGCTCAATTCAGACAACCAGCCAATGATCTGATTAATTTTTGCAAAGGCTTCAGAATTGCATTTTTCTTTTTCCCACTCACACTTTATACTTTATACTATGTCATACATATATGGAGTTCTCTTTCAGTTTTCTAATTAGCACTAACCATAGTTATGTGATAACTGAACCCTCAAAAGGAATGCTCAAAACTCACAAGTCACTTCACATTTTGGCTTCTTATCCTGGTTTGAAAGGCAGATTGTTTAGTGCTGATCTAGAAACTGAGCGGAGAGACAACATGAACTTTACAGCCAATCTCCAAATCATGGAGCTTTATTTGCTCCAGATTGTCACTTCTTTCACAAAAGTAGATGGGGATGTTTTCTGATAGCTGGTTCCCAAATTATATGGTAGTTGGAATTGCTGCTATATATATAAAATTCTTATTAATGGGTTCACACACTATATTTCTCCACTTCAAAACCAGGATTACTTACACATATGAAAAAATGTACTGTGTAAACCTTGCAAAATACAGTTGCATTATTAGTGAGTCAGTGACTTGCATAGCAAGATGGAACAGCAGCAATCCAGGTCTCAGATGAAACCTCTGGAAGACTTGTCAGACTACAAGATTTTTTTCACAGATATAAATCCATCTCATTTTAGAGCAGGGGTTACAATGAAAATATAGTGGGCATATAGTGGCTCAATACTGATGTTGATGAATTGTAAGGGCAGCTGTCTAATAAAAAAACCTGCTGCTTCTCAAACTTTCTTATAACTAGGTTATCTCTAATTTTATATTCAAGTTGAGTCTCAAAACTAAGAACAGCCTAAAACTATCTTTTCATATGTGTATTACAGACGCACTCTCCTGGGTGCACAAAATAGACTGTTAACGATCTGTCTGTCTTATTATTGCTGATGGCTTACTCTCTAGTTATTGCAATTTTTTTTTTCAAATGATGTATCAGAACACAAGTTCCTTAGTCAAATCTAGTTCATATCACAAAATCATGTTGTTAAATTGGCTTGAATTTAAAGCGCTACTCATATCTTATTGCCTTTCCATTTAATTCAAAAAATATACATATATATCTATTACATCCTTCTTTTTGTATTTAAATTAACCCTTGTGTGTCAGAAACTTGCATATCCCAACACATACCATTAGTGCACATTGGGAAAGGCGGCTAACTAGTGCCTTCAGAAATAGGGTCATGTCTTCATGGCAAATTTCAAGTTTACCTGTCATGGCTTTCCCTAAATAAGCCTGGGAATTGTGGTTGATAACATCCTAAGAATTCTTTCTTGAAAAATGGCTCATCCATCACAGTATAATAGTTCCCAGACTTGTGAACGAAGCATGACCTGACAGCAAATCCTACAGGTATTTGCAATGTAGACACATTCAGTCCTTCCCACTTGAATTGTCATCGTATTTCAGATGGGCAGGTGCCAGCAGAATGATGCTGACTACAAACCTACCTTCTTTCTCAGAGCGAAATAAAGTACTTTAAGACATAGATGCCCTCCAAATGAAAGCAGCCGAGTAGTTCCCCCTCTCTTCAACTAGGTCCCTTCAGAAAAGCACTATATAATGCTGTTACTATATTCACACTTGGGCAGCTTGGTTCTTTCCCTTTAAGTATCTAGTAGTCATGATAAATTTGTCTCACTTGTCTGATTGGGTTTGTAGGCTAATTCTTCAGGAGTATATGGAGATTTCCAGCTGCCAACCTGATTTTGAAACAACAAAAACCTGCAGACTACTTGGACTTAACATAGCCTGCTAAAAGTGACAATTTACACCAAGTTAATCAGTGCAGAATGACCCCAACCACTATATTTAATTAACTATCCTCCTGCGTACTAACAGCTTGTGCTTTTCAGGGACAGAGAGCAAAATCCTCAGTACAATCCACCCAAACCAGGGGTCTCCCCACTCCAAGATCGACTCACATTGTTTGATTTTTATTTGATATTTTTTTTTCAAACTAGTGTTCAACCTATTGAAATTACTTGGCATAGCACATTCATTTTCATAGATCATTCTTTTCAGGACAGTTATAAACAAGAGATTCAAACTTCACAGGGGTGAGAATGGGTGGAAGGCAAATTCTTAGTGAAGTGCGCGTAAACATGTTTCTATATAGCCCAAGGAAAACAGGTTCATCATTGGTTTGTCTTGTAACCACCTCTACACCATCCTCATTTCACCAATAAATAACAGAGTGTATTCCCCCACCCCCACCCCCCAGGCTGGACCTTCACGGATTCCAGTGCTGTTACTGCGTGTCACTCTCTAGTCAAGAGGCAAGGATGCTTCTTCTAATAATGTCTGTCCTTCTGGGAATAGTGCTATTTGAACCAATCCTTTGCTGTCTGCATTTCTTTTCAGCCATTTCAGTCTCAGAATCGCTCATCTCTGCATCGGGGGCATACCCGTCATTCTCGCTGTCCACCTTAAGGTTGCTTTTCACCCTGTCTTTAGGGGACATTTGACCCAGGCTCGAGTAAGGATATGTAGCGTTTGGGCGGCTTGCCTCTTCCTGCCCTTCTCCCTGCTGTTGTCTTTCTCCTTTCTTTGGAATTCGGAATCCTCCCCAGTTTTTCACAGGGCTTCTGGATGCGGTAGGCACTTTAACCGGAGCTGAATTATAGTTTATTTTGAAAAAAGACCCATTGCATTTAGGCACCATATCCCTCTGGGTTCCAGGCGCTGACCTGCCACTAGGGTGATTTACTGCCCTTTTGTTGTCTAGCTGCCTCTGAGACAGTTCATTGGCTCTCAGGGGTTTGTGGTTCTGTTTGGGAGGTTTCTCCTTCAGCCCTGCCTTTGCCAAGTCACAATGAGTGTGATTGTCTCTCTTCTTCCTGTGGTCTGCTGTAACAATCCCATTCTTTTGTTGTGCTGATCCCATTTGTGCTTCTGCAAAGGATTTTTCAAAGTTGAAAAAGCTACCCGGAATTGCAATGCCTTCCCTTTGGCTAGGCTGTTTGAGTAAAGGTTTGTCATCGTGGCCAGAGCCCCTCATCTGCGCCCTCTTCTGTGGTTTTTTCAAGGAGTGATTGAACGACATGCCCATTTGCTTTCGGAAAAAAGCTGAATGCCATTTTAGATCCTCTATCTTAGGTGCATCGGGACCAAGGGGTGAACTATTGAAGAGCACCATATTTTCCATAGAAGAGAAGGAGGAAGACATGCCTAGAAAGATAAAAACAATTTATTTCATTAGTTCATGATTAGTTCAAGCAAATGTCAACCATTTTTGAGTTTCACATCCAGCTCTGCCTTTTCTAAAAGCACTAGACTGGATCCAGATTGTGTTAATTGAACTTAAGACGCCTTTGCTTCACTGGCAACAATGTTTAACTGTTCACTGATACATAAGTTCAATTAAATTAGTCTGGATTCAGCCCTTCAGCCTCACTTTTTCATATATTTATTAGTCACATTTGTATTGCTGCCCATTCGGCAAGCAACTCTGGGCAGCATACAACAATCACATCATGAACCACATAAAACCCACCAGAGAACTATAAAAAACTTAAAACCAGTGAAAACCCCAATTAAAAACACAATAAAAAATTAGCCGGACAACTAAAAAGAGCAAGGGAGCGATATTACTATATCAGCCAGAAAGGGGGGGGTCACCGCACCCTCAGTGCCCCACACCTGCTTTGCCAACCAGGTTTTTAGTTCTTTCCTGAAGGGCAGCAACTCTGTCTGGAGTCGTAGCTCAATTGGCAGAAGGTTCCATAGGGCCGGAGCAGGCACAGAGATAGCCCTCTTTCTGATGCTAGAGAGACGAGCCTCCCTAGCAGATGGCACAATAAGAGAGCCTCTCCAGTCCGCTTTGGTGGGACGGACAGATGTTCTCGGGGTGACATCGTCTCTTAAGTATCCTGGCCCACTGACATTTAGGGCTTTAAAGGCCATTAGCTTTTGAAAGGGGATTCTGTAGTACAAGTAAAATATGCCAGTTTAGCCAATATATTTATCATAAAGCAGCAACATTTTCACAACATTGAGCAGGCAGCAGCAAGCTGTCTAAATGCTGAATGTCACCTAGATTATTCTGATTAAGTCAAAGTTAAATTCCAGTGATATCAATGGGACTGTGTGTGCATTTTTGAAGTAGAAAACATATGTGTAGCTTTTACAGTATGGCGCAGATAGGTCATACTGAACATCTTCCAGGAAAGAGATGCTACTATATCAAGGGTTCTCAACCTACAACGCATGGGCCAGATCTAGCCTGAAGCACAATCCCATGTGGCCCACGCCGACACCGTCATTGCCACAGTCCTTGTCCCTTCTGCTCGGCATGTCCCTAACGCTGCTCCATAGAAGGGCAGATGTTGTAAGAAGGCTTACAACATCCGCCCTGCTACAGAGAGGCATTAGGGACATGTCAAGCCAGGCGGAGGGGACAAACACGGAAGCAGCAGTGGAAGCAGCAGACTCCTGCGTCTGCCCATGTCTTTCCTGTGTGCCGCTCTGACTGAGAGCAGGCAAGGACAGGCAGGGGGGGCCCTTCACCCATGGCAAGTCAGCAAGCAGGGAAGCAGCAGCGGCATGGTGGTGGGGGAATATTGGTGGGTTGGACAGGTGGCATGGGGGTGTGGTGGTGGCAGGGAGTGTGGTGGTGGCAGCATGGGAAGAAGTGTTGGCGGGCTGGACTGGTGCTGTGGGGTTAGTGTTGGGGTCAGCTGGGAGTAGTGGGGGGCAGTGGGGGGAATGTTGGTGGCTGGGGGTGGTCCTTCCGCCGCTGCCTTCAGCTGGTGGAAGGGACACATCAGTCCGGCATGCAAACAGTCTGAGGGGGTGTGATCCGGCCCTCAGCTTTAAAAGATTGAGAATCCCTGTACTCTAGCTTCAAGTACAGAGTTGCTACTGCAGGCATGTTGCGAAACTACCACAGATTTTAAAAATACTGGCTCCTGTGTTTTAATATACAGTCAAACCTCGCATAAAGAGTGCCTCACTTAAAGAGTAATTCGCTTAAAGAGCAGAATTTTCTCTGAATTTTCGCTTCACTTAACAAATAAAACCAACCAAAAACTCACTTAACAAATAAATTGGGGTTCGGAGTCCCCCGCCCCACACACACACACAACTGGTCACTTACAATGGTGTTTCACTTAAAGAGCAAACTCGCTTAAAGAGCAATCCTGTGGAACGCATTATGCTCTTTAAGTGAGGTACAAATTGTACTGTTTTAAAACTGTTAAATCAGTGCAGCTGATTTAAAGCTTGAAATGGGAAGGTCATTCAGCTGTAGCAGCTTCATGCTGAACCAGTGCTACTGTTTTGAAGAATGTGTAAATTACAAGTCAGCAAGCCAGTTTCTTCAGGGTTTATGCTTTTCATGCACTTTTTGACTGGCAAGTCACATTAAAGAAAGGTCACTGTTCCACTTTGTTTCTGACTCTCTCCAAAGCACTTTGCTTGTCAGATAAGATACATAGTTTTAAAGAATGTGATAAAAAGGGCAGATTTCCAACTCAATTAATTTTCAGCATAACAGACTCAATGACAACCATTCTCCTGACATTATTTTTCTTATTGAGAATCTGATAAATTTCAACTATGGTTGAAATGAGTTGGGGTAGTCAATCATTCATAAGAGGAGGTTCAGTGCAGGAGACAAGGATACACTATGTGTTGTATGACATTCCTGTCCCTTCCTTTAATAAAGAATGCATACAAATATTTTCCAAATGAATACTTAGGAGAAGGATCAACCTTATTTTATAATCCAGATTAAAAAATAAAGGGATCATCTGCAGGTGATAGAATTCAGAATATATTTACAGTAGAACCTCACTTAACAAACATCTTGCTTAACACAAAAATCTTATAACACAAGGAAATCCATAGAAAATCTGGTTCAGTTAATGATTTTCCCCCAGAATGGATTAATTGGTTTTCAATGCATTTCTATGGGAAACTGTGTATTGGTTAACAAATTTTGGTTTTCAATTCATTCCTATAGGAAACTGCATTCAATGCATTCCTAGGGGAAATTCGCTTTACAGATTTTTCATAGTATAAAACAGTGGTGCCCAAACTAAGGCCCAGGGGCTGGGTACATCCCCCAATGCCAATTCATCCAGCCCACAAAGCCCTCGTCGCTCCTGGAAGCGGAAGTAAAACGCGCCCATACGGGTGTGTTTTACTTCTGCTTCCAGGAGCGACAATGCCTTCATGGGCTGGATGAATTGGCTTCGGGGGCCTCACCCATCCCCCGGGCCTTAGTGACCGGCTCCCTGAACCACATGATCGGCCCATGGCCCAAAATGTTTGGGCACCCCTGGTATAAAAGGTCCTGGAGAAGGCATTAAATTTGTTAAGTGAGGTTTTACTGTATTTTGTCCAAATGCTATGGTGTAAAGTGCCAGCAAAAACAGAAGAAAGCCTCTGTTAAATACTAAAAGCTGATGAAACCACTACTTCTCACCACACAAAAATTAATTAAAGTAATTAAACATTAATTTTATCTCAGTTTAGGACTATGGAAAACAAATATATGTTCAACTACATTACTAAATTTCCACTCAACCTAAAAAAGAGAAATGTTGTATTGGGTTTGCTGCCAATATGCTGTGAGAATATTACAGATCTGAACAAAAGGTTTTTCTGATCAAGTTTGATCTTGTTAAGGGTTGTTTGAACAAGACGTGTCATTAAGGAGATGGAAAAGTTACTATGAAAATAAAATTAGCTAGACTGTTATGAGGACAGCTGAAATAAGTATTTCAATTAGCCACTTCTACCTGTTAAAAATGTTGATGGGAAAGGGGGGGGGGGATTCTTACCAATCTGTAGGCACAAAGGAGACTGGAAGAGTGAGAGAAAAGTGGACCAATGAAATATATATATTCTAGTGGGGTGCATTGCAACATTTATTGTAATTGCAAACCAAAATATGACAACTTTTTTTGTACTATGCCATCTTCAAACAGTACAGGAACATCACTCACCTGAAACTCTTTCATGCTCCACAAGACTTGTGTAGAGATTGAATATCTGTTCCTGGACTTTGCAAACAGATCTTTTTATTTTTTCCCTCCGAGTCACCATATATGTAAGGTTTCGTACCTAAACAATGCAAAATGTACACTTTGACTGATGTTCACACAAAGAAATGTATATATTATTTACAAATGGCCTTGAAAAATACTGATGCTTAAACAAACACTATGAGAGAAAGATCTCAAAAAATTAGATGGGCTTTTTAAAAAAATGAAAACTCAAAGTTCTTAAACCAAAATAATATGTGGCATTTGAACAACAAAATTTATGAAAAGAATCCTGAGAATTCACTACTTTCAACCAGGAAGATGCGCAGTTTTCTATTCAATCCCACAGATATGTGGTCGTCTCTTAGTTATTCAGCAGTGAAGAAAAGCAGGCTACACTAATGTGAATGATGTCTTTTCTTTATCACTCCTTTACATATTTCTGAAATAAAACTGCCATTAAAAAAGTCTCACCTCAGAACAATCAAATATCTAAGCCAGGGGTCCCCAACCTTTTCCAGCCGGGGAGGGCCAGGTCACGCTTTCTCAGTCAGCTTCGAAGGGTGGATGGCAATTTTGCCCTGCCTGCATAATGGGGGGTGTCCATTTTGTCCCAACAGCTTAAAAGGGGTGGCCATTTTGTTTCTCGAATGTCCTTTGAGGGCTGGTAGCCATGGGCCAGATCCAGGCTGCAGGTTTTGGGTTTGGAACCCCTGATCTAAGCTGCCTTCAGCTCACTGTTAACTTCTAAGAACTTATGTGGTAAGGTAAAGGTCACCCTTACTCAAAACTCAGTCATATCTGACTCTAGGGTTCAGTGCTCATCTCTGTTTATAGACAAAGAGCCAGTTCTGTCTGCGTCTGCAGACATTTCCATAGACATGTGGCAGGCATGACTAGACACCAGGGTGCACGGAACACTGTTTACCTTCCCACTGAAGTGGTACCTATTTATTTACTTGCAATTTCTTGCTTTTGAACTGCTAGGTTGGCAGGAGCCGGGACAGAGACAGGAGCTCACTCCATCATGCAGCACTCGGGCCTCAAAATGCTGACCTGCCGACCTTCCAGTCATCAAGTTCAGTGTCTTAACCACTAAGCCACCATAGTCCTTCGTGGTACTCAATTAATAATATCCTAAATCTGTGTAATCAGGAATTTTGCACCACATTCTAAAGCAGTTAAAACATCAGGATTTCGTCCTTGATTAGGTGGCAAAAGCAGCACCTATATCAGGAGTTCTCAAACTTTTTAAGCCAGGGGCCAGGTCATGCTCCCTCAAACAGCTTCAGAGGCCGGACAGCGTGGTGGAGGTGGGGTCCCCACATGATATTGTGCCACAGACCGCATCCGGCTCATGGGCCATAGGTTGAGAATGTCTAACCTATATGATCAAAACAACTTACTCTTTCCAAATCCTGCCGGAGGTGAGTGAAAAGCTGTAGTCGCCTGAACAGAACATCCTGCTCCCGTTTGGCTAGATTGTCTTCCTCATCTTTCTTTGGAGTTATCAAAGGTTTGTTGAAATTAGATTTCCTCTTCAGCTTCCAGTATTGGTATAGCAATTCTACAGAGTCTTCGGGAAGCTGCAGGGCTTTAGCAACTTCTGAAGCGTTGACAAAGGCATAAAACTCATCCTCCAGCTGCTGAAGTTTCTGCTTACGAACACTGACTCTGTGGGCCTCCTCTTGGTTTTGATCCATGCTATCAAAGGGTTCCATGTGAGCAGGAGGGGAACTGTCCTGGGCCCCATTCTCATTTTCCTGGCTGGTGAACTCTCTAAAGTGTTCTTCATCTGGTTTCTTGGTGGAACTGTGCTTTGGACAGTAGGACTTGAATTTGACTTCGTCGTTGTCAGCCAAAATAGTCTTCATCTCCAAGCCACGATCAAACGCACAAGTGACATGGAAGGCTGTGCGGCAGTTTTTCACTGAACACTGCAGACAGAAGGGATAAAAAGTTACAGATCTTAATCTTTAAGTTCCATATGCTTACCGCTTGTGAAAGAAAAACATGAGTTTTAATAAGGTTTCATCCTTTCGATGCAACGCCTGATTAGGAGCGATCTCAAGTACACAATGAGACAGAAAGATGTCTGATTTACATCTGAAAAATTAGGAATGGCCTTCTAAAAACAAGGCATACATTTCCTGCCTATTTCCTTGCACATCCCCAGTAGGTATTTTTAACTGTCCAAAAACTTTCCAGAATGACATCCAGTGCCATTCTAGGGGCTGCAACTATGAATAGTAATCAGCAAAAATCAGAAAACAAGCCCTCAAACCCATTTTACTAATGGAAGTGTGTTCCACTGGATCCAAGGCTAAATAAATACACAGGAAGCAACAAGTAACACATGGAAAGAATTGAATTTCAAAAACCATAGCCAAGAACAACATAGAGCACACCTGTTGACATAGCAATGACTATGGCCAAAGAGCTGCACCACTCCTAATATAGTCCAGGATACTACTGAGGCTGTGAAGGTGGAAACAACTTTAGTTACATGGGTAGGAACCATATAATAAGCACCACCGCCACCAAAGGAACCAGTCTTACCAGATATAGCAGGACTGGGAAGCCAATGTTCTTGCATTTGGGTTCCCATCAGTCCCCATCCACACTGGCAAAGTAATAATGGAAACAATTTTTCAGCAACATCAGAAAGGGCACAACCCTAGATTAGTCTAGAAAACATGATGCCTAGAAGCCATTAAAATGTATGTTGGTCAAATTAGAGATGAGGAGGTATACTATTTATTTATTTAATTTGTATGCCGCTCTCCTTGCCGAGGCAACTCAGAGCAGCTAACAATGTTACAGCAGTGCTACAATCTCAAATATAAATACAATTTAGAATAAATAATACAATCAGGGAAATACAATACAAAAAAAATTCAATACAAAAAGTTCAGCAGCAAAAAGCCCAAAAGCAGACAAGCCCACCATGTCTCCGACAGAGCCTGGGCTCGACGTCCGCGACGGAGCCCGGGGCTCGACATCCACAATGGAGCCCAGGGCTAGTCATCTGCGACGGAGCCCGGGGCTCAACATCCGCAACGGAGTCTGGGGCTCAACGTCGTCCTCAGTAGGGCTGGGCTGGAGGCGCGCCTGGTGGCAAAGCAGTACAGTTTTTCCCTCACGGTCTCTTCACCTTTTTATCACTCCCGGACTGGGAGAGACTGGCCCGGAGGCAGCAGCGCTGGTAGCGGAAAAGGTGCTGGACCTTTCTTTAATGCACATTTTTTCTTTACTATCAAAAGACTATTAGGCACTGTAGAAAGGGATCACTGGTGTAGGTCTTTACAAAGGATTATCATATTAAAATATAGTAATCATGGCTATCAGCCATTCTCAGTCTATAAACTGATCAAATGTTTGAATAACAGTTTATGCTAAATACTGCTGCAAATAGGACCATAGGGTACGTTTACATGGTGGATATTCTAGCTGTGCTTCTTCTGCAATATTACTAAAACTAAGAAAGTGTGGCCACAAATGTAACCTGAATGGGAAAGTAAAACTAGTTTCACATACGCCGACTTCCACAAGCTATTGTGTCTTGTAAAAGTACAGCAGAGTTCCAAATAAAAAAATAGCTTAGAATAATTGAGTTGGAATGGGCCTATGAAGGCATCAAGTCCAACCTCCAGCTCAATGTAGGAATCCAAATCATAGCAGATCTGACACAGATGGTTATTCAATTTTCTCTTCAATGCCTCTAGCACTGGAGCACTCTACCACCTCCTGAGGTAAGTGTCTTATTGCTTTAATAGTTAAGAATTTTTCCTGATTTTCACCCTATATGTGAAATACTTCAGAACACCTTTCTCTATATTTAAAACATGCAACTTATGTCATATTCCTCTCTGCACCCTTCCCAACAATCGCAGGCAACACAAAACAAATATTTTATTTTTCACATTGTGCTAAAACAGGCAGCAACGGAGAGGAAATTTGCTTTATATGCTTTCCACTCATCTTCGCTCCCTTAACAACCTTCCCTCTTAATTCCAATGATAGGTACTCAGAGTGAATGAAATGGCACCGACATTCATGATGACAGGTATATATCACTCTTAACCTAGATGTAGAAGAAACACGTGTGCAGCAGAATGATATTTATACAGCTCTTTTGTAAGAGGAACCAATTATCCTTGGAGTTTTCCTGCTCAGGCTGACTCACTAGCCAGATGTCATACAGACATACACAATGTGGTTCAAACTACAGAAGCTTCAGATCAATCTACTTCAATAAAATAAATATGGAAGCATAATACAAAAATGGTGAAAAGGACACCTATGCATATGCTGAACATTTTCTCTGTTTAAAAAAAGAGGATCTCTTTTACTTCAGTTTCTATGGAAGTGCACTTTCATAGAGCTCTCGTGAAGAGGACTTTGACAGGAAAGAAATGAGGTCAACCTGATGGGTGGATGTAACTTCATGTGAAAGGTCTCCTAGCAGTTTCTGAAATCTTTTAGAAGTATTATATAGAAGAAAACATCATTAAACCAACACAGGCTGACCCTAGCATTAGGCAGTGTGAGGTAGTCACTCCAGGTGGAAATGCTAAGGAAGAAGCAACTTCATGCAGGACAAATGTATATATGCCACAAAGCCTGTCCTACATGTACCTGCCTCTTAACAAGCTCATGCAGCCTTGGATAAAATAAAGCAGGAGTACCCAAACTTTTCGGGTCATGGGCCGGTCATGTGGTTCAGTGAGCCGGTCCCAATGGCTTGGGGGCCAGATCCGGGCCCCGGGCCATAGTTTGGGCACCTCTGAATGCTCTACCAGCAATAGTATATTCAACAGCCACCACATTTTATTTTTGTACATGATCTGGGAGGAGATACCATCTTATTCTTTACTTCAGGCAGCAAGACATCTCTTTAAGCTAGACACCACAGCTTTACTAAGGCAGGAGTGTTAAATGCTACAATTTCTCAATCTAAAAAAAATATACAAATGCAAATATGTATTCCACTTACAGTCTTAGCATTGTTAACTGCTATACAGTAATACCTTGGATAACGTTTACCTCGGATAATGCTAAAATTGCATAACGTTAAGTAATCTGGGGAGGAGAATTGGATTGAAAAACGTTAAGGTCCTATGGGATGTATCGGATAACAACCACTAAAGCCTGTGCGGTTACAATGTATCTCTATGGAGCTTTAACGTTATCTGATACAT
Source organism: Furcifer pardalis (assembly GCA_030440675.1). Taxonomy (NCBI): domain Eukaryota; kingdom Metazoa; phylum Chordata; class Lepidosauria; order Squamata; family Chamaeleonidae; genus Furcifer; species Furcifer pardalis. Next base: position 69,846,433 of record CP126892.1, read on the forward strand.
CCCATAGGATTTTAACATGCATCGGATAACACTAAAAATTGGATAACACCAAGACTTGTGGAACCAAGTCTTAGCGTTATCCGAGGTATTACTGTACACAGATGTCATCCGTTCTTCTCAGGTACATGAAGACAAAAGAACATGTCACCTCGGTTCTTTGGAAAGGCTCCACTTTCCCTAGTGATGAAGCTTGTCAGTTTTCAAAAGGAAAATATTTTGGCGCTGCCTCCTGTACAGTAATACCCCGGATAACATTATGACTTGGTTCCACAAGTCATGACGTTATCCGATTTTTAGCGTTGTCCAATGCATGCATCGAACAACGCTTTAAAAAAAGCCCTGACTTCAGGGACAAACCGCTTTAAAGGCTTTAAAGGGGTGGCCTTTAAAGCCACCCCCCACCCGCAGCGGTCTCTGCGACTGCAGTAGGGTCGGGAGAAAGGCGCCTGCTTTCCCCCGATCCTACTGCAGTCGCAGAGACCGCTGCGGGTGAAGGGTGGATTGGGAAGTTCTACCCAAACCACCCCACACGCACAGACCATTGCCTCGGATAATGCTAAGAATCATTATCCAGAATCGTTTTTTCCAAAAAACTTGCATCATTATCCGATTCTATCGTTATCCGATGCAATCGTTATCCGGGGTATTACTGTAATTAATATGCGATGGTGTTTGAGTAGCAACCATGTAAGTCTCTGTGCCACTTCTTCAAGTGCCATATCTGACTTCGAATATTGGCTATCCTAATGGTGATCAGCCATCAAAATTGTCCTGGGGACAATATAATGCAGTGACGCTCCACTTACCTTCTGCATTGCAGAAGGGTGTGACACCCGTACCACTGATCCAGTTCCATGAGTCACTTTCTGGTCCTGAGCCCTTTTGGAACACAAAGTCCTGATCAGCCCCAGGCCAGTATTGATGAAGCTGCTACTCTCCATTAAGATGGATTCAAGTGGAATTTAATCGACTTGGGGACCATCACCCTTCCCTGTAAACTTTGCCACTCAAGGCCGTTAGTCCTCAGGATTGTCAGGTTAGTTAACCGCCACCTGAATATTGGTGTTGGGTCACTGGCAGTATGGTCTACTCCATTACCATAGCAAGATAACCTGACCAGACTGGCTCTATGCCACGGTTGTCACTAAATAAAAAATGCAGATGATTACAGTAATCACGTTTGTTCTGTTAGCCTATTCTTTCAAGCACAAATACACCACAAGATGCAATTGCACCTCAAAAGTTACATGTGATTATTACTATGGTTGACAATATCTTGAAAGGTCATACAATCAAGTAGCTGCCAAGCTTATAAGTGATTGTTTTTTCATATAATTTCTACATTTCAAAGCTGTAGTGGTGGCATCTTTTGATGTTTCTGAAGGCAAATGACAGTTTATATTTAAGCATGAAAAAAGCCTCCACTGCAAAACTATCTGTTAGTTTTGGACGCAAAAGAAAAAGGCATTATGTCCTACATAAGGTATGGTGCAAGTGAGATGGAACTAGGAAACTTGAATAACCAGAGTAGGTGCCACCTAAAGAGCTGCAAGGCCCATGTGTCATTTGCCATCAGGCCTACCAAACAACCAGGAAGCACAATGTTAGTCTGTGTTGAAAACTGAGATCTTAATTTTTTTTAAAAAACCACATCACTGCAGACTTAAATTCCCGTGCTCTGCCTTTTTAAAAAGTGATAAAAAGTGATTCCTAGCCTAAGGTCTATGGGCTCTGGAGATCTATGGACTTGGTATAAAAAAGATTTTTCCCCTCCTTTGATCTCCTTCCTGTTACTTTGAAAATGATAAGCAAAATGTTTTTATCTGCATTTTTCAGAGATGGGATTCTACAGCTTTCATCTGATATTCAGAATCATTGATCTAGAGACAACTCAATGCAAACAAGCAACTGTTTCATTTCCATACTACATATAGTCCATTAAAAAAATTAATGGTATAAAGACCCTATACAATCTTGGTCTGAGAGACCAAAAACGACATGAAAGTCTGCATCTGGAAGTAAATACTGCAACCACTTGTTCACACATCACTTTACCAGAATAGGCCCAAGGGAACACACATCTTTGAAAAGAGAAAGGCTAACGGCATGTTGGCTTTATAGTATGTGGAATGGTATCATATAAGCAGTTTGCATCATTTTGCAGGGTGCATGTAACACATCTGTTCACTGCTTGCATAACTAAATGTGCAACTCTGCCAAAGAGTGAAAGCCACCTGAAAGACTACCTCTCCACAGGTATTCGACACACAAATTCAGCAAGAAACTGCCAACTCCTCAAAGAAAACTCAAGAGAGAAAATGACGTTTTATAAGGACTTCAGTATTTATTTGTTAATACACCAGGGACCAATTACACCTCCTTTGAAAATGGAAGCAATAAACAGAGCCTCTGGCAAAGCACAGAAAAAGCTGCCTGTATTCACTACTGAATCTCTGGTGTGTCAATGTTTCAGAGTAGAGAGAGGAACGGGGAAAGGAGCAGCATGATCTAAGCACACAGCAATAACAATATCATCAGAAACGACATAATCAGGAAACTCACAAACTATAAATGGTGAGTTCAATCATCCACACTGCATACATCAGCTTTGGCCCTGAGGGTCTCTGCAGCAGCATATGTTGCTCCTGTATGGAGCACATCCATGAATACAAAACAAGTTGACATTGCTGCTAATAAAATAATGTGCATAGTGACAGGATGCCTCAAACCTACACCAGTTGAGAAAAAAATATCCTCTTGATATCACTCCACCGTCCTAAGATAAGGAAAGAAGTAGAAACGGATGCCAAGAGAACTAAACAAGAGAATGACCCTCAGCATCCTCTGAACAGATGTGTGCCTCACATACACCAACTCAGATCCAGGAAGAGCTTTATGGCAAGAACACACATTCTTGAGGGTACACAAGAGCAAAATCAAATTATAAAATGGAGGAAGGAGCTCAATGAACAAGGAATAACATTAGAAGAGGATATGGCTGAGGAACTCAATTTCCCCTATGTCACTTGGAGGACCTTGAATAGGCTGAGGGTCAGAGTGCCTAAATCTAAGGCTAATATGCTCAAGTGGGTACTGTTGGCGGACAACAACATGCTGTGTGAATGTGGAGACATACAGAATCCAGCTCATTTGCTGAACTGCCATTACTACTGGAAGCGCATGTACAGTGGAGCCTGTTAACAAATGGCTCAGATAACATAAAAATTGCATAACAAAAGGAAATCCATAGAAAATAGTGGCTTGGTTCATGGAACTTTTTTTGGAACAGATTAATTGGTTTTCAGATTAAATGGTTTAACCAAAACTGCATTTCGGTTAATGTACAGGGGGGGGGGGGGAACCCTACTTACGAAAAAAGTCCATTCCGTAGGCTTTTGCTTAAATTGGTTTTTTATGTAACTCGAAGCAAACCAATAGGAAAAATTATTTTGTTTACATAACTAAAAGCAAACCCATAGGAAAACTGAATTTTTATGTAAATCAAAGCAAACCCATAAGGAAATGAATTTTTATATAACTCTAAGCAAACCCATAGGAAACAGAATCTTTATGTAGCTTAAAGCAAACCCGTAGTAAATCGTGTAAATTGGGACATGGTTTTAGCACAAAATCATTATGCAAGTTGAATTTTATATAGCTAAAGACATATGTAAGTCGGGGTTTTACTCTATTTTGTTTTTCAATGCATTCCTATGGGAAATTCAGTTAAAGCAATTTTAACTGTAAGAAACGTCCCGGAGAATGTATTAATTACATTAATTGACTACGTATTGACTACGATTAAATTCAGCCAACAACAAAGCCAAGAAGGTGGCTTTGTTTTGGCAGTTTAAATTTTGACCTGGACATGAAAGAAGAACACACAGCAATTGTGATACAAGTCCTTGCCTTCTAGTCAATTTCCGTCTCCCAGGTAGCCATGCAGATTTCTGGAAAACATTCCTTTCCTCCCTCAGATAAGAGAGTAGAAAATTTGCTCTCTTGTAACTCTTGATTTCTTCTCCAAACAAGCAAAGATTACTTTCACAGTTTAAAACAAAAAGAATAAAATATAATCAGGTTAACTTACTGTTCAGGTAAAAGTTCTTTCATGTAAATGCATGAAATATTTATTAACATTCTAAACTCCAAGTGCTGCAAAGTGATTTCTCTACATTAATAAATATTTTATGCCTAAACATGAAAGAACTGCTAACTGAACAGTAAGCTAACATGAACTGTCTTCTCTCACTCAAACACACACAAAATAAGTCTATCACATGAAAATACTAATCATCCTTTCCCTAGGAAGCCTGACTGATTTAAAAATGAACAGAGAGTTGTAAGTGGTCAAAAAATTTCACACCCATTTCCTGCAACCACTATGCTCCCTGCAGTTGCACTGAGAAAGACAGGTTTTACTTACCAGTAACTGTTGTTCTCCGAGTATGATGTTTGGGAACACATGCTTTGTTTTCACACAGAATGACATTCCCAATAGACTTTATCAACATGATTCTAATGCTATGTTTTCAAGCACAATGTCAGGTTTTTATGGCAGCAATAATTTCTGAAGTGGTGAGTTCCTGACAGGGTTGGGTCATGTCTAGCTGGATTTTAAAAGGGGAGCAATGCAGTCTCTTCTGTTCTATGGTTACATCCTCACAGCTCTTGAAATACTTGTTTTGATGGACCACTTTTCTTCAGGTAAAGGTTACCCTTGCTCGAAAGCCAGTCATAACCAACTCTAGGGTTCAGAGCTCATCTCTGTTTATAGCCAAAGAGCCAGCATCTGCAGACATTTCTGTGGACCTGTGGCAGGCATGAATAGACACTGGAGTGCACGGAATGCTGTTTACCTTCCCACCAAAGTGGTGCCTTTTTATTTACCTGCAATTTCTTGCTTTCGAACTGCTAAACTGGCAGAAGCTGAGACAGAGACAAGAGCTCACTTCGTCATGCATCAATCGGGTCTCAAACTGCTGTCCTGCTGTCCTTTTAGTTGTCAAGTTCAGAGTCTTAACCACTAAGCCACCACAGTCCATACTTTTTCCTTAGGCCTAATATAAAAGCTATAGATCTAAGCAGTCTGTAAATACTCATTAATAAGTAAATGAATATAAAATTTTGAGCAGAATTCTGTTGATGTAATTTGCTTGTGTAAAATGGATGATGTCATCATCTGGTAACCAGGACATTTAATTTAAATTAATTATAAGTTTCTCTCCCCATCTTTTCAAGTTCTGATGCCCCATAAGGCTCTCTTTTACCATCTGGGAAAGTCTCTGAAAGCTTTGGGATTGTAGTAGAAGGTACATTTAATAGCCACAAATCACTGGTAGTGGTCCCAATCCCAGCAGTGGTAATTATGGGCTGTTAAAGCCCTCCCCTTCCATCCTGAGGCTAGTGAATCTTTCCATTGCACAGAAAGGTGCCTTAGGGAGCCTTGGAACATGAAAAAAAAGGGGGGTTAATAAGCTTACAATTAAGTTAAATTAAATGTCCCATTCACCAGATTATCCAACAGTGCCCAAACTTTTTGGGCTGTGGGCCGGTCACGTGGTTCGGCGGAAGCCAAAGTAAAACGCGCCTTGCAATCTGTTTTGCAACAGAATGAGACAGATTTTCAGCTGCCATTTTCTCTGCTTAAACCAGGGGTGCCCAAACTACAGCCCAAGGACCAGATCTGCCCCCCCCCACACACACACACACCAATTCATCTAGCCCACATTTGGTCATGTTTTACTTCCGCTTTCAGGAGCGACAAGGGCGGCACAGGCTGGATGAACTGGTGTTGGGGGCCAGATCCGCCCATGGGCCGTAGTTTGGACACCCCTGACATAATCCAATTTGAGCAGCACAAAGTTATGCAAGAGGTTTTCTGCCTTCAAGAAGGAAGACTAGAATATAATTTTAAATAAACATGAAATACACAATCCTACCTGAGTAGTTGATGCTATGTCCAATAAGGATTTCTGATATGTAAGACATAAACAAGTACACAGGACATACAAACCAGAAATCCCCATTCATCATGTTTTTCTCACTAACCAAAAGCCCACTGTGGAGTTGGAACTAAGTTGCACTCCTGGAAACAGCATCACCTTACTTATCTTTCTACAAGGAACCCAAATTGCTGAGAAAGGAGATAACATGGAACATGTAGAGGATCTTTCCCATAACAAGAGAAAGAAAGACAAGAGGTTGGAAGAAATGACACAAAGTTTTATTTAGCCTCTACAAGCAAAACAGATTACGGAGACCATTACAAATCTCAAAAACATCTGGAAATCCAAACAGCTAAGGCAACAAATGCTGTTGTTAAATGCCATGAAGTCATCTCCAACTCTTGGCCACCCTATAAATGAGCGAATATCTTTTCATTAACAGTCCTGATCAGCTTTTGCAAACTTAAGGTCATGGCCTCCCTTACATAGTCAATCCAGCTCATATGTAAGATGATATAGAGCAATCATCTAAATCAATGGCTCTTTCTTCAAGAAAACTTTCTAGGATGTAGCCATGGAACAAAAACCAAAGCATCTATGATATTAAATTACCAAACTAGGGTTGTGATTAAACACTCTATAATCTGTTTCATGAAAACGTAGCTCTTTAGAGAGGCTTTTGAGGAATTAACAGCCATCTGAACTGAGGAGGTTTAAGTCTGTTTTACGGTTTTTAAAATAATCTTTCTAAATACTTGTATGTTACAGTCTTAAAATTTAACTGATATTTTTTGATTAACTGTCAATTTCAAATATTTCTGAATGCCACCCGGGATACTCAATAGGAAAGAATGGCAGAATTAAAATTAAAAAAAAAAAAAAAACACACACACCTGGACAAACACACCTTGCAGGATATTAATAATATCTGAGCCACTGACCTGTATTGATGCCCCAAACTTCTCGTTGCAAAGACTGCACACCAGGGCCCATCTGCTGCTGGGAATATGGGAGATCTTTGTGATAGGCTCCATCTTTTCTGGACTGCCAATGCTCACCTGAGGAAAAATAGATAAATATACAAAATGTGAAACAGTGAACAAAAGGTAGAGAAGAACAAAAAGCAAAACAAAGCAATCAGATTTATATAACATCCCATGGCGCTTAGTGGACAGTTCACAAGTTAATTAGCATTTTGCCCCCAACATGCTAGGTACTCATTTTACCGACTTCAGAAGGATAGAAGAATCATCATTTTTTATTTATTTCACTCCCAACAGAAATGCCAAGCTACCTGTCTGAGAGTTAATGAAAATGTATACTGCAAAAAGCTATCTGAAGAAGCAGCAATTATGAGTTTCATTTTTATCCTACTCTACCTCCACAGGGCTCAGAAAAAGCAGGCACAATGGCATCACACTCCAGATTTCATAACCATCTTGTGTTCCAGCAATGAACCTATCCCCCTCAGCATGGGCCTCAGACATAAGTCCTGACCCCGAACCTACCTGCATCCTGTCCTCCTAGACCCATGATGGCAAACCTTGGTACTCCAGATGTTCTTGTACTTCAATTCCCAGAAGCCCAAGCCCCCTGTGAATCCACACGAATGGATTTACTGTGATTCATCCGGCCCACACCGCCCTTGCCGCTCCCGGAAACAGAAGTAAAACATGCCCATATGTGCTTCCGGGAGCAACAAGGAGGCATGGGCTGGGTGAATCACAGTGAACCCATTCGTTTGGATTCACAGGGGGCTTGGGCTTCTGGGAATTGAAGTCCAAGAACATCTGGAGTGCCAAGGTTCACCATCACAGTCCTAGACTAAGCTTGGCTGATCTGACAAAACACCAGGCAAATTTGGCATGCCCAACTGCACCTCTGATTTTATAAAGAACTGCCTTTCTTGCTTATTCTATCTGATACCAATAAAAATATATTGTGAAGTATCAGAGTTCTGTGATGATACTGACTGCCACCCCTAGCCTTGCTACACCTGCTGTTTCACAGATAATCCCGCATGGATAACTCTCTTGATATCCTGATCCCCATGTTCACCAGTGCCGTAATTATGACTGTTAACTTGCACTAAAAACCTTTATTTATACAAGAGGCCAAACCTTAGGAAAAGTATCAGCAGTCTTGCCAAATATGCACAAGGACCCATCCTCCTTTCTGAAAGTATACAAACAAGTAAGTTGCTTCAAACACCTACCTCCGGAATCCAAAGGGCACAACTAACGTGAACCCACTTAGTCCCACTCCGTGTCGGCTTCATGGCTCCACCTTTCTTGGGACACAACAAACACTTTGGTTGGACCCCAAGAGCACAGGTTCGGCATAGCCAGCTGCCTTCTGGAACTTTTAGGATTCCATAGCATGCCTATATTTCCAAACAATACAAAAGGGGAAAGTGAGGAAACGAAAAAGAAACCCAGCAAAGAATAATAATAATAATAGATTATCGTAAATAGTGGCACTTAATATTTCTGTAGCACTCTTTGTCTATAAAATGTGATTGTAATAGTCATCATTTCACTACTAATGTGTTAACTAGGTCATATTGGAAACAGGCAAGTGAAGCTGAGACAAACTAAAGCAAATCCAAACTGGGAATACGGATTTTAATTAAATCAATTTTCCTTAATAATTATTGCCACGCTTGCACTAATTCAAATGTTAAACATAATCTGTGACCTTGGGCCACATGTGGTGCTAAGTTGCTTCCTGCACCACCCTCAAACCCAACAGGACTCTACCCACATTTCGATGTAACGCAACTGATAACTGGAGTTATGGAGAGATTTCTAGACCATACAAATATGTATACAGTAAAACACTGGATATCGCTAAAACTTGGTTCCACAAGTCTTGGTGTTATATGATTTTTAGTGTTATCCGATCCATGATAAAATCCTATGGGATGGATCGGGTAACATTAAAGCTCCATAGAGATACACTGTAACCGCACAGGCTTTAGCGGTTGTTATCCGATCCATCCCATAGGACCTTAACATTATTCGATCCAATTCTCCTCCCCAGATTACTTAACATTATGTGATTTTAGCGTTTTCCGATCCAATCATTATCCGGTGTTTTACTGTACATCAATCACAGTGGAGACTAAGGAAGAAAGGGGGCATACTGGATCATATGAGAGGGAACACATTGTGCATGTGATTTGAGATGTGGGTGTTCATATATTTGTAGTTATGCATATAACAAGCATAAGCACCCTAACGTCCTACACCTGACACCAGATGCAAACTTTACAACCAAAATGATTGCAAGATGAATGAATGATTATCATCATCAAAACTGTTTCTGAGTGGTGAAAACTTCAAATAACTGGAGAGCTCAGTAACTGACTTCCCAAACTTATCTGATAAGTCCTGTAGAAAGCACAATTGATGTGTGAGCCATCATGAGATCTGGCAGAACCTTGTGATTAGCCACGAGCCATACAACAACACTCCATAGGATCACATCTGCACAAAATATTTTTTTATTCATCATTGCCACTGGATCATCCTCCAGTGTTCCCCTAGAGATGAGTTACTGAGCTACTAGGAAACTGGCACAGGAAGTAAAGAGGACTAACTCAACTAGCTGTGACAAGAAAAGGAAAGCAACTTCTGCCATGGCTAATCATTATCTCATGTGGATTTAAGCCAAGACTTTGACACTAAAATAAGAACATGACATATTTATATCTTCATCCATCTGAAAGATGAGAAGGTGAAACAAAAAAGTGGAGGAGAGATTTGTGTTCCAAAAAGCACAAATGTTACTGCTCTGGCCCATGGAAACCGTTAAGGAAAGGGAAGTCACAAAAACCTTGAGTTAAGCTGCTGTTAACTCTGACCATTTGAAGAGTTTATTATTCAGGATAACCACAATACAGGAAGATCATTTGCCAGCTTATCAAGAAGCCATTCAACAAAATGATGTATGTTCACATGGAATTCAACAGCAGTTGATCCTACTGGAAGTGTAAACCCATTTCCACTGCAGCACCCAAGAGAGAAAGAAAGTACTCCATCTTTGCTTATAAGACAAAAGGCCACACATAGAACACTGCAGAATAAACAGAAGCACATCGATGCCTTCTCCCTCTACACTGGAAACTCCCAGCCACAAACGCCTATGGATTGAAACAGTCATCTACATATTATTCTACCATAAAAAGTGTTGGTAATATTCTTGTAATATATGCTTCAGTGTCACTATATTTGGAATTCTTCTTCTTCTGCCGTATCTGAATACTGATCAATCAGCCATGAAGACTGTACTGAGAATATAATGCAGTGGCCTTTCATCTGTCTTTTGTATCTCAGCATGACACCTGTACCACTGATTCAGTTCCGCAACTCATTTTCTAGTCCTCAGCCCTTTTGGCATGCAAAGTCCTGATAAGCCCCAGGGCAGTATTGCTGAAGCATTTTGCCCCAAATATTAGCGACCTCGGAAGGATCGAAGGTTGAGCCAACCTTGAAGGATCAAACTCACAACCTTTTGGTTGCAGTACAGTAGTTTAACCACTGCACCACCAGTATACACTGGAGAGCAGTGTGTAAACCTGGCTTGTGCCATAATCTTGAGATATTTCTTTACCATCTCTGGAAGGGAGATCCATATGGAGAAACCTTCTTGCGAACAGAAATATATTTAACTTTCAGTGTGTGGGGTGGGGGCGGGTGTAACAAGCAATGGATGCACACCAAGAACAAGATCAGGTCCCTTATCTCACTGTGATTGGGCTTATAAAGAAAAAGGTACCCAACAATTTGTATAGGTCCAAGTCAAATACAGCAAGAGAACAAAACAAAAAACAAAGCAAGCACTGAAATGTTCATATGCTCATAAAAACTAAGAGAAAGTTAGTTAGGTAGAAGATATCAAAACTAAGATTTTAGAATTCAGAATGCAAGTGAAATGATGTAACCTAAATACCCAAGAACAGGTTTATATATTCCTGGTCAAGACTGCACAGCTGCACAGACTCAAGACTGCGAATGAAAGAACAGAATAGTAAACTATTTTCTGTATGTCTTCAACATGGCAAACTCTGCAAAGGGTCACTATAAGTCAAAACTAATTTGACAGCACACATCATTATTAGTCATGACTACAGAAAACAACCAACACTTGAAGTCTGTATAACTATACATTCAACTTCTAAAGCAGAATGCTTCCAGTCCTTGAAGTTACCAAAACAAAACAAAACAAAGGCAGCTGTCATTTTACAAAGATGTTTTAGAAATGTTGGAATCACACAGGGTCTCCAAAACCTAGCTACAAATATCTCATCCAACCATCTCTGTCACATTCTCCTTCCCTCTTCATTCCTTCATTTTTAATCTAACCTTGTATTTTGCCTCAACCATCCTCAAAAACATTGGAAATGTACTAGTACTTTAAAACCTGCCTCCTCCTTGCCATGACATAAATCTATACCACCTAGTATCAAACTTCCTATTCCATCCATACCTGATGAACACAAATGTTGCATTTGTCACAGAACACCATCTCATTGCCATCTTCACCATCAGGAGATTGGCAAACATCGCAGACAACATCTTCATCATACTCAATTCCAAGCCCTTCCTCAGTCTCAATAGCGTGATTCATGTTGTCATAGCATCGCTGTTCAAATTCTTCCATGATTCTTTCCATAGTGTATTCATCAAGTTCAGGCATTCCTGGGAAATCAATAAAAAATAATTGTTTTTAAAACAACAGGTACATAGAAGCACAATCTCCTGTATCAGTTTACAAAATGGCACCAATAGGCCACTGTGGCCCTCAAGGATCTCCAACTGCAGTCCTTCAGCTCCATGACTCACTTCCTCTCACCCTCTGAACCCCAAGAGAAAGTTTTTACCAGGGATTCACAACCTTTTCGTGCTGCGGACCATGCCCCTGGATAGCTGAGCTGTCACATGGTTCCTATCTATCTATCTCTATCTATATTCAATTTATATCCCGCCCCAATCACGAAATGCAACTCTGGGCGGTTTACAGACATATCAATACAATACAATATCAATACAATATAAAATTCAATCAACATAATATCCATTAATACAATAAAAATATCGTAAGACACACTAAAACAGCACATAGCACATAGCAGTACAGTGTCATATAGCAGTGAAATAATAATAGGTAACTAACTCCCGCCGTAAACACTGCTATAAAACGCTTCCACATCTGTCATAAACATGTTTACAACAGCCGTGAGTGCATTTATGTCAGTGTTTACTGCAGGTGTGGGTGTGTTTACACATGTGGGGGCATGTTTTACAGCTGTTGTAAGTGCATCTGCGACCGCTTCCTGTAGCGTTGAGGGTGGCAGTGGGCCACATGAAATGGTGCTGTGGGCCAGGGCCGGCCCAAGGGTCAAAGATTGGCCACCCCTGATTTATACAGTTACAAACTGTACTCCCCAAAGAGTCTGGGACAATAACTTGCCATTGGAATGTAAATCCATCCCACTCCATTTTGCCTGTATCTGGTTAGAAAAAGTCCTTTTCTACAAACCAGAAGCAAGGCAGAGGTAGCAGTAGTCCGGTCCCTTCAAGGAAAAGGTTACCCTTGCTCAAAATCCAGTTGTATCCGACTCTAGGGTTCAGTGCTCATTTCTGTTTATAGACAAAGAGCCAGTACTGTCTACATCTGCAGACGTTTCCGTAGTCATTTGACAAGCATGACTAGACATTGGAGTGCACAGAACACTATTTACCTTCCCACTGAAGTGGTACCTATTTATCTACTTGCAATCTCTTGCTTTCGAACTGCTAGGTTGGCAGGAGCTGGAACAGAGAGGGGAGCTCGCTCTGTCAAGCAGTACTCAGGTCTCGAACTGCTGACCTGCCGATCTTCCAGTCATCCAGTTCAGCATCTTAACCACTAAGCCACCACAGCCCCTCTTCATGGTCTAGGGGAGGGTAAAAATATTCTCCAAGCTCTCAGAAACTGTCTACCATAATATCAATGTATCATATTTCTAAAACAATGCTGAATTAATGGATAAGTAGCTTGTCTGCATTTAAAAAAATGTTGACTTACAATTACTAGCTGCCAATTGCACACCTCACAGAAGAATGCAGATCAATACATCATGCTTTTGTTTTTATGGCCACTTTACACAAATATGCTAAATAAAAGCAACCATTCAAAAAACAAATAATATTGTCTTTCCTTTTAAATGCCTCATACATAAGCTTTAGAGATATAAATATCTGGAAACAAAGAGCCAGCTGTTCCCAGATTTCCACTCCCAAGTAGTTACCCACTTTAGAAACAACTTAAGAGCTCTCTTAAATTTTAGGAGACTCGATTGTTCTGCACTTAGGATATTCAATTTTTTAACCATGACCGTTTCACAGCTATATTTAATGGTTCTTAATTGTCCAGTAAAGGTGCTTTTAGAATGAATATTTGGTTTTAACAATGATTTTCCGCTTCTGGACAATCACAATAATTAGAGGAAAGTTGGTTGAAATGATCAACAGAAATTCAATACTGGCCAAAATCCTGACACTTAGGATAAAAATTACACCAAAAGAGGACCAATGAATCAGTGGAGGTTTAGTCAACTAACACTTCCACAAGTTCCACTGTTTCAAAAGGTCTACTCTGTGATTTACTTTAGCACAGAAAATCACAGTTAAAGTAGGTCTGCTTGGGAGTTGACTTACAGGAGTTGACTCATTGAATTCCCAAACTAATTCGACGGGCATCCTCTAAATTGGTAGTTCCCAACAGGGGCACTTCAATTCCCAGAACCTTAAGTCAGTATATTTGTTGATCAGTGCATTGGGGAACTGACTTAGGTTTCTGGGAATTGAAGTCCAAAAAACCAAAGGTTGGGAAATACTGCTCCAAAATGATTTACTATGTTAAACAACAGGATTTTGACCAGTGGTGGGATTCAAAAAATTTTTACTACCTTCTCTGTGGGTGTGGCCAGGGGAAAGCCTGTGTTGCACCTGAATTAGGACTACTTTATTTCAAAACCTGGATGGGAGGGGCCAAGCCAGAATTTCTGCTACCGGTTCTGTCAAACTTGCTGAATCCCAGCACTGATTTTGCCCAGTGTTGCCATCTGTTAGCATGGACAACTCCTTCTACCTTGACTGCTTTGAAGACAACCTGGAGGCACAATTTGTGCGGAATAGGGCCACTGCAAGTTTGCCTTATAAAGACAGATGTTTATGGTTAATGCCAAATTTTAGAATAGCTGCACTGGAAACCTGGCCAATTCCAAACTCAGTTCCGGGTGCATTTCAAAGCTCTAAATGTTCAAAAACCAAACAGCCAAAGGAGCGCCTTTTCTCCTATCAACCTGCCCCGTTCTAGTGTCTATATCAAAAATATGCTGCCAAAGAAAATAACAGTTTTGACAGCAGTGACTATTAAGATAATGTCCATCCAAAACAGGATTGTTTGGGTCCTGCTTTACAATTATTTTGCTGCTTCAAAAAACCAAAGGTTGGGAAATACTGCTCCAAAATGATTTACTATGTTAAACAACAGGATTTTGACCAGTGGTGGGATTCAAATTTTTTTTACCACCTTCTCTGTGGGCGTGGCCAGGGGAAAGCCTGTGTTGCACCTGAATTAGGACATGACGCAGGCATGAACCTTATTTTATCTGAATGAATTTGTCTGATGTTTTTAGTCATTTCTGCCCTGTGCAATACTGGCATTAAGTTGAACCAAAAGGTGAACTTCACAAAATTGAGCTAAATATTTTCTATTAATTACAGACTGTTTTTCAATATCCAATGTCTCTAAGACAACTTTGAGTGGTTTAAAACATCATTAACTATTCTACTAATGTTAAGAACAATTCAATGGAAATTGTTTTCTTACACATCTTTCCCTTTTCCTTCAAATAAATCCGAAGTACTGTACTCTAGTTTTGGGAAACACCTGTCATCTTAACACCCACCTACTCTTTTTCTGCAGATTCTCCAGTTGCATCAATCATCCCTTGCCTCCATACACTGAAATATATACACAAAATGTTGTTTTATTTGAGCGGGCATTCCCGATTCAGAAGTTTTATACCAGGGATTCCCAACCTTTTCAAGCTGTCAGCTTTGAGGGCGAAATGGCCATTTTGCCCTGCTTACATGATGGGGGTGGCCATTTTGTCCCAACAGCTTCAGAAGGGGATGGGCATTTTGTTTCTCAAATGCCTGTGGAGGGGTGGGTGCCACATGAAATGGCACTGTGGGCCAGATCTGGCCCAGGGACCTTAGGTTGGGAACCCCTGATTTATACAGTATGAAGTAGCAGCTGTACTGTTACCACCATGTGGCCTGGTAGGTAAAAGTAAATGTTGTCCTTGTTTGAAAGCCAGTCATATCCTACTCTAGTGTTCAGTGCTCATCTCTGTTTATAGCCAAAGCCCCAGTGCTATCTGCATCTGCAGACATTTCTGTTGACATGTGGCAGGCATGAATAGACACTGGAGTGCACAGAACGCTCATTACCTTCCCACCAAAGTGGTACTTATTTATCTACTTGCAATTTCTTGCATCTTAACCACTAGCCACCAAAGCCTCGTACCTGTTACTTTACTCGGAGCACAGCCTACAGCTGGCTAGCCACAAACGCTCCACTCACCCATTTCTCTGAATTCATCATTGGCCAGCTCCAACCATGCCACATCCATGTAATTCAGGTCATAGCGACAGACACTCTCTGCCAGTGTTCGGATGTCGACATATCCAAGCTCAGGCGGCTCAGAACCTGAAGACAGGATGTACTTCCGAGGCCTAGTAAACATGACTGCTTTCGTTTCAGACACAACCCTGCAAGCACAGAAAACACAAGGTGTTAATTTCATTGCTTTAATCCTGTTGAAGGTGAGAAAACCTCAATTCTCCTATGCAATTACAGCCAGAGGTTTCTAATTACTACTTCAAAAGGAATGGAGGAGGGCATCTATGATCTCATCGATCTGAAGTGAGGTGTGGGTGCTGCAATAAAAATATATTTAATCTGACCATTAATTGAAAAGATTCATATGCTGCCTTTCCATTTAAAATATCTTCAAGGCAGGTTGAGATGTGTTTCGAGTGATATCAGCATCACTCTAAACAGAAACAGAGATGCAGTGGGGGTACACTAAACTATTCTAGAAGTGTTAATTTCACTATCATACTGCATATACTGATAATGAACCCTGCACAAAGTGCAATGCAACAGAATATTAAAATGAAGTAAAGATGTATTGCAAGAAATTGGAGAAATGATGTGATTTTAAAAATTGAAGCTTGGTATAAGGAAATGTGGGAAATTGCTTTGAATAAGTTAACATGGGAGTTGAATTGTAAAAAGGTATAATTATTGAAAATAGATTTTGGAAAATTTGGCAACTATTTGTGGACTCAACGTTGACCAGAGGAGAAGGTGGCAGGCCAGCACCAGATCAACTGAGTTTTGGGAAATAGTGAAAGATGACTGTGAAATACCACATTCTCCAGGGCATTGTATATATCACTGGGTGTGCTTATATATTTTTGTATTTCTTCCCCCCTCTTTCTTTTTTCCCCTTTTTGATATGTGGTATTGCAATAGAAATATAACAGAAATATAAGAAGTTCTAATATATATATAAAAAAGCAAATATAAACAAATATATATTGACAAAACTATATGAGTGAGGAAGTAGCTAAATAGTTTGATAAGAAGTATATATTAAAAGAATAGGGAATATAAACTTTGAATAATAAGGGTTGGATAATGTATTAAAATGTTTTTAGTGTGCCATAATGTAAACGTGGGATGTATTAGAACAGTAAGAATGTATTTTGTTTATATTTCTTTGATTATATCTGTAATTTCTGTTTTTCTTTTTTGTCTTGTTTGTATTTTTGAAAATAAAAAGTTATTACAAAAAAAATGCAGCAAGGAAGAAAAAATAGTTTAATATACAGAATAAGATGTCTCTATATCCTATATCCATGTGCCTTTCAGTTTCATTTGACAATGTATGACTAGATCCATGAAGATCCATTTGGCAAATCCATACAGTGGCCCACTGTTGAAACACCTGTACTCAAATGAAATTTTTTAATCCTTTTCCCTCCATAACAGTACAACACAAGTGTCAGAAAACTGTGAAGGGACACCTACAAAACGTAGATCATTTCCAGGCTGCAGTGCAGTTAAAGGGCCTGTTTCGTTACAAATTCCCATACATTCAATGCATATTTTCTCCCCTGCTGAGAAATCTGCAAAAAATGCACAAGTGTCTTCCAAAAGCCTGAAGTACTGCTTATGTCTAGTGCTGAAAATGTTCAGGAACATAGTTGCATTTAGCTTTTCATGCTCTCACTATGCAGATGCTATGCCTCCAGTGGAATTGTTCCGTAACCACATTTTATATCTTGACTTTAATAGATTTGCCACAATCCCCAAAGTTTGGCTATTTTAAAAGTTACATAAAGATTAGTTCTAAAAATAGAGACAGCAGGAAATCTAAATCACCCACATCCCACTATGTAATCTAAGAAATCTATCTCTGTAGTTACATTAATCTAAGAGAAATTGGAAACCTGCAAAAGATTTATTACTTTGAGTAAAATATAATGTGAGTATAACAGTATAAAATATTAGTGTAAAGAGATGGAGGTGGGAGCTAGAGAGAGCCAACTGTGGTTAGAAACTGATGTTCTCTACAATATTTCTAAACCACTCTCTTGTCTGAATCTAAATTGAATGAGTCTGCTTAGAAGACCTGGAAATGAAAAAAAATGACATTTAAAATATACCTTTGTAATGCACTTTTAAAACATTTCTTAGCATAAGGCCATATTTCTGTATACCAGCAATGAGTTAATTTAAGATATGGTCACATGAAAGAATTATGGGACATTCATGTTGATAACAAGTATAGGAGGTAATGGACATAAAAATTTATACAATTATTTGTAACAGTTAAAAAAGAAATCTCATGTTCCACAATGAGAAAAGCTCCTAGCAGTGTCTACTATGAAATTTATTTATTTATTTATTTATTTATTTAGACTTCTATGCCGCCGCCCTCAAAGACCCAGAGCAGCTAACAAAGCTTCGAAAGAGACATAAAACACGACATAAAATCCTGTCTAAAATTAATATTAAATGAGGTTAAAACTAGACAAAGTTAAAAGATTTAAAAAAATCATACATAGAGAGAGGGAGGGGTCAGATGAGCCAACAAGCTGACACAACTGTCTGACCCAAACCCCATACCTGTCCTGTCAGCCAGGTCTTAACCCCCTTCCTAAAGGGCAGCACTCCAACTGGAGATGTAGCTCAATTGGCAGGAGGTTCCATAGGGCCGGGGTGGACACAGAGAAGGCCCTACTCCTAGTGCTAGAGAGGAGCACCTCTCTAGCCAATGGTACAACCAGAGAGCCCCTCCAGTCCTCTCTGGTGGGACGGACATATGATGCGGTTTCTTAGGTATCCTGGCCCACTACCATATAGGGCTTTAAAGGTAATAACCAGGACCTTGAATTGCACCCAGAGGCATACTGGCAACCAGTGCAGATCCCTGAGCAATGGTGAGGCATGAACATAATGGCTGCACCCCATCACAACCCGAGCAGCCGCATTCTGAACCAGTTGCAGCCTCTGAATGGTCACCAAGGGCAGCCCCATGTAGAGCGCATTACAATAATCAAGTCTGGAGGTGACCAAAGCGTGTGTGATCATGAGCAAGGAGTCCCGGTCTAGGAGCGGGCATAACTGGCGTATAACACGAAGTTGTACAAAACCCCTCCTGGCCACGACTGCCACCTGCTCTTCGAGCAATAGTCATGAGTCCAAGAGGACCCCCAGATTACACACTGGGTCTGTTTGGGGCAAGATTGCCCCATCCAGAACCAAAGCTGGTAGCTCCCGAGTTAACGCAGGGCCCCTGACCCACAACCACTCAGTCTTGTCAGGATTCAGCTCTAGCCCATCCAGACCCTTACAGCCTCCAGGCACATCGAAAGGACTTCCACTGCATCACTTGGGTTCCCACAGGCTGAGATATACAGCTGGGTATCATCAGCATATTGATGCTACCTCACCCCATAGGAACAGATGATCTCACCCAGCAGTTTCATGTAGATGTTAAATAGGAGAGGCAAGGGTACCGAGCCCTGAGGCACCCCATATTGGAGTAGCCTAGGGCTGGATTTCTCACTCTCCAACCACACCGACTGGGTCCGGTCCTTCAGAAATGAGGAAAACCAGGACCACACAGTGCCCTGGATCCCCAATCCTCAAAGCCTTCCCAGAAGGATACCGTTGTCGACAGTATCGAAAGCCGCTGAGAGGTCAAGAAGAGCCAGGACAGATGGATTTCCACCATCCCGCTCTCTCCAGAGATCATCCACAAGCACGACCAATGCAGTTTCCGTACCATATCCAGGCCTGAATCCTGACTGAAAAGGGTTCAGATAATTCACTTCATCCAGGATCTCCTGTAACTGCCGTGCCACTGCCTTCTCCAAAACCTTACTCAGGAATGGAAGGTTGGAGACAGGCCGGTAGTTGGTCATAACCTCAGGGTCGAAGGATGACTTCTTTAGGAGGGGGCGCAGCAAAACATGTTTTAAGCTAGCAGGAAAAACCCCCTCCCAAAGCGAGAAGTTAATAATAGTCTCAACCCAACCACCTGTCACTGCTCTGGCAGATTTTACTAGCCAGGCAGGGCATGGATCTAATACACATGCAGTGGCACGTACAGATTCCAGGAGCCTGTCCACTTCCTCAGGGACAACTGGATCAAACCCCTTCACTTTCTGCTACTTTGTTTGGACTTCAAATCCACCAATCTGTGTTCGAGTCTCAGTAGAACCTGGTTACAGAAAGGGACCAGAGCTTACCATTAAACTACAGATGATGATGATAATAATAATAATTTCGTGTCAGAGATTACTCTGGGTTAAATGGTTTTTTGCTGGAGAAACTCTACTCAGGGGACACCCGAACGAGGCTCCTTTCATGTCCCCAAGTGCAGCTCTCAGGTATTGAAACCTAACTTTCCAGTCTCCAAGCTCAGTGCCTTAACCACTAAGCCACTGGGGGAGCTGCAACTACAGATGATGCATACCATTGGTTCAAAAGCTCAATTCCAATTATCTCTTAATTAATGGAATCACTGAGCAATGTGAGAATTGTGATCAGATGGAACAGACACTGCTGGGCTGACTGGTTGTAGGGCAGATTCCTACATTTCTACTAAGACTATTCTGCTACCTAAATGAATTCAGTGAAGGGATACAAATGTATTAAAGCATATCAGAGAATAAATAAAACAAAAACATTGTAGCACTTTAAAGACTAACTGCTTTGTTTTAATGTTAGCTTTTGTGGATCAAGTCCACTTCATCAGACATTGGAGTGAGACTTCATGACATCAATTTATACACATCAGGTACAGAGTGATGTATTAAAGTGCACTCAAAATGATTTTATTTCTGGTTGAACTTTAGCATTCTCAGAACATGTTGATGGAAACCAGTTATACTGTGTAAATCTAAGTCACAGTGAAAATTCCCAAAGAGCATACAGATTGATCCCATAGTCTATAAGACATCCTGACTTCAATTACATGCTCCACCTTGAGAGCTTGTGGGGAGGCAAAAAAAATGCACATTTTAAAATAAAATTTGAATGCACATTCCCCTTTTGTGGATCAAGTCTGCTCCATCAGACATAAGAGTGAGACTTCATTTGTATTTTTTGTCTTGTTTTATTTACTACCTGATATGCTTGTACAGACTAGCATGGTTAACACTTCAAAAATTTCAACTATGCCAAGGAGAAGACCCTTTTCAAATAGCAAACAGAACTCCTCCAGCCAGCACGCGTGCTGTCAGGAAACACTCGGTTTTCTATTTGGACTGTTAACTAATGAGTAAAGCTGATGCTGCAGAAGGCTTTGGTTGAAAATAAGCTGTAGCACTTTACCTGTAGACAAAATCACTCAGCTGGGAAGCTTTATGGCAAACAGCAGCCCAGAAATACTAAAAGTGATTTGCCTATTAGTAATCCAATAGGTTGTTTCATATGGCAGGCTTGGGACAACTTCCTGCTACAATCACAAGTAATTTCTCTATTCCTTACCTGTTAGCCAAATTGTACAGCTAGCTGCATAGAACGACTGATGAGCTATTTCAAAGGGAGAGCACTTCTCCACTCGGAAATTACTGGTTAAGGTAATGGTAACTAATTCTAGAACAGTGATGGTGAACTTTGGCACTCCAGGTGTTCTTGAACTTAAATTCCCAGAAGCCCTGATCAGCAGGATCTGATCTTCTGGTAATTGAAGTACAAGAACACCTGTAGTGCCAAGGTTTGCCATCACTGTACTAGAAAGTCTTATCTTTGTTGATTCTAAATCCAATTTGGCGAACGTTGGCACACCAGGTGTTCTTGGACTTCAGTTCCCAGAAGCCCAAGTCTCTGTGAATCCACACTAATGGGTTTACCATGCAGTAAACGGTTCTAGATCCATCTGATCCATCACGGTTCTAGATCAATCTGATTAAACAGAAAATTACATTTCAGTAGAACTCCAAAATGAAGACTTCTAGAGATGTGCTGAAAAAGTTAAGTGGCTGACTTTGTTGTTTTCTTAATGGCTACACCAAACTATACCTGGCTACTGGTTCTGGAATAGTTTCCGGACTGACTGGCACCTGAACACCTTTCTCCCATTCCTGTCTCCAAGGATCTGCCAACACGTAGTATTCATCAGAGTTCAGCTGGTAAGAATCAGGCAGCTTCATGGCAGTGATCAGGTCTGTTCTGAACACCTGCAAAGAATATAAGTAAGAAAAGGGAGGGGATGAGAGGCTGGTATTTGATATTTACACTCTATGACTCACAGCTTCAGGGTAACCAATAAAGCAGAATGCACAGCCAGAGTCATTGAATCAGCACTAAACTATTAAGAAACCAAACAGTTAATCAACTCAGCTGATTGAAAGATGGGTCAACATGTTCCCGGGATTCAGAACCCAGAGTTGTATTACCTGGCCTCTTCAATTCACATGACAGTACTATACAAAGTGATCAAAGTTTCTCATCACTATCAATAAAAAGGCAGGTAAGTCAAAGTCTCTTGTAATAATATCTCCCACCTCTGCAGACTAAGGCTTTATACCAGTGATTCTCAACGTGGGGCACACATCCCACAGTGCAATTTCAATTCCCAGAGCCTAAATTAGTACATTGGCTCATCAGTTCTTTGGAGAATTGACAGGTTTTGGGAAGTGAAGTCCAAAAACCAAAGGTTGCGAAACACTGCTTTATACCCTAATACAAAAGAGTGGAATCCTTTCTCTTGTAAAGATCACTAGTGGTACAATGGGACAAAAACAAACCATGTACTCAATTCTGGCTTAAAGTACTCATATCCTCATTTTAAAATCAGCTAAAGCACATAATACAGCACATGTTCTGCAGCTTTTAGGTTCAACTTCTGACTCCTGTAGAGAAAGCATCTCAGCAGGACTAGCAAAGACCTCTGACTGACAGTAACTGTCAGCCAGAAGAAAAAAATTACTAGGCTAAATGATCAAATCAAGATAAGGCAGCTCTTGACAATATATGTTCACAAAGCACTGTTCCATTACACTAGTACTTCGGATAACGATGAGACGGTTCCACAAGTCTCGTCGTTATCCAGTTTCTAACATTGTGCAATGCATTGATCACACAATGTTTTTAAAAAATGCCATGTTCCCTTTCCGGAGAGGAACAGGGGGGCAATCTGCCTGTCTCTTTGGAAAGGGCACTGGGGATTCCACTCCTGGAATCTCCACTGCCCTTTCCACAGAGGCAGGCAGATTGCACCGTGGGATTGGCTGCTTAGGTTGGGGGTTGAACCGGGGGGCACCTGTTCAACTCCCCAACCCAAGCGCTGTTCCCATGCTGCGATCGCAGCGTCCGGTGCAGTAAGTCAAAACACTGGGATTCAAATCTCAGCGTTTTCACTCAATGCACCGGCCGGGGAGGTCAGGGAACTTCAGAAACAGTGCGGATCAGGTCCCCCAACCTCCCCAGACGTGGCAGGGGTGCCGGAGAGCCCGAAATGGCTCTCCGGCACCCCTGCCGGCTCTGGGGAGGCCGGGGAACCTAATCCGCAGTTGCGGGATGACTGGGGAAGCAGACAGTGGACTCCCCCGTCGGCTTTCCAGCCACCCCGCTCCTGCCTCCGCAGCTGCAGGGTGGCTGGGAAGCCAAACGGGTTCCCAGTCAACCCACCACTACAAACGATTGCATCGGATAACGCTAACAGTTAGTTATCCGATGCAATTTTTTTAAAAAAAATTGCATCGTTATCCGATTTCAGCATTATCCAATACAATCGTTATCCGAGGTATTACAGTACTTTGGAAATTCTGAAATGATGACCTGGAATAATTTCTCTAAATGATATTGAAACACTATATATTGTAACTGGTAGCAAGCAACACACAGGTAACTACTACATCCCAATAAATTCACACTCTTGATGTCTAAATGACAGAATCATACTGCCTTCCTACATCCAAATTTCCTAAAATGATTTTTCTAAGAATCAGCTCCAATGAATAATTAGCAGGAAAGCAGTACACCGATATGCCTTATAATCTAGGGCCACAGGTGGGCTAATTTAAGGGACAGCCTCCCTTTCTGTTCGGTTTTATCCTGTGGGGCTGTTTTATTTCCTGTTTTTTATGAACTTTTAAAGTTTTAAAAGTTTTTAATTATTAGTACTCCATTGTTTTAGCTTATGATCGCATTTTATCTTGTAAGCCACCCAGAGTCAGGTATACCCGATTGGGGCGGGATAGCAAATGTGAGTAAATAAATAAATAAATTTTAGTGGTTTTATCACAATCATTTTGAACTAGGCACATGTTGTTTAATTTTGCTCTCGTACAGCAAGAGCAGCATTGACAGGAACAAATCTATGGACTACAAGTCCCAGAATCCCACACAAGGCCAACAGTCATGCTGGCTGCAGAATTCTGGGGGTTGTATTAAAAAAAATGAACTTTCCCCAAAACTGTGAGAGTCAAGATTTACTCTATTGAGACAAACTCTGGCTTTCAGTGTTTTTCTATCACAAGGTCTATATCAGTTCTAACCAAATTCCATTTGTAAACATGTTTAAACACACAGCTGTAGGTACCTAGGGTTCTTATTCAGAACATCTATAAGTCCAGAGACCTCAAAGAATTAGAGCTTGTACACCTGAAAAGAGTGGAGAGCCTAAGATGTGGGAAGTTATACACCACAAATCATGCTGGGATGTGGCTACTCCGCCAGCCTATGTTAGTTAGAGCACCACACATCTGGATCTGAAGCCTAAGATTCTGCACCTGTGCATGTTTGATTGAATCTCATTTCTCATCAAAAAAATGAAGACCACATAGTGGCAGGCATTAAAAAGGAGCAAGACAATATTCCAAATGCTCGAGAACAAAGTAGTGCAAAACAAAAAATTCATGCTTAGCACTTCATTTTCAAGCCTCTACATTAACGGTAACGGCTGAATGTCTTGTGGAACAAAAGGATATTTGTCAAGAACTTATGAAATAAAAAAGGGGATAGAAGCTACATAATTTTGGCCACAGAAAGAAAAAAATGAATCCATCCATGCAGTGTCACAAAAGTTACACCACTCTTAAATGTTTAATATGAAACCTCTTTGATTTATGAACTATAGAGTGAGCACAGAACATAGTTCCGCTCCATACACTTAAAAGGCTGGAAATAGATTGTTTGGGAACAGGGAAGAACAGCAATTTTGTTTATCTGGCTACAAACCTCAAACCACTTACGGGTTCATTCTAACAGCTTACTTTGACCAGCCCAGTGTAAATGCTCTGAGTAATTCTGTGTCGTCCCCCCTCCCCCAACACTACCAGGATGGTGTATATCTATTTCAGACATACCTGTCTATACACCAATCTGACTTACTACAATCTGTTGCATGTCTTTCCACTTTTGCCATATTCACAAGCTTCTCCAGACCAGATATTTTGCAAACTATGTAGAGTTGCTAGACATGAAGTTAAATCAAGCTTAATTCACTCAAGGTGTAATAACATCCTCCTATGCAACTACCTAAAATATAAAGAAGTGATTTTGCTGTCTGGACTAACTCTGTTATGTAAACGTTAAAAACAGGATATTTAAGCTATTTAAATTTTCGCAGCTAATCCTCTCACCACTACCAATCAAACTCAAAAGAGAAACAGAAGAGGCTGCAGAATCAGTCCCATTGTGATAACCGGCAAATCCCTGTTTGATTAAAGAAGATTCATACTTTGAAGAAGCTGGGGAAGAGCATACAGCTACTATATTAACCACTCCTGTTACCTCTGAGAATTCTGCATCCACTCTCTGTTGTGCTATTCTGGAACTCTTTCATTACATTAGGAATAGGAAATATGTGGTTATCCTATGTCATTCAAGTGCAACTCCCATCCACTATAGATGGTATGGCCAGTAGTAACGGCTGAAGGGAACTCCAGTCCACAAACATCTGGTGGGTCAGAGGTTCCCCCTGTCATATTCTAGATCAGGATTTCCCAACCTTGCCCCCCCCAGATGTTCTTGGACTTCAATTCCCAGTAGCCCTGATCAACATGATGTCCTGACTCGGGCTTCTGGTAATTGAAGTCCAAAAACAGCTGGGGCACCAAGGTTGGAAAACCCTGCTCTTGATAAAGATATCAAACTATCATTTTCTTTTTTTATCCCAGATAAGATGAAAATCAAGCTATCAATGGAAGTCACCAGAGATGTTAGGATTCCTAAAAAAATTAGGATGAAAGTTTTCACTATATGAAACACGTATACTGAAAAGCAACCTGTATTATCTTGAAATGTTGGATTGCAAATCCCATCATTCCTCACCAATGCCTGTGCTGCCTGGGACCAAAGGAAGCTGCAGTAGTAGGTACCCTATTTGGTGGGCTAGTGCGACACTATTAAGCTTCACCATTTGGCATCATCTACAAATGTTAATAGGAACTGCCATGGCTTAGTGGTTAAGATGCTGAACTTGACGACAGAAAAGTTGCCAGGCTAGCAGTTCGAGACCCTGTCGTCTGTCCCAGCTCCTGCCAACCTAGCAGTTCGAAAGCAAGAAACTGCAAGTAGATAAATAGGTACCGTTTTGGTGAGAAGGTAACAGTGTTAAGTGCACCCCGGTGTCTAGTTATGCCTGCCATATGAGCAGAGAAACATCTAGATCAGATACAACTGGCTATCGAACAAAGGAGATATTTACAAATGCTACCAAAGATCATAAGCTACAGAATCATATTGCTCTTATGTCAGGCACAAGCTTTTTTATTAGTTTTAATAACTGTCTGGGGGGAGATGTGAACACTTTGAAGCTCAAACATTTGTGCTGAGTTGTTTTAGCCATCAGACAAAGGATGATTTAATGGAATACCAAGGATTTCCAAGATTCATGGCCTCTTACTGCAATCCCTGATGCATGGTAGATGCAACCTACAAGCCTGTAAAATTACTGATCTCTGAAAAAGTGACCGGATCTACACATATTTTTTCTTTCTTTACTCTTCCACCACACCACCCCCATATTCCCTTTTGAGGTGGGGTTCAGTGATGGGATGATAAAAAATCTTATACCACTCCCTGACGTCACAGACGTCGTGGGTGTGGCCAACGTCATGACATCATGGGCGGAGACACCGTCATGACGTCATGACGTTGTGGGCGGAGCCTAAAAATAAAAAATTAATTTAAAAAATTAAAATAAAACACACACGTACACACGCACACACCCATCCACCCACCACAACACAAAACCATAAATAAATAAAAGAAAGATATAAAATAAAAATTAAATAAAAATACACCCACCCACCCAAACACCCACCCCAAACACAAACCCCTCACTTAAAAGTAAAACAATACAAAACAGTACTTACCCTTGGAAGCGACCGAGCTCCTGCAGGAGGCGGCGGCGCAGCTAGCCGGGCAGCCCAGGGCCTTCCGGCTGGAACCCTTGGCGGGCGGGCCCGGCTCCCGGCGGTGGCCGCAGGAGGAGGAGGTGCAGCTAGCCGGGCTGCCGAGGGCCTTCCGGCCGGAACCCTCAGCGGGCGGCCCTGGGCCTCGGCGCTCGGCAACGGCCACAGGAAGAGGAGGCATGCCTAGCCGGACAGCCAGGAGGCCCTGGGCTGCCCGGCTAGCCACAACTCCTCCTCCTGCGGCTGCTGCTGGGCGCCAAGGCAAAGGGGTGCTCGCTGACAGTGGCGTAGCGTGGGGGGGCGGGGGGGGATGCCCCGGGCAGCGGCTTTCAGGGGGCGGCAAAATGTCCTCACCACTTTGGCCTCCTCCCTCTGCCTGGGCTTAGGAAGGAAGCAGGACTTCCCAGGCGGAGGGCGGCCCTTTTGCTGGTGAGCGCTGCTCGCCTCCGTCCCATTGGCTTGGGTACTCATTTAACCGGCCTCGGTCGCCAGCAACCGAGGCCGGTTAAAGGAGTACCCTAGCCAATGGGACGGAGGCGAGCAGCGCTCGCCAGCAAAAGGCTCGCCCTCCACACACCTGGGAAGTCCTGCACGCGCGCGCGCGCGCTGCCCACCTCCTCCCCCCCACCCCTAGCCACCCAGCCAGCTTGCCGTCAGAATGGGCGCTCGTCGGGGGGGTGGCGCCGTAGCGGGGAGCCCCTGGCTGCTGGCTGGGTGGCTGGGCGGGAGGAGGTGGGCAGCGCGCGCGTGCAGGACTTCCCAGGTGTGTGGAGGGCGAGCCTTTTGCTGGCGAGCGCTGCTCGCCTCTGTCCCATTGGCTAGGGTACTCCTTTAACCGGCCTCGGTTGCTGGCGACCGAGGCCGGTTAAAGGAGTACCCAAGCCAATGGGACGGAGGCGAGCAGCGATCACCAGCAAAAGGCTCGCCCTCCACCTGGGAAGTCCTGCACGCGCGCGCTGCCCACCTCCTCCCCCCCAGCCACCCAGCCAGCAGCCAGGGGCTCCCCGCTATGGCGCCACCCCCCCCCCCCCCGACGAGCGCCCAGTCTGACGGCAAGCTGGCTGGGTGGGTGGGTCGGCACCCCCCCCTGCCAGCCCGCCGCCAGAAGTTCGAAAAAGGTAAAGATCGCGGCTCGACTGCGGGGGTTAGCTGGGATCCCGAGGGTTATCCCCATCGTCGCCTAACCCCCGCAGAGCTGCCCACGCGCACGCCCGAGGATTCGAAAGGGTATTCCTACCCTTTTGAATCCTCGGGCGTGCACGCGGACGGCTCGCCCTCCACACACCTGGGAAGTCCTGCACGCGCGCGCGCGCGCGCTGCCCACCTCCTCCCCCCCACCCCTAGCCACCCAGCCAGCTTGCCGTCAGAATGGGCGCTCGTCGGGGGGGTGGCGCCGTAGCGGGGAGCCCCTGGCTGCTGGCTGGGTGGCTGGGCGGGAGGAGGTGGGCAGCGCGCGCGTGCAGGACTTCCCAGGTGTGTGGAGGGCGAGCCTTTTGCCGGCAAGTGGCTCCAGAGGAGGCTGCAGTCAGGGGCGGTCGGGTCCAATTTTTTTAAAATTGAAGCAGAAATGGCTCCAATTTAGTGCGCATGCGTCAGATTGAGTTTCTGCGCATGCGCACTAAATTGGAGCCATTTTTGCTTCAATTTTTTTTTTAATTTTCCTGCCGGTGAGGCGTCCGATCCGGACGCCTCAAAAACGGTTAAACCCCCACGGAGAGCCCTCTGGAAATCCTTAAAACGGTTCTGTGGATCCGGTCAGAACCGGTGTCATCCCATCACTGGTGGGGTTCCATCATTTGTCTCAGTGTGGATGTCTTGCAGAGTGTAAAGACTACTGTCTACTAATGATCTTACTGAATTTAATCTTGAAGTCTTCCTGCTTAAAGATTGGGTGCAAATACATTAAATAAATATATTTATGCCTGGACATTTCAGAATCAGATTGTTGGAATTTGTAGGATATTGTCAGATAACACAAGAGGGTGGGGTGGAGAAAGAAAGCCACTCCGAATGGAAACATAGTGTACCCCATTCTAACGACACAGTGTGAGCAAGGATTCAAAAACCACTTTCTTTTCATTTGTTTCAATGAAAGAACCAGAGCTCCAGTGCATTCCTTTATTTATGCAATTCTGCTCACACTACTGAAACAAATACAGTAATACCTCGGATAACGCTGAGACTTGGTTCCACAAGTCTTGGTGTTATCCGATTTTTAGTGTTACTCGATGCATGTTAAAATCCTATGGGATGTATCGGATAACATTAAAGCTCCACAGAGATACATTGTAACCACACAGGCTTTAGCGGTTGTTATCCGATCCATCCCATAGGGCCTTAACGTTATTCGATCCAATTCTCCTCCCCAGATTACTTAATGTTATGCGATTTTAGCGTTATCCGAGGTAAACGTTATCCAAGGTATTACTGTATAACCAATTATGTTCATAATCTTAAAAGATAACCTAACAAACTGTCTTCATCGATACAAGATCATCATAATACCTAGATCATCATAAGGGGCTCTAGTTGTGTGTTCACCATTTGGAAGAGAAAAAAATAGTGCAAAGGTCTTTCACTGATGGCCTTTCCAATATGGAATTCCCTCTCTCCACTTTATATCATTGCTGTCTCCTTATGAAAGCTTGACAACTCTTTTTATCCAAACTGAGTGGCATTTGAGTTCCATTGTCAATACATCAAAACTTGGCATATATATTTTTAATTTCAACCACGGTAAGTTATATACATTGGTAGCTCGCTTAAAGAGCATAATGTGTTCCATGGGATTGCTCTTTAAGCAACTCTGCTCTTTAAGCGATACACCATTTTAAGTGACCAATTGTGACTTCTGATGTGGGGACTGCAAACCCCGATTTAGTTGTTAATCGATTTTTTGGTTGGTTTTAGTTGTTAAGCAAGGCGACTATTCAGAGAAAATTCTGCTCTTTAAGTGGGTTAGTCTCTAAGCAATGCACTTTTTATGCAAGGTTTTACTTGTACAGTAATACCTCAGATAACGTTAAAGCTCTATAGAGATACATTGTAACCGCACCTACTATGCACGGCCTCCTTGCGTCCTCCCAAGAGGGGAGGAAGAAGATAAGCTGCTAGCCTGAAGCTCCCTATAGCCTGCTCCCCAGGGTGACTCACCTTTCAGTGTGGTGTGTCTGTGTGTATTTTAATGTGTATTTAATACCTTTACCTATACAGTAATACCTCGAATAACGCTAAGACTTGGTTCCACAAGTCTCGGTGTTATCCGATTTTTAGTGTTACCAGATGCATGTTAAAAGACTATGGGATGGATCGGATAATGTTAAAGCTCCATAGAGATACACTAGTACCCCGAATAACGTTATGACTTGGTTCCACAAGTCCCGTCGTTATTCGGTTTTTAACGTTGTGCGATACATTGAACACACAATGTTAAAAAAAGCCCTGTTTCCCTGGAGGCTGCAGGAAGCGAGAACATCGGGATTTGAATCCTGACATTTTGGCTTGCTGCTGCCTCCAGGGAGGTGGGAGAACTTTGGAAACAGCTTGGAGCGGGTTTCCCCACCTCCCTGGACCCGGCGGGGGGGTCAGAGACCCCAAAATTGGTAAAAAAAAACGTCCGTTTTTTTTACCAATTTTGGGGTTTCTGACCCCCCCGCTGGGTCCAGGGAGGTGGGCAGACCCGATCCAAGGTGTTTCTGGGCTTCCCCGACGTCCTGAGCCAGTGCAGCAAGCCAGAATGTCAGGATTCGAATCCCGACGTTCTCGCTTCCTGCAGCATAAAAGAGGGTGGGGGAAGTTCAAAATTAGCGCACATCAGCTCTAGGGAGGTCGGGAGACCCGATGCGCGCTAATTTTGAACTTCCCCCACCCTCTTTTATGCTGCAGGAAGCCAGAATGTCGGGATTCGAATCCTGACATTCTGGGTCGCTGCACTGGCTCAGGACATCGGGGAAGCCCAGAAAAAGCTTGGATCGTGTCTGCCCACCTCCCTGGACCCAGCGGGGGGGTCAGAGACCCCAAAATTGGTAAAAAAAACGTCCGTTTTTTTTACCAATTTTGGGGTTTCTGATCCCCCCGCTGGGTCCTGGGAGGTGTGGGGACCCGATCCAAGGTGTTTCTGGGCTTCCCCGACGTCCTGAGCCAGTGCAGCAACCCAGAACGTCGGGATTCGAACTCTGACATCCTGGCTTGCTACACTGGCTCAGGACGTCGGGGAAGCTCAGAAAAAGCTTGGATCGTGTCTGCCCACCTCCCTGGACCCGGCAGGGGGGGTCAGAAACCCCCAAATTGGTAAAAAAAAACGTCCTTTTTTTTACCAATTTTGGGGGGTCTGACCCCCCCGCCGGGTCCAGGGAGGTGTGGGGACCCGATCCAAGGTGTTTCTGGGCTTCCCCAACGTCCTGAGCCAGTGCAGGAAGCCAGAACGTCGGGATTCGAACTCTGACATTCTGGCTTGCTGCACCGGCTCTGGACGTTGGGGAAGCCCAGAAACACCTCCAGAGAGATCAGAGGACCCGATCTACAGCTGCAGGGTGGCTGGGGAAGCTGACGGGGACTCCCTGTCGGCTTCCCTAGCCACCCGCCCATGCCTCCGCAGCTGTGGGGTGGCTGGGTAAGCCGATGGGGGAGCCCCCCGTCAGCTTTCCAGCCTCCCCACCCCTGCCTCCGTAGCTGCAGGGTGGCTGGGAAGCTGAACGGAGAACCCCGTTCAGCTTTCCACCCACCCTGCTGCTAAGAACGACTGTATCGTATAACGTTAACAATCACGTTACTCGATACAAGATGTTTCCGAAAATCTTGTAACGTTATGCGGTTTTAACGATATACGGTACTCGCGTTATACGGGGTATTACTGTACATTGTAACCGCACAGGCTTTAGCGGTTGTTATCTGATCCATCCCATAGGACCTTAGTGTTATTCCATCCAATTCTCCTCCCCAGATTACTTAACGTTATGCAATTTTAGCATTATCCGAGGTAAACATTATCCGAGGTATTACTGTATTTCTATTTCCAATTCTCTTACTGCTTACAAACTTCTTTGGCCATTGAGTTCATAATGTTCACAGAGGGATAGTAAAAATGGCCATGGTTATATTTCATGAAGTGACAAGAAACCAGACACATGCCATGCACCCAACTGGGCCCAGTATGTCATCACCTCACTGCAATTAACCATGACAAATTATGCACCAGCTTCATGAAGACCAATAGGATTTTGGCTTGCATGACAGTATATCTACAGAAAGTGGGTTAATTGTGTTGAGTACTATAGTGCAACCCCAGCATGCAGCGAATACTAACACACACTAACCAGAGAAGCAGGAAAGAACAGCCTGACCAAAAGGAAGTTGTTTTGCATTGTTTGCCTTTAATTACAGTTAGAAAGGTTCTTTCCTGCCTCAGAGGTTGCCTGACCCAATTTGCATGTGTTAAGGCCTTTCTTTAGCTCTGGCCTTCTGTCTCTTGCTTTCTGCTTTGGAAGCAGAAAGATGTATTTTTGAGCTCCTCCATCTTCCAGGCCTCTACTTCTTTCTAATCCAACTTCATCAAGAATCCTGAGCACATGTATCTTCTGACCTCATTTTGTTAGTAAATGATATTTTTCTTTCTCTCAGTTATCTAGTCTAAGTGTATTTATTAGCTGGGCTAAAAAGGAGTGAACCTGGAGACTTGCATTCAAACATAAAACTGCCTAACACCTGCTCCTCTTTGCTGTGCTGCTGCTACAAATAACTTAATAGATTGGTTAAAAATTATTCAGTTTTTCTAAAGCCTCAAATGATATCCGGGAAGTAATTGTGTGTAAGGAAAAGTGCTGGCATAGCTCTGTGAGTTGTTGCATCTGCTGTCAGTGCCTGGGAATTCCAAGTCCCCACTGTGCCTGCTGGGAAAGAGGTCAGCCAAGACCATGTGGAGCATGTCCAGCTGTGGGGGTTATATGCCCTGCCACCAATACAGTCTTGGACAAGCTGCACAGACCCAGAGCAGCACCAGAAAAAGAGACATGTTAAACTACTTCTGAGTAATTCTTACTTAGAAAATCCTGGGATGCTATAAACCAGAACTGCCCTTACAGCACATCGTTATTAATTATTGGAGGAGGTAAAGTTAATTGGACTGAAAAGTCCAAGACCCAAAACCAGAGCCAGCCAAAATCTAAGAAATTCAGCATTCAAAAATAAATCCCTTTTCTTCTTGTCTTATAACCTAGGGCAGTGATAGCAAACCTTTTAGAGACCAAGTGCCCAAGCTCAACAGGCTGCCATCCGTGATGCACAGGGGTGGGGCAAACTCTGTGCTGGGGGGAGGGAGGAAGCACTCCCATTGGACTGCTGGGCAGAGGAGCGGGCTGAACTCTGCACTGCGACAGCGGTGTGCAAGGCTACAGAGAGGTCTTTGAGTGCCCCCTCTGGCACACATGCCATAGGTTCACTGTCAGTGACCTAGGGTGCACCTGCCAATTTATAACACATGCATCAGTTTGCACTTAGTGATCCATCACAAAAAGAACATTAATTTGTATTTCCTTCTTTCACCTGCGTTTCTCAATACAATGTTTATTAATCACCAAGAGAAACAAAAATTTCTAGTTTGACTGCTTTTCTGAGCAAGGATATTCATTAAGGCCATGTAAAAGACCTAATAAAATACAAGAAGCAGTCCTAACAATACACATTCACTGTTTACCACAAATCAAGGATAAATCCCCCAATATAATTTTTAAAGAAAAAAGAAAAAGAAAGAAAAGACTCAGGTGGGGGAGGGGGACAACTAGGTTGGGTCGGTGCCAAACTAACCCAATATTCATGGCTAAATAACTAACTTGATGCTGGCAGGGACTGCGGCAGCAGCTGAGTTCCCTGATCTCCTGGCCAGAAGAAAGGTTGCTGGGTGCCAGCTGAGATGGAGCAGAAAAGGAAAGAAAAAGAAGTATTAGGAAAAGGAGGCACATGTGTGTTTCAGCAAGATGCAAAGATATTTAACAAAAAATACCTCAGATGGTTTTCGATCTTCATGCTTTGAACATGAATTCCGCCGGTGTTGAGACTTAGAGTGCTGGGACCAGGTTGACAAGCCTAAGAGGAAAGGGAAAAAAAGGACTGAGAACAGTATACATGTTGATCCAAAAGTGCTTTTTCATTTCATTTATTTATATCCCACCCGACTGGGATCTTCTTCCACTCTGGGTGGCATACAACAGGTAGGAAACTTCCAATACAACATAAAATCAGACCTAATACAATAAACAAACGCATTAAACAATAAATCATAAGCAATGACACTATAATAATAATTCTGTGTCAGAAATTATTCTGGGTTATAAGAATTTTTGCTGGAGAAACTCCACTCAGGGGACACCAAATAAAGCTCCTTTCATGTCCCCAAGCTCTTTTTCCACCAAAGTAGGAAGTGCCTTCACTTCGCAGGCAAGCCAGTGCTGTTAGTGAGATGGATTTACCTGCCCACCCTGTTGCTTAAGCAGGGTGGGCAGGCGAATCCCTCTCGCTAACAGTTGTGTTTCACTTAACGAGCAACCCCCATGGAACGCATTTTGCTCGTTAAGTGAGGTATAACTGTAAATATGTACCACTTCGGTGGGAAGGTAAACAGCGTTCCGTGCACCCCCATGTTGGGGCATGCCTGCCACATGACCATGGAAATGTCTGCAGATGCAGACAGCACTGGCTATTTGGTTATAAACAGAGATGAGCAGTGAACCCTAGAGTCAGATATGACTGGCTTTCGAACAAGAGTGACCTTTGCCTTTGCCTACATCCAAACTATAACATCAGTTCCAAACCAAAAGTAAAAGAGAGTATAATGTTTCAAGGACACTCAAAGGACAGGAAAAGTTAATTTCTTTAGAACATTTCTTTAATGCTAATTTCTTTACAGCGGCTCTCCCACCTCTGAATACACACAGTAGAAAAACTAAACTCTAAAGTTAGTGTTGATGTAGCTAACAATACAGTACTAATTTATGGCCCAAATTCTGAACAAGAATGCTGTCACTGTACACTGTACACACCAAACTGATGCTGAGCAAATATTTTACTTTTTGATTTTGGTGTTCACAAGACTCTCCTGCAAGAAGATAATATTGTGTGTATTCCAAAAGAGAAATAAGAATTACTTAATCAGTGACGTCACTCCCGTTGTATGGGTAGAACCCCTTCCAGGAATTCACACAATATACCTGTATATTATTTCATAATTATTTTAGTTGAGATGCATACTCACAAAATTCCCCAATAGCTACAGCAAGACTGACTTTGGCTTACTTGATTCCTATGGATAAATCACCTGCTAATCTGCAAACAAAAATATTGATTTTTGTCTCTGTCAGTACTAGTGGCTGGACAACACAAATGAGAAGTTACTGTGTTCATACCCTGATTGTATAATTCCTGTGTGCATCTGTTCAGCCATTGTAGTAACAGAATACCGGATGAATAACATTTTGGTATGATTCAATATGGATCTTATGTAGAGGAAGAGATAAGGGCAATAAATGAAGGGCACCAAAGGAATTTAAATGAAATCAAGAAAGTAGGTTTCTCTACTTTCATAAGAAACTCTTTCAAGTACAGTAAAACCTCGGATAACACTAAAACCTGGTTCCACAAGTCTTGGTGTTATCTGATTTTTAGTGTTATCTGATGCATGTTAAAATCCTATGGGATCCATAGAGATACACTGTAACCACACAGGCTTTAGCGGTTGTTATCTGATGCATCCCATAGGATCTTAATGTTATCCGATGCAATTCTTCCCCCCAGATTGCTTAATGTTATGCGATTTTAGTGTTATTCGATACTAATGTTATCTGAGGTATTACTGTAGTTTATATACAGGTTTCCCCTTATGTAGGGATGATTAACTTCTGTCTCAGATGCTGGCAAACCATATCTTGGCTGGGCGTTTCCTCCTTATCTCTCTGGTGCACAAGCAGCTTGTTTATGTCTTGCCTGGGCGTTTCCCCCTTATCTTTCTGCCCCACAACAAGCAGCCTGTTTATGTCTCGCTTGGGCGTTCCCCCCCCCCCTTATCTCTATAACACAGCACATCTTAGCAAAACAGCAGATGTCTCACCCTGGCCTTAGCCAATCATAACAGCATGTGCCTCACCCTGGCCTTAGCCAATCATGTATTGCTTAATAAGAAAGATAATAAAAGAGATGTTCCCACAAAGCTGGGCACGCCTCACCCTGAAGAGTGGCTTGACTCCGTATCTTCTTGATCCCTTCATCTGGTGACCCCGAGACGTGATACCAGATCCAGCACCCCTGCATATTCACCGACTGGAAAAGTCTAGGTGCACCTCAGCGTAAAGCTCCCAAACAGTGAGTGGGGGGGAGGACTTTCAGCAGAGCAAAAGGCTCATGCAAAGGAATTGCATAGACTCATCAAGGAGAACGGAGGCTCTGCCCTCTCTTTATGCAGTATAGAAGACTTCCTTAAAGAAGTCGAATGCCAGTGTCCATGGTATTCAGAGACAGGAAGTCTAAAAAAGGAAGATTGGTGTAAAATAGGCACTCAATTATTTGAAGAACCACGAGCTGCCGTTTACCATCTTCTCATATGGCAGAAAATAACTGAGGCCATTGGGAAATTTACTGAGGTGTCCCTGATGAGTCCTCCTGCCACTGAGGGTCTATCACCACCCTACCCAAAACTGATGCCAGCTGTTCCTACAGCACCTTTTGGGTCACAGGTACCAGGGCCCCCCAAAGCATCAGGGCCAATTGGTAATGTCCGTGCTGCCATCCAGCATGCACGACAGGAGGGAAATTTCTCCCTTGAGGAGGAAGATGAATGGCCAGGGGAGCTACCCTTTTTGTTCCCTATCATGAAGGAAGTTGATGACACGGGACACAGAAATGTCACCTGGAACCCTCTGCCATATTCTGTTTTAAGAGAAATCAGCAAGGCTGTTAGAGTCAGGCGTTAGGTCTAACTTTGTTCACGGTTTGCTAGAAGGAGTTGGGAATTGGTATATCATGTTGCCCCAAGATTGGAAAGATCTTTTCCGGATGATTTTAACCTGCTCAGTATGTTGTTTGGGATAATGAATTCAAAATTGCAGCAACAACCATTGGCAATGCCCAAAATACTCCCGACCAGATCTATGGGTCCGGTCAGTTTGTGGGTCTCCGCGAACAAGCTGAGCTGCCTCAAGAACCCTTTCAGAACAACACAAAGTGTGTTATGCGGGCTTTTAAACGGGTTCCCGTCTCAGGGAAGCCCACCCACTCTTTCACATCCACCAGACAACAGCCTACCGAAACATATACGCAGTTCATTGACCACCTTAAAGAAGCCATTCACCGACAGATAGAAAATCCTGAAGCTCAGGGGGAGCTCATGATACGCTTAGCATTTGAAAACGCTAATACTGATTGCAAAAAAATCCTCCAAAGCGTGATACATTGGGCAGAATACACTCTCGCTGATATGATTCAAGCTTGCATGGAGGTTTGGACTCAAACACACGCCATGGCCCTCTTAGCGGGGGCCCTGCGTGCTGGGAATATGCCCACCGGTAATTGTTTTAATTGCCAAAAACCTGGTCATTTTAAGAAAGAATGCTGCGCCCTTGGAGGAGGCGTTCATAGAGGGGGAGGAGCCTCCAATACCAAACGTCCCAGCAAAAAATGTCCGAAATGCGGAAAGGGTTACCACTGGGCAAACCAGTGTCGCTCTTCCGGAACAGCTTCACAACAACAGGGAAACTAGTCCCCTCCCCCAGGCCCCAGGCAAATAAAGGGGAAGGTCGACCAATGTAAAACTGCTACCAAAGGTAGTGCAGGGATTGACCTTATAAATACTCAGGAAATGTCAGCTGTTCTGCCTGGTGAATTACTTTTAATGCCCACTGATGTGAATGGCCCTCTCCCAGCAGGGACCGTGGACCTTGTCCTTCCCCGATCTTCAGCGGGAAAACAGGGCATAATGACTGTGCCTGGAGTCATTGACTCAGATTATACAGGTAGTCACCTCTCTTTGCAATTGCGAAAGGGAGATTCATGGGCCCAATTGGTTATCATCCCTTATCAGTCACCAGGGGGCACCGAACAAACTTCACGCACAGGGGGCTTCGGCTCCACTCGCCCTGGTACAGTTGACAATAATTATCCACAGATTGCTGCTCTGAGAGAACAGATTGGCCGTAGTAAGCCGACACGTAAGTATTGGCTCAACGGTAAGTTATTGGAGGGGCTACTTGATACAGGTGCTGATCTCTCCATGATAGCTTCTGCGCACTGGGACCCTTCGTGGCCAACGGAAATCGCCCCCTCCGTCTGGGGGGTTGGCAGTAGCCAGACCTCACGAAGGAGCTCTCAGTGGTTGCCAGTACACCTACAGGCGGACGGATTGGACATTGCTCATATTAGATCTTGTGTATTGCCTATCGACATCAACTTGTGGGGGAGGGACCTGCTAGCGCAGGTCGGAGCCACCCTGATTGCCAATGAATAATCCTCATCGAGCTCTTCCACTCACGTGGAAGATTGATCAGCCTGTCTGGGTTGAACAATGGCCCTTTCCCAGGGAAAAATTGGAGGCTTTACGTCAACTTGTACAGGAGCAGTTGACTGCAGGCCATATTGAACCCACCAGTAGTCCATATAATACACCCATTTTTACCATAAAAAAAAATCTGGGAAGTGGCGTATACTTCATGATCTGAGGGAAATTAATAAAATCATTGAACCCATGGGTCCTCTGCAATATGATACCCCAAACCCAAATCTTATACCTCATGATTATGAAGTGGCAGTCATTGACCTCAAGGATTGTTTCTACACTATCCCACTGCAGGAAAAGGGCAGGAAATATTTTGCTTTCACCGTTCCTGTTTTGAATAATTCTCAACCCACCACCCATTTTGATTGGAAAATGTTGCCCCAAGGAATGCTCAATAGCCCCACCATGTGTCAATTTTATGTAACTGCGGCCTTGGAACCATTTCGTCAACGGTTCCCAGAATTGATTGTCTATCATTACATGGATGACATCTTGGTCGGGTGAGTCTACTTACCTCTAGACTGGCTAAAAATCTTACAACAAGACCTCGCCCTATATGGTCTTTTTGTGGTGCCTGAGAAGGTCCAGCTCACTGAACCATTCTCTTACTTAGGTCATCGCATGATGGCTGCGTACTCTATGCCGGTGTTGCCATGCATTGAGATTCCTGACACAATTAACTATGTCACTTTGCAGCAAATTCTGGGGGCCATAAATTGGCTATGCCCATATTACAAATTGACCACTACAACCCTTAGTCCACTTTTTGATGCCCTTAAGGCAGGCAAGAGTCCGTCTGATACTATTGTATTGACTGCTGGTCAACAAGCAGTTGTGCAGCAAGTCAATGCTGCCATGGCAAAGGTCTGGGTCGACAGGGCGGAACTAAATTGCCCACCAGAATTGATATGCCTTGGAGACATCAAACAGCTTTTTGCTGTGATTGGTCAGTAAACTGTTTCAGGGAAGCTCATCATTCTTGAGTGGTTATACTTATCACATACAGTACTGCAAAAAATACTATCACCCCTTTTTTATCCATGTTAGCTCAAATCATTTCCAAAGGGCGCCGGCGTTGCCGTGCCCTATTCGCCATGGATCCAGTCCAGATAATCCTACAGGTCCCTCTCCAGATTTGGGAGGCTGGTTTGTATACTTCAATTGAATTACAGTTTGCCACCACTGATTTCATGGGACAGATTTTATATCATTCCCCAAAAGATCCACGACTGCAGGTCGCTCAACATATTCCCATTAAGTTGTTTCATTTACTTTCCCCTGTTCCGCTTACTCAAGCCACCACACTCTACACTGATGGTAGCCCTAAGCGGGGGGGTTGTTGCATGGCAGGAGCAGGATCAATGGAAATCACAATTCACATTGCCGCAGCGCTAACCACAACGCGCTGAATTGGCGGTAGTCATTTTGGCCTTTCATCTGTTTAAAGAGCAGCCTGTCAACCTCATATCTGATAGTTTATACGTAACTAATGTTGTCACTAATATTGTTGGAAGTTATGTGTCTCCGTCTATGGATTCTATTTTGTTATCATTGATGCTGTCCCTTCAAATGTTACTACACGCTCGAAGGGCACCCTTTTTCATTGCCCACATTCACAGTCATCAGCCCTTTCCAGGTAATCTCACCAAGGGTAACACCATGTCTGATAAACAACTGTGTGCGCTGTACTGCTCCCCTACGGAGAGTCACGCGATACACCATCAGAATGCCAAAGCTATCGCCAAGGAGTTTCATATTCCTTTGGCGGAAGCCAAAGCGATCATTCAACAATGCCCACAATGTGCTCAGCAACCACAAAACCCTGCTACCGGGGTCAACCCTCGTGGTTTGGGTGCAAATCAGTTTTGGCAAATGGATGTTACTCACTTTCCTCCTTTTTCTCCATGGAAATATCTTCATGTTACTATTGATACATATTCAGGCTATCTTTGAGTCACACCACACAAAGGGGAAAAGACCAAACATGTTTGCAACCATCTTGTCCGCTGCTTCTCAGTCATGGGAAAGCCTACTAGGCTAAAGACTGACAATGGTCCAGCGTATTGCTCCACTGCTATGGCTGAGTTTTGCACTAGATGGCAAATTATCCATACATTTGGGATACCTTACAATTCCCAAGGGACAAGCCATTGTGGAACGTGCTAACCGTACTCTCAAGGAGGCATTGGATCGTCAAAGACAAAAAGGGGAAGTACCCCTATCTCTTTCTGAGAAGGAGGAATGGCTTGCTAGCGTACTCTTTACCCTCAACCACCTTAACCTTTTTCAATTTAATCTCAATTTTTATCCAGGGCTCAACGTCACTATCAACAACTAGAGGTCCTGCCTGCCCCCCTCGTACAATACAAGCACTTCCCAGATCCAGCTTGGAAAGGACCTGTTCCATTGATCACCTGGGGCCAAGGTTACGCGGCTGTCTCCACTGACCAAGGACCTCTCTGGGCCCCTGCACGCCTCGTCCGACCTTGGAAGGATGGCATGTCATCAGGGTCTGAGCAACCCCATTCCAAAATTCACCGAAAGCAAAAAATAAATAAAATAAGATTGAGTTTCTGCGCATGCGCACTAAATTGGAGCCATTTTGGCTCCAATTTTATTTTATTTTTCTTTCAACAGCCCTTCCCGGCTCGGTAGCATCGCCTGGTCGCGGAGCGCGATCCCTTCTGCAGGGCTGCCGGGGGTCCTCGACAGCCAGAAGACGGGCGGCAGACGGTGGGGGAGCACAGCCGAAGCTGGCCGGGAGAAGCCCTCTTCGGGCGGAGGAGAGCCGGGGGAAGGGAGGGGGAGGCCGGCCAGGCTCCCGCACTCTGGGGTTCTGCCAGGCAGCGATCCTCGGATCCTTGAGCCGGTATTCTTGTCCGGAAGGGAGGGGGGAAGGGTTTTTTCTCCAGTGCTTTCCTCCTCCTCCTCCTTCCTCCTCCCTGCCTCCCTGCTCTTCCGAAGCGCCGAGGCTGCCTTGCCCTGATCTGGAGGACGGATGGCGACAAGCAACCTGCCTGCCTGCCGAGGGGGGGGGGAAGGGTTTTTTATCCAGTGCTTTCCTCCTCCTCCTCCCTCTTCCTCCCCGCCTCCCGGCTCTTCCCCAGCGCCGAGGCTGCCCGGCCCCGTTCTGGAGAAGAGGGATGGATGGCGACAAGCAGCCTGCCTGCCTGCCGAGGGGGGGGGAGGGTTTTTTCTCCAGTGCTTTTCTCCCCGCCTCCTCGCTCTTCCCCAGCGCCGAGGCTGCCTGGCCCTGATCCGGAGAAGAGGGATGGATGACGACAAGCAGCCTGACTGCCTGCGGAGGGGGGGAGGGTTTTTTCTCCAGTGCTTTCCTCCTCCTTCTTCCTCCCCGCCTTCTGGCTCTTCCGAAGCGCCGAGGCTGCCTGGCCCCAATCCGGAAAAGAGGGACGGATGGCAACAAGTGCCTGCCTGCCTGCCTGCCTGCCTGCCGAGGGGGGGGAAGGGTTTTTTCTCCAGTGCTTTCCTCCTCCTCCTCCCTCTTCCTCCCCACCTCCCAGCTCTTCCCCAGCACCGAGGCTGCCTGGCCCCGATCCGAAGAAGAGGGACAGATGGCGACAAGCTGCATGCCTGCCTGCCGAGGGGGGGGAAGGGTTTTTTCTCCAGTGCTTTCCTCCTTCTCCCTCTTCCTCCCCGCCACCCGGCTCTTCCCCAGCACCAAAGCACCAAGGCTGCCTGGCCCTGATCCGGAGAAGAGGGACCTCCCCCGGGGCCGCAGGCAGCGGTGGCTGGGCAGTGAGGGTTTTGTATTTAGGGTGGGTAGGTGATTTATTTGTGTTTTGGCTTGGTGGTTATATTTTTATTTTATTTCTTTCTTTATTGTATTTATTTACGGGTTTGTTGTAGCTGTCTGGATGGGTGGGTTGAGGATGGGTGTGTTGTTTTTTTTGGCCCCGCCCACAACATCATGACATCATGATGTTGGCTCCGCCCATGACGTCCATGACGTCATGACGTGGTAGTGGAATTTTCGTCATCCCATCACTGCATAGCAGGATAACCTGGCCAGACTACACTAATGCAGGAACTAAAAAAATGATTCTATCAATAGCAATATTCATGACTTCACCTTCCAAATAAAAATGTTCCCAAAATCATTGCTTGAAATACCTATATCCATGATCACCTGACTCAAATGCATCACCAAAACATTCAGAACGGCTCACACAGAGAAACATAAATAAAGCAAACACATAAAACATTATATAGGTTAATAAATGCCAGAAAAGAATATAGTTATTTCTAGCATGCCTGTCAACATTTCAAAGTCATCTGGCTGCCTG
Source organism: Furcifer pardalis (assembly GCA_030440675.1). Taxonomy (NCBI): domain Eukaryota; kingdom Metazoa; phylum Chordata; class Lepidosauria; order Squamata; family Chamaeleonidae; genus Furcifer; species Furcifer pardalis. The sequence continues at coordinate 69,889,220 of CP126892.1, forward strand.
TTGCTAGATAAATGAATGAGTGATAAATTAAGCAAACCATAAGAAAATTATTTTGCTTTTGTTATACAAAGATTCAGAGCCACAAAACTGAGGAGGAAAAACTGGAGGTGCTGTTCACCAAGTAGCTAAATTAGCTAATTGAATGTATTTACTGAAGTCGTTCTCAAAATATTATTAACATAACAACTGAGTACAACACAATGCAATTTTCATACAGTTTTAAAAGTACTAAGGAAATTGGATGAAGTAGGTTTGCAATTTTATTTCAAACAAGTAACAAGTATAAATGCCATTTAAGAACATCATGTCTCAATTTGAGCCAACACTACAAATAGCTTTTGAAGAGGAAAAGAACCCAATTCTTCCTATGATTTCCAACATTAGTTATTTTATAATCATGTTTTAAAATGTAACCATATTAATTAGCCCAGAGCTATACATAGCAGAAGGAAAGTGATCAGGATCAACAAAAATATCTGTTCCAAACCTTGCAGAATATTAACATACTATCAAGGATGCTTTCCTATTAAGTCTTCACAACCCTAGTCAAGCCAGGCATCAATGGCACAACTCTTCAACTATTGATGACAGCTATCTTACCCAGGTACAGCCCAACCATAGTTAAGCATTTAAGCCCCATTAGTTGTCAGAGAAAACTCAAACATATGTTTCAATATCAACTTGAGATGCATGAGATTTTAAAATGCTTACTTTCGGCTTGGCTGTACCTTATAAAATTGTTTTCTACTCTAATCTTATAGATTACAGACTCTGGCTATATACCAAAAGAGGAAAAATACTGTGAAAACCAAGCACCCAATTAATATGTAAATTTCAGAGAAATTAACATTATTATCACATACCCTTAGAATGCCATCTACAAACTAAATGTCTTATAAAATAACAGAATCACAGAAAAATTGAAAAGGGCCTAAATGGCTATCAAATCCTTAATCAAGGGGGGAAATCCAAATCAAAGTATAGGGGACATATGGGTACAGTAGTACCTCAGGTAACGTTTACCTCGGATAATGCTAAAATCGCATAACGTTAAGTAATCTGGGGAGGAAAATTGGATAAAATAACGTTAAGGTCCTCTGGGATGGATCGGATAACCACCGCTAAAGCCTGTGTGGTTACAATGTATCTCTATGGAGCTTTAACGTTATCCAATCCATCCCATAGGATTTTAACATGGATCGGATAACACTAAAAATCGGATAACACCAAGACTTGTGGAAGCAAGTCTTAGCGTTATCCGAGGTATTACTGTATATAATTTTTTCTTGAATGCCTCCAGCATTGAAGGGCTCACCACCTCCTGGGATAATAAGTTCCATTGTTGTACTGCTGTATAACAGAAAGTTTTTCATGATATTTAACCAACACCTGACTTCCTGTAACTTGAGCTTATTATTACATGTCCTGCATTTTGAGATGATCAAGAACAGATCCTTCTCCTCCTATTATAGTCTTTCAAGTACAGTGGTACCTCAGTTAACATAATTAATGCATTCTCCGGGACCTTTCTTACAGCAAAAATTACTTTAACTGAATTTCCCATAGAAATGCATTGAATGCAATTTCCCATAGTGTGTAAGACACACCCTTTCCCCTTTAAAATACACCGGAAAAATTAAGTGTGTCTTATACTGCGATGTGTCTTATGTGCTGACAAATACAATACCTCACAGGTTTTGGACATTATACTTCTGGTAATGCAGCCTAAAATAGTATTTGCTGTTTTTACAGGTGCATAGGATCACAGAATAATAATCACAGGGGATAATTGCATGTCACACAAACAGAGAAACTGTATTGAAAAACTGGTGGAATTTGTGTGAGTCAAGGCCCCAGATTCTCTTCAGAAGTGTTTACCAAGAGTCTTTTTCAAGAGAGAATAAAACTGACCTGCAGTGAAGTGTCATGTTTTGCTTTCAGGTTTCTGGAATTTGAAGGTAATATGTAAATTTTTAACTCAACACTATATTCTTTAAAGAGGTCACCAAGATTAGAACTGATGCTGCATTCTATTTCAAATGCATTTCACTCCTGTCAAATTCATGACATGAAGAAGGAAAAGCAAAATTTAGCATCAATCAAGTTGAGTGGCAAAACGGATGTGATAAATCAAGATGCATTCCTATATCTGTAGTTACTACAACTTTGGAAGCAATGTAACCAAACCTTTCAAGGCACATAAGACTCCCAAACTAAATTGTCCAGATTTAACTTTTTCTTGAAAAGCTACTCTACTCAAAAATATTTTTCAACTGCAGTATGAAAACACCTGTCCAACAAACATAACTATATGCCTGGAATTATAGAGAAAACACATTATGTGCATGCATCCTAAGGGTTGTGTTAGTTATGGATTCTACGTTTCTGTGATCTATGAATAGTAGGAAATTCAAGCCAACAAATACTACTTCAGCTGTGTAGAAAGTAATGCTACTATCATGCTTTAGATTAGAACATACTCAGGCACTAATGAAATCAGACAAAGAAATATATTATCTCCTTTGACAACCTTACTTTATTTAAATACTAAAAATTTTACTCAATTGTCTCTTGTCCATAGATGAGGGGAAAAGGCCAGCATATGACCGACAGAGTTAAACCAACAGGAAATAACCACCAATTTAAATATCAAGATATTCAAGTCTTACTTGCAATTAACTTTGGGGTGGGCTGCTTTCTTATGGCTTACAACTAAGCAGTAAAGCTGAGAGGAAAATTGAGAAATCATTCAAGACAGGCACAACCCTGATGTCAGTGAAAAGAAACATGCACTCAAGAAAAAATGTGGTTGTAAAAACCCTTCTATGTATAGTCAAACCTATTCTCTAAGCTGTATCAGCTCTACAGCATTTAATTTATGCAAATGAGATTGTAAAATCCAGCCATAACCATTTTAAAAGAAAACTAATGATCAGAATCTCGGGGGGGGGGGGATTTGTGAGAAATGATAACATGCTTGACCACAAATTATATTTCCAGATTCCACATGCAGGTATCTTGTTGAGTGACATCACTCCATGTTACATGATTTAAGAGTCTGCATATTCTGCTATACACACATTTCACCCTGGAGGAAAGATTTCAACATTTTTAAAATGAACATGTCCCCATAAGCTGCCAGAACAGATCTGATGTCCCAGGGAGCACACCCAGCAGCCAATATGCTACGCTGTATGGCAGAAGATTGGCTACAGAATGTATAATGCAGAGCACTGTTGTAAAAACAGCTGCACAGCATCCAGCTGTGTCCTTGGAGCACTCCAGGTTGCTATCTTTTCATTGATACTTCAAAGCCGGAGCACTCTTAAAAGCGACACACACTTTCCCAGATAGTAAATACAACCCTTCTATGTTGCTAAATCAGATGGCACAACCATCTCCAGCAGAGGCGTGCCTAGCCACTGCTCTGGCTTCTTGTTGGCATTTTCCATCTGCTGAGCTTTATTTCTGGGGCTCTCTTTCAGAGAGAGTGGGCACTTGCCAGCAGCACAATTTGGTGGAAAACCCTTTCAGCTGGAGCAGAAAATGGAAGTGGTTAGAACAGCCTGCGCTGCCAATCTACCATCACAAAACCTTATTTCAGACTTCCTCCCATGCCTGCCAAGATTGTGGAATCACAGACAATCCACCCACCAGCCCTACGCTTGCAGGCCACAATGAGCCAGACAGCAAATATCCTGCGGGGGAAAGCACATGCAAAGCAAACTGCTCTAAACCCAAAAAATTCAGATATCCAACACTGAATACATGCATCTATTGAAGATTGCTATCAGTATACTAGTTCTGATTTGACACAATTGCAGGCATATCTTCTGTGGCTATAATGTGCTTCTCTACAGATCCAATGTTGCTCCTCTGTTCACAAAACTTTCTGATCCAGTGGAGGATTCCACAAATGAAAAATGTGGACAGCAGTTTTCACCCACCCACCCCAAAATAGCTTGACATTTCTCCCAAAACTAGACTGCCTGGGACTCTCTTAAATAGTAAGTGAGGACTCTAGGAGCTATACAATAACAGAAGTTTATAAGCACTTATCTGCCCCAGATTTCCTGCTATTTGCCAATATGCTACGCTGCATGGTGGAAGATTAGATATGGAATATATAATGCAGAAAACTCCCTTCTGGATCTTTCTGTATACAGAAGGATAGCACAAATTTCTAATGAAGTGTACCTCAACAATACTATTTCTTATCTGACCATTCTGACTACAGACAATAAAGACAGGTTGTACTTACCAGTAACTGTCGTTCTTCGAGTATGTTGTTTGTGAATTCATGCTTATAGGTTCTAGGCTTGCACGGGAGCCATTATCGGAGCTGTGAAGCTAATTGGATAAGGCTTAAAGTTAGGACCACACACCATCTCCACCTACCCTTGGCGCTATTTCACACCTCTTTCCTCAGTTCATATTAAAGCTGTATACTGGACAACAAAATGAATCATCTCATCAGTGCAGCCATATGAGGGGAGGACGGGTGGGTAATGTGAATTCACAAACAACATACTTGAAGAAAGACAGTTATTGGTAAGGAAACCTGTCTTTCTCCTTCGTGTTGTTTGTGAATGCACACTTACGGGAGATTAGCAAGCTCACTTATTTGGATGGTGGGCAACTGCAGATGAGATGCTAGAGAACCATGATGACAAACAGGCGCGGTAGGTAGAGATAGTTTATGGGCGAGAGGCCATCAGTGAAGAAGTTTAGAGACCTGCCATCAGAACAGAACAACCAATCCTGGTGTCAGGGATGGCTCTGGTGTCAAGTCGGTAGTGGTTCATGAAGATGAATGGAGTGGACCATGTAGCTGCCTTGCAAATTTCTTCCATTGGAATACTCTCTAGAAAGGCTGTAGAGGTTGTCATGGACCGTGTCAAATGTGCCCTAACATGGGGTGGCAGCAGGTTGGAGGACAATTGGTAGGCCATGTCCTCTCTTGTACTGATAATGGATTTGGGGGAAAGGATGGCAGTGTTATTGTTTGGGATAGATGAAAATCTGTCACAACCTTGGGTAAAAATGTCAAATCAGGGTGTAGAACGACCCTGTCATGATAAAACTTAAGAAAAGGGGGGGCAGCCTTGATGTTTAGCATGGTGCCCATCCGAATAAGAAGCCCTGTGAGGGTCCTTTGATCCTCAGGTTGGGACCGATCTTTGCTGCCGATCTGGTCGTCAGAGGACTTGTCGGCGTCCACTGGAGGTGCCTCATCCTCATCTCGGGGAACATCAGAGCCTTCTGACCTCTCAGATACAGATGGAGGTGATAGGAAGGCCTCAGGGTCCGAGTCAGACAGCAAGACCTGTCTGACCTTGGGTCGTCCCCCAGGAACAGGTGAAGGAGGAGGTAGAAGAGGTCTGGCTTCCACCAGATCCACCCGTCACCTCTTAGCAACCATCGAATATTTGGTTGTCTTCCATTCCGTTGAATCCGTAGACAGGTCAGAAGCAGGTGGAATCAAGACACGAACCTGATCCGTGATCTCCTTTGCCATGGCGTGGAAAAGTGGAGCCAACATGTCCACTGGAACTGATGGTTATGGAGCGGGTGGTGCTTCTGGTTGCCTTATGGGTGGTAGTAGAGAAGCCCTTCCAGGTGGTAGGGTTGGCGGTGTGTCCTGGTGTGGTGAAATACTTCCTGACTTCTCCGGGGAGATGATCACGGGGGACAGAGAAGCTGATGACTGAGAAGAGATGGCTGTAAGAAAAATGGTGGATGCCAGAAATGCAGGTGCTGAAAGTCTGGTCGTTCTGGGGGTAGGAGGCAAAGAGGAATGATGCTTCCTATGCTTCTTTTCCTCATTTTTCTTTTTCTTCAAGAATAACTCACCTGTGGAGAATTTCTTGGGATGGCTAGAGGTTGAAGAAGACAAAAGTGCCAGTTGAGGTTCTGGAGCCGACTAAGGGCGATCAGAGGATTATGGTGCCAAGGCTGTCACCATTAAATAGGCTTGAAGTCATTTCCTCTGGTTTTTCTGATCGAATTTAGAAAATTCTCTGCACACCACACAGGAATGAACCAGGTGATTTTCACCTAGGCAAATCAAGCATCTATCATGACCATCTGTATACAGGATCTTGACACTGCAGGAAAGGCACTTCTTGAAGGCAGCTACAGCGGCTATCCAATGGCACAACAAAAATGGTGTTCAATCGCCAGAGGGCCTCCAGATGAAGTCGGGGATAAAGAAGGAGTCTTCGTTTTCAATAGGGCGGTGGACCCACTCGGGAGATTAAATTTTTTTTAAGATGTCTCTGAGCAGAATGTCGGAGACGAAGAAAAACATATTTAGAACCCTTCGAGAGAGGAAAGACCGAAAAGAAGGGTAACCCCCTTGGTCAGAAAAAAAATGGTTAGAATGCTTTCGAAAATTTGAATGCTGGGGGGGAAATGGACGAGCTCTCAATGTTCGCTCTTGCTGCTGCAGCGGGAAAAAGAGAACTGAGGAAAGAAGCGCGAAATGGCGCCGAGGGCAGATGGAGATGGTGGGCGGTCCTAACTTTAAACCTTATCCAATTAACTTCACAGCTCCAATAATGGCTCCCATGCAAACGCAGAACCCATAAGTGTGCATTCACAAACACCACGAAGGAGAACCTGAATTTTAACTACCTAATGCAGATACCTGAAGCCACTGATAGCAGCAAACCTTATATTTTATATTGCAGACAGTGGTGTCTAATGGCCATCTCTAGTAATGCACTACAGAAATACATAAATAGTACATTATGTATTTCGTGATTTTATTGAATATTTTTAGATCAACAAATAACTTAACCAGTGGAAATGGTTGACCTGTACTTTATAAAAAACACTCAGAAATAGAATTAATGAACCTACTTGCCAGCACACAGATCTTCAGTAGAAGTCAGTAACATGCTGATTTATTGAAAGAAAGAAAAGCCTGTCCTTTCCCAATGTATACAGTATATTTAAAATACTATGTGGTTTTCAGGAGCAGTTCTTAACTTGTCACAATAACCAGGGAAATGGCTATATAACTCCCTGAAAAGAGTCAATAAGAATCTTAAATTAAAAAGAAAGTTCATCTACCTCTAGTGGAGGTAAAAACAAATGCCTTTTAATAAAAAAAAGCTATATGGAATCCATTAGTAAAAGAAATGGATGTCAGTCTAATATTAGACAAGCCAAGTAGCTTCATAGTCATCTGAATAGGAAAGTATTCTTATATACAGTCAAACCTCGCATAAAGAGTGTTTTGCTTAAAGAGTAACTCGCTTAAAGAGCAGAATTTTCTCTGAATATTCGCTTCGCTTAACAAATAAAACCAACCAAAAATTCGCTTAACAAATAAATCGGGGTTCGCAATCCCCCCCACAATTGGTCATTTACAATGGTGTTTCGCTTAAAGAGCAAACTCGCTTAAAGAGCAATCCTGTGGAACGCATTATGCTCTTTAAGCGAGGTACCACTGTACAAAACTTGAAAGATACTTAAATCAGAACTCAAATACAGTAATACCTCGGATAACGCTAAAATCGCATAATGTTAAGTAATCTGGGGAGGAGAATTGGATCGAATAATGTAAAGATCCTATGGGATGGATCGGATAACAACCGCTAAAGCCTGTGTGGTTACAATGTATCTCTATGGAGCTTTAACGTTATCTGATCCATCCCATAGGATTTTAACATGCATCAGTTAACACTAAAAATCAGATAACACCAAGACTTGTGCAAACAAGTTTTAGCATTATCCAAAGTATTACTGTAGTTGTTAGCTACAGATTATGAGATTATTATTTCTTGAGAAGCCATCAGAAGTACACACAATACAAAGAGGTTTTATTCATTTGTTAAATAGGAAATAATACTCCCAGGACATAATAATCCAACCTACAGGTACAGTAAAACACTGGATAACGATTGGATCGGATAACGCTAAAATCGCATAACGTTAAGTAACCTGGGGAGGAGAACTGGATTAAATAACATTAAGGTCCTATGGGATGGATCGGATAACAACCGCTAAAGCCTGTGCGGTTACAATGTATCTCTATGGAGCTTTAACGTTATCCGATCCATCCCATAGGATTTTAACATGGATCAGATAACACTAAAAAATCGGATAACACCAAGACTTGTGGAACCAAGTTTTAGCGTTATCCAGTGTTTTACTGTATATGAAATTTTGAATTCACCTTTTGGAGGTCAAACCATAACTGAAACTAAAACAGTACATGTGGAATACGAGCTGCCGAGCTGCCAACTTTATTGTGCCAGGCCAGGCTCAGGAACAGCCTTTTGTTTGAACTTGAATACATTTGCCCCATCTCATGGGTTCTTCTCAACAACTGATATTCAGAGATATACTTCCTATCAGGCTGACCTAACTTTTAGTCATTGGAAGGGTTAACCTCAAAACTCCCTAAAACAGGACTATGGTGATTACAACACTGAAGGTAATATGTAGCCATCATAACTAATAGGCTACCATGAATTTGTTCATTCCGATTTGAAAGTTGGCCAAATTGATGACCATCATAATCTCTTACAATAATGAATTCTACTGCTGAATCAGACACACCATGAAGAAATGCTTTCTTATATGTGTCCTGAATCCCCCACTATTGTCCTTCATTTATTTATCTTGAATGAAAAATGGAGAAATGAAATCACAGAAGATTTGGAAAAGCACAGGGCATATAGCAGCTATGGAGCTTTCAGCTATATAAAATTTCCCAGTGCATCTCTTGGTTAGAAATTGTAGTGGACTTCAGTTGATCATAACCCATCACTTGGGGTTAAAGGCAGTGGTGGGATGTCAAAATTTTTACTACCCCACCGTGACATCATCACAGTGTGGGTGGAGCTAACATCATGACGTCATGACACCAAGGGTGGAGCCAAAGAAAAATAATAAAATAACAATAAAATAAAATAAAAATAAGCGCGCACACACACACACACACACACAGCCCTCAACCCACCCACCCACCCACAACACAAGAACAGCAAGGAGGCCGTGTATACGCACCAAGCACTGTAGGCATGCATGCACACCAAGTGCTTGGTGCGCATGCGCAGTGGGGAAACCAGTGAAAAGGTAGGCCCCGAAGGTGGTTTCCCCCAAAAGCTGCTACCGGTTCTCTGGGATGCTGGGAAAAGTTACTACCGGTTCTGGCAAACTGGTGAGAACCTGTTACATCCCATCACTGGTTAAAGGGTATGTCACTACAGTAATACCCCGGATAACGCTAAAATCGCATAACGACGACAAATTTGGGGGGAAGATTTGCGTTATCCGATCCATCATCATAAAGAAGTAAAGGAGGCAAAAGCTCCTCTCCCTGCCACTTCCCTCCTTCCAAACCCCGAAACCCTAGCAGTTTGGGGACTCCCCACCCCCACCTCCACCCCATTGCCTGCTCGGCCACAAGATAATCCAGCCTGGCCCTGCTTACCTTCAAGCCAGCACAGCTGCTGCTCCCACCAGGTTCCCCTTTGCACTGGAACTCATGGCTTCTCTTTCAGAGCTGCACGCTCCGACTGAGCCAGGCTTGATCAGTCGATTGCAGAGCACAGAGATTACAGAGATTGCAGAGCTATGCCTCTGTGCTCTGCAATCAGCTGATCAAGCCTGGCTCAGTCGGAGCGTGCAGCTCAGAAAGAGAAGCCATGAGTTCCAGTGCAAAGGGGAACCTGGTGGGAGCAGCAGCTGCGCTGGCTTGAAGGTAAGAAGGGACAGGGCTGGGCTAGATTCTCTCGTGGCCGAGCAGGCAGTCTTTTTTCCTCCCTGTACCTGTACTGTATTTGTGTTTTTCTTTCCCTCCCTTTACATTCCCCCTTCTCTTTAGTTTAAATGTACAGGGAGGGAAGACTACAGTAGAGTCGGGGAAAAGGTGCTTTCCCTGGAGATCGCTGTGCGTGGGGGGTGGCTTTAAAGGCAGGGAAGTCTCTTTCTTTCCCTGCCTGCCTTTAAAGTGATTTGTCCCTGAAGTCAGGGCTTTTTTTAAGCGTTGTTCGATGCATGCATCAGACAACGCTAAAAATCGGATAACGTCATGACTTGTGGAACCAAGTCATAACGTTATCCGGGGTATTACTGTAGTTGAAAAGGGTAGGGACTTTATTTAATTTTTTGCTATCTTCTACCATGCTTTTCCTCCAGTGATTAAAAGTGTTGTACAGTACATGGTTTTCCTTTTCCCCACTGGCCATTCGGGTCACAATATGGAAAAGTGAGACTCCTACTTTGATTTTTAAAATCTAAGAAGAAATTAAGAAACACCATATATCCAACTAATCTTCCATTCCTTCACAACGGAATGAAAAATATTGTGCCAGACCAGGGGAAAAGTTGGCATGAACAATGGAATATGTAGTAACCGAGTAGGGCGGTATAGAAATTGAAATATAATAATAATAATAATAATAATAATAATAATAATAATAATAATAATAATAATAATAATAATAATAATAATAATAATAATAATAATAATAATAATAATAATAATAATTTAGGAGCATCCACTTGGATTCTGCTATTCATTGACATTCTACATTAAACCCTAGTTTGAGATGTGCCTTCACTACCTAAAGAATCAGATTTGTTATTGAAAAATCCATGTCTTCAAGGACAGGACATTCTACCAGATTCCCTTGAAAGTATCTCACTCACTACCACACCAGGAGGCATTTGCTTAATTTTCAAGAATGCCTACCTGTTTTCCTTCATCAAAATGCTAGCTGTCCTAATATAAGGCTTATTCTAGCTTGAAAGCAAAGACTGCAATACAGTAAAACCCCAGATAACATTTGTACCACACGTTAAAACTGGATAACGAAGGGAAATCGAGGAGGGGAATTTGCGCCACACAATGTAAAGTTAATGTTGTATGGTGCATCCATGTTCCCCCAGATTTCTTCCAGTGATCTCTGCCCCAAAGCCAGTAGGGCTGCACTCCCCCTGAGAAGCACCTTCCGTGGGGGAGACCAGCCCTGCCAGCTTTGGAGCAAAGATCTCCAGAGTGCCCTCGCTGTTTCAAGACTTGCCTTGAAACAGTGAGTGCACCACCAGAGATCCAAGCCTCAAAGTTGATCTCCACCTGGGAAGGCAGTTCCCAGGTAGAGAGCAGTCCTGCCAGCTTTGTGGCTTAGATCTCCTCTTGCCTACCTCCTTGAACGCTCTGATCCCCAGTTCCCTTTCAGAAGAGGTAGGCGACCCACTCGGCCCCAGACAGGGCTTGTGTTGGAAGGGAACGGGACATCGAATCCCCACTGCACTTTCCAAAGAAGCAGTCTGATCCCCAGAAAGGGAACAGGGCTCTTTTTTTAACATTGTGCGATAATTGTATCTCATAACATTAAAAACCGGATAACGCTAAGACTTGTGGAACCAAGTTTTTGCGTTATCTGGGGTATTACTGTATCACTACCATCAACAAGATAAAAGCTTTCATGTGGAGCTTTTGCCCTCTCCCTGTAATGATACAACTTATCAAAAGTTCTCCTTTGTAATATTATGCTTCTAAAAATAATGTGACTGCCAATAATATATGAGTGGGATCATATATGGAATATCCCTGTTTTTAAGCTCAGTAATAAGCCTTTACTGCTTCATGCCATCATGTTGAATTTTAGTTATAGTGACTGTAACAGGGCTTTCAGGGTAATGGGTGGTTTTCCTGAGAAGATGTGTAGAGGAATTCACCTAAGGGACGCATTCCCCGTTAAACCATTAGGATTTGTCTGAATTTAACTGTTCACCTTATCCAATCCAGAGTGAAAACTGAAACCCAATCTCAAAGTTTCCTTGGTAGTAGAAAAATCACACACACCGATGGAATTTTAGTCATTTTATATAAAAGTTAAAAGGCAATCTATAAATGATTTCAAACAAAGAATACAAAAAGATTCAAAGGCAAAGTAAAACAGTATTAAGGCCTCAAGAGAAAATAATGAAAACCTAACTTAAGTCCTGAGGCTTCCCTAGGCAAAGCAGCTAACCCATGATTAGACAGAACAAAAAGAAACAAGCAAAACCTAAGCCATTATATCCTATGTCCCAACTCTGTATCCTATCAGGTTGATGGGCTGTAACTCAAACACAAGAACCAATCAGGAACTCATTATGGAAATCAGGTCTTTCCTCCACATGCAGGATACTTACCCATTTGGTTATGGAACAAGCAGCCAAGGTCTTTCCTAGCCATTGTTTTGGTTAGCTTGCACCTGCAGATAAGAGCAGGCAGGCCTTCCCGGTCTGATTTTAAAAGGGAAAATGTGTCCTTTCTCAAGCCTAGCAAGGCTTCCAAATCAAGTGTCACAAACAGAACTGGACTCTATAATTATTTTCTGGTTTTTTACACCAGTTCCACTACCCCTTCCCCCATGAGCTTCCATGGCTGAGCAAGGGATTTAGAACCAGCTGTCCTGAATCGTACTTCTATATACTCTACATCCCGGTGGGTGAGATGCCTGAAAGAAATATGATAGCATAACTAAGTGAAGGAACCACAAGGGTAGCATTTTCAAGGTATCTGACAACTCAACAGGTCTTTTGAAGCCTCAGATAGTTGGAAGGCTTATCTCAGTTTGAGTATCTTTGTGGGGTAACCTTAGACTATTTGGTGAAGAGAAAGATGCCTGTATCCTCAAAAGCTCAAACTGAATTACATTTGTTAATCTTAAAAGCAAAATATCACTTTGGGGGCTTTTCTTCTACATGCCATCACAGCTGCAACTCATATCCAAGAATGCATTTTTTTTCCTGAAAAAAATGCGATTGGCGTGAATTTGTTTAAGGTGAATCGAAGCTTGTCATGAAGTGACACACACACACTACGATCACAGAGCCATCTCCTATGGCACACATGAAATGAGATACAGTATGCAGAATTTAACAATGGGACTGTAATGGACTGCTGCAGCCTTCAGAATATTGTTAAGGCGCACCTTCACAGCCAGTCCATCTGGCATGGCCTCTTCTGCCTCCATGACAGTTGGGAATCAGAGTTCCTCCTCCACTTATTTGCAGTTGGGCCCAATATGATGGTTTCCAGTGGCATTTCCTCCACTGAGGAAATGATGGTTTCCGGTGGCATTACCCCACCTAAAGTGGCTCATCCACCCATAGCCATTGGGAGTCAGATTATTTACCACTGCCAAACACTCAGCGTTTAGTCGCTGGCTGTAAGATCTCCATTACAATAGCGGGCTACGCGGCCCAGAAACAAATTAATACATTTAGCTCTCTGAAAGCAGCTTTTGCTGTAACTGGAATCTTATGTGAAACATTTTTTAATCACTAGCCTGCAAAGTTTAAAATGTCCATGTTATTTTTATATGCTGATAAATACATGACTTTTAAAGTAGCCTTCCTTCCACTAACTAGTCAAAATTACTTTCCAAATCCTGATCAACTTTCTTATATTTTTCCCCTTCTCCTCCTCCTACTTCTGTGTCCAGATCAACATTATACATTAATATTCTGTTGTAAAGGGTCTTATATTATTATTAATCATATACAGTAGACCCCCACATAACGAAAAAGCTCCGTTCCATGAAGCTCTTTGCTATGCTTTTTTTCCGTTATGCGAAGCAAATGGGCGATACTCCGCATGAGAAAAAATGTTCGTTATATGGGATTTTGTTAAGCAAAGTACACCCTGCTTAACGAAAACCCCACTTAACGAAAAAAATTCGTTATGCGGAGTATTGCAAATAGCACACAAACACTTCATTGTACGAACTTTTTGTTATGCGAAGCATTCATTATGCAGGGTTTCACTGTAGTCTTATCAGAATATTGATAAAACTATATGATTAATAATAACACAGGAACTTTCCCTACAGAATATTGATGTATAGGACCCTTATAACTTTGTTGGCATATTATAAAGCAAACTGTTGGGGGGGGGGGAGGTTTGACTAGTTCCCCCCCCCCCCCGCATCTTGTCATTTATCTGAATCCAAGATTTTCTTCAACATAACCCCAGAAATGAGATAATTTATGAAAAGGACTGGAATGTACTGTGTAATCTATTGCTTTATCATTTCTATGTTCTATTTTTTTTAATTGCATTTATCAGAAATTACACCTAGTGTATCATAATGGCCTGCTTTTTAAGTAAGACATGCAATTGAAGATCTTCAATAATACCACAGCATTTCTCAAACAGTATTCTCCTCACATTTGGTTCTGCTATTCCTTCTCCCATTTCCAGGCCTTTCTGATAAATAAAAACTTTCCTTTCCACTTTTTCCTTCCTGAAGCCTACCCCACCCTGTATCTGCTAGCGCATACATATCACAACAGATTTGCCATTTTAACTACAGAATACTTTCCAAGTAAGTTATAGAGTTTCACAAAGAATCAAATAAAACATCCTGGGGCTTGCTGGAAATGAGATTCCTTATCAGATGAAAAGAAAATTGCCAGACAACACAATGAGGGAAGAAAAACAGTCTAATTTCACCTGTAGTCCAACTTCTCCTGTGTCTTCCTCCATCTGCATTCTAGTTGTCAACCTTTCTTTTTAATTACACCAGTCTCCACCAGGGAGCCAGGCTGACTCTAACCAATAGCGCCAAAGTTAGTTACATGTTCTTATCTGTATCTCAAATGCTATTGCTTCCACCAGAACACTAGGCATGAGGGGAAAACATCAACAGCCAACAGCTTCCAAGAAGAACCAACCTAACTAGCCTTCCGAGTTCTGAAGAAGGCCAGAATCTGTGTAAATATGAATTTCAAGTCATAAGCAGCTTGTCCTTGAGTGCAAAAGCTGGCTTGAGACTCAACATCAAGAAAACCAACATACAGTCATACCTCACATAACGAATTTAATTCGTTCTGCGAGGTTGCTCGATATGCAAAAAATTCGCTATGTGAGTCGGACTTTCCCTATGGAAAAACTCACATAACGAGCGTTTCTATGGGGAAAACTTGCATAGCAAAAAAAATTCGTTATGTGAGTTTTCCCCATAGAAACGCTCGTTATGCAAGTTTTTCATAGGGAAAAGTCCGACTCACATACCGAAAAATTCATTATGCGAGTCAGACCGCTTAGCGAAAAACTTGCTCGTTATGCGAGTTTTTCGCTAAGCGAAACGCTCGTTATGCAAGGTTTGACTGTAATGGCAAAAGCCCCTAACAGTCCCTGGAAAATAGATGGGGAAGAAGTAGAAGTAGTGATAGACTCCATCATGCAGCAGTCAGGTCTCGAATTGCCAACCTGCTGACCTTCCAGTTATCAAGTTCAGCGTCTTAACCACTAAGCCACCACAGTTCCAGTTACAAGCTTACCCAAGCATAATTTACTACAACTGATAATGTGTACAGATTCTTGCAAAATCTTCCCCCAAGGCAGACAAAGTATAAAAAGAAGCTTTGAATTACAGTAGAGTAATACCTTGGATAATGTTTGCATCTGATAACGCTAAAATCGCATAACGTTAAGCAATCGGGGGGGGGGGATTGCATTGAATAACATTAAGACCCTATGGAATGCATCGGATAATCTTCACTAAAGCCTGTGCTGGTTACAATGTATCTCCGTGGAGTTTTAATGTTATCCGATGCATCCCATAGGATTTTAACATGGATCGGATAATACTAAAAATCGGATAACAATAAGACTTGTGGAACCAAGTCTTAGCGTTATCCGAGGTTTTACTGTACTCTCAATTTCCTTTAATTAGGAACCCCTGATGTACTACTGATAAATACATGTAAAGTGTTCAGAAAAGTATACACTTACAAATATTTAATAGAGTGGTATGTGCTTTTACAAAAACACCAGAGGTGCATTAGGTGCTACACACAAATAAAAAAGAACATTCCCCTGTCCACTTGCTCACAATCTAAACTTCTGCTCTGCAAAGACAGCAATCCAAATGTCCCAAACAGGCTAATATTTTTATATGCCATGCTACAGTTCATTATTTCAGGTCAAACACTATCTTGGCCAAGACTGAAATCAACCAACCGAGGGGGAAATCCACTGAATTTACATCAACCTTTCTATTTTGTGTCATGACTTTTAACTTTAAAGAGCAATTCACAAAGGCTCTCACAAACCGCTAACTGGGGAAAAAAGATTCCTCCTACTGAATGCTTATACTTCTCAAAGTAACAGTACCAAAACACAAAGGAGAAAAAGCTACATCAACTTGTCTATGTTGTATTGACCAGGATGATGGGCTTTGCAGAAAATGATTGTAAATCTGAGGAGTTAGGTGACATTACCACTCCCCCCCCCCTCCAAGCCATTAAATTGTTAAAATCATACAGACATATATTAAAGTAGAAGAATTTGCTTGTTGAGCAATTAATGCATGTAAGAGGGCTTGTTGACAGGGAAAGGAATGTTTCCAAATTAAGCGTATCCATTAGTAAGATTTAGTGAAGCCATAAGAATAGACGGGGTGTTTTTGGCAGGAGAAGACAGAGTAGGTAGGATGGCTCTGAAGTGCAGCCATGTCCTTGGCTGATAAAGTGGACTGACACCTGGGAAGTCTCAGGATGGGTAGAAAGTCCCTGACTAAATAAGGAAGGAATGAGGCAGGTCACTGCGTCACCTTTCCAATGTTCTTGGCTGATAATAGACATCTGAAAGGATGAAGCACCAATTAGCCCAGGCCAGATGGCCACTGTTGGGTTTGGACATCCTCTGAGCGAGGGGCTTAGAGCCAAAGAAGATGAGACAGCATTTTAGCTGCAGGTATAAGTGAAAGGAGACTTAGCCCCCAGACTTTGGAGATCTCCATACATCAGAAGTGCCAGGAAGCATCCCTGCCACCTAACCAGGCTCCCAGGTGGCCAGAGAAGGGACAGAGGGAATCCATGCTAGGTAAATATAATTTATTTGTATTCTTTGTTCTTGCTTCTTGCTCTGTCTTTGTTATGCTTTGCTGAGAGAACTGCCTAATAAAGAATTGTTTCTTCACCCACTGAGTACTTATTGTCTCTGAGGTCCTAAAGTACCTGAGCCCAGCAGGCCGGGCCCTGCCTGCATTGGCAAGAGCCTTGACATAAAGTATGCATTTAAAAATAAGATTATGAATCCCACCCTTGTGAATGCAGAGCTGGTAAAATTAGCTTGACACACAGCTGTAAATCAAGGTCTCATCCCAAAGTCTCAACAATTTGTGAAAATGATGTTGTGTACATTCTCTTGAACATTTATTGCCAGAAAGTTTCAACTTTTTTTTAAAAATAAGAGCTTTATTATTGCATGCTGTGTAATTAATAGCAAAACCTTGGGATGCCTTATTGCTATTCAACTACTAAAATGTGTTTGATTGTAGCAAAGCTTTTTTTATATATACTGTACTAACACTCTACCCAGCTGACTCCTGCCTTTTATTATTTAAAGTGTCGTATTAAAAAATGTGTTTTTAACTAAGTCTTAAACCTGGTGTGATCCAAGCACAACAAAACAAAGAGACTTACTGCCATTGTCAGAATCCTCACTACTGCTGGGAAGTCGACCTCGTTTCATGATCTTTCCCGGTAACAGCAGGCAGCCTGTGAAGGAATACAAGAGAAGTTAACCCTCAACAACAGCAATAATTCTCAGGTTCTATATCAAATAGAATATCAGGACTGTGAGCTACAAAGGAAAGCGAAGGATATTAAGCAGCATAAAGTGAAGCAATGAACACAGTAACAAAAAAAAGGAGATCTGAAGATAACTGACATTATCATTAAGCCATGTTCCTCTCAAAATTCTTGCACCTAGTTCTATGAAATTATTAGCGTTTAAGATGGTTAAATTCTTAACAGAAGCCTATCTAATACAGCACATAGTTTGCACATACTGTACAGTATATGCAAACCTTCACTATAGGTAATCCAGCTGCAGAAGACATCAGAACAACAAACATGTTGACTGATGTGATATCTTTCTGAAGAAAAGCTGTAGAAAGAAAAGAATTTCCCCACTAAATAACCAACAAATTCCTAATTTGACCTAGGATCAGAAAATAACAGTGGAATTTCTAATTTAACACTGATAAGATTAATCACAATCTAACTTCTCACAGTCTGCTGGCTGACAATATTCATGGGCAAATCTAATTAAAACATAGTGAGACCATAGTACAGTTTATAGAAGTTTAGGCAAATCTTCAGGTTCTCTTATGTCTCCCACAACTGCTGTAAGATCTCCTTCTGATTCTTAAGGCTGTCCTAATTAGTAACTCACGATTTGTTAAACAAAGAAAGCAGTCAAAAACAAGTGGCAGAGAGACTCAACACATCTCTGCATACTACACAACTTGCTCGATCTATTCTGGCAGCTTTTGAGAATTTCAGGCAGCAGTCTCTTACCAATACAACTACTGACGATCTTACAGCAAATGATCACAACACAGGTTATGAAGGGAAAAGATATAGTTTCTTCTTCTTGTGTTGCACCCAATTCTGAATATTGGTGATTATCATGGGGATCAGCCATGAAGATTGTCCAAAGAATATAATGCTGTGGCCTTCCATTTGACACCCGTACCACTGATCCAGTTCTGCAAGTCACTTTCTGGTCCTGAGCCGTTTTGGCAAGCAAAGTCCTCATCAGCCCCAGTATTGATGAAGCTGCTGCCCTCCATCAAAAATGGATTCAAGTGGGATTTAATCCACTTGGGAACCATCACACTTTCCTGTGGATTTCATCACCCAAGGACGTTAGTCATCAGGGTTGTCAGATTAGGTAATTGCCGCCTGACGATCAGCGCTGAGTCACTGGCAATATCATCTGGTCTGGTCTGGTCTACTCTACTCTACTCTACTCTACTTTACTCTACTCGCTGGTCCATCTGGAAGCACAATTGCCTCTCATAATGTCCACAAATACAGTACAATGCTATATCCACAAATACTACCCAGGCCAGACATCCATAAAAGTTGCCAAAAGTCAAAAACATGTCTCTTATATCTACATTTTACATCTTTTTATTTGGTTGCTAGTTTGACAAAGGTAATAACGCAACCTCTTGGTAACTGCTGAAAACAATTAGCTTAGCAGCCTGTTAGTATAAATTACAGTTGCTTGCTATTTGCTTGCTATTTGTGGGAGGAAAAACTGGTGGGAGGGCCATTTCTCCAAATCTCTCCAGGAGGGAGGAATTCTCTAACAATTTATCAGAAGGGCTGGTAAGATAGCTCTGTCTTTCTTGCCAAAAACATTTATGGTTTTGTTGTTGTTTTGCACTATTATTACAAGCTGTGTTGAAAGTATGGCTACCATTTTTCCCTCCTTTCACTTAGTTTTTTTATTCAAGTACAAGTATACAATTATTCATATTTTTCTATGGTTTCTTTTCAAAAGTAGTTACAGTATATTGTTTTATGATTTTTACTGCAGTTTCTTTACACCTGATTCTTGAAAACAGTTACCATAACAAACAACATTTATAAAACCAAACAATTTATACACTTTAAACTACAGTTGTACCTTGCTTAAAGAGCATAATGCGTTCCACAGGATTGCTCTTTAAGCAAGTTTGCTCTTTAAGAGAAACACCATTGTAAGTGACCAATTGTGGAGGGGATTGCGAACCCTGATTTATTTGTTAAGCTAGTTTTTGGTTGGTTTTATTTGTTAAGCAAAGCGAACATTCAGATAAATTTCTGCTCTTTAAGCGAGTTACTCTTTAAGCGAGGTGCTCTTTATGCGAGGTTTGACTGTATATACAGTTAGCCATATCTTATGCTTCAAGCTACAATTTTGCTTCCTACTCAATTCCTTCTGTTTCAAACATTGTGTAAAGATGGTACCTGGCAGCCACCAATAGTAGGGAAATTTTTGAAATAATTATGCAAATTGGCCTTCTATTTCTAAGAGACCAAGAAAAAAATATCAAAATAATTCTTCAGAAAGGGGTGATAAATTTTGGCTTAACATTTGGCTCAGGTCAGGCTTCTGCACTTTCTCTGGATTTCCAAATGTTAAGAGTCCAAAGAGTCGTTGTAGATACATTTTGGCTCTACTGCAGATGGTTATGATACAGCTCATTCCCTGTTAAGTCCTGTAGTACACAGAGAGCGCCTCCTCAAAGTTTGTGTTATTTTTGAACCACAATCCGGTGTACCCTGAGCAATGGTTAATCTTTTTCACACCAGGTCAGGTAAAAGGAACTAAGGAATGAATTCGCCAAAGGGTGGCTTCATTTTTGGAAGATAAGATGAAACCAGTGTTGTATTCAGGAAACAGGTGAATCTAGTACTGTTCTATAATTTATCCCCCAGTTTTCCAGACATTTTGCTGTCCCATGAAAGAGGATTCCATGGTGGGGCTGCAGGTTTGTTGGGTATTTTTTACCTCATTCTCAGGGCCATTTAGCCTTCTTTTTCTTACACAGTAGAGTCCTGTTTTTATTTTATTTCTCTTATTTCTATGCACCTTTCTGTAACCCTGTAGTTTCCCAGATTATGCATGAATTCTTGATGTGAGAAAGCCCTGAGGAAGGTAGTGTACTGCCTTTTGACATTAAGAATTAAGACAGAAGTTTAAGTGAAATGTGGCAAATTCTTGCGGAACTATCAGTTGCCAGACATATTACTATTCAGCAAAGAAAAGACATGCAAACTCACTGATCAGCCACCATATAAGCAATTAATGCACAAAAATCTCGGAACTTCACTCATTAGAATTACTCCGAAATTTCTTGTCCTTCAAAAGTGAACGAGACTGGCAGCAGTTATTAGCACACCACTAGTATATCTGTTCCAACACACATCTAAACCACAACTTTCCATTTTCCAGAAAATCTGTGAAAAGCTAATAGAACTGGACTGTGCCAAGTCTCCTGCTGGCTATGCCTTGAAGTGTTCAAAAGACTAGTTACAAATGACAAAAACCCACTAGATCTGTCCAACATGCACTGACCTTAGCGTACTCAACACTGACTATGAGAATAAACCCTCTCAGGTGAACAACTCTGATCCTAATCGGCCCCCTTGGCATGACCGAAGCTCAAAAAGTGCTCTGTTATGCACTAAATGGAAACTCTCGGTTACACAATAAAAATAGCCAGTGAGCATCCAAGAGCCAGAAGGCCAGAGAAGAGGTGGAGAAAAGCTAAATAGGCGGAAACAATGTGACACAACAAGTGAAGCAAAACATGTTCAGCATGAATTAAAGTGACAAGTACTCCAGGACATACATCAGCTCTCATGAGACTTAGTTTGCCATGTTTCAGTTTTAGCAACAATGAGGACTGGCCAAACCATTAGCGGATAAATCCCAAGGCACACCTTCCAGGTGCAGTTTCAAGAAACAGCTGCCAAGTTGATGGCCTTTAATTTCATGCACAGACACTGAACTAGTACAGTTTTCATACAAGTGGCAGCTTCTAATAAGTTGTTCCACAATCTTTACAGAAGGAAACATAGCTAAAATGTCTAGAAGCTTGGCTGTAAGAAATCAGTTTTTTAAAAAAGAAATACAAACGTAATAGAACAGCAGGATTGATATGTGCGGCCTACATGTACGCAAGCACTTTCTCTCAGATTTTCAACATCACAATCATGCCATTGTCTTTAATTCTCAGTTATGCCTGCAGTTATGTAGTCCCCAGTGAACAGAACATGTCAAAAGATTTGACTGTTTACATATTAGGAGGCTGCTCACATGGATCAAAGTAATCAAAACCGCATAGCACAAATGCAGGCAATAATTTATCTTAGACAATTACTGGAGAAAATTCAGAGGCTGGAGAATTGTGATGTCCTGGGTTCGACCAAACAGTCTTGCAACTAAAGGAATATTGCTCAATGTTATATCAATCAAGGACTAAATTCAACATTATGTACCTAAATAACATCACTAAAATCAATTGGTACTTGAGTTAGTTGTAAATTAAAACCCATTAATTTCAGTAAGCCTAATGCACTAAAAATTAATGTTGGAGAGAAAAAGTGAGATCTACAACAGTCCAAAACAGCCACTGATGGTTGTCACTGATAGCACAAGAGATCAGTGATAGATGAAAATGTTATAATAAATTGGATAGCAATCATGCCCTGCTTCTGGGAAATACTAATATGTAACAGTTTGCATTCTTTACAATTTGAATATGGATCACATGGCTAATTTGTCAGAAACTTTAATCAAAGATTTCAGAAATTCTGCAGCCAGTATTAATAAAGAAGACATTGACTACATATTGATTTGTCTCTGTCTCCATGTTTTAAAAAGTTCACATTCATTTTTATAGACTGCTAATTATTATCACTTTTAAAATTACTCATAATTGTAGTAACAGAAAACTTCACTCGACATGTGATATTCAAACAAAAGTTCCAAGTTAAATCTCTCTTATCTCAGGGTAAGGCTGGGAAAGACTCATGCCCAGAAGCGTGACCACCACTGACAGTTGATGGCCACAACTATACTTAGAGAAAGCACCAAAGTCACATTGCCATAATGCAATCCAAGCTTAAGCAATAGGCAGCAAAGTCCCAGGCACCAATATAGCTGTGAAAAATAGCACTTATGGTCAGTTTTCAGAATTAAGATCCAGTTACTTTAAACATACAGTGGTACCTAGTTTAAAGAGGATATGGTACCTAGTTTAAAGACCATGCGATTGGTCCTTAAGCGAAACACCATTGTAAGTGACCAATTGTGACCCGGGGGGAGGGGTTGCGAACCCTGATTTAGTTGTTTTTTGTTGGTTTTAGTTTTTAAGTGAGGCGACCATTCAGAGAAAATTCTGCTCTTTAAGTGAGTTAGTCTCTAAGCGAGGTGCTCTTTATGCGAGGTTTTACTGTATTTGGCAGTAGAAATGCTATGATAAGCTAAGTGGCAAATTTTACAAACTGCACTTTATTAGCCTGAAGAAAGGGAAGAGATTTAATCATCGTGGAACACAAAGCAGAGGAGACAGATCACAAAATTTTGCAAAAGAAGGCATATTCTGCACTGAACAGGTTCTAGGTTCAATCTCTGGTGTCTCCAGCTAAAGCATCAGAGAAGAACGTGTGGCCTTCCACTGACAGACTACAACTTCCACTAGCCCTGTCCAGCAAAGCAAAAGGTAATGCTGATGAGAGCTTCAGTAACATCTTATGGATCAAGTTTTCCAACCCCTTAAAGATCTCAGATTCCTGAAGTGAGCAAATCTTTCTACGATCTTAGTCAGCCGCTGATAGGTAGTCATCAATACTAAAGAAACAAACAATATAACCTAAAGAAAACAATGCATCACAAAAAAAATTGTCTGCTACTTGGTCTAATCCATGTGTCCTATACTAAAGGAAGTGCACTGTTCCAAATCTGAAGTCCAATTCCGCCTAGGATGTCAATATCTTAAATTAGCAAATCTCACCCTCTTGGTCAGGTTCTTGCTTTGGTCATGTGTGGTATATTTGCCACAAGTGTAGCAAAAAGTGTCCAGTTTACTAACACAGCTGTGCTACTCATATTTAGATCAAAACTGACTATGGTCTAGCTGTACTATCCAATAAGATGGTCTCACACTAGAAACAAGCCCTTGGTCCATCTTGCCTTATTTACCTACCTCTGATGTCAGCTCACTGACTTGCCCAGAGATGCCCAGCCACTGCTGGAACATGCATGCCACCAGGGGATGTGATTCAGCTGAGGCAGCAGCAGGCTGAGTGGTAGCTGCAACTGTTATAATGTTCCCATGTAAAAATACATTACCCAATTACCAGCCATTGAACAACTACAGTGCGTCTTAAAACCTGTACATGATAGGCAAATTCTGAATTCAGATTTGAAATCAGTACACTCAATATCATGTAAATCACATGTGTTATTCCCAGTAGCAAAATCATTGTTGTGCAGTGAAATCAACCACTTACAAAGCAACTATGGAAATCTGGAACTAAGGGGTAAAAATAAACTCACATTAGGAAACACCTGAAGTATCCTTACAGACTCAATGTTGTCTTTCCAATTTTATGTCATGTATAACTCATGTCTACCAGGTGCTCCTAATCCCTGTCCAAGATGGCTTGCTTCTTGCAGTTCAACACCTTTCCTAGAAAGCTAATCATTTTTATTGCAACATTCTGAAAATGAAAATTGTATGCCAATCATGTTGATTCAGTCTTGTGGCATGGCATTCTAGGTGCAGAATGCTCAGAAGTGGTTTACTAGTCCCTTCTTCTGAGGGTACTCGGGGACCATACAGCTTTATTCAAGACCACAACAATGCATCTCCTAGGACAGTGATGACGAACTTTGGCACTCCGGGTGTTCTGGAACTTCAATTCCCAGAAGCCCTGATCAGCAGGAGTGTTGACTTGGGCTTCTCTGTTAACTGAAGTCCAAGAACACCTGGAGTGCCAAGGTTTGCCATCACTGTCCTAGGAGACATACCAGGGAAGATCTCTAAACCCCTTCCAACTCAAATGAGCTATCCAGCCAGCCAAATTACACAGCCATCTGCAGTTGTCCCACCCCCTCCCTCCCATAACTACAGAACATAATTCAACAACTGGAAGGAATCGTACTGAACTACTTACTTGATTTTGTTTTTCCCACCTTCTCCAATTGTAACGTCTACTCTTCTTCAAAAATCCCTTCAACTATTCATCTGAAGATTTGCTTTCCTCAGAATGGCTACTATAACCACTTTTTTTTTTAGTTCCGGGGAGGGGGGGAATTTAAGTTATTGACAGTGGCGTGTCATAAGAAAATTCCAAACTACTCAATGTAAAAGGAGTATGGCAAGAAAACTCCCAATGCTCTTTGTTTGCTATTTGGAAAGTAGTCCTCTCTTAAGGGGTTTCCATGCCACAAATCTGATCCAGTTTCTGCCAAGGAATGGGGGAGGGGAGGTGTCAGTTCTTTGCTTTCCAGTGATTGTTAACGGGAGCAATGAATCTTTGGATTCAATTCAGGTTCAGGAGCCTACTCAGAGAGACTCTAAATTCATCATTACTCAAAGCACTCTCAGTAGAGCATCCTTAACAGTCATCCATCTGTTTATTTATAATTAGTATAACCTGAGAAAGGTTGAACAGCATGTGAAGAAAAAGTTAGAAAGTGACTACAATCTTTGTTTTAATGGTCAAAGAAAAACAGACTTTTACATGGACATTAAGTGTGCACCCCCAGGTTAAACCCTTTATAACCGGTGTTTCCTTCCACTGTACTTTTCGTGACTTTCATAAAGCCCTGGATAAACAGGATTTATAATTTCAATTCTGATAGATCATTAACTATAATAGTGTTAACTGGTTCCTCTGTAATAAACAGCACAGAACTAGAGATAACAGAGGGCATGCAAATCTACACCCTGAAGAAAAACTGGGAAATTTTCTTATGAATGACTCATGAATGGATTAGTTCAGGGGTTCTCAACCTATGGCCCATGGGCCAGATCTGGGCCATGACGCCATCCCATCCAGCCCATGCCCTCGGCTCCTGTCACCACCGCCCTTTCCCACTCCGCCTGGCTTGGCATGTCCCTCCCTAACTGTGCTCCATAGCAGTGCATTAGGGACACACCAAGGCAGGCGGAGAGGACAAGGATGGTAGCAACAGTGGTGGAAGCAGCAGATGCCCCCAGCCACTCACATCTTTCCAGGTGCTACTCTGGCCGAGCGTGGGCAAGGGCATACAGGACCCCTCATTTACCCATGGCAGGCTGGTAAACAGGGTAGCAGTGGCGGTGTTTGGGTTGCGGGACGGACTGGCGGCATGGGGGGGAGAGTTGGCATCCTGAACTGATTGCCCCACCTGCCACCACCGAAGGCATGGGGGAAGGACAGGTTTCACTTACCAGTAACTGTCGTTCTCCGAGTATGTTGTTTGGGGATTCACACTGATGGGGTTCTGCGCCTGCGCTGAATCCTGAGCGGAGCTGGAAAGCTGATTGGATAAAGAGTTTTAAATGTGGGACCGCCCACCATGCCCAACCCCTTCTGGCGCCATTTTGCGCTCTCCCCTCAGTTTGATACTAGAGCTGCCCGCGAAGCATAAGGCCATCTCAGGCCGGCAGCCCTGAGGGGAGGTAGGGTTGGGTTGTGTGAATCCCCAAACAACATACTCGGAGAACGACAGTTACTGGTAAGTGAAACCTGTCCTTCTCCTTCGTGTTGTTTGGGGATGCACACTGATGGGTGACTAACAAGCTCACTTACTTGGATGGTGGGCAGCCGGCGTCCTGAGATGTAGGAGAGCGCGATGGCATCATGGATGGGCGGTCATCAACGAAGAGGATCGGAGACCAGCCGTCAGGATGGACCTGCCCCGTCTGACGTCGGGAGCAGACCTTGTGTCAACCCGGTAGTGGGTGATGAAGGTGGAGGATCTGGACCAGGTAGCAGCCTTGCAGATGTCTTCCATCGGGATGCCTTCCAGGAACGCAGTGGAGGAAGCCAATGTCCTGGTGGAATGTGCCTGGACATGGGGAGGTGGTGGCAAGGATGACATCTCATAGGCCAGGTAGATGGTGCTTGAGATCCACTTGGAAAGTCTCTGGGCAGACAGAGAGTGTCCCTTGGACTTGCCACCATAGGCCACAAACAGTTGCTTGGCTCTCCTGAAGGACGCAGTCCTTTGTGTGTAAAACAGCAAGGCCCTCCTGACATCCAACAAATGCCACACTCTCTCTTGTGCAGACGAGGGATTCAGGAAGAATGCTGGAAGCGTGATGGACTGGGCCAGGTGAAATTCAGTCAGGACTTTGGGCAGAAAGGCCAGGTCCGGGTGCAATACTACCCTATCAGGGTAGAACTTGAGAAAAGGAGGGTCAGACCGCAGGGCTGCCAGTTCTCCTGCCCTCCGGGCAGAGGCGATGGCTACGAGGAAGCCAGTTTTGTAAGAAACAAACTTAATGTCCACTGTAGCCATGGGCTCAAAGGGCGCCTTCGTAAGCGCGGTGAGCACAGCAGTGAGGGACCACTGAGGAGGTGGTATCTTTATTGGAGGGTAGGCATTGCGCAGTCCCTGGAAGAATCTTTTAACAGTCTTGTCTCTGAAAGCGGAGGACAATACTGATGAAGGTGGGGCCTTGGCCACCACTGCAGCCAAGTGGACCTTTAAGGATGAGTGTGCAGATCCTGACTCGGCCAGGTGCAGGAGGTAGGACATGACATCCTGCAGGGATGCTGAGTCCACGGTACGGTCGCTGGATACCAGAAAGTCCATGAAGCGACGGTACTTGGCATCGTAGGACTTCCGCGTGGAAGGTTTCCTTGATAGTTCAAGGATCCGTGTTAGGTCAGGCGGATAAGCCAGGCCGTCAGGTGCAGGCTCGGCAGATCCGAGTGGAGGATCCGACCGTCCTCCATGCGGAGGAGATTCGGATCGGTGGGTGGGCGAAGGCGGTCGCAAGCCAGGGTTTGGAGCAGCGGGAAGCACGGCTGGTGCGGCCAGGACAGGGCAATCAGGATCGTCCAGGCGTTCTCCGCACGGATCCGTACCAGGACCCGTTGGATGAGAGGGATCAGTGGAAACATGTACAGGAGTTCCTGGTGCCACGGCACCATGAAGGCATCGCCCTCCGATCCGTGGCCGATCCCCGCTCGGGAGCAGTAACGGCGGCACTTGGTGTTGGCCTGTGTCGCAAACACGTCTAGGTTCGGTGTGCCCCACCGTCGGCACAGACGGTCGAACACCGATCCGTCCAGTTCCCACTCGTGCATCGCCGTCCCTTTGCGGCTCAGGGAGTCCGCATCGGAGTTCAGGGTGCCCTGGATGTGGACACCTATGGGGAACACGTGTACCTTCAGGCACCACTCCCAAATCTGGACAGTCAAGTGAAGGAGGGAGAGAGACTTGGTCCCTCCTTGCCGGTTGAGGTAGGCTAGGGTCGTGGTGTTGTCCGAGGCGATCTGCACCATGCGGCCCGCTATTGATAGTCTGAAGGACCTCATCGCCTTCCACACCGCCAACAGCTCGAGGAAGTTGATGTGGTGGTTGGCTTCCGCGGACGTCCAGACGCCGTGGACCCGTAACCCGAGGCAGCACGCACCCCATCCGTGCGTGCTTGCATCGGTGGTGACTTGGACGGATGGTGCGGGAAGGGTGAAGAGTCTCCCCGCGGTCACATTGCGGTCCATTGTCCACCAGTTGAACTGGTCTTGCAGCTCGGGAGTTGGTGTGAGCCACTTCCCGAGGTCGTCGTGGGTGCTGTCGAAGGAGGCGAGGAGCCACGACTGGAGCGATTGCATCTTTAGTTTGGCCTGCGAGATCACTGCCGTGGTCGACGCCATGAGTCCTAGCAAGTGGAGGGCGTCCCTCGCACGGACCCGACGCCTGCCCTGGATCCGTGCCACCACCGCACGGATGTCGAGCAGACGTTTGGGCGGAGCATAGGCTCTTAGAGCCAGGGAGTCCAATACGGCTCCGATGTAGTCTATTCTTTGAGTGGGGGTCAACTGAGACTTCTTGTAGTTGACCCGTAGACCGAGACTCTGCATAAGGGCCAGGCAATGGGCAACATCGTCCTTGGCTTTCTGTTGGGTTGGGGAGCAGACCAACCAGTTGTCTATGTACGGGAACACTTAGACGCCTTGCAGCCAAAGATGAGCAGCCACCGGCGCCATGCACTTCGTGAATACCCTCGGAGCGGTGGAGAGGCCGAAGGGTAGACATGTGTACTGGTAGATGTCGCTGCCCACCTGGAAGCGGAGGAAGCGACGATGTTCCCTCCTGATGGATACGTGGAAGTAGGCATCCTTCAGGTCGATGACGGTAAACCAGTCCCCGTGGTTGATGAGTGGGAGGATGGAGTGAAGAGTCACCATCCGGAACTTCCTCGCGTCGATGTGTTTGTTGAGGAGACGGAGGTCCAGGATAGGACGTGACCCCCCGTCTTTTTTGTCCACGAGGAAGTAGCGGGAGAAGAACCCTTCGTGAGACTCCGACGCTGCAACCGCTTCTATGGCGCCCTTCTCTAGGAGAGCTGATAGTTCCTCCTGGAGCAGTAGGGACGGATCGGTGACGCGGACCCGTCCGACAGTAGGGCATTTCTTGAACTCGATCGCGTAGCCAGAGTCTAAGATGGTTAAAACCCATCGGTCTGTGGTGATGGCAGACCACGCCAATAGGTAGTTGGTTAGGGGACGGTAAGGAAGAGTCTCGGTCACGGAAGAGTAAAACGCGTTGCTTGCCCTTCCGTTCCGTCCGCTTACCAGTCTGGTGACGCTGCTGGTAGCGTGGACGGCTGGGTTGTTGTCGTGGCCGGTAGGGCTGGTACCGGGAGTAGTCCCCCTGCCTCTGCGGTGGGCGCGGTTGGTAGGATGGGCCCGCCTGCGACGTCGATGGCTGGTCCTGTTGGTAACGACTGGACCCACGGCGTGGAGGGCGGAGCTGCTTTATGGTGGCGTAGTCCCCCTTCAGCTCCCCCAAGGAGGTGTCGGTCTCCTTGGCGAAGAGGCCCTCGCCATCAAAGGGCAGTTCCTCCACGAGTCGCTTGACGTCCTCCTGCAGGTCAGCCGAGCGGAGCCAGGCGTGGCGGCGGAGCTGGATGGCGGAGGCCAGGTTCTTTGCCTCTGACTCCGTGACGTGGCGGCCGGTGCGGATCTGTTGGAGGGCGAGCTGGCTGCGCTCCAGGCAGAGTTTCTCAAAGTCCGCTTGTCTGTCCGGCGGCAGCAGCGATTTAAAGGACTCCGCCTGCTCCCAAAGTCGGCACTGGTAGCCGCCCATGGCCATTGCGTAGTTGGACGCACGGAAGGACAAGGAGGCGTTGGCGTAGAACCTCCTGCCCAGTGCATCCAGCTTCTTCCCTTCCTGAGTCGACGGGATGGGAGTGCTGCTGATTGGTGTCCGGTGTTGGGAGCCTTTAACCACTCGGGAGTTCGGCGCCGGGTGGATGTGCAGGAAGTTGGAGTCATCCAGCAGCCTGTACATGGAGTCCACCCTGTTGGACACCGAATGTGAGGATACCGGTCTCTTCCAGACCTCTTTGGCCGCTTTGGCGAAATTCGGGAGCAGTCCCAAGCGGACAGGGACCAACTCCTTCCAGTCGGCCATGCCGCAGACGACATCCTCACATTCGTCCAGGGGAGCCTCCGCCCGGATCCCGAGCATGGATCCGAGGCGGGTGATCAAAGCCGTGTATGTCTTCTGGTCCTCCGGCTGGGAGCCATGGACGGAGCCGATGTTGTCGTCCGGGGATTTGTCGACTGCAACCGGCGGTGGCTGATCCTCCTCCTCCTGGTCCGACGAGTCGTCGGAGCCTCCTGACCGCTCCGAGATGCTGGGCGGTGGTAGGTAGGCCTCGGGGTCCGAGTCCGACCAGTACGGCCTGGCAGATCTCGGGTCGCTCCCCGGCAAAGGCAGCTGGAACGGAGGGAGAGAGGCCTTCGACCGCGCCTGCTCCACGCGTTGCCTCTTCGGTGCCGGGCCCTCCTCACGGAGCGGTGGTGCCTCCGTGGCTGGTTCGGAGGGCAGAGGGCGCTCCACGAACAGACGGTGCCAGCTGGGGGCCGTGGAGCTCAGCGTGCCACTTCCGATGAACGGGGCGATGAGGCTCAACTGGGGCAGCACTTCGGAAGCCGGACTAGGAGCCACGGAAGAGACGCGAAGAGAGGAAGATCTTCGAGGCGGTGGAGGTGGAAGAATCTCCAGTGACGGCGGAGGGCTGGGGGCCCTCTCCGGCGTGGCGGTTTCCCGGGCATCGACCGACATCCTGCCCGGCGTAGGTGGAGCTGCAACCGGGGCGGATGCTAGGGAGCGTGGCGGTGAAGGGTGAGACGGTCCCAGGGGGAGAGAAGACAAGGAGCTACGACGCTTCTTCTTCTCCTTTTTGTCTTTCTTCCTCTCCTCCTGCTCCTTCTTCCGCTTGAACAGTTCTGAGGCCGAAGGCCGGGAAGAAGGAGCGGAGGTCGAAGGAGCAGACGTCGAGGCAGCAGCCTGCTCTGGAGCTGGGGGAGCGAGTGCGGCCTCCATGAGGTAGGCTTGGAGGCGGTACTGGCGGTTCTTGATCGCGGCCTTCGAGAAGCCTCTACACACCTCACAGGTCTGGACCTGATGGCTCTCCCCGAGGCAGCGGAGGCAGCGCACGTGTCCGTCCGAGCTAGGGAACTTTCTCTTGCAGGACGGACACTGCTTGAATGCTGCCGCTGAGGCCATCCACCGAGGTAGATGGCTGAAGAGAAAAAAATTATCCCGGCCGGGAGGCCCTGACACGAGATTGTGCAGAAAACGGTACTTTTTTTTTTTTTTTGTTACCAGCGGCTGAGGGCGAGCCCCCAGCCACACGAGGACCAAGGGATTGAGTCCCCTGGTCCGAGAAAAATTGTTGGTGTATAAAAATTAGAAGATTCTGAGACAATCTCAGCGAAAGAACTCACAGCTTTTTTTCCAGGCTCCTGCTTGCGCAGCGGAAAAAAGCAAACTGAGGGGAGACCGCGAAATGGCGCCAGAAGGGGTTGGGCATGGTGGGCGGTCCCACATTTAAAACTCTTTATCCAATCAGCTTTCCAGCTCCGCTCAGGATTCAGCGCAGGCGCAGAACCCCATCAGTGTGCATCCCCAAACAACACGAAGGAGAATGATGGGGACTTGGGGTGGTCAGTGGCAGGGAGGCACCATTATGGCCTACCAACAGTCTGAGGAGATGTGTTCCGGCCCCCAGCTTTAAAAGGTTGAGAACCCATGTGTTAGTATTTTATCACTATACCAAGACCTACTTAGGGTGTCTATGCCAGGGATTTCAATTTGTATATGTGATAAAAAGTACAGTGGTACTTTGTACAATACAATAAAACCCCGGATAACATTATGACTTGGTTCCACAAGTCATGACGTTATACGATTTTTAGCGTTGTCCAATGCATGCATCGAACGCTAAAAAAAAGCCCTGACTTCAGGGACAAACAGCGCGGTTTGTCCCTGAAGTCATCGCAGTGTGTGTGTGTGTGGATTGGGCTACCCAATCCACCACCACTACCAGCGATTTCTGCAACTGAAGTAGGCTCAGGAAAAGGTGTGCACCTTTCCCCTGAACCTATTGTAGTCACTGTGAATGAAGAAGGGGTAAAGGAATCCCCAAGGCGCGTGCTTGGGATTTCCTCACCCCTTCTTCATTCACAGTGCTTGTAGCTTAGAATGCAGGAAGGTGGGGGAGGAAGAGGCATCTCATGCCTCTTTTCCCACCTCCCTGCACTCCAAGCTAGTGGGGGGGTTGGGGGGGAATACCCCCCGCAAGGGCAGTGACTGCCCTTGCGGGGGGGGGGGTATTTCCCCCCCAACCCCTCCTCATGCTAGCTTTAAAAGCAAGAAAATCAGGAGGAAAGAGGTCTCTTTCCTCCTGATTTTCTTGCTTTTTAAAGCTAGTGGGGGGCAGATACCCACCCACCCTGTAAGCGCAGTCACGGCCCTTGCGGGGGTGGGTATTCCCCCCCCAACCCCAACCCTAGCTTGGAGTGCAGGAAAGTCAGGGGGAAAGAGGCACAAGATCGTGCCTCTTCCTCCCCCACCTTCCTGCATTCCAAGTTACAAGTGCTGTGCATGAAGAAGGGATGAGGAAATCCCCAGTGTGCACGCTGGGGATTCCCTCACCCATTCTTCATTCACAGCAACTGCAGTAGGGTCGGGGGAAAGGCACGCACCTTTTCCCAACCCTACTAGTCGCAGAAATAACTGCAGGTGGGGGATAGTTTTGGTAGAAGTTCTACCCAAACCATCCCCCTCCCCGCAGACCATTGCCTCGGATAACGATAATGAATCATTATCCGATGCAAGTTTTTTCCAAAAAATTTGCATCGTTATCCAATTCTAGCGTTAACCGATGCAATCGTTATCCGGGGTATTACTATAATTTTAATCCATTCCACAAGACTCATTGTTGTATGAAAAAAAAGCTATACGATGGATGCATTGCATACTTATTTTTCCTATGGGATGCATCATACAACAAATTTTTTCGCTAAGCAGTTTTTTCCCATTGAAAAATTGTTGTACAATTTTTTCCCATAGGGAAAATCCTTATCCGGGACGTCATTTCCCCACCACCACCACCTAATTATTATGCGATTTTGTTGCATCTAGTACAGATTTTAAACAAAACATACTATATTTAGCCTACAAGTAATATATGTGCAGGTATTCTTCAGTTACACTCATCTGACTTCGATAGATCTTCTCCTGATTTTGCACTAGAGCAATGGTAATGAACCTATGGCACGTGTACCAGAGGTAGCACTCGGAGCCTTCTCTGTGGGCACCCATGCGGTTGCCCCAGCAGTTCGTTCCATTCCTCTGCCCAGCATCCCAATGGGAGCACTTCCTCCCTCCCCAGCACAGACTTTGCCCTGCTCCTCTGCCCAGGAGCGCAATGGGACCACTTATTCTCTCCCCCCAGCACACAGTTCACCCCAACCCTCTCTCCAGCAGCCCAATGGGAACATTTCGTCCCTCCCCTGTTGCCATGTTGGCACTTTGTGATAAATAAGTGGGTTTGGGGTTGCAGTTTGGGCACTCAGTCTCTAAAAGGTTCAACATCACTGCACTAGAGCATAAAAGGCACTATTAAACGGTAATTCCACATTATTCTAACCCTTTGTAGTTATTTAAACCATGAAGGAGGCAGCCAATTCGCTTTGGTTTTAAAAGCTGTCAATGATTCTGACAATGACAAATCAGACCATGAGTGTCTAGCTTAATCTACCTCCCACCCATGAGATTTATTTGGCGATTTAACCATACAGGGAGCTGTCACCTGAATCCATTTCAACAGGAAACAGCAGCATGATGTAGCAGCAGAGAGCCTTAAGAGGGTACTGAGTTTTCTGCTGTAATAATTCTGGGAATGAAACTAGAGATGCTAGAAGGGAAATGTGCAGCTGTGAGGGAAAAGGGATTTTTATTATTATTTTAAACATATGCATTAATAACTCATAAAAGTCGGATGAGAATCTACACTTGACAGGAGAATCTTGTCATTAAAATGTATACCTCTTGGTGTGCAGCACAATATCCCGTGAAGTGGAAGATCTACCAAGAACAGGGCTTGTTTTAGCAGACAGAACTATTAAATGAACAGGCATACAATTCTGGACAACCCCGAATTAAGTCAAACTGTAGTTGTGGCAGGAAGATGTTGTGTCATTAGAGTAACAGTTCATGCATTCTAGCACATATTAATGTCCACCTAGCCAATGACTGAAACAGGTATGTGTCTGTTCTAGTTTGCACCCACAACTTCTATTATAGCTAACAAAAAAAATATATTCCATCCAAATGTTTATTAAAACGTTGTGACATGGTTCCACAAGTCATGTTGTTATCCGGTTTTTAGCATTGTCCAGGGTATACATCGAACAATGCTAAAAAAAAAAACTGAAAAGAGGCACTCACACAGGAGCGAAAAGGCGCGCCAGCGGGAGCCTCTTCTACCAAACAGGTATAGCAATGGGGATCACACGTCAAGGCAAGGGATCAAAGCGGAGGGTGCCACCCCCCACTTTGATCCCTTATCTTAACGTGCGATCCCCGTTTCGCGTGCCTGGGCAAGGGTCGGCTTTTCCGAATTCCCCCCTCCCCCGGGGAGGGGGGAATTCGGAAAAGCCGACCCTTGTTTAGGGGTTTTGCAGTGGGAGTTTGGGTGCCGAGTTGAACGGGCGGGCGCTTGTTCAACCCGGAACTCAAACTCCCATCACACGCTTTGCGTGCCCTTTCCAAACATCGTGCGCGCATGCACGCGTCAGATAGGGGTTGGGGAGGGTACGGGGAAGATTTCTGTACCCTCCCCAACCCCCATCTGACGCGCGCGCGCCTTTCCAAACACCGTGCGGGCAGGAGCTGGGAGGGTTGGATTGGGTAGATGTTCTACCCAATCCAACCATCCCCCCCACGATTGTTCCGGATAACGCTAAAAATCACGTTATTCGATACAAGATTTTCCCAAAAATCTTGTAACGTTATGCGGTTTTAGCGCTATACGGTACAATCGTTATCCGGGGTATTACTGTATCTTAAAATCCAGGGTGGGTGGGTTGTCAACTTAGTTGTAAGGGTTCCATTTCTGAAGGAGATGGGGACATTAATTTCCAAGTTTGTGTTTTTCAACTCACTTCTCCCCTCCCCACCCTTTTAAGAGATATCCTGATGTGGACCATGTAATTCACTTTTTTTAAAAAAAAATCATTTAAAAAAGCCAAATCTTTCTTAAAAGCCAGCTGTTTCCATTAGAATAGATCCTTTACAACAGGGGTGCCCAAACTACAGCCCGGGGGCTGTATCCGGCCCCCACCACCAATTCATCCGGCCCACAACTCTGTTGTTGCTCCCAGATGTGGAAATAAAATGCACCCATACAGGCGCTTCCAGGAGCAACAAGGGCTTTGTGGGCCAGATTAATTGGCATCAGGGCTGGATCCAGCCCCCGGGGGCCATAGTGAACCAACCCCCTGAACCACCTGACTGGCCAGCGACCCAAAAGGTTTGGGCACCCTTGCTTTACATGTCTTATTCTCAGGTTTGCCAGCCTGCCAGGGCAGAAGCTGCTCAGAAGGTACAACAATCTCTCCCTCCCCCCCAAAAAAAAAAAAAAAAACTCAAGCCACACAAGCAAAACAACCAACTCGTTGCCTGCCTTAGCAATCTCTAATCGTTCCTGGAAAACAGACTCCGAGAAAGGCCGGCAGGAGAGGGAGAAACCAATGGGCGAATTACATTTTTCCCCAAAGGAAAGTGTCGAGTAGGGACAGCGCCCTAGTTCTAGAGGAGGGGGGAAAGGGGGTCAAGGAGGGGGGGGCTTCTTTCCCTTAGTCCGATCCGAGCCGTCCAGGAGCGCCTGGCCTCGCCTCTCCCTTTGAAACTGACCAGCCCTCCTCGTCGGTTGCATCTTTCCCATTTCCCTCCTTCCACTCCGCCTCCCCTTGCCCGGCTTCGCCAATCGGCTCAGCCCTGGTTGCAAATCAAACTTGGGAGCTCGCGGCTCAGCTCTCCCCCAAATCCACCTCCCCTCGTCGCTCCGACCCCCTTTTTTTTTGCAACCCTCCCGTCTGCTGCTGGCTTTCCCTCCCTTCCTTCTGATCTCCATGTTGCAATGTCTGGGGAGGGAAAAAGCGGGAAGCGTGGACCGAGCCGCCATCCTTGGTGGAGGAACTGCTCGCCGCCTCCCGTCCCCGCCTCTTTCTCTCTCTCTCACCCAACACACACATTCTCCTCCCACTCCTCGACAGTTCTGGAAACTGTATCACCTCTCGTCACAGGAAACCATCCAGCAGGCAGTGGCAAACAAACAAACGCCCTCTGGTCCCCCCCCCCGGGGAGGAGAAGGCGAAAAGCGCGCACGCACGGGAGAACGAATGATGGTACACAACACACACACAATAACCCATTCCCCGCCACAAAGGAAGCGAGAGGAGGGAATTGGGGGTGGGTGGGTGGGACCCCAGACGGAAAGGCTCCGGTTCTGCATCTCCGCCCGAAATATGCAAGATTTTTAGCAGGGGAAACAAAAAAACCCTTAAGGCGATGGTCCGTCGAGAGTTGGCAAACGCTGCGGCTGCTTTGTCTAATTGCACCGAATTTCGATCTTCTCGGCTTCATTCTCCCGCCCGCCCTTCCCGCGAAAAGAGGGCACAAAAAAGAGACCGTTAGGTGGCAACGATGCAGTTAGGTGCATAGATCGCCACCCACACCAACCATGACTTCCGACCGTTCAGATCGGTACACTTCTCACCCTCCCCTTCATTGCCCTCCTATTAATCATTTGCAATATTGACAACCGTCGATTGGTTCCATGGAGGGGGTGGGGGGGGGTTAGCCGGCTCTCCCGACTGCACAGTGTGACGTTTCTCGGTATCAATTTATTACATAATCTGCCACTGCCGGGCTAGTGGAAGAAGCAACTGCAAGCTTTCCGAACCGGCACCAGGCATCGGCTCTGGGAAAGTAACGGCGCCGCATTGGCTACGGATGGAGAAGGAATCCGAAGGCGAAGCCCTTCCTCGCCTTCCCGAACTCCCCCGCACCAACTGGAAAAGTTTGCACCAGCCACCGGCGAGGATCTGGGGCTAGCACAGCCCCACCAGGCACGGCTGGAAGATCCTTGGCTTGCAAGAAGGGAGAGAAAGGAGTGACCAGAGAGACAAGATGGCACAGAAAGAATGGGGAAGTTGGACGCGGGTTCTGTTGACGCCGTGCACCTGCCTGCCTGCCTGCCTGCCTTCCCACCCAGGCTTCTTTTGCCTCCCAGCGCAGCCCCACGCGAAGGGCCCGCCCCGCAATGACGCGCACACGTGGGGGAGGGGGAGGAGGCGCTGCATGTAGCAAATGAGGCTGCTCCGAAGGGATTCGAATCCCAGGGCAACATTCCACGTTCCATCCTTCCCCCCCCCCCCCGCATTAACCGTACACGCCAGCGGGCGGTCGTGACGGTGCGCCCGGAAAACCCGATTGCTGCTACCCAGCAGAGAAGCACCCGAACCCCAAGCCCATCCAAACCCCACGCGCACACATACACCTTGTTTTCGCGATCCCCGCCACACTCCCACTTCCCTCAACACGTGCACTTTTCCAGGGTCTCACAACTTGGCTTCCCCGGCAAGAGACAAAAAACCGGACGGGGGAGAAAAGGCGAGTTCACTTGACTTGACGTTGGACGGCTGCTTGATGAGCTTTTTTTTTTTTTTTTTTTTTGGAGGGGGGGGTTCCCGCCGGAGATCCCTGGCTGCCTATATAGCTACCCGGCTGCAGCCAAATCCCCCCCTCCCCCAAGGAGGTTTGCATCATGCAGGCTCCTAACTGACCGATCCGCACATTTGGTACAAAAAAAAAACCGGGAAGCCCCTATCGGATTCAAACCAGAGTAGTTGCATGCATTTGGTAATCTATTTTTTGCTGCCACTGTCGTTTCCCTCTTCCTCCACCAAACATCTCCTGTCCTTGAATTAACGTAACGGATCTCTGGAACATGTGGGTGGCGCGGCGGCAGCCCTTGCTATCCCCGTCGCCCCTCCCCGCTTCCTAGAGATCAGACTGAAAAGGACCTCATCTCTGCCACTGCCATCTGCTTCCCAAGTTGTTACAATGCTCCACCACTTCCCGAGTAGGATTCGGGTCGTCGTCCCCCATCCATCCATGGGGGGTGGGCAGCCCCATTCCGACCCCCCCTGTAGACCAAGAAAAAACTATGGCCAAAGTCCCTGGGTGTCACTTTGAAGCAGCACCTAAGGCTAGGAAAACATACGAAGGGAACCCCCATGATAATCCTAATTATAATCCACATCGGAGTTCAATTCTTCAAGGCCATCTAATGATTAGATTCTAATCCTCTCTTTCCCCCCCCCCTCGTTCCTGGTTTGCCCAAAGCAAAGTCTGCAGCGGCATTACAAAAATAAAATAAAACAGCCTTTTCAACTCCCTTCCACCGCTTCCCAATTCGGATCAGCTCTCCAAAAATAAAACCTTTCCAAACTAATAACCTTTCCCCCCCCCCTCCTCTTCGCCCCCAGCAATGTCCAAGTTGCTTATGGGATAGCCAAGCTGCAACTCCACTGCCTCCCCCCTTCCTTTCCCCCCCCCCTTGCTCCCTATCGAGAAGCAAATCTTTTGGCGCCATATTAATGACGTACTATATTATTTCCACTAGGCAGCGACCTTCGGCATTAAATTGCTTTCGAGCTGCCGCCGCCGCCGCCGTTCTTCCTGGAGAACTCCCGAAGCAAAGCAACCAACCGACAGACCGGAGGGAAAGGGAGGGAGGGGAGGAGAGGAGAGAAGCCAACACACACACACGCACATAAACCACACCACCACCACCCGCTTGCTGCCGCCGCCACACATCAAATATGGCTGTGCAAAAGGCGGTTCGGTTTGTTCTGCGGCGAGGGCGAGCGCGCGCCGAGGCGTTTTTTTTGCCCGGGCACACCAGTTTACTTACCTGCTGTTGCTGCTTCTGCTGCTGTTGCTGCTGCGATGGTTGTGGAGTTTTCCCTCTTTCTCGGCGCGAAAGGCGGGGGGGCCCTCCGGGCAGCCTCATGAGTTCAAGTGAACCCCCGGGAGCAGATGTGGGGGGGGGGAAGGCTCCCTTGGCGCGCGCACCGACGTACTCCCCTTCACGCGAAGGCAGAAAGCGACAGATACTTCTTACACGCGAGCACATACATTCGCACATAACACAGCGAGCGGAGGGGGTGCCAGAGTCAGTCAGTCAGTCGCTCGCTCTCTGGCTGACTGACGTTGTGTGGTGTGTGTGTGTGGTGGTGGTTTTTTTTTTTTTTACTTGTTGTGGAGGAAGGACTCTGAATCCAAACTCATTTCTGGGTCACTGCTACCACAGGGGGGAGCTACTTTAATCCCTTGCCAAAACTAGAAACGGGGGGGGGGGGGGAGAGTGTTGGAGAGAGGGAGAAAGAAGAAGAAGGGCGGGGAGGAAGAAGAGGAGGAGGAGGAGGGAAAGAGACTGACTACTGCACTTGGAAACTGTCTCTTTTTAACTCTCTGCAGCCCTGCTGAGCTGAAGATGTCATGCTCCATTTACACTGGCGGGGTGGGGTGAGGAGGAGGGAGGCTCGCGCTGTTCTGGGGGATTTTTGCATCAAGGGACCCTGCCTTGGAAAAGGAATGATGATTCCTTCCCCCCCCTCCCCCGGCAAAGAAACAGCAGCCAAGGGATTTGGGCAGGCAGAGCTCGCGCCTTTTTTCTCTCAAACACCCCCCCCCAAAAAAAATATTGCCAACTGCTTGGAAAAGGAGGCGTCCTGCTGTATGCCACCTGGGCAGGCTTGGAAAAGGGACGCGCCATTGCCTTGCGAGAGAAAGACGTTTGTGTATATACACATACACACTCCTGCACACCACTTGATTGGAGAGGGTGGCAGAAAAGTAGCAATGGAGGATCAAGAGGCAAAACCATCCAAGGCATGGATTTCTGTAAAAAACGGGAGACTTTGGAACGATTGAATTGGGGGGGGGGGTTTCCTGTAGGAGTGAAAGGCGCAATACTATCTACCCAGCCTTATACTCGATCATGCCATAATTATATTTATATGGACGTCTTGCTCCCCCCCTCCCTCTATGCTGAGTGATCTCTGTCACTCAGTAGGAATCAATAGCATGGAGCAAGCTCAGACACTGAAACCCTGAGGTGGTTTTGCATTTAAGCACTGAACCAGATCCGCAGGGAAAGTACCACCGTGATGGGGGGTAACAAGCATTTTCGTAGAGGACGCCAAAGGGCATGTTTGAGACTCTCTTGGATAGGGCGAGAGGGATAAACAAGTTTTGATGCTGGACAGAATGAGCACCATTTTTAAACAACATGTACACTAGTTAGTTGCAAACTAGAAATACATAGAAGTAAGATAAATGTTTCCATATTTAATTTACTAATCCCTAAAAATTGTAGCCATTTTCAGATGATGAACTGAGACTGTAAGATTGTAACATAGGCTGATGGCCAATGTTGATATGGAAACACTCACAATCCCTTATGAAATGTTATATCCTTTCAGGTCAGACTTGCAGCAACCCTAATAGGACATTCAAGGTAAGTTAAACATTAAAGAGTGGTTTTGCCAGTTCCACATCACCAGTGAGCTTACATCGGTAAACGGATTTTAACCTAGTACTATAGAGTCCTAGTTTGTCGCTCTATCAGTTATACCACATTGGGCATCAACAATTCCTTACCATTGGGCATACTGCCTAGAGTTTTGGGAGGTTGATTCAAAACATGCCTAACTCAGTTCTGT
The DNA here is from genome assembly GCA_030440675.1 of Furcifer pardalis. Lineage (NCBI taxonomy): Eukaryota > Metazoa > Chordata > Lepidosauria > Squamata > Chamaeleonidae > Furcifer > Furcifer pardalis. Next base: position 69,929,843 of record CP126892.1, read on the forward strand.
CTATTTTCCCTCTGAGACAGACATAAAGTGATGGCAAGGGGGATCACCCAAGATAGTTGCATGAAATTTCCTTCAACTAAAGCCATGCCATAGCCCGAAAATAGAAATCTTCCAAATGGAGTTCCAATCTATAACCATGCTTGTAATTAGCCACTTGCTTGGCCAGCAACATAACTAGTAATTTGGTGGCCAGGGTTTCACTGCTCTGCTGGATAAACTTGGGTCATGTGAGAGTTACATTGGCTTATGCAGAGAAGGCCAAAAATGAGAAGCATCTCTTTTCAAAAGCAACTGCCATAATTCTTCTATGCTAAGCCCACTTGTTCTTTTTTCCTTCCACCCAGAAAGGAGCAACTGGAAGTGAGGTTTTTGTCTTTCCAGAAGCAAATATCAATATTTACATTTGCGAAATTCCAGCAGCAATTTTTTGCATCCTCTGAATTTTGACACCATGAGTCAAAACCCCACTTACCCTGCTATAGTTAAAACTCTGTTCCTCATATATTTCTAGATGGTTCCTAGCACTTCCAATAAAAATGGATTGTGTACCTATTCCATTATTCATTCCTTAACTTTTTTTAATAAGGCAAAAATATAGGAAAACGTGAGATACAAGTGTGAGAATATGTCATTTGGATGATAACATTGTCTAGCTATGACATTCTGCACTTGAGGCAAAGAAGCTGCACCATAAATGTGGTTAAATTCAGTCCCAAAATGGTAAATGTGGGTTTGATAAATCACTGATAGGTGTGCACTACAGAAGACATCTAGCAAGTGCTGTATAGCACTTCCTGTATTTACTGGTGGTTGTGATTCTCCTATTTAGCTTTGAACAATAATTTCTTCACATGCCATAGGAGCAACCATATTAATCTATTGTCATAAAAACAACAAAGAGTCCAGTGGAGCCTTAGCGACTAACACGTTTTATTTAACACAAGCTTTTGTAGACCACAATCTACTTGATTAGATACTTTTTTTTTCTTTAAGGTTCAGTAAGGGAAAGAGAAGTGCTTTACTCACCATTGACAGAGCATTCATTATAGGATTATACAGCTGAGTATACTTCTTTTCTTCATTCTAGCACTAAAGTGAAGGGCTCCGAGGATGCATGTACATTAGAGAATAAGACATACCTTGCTTGGTCAGATCAAAGGTCCATCCAATAAAACACTCTAACCAGCAAGGTGTTTTGGAGCAGGACCTTTACTATTAACCAGAGTAAGATGGCTGTCCCCATAGAAATTTTGGGATATCACAATAGCACAACAAATTGTCAGTCACATAACTTCATTTTTTTTTTTTTTACATTTGTTGCTAGAAATAAGCATAGGTGTTTCCTCTGTTCTATAGTAGAGGGAGTTTTTAATTTTCCAATATAGTGAAGAGGATATGTTCTTAATCCACTTAATAATATAGGAAAATGAAAGAGGAAGGCAAAAATTGACAGCCAGAAGCTCACTTTCATTTGTTCCCAATAATCACACATTCTGGAAACCAAAACAGAGTGATCTATCACCACTAAAAAGAAAAAGTGGAAGTTCTTGATAGGAACCAGAAAGGTGGTATAGGTATGGGGTAATTTGCTCCAGCAATTATGTTGTGTAATCACTGGGAAATGGGGTGAAGCAGTTCATTCCTGCCGCAGCACAAATAGCAGGACAAATGCCTGTCTGGTCACTCCCTAACTCAGCCATTACTTGTATGACAAATTGGATACAGTCAAACCTCACATAAAGAGTACCTCGCTTAAAGAATAACTTGCTTAAAGAGCAGAATTTTCTCTGAATGTTCGTTTCGCTTAACAAATAAAGCCAACCAAAAACTCACTTAATAAATTGTCAGGAAATAGACCTATTTCCTAATGTCTCCCAAGGCTTGAAATTGCTATTTTTCAGCTAGGCCTCATAGAAATCCATTTTTCTCTCTATGCCTTACAAAACTGCCACGATGACTTGTTGACATTACAGTGTTCCTGTCCTGTTATCTTCCTAGCCGGCCTAGCTAGCAGAGTCTAGCCATGTTTTGACTAGTCCCAGAAAACTCTGCGTGCACGTGTGTAAACAACTATTGTTTTGAGAAAGTTATTCTCTGTTGCTCCTTGTTATGTGTTTGACTAAAGCTATCCCACCTGATGGCAGATTCTCCATTTTGCAGAGAAGTGAGGGTTAGTACGTGTCTTGATTTCAATGGCGTCAGACCCTGGACTGTAACTCTGTTTGCTGGTATGGGATTACTCTGCTTCTCCATAAGTTAAGACCCCGGACTGTCTGCTGGCATGATTTTACTATGATTACCTAAAAGATCTTGGACTGTTTACTGGACTGATCTTATGGATATGACCTTTTGGATTTCTGCTTTTCCTTGAACTTTATTACATGAAGCTGAAGGAATAAAACAGCTGTTTCTCTTTGAAGATTGTTGTTTTCCTTATCACACACACACAAAGCAACTTATGCTACGTCACCAGAAGCCTCCTTTGTTTTGCTCTATGTTCAAAGGCCTTAACTGCCTGAGCATAGTGAGTGTTCCTTTTAATCTCCACAGTTCTCCCAGAAGTGAGGCAAGGGTTAAGGAGGTGCCCTTGTGAATTGGGACGACTGGGTGCATGATATAAATAAATCAGGGTCTTTAAGCAAACTCGCTTAAAGACCAATCCTGTGGAACCCATTATGCTCTTTAAGCAAGTTACAACTGTACTTTTTGGAAAGGAGAAAGAACTAGCTTGTACAGCACTAACTACATTCCTTCTGTTTTTAATGTTCAGGTTGTGTATGGTTTTCCATAGTTAAGTGGGCACTATCCATGCACAAGAGTAAAGTTTGCAGAAATGTACAAATCTTTATAGCAGCTGGATAATGCTAAAGGATTCTTGGGAGTTGGCCAAATCCTGTAGTATTGCATCATTCATCCCCCTGTGCTATATGAAAATAGCATGTGAAAAATACCCAGATCTGGTATCTACTGCAGAAAATTCTCCAATAAATGACACAAAGCTTGCAACTGAGACAGGAGTAACTCCCCCCCAAAAAAAAAATATTGTGAAGAGACATCTCCCTAAGTCCCTGTGCTTTACCTGAGCTGAGCCCCTCTGTTAGGTCAAACTATTGTAAAAAGACATAGTTGCATGGCAGGTCAAAAAGTTGGTATCCTTACTCCTGAGAGATTTGTCCTGTATTCTTACCACCCCAATCCTTTAAGGAGACATTTGCCGCCAATCTGAAATTTTGCTACATCAATATTTCCAGCATTCCAAAATATGAAATGTAAATGCAAAACTGGCAGGCGTAAAACATGTTTCCATAATCAATGGATTTACATTTTTCCCTTGGGCAAAAGCAGGAATGCAAAGCATCTCTTGCCAAATTAAGGAAGAACATTGCTCTAGGTTTATCATAATGTCAGTGAAAAAATAAGCTGGGGGGATATACTCTAACACAGTTAATGTTCACTAATTACAGGCTAATGCATCCCCTCTGGCATCTCTTTCACTCTTTGTGCCAAAAAAAAAGTCACACCTTATTCAACGCAGAGATGCCAGAAGGGCCCCAAATAAAGAAGGTTGGGAATGGTTTCACATACAACCACACATACTTGCATTTTCTTAAGTAGAAAAAGAGGCATGCTCTGCTATTGGCTTGATCTCAAGGCTCTTATGATTCAGAGGGGAGATTTCTCTTTGTACTTTATAAGATGAGTAATTTATCTTAGCATATTATGCATATACACCTTTGCCACACACACATTCCAAACTGGCTACACAGTCAGAAGTCAATTTCGGTTTCAAAGTGAAAGCAGAATACAGGTCCATTTTTCATCTCTGCATATCCTGAACCAGACCTTTATTTCCAGATTCAAATATACAGATTTTATCAAGGCATGTCTGGTTTTTAAAATTAAAACCACTCTTACAGATTTTTTTTTGTTTTGTTAAAACATTTCAGAAGATTGTATCAAAGAGTATGGTGAGAGCATAATTTATCCTACATCTTAATGCTAAATTCATTCTTGGGTTGTAGCTTCCTCGAAGATTGTATTACCTTGGGCAATGATGGCAATCTTGTGTTGCTGGCTAATCTTTCACATGCTAGGTCAGGTGAAGGGAACTGCAGAATGAACTCACCAAAAGGTGCCTTCATTTTGGCAGTTTCATATCTGACCTAGACACTGAAGAAGAACTCAGTCTGAAAAATATCTTTAAAATACCTTTAGTGGCAAAATATCCCACTACCTCCCAGACAGGCAAAAGCAGGCTGTAGGAGTTTTGTAAATGATTTCCCCCGAAAGAAAGATCATTGTGGGTGGGGAGTGTAAAATGTGTGTTGGAAGAGAGCCTAAATATCAGCTGAAAAATTACTGATCATACACAGTGTGGAAAGAATGCTGAAGACTATTGAAGGGACAAAGCAAAAACCTAGGGTGTTGGCAGCTGAGATACTTGAAAGGGATATTGGTGGTTGGATAGAGTTATTGCAAACTGCAACATTTTGCTGAGAGTTCCACATGTTATTTATTACGAGGGATCTATATACTGTTTTTCTAAATAAATAAAATATTAAAGTGGTTAACAAGTTTGTTAAGTAATTGCAAACACATCTTGTTTGTTGTGATCCAGTATCTGTTTATTAAAAGTATACAATGAAATCCGAAACAGATTGTACCACATTACAGAAAGATCTATGCACCACCACCACCCCCAAAAAAAGACCTCTGACAATAATGGCCAAAAGATTCAGGGAGCGGAAATCTGAAAAACTAACGTTTCCAAGCATGGTAAAAAGAACAGAAGACGTAATCCATGTCCTCTTTCAAAACATTAATTGTCCACATTTTCGTATCATCTGAAGAAGTTGTCTACATTGGACTGTAGGCTCTATCTTTAATGAGCAGGTCCTAGGATAAAATAGGGTCTCCTGTGCTTGAAAGCCAGTTGATTCCGCCTTTAGGGGGAGGTGCTCATTTCTGTTTACAGCCAAAGAGCCAGTGCTATAAGATGTGGCAGGCATGACTAGATGCTGAATTGCACAGAGTGCTGTTACCTCTCCCACTAAAGCAGTACCTATTTATCTACTTGCAATTTTTTGCTTTCGAGCTTCTAGGTTGGAAGGAGCTGGGACAGATGACAGCTCAGTCTTCATGTAGCACTCAGGTCTCAAACTGCTGATCTGCTGTCAAGCTCAGTGTTTTAACCACTAAGCCACTACAGCCCTTGGGATAAAATTTAGGGCTATAAAAATGAAGGAGGTTGTTTTAAATTGTTTGTGAGTCAGGTAGAAGATTAGTAAAATTCTGAGCACGATGGACTTTTGGGAAGAGCCCCACCATGTGCTAATTAATGTGCTCTGTTTGTAATTAAAGACTGACTTGCTGTTTTAGCTCAGGACTGAATTAACCCTTATGCTGAATAGGCTACAGAGCAGGTCCCTGATCAAACTATATACCCACAATGTAATTATCTGCAAACAATGTCCTGTGGAGAGAATGGCTATTCTGTTCCACTGACAATAGCCTTTAATAATAATAAGACATGAATACCCCAGCCACAGAGTCATCTCACAGGACAGCCCTATAGAGAGGCTAGATCTGTGATGCCAAACCTTGGCATTCCAGGTGTTCTTGGGATGCAATTACCAGAAGCTCAAGTCAGCACTCCGGCTGATCAGGGCTTCTGGGAATTGAAATTCCAGAACATCTGGAGTGCCAAGTTTCGCCATCACTGGGATAGATGATCACCTTCTTTTGACTTCTGCTACCAAGATTGTCTGGAGGTCTGGAAAAGAGCCACCTAGAATGGTATGCCCTTCTTCCTGTTTAATCAAATGATACATTCTGTTTCCACTGTAGCTAGCTGGATAGCTCAGTGGTATCTGGCTGTGGACCCAGAGAGTGGTAGTTCAATTCCCCACTAAGCTTCCAAGTAGAAGAGTCAGCCTATGTGGCCTTTGGCAAGCTGCACAGTCCCAGGACACTCCCAGAAGAAGGAAATAGTAAACCACTTCTGTGTGTTTGCTACCTAGAAAACCCTGGAAACAATCACCATAAAGTTTGCTTCTTGAGTAGATTTCTCCCTATTATTATATACTCTATTGTTGAATCTTTGCTATATTTTAATTCTTTTTTTGTTCAATAAAATTCCCCATGTGAATACTGTAGCTCTTTGTGAGTGTGTGATATACTAGCCCAATCTATATCTAGAGCAGTGTTTCCCAACCTTTGGTTTTTGGACTTCAGTTCCCAGAAGCCTAAATCAATTCCCCAAAGCACTGATCAGCCAATGTACTGACTTATGCTTCTGGGAATTGGAGTCCCCCTGTGTAGCACATAGGCCCCACGTTGGGAACCACAGGCCTACATGCCCTATTGCCATGGTTCAAAGTTACCTTATAAATATGTCTCTGAATATACCTGTGCTGTGTCTGAGAACAAACACAAGCTTTGTAACAGCACACACCCACACACCATTGATGACACATTCAGTGACCATGGGAAAGCACCTCATGAGCACAAAGGTGTACATACATGAAACAAATTGGTCACCATTGCCACAAAATGTACTACTGTACTCAGCATGAATCAAGTGATATTTCAACCAATTATTACATGTATATAACCTATAACAAAAATGACATTTTCCTAATCTGTAACATAAGGAGCATTATCTCACATTCTCTTTCAGTAGGTGAAGCTGTTTAAAAAAATACCTCTAACATTTTCCATTATTAAGAAAAGCTGCTACAGGAAATGGTGGAGAACTGACAGCCTATAGCCAAGAGTTGCTGCCTTAGGCAGCTTCCTCATTCTGCCCCAAAGGTAGAGATAGATTTGAGAAGGAAATTGCCTTGTTCTAGTCATAGTTGTTAATCTTACCTTTTAGTTTACCCTGCTTACCTAGGAAGGGATCTGTGCCATAAACTTCCTCTTGTCTACTTGCCCCAGGCCAGCAATGAAAACAGCATCATGCTAGGAATTTTACCACTTTTTCTTCACAAAAGCCATAGGCCCAGAAGAATTGGCCATGAACTAATAGTGATCTAGCTAGCTACACTTATGTCATGGTAGAGCTTACCTTGGGCTCACAAGTTACACCAGATGTAGTTAAAAGTCCATATGGTAGTTGGGCTTTGTTATATATCTGTATGTATATAACAGAGAGGGAAGGTATGCAGTGATGGGATGTAACAGTTCGCACCAGTTCGCTAGAACTGGTAGTAAGTTTTCCCAGTGGCCCGGAGAACCAGTAGCAGCTTTTGGGGGAACCACCTTCGGGGCTTACCTTTTCACTGGTTCCCCCACTGTGCATGCGTGCCAAGCACTTGGTGTGCACACATGCCTACAGTGCTTGGCGCCTATGTACGGCCTCCTTGCTGTCCTCCCAAGTGGGGAGGAGGAAGAGAAGCTGCTAGTCTGAAGTTCCCTATAGCCTGCTCCCCAGGGTAAGTGACTCACCTTTGGATGTGGTGTGTCTGTGTGTATTTTAATGTGTATTTATTATCTTTACCTATATTGACATACTACCACAGTTCCTAAAAAGGCCTGGCTTGGGGTTTTTAAGCAAAGTCTTGGAGTTAGCTCATCAGTAAGCTACACCTGTGCTGTTCCAATTGCTGTTCCAATTGGAGAACCCTTAAGGAGTTACAGATGTTTTACATTTACATTAAGGCATATTATCCTAGAGAACTGGTTAGGCAAAGACTTAGTACCTAACTTCTATAACTGTTGAAAAGTTGAAAAGTGCCAAAATGAAGCCATCTTGTGGTGAGTTCATTCTGTAGTTCATCTATCTGACCTAGTGTAAGAAAGATTAGCCAGAATAAGCTTTAAGCTCTGGTTTAAAAACTCTGGTTGATTTGTGTTTGGGGTGGGTGGGTATATTTTAATGTATTTATTTATTTAATTTATTTACGGGTTTGTTGTGGGGGGGTTTTGAGAGGTGTGTGTGCTTATTTTTATTTTATTTATTATTTGGCCCCGCCCACAACAACAGGTCGAGGACTTTGCCGCCCCTCCTCCTATGCCTACACCAACTGCCAGGGGAGGAAGAAGCCAGGGCAGGTTGAGGACTTTGCCGCCCCTCCCCCTGTACCTACACCAGCTGCCAGGGGAGGAAGAAGCGACTTCGCCGCCACCGCCCCACCCCGCCCCCAGTGCCCACAGCAACATACAGTAAAACCTCATATAACACTAAAACCTGGTTCCACAAGTCTTGGTGTTATATGATTTTTAGTGTTATCTGATGCATGTTAAAATCCTATGGGATCCATAGAGATACATTGTAACCACACAGGCTTTAGCGGTTGTTATCTGAAGCATCCCATAGGATCTTAATGTTATCTGATGCAATTCTTCCCCCCAGATTCCTTAATGTTATGCGATTTTAGTGTTATTCGATACTAATGTTATATGAGGTATTACTGTATTGTATTGTAATGTAATGTATTTTATTATTTGTAAGCCACCCTGAGTCGCCACGACAAGTGGGTGGCAATATAAATTTGAACTAATGAATAAATAAATAAATAAACATCATGATGTCATGACGTTGGCTCTGCCCACAATGTCATGACATAATGATATTAGCTCCGCCCACACTGTGATGACATCACGGTGGGCTAGTAAAAATTTTAACATCCCACCACTGAAGGTATGTATATAGCAGAGAGGGACTCTAATACAGTTGTACCTCCCTTAAAGAGCATAATGCATTCCACATAATTGATCGCGTCTTTTTTCCTCCCTGTATTTAAACTACAGGGAGAGAGAGAATTGCTTTTGTCTTTCTTTCCCTCCCTGTATTTAAACTACAGGGAGAGGGAAAGAGATAGATGTTATTGGTTCTCTAGAGTAGTTTAAATACAGGGAGGGAAAGAGACAAGGAGTCTCTGCGACTGCAGTAGGGTCAGGGGAAAGGCGGGTGTTTTTCACTGACCCTACTGGGTTGTTCTACCCAAACCACCCCACACCCGCAGACCATTGCATCGGATAATGCTAAGAATCATTATCCAGAATCGTTATCTGATGCAAGTTTTTTCCAAAAAACTTGCATTGTTATCCGATTCTAGCATTATCTGATGCAATCGTTATCCGGGGTATTACTGTATTAGAAACGGATGTCCTTGTAAAATGGGCAGTAGAAGAGAACGTGACTAACAGATTCAACACACCTGGCCCCGCAAGGACACAACCTATTGCCATATGGGACTCTCTTGAATCTCCCAAATAAGAGTTCAGGGGGCAAAATGTTAAATCTTGCTAGTGAAAGGGCCCTGCGCTGTTGAGGGAGAGTCAGGGAAAAGAAATAGGGAGCCACTTCGGTTTGCTGCAGGAAGATCCCCAACCTCAAGGGAGAACAAGCTTTATTGTCTTCATTGCAAAGGGTCTGGTAGTCAATATCTAATAATCTTTGCTTAATTAATCTAAAGACTTCTGGTGCAGTAGATAGAGCTATTGGGTCCAATGCTAGGCCTAGAGTTTTAATTTTTCCCTCTATGGAAGAGAGTCAGCTGGAAGACTGTGACTCCTTAAGGAATTGAAAGCTGAGGCTAAGGGGGTTAGTGTCAAAAAGTAACCGTAACCAAAATTTAAATATAATTAGCCATGCTTTAGTGTTCAAAAGATGTTGGCCCACTTCAAGGCACAGGACAGCATAGGAACCTGGATTGAGGTAGTTCCAGGGAGTGATCCACCTCTGTGTGCCAGATTGGTACCCCATAGAACAATTGGGGATACACTTTAGCATTAAATACCCTAAGCGCAGCTGGAATATATTGTCCACCTCTGTTAAAAAAAAAAAAAGAACCTATAGCAACCTATTGCTGCATTAGTCGCAAATCTACAGTGACAATCTCAGCTAGCCTTTTAGTGAAAGTAGACACCTTGGTGTCTTTTTTTCCTGTCACTGAAGGAATAAACCTGCTTGATGCAGACATACAAACCAGAAAACTTAGAAGGAATTAAAATGAAAGGAGAACAGCCTCGGAAACAATGCTACTTGTGGAACTGGCTTGGCCGTCAGCAATCTTTGCCGTGCCAATGCAAGCCTCATTCATATTTCAAGTCAGCATTGCTCTTCTGAGAGTCGGGATGCCTTGAGTCATTGTACAAAAACATCTCAACATGACCATGCAGTCTGGTATTAAGGCAAAAGCAAATAGCATATAGTTACAAGCTAAGAATAGCAACCTGTTCAACATCTGAGTTTGTAGCAAATGTCAGAGGGAACCTGTTTAAGATCTAGGGACTTAGGCTTTGCAAAGGTCACAAGTAAGTATGCAAGAATTCACATATCTAAACACTACCCTTAATTATAGAATGATGTTTGCCCATTAATCAGGTAATTGGCAGTCAGTTATCTACCTGAGGAAGTACTTAAAAGCTAATATTGGCAGCATTCACAATAATACCTTACTGTGGATACAGGGTGAGACATATCACAGGAAATGAAATGACCCATTTTGGTAGCATTTGTACTTCTGCCATTTGGTGTTACTTCAGTATTTTGAACTGCAGATGATCTGACAGCAAGTCATACAGCATGAAAGGAACAGACAGAACAGCTTAGAAGACAAACTAAATCTGCACCTAGAAAAAAACTACCTCCAGAATCCTTAATCTCTGCCTTCGCTCACACCCTACAAGGGAGTATAAGACAGTGATTCACATTATGAAGTACAGGAAGAATGAAGAAGGGTAATAATGCAGCAGAGCTCTCAAGAGAGGATGTTCATGTGTGAGACCATCAAGCTGCTATCACACTTATTCATATTTTTTTGAAAATATTACCAGATGCAAAGTACAGCCCACATCAGAGGTAAAGACACATGCACAAGAAATGCTTCAAGAGCATAAGAGAAAAGATGGCAGAGTAGACTAACCCTGAGGCATGTTTGAGCTATGAAATCCAAATCTTGGTTCTTTTCCTTTACAACACTGTGATGACATGGAGGGAAATAAATATAACTTTCTCAGAACATGGAAATACAGCATGCCCAATGACCCCACTGCCTGGGAGATTTGTGAAATGGTTGTCCAAAAGAGTAACTTTCCCATCTTCTGTTAAAGCTCTCTTTTGGACAACCATTCCACAAATCTCTCAACTAGTGGAGCCACTGGGCATGCCACCTGGAGTATTATGGGAACTGTAGTATAAACAAGTAATTTTTTAAAGCTTTGAAGATAGCCAACATTCAACCACTGGCAGTCCACATAGTCATCTGGATAAGCAACTTTACCTTGCCAGAAACAGAATTATAGGATTCATAAGCAACGGTCCATAAGGTCACAAAGGGTCGGAATCGACTGTGCGACTGAACAACAACAACAAAGCTCTCTCTACTGTAACAGGCTAAAGCAGTAGTAGCAATATTCTGATTTGTGTGCTGTTTAACACACATGTTGCTGGATGGCAGTTCCTATCAACCCCACATAATCATCTCTTTGATCAGGTCTGATGGGAGTTGCAGTCTAATAGCATCTACTGGGCCACATTTTTCCTATCCCCAGTTGTTGTTGAAAAAATGTGATCGTGGTTTTGATGATGATATAATTTTATGGCCTAGTGGAGATTTGAGCTTAGCCATTTTAAGGCCTAGTCCAAACCTCTGACCACTAAGCTATGTCACAATCAGCATTATGTTAAGTTTTATATTGATTTTTCATTTTAAAGTTTATGTTCAGAAAAATAATACTTGGTTTTGGGGGAGAAAAAATATTTTTTTTAAATGGAGAAGAGAGAAAAGCCTGCTGGGAAAGAGTTAACTTTTCCTCTCCCTAGTTGTAAGATCCATTTCATGTGTCATTTGAGGCTGATTACAACAATTCTTTAACAAAAGATGGCTAATTTATCTAGAATATATTTAATAGTGGCTACATCACCATCAAACTAAGACTGTTAAGGCAGCTTGCCTGTGGAGCTACTACAGCAAAAAGAACACATTTTACCACTCTACACTTTCTAAATTGTCTAGCTAATCAAAACCTGATCCTGAGGGAGACCTTGCATGTCTCAAGAGCACATGCCACTGAGATAAACTTTCACAGTCATACCGGAGAACAGCCAAGGTCATTTCTGATAATGAAATATTTTCCACCCATTTATTTAAAGCAGAAATGATCCTCTATCTGTAGAGATAACATTATTTATTCACATTCAAAAACCATGCAGATATCATGGTTAGGCTGGTGCAGTATGAGAGGCTTGGTCCTTGCCGTGAACGCCTTCAAGTATTCAATTATTAAACTGCTTCTAAATTAGTCCAGCTTGATAGATGTCTGTTTCTACCATGCAACATTTAGCTTCCAGTCCTGGAAGTACATGTGTCCAGTTCAACATGTATAAGATTGTAATAACTGTGATGATTTATGTTAAGCACATTCAGAGTTGAGCCATCTTGTCATGTCTAGGTCAAAGGGTGGTGGGGAGGCCAATGTACCTTAACTATTATGACTGGAAGCTGTAACCCTGAAATAATATCTACTCACTCCATTCCTTTGCTATATTGTACCTTGTTCTTATGTGATAGATGAGGGTCCAGACTTAATTGCTCTCCAATGTATGCCAATATGAAGACCCTGGGTGAGAAAGCTAATATTCAGCACTGGGCAATGTGTCAGCATCCTGACTTGGCCCACGACATGGTGGGAGGAGTGATGCCCTGGCATTCTTCTTCCAGACTCTTATTGGTGGTGGAAGGGAAAGAGGCAGAGAAGGCAGACTGGAGTAGAACAGCCTTCACCCTAATCTACTGACTTTCTATTTAAGAGAACACTGCCCTAGTTGCTCACAGTTGCTTATTCAACAGCCTACCCATCCTTCCTCCCTACACAGCTCCTGGAGTTTACACGTACAGTTATTCTCCCAATGTTGTAGTTACATACTTTTGCATCTGGATTTCCCTAAATCACAACTTTAAGGAAAGTGGTTGTGTGACATTGAACCAGATCTGGTGGCAGAGGGGCAAAAATGTCAGCCCTTTCCAGAGCTTGGTGGATTTTCCTTAAGGGGTTGGGGTGGAGGGTAGGAGGCATGGTCAGGCTTAACATGGTCAGTTGACTTGGAGTCACAGAGTAGCAATGCATCCAGGTGGTCTCCAGTGGACTGTCATCCCTAGGTTGACTGGTAGCTAACATGGTGAATGGTAGAAACAGATTGATGCTTGTGTTTTCCAATGGACTGGATCCAGTCCCAATGATGTACCATGTATACTGCTGTTGCAACTAATAAGGTTGTGACCTTGTTTGCTCTAATACCTTGTGTGTCTGTCTCCCTTTCTTCATGAGACTGGGGGCTACTTATCAATAGGAATACACACTTTTCTTTCTTTTGGACTTGATATATTACCATGCAAATCCTTGAAGAATCTTTTGCCATGAAAGTGCACTACTGTGATTTTTCTCTTCCACAATCTTCTCTGCTCAACCACAATCATGTTCCAAAATCTTCCAATATAAATCATATTTCCCTCACCCTTTGTTAACTTGGTTCCTTGGAAATACTGTAGTTCCTCCATCTCCATCTTAGATTCCTTTTTAAAGTGTGTATAAAATGACCTATATGACTTTGGGAATAAACAACACTAGGAATTTAAAAAAGTATAACACACAAGTATAAACAAAGTATAATATATTAAATGTGATATTTCTCTCATTTATCACTTCCACTACAATCTGGTTACTATAAAAAAAGGTTGAACTAAATTCCTAGACATTTGACAGCCAAGCAACTTAAAGAGAGAATTAATCTCTCCCTGAAGACAGACAGACACACAAGCATGGAGAAGACATAATTTATGGGGCAAGTTCCTCCAGAAAATAGATCCAGCATCCCAAGGTCTTTTTGGTATTCATCCTGTACTTCTGAAGAAATGCTGGAGAACACTCAAATCCCAGCCACAGTTGCAAGGTTGCTAGTTGTGTTGGTCCATGGATACCAGAACCTTGGAATGACAAACTGATGGACGCCTGTTGTGAAAGAACTCAGGTTTTGCAGTTCAAAATGATTTTCTCTTTAGTGTGTGTTAGTAACTGTGCCTGGGTGTGGCACATATTGCATCATGGATAAATGGTTGTGTATATCTTTAAGGACTATTCTAGAGAACACCCAGCTGCTCAGGATCAGCAGCTAATGAAGAAGCCTCTTGTGCATAAGAAGAGGCACGCCCAAAGCCAAGTTGCCTCACCTTAATGGAGTGGTCACTTTGCTGGAAGTCCTCATCGTGAAGGTAACCTTATGGGCCAGTCACTTTGTGACTTTGCCACTTCATGGTAGTGACTTTTGTGTCAGTGGATACAAAACAGCTTGGATAGCTGGTGTTTTGTCTTGGAGCTTGCTTCTACCAAGGATTTTCCAAAGACGTGCTGCAGAGGAGGAATTAGCATAACAGCTGTTCATCTCAAGGTCTGCAAGCGTCTGCAAGGAACAAGCAGGAAACGACATATTTCCTCATGTTTCCCAAGGCTTGAGGTTGTAGATTTTTTAGCTAGGCCTCATAGAAATCCTTTGTTCTCTCTCTGCCTTATAGACTACGTGTCACAAGACTGCCTGTTTTCCAGTATTCCTTATCTTTCTAGCTAGCTGAGTTTCATGTTTTGTCTACATGCTAGAACACTGACTGTGCACGTGTGTAAACAAATTATTGTTTTGAGAAAGTTTTCTTCTGTTCCCTGATTGGCCAAGGGTTACCCACCTGACTGCAGAATCTCCATTTTTCAGAGAAGTTAGTTAGTTCATTTCTGGATTTCAATGGCATAAGACCATGGCTATGGTGTGGGATTATTATTTTTTTTTCTTTTCAAAATGATTACCTAATGAACCGGGACTGTGTACTGGACTGATTCTTTGTTTTGACCTTAATATCTACGTTTTCCATGGACTTTACTACATGAACCTGAAGAATAAAGCAGCTGTTTCTCTCTGAAGATTGTTGTTCTTTTTATTGGCACACACACACAAAGCTACGCTACCAGAAGAAAAAACCTCCCTTGTTTTGCTCTATGCTCGGCTCTCCCAAAGGTGAGGCAAGGGTTAAGGTTCCAGTAATGAGCAGGATGCTCAGGAACTTGACCAGGGAGGTGCCCTTGTAAATGGGACTGCCGATGTCTGACAATTCCATGATAAGCTTACTGGGTAAGCAAAGAGAGTGAGAGCCGAAACTCTCTAAGGACTGTGAATTCTTGTATATATGTCATTCCTGAATGCTGAAGCTAAGCTCGTTATTTTTGTCACCACTGTAAATATTTTCCCTGCACCTCACCTCGTGAGTAAAAGTTTTTTTTGCTGCCTCACACGAACTGTTTGCCTGTGTTTTTCTGGGCTCCCAAGTCACAATTCATCAACACTGAAGGCAGGGGTGTGGCATGGGCAAATCTGCTCTGGAATACTCTGTCACGGTGGTACATGCAAGCACTCTAGCTTAACAGGTGATTCAGTTCACCAATGAATCAGCCAAAATCAGTGAAAGCACATAAGCCTTAGGGAGTCAGGAACATCAAGACAGCAGAAGTATACAAATCTCAAGAAATGTGAAAATAGAGAAAAACAGATATTGAAGTCTCAAGTTTCTTACAAGTGTTTTCCAGAGAGATCTGAACTACCTTCTTGACACATCTTCTTTACAAGTATAAAGAGATTAGCAAAGTACAAATGGTACCTACTCCTAGCTTCTTGGTTCGGACATTTCCTCCATCAAAATCCAGATGCCAGAGTAGTCCCAGTCTCCTCCCCAACCCCCACCCAGCAATGTGTACTTTTTCAGCCTCCATCATGGTGTTCTGCTTTTTTGGCATGCCTCTGTATATGCCTTTCCCAGCACCATTGGACTCTGGGAACAGGATATATGGAAGTCTTGCATCTGTTAAAAGCTGTTTCCAGTGACAATGTCTGTTGTCCCAATTCAGCTTACAAGCTGCTTCAGCATATTGGATATTGAACACTTCCCTGTACCTCTGATGAGGAACAGAAAAAGTGAAATTGTTTTTTCCCTGCTATTTGATCACCAAGGTAAGGAAAGGGAGGGTGTGTGTGTGTGTATGTGTGTGTGTGTGTGTGTGTGTGTGTGTGTGTGTGTGTGTGTGTGTGTGTGTGTGTGTGTGTCTGTAGAGCTGATTGTGAAACTATTCATAGCTGCAGTTTTAATAGGTGCTCCATAGAAAAAGAAAAAAAATATTTTTTGTTACTGTCACCTAAGCAAAGGGGTACACAGAAAGAGCCTCCTCAAAGAGTGTGGTATTTGTGACACAGAAGAAGAAGACCTAAGCAAAAATGATCAAATAGCAGGAAAAAACAAATTCACTTTCCCTGCCCTCTATAGAGGCACTGGGAAAGTGTTCAGTTCGCTCATATTGTGAGGCAGATCATCAGGCACTTTACAGTATGGAAAATCCTGTTGTTTGGAAAGGAGATAGCTAAATGTCATTTATTCTCCCCTCATC
Organism: Furcifer pardalis; assembly: GCA_030440675.1. NCBI lineage: Eukaryota > Metazoa > Chordata > Lepidosauria > Squamata > Chamaeleonidae > Furcifer > Furcifer pardalis. The sequence continues at coordinate 69,946,271 of CP126892.1, forward strand.
TTCAAGTGACACAGGCATTGGGATGCAGCCCACACCACAAGTGCTAGTCTGGACAGGTCCTGAACCAGGCGCATCTCATATTAGGAAGGTGGGTGTAATTAGCCAATTGTGGGGTACCTTGACAGAATGAGAATCTTCCTCTTACTATGGCCTGGTTAATGTCTTCCAGGTTGTTAGAATCTTACTCATAGCAGCTAATTGGACTTTACTCATCTTTGTTCTGTATATATGACCACATGGTGTGCCAAGCCCAAAATGTGGTTTTGCAGGACTGGGACATTGTAGCCAGTCATACATTTCCTTAACTTTGTGAGTCTCAACATCCATCTAAACCAGGGGGCCTCCAACTTTTAAAGCTGGGGGCCAGTTCATGGTCCCTCAGACTGTTGAGGGGCTGGACTGGTGAACACTCCTGCCTTTGCTCACCCAGAGACGAGGGAGGGGACAAGGATTGAGGTGGCGCCCGTGGCACCATCCAGGGCCACAGCGAGGGTGCAGGCTGGATTATTTACTTATTTATTTATTTATCCACCGCCCTCCTCACCAAAGTGACTTAGAGTGGTTTACAGTTCATAATAAGCATCACAATAAAACATTGCTAAAATTATTCCTAAAAACCCTCAAATTTAACTATCAAAGATTAAAATTCAAAATCTAAAAAATTTAAAAAGATTTAAAAATAATGCCAAATTTTTACATCTTGGGGGAGAGAGGGGGACTTAAACCATCCATCAAGTGGAGGTCATTATACCTCCCATACCCCATACCTGCCCTGCCAGCCATGTTTTTAAATTCTTCCTAAAGGGCAGCAACTCTGTCTGGAGACATAGGCTCCATTGGCAGGAGGTTCTACAGGACCAGAGCAGACACAGAGAAGGCCCTCCTCCTGGTGCCAGAGAGATGTGCCTCTCTGGCCAATGGAACAACTAGAGAGCCTCTCTGGTCCGCTCTGGTGGGACGGACAGATGTTCTTAGGGTGAGGTGGTCTCTTAAGTATCCTGGCCCACTACCATGTAAGGCTTTGAAGGTAATAACCAGCACCTTGAATTGCACCCGGAGACATACTGGCAACCAGTGCAGCTCCTGGAGCAGCAGTGAGGCATGTGCATACTGCCCACACCACAACACCATCTGGGCAGCAGTTTTCTGGACCAGTTGAAGCCTCAAAATGGTCATCAAGGGCAGCCCCATGTAGAGCGCATTACAGTAATCAAGTCTGGAAGTGACCAGAGCATGTGTGATCATGAGCAAGGAGTCCCGATCTAGGAGCGGGCGTAAATGGTGAACAACTCGAACTTGTGCAAAAACCCTCCTGGCCATGACTGCCACCTTCTCTTTGAGCAGTAGTCACAAGTCTAGGAGGACCCCCAAGTTACACACCAGATCTGTTTGAGGCAAAACCACCCCATCCAGAACCAAAGATGGTTGCTCTCAAGATAACACAGGAACCCTGACCCACAGCTACTCCGTCTTGCCCGGATTCAGCTGAAGCCCATTGTTCCCCATCCAGACCCTAACAGCCTCCAGGCACCTAGATAGGACTTCCACTACATCACTTGGGTCCCTACAAGCTGAGATATATAGCTGGGTATCATCAACATATTGATGATACCTCACTCTGTGGGAGCGAATGATCTCACCCAGCGTTTTCATGTAGATGTTAAATAAGAGAGGCAAGAGCACTGAGCCCTGAGGCACCCTATAACAGAGGGGCCTCAGGCTGGACACCTTGCCCTCCAACCATATCAAACTGGGTCTGGCCCTCAGAAACGAGGAAAACCAGGACAACACAGTGCCCTGGATCCCCAATCCTCTGAGCCTTTCCAGAAGGAAACAACCCCAGCGGAGTACACACACGAACTGCCATTCGAGCTTATATTAATTCTTACAATCGTATAAGGCAGGGATCTGCAAACTTGGCTCTCCAGATGTTCTTGGACTTCAATTCCCAGAAGTCCTGATCAGCAGGCATACTGACTTGGGCTTCTGGTAATTGAAGTCCAAGAACACCTGGAGAGCCAAGTTTGCAGATCCCTGGTATAAGGAAACACTTACATAGAAAATCACAGCTTGGCTATTAGGCAAGGAGCAGGGGACAGCTACATGGATTTTGTTAATAAGTTGCAGAGAGCCATAGAAAGGCAGGTGCTCACAGCAGCCCTGCACAATAAGGGTTTAGTCATTGCCCCAGAGAAGGTCCAGTGGCAGGCTCCCTATCAGTACCTTGGTCAGTGCCTCCTTCAGAGAGCTTCTTCCCCCTTTGTTCCAGCCCTTAAAGTACCCTCTCATTTCACACCGGTGCAATTGTAGCAGTTTTTGGGTCAGTTAAATTGGGCCCAACCTTATCTAGCCTTATTCAGATATGCTCCAGCCTTTGTTCTCTACCCTCAGAGGGCGGTCAGACTCTGCAGAAAGCATCCCGATTACTACAGCTATGAGACATGCGCTTCACCAGGTCAATGCAGCTCTTCGCCAGCAAATGGTTGATCGGTTACCACACTTGGGTCCCCTTCACTTGGTCGTTCTGTCTACCCCTTCACTTCCTACTGTCCTTTTGGGTATTCCCGCATCAGCCACCAAAGTGTGCTCTGCAATCGCTAACCTCATTGATTGGGGTCGGTAAAGGGCAGTTCGCCTTACATCCTGGGATCCTATTTGCTGTTACCTTCCCATTTCTCAGGCTGAGCATTTGTCTCTCATGTCTACTACTATGTCTTACCAGGTTGCCTTTTCAGATTTTGTAGGGGACCTTCGCTTCAATGCTCCTAAAGATCACAGGTTTCAACTGGTTCGCCAGATGCCTTTTGTACTTCACTCTCTGATCTCTACTACACCGATTCCTGACACTTCCACCCTTTTCACAGATGGTTCTCTGCATTGCGGGGTTGTGGCCTACCATGATTCTTCAGGTTCCTGGGTCACGCACTTTACAGCACCCTGCACTTCAGCACAATGTTCTGAACTTGCTGCTGTTATCTTAGCTTTTCAATTGTTTCCCAATACAGTACTACTTTCAATGTCATAGTTGATACACAGTATGTTTATAATCTGCTTTTCTGTCTTTCAGACACCTATATTTCTCCGGCTCTGTATCACTCGCTGCTGGTCGCAGTTCTTAACTCTTCAGAACCTACTCTGCTTGATCTATTCCTTTCTTTGCTGCTCATATCTGGTCTCATACAGGCTTTACAGTCGCCCTCTCGCAGGGGAACCAGGTGGCCGATGGGGCACTCTGATCCTTGTGCCCTCTTTTCTCAGATCCCTTTGCATCCCATTCCTTTTTCCATCAGAATGCACGCTAACTCCATCGTCAGTTTTCTATCCCTATGTCCCAGGCTCGAGACATCATCTCTGCCTGCCCTTCCTGTTCTCTCTCCTTTGTTTTGCTTCCTTTTGATGCACTCAATCCCCGCGGCCTAGAAGCCAATGCCCTCTGGCAGATGGATGTTACTTCAGTTCCTGGCTTCTCACCTTTTTCGCATGTCCATCTCACCGTGGACACCTTCTCAGGCTTCATTTGGGCCACCCCCTTGAAAGGAGAGATTGCTCGCCATGTCATTTAGCATTGTCTTTGCTCTTTTGCGGTCATGGGCCACCCTAAGAGCCTTAAGGTTGACAATGCCCCTGCCTATGTTTCTACTGCTTTTGCTCAATTCTGCACTCTCTAGGACATATCCAGTGGAGATCTGCAGGTGGAAATAGAGGAGTTGAATCAGATAGCCCTGCAACACAGGATGGCCCTTGATTATATCCTTGCTAAACAGGGAGGATTCTGTTGTATTGTGGGAGAAAGAGGTTGCAGGGTATGCTTTCATGATCTGAATAGAACCACAGAAGATGAGCTCCATGCACTAAAAGAGCATCTCAACAACAACATTCACACAGACAGTCCTTGGACATCCCTTTGGGATTCACTTTAGTCTTGGCTTACCGATTCAGCTTGGTTTAAAACAGTTGTACAATGTGTTGTTATATGCATAACACTTTTGATTCTAGTATGCTGCCTCATCCAATGCCTTCCAAACCTCACACAGGTATTCAAGAGGTGTTGCGGACCACCTGGTTCCTTCTCAGCCCTAAAACCCAAAGATCTCATGGTCCTCGATAGATGTTATCACTATAAGTACCACCCCATACACAATTCTGACATTAACAATATAAACAAGGGGGACATGTGGGAATCTGATTGATAGTAGCCTTAGTTACAGTGAGACAAAAGACTCCTGACTTGGCATTTCAGTAGTTAACCTTTGGTCTACCCTAGGAAAACATCCAGCGCCCATCGGCTTGGTTTGGTTTCAAAGGTCTCCCGCTTTTGGGGTTGTTTGTTACACATCTAAGTCATGAAACTGTATATGTATACGAGGCAAGCATGTAATGCATAAACCAATCAGGTTTTAGAATACTGTATACCTATCCTATCCAATCATAGCTATGTATGTGTAAACCTAATAGCCAATCTGTGATTTTCTATGTAAGCGTTTCCTTATACGATTGTAAGAATAAATACAGGCTCGAATGGCAGTTCGTGTGTGTACTCCGCTGGATCGGACTTAGTGTTGTGTGTTTCGTGAAGGTTCATCCCTTCCCCCCTCCAACATGCAAGCATGTTGGGGGCAAAATGCTGATTAACTTGTAAACCACTCAAAGAGTGCACTAAGCGCTATGAGGCAGTATATAAGGTATAATTGTAGTGCTATGGAAGTATTGCCCCTATGTTTCAGCCTGTTATCATATACTATTTCCTTTTAACAAGCAGGAGCTGCAGGGGCTTAATGGTTAAGATGCTGAACTTGATGACTGGAAGGTCAGCAGTTCGAGATCCAAATACTACATGATGGAGTGAGCTCCCATCTCTGTCTCAGCTCCTGCCAATCTAGCAGTTTGAAAGAAAGAAATTGCAAGTAGATAAATAGGGGCCACTTCGGTGGGAAGGTAAACAGTATCCCATGCACTCCGATGTCTAGTCATGTCTGCCACATGTCCACAGAAATATCTGCAGACACAAACAGCAATGGCTCCTTGGCTATAAACAGATGAGCACTGAACCCTAGAGTTGGATATGACTTTTCTTTCAAGCAAGGGCAACCTTTACCTATAATAAGCAAGCATGGGAGATAAAAATGCTTCAATAAATCTACAGCTTTTTGCTATTGGGGTGTCAGGGCCCAGGGCATGGGAGGCTGGCAGATAACATGAATGCCAGGGCTCAGGACAACCAGGTAACAGGCGGAGCAGTAATTACATCTCAGTCTACAGTCAAAGTGAAACCTAAAATGCAGGATTAGCCCAAGCAATGAAGACATAGTCCAAACAAGTCAGGCATCAGATGACCAGGAGAAGAGACACAGCAGAAACCCTTAAGGGCTGTAACAAGGTGAAGACAGAATTCCAAGAGCAAAGATCCTGGCAAGGCAAAACAACAGTGTACAAGAACAGGTCAGGGAGTCTCTGGAGCAAGAACAAGGCATTTTCTGGAGCAGGAATCAGGAGGAAGGCAGGTGATCCCAGAGCCAAGCCACTGCAAATCTACTGCCCTTCATTGCTAAGGTGGCTTCTGGGAAGAAGAACCAGTTCTTACATAACTAAGTCATCCAGGGTCTCCAGGTGGGGCTTATGAAGGTCTGGTGACTTCCCCCAGGATTCTTAAGTGAAGCTTAGCAGCTGCAGCATAATAAGGTTCCAGTTCTATAGGACTTAGAGCAGCTGCTTCCAGGCTGAGGGTTTCAGTCCTGCAAAACTTAGAGCAGCCACCATGAATCCTGACATGAAGTACTCTTCTATGCCAAACAATGGAATATATCCGGACCAATAAGTCCAAGTGTAAGAACAAGAACAATTCCATTTTTAAAATAACCCATAATTCCAAGATGTAAAGTGACGTGCTCTGATTAAAGTCTGGACATACAAAAGGAGTACATGAAACTTCAACACTAATGCTAGTCCTCAATATCTTATAATGTATATTAGGGTCAGAAAAATAAGACCTTAACACAGTCCCCCCCCCCCCAATCTCAGTAAGAAAGATTTACATCAGGAGATCCAAGGAATGTGATCTACCATATAACATCTGTTTTGGTCCTATATCTACAGTTAAATGATAGTAAAGAATGATCTCTCAGCCCCATATTAAGGCAGAGGTGGAGGCCATACGTATCCTAGAAAAAGATTCTGCAGCCCAGCTTTGTGCCTGCAGTGTCTACCACTAAAACTGGACAGAACTATTTACAGAAATCTTAAATCCTGACTCAGAAAACATGGATTTATACAAACATATTCCTTGCTTTAGATGTTCCACATATTATTGTATTGAAAGAAAATATTTGATCTGTTTGTACTGGCAGATTTTCGGTAATGAGTAAGCATCTGTTTCTTCAGATGCAGAGCCTAAAGTCATGCCACTTATGACAGCTTCTTGCTTGCCGTCCTGCAATGTGTGACTAACACCTGTGCATTTATTACCTGCATTTGTTACATTTACTTGAGAATCTGATGTATTTAAAGAACACTGCAAATGTCACCAACTGCCAGTTGTCAGTTAAATATCCTTGTAAATTCAACTTGTGCCATGCATTGGTACATATTTTCATTTCATTGATAGCAGTTTACTGGTTCTTCAGCTCAAAGGGAAATTAAACATAATTGTAGAAAAGAAAAATGGAATATATTTGCTTAAAGCAAGTGACAAATTTGGCATCTAGAAAGAGAAAATGGCATATACAATGTGTTTTTGTGAATACATAAAGCAAACCATGTTTTTCAGCATGAGCTGAAGAAGGATATATCTTCTCTTTATCTATAATATACAGAACAGCTCCAGGGTCAAAGTCACTCTCTCTCTCTCTCTACTCAGGTGATCCTATATCTATATACTATATATGCTTACTATGGGCTAAACCTTTCATATGCATTGAAGGGTAGAACTTGCTATTAAAGTGGACTAGGAAATCTTCTAAGCTTAAAACAATTATAATTCCCTTTTAAATACTCCTGCCTTAATACACAAGCATCTCAGTAATCATAGTATGTTAGGGCATTTCTGCATCACGTTGCAAACTCAACAAGTAATATTGGAATGAAATTTCATTCGAATGGACTAATAAGAAGCAAAGAGACGTTCTAATCTAGCTCTGAACAGAGCGATAGAACAACTTAGAATGAGGGTTGGACTTTCTACTCTCACCTGAGCTTTTCAGGTCGTATTTACTGGACTGGCAGCTGTGGTGTTGTAAAAATCACCCTTGCTGTTCCTCTTAAACCCCACTAGCCATTCACAGCTGATGAAGGCCAAAACTACATGTTAGTTCTGAGTGCCTAAACCTAAACTAACTTGCTGCCTTAAATGTTATGGAAAATACAATCCTGTTCAATGCCAGGACAGTCGGCTTCTGTACATCAAATAAAGATGACACATTCTTTGCCTCAGAAGTGAAATTATTTGGACTAGGTTAGTGGTGATGAACCTATGGCATGCATGCCAGAGGGAGTACTCAGAGCCCTCTCTGTGGGCATGCACACCATCTCCCCAACACAGAATTCGCCCCGCCCCTCTGCCCAGCAGCCCAATGGGAGTGCTTCCTCCTTCCCCTAGCACAGAGTTCACCTAGCCTTTCTGTCTGGGCACTCAATCTCTAAAAGATTAGCTTTCACTGGACTAGATAAAAGTAAAGGTCACTCTTGCTCAAAAACCAACCCTTGTTTTGGACTAACCAGGGCCATAGCCAGGATTCTAGATGTGGGTGGACGAATATTTTTTCAGGATGGGCAACAATGTCACATATATATGTCACATATATCATATATATAAGCAGCCAGGAGTTTGAGGTTGGTCAGACTGTTAACTCAGGGTGGGCAAACACCACCCTGGCCACCCCCTGGCTATGGCTGGGGAGATGCCTAAAAATTTCTGTTTCATGCATCAAATTGTGAGCTGTGTTCAGTTTACTGGTGGTTGTTGTTTTGTTTGTTTTTTGTTAATTGCAAGTGGATTTCCCCCTTTAATTGATGAGGATTATATTTAAAAACCCTCTCTTTTTAAATAGGCTTTTAATCGCTACATTGGGTATTAAAATAAGTCTCTCTCTTAGATTTTAGTTATTACTTTTAAGGCAGTTTGTAAATTTTCTTTCCATGATTTTTGATAACTAATCTTTATACTATTTTATGTTTAATTGTATTTTAATTGAATTATTTATTGTAATGTTTACTTTACCTGTATTTTAGTTATTGTGAGCTGCATTGTGTCCCTTTACGAGAAAAAGGCAGCATAGAAATGATATTAATTTCAATTTAATTGATTGAGATAAGGAAGAAGTTGGATGAAGTGAAGGGCAGAGAAGCATAGATTATAGTGCCATCTGTTGCATGAAAACTAATAGCAGGTTTGTGGGTTTAGATAATGCAGATTTAATGCCTAAAGGAACTATCTTTCACCAGATTTTTAACAGAAGAAGACTGAGGAAACAGAAGTAACCCAAACATCTCCTCTCTAAAAGGCTTATGCTGGGTTCTCATAGGACAGGAGTTCTCAACTTTTTAAAGCCAGGGGCCAGGTCACGCTCCTTCGAAAAGCCATTTTGTCCTTCCTCCACCACATGACACTTCCAGGTTTGGTGGAGGTGGTGGGGGGCCCATATGAAATGGCTCCATTGGCCGCAGGTTGAGAATCTTTGTCATAGGATAATAATGATATTCCTGGGCTTGTAACACAGTTATTTGGAACAAAACCTTTAATAACAGAAGGTCAGGTAAAATTGACAAATGTGTAAAGAAACTGTCCCAAGAGAGCAGTTGTTTGTACAATTCATTGTTGCATTCTTTTTACTTGTGGACTGCAAATAGTGCATGAAAATCTAATTGTGACTGCAGTTTGTTCACAATCACATAAACAATCACAGGGCTATGTAGGCACCACAAAGTATACAAATACAGTAAAACCTCATATAACACTAAAACCTGGTTCCACAAGTCTTGGTGTTATATGATTTTTAGTGTTATCTGATCCTCTATGGGATCCATAGAGATACATTGTAACCACACAGGCTTTAGCAGTTGTTATCTGAAGCATCCCATAGGATCTTAATGTTATCTGATGCAATTCTTCCCCCCAGATTCCTTAATGTTATGCGATTTTAGTGTTATTCGATACTAATGTTATATGAGGTATTACTGTACCAGTAATCTATGGTTTTCCTTTCCACACAAATTTTTTCTTTAATATTTGTTATATTTAAATGCTACCCCTCTGTGAGATCATTCTACCCATTAAAACATTACAATAACCATCAAATGAGTCAAAAATTAAATTGCTACAAGTATTTCTAGGTTAATAATAATAATAATAATAATAATAATAATAATAATAATAATAATAATAATAATAATAATAATAATAATAATAATAATAATAATAATAATAATAATAATAATAATAATAATAATAATAATATGTCAGAAATTATTCTGGGTTGAAAGGATTTTTGCTGGAGAAACTCCGCTCAGGGGAAGGCCGAATGAGGCTCCTTTCATGTCTCCAAGATAATTTCCCACTGAAGTGGTCCATATTTATCTACTTGCAATTTCTTGCTTTTGATCTGCTAGGCTGGCAGGAGATGGGACAGAGACAGGCGCTCATTCTGTTATGCAGTACTCTGGTCTTGAACTGCCAACTCGCCGACTTTCCAGCTAACAAAGTGAGCTTCTTAATCACTGAGCCACCACAGTCCCTCTAGGTTAATTACAAGTAATATCTAGTAAAGGAAACAAGTGTCCATACACTTGTTTCCTTTACTAGATATTACTTGTCATTGCATTCAGAGTTTCCCCATCTCTTGAAAGGGACAACCAATGAACTGAAGCAGACTGGAGAGGTGATGGACTAAGTCACCCACACCTTTTTTGCTAGACATCACCAGGGAGACATGACAGTGATAAACATCAGTAGTAGGCAGACATCCAGGCTACAACACCTGCTTAAATATTTATCAACAGAGAAATACATTACAGTATTTTGTTTTACATTTTCTGGTCCCTACTTCTATGTTAAGCATCTTAACCTAAGATTGTATCCCTGGCTTCCTCCTAAAATGCAGGGGGTTTTCCACTGCTACCATTAGGTTTATTGAGATGTTTGTACAGACTTTTTTATTCTCTCTCTCTCTCTCTCTCTCAACTAGTGGTGCCCAAACTAAGACCGGGGGCCGGGTGCGGCCCCTGATGCCAATTCATCCGACCCACGAAGCCCTCGTCGCTCCTGGAAGCGGAAGTATGGGCACGTTTTGCTTCCGCTTCCAGGAGCGACGAGGGCTTCGTGGGCTGGATGAATTGGCATCCGGGGCCACACCGGCCCCCAGGCCTTAGTGACTGACTCCCTGAACCCCATGATCGGCCCATTGCCCAAAATGTTTAGGCACCCCAGCTCTAAAATTACGAAAGACAACTGAATAAACCAAACAAACCCCTTGCCATATGTATAACAATGCTTTTTAATGCTGTCAGGATGCTGATACTTTTATCAGAGTTTTTTCCAAGGATAATAACTACTTTATTTCAAATCCCCAAGGAGTATTCTGAAGCTGAACAGATTCAAGTCACTAGGGAGTATCTGGAAGGCCAGGTTGCCACCATACTGGAGATGAGTATTACTTGCCTAGTCACATTCCCCCCCCCCCCCAAAGTTTAGTAGAGTCTCTTTTAAAGAGTTTTTACTCTTTTGGCTGTTAAGATAGCATTAAATATTTTCATCCATTCAGCTCTCTGAAGAAATATTTTTCTTTAGGAATTTCCAGAGAATTACTCATAGATATTAATGGTAATTCCAACTTAACCCAATGTCCATCTTCTCATTACACAGAGTGAAACACCTAAGTTACCATGCACTGCTTCTGCCCAGTACTAAAAATAGACAGTTTTGTGTGATTGACGCTTGGCAGGCGGGTAAACACTCACTGATCAGTCAATGAATCAATCCAGCCCTATGGTGAGTGGGCAATGGTTATGCAGCTAGGACAGGACTTTAGGCCCAGAGTCTAAACTTCCTTTCAGAATATGCAGAAAGACTCACAAATGCTGTAAATCTGGCTTTTCACATGCTTATATTAAGAGACACATAATCCTCAGAAAGACCCACTTCCCTCCATTAGGCCTTTAATTTCATTAGGTCACTAAATTTTGTAACTGTGCTACTGAAGCATAGAAATACTTTAGCCTACAGGCTTTACATTCTTAGGATCCAAGATCACTGCAGATGGAGATTGCAGCCATGAACTAAAAAGACAACTAATTCTTGGGAAGCAAGCTATGAGAAATTTGGGCAACATAGTTAAAAGTAGAGACATTACCTTGCAAACGAAAGTCCGCATAGTCAAAGCAATGGTATTTTCAGTAGTGATGTATGGTTATGAGACCTGGACCACGAGGAAGGCTAAGCGCAGTAGACCCCTTCGTGATGTGGTGTTGGAGGAGAGTTTTGAGAGTACCCTGGACAGCAAGGAGAACAAATAGGTCGATCTTAGAAGAAATCAACCCTGGCTGTTTCTTTGAAGGACAAATAGTAAATATGAAGCTAAAGTATTTTGGACATCAAATAAGAAGAAAGGATTCACTTGAGAAAGTCTTGATGCTGGGAAAGGTGGAGGACAAAAGAAGGAGGTGGCAAAAATGAGATGGTATTGTAGATGCAATGGGCACAGAGCTGGGTGGGTTGAGGAGGATAGTGGAGGATAGGGGTGCCTGGTGTGTGGTGGTCCATGGGGTTGCGAAAGGTCAGAATTGACTGCGTGGCTGAACAACAACAGCAACAAACTTTTAGAGGGGGAATCAAGTACTGTATTGTAAAAAAATTAAGAGGATGGGTACATCATTGAAATGAGGGAGGGAAGGAAGGAATTACAAAATTGCAGGTCATTGTTGCATGTTTGAGCATGTTGAATGAGTAATGTTGCCAGTAGTTTAGCACTTTAAAGTATTAGCAGTATTTTATGGAGCATTCAATCACTAAAGATATTTTTCAGGGGGGGGGGGATTCCTTGTTTCTCTTCAAGTTTCTTTTCTTTTATTCTCCTCTTTTCCTCACCTGGGCTTTCTTGTTTTTCTTTTTGTTTGGCTTATGTAAGTAAGAACAGTGGGTGAATGTCTAAAAAGCCTCCTATAAGAAAACTTGTACCTATTATGTGAAGGAAGGTTTAGTGTGGAATTGACAAGAACTACTTTAAAGTGAAGGGAGAGGAAGTTGGGAATTAAATGGGTGTGGAAAAGCATAAATATGACAACTCACTGAAAAGTAATTTTCTTCTTTGATAAGTATGTACTAAAATTAATAATAGAGAAATTTAGAACATATTTTTAAAAATTAGAGTTATTGGGGAGATATTCATGTCTCACTACTGATTTTATTATCAACAACCAAGAAGTGCTTATGAAATTACAATTTCTGCAAAGCTACTGACAACAATATAGCCTGCAAAGCAAGAAGAGCTCTAACATTGGTGGGAATGGGCCCACGCACATAACATTATGAGTCTGATCTTCACAGAAAGGTCTGAAGAGATCTCTGAACTTCAAGTCAGCTAATTCCACTTACAGAGGTCCAGAGAGGGAGTCTTCAGAAGTTCTCTGAACAAAGATTCTGTAAACATCTTCATCATATGAAGTTTGGACCAATTTCTGACTGGGAAGCAGAGCTCACATTTGTTCTTCCTTCTCACCACAAATACAACTTCCACATTTCCAGACTTTCAGACCTGAAAGTGCCAGGCACAAATAATGTAAATTCTCTCTGTTTCAATGGTCAGTATTTTACTGAGCAGAGCAGGAAGTCCTATCAGTGTAGCTATGTGGGATCCCATCACACATGCAAATTTTGTTGTTACTCAAATGGAGGATAGGTTTCCTAGAGCTCCTCACTTGTGCAATGGTAATGCTTGCACAAGCACCATAGGCCCAAGTGATTATACTGGCATGACCAGTACTGTGCAAAAACTCAGTGAAAGCTCAATCATATGTCAATTATAAGATTTACTGTAACTGGGGAGGAGGTCATAGGATCTACTGAAGGTGGTAAATCTCAAACTAGACATTAGAGGTGTATTATTAGTGTTTCAGCAATATTTGTTCTTGGTTTTTACCAATTAGCAGCCTCACTAGACTACTTTAAGATCTTAAAAACTATTTATGACATTTCTTACATTCTTTTCATTTGAATGAGGGAATATAAAGCAATTGGCCTAGACCAGGAGTCAACAAACTTAGTAATCCAGGTGTTCTTGGACTTCAATTACCAGAAAACCAAGCTAGTATACCTGCCGATCAGTGCTTCTGGAAATTGAAGTCCAAGAACATCTGGAGAGCCAAGTTTGCTGACCCCCTGGGCTAGACTCTTGTCCTCCTCACCAGTAGTAGTAGTTGTCACTGATTTTCTACTCTGCTTCAGAGATGGAGCAGGAACCATCCCTCAACCTTACAATAATAGCCAACTATCGGCCTGTGTCCAACCTACCCTTTCCAGGTAAGGTGTTGGAGAGGGCAGTGGCACGACAGTTACAGGAGATCCTTGATGAAGCGGATTATCTGGGCCCTTTTCAGTCAGGATTCAGGCCCGGATAAGGAATGGAAACTGCATTGGTCGTGCTGGTCAATGATCTCTGGAGAGAGCAGGACAGTGGACATTCCTCCCTCCTGGCTCTCTTTGACCTCTCAGTGGCTTTTGATACCGTCAACCATGGTATCCTTCTGGAAAGGCTCTGAGGATTGGGGATCCAGGGCACAGTGTGGTCCTGGTTTTCCTCATTTCTGAAGGGCCGGACCCAGTCTTTGTGGTTGGAGAGTGAGAAATCCACCCTAGGCTGCTCCAATATGGGGTGCCTCAGGGCTCTCACCTCTCCTATTTAATATCTACATGAAACCATTGGGTGAGATAATACGTTACCACGGGGTAAGGTATCATCAATATGCAGATGATGCCCAGTTGTATATCTCGGGCCATGGGAGCCCTAGCGATGCAATGGAAGTCCTTTCCAGGTGCCTGGAGGCTGTAAGGGTCTGGAAGGGAGACAGCAGGCTACAACTGAATCCTGGCAAGACTGAGTGGCTGTGGGTCAGGTGTCCCGCGTTATCTCGTGAACTACCATCTTTGGTTCTAGATGGGGCAGTTTTGCCCCAAACAGACCCAGTGCGTAATCTGGGGGTCCTCATGCACTTGTGACTCCTGCTTGAAGAGCAGGTGGCAGTCATAGCCAGGAGGGCCTCTGCACAACTTCGTGTTATTCGCCAGTTACGCCTGCTCCTAGATCGGGACTCCTTGCTCATGATCACACACGCTTTGGTCACCTCCAGACTTGACTATTGTAATACGCTTTACATGAGGCTGTCCTTGGTGACAATTTGGAGGCTGCAGCTGGTGCAGAACAAGGCTGCCTGGGTGGTGATGGGGTGCAGGCGTTATTGCTCGTGCCTCACCATTTCTCCAGGAGTTGCACTGGTTGCCAGTTTGCCTCCAGGTGCAATTCAAGGTGCTGGTAATTATCTTTAAAACCCTACATGGTAGTGGGTCAGGATACTTAAGAGACCGCATCACCCCAAGGATATCTGTCCGTCCCACTAGAGTGGATCGGATAGGCTCTCTGGTCGTGTCATCTACCAGAGAGGCTCACCTGTCTGGCACAAGAATGAGGGCCTTCTCTGTGTCTGCCCTGGCCCTATGGAACCTCCTACCAACTGAGCTGCACCTCCAGACAGAGCTGCTGCCCTTTTGGAAGGGTGTAAAAACCTGGCTGGTATGACAGGTCTGGGGCACCGGCAATGCTGTATCCCAGGCCTGTTGGTTGATCTAATATCCCCCTCTCGTTCTTAACTCTTTTCACTTTTAACATGTTCACTTTTTGATTAATTTTAATTGATTTTTTTAACTTTTATAATAATTTTAACTTGAAATTTTTATGGTGTTCTCTGATTCTGTTACGCCCTGGGTTGCTGTTCCAAGGAGGGCGGTATATAAATCAAATAAATAAATAAACTGAAACCTATGCATGTTTATTTTGAAATCCATCTTCTTGTGTTCTTAAGAAGTGCATTTAGGATTGTAGCTTCAGGCTTCAATCCTATACACATTTGCCTAAGAGTAAGGGTGTGAGCATATAGGGGGGAAGATCACAATTTTGACTGTCCAGTGCAATCTATTTCCCAGTGATTATATAACATACAAGGGAAGGGAGATTTCTTCCATTAAAGTGACCCTTTATGGAGTCATTAGGTATGCATCTCTACAGCCTTCTGATCACACCATGAGTCCTATTGTATTCACTGGGAACTACAGTACTCTGCAAAAATCTTAGGCCACCACCATCTAGTTTGGGGGGAATTCAATGAGTGATTTAGAGGACCATACCTGATATACCTTCCTCAAAATGTCAGCAAAATTGAAGTGGGTTGAGAGGAGAATCAGCAGAAGTCTTGCTCCAATTGTAATGTGTCTACATGGCTCGGGGGCTGAGTTATTCTCACCACCACCACCACCACCACCACCAGCCCAAAGAAATCTGATTTCCAATTCAGCACCTAAAAGGATAAGCCAGATTGGCTCTCTAAATACTCATAGATTGGTATATTATAAACTGTACTGAAGATTCTCTATGTCTCACAAACATTCTTGATGGACACAGCAAAATAAAAAAAAATCTAGACTTTCTAGTCCAATCCCTGGGAAATCTAGGCATTTAACTTCCTACATTATAGTTCACTCTAGGATCAGGGGTGCCCAAACATTTCGGGCCATGTGCCAGTCATGTGGTTCAGTGAGCTGGTCATGTAATTCCTCCCACCGAAAGCAGAAGTAAAACATGCCTTGCAATCTGTTTTGCAGCAGGATGAGATAGATTTTAGGTTGCCATTTTCTTTGCTTAAGGCAAGGGTGCCCAAACTATGGCCCATGGGCCATATCTGGCCCCCAATGCCAATTCATCCAGCCCACACCCTCCTCGTTGCTCCTGGAAGCAGAAGTAAAATGTTCCGAGTCCGGCCCATGGGCCGTAGTTTGGCACCCCTGCTCTAGGATGCTTAATCACAGTGGAGCCAAAACATTTTTTCAAATTTGCCAACAATCTGTGGGCTGTGCTCCAAACGGGAAAGAGGCTACGTGAGATGATAAAATATACAAAAAGGACTAAGTTGCATATTACTTTTTGGCAAGTAAATGTTGCTACAGTGGGTTTTTGTTGAGCACATTTAAGGTGGGGAGGAGTCAGGGGGTATTAATAAGCCTTCTTATGCTTTCTAGTGGCTCCAATTTTAAAAATTAAAATGTACACTGAGTGGTGTCTGCAGTGCACAAAACATGGCACAGTTGCTCCACTGGAAGGCACAAAGGTACTGTCTGAGTATTTTTTTTTTCAATTTTTCAGATTTTTGAAGTGGCACTTCAAACCCTGAAGACAAACCCTGAGGACAAAGCAATGCTCATGGGGCTACATAAACCCCTTACATAGTGGGCCTCCTGCACTAATTACTATCAATTTTGCTTTCTTGCATATGCCTTATGTGTTTATTTTAAAACTAAACAAACCAGCTTCTATCTTCTTAGGTAGATAAACAGAATTTCCCCCAAATGCTAATCCTCCACGTCCATTCAAGACATTTTCCCACTCTCTTTGTCTTTATCTTAGAAAAGAAAAGAAAATGGGAAAGAAGAGTTCAGCTTCATGGTTCATTATCCAATGAGGAAGTGCTGCAAAAGCAAATGTCTCATTCCGGAAAATGGAGTGAGAATGTTTTCCAGGTGGAGAGCTCCTCACTCTAGTAATGGGAAGACACTACTGTGCAGCTCTTTCATCTTTTGTCTCCCGGATTTTGTGAGATAATGGAGAAGGTGGAAGGACAGGCAAAGGAAGAATTACAAGAAGAAGAAGAATGCAACGTTGTGCAAACGGTAACCCCCTGTAAATTCAGTGAATGGCTTATGGAATCATCGCATGACAGAAGCCTTGTCCAAAATGAAATTGTTGTTCACTTTACAGACAATCTGTCAGGAGAACTGAACTCATGTTAATATTCTAGAAATCTGATCTGGACAGACTACCATGGAGTCCCCATGGCACAGTGGTGAAACTTTAGTAAGGTAAAGGTAAAAATCACCCTTGCTCAATAGCCAGTCTTACCCAGCTCTAGGGTTTAGTGCTCATCTCTGTTTATAGCCAAAGAGCCAGCACTGTCTGCATCTGCAGATGTTTCTGTGGACTTGTGGCAGGCAGGAACACTATTTACCTTCCCATTGAAGTGGTCCCTATTTATCTACTTGCAATTTTGTGCTTTTGAACTGCTAGGATGGCAGGAGTTGGGACAGAGACAGAAGCTCACTTCGTTGTGCAACACTCAGATCTTGACCTGACGACCTTCTGATCATGAAGTTCAACATCTTAACCACTATGCCCAAACTGTTCTTATTGTGAGTTTCATCCTGACAGACGGGAGGTTGACTAAGCCTTCCAACCTTCCAAAGTCAGTAAATTAGTACGGGAGGGGGGGGATGTTAATTACATTGTGAACTGCCCAGAGAGTGCTCTAAGTGCTAAGAGGTGGTATATAAGTGTAATTGCTATTGCTATCCCTACCATGGCTGAGAAATGAGACATGCAAACAAAGGACACATTAGTGTCTCATCATAAAACAAAGGAAACTAATTTACAAACTCAAGGAGGTAAGAAAGATGCCTGCTGTGACAGCTACACAGGATCAGCATGTAAGGAATTCCTCTCTGTAATAGCAAGGTATCTGCAATGAATAATTTTGCCCTTGGGATCTGAATGATAACACTCCTAAGTGACAGAGCCACAATGTATTAAACTGATTGGCTAGGGAGTAAATGTACCAAACCATTGTTCTTTCCCAGTTCCTCTCAACTGCCCTTGCTTTTCAGCATAGTTTTTATTGTAGAGCTCTTTTCTCTTAGCACCTGTTTATTTTAGTACCAAAGATGCTGGCCACATATTCACTTCAAGTAGTTTTTACACTCTCCACCAGTCTTTGCTGAAGAGATGAATGTTTTGCCTGTTGTTAGAAATACGTGTTAAAAATAATTCCTCATCCCACCGTCCCTGTTGCTCAGTTCCCTCAAATGTAAGCTAATCAGCATAGACCCAGATTTTTACACCTCTCAGCACATCGTCATTTCTATGTAACATTTAGGTCATAACACGAATGAGACGTCCATTTGCATAAAAGGCATTCTGTTTCTTCACATGTGGTATAACATTAGCAGCCAGCATATGTTACTTCTACTATAAACAAAGCAGTTACATTTACAGCACATATACTGAATAAAGAAAACTTATTTTCAATATGTCATTTCTTTTCACTAGTATTCGAGTTGTGTAAAACAGATGCTAAAAGGATGGGCTGTTTAAGGGGTAATAAAATGGGAGAGATTATAAATGTCTACTCAAAAGTAAATCTATTTTGGTTCAATGAGTCTCACTCCTAAATAAATGAGTACAAGAATGCAGCCATAGGACTGGTTCTGAATATCTTTACATGTAATTTCACATATATATGCATAAAGACGTCTCTTTGTACAGTATATGCATGTATACATAAAAATATATGGCTATGTAAATATATGGTTATGTAAAAAATAATTTAAAATGCCTTACAATGCAATACATATTAAACCAATATCTTGCTTAAAAGTATAAGAAACAAATAAATGCTAATAAAGTAAAATATAATTAACTGAAATAATTGTTTGTTTTCGTGTCAGAGATTTCTCTGGATTTGAAAGGATTTTTGCAGCGAATGGCTGAATGAGGCTCCTTTCATGACCCCCATTGTGCAGCTCTCAGGCATTGAACCCCATCCTTCCAATCTCTAAGCTCATTGCCTTACCCACTAAGCCACTAAGATTCATTATACCTAGGTTCAATCATCAATCCAAATGGGGACTGTAGTCAAGAAATTAGAAAACAAGTGAGACTCACTGAACCAATTCAACTGGAAGGGCAGCAATGAAGGAACTGGAAAAGATCATCAGGTGCAAGGCTGTGTCACTGGAAACCAAGGCCAAGATCAATCGTACTATTGTAATTCCAATCGACATATAAAGTGGTAAAAGTTGGACAGTAAAGAAACCTTCCAAAAAAGGATTCATTTGAAAAGTGGTGCTAGAAGAGAACTTTGTGGATAGCTTGGATTGCCGGAAAGATGACCAAATGGGTCTTAGGCTGTCCTACTTTGGGTACATCATGAGAAGGTCAAGGCTCTCTGGAAAAGACAATACTGTTGGGAAAGGTGGAAGGCAGCAGGAAAAGAAGAAGACCAAACCTAAGATGTATTGATTCCATAAAGGAACCCACAAGCTTACATTTACAAGAGCTGAGCAGGGCCATTGAGGACAGGACATTTTAATATCTCATTCATAGGGTTACCATACTTTGGAGACAGCTTGACAACACATAACAGCAACAACAAATTAAGACACATTGAATGATACTGGGATTGTTCCCAATGCTTCTATCGCTACTGGTATCTCTGTTGTTCTTTTTTCCAGACATGCTTTACTTCAGTTCTCAGATCCTGATATCTCATGATCTTTTCAATTTTGTTTTTCTAACTGACTGTCACCTAGGATCACCACATCAATCAGCTTAACCAATTTTTTCTCATCCACAGTAATGTCTGGAGTGTTGCATTTGAGCTTCTTATTGGTTTGGATCTCAAAGTCCCACAAGATCTTAACCCTCTTATCCTCATTCTCAACCACATTTTCAGGTTTGTGCTCCCACCATTACCTCAAGGATGGTATTCCATAACTCTTGCACAGATTTTAATGTAACATTATTGAAACTCAATTATGGTGCCCTTTTTAGTCAGTCTGTGCAGTCTTACTGTCTCCACTAATAATGTGGTCCACTGTTACATCCATTTCTTTACAAAACCTTCATTCACTATCAGTTCCAGTTTTTCAATTTTTGTTTTAATCAAGTTGGTTTGTAATGTTTGTTCTTGGGCAACAAATATAAGTCCTTCTGTCTCCTTTTTTTAGGATATCAGATTTTCATCACACCCAATTATTAGCCCTATCCTCTTTACATTCAAATTTTTTAGATATTAAGCATGTAATGGCTTATTATTTCAAGTGTTTATTGTGTTCCTGAAAACCTCTTCTCTGAATGTCTATTTTAACTCAGCAGTCTTGATCATACCTTCCCTAGAAACTTCATTCAACATCCTCTGGTTACCCCTAGGAACATATTCACCAAGAAACCCTTTTTCCTCTTCCACCATTTGTCTCACTTACAGCAATTCTTGTCCTCCAACCTTCTGTAGCAGATATAATCAGTGGTGGGATGTCAGATTTTTTACTACCCCACCATGATGTCATCAGTGTGGGCGGAGCCAACATCATGACATCATGACATTGTGGGCAGAGCCAAAGAAAAAATAAATAATAATAATAATAATAATAATAATTTTTTTAAAAAATAAGCACACACACACATACCCCTCAACCCACCCATCCACCCACAACACAAGGACAGCAAGGAGGACAGTAAGGAGGCCGTGCATACGCGCCAAGCACTGTAGACATATCACTGGATATAATCTATCCACATCACTTCATGAAACAGCATCAGTTGCAGCCACCAACTTCCCTTTTTTCCAAAGCATCCAACTCAGTCAATATCCAATCTATAGTACCAGCATTATATTTTTTCACTTGTCCAGATATTTATTGCGTTTATAATATTTCTACTTCCTTTTCATTATTGTGTTTACATCATTTGCATGTAAAATCCCCCCCCCAAAAAAAACCCACTTAGTTTTCTTCATATCCAAGATTCTGAATGGCTCTTCCCTCTGTGTTCCTTCTGACCTAACAAATTTTCCTTTTCTTACTGGTAGAGGTTGCACACTTTTCTATTCCAAAATCCATTCCCGTTATCATTACTGAATAGTTAGACCATGTGCACAAGTGACTCAATTCCCTGCATTGTTTTTCCATATACTTTAAGATCATCCTTGTATATTTATTTATTTATTTAAATTTATATTCCGCCCTACTCGCACAGGCGACTCAGGGCGGATTACAACCAATCAACAAACATACAGCTCACAGTTAAAACTCTAAAAAAATTAAAACTATTTAAAAGAACATATAACAGGTGCAAGATCCTTCCAGATGTCCTCAGTGCTTTATATCCATGATCTAATTATACAATGGCTATTTTAAATAGCAGAGGCAATAATGAATCACTTTGGAACATGTCTCCCAGTGCCAAACATGGACCCTTACAACAAATCATAAATGAAAGTTGGTCACCATGGAAATAAGATGGCTAAGAAAAAATGCTGGCGTGACTAGAAGAGATAAAATCAGAGATGAGATTATAAGGAAAAGATGGAATAGAACCAATCTTAAACTACATACACAGACAATAAATAAAGTGGTTTGCCCATTTGAAGAGAATGTCTTGGAATTCCATACCATACAAGGCATATGTGAAAAGAGGAGAAGGACAAATACCCTGAGGCAGACACAGAGGAAGGTGGAGAAGTAACATCAAAGACATATTTACAAGAGCACCAAATAATACTGGTGGAGGCCACTAGAAGTGCAAGGAAAGAACCCTGTGTCCACAGCCAAAGGGATAAAAGAGGAGGTCAAGAAGAAGAATACTGATTATAAGAACACTGATAATAAGCCAAGAGATTTGGCAGCAGTCAAAATCCAAAGTAAGCATACCTGGCCAAGTTATGTAGGGGCATGAAACAGAAAAGAAGAAAGCATTTCCCTTGGTCTGAGAGTAGAAAGAACATAATAGCAAATTTATTAGACATCCCAAATCTAATCCTCAAAAGTGGCTGTTTTGCTGTACCTAATGGTAGGCTGGGCCCTATAGCAACAGCTGGATAAATTTACTTGAATGAAACAGGTTGGTCTTTATCTTAAATGTATGATAAGAGAAGAGATACACCATTCAGACACATCAGAAAACAAAACAAAATAAAATAAACAAAATAAAACACACTGTAGCACTTTAAAGACTAACTGCTATATTTTTATTGTTAGCTTTCGGGGATCAAGTCCACTTCTTCAGATAAGGAGTGAAACTTACAGGCATGGTTTTTATGCACCAAATTCAGAGGTCAAAGGGAGAAGGGTGTGTTCAAGCATGCCTCCAGCTTCCATCCAGAACACTCAACAAAATCCATTGTCTTCAACCAAGCCCTCAGGTACAATCGCATCTGCTCAGACCTAAAGAACAAATCAACCAGGGAGGATGAATACCCAGGAGTGATCTACTACAAGACAGGCCCAGAAGGGAAAACAATCACACACCACTGGTTGTCACCTTCAGCCCTCAAATTACTATTACTATTACTATTACTATTACTATTACTATTACTATTACTATTACTATTACTATTACTGTTGTTGTTGTTGTTGTTGTTGTTGATGATGATGATGATGATGATGATGATGATGATGACGATGACGATGATGATGATGATGATGATGATGATGATGATGATATATTTCGATTTCTATACCGCCCTACTTAAACCCCTCACACGCATAATGAGGGATCTCCAACCCATCTTGGACAAGAGTGTTTCGCTTTCCAAAGTCCTTGGTGACAGACCCCTACTTGCTTATAGACAACCCCCCAATCTCAAACAACTATTGACACACAACAAACTACACAGAAGTGGAGCAGATATGGGAATTAGACCCTGCTGCAAATCCAGATGTCAAGTATGCCCCCATATTCGCTCTGGAAACAGTATTACTAGACCCAATGGCACCACACACAACATTAAAGTGCTTCTGCCAATGTGATTTATGCTATCTCTTGCCAAAAATGTCCATCTGTGCTTTATGTAGGACAAACAGGACAATCTTTACGCAAAAGAATTAATGTACACAAATCAGACATCCGGAAGGGCAACACAGAGAAACCTGTCTCAGACTACTTCAGTCTAACTGGACACTCTATCCAAAACCTGAAAGTTATAATTCTAGAACAGAGAAATTACAGAACTAGGATTGAAAGGGAGACAGCAGACATCAAATACATCCATCTGTTAGACATCCATCACAGGGGATTAAATATTACCCGAACCCCCATCTGACACGCGCGTGCCTGCCCGCACGG
Source organism: Furcifer pardalis (assembly GCA_030440675.1). Taxonomy (NCBI): domain Eukaryota; kingdom Metazoa; phylum Chordata; class Lepidosauria; order Squamata; family Chamaeleonidae; genus Furcifer; species Furcifer pardalis. The sequence goes on from CP126892.1 coordinate 69,969,412, forward strand.
TGTTTGGAAAGGGTACGGGGAACATCGCCCGTACCCTTTCCAAACACCGTGCGGGCAGGCGCGCGTGTGTCAGACGGGGGTTGGGTAGGCTACGGGGAAAATCTCCGTAGCCTCCCCAACCCCCGTCTGACACGCGCGCGCCTGCACGGTGTTTGGAAAGGGTATGGGGGATGTTCCCTGTACCCTTTCCAAACACCGTGCGGGCAGGCACGCGCGTGTCAGATGGGGGTTGGGGAGGCTACGGGGAAGATCTCCGTAGCCTCCCCAACCCCCGTCTGACACGCGCCCGCCCGCACGGTGTTTGGAAAGGGTACGGGGAACATCCCCCATACCCTTTCCAAACACCGTGTGGGCGCGCGCGTGTCAGACGGGGGTTGGGGAGGCTACGGAGATCTTCCCCGTAGCCTACCCAACCTCCGTCTGACACGCGCGCGCCCGCACGGTGTTTGGAAAGTGTACGGGGGATGTTCCCCTTACCCTTTCCAAACAGCGTGTGGGCAGGCGCTGGGGGGGTTGGATTGACTAGATGTTCTACCCAATCCAAACCCCCCCCCACACGATTGTACCGGATAACGCTAAAAATCGCGTTATCCGATGCAAGATTTCCCCAAAAATCTTGCATCGTTATGCGGTTTTAGCGTTATCCGGTACAATTGTTATCCGGGGTATTACTGTATTCTATTACAACCTTCCTGCCAAATCTCTTTAGCAAAACAGGAAGTAACCAGGTACAGTGTTTTTGTTTGCAGGTCAAAAGTTGATCAGAGACCAGAATGGACTTTCTCAGACCCTTTGAGATTGAAAGGGAGACATTTAGAGCTAATCTGAATAATCTATTGTTGCTGATGGCTGTGGGAAGCTGTATTGTTGTACTTGCTTGTCTGCAATTTTGCTTGAACACACCCTTCTCCCTTTGACCCCTGAATTTGGTGCATAAAAATCATGCCTGTAAGTTTCACTCCTTGTTTGAAGAAGTGGACTTGATCCACGAAAGTTAACAATAAAATATAGCAGTTAGTCTTTAAAGTGCTACTTTTTATTTTGCTTTGTTTATTTTGTTTTCTGATATGCCTAAACCACAGACTAACATGGCTACTATTTTAAAAAAAGCATTCAGACAGGCCTTGTGTACTTTCAAAGTTATCATACCACAGTGCGTGAGAGACACATGAATTTTCTTTAAAGGTACCATAGTCCTTATAAAGTCCTTCAATCATATTATTTTTGAGATATAAAAGACTGTTACCCATTTAGATCTAATGACTTTGGTGTTATATATTTATGTGTATGTAAACATAATTTCCTACATACATGCCACACACAAAAAGTGAAGTTTAGATGACATAAACATTGCCTTTAGGACTTCTATTGACAAAAGGATTTGTACCCATGGCAATTTGATGAAAGAAATCAGCGGTTCCCAACCTTTTCAAGGAGGGGGGGGGCAGGTCATGTTCTCTCAGTCAGCTTCAAGGTCCAGATGGCCGTTTTGCCCTGCCTGCACGATGGGGGCAGCCATTTTGTCCCAACAGATTCAAAGGGGTGGCCATTTTGTTTCTTGAATGCCCTTGGAGGGGTGGCGGGCCATATGAAATGGGGCTGTGGGCTGGATCCGGACCATGGGCCTTAGATTGGGAACCCCTGCAATAAATGGTCATTTCACAAGCAGAAGATAATGGAATGTAAAACCTTGCTGACATGAGTCATCCAGAAGAACTATTGAGAAGATGAATTCCAGCAGGAAAACATGCCTGCCGTGGAATAATTTTGAAAGCATTCTCACCAAGCAGAACCATCCTGTTAGGAACAGCTCACATGCCACTACAAGCAGAAGTTGTTGTTGCTGCTGCTGTTGTTTCCATGACAAATGTTACACTCAAGTTGGCTGTGTATTACCAAGTTACCAGTTCACCTGCCTTAAGACAAAAACCTCATAAAATAGCTAAGGCCATAATGCTGTGCACATCTATCCAGGAACAGGCCTCACTAAACACTGGGCTTTTACTTTTAGAGTAAACACAAACAGAGATATACTCTAAGATTGCCAAGAAGCAGTCAATTCCAGCCACATTCACTCTCTAGCCCAAAGAACTCAAGCACTAAACAAATGACTCAGAATTGTATGTTGTCAACAACAGAATAACATCTATTACTCAGTAATTGCAAATAAAATGTACCTTTGTGGCATTCCAGGTCTGCATAGAGGGCAATTCAGACATTCAGTGATTTATAGTGTTACAGTACTTTGAATCTTCTTCAGAAGCGTTTTTGTTAGTCCTGGATTCTTAGATCTTCTGAAATTATTTTGTTATACAAAATACATCCTCACAGTTGTTTAGTCAAGGGCTATGTGCTACTTCCAGTTTATTGGGAAGACTAATGTCAAAGATGCCAAGAACAATCACACAACTGTAAAGATAGCTATACAATGGTAATGGGCTTTACACCTTTATGAGTCATATCAAATTTACTTCCTTCAAAAAACAATTTGCTGAAGGGTGTTTTTTTTAAGAAGTAGGAATGACTTGTATAATTTTGCAGTCAAGAGTTAATTTTTTGCAGTTAATTTTGCAGCTGAGGTTTTCATATACTCTTTTTGCACAGTTTTAGGCATATGCCATTGTTCAACAATGGCAGTCTGTAGAGTATTAGCATTAACATATATAGCAGGGCTTCCCAACCTACAGCCCATGGGTTGGACCTGGCCCCCAACGCCATTCTATTAGGCCGGTCGCCTTCTCCCCACACCCAGAAGTGGAAGCTAACATGTTTACACATGTATGGGTGCATGCGCAAATGCACCCGTGACTGTCATAAATACAAAAGTGGTCACATTTACAATAGCTGTAAATGCATCCGCTTCTGGGGTCCAGCTTGCTTATCTGACTGGGAGCGTAGTCAGGCCCACGGTGCAGAAAGGTTGGCCACCCCTGATATATAGAAACCTCAACCTTAATTTTAAAGACTGATCATGCTCACTCATTTTTGTTTTAGGTTTCCCTGTATCTGCTCTATTTGTTTTATTTAAACTTGTCCTAATTATTCATATGACTTACCCTAGACATGCAGATCTCAAGGCTGCAAACAATCAATCATTACAATTCTGGTGCAAGAAGTGAGCTATCACTACTAAAAAGGCCCTTTTAAGTAGTGAGCTATCACAACCCCAAAAGATCAAACCCCACTGTGATAGCAGGATTTTAGTGATGATACATGCACTGAAAATAGAGCAGGAAAGAAAGACATTTAAAACATACAGGTTCCAGATCTGAAGACAAGTTTAAGCTCTAGTTGGTTCATACAGTTGGTTCAAAGACTTATAACACAATCAAAATATTTATTTAACTAAAGAGCTAAAGAAGCTGGAATGGGTTTTTTTCCATACAAAACCTGTCTTTATGGTTGGAAGACAGGGTATGACTATCATGAGGAATAAGAAGTTAAGTAGTGACACTGGGAGTAGGATGTGATGCAGACACTTGTAGACAAGATCATCCCAGACATAGGCTACTTGAAACAAAACAAATTGTAGCCTTCTCCCCTTTCATGTTCAAAAACCAAATAGATTGGCAGTTGAAACTTCATTCAGGGTAAATAGTAGGACAGTAGTATCCACAGCTCTTGCCAGCCTAGCAGTTCAAAAGAAAGAAATTGCAAGTAGATAAATAGGGACCACTTTGTGGGAAGGTAAACAGTGTTCCATGCACTCTGGTGCCTAGTCATGCTGGCCACATATCCATGGAAATGTCTGTAGATGCAGACACCACTGGCTTTTTGGCTATAAACAGAGATGAGCACTGAACCCTAGAGTCTGATACGATGGCTTTTGAGCAAGGACGACCTTTACTATCCATAGTCCCAGAATGGGGGAAAGGGCATACTGAGGGTGCATAGCCTCTCCCTCTAATGTGATGCTGTCATGTGTCAGACTAACTGTGTCATTTGGGCTAATACAAAGATCACTCTGGGTTGCAGAAATGTTGCTATACTGCTCGAAATCTCCAGAAGTCTCCAGTTGCAAGACCATCCAACATGGATGTCCAAGCAGTGGGGGCAACCACGGTGGTTTTTTCTCTTCCATCATAAATTTTATTATTTTATTTTAACCTATACACACACACTTGGCTGTTATGAATTATCGCAGCATAACGCTGTGCAGTTTTGCTCCTTAGAAGAATTCTGGCAGACCTTTTTTCATTCTATGTTTGGATCCAGATTTTTTTACATCTATATGCCAATTTGGAAACATTCTAGATGCTTATAAGGCTATTAAAACTGTTAATGATATGTTTAAGTTTAGAAACCAAGAATTGGGAAACTTTTAAAGTAAGATTTTAGATTATTCTTCAAGAGGGTGTGTCAAAAGTCACCAAAAGTCTAGGTCAGACTTTAAACTGCCAAAACAAAGCCACCTTTTGGTGAACTCATTTTGTAGTTCCTTTCGCATGCCCTAGTGTGAGAAAAATTATAGCAAACACAACAAGGTTGCCATTGCCTGCGTATGCCTGATTGTGGTTTAAAAATACCACAGTCTTCAAGAAGGCTCTGTGTGCTATGTATATCTTGTAATTTGACCAAACCTTTCCTTCATTATTCCACCAGGAGAAATATATAGGAGGATGCGCTCATAAGGGTATAAAGCAGTGGTTCCCAACCTTTTTTTGGCCATGCCCCACCTATACATCTCTAAAATCCTGATGCCTCCCCCTGTGACATATAATTCTTATTATTCAAAAACTGAGCTCCTATTCATGCTGAGGAAGCCTAAAAGCCCATTAACTTGGTCTAACTTGGTCTCGAATTGCCCTCCTGTGGTATAAAGAGTGTTGTGGCAGATGGGCAAAGAAGCAAGGAAGAAGGCTCAAGATAAACATCCAACTACAAAGCAAATATTTGTGGTAGCTAACAGCTTGCTCCAAAACAGGCTCCAGGTCTTTAAGAAGGTGAGGCAGAGGCAACATTTACGATTACTATCTCTTTCCTATTGACTGATCTCCTGTCTCTTTAATTGCTATATAACAAGCAAAATAAAAGTAAAGCTTTATTTTATAATTATATCAGTATGCTGGTGTAAGCTTCACTTGGCAAATTTCTGCCTGTCAAGCAGATGTTGTTGAAGACACAGCAAACCAGGCAGGGGAAAAACATGTCACAATAGCCAGTGGGTAGCTTGCCTTCAAGGGGCATGAGAAAGCTTAAGGGAGCTCTGTTTCCTTGCATGGAAAAACAATCTTCTAGCCTGAGCATTTGTCCTCTCTCTCTAGCAGTTCAGATGGTTAAAATGCTAATTCCCAGCTGCCAGCCGCTGTGAAGATCTGCCCAAACAAAGCACTCCAGGTGATGCAAAGCTATAGTTTTCACACCAAGTGCAGCTCTTTAACCAGAGACAAGGGAGTCGCCTGCAGCTGAAGTGACATTGACAAACTTCAGGGCACACAAAGGAGTGCCTTTTACAAAGCAATCGCCAACCAATTTTACAAGCAAAGCCAACGGGCCTTGTGTTTTGTTCTGTGTTTCCTACCTTCTGTCTGGGAAAGGGGGTGGGAGAGAGAGAGAAGTGAAAACCTCCTTCTAGATAGCAACAGCTCTCAGTAATCCTGTCATTAGAAGCCACACAACTGTCACATCAGTAACTCTTAACTGAGTGTCAGCTCTGGTCCTGTCCTTCAGCTGCTTGCTTTATTGAGCCAAGAGTGCTTTCTTTATCAGCAAAGGGAAGATGTACTTTTGTTTGATATTAGTACATACCAGATCTCCTGAGTACACATAAACAAAACAGTAATGTACTACTTGGTTAAGTGTGCTGCCTCTTGCGCACACTTTCGCTCTCTTTTTCTTAATTCTTATTATATTTGTAGCCTTCGCAAATGAGGGCTCTGCGACTCGCCCTGCATCTAAATTAGCACAGGATAACTTGCTTGTAATCTGTCACATACTGTACAATGGAGCAATCATCACTCACATCACTTCCTCTATTCCAATAGTGGGAAATGGATTGTTTTTAGGCATGCTTTGTACACAGCCTGAAGTTTGAAGAGAAAGGGTAAATTCCCTGAATAGCACCCAGAACATTTGAGCAATAACCTACAATCTGGCCTCCTGCAGATCACAACCATAAGTTATTTTAAATCATGTCAGAAGCACATAAAGGGGCTTCCTGGGTTGAAAGGATTTTTGCTGGAGGGGATGCCCAAATGAGGCTCCTTTCATATCCCCAAGTTCTTTTCCCACCAAAGTACTGTACTCCCTATTTATTTACTTGCAATTTCTTTCTTTCAAATTGCTAGGTTGGCAGGAGCTGGGACATAGATGGGTGCTCATTCGGTCATGCAGTACTCAGGTCTTGAACTGCTGACTTGCTGGCCTTCCAGCTAAGAAGGCAAGATTCTTAACCACTGAGCCACCACAGTCCCTAACCATAGATATAACGAGCATTTCCAAGGATAATGGAGACAGTTTTTCCTTCATGACATCTTTTGTGTCAGCATCAATACCAATTCAAAACAAGTGAATTGCCTCCATTCAGCACCATCAAGTACGTACTATTCTATTCTTTACTGCAGCAACATTTTCATTCCTGACACTTTTTTATGATCATCAGGCGAAAAACACAATTGGCCATGGAGTCATTCACAAAGGGCTTAAACCTAGAGATTTCATTTTCTTATTTTAAAAAAATCTGCCACAATTATGGCTCCATGTTTTTGAAATCTTTCTAAAACTACCCTACATTTTAAAAGATGTATACACCTTTCCTTTAAAACATTAAAACAAACCACAGTTTATCTGGTGGAAGATAAGGAGAAGTACAGCTTTAATGTATTGTAGTTAGATTTCTTCTGAAACAGTAAAAACAACCAGAAGAATTGGTTTTCTTTAATGGAGCTCTGCTTGTCTTCTGTATTTCTTTTTGAAACATTTAGCATATGTTTATACCCACAGGAAGGTGCTCAAATGTGGTAAATCAATTGCACAGAAAGTGTCGTTTAAAAAGGAACTTGCTGTATTACTCATTGCTTCTCAACAGCTGTGTTGCTGTCATTATTGTCTTGTTTGTATTGCACTGCATTGCACTTTATTAGTTCTTTGTAGTCTAACCCTCAAACCAGAAAATATAGGAAAGTTCTCTCCGGTACCCCCTAGCAGCCAGATTTGATACTGCAACTTGGAAATGTTTATTAAAAATACAAAGGCAAAACTAAATAATATTTACTTTGTTACCTCTCTTGACAAAAAGGGTGGGGTGGGACCTTTAAAAATCCTGTCAACATTCTTCTAAAATGCCTTAAAATGCACATTATAAGTAACTTTTAGAAGTAATTAGGTATAAAATAAACTGGTGATACTCATTATTAGAGGTTAACCATTTGTGACCTTGGGCAGGGGTATAGGTATTTGTATGTTTGTTTGCTTGCTTTTGTACACCAGTTCCCAGAATTTGTCAAGAATTCCCCACACAGAATTCTGAGAGTTCCAACTCACAGACACAGAGAGACATTTCACTCAACTGGAATAGGGCTTACCTTCCAGAATGTTAACAGCAGGGGTTTTCAACCTACGACCCACAGGCTGAAACTGACCTGCGGCATTTCACGTGGCCCACTTCACACCACCACTGCCACCAGAAGTGGACGAGTTTATGACAGCCATAAATATGCCCACTTCTGTCGTAAATGTGTTTATGACAGCCATGGACAAGTTTTATGGCAATGTTTAAGGTGGGGGAACCACCAGTCAGGCGCACTCAGCTATCTGAGGGGGCGTGGTCTGGCCCATGGCTATAGAACCAAATGGGCAGCAAGTCTAGACTTCCAACAAAAAAACTAGGCCTCCCAGGAAATAGCGGGGTATTTTTATTTTATGTCTGAGACAGCCTGGAATATAGCTTTATTCCAGGTGTATGAGATGTAGGTATGTGTAGGTATTTGTCTGCAGACTGGAATTCCCAGGAGTCTGCTGGAGGAATTCTTGGAGAATTTGGGGAATTAGAGTCAAAGGAAGATGGGCTCTATTCATTTTTTGTTGTTCAGTCGCACAGTCGATTCCGACCCTCTGCGACCCCATGGACCACTGACCGCCAGGCACTCCTGTCCTCCACCATCCCCCTCAACTCGCTCAGCTCTGTGCCCATTGTCTCCACGATACCATCTAGCCATCTCATCTTGGGCCGTCCCCTTCTTCTTTTGCCCTCGACCCTTCCAAGCATCAAAGCTTTCTCAAGTGAATCCTCTCTTCTCATTTGATGTCCAAAGTACTTTAGCCTCATCTTTATTATTTGACCTTCTAAGGAACAGTCAGGGATGATTTCTTCTAAGATTGACCTATTTGTTCTCCTCGCTGTCCATGGGACTCTCAAAACTCTCCTCCAACACCACATCTCAAAGGCGTCTATTCTTCTCCGTTCAGCTTTCCTAATGGTCCAACTCTCGCAACCATACATTGCAACAGGGAATACCATTGCCTTGACTATGCGAATTTTTGTTTTCAATGTGATGTCTCTACTTTTCACTATGCTCCCCAGGTTTCTCATCGCTTGCCTCCCAAGAATCAGTCGCCTTTTTATTTCATGGCTGCAATCACCATCTGCAGTGAGCTTAGATCCTAAGAAAGTAAAATCTGTCACTGCTTCTACTTCTTCCCCATCTATTTTCCAGGGACTGATAGGGCCTGTTGCCATTATCTTGGTTTTCTTGATATTGAGTCTCAAGCCAGCTTTTTCACTTTCTTCTTTCAACCTAATTAGGAGCTTCTTTAGGTCCTCCTCACTTTCTGCCATGAGGGTGGTATCATCTGCATATCTCAAATTGTTGATGTTTCTTCCAGCAATTTTGATCCCAAATTGTGATTCCTCCATTCCTGCATTGCGCATTATGTGCTCTGTGTATAAATTGAATAAGCATGGTGACAAAATGCAGCCTTGTCTTACTCCTTTTCCTATTCCAAACCACTCCGTCATTCCATTTTCTGTCCTAACTGTTGCTTCTTGATTCATGTACAGATTTCTCATGAGGCATATAAGGTGTTCTGGTATTCCCATTTCCTTAATTATTTGCCACATTTTGTTGTGGTCGACACAATCAAAAGCCTTCGTGTAATCAATGAAACAGAAGTAGACTTGTTTCTGATATTCCTTTGTTTTTTCCATGATCCATCTTATGTTGGCGATGTGATCTCTAGTCCCCCTGCCTCTTCTGAAACCCGCCTGCACTTCTGGTAATTCTCTCTCCACATACTGTTGCAGTCTATCCTGTATTATCTTGAGCATCACCTTGCTAGCGTGAGGGATGAGCGCAATTGTTCGATAATTTGAACATTCTTTGGCATTACCCTTTTTGGGGAGTGGAACGTATACAGATCTTTTCCAATCCTGTGGCCATTGTTTTGTTTTCCAAATCTGCTGGCATATAGAATGCAATAATTTGATTCCATCATCTTGTAGTGCTTTGAAAAGTTCAACTTGGATACCATCAACTCCACTGGCTTTGTTGTTTGCAGTGTTTTTTAGGGCCTTTCTGACTTCACTCTCTAGAATGTCTGGCTCATGTTCAATGTTCTCATCATTGTGATTATCAGGGGTGTTGAGGTCCTTTTTGTATAGTTCCTCTGTGTACTCTTTCCATCTTTTCTTAATCTCTTCTGCATCTGCTAACTCCTTGCCATCTTTGTCTTTTGTCATGGTCATTTTCGCTTTAAATGTTCCCTTGAGTTCCCCAATTTTTTTGAAAAGATTACACCTAAAATAACTTCATGACTGTAGGTGACATTGATATTTACTGTACAATAAAATGATTGGTTACTTGAGATTACATTACTGATGATATACCTAAATATTTTGATCACATTTCTGATATCTGAATGTTTGAATTCACATGAAAGTTTCTATACCACTTTGTCCAAAAATGCCATCACACTGCTCACATTAGAAGACAACCTCAAGACTCCAGGAGTAAAATATGAAGCCCAGATACACACTTACTCTTACCTATAATTAAAGTGGATTTAGAAAATTGCATTCTAGTTCTTTATTTCTCTCTCCATGGCTAATGAATTAGAATCTATTTTTGTCTTTTAAATGAGCAAGGGCTACACACTTCCACAATCTTCAACTGTCTCAACTACTGTCACTCTTGGCATGTATCCCCTAACACAACTGTTAGTCAACTCTAGTCTTTTACAATGCAAGCCAGTACACACCTGCACACGTCTATACAATGCAAAAATTTCCCCAAGGGTCTTCTTTATCCTTGTCAGCTGGTATCCATAGCGATTGACTACCATGCCTAACAGTTGCAATTTATCTGCCCTAGTTAAAAAAATAATGTATGAATTATCTTAATATTTAATCTGTGAGCAAGGCTTATTTTTATTCGATTATGACTAGATATTTATTAAGTTGACATCAGGTCATTTAGGAGTTGAAACATTCCAGAGGAAAATGCTTGGTGAGTTTATTGAAAAGACTTTATTGTGTTCATTCAATAACAAACTGAAAGTATTCCCCGTAGGATATACCAAATAACTTCCTGACCCTGTTGAAGACAATTAGAACTTTGTTATATCTTCACAAGGGTCATGATTTTATCCAATATTCTAAGTTCATGTTAACCCATTTTCAAAGGAGGTGTTTTGCAGCTATTATTTGTTCTCCTTAGAACAACTGAGAAAGAATTTGGCTGTGGATATGAATTGCTTGTGGTCATAAAGAACAGCAAGCTAATAAGAAAAATGTGGTGGAAGAATAAGAAAGCAAATTAACAATGTAATTAGGAGATAATTAGCAGAGAGCCAAAGTGACCTGCAAATACAGAAATGGACCGGGATTTAGATCTCAGCCCATCCATGTATTCACTGGATACATATCTCTTTAGTAATGTAAACTAAGAGTGTGATATTTGTTGGTTTGTTTGCTCGAGTGGGGTTGGAACCAATGGCGTAGCGTAGGAGCCGCCAGGGGGGCAGCCCGCCCCGGGTAGCACTTTTTGGGCTATGGGTGTTCTTGGACTACAATTCCCAGAAGCCCTAGTGGGAGCAGGCACCAGCGTCCACCAGGGAGTGGCAAATTTAGCTTAAGCCCTGGGCAGCTGAAATCCATGTGACGCTACTGGTTGGAACTAAACGCCCAGAATTTGCCAAGAATTTCTCAGATGGAATTCTGGGAGTTCCAGCCCGCAGACAATACCTGTCTTTCATTCACATAGAACAAAGCCTTATCTCAATCTAGGCTGTCTCAGTTCTACTTTCTGTAGAAAAATGAGCAAAGTATTTTTACTTAGCTATGTTGACATAACTTGCCCACATGTTATGCCACAGGTTATGCTACTGTCACAGTAAAATACAATAGCTCCAAGCTAGAGTGCTATAATGAAGCAGTTCCACCAATGCATTGCACAATAGTTGCAATGAGAATCACATGACCTATTGCACAATCAAACTGCAGTTCCCTATGCTGGGCATAACACCTGGCATATATACATGAGTATTACTTTATGTTGTGCCTGCACAAAAAGGATTTTGCTTATCATTGTTAGACTTTGTTAGTGGAATTGTTAGTGACCCACTGCAGTGGCTCAGATGGCTAAGACGCTGTCTGGAAGGCAGGAGGTCAGCAGTTCGATTTCCGAGTACTACAGGATGGAATGAGCTCCCATCTTTGTCCCAGCTCCTGCCAACCTAGCAGTTCGAAAGCAAGAAATTGCAAGTACATAAATAGGAACAACTCTGGTGGAAAGGTAAACAGAGTTCCATGCACTCCGGTGTCTAGTCATGCCTGCCACATGACCACAGAAACATCTGCAGACGCAGACTGCGCTAGCTCTTCAGCTTTGAAACAGAGATGAGCACTGAACCCTAGAGTCAGATATGACTGCCGTTCGAGCAAGGGAAACCTTTACTATATTTAATTGTATTTATACTGCAGTGTAAGGATACTCAGTGGCTTAGTGGTTAAGATGCTGAGCTTGATGATTGGAAGGTCAGCAAGTCAGCAGTTCAAGACCAGAGTGCTGTGTGATGGACTGAGTGCCTGTTGCCTGTCCCAGCTCCTGCCAACCTAGCAGTATGAACATACACAAAATTGCAAGTAGATAAATAGGTACCACTTCAGCAGGAAAAGTAACTGTGTTCTTTGCACTTCAGTGTCTAGTCATGCCTGCCACATGATCACAGAAACATCTTCAGATGCAGACAGAGCTGGCTCTTTGGCTGTAAACGGAGATGAGCACCGCTCCCTAGAGTTGGATACAACTGGTTTTCAAGCAAGGGAGACCTCTACTTTATAGTGCAGCATAGTGTAGTGGATACAGTGAAGGACTAGAACTCAAGAGGCCTGAGTTTCAACCTACACTTTGCCATAGATTAAGAAGATAAAACAACTCCTTAAATATTTCAGTTACTTTGAAAGCCCTATTAAGGTTCCCATATGTTGTTTCCAATATAATGTAACATACCGTAAAAAGCTCAGTGTGTAGGAACAGTGGCTGCAGAGCCAAGGGTCATGAGATCGCAGCCTTCTGTCCTTTCCAGAATAGGAACTGTTGAGATCATTTGGAGCTTATGCTACATGCCATACCACCTGTGTGGACTCAGGCAAGCTGCCCAATTCCAAAGTGCCACCAGAAGGAAAAAATGACAAACCCTTCTAGTCCCTTATATCTAGAAAACCTAGGAAGGCTGCCATAAGTTGGAATTGATTTGATGGCACATAACAATAATAATTAGTACTATATTCCAAGTATATTCAGCTCAAATTTTCAGATTTGTTACCTCTGACAACCAAGTCCTTTCCTGTGAACGCCTAATGGAAGTGAACGAATTGGAACCATGGCCACTGGGTCTACTTGTAACATCTCTAAGCACTGGTCTCAAATGCCTTTGGGACTGCTGCCTCAGTGCCCAGTGCCCAGGGCTCAATGCCTCAGTGCCCAGTGCCACCGAAGTATGTTGCCTGTGGCTCAGAGCATGCTCATTAAATCAGATCCTTAGTTCTAGCAATACCAATTACACTTATATGCTACCTCATAGTGCTTAGTGAACTCTCTGTGCAGTTCACAGCATAATTAACATTTTGCCCCAAACATGCTGGGTACTCATTTGACATACCTTAGAATGATGGAAGGCTGAGTCAACCTTGAGTCCGATCAGGATTGAACTCACAACATCAGCAGTTTTGTGCCAGGAGGTTTCTTCCAGTTCTTTCCTTCCACTCCTTACTTATGCACAGTTGCCACATGGCAGTTCATGTTCTGCCACACACAAAAAGCTCGATCTTTTTCTAAAGATAAAAAGCAAGAGTGGGAAACGGTGTCTTTATCACTTCCAAACTTCAGAATTTATTACCATTAAAGTACCGCAGCCCATGAAATTGCTTTTCAGGTTGTGCTCATTATGTTTCACATTTTCAGTCTGTAACCTCATATATTTGTGTAAAAGGAAACACAAACTCTTCCCCAGGACAATTTAACAGGCAAAGTGATCCGTAACAGTACAAAGTGGGATGGTAATGCTTTGATACCATATGCACAGATGCAGAACTAACTTTTAGGATGGAAGCCATTCTATTAAGATGTGAAACGCACTTCTAAACTCCTTTTCAGTCATCACATTTCTTCAAGTCAATGTGGGAGGAAATAATAATTATTCCCCTTATAAAAGGAAAGTTGTTGTTTTGTTTAATGTTTTGAGCTCCGAGAATATCTCAGCCACTTTCCTGGTGGCATTTTAGCATGGTTTGGGATGTTCTGGGCATCATAAGGGGGAGAGTGGTTGGAGGGAGTGCCAAGGACACTGCCTCTCTCATTTCTAGGATTATATTATTTTAATCTACATGGACTCATGGCCTATGTTACAGTGGCCTATACAGTGCACATTAATTATGCCGAACACCCAATGACACTCTAAGAAGACTCAGAGGGGAAAAGAAATAGTAATACTAAGGGAAAATAAAGGAAGCAGACAAAGAGGAAAATGTAGTATGAGATGAAATGGTTTAATAAATTAAACCACAATATTGGCTTTACAAGACCTGAGCAGCACAGTTAACGATACCTTTGAGAGGTAATTAATTCATAGAGTCTCCATAAAACAGCTTGTTGGCAAATAACAACAAATGTACCATTGAGCATATACAGAGTGACTCAGTTTGGAAAACAGACATGTGTTTGCAGGTCCAAATACCCTGTTTCCCTGAAAATAAGACATACCCATAAAATAAGTCATAGCAGGATTTCTCAGCAGTTGCACAATAAAAGCCAAACCCCGAAAATAAGACATAGTGATAGGCGTAGCTATGCAACGTCCCAGCGTGGAGCGGTAAAGAAGATGGGCAGCCAGTGGTGTAATAAAAATAAGACATCATCTGACAATAAGCCATGATGTGTCTTCTTGAGGAAAAATAAATATAAGATGGTGTCTTATTTTCGGGGAAACACCGTATTATATCTCTGTGTCTCATGACTCACTCTCTGTCTAATTTCCTAAGGTGGCAAATGCTCCACAACATATATGTGACCTTGAGAGGTGTGTTTGGAAGGAGATGACAGTTCTGACAACTAGGCAAAACTTTGATTTCAATGGTAAAAATTTGGAAAGCTTTATATAGCGAGCATGAAAAAGATTTTAAAATTTACTTTTATTTCTCCCATTATTATTATTATTATTATTATTATTATTATTATTATTATTATTATTATTATTATTATTATTATTATTATTATTATTATTATTATTATTTCACTCACTCACACACACACACACACACACACACACACACACACACACACACACACACACACACACACACACACTTCTTCATTCTGAAATTGGGAACAATGATTGTGAAAGAAGTCAAAATGGAGGGATTCGTTCACCTAGCTTTAAACATTGAGTTCTTAAGTCTTTAAGTCCAGATTTTGATCCCTAGTTATTCTACTGTATCTACAATACATTATATTGCACTATAAATTAAGGTTAAATTAATGTGACTTTTCATCTTTAACATCTACAGATAGGGGTCATGATGTGGTTCTGTCCATGCTACAAATAGTTGTTCTAGTTGAATATGGCTATTTGAAGCTTTTATCAAAATATAGAAATCTCTTTATATCAGATGAAAACATAAGGTTTTTTTTAAATGCCAAATAAAATGAAACAGAGATTTAGTCATTTCTGCTTTTCTAGAGTTGTCTATGGCCAACATGGATAACTATTTGTTTCATGTTTTCTCCAGAACCTTGTGTCCATGTTCAGAGATGGAAGCAGCTATATGACACAGAAAAGACGAGGAGGAGCTAGATTATGTGACATAGTTAAAATTGCAGATGGTTTCTAGAGAGCAGAAAGCAAAGGTTTTCTCCTAACTTAGATTCCCAGATGGAGACTCAAAGGACCTTGCCTCTTACTATTTCTATCACATAACACCATTATGAGGCAATAAAAATAATAGACTGCAGTTTCATAAGCCTTTTTTCACTTAATTGAATAAATCCCATCGAATCTGGATGGATTTATTTGGGATCAGATTGCAAGACTTGGATGTAAGTGATTCACAATCCAGCTGCCTGCTGTGATATCCTGTTTTGAAATTTCCAGACTGATGGCCTTATTTGTTGCTGCAAAAACAACATGGAATCTTAGAGCACATTAAAGATTAGCAAGTATTATCTGGTACTGTATAAGCTTTCATGGGCAAATATTTATAAAATCAAGGTGGAGGTTAAAAAGATGGAAATAAAGGAAATGCTAACCATTGTCAAAGGAGTGGTTGTTTAACATTGATGATGGTCTTTGGGAGTGACAGATACAGAGGTTAATAGTGGTCATTAAGACTCATTTTGAAGGTCATTTGTTACTGACATGTGTGTTCAAGCAAATTAACACCTGTAAGATTCTTCCCCTGGAAGAATATGGCTGAATGTTCTGATGGAATTAGTAACAGTAATCAGAGGAGACACAGAGAACAGGAGTACAAAATGACACAGAAAGAAAATTGACCAGACAGTGGTCAAGAAAAATGCTACAGGTGGGGAGTACTGTAGACCAGGGGTGCCAAACTATGGCCCACGGCACCATTCCATCCAGCTTAGAAGCAGAAGTAAAACGCCCCCACATGCTCAAAATGCTGCTGTAGATTACCTGCAGCTGTTGTAAATACATTTATGACAACCACGAGTGCATTTACGGCAACGTTATGCATATGCATGGGTGCATTTTACTTTTGCTTCCGGTGGGAGGAGCCACATGACCGGCCCGCTCAACCATGTGACTGGCCCATGGCTTTAGAAGTTTGGGCATCCCTGCTGTAGACAAACCTGTATGGATAAACTGAGTAACACAGGTAATAATGTAAAAGGTTCCTGTCTCCATTTGAGTGGAGGAGATGGGGCAGAGGTGAAATCCTTGACATACTTTTATTCAGCCATTTCCCTTTAGATTCTACTACTGTTCTTTGTGTAAGGAAATCCACATTGTCTTCTGAGGCAGATTATCAAGATACTGTACTGTATCCTGAAGTGTTCCCTACCAGTTGTCAAGTTATTACTGTTTCTAATGTCAGATTTTAGTCAATTTATCCTTTTTGTATAAAAACTAGCCTTTTTGTCTTTTATTAAATGCTTTGACAATTTGCTGGCAAAAGATAGCTTGGATCAGATCAGAAGATAAAATGTCTATGATATGTCTTTGAAGGCTCAGGTTTCTAAACCAGGAATGATGTTAGATCCAGCGTTGTCATTGAAGCCAAAACCTTTCCATGACATTTATATTTTACCAGCACATGCTGGCATGATACTCCTTACTTAGAGACAGCCTGGCCATTATTAACCACCACATGGAGATTCTAGGGCTATCTTTGATCACTTATCAGTAAATTCAGTTAGCAGAGAATATAGAATCACAACTGATGCTAATTATAGTGAACACTTTGTACTTCACGAGCCAATTCAAACACTACATTCAATGTGTAAGTTTTTATTTGGGTTCCTTCCCTGCCCTGAAGCTAAGATGGTAACAAATGGAAAATACATATTTTCAATTCCAAAACCTCTTCAGTAAAACACTGTCAGAAGAAGCATCACTCGGCACAATTTGTGTTGTCTTTGCATAAATATGCAAAGACATTTATTGGCCTGGGCCTTCCAATGTGGAATATGAACTGGCTCCACTGAATTTTTATGCTGAAGTTTATGCTGTTGATGTCTTCTGTGTTGATTTTATTATGATTTTATACTGATACCACCATCATCAATCATTATCATTGTTTTGTATATCACATTTATAGTTTTACTATAACAAAATGGAAATGTGAACAGAAATGTGGCTTTTTTTAATCCAAGAAACTCACAGAAGACCTGATTAGCAGTGACCAAAAATTTCCGGCATGTGTCTACTTCAGTGTTTCCCAACCTTTGGTTTTTGGACTTGAATTCCCAAAAGCCTTAGTCAATTCCCCGAAGCACTGATCAGACAATGTAATGACTTAGGGTTTTGGGAATTGAAGTCCCCGTGTGGGGCGTGGTTGCTGAGAAACCTCACAAGCAATGCAGCAGTGCCATTTTTGTAAAACCAGATACAGTATTAGATTCCTCTCAAGGAATTATACTGAAGAGGAAAGCTAGAAATCTTGACATTCAATTTGCTGTGTATATAGCAACATAAATATATCAACCATCTTATACCATGCTTACACCATGCTGTTTTAAGAAAGCAATACAGAAAATATAGGAAACCAAAACACTTTCTAATTAGAGATTTCAAAAGCCATCGCTACATTTTTGGGCTATGAACAAAATGGCGAAAATAGCATGACCCTTATAAATTTGGAGGAATCCCATTCAATGTGCCTTATAATGATCATAAACTACTTAGTTATTTTGATAATGTCAAGTGATAGAGAGACTCCAATCCAGACCTGATTTCTATTAGTGAGCCTGTATAGATTAATAGTGTAGATGATCCAATCCCAAACACTCCGCACAGACCCATTCTATGTCATATCTACTCAGCCATCCAACCTCAATCTATCTCATTCCACAGGAAATATAATTTCAAAAAAAGCCAACTGAGAAAAGTTTACAACAATGCTAAATGCAGATGTGCTTAAACTTATTCTTCAACGTGAAAATGATTATCAATTTGTAATTTCCATTTTGGAATATTCTCATGCCTCCATTTCAGGAAGATTGCCAGAACAACTACATCCCAGGTCTCACTCCAGAAACACATGCCTAATCTAACTGAACATATAGAAGACAGTTCTGAAACACATAAAATAACCAGAACAGCATTTTTCAATCTTACGGGTGCATGTAACATTGTCCACCATCAATTGCTGCTCAAAAAGTTGTTATCTCCTTACTAAAGTTCATGAACTAATCTAAATGGTTGCCATTCTACTTCAAAACTATAGGTTCTTTCTTGAATTTCAAATGAGGCCTAGTTGCTGAAGAAAGCAAAGGAATAGTCTCCCACTGGGTAACATTCTGGCAACATTACCCTTCAGCATTTACACAAACAAGCAAATGAGCAAGCCAGTGAGTTGAACACAGTGAGAAGGTTGAAGTATGCATTAGTCTCGAAGATTCCATAGTCTTGAAAATTCAGATCTCAAGATATTACTTTTGTGGATAATCCAACACTAGATAAAAAATTCTCTGAGTTATAATCCAAACTACTAAAACTAACATTTGAAAGTTCATATTGAAATATTCTTGCTACATAAGGAGACTGATTTCAGAAGATTGATGTGGCATCTTCAAAACAATGGAAATAGTTCCATAAGCTTAATGCAAGCTGCAATTTTATGCTTGGGTATAAAAATCCCACTGAATTTATTGGGATTTAGTTTTGGATGCACAAAAGAGGTCAAGTATTCTCAATACTTTATCTCTCAATATTTTAGTTTCCCTTTCAACTGTATGGAGGACTACTTTGTATGAAGGTCATCTTTGAAAGCAACAGCTAAATCTAAGAGGCTCATGGAATAGAACGGAAAACGGGAGAGAGCATTGCATGACAAATGATGTACTGGAGAAAATATATGGGAGGGTTAGCCCATTTCAGGGAGCACTGAAGTAGAATACTAAATTTAGAACAACAAAAAAAACACAATAAAGCCAAGTACCTATCACTGAGATAACTGTGTACATGTCTCTGAACAAAACATTAATAGATAGGAAGGCCAGCTTGCTCATGGTGTATCCAGATATACATTATTTCAGCAGTATAGTGGCTGTAAAAGTCCACCCACTGCTTTTCGAATGAGCTTTCAGAGTTCTCTAAAAGTATAGTACAGTATTGTGCTTAGAGGAAAACTGGTTCTATGTGCCCCTAGCAGAAACCTGCTATGCTGTGATTAGCTGAAAGTACAGCAATCTCAGTTACACACTTCCACCTTTGTCCTGAAGGGGTTTTTCAATGTGGAAAAACTAACTCTGTTCTTTTTAACTTCTTCTTTCCAAAGATACCGTAAATAAAATACATAAAACAGAGTCCTGAATCAGCAATCAATGTCTTGGCTCCGAGATCAATCAGCTGTATTGTGAAGGATGGGAGCAGAATTCTTCTGGTGGGATGTATAAGGAAGAGAAGAAATTGCACAGCGTCTTTATTACTCTGTATGAATCCCTAGAAATGTGGTTTGGAAAAGTAAATAAGAGGAAGGTCTATTGTTAAACTCACTTGGCTATGTGCAGGACTTAAAGTGATACAGTAAAACCTCGGATAACGTTAAAACCTGGTTCCACAAGTCTTGGTGTTATCCGATTTTTAGTGTTATCCGATGCATGTTAAAATCCTATGGGATCCATAGAGATACATTGTAACCACACAGGCTTTAGCAGTTGTTATCTGATGCATCCCATAGGATCTTAATGTTATCCGATGCAATTCTCCCCCCCCAGATTGCTTAATGTTATGTGATTTTAGTGTTATTCGATACTAATGTTATATGAGGTATTACTGTATTAGCATTTCTGAATTAACCTGTTAACCTTCATTGTGAAACTATTGGGAAAGGTTTGATCCATTTGTTAACATGTAAGGTGAACCCTGAATGTTGTCACAGAGGACAGCCGAAGAACTCAAAGAACTGTCTGTAATCTTCAAGATTTATTTACTATCAGAGTTGGCAGTAATAGGTTAAATGGCCCAAGAATTTTGCCTAATGAAAAACAACTTCCTATTTTCCTATCATGACCAATCTTTTATGGTAATATAATGAAAACTTTCCATTTTTACAACTCAAAGATTTGGTCAGTGTATCAATGGAGTAAAGTGAAGGTGAAGGTTATCCTTGCACGAAAGCCAGCTCTAAGGTTCAGTTCTCATCTCTGTTTATAGCCAAAGAACCAGTGCTGTCTGTGTCTGCAGATGTTTCCATGGACATGTGGCAGGTATGCCTATATACCAGAAATCTGTTTACCTTCCCACCAAAGTGGTACCTATTTATCAACTTGCAATCTCTTGCTTCTAGGTTTGCAGGAGCTGGAACAGAGACAGGAGCTCACTCCATCATGCAGCACTTGGGTCTCAAACTGCTGACCTGCCAACCTTTCAGTCATCAAATTCAACATCTCAACCACTAAGGCAAAAGTTTCTAATTTGAAACCTGACAGAGGAAAGATTGGCATTATAATACATTGCAGCGGTTATTTAGGGGCTTACCTGAATGGGTGTGTGTGTGTAATTCTTCCAAGCAATGTCAGCAATATCACAATTCTAGGGATTGTTATAAAGGACTCTAAAGTATTTGTTAAATCAGGAAATACAGATCTCACTTTGAGTTTGCTTTATTTCTCCTTAGTGATGTTACCATGTAGCCAAATCAGGTTGCTATGTATTCTTATGATATCTTGTTTGCTATGTCAAACTAGTTTGACAACAATCAACCATATGCTTATTGTTATGAAGCAATTCATTCATTCTTAAATAGTGCTGTTTGCTTTCAATACAACCACATCTGATTGAGTTGGTAGCATCATAATTTTCCCAGACAAATTCAATGGATAGTGTGTGTGTGTGTGTGTGTGTGTGTGTGTGTGTGTGTGTGTGTGTGTGTGTGTGTGTGTGTGTTTTTGTTCTCATTTAATATTTTGCATTTATATTATTTTGCAAAATAATGAATACTATGGAAGAAACACATAAGAGATCAGGGGGCCATGAAATCAAAATGAGGAAAACTATTTTGCTCTTACAGTGTGCTTGATTTTATAAAGAAATGAGGTACAGTTTGGGAATATTGTCACAATGATGTCAACATCAAAAAAAATATTTTTTCATATTCACATTTTAGAATTAATCTAAAACTGTACAAGTTTAAAATGTCTTGTTATTTATTTATCAAGAACATTTATATATCACTTTTCTGCCTACCAAGGTTCTCAAACATACAACAAAAACATAAAAACATTCTTTTTGGGCAGATTATGAAAATCAGTATTTGAAAACAACTTTTAAAACTAATTCTAAACCCCAGCATTTTTAAAAACTCGATGGGCAGAATCCTGCTTATTGTTTTAGGTCAGTGATGGCAAATCTTGGCACTTCAGATGTTCTCTAACTTCAATTCCCAGAAGCCCTGATCAGCAGGAGTGCTGACTTGGGCTTCTGGTAATTGAAGTCCAAGAATACCTGGAGTGCCGAGGTTGACCATCACTGTTCTAGGTGGACAATGAATCATTGCACTAAAGGAATATCTGCAGGGATTGTGCAAACAGTGGTTCAGTACCTCCCTGTGCAAGGAGAAGCCCTGTTCACATGAATAGATTTTCCTCCTGTGTAACAGAGGCTGGATGGAGATCAGGTAGAGCTACCACTCACAAGGCATTCCTCTAGCAAGCCTAGGATAGTGCCATTGAAAACAATTTTAAAAGTAGTTTTCATAGAATCATATAATCATAATATAACTGAGTTGGAAGGTGCCTTTAGGACATCAAGCCCAAACCCCCTGCTCCTTGTATCCAGTTTTGATACGTATCTAAAAAACCAGAGGCAATGTAAAAGTAGTTTTGATTTCCAACTAGCAGCACAAGAAGGACAGAGCTGGCACAATATCTGTTAAGAAGAGTTACACAGCCAAGAGGCTATTACATATACCTTGTCTTACGTAATCACCAACTTGACCTTTCAGTATGATAGAGCAACTGTACATCTCAAATTTGAAGTAGACTAATTCAGGGCAAAGCTGTATTTCAGAAATTGGGGGGGGGGAGGCATTGGCCATATTTGTATCCCAGTAGTCTCTCAAATTATATTTACTTCAAGATGAGGTGGGTTCACTCTAGGCCAGGGGTTCCCAACCGTACAGGTGCATTTTACTTCTGCTTCCAGGAGTGACGAGGGCTTCATGGGCTGGATGAATTGGCCTTAGTGACCAGCTCCCTGAACCACGTGATCAGCCTGTGGCCCAAAAAGTTAGGCACCCCTGTTCTAGACAATCAGAGGAAGCTGGGACCTTTCTCTTCACCCTTGAGTGAAGCAAGCCCGCTTGTTAAAAACAAGCCCACACATTAGTGAATATCTACAAGCCTTCAGAATGGCTCTGGATCACTACAGTCTCATCCACTCATTTATATCTGAAAGAGCCTAGGATCCCACCCAACCCAAACCACCCCATCTCTCATTTTTCTCCTCCTCCTCTTCCCAGATTTCTTGCAGTACTTTTCATGTTTCATGCAAAGATCTGCATAGATGCTGGCTAGAGTGGGGCTTACATGTGTGTGCTCCCCCCCCCCCATCTCCTTCCTCCCTTTCACCCTTTGTTCTTTCAGGCTGAACTACAGGAAAATATCTAGTAATAGTCAAGTCATTCAGGCATGTAACATACACACACTGTCAGCTAACTCTGAAGGGGTACACAGAAGGAGCCTCCTCAAAGATTGTGGTATTTTTGAACTACAATTGAGTATACCCTGGTAACTGCAACCTTATGTTTCCAGCTAATCTTTCTCACACTAGGTCAGGCAAATGGAACTGCAGAATGAACTCACCAAAAGGTGGCTTCATTTTGGCAGTTTCATATCTGACCTAGACATGGAAGATGTGTAGTTGACATGGAAGACGTGTGGCTGACATGGAAGACGTGTGGTTGATAGATATCAGCATGCTGATTTGTTTTGGTTTTCTTTGGGGTATTCATACTAGGCAATACTCTACACCAGGGGTTCTCAACCTTTTCAAGCCATTGGACGAACCACACCCCCTCAGACAGCTGAGCAGGCTGGACTGGTGGTTCCCCCTGCCATAAATGTTGCCATAAAACACATCCATGGCTGTCATAAACGTATTTACAATAGCCACGGGCACATCTACGGCTGTTGTAAATGCATCTGCTTCTGCCTCTGGTGGTGGCAATGACGACAACATGGGCTACATGAAATGATGCCATGGGCCGGATCCAGCCTGTGGGCCATAGATTGAGAACCCCTACTCTACATGGCAACACAGGTTATCTGTACGAAGTTTATGTCAATATTGTGTCTCAGTTTTTGGCTACATATATATTTTTAATGGGTCCCATAGACACATATCTGTATTTTTCTGCATTTTGAGTTAATTTATTCCTTTGCAATAGTGTCTACGGAGTTAGTCTATGGGCTATATGAGAACTACATAATGAACATTTGTGGCTTTCCCTAGAAGAAGGCCTATACAAGATACATCACCAGAGCACCAACCATGGAAGAAAATATAGTAGCAAATAGAATTAGGAGAAGATGAACATTTGCACATTTTACATTTTACACATGCATATACCCTACACAATTTTCAGTCTGAAAATTGAATTGGAAGAACATTTGGCACAGGGTTAGATTTTTATCCTCAGAGGTCTCTTATTATTTTTTCATGTCCAGATGTGTTCAAACCAGTTGCAAACTATTTTTTTCCTGAGAGCAGCTTTCAGAATGAGGTAATTTTTAGAAAGCTTCCTTTCTTATTTTGAAGTCAATTTCTAGTCCAAATAAACCTAGCATTTTTAACAATGTGTTTTTGGAAAAACCCCTTCCCTTTAACCTTTAAATGAGAAAAGCTTAAGACATTTCTTCATAGTGGTTAATTAAGAGCATATGTTTTCAAGCTGATGCTGAAGGCTTACAGCCTATTCTGGGAAGTGCTCCGTTCTTCCTCAAGCAGAGAGGCAATGAATTTGTGTGGCAGTACTGATATAGAATGAAGGTACATAGGGCTATAAATCTTACGCATTAAGGAATATAGTGCAGAAAATTTGCCAGCTAATCAAATATGCACCAAGTAAGCAGATATTCTTCGAAAGCTATCAGGAATCGATAGGAGCACACAACCACAAATGGTAGGAACTAAAGGCTTGGCCCTATGCCTCTTTCCAAATGAATATGCCATGCCAAGGTGATATAGCTCCACCTATGCAGAACTGATAGATGTAGCACTCAATGAACGTTGTAGAATCATTATTGAATGCCTGAAACCACCCTTGTTGATGAAATCAGTTACCTAATTACTCCATTATACCAGTGGAAAGAAGTAGCAGCTAATAGTGAAAGACTCAAAGTATCTACATCAAATGTGCATCCACTCTTTGGCTTCCATCCCATCCCTCCCAGATTAAAAAGTTTTTGCAGAACAACCACAGAGAATACCAGGACTATAATGTGGAAAGAAAGAACAAGTAAAGTTAAAGGTCACCCTTGCTCGAAAGCCAGTCGGATCCAAATCTAGAGTTCAGTGCTCATCTCTGTTTAAAGCCAAAGAGCCAGCGCTGTCTGCGTTTGCAGACATTTTTGTGGACATGTGGAAAGAACTATTTGCCTCTTAAAATGGAAGGAGCCCATGGGAAGTCTAACTTCTGCTTAAAGAATTGAGTCCATTTTATAGGCTATGGAGTAGAGTTTGGGAAAACCTAGATGTACCTAAGAAAATGACAGTTTTACGCTGACATGATACTTTGTGAATGTGGAAAAGAACAGGAAACTTTACATCTGTGTCAGTGTATTCTACGCCACTCAACATGTACTATGGAAGACTTGCTGTTAGCTGTCCCAAATGCTTTTAATATTGCCTGTTATTGGGAGAAATGATATGATATATTTATCAGTTGCACTATGGCATTTCTGTCACGAATAAAGAAAGAATAGGAAGCATATGGACAAGAAAACACAACCCCATCAGCTAATGCAATGGCCAAAGCAATTAGAGACCACAAGACTTTCATTGTTGATTTCTCTTCATACCCCTCCATTTCCCAAATATCCAATGTGAATAACCAATTATATAAAACACAGAGGAAGCCATCGGTGTGTCCCCAGATTCTCTATGGGCAGGGGATGTCAAAGCCCTTCCATGGTTTGGATATGACACACAACACTCATGTCAACTCTCAAAAAACCACACACTTTATTAGGGATGTGATCCACCTGCTTCAACATCTGTCCCCAGAAAACTGAATCTGGAATCCCCTGAGCCTATAGCTGAGATCTAGATGAGATTATAAGAGAGGGACAGAGAGGAAGCAAGAAAAAGGTTTTGGTTGGGTCAGTAATGGAAAACTGAAATGGATTTTTCAGACAATCATGGAACATTTTCCTTCTGTCCAAAACTCAAAGCAGGCGGGGGGGGGGGGGAGAGGCTTTATTGTATTAACTCAACTAATGTGGCAATTTAAAAGCAACTTAATTATTAAAAATAGGAACCTTCCAGCTTATAACTAACTGAACTATATACTGGGACTCAGTAAAGGTTAACAAAATCATGATGCCTTTTCTAATGATCTCTCCCTTCTCCAGTTGCTCTGTATTTTCATGGACAGAGTTTCTATACTGTTAACAGACAGACATTAAGATCATCATGTTCTTAGCTGTGTAGTCTTAGGGCAGTGATGGCAAACCTTGGCACTTCAGGTGTTCTTGGACTTCTATTACCAGAAGCCTAAGTCAGCACTCCTGCTGATCCGGGCTTCTGAGAATTGAAGTTCCAGAACACCTGAAGTGTCAAAGTTCACTATCACTGTCTTAGGGTGTGATCCGACAGGTATTAGTCCCATTGTTTGGCTTGCTGAAGGGTTTCCTCCTTTTCCTTGAATTATATGACGTAACTGCTGGAGTGAACCAGCCCATCTCCAAATGTCCTTACCAGAAGCGTAGCATGCCTTAACGAGGCCCCGTATAAAAATTTGTTTGGGGGGCCCTTGTGAAATAAAAAAAATTGGGAAGTTTTTATTAATTTTTGCTGTAGGGGGCCCCCGTGGCCCGGGGCCCCCGTATAATTGATACGGCAGATACGGCGGTAGCTACGCCCCTGGTCCTTACCTACACCTTTCTAGGTCCTTGGCAAGGTCTTCTCCTGAGGTACACAGAAAGAGTCACCTCGAAGATTGTGGTATTTGATAACTTGATAACCACAATCAGGTGTACCCCAGGTAATGGCCACCTTATAGCAGCTAATCTTTCTCACACTACATTGGGTGAAAATAACTGCAGAATGAACTGGCCAAAAGGTGGCTTCATTTTGGTAGTTTCCCTTCTGTCCAATATTCAGAAGAAGGAGGGGATTCTCTTTTTTTCCCCTGAGGGGGTAGGATCACTCCAATGACTGCAGTGTCTTATTGGTTAAGATGCTGAACTTGATGACTGGAAGGTCAGCAGTTCAAGACCCAAGTGATGCATGACGGAGTGAGCTCCCAGCTGTGCCCCAGCTCCTGCCAACCTAGCAGTTCAAAGCAAGAAATTGCAAGTAGATAAATAGGTACCACTTCAGTGGGAAAGTAATAGCATTCCATGTGCTCTGGTGTCTAGTCATGCCTGCCACATGGTCATGGAAAGGTCTGAAAATGCAGACAATGCTGGCTCTTTGGTTGTAAATGGACATGGGTACCACCCGCAAGAGTTGGATATGACTGGCTTTCAAGCAAGGACAACCTTTACCCTTTCCTAGGATCACTCCATTTTAGTTTGTTTTCAGCCCATGCAACTGCTCGAAATGAACCAAAGCAGAGAATGCACCTTACATTTTATTTCCTCATTTTATCTCCTGTTTTAGTAAATAGCTTAAGAAGACAGCCACTTCACAATATTGGAAAATTAAAAATGACCTCTGCTCCTCCATGGAGAGGCAGAGGAAGTAAATTATTTTTTAAACTGTACTAGGACAGCATTTATGCTTTGCATCACTTTGGAAAATGAAAAAAATGAAAACATCCTTCTTGAAGTGGCAAGAGAAAAGATGAGCTTTTTTTTCTTTTTCTTTTTCTTAAAGTTTGAGTTGCAGCTGGATACAGTGCTGCGTACAGTTACTGCTGAATACTGGTAACTTGAGTACCAGAGATTGACTAGGTGAGGCAGGAAACAAAAAAATCAGCTTTATCAGGAGAGCATTTGTTAGATCCGGAGATCAGGGCGCGGGAGTGAGGACACGGAAGCCATTAAGGGTGAACCAAACAACACGTCTGTTTATTGTGGTTAGCACAGACAACAACAACAACGGCTGGGTCAGCAGGGGATTAAATACCCTGCTTGACCCAGCCCACTGACCAATGGGTAGCGGCGATTTTCCCGCCGCTAGGACATTTAAATATCTAACACCCCTTCCCCCCAGAATGCCCCAGTCTGCTATTTGCATACAAAATCCTCCAGGTGACGGGGGCATGTTCTTACTCGATCGGACCTGCGCAATTCAGTCGGCGCTGGGGCATCGGGCAGAGCGGACCTGTCGCTCTCGCTCTGCCCTGGCTGGGCCCGGAGCGGATCCGGAATACGAGCGTCGGGCTCCGCGGTGACCGGGGGTGAGCCTGTTCCACACGGTAAGCTGGCCGGTGATGGTGCTGCGTGAATGGGGCTGTTTTCTGGCCGAACCGGGGCGGTGACCGGTTCGTCCATCGGGTGCATGTCTGGCTCAGCGCCGGTCTGCACTCCCCGGGGGAGGTTGCTATCCATGTCGGGACTCGTTCGCCTCCTGAGCTGGTCGACATGGCGTTTCCATGTCCGACCATCAGCGAGGCGAACCTTGTAGGTGTAGGGCCCAGCATTTCGCTGACGGTTCCCTCTTCCCACGGGTGGCCCGACGCGTAGTTCCTAGCGAAGATTGGTGAGTCAATGGCCAGTGTCCGGCCCTGTGGTTGGTCCCCCCTGAACTTGTCTGGAGAATACCTAGGGTGTAACCGGTCAAGCTGACAACGGAGTCTCCTACCCATGAGTAACTCTGCGGGGGCCCTTCCCGTGGCAGCGCAGGGAAGGTTGTGTTGGGCCAACAAGAACGTGTCTACGCGTTCCTGCCAGTCCCCGGGTCCTAGCCTTTCCAGGGCCTCCTTTGCGCTGCGCACGAATCTCTCGGCCTGCCCATTCCCTTGCGCCCTGAACGGGGATGTGAGAGCGTGCCTGGTTCCTAGGGATGCCAGGTACTGTTCAAACTCAGTGGCCGTGAACTGAGGCCCGTTGTCAGAGACTAGGGTGTCGGGAATGCCGTGTGTGGAAAAGAGTTGTCTGAGTTCCCGGATCATTGCTCTGGCTGTGGTGCTACTCAGGAGTCGGATCTCCAACCATTTCGAGTAGGCATCCACTACAATCAGGAATGTTTGGCCGTGGAATGGGCCGGCGAGGTCGATGTGAATCCTCTGCCATGGGCCCGAGGGCTGTTCCCATTCTCTGACCGGGGCTGCTGGTGGATTGGGTCGTGATGATTGGCAAGGTGTACATTTGGCCACCCACGACTCTATGTCCTTGTCAATACCAGGCCACCACACGTAACTTCGGGCTAACCCCTTCATCTTTACTATTCCCGGGTGGCTGGCATGCAGTGTTTCTAGGACCTTGGGGCGGATTTTCCTGGGCACCACTACCCGGTCCCCCCACAGCAAGCAACCCCCCACACAGCACAGTTCGTCTTTCTTGTCGAAATATACCTTGAACTCCCCTTCCCCCTTGTCCGGCCACCCCCGCTGAACCCAGCTGGAAACGGCCCGAAGTTCGGCGTCCCGCACCGTCGCCCTGGCAACCTCGGCCGACGTAGTGGGGGCAGAGTCCAGGATGTCCAGGGCAAGAACCGATGCTTCCCCCCGTTCCGCGCCTTCCTGGGTCGGGAGGGGGCATCTGCTCAAGGCGTCAGCATTTCCCATGTGTTTCCCGGGCCGGTAGACTAAGGTGTATGAGTACCCCGACAGGAAAATGGCCCACCTTTGCATCCGGGGGGACAAGGCAGAGGGTGTAGGCCGGTCGCCAGCCAGGAGTCCCAATAGGGGCTTATGATCAGTCACAAGTTCGAAGTCCCGGCCGTACAAGTAGTCATGGAATTTTCTTACCCCTGCCACTGCCGCCAGCGCCTCCTTGTCGATCTGGCCGTAGTTCCTCTCCGTCGGCGACATGGTCCTGGAGTAATAGGCGATGGGCGCCTCGAGGCCGTTGGGCAGTCGGTGGGCCAGGACTGCGCCGACGCCGTAGGGAGACGCGTCACAGGCGAGGACCAGTGGCAGGGTCGCGTTGTATTGGATCAGGAAACTGTCCTGGGAGAGAAGATTTTTAACAGCAGCGAAAGCTGACTTTTGCTCGGGTCCCCACACCCACTCTGCCTTCGCGGCCAACAGTCTGTGTAGGGGCTCAGCCGCGGTGGCCTTTCCTTTCAGGAAGGTCGCGTAGAAATTCAGGAGTCCCAGGAACGCCTGCAGCTCCTGCTTGTTTTTCGGGGCCGGGGCGTTCCGAATCGCTTCCACTTTTCCCTTCGTTGGGTGGATGCCCTTGGCGTCGATGTGGAATCCTAAGAAGTCCACGGAGGGGACCCCCAACAGGCACTTATCCCGTTTCACCCTGAGCCCAGCGGCCCTGAATTTAGCCAGGACAGCGGTGACCCTGTCCTTGAGCTGCCCGGGATCCCCCGCAATTATCAGGACATCATCGAAATAGGGTACCACCCCCGGGAGTCCTTGGAGGAGCCTTTCCATCGTGCTCTGAAACAGTCCCGGAGCTATGCTGACCCCGAACTGCAGCCTCGTGCACTTGAATGCCCCCCGGTGTGTGACAATGGTCTGGGCTTCGGCCGTAGTGTCATCCACCGGAAGCTGTTGGTACGCTTGGGCCAGGTCCAGCTTGGCAAAGATCTTGCCAGGGCCCAGTGAATGGAGTAAGTGGTCTATGACGGGAACCGGGTACGCGCTCGGCTCTAATGCCTTGTTGATCGTGCATTTGTAGTCCGCACAGATGCGCACTGACCCGTCCGGTTTGATGGGGGTCACTATGGGGGTCTCCCACCGAGCGTGGTCTACGGGAATGAGGATTCCCTGGGCGACCAGCTTGTCGAGCTCCTTCTCGACCCTGGGCTTGAGTGCCAGTGGGACTCTCCGGGCCTTAAGTCGGATGGGGGCAACGCTCGGGTTGAGTGCAAATGAAATAGGGGACCCCACATACCTGCCCAATCCTTCCCCGAAAACGTCCTGGAATTCGGCCATCAGGTCGTCCCTCAGCGAGGCATCCCCGGGCTGGTCAGTCGCAGTGTTGTGGATGCCAGCGATGGACAGTCCCAGGGCGGGGAACCAGTTTGTGCCCAGTAGCGTCGGGATGTTACCGTGGACTACGGTCAGCGGTAGGCTTTCTTCCTTCGGTCCGTACTTGACACGGACCCACTTCTGTCCTGCGACGGGGAGGAACTTGCCTTGGCAGTCCTTGATTCGGATCCGCTGGGTCTGGAGGTCTGATTCTTTTAGGGCCGGGAATGTCTTCTTCATCCACCTCCACGGGATGATGGATATGGCGGCCCCAGAGTCGACCTCCATCGGACACTCTGCCCCGTCGATCGTGACTGTGGCGTGGTACTTCTCTCCCTTCTGTGTGGCGGTGTGGCTTATCGTGAGCGTGTGCGTCTCTGCATCTTCGAATTTGCCGCTGTTGCATCCCTGGCGCCTCTGATTTGTCCTCTGTTTGGCGGCCATCTTGCCCGGCGGGAACTTTTGAATCTGCCGGTCAGCTTGGTTCTCCGCTTGCCTTGCCCGGCAGACCTTCCCAATGTGTCCCCGCTTGTCGCAATAGCGGCAGATGGCCTCCCTGAAGCGGCAATGTGCCCGCTGGTGTGGCCCTCCGCAGCTGGCGCAGCGCTGGCCGCTCCTGCCCGAGTTTCCCCCGTCGGTCGCGCACACCTCTGCTTCTTCCTCCTCGTCCTCGTCAGAAACGACGTCTTGATGGTGAGCGGAGGCTTGGCGGGGCGCCGACGGGGACCGGTTGAGGGAGGATGCGGTCGACATCGAGAGCTCGAAAGCTCTGGCCTCCTCGATGGCCCCGGCCAGGGTCAGGTCTCTCCGGGCCAATAGCCTCTTCCGGAGCTTGTTGTCGCGGACTCCTCTGATAAGCTGCTCGGTCAGGGAGTCCTCGAGGAATGGCCCGAATGTCGCCGGGACGGCTGCTGCCCTTAGGGCGGCTACGTACTCGCCGATGGTTTCCCCTGGCATCTGGTATCGGTCCCGGAACTGGATCCGGAACACGAACTTCGATGGCTCCGGCGCATAGTGGTTCTTGAGGGCCAACTGTAGTGCTTCCCATGAGACGTCCAGGATTGGTGTTGGATCCACCAGGGACTGGGCCACTTCGTAGACCTTGGCTCCGCAGTGGGTGAGGAAGAACGCCTTCTTCCGCTCCGATGCTATCTCTCCCAGTTCCGCAGCTAGCAGGGAGAACTCAAAACGGTCCATATAGCTCTTCCATCTCTCGTCCTTCGGTTGGAAGGGAGCCGGTGGAACGTAAGCAGCCATGGCGAGGTGCCTTCGTGAGAGGTGGCTCTGGTGTGTGTGATGGTTCTGGTCCGTTCCTCAATATCCCACCTTCGTCGCCAGTGTTAGATCCGGAGATCAGGGCACGGGAGTGAGGACACGGAAGCCATTAAGGGTGAACCAAACAACACGTCTGTTTATTGTGGTTAGCACAGACAACAACAACAACGGCTGGGTCAGCAGGGGATTAAATACCCTGCTTGACCCAGCCCACTGACCAATGGGTAGCGGCGATTTTCCCGCCGCTAGGACATTTAAATATCTAACAGCATTGATGAGCTGCATCACTTTAGAAAACACTGGAAACCTCCTCCCAGAAGTAGGAGTCAGGAAAACACAAGGTCTAAGGTCTTTTTTTCTCATTGTGCTGGACCAAATAGGGTTCATATGCCATTTCAGTGTAAGACTCACACCAAATGGCATAGGTAAAGGTAAAGGTCACCCTTGCTTGCAAGCCAGTCATATCCAACTCTAGGGTTCAATGCTCATCTCTGTTTATTACACCCAAAGAACCAATGCTGTCTGTATCTGCAGATGTTGTAACAGAAAGGACCTGCCTCTCGGGTAGGCCCCAACGTTCTTCTGGATTGCACTTCTCTGGCTGGACAACCCAGGCCTCGGGTGTGTGTAGAAAAGGTAGCTTAAGGCCAAATAACCACTCCAAGTTTCTTCAAGAAATATATTGAAAGCATTGTAACATACAGGATACAGTTCATCAAAAGATCAGCAAGCATTTCAAAGCAGAAATTAACCATTAAAGGTTCCAGGGAAAGCACTCGGCCCCACTCCTTCCACAAGCCTCACATTTTGCAGAATGGCTTCACAGCATTCCAGGGAAGGGAAATGCTCTCTGTGTGTGTGTGTGTCTGTGTCACTGGGTTACACCTCTGACCCTCCTCCTTAGGGATTCCAGCCCATGATCTTACAGCAAGGGATGTCAATCACACATTCACTTTCATTTTTGCAGTTCCATATGGTTCAATTGTTTTGAATTCTTCTTTCTCCCCCAGATCCAGAATCGCCATTTTAAGTGTACTAAAACTCAATTAGGTTTGTATAAAGCTAACCAAAAAACATCTTTTAAAAGGGGGCCCTTCTATGATATGTGGCAGGCATGACTAAACACCGGAGTGCATGGAATGCTGTTTGCCTTCCCACCGAAGTGGTCCTTATTTATCTACTTGCGATTTCTTGCTTTTGAACTACCAGGCTGGCAGGAGCTGGGACATTGACAGGAGCTCACTCCATTGTGCAGCACTCAGGCCTCAAACTGCTGACCTGCCAACCTTCCAGTCATTATGTTCAGTGTCTTAACCACTAAGCCATTGCAGTCCCCTGGACCAAATGGCATACCAGACCTCTAAATGCCCTTAAGCAATCCTATTTAGCCAACATCACCCTGCTCCAAATGAGCTCATGTAGATAAACTATTAGTTATAATCAAGCACTTCTCACAGACTCATCTTACCTCATCTTGTTATATCAAATGTGTTGCTGTTAGAATCATACTTGTATTCTGACCCCATCTTCTCCATCCCAAATTGCATGAGGTCTCCAGGTTGGCAAAATATTTAATTTGTTGGTATAACATGGCACAATAATGCACTCTTGGCTGTACTTTACCCTTACATTAGCTGGTAACAGTCAGCAAACTTGCTTTATTTATCATTAAATGTAATTTTTGAAGATGTAGTTCATCCAAGCAGACTCGGAAATAAATACCAAGTGTAAGAAAAGATATATTCTTTCCATTCTAAATGTATATCCCAATATCCAGGTGTGTTATATATTACAGCCTGTAGGTCATCCATTCTCTCCCTCCACCTCAACATTATAATTAAAAATCTTGGCTCCAAGTTTCTTACTGTGATTTGCTCTTTCAGCATTCAGCTTTGCAGACAATGGCTGCATTTCCTTTCAGGTGCTGGCAGTGAAGAATCCACTTTCTTGGTGGCCAGCCAAACCTTGTCCAGTTGACTCAGGGGGCTCTTTGAACCTGAAGCTGTTTTCTCTCTCAAATGCCTGGAAAGTGCTTTTCTTGGGAAACCTTTATTAATAATATCCTTGTTTCGTACTAGGGAGGAAAATCAACTTACATCTGTTCATAGAACTAGCGGAAGGCACGCATGATAGTTAATTCAGACTGTATATTTTCTACAGGATGCTTTCATCAGTTGTTTTAGGTTTATTTCTTAAAACTCTTGGCCCCTGGCCACATAAAGTTAGTCGTGACTAAGAGTCAAAACAGATGTGGCTTGGGAATTCCCTGGTTGTATCTCCTGCATTTCCTTCTATAACTCAGAAGGGACAAAGGACTCCAGTTTTCTAATGCTGAGGATATGTGTCTAAAAGCCTTCATTTCCATGGTAAAGGCAAAGGTCGTCCTTGCTCAAAAGCCAGTCATTCCAGGCTTTAGGGTTCTGTGGTTATCTCTGTTTCAGCCAAAGAGCCAGCACTGTCTGTGTCTGCAGATATTTCTGTGGACATGTGGCATGCATTACTAAGCACCGGAGTGCACAGAACACTGTTTACCTTCCCAACAAAGCGGTGCCTATTTATCTACTTGAAATTTCTTGCTTTCAAACTGCTAGGTTGGCAGGAGCTGGGACAGAGACGGGAGCTCATTCCATCATGCAGTACACGGATCTCAAACTGCTGACCTGCCAACCTTCCAGTTGTCAAGTTCAGTGTCTAAGCCACTAAGCCACAGCAATCCCTTATTTCCATGTCTTTTCCTCAACTCCTCTCCCTGAAAGTTTTTTTGAACCCATAAGTTCACATACTGACTTTTCTACTTCAAATCTAATTTGTAAGTTTGTTTTTGTAACTTTTGGTACGATAGTATTATTAGAGGGGTGTGGTGTTTTAGCTTACAGAGTACAGTAGTCTCATGCAGAGCTGGTAACTATTAAAGAAAAACAATCACTTTGCCTTCTCACTGAAGTAGTACCTAGTTATCTGTTTTCAAAAAAAGACAAGAAGCCACTTATAGCCAGAGCAATTTAAGATGCAAGAAGGAAGCTTTCTAAAGCCTGATACAGAAAGCAACAGAACTGGCTTCCACGGTGGCAGGTCCACTTCACAAATAATGAAGGAGCAAAAAATAAAACCCTGTGGAAATTTCCTCAGAAAGATAAGGTAAGGAAGGAAGCCTCAGAAAACCAATCTGCACACAGATATGGAAAAGAAAAGAGGGGAAATATTAGGGTTGTCTATCTAGCTATTCCCAGTGGTGGGATTCAATTTTTTTTACTACCTACTCTGTGGGCGTGGTATGATGGGTGTTGCCACCCAAATTAGGACTACTTCGTTTCAATACTTGGATGGGCGGGGCCAGACAGAATTTCTGCTACCGGTTCTGGTGAACTGGGACGAACCTGTTGGATCCCACCACTGGCTGTTCCCCAATGGTACAGATTACTTGCATGTACTGGTGTGGTGTTCCAAACTACAGAGGGAAAGAGAAACAACATAAGAGGAAGGGATAATAATGTCCTCCTCTAATGCCACTGTCCTAATCACATATGGAGTCTTCACTGCTTTAAGAGAAGAAGATAATGGACATAACACAGGACACCTGTTTTGACCTTAAAATGTTTGAAGAGTTCTGTTAGATCAAACAGAGGGTTCTAAACCATCAAACTGTTTTTCATAGTGGGGTAACTTTGGGGAAATACCTTTCCTTATTTTGTGACTGATGTTTTGTGGCACGCTAGCTCTGAATTTAATGGTGCCATCTAGTCATCTTGACTTGGTCTTAATGAAACAAGTGGAGACTAGTCTAAACCCCTGCCAGTGCAGGACATTCAAAATGAAAGTAACCACCTCTTCTCTGTTTAAAACCCTATAACAAAGGAGATCCCATCAGTTTCCAAGGCAGTCCATTCTACTGTCTAACAGCAATTATCATCAGGAAGTTATTTCTAATGTTTAGATGAAACCACTTTTCCTGTCATTTGAACTTGCTGTTTTGGGTCCTGTCCTCTTGCTGAATCTTTTGTCTGAGAGCCCTTCAGAGAGACGGGTATCATTTCTAGGCTAAAGACATCCAACTCACCCAACTGATCCTCCTAGGGAATAGTTTCTAGACTTCCTCACCCTCCTTTCACTATCCAAATTGTCAATACCTGCATCCTTCATAAATAGTTAGGTACACATGCATGGAGGAGGAACACTTTCTGTCATGGCATTGGGTATTTATCCTGAATTGGATAACGTGGTAAAGTGGCACAGTTTCTGGAGTTGACTGGTTGTATTTTTCCCCTATGGTCAAGATGAACCAGCAGTACTCTCCCTATATACCTCAGATACATAGAGGAAGACAAGTATAATATACTAGACTAATAAAATCAAGATGGCCTCATCGTAAGAATGGATAAAGCTGTCACTATTATTAGGCTCAAGTGGCTAAGATACTGACTGGAAGGTGTCAGGTCAGTAGTTCGATACTCGAATACTGCAGGATGGAATAAGCTCCCGTCTTTGACACAGCTCCTGCCAACCTAGCAGTTCAAAAGCAAGAAACTGCAAGTAGATAAGTAGGAACCACTTAGGTAGGAAGGCAAACAGTGTTCTGTGCACTCTGGCCTCTAGTCATGCCTGCCACATGACCACGTAAACGTCTGCAGAAGCGGACAGCGCTGGCTCTTCGGCTATGAAACAGCACTGAACTTTAGAGTTGGATACAGCTGGCTTTCAAGCAAGGGTGACTTTACATTTACCTAATATTGGGCAGAATCAGGTATCTTTCACATTAGCATGTTTTGGTACATTTCCCTAAGAAACTTCTTAACTCTCCTGCCCAATACATATGTTTGCATCTGTCTGGTACATCAAGAAAATAAACTAATTAGCACTAATATAATGTAATCCCCTGAGTTTTTGTAAGATCTTCCTGAAAGCAAAGGGAGTGCAGCTCAGGGAGTGATGCATAAAAAAGATTTTGATATATGAAAGCATCATTTTGGGGCGGTGTGTGTGTGTTCACTACTTGATAGTTTTGCTAGCACTTACTTCAGAGTCTCAGAGTGGGAATACAACCAGCTTGGATATCCTATTGACTTTGTCACCCTAGCTAAGTTAGTATACTGGAAATGAGCAGAGCCCTGGCAAAGGACTTACTTGGGTCCATTATGAGAAAAACAGGATGGAACCTGTACAACAACCTGTATAACATTATGATTGAGGTAGGAAAGCACAGGATGGGAAATAAGATGGGAAATAAGCTTTACTACTAGGTAGAAGAGTTGGGAGAGTTTGTTAGCCGCCCTGGATCTTTTTGAGCAGGGCAGCATAAAAGTGTGACTAAATAAATAAATAAATAGAATCTGTCACCTTGCAGGAGAGATATTTAGGTCAGAATTTCACCTTTGCTTTTAAGACAGCCTTCTCAAACGTAAAACATTTGTGGATCTGCACTGACCATACACTGCCAGGACAGACCTCACTTCAGAGACCCTGGGACCCAAAGGACAGTGGAAGGAATTAAACTTGGAGGATGTCCAGTAGCATTTCTCTTTGGAAGACAGTTCTGTCTCTCCTTCCACGGTCCTTTTAGACTTCACAATTAGGGGTGCTTCCCAATATGCAAATGTGCCTCAAATCATGTCTACTCAGAGGCCAGTTCACCCACCAACTCAAGGGCTGAAATCATGTTGCTTAGTGTTGTAAGTTGCAACTAGAGTAGGCTCATTGAATCAGTGGGAATTTCATGCATCAACTTCTCAACAAGTTCCACTGATTCAATGGGCCAACTCCAGTTGTGACTTACTCAGTGATGAGATGTAACAGGTTCGCACCAGTTCGCTAGAAACGGTAGTAACTTTTCCCAGTGTCCCAGAGAACCGGTAGCAGCTTTTTTGTGGGGTAGGGGGAAGCACCTTCAGGGTTTACCTTTTCACTGGTTCCCACACTGCGCATGCGCGCCAAGCACTTGGTGTACATGCACGCCTACAGTGCTTGGCGCGTATGCACGGCCTCCTTGCTGTTCTCCCAAGTGGGAGGAGGAACAGAAGCTGCTAGCCTGAAGCTCCCTATAGCCTGCTCCCCAGGGTAAGTGACTCACCTTTAGATGTGGTATGTCTGTGTGTATTTTAATGTGTATTTAATACCTTTACCTTTATTGACATACTACCACAGTTCCTAAAAAGGCCTGGTGGCTGGCAAGCCTGGCGGCCTGGCTTGGGTTTTTTAAGCAAAGTCTTGGAATTACCTCATCAATAAGCTACACCTGTGCTGTTCCAATTGGAGAACCCTTAAGTAGGTACAGCTGTTTTACATTAAGGCATATTACCCTAGAGAACTGGTATGATGACCATATCCATCTTGCAACATGGTGCTGCCCAGGCACTTATACTAACAGGTAATTGACGGGTTTGTGTTTGGGGTGGGTGGGTTGATTTATGTTTTGGGTGGGTGGGTGTATTTTAATGGAATTTTTATTTATTTATATATTTTATTTGTGTTGTGGGTGTGTGGGTTGAGGGGTGTGTGTGTGTGTGTGCTTATTTTTATTTTATTATTTTATTATATTATTTTCTTTGGCCCCGCCCACAACCTCATGATGTCATGATGTCAGCTCCGCCCACACTGTGATGACATCATGGTGGGGTAGTAAAAAGTTTGACATCCCACCACTGGACTTACTACACCAGGAATTCTCAACCTGAGACCTGTGAGCCAAATGTGGCCCTTGGTGCCATTTTATATGGCCCCTCATTGCTTCCACCACACCTAAAAGCATCATGTGGTGGAGGAAGGGCAAAATGGCCATCCAGCCCCCAAAGCTATCTGAAGGAGTGTGACCTGGCCCCTGGCTTTAAAAGGTTGAGAACTCCTGTACTACACAAAGTGACAGGATTTCAGCCATTGACTTTCTCAGTGGCAAGAGGGACTGCCTCTTCACCACCGAAATAATCATGAGGGGAGAAAATAACTGGTCCCCTTTGAGCTCTATGCCTTTTCTTCCCAAGAAATGTTTGGAGGGCCTTGATTTGTGAAAATATAGTTTGCTGCCCAGCTAGATCAGTATCCAAATAATATATAGTCTAGTAATTTGGAAAAGGCAACATTAATCTGTTAAAATGTTTAATTAATATAGCAACATAGACTCTATTATCCTATAGAGACTGAATTTTCTAATGTACAGTGTGTCATTATAGTTATGGTTCAAAGACAAGTTTAGCATTAGTGATACTTTAAAAAAAAATCCAATTACCCACAACTTTGTCTAGGTTAATCAATCTGCCAAGTGTAAAACCTATGTGAAATTATAAATGTGTTGAACTGCTTGATAATAAGAAATAGGACAAACCTTTGTCATAGGTACTTAAGGAAGAAAAATGGAAACACTCGAGCATAAATTTCAGTTCCCTTTCCAAATGTTCATTTTTCTCTTCTCTGCATCTGGATTTCCAACACAGTACTCACTTTGCCGAATAGGCTTCTTCCGTCTTCTTTTTCAGTTTGAATAAATTTGGGATTACTTTTAAAATACTCTTTCATGATTACAGAATGAATTTTATGTTGCATATATTTGCATTTAAAGGTTGCCAACTACCACTGGTATCAATAAGGATTTCCCTTAACCTCATTCAGGCAGACAGTATGTTTTACTACTCCAAAGTCTCTTTACCCACTTGCCAAGTGTAGGGGTGTTTACTTGTGTTGTTTTTTTAATTGTCTCAACAAATCTATTGTGTTTTACCATTCTGTCTGTGTGTATATGTTTCAATCAATATAATCTGTTTGACCACACCCTTTTTTCAGCAAGGCATGATGCTGAGAAGAAGACATCGCCTATGTTGGTTGTCAGTAGGTTGGTGGTCTGCAGAGCAGGCTGTTTGGAGTGCAGAAAGGAAAGAAGGAAGAGCAGTGAGATTCATAGAAGTATACCCATGGATTCCAGGCAATATTTTCTTTCTTTCTTTTTTTTGAAAGTGATACTGCAGGCTCTACAAAGGAGGAAGTGAAACCAAAGTAGAGTGGCATTAGCATTAGAAAGATAAGACTGCCTTACTGTACTTTCCAGAACTATTATCTTGTTCAATGTTTCCCAACCTTTGGTTTTTGGACTTCAATTCCCAGAAACCTAAGTCAATCTCCCAAAGCACTGATCAGCCAATGTACTGACTTAGGCTTCTGGGAATTTAAGTCCACCAGTGTTCCACAGAACATAGTTTGGGAAACGCTGCCTAACTTATACACAGCAATGTACAGCACTTTTTCACATTTGTTTAACATGTTGCCAGAACTTAGGACCTCTGTACAGAGGCGCCATTAAGGACACAGAACTTGCACAGCTTCACAAAGAAATGAAGTCTAACATAGCAAGTGCCTTCCATTGGAATTGTTCATACTGTATATATATTTCAGCCCTGCTGGTTGGCCCAATTGGAAGTACAATTTCTTCAATGGCAGAACTGCTTTGAAATTTGGAGCATAAGAAGATGAGGTCCAGGTATGTCATGGCCTAATTTATATCATGGAATCACAAGCATAAAGGATATGTAAGTCTTCGGTATCTGCTTCTCAAAAGGATACGTGAACAATCATCAACTGCTTTTAGATGTGGTTAATAGTCTATTTATTAATTCAAGATAGCAAACCTTTTAAAAGCTGATATCATTATTATTATTTCTATTATACACAATCCATCAGACGTTGGCTGGATTTAGTTCCTTGAATGTCGGTCATTTCCAAAAACCTAGTATATTCATAGCTGTTTCTTTCAAATATGTTCTGCTCTAAGTATGTCAGCTTTTTGTAGTCAGTGTATTGTGATCTCATTTTATGTGTAGAGTTCAAAGACAGTTTTCTAAGACCTTTCATATTACCGCTAAAACACCAGTTTACAATTGGAACAATTTTAGTCTCCTTTTACCATAATAGTTCAATCTCTATTTTTAAGTCTCCATATTTAGCAATCTTTTCAAATTCATTCTGTTCAATCCTAGCATCCACAAGTATCACAATATCTGCTATTGAGACCTGCTTCCTTTCAACAGTTATTAAGTCAGGTATTACATCTGGTCAGATATCCCGCTATGGTAATGGAGTAGACTGCATAACCAGCGGCTCAACGCTGAGTGTTGGGAAGCGGTAAATTACATGACTCCATAAAGGAGGAGTTCTCAAACTGGGGACTGGGTCATGCTTCCTCAGACAGCTTCAGGGGTCAGGTGGCCGTAAAGGTCCAATGGCTATGGGTGGATGAGCCATCTTAGGTGAGGTGATGGTCCCCTCAGTGGAGGAAATGACACTGGAAACTATCATATTGGGCCCAATGGCAAAATGGGCAGAGAGGAACCACTATTCTGATTCCTAATGGTCATGGAGGTGGAATAGGCCATGCCAGATGGACTGGCTATGAAGGCGCACCTTGTTAATATCCCCAAGGCTGCAGCAGTCCATTGCAGACCCAGTGTTAAATTCTGCATGTCTCATTTCATATGTGCCACGTGAGATGGCTCCAAGATCATAGTGTGTGGGTCACTTCATGGAAAGCTGGGATCCACCTTAAACAAATTCACACCAGTGCTATTTTTCCTGACTTTCAGGAAAAATGAATACTTCAGCAGCCACCACACCCGCTGCCGCTGAAGTCAAGGTATGTTGCAAGCCAGATGGTTATGAGTTTGAATTCAGCAATTTCATAATATTTTAACTTTTAAATTTTGAACAATTTTTTCCTGTTGTTCCTAACAGTTTTCAATGACTGGTATATTATATTCCTCAGCTGGCTGGCTTGTTCAGTGGTTTAGTTATCTGAATGAAGAGCCAGAGGTTAGGAGTTAGATTTCCCCACTGTGCATCTGGGAGAAGAGCCAGCCTGCGTAGTCATGGGCAAACTACACAGTCCCAGGGTGCCCCAAGAAGAAGGGAATGGTAAACCACTTCTGTGTACTGCATTTGTTACCTAGAAAACCCTGGAAAGTGTCACCATAAGGCAGAATTGACTTGACTGCGCGCACACATAGTGATGACCATTCCATTATTCTGGAGGCACCCTGGGACTGTGTAGCTTCCCCAGGACTACACAGGTTGGCACTTCTCCCAGGAGGCATAGTGAGGAATTAAACTCAGCCAGATAGCTAAACCACTGAGCTATCCAGCCAGATGCTCATCAATTTACTAAGCGTTTATTTGTAATTTTTATTTCAGCTACCCAATGGTCAACTGATGTCTTGTGTTTATCATCGGTATTCTGTGTGTTGAGGTAAGCATCACCAGGGAAAGGACAAAGGTCAAGCAGTTTTTCATTTAATTTTTAAAAATGTAACTTGTCAAACTTGAGGGGAAAGGACACATAGAAAGAGTGACTTAGGAGACTTGGAAACAAAGCAAAATCTTTATGTCATCATAGTTTTCTAGACATTAAAATGAAAATTTCAAGAAACAACACAGCAAAAATGAAAAAAAGAATTGACTCAAGAAAAAAAAAAGAATTGACTCAAGAAAAAAAGAATTGACTCAATTCTTTATACAGATAATTTGTGATTGCACAGGAATGAATCTATTGTGATGTATCTCCCAGACCTTCAGGCAATCTCTGTATTAGGTTTGGTGGTGGTGGTGGTGGCGGTGGTGGTTTTGCTCCAGGTCAGTTAAATTCCTCAGGATATGACAGTTGACCAACTGAGAGATCCGTTTATCATATGTTGCCATACCTGGGCAGGAGAGGGAGAGAGAGAGCAGGTGATCTTTCTAGACAACATTGATTTTGTATGTGGGAACACAAGCTTTGTGTTTCCTATAATGAAGAACCTAGAAATCCATTGAGGAGATGCCAACAAGCAGCAGCTTTTTACCAAAAAAAAATGCAACTATCCAAATATAACTCTCTGTTAAGATTTTGTTTCATGTACAAAATAAGCACTTGACAACAGAAGATAGAGATAAATTATGTCATTAGTATTAATTTAAAGCAGGGAGCTTGCAAATTAGAAATAATCATAACACTTAAGGAGGCAGCAGGTATATTATATT
Source organism: Furcifer pardalis (assembly GCA_030440675.1). NCBI lineage: Eukaryota > Metazoa > Chordata > Lepidosauria > Squamata > Chamaeleonidae > Furcifer > Furcifer pardalis. The sequence goes on from CP126892.1 coordinate 70,012,103, forward strand.
TGTCCTTTTGCCTCTCCTTGGTTGTTCTACCCTTGGTCACATAAAACGTCTCCTGAGAAAGACTTACAATTTAAGTTAGGGTTTTTTCCAGCAGATACTGCCATGGAGCTGTAAATAGGACATTTTAGCTCACTGTCTCAAAGGACGTGCAGACAGCAACTTACTTATATAAAAGGAAAGATCTGATGGTATGAGGAAAGATTTTAGAAAATTAAATATAGTTATTTTTCAGGAGGTAGTGTCTATTAATTGGAGTTTAAATACATATTTTTTTTTTGAATCGACACTAGTCTTTCTGAGTACCTGCAACTGTAAAAAATATAATGAAATAAAGAAACCTGAAACATTGTACCAATATCCTACTGTGTGTATTGACAAAACAATACCCTTGGAGAAATCAATGAACTACTTGCAGAGCAATTTGGTAATCTTTGACATCAAGCATATAAAAGGAGAAAGTTAGCAATGTGTGTTGCCAGGAGCCTATTATAGTGTATTACTGCCTCACAAGAACTCAAGCAGGGGGAAACAGGACTTCTAATCACCTAGATGGATTGCTGGAAAGAGCCACAAGCAAAGATTCACACAAGCAATACAGAAAGAAGAAAACATATAGGGAACCTCACATGGTGATGGGCCTCATTTCTGTCTCTCAAAGAGTAACTCGAGAATGAAATCCACTTCGTGGGGCCAGTTAAAGACAATTCTGCTGCTTGAAGTTAGGAACAAGGTGGTACCTTTCCCATTCCAGGTATAAAAGCTAACCTGATTGGTGGCAGAATTTTACTTCAATGCTAATGGCATCTTCTACCACAGCTGAAGACATCAGGCTAGCTTAAGGGATACAGGGCACACTGAATGACACATACAGCTCTGTGCTGCCTGCAGCTCCTTCTAAAGGTACATCAACAAAGGATATAGCATAAATAAAAAACATTCAGTTTGAGTAATGGAAAGCACCAGATGGCTACCCTTCTTAACTCCTTCTATTTGTACCTTTGAAGAAGCAGATTCTAAATAGGATTTGTGATATAATCACAGTAGCTAGGAATTATGTTTTGTTGGTTAGTATCTTGCATACATAGCTCGTCCTTGTCGTCCTCGTCAGCTGCAATTTGTATCCAAGAATGCATTTTTTTTCTGAAGCAGGAAAAATGCCATTGACGTGAATTTGTTTAAGGTGGATCCCAGGATACCTAATACATTAATACATTAATATTATGATTAGAAGGATGAGAACAGTCTTGCCTACAAAATTCAACAACAAATAGATTAGTAATACTACAAAGACTGATAAGTATAATCTGGCATAAGTTTTCATGGCCTGCAGGCTATGTAGTCAGGCAGATGGAGTGTTTTCTCGGCTGGTAGTTATATATGCACATGCTGTGGGAAGAGATATGGAAGAACTGAAATGCAAGATAATGATTGTTCTCTTTGCAGACAATTATCAGACAGTAGTTGGGAGGTAACACAGATAACTTTGTTTAGACAAGAAGGTCAGAACATCTACAGTGTATTTCTCATTTTACATTTCAGCATTCATCTTCTCCCCCCCCCCCCCCCAATGGTCCAAATCCTGTTTGTCTTGTATTGCATTCAGGTGTATGCTCAGTAGAAAATGTGTGGTCTTCCAGATGCTGTCCAACAGCAATTTTCTGTCCAGTGTAGTTAACGGCTAGGGATGATGGAAATTGTATTGCCATAATTTTGTGTGGATTTCATTTATTTCATTGTTGGTTCAACAGAGGAACATCTTTTTTATGTCTAGAGGCAGATTCCCTACATACACTAGGCTGAGTCTTTCCCCCTCCTTAACCAACTTGTTTTCAGCTAGGCCAATTTGGACACCTTTCTTCATCTCCAGCTTGCAGATTCTAGGAGAATAGATGAAGACAGTTTCTAATTATTCTGAACACAAGGACAGCAGACACTCATAACTCAGTAGGAATGGCACTTTCATTAAGCACAGCGTACAGTGTGTCTTTTTAATAAACCAATCTAAAGGTATTAATATTGTTTACTCATAAGCACAGCTTGAAGTTGATCTTATGATATATATGATAGGCTTTCCCCAGTTCTTGAAGAGATTTCAGATAAGTCAGCTTCATCCAGCTTACAAAATCAACACTTGTGGTTTCTTTACAAGCATTACGTGTGGCTGCAAGTGCCCACTAGGGAAAACTTTACAAAGCCTGCAAAATAGATTTTAATATCGCAACACACCTTTTGGGATGCAGGTATAATTTGTTTCAACATGCAGAAAAGCTGATGAGTTCTTTTTTGTTTGTTTGTTTAGAAGCTGTACACGCTAATGAAAGAGCAAGTTTAAACAAAATTACCTTTATCATAGTTACACTCCATCTCTCTAGCTTTCTTTTCTTTTTTCTTGACAAGGCTTTGCCGACATATAATGTTTTTAAACCTTTTTTCCTTCTGGGAACTGAAGCACCAATAGTGGCTTTTTTTGTTAGTATCTCTTGCTAGACAGAGAATTAGAAGAGATCTTTGACATACAAATGGTCCCAAATAATATAAATATGTAAACCACCAATGCTAAAAAACAGAAAAATGAAAACAATGGGAATTTGAAGGCATAATAAAAATTTCAAAATACATCAGTGATACACTACATGGTTACTACCTCATTCTTATATTTTTGTATTCTTAATAGCATGACAGTGATATATATATATAAAATATACTATATTTTCTGGAATATAAGACACACTCCCCCCACCTTAAAATACACCAGGAAAATGGAGTGTGTCTTATACTCTGATAAGCAAATATCATATTTGCCTATGTATAAGCACACTTTCCCCCTTAAAATACACTAGAAAAACGGAGTGTATCTTATATTCCAATGTGTCTTATACACTAGCAAATGCAGTACAGTTGTACCTCGCTTGAAGAGCACAATGTGTTCCACAGGATTGCTCTTTAAGCGAGTTTGCTCTTTAAGCGAAAAACCATTGTAAATGACCAATTGTGAGAGGGATTGTGAACCCTGATTTATTTGTTAAGTGAGTTTTTGGTTGGTTTTATTTGTTAAGCAAAGCGAACATTCAGAGAAAATTCTGCTCTTTAAGCGAGTTACTCTTTAAGCAAAGCGCTCTTTATGCGAGGCTTGACTGTATATATTTTGAATATATGTTTCAGCCTATATGCCGTTTTCTTTATTGTTCTTATTGCTAGTGTATGTTGTGTTTATGTTTGTAGAGAATTACAAGACCCTATAGACACAACTATACTTTATACAAAGTGTTGTGTCTTCCAACCTGCCAAACACAATAAGAACCAGCTATCACTGTTCTTAGGAAAGTACTTCAATACACAACCAACACATTGTGCTCTTCAGTACTTATCAGAAATTTCCAAGGTAGAATCCATGTTAGTCTGTTGTGTTTGTTATAACATTTCTGGGGCTGCAGGACACTTCGCCTGTGAGTTGATATATAGACAGATGTTTATACAGGCATAATACAGGGGATGGGTAATGTAGAATGTAAATAAAATATAAGAAGTGTTACTGTTATGGTACAGGACTGCAATGGCTTAGTGGTTAAGACGCTGAGCATGACGACTGGAGGGAAGAAAAATCCTCTGTTTGCTACATGAAAGGTGTGGTGTCTTACAGACTAACAATAGGGTCCATGGTGGCTTAGGTGTTAAGACGCTGAACTTGATGGCCAGAAGGTTAGCAGATCAGCAGTTCAAGACCCAAGTACAATGGAGTGAGCTTTTGTCTCTGTCCCAACTCCTGCCAACCTAGCAGTTTGAAAGCAAGAAAATTACATGTAGATAAATAGGTACTGCTTTCGTGGGAAAGGTAGAAGCATTCTGTGTTCTCCAGCATCTAATCGTGCCTGCCACATGACCACAGAAATGTCTGTAAACACAGACAGCACTGCCTCTTTGGCTGTAAATGGAGATGAACGCTGCACCTTAGAATTGGACACGGCTGGCTTTTGAGCAAGGAGACCTTTACTTTACTATTATGGTACTCTTAACAGTGGCCATTAACAGAAACAATCATTGGCAGATGTTTAGCACATCCAACCATAATTAAATAGATTAACATGTATACAGTAAACAGAGCCTGAATATTATTCAAACATATATTGGTTATAAATCCATTTAGACGTATAGTACTGTTAGCTATTAAGTACAGGGATCATTTTGATACTTTCTCTGATGATCAGATTATGTTATAACCTGAATAGCTCCTCTCTTTTTGCATGAGTATCTTGTTACAGTATGTATTCCTTTTGGTGTTATTGCTTACTTTTCTTTTGATTTTTTTTTGGGGGGAGGGGTTCAGACTTGTATTGTATGAATGATTGATTGTTCCATTACTTCCAGAACATTGTTGGTTGTGTATTAAAAGTGTGTCCTTCACCTATAGATATACAAAGACTGAAACCAGAAGGACTGGAGGGAATAGTAATGCAAGAATTAATGTTCAGTTTTCATTAAAAGAAAAGGATATCAGGAAAATAGTGAAAGCCTTGCTCCACCAAATCCTTACTGAGACATAAACCAATTCTACTGTTCTAGCCCAGGAGAGCTTAAACACTGTGTACACCTCTTGATGTATCAGATTCTAGGCCAGATATACAGTACTAGTCTCAGAACATGGGAAAAATTGGTTGTTGTGTGTGCTTTGGACAATTCCCAGAATTTATTTATTTATTTATTTATTTATTTATTTTGTCAGATTTATATTCCACCCTACTCGCACAAGCGACTCAGGGCGGAGCACAACAGACACAGTGATGGGATGTCAAAAATTCTACTACCACGGCATGACGTCATGGACGTCATGGGCGTGGCCAATGTCATGACGTCACGACGTCATGGGCGGAGCCAACGTCATGACATCATGACGTTGTGGGCAAGGCCAAAAATAAAATAAAAATAAAAAAAATAAACACGCACACAGACCCGTAAATAACTTAAAGAAATAAAATAAAGAAATAAATAAAATAAAAATTAAATAAAAGTACAACCACCCACCCTAAACACAAATAAATCACCCACCCACCCTAAATATAAAAGCCTCACTTACCTTCCTTGGCGCCGACGAACCTCCATGTGGCCCGGGGCCACCCGGCAAGACACGCTGCCCCCAACTGCGGCTGTTTCCTCCTACGAAGGCTGCGGCCGGCCCTGCAGCCGTCGGCCACGGCCGCCACAGCCGCCTGCAGCCTCTGGCCAGCCACCGAGCTCCCACGGGCACGTTGGTGTCTGCGCGGGCCATCCGCCGCCGCCGCGCCCTCCTAGGGACTGGGGCCCGACAAACCCCCATGCCCTGGGTAAGCCCGGCGGGGCTCGCCACCGCCGCATCCTCCTCCGCCGGGCGCCTGCATCTTCCTCAGGGCGGTGCCTTTTCGGCCTGGCTCTGAAGGCGGCCACAGGCGGCCAGGGCCTGCGGGGAGCAGTGGGTATGGTGGCGGCTGCCGTCCCCATGCCGCACTGCCTCCAGCTTCCTCCTCCGCCAGGCGCCGCAGCCGGGCTAAAAAGGGACCGGCGCAAGGAGGAGGCCACAGGGATGCAGGCAGGTCCGGCGGCGGCAGCATGGGGCGGCAGCTGCAGGCACCCAGTCCACAGGCACCCGGCGGAGGAGGAGGCGGCAGTGGTGCACCGCGCATCCCCAGGGCATGGGGCTTGTCGGCAGCGGACGGCCCAGGCAGCCCTCAACGTGCCGCGGGGGAGGTGCCCTCCTCAGAGGGCTGGTGCCGCCGCCGCCGCCGCCGTCCTGAAAGCAGTAAAACATTTTTTTTAATTGGAGCTAAAATGGCTCCAATTGACTGCGCATGCGCAGAAACTCAATCTGACACATGCGCAATGCGTCAGATTGAGTTTCTGCACATGCACAGTCAATTGGAGCCATTTTAGCTCCGATTTTAAAAAAAAATTTCTTTCGGTGAGGCGTCCGGAACCGGACGCCTCAAAAGTGGACTCCCCTCCCGGAGAACCCTCCGGAATTGGTCCTACCGGTTCCAGGGAACCGTCTGGATCCAGGGACCTCCCATCACTGAATAGACATAAAATAAACCCCTAAAAACACAAAAAGAACAAAGTAAAATTAAAATTAAAACCCCTTTAAAAACAACTTCTCATTCCCTACACTAACCCACCAAATATAGGAATGAGGGTAGGAATGGGGGGTGGGGGAGAGATACAGAATGTTAAATAAGCCAGCGGGGGTGGGGGTGTCAGTAAACCCTCATTACCCCACACCGTTCCTACCAGCCAGGTTTTCAGTCCCTTTCTAAAAAGCCAATAACCCCGTCTGAAGCCACAGCTCCAGAGGCAGGTGGTTCCATAGAATCGGAGCGAACAGGGAGAAGGCCCTCTTTCTTGTGCCAGAGAGTCGAGCCTCTCTGGCTGATGGAACTACTAAGGCACCTCTCCGGTCCGCTCTGGTGGGACGGACAGAATAAGCTAGATCATATCAATGTTTGTTGAGCTCTCCACCTCCTCTTCCACTACCAACTTTATTCCTCAGAGTATAAGGAATTTATAACTGTTTGGATAGCTCAGTGTTTAGGTACCTGGCAAAATTCCCCACTATGCCTCTTGCAAGTAGAGCTAGACTATGTAGCCTTGAGTAAGCTGTCCAGTCCCAGAGCCTCCCACCTCCCAGAAAAGGAAATGGTAAACCACTTCTATGTATTGTCTACTTAGAAAACCCTGAGTTTCCATAAGTCAGAAACTGTTTGTTTATAAGGAGGAGGAGGAATTTATACTGAGTTTGTTCATCTCTCTATTTAATCCAGTGCTGTCAATTCTGACTGGGAGTGGATCTCTATAGGTTCAGGCAGGATGATTTCTTAGTCTTGCCTGGAGACCTCAGGTTTTCTCTGATAGAATCACATTCAAGTACTAAACAGGATCAATTTAATTTCCAAAATCAAACAAGATGAGGTATATAGGATGATGACATGACATGCCATTCTTTGCTCAAATTAGTATAAGAATGGAGGCAAAATTCAAGATTTTGGAGCACTGGCATGCCCATCCACGTTTGTGAGAGGAAGAATAATATTGTCTTTGAAGTGCCAGGCTGGGCCAGACCTCAGTGAAAATTCAGTGAGCATTTATGAGCCAGGAACTGTCTCTCAACCTGACTTACTCCAGGTTGCTGTGGATAAACTGAGGGGAATGAGACAGATATATGCAACTTTGAACTCACTGGTGGAAAAATTTCACTGGTGGAAATATAAACTGTAATTGAAAATCTCTCCCTCTGCAGGATAACAGAGGCCTTTCCTAGAGTTTCTTTGTAGTATTTTTTTAAGAGTGGAATTTGCACAAATTTACATGTCTCCTGCTAGATTAAACTAGCACTCATGTATAATTCATTGTAAAAGGAAGGTCATAAGAGTCAGAGGATTTTAAGGTTCGTTGGAAAGATCCTAAGCAGAATTCAGTGTCTGAACTGTACAATTTTTATCCATCTAGGCCAGAAACAGATGTTAGAGATGGCCTTCGATAACAAATGGAAGTTCACAAGGCAACTTTGGAGAGAGCTGTCTGAATCTGTCTTTCTGGCTTTGTGAAATCAGATTTCAAAGAATTCTACTCTTAAAACCAATCAAACAAAGCAAACTATTTTGCATAATCCTAGTGGGAGGAGAAGTTTATTCTGTGACACTCAGATGCTCACATTAGTTAAGAATTATCCCTTTCCAGTCAGGGCCTATCTCTAACAGCTGTTTCTGAGCAGAGTAGCAAGTACTGTACTGTGTTTAAGAGCAGATATGTGTCTCTGAAAACTCTTGCAGTGCATGGAGCTGCCACCTTTTGGTTCATATTGGGAAAAACAACTCTTGCTTCATACATTGTTTCCTGTCACTTCCCGATAATGACTGCTCTTATTTTAGAAACTTTAACACAAAATCTAGTGTAGGACATAAATACATTTAGAATCAGGCCAATGTGGGACACAAGTGGATAAGCTTTGCTTAGCACAAAGAATGTAACAAATTAGCAGTGAATAGGAAACTAAAGGCAACCCATTACTTTGTTATGTTGGAATCAATGTACTGTATAACAATCCTAAGACTTTCAAGCTAAATGAGTGATTTTAAGGAGTACTGTACCAAAGTTATCCCCTCCCCAGTGAGTTTTCACAGGGCATGCTTTGTAGTGCTCAGTTCTTTCCTCCAACTTATTGCCTCTTCTTTGTTACAGATAATATAACTTTAGTCATTTTTTTTCATTATTATAGTTAATAATTATAAATTGTTAATCTAAGACCTACTGCAGTTTTCCTCAGAAGAAAACAAACGTATATACAGTATATTAGGGTGGCATGCTGCGCTAATTAACATGGTATTTGTTGAGTGCCCAGTCACATGCCCATCATCTTGTTAATTAACTGTGACAAATGTAATATCACTATAAAAAGTGAATGGTTACAAACTCCTAGGTATATTTATCAACCAAAGCAGGACATCCACAATATAGAGGAATTGGTTCCACATAGTAGAGTATCTAAAACCCTAAAATGCAAATGCATACGTTCATCATGTGGATTCATCCTTTCAGTGCCCCTCTTAAACAAATTTATTGAAAGTTTACTACCTAAGCCAAGATGGCAAGAACCTTATCATCTTTGATGGCAATAATGGCAAACCTTAGCACTCCAGGTGTTCTTGGACTTCAATTACCAGAAGCCCACGTCAGCACTCCTGCTGATCAGAGCTTCTGGGATTTGAAGCTCAAGGACATCTGGAGTGCCAAGGTTCTCCATCACTGCTCTATGGGAATAATAGATATTGCTTCTCCCACTGTCCCTCTCTTTCTAATTCAAATCCTTAATCACAGCACCTTCCTAGGATTTCCTCGCCCATTGAACTGAACCAATAAGTCTATAGGTTTTACACAAGCTGTTTGTGTGAACTCATAGCCGCTCTCCTTCTCATAATTTGCAGTCATACTAACTGTAAAGACTTTTTCTTAAGCAGACTGCCTTTCTTAGAGCCTGACTACATCATCAAAAGCTGCAAGATTTGTTATTCTTATAAAAAGGGTGAATTAGGGTTGTTGTTTTTTAACTGATTGCATGGTGTAAAGGCTGCATTGCTTTTTTTCTCCCAAGCCAGCCTTTTCCCTCCCTGCTACAGGGACTTCTACTTTTTCATGTTGGAATGATTGGGCATGAGTAAATTTGGATTTTTAAAATGTAGTCAATTCTGATGTTTGTTGTAAAGATGTGAAGGGAAGCTCTGTAGATGGTGTTTTGGTGAAACAATCAGCTGGATCATGATGCTTAGGACAGGGAGAAGACACAACAATGTTCTTTCCTTTTCCCCAGTGTCCTCTGATATTTTTTTTTTTAAAAATAGTATTGTGAGATTAGCACTATTACAATATTTCACCTTGCCACTGGATCAGTAACTGAGCAGGATCTTGGTAGGATTTTTTCCAGGAAACTCTCTCTTTATTGAAAGAAAAGCTGTTACCATTGCAGGGAGAGATCCAAGGTGAGGAGGGAGAGGGAATCCAAAATGTCTGCGTGCATGCATGCGTGTGCATTTCGAAGCCCTGACTGTTTTCTCTTTCACAGAGTCCAAAAGTCAGGCTAAGGAATGGGGATGACCTTCCACAAAAGTTCAGATGGGTCAGTAACTGAGTAAACAGGGAGAAGGAGGGGGAGAACCATATTGTGTTATGTCTGTGGATTTCAAAACCTTGACTTTTTTCCCAATTGAGGGACATCGTGTATAAATAAGATCACTAAAGAGGTTCTCCTGTATAGTATGGATTGTTTTTTCTCCATACAAAACCAGCAAGATAGTCATAAAATGATTAGTGAGGTGGGAACAGAAGTAGAAATTACAGGCAGAAGCAGGACCAGAGAAAAGAAGGGCAGTTGTGGACTGTTGCCACCTTTCCCCCTTTCTATGCAATTGGGAGGGGGGAATTTCTATTGTAGGAAGTATCTTTCCCTTCATATGACTGGAAGACTCACGAGCAAACAAGTCCTAAAGTCTTGCCTCCCCCTTTATTAACTGGGAAAGTCTCTGATACTGTCTGCAGAGCATAAATGGCATTGGGCAGATTGGATTTTTTAATCTAACAAGGAGTTATGCTCTATTATACATTAAGGAAACCAGACTATGATATCATCTTTTTTTAAAAAAAATTAAGATAATGCAGAGTCAGAATAAGATCACATTTTCCCCTTGAATAGAGTCTAATAAAACAAAACACAAGCAAGCATCTTTCGTAGCCATCATAACAATACAACAGATATTCCTCTCATGTCTATCCCAACAAACTGTGTAGATACCCTGGTGGCTTAGTGGTGAAGATGCTGAGCTTGGAGACTGGAAGGTTGGGTTTTGACACCCAAGGGCTGTACTTGGAGACATGAAAGGAGCCTCATTCGGGCATCCCCTGAGTGGAGTTTCTCCAGCAAAAATCCTTTCAACCCAGAGTAATCTCTGACATAAAAATTATTATATACAGACTGTGTACCCATCTTGGTCCACTGTTGTCCTAGTGATGTGATGATCAGCTGCTTCTATATTCCTCTCCATTTCATGGCCAAGTGAAAAGAGGAAACCATCCAGATGCCTGAAGTTTGATTGGCTAATATGTGTGAGTCATTAACAGCAGCAACATTGACTGCTTATCTCATTAAGTGGATGCATTCTAGACACATTATGAAGGGCAAGTTTATTTCATTTACATTGTTACATAATGACGTAGAATAATCCATTCCAATAAAACCAGCACAGTCTCTGTTCTTACAATGGCTGAACTCACATAAAAACAATGTGCTCCCTGTGGGTACCAAATCTTATTTGGTCTTAAAGTGTTGTACCTGGAGATGAACTGGCTATCAGGTTTGCTATCACTTGATGCCTAAATAGAGGTGGGATAATGTGGATATTTCTGGCTAATATAAATTTCGCATTTGTTCAGTCATAATGATTCAGTCCTGTTTCCTCATCAACCTGTGAAGAATGAAAGAATGGAAAATTCAAAATTGAACATACAATTTTCTCTAAAATACATATTTTATGCCTAATACTGTATTTCCTAAAATATATTTTTTCTATACATTTTCCCCAATACCCGCATGTTGCATGCTTCTTGGAATCAAGAACTATACAGTTGTACCTCGCTTAAAGAGCATAATGCGTTCCACAGGATTGCTCTTTAAGTAAGTTTGCTCTTTAAGCGAAACACCATTGTAAATGACCAAGAAGGGGGGGGGGATTGCAAACCCCGTTTAAATAATATGTTTAAATAATAAAGCCAGTGATGTTAAGTGAATGTAAGCATTTCAGAACTAGCATTCCAGGCTTTAAAACTCTAAATTTAAGTGTTATTTTTAAAAGAAAGTTTGCTTCCTTCATAGTCTCCTGAGCTTACATGACCACTTGCAATGCAACAAAAGATAAAGTGTGATGCTAAATGATATCATCTGATTGCATCATTTATCCATATAATGTCAATAATAATAAAAACTCTTGGGGATCCTCTTCTATTTTTCTTTTCCTAAAATAACAAATCCAGTTGGATTAGAATAAAAACTGATATATATATGCACTGTTCTCTCTCTTTTTCTCTTTTGCTTCTCCCTCCTGCAAAAATACCCGAAAAGGTTTTAGACTAAATAAAAAGTTACATGGAATAGTTGATGCTACTTGCCAATTTTATCCTTAATTTCTTTTATGACAAGACATTCTCATCTGCCCTTACAGAGAAAAACAGACACTGAATGCATCATAAATGTTTATTGACTGATATCGTTTATGTGTGATAGTATCCACAATACATTGCCACTTGTAACAATCTTGCCTTTGATTCCTCTCCCAAAGCTTTTATAGCACAACAAAAGCCATTTAAATAAAGCAATTTAACAGTCAGTCCTATTGGTATTCCCTCTGCTGCTGTTTCTCATATTTGTTCTTAGATCTGAATTTAGTTCTGTGCAACTTGGCTTCACATCTTTAACTAGACTAATTATCTGCCTTGCTGCCAACAAAAAGCACATTTCTTCAGCAAAAAAAGGAGCTTCAATGGCTCTGAGAGTTAAACAAATAATATCTTACAACCCATGATTTTAGTAATCCCCAACAGTGCAGTTTCCTTAATAAAGCTGTTCTTTGTAGTGCACTTAACATAGCCAGTATTCCTCAGGTTTTATGTAGCAGTTCCTCTAAACTACCCAGCCTCAGGGCATGCTAGTGCAACTTCTGGTCCACCCAGCAAGATATCGGAACACTGCCCTATCGCAAAGTATTTGGGTGTCACTTGGGATCGGACTCAACCTACAAAAAGCACTGCCTAAATCGGTGGTCCCCAACCGACTGGCACATGAAGGCTGTATTAGATCAGAATCTTCAAAAAAAAGAGAGAAGGCCAGCAGATGAAATGTTACCCTGATGGACTACCTGCACCCTCTCTTAGCTTCTATTTCAGCCTTAACTCTGTTTCAAAACTATTCTCTGCTGTTTCTTCACATACACACCTGCAGACAAGTGCAGATACATATGCCTCTTAACATTTGCACTTCTCTGTTAAAGGGGGTGATACAGTGACGATATTTCTATGTTCTGATGGTTAGGTCCAGGTGTTTGCAGCCAAAGTCCTAACCTTTCACTGCACTTGAGGAAATATTAACCAAAACTACTGGGCCAATAACAAATAATCAGCTGAACAAGCAAAGATTAGAAAAGAACTTTAACATCTTGTCAGTCTCAGTAATTTATAAAAATTAATACGACTAAGTATGTGCTGTCAAGTCAGTTCTGACTAACAGCAACTCGCTCCAGGTATGGAGGACTCAGAAATGGTTTACCATTCCCTTCTTCTTGGACACACCCCTAGGAGTGTGTAGTTTGCCCAGAAGGCACAATTAGGAATCAAACTCCCATTTTCTTCTCTATCTTTTATTTAGAGCACATTACTAAAGCAGCTTCATTGGCTGGCAGTCTGTTTCTGGACCAAGTTCAAAGTCCTGGTTATTACCTATAAAGCTCTATATGACTTGGATCCAGGTTACTTGAAGGATTGTATCACCTCATATGAGCTATCTCAGCTTTTAAGAGCATCTGAGGAGGCCCTTTTCTCTATTTTACCACATTCCCAAATTAAAAATCACCAGCATTGCCTCTGGATAATTGTAGGCTTGGCTTTATGCAGACAATGTTGGTCTCAGTGTCAAAGCTGGGTGCAGCTGATCAAACTGGGGTCCTCTGGTAAACAGCCTTGCTCTTCAGTATGCCAAGGTAAATTTGGGTCTCCATTTAAGGATACTCACAGCATATATAGACCAAATCGGTCTCAAGGTCTGGTACCTCCTCAAACCTGAAAGCCGCCTCTAGTTCTTCCTGGACATTTCCACAAGCCTCTTCCTCCTCTGGATCTGATGACTCACATGTTGCATGCAGGTATCCTTTGTTTGAGCCAAAACCCCAGACTCTTCTTGTATAGCCCTTAGCTGCAGGGTTTCCTGCTTTATGATCTCCTCAAGGTGACTCCCCTCAAATGTGGCCTCCTCTCCCTCTCAAGTCAGATGTTCCCATCCCATATCTGTCTCAGATCCAGCACTAGCTGGGAAGTCTTGCCTGATGTCTGATATGGGGGCCAATGGCCCACTAGGCACAATGATGGTGAAACTTGGCACTCTAGGTATTCTTGAACTTCAATTATCAGAAGCCCTGATCAGCAGGAGTGCTAACTTGGGCTTCTGGTAAGTGAAGTCCAAGAACACCTGGAGTGCCAAGGTTTGCTATCACAGCACTAGGGGCACAAGTTGTGACCCTCTCACACTGAGGAATGTTGTATTTATTAAATTTAGATATTTTTAAAAAGTTAAGTTTAAAAATATTAAATTTGATTTTAATATTGACCATTCTTTAATTGTTTTCATTAATTTTTAAAATAGTATTTTAAACTTAACATTCTATAGTTTTAATTTTTTCTAGCTACCTTCAGTCCCCTGTGAGGAGATAACTGGCAGAAAAATAACATTAACTAAATAAATATAATGCTGTTTATCTCTGTTTCAAAATAATTAAGACTGAAATATACTGATTTTGAATTATTGAAATGTATTGATGATTGTGGTATAGAATTTTAAGAAACGTTTTTCAGTATTTCTGCATGTAACATTATTAACTAAATATACTATATATTTTTTTTGAAGCAAAGATATGAAATGTATGTCACATATGTACACTTGATTTAGATTATTTGAACAAAATATACAATATTTTCTTCATCCTTAGATACTTGGGGTGTTTTCCAAAAGCAGAAGAAAGGGATTACTCTAATCTTGAACATTGTGATTATAGTAGACTAATAGTATGTGCTTGTTTTAAAATCTCTAGATGGCCACATTTCATCCCTAATAATACAAAAGAAGAAAAAGAAAAAATGATTACCTCCAGTGAATTGCAAAGAAAAAGATAAATTACCATCCTCTTAAGCTCCTTTTTTAGTTATGTCTCCAAAGTACTCCAAGGTTTATTAAGATCGGGTTGTCAAAATAAATATTCAAGTTAATCCAGAAACAACATAGACAAATATAAAATCTAAACCTATAAATTAAAAAACATGAAAACATTATGTTCCAGCGAATGAATAATTATTTGTGTTATTCTGTCTTGCAGATGTAGCTTTCCTAAAATCCTGGTGAATCTTATATTGAAGAAAATTCATCTGCAGCTATCAAACCTCAAAATACATGTTTTTGAAGTAAATCTTTACCATAAGAAAATGCTAAGAATTTAAGAAAGCCCTATAACAATTTCTGCAACCAAAAACCACCAATCTGAGCCACCAATCCTTTTGGCTAATGACACCACTATATATATTGTCACTTGTATTCCTTATTGCACACCAACTTACAAGACTAGTATACTATGAGGAATGCAAATGGCAACTTGTTGATTTTCAGTTGATGCCACTGACTTAACCATTAGGATTCTGACCTTCATATTCCCTCCCCCTCCCCATTTTGTTGGTTTATGGCTGATAGTTCATAAATCTTAAAATCTCTTTCTCTTTCAGCCAAAAATATTTCAGTCATTTCCAAGAAACAAATGCAAGTTTATGGCCACTCATTTGAAGTACACATAACATTTTCCACTTGGCAGGAACACTGATCCAAGCCACATGTTCCACTCATCTTGTGTTGCTGTCTGTTATGAAATAATAAAGAAAGGAGAATAAGCCCTTCTATAAGGCCCTGACTGACCAACACACAGAACAAAGATTTATAGTAAAGGTAAAAATCTCCCTTGCTTGAAAGCCAGTCGTATCTGACTCTAGGGTTTGGTGTTCCTCTCTGTTTATAGTCAAAGAGCCAGCACTGCCTGCGTTTGCAGGCATGACTAAACACCAGGGGGCATGGAACAGTGTTATCTTCCCACTAGAGTGGTACCCATTTATCTAATTGCAATTTCTTGCTATCGAACTGCTAGATTGGCAGGAACTGGGACAGAGACGGGAGCTCACTCCGTCCTGTGGCACTCAGTTCTTGAACTGCTGTCCTGCTGGCTTCCAGTTGTCAAGTTTAGTGTCTTAACCACTAAACCACCACAGTCCCCTAAGATTTATAGGCCTCATATACAGAACTGTGTAAGAAACTGGAGAAATATCAGGGGATGTGAATCCAGTGCAACATTTGATATCAACAAGCCTCCAACTGGTTTGACAAGTTTTCCTGCCTTCATCTTGAGAGTTTACTGTAACTACAAATCCTGAAACAAACAAAGAGAGCCATGGGATCCTTACACAATACAAATGCAGGAGCAGGCAATACATTTATTGGATCACTTAAAAAAAAATCAAATGTTACATGATCTTTCACAATTCAAGATCACTTCTTCTCCAATTTCTTGTGTATCATGCAGAAAAATATTTTTTCCCAACTCACTGCTAAGAAACAAAGACTGGCATAACATCTTGCCATGAACCTCTTTATCTCCTGGCAATTTCTTGTTTTCGAACTGCTATGTTGGCAGGAGGTAGCATATGACAGGAGCTTGCTCAGTTGTGCAGCATTTGAATCTTGAACTGCAGACCTTCTGGTCATCAAGCTCAGCATCTTACTTACTAAGCCACCGCAGCCCATACAGTACATTACAGTGGTGTAAAGACTGAGGAACAGTGGATCACTGTTATAAGACAAAATCTACCTATCCAGAGGATGTCACATTTGGTGTAACAGCTTATAATGGCAGAAACCAGTTTCAGAGTACAGTATCTGCACATCAAAACACAAAAATGTTCAGATTCAAAGGACTTAATCCCCTGAACAAAGTTGCCTTTGCTATGGGTCATCAAGTCACCTCTGACCTCTGGCAACCTTTAAAATGTCCTGTCCTTTACCATCTTGCTCAGCTCTTGCAATGTCAAGGCCAATCCATCTCATATTTAGTCTCCTTTTTTCCTTCATATTTTCCCACTACTGTATTACTGTCCTTTCCAGCAAATCTTCCTGTTACCTGCAGTTCTCTAACAATGCTGCAGTCTTACTCTACTAACAGCTTCAAAGAGGAAGAGAGATTCCTGAGGACAGGACAGATAGGTAGTTTCTTTCAAGTCTGGCCTGGTAATAGACCATACTGCCAGCAACTCAACGTCGAGTGTCAGTTAACTAACCTGACAACCATGAGGACTAGCAGCCTTGACGAAGTCCACAGAAAAGGGTGATGGTCCCCAAGTGGATTAAGTCCCACTGGAATCCATCTTGGTGGAGGGCAGCAGCTTCATCAATTCTGACCTGGGGCTGAGTAGGACTTTGTGTGCCAAAAGGGCTCAAGACCAGAAAGTGACTAACAGAACTGGATCAATGGTACGGGTGTCGTGCTGCGATGTGGAAGGCAGATGAAAGGCCACAGCATTATATTCTCAAGACAGTCTTCATAGCTGATCATGATGATTGCCAATATTCAAAATCGGATACAGCACAAGAAAAAGAAGAAGGTAGTTTCTTATCTTTATCCTGGTCCCCAAACAACTGACCAGAAGGAGGAACTGAGGAGCAGAAATATAAACTTGCTATTGAAAGAGCATCTGTTTCAATACATTATTTCCAAACATCAGTAAGTCTAGGGCAGAACTTGGAAAAGTTACTTTTTCCATCTTAAGTAAACATAACCTTCACAGTGCTTTTCTTAAAAAGTGTTCTTACTCAAGGGAGCAAGTAGGGAGAAAATCACAGCAGTCTTCATACACAAAGTTCACACAGCATCATTGCAACAGCATTTTGTACCAGTCTTTGGCCTTGTTTCTATATTAACCAAAGACGGAGAAAAATAATGCATGTTGTGGAAACTTAAGCAGTCGGGACTTCCCCCTTGTGGCTTCACTGTTGCACTAGCACGTGGAAAACTGCATATATATAAAACAAATACAGTACTGTACATCTTAATACAAATGGGCCCTGCAACGAAATGTTGACATTTGGAGTGCACCCAGCCACTCTACTCCTCTTTCACATTTTTTATTCTATGGCTCGTGGTAGGGAGGCAGACCTGGAAAGCCCAAAGTCTGCTATCCGAAACAGATAATACTTTTTAAAAAAAGACTCATTGGTTCTTCTCAGCAGCCAAGATGAAATCGAATGCTCATCCAATCTGTTATTAATGCTGGCCAAGAAAATACAGGGGGACACTTACTGGTCCCTTCTAATGGCCAATTCTGATACTGTACTTGGCAAATATTGACAAAACTACAAAATGAAAAACAATATAACTTTCCTTTGTACATAAGACAGTGGCATAAAGTTCTGAACTTTTCCTGTCAAACTTCCTTTAGCAACATTTGTAACTTTTTAAAGTATCTAGACCAGGCTTTCTCAACCTTTTTAGGGCAAGGGCCAGATCACTCCCCTCAGAATGGCTGCACAGTGTGGTCACGTGTTTTTTGGTGAGCTCTCGTCAGATTTTGGTGAGATCATGTGAGATATCTCATGAGATTTCAGTAAGATTTCATGAGATCTCACTGAAAATGCACGTTTTTGATGGGTTTTGGTGCTTCCATGCGGTGGTGGCAGGAACAAGGAAGACGGTGGGGGCCGGATGAAAAGGCTTGTCCTGTAGGCCATAGGTTGAGAATGCCTGATCTAGACCAAGGGTCCTCAACCTTTTAAAGCCAGGGGCCGGATCATGCCCCCTCAGACTGATGGTGGGCTGGATAGGTGGCACTGGTAGTGGTGGTGGTGGGAAGTGATGGCAGCTCAGGGTGGTCCCACTACTGCCACCGCCATTGGCAGCAGCGGTGGCAGTGGCGGGACCACCCTGACCCCACCACCACTCTACCACTGCCACCACTAGTGACAGCGGGACCACCCCCGAGCCACCCATCACTCCACCCATACCACTGATGATGATGACAATGACAACAACAACCCCAAGCCACCCACCACTCCCCCTGTGCCACTTCCCAGCCAACTCTTCCAGCCCGCAATCTCACTCCAGCCACCACTTCCACTTCTGTCTCCACCTCAATCCTTGTCTCCTCCACTTGGCTTGGTGTGTCTCTAACAGTGATCTGTATCAGGGCAGATATTGTAAGCAGGGTGGATGTTGGAAACCTAAAGATACTAGGAACTGAGAAGCATACGCCTGGATGGCCACAAACTGCCAATTCCTACCATAGATGATGATGATGATGGTGGTGGTGGTGGTGGTGGTGGTGGTGGTGGTTATATTCGATTTATATGCCGCTCTTCTTGCCAAAGCAACTCAGAGCAGCTTACAATGTTACAATATCAAATATTTAAAACACATAATATAAATATAATAAATACGATACAGTCAATATAGTCAACAAATCTTTCATAAAAATAAGAATATAATACAATTAGAAAAAATGCAATACAATAAAAAATACGCTACAGTAAAAAAAATTACGGTCAAGAAAATACAGTACAAAACAATCTAAATTTTACATTTATATTGAGAAATAAACTATTTATTTAAATATTTTTGTAGATTGTAATAGACTGCATATTTTCAAATATTTGTAAACAGTATATCTTGTTTTTTTCTTGCATATGAGAGAATAAACAAAACAAAACAAAAAACATAGCACCTTGAAGACTAACTGTTAAATTTTAATGTGAGCTTTTGTGGATCAAGTACACTTTGTCAGACATGGGAGTGGGACTTCATGGCATCAATTTATATTATTTATTTATTTATTCATATTTGTTTATCGCCCTCCTCCCCAAAGGGACGCAGGGCGATTTCCAACAATTTTAAAAACGTTTAAAAAATTAAAAACTTTAAAAAGCTTTAAAACTTAATTAAAAGCTAGGTATTATAACTTGGACATACATCAGCTACAGAGGCATAGAGTGATTGGTCAGCATGACAGATAAGTATACAAATCTTTTTACAACTGGCAGTAGCAGATGATCTCTGGATGTATTAGATTAGCTGTAAATGTCATCTTTTCAATTGTAAATAGTGGGAAGATACAAAACTAACACCTGGCATTGAACATTTGCCAATGAATTTAACCTTTGTGTTACTGTGTGAGTACATCCTTTGTTCTGTTAGACAGCCTATGTTGTGAATGATAATTTTACAGGAAACTTTGTGAAGGTGATATAACAAAATACAGTACAATATGCAACATATATAGCAACATATAACAATCTATGTACAGTATCAAATTTGATAATGTCCCAGAAACCCTTGGCTAATATTCAAACCTTTGCGATGTTTGTCCAACAGATGGATTTATTTTATTTCTGCTGTCTCTCTCTGGGTCCTAGTCTTGTAATTTCTCTGTTCCAGAATCGCAACTTTCAAGTCTTGGTTAGAGTGTCCAGGTAGATTGAAATGGTTTTTTCTATGCATTAAACACTGTTTGTAGTAATGTATCTTGCTTATTGGCTTGCTTATAAATTCAGATAATTTTAAAGAGCATTTGATGATATATTTGTTGCTCCAATACACTCATGGACCTCATTAAACTGTAGCTGTAATTACGTTTACAACAGTGTATTTTGGCTTTCATTCATACCTTGAAAAAGTCAAAGATATATAGAGCTAGTGAGAAGTAAGTCTGAATTATTACAAGGTGATAAATATATCAGCACTTGTGTGCAAAAACTTGACTGGTTTATGAGATCACTAGAAGCCTGAAATATATTTACAACTAATGCTCATTTTTCTTCTTCTTACTAGTTGAAAAGCATGGTCCCACATATAAACTGTAAACAAAGCAAACTCATAAAATTTTCATTTAATGGGGAGAGGAACTACAATTCTATTTATCTCAATGTATTTATTTAGCAAGACATTTCAAATCAATCCCTATTTAAGTTTTCAAAGTCGTGTTTCAGCTAAAATTAGTTGTGACCATGCGAAGACTCCCCTCGGTGCTCATATCAGGTTAAAGCTGCAATTAGTGGAGTCTGGAAGCAAAGACCTGTTCTGAACTGTCAATGCGACTGCATTGAGGGCAAATATGGGATGAACTTCCCCCAGAAGTTCATGCAAATGGTCCTTCTTGTTCATGTCCCGCTGGTGCTCTTGAGATTTCTTTTTGCGCCATTGTCAGTTTTGTGTGGGAGAAGATTACCCACTCTTTCTTTCTCCTGTCTCTTCTTTTCACCCCAGAAGGAAGGGCGACACATGGGCTTGGAGTTTTCATTTCTTCTCCTCTCCCTTGGGGACTCTCAGCTGCATTAAATCCATCTCCAGGCATCTTCTTTATAGATATAATCTTGTTCTCCTGGGATACTGCCTCTTCTACCAAAGAGTCTTCAACTCTTCTCTGGTGTCTTCCCATTCACCTTCTTCCTCCCCTCCCAGTCACCCTACAGTGATGGCCAACCTTGGCACTCCAGTGATGGCCAACCTTGATCATGGCTTCTGGGAGCTAAAATTCAAGAAGACCTGGACGGCCAAGGTTAGCTGTCACCTAGGTCCATTATGCCTGTTTGATCCTGGCCAACTCTTTCTTCTCTTTCTGAACCTGCTCAAGCCTTTCTCTCCCAGGGTCTACTGAAGGGCTTCCTCTGCTACCATCTGACACCTCACTTCCTCTTCCTTTGGGGTCTCTCCTCTCTCCTAATAGAAACAGCTTTTATATCAACCATGAGCCAAGGATAAAGCAGTTCCTCCATCTTCCTTATCAGGTATCCTGCAATCCCCAGGGTTCACATCATACTATGTAGTAAATCTCTGTCTGTTTCCTGCTTTCTCAGGAGTAGAATGTGGTAGCATGTCCTTCCATTAATCCAGGGGTTCATAACCTATGACTTGTGGGCTGGATCCGGCCCACATTCCCAAATAATCTGCCCCTGACCTTGCTCCAGCTGCCACCGCCGGAATCGGCCGCAGACTCATTTCATTTGTGGCTGTCTTAAATGCATTTACAACAGCCGTAAATGAGTCTGTGGCTGTCGTAAACATGTTTACAACAACTGTGCATGCACTTTACAGCAGCATTTACAGCAGGGGAACCACCAGTCCAGCCCTCTCAATTGTCTGAGGGGGACATGTTCCTGCCCTGTTTTAATCTTTATGTAGGAAGCTCCGCAATAGGTTTACTGGAGTGTCAGGTAGGTTGTATGTGTCCCGAGTAAGGTTTATCTTACCACCAAGAGGGGCATCTGAATCCAATGCTCCTCACAGAGTAGCTTAACAGTAGTAGCAATAGCAATTACACCTATATACCCCCTCATAGCACTTAGTGCACTCTCTGGGTGGATCACAAGTTAATTAGAATTTTTGCCCCCAACATGCTGGGTCCTCATTTAACCAACCTTGGAAGGATGGGAGGCTGAGTCAACCTTGATCCCTGTCAAGATCAAACTCACCATGTTTTGGCTTCAGTACAGTGATTTAATCACTGTGCCACAAAGGCTGCAAGAGATTTTAGAAGAGATTCCTATCCTGGAATATATTGTTTATGCATGCTAAAAACAACAACTTTAAAACCAATAGAATTCACTGAAATATTTTATGACAGACATTTCTATCATGAAATATTTATTTATGAATAATTATGTATCAAAGTACTGTAATGGGAAATACCAAATATTTGTCCATTAGGCTTTAAAAATGAGACTAATGAAAATATTTCCTGCATATATTTTTTAAAAAAAACATGATTACATTTAATAAGAGAACAGGAATGCAACTGAACAAAGTTTAAGAGCTACGATTAAATAAAAGTGATCCACCCAAACAAGACTGTGAGAATTCAAGCCAAGTTATGACTCAGCTGCACATTCCATATCCTTGATTTTCCCCCCTAATAAGTAGACAGGCTGTGTCATTACAAAAAGTTTGCAAATCAGGCTTGGGATTTCATAACCTTTACTTTTTAAAAAAATCTGGATTACTGAAAGTATAAACATTGGATCCAAGTGCTGGAATTGTACACTATGTCAGTATGCAAATAGAAGTGTCTTTTAGGAAAACATAGGTTTACATATCAGAGAGTAAACAAAACAAAAATGCAAAAAATGTGGCACCTTAAAGAATACAGCAGTTAGTCTTTAAGGTGCCACAATGGTTTTTGTCTTTTTGTTGACTCTCTGATATACTTGCACAGACTAACATGGTTACAATTTCAAAAAATTTTTACATGTCTGCCTTGTGAATGCTTGCTAAGAACTGGGGCCCTAGAGTACAGTGGAGCTTGTGTTTTGAATTTGAGCCTTGCTTCTAAATTACCTTCTGGATTCAGATTTGCATGTCCTTTGATGCAGTGGCATCTGATCTATTAGGGGAAATATAGGGCAGTGCCCAATTCAGGCTCGGGATAGCCCTGGCTCTTGTCTAGCTCCGTACTAGAGGTGGAGGGATCAGGGACCTGCCTGTCCCTGGCTCTGCCCCACCGTTGTCTGCTGTTTCTACTCCACGAACCACAATGTTCACTGTTTGCCACTACTAGGCTTCACAATAAGAATTTAATGGTGCACAGCCTTCCTTACCCCAAGTCAAAATAAGGAACCAGTTACAGTTGTACCTCACTTAAAGAGCATAATGTGTTCCACAGGATTGCTCTTTAAGCGAAACACCATTGTAAGTGACCAATTGTTATTTGTTAAGCGAATTTTTGGTTGGTTATATTTGTTAAGTGAAGCGAACATTCAGAGAACATTCTGCTCTTTAAGTGAGCTACTCTTTAAGCGAGGCGCTCCTTATGCAAGGTTTGACTGTACTTTATTTTGTCTTTCCCCAACATTTTTCATCTGGAATGAATGGGACATTGTCTCCCAAAGGGATTATTTTGCTGCTGTGCTCAAAACAGTCACTGGGTTAGAGAAATTAATGACACTGCTACACTAACAGCAGGGAGCAAACTAGCATGGCCCACTTTGAACAGGTTGGGCTTGATTAGAACTCTTTAAATGGAGCAGATTATAAAGCAGTCACTCTTGCAAGCACCTTGGAAACAAAGGAGTAATAACTAGAAGCCAACATGGATTTATCAAAAACAAATCTTGCCAGACTAATCTTATCTCATTTTTCGATCACATAACTTCCTTGGTAGACAGTGGGAATGCTGTAGATATAATATAACTTGACTTCAGCAGAGCCATTGACAAAGTGATATTCTGCTCACTAAGCTAACTACTGTATGTTTTGGGCTGGACAGCAAAAAGGTCAGGTGGATACACAGTTGATTTCAAAATCATACTCAGAGAGTGCTTATTAACAGCGCCTTCTCAAACTGGAAAGGGGTAACAAGTGGGGTACCACAAGGCTCAATCCTGGACCCAATGTTCTTCAACTGTTTCATTGAAAATTTGGACGAATGAGTGCAGGGAACACTTAATAAATTTGCAGATGACACAAAATTAGGTAGAATAGCTAATATCTTGGAAGACATGGATTTTAAAAATATATTTTTTGATAGGCTTGAGTACTTGGATGAAAACAACAGAATTAAATTTAATAGGAATAAGTGCAAAGTTCTGCCAGAGGAAGAGGGAGGAAACAGGGCCATAGCCAGGATTCTAGATGTAGGTGGGGAAATATTTTTCAAGATTGGCAACAAAGCCTCTTTTCAATGCATTCCTATGGGAAACTACACTTTACCAGGGTGGGCAATGTGCTAACTCAGGATGGGCCAAGCCCACCCTGGCCAACCCCTGGCTACGGCCCTGGGAGGAAATGCACAGTTCTGAGGTGGGGAATATTTAGCTCAATAATACTACAAAGAAGAAGGATACTAGAATTGTTGGTGCCATAAGATAAATAAGAGCAGCCATTGCAATGTGGCTACAAAAAGGGTCAAATGATATTTTAGGTTGCATTAGTAGAAATATAGTCTCAAAAAAAAAAAAACCAGTTACTAGTTCCCCTCTTTTTGATGCTAGATAGGCCTTATCTAGAGTTCTGTGTCCAATTCTGGACACTGTACTTTAAGAAGGAGACGTGGTTTATTTGCCGATATTTTGAAGTGGCTAGCTTACTAAACCATTTTACAATATTGACAAATTCAAGCAAGAAGTCTTACTCTGGATCAGATCTAGTGATCACAAGCACTGGAACCAATCCAAACTCTACCCGCACTAGAAAAGAAGAAGCCCCATGACAGGAACCAGTAATGTGCAGGATAGGAATATCCTGGGATGGTACATTCTAGCAAAGACATTGTCTGATCGCCGTCTTTAAGAGCATATCAGCCCTTCTAACAGCAGGATAAGCAACCTGTGTAGTTAACCTCTAAGTTTAGAAGATACAGTAAATATCGGATTACAAAGGAGGACCATTCCAACAGCATCTGCTGTAACCCAAAAAAATTCTAAACTGAAACATCCATAGGGATGCATTGAAAAATTAAAAAATGGTCCTGAATTGATCATTGTAAACCAATAAAAAATACATTAAAAATGTGTAAACCTAGATGGCATTTACATAGGATTTGCCATTGGAAACCACAGCAAACTTAAACCAAGGCGGTTTACAGGGGGAAAGGTACAGCAATTAAAATTTTAAAACTGCACTGTTAGAGAAGAAGTGTGTCTCATTTCTTATAATGTGGAACTCTGAGACAATCTTCGAATAAATATATTATCAAAGTGAAGGATTATGTAATTTGTGACCCGCTAAGGTGAATGTAATTTATGTAGCTGCTCAGGTACTGTACTCTGCAGGAGGTTCAAAGGGAGGAATATTGAGTCACTGAAGAGTCACTCAACTCCAACACTTCATAATGGAAAAATTACAGTTTCAGTTACTCTCTGCCCCCCATCACATACTGCTCCGCTCTGTTGTATCTCTACTAAATACTATCATTTACTCTTCAACACTGTTCCTTGTACAGTACTTTAAAAACAAAGACAGTATTTGTTATTCTCATAAAAGATATAAAAATAGCATAATTAGCCTGCAGTATGTCAACAGAGATCCATAATATTTTAGAGTTTGAACAGACCTTTGGATCATCTAGTCTACCCTGTCCATACCATTCCTTTCCCAAGAAAGTGACAACATCCACGTTTATGACAGATGGTCAACTACCCACTGCTTAAACAGCTCTCACAAAGTAGATGGCCTCTTCATGCCATTTGGAAGCCTCTTTAATATTCAGGTGAAGTATGCTTTCTTGCAGTTTCCATACATATCTCCCCATTCTGAGCCATACCACTGTGTCAAATAGCCTCCTGTGCACCTTGTAACACCATTATTTACATGCACTGAAAGGTGTATCTGAACACATGGTTGGATGATGTATTCAGCTAGAGAGCTCCTCACAAAATTACAAATCCTAGGACTCTTTAAGATGGAGCCATGTCAGTATTAGACTGATACAAGGACAATACACATTCAACCCCAACCCAGAGACAACGTTTAGAGACGCAAGGGAAAGGGCTTACACCAAAATGATATTCTGGCAAATATTATAAATTAATCTGACACCTCACAAGAAAAAAAAAGAGTCAACTAGTAGCGACTTTCCAACCTCTGTATAGTATTGGAAAATAAGAACTGACCCTTCTTAATAATAATGCTTGAACTGCTATGCATAGCTGTTAGGAGGCACCTTCACAGGTCAAATAGTGTGCAGACCTGTGTCCATTTGGAATTCATTACCCTTGCGGTCTCTTCCAACTCTAATGTGTTCGTAACAGCAGCCTTAAGCATGCAAATTCTAGGTGCTTTCAGAAGAGGCTTCTGTCACACGGTCACCTTTCCTGATGTGTGGAACTTTGAACATCATGGACTTTCATCTGCAACTCTCTCAAGTTGTCCACCCTATCATTTCTTATCACAAAACACCAGAAGGGAAAGACAGAGTAGCTGAATCATGTTTTTTTTTGTTAGTAGCGATAGCAACCATCCATTCTAGAAACAACCTAGGAAACTGATAATATTTTTGTTTATATTTTTCTTAAGTTTATAGTAACCACTAAGGCTATAAACAGGAGTGAAACACAGAAACCTAAATTTAGACTTTATTTCTAAGGATCTGTATAGATTATTTTGGAGGCAACCATGACAAAGGAATGTAGCCACAATTAGAGGGACAATAAGTTAAAAGTCAAAATTAAAACTACAGCAGAGAACATAAAGACAACTGAAGCAATGTTATAGCACAAACTGGTTTATACTCCTTTCAACTACATTGTGTAACTTTATTCACCTTACCACAAGGAAAGTGAAAATACAAATGCCCATCTAAAACCTGAAGCAGAAATTCTTCTAGATGTTTCAGTTGTCAAAGTTAGGTGGAAAACTAGAACAGAAAAGATCACTAACCTTTCAGTTCTATAAAAAGAACACAACACATTGTGCATATAAGGACATAAACAGCTAAACAAATGTCTACACCTCTCTTGTATGGAGCTATATTTTGAGTTATCCCTCATTATTTATCTTGTTGTTCATTTCTTTCTAAACTAGTCTTTACATGTTTGCATTATGCATACAGGACTGTGATAGTAATGAGTGTCAAAAAGCAATAGTGAGAGACAAATCAAATCAATTTAGGGGCATCATTTTACTGTTAAAGATGGCAGGTAGCCACATATATTCATGAGCAAAGGAAAGAGTGTACATTCATTGTGAGTACATGTAGTTCTGAACAGATACTCCGTCCAGCTTTACTTAGGGATTCTGTGTAGAACAAACTATAGATTTATTAACTTGTCCTGTATTTTATGAGTCACACCATGGAAGCAAGAAGCAATATAATTTTATGTTCCATGAAAGGCAAGTACAACAGGTTCTTTTTATAATTCTTATGTCAGTGGGAGGTACTAAATTCATATGTTACATGATATCTGAGAATCACATTCAGAAGGGAGTAACACAATGGGATTTATTTCTATGTAAGAAAAAGTTGTCTAGTGTGGCGTAGTGGATAGAAGCCCTGGGTTTGAATCCCCACTCATCTATGGAAAGATACTGGAGTTGCAGAACTGGTAAAACCATTCCTTAAATGTCTCATTGAGAGGTTGTCTACATTGGCATATAGTCCACACTTTGGGGTGGGTTGGTCTGATCATGTGCACACATGCTGTGTGAGAGTCCTGTTAGGGTCTCTTATAAGTAAGATAGCATAAAACATAACAAGGAAGGAGGGAAGGAAGGAAGGAAGAGACCCAGTATGATATAAAATTAAAATTCCTGGGGGAAACATCAACAATTTGAGATATGCAGATGATACTATTCTGATGGCAGAAAGTGAAGAAGATTTAAAGAAGCTCTTGCTTAGGTTGAAAGAAGAGAAAGCAAAAGCTGGCTTGAGACTCAACATCAAGAAAACCAAGATAATGGCAACAGCCCATATATATCCCTGGAAAATAGATGGGGAAGAAGTAGAAGCAGTGACAGACTTTACATTCTTAGGATCCGAGATCACTGCAGATGGTGATTGCAGCCATGAAATAAAAAGGTGACTGATTCCTGGAAGACAAGCTATTTTTTTATTAGTTCAAATTTATATTGCCGCCCACTCGCCATGGCGACTCAGGGCAGCTTACAGACAATACATTACATTACATTACAATATGTTGGGGTGGGCACAGGGGGAGGGGCGGCAAGGTCCTCATCCTGCCCTGGCTTCTTCTTCCCCTGGCAGTTGGTATAGGCAGTTAGTATAAGCTATGGGCAACCTGGGGAATATAATCAAAAGTTAAGACATCACCTTGAAAACAAAGCCTGCATAGTCAAAGCAATGGTATTTCTAGTAGTAATGTACAGTTGTGAGAGCTGGACCATAAGAAAGCTGAGTGCAGAATAATAGATGCCTTTGAAATGTGGTGCTGGAGGAGAATTTTAAGCATACCCTGGACAGCAAAGAGAACAAATAGGTTGATCTTAAAAGAAATCAAGCCCAACTGCTCCTTGGATGGTCAAATACTGAATATGAAGTTAAAGTACTTTGGTCATCAAATGAGGATTCACTTGAGAAAGCCTTGATGTTAGGAAAGGCTAAGGACAAAAGAAGAAGGGGTGGCAAAAAATGAGATAACCAAATAGTATTGTTGACACAGTGGGCACAAAATTGGGTGGGTTGAGGAGGATGGTAGAGGATGGGGTGCCTGGCGTGCGTTGGTCCATGGCGTCGCAAAGGGTCAGACTTGAGTATGCAACCAAACAACAACAAGATATAGCAAACAGAGTGTTGGTCCAGGATGCCTGCTTTCAAATCCCAGCTCAGCCAAGGAAAATCTTGGGGAAGGGGAAATGATTGCAATGATAAACTCACGCCTTGAACATTTTGCATGTGTTTAAAACCCAACCAGGGTTGCCACAAATCAAAAGCATCATGACAGCGCATACAAAGCAACGTTTGCAAAGAAGGGTTGAACTGGTGAATGTGCAGTATTTATTCCTGCAATGGAATGGGCACTTGTTGCTAATCATTGAGCAGGTTTGTGGAAGTATTATTTATTTATTTATTTATTTATTTATTTATTTATTTATTTATTTATGTGAATTTATATTCTGCCCTACTTGCACAAGCAACTCAGGGCGGATTACAACCAAGTATAATAAAATATAATAAAAAGTATAATAAAATCATTGTGTTCTGCCAATTCTGATAGATGGCAATTCTTCCCTGGGTTTTGTACGTATAAAGTACTGTACTCTGATGTGACTTACCAGTTCCTCCTTGTAATGGCACTTTGGGAGTATGCAGGTTGCCCAAGGCTGCATGCACGGCAAGCCATGAAATCCCATCAGCCACACATGGTCCAAGTGATTTTCGCACACTCCTGTCCTGAGAGGCAAGGGATGATACTCTTGCATCCCTGACTCTGTACTTGGATGTTCCTGCCTAGTGAGCACTAATTAGCATAATAATAATAATAATAATAATAATAATAATAATAATAATAATAATAATAATAATAATAATAATAATAATAATAATAATAATAATAATAATAATAATAGCAAAACTGGGATAATGCATTTAGAATAAGTAAGACCGTTTCATTTTAAAATGTCAATGTGTTTTATGGTGGAGAGGGAAAGAGTAAAGGAGAAAAAGAGGTGAGGAAGCCAAACCTATCTAAAATCTGTCTATAACTTCTTTATAGGAATTAGTCTCTCCATTTCCAGCCTCCACTCCAGCCAACTGAAAGTAAGAAATATGAAGTGCTAAAATCCAGAATTTAGTTTAATTCCATTACATTATTGAATCCAGATGTAAGGAATGAGCATGCTTATTCCAGGGGATGACGATGAAGATAGTGATTCCTCTTTTAAATGGTTTGCCAGTACTGTACATTCATGAATATAGGAATGGCATTTTATGCAGTAGAAGCATATGGTGAGGAACTGGTTAACTCTATCAGAAGAATGTGCCTGGCTTGCACAGCCACTGGGTGGAGCTTCAAGAAGCAATAGCTTTTGCCAGACAGCAACTGCTAAATAGACATGGCTAAACCAAAATGCTTTTGTCTCATGACTGTCAAAAATATTTGCAAAGGAAATGTTTCTGCCTAACAAACAAAAAGAACAAGAAAACAGAAGATAGCTCAGTCTCTCTTCCTTTAATCAGATATGTATGATATGTAGAGCCATAACTGGTTAATTTTGGGTCCAGGGCAAGAATATAAAATTGAGCCATTGTGTTTAGTCTCCTTTGCAGAATTTTTGGTTTTTATGTGTAGAAGGGGAACATGGACGGAGAGAAGCCAGCCACTCTCCTCTGGGTCAGGAATAACCAAACATGGCTGCAGAAATGCACCCTTTACCAAACAGCATGGTGTACTTGGAAGAGTAGATGCATCTAATAATCATCATTATGTGCCGTGAAGTCAATTCTGACTAATAACGACCCTTTCTAGGCTTTTTTTTAAAGGTATAGAATTTTTACCATTCCCTTCTTCTGGGAGCTGCCATAGGACTGTGCATCTTGCCCAGGGCCACATAGGCTGGCTTTTCTTGCAAGGCAGCATAATGGAAAGTCAGACTCCCAGCCTCACCTAAGCCATTAAGCTATCTAACCAGACAGATGCATTTATGTAAAAAAAAAAAAAAGGTTTCTGTCTGAAGCTAGCTGCATGCAAGGCTATCAAAAAATAAGTGTTAAGTATCTTTAATCTGGGGACTGCAGTAGCTTAGTGGTTAAAACGCTGAACTTGATGACTGGAAGGTTGGCAGGTCAGCAGCTCAAGACCTGAGTGCTGCACAATGGAGTGAGTTCCCGTCTCTGTCCCAGCTCTTGCCACCCTAGCAGATCGAAAGCAAGAAATTGCAAGTAGATAAATAAGTACTGCTTCAGTGGGAAGGTAAACAGCGTTCTGGTGTTTATTCATGCCTGCCACATGTCCACGGAAATGTCTGCAGAGATGAGCACTGAACACTTGAGTCAGATATGACTAGCTTTAGAGCAAGGGCAACCTTTACCTTTACTTATCTTTAATTTAATGTTCTACAAGTTGTTTGGAAAGTTGTGAGGAAGAGAGAGAGAACACCACCAGGGCCCCAGCAGGAGAGTAGTCTCCCTTCCTCCTCCCCCCCCCCTAGTTTTTTTGAGACCACCAGTTCTCCAACATACCAGGTGATAGAGAATTTGAGGCTTGGGAATCTAGAACCCTCATTGACATTCCTGGGGAGATAACATCAATAAAAGGACTGACTGCAAGGGAATGCCCCTAGAAGAAGAGGGGACAACTGGCCCTTTGGAACTAGGGCAGTGATGGTGAACCTTTTAGTGACCGAGTGCCCAAATTGTAACCCAAAACCCACTTATTTATCTCAAAGTGCCAACACTGCAGCAGGGGAGGAAGGAAACACTCTCATTGGGCTGCTGGGCAGAGAGGCAGGGCAAACTGTGCTGGGGGAGGAAGAAAGAGCTCCCATTGGGCTGCTGGGCAGAGGGGCAGGGTGAACTCTGTGCTGGGGAGGGAGGAAGTCACTGGTGGGCAGTCAAAATGTTTACTACCACACTGTGGGCACAGCCGATGTCATGGGAGGAGCTGATGTCATGAGCGGAGCCAACGTCATGATGTCACGAGCCGAGCCAACATCATGATGTCATGGGCAGAGCCAACAACATGGGCAGAGCCAAAGTAAAAAAACATAAAAATACACTACACATAAAAATACACATTAAATAACATAAAAAACACATAAAAATACAAATTTAAGATCATATGACCAAGCATGGGAAGAACATATGTCAGAAGCATGTAACTAATATATTTTTAAAAATAAAGTTGCAAACCAGGGATGAAGGCATTCCTCATACCAGATGATATTTATCTTGGAGTAAGAATTGGTTAGATGCTGTTATGGGGAACGGGCTCGTAGAAAGACTGGTTTTGAAAAGATGAAACTCCATGGGCAGTTTATAGACCAGGGGTGCCCAAACTATGGCGTGGGAGTCAGATGCAGCCCCAATGCCAATTCATTTGGCCCTCCCAAGCCCTTGTCACTCCTGGAAGCGGAAGAAAATGTGCCTGTATGGGCACATTTTACTTCCACTACTAGGAGCAACGAGGGCTTTTGGGGCCAGATGAATTGGCATCAGGGCCACATCCGGCCCCTGAACCACGTGACCAGCCCACAGCCTGAAAAGTTTGGGCACCCCTGTTATAGTCCAAGGAAAGCAAGAGTATTCCTTCCCTCTATTTGGGGAGATACTTTGCAATATTCATTCCAGTGGCTGCCAAGGAGAAGAATCGTTTAAGAAGTCTAACATCTAGAACATCTGTGATATAGTCTAACATTGGTGATCTAGTCTAACATCTATCTCTGGAGGCAAAAATGATGAAGCTGAGGCCATCCTACTTTGGGCACTTCATGACAAAGCAGGATTGTCTAGGGAGAAAAAACAGTAATGCTGAGAAAGATGGAAGCCAGCAGGAAAAGAGAAAGACTAGGCATGACATTGATTGAGTCCCTAAAAGAAGCCAAAAATTGAATTTGCCAACTGAGCAGAGCTGTTGAGGACATGACATTCTAGAGATCTCTCAATTCATGGCAAACCTTGGCATTCTAGGTGCTCTTGGGCTTCAATTAACGGAAGCCCAAGTCAGCACTCCTGCTGATCAGGGCTTCTGGGAATTAAAGTCCAAGAACATCTGGAGAGCCAAGGTTCACCATCACTGACATAGGGTCTCCATAGGTCAGTGGTTACTTGATGGTACATTAACAATAACATCCCTCTGGAAGTATATTTTGTTGACCAGAAATGAGATTGTCTTCCAAGTACATGTGCCTATGGGGAGTTAGTACAGTGTTTGAGAATGACCAGGTATGCTTCCAAACTAAACATGCTGATTTACCCACAACAGGAAGCATTCTTTGTGTGGGCTTCATCCTGATTAGCCAATGACAATTATATACTTAAGGCAAAGCATTTAGGATTTCCGCACCCACACAATTAACACATTTTACAGCAGAAAAAAGCTCCACGCCTGTACAATTGCCACATTTTACAATAGAAAAACCAGTTCCTCGGTTAACTGCAGAAAAAAATTACTGGATTGTTGCTAGATCTAGATATCTTCAGCAAGCTCTAAGTGAGGAAATTCCTATGGATAAATAGCATTCTTCCACTTGTTTATCTGCATAGCTGAGGTTGGGTTGTTTCATGTTGCAGGCATTCTGGGATCAAACGTCTAGATTCCTGGAGATATGGATGAAGTTCAGTTGAAGATCTTGGGTCTGGGATGCTGTTTTAGAAAGAAGTCTGATGTGTTTCTTATTGCCTTGCTAGGGCAACAAGCCTTTTACATTCCTAGAGCCCTGGAAAATCATTTGCTATGTTGCTCATTCTGACCATGTCAACATTAATGTTACTATGGCATCACTGAAAAATGCAGGGAAATGCCTTCTAGTTCCCTCTACATCAGGAGTTCTCAGTTTTTTTAAGCCAGGGTCTGGGTCATGCTCCCTCAGTCAGCTTCGGGAACTGGACAGCCATTTTGCCCTTCCTCCACCACATGGCACTTCTGGGTGTGGTGGAGGCAGTGGGGGACCACATGAAACGGCCCCATGTGCCGCATCTGGCCCATGGGCCACAGGTTGAAAATCCCTGCTCTACATTAATCCTCATGCATTCTTTCTATCTCTAGCAATAAAAATTTACAAATACAGTTATTAATCTTAAGCAATTAAACTGCAAATAATTTGCTATGATTTAAAACTGCTGAATGAGATAAGGAAGGAATGTCTATCTCTGCCCATCAGCTATGCTCAGCAGCTTGTCATATATTTTACTTAGAAAAGTCATATGATCCTAGGATGAATAGCTATATTTATTTGCCAAAAGAGGCAGTTACTGTTGCATCTCAGAATTCTATGATTTCCTAATTCTCTCAGAGAATAGAACCTGATACAGTCAAACCTCACATAAAGAGCATTTCGCTTAAAGAGTAACTCGCTTAAAGAGCAGCATTTTCTCTGAATGTTTGCTTTGCTTAACAAATAAAACCAACCAAAAACACGCTTAACAAATAAATCAGGGTTTGCAGTCCCCGCCCCCCCCAATTGGTCACTTACAATGGTGTTTTGCTTAAAGAGCAATCCTGTGAAACGCATTATGCTCTTTAAGCGAGGCACCACTCTATTTAAAATCACTTGTGATCCATTACAATAATCCCCAAATCCTTATAGCTAGTGGAGCAAAACGTGTATGGCTGAGCTATCTTATCCTGCAAACATCAGACTTGGTAAAAAGGTAGAGTACTGCTAGCAAACCAAACCACTTGAATTTACAGCACACAATCTTGTGTGCCTTACCACCTTTACAAGTCCAGTCTAGAAGTTGCACTAGAGTAGACCCTCTTGAATCATGGGAATTTGGTGAGTCCTACACAAATTCCACTGATTTAAATGGCCCTATTTTCATTGCAAAGGGCTTTAGCATAGTAAGTCACAACCAAAATAGGTTTGTTTGAATCAATGGAACTTATGGAGGAGCTGATTCACCACATTCTCCACTAATCCAATGGACCTATTCTAGCTCAATTTACTATGCTAAGCAACAGGATTTCAGCCACCTTATTCCATCCTACTATTTACATAGAAGTTATCTCTATTGGGATGACTGTGGTGGCTTAGTGGTTAAGAGACTGAACTTGATGATTGGAAGATCAGCAGGTCAGCAGTTCGAGACCCGAG
Organism: Furcifer pardalis; assembly: GCA_030440675.1. Lineage (NCBI taxonomy): Eukaryota > Metazoa > Chordata > Lepidosauria > Squamata > Chamaeleonidae > Furcifer > Furcifer pardalis. Next base: position 70,046,653 of record CP126892.1, read on the forward strand.
TGCTATGTGACAGAGTCAGCTCCTAGCAGTTTGGTGGGAAAGTAAACAGCATCCGTGCACTCTGTTGTCTAGTCATCCTTGCCACATGTCCACAGAAACATCTGCAGACACAGACAGCCCTGGCTCTTTGGCTATAAACGGAGATAAGCACTGAACCCTAGAGTTGGATATGACTGGCTTTCGAGCAAGGGTGACCTTTACCTTTACTTAACCACTATTAAACCTATTAAGGACGTGGCTTACTCCTCTCAGTGTGCACAAGAGTGGCAATGTTACTTCTCAGCTGATTGGGAGAGCCCTCCCTTGATCATTTGAGAAGCAGGTTCTTTATACTTCCAGTGAGAAACCTGCAGCAGCCCCCTTGGTGAAGTGGTTAAACTGCTGTACTGCAGCCAAAAGGTTGTGAGTTCGATCCGGAAGGGGATCAAGGTTGACTCAGCATTCGATCCTTCCGAGATTGGTAAAATGAGCACCCAGCATGTTGAGGGCAAAATGTTAATTAACTTGTGAACCACCCATAGAGCACACTATTGGGCAGTATATAAATGTAATTGCTACTTTTGGAGGCTGGGTTGAGGCGGATTGACCAGATAGATATGTGAACCCAATCAGACCAACTTTTAACATTGCCACAGTCATTTCCCTATTCGTATCTTGTTTGGATTTCCATAGCAATATAGTATCTATTATTGGTCTGCTGGGCCTGTCACAACTTGACCAGAGCCCCTTTCACCAGATAATTTCAGGATGACCCAGGATGGCCTTCATGCTTGCGGTAACGGCCTGGTATGCCTGGCCCAATCCTAGCAATCTCTTACTTTTCCCTGTTACAACCTCTTAAGACATGGGTATGGGGTTGGACTTTGAGAGGCATGTTTTCATTAACATTTATAATTACATTCCCCCCATCCACTGCTGGGGCTTCTACATTTTTAAAAAATCAAACACATTCACATTGGATCAGACAATATGATCACTTGATCCAAGGTGGAGGGGATTCTATTCAGACGTGATAACTGGGTGACCAGAAGAAGTGGAAAAGCAAGGAATCAGCAGAGAGAGGAGGAAGTTTCTAGCATGTTAAGATAGCTCTGCTCTAACTGTGCCTCTTGCAAATCTCTGCTGACTCTGTGCCATTGTTTGAAGAGCGAATTAAGCCAGAAAAACACAGATGAAACTTCACAGCAAATCCATTTGCATTTTTCACTGTGTAAGTCATACCTCATGTAGAATGCTGATCGTTCCATATAAAATCATTAACCATGTTTTATTAGCCTAGCCATATTGGGTGTCTGAGTTCATGGCTCATCGCCACCACAAAGGACTAGTACAGGGTTTCTTAAAGGTAATGACCGTCAAGAACTCTTTATATACCCATTAATGAAGTATAGCTTTGAGTGGGATATTACTCGAGCTATCTGCAACCACCACATACATCTCATTAGTAAAGACTAGGACAGGGGTTCTCAGCCTTTTCAAACTGTGGGCTGGATCACACACCCTCAGACAGCTGAGCGGGCCAGACTGGGGATTCACCCAGTCTTAAATGCTGTCATAAAACAAGTCCACAGCTGTCATAAACACATTTACAACAGCTGCGGGCAAATTTATGGCTGTCATAAACGCTTCTGCTTCTGTGGTGGCGGCGACATGGGCCACATGAAATGGTGCTGTGGGCCGGATCCATCCCATGGTCCATAGGTTGAGAACCCCTGGACTAGGAGATGAGAAGTTCCCTTCTGGATAATAAATGCAATAAATGTGCAAACTGCTCCCATTATACCTTAGGGAAGTTTTTCATCTTCTATAACTACTTAAATCCAGTGAAAGCAGAAAGTGAGACTCTTGAGCTCTACCCTTCAGTTTTTCAATAGTCCAATTTATTATACTGTAACTGGATTGGAAAAGATAGTACAAAAGAGCTTGCAAATCCTCTTTCTATATAATAGTCACAACCAGTATAATTACAAGGAACTACAATGTTATCCTTTTATGTTTGTTCCTAGACTTCCATCTTTTCCATGAAGTTACACTCCCACTGCTTCTCATTGATCTATCCCATTTCATGCTTGAAGGTTATTGATTTCCTTCAGTAGTAAGTACATGTATGTGTGAGGGGTATTTGTTTTGTCCTTGAAAATGTTGTCATAGGGTGAATACTGAACACTTGTAAGGAGACAAAGCACGAGCCAATTGCATATTAACCCATCAGACTGTTCTGAGAAGGAGTTTTGTTGCCCTAGATCGGGGATTTCTAACCTGTGGCCTGCGGGCTGGATGTGGCCCACGGCAACATTTCATGTGGCCCTCCACTGCGTCCATCACACACAAAAGTGCCATGTGGCAGAAGGTCAAAATGGTCATCAGACCCCCAAAGCTGTCTGAGGGGGCGTGATCTGGCCCCCCACTTAAAATGACTGAGAATTCCTGCCCTAGATATTAACACCTCCTAGAAGCTAACAGATGTCTTCCTGACATTTTGCCAAGATTTCTCAAGTTATCAAAATTCCTCTAGGATAATTATCAAAACACACATCAAAGTAACAGAGATGGGTATTTTCTCCCCTAAAGGATATACTGCTCTCTTGACACTTGTGAATGTTTATCCTGGCTCCTTTGAGAGGACAAGTCTCCTCTTTTGTAGTCAATTTTGTACAAAACCCTAGGAGCTACTTTCATTCCAGAAGTCTCTGCTTGCTATATTTAAAAAATTATAAACAGTCTCAAAACATTACATGCTTTGTAGAACTATAACATAACCCCATTAAAATTAGAAGAGGAAAACCTTGTGCTCATTAAACATAATAATTGTTTTCCTAGTAATTAGCCAGTCAGACAATATGCTGGCTGTCCATAGTATCCTAGGTGACTGTTAGCCAAATTGCAAAGTCTGAGTCATCTTGTATTTATGAAGTCATCTCAAGTAACATGACAAAGAGATGAGTTCTCTATTAGAAGGAATTTCTTTTATGTCAGAAATAATTGTGATGAGAAGAGGATCAGCCTGTACTGTTTAACATTCCAAGGTGGTGACAGAATAATTATTTTGGTTTAGATGTGCTAGGACATCTTTATGAAAAGTACTGAATAAATCTAAGGAATAAACTATTATTTGACATAACCAAGATATGTAAATATTAGCATACTTTTGTATGCATCATCAAAATCATGAGGGTCAGTGCATTTGAAAAAGTTTTTCTGAATGTTCCCATGCTTGGCTGCATTGGAAGACTTTTAATGATCCATGCAACTGTCCTGGAGACTGTAATCATTTGGGTAGTCTATTAATCTAAAATTCAAACTCAACAATATCAGCTGGGTTTTCTGGCATCAATCCTCTACATGTGGGGGGTGGGTGGGTTCGGCTAATCAGAAGTAAGAGCATTCTATGGTCAGCATTGATAAAGGCTCCATTTCTCAGTTTTGCTTGCTGAACCACATTGGTGAGAAGGAAGTGTGTGTGTGCATGCATGCATGTGCAAAAGTTTTTCTGAGTCATTCTACCTAAAAGTCTGGATTAACTTGATGATATACCAATATGCATGTGAATTTTTTTAAAAGGAATAGAGCAGTTGTGGCCTTCATTCATCTTTTCTTCTGGGCTGTAGTACTGGGCAGAAGGAGTATGGGAAATTGCAGCAGTGACACTGGGTAAGGAACTGAGGGCCACAGGCTGGGAAATTCTAGACTCCTCTGAGCAGCATGACCATGATATTTGGGAAATTCTGGAAGGTGTAGTAACGTTTTGAAAAGACACTTAGGGAGGAATGACCACTGAAGGCTATGAAGGCTATGGACTAGCCTTAATAGAATATGTACAGGGCATGGTATATGTGTGAACTTTTTGCATAAATGGGGGAAACTACCATCACCAGCATATGAGTGCAGGGCACCGTGACAGACTGATCAACATATTGTACAACAATGTAGCTTTAGTTTAAAGCATATGTGGACAATAAAGAAGATTTTGTAAGGGTGACTCCTGGTGCAATCGAATATATAAATTGTTTAGATGATTGTTTATAAATTAATGTTTAGTTTTATATAGTTTATATGTTTTTCTTTCTTGTTGACTCAGCGTATACAAATGCCATATGCTAAATAAATATGGAAAAACCTATAGTCAAAATAGGAGCCAGTGTTACCAAAGATTCAAGCACTCTTCTGTTCCTTCAACAGCACTAGTAACTGAAAGAAAAACAATGGGATACTGTACCTAGAGCAGAAGTTAACAAAAATTAGATCAGAAACAACAGTTCTACAGTGAAACCTTGGTTAACAAACAACTCGGTTAACATAAAAATTGCATAACCAAAGGAAGCCCATAGAAAATAGTGGCTCAGTTTAGGGAATTTTTCAGAACAGATTAATTGGTTTTCAATGCATTCCTGTGGGAAACCGCGTTTCGGTTAAGGTATTTTGGTTTTCAATGCATTCCTATGGGAAATTGCATTCAAGGCATTCTTATGGGAAATTCAGTTAAAGTAATTTTTGTTGTAAGAAACGTCCCAGAGAATGCATTACTTACATTAACCGAGGTTCTAATCTATCTATCTATCTATCTATCTATCTATCTATCTATCTATCTATCGATCGATCGATCGATAGATAGATAGATCTATCTATCTGTCTATCTATCTATCTATCTATCTATCTATCTATCCTAAACAATTATAGTCCATCCTATATCACAGGATCTCAAGAGAGATTATGAAACTGTATAATACTATTTTAAAACATCAGATATTTAAAGCATCTCAGAAAACAAAACAAATAAAATAAAATAAAAAACACAGTAGCACTTTAAAGACTAACTGCTATATTTTTATTGTTAGCTTTCGTGGATCAAGTCCACTTCATCAGACAAAGAATGAAACTTACAGGCATGTTCTTTATATACCAAATCCAGGGACTCGACAGGAGAAGGGGTGTGGTCAAGCAAGATGACAGACAAGCGAGCACAAGATTGCAGTTTCACCCAGCCATTAGCAACAATAGATTATTCAGATAAACTCTAAATGACTCCCTTTCAATCTCAAGGTTGCTGAGTAAGCCCACTACGGTATCTGATCAATTTGTGACCTGCATGTGTGTGTGTGTGGGGGGAAAACAAACACCTGTACCAGGTTTCTTTCTGTTTTACTAAAGAGTATTGGCAGGAAAGTTGTAATATAAAATCATATAGCAATCTGTGTATCAAATTTGAAAATGTCCCAGAAACCCTTCGCTAATATTTAGCCCCCTGTGATGGGTATCTAAACAGATGGATGTATTTGATTTCTGCTGTCTCCCTTTCAATCCTAGTTTTGTAATTTCTCTGTTCCAGAATTGCAACTTTCAGGTCTTGGATAGAGTGTCCAGTTAGATTGAAGTGGTTTGAGACAGGTTTCTCCCTGTTGCCATTCCGAATATCTGATTTGTGTCCAGTGATGGGATGTAACAGGTTCTCACAAGTTCTCCAGAACCGGTAGTAACTTTCCCCAGTGTCCCAGAGAACCGGGAGCAGCTGGGGGGGGGGCACCTTCGGGACTTACCTTTTCACTGGTTCCCCCACTGCACATGCGCGCCAAGCACTTGGTGTGCATGCACGCCTACAGTGCTTGGTGCATATACACGGCTTCCTTGCTGTCCTCCCAAGTGGGGAGGAAGAAGAGAAGCTGCTAGCCTGAAGCTTCCTATAGCCTGCTCCCCAGGGTAAGTGATTCACCTTTGGATGTGGTGTGTCTGAGTGTATTTTAATGTGTATTTAATACCTTTACATATATTGACATACTACCACAGTTTCTAAAAAGGCCTGGCTTGGGGTTTTTAAGCAAAGTCTTGGAGTTACCTCATCAATAAGCTACACCTGTGCTGTTCCAAGTGCTGTTCCAATTGGAGAACCCTTAAGGAGGTACAGCTGTTTTACATTTACATGAAGGCATATTATCCTAGAGAACTGGTTAGGCAAAGAGTTAGTACCTAACTTCTTTAACTGTTGAAAAGTTGAAAAGTGCTAAAATGAAGCCATCTTGTGGTGAGTTCATTCTGTAGTTCCATCCATCTGACCTAGTGCGAGAAAGATTAGCCAGAACAAGCTTTAAGATCTGGTTTACAACCTCTGGTTGATTTGTGTTTGGGATGGGTGGCTGGCTGGCTGTATTTTAATGTATTTTTATTTATTTATTTAATTTATTTATGGGTTTGTGTTGTGGGTGGGTGGGTGGGTGGGTTGAGGTGTGTGTGCACGTGTGTGCTTATTTTTATTATTTATTATTTTGTATTTTGTATTTTTTTCCTTTGGCCCCACCCACATCATGACACCATGATGTTAGCTCCTCCCACACTGTGATGACATCACGGTGGGGTAGTAAAAACTTTGACATCCCACCACTGTTTGTGTCCATTAATCCTTTTGCGTAAAGATTGTCCTGTTTGTCCTACATAAAGCACGGATGAACATTTCTGGCAAGAGATGGCATAAATCACATTGGCAGAAGCACAAGTAAAACTGCCTTTAATGTTGTGTGTGGTGCCATTGGGTCCAGTAATACTGTTTCCAGAGTGAATGTGGGGGCATAGTTGACATCTGGATTTGCAGCAGGGTCTAGTTTCCATATCTGCTCCACTTCTGTGTAGTTTGTTGTGTGTCAATAGTTGTTTGAGATTGGGGGGTTGTCTATAAGCGAGTAGGGGTCTGTCACCAAGGGCTTTGGAAAGTGAAGCACTCTTGTCCAAGATGGGTTGGAGATCCCTCATTATGAGTGTGAGGGGTTTAAGTTGAGTGCTGAAGGTGACAACCAGTGGTGTGTGATTGCTTTCCCTTCTGGGCCTGTCTTGTAGTAGATCACTCCTGGGTATTCGTCTAGCCCGGTTGATTTGTTCTTTAATCATACTGGATGGGTATTGTAGTTTGAGAAATGCATTTTGTAAGTCTGTGAGCTTGACATCTCTATCGTGTGGGTCTGAGCAGATGCGATTGTACCCGAGGGCTTGGCTGAAGACAATGGATTTTGTTGTGTGTTCTGGGTGGAAGCTGGAGGCATGCAGGTAGGTACATCTGTCTGTGGGTTTGTGATATAGTGTGGTACTAAGATGTCCAGTTTGTAATTTCACAGTGGTGTCCAGGAAATTTACTTGTTGTGTAGACTGGTCCAAAATGAGTTTGATATTTGGGTGAAAATTATTGAAGTCTTGGTAGAATTTCTCCAGGGTTTCTTTTCCATGCGTCCAGATCAAGAATATGTCATCAATGTATCTCAAATAGACATGTGATTTATAGGTACAGCAGTTAAGAAAACGTTGTTCTAGATCAGCCATGAATATATTAGCATACTATACGAGTACCCATGGCAGTTCTGTTGATCTGGAGGTAAGTTTCATTGTTGAAGGTGAAGTAATTGTGTGTAAGTACAAAGTTGCACAGAGAGGTGACTGTGGGCTTCAATTTTTTTTGAATGATGTTCCTTATGGCTTGTAATCCATCTTTGTGTGGAATGTTGGTATACAGAGATTCCACATCAATTGTTTATTTTATTTTGTTGAGATGCCTGAACCACAGACTAACACGGCTACTATTCCAAAATATTTAAAGCAATTAAACATCAAATGACACAAAATTAAAACACTCAAACATTAGACACATAAATAATGTGGCCCTAGATTGTTGCATGTGCATTCTACAGCAGACACCCTCCCTCTCCATTTCCACATAACAAACTATTTTTAATGATAGGACACAGAAGAGGACCTCATCAGCACATCTTAGTGACTGGGCAGGTTTATATAGGACTGTCATGGCGAACCTTGGCACTCCAGATGTTCTTGGACTTCAATTCCCAGCAGCCCAAGCCCCCGTGAATCCACACGAATGGGTTTGCTGTGATTCATCTGGCCCGCGCTGCGCCACTCTTGTCACTCCTGGAAGCGGAAGTAAAACGCACCTGTACAGGCACATTTTACTTCCACTTCCAGGAGCAATGAGGGCAGCGCAACACGGGCCAGATGAATCACAACAAACCCATTCATGTGGATTCACAGGGGCTTGGGTTTCTGGGAAATGAAGTCCAAGAAGATCTGGATTGCCAAGGTTCACCATCACGGATATAAGGTGAGGTGCTTCTCCAATTATCCCAAGCTATTTATATAATGTGATGATTTGAAATAGATCTTCATTTTTAGTCCCTGCTGTTTAATAACAGCAACAGCAAAAATGCTGACTCTTCCTCCCTCCCTCTTAATTAGCTCTTTGAATCTCTAATCTGCAGTTACTCAGATATAATTTGAATTAATATATGCATTGTGCTGCAGTAGATCTGTCGTCCTCGACCACTGTTGCATTAGACTCTGTCAAAAGAACTTGATGCTCAAGTGAAAAACAATATAGATGTCATATGCTTATGCTTGACCTAGATAATAGAAGAGAAGGGCCTTGTCTTCCCTAATGCAAGAGGAAATGGGAGAGATTATGCTGTGATACACATTGCCTTGGAATTTAGACTGGCAAGGGACAATCTCTCACACATCTTTTCTGCTGATCTAAAATTAAGATGATATAAGGTTGCCTTTACCAACTTGTAGTGTGAAACCATACCATATTTTATATAAACCCAATTATTCTATGATTCTATTGAACTCCGTTATTCCATGATTCAATAAATCTGCTTTGATTTGGATACCTGCATGGAGCAGTGGGTTGGACTCAATTGCCTCCTCCAACTGAATTTTGATTAAATAATGCAAATGCACATATGGAGGGTCAGAAACCTGTAATAAAATATAAAATATTACAGTTTACAGATTGTCATTGATTTCATTTCTTTCAGAGGCTTATTAGCCTCTTTTTTACCTGGACAATTATATATAACTATAACTGTCCCTGAAGAGTCCCTCACTCTCTATTTTTAAAAATACATTAAAAATAGAACCTAAATTTTCAGGACAAGTCTTTCAGACAACTAGGAAACTGAAGAGGCAACAAATACTTTCAAGAGTCTAAGAGCAGCTTTTAATTAAATGAGAAGACTGGCTTTTAAAAGTGGCATTACAATTATTAAGTTCCACTCAAGGTCTGAAGGTCTGCAACAAATATATTATAAAAGAAATCATTCTGTTACAAATTGTGAATTCATTAAAATGATGTGTTTACACAGATAATGATATACTTACAGAGCAAACATATCCTTAAATTACACTAATAATAAAACAGGTAGTGTTAATCTCCAGTTCCTTGTGACCACAAATAATGATGTTTCAGGACCAAAAAGAGATTCTATAGCAGTGGATTAACATGATTGCACAGGGCTAGCCATTGATGCTGTCATTGCAGCAGCATTGAGGAAAAAATACATTATTACAGACACAACAAATGTAAAATAAATGGATGGGAGAGGAAGTTTGGCCAGGGTGAACCTTTTTATTTTGAAATTTATAATTGCCATTTGTACAGCTGTTTTAAAAATATTAATGAAGTTTACAGTTACAGAACTCCACACTCTTTAAGGTCTATTGCTAGTAGGTGAGATATCAGCTCAGATTTTGTCCAATCCCTTCTTCTTGTGCCCTTGTTGTTATAATGGGTTGGGCTCTGTGAAGTTCAGACCAAAGAGAAATCATGGTTGCAGTTTATAATTTGGGTTTCTTTTCTCCGAATGAAGTACAGAAATTATCTAGCGTGGGATTGGCCCTACCACCAGGGTTGGGAGATGATGGGCTACAGCGTTTTTCTTTTCTGGAGGGCTTCAGTTTTCTGCCTCATGATGGTAGCTACAGGCTTTCATTGTATGATAGCACCCTCCAACCACCATCACCTGCAGAACGAAGCAAAGACTGAAAGAGAACAGAGAACACTGTCTGGGGATCTACTTGGGAGCTTTCAACAACAAGAGGGAAAGTGACAAGAAGAGAGGCAGCTGTGGTGAGATAAACTGTGCCCTGGTGGCAATTTGGCCAATCCCCTCCCAACTTTTCTACTAGACTTAGAATCTGCCAAGAGCGATTGACTCAGGATGAAGCAGCAGATATGAGCAAGCTACAGGGTGAGGTGCTAGCCTATCATTGCTCACCATCCCTTTTCTCCTCCAGAGATAGGAAAGCAAAGGAACTGAAGCCTTTAGATACATAGTGCAGGCAGCAACTACAGCAGAGGTAGCCAGGATTACCTACCACAGTAGAATGTAATAGAGCAGTGTTTCCCCAATGCTGGTTTTTGGACTTCAATTCCCAGAAGCCTAAGTCATTTCCCCAAAATACTGATCAGCCAATGTACTGACTGAGGCTTCTGTGTGTGTATGCGCGCAGAAAGGGGAGACCCAATGTTTGAAGAGAGCCTTAGCTACAATCCCATACCACCTCATCACCACTCTACTCCCAGAGAAATCTTCACTGCTAAAGGAATATCAGAAACAAGTATACTTCAGTTTCATTGATTACACTAAGGCCTTTGACTGCGTGGACCATAACAAAATGTGGCAAGTAATTAAAGATATGGGAATACCAGAACACTTTATATGCCTCATGAGAAATCTGTACATGAATCAAGAAGCAACAGTTAGGACTGAATATGGAATGACTGAGTGGTTTGGAATAGGAAAAGGAGTAAGACAAGGCTGCATTTTGTCACCCTGCTTATTCAACTTATATACAGAGCACATAATGCGCAATGCAGGGATGGAGGAATCACAAATTGGGGTAGAATTCAGTAGCTCTGAAGCTAATTCAGGACAGCTCCCTGTTTTGCTAAGAGCACCAAGGAACCAGATTTAAGGAGTGCTACACCAGTAGTTCTGGAAGAGACTGTGAATTTCTTCCAATTCCCCTTCTTCCAATTATGATCCACGTAGCAGGCTAGCTGTGTCTACCAGTTCAGATCCAGGAAAGAGTTAAGGAGATGGGTGGGTTTAGGAAGAAAGCCTCACACCAAGATGACCAGCCTGCACTTCTCAACTGCCCTGAGTATAAGCATGAAAAAAAGACAGCTCCTAAGTATAGTTCAGCTCCACCTAGTTTAAACCTCTTGGGTACAGTTGCCATAATTTTCTCCTGTCAAACCGGGACAGCCACATGATGTCATTGCATTCTTCAAACTGCATATGTATCGGATGGGGTGGGGCTGTCAAGGAGACCGTGGCTCTAAGACCCTGCGGAGTCCCCATCCAGGGCGGACAGCCTTCCTCAGTTTAAAATAAACTGTAGTCAAGAGGTTTTCCCCCATGTGATTCTTCTTGCAAAAGACTATTCCTGATGGGTCTATTTTTATTTATTTTTTTGAATAAAATTTCTTGGGCCACTCTTGAAACCACCATTCCTCCCCCTGAGGTCACCCCACCCTCCCCTTCACACACACACCCCCTGAAATAGACTCACCCTCAAACCGCATACAAGGATCCCTTGGAAGAAAGTTATAAAGAGGGGCGAGAACAGCAATGCAGTCCATGGCACTTCTGTTTCCCTCCAAAGACTTATGTTGGAGGAGGACCTTTGTGATGGAAGGCTCTTTACTTTCTGTCCATCCTGGTCCCTTCCTCTCTAGGAATACCGACCCTACACAATTAGCCCTTTGCGGTCACATGAAGAAGGAATCCTCTGTCCTAGTGTATGGTGGAGGTTTGGCTTCTTAGATATTGGTATTTCTTGCTCCCTCCTGGCTTTTGAGGAAAAGGGGTGAGGATGATTCCTTGTCCCCCCAAACTTCAAGGTGAGCCAAGGAATTTTTGCAAGGAGTTATTTCACTGCTTCCGTGCCTTTCTTTCAATTATCTCACTTCCAAGTGTCTCCCCTCCCTAGCAGGCTTCTCAGGGTACTGTTTTGCCTTCACCACTTTCAAGCAGGATAAATGAAAGAAAGGCAGGGAGGCAGTGAATTAACTCTTTGCAAAAATCCCTTGGTGATGGGTGATCTTGCTTCCTTTGCTCAAATTTAAAAATCCGGGACTTTTACATGTTTTTTCTTGAACCAGCTGGGACAGCTTGAATCTGGGAAAATCCTGGAAAACCGGGACATATGGCAACCCTACTCTTGGGCAGAGACGGGCCGGCCAGTGGTTTTGGTCTGTCACTCAACAGTGGTGCACATGCTATACATGGAGAAGATCCCAGGCATAATCCCAGGAATTCCCAGGTAGGATTGGGAGATTCCTGCTTGAAACTATGTTCTTTGAGACTGCTGTGTAAAAAGATAAAGACATGCTCAGATAAACCCAGGGCCACAGGTTCGTCAGATTCTAGTTCTGAAGCATCATGTGTGACCTCAATGGGATGCAAGAGGGAGGAAAAGTGAAAGGGGTAGAAAAGTAACAAATACAGTGGAGGAAAATATGGGAGATGATAAAAGAAATTTGAAGAACAGAATGAAGACTCAGAAGAAAACAGAAGAGGACTAACAGAAGAAATATGCTGAGAAAATAACTTTGGAGACAGACAGGGGAAAGTATTAATTGTCTTCTTGAGAGAAGACCGATGTGGACTGGAAAGTCAGGGTAGGGAAGGGAACATATTTCTGGATAGCACCCAGAGCAGCCACACAAATAATCAGGCTACAGACATTTGTACTATAGAGACTTTTATTGTTTTTCTACTTAAATTGTAGTAATGTCTAATTATGACTGTATTGTATAAATTAAATTACCCTATACATTTGAAAAATTTGTTTTTTTATTTGTAGTCACCCACCACGTTGCTAACTCCAAATAGAGCAGAGGCACTGGATCAGTGCAATTAATTTAGTTAGTTCAGCAGATAATTTAATGACCAGAATTCTACTGAGACAAGCAATAGCTAATTGACAAAATGCTGGGATGTGTCTCAGCCACGTGTCTGGTCATGTGCCAAACCCAGTGGTGGGATGTCAAAAATTTTACTACCCCACCGTGACGTCATCAGTGTGGGCAGAGCTGACATCATGACGTCATGGGTGGAGCCGACGTTATGACGTTGGGCGGGGCCAAAGAAAATAAAATAAAATTACATTACATTAAGCAAACACACACTCGCCCCTCAACCCACCCACCCACCCACAACACAAACCCGTAAATAAATAAAATAAAAAATACATTAAAATACACCCACCCACCCCAAACACAAATCAACCAGAGCTTTCAAACCAGAGCTTTAAGCTTATTCTGGCTAATCTTTCTCACACTAGGTAAGATGGAAGGAACTACAGAATGAACTTACCACAAGATGGCTTCATTTTGGCACTTTTCAACTTTTCAACAGTTAAAGAAGTTAGGTACTAACTCTTTGCCTAACCAGTTCTCTAGGATAATATGCCTTCATGTAAATGTAAAACCCTCCTTAAGGGTTCGACAATTGGAACAGCAATTGGAACAGCACAGGTGTAGCTTATTGATAAGGTAACTCCAAGACTTTGCTTAAAAAACCCAAGCCAGGCCACCAGGCCTTTTTAGGAACTGTGGTAGTATGTCAATATAGGTAAAGGTATTAAATACACATTAAAATACACACAGACACACCACATCCAAAGGTGAGTCACTTACCCTGGGGAACAGGCTATAGGAAGCTTCAGGCTAGCAGCTTCTCTTCCTCCTCCCCGCTTGGGAGGACAGCAAAGAGGCCGTGCATACGCGCCAAGCACTGTAGGCGTGCATGCACACCAAGTGCTTGGCGCGCATGTGCAGTGGGGGAGCTAGTGAAAAGGAAAGCCCCGAAGGTGGTTCCCCCCAAAAGCTGCTACCAGTTCTTAGGGACACTGGGAAAAGTTACTACCGGTTCTGGCAAACTGGTGCGAACCTGTTACATCCCATCACTGGCCAAACCACACAACCAACATACATCTCAAGATTTGGTCACTTACCTACAGGTAGTTACACCAATTTACTATTTATTTATTTATTAGTTCAAATTTATATTGCCGCCCACTCGCCGTGGCGACTCAGGGCGGCTTACAGACAATACATTACATTACAATACATTATGTTGGGGTGGGCACAGGGGGATGGGCGTCAAGGTCCTCATCCTGCCCTGGCTTCTTCCTCCTCTGGCAGTTGGTGTAGTACAGGGGGAGGTGCGGCAAGGTCCTCATCCTGCCCTGGCTTCTTCTTCCCCTGGCAGTTGGTTTAGGCACAGGGGGAGGGACGGCAAAGTCCTCATCCAAATCTATTACAAGCTCCAACAAGATTCCAGTCAATGGGTCCAGTCAAGACTTATAACTGGATTAAGACTTAAATTGTAACCATTGTAGTGTGCAGGTGAGTGTTGGACCCTGTAGGTAAAACTGCCAATAAGAAATAAAATATTAAATTATAAAAGAATATTCATCAAAGAGTAATTTCCTACTTGTTAACATTATGGTACTTAGTTTGTATCCTTGGTTCTTCCAAATTTATTAGAGGAATAATTAATGTTACATTCATTAAAATATTAATAGTGTCATGGTGAAGTATAGAGAAGTTAATTTCCAGTTATTGTTAGAACCTCAGTCTTTTGGAAAAGCTAACATTTGATCAACAACAGATTTATTGTACAGCTTTCAGTGATATTTACAATGTCAAATAAACAAAATCAAAGCAATTCATTAAAATATGCTACAAAGAAAGGAAAAGAATGCATCATATAATGATAAATATTTTATTTCTGCTACCAGTTCTGGCAAACTGGGGTAAACCTGCTGAATCCCACCACTGATTGTGTTCCAACATCTGGTCATGCCTGCCACATGACCACAGAAATGTCTGCAGATGCAGACTGCACTGACTCTGGCTGTAAGTGGAGATGAGCACCGCCCTCTAGAGTCCGATACAACTGGCTTTCGAGAAAGGGAGACCTTTACCTTTACCTACATTCTTGGCACAGTCACATTTCCAACAGATCTCAGGATAGCTGAAGACTCTTTGTTAGTACTATTTCTCCTTTCTGAATGTTTTATAATATGACCTAACAAGACATCCAATTCTTTGGTCCAACTTGAAGCTTCCTTTGGACTGCTCCCAGCAACAGTGGAGGCAACCCAAAATATAATGATCATATAATGATACTTAAGAGACTGCATCACTCTAAGGACATCTGTCCATCCCACCAGAGCGGACTGGAGAGGCTCTCTGGTTGTACCTTTGGCTAGAGAAGCACACCTCTCTAGCACTAGGAGGGCCTTCTCCGTGTCTGCTCCGGGCCTATGGAACCTCCTACCAAGTGAGTTGCGTCTCCAGATGGAGCTCCTGCCCTTTAGGAGGGGGGTTAAGACCTGGCTGGCGGGGCATGTATGGGGTATGGGCAGTGGTGGGCTGCTCCCAGTTCGGACCAGTTTGCTCGAACCAGTAGCAGCCATCCCAAGGGGATCACCAGGGAGGGGGTAGTAAACCCCCGGGCGACCAGTTCGGTCACCTCTCTGGCCACCCTCTGCATAACATTTCCAGGCAGCCCAAAATGGCTGCTCAGAAATGCGCATGCGTCAAAACTCCATTTGACGTATGCGCACTGAAAAATAGAAGTGTGCATGTGTCAAATGGAGTTTTAACGCATGTGCACTTCTGAGCAGCCATTTTGGGCTGCCCAGAAAGGGTGCAGCACCTGGAGGAGTGGCAGCAGCCTTTCCTTGGTGCGCTGCCGGACCGGGCCAGGCCGGGCCGGGCCGGGCCGCCAGGCCGCTGCACCGCTTTGCCACAGCACCTCTTTGCCACTGCAGCTTTGCCACCCCGCCACCAGTTCCTGCCTGCCTGTCACTCCCCGACCCGACAAGTGACGGATTTGTGTTTGGGTTGGGTTGAGGTGTGTTTTATGTAGTTTGTTTTTATGTGTACTTAATGTATTTATGCATTATGTGTATTTATTTTAATTTGTATTTAAATGTGTATTTTTATTTAATTTTTAAATTTTATTTTTATTATTTATTCTTTGGCTCCACCCCTGACATCGGCTCCACCCCTGACATCAGCTCACCCATGGTGTGGTAGTAAAAATTTTGACAGCTCACCACTGGGTATGGGCCAGACGGTTGCTTCCGTCTGTTGGCTCATCTGAGCCCTCCCTGTTTTTTTAAAATCTCTGTAATTTTTAATCTTGATTTTTATACTGTGTTTTTATTGTGCTTTAAGTGTTTTTAAAGTCTGTTAGCCGCCCTGAGTCCTTGTGAGGAGGGTGGCATAAAAGTTTGATTAAATTAATAAATACTACACACCTCAAAATAGAAGCCCTTTGACAGAAGCCAGAAAGGTGCAAGTAGGAACACTTGCAGGTTCACTCCAGTAAAATGTTGTCCGATTGCTGTCTTAAAGAATGCACCATCCCATCTTTGCATCTGTCCAGCACTGGGTTAAATGTCCCTCTGATCACATTCTTAGCCCAGGCTCTTATCAATTTTGCCCTGCCACATTCATGGTGATTTACAGCTACTTCTGATAACTGTTACCTTTCACTGTCTCATGCCCACTTTTTTCCTTATTATGGAACATCTGTTGTGGAGGAGGAAGACAACGGAATAGCAGTACATCACCTCCAAAGCCCTGTGAGAATGAGGTTTCTTCCATCTAGAAATGCCCATAAAAATGATCAGGAATGCCATTTGGATGGGAAGCACTGCAGGCAAGCAAAACTAGGGGGTGCAAATGGAAGATGTTGTCACCTAGATCCCTCCTATAAAATTCCATTGGAAGCAGAAAAGATGTTTTTTTGATCAGACAGAGGTCACATGCAAAAGCGATGAATTTTATTACTAATTTTACTGAGTAAATTTTATATCTCATTTTATTGATATTGTATCATTTTACTTTTAACCTGTTTTACTATTCTATGTAACCATATTTCATCTAATGCATTTTACCACATTTTAACCTGGTCAGATGACTAATCAGTTAATAAAGGATACTGGATGCTATAAAATTTCATTGGAAGTACTGTAGTTACTTCAGGAAAGGAGGTCTGACTGAAAACATCTTGCATCACCTCCATGTGAACCCCTGTAAAGTCAGCTGAACTATTTATTTTCTTCTCTACACCGCCTAGTCTCAGAGCCATGGTGGCTTAGTGGTTAAAATGTTGTATTTGACAACCAGGTTGAAGAGTCAGCAGTTCAACACCCGAATGCTGCATGACAGAGTGAGCTTCTCTCTCTGTCCCAGCTCCTGCCAACCTAGCAGCTCCAAAGCAAGAAATTAGGTAAGGTAAAGGTAACCCTTGATTGAAAGCCAGTTGTATCCAACTCTCAGGTTCAGTTCTCATCTGTTTCGCAGCCAAAAAGCAGTTTGCTTCTACAGATGCTTCTGTGGTCATGTGGCAGGCACAGGAGTGCACAGAATGCTGTTTACCTTCCCACTGAAGTGGTCCCTATTTATCTACTTGCAATTTCTTGCTTTCCAACTGCTAGGTTGGCAGAAATTGCAAGTCAATAAATAAGTACCACTTTGGCGGGAAAGGTAACCACGTTAGTCATGCCTGCCACGTGACCACGGAAATGTTTGCAAATTGGTAGTAAAAATGGCGATTTTAAAATGGTAAGACAAAATACAGACGACGCCTTCTCCCAAAGGAGGGAAACGACTCAGGCGTGGGCGGGAGGATTTCCCCTTCCCAGCATGACGAGCCTTCAGCCTTCCTGATTTTATAAATCAATAGTGACCACCGGAACGCGCGGCAACATGAGGAAGGCCGCCCCCAAATACTCCCGGTCCTTCCCAAAAAACCCATACACACACACATACGTCCCCCACACCCGCCGCCCGCCCTCTTTGGTTCGTCTCCAGAGAGCGCCCCTACTATTTCTTAACGGCATTCCCGGTTTGGGAAGCAGGCGCGGACGAAAGAAAGGCTCTGAGGAGAAAGCGCGCGAGAGACAAAGAGTAAAAGGAGCGCGCGCGCGCCCGCTGCCCCTCCTCAGGCTCTCATTGTATTTCCCTCCCTGCTTCCCTGACGAATGTTCTCCCCCACCTCCTCCCTCCACCCAAGGTGAGCGGCGGCCGTTGGCGGCGCGTGCTCGCCTCTCATTGGCTCTCCCGGGCGCGAGGCGGCACGGGTGACGTGTCCCTGCTCGGGGCCAATCGGAGGACAGGCAACGGGAAGAAAAAGAAAGAAAAGAAAGAAAGACACAGCGCGCGCGCGCGCGCCTCGCTCCTCCCCCTCGTGCTCTCCCCTTCTTCCCCCCGCGCGGGGCGGAGCGGTTCTCCTCGGGCAGGCGCTGACTAGCGTAGAGAGTGATGGCGGACGATGGGGATGGGAAGCTAAGGACTGGACGAGGTGCGGGTGGAGGGGACAGTAACAACGGCGGCAGCCAGGAGGCCTCCGCTGTGGCCGCGGCGGGTAGCTGGCTGGGCAGCAGCTGGCTCGACATGTTGCTGAGCTTGACGTTCCTGGCGGTCGCAGCGTTCCTGGCCTATCAGCTCTACAAGCGCTGGGGCAAGCGGGGCGGCGCGGGGGGAGCCGGCGGCGCGGCGCCCCGGAGCCCGGCCGACGCCTTGCCCCGCATGAAGCGGCGGGACTTCACGCTGGAGCAGCTGCGCGAGTACGACGGCGCCCACACGCCGCGCATCCTCCTGGCCGTCAACGGCAAAGTCTTCGACGTGACCAAAGGCAGCAAGTTCTACGGGCCCGGTGAGGGGGCGAGGAAACGGGAGGACAGCCGGGCGACTTTTCCAGAGCTTTAACCGGGGGGGGGGGGCAGGTGTAACACCCACACACTCCTGGCTCGTTAAGAGACAAAACCGCCTCAGAGGCAGCCAGGCAAACAACGCCCCACAAAGCCATTGCAAACCCACTTACCTACCGCCTCACAGCGCTTAGTACACTCTCTGGGCTAGGGGGTGTGCAAACCGTGGGCCGGATACGGCCCCCAATATCAATTCATCCAGCCTGCGCTGCCCTAGCCGCTCCTGGAAGTGGAAGTAAAACGCACCTGTATTGGCACATTTTGCTTCGGGTGGCATGGGCCAGATGAATTGGCGTTGGGGGCCAGATCCAGCCCGTGGGCCGTAGCTTGGGCACCCCTGCCTTAAACAGAAAATGGTGGCCTAAAATCTATCTAATCGTGTTGCAAAACAGATTGCAAGGCACATTTTGCTTCCGGTGGGAGAAACCACATTCCTGGCCTACTGAACCACATGACTGGCCCATGGCCTGAAAAGCTTGGGCACCCCTACTCTGGGCAGTTCACAAGGCAATTAGCATTTTTGCCCCCAAAATGCTGGGTCCTCATTTGACTGATCCCAGAAAAATGGAAGGCTAAGTCCACCTTGGTACATGACTGGCTTGACCCACCCATGAGGCACCTGGTGGTGTTAAGAAGGCATCCTTTCCAGAAGGTCTAGCTAGTCTCATATGAAGTGTCCATATGGTTCCCCCCCAGCCGGGCAAGGTGGCCAGATATCAATAGGAAAATGCCCCTTGCTCAGAAACCAGTAATGTCTGACTGTAGGGAGCATGCTCACCTCTGTTTTCAGGCAATGAGCCTCCACTGCCTGCAGATGTTTCGTGGTCATGTGCCAGGCATGACTAGACACTGGAGCACATGGAATACTATTACCTTTTCCGCCGAAGCAGTACCTAATTATCTACTTGCAATTTCTTGCTTTCGAACTGCTAGGTTGGAAGGAGCTGGGACACTACAGGAACTCACTGTGTTGTGCAGCACTCAGTCCTCAACCTTTCAGTCATCAAGTTCAGCTTCTTAACCACTAAGAGTCTCAGCTTAGGTCTGATGGACTTCTTCCACGAAAACTGGGCACAAAGCTGAGCGAGTTGAGGAGGATGGTGGAGGACAGAAGTGCCTGGCGGACAGTGGTCCATGGGGTCACAAAGGGTCGGAATCGACTGTGCGACTGAACAACAAAAGTTAGTAGGTGCCATAATGTTTTGGTCTTTATCTTGTAGTAGTAGTTTTGTGAAGCTCTAGTCTAGTGACTATGTAGTACTAAATCCATGTCACACTCTCTTCCCTTGTTTAAATCCCTATCCTTTCGTATACAATGGTTACCTTGATGGGCCTTACTGGTTCCATTGAGCTCTTCTGCCTTTTGCAGCATCCTTAACCCAGCGTTATTTCCTTTCATTTGTGTGTCTGCACATCTATATGTCTGGAATTTGGTCAAGACTCTTCAAGACAGGAAAGCCCACCTGTCAGGATGGCTTTTCCTCCAGTCATTGTTGCTGTGAGTCTCACTGCTGGAGAAGGCAGCATAGAAATACAATAAGACAAACAAGTTGCCATTGTGCAGTGTTTCCCAAGAGACCGCGGTAGCTTAGTGGTTAAAATGCTGAGCTTGACAACTGGAAAGTTGGCAGGTCAGCAGTTTGAAAGTAATAAATTGCAAGTCAAATTAAATCAAATCTTTATTACGGTCCAAGACCAGCATATTGCAAGTAGATAAATAGATACCACTTTGATGGGAAAGGTAACAGTGTTCCATGCCTGCCACATGACTACAGAAACATCTGCACACACTGTCTGCAGATGGCCCTGGCTTTTTGGTTATAAACAGAGATGAGCACCACCCCTGAGAGTCGAACATGAGTGACTTTTGAGCAAGAGGGAACTAGTGTTTCTCAACTCTTGCCATTGCATTTGGCACAGTCCTGAATATAAGTGGGTGGAGTAGTAGTTTTGATCTTTCTGCTAGTTTTTTGACTTCTACCTGACCAAAGACTTTCTGAGACTGTTTCCTTGGAAATAAGGAAAACTAATGGATATTAGTTTTAGTTAAAAATATGTC
Source organism: Furcifer pardalis (assembly GCA_030440675.1). Taxonomy (NCBI): domain Eukaryota; kingdom Metazoa; phylum Chordata; class Lepidosauria; order Squamata; family Chamaeleonidae; genus Furcifer; species Furcifer pardalis. The sequence goes on from CP126892.1 coordinate 70,067,282, forward strand.
CAACTAAATAGGAATATTGTTACTGAAGTAGGTAGGGTAAAGGTAAGGAGAAACTAGGATAAGAAGCAAATCAAAAAGGTTTGTTGTTTTATGATCACATGTAATAATTTTCTGCAGACTTTTTCATCTTTGTTTTGTGGCTCCTTTTCAAATTAAAGAGATGTTTAAATAAATTATTAAAATCTTAGACAGTTTCCATATGTGTTTAGACAATGCACATATGAATTGTTATGATCATCAAGATCTTATTATTTCAGTATGAAAGAATGATAAATCCTCATCATCAGGGATTGCCATCTGCAGTTCTTATGAAGATTTATGTAGGAAATAGTTATTTTCATAAATCTTACTATTAGATTAGGCACATTTTTAGTGAACGAAATAGTATCTGGTCTCATTTGATAAATCTTGCAGTCCTGTTTGTTTTAAATAAGTTATGATTGCTGGATAGTACAGATATGTATTTATAATGGTAGATTGAAATTGGTGGTTTGGTTATGCATACCTACTATATTTATTGTGCCACCAGTCCCTGCTCAGCTGGATCTTCTTCTTTACTTCCTCTTTTACCCCTTCAGGTGTTGAGGGAGATACAGTACAAGGTTCTTGCTCTGACACTTCTAGCTTATTTGGTATTCTTGTTTTTTGATGTTATCTCTCCGCCTTCCTCTGGGTCTGCCTCAGGGTCTTTGTCCTTCTCATGTTTTCATATATGCCTTGTATGGTATGGACTTCCAAGACACTCTCTCCAAATGGGCAAACCACTTTATTTGTTGTCTCTGGGTGTAGTTTAAAATTGTTTATATTCCAATTCTTTCCCTTATAACCTCATTCCTGATGTTATCCCTTCTAGTGACTCCAGCAGTCTTCCTCAGACATCTTGTTTCTGTGGTGACCAACTTTCATCTATGTTTTGTTGTAAGTGTCCATGTTTGACACTGGTAACATAAGGTTAGAAAGCAGGGTTATCTGGGTGCTAACATATTATGCTTTGAGATGCAGTGCGGACTGTGGTGGCTTAAGAGGTTAAGACACTGAACTGGACAACTGGAAGGCTGGAGTTCGATTCCCGAGTACTACACGATGGAGTGAGCTCTGTTGTGTTGACAGCTACTTTCTTAAAGGAAAATTTCTGTCATTATTGAAATATGAGTAATAAATCTGTAGTTATAACTCTGTAAACTAAGGATGCAGAACCTTTGCCCTGTCAGAAGTTGTTGGACTACAACTCCCATTATATCTTATTGTTTGCTATGGTGGCTGGGACTGATGGGAGCTGCAGCCCAGCAATATTTCCTACCTTAGTTAAACCTATCAGTAACAACCCTGAAAATATCAATAGAGTTTCTTAAGAATTTCTAGCACTGTATCAAAGAGAAAAGAGTAACTGCAGAATTGGAAAATAGGGCTGATCCAAGACTATTATTTCTCATCTCTGTATGGGAGGTTTTTGTTATTTATCTCTGGATGCACAAAGCCAACTGGAGAACTGGAAATCTTTTGTGATAGTATCTACTAATCCTGTCCCAATTGAGTATGCAACCGGCAGTGCCTCTAATAGAGTGGAGTTTTTACAATAGCTGTCCCAAGGACATATATTGAATAGGATACAAGCCATTGATGTTTATCTGTTCTGTTAAGCAAATTGTTGTTCAGTCCCATTTTGAGGGGGGCACAATGAAACCAAATTACAGTAAAACCCCAGTACTGTATTACGTTTGCCACGGTTTACAATGGCAAATTCCTTTAAAATAACATCCCGGTGTATGGCTTTTTTTTTAATTTTGCTTACGACCAGGAATTTACCACCAGTGCCATTTTAAACTCTAAAATCCCGCCTGACCCCCACCACTCCAGCATTTCCACTCCATTTTTGAATTTTTTTGTTTCTTTTTGGCTCCGGTAGAAGCTCTTCTTGCAACCAGGAAGTGCTAGAATTTCTCCTGGCCCCAGTCAGCTGTAGGTCAGAGATTTTTCCTGCAATTACCAGCGCTGGCCAAATGATGGGCTGATGGAAATTTGACGAATATGCCTTGAGAATAAAAAAATCACCCCCGAAGAGAGCCAAGGCCTGCTCGGAGCCCAGGAAAGTGGTGCTGGCAGTAGATTTCTCAAGTGGTGGAAAAGGTGAGGAGCTTAGCTTCTTCCATTCCATTTTATTATGTTTTCTGGTTTTGTTTTGTTTGGATTTTTTTTTTTCTGTGTTTTTTTTCCCGGAGGTTTGGGACCATTTTTTATTTTCAATGCATTCCTATGGGAAAACGTGTTTCCGTTTATGATTTTTTTTTTGTATACTATGAAGGCTGTCAGAACGGACCTAGGTTGTAAACCAGGGTTTTACTGTAGTACATTTTAGCCTTGCCAGTTTCATTGACATTCATATTTATGCTTAGTCTGCTGTTGAGATAAATTGATTGAAAATGTTTAGCTTTAGCTTACTTGTAATTGAAGTTTTCTCTTTACTTGGAAGAAGAAAGCTCAGTGATACAGCTACTGTCCCAGTCTGAACAAATCCAATTTTGCCTGATTTTGGAACCTTAGTACAGTTGGCTATGTTTAGCATTTTAAAGGGAGATTATGAGGATATTCGAATAGGACTAGAAGTGATTCCAATCTGAGCTCTTAAAGAGCTGGTGTCAATCAGAGTTGACTGTCCTGGCCTAGATGAGCCGCTGGTCTTACTAAGTAGAAGGCAGATCCCTGTGTTCCTGCATTAAAATTCACCGAAGAAGGAAATGATAATAAGTATTTTGTACTCCACCTGTCCAGATTTTTTTGTAACTGGCTTTATACACCAAAAATTTGTTTTTAGAACAAAGGTCAGTCTATGAACATGTCACTTGTCCTATGAGATTTATTAAGTAGCTGAGAGTACAAAAGTGGTAAATATGGGGTTAAAATTTTCAGAAGTTTTTGCCTGAATTAAATTGTTACAATAATAAAACACTGGCTAAAATCCCATTGTTCAGCATAGAAAATCACAATTAGAGTAGTCCCACTGAATCAGTGGTGATTTGGTGAATCATCTTACTAAGTTCAGTTTTTTCTAGTAGCAACAGTTATTTCAGCCATTGTTTTATAAAGAAGCATCTAGGTATTTTTATTGTTACAGCAAAAGCAGGGCTCTGGTTTGAAAGAGAGGGAGAGATGGAAAGTGTTACACATAGCTAGTGTCAGACTGGAAATTATTCACTGGAACAAAATAAACAGCCTACTTTCCCATCCTTTACTTATCTGCCCTATGCTACTTTGCCTGTGATTACAGTTTATTTATTTTTATTTATTTATTTATTTGTATTTAATACCCCGCCCCACTCGGGAAGAGGCTTCAGACCATCCAAAGGAGCAGGTGGAGTTGTGGTGGGAGAGGCATAAATATTGGAAAGTTCATTGTGTATGGGCACTTAGGTCACTGGGCTGGTTGCAATGAGTTACTTGGAAGTCCACTAGCCTTGCTATGTTTATAGATTAAATTTATCCTATAGTATATTTAAAGCATGCTACGAAATATGACTGTCAGCTTGGAAATTGAAGCAACAAAAGTCGGTTTGAGAATGAGTAGTCAAAAGACCAAAGTCATGAATAACAATCATCAAACCAAAGCCAGATTTACAATTGAGAACCAAATAATTGAAGAGGTCTGTAAATTTACCTACCTCCGTAGCAACATGACCACCAATTGGTGGCGGTGGGGAGAGAATGCAAGATTGAAAAGGCAGCAGCTAAATTTCAGTGAATGAATCATATTTAGTCGTCTCTAGGGCAATAAACACTGCTGTTAATTTTTACTTGCTTAATATTATTGAACTATCAACTGTGATATATGCAAGCGAGAAAATGACAACGAAGATAGCCCAGAAGCTAAACATTGTTCATCATAGTTGCTTGAGAAATATTCTTTACATCACATACTTTGATCAGACTACAAATGAAGACATTCTGCATAGAAGTGGGTCATGATGTCTGGAAGACATTATAGCAAAACAAAGAATGTGAGTTGCAGGGCATATCATGAGATTACCTGGACACAGGCACCCAAAATAGTGATGGAATGGGTGCCACAGCGATGTAAAAAGAAATCTGGTAGACCAAAGAGTGGCTTTTAGAGAAGATTTTAATAAATATACATGTTTCCTGGGAAGAAGCACAAAAATGTAGCAGCAAATCGAACTCATTGGAGGCAATTGATCATCCAATGCGTGTCCTCACATGCCAGGGACATAAGAAGAAAAGATGTTTGAACCAACTTTTGTTTTGTAAGCTCCTTTGCTCTTTATGGAGAGATGAAGTACATTGTTTTTTAATAAGGGTGCTGTGTGTGTACTTCTGTTGTGTGTTTTCACTTTGGGGGTTTGTTTTCTTGCAGATGCCATCTAATGCCCCTGTGCATATTTGTTGGCAATGACATGAGATTTTTCCCCTCCTAAAACCCCCAGAGCTTTTTTTTAAATGGAAAAAAAATTAATTTCTTCTAAAGGATGTCTCATAATATTGCTTTGTAACTGTGAGTAGATATCAATACAATATTAGATTTGTCTTAATCAGTAGAGTCATTTCTATTTTTAAGAGCTTAAATGGTAATCCTGATAAAATGTACTCCAGCTATTGAGTTGAATGCTTTTCAGGTGATTATTCCCTACAAAGTATGGGAGTAAGTATACATTTTATTGTTTCATAAGCAAGAGACAGGGTAAAGTATACACGTGCATAGATTATCTAAATCAATATCAAGTTATGATTAACTTTTTAGCTCTGCAGGTCAAATCAAAATCAAACATACAATTATGCTTAACATTTGTTTTGTTTTAGCAAACATTTAGAGCAGTAGCTTAGTCTTTTCTGTAAAAGTGACAAAGTTCTTAGGTGGAACTTAAAAGCTGGTTGAGCAGCTGAGTTGAGTACAGTATCTGGCTGGAGAGCCAAAGATTAGGAGTTTCATTCTTCGCTGTGCCTCTTGGAAGAAAACCCAGCCTGTGCAGCCTTCAGTAAACTGCACAGTCTCAGAACACCACAGAAGAAGAGAATGGTAAACTGCTTCTGAGTACTCTATGCCTAAAGACCCTGGGGAAAGGTTGCTGTAAGTCAGAATTAACTTTGAGGGTGCATTATTATAATGATTATTAAAACCTCAAAAGAAAAGGAGTAAACTCTGCTCTGTCTGTCACTTTTTCTGAATGCAAAAAATGCAGTCTCAAACAACATAGAAAACATCTAATTTGTCAGATTGTTCAAAGGGGATAGTCAAATCTGTTTCAGTCGGGGAACATGGAAAGTTGTTAAAGGGGACATATCAGTGCCTTTGCACATGTTAACATTATACAGAAATGTCCCCAAATAACGTTATCCGAGGTATTACTGTATATTAATTATGTGTTGTTACCCTTGACTCCTGATGGAGTAAAAGAGAAAACAAAGAAGAAGACTATTTAGCACATAGGGGTTTATAATTTCTCTTTTTATATTGTATTAGGATTAGCATTATACTGTATGTGATTTTTATTTGGTGATGTCGGTCATGTTATTTTGTATGTTTTATACAAATGAGAAGAACATGAAAATAATTTTGTAAAGCTAAAATTGTATGGTTTTTTTTTTTTTTTGAAAATTTTAATAAAAAAAAAGAAGACTGCCTTCATAGGGTTTTCTGAGTATTCTGAAATATTTTATCAGTTCCTCCTGGTGATGCTTTCAATCTATGTCCCTGGTTTCTGCTGCTTTGAATTCTACAAATTCTTTTTAAAATTATTGATCACTTGTGGTGTATTTTGTACAGTCATACCTCGAATAATGAATTTAATTCATTCTGTGAGGTTGCTCGCTATGCAAAAAATTCGCTATGCGAGTCTGACTTGCATAATGAATTTTTCGCTGTGTGAGTCGGACTTTTCCCTATCGAAAAACTCGCATAACGAGCAATTCTATGGGGAAAACTCGCATAGTGAAAAAATTCGCTATGTGAGTTTTCCCCATAGAAACGCTTGTTGTGCGAGTTTTTCCATAGGGAAGAGTCCAACTCGCATAGCGAAAAATTCGTTATGCGAATCAGACTGCTTAGCAAAAAACTTGCTCGTTATGCGAGTTTTTCGCTAAGCGAAACGCTCGTTAGGCCAGGTTTGACTGTATATCGAATTTGATGATTAACTATAAATATATTTGGGCTGCCTTTAAGGTAAGGGGATTTTTCTAATTATCATTGAGACTATTGATAAAATCTTGAAGATGTTTATGGCTTTTAATTGGATACCGACATTCTTGAGTGCTGGAAACCTAGAACAGGCAACTGGTTTGCTCTATTTTAGTATAATTGTCAAAGGGCTTGTGTATCTCTCCCTATCCCATATTGTTAAAGGATGTACCCAGTAATTATTAAGTAAAACATTGCTCTATTTTCCAGAACTAGGATGCCTTCTCTTGAATAATATAAGCAGTGATGGGCATTAGCAGGTTCACACCAGTTTGCCAGAACCGGTACCAGAAATTCTGGCTGCCCCCCCCCATCCGAGTTTTGAAATAAAGTAGTCCTAATTCGGGTGCAACACCGGGTTTCCCCCCCCGACCACGCCCACCATACCACGCCCACAGTGTGGTAGTATTTTTTTTTTTTTGAGTTCACCACTGAATATGTTTAAGTTGATATTACTGTGCACATCTTTTCACCTGCCACACAGGAAGATACTGGTGTAACATAAAATGCAATACTCTGCTTGTATCTATAATCAAAGTAAGGAGATGTAAATAATTGTAAATCTCTAAACCATTGTTTCCCAACCTTTGGTTCTTGGACTTCAATTCCCAGAAGATTAAGTCAGTTCTCAAAAGCACTGATCAGCCAATATACTGACCTAGGCTTCTGGGAATTGAAGTCCAAGAACCAAAGTTTGGGAAACAGCTCTAAACCCTGAGATAAGTGACTAATTGTGACTTCTGGTGGGGGATTGCAAACCTTGATTTAGTTGTTAAGCGAGTTTTGGGTTGGATTTAGTTGTTAAGCAAGGCATCCATTCAGAGAATATTTTGTTCTTTAAGCGAGTTACTCTCTCAGCGAGGTGCTCTTTATGCGAGGTTTTACTGTACATTGTTTTTGTTGTCATTTCATGATTGCCAGCCTGTTATGTAGTTCACATTCTAGTTAAGCTGTCCTCAAAGATACTATTGATAAATGTTTCTTTTGCCAGATTTTGAACCAAATGTTTGTAAAGACTGCCAAAGTCCTTAGATACCAAGAAATTTAGGATTTGATACCTAAATGTTTCAAGACTAACAAAAGCTAAACAGATAGTGCTTCGAGCAATGATATATAAAAATGCCTTTGTATAAATGTGCCTGGTTTCTTTAACATATATATATATATATATTTAATAAAACTTTTATGCTGCCCTCCGCACAAAGACCCAGGAGGGCGGCTAACAAACTTTAAAAACACCTAAAACACAGTAAAAACATGGTATAAAAATAGTATTAAACAGGATTAACAAGTGACAAAAATTTAAAGAGATTAAACAACTAAATCGGGGTGCGCAACCCCCCCCCCCAGCCAGAAGTCACAACTGGTCACTTACAATGGTGTTTCACTTAAAGAGCAAACTAATTTAAAGAGCAATCCTGTAGAACATATTTTATGTCATCCTTATATCACATGTCTACTTGGCTCATAAAGTTGGTAATTTGTTTTGCTGATGTGGATCCTTAACTTCATTTGAACAGGGATGTGGAGGGGAATGTTTGTACTTTTATACTTTGAGCAGGAAGAAGCATATTGTTTTATACTTAATCCTGAGCATAGTTTTTGTAATTGGCGTAATCTCATATTTTGAAGATAATTGCAATAAACCATAGTTGATTAATGGCTAGCAATTTCATATGTTTCTGATAAATATTAAGTTGTTCTAGAATAAAAAGAAGAATATTTTCACTGTCAAATAGTTTATGCATTGAACTATACTGATTTGAATTTGTTTGAATAGATTAATATTAATCAGCAGTTACTAAAGGTAGATAAGAGGTAGTAGGTGACTTCATTGCTTTTAATGTAGGAATGTGCGATTGGTAGCACAATACCTATATACCTGTTGTTGTTTATTACATCTCACAGCATTCATTTTGGAAATACAGTGGTACCTCGCTTAAAGAGCATAATGCATTCCACGGGATTGCTCTTTAAGTGAGTTTTCTCTTTAAGTGAAACATCATTGTAAGTGACCAGTTGTAACTTCTGGCTGGGGCGGCGGTGGCGGATTGTGCACCCCAATTTAGTTATTAAGCAAGTTTTTGGTTGGTTTTAGTTGTTAAGCGAGACGACCATTCAGATAAAAGTCTGCTCTTTAAGTGAGTTAGTCTCTTAAGTGAGGCGCTCTTTATGCGATGTTTTACTGTATACTTTATCAATACTGTATCTAGAAAACCACAAGTTGCTCCCCCATTCCTTAGGAAAACCATATGTTATGAAAGTGTGTAAATTAATAGTATGCAATTAAAAGGCTAAATGTATTCTCTTTTTCTTATTTCCAGAGGGTCCTTATGGAATATTTGCTGGAAGAGATGCTTCAAGAGGACTAGCAACTTTCTGTCTAGATAAAGATGCACTCAGAGATGAATACGATGACTTATCGGACTTAAATGCTGTACAAATGGAAAGTGTTAGAGAGTGGGAAATGCAATTTAAAGGTAATATTTTACTTCAAAAGTCCAGTTTTATCAAAAGTCAAATATGGCTGGGGATGATTTTAAATATGATTATCTCTTAGTGTCCAAAACTTTTATTACATTGCTAGTGACTTCTACTTTCAAAATGTCATTATAATTTTGCTTATATGAACAGTACTGCACCAAAGTCTTAGGTCACTACTAGCTGGTTTGGGGAAAATTCAGTGAGTGATTTACTGGGCCCCTAACTCAGACAGCCTAACTCCAAATCTTACCAAACTTGGAGAAAGTTAGGAGGAGAGTCAGCAGTTAAATGCTTCTAAATATGAAGCACTTGTATGTGTGGTGAAAAGGACATTAGTGCTAGACTTTCCATAGCCTGATGCAGCAAGACTCTGCCACTCTTCACAGCAAATCAGGTGGATCAGGGGATTTTGAAGCAATTGTTTCTGAGTTTAACTGTTCAGTTATCTCGCCAGTTTCCTCTTTCTGTTGCTAGTCTAAGCAAGGTGGTGGTATTCCCTTGTTAATCTTGTAATAGCATTCTCACAAATTATGTAGTGTCTGTCTTGTTCTTACATTAGCATAAGCTGCTATTAAAAGGAATGAGAACTGCTGCCATTTTGAGAATGATCAATGGGCACCTTTAGAATTCCAAACTCACTCAGCCTGTGATCTCAGAAGCTGGTGCTCTAATTGTTCTACTGGTTGAATTATTTTTATAGAGTAGCTTCTATAGCAGGTGTGTCCAAACTCTTTGGGCCGCGGGCCTGACCACGTCCCTCGGGACAGCTGAACAGACCTATCACAAGGGTCCTTGCACTGGAAGTGGAAGTAAAATGTGCCCCGTGCATGTACAGAACACATTTACAGCATCGTTCTGCACATGTGTGGATGTGTTTTACTTCTGGGATCAGCAAGGGTGGCACAAGCCAAATGAATTTGTGTCCAGCCAGATCTGGCACACTGGCCATAGTTTGGGCATCCCTGTTCTACAGGCACAGCTTGATCCTTAGGAGGAAGCCATTCTAGCCTCTGAGACAACATGTTGAATTGTCTTTAAAGAGTGTGAATTTACAGTTGTTTTAATATTTACATTTTTAAAAATCATTTGTAAGCTGTCTTGGATTCATTTATGGGAAGAATCAGCATGGAGATTGTTTAAGTAGTAGATGCTTAAATGTTAGAGTTAGATATATATGTTTTGTATTTCCTCACTAAAAATGAGAAAGCCAATTTCTTCTCCAAATGGGACCAAGATGCTATCAGGGGACATTTTTCAAACATATGAATTTGTTTCATTCCTTCAGTTGCAATAATCACCACCAGAAATGGGAATATGGCCACAATTTTCAGCCATTAAAGGTTTCTCGCCCTTTGGCTCATAAAGGGGTCAGAATAGATTCCAAGAGCTTCACAACCTGGGGAATGTAAAATACAAAACCGGATGAGTGACTGAAGCCCACGGCTGATGACATCTTCAGCTTGCGAAGGACATGCAAGAGGATTTTGGCCACTGTTTAGTTTTATGTGGATTCTGCAGCAATGTGATTTAGAGATTAAAACATCCTATCCTTCTGCAAACAGATTAATTTGGATGGACATGTCATCTTTCTGCATGTAGTAACAACAGGCATTGTAGGACCAGTAATTTTTCCATTGCAAGAATGTCTTTTCCAATATAGTAAAAATAATTGTACTGTATACCAAAAACAGCCAGGTATTAATGTTGGATATTAAGTTAGACTTTATTCTGTACAGAAACTAGCTGTGTATAAAACAGCATTTATAAATATGTGTGATGCAGCCATCTAGTTTTTAATATTAACATGTCTTTTTCAGAAAAATATGACTATGTGGGTAGACTTCTGAAGCCGGGAGAGGAACCATCAGAATATACAGATGAGGAAGATACCAAGGATCACACAAAGCAGGACTGAACTTTGTAGATTACCAAAGACGGGCCTTTGGGACTACAATCTCTTATTCCCCATCACAGAATGCCCTGTATCCACGGGTACAATTCATCAGCTGCAGAAAACAACATGATGGGTTTGGTACAACAGCAGCCTCTTTAATGAAGATTCTTTGTTCTGCCAAACAGTTTTGTTGTTGCAGTTAAACTGTAATATCTGGAAAGGCTTCATTAATGAAGTGGGTCCAGGGATCTAAAGTGAAAAGAAAGCTATTCCTTTTTTAGTGTGTTGAAGCCTTTGAAGAGTTCGTTATTTACAAGCTTAAGTGTTTCATATGTCATTTTTACTCCTTTGGCACTAAATACAAAACTTTTGTTATTTTCAGTAATTCCGAGTAAATTTGGCTACTGAAACATATGTGAGAATACTCAAAACTAGTTTCTTGGCCATTGATTTTGGTGACAAAAACTTGTTCAGCTCTGCAGATTACAGAATATAATACAGCTTCTTTTGAAGAAGAGAGGAAATTTTTTTCTGCAGAAACTATCATATGAAACTTGCCTTCTATGCTTTTCTTTCCCCTCAGTCAAATCAGAATAATTGTGCCTTATTTCACTTAGAGACTTGAATTATTTTAAGGGAAAACCCCAAAAGTGACATGAGTCACTAAAAGCAGCATTTATGACTGGTTAGAACATTCAGTTGACTGGAAAACATTGATGTCATTCTGTATATAGAATGTAAAGGAATACTCAGTGTTACTGCCATATATATATATGTATATGTACATGTTAATATACATGAACTTAATTAGCAGTGTAATGGCCAAATGCATTCCCCATTGCTTTTTAAGTGGACCCACCTCTTCCTCTTTCCATCCCCAGGGAACTCCTTAAACTTGGGAGTCTAGCCACATATCTTTGTAAAGTAAGGGGTGCACATGGGTACTTGAATATAAGGAATGGAAGGAGGGTTCCTGCAGATACTGTAAATATGAATACCATTTTAATAAAGCATGTAAAATACCAAATGTGCTGTCAGACTTTATATAGATGCTGTTAAGCTAGTATTGGTGGCCAGGACACTGTATGAAAGAAATGAAACCTTAGAGATATGAAATATTTTTGCACTGCTATGAAATAAAGCTTTACCCAGTTAATTTTTGTCATTTAGTCATCACATGTAATCCACAACAAATTGTGAGTTTGGGTATAGTTTGAACATGTCAGGAGAAGAAGTGAGTGGCATGTAACATTGGAGCATATCTATGGGTAGAAATACTTCTGGTATCAATTGTTAATTGAAGTTTGTCATGCCGGCTCACCATGTTAAGTGCACCACTTCTTTAGTCATTGCTAATAGAGCAAGTAAATCCTAAATCAAACTCTTGAAATTATCTGCTACAAGCTAGCCAGTAAACACAACACTAAGCCATGTGCATCCATCATTAGCAAAGTCAACCATGCAACAAGACAGCAGTGTGTCCAACATAAATTTAACTAGCTGTGACCTTCAATTTGATACCTGTAACGAAAACCATCCTCTTGTCCAAAATGACCCAAGTAGTTCTGGCCTATGCTCAGGTTGGATTGTGAGTAGATCATTTGTTTATATGGTGTCTGTACCTGCTGTGTCTTCCTTTTATGTGAACATACTGTCATCAATTTAAAAATCTCTAAGCATCCAATTGATGAGCCACAGTGACAACTCCACTCAAAATTTTATTCAGTAACTGAAATTATGCAGTATGTTTTGAGAAATAAACATGTGTTCTTATTTTTTTTTTAAATAAAGTGTTCTGTAGATACATGGATAGTGTGCTGTATTTCTCATTTCAATATTTTTTCAAAGAAACCATGTTAGATTGAAACTTCAGTTTCCTGATCAGAGGCAAAAAAATAGCCTTTAAGGAATATCTCCTCTAGATCATGAGTTCTCAACCTTTTAAACCCAGGGTCATGTTCCCTTAAGACAGCTTTGGGGGCCAGACACCCATTTTGCACTCCCTGCACATGGCACTTCTGGGTGAAATGGCACTGGGCCGCATCTGGCCAGTGGGCCGCAGGTTGAGAATCCCTGCTCTAGATGGTATAAAAAGCCTTCATTTCACAGGTGGTTGTGTTGAGGAATACCAGAGAATTGGGAGCCTTTATCCTGGTCTAGGTGTTTTAGTGACATTTATATGGATTTATTCTGCCATGAATTTTCTACTGCTGTTCCCACTAAAAGCTGGTGCTGTTAACTCCTGGGGCAGTGCTGCAAGATTTTTTAAAAATCATCTTTACAAATTCATTTTTTTGCCTTTTATTCTCTGACATCTTTAATAAATGATAGAATGAATAGCATTGCCATATTTCACAGGTTTGCTATCCCGTCTCAGAGGATTAATCCTTACCTGTAAGCAAGATATTGCTTCTCAAACAACCCAAAGGTAACAGATGGCATCTTAGATGGTACAATATCTGTGCATATGCAAGTTTTGAGAGCTTCAGCTCCTTGCACGGCAAGGAGTACTCATACTTTGAGGACAGAGAGGGCTATTTTAGGTAGTCTGCTTGTTATATATAACCAGTAAACTACATGACCCCAGCCAATTTGTTAAAAGTGATGCATATTTTGCTGCACTCTTAAGAGTCATGTTTTTTGTTGTTCAGTCGCACAGTCAATTCCAACCCTATGGACCGTTGCCCGCCAAGCACATCTGTTTTCCACCATCCTCCTCAGCCTGCCCATCTTTGTGCCCATTGCATCTATAATACCATCGGCCATCTCATTTTTGGCTGCCCCCTTCTTTTGCCCTCCACCTTTCCCATCAGCAAGGCTTTCTCAAGTGAATCTTCTCTTCTCATTTGATGTCCAAAGTACTTTAGCTTCATCTTTACTATTTGACCTTCTAAGGAGCAGTCAGGGATGAATCATGTAGACGTAGGGAAATAATGAGATTTCACTGATTAGGACCTTTTGAAGATAAATACAAATAAGATCTCTTTCATTTGCAGGAAGTAAGGCTCCAAACAGCTGGATAGATTTTTAATCAGCATAAATGCTTGGGTTAAAAGCACTTGTTTTTTTATAATCAAAATTTAATAGTCCAACTTTTTTAATGTGCCCTGTTGCATTATTTGCTGGAAAAAGTATTTGTGTGGCATATTTCTTCCAAGCATAACATTTGCCACTTTCCTCCCAGCATTGGACCAGAGAAATTAAACTGATTCGTGATGCTCTTTAGACCCAGCAGTTATATAGAAATTTTCATTTTTCCATTGCCTTCAGCACAGATGGTACACTATCAAGCAGGATTGCCTGTTTCCACTATTGTCTGTCCATACCTTCTCTTTGCATACATTGAGAGCAGAGGTGGCTTAAATAAGTATGGGCAAAAACAAAAACATAGCGGAAAAGGATTTTAGGATTAGCTACAAGCTGGGGAGCATGCACTATGCAGAAGGTGTGGTGTAACAGACTTTTTGCCTCCACAACTGGTTCCCAACATGGGACCCACGCCCCAAGGAAGATTTCAATTCCCAGAAACCTAAGTCAATACATCGGTTGATGAGTGCTTCGGGAAGTTGACTTAGGCTTCTGGGAATTGAAGTTTAAAGAAAAAAACCAAAGGTTGGGAAACGCTGCACAAGAAGGTCCTGATACTGGCCAAACGGGTACAGAAAGAGCCCACTGGTGTGAATCAGAGACCAGGAAAAAAAACCAAAGCTTTGTCTCCAGTTCATAAAGCAGCTTTTTAAGTAGTGACTTTTGGGAAATTTGTGTGTTATGAATGCACATGCATTCTGGTTGCCTTTCCTGACGTGTGATTTGCATAATGAAAACTTTTAATAATATGTAAATGTAGCTACCTGGATGTTTGTGAAGTGAAATGTAGAAAAACTAGCTTAAAAATTAACAGCTAATTCAGGGAAGCAACCTGTTCTTATACAGTACTAATATCTGGATAATTTAAAACATTATGTACCTGAAACTAGTTCTCTCATTGTCACCTGTGTATTTTCTACTTCTGTGCAGTACGTCAAAATACAGGATTCTTAGTAAAATCCCACCTTGAGTGAGTCCTACTTTCCTGCTTCATCCATATTGAATTATCAATATATTGAAGATCGTTGACAAGTTAAGTACAGTACTGTATACATGTGTAGGAAACTAAAATGTGTTTTCCACTTCATAATGATGATAAGACTAAACAGGCTACTGGGTGGAGATGAAACAGAAGGCTTCTGAGAGGACTGTCCTATGGTCACCAATGGAGTGACAATGCTGCTTAGCTGGACTGAACTCATGATAAATTTCTGTAAAATCACCCCCATTAAACCATGCTGATGAACAGTTAACTTCCAAGTTACAGGAACAACATTTTAAAATACTAATCAATACTAAATATTTTTTCTAATACAAAATCAATGTTCTGCCACACATCTAGGCAAGAAAAGGAGCTAACATTACATATATCTTATGTTGCAATAACATTAAATATTAATAACCTCATGAATACTTAGCTGAAATGGCTAGTTTTTAGAAAGCTGTTATGTCATGTTGGAACTAGAATGACCATTTAACAGGGCTTTCCAGGTGAGCGAGGTATCTAAGGAAGTGTTTTACCAGTTCCACGCACACATGTGAATTTCCACAGCCAGAAGAGCAGCTGAACCCAGGTTTTCTCAATCCTAGTCTGGTACTTCATCCGCTACACCACACTGGCTAGCATCTTAAAAAGATGTAATGGTGTTCAATATATCTGCCCCGCCCCTTTTTGAACTAAATACCAATCTACATTTAGATGGGGGGGGGACCCTCACCTATAGAGGCTATGCCAATTCTTCATTGTTTAAAATCCAATTCATTATTTCACTCAATTCTGACTTAACTAATATTGAATTCCGCGCTTTCTAATAATCATAAAATACAATTGTTGGCTTCAGTTTCTGTGAGTTTGGAATTAGTATCTCCAGTGCAATAAGGGTGGCTTTAATGCTAAAAACTATGTTGGCAGTGCAGTAGTTGACAAGAAGCTTGACAGGAAGGCAGGAGCCTGCATAGAATTTAACTCAATCTTCTGTTGGCCAGGATAGAGTAAGTTTGGTCCACATTTAAATATGTTTTTAAATGAACAATGTCACACTGTGGCTTCCAGTAGTCAGCTGAATTTAAGAAAATGGGTAAGATTTTCATTCTTTTCTATGGGGAAAAATATCAGCCGTAATTTCACAAATGGTAAAACGTCAACTCTTGTCAAATAAAGTTTCCATCTCCCCAATGTTCATGTCTATCAAGTGTTAGTAGCCCAGGGAAAAGCACATTTTGAACAATACTGGAGAAATTGACACTACGAACTTTGTATATAGGTTCTTTAATGCCCTGCTCTGTGAAAGGCCAGGTTCTTATTCACCAACCAACTGAATTTTTATTCATATTCTCATGCTGAGTTTATGCTTGCAGAGCAAGTTGTGTAATAAAATCAAAAACAAACCTATTAAGACAATGCAGCCTAAAGGGCTCACCTTTACTTTTAATATCGAATTGAAATGTTAAACCCTTCTGAACACTCTACTAGATTAGGCCGCTCAAATGCATGGCACACTTGCAGTTGGAAGTATTGTAACAAGCTACTGGCTCTTATAGAGAGATACTGTCTACAAATTCTGCAGACTGCTCATAGTAGGCAGCTAGGCTTCTTCATAAATTACAATTTCATCAGCTATTACTTACTGCAAAGGATATCAAATCTTAATACAGTACTTAGACACTGCCACCAGAGTGGATTTTTGTTGTTGTTCAATCGCACAGTCGATTTCAACCCTTCGCAACCCCATGGACCACCGCACACCAGGCACTCCTATCCTCCACCATCCTCTTCAGCCCACCCACCTTTGTGCCCAATGGATCAACAATGCCATCCCATTCTCTGCCACCCCCTTTTTCTTTTGCCCTCCACCTTTTCCAGCATCAAGGCTTTCTCAAGTGAATCCTCTCTTCTCATTTGATGACCAAAGTACTTTAACTTCATCTTCAATATTTGACCATCCAAGAAGCAGTTGGTTGTGATTTCTTTTAAAATTGACCTATTTGTGCTCTTTGCTGTCCAGGGTACTCTCAGAATTCTCCAGCACCACATTTCAAAGGCATCTATTATTCTGCAGCGTTCCTTATGGTCCAGCTCCCACAACTATACATTACTGCCGGAACTTTGACTATGCTGACTTTTGTCGGCAAGGTGTTATATCTACTTTTCACTATGTTCCCCAAATTTCTCATCGCTTGCTTCCCAAGAATCAATCACCTTTTTATTTCATGGCTGAAATCACCATCTGAAGTAATCTTTGATCCTAAAAAAGTAAAATCCGTCACTGCTTCTACTTCTTCCCCATCTATTTTCCAGGGACTGATAGGGCCTGTTGCCATTATCTTCGTTTTCTTTATGTTGAGTCTCAACCCAGCTTTTGCACTCTCTTCTTTCAACCTAAGCAAGATCTTATTTAGGTCTTCTTCACTTTCTGCCATTAGGGTAGTATCATGTGCATATCTCAATTGTTGAAGTTTCTCCCAACAAATTTAATTAGGAATTAGGAAGCATTACAATGTATTATATATTAAGGTACGTTTTTAAAAATATTTACCGTATATGCCGGTGTACAAGACTGGGTGTATAAAACGACCCACCAACATTTCCACTCAAAATATAGTTTGTTATATACTTGCTGTATAAGACTACCCCCTCTTCCGCACACCTTCCACACACCAAATAAAACATAAAAAAACATCAGATTTGATTTCAACATGTTAATTTATATTCAAATGCTTATGACATGCAGAAAAATTGTCACAAGGCTGTATGTTATCAAACATGTACAGTAAACATAAAACAGTGCAAGTGCAAAGTGGTACTTATCTACCATATATACATGAATATAAGCCGACCCGAATATAACCCGAGGTACCTAATTTTGACCTTGCAATCCAGGAAAATAGATTGACCTGAGTATAAGGCAAGAGTGGGAAATGTAGCAACTGCTAGTGAGTTTCAGTAATTAAAATACAGTAATAATAATTATTTTATTGATTTTTTAGAACTGTACTTGCACCACCCACCAGTGGTGGCGCTGCAGGTAAAGTGGGTGGGCAGGTCAATTGCACTGAGGCAGGAAGTATTGCTCTAGCCTAGCCTCTTGCTTCCCCTGCAAGCATGGCTTTTTTCTCCATTTTGGGCAGAGCAGAGATAAGGGCAGAAGGTACCAGTAAATTAAACCCTTTCTTTTTCCCCACCAGTTTGAAAGGGAGACACAATTGTAACGTAGAGCTTCTTTCTTCATCTGGATGGCATGTAGAATGAGGTGGGTTAGCATCGGGAGGCCACTATGGGCAGCTATGTCTATCCCAACTGAAGTGCACCCGGCGTATAAGACGACCCCCCCCCCCCCCAATTGGAGGCATGTTTTTCCGGGTGAAAAAGTCGTCTTCTACACCAGCAAATATGGTACATGGTTTTTGCCACTATTTTCCAACACATTAAAATAAGCTTCACATCTGTCTCCATGTCTAGTGTGATTACTCGAAATTAACACTCAGTATAATTTATTAACTGCATCTATTTCACCATTACTTGTACCTGTTAAATATATGAACTTCTGTAAAACAACTAAACTTCAATTAAAAATTCATTGCAATTTTTAAAACTTAGCATGTAAGATTTAAGGAAATTTTTATTTTAAAAAACTACACAAGACACATAGGTGATTTTGTATTTTTATAAAATCTGCAAAGATACCACAATTTATGCATACTAAAAACTAAATATGCACACATTCCATTCAAATAAATGAATATATTTCTTTTATATACAATTTCAATCCAAATTTACAATTGCATCATTTTCATAGAGGAAAGTGGCACAGGTTGGACACATATTTGAGATGTATACATTCAGCACATGGAAAAGATGCTTCATAAAACATGTAAAATTAAATCCTAGTTTCTTTTAAAAATAAAGCAGTCCTAAAAGGCTAGTCTGTGTGTAGAAATTAATTACTGGGAAACCTACATATTCCTATACAAATATGCACAAATATTCATAATTGTTAGATACAGATTTGCAGGCAGTGTTACAGAAGAACTACAATAGACTTTACCCATATCCATCACAATATTTCATTAAACTAAATGTTGGCTCACTTAGGTTATTTCCCAGTAACAAAGCATCAGATAACAGAGCTGTTTTATTTGTAGAAAGTAACCTGATGAATGCTAAGCATCTCACTGTTTTGTGGTGTATAATAAAAAAAAATGCACATATTCCTACAAACTCCTTTCTCTTTAAGGAAGTGGGCCTTTTATTTTGTTATTCTAGGTATTTTACATCAAAATAACAGAAACTAGCAAAAAAAAAAAAACCACCAACAGGTGACATACTGTAATTTCCACCTCCCAACATAACTCATACATATTTGACTGAATCAATTACATGTAAGAAAATGTGCATTTTGGCCAATTTGAGTTCAGTTGGTCTTAGCAGAGCATATAATTTTAATATCAACGTCTTCTAGGATGAATACTACATTTTTTTAAAAATTCTTTAAATTAAAGCAAATATTACTATACAATTAAATGTTTTAAATATTTTCTCCTTGAAGTACAAAAATCAAACAGACAACACATACATATCTCTAACAAGAGGATGATTTTATCTTTCAGTTTAAATTTAGATGAAAAATTTATCAATCATGACTGTAAAGTCATACCTATGGCCTCTAGCAATCTACTTCTGCTTAAGTACAATTAAAAACTTGCATAAAAGAAAGTGCCCCTTAGAAACAGATTGAAATATAACTCAAAACCCAACCCAAAATCACAGGGAACCTGACCAAGAACCAGAAAGCCAAGATGATTTTAGTACCCACAAAATATGCACAATCCTGTACAGTACATTCATGGAGCATGCAAGCACTGTTAAAAACAAGATGGTGACCGTGATAAATGCATTTATGACCTTAAATCATTTCTTTCCTTTTAAAAAATGGCATCTCCTTCAGTTTATGTAAGGAGAAATAATGGTAGAAAATTTGAATGCAGAAAAGCATTTTCTAAGTCACACAAGTACTCCATAACTTCTTTAAGAAGCATGTGCTGGGCTGAAAGGCATCCCAAAATATTTTTGTACATGGTATTGGAATGCAGCGTCCATAAACAAAGACAGCAACACTGAGACTTCTTCATATTCCAAACCCAGTACAATTAATCAAGGGAAACCATTTGGACTTAATCTTCTGAGAAAGCAAAAACAATCCTTTGTTTTCCTATACATTTTTGTTTTTAATCAAGGTTTAAAATAGCTCTCCCTGAAGATCCTTGAGTTAAATACTGGCATTAGAAGTTGATCTCAAGGTTCAAGTTTAATGAAAGTCTCCTAGTCAGGCATATCACTTCTTGATTTGGTGGCAGTACTGTTCTGGTGTATGCTGTTACTCAACTCCTGTACAGTGCTTGCAATGGGAAAGTTTATTGGGACCCATGCCTGACAGGCAGCTGTGGAATTACCAGCAAGGATCTTGGAAGAATCAGAGAGATGTTTTTCGTTTTCCTCACCAGTTGAGTGCCTCTTTCTCCCAAATTCTTCACTAATGGGAGGCTGAAAGAGAATGAACTTTTTAACAAGCTGTTTAGGAAAGATTATGATCTCATTTCTAATGGTTTCATTGTTTCAATTAACTGAAATGATTTAAGTGGCTGTCCAGAATCTTTGCAGCAAAATACCAGAAATTGTTTCTTGGACTGTAAAAGGTTGCTGAATGCAACACCTTAATAAAATTCTCCCTTAATTTCCAAGACCTGCTTAAACTCAAATAGTCACCATCTGGTATCTAGATTATCTATGCAAACAGCTTGTTCATTTATTTATTTATTATGAATATATTAAAAGTAACTCACTAGTTCTTCTAAACCCACTCTCTGCCATCTACATTTTAGAACTGCTCTGCTGCATATTGAACAAGTGATATTATCTGTATCTCCAGACTGTTCCAAATGTATGGTAAATATGACTAAGTGATTAGCTTGCTATATACAGTAGGGTGCTGCAGTCCAATGTTTCCAAAAAATGAAGCACCAAAGCATTTTACAGGACAAAAAATGGACTATAAAAATGCACTATGGTCTCAAACTGTGATCTGTACTTTTTACCTAAGTGGGATTATGCAAAAGTTGACCTCAGACAACAGAATCTGCCTGCACAACCATGTAGTTTTGCAAAGTCTAGAAATAATTAGATAAGGTAATCTAAACATCATAATCAATTTCACCAACAGGTATTTTAAGTAGTTTACCTTAATTTGGGGGCTGTACTATTTAAACCAGTTATTTATATCAACATACACAGTTATTTAGTTTCATATTATTTGTTCAGAGAACTTGGATACTTACATCAACCCTGAAATCTTCTAATCTTTTAAATTTGCAAAGATATTCTTGAAGTTTTGGATCAATAGGTGGAGTTTTAGACTGTGAATACTTTAGAAACGCCCAAAATTTTTCTAGTCCATAGAGTTGACCTATTAAAGAGAACATGTTGAGATGTATAAAAAAATAAGTATGAAGTCAAACAATACCATGACAGATTGTTAAGGATAAGGCATTACCAGATTCATAATCTTTCTTTGTTTCTTCTTGGAAATCTTTGAAGATTTCTTGCCTGAATTTTTTTTCCAGTCCATAGCTGTAAAACCGGAACAAACATTCCAGACCATATCTGTAGAACAGGAAATAAGAGTGCAAAAAATATAACACCTTTTACCCACAATCTATTGTACCATTTTGAATCTTTATAAAGATCACCCATAAAAATGAGATCAGCCTATTTAAGTATCCCAATATCCATAGTGTATAAACTTCTGATGCTATTGATTCCATTTCTATGTCTTTCAATGCTTTAGCTGTAGCTGAGTAGACATAAATGCTACTAAAAATGCTAACAGTAGTAGCCAGGGACTCCTGTAAAATGTAAAGTACTTGTGAATGGCACAAGAATATTGACTATATTCCTATCAAAATCAGACATAGTTACCTGTAACTGTGGTTCTTCAAGTGATCTTTTGTGAATTCACACACATGGGTTTTGTGAATGTGCAGTGAGCCACCCTGGAATGTTCCAGAGCTGAGAAGAAGTTGTTAGTAATGCCAAGGTCTCACCCTACTGTGCATGTCTGCATGCCTCTTGGCTTCTCCCCTCAGTTAATAGAAAGCAAAATAGAGCGTAAGACAGTGGCTGTGTGAGATAGGGTGGGTTGTGTGAATTCACAGATGACCAGTTGAGAAACGACAGTTACAGATAAGTAACCCATTCTTTGTCATGGTCTCTGTGGATCACATATGTGGGTGAGTAACAAAATAATTTAATTGGATGGAGGGGAGTCATGCAGCAACAGCAGGTCTCACTGTAGGGGAGCAGATAAAAGAGAATGTCGAAAGAGCTCACTGGATCTGGCTCTACTGTTGAGCTTATAATGGTTTATGAATGTGGACTCTCTTGACCAGGTAGCTACCTGACAGAGCTTTTGGTGGGGTACCCCTTTCAGAAAAGCCATTTTGCCCTTCCTCCACCACATGGCACTTCCTGGTGTGGTGATGGTGGGGCCATATAAAATGGTGCTGTGGGCCACATCCGGCCCACAGGTTGAAAAAGTGGAGTGACCCCTAACAGATGCTGGAAGTGGCACGTTAGATAGTTCATAGGCCAGATAAATTCCAGTTACAATCCATTTGGATATCCTGAGAGGAAACTGAGTGTCCCTTGCATTGGGTTTTGTAGGGAAAAAGGCTTTGAGAGCAATGAAAGGTGGAGGTTCTCAAGTTACAGCACAATATGGCCCTGTAGTGAACATTCCAAGTCCTAGGATGGCATAGGGAAGAATTTTGGTAAGATAATGGGTTGTGATAGGGTGGAAATCAGAGGCTATCTTAGGGAGAAAAATAATTTCAGGGTTACCTTATCTCTAAAAAACTGAAAGAAAGGAAGATCATAATGTAAGACAGTGATCTCATTGGCCCATCGTGCAAAGGTAATGGGAACCAGGAAGACGGTTTTGAAAGTGAGCAATCTGAGGTGTATGGTTGCCATTGGTTCAAATGACAGTGCAAACCAGGGCAAGGGTGAGATGGGAAGGCATTTTCAACCCTTTGGGGAAAAATTGACATTCTGGGGTCAAAAGAAAGCTGCTGCTGGTGAGTGTGATGGTTGGGTTTTGGCTTCAGGTGGAAGGACAGCTATAGAAGATTTCCCCAAAAGATGAGATCAAAGTCTAGATATTTTTAATCGCCAATTTAATGAATTTCTTACCATTGAGGCAAGATTGAGTCTGGTGTGATCCCCACCCCCTCCATGGCAACAAATACACTTAAGAGTGTTTGTCCATGACAAGAATCTTATTTGCATAGACAATACAGATATCATAGGACCATAAACATGTCCAGTTGATGAACGAGCAGGGAAGAAAGAAGCAAAGAAAATTGCAGTAGTAATTATAAAAATAACCAACAGTCAGGAAAGAAGTAATGAAAAAACAGGAGAGAATGAGGAAAAACTCACGGACAGAGGAACTCTGGAAGATCAAAGTTACCATTGCGGTGGTAAGAAAAGAACTGAGAGGAGAAGCCATTAGGCGCACAAACATGCCCAGCAGGATGGGACCTTGACATTACTAACAGCTTCTTCTCAGTTCTGGAACATTTTGAGGCAGATCACCACACATGCGCAAAACCCATGTGTGTGATTCACAAAGACCACAATGAAGAGCCTCTAGAAAATCAAAGAGAGAAGAAACTGGTTAGAGGAGTAAGATCTAAGAGAGATCAATTTCTTCAGTACACTTGAAGATTATTTATAAGCACAGTTTTTTTAAAAAAAAATCATGTTAGAAGCACACAAAGGGGCTTTCTGGGTTGAAAGGATTTTTTCTGGAGGAACTCCACTCAGGCATGTCTGATTGAGACTCATGTCCTCAAGATCTTCTCCCACCAAAGTGGTCCCTATTTATCTACTTGCAATTTCTTGCTTTCAAAATTCTAGGTTGGCAGGAGCTGGGACAGAGACAGGAACCCATTCTGTCATGCAGTACTTGGGTCTTGAAATGCCAATTGCCAACCTTCCAGCTAACGAGGTGAGCTTCTTAACCACTAAGTCACCGTAGTCCCATATAATCACAGTAAGTGAAGTTCACTTAAAATGTATACCACAGTCCAGAAAGAGAATAAGGCAAAAAGATGCCTGAATGGTTAATGAGAAGGTACAACAAAAAAGTTGCTTTATTTAAAAATACAGGACATTCTTGAAGTAACCAAATGAAAGAGCACAAATTCCAGCAAAAGAAATATAAGCCTGGACATACTGTCCATAATCTTGTTATGCATAATCTTGTTATTTATAATTTGAAATTGCTCAAGCAAAATTAATACAAAGGTGGAAGTCATTCCAAAAAGCTATTCTGTGGGCACACTGTGCAACTAGTGAATTCTGAAGTCAATTGTGCAGTCAGACACACAATGCTAACTATCTGGATGTTAACTCCCTGCTAACTTCTGCAAATCTAACTGTATGCTATGCCAACAGAAATAGGATTCTGGCCATTGTTTAAAATATTTAGAACACTAAACATTTTCAATGTAAAAAAAAAAACCACTCCGGAAGTATTGGTTAATGGATGACCAATGGTTAAGGAACAGAGGGAAAACAGAATGTAAAGCAGCAAATTAATTCTTTGCATTAGTCCTCAATATGGTACAATGTCAAGAAGGGCATTTGAAAAATCTAATCAAACTGAGATTTTAACTGGAAGACCTACGCTGACATACTAAAACTTAACAAGCCACAAAGTATAGATGCAGACTCCTGGGACTTTTAAAAGAACTCAACTGTGAAACAAAATCTAAATAAAACTATGCAACTTTTCACTATATGCAATTTCTTTGCTGAAAGCATGAAAATTATCCAACCATATTAGTCTGTAAAAAAGATTCAGCGTAGAAAGAAGAAATCATAGCTAGGTAGTCTAACATTTAATTCTGGGTGAAGTGATATAAAGCCTTTGCACCATTATCAAATTCAGAGGGAAAACAAACTTACTCTGGAAAAGTCATCATGTCTTCTTCAAAGGGACACCATGACACAAACCTTCTTTGAATGAGTATCAGTAATTTGTAATTAGAAATTACTGCTAACACTATATAATTAGGAATTTCATGAAGATTCTGATAAAATCCATCAAGAAAACCTCAAGTAACTTTGAAATCATGATGATTAGATCAGCCGTGCTTTGATCAATAACTTGTTTCAAATCTTGTTATGCAACCAAGTCACTGTTTCCTTGAATTCTATTCTTTAAGCAAAATACATAATGAGGAAGTCAATTTCAGACAAGATAGGAATGAACTACTCAACTTCATTGCCAGAAAGCAGACCGGTGGCATCCATTCAAATCTTTACCCCCTTTGTCTCTCCCTTTTTAAAAAGAAAAAATTGGCTCATGGGAAAGAATTTCCTTAGTGTAGTAAATCTGAATATGAAATGTTCCATAATCAAATCAAAGAAAGTATATTTAGGATTTTAAAAAGTAATCAGCACTGCTAACTACTCTGGTATGAAATAGGGATAAGACCTAGAAGCATCACAAACAAAAACAAACTTATTTTAATTAGCCTTCTTTTTCTTCAGGTGCTGTATCCATTCCGGATATTGGTTATCATAATGACAATAGTCTTTCAAAATAGTCTTCTTAACTACTCAGAACAGTTCTTCCACGGACATGCTACACCAGTCATTCAGGTACTTCAGCTATGAAGTCCGTCTACGTCCACGACCTCTCTTCACAGGAATCTTATCTTGCACAGCGAGTTGGTGTATTCTATATTTTATGTTGTTCCTCATGATATGGCCAAGGTATTGGAGCTTTCTTTGCTAAATGGTCTTAAACAATTCTTGTTCAACGGAACATCTGATGCAACACTTCTTTATTAGTGTCATGGTCAACCCATTATATCCTTAGCAGCCGTCTGTAGATCCACATTTCAAAAGCTTCTATTCTCTCTCCAGATGCTTTCATCAACGTTCAAGCTTTGTCTCTATATAGCAGGGGTGGCTAAACTACGGCCCACGGCACCAAATCATTCAGCCTGCTCTGCTCCCAAAGTAAAACACGTCTGCGCAAAACGCTGGTGTAAATGCACCCAGACAAATTTTATTTCCACTGCCAGTGGGAGGGAAATGACCGACTTGTGGTGCAAAAAGTTTGGGAATCCCTGCCATATAGAAACACTGGTAACACGTAACATCTCACTATTTGGATCCTTGTAGTGAGATTTAACTTTCTACAACATAACAAATGTTAATTTTTTATGAAGGTGAATCTTGCTTTTTCCATTCATATTCTAATCTCTACCTCGGGATCCCAGTTTTCATTTAACTTACTCCCCAAATAGACAATTTTACGCACTCTTTCGATTTCTTGTGTTCCTGCCATTAGCTTGCCATGAGTTGTTGTTCAGCTTATAACCAGATATTTCGTCTTCTTGGTGTTGAGATCCAAACCATATTCTGAAGTTGAAGCTCTAACTTGATCCAGCATCAACTGAGGATCTGCAAGGTTTGTGGCCAACAACACTGTGTCATCAGCATATCGGATGTTATTCAGGTATTCCCCATTACTTTTAATGCCCATGTTTAAATCTGATAGTGTTTCTGAAAAAATACTCTTCAAATATGTATTAAACAGTGTCAGGGGCAACACAGAGACTTGTTACACACCTCTGCAAATTTAAAACTGCTCTGTCAGCTGCTCTTCAATTCTGACTTGAGCTGTCTGATTCCAATAAAGGTTGGTGATGCTTCTGATAATTAGCCTGTATCTTGGCAGTGGTGAACATCATCTAAATTCCAGCATCCACACACACATTAAGAATGTAATGGACAAAGATACCAAGAAATCAAATCTCCTCCCTTTGGGGAAACCTGTGGGGTTTTTTTTTAATTCTCACGAATTTAGGGGACAGAGTGAGGATCATGTGAAGAAATCCATCAATCAGGAATGAGCATGTTTTGTCAGAATACATATTATTTGTCAATAATCTTCCATGATCTGACACATGACTTTGGTGTAGAATTTGATGAGTTTTGCACATCTACTTTGACTCATTCACAGTGCTCCTCCATATTGAAAAAGAATTAAACATGGAAGAATGACCATGTCTTTTTCTGAAAGACAAATCAGTTAAATGTGATTTCTGAAATCGTAAGGATTTTTATATGCTAAAACTGAAAAGATGAGTGATGGAAAAAATGAGACAGAAGTGAAATGGAACAGCTGAACAAGGGGACACTTAAATGAGGTATACATTTTCACAGTCGGTTCTATCATCAATTCTTAACTGCTTTAACAGACTAAAAGCAAAAAGTAGATACAAGTGAACATGTTTCACAACATAAGAAAGCAAGCAGCCAGATACAGAAGATCCACTCAGGGACCAGTGCTGCTTAATCTTTTCAAACTGTGGAGGAAAAGATGGATATCAACTGGCCAAGTCTACAGATTAATATTACAAACAGAATAATATTACAAACAGAATCCTGACAAACTGAACAGGCAACAAAACAGCAAAGAAATTCGGTGTAAAGAATTTTAAATAATGCATATTAGGCCAAATAATCCCAAGAAAAAAGATCTTGAACTATGGCCAATAGTTCGATGCAAACATTAACTAAGTGTCAAACTAACAGTAAAACAGCATGTGCCATTCTAGAAATTTTATTTACCGTAGATCAGGGACTGAAAACAAACCTAAGCTAACTAATGAGCAATTTCAAATAACTGTATACAGTTCCAGTAAAAAAGGACAGAGCTGGAAAAACACAGAAAATGTCAATCTGAACAGTACAGGGGCTTAGTGGGGCTTTTTAGTTTTTAGGGTTTTTTTAAGGATAAACTTAGCTGGAGGCATAATAGACATTAAAAAAAACCACTCTCGTGGTATTTTTTGCTTTTCACTATGATATATATAGTTTTTTTCTCTGGTGCCAGAAGCAGTTTATTTGGATTTACCTAAATTTCAGAAGCACTAGATGAGTGCTACTGAAACAGTTATATAAACCAATACTTTGCAGTGGTGCCACATTTGACTTTAATGAAACATCTGTCATTACCTATAATGTTCTTTTGCATCATCCAGAGCAAGTTGTTTGAATTCTTCATACATTTTCTTGTTAAAGTGGTCTCTGAGGAAAAAGGACCAGAAACGAAAGAGGGTGTTCATTTCTTGGGACTGGCCAATACCCAACCGTTTCCTTTCTGAAAAGAGAAAATTATAACAGTGTAAGACCTCCAGTGTATAGTTACAATCCCATTATATGTGAAATATGCTTTCTATTAAACTGTCAGACTATGAATACTTTATGTTAAACTTAAATATTTTAGTCATATTAAGATAAAGGTAGAGATCACCCTTACTTGAAAGCCAGTTGTATCTAACTCTAGGGTTCAGTGCTCATCTCTATTTATAGCCAAATCACCAGTGCTGTCTGCATCTGCAGACATTTCTGTGGCAGGCATGACTCAACACCAGAGTACACAGAATGCTGCACTATGCACATTAAACTGCACTATAAAGATACAAACAACACATGCTGCAGATAACAATCTGAAAAAAGAACATTTGAACATTAAAGTCACATGTGATATTTTTAATTAGAGGGCACCTCTGACATTGTGTGACTAATAAATACTGCATTCTGTAAGCCATCACTGATAGAAAGGGAGTCAAAATAAAAAGCTGCATTTTTTTAAACAGCTTCTTCAATTTGGACCGGATTGTAGATAGTATGGGCTTCCTCTCTACTAAGTGTGGAGATCAGATTTCTGGTTTTTTTTTTAAAAGGCACTATTTCCCCAAGAATTCATGTTGCTTTTTTTCATGGCATATAGCCAATTCTGTATTTATTTCTCAAAGGCCTACCTATGCTTCCTAACAGGGAGGACATGTCTTCCTATATACTTTTTAAAAGGTTTTTGAAGGCAATCTGTCATGTCATGTAAAATATATATGCTTTTAAAAAAATCACAAATGTTACCTAAACATACTTCTATATTCTGTAGCAAGTGCCCAAAGTTCTTGTCAGTACTTGAAGAAACTACATGTTATTGAGATGAACACTAGTTACTTCTGGGCAAGAGGATAGAGTAGAATGAAGGCCCTTTCAGAAGAATAAGGTTCACCACAAGAATAAGGCTCTCTCTGTTGTTGTTGTAAAGTGTCATCAAGCTACCCACAACCCAATAAATGAGTGATATCCAAAATGCTATGCCATCAACAGCCTCTGCTAAGTTCTTGAAAGGTCAAGGCTATCGCTTCCTCTAGAACAGGAGTGCCCAAACTACGGCCCAGGGCCGGATTCGGGCCCCAATGCCAATTCATCCCACCCACGAAGCCCTCGTCACTCCCAGAAGAGGAAGTAAAATGCGCCAGTATGGGCACATTTTACTTCCGCTTCCGGGAGCAACAAGGGCTTTGTGGGCCGGATGAATTGGCATTGGGTCCAGATCCGGTCTCCAGGCCGTAGTGACCAGCCTCCTGAACCACGTGACCAATCCACAGCCCAAAAAGTTTGGGCACCCCTGCTCTAGAAAGCCAACCCTTTCACTATGTGCCTCAGTTAGGACAGACTCAATTTCATCATTTTTGCCTCCAGAGATAGTTCAAGCTTGATTTGCTCTAGGACTCCCTCGTCTTTCTGGCAGTCCAGGGTATTGGCAAAGCTCTCAATCAGCACCACATTTCAAATTAATCATTTCCCCCCTCTCAGCTTTCTTTACTGTCTAGCGTTTACGCCTATACAATAGTGTGGACTATCTTGGCTTTAGTCTCCAGTGACACAGACTTACACTTGATTATCTTTTCAATTTCCTTCACTGCTGCCTTTCCAAGCCCCCAGTATTTTTCTGATTTCTTGGCTGTAGTCTCCACATAGATTGATGACTGAATTAAGGTATACAAAATCTGTCTCTATTTCAATTTCTTCACTATCATGACTTTTGCCTTTTTAAAATAAAATTGCAGTTCTGCTTCAACACTTTCTAATTCTTCTTTCAGTAAAAGCCATTTCAGGTCATTGCTGCTTTCTGTCAGTACAATGATGCCATCTCCATACCTTAAATTACAGATGTTTCTTCCACCAATTTTCACTGCTCCATCTGAATCTATAGCCCTTTGGACCATAACATATCTTAAATAGGAATCTATCTTTAGATCCACTTTCCCTTCAAAAACAATTTTTTAAAAAAATCAAATCTAATGATTTTTAGTCATTTATTTCTATCCACCTGACTTTCATACTTATTTCCAGATAATTGCATTACATTCTTACCATTTAGGCACCTGCGGCGATATTTGTGATACACTTGTTGTGTAAATCCATTTTCTTTCAGCAGTTCATGAGAAGGATGCTGAAATTTGGGAAGAGAATGAGGAGTACAACTATAACTTCCTGATAGAGGAGTGCCTTCCAATGGTGATGCATTTGAACTGCTACAGAAAATAAAACAAAAGATGCCTCTTAGCTTTCTTCAATACTTTTTTATGGTGATATAAGTACAGTAATACCTCGGATAACGCTAAGACTTGGTTCCACAAAGTCTTGGTGTTATCTGATTTTTACTGTTATCCAATACATGCTAAAATCCTATGGGATGCATTGGATGTTAAAACTCCATAGAGACACATTGTAACCGCAGAGGCTTTAGCGGTTGTTATCCGATGCATCCCATAGGGCCTTAACGTTATTCGATGCAATTCTCCCCCCCATTGCTTAATGTTATGCGATTTTAACGTTATCTGAGGTAAACGTTATCCGAGGTATTACTGTAGTTGCACTTTACACATTAACATTACTAAGTTTGATTTCTAACACTGATATTGATAGGTTATCTCAAAGTTTTTCTGAAAAATTCAAATGCTGATAACAAGAGCATGTGGTGCATCCTTCCATAAACTGTACTGATTTCAAAATGCAGATGGCCTGTGTGCATATGTTAACACCAGGAGGAAGGCAGCCTACAAATGACACAAAAAATAAAATAAACAAATAAATACCATGCCAACAACTGTGGAAGAGGTTGGTTTAAACCAGGGGTGCCCAAACTTTTTGCGCCGTGGGCCGGTCATGTGGTTCCTCCCACCAGAAGTGGAAGTAAAATGTGCTTGCACATGCTGTAAATGCACCCATGGCTGTCATAAATGTGTTTACGACAGCTGCTGGTCAACTATGGCAGTGTTTTGTGCATGTGCATTTTACTTCAGCTTCCAGCAGCAGCAAGGATGGCATAAGCCAGATGGAATGGTGGGGGGCTGGATCTGGCCTGTGGGCTGTAGTTTGGACACCTCTGATTTAAAGAAGCAACCATTAGCTTTCTATGTACAAATGATTTGAGATAGAGTGAAGTGTTAAAACATGTAATATATTGTGTCACTTCAAAAAATTTTTTTTGTTTTATTACTTTTTTGTTTTCCGATATGCCTGAACCACAAACTAACACGGCTACTGTTCCAAAAAATTCAAAAACTAAGAGATTCATTTCTGTGAGATCCTTCATGGATCAAAATCCAAGTACAGTAATACCTCAGTTAGCATTTGCATCACATAACGCTAACATCGGATAATGTCGGAGAATTTGAGGCAAATATTCACATTGCACAATGCTTTAACGTTGTGCGATGCAAATGTTTGCCTCAAATTCCCCGACGTTGATCTCTGCCACAAACCCCGCAAGGCTGAAGATCAGCTCCGCAGGCTTTGGGGAAGAGATCTCAGTTCAGATTGGCGGTTTGGTTGGGGGAAAAGGGCATGCACGCCCGTTCTCCCCCCAACCAAACCAGCAATCCGATCACACACTAGGATTGCCGAGGTGTTGGGGGAGAAACGGTGCTTGTGCAGAATCTCTCCCCCAACACCCCAGCCTTTCTTAGGCGATCACTGGGACTGCCGGGGTGTTGGGGGAGAAACTGTGTGCATGCACGATCTTTCCCCCAACATCCCAGCTGTCCTAAGTGATGGCTGGGACTACCGGGGTGTTGGGGGAGAAATTGTGTGCGTGCACGGCTTCTCCCCCAACACCCGGGCAGTCCCAGGCAATTGCTTGGGACAGCTGGGGTTTGGGGGGAGAGATCCCCCCTGCCTGGGTTGCTAAGGGGCTTAGCAATCCAGGCAGGGGGGGGCTTCTTAAGAGAGGCTGGGGAAAGGGTCCCAAGCCTCTCTTAAGCCCCCCCAATCTGGATCGCTAAGCCCTTTAGCAATCCAGGAGGAGGTTTCTGAAAAGAAGGTAGGAAAAAGTTTTCCTACCTTATTTTCAGAACCCCTTCCCCCCACCTGGGTTGCTAAGGGGCTTAGCTATCCAGACCAGGGGTGGGGGCTTCTTAAGAGAGGCTGGGAAGAGGGTCCCAAGCCTCTCTTAAGAAGCCCCCCTCCCGGATCGCTATGCCCTTTAAATCTAGATGGAGGTTTCTGAAAAGAAACCCCACCCCCCACCCCGGCTTGTTAATCAAACCAGATCCCCCCTGTTCCCTTTCCTCTTCGGAAAGGGAACAGGGCTTTTTTAAAATGTTGTGCGATCAATGCATCGCA
Source organism: Furcifer pardalis (assembly GCA_030440675.1). Lineage (NCBI taxonomy): Eukaryota > Metazoa > Chordata > Lepidosauria > Squamata > Chamaeleonidae > Furcifer > Furcifer pardalis. The sequence goes on from CP126892.1 coordinate 70,099,496, forward strand.
CAAAGTTAAAAACCGGATAATGTTATGACTTGTGGAACCAAGTCATAACATTATCTGAGGTACTAGTGTAAATTGTTAGCTTTTGAAGTGTCACAATATTTTGCCCCTTCTCCTCAAATTAACCCCCTTTAATTCTGTCAACATACTGAGGCAGTCTTCTTCTTTGGAAGTTAAAATGTACATTTTTGTTGCCAATGTTTCATTGTGGTATAATAATGTGGCACCGCACTTGTTTCTCTGAGCATCTGAAATCTGCTCTCAATCTACAAAGTTGAGGTTTTCTCACATTGTATGCAAAACAAAATACAGTAGACCCCATATAACGAAAAAACTCTATTACAATTTTCACTATACATTTTTTCATTATATGGATCCATATGGGCAATGCACCATACAGTATAACGAAAAAAATGTTCGTTATACGGATTGCTATTGGCAATACCCTGTACAACGAACAAATGTTTTTCACTGTACAGGGTATCACGAATAGCGATATGTATAATGAACATTTTTTTTGTTATACGGTGCATCGCCAATAGCACAAAAATGCTTTGTTGTACACATTTTTCGTTATATGAAGCGTTCGTAATATGGGTACCACTATATTACAATGTTTAACTATCAAAAGAATCAGGATCTGCATTTGCATACCTTTTTAGTGTGCCATATTGTAATGACAATTCCTCATCAGGCAACATACTACTGCAAATGCTGTTGCACAAAATATATATCACATATTCTAGAAGTTTTCTAGCTTTTGTTTACAATAATAATAATAAAAATAGACATGCAATACTATCAACTCTATTGATGAGTCTCAAAACTGTAATTATGTATTGCACTTTAGGTATAATCTATCAATTCTACTCCTTGAGAAAATCTGAATCTATCCTGCTTTGACAAACAAAATATATCAAGACAATGTATTCAACTAATAAAAAAACAAACGATTTCACAAGTATACATGGAAAATACAATCTCAATGTGGACCCACTATGTGAAATATACCATAAAATGGCTGAGCATCCTCCATGTGTAGTCTATAAGATGATTTCTGATAGTTCTTCTGTCAGGGCTGCTTGTACAGAGAGGAATCAGACTGAAGCCTAATCAAACTTAAATTCATTGATTTTAATGGGTCTGAGCTAAATGTTTTATTAAATGTGAATCCAACCAGTTCTATTCTCAGATATAACAATTTCGTATCAAAAATTATTCTGGGTAGAAAGGATTTTTATTTATTTATTGGTCAAATTTGTATTGGTGCTCAACCAGTAAGCAACTCTGGGCGGCGTACAACACTATCATCATAAAATACATAAATCCCACCTTAAGAACTATAAAACCCCTTAAAAACCCTTAAAATGCTAAAAAAAAACTACTACTCCCCAACCCCAATAATTAAAATGTCTGATTAAAAGTGAGCAGTCCTCCTTATATAAGCCAGTTTTTTTTTTTGGGGGGGGGTACTCCCATTTTTGCAGAAAAAACTCCACTCAGGAGTGGAGGCTCTTCTCAGATATCCCCATTCTATTAATTTATGTGGAAGGCACTACTAAGAAAATCTGCAGCCATGTTGCTAGCCAACAATCAATATCTCTAAACTGCATGAGGTTAACATTTCCAGGGTCTGGCTGCTGTAGCAAAACAATAAAGCCCTATAGCACTTTAGAGTCTTAAACAATCAGATGTAGCAAGCTGCAGTCCATAAAAATGTGTGCCAAGTAAAAGTTAGTAGCCTTTAAGGAGCCACCAGACTTTGTGAAGTTAATATGTGGGCTCCAACTCCCCATCTACTCTGGCCACCAAGGTGATGAGAGCTGCAGATTAACATGTGGCGGATCACAGGTACTCAATTTCTGGTCCAAAAATACCCTTTGTAGTCATGTGTATATGCATACAGATGGATGGACAGTATTTTCTTTTTCTCTCAGTTACTGCTTATGTATACTTTCTTGGAAAACAGTGATCAAATTCCAATACAATTCCAATATAGAAACATTGCTATTACCTTACAGAAGATGTTCTTGGCCTATGATCTTTAGAATCCATTACCCAGCCAACATGACTTTCTAATGGAGGGTTTGTACTATGCCTCGTTTTTCTTTTCCTTCGTGTCTAAAATAAAGTAGAGCATTATATTTTCCTCATGTGACTGGAGGCACTTTTCTGAAGAATCACAACCTAATTAAACTCAAGTTTCATAAATTTCACAATGTACATCACAAGCATTATGAGGTCACATAGCTGTGTATGGCTGTCCAACTGAACAGCCTTAACTAAAAGTTAGCAGAAGTATGACAATGTATCTCATGCACCCGGTCGTCCCAATTCACAAGGGCACCTCCTTACCGTTCCCGAGCCTCTTGCTCTGCACTGGAACTTAACCCTTGCATCACCATTTCTGGGAGAACCAGGGAGGTTAAAAGGAACTCTTACTATGCTCAGGCAGTAAGGCCTTTGAACATAGAGCAAAACAAAGGAGGCTTCTGGTAACGTAGCAAGCTAAGCTTCATGTGTGTGTGTGATAAGAAAAACAACAATCTTCAAAGAGAAACAGCTGTTTTATTCCATCAGGTTCATGTAGGAAAGTTCATGCAAAAGCAGAAGTCAAAAGGTTATATCCATAAGATCAGTCCAGTAAACAGTCCAAGATATTTAGGTAATCATAATGAAAACATGCCAGGAGACAATCCGGGGTCCTAATTTATGGAGAAGCAGAGTAATCCCATACCAGCAAACAGAGTTACAGTCCAGGGTCTTACGCCATTGAAAATCCAGACACGTACTAACTCTCACTTCTCTGCAAAATGGAGAATCTGCCATCAGGTGGGACAGCTTAGCCAATCAAGTATCAGCAAGCAAGAGAGAAAACTTTCTCACAACAATGGTTGTTTACCTTTATGAAAAGACACAACACGGCTAGGCTCTGCTAGAGAGATAACAACCTAGGAACACTGAAATGTCAACAAATCATCGTGGCAGCCTTGTAAGGGACACAGAGGGAAATATGGATTTCTATGAGGCCTAGTTAAAAAAATAGCAATTTCAAGCCTTGGGAGACATTAGGAAATAGGGTCTATTTCCTGACAATGTATTTAGTAGTTCTGACCAAAATCAAAATGATTATTTCCTACATAGAAAGAACAAATGTTAGGTAGCAGAAGATTAAAGAATATGTGATTCAAAAGGTATACTACTGATAAAAAGGGTAAGTTATTAAATCTTCATATATTTGCACAATATTTCTCATTACCTTAACATCAATAGATCTTGCTTCTTTAACCACAGGATAGAATCTGGGTGTTTTGTTGGGATCTTGCAGTCTTGGAGTACGAGGTGTTTTGGGTGTTCTCACAGAGGGAGTTCTAGGAGATTCAGGAACAGCTGTTGATAGTGAACAAGCCATAGCAGTATGAACTAAGTGAACCGTTACTGAAGGCACTTTTTGGACATTAAAAAATCACAAGCCAGCTCTTTAGCTATATTTTAAAAGGATAAGACTGAAAAAGACAAAGCCCCTTGATTTCAGTTGCTTTTTATTATTTCTTTATCTTAATTGCCATTACTGTACTCTATTTTACTGGATCTGTTCTTAATCTGTTCTTTAATTTAAAAAAAAATAGTAGACTTTTATATTAACTTTAACATGCAGAAAATGCAGAGAAATCTCCAAAAGAAAAGAAAAAACTCCATCTATTTAAAGCAGAAAGTTAGGGTTGAAGCTATAACCCAAAATGAAATTCAGACTGCTGATCAAGCCAATTCTTCACTAAAAACCACAAGGAAACTGATGCATCTCTGTCATACTTGTACCTCAAGCAAACATATCCCCATTAGTCACTCTACAGTGCATTTGTAGACATATGGAAAAGCCAAATGAAATTTTGATTTTGATCATGTCAGCATATATAAAGGAAGAGATAGACAGTAAAGTTCTCTCTGCAGTTACAAAATGGTTGTTGAGAAAATATAGGAATTTTGAAATTGAAAATCTGGTTCAGATCATTATTTAAACCAAATATGTTGTTCTTCACCCAAAATAGAATTGTTCTGCTCTTACAAACTACACATTTCTACAATTTAATGTGTTTTCTCCAATGAGGTCAAGGGACTATGGCTCTTAATTTTCTCCATTTCATTCTCACGACTTCTTAAAAGGCTTTTTCTTCTTCCATGTCTCGGTCAGATGTGAAACTGCCAAAATGAAGCAACCTTCTGGTGAGTTAATTCTGCAGTTCCCTCCGCCTAACCTAATATGAGAAAGATTAGCCGGCAACACAAGGTTGCCATTACCAGGGTACGCCTGATTGTGGTTCAAAAATACCACAATCTTCTAGGAGGCTCTCTCTTGTGTACCCATTAAAAGGTTTATTATACACATATGTATACATTCATGTACTGCATAATTCATTCAATTAGTTTTACTGTTTCATATGATTTTTTCAATTTTGATATTCATGGAATGGGATAGAAATTAAGGGAAGCACTTAACCCTCTCTGCCCACTCTAAATATTAGTTATTCACTATTTAGAATTTGCAATGCCAACTGTTAAAACTGGAGGCAAAATTAGCATTATTATTCAATAGAATAATAACAATCAAAAGCAGCCTTTTTAACATACAATTCTTCACATTCATCAGAGTACCAATCACATCAGCCCCTCACCTTGCATGGCCAATTATCGGAGATTGTGCCAAAATATGTCCTAGGCAAAAATTGGCAAAAGGCAATGAAATGAACACTGGGAAGGGAGATTACTATATAACAAATCAAACAAAAAAAATCACATTTTGTTGTGACTTCATTAAATTATTTAACTTGCAATTCTTGTAGCAAAAAGTGTTTCAAACACATTTCCTAGGCACAATCACACAGGTAACAATACATTCCATAATATAGAAAGGCTGTATCTATTTTTTAAAAACAACTAAAACCTTTCCTCTTTAAAGAGGCTTTTAAGGATATACTGCCAAAAGTCAAGAAATAGGTTTTGATTAACCTTTTCCATCGCCAATATGTATTCTCTGTTGTTGGGCTTTAATCGGTGTGTGTGTTTTTTGTTGCTATTTATAATTTATTTAGTTCATTTATTAATTATGTCTAAATTTCTAATGTAAAGATTTTTTAATATCTTGTAAGCCACTCAGTGGCAAAATATCCCAGATGGGAATGATATAAATGTAATTAATAAATAATAAATATCTTGTAACAGAACTGGACTATCAGTACCTGGAACTCCATACTAATATAAATGTAAATATAAACACAAAGCTCAATCATACTGCACAATATCATGTGTAATTTTCATAGCTTAAATGGGAGACATGGAAGAAGTTCCCTTGAAGAAAGTGAATACATTTTGCATCCGCTGGGCAGTACAATAATACCTTGGATAACGACTGCATCGGATAACGCAAAAATCGGAAATTTCGGAAGAAATTTTGCATCGGATAACGATCTGTTAAGAGTTATCCGATGCAGTCGTTTCGTAGTAGCAGGGTGGCTGGAAAGCTGAACGGGGTTCTCCGTTCAGCTTCCCAGCACCCTGCAGCTGTGGAGGCGGGGTGAGGTGGCTGGAAAGCTGATGGGGAGTCCCCATCGGCTTCCCCAGCCACCCTGCAGCTGTAGATCGGGTCCTTGATCTTCCTGGAGCAGGCAGAGCCCGAAATGGGTAAAAAAAAAAAAAAATCAAATCCTGACGTTTTGGCTTGCTCCACTGGCCAGGGATGTCGGGGAAGCCCAGAAAAGGCTTGGATTGGGTCCTCCGACCTGCCCAGAGCTGCTGGCAGGGGGGTCAGAGAGCCCAAAACGGGTTAAAAAAACAGACTTTTTTTCACACATTTCGGGCTCTCTAACCCCCTGCTGGCTCCGGGTGTGTGTGTGGGGGTCGGGGGACCCGATCCAAGCTGTTTCCAAAGTTTCCCCACCTCCCTGGTAACAATACATTCCATAATATAATTTTGGCTTGCTGCAGCCTCCAGGGGAACAGGGCTTTTTTTTAACGTTGTGCAATCAATGCATCGCACAACGTTAAAAACTGGATAACGACAAGACTTGTGGAACCAAGTCTCATCATTATCCGAGGTACTAGTGTATCTCTCTTAGCTATTCCTTCCACCTCAAAGCAGCAATCTCAGTCAATGTATTGTACATACACCATAGCTTAAATAAGGGTTCGTGGAACAATTATGGATATCTACCCTGCTGAGATCCTGAAGGACTAGAAGGAACTTCCTCATTTGGAGCAATTATAGACTCAGGTACAAGATTGTCGAATTCTTCTTTACTAATGAGATTTAACTTCTTAAAGTTTTCAATTTCTTGCTGAAATGGAAACAGAAACATATGTAACAATCAGTCCCAGCTGTAGTCCTACAGAACTGCAAGGATAAGCTTACATCCAATATCGCACTACTGGTTACCCACCTGACAAAAAAATTTCTTGTCTCCTTTCACCAGGAAACCCTCTATAGTACCCAAAGGTGGGTCTGGAGACTTTCCTAATCTTTCTAGATGGTGTTGCTATGGGATTAGGCCCATACATTTTTGTTCCACTGACAAGAACAGTTCAATGTACACACACTTAATCCTGGTGATAATATCTCGCAGAAATAAGCTATGTCAAAATGAACAATTTGTTGAAACTTCAGAAGCAGGATAAATTTAAATAATGTAAATAACAATTTTCTTTTCTCAAATGATGTGAAGACGTTTCTAGCTTAGGAAAACGTGGTGTTATAATGCCATCAAGGCACTGAGGTGGAATAAACTTCTTATTTTGATTTGGTGGGAGAAGGCTATTTAGCACTCTCCCCCTGAAGGGTGTTTCTACAAATGTATAGGTGTCTTGCTCAATATCTTTTGAAAATATTTGCCGATGATAAGCTGGCTGTCCTGGTGAGAGGGTGCCGTGTATGATGTTCAGAACAAGAATATGTTGTTCCTTGCACATTAATACAATGCATGCCTTAATCTATCAAGCTATGGTAGAAGTGGATAATATTTTCCCACACAAGTGGATAAAATGAGACAAAATTTTTCTGATTTTCTACAAGCAGATGCCAGCTCTTGTCAGATCTTGCAAATTATTTTCACTAGGACAAGAGCTATGACAAAAGTACAAAGGCTATTGAAGGACAACTGGCATTACAAAAACACTTAATCTCTCTTTGCTAGAAATTTAAATAACATTACTATTTTGCAATTTATGGATGAAACTGAGATCTATTTTGATAGAGTCAAACTACTTTGAATACAAATGGGTGGAAATTTCAAACAGGACAACATCCTGTGATTTGATTTTTTTTCACACCCACCCAAGTCTAATAAAAGCCTATTCTGGACATCAGAAATATGATCTGGGTCTCCTTTGCCTACTGATAAGAGTCTTTGAAGTGGTACTGCATATTATGTTAAGGATTGGGACTTGGTGTATCAAGTGTGGAATGGACATCCAAGCTAGACAGATCACACGATGTACCTGCCAGCTAATACTGTTTCTGAAACCCTCAGTTGATCATGTTCTCTGTATAATATACTTCTACTTTATTCTAAAAATAAAATAGCAATAAAAAAACAAAATCAACACACCATCCATAAACCCTAGAACTTCAGTTTATTTTTATTCACTTAAGCAACTGACCTCTAGAAAAAGTTGTAGCAACAAACCTATTCATTAAATTATCTTTTGTTCAACAGGTTGATGCTTAATTTACCTTTGCAGCAACACAGTCATTTTCTGTCTGCTCCATCCACAAATCTTGTTCATAATAGTATAAGCCATCATTAATAACTTTTGCAAGTTCTGATGTAATTTTTGCCCGTGAAACATGGTTGCCAGTGCGATCTCCTCCAGGATGTTTTCTCATATATGGTGGTGTCTGTGTTACAATCAAAATCTTATTTAAATCCTGATCATTAATTTCATAATCTGAGTCACTATCTGACCATTCAGTGAATGTGTTTTTTCGACCTTTTATTTGTTCCATCTCTTCATCAAACAAAAAATCAAGGTCTTCCTGTTCTTGTTCTTCTGAAGGTAATAGTGGTTGCTGCTGCACCAACATTTCCTCAAGGGCAGGTACCAATTCCTGAAAATAACAAAAGTCCTTTATACTTTTAAGTGAATAAAAGATACAAGTTAATCCATTATATTTGTACTAAGATTGAGATATCTAAATACAGGGTAGACGAACAGAGTGATTAATAGCAAACATAACAATTTTAGCAACCAAGTTATATGAAATGAAACAAAAGGAGCCACAGATTAACATTTATACTTCTTATTCAATCAACTATGTATTTTAGGCTTAGAACTCAATTCAAACAACAAAGCTTATCTGGTTAGATAACATCTAAAATTCAATAAAAGGTCTTTTAATGATCAAAAGGAAATCTTATATTTACTCATGTTATCAGCCATTTGCACAAGAGTATTTAAAACTACTGGCACACAGTATAAAATGCTCTAGGATGAAATAATGAATTAATGGGTGTATATGAGCAAACCAAAAACATTAATAATGGCTAGTGCATAGGAATACCCACCATCACATCTGGTCAAATTAATGATGAGCCTAAAATGCTGCCCCTTGTTATAATGACAATATTCCTCTCTGCTTTCTAATCATTGTCAGGCTAATATTCTCAGTGGTAGTATACTACAGTGCAGTCATTTTTCTATGTGAAGAAAAAAACATGCTCAGGAAGTAAACACAGAAAATCAATCTAATTACCCACACTTGAGTAAAAAAATGGGTGTTCAACTGACCAAAAGATCTTCCCTATGTCTGCACTAGACCCTTTGCCCCAAACTTGATATAGACCTGGATTCAGAAAGGCTGGAAAAGGATGAAGAAGTTGGGCAGAATCCCTCAAATAAGGCAATCAGGTGCCACCACAGAAAGAACACCTACCCACAGCCTCCAAACTCTTAGGGGTTTAGTTTTTAAGTTCCAAGGAAAGACAGATTTGTTAAAAAACAAACAAGCAATAAAGAGAAATGGCATGAGTCTCTTCTGGAGACTAAACAACTATTCTGACTTATCCAAGCATACCTATAAAATTAGCCCTCACATGAGGGGGGGGGGGAGAATGAAAGCACAGAATCACCAAACCGAACTTGAACATGACTGATTTCTCCTTAGATCACAAGAAAATAACTTGAAATACTTTGTACATTCTATTTCAAAGATTCTGTTTTTAGGCCCTTTTGTAATACCTTTGGTTTAGCTGGTGATGGACGATGTCTTTTTTTTACTTCTATCCAAGGTTCAGAATCTAGATCTGGCAGGCTTGTTGACAGTCCTTTACACATTGTTTGCAGGCTATTTGTTTCATTGCTTTTCTTAGTATTCTGATTTCCTATTCTTGGAGAACTTGGTGCAGATTCTAAAATTGAGAAAATTTACCAGACTGATCTCCCAGTTTCCATTCTTTCTGGAATGAAACTGGAGGAAGGATAATTGATAGTATAAAGTTCAAAATCCAAATATTACAGTCCAAAGAGCAGTTTAGTCTCTTGCACAAATGACTAAATCATCAGACAATGGCCAAAGTATTTAACTTCACAGTTTGGTAGAAAAGAGGAAAAGAAAAGCATCTTACCAGTATGTGTACGAAAAGCTTTGCCTGGTACAAATTCTGGGCAATTGATAAGTTGGGAAAAGTCAGTTTGTGGAAGACTGCGTGAAGAGGGTCCTGAAATTGGCCACTTTTCTGGCTCTACCTTTTTCCTCATTTTGTGATCCACAATTTCTACTTGTGTGCTGTCTTTTAAGGCCTAGACAATAGAAGTAAATATGATCAATGAAAGTTAATACAAGTAAAATATAATACCATTTCACAGTACAACTTTCATTTCAATGAATTCGTTTCATAAAATTAGATCTTTTTTCACACATGAAACAGAAATATTTCTGACAATGGCCTAATGACAAAGCAATCACACTTGTATACAGCCCCACAGCGCTTAGTGTACTCTCTGGGCAGCTCACAAGGTAATTAACATTTTGCCCCAAACATGTTGGGTACTAATTTTACTGACCACAGAAGGATGGAAGGCCAAATCAACCTTGAGTCCTGGTTAGGATTGAACTCACAGGTTGCAGTACAGCAGTTTAACCTCTGCACCACTAGGGCTCATCAGTTGAACTCCTACACAGCCCATGGATCCCAAAATGTCCTTCATATGACATTTTCCATTGTTCTTCTCTAAATCCTGCAGGTGTATGAGAAAACATTTATTTCTAGTCAAAAATTGTCAAGACCCTATGAGCCACAACCAAATCACCACACTTCAAGTTGTACTTTACAGTTGCTATAAGTATGGTAAGTTCATTTTAGTTTTAATTAAAACAAGTAACTTCCAGTTATTTCCATCTTTATAGGATTACCAGCTGAGCAACAATATTTCCTTCTTTCTGACAAAGAATTTGTAAAATGTTTTGCTTTATTCAGTTTTTTCTTTTTTTTTCTTTTATAGGAGTATTTCCTCACCTTTTACTCAAAAAACAGGAGTTCAGTATAACGCATTATTATGCCACTAACGTTTCAGCACTTAAAACACAACAGGAAGAAGAAATTGAAACATTTTGTTGAAGTGCACTTAGAGAGAAGTTCACTTTTCAAAAACTGTATTAGTGAAACTTATATTACTACAGCTAGATTTACCTCTAATATTAGATTAACATTTGTAGTAAGAGCCTGCACACGGTGGAAGCTGGCAATCAAAGAAATGGGTAAGAATCCTTCCTGGTCCATCTTTCTCCTCAAGAAGAAGTCTCTTTCCAAGTTTTCTTCACTAAAATAATACTCACTGAAGAAGAATGATTAGGTTAGTCTACTATGTTTTATGAAGCTTTATCACTCATCATCAAAGTTGACTTACTTGAACTCATTTACAATAAAAGATATCTTGACCACTTCATTAGTTTCAGAGCCACTATTACAAATATTATGCAAAAGATAAATAACAAGAGAATATACAGTTGGAGCACTTTCAAGTATTCATTCATTCATTCAGGTTTATATTGCCGCCCACTCACCGAGGCAACTCAGGGTGGCTTACAGTCAAAACAGCAACAGTATATTATACACTAGTACATCGGATAACATTATGACTTGGTTCCACAAGTCATGACGTTATCAGATTTTTAGTGTTGTCCAATGCATTGATCAAACAACGTTTAAAAACCCTATTCCATCCGTGTGCCTGCGGATAGCTCCCCGAAATTCCCCCAAGCCCCAACTATCGATCGAGGGGGCTGATGGAGACTTTGGAGACCAAACGCGCACCCGCGCAGATGACTCCATGAAGTGCTCCCCCCCAGCCCCAGTGATCGATCGCAGGGGCTGAGAGAGACTTCAGGGAGGCATCCGTCCGAGGTTCTAACGTCCGGCTCCCTTGGGGCCGGCACCTGGAGGCGCCAACTCCAATGGTGCCAGACGCTCAAACTTCAGGCGTCCGGCTCCCTTGGAGTAAGCGCCTGCAGGCACTGGCTCAAAGGGTGCTGGACACTCAAGACTCAGGCATCCAATGTCCTTGGGGCCAGTACCTGGAGGCGCCAACTCCAAGGGTACCGGACGCTAGAACGAGTGTCCGGATCCCTTGGAGTAAGCGCCTGCAGGTGCTGACTCCAAGGGTGCCGGAAGCTCAAGACTAAGGCGTCCGGTTCCCTTGGAGTAAGTGTCTGCAGGTGACAACTCTAAGGGTGGCGGACGCTCGAGACTCAGGCGTTCGGTTCCCTTGGAATAAGCGCCCGCAGGCACCAACTCCAAGGGTGGTGGACGCTCGAGACTCAGGCATCTAACTCCAAGGGTGCCGGATGCTAGAACCTCGGGCGTCTGGATCCCTTGGAGTAAACTTCTGCTGGGATCAATCAGCGCTTGCGAGGTGGAGAGGAATGGGTGCCCTCACCCATTCCTCTTCACCCCAAAAGTGCTGACTGATCCCAGCAGAAGATTGGCAAATGGGGGGGGGATGGTACGTGCACCCATTCTCCCCCCCCCCCCAGTGCTGATCTTGTGCTGGAATATATCTCACAACTACAGTGCTAACTGATCCCAGCACAAGATCTGGGGAGGTTGGGAACAGCGTGTATCGGGTCCCCCGACCTCTCCAGAGCTGGCAGGGGTGCCGGAGAGCCCGAAATGGGCGCAAATTTTTTTCCGCCCATTTTGGGCTCCCCGCCCCCCTTGCCACTTCCGGGGAGGTCAGGGGACCCGATCCTTGCTGTTCCCGAGGTTCCTCAGCATTTTGACTTACTGCAGCAGCCGGGGAGGTCGGGGAACCGTGGGAACAGTGTGGACCAGGTTCCCTGACCTCCCCAGAGCCGACAGGGGTGACATAGAGTCCGAAATGGGTGGAAAAAAACTTTTCTTTTTTCGGGCTCTCTGGCACCCCTGCTGGCTCTGGGGAGGTCGGGGGACCCAAACCGCAGCTGCTGAGTGGCTGGGGAAGCTGATGGAGGAGCCCCCGTTCAGCTTCCCAGCCCCCCTGTTGCTACTAACGATTGCATTGGATAACACTAAGAGATCGCTATCCGATGCAAAAAAATTTTTTTTTTTAAATTAGCGTTATCTGATGCAATGGTTATCTGAGGTATTACTGTATAGTATAATACAGTAATACCCTGGATAACGTGAGTACCATATAGCGTGAAAACCGCATAACGTTACAAGATTTTCGGAAAAATCTTGTATCAAATAACGTGATTTTTAACGTTATCCGATACAGTCGTTCTTAGCAGCAGGGTGGCTGGAAAGCTGAACGGGATTCTCCGTTCAGCTTCCCAGCCACCCTGCAGCTACGGAGGCAGGGGTGGGGAGGCTGGAAAGCTGACGGGGGGGCTCCCCCGTCGGCTTCCCCAGCCACCACACAGCTGCGGAGGCAAGGGCGGGTGGCTAGGGAAGCTGACAGGGAGTCCCCGTCAGCTTCCCCAGCCACCCTGCAGCTGTAGATCGGGTCCTCTGATCTCTCTGGAGCAGGCAGGGGACACGATCCAAGCTGTTTCTGGGCTTCCCCGACGTCCTCAACCAGTGCAGCAAGCCAGAATGTCAGGGTTCGAATCCCGACATTCTGGCTTGCTGCACTGGCTGAGGACGTCGGGAAAGCCCAGAAACAGCTTGGATCGGGTCTCCACACCTCCCTGGACCCGGTGGTGGGTCAGAGACCTCAAAATTGGTAAAAAAAAATTGGACATTTTGTTTACCAATTTTGGGGTCTCTGACCCCACCGCGGGGTCCAGGGAGGTGGGGAGACCCGATCCAAGCTGTTTCTGGGCTTCCCCAACGTCCTCAGCCAGTGCAGCAAGCCAAAATGTCGGGGTTCGAATCCCGACATTCTGGCTTGCTGCAGCCTCAGAGGGTGGGGGAACTTCAAAATTAGTGTGCATCGGGTCTCCCCACCTCCCTAGAGCCGGTGCGCGCTATTTTTGAAGTCCCCCCCCCCTCTATGAGGCTGCAGCAAGCCAGAATGTCGGGATTCGAATCCTGACATTTTGGCTTGTTGCAGCCTCCAGGGAGGTGGGGGAACTTTGGAAACAGCTTGGATCGGGTCTCCCCACCTCCCTGGAACCGGCCGGGGGGGGGGGCAGAGACCCCAAAATTGTTAAAAAAAAACATCCTTTTTTTTTTTTTACCAATTTTGGGGTCTCTGACCCCCCCCCCCACTGGGTCCAGGGAGGTGTGGAGACCCGATCCAAGCTGTTTCTGGGCTTCCCCGACGTCCTCAGCCAGTGCAGCAAGCCAGAATGTCAGAGTTCGAATCCCGACATTCTGGCTTGCTGCACTGGCTGAGGACATCGGGGAAGCCCAGAAACAGCTTGGATCGGGTCTCCACATCTCCCTGGACCTGGCAGGGGGATCAGAGACCCCAAAATTGGTAAAAAAAAAATCCATTTTTTAAACCAATTTTGGGGTCTCTGACCCCCCCCCCCCCCACCGGGTCCAGGGAGGTGGGGAGACCCGATCCAAGCTGTTTCCAAAGTTCCCCCACCTCCCTGGAGGCTGCAGCAAGCCAAAATGTCAGGATTCAAATCTCAAATCCCGACGTTCTGGGTTGCTGCAGCCTCCAGGGAAACAGGGCTTTTTTTTAACATTGTGTGATCAATGTATTGCACAACGTTAAAAACCGGATAACGACGGGACTTGTGGAACCAAGTCATAACGTTATCCGGGGTACTAGTGTATATATATTATAAGTTTTATAATCTATAATATTATACAATAACAAAAGATTTGGAGCTAAAGAATTCTGCCTTTTATTAACAGCTAACAAGCTGCATAGCTGGGTAAATGGACATGGGCCATTAGCTAGATCACGGTTTTATAAACAGAACAGAAGTGACTGCACAAATGCAAGAGAAAAGGAAACAATTTCATTTTGTCTCTCGTCTTCGTCACAGATCTGCAATTCAATGGTGAAAATTCTCTGGTGTAGCTACACAACGGGTGTAATTTTTGGTGGCATGCTGAGTAACATGATGACTATACCAACAGATAATGTCTTCAGACGTTAACTTATGGCATTTCACTTCCAAAGGTTATACCATCAGCATAACAGGACATGAGGATGTGATCAATATTTAAACAGGTCAGAATTGTCACCATCAAGCAAAGCCTTATACTTAAGCAATTAAAAATATATTTATAAAAATAATCAATATTATTTACAGAAATAATTATATTATACAAAACAATATGAGAGAAAAAAATAAAAAAATAGGACAAAGTAACACAACACACACTTAAACATTGTCCTATTACACTCAGTAACAACTTTTGGGCCTCCGCCATTGGAATAATGCTTCAGACTTACCTTTCTTGTTTCATATTTAAGATACTAATTTTATCCCATAGCATCATAGTCCCTTTCCCTCAATTGTTAACCCAAAATAAAAATCATACACAAAACCAGTATCTCCTGTTTTGGGTGTTTTACTTTCTCCTTCCCACAACACTAGATTAGACCCACTGAATCAGGAAAGATTTGGTGAATCAACTCCACTGTAAGTTCCATTAAATCAAATGGGCCTACTCTAGTTGCAGTAATGCATACACATTAAGTAAATTACTTACATTTGACGTTTAATATATTCTTTAAGTAATGTTTCATCCACAGTATACATCTGCACTCCTGTTCCATCATCATAGTAATACATCATACTAGTGTTAAGATCCAGCTGAAATGGCTGATCAGTCTTTTCACTATATTGTTCTCGGTACCCATATGAATATTCATGGTTTACTACAGAATATAAGTGGAAAGAAAACATTAAAATCCACTTCAAGAAACAGAAAAATGGCCACTTTGCCTCACAAATGCTGAAATCCTGTTATTCATAACAATGAATTACACTCATAGAATAACCAAATCCCCACTGATTCAACGGCCTATTCCAGGAGTTATCAGCCTTTTAAAGCTGGGAGCTGGGTCACACTCCCTCAGACAGTTTCGGGGGGGCGGGGGGCGGGGCAGATGGCCATTTTGCCCTCCTCCACCACATGGCACATGCAGGCAGTGGGGGCCACATGAAATGGTATCGTGGACTGCATCTGGCCCGTGGGCTGTAGATTGAGAATCCCTGGCCTATTCTAATGTGACTTACTATGTTAAGCAACAGGATTTTAGCCTATATTTAAAAAATTCTAAATGTTGTCAGCACGTAGTATTGGGATAAAACAGAATATTTTTATACATTTCAAAGTTTCCTTCCTGTCTAGCATTTGGAAGCATGCAACTATACAATCTTACATTGAGTATACAAGAACCATATTTTATAGTTTTGGTTATTTCCTAGTCATGTTATTACTGAATATTCCCTGAAGGGAGGATACAGGAGACACAGTCAAAGCTAATAGAATTTGTCTGCTATTAAATTTAAAATGGCTGCTGTTCCCAACAGTACTGTTCCAAACATTACTCTTGAGACTAGGCAGTAATGTGCTCTTCTCTCAAAGGGGAGGCTTGGAATGAAGGGGTTTTCCTTCTCTAGGAGGAACTATAACTTTGGCACCATTCGTCTGATAACTCAGAAACAAGATTTTAAACACCCTTTCAAATTTTTTGCTTAATTACTACTTGAAGCTGAAATGGTGGGAAACCGAACCATGGAGAAGCAAAGTGGAACAGCAGAATAATTATGAGTACCAGGCAAACCCACAGGGTAAACTTTGCATTAAATCTTAAATCAAACTATATTCCAGTAGACAAGTTTGCAATCTGATATTCTACCACTATTTATTAACAATTTGCTATTTTCATACTTCGAGGGTTTCCTCTTCCACGTCCTCTCCCTCTCCCTCTCCCTCTAGCTCTGCCTCGATGAAATCCACGAACACTGCCACCTTCACTTCTTACACTAGAGACTTCGTCATGATCATCTTGTTTTTCCCTCTCTCTTCGCCAGCCTTGGGACATAGAAGAAGAGTATAAATTCCTGCGATCATACAACTGGGATTTCAACATGCAAATATTGATGACATATTAAAAGTAAAAATTAGACACACCAGTTCTTGTCTCACTGCGTCTGCTGGGAGGCACAAGCTTGCTAGTTTCTGGCTGAGATCTTGAACCATTCCGAGTTCCTAGCTTATCTTGGTTATCTGGTTTCATGTTGTCTAAATGAAGTGGCACCCATTTGTGCTTGTTACCTTCAAACATAAAATACAGAACTATAATGCTGTTTAAAAAACTCCCTGCATATATAAAAAACAATTATTTCTTAAATATTTCTTGCCACAGATTAAACTTCGTATTTATTTTAAAAATAGGAACAAACATTTTTTAAAAGTGTCTTTCTACACATAAACATGAATACAAGAAACCACTTCCCAACCAAATCCTAATCTCAGACTGTTGAGAGAGCACCTTGGCAGTTGATTAAAGTGCAATATTCCTATCAACTGAAATTCATTACCATTTATATTGGCAAAGATCCTAGACTATTAAGTTGCTTTTAGGATGGTATATATTTTCAAGTCAAGACTTTTTACATCTCTACAACAGAGCAGATAAATAATTTTCAGTTCCAAACCTTTTCGCAACTACTTTGAACACAGCCTCTCCTATAAAAAGAAAAGTTATTTTCAACAAGGACAGTTACAAGTAACCACCCTAAAATACTGCACTTGGGAATGAAAAACAAAATATGCTTAATATCTGATTAGTTCAATTTTTTTTATTAGCTACCTTGAGACCTAGGAAAGACATCAAGAAGGAAATTCATTTCTCTTTTCAAGACAAACAAAAGCTGTAGTTGCTTAGTAGCTTTACTTAAAAGTAAATTCCTGCATAAAGGCAGTATGTGCTAACAAACTTTCCTACAGATAATAAGTAAGCAAGAATAATGGGTGGCACTAGCACGTCTCAATGCGATCTTTAAGATTTTGCTTGGGTTAATTATTTATGAACTTATTAAATTCTGACATTGTAGGTTATCTTTGACAGAAAAACAAGTGAAATATAAACCCTAATGTACAGATCATGATGAAGGAGTCAGAACATAAATTTGGTTGTCAACCTTAGTCTAATAGATGTATAGCATACTCCCATCACCGGCCGGGAGGAAGATAAAAGGAGCCTCCCTGGCCAGGGGAGGCCCGAAGAAACGCCGCCGCCGCCCGCCAGACGCCGCCGCCGCCGCCGCGCCCCCCCGGCCCCCGTCACCGGCTGGGAGGAAGATAAAAGGAGCCTCCCTGGCCAGGGGAGGCCCGAAGAAACGCCGCCGCCGTGCCCTCCCGGCCCCAGTCACCGACCGGGAGGAAGATATAAGGAGCCTCCCTGGCCAGGGGAGGCCCAAAGAAACGTCGCTGCCGCTGCCGCGCAAGACGTTGCCGCCGCTCCCCTTTGTTGGACTTTGTTGGACTCTCCCTCAGCCATCCGGCCTCGAAGGGAGAGAACTTGGGGGTCTTGGGCGGCAATAGAGGACTTAATGGGGGGGGGTGTTGGTTGGTTGGTGGGATATTGTTATATTGTATTATATTGTTTTGTTTAGTATGGAAGCCGCCTAGAGTCAGGCTCGCCTGAGCGAGGTGGGGTATAAATTTGAAGAAT
Organism: Furcifer pardalis; assembly: GCA_030440675.1. Classification (NCBI taxonomy): domain Eukaryota; kingdom Metazoa; phylum Chordata; class Lepidosauria; order Squamata; family Chamaeleonidae; genus Furcifer; species Furcifer pardalis. Next base: position 70,117,556 of record CP126892.1, read on the forward strand.
AAATAAATAAATATAAATAATAAATAAATAAAGGATTTTTTATCTACCCTATTGGCTGCCATATAAGGCACACTCCCCCCCCTCCTCAAAATAGACCGGAAAACCGAGTGTGTCTTATACGCCGGTAACAATCACCACCACCACCACTGGTGCAGTTTGGCAGCTACCCACTGCTAACCACTAGGAGCCAGGCGAAAGGTGGCTTCCAAAGGAGCTCTCTTGCCCGGCCAACCCTGCCTCCTGGCACTCAGTGGCAGTGGTTGGGATCAGCTGGGCAAGAGGCTCCTAAAGGAGTAATCTTGCCGGGGCCAAATCCCGGCTGATCTCCCCCACCTCCTGAAAGGATACTTCTTTTCCCCTCATCCTACAACCAAACTAGGAGAGTGGGATTGGGGAAAAGAAATAGACTTAAAAAAGCCTTCTTTTCCCCTTACTTCACCACTATGCAAGGACAGTGGGGTGGGGGAAAAAGAAATGGACTTCAAAATCCTTTCTCCCCCCCCCCACTCACCCCACCATCAAGCGAGGAGAATAGGATGGGAAGAAAGAAACGGGCTTAAAAGATCCTTCTCTCCCTCATCCCACTTTCCCTGGCTCCTAAATTTAATTCTGGAAATTCATGAAAAAATGTAGAAAATTATTTTTCCCTTTAAAATGTGAATAAAAACGGGATGTGTCTTATACAGGTACCCCAGCAAATATGGTATTTACTGTATTTGCTGGCGAATAAGACTACTTTTTTCCCCTGAAAAACATGCCTCCAAAGGGGGGGGGGCATCTTATACGCCGGGTGACTTCAGTTGGGATAGACATAGCTGCCCATAGTGGCCTCCTGAGGCTCACCCGGTACCCATAGTGGCCTCCCGATGCCTGCCCGGTGCCCATAGTGGCCTCCTGATGCCCACCCACCTCATTCTACATACCATCCAGTATCGCGCGGTATCCAGCGTAACTACGCCGAGTATCAGCAACAAGACGGGGTGCCAGCCTTTTTGGCGTGACCGGCCCGTTCTTCTCAGCGGGAAGCAGCGGTGCTCTGCCCCGCCCCTTGTCTACGCAGAGCTCACACACGGGCACTTGCACACTAGTGTGGGCCACAGGGATATGTTGAAATCAAATCTGATGTTCTTTTATGTTTTATTTGGTGTATGGAAAGTGTGCGGAAGAGGGGGTAGTCTTATACGGCGAGTATACAACAAATTCTATATTTTGAGTGGAAATGTTGGGGGGTCGTCTTATACGCCCAGTTGTCTTATATGCCGGCAAATACGGGGTAGTGTAAAAATTCAGCAACAGCTCTTCACTCTTTTTTTATTTTCACATAGCTTTACTTATTTTACAAGAGCAAACCTTCTACCACCTCCACAGTCAATAATTACCCCTTTTCTTGTCTTTGATCAGAGGTCCCCAAACTACAGCCTCTTCCTGTGCAGCCTTTCAGCATACTTGTTTACTGCTATCACCCTCAAGGCATTTTCCCTCAACCCCACTGTTCTTCCTGCTTCAAGCTCAGCCCCTACTGCTGCTTTCCTGTCCCCTTCTTACAAAACAAAAACACACACCAGCAGCTTTGTTCTTTCTGGTCTCAACAGTTACTTCTGTCACCTACTCTTATACCCTCAATACTAGGCTCTTGGCTGTCGTGGGTGCTCTACTAGTGAGCAGAGCTCAGGTACCCATAGCATTAACATTTTTTCATTGACCTCTGAATATTTACTTTTGATCGAAGGTAAAGGTCGACCTTGCTTGAAAGCTAGTCATCTCTAGTTTATAGCCAAAGAGCCAGCGCTATCTGCATCTGCAGACGTTTCCATGGACAAGTGGCAGGCATGTGGCACGGAATGTTGTTTACCTTCGATCTAAATCAGGTTAATAAATTTATTACATTTTGATTTAAGACATGGGCCTCTTTCAGCACTGGGGACTCTAATGCAGCCCCCATGTACAAGAAGGTTGGAGACCAATGGCTTAGGTCATTGTCAACATATCAAAAAGCAAACAATTCACACTTTCCTGTTGTATATTCCAAAACTGTTAAACCTATTATTTTCAAATCTCTCATGAAAACAGCTGTTTCAATAGACTATATGAATTATACACTTTTTAAAATTTCTCTTTAACACATGCAGATTTCAATCTGTTTGTCTCTCTACTGAGTAAAATGTGGGTAAACAACCATTGTGAACTAAGATATTCCAATTAGAATGTGTTACTCTTTCAGAAATGACTGTCTTGAATCAATAAAAGCTCAGAATTCCACATTTGTTCATGCTGCCCCTAGAAAGTTTCACAGTAAAATATTGGAGTAAGACATTTGAAGAAAAGGGAGGATGCTGTGGGATGCTGTTCATTTAAAAGCCCTCAAGATACATATAAAATGTATTTTATAAAAATAAAACTACATCTCTTTGGCAAAGGAAATATCTTTTGTGCAAAAGTCATAAAATACTTTTCAATAAAAATATTCTAAATAACAAGATTTGAAGCCAAAAAAACCCTGCTAAAATGTACCAGATTGCAGAACATTAGTAAAGCAGGGTTTGCCAACACAGTAGAACCATTGTCAATTTCATTCTTTTAAAACACTGAAACTAAAAAAAGTGTGAGAAACAGAAGATAAATAAATACAACAGTTCCATTCTTTAAGTACAATTAATGTATCTAAAATAAGTAACTTTAATACACCAATCCACACCAACCTTTTTTTCTTTGATTGTTAATCTGAATCTCATCTTCACTAATATTTTCTCCAGGAATATTTGGATTTATTTCCAAGTGTTCTTTGATTTTACTAATACTCTTCCTTTCAATCTTCTCTTCTTTCTCCTTCTTAATATTTTTATTTTGATTACTTACATGTTTAAACTGGAAAACAGCAACAGAAACATCACAGCTTAATTATTAGCTGCTTTCAGCTAAGACAGCTTTTTTCTACAAGAGGACAAACCTCTTATTTACTACCACCCTTGAAGTTTAAGAAAAACATTTCAGATCACCAACTTAAGGGAAGGAGTAGGATCACAGGAATAAGCTTTGCCTCAATGTTACGCAAGGTTGTTCCTCCTTCTGTACACATCTGTATGAAGGAGACACATATCAAAATGTAATGAGGAAATTATTCTAAAATGGCCAATAGATTTCAGCCTGTTAATATTTTCTCGATTCTACAGGAAGCTACAAATAGTTTTTTTAAAAACAAATCTGTAAAGAAAAACTTAAAACACTGACAGGTGAAACATACTGGGCATTTTAATAAACCAAAACTTAACAGCATCTTTGGAAGTCTCTTATACATAGGTTCTATCTGGAGGATGTCTTCTGGTTTCTGCATTCTCTTATATCTGTCCTGTCTCTCTACACTCTCAAACTATGACAATAATCTTGGCAGCATACTTTTTGCTGTGTGACGCCAATTTACAAAAAAAAAAAAAAAACCAAAACTTTTGTAACTCAAGTGTTTTGTAACTCAAGTTATTCATAACTTGGGGTTTTACTGTACTTTCCCCCACTTTTTAATGACCTCTGGAATAGTTTTCAATGCATATTCGGCACATTTCTGACAGTGGCCTCTAGTGGCCAGCTCTGGTCATTGCTGAACCAGTGCCAGACAATCAGCTGTTGTAGAGAAGGGGGAATTTTTGACACTTCCTGGTGGCAGGGGGAACTTCTGGCGGTGCCAAAACACAACCAAAAAATCCAAAAATGGAGCGGAAATGCTCCAAACATCCTCCTGCCGCCATGGGAAGCATCTGAAGACTTTAAAAAATCGTATCTCAAAATGTTTTGCATCTCGAAGCATTATTTTTCCAGGATTTCCATTCATATTGTGAGTTTTTCATTAGTCAAGGCATTAATAATTTGAGGTTTTTCTGCATATGGATGTAAAAGTTGGACAGTAAAGAAATCCAAAAGAGAAAAAACGGTGGTTTAAAAATAATCAATAAAAATGCCCTAAAATACATTACCAGAGCTGGCCACTAGAGGATACTGTCTGCAATGTAATGTTTACAAGCAACAGAAACAGACATTTTGGTAGCTCTAATGTAGAATGATGGAGGCATTTGAACATTCCTCCCATGACTCATGTATGTGCTAAATATAGGAGTTGCTGTTATTCAGTTTCAGGTATCCATGAAAAGTCTCAAAACTTATCTCCATAGATACGGAAGAGGAAACCTGTACTGGTAAATAATCTGTTAGCTTTCTCCTGGACAGTTTATAGGAACACAAGCCCAGTCTAAAACAATGGCTAAGATCCTGTTGCCTAGCACAGTAAGTCACACTGCAGTAGCCCATTGAATCGTGAGGATTTGGATAGCAAACTCCTTTTTAGGTTCCTCTAATTCAATTGAGCCTTTTCTAGTCACAAATTACTTTAGTATAGTAATGAATCAATGGAGCTTACAAAGAAGTTGACTCACCAAATTCCCACTGGTATAATTTGCTACACTAAGCAACAGGATTTCATCCAGTATCAACTTTTTGCAAGCTTCTCAACAGTGGCAATTACCCTTTTAGAGGATATTTGCTGCACTGAGTACAGCTGCGCCTACCTTATACAAGATTATAAAAGGAACACTTTACCTTTCTTCCTTAAGGATTATTTCTAAAGACATACTCCAGCCTCACTTTCTAGGAGAGCCCTGTTTGTAGAGTGCATCATGAGCTAGCTAATTACACTGTGAAGCAAGGAATGGAGTCTGATTGCCTTGGATTTTTTATTTTATTTTTTAGTTCTGCTGAGCTCCTGGCCATTTACATAAAGAATCAAGGTTCCTATTAATATAACAAGTCTGTCTTGCACAACTCAAGTAAACACACAAAGTAAATATTTTATGTAGCAATAATTTCTACCCCATTCGTGTTTAGTGTTATACAAAGACCAAAAATGAAATACATCTGACCCTGTCAGTATAGCTTTGAAATCTACAGTTCTGCTTATACAAAGATTTTATTCTTGAATTTCCTAAACTATCACCGTTGCACTTGAGCAATCATTCAAGGAAAAACAATAATGAATTTCCCATAACTCACTGCTGTGACTGCCAGCAGGTGGCTCCAAGAACTCCTGCTGGCTGCAATCGCTGCACTGTAGGAGTAGCAGATCTCCTGTGGTGCAGCTACAGCAGTGGCAGTAGGTAAAAGGGCAACAGGAGGAAGACTCAAGCACAGTGTGCCTGCCACCATGGCCTAGCCTAGTTTAACATGTGACAAAGTGTTTTCCCAGTTGCCCAGGTACATAAGTAGTAGAGAGTGCCTGCACCGTTTATCTGGCAATTTATTTCAAGCGTTACGTTTTACATAGTTGTTATCTTTTACTTTATTAGAGAGACAGTACTTTTAAGTATAGTTTGACTCAGAACAAGGTGGATTTTCAACTGCACAGGAAGGTTGGTACTCCAACCCCTATGTGTTCAACAGTTGACTTGTAATTACAGTATTGTGCAAGGTTTTAGATCACCACCAGGTGGTTTGGGGAAAATTCAATAACTGATTTTGGAGGATATAACTCAACCCCCAAGACACCTAGACATACCAAAATTTAAGAGAGATTTCTGCTGACTCTCCTCTCAAACCATGGTGAAGTTGAGAGTTAGGGTGTCTAAGTTAAAAGTCCCCAAATCACTCATTGAATTTTTCCCCAAAACAGCTGGAGGTAGCCTAAGACTGCACAGCACTGTAGTTCAGAAAAAAATTACAAACTATTTTATGTCATCATTGCCATTTTAGCTTTAAGAAACAAGAAATGATTGCTTCCCTTGTAAAGTAGCCTTACAAGCTGTTATGAAATTATACTTTTGTTCAGCTATTGTTCATCTGATCACCTATACACATCAGTTTCAGATCTTAGCTGCATCATCTAAGAAGCTGGGAAGAGCTAGGGCAATATTACTAACTGCAGATATAGCATGATGGTGGCAGCTCAGAGGAAGAAGGAAATCATACATGAGGGGGAAATTGTAAGAACACCAACTGCAAAAAAATAATAATCTTGCTCTGTACATTCAGAAAGAGGAGATACTTGCACATAAAAGTAGCACATTCACATCTACTATACTTACATCAGAGTTTGCGATTTCACTTGGTGTTGGCCAGTTTGTTGCATCACTGAAGTCATTTCCCTACAATGATAAGAAAAGCACTTCAATGTTCAATTTTACTTCAAGAATAAAGAGGCAAATATCCTATTTCTTATGACAGACAAAATACGCAGTGATGCGATGTAACAGGTTCGGACCAGTTCGCCAGAACCAACAGTAACTTTCCCCAATGTCCTGGAGAACCGGTAGCAGCTTTTGAGGGAGCCACCTTCAGGGCTTACCTTTTCACTGGTTCCCCCACTGTGCATGCGCACCAAGCACTTGGTGTGCATGCACACCTACAGTGCTTGGTGCATATGCACAACCTCCTTGCTGTCCTCCCAAGCGGGGAGGAAGAGAAGCTGTTAGCCTGAAGCTCCCTATAGCCTGCTCCCCAGGGTAAGTGACTCACCTTTGGATGTGGTGTGTGTGTGTATTTTAATGTGTATTTAATCCATTTACCTATATTGACGTACTACCACAGTTCCTAAAAAGGCCTGGTGGCTGGTAGACCTGGCGGCCTGGCTTGAGGTTTTTAAGCAGTCTTGGAGTTACCTCATCAATAAGCTACACCTGTGCTGTTCCAATTGCTGTTCCAATTGGAGAACCCTTAAGGAGGTACAGTTGTTTTACATTTACATTAAGGCATATTATCCTAGAGAACTGGTTAGGCAAAGACTTAGCACCTAACTTCTTTAACTGTTGAAAAGTTGAAAATTGCCAAAATGAAGCCATCTTGTGATGAGTTAATTCTGTAGTTCCTTCCATCTGACCTAGTATGAGAAAGATTAGCCAGAATAAGCTTTAAGATCTGGTTTAAAGGCTTTGGTTGATTTGTGTTTGGGGTGGATGGGTGTATTTTAATGTATTATTTATTTATTTATTTAATTTATTTACGGGTTTGTGTTGTGGATGGGTGGGTGAGTTGAGGTGTGTGTGTGCTTATTTTTATTTTATTTTTTATTTTTCTTTGGCCCCACCCACAACTTCATAGCTCCACCCACTGTGATAACATCACGGAGCGGTAGTAAAATTTTTGACATCCCACCACTAAGAATATGCTACTGTTTTACAACTACATTATGCTGCAAAATTCTTTACTTGAGTTCTCACACGTGATTCATAGTTCTATGCAAGAAATCACAGTTAACTGGTAGCTAGTCAACTTGTTTTTAAGCGCACAGCTTGAATCACCAGCTGTCTCACTACTTTTCACTATTTCATAAACATGACACAACACAGGCTTACACATACGTTAAATGTGGACTTTGCCAGAAGAACACAGAAATCTTATTTGATCCTGATGCATACCTTATAGGATTTCTTTGCCTTTGGCTTTCCTGCCCTGATGACTTTAGCAGAACTCTGAAGTTCTAAAAAGGTGAGAAAAGACAAATGAATGAAGTCAACTAAGATTCCTCAAACAGTTTGTATTCTCCAACTTCTCCAAGAAAAAGCAGCAATAAATCATTCTCCCACAGAACTAATTTTTAAATTATTGAGTTTACTAACATACTTTAAAAGTTTGCTTTTCTTAGCAATTCACCCCCTTGTTCTCATTCTGTAGGATCCTTTTACTGGAAGATACTACTAAAGCAGATGACAAGAGCAAGCACAGAAAAATCACATCTTGCTAAAATCTTTCCACACGTACTTTGCTACACCCAGTCCTTTACTTTCGTATCAGTTAATTATTTGTAGGTTGAAAGCTATGAGTATTTAAGGCACAATTCATTTGTACATTTTCAAAACAAATCTATCTGGTTACATGAGTTCTTGCTTGACCATTATTCCTACTACAACAGATCTATAAAAAGTCAGAGAGTGATATTTACCAATACACACTTTAAAACAAGGACTGCAGTGGCTTAGTAGTTAAGATGTGAACTTGATGAATGGAAGGTCGGCAGATCAGCAGTTCGAAACCCGAGTCCTGCACAACAGAGTGACCTCGCATCTCTTTCCGAGCTCCTACCAACCTAGCAGTTTGAAGCAAAAAACTGCAAGCAGATAAGTAAGTACCACTTTGGTGGGAAGGTAAACAGCGTTTTGTGCACTCCACTGTTTAGTCATGCCTGTCACATGTCCACAGAAACGTCTGCAGACGCAGACTCTTTGGCTATAAACAGAGATGAGCATTGAACCCGAGTAGGATACAACTGGCTTTCAAGCAAGGAGACCTTTACAGTTCAAAACAGGTTTCCAATCCTAATACATTATACTTTCATAATGTTGACATAGATAATACTATACACACAAACATTACTGTTCTTTTTCATTTTATATTTTTTAAACCAGCTGGCTACAGAGCCACAGCTGAGAATTCAGTTATCCGCTCTTTAATAGGGGCTGAACTTGATAAGTTATGGGATTCCTTCCAACTATGCAGTTCTAAAATTAAGATTATCCCTACCTGACAACTAATCTATAATCTAGCATAGAAATATCTGACACAATAAAAAATGTTATCATACTCATTTGAAATGCATTCCCATTTTGTGGAAGAAGCTTACATTTTAAAGATCAGTATTACAAGCCATTGCTTTGAAATAACATGGCTTCTACATAACAAGGTGGAGAAAGCCCTGAGTCGCCACGGCGAGTGGGCGGCAATATAAATTTGAACTAATAAATAAATAAATAAATAAATAAATAATAAAGCGCACAGAAACCAAAACAGAGAATTTATGACTACTATGGTTGATGGGATGGTGGAAGGAAATAAATTTCATTATTAAAGGCATATACTGTACCTTGGATACTTTCAAGTCATTATTCAGTGACGAGTCCACACACCGGTAGACATCTCCACAATGACATTTCACACATGCAAATGGACCTGAGAAATCAAGTCCACCTGCATGCGGATTTTTAGCCATTTGGATATCACATTACCCGCTGGCTAGGCAGACAATGATGTATGCCCCAAACAAATTAGAAAACAAATAATTAGACCAAACTATTCCAATTCATAGGACAAAGTAATGTAGACAGAGATAAAATCTCCAACTAAGCAAGTACTGTAGTAACTATACTAATGGCTGAAAGGAAGAAGAGGAGTATGAAGTATTCCAGGACATAAATTCAGTGACCTTATATAAACCACTCCTAGCAAGCACTGTGATTGGAGAGTGGTGGTGAAACTCTTGTCTTACATCTCATGTTAAGATTTGTCAATGAGCAAACACCAGCTCCCTTCCTTTGCCTCGCAATCATGTTATTATTATACTTCACGCAATCATGCTATTATTATACTTCACGTCATCTTTCCCTCAAGTCTGGCACTTCCCATCTCATCTTAAACATTCACATTGCTTCAGACCTTTTTGCTTCATCCTAGAACCAAATCTGACCATTCTTATTCACTGTGGGCATCATACAAACTGGCTGAGGACAACAAACAGCCCTAGAATATTTACAATGGTAAAAAGGATTCTTCCTTAAACACACATTTTATCTTGAAAACTGTAATGTAAGTCACATCAAAAGACTGTGGCGTGTCCAAACTCACCACATGAGTGTCAAAGATGAACAGGAATTAACTTCCTGTGTCTACATTCAAAACAACTTATCATGCTATATTAGTCCTAATCAAATAAAAAAAAAATTAGGCCTCATCTTCCATTATGCTAGTTTGAGTGATACACCTCAGTACTCCTTTGTTGGTGGTATATAAATGTAATAAATTAAATGTAATGAAATAAATTAAACATATAAACATTTCAATTTTTTTACAGCAAGCTGGGATAAAGTCCACTCTTCCATTACATACTGCTGAGGTAAGAATACATAGCACTATACAACACACAAAGTGAATTTACTATGGAGATGCAACCAGATCAGCCAAATCCCATACTAAATCAGGCTGAATGAATCTAAATTACGCCCAATTAGGTCCAAAGCAATACATACCAATTGGGTGATCTGGGCCATAAAGGCAAGACAGAAACATCACTCCAAAACAGCAGCAGCAAAGGAAAATGCTAGGTTGAGAGAAAATAGGCTGTATTTTGCTTACTAACAATTTCAGCTTTCAATGTGCAACAAATATTTCACCAGCATTCTCCAATCAGTGCTTGCAGAAAAGGACAGTGACAATGTTATTTTGGTAGTTCCATGCTAGCCAGAATTTTTTTTAAAAAGTTTAGATTGAACTTGGTGTTCTGTACTTAATGTACCTCATGATTCTCCTTCCCTCACCCTACCATAATTATCTTACGATTGGAGCACAACCCCCAGAAATTTTGCAGTGAGACGCCTCCACATAGTCTACAAACTGTCCCAGTATCCTACCAATACAAACTTTAAACTTTCCTCTTCTAATCTCTTCCTAACACTAGGTCAGGCAAAAGGAACAGCAGAATGAACTCACCAAAAGGTGCCTTAATTTGAGCAGTTTCACGTCTGGCCTAGACAAGGATGAAGAATTCAATCTTCCATACTCTACATTTGTTTTGCTGATCGCTGGTGTTGATATTACTGTATTCTAATAGCAGTTTTACTATGCAGTCAACATCTCTTACTCCTTTCTTACCACCCCATATCAGCCTGTTTTTAAAGTGACAGGTTTAATTTCAAACTGACCTGTTTAGTACAGGTTGCCTCTCATATCCATGGAAAATACCTTCCAAGATCATCATGGATATCTGAAACCTCCAAAAGCAGTGAACCCAATATAATAGCCCATATACCTGAGTCATACAAAGCAGGAGGGATGCTGTAACATTCCCTAGAAACAATCTGTTGCTTCCCAACATTACACTGTAAGCAGCAGCCTCTAGCAACCAGCTCTGGCAACGTGCCTTGAAATTTTATATATTTCAGGGATTTTTCATTGAATATTTTAGGAATGGAAACCTGTTCTGTACAGTAAAGGTCACACTTGCTTGAAAGCCAGTTGTATCTGACTCTAGGGTTCGATGCTCATCTCCATTTGCAGCCAAAGAGTCAGCACTGTCTGCATCTGCAGACATTTCTGTGGTCATGTGGTAGGCATGAATAGATGCCAGTGTACAGACTGCTGTTACCTTTCCCACTGAAGCAGTACCTATTTATCTGCTTGCAAATCCTTGCTTTTGAACTGATAGGTTAGCAGGAACTGGGACAGATGACAGGAGTTCACTCCATAACACAGCATTTGGGTCTTGAACTACTGAGCATCATGTCGCTTAGTGTTTTTTTTAGTAAAGTTAAAGGTCACCTTTGCTCAAAGCGTCGTATCTGACTCTAGGATTCAGTGCTCAGCTCTGTTTATAGCCAAAGAGCCAGCACTGTCTGGGTTTGCAGACATTTCCACAGACATGTTGCACGCATGACTAAACACTGGAGTGCATGGAACTCTGTTTACTTTCCCAAGTGGTCTCTATTTATCTACTTGCAATTTCTTTCTTTCGAACTACTAGGTTGGCAGGAGCTGGGACAAAGATGGGTGCTTACTGCATCGTGCAGTACACGGATCTCGAACTGCTGACCTGCCAACCTTCTAGTCATCAAGTTCAGCATCTTAACCACCAAGCCACCACAGACCTCCAGCATCTTTACAGCACCATTAATGCATTTAAAATCACTGTAACATACAAGAGGAGCCACAGTGCGCACACATGAAAAGCAGATAAACAGTTATTTTATATACTGTGTTCCTTCCCAGTTAAACACAAACCACATACAAACATGCAGAGAGGAATACTATTTCCTACAAACCAGCATAAGATTCTAAACCAATTGGATCAAGATACCAGAATCATGCAAAATCAGACGAACCAATTTATGTAATAGTCAAGGTGAAAGCTAAAACATTTTCTTCCTTTTTGGGGGCCCAGGTCAGAAGAGCCTTTCAAGCCTGCCAACCGCAAGATCACTCTTTGCAATTCACAAATAAAAACCTGGGTCGCTTCCAGACCACGCCACCATCGACTGCAATTGAGCACCGTCAGCCTTTTTTGCGTTCTCAGAATCTCAGCGTCCCTTCCCATAAAAACAACTCCAAGAACCAGCCACACCCCTTTATGCTCATTTTCCGACCTAAACCCACAGTGGAGGCAACCTAGGAAAGGACGCCAACACCCTCTGGCTCGGCAAGCAAGCGCACTCTTGGGAGTCTCCATGCCCGGGTCATCTGGGGTCGCCATTGCAAACAGGAAAAAAGAGAGAAGAAATGTGAAAGCCCGTCTTAGCAGCAGCAACACCGAAGCTCGAAGCCCCGCTTCAAGGCTTAACTTTGCTCAGTCTCAGGACTACGGTGACTCAGTAGTTAAGGAGCTCACCTTGTTAGCTGAAAGGTCGCCAGTTCGAGACCCGGATACTGCATGACGGAATAAGCGCCCGTCTCTGTCCCAGCTCCCGCCAGCCTAGCAGATCGAAAGAAAGAAATTGCAACTCGATCAATAGGGACCACTTCGGTGGGAAAAGATCTTGGGGACATGGAAGGAGCTTCATTCGGGCGTCCCCTGTGTTGAGTTTCTCAAGCAAAAAAAAAAAAAAATCCTTTGAACCCAGAATAATTTCTGACACATTATTATTATAGCAGCAGCAGCAGCGAAGCTCCCAGCGAGATCCAAGCCCCGCTCCAAGGCTTAACTTTGCTCACCGCAGTCCTGAGGAGCCGAGTCGCTGCCGGCAGAAGCGCTAGATGGGGACGAGCTGCTCCCCGAGGCCTCCTGGGGAGGCTTCCGGCGAGTCCAGGGGTTCTCCTGAGGCAACGGAGCTTCGGCTGCCCGAGCCCGGAACCCCGGTTGGCCCTCCTCGTCGTTGTTGTTGTCGCCGTCCTCCACAGGTGGCGGCAACCCTTCCCCAGAGCCTCTCTCCAAGGGGGGTTCGGGAACCGGCGAGGGCTGCTCCGGGGGTCGCTCGTCTTCGGGCAACCCGGGGCCGCCACGGCTCTTCTCCGAACCGCGGGGTGGGGGCTGAGGAGAGGCGGCCGCCGAGGACATGCCGGGAAGCGGTTGCGCGGTCGCCCCCTCTCTTCCTCCCCCTCAGGGTTTACAGAGAGACCGAAAGGCAGGGAGGGGGAAAAAGCGAGAGTGAGCCGCTCAGTGGGGCTGCTGGGTTCCCCCCCCGGGGAGGGGCCTTTGCCCGCCTCCTCCCCGCCCGGACAGCGGCCTCACACTCCCCCCCCCCTTCAACCGCCACTGCGCGTGAGGGGAGAGAGAGAGAGAGAGGAGGGAGGGGGGAAGGGAGTGGAGGGAGCCAGAGTTCGAAAGGTCCCGAGGAGGGGGAGAAGGCGGGTCTCGCGGGACTGACGGGTCGGGCCAAGCCCTGACACAACCCTCGCGTGCGCGCTCCTTCGAGCGGGGCGGGGTGAGAGAAAGGGGGCGGGGACAGAGGCCCGGGAGGGGGGAGTTAAAAGGGGGCGTGAAAGAGGGAAGAGAGGCGGTAGCAGCCGTGATCGGGTTCCGTTCGGAGCGGCCGAACTCTTCCCTGGGCTGTGATGTCACAACGGGCGCGAGCCTGGATTCTCTCCCCCCCCCCGTTTATTATTATTTTAAATCAGTTCTCAACCTTTTAAAGCGGGGGGCCGGGTCACGCTCCCTCAGACAGCTTCCAGGGGAATGGCCATGTTGCCATTCCTCCAGCACATAGCACTTCCTGATGTGGGTGGAGGGGGGGGGGTTGCCACATGAAATTGTGCCGCAGGCCGCATCCGGCCCATGGGTCTCAGGTTGAGAATCCCTGTTTTAAAATCTTCCATGCCTTACTCTGTTAATTGTTTGCTTTTAAATTCCAGGTGAGATGCCTTCCGGGGAGAAGGCACAGTGGTGGCTCTTCTTTCATGTCCAGATCAAACTTTCTTCTGCTGCTGCATCTGAATCCAAATCAGGACTGTAGCCAGGGTTCTAGATTGGGGGGGGGGGGGGGAGAGGTGAATTTTTTTCACTCACATATATAACATTGGCACCACAGGGTGGGGTGGGGGAGCTGCTAGCTCAGGAGGGTTTTTGCCCCCACCCCCAACCACCCTGGCTACGGCCCTGATCTGAATATTGACCATCCTTATGGCAATCAACCATGAAGATTATCATGAGAATATACAGTGACCTTTCATCTGCCTTCTGCATCGCAGTACAACACCCGTACCACTGATCCAGTTCTGCAAGTCACTTTCTGGTCCTCAGCCCTTAGACACGCAAAGTCCCCTTTGGCCCCAGGGCTGTATTGAGGAAGCTGCTGCCCTCCATCAAGATGGATTCAAGTGGGATTTATTTATTACAGTTGTACCTTGCTTAAAGAGCATAATGCGTTCCACAGGATTGCTCTTTAAGCGAGTTTGCTCTTTAAGCGAAACACCATTGTAAATGACCAGTTGTGGGGGGGATTGCGAACGCTGATTTATTTGTTAAACGAGTTTTTGGTTGGTTTTGTTAAGCGAAGCGAACATTCAGAGAAAATTCTGCTCTTTAAGCGAAACGCTCTTTATGCGAGGTTTGACTGCATTTAGATATTTATATTGCCGCCCACTCGCCATGGCGACTCAGGGCGGCTTACAATCAGCAAAACAACACAGCACAAAAAAATTAATACATTTTTCTAAATCAGTAATAGATTTCTCTCTCCCCTCCAGCTATTGGTATCTTGAAAAGTTGTGAGAATCATATAACCATGGTTCAAATGTAGCAACAATCCACTTGTTGACCATCACCCTTCTCTGTGGACTTTGTCACCCAAGCCATTATTCCTCAGGGTGGTCAGGTTAGTTAACTGCTGCCTGGCACTCAGCGTTGAGTCACTGGCTGTATGGTCTACTATATTACCATAGCATAGCAGGATAACCTGGGCAGACCCGCAGGTCAAACTTTGGACTGCCAAAATGAAGCCACTTTCTTGGCTTTGTTGTTACATGCTTATGGCAGTACAGTAATTGAAAGAGCAGTAAATAAGCTGGATTCTGTATCTCCTCACATTCATGGTGTTTTTGTCTGGCAGCAGGTTGGTCTTGCATTTAGGCACTCTGACCCCTTAGCGTGTTCAGGGTCCTGCAGTCCAAGTGACATAGGAGAGGTTGAGTTCCTCAGCAGCACCAACTTTGTGGAACTCTCTACTGGTTGAGCAGTGCCTGTTTCCATCTCTTACTGATCTTTTAGAAACAACTAAAACCATTCCTCTTTAAAGAGGCTTTTAAGTACATACCGCCAACGGCAGAGCGATAGGTTTTGATTAACTTTTTCCGTTTCCAATATGTGTTCTTTTTTGCTGGGTTCTTGTTTTTTAATTGGTGGGTTATCATTTTTGTTCTTGTTTATATCAATAATTCAATTTAATTTTTTTTTGTAAAGATTTTTTTTATATGTTGCAAGCCTCCCAAGAATAGGAAAATATCCCAGATGGCCGGGATATAAATGTAATTTAAAAATTAAAAATAAAATAAAATAAATCTTCCATTGATGTGCCTTGTCTATCGAGTTCCTCCTTTAATTTGGTTAGTCTTAAATGCCAGAGGCAGGAAAAGAACTTTACCAATCAAAGGACCATCATATTAGTGGCAAAGGACCGTCACATTATAGGGTATAAAGCTCCTTCCCATTGACAACCAGTAGTAGTGCATGAAAGAATGCTCTTGCCAACATCACCCCTTCAGCCTTTTTTTGAGCCCCATTGTCTATGTATCAGACACTACGGTCCCCTGACTAAATATACTGTATTTGCTGGTGTATAAGACACATCTGAGCATAAGATGCACACCATTATTACCAAAATATCCCACTACAAGCCACTATATACAAGATACACTCCATTTTCCAGTGTATTTTAAAGGGGGAAAGTGGATCTTATATGCCAGCAAATACAGTAATTCTAACACTCTATGAAACAGAAATATGGTCAATTAGAATGATTTTCCTGAAGCTGAGTCAGATCCACAATCAATAGTTACGGAGTCCTACTATGACAAGAACATTTAGCACGGAGATATGCCATCCTTGAAGAAATTGCTCGTTTTAGAGGATTTTAGTATCCTTCATAAAGTCTGTTAGAAGCTTCAGTGCGTCAGTATTGGGCATGTCAGACAATTGTGTAAAGCAAACTGAATAGAGTACAGTGGAACCCAGTATAACGAACACTTCGTATAACGAAAAATTCGTACAACGAAGTGTTTGTGTGCTATTTGCAATACCCCACATAATGAAAATGTTATACGGGGTTTTTGTTAACCACTTAACCTCACTTAACGAGACCCTGTATAACAAATTTTTTTTGTTATGTGGGGTATCGCCAATTCACTTCGCATAACTGAAAAAAATGCATAGTGAACAGCTCTGCGGAACGGAGGTTTTTTTATGTTGGGTTCTACTGTATTTGCATTTCCAATAATACCATGGGACAAAGCAGAAAACCCAGAGGCATTGGCAGAGCAGTGTGCCATAGCCACAGGTCCCTTGTGTTAAATTCAGCATTAATGCATTGTGTTTAGAAGTCAGAAAATATTAATATGAACATGCATTAATGTGAATCCATAGATGACAAACCTGCAGTCTGTTTTTCTTCTTTGTGATCTCCGGGCATTCAGATGTATGGATAAAAACTAGAGAAATCACTTCCAAAGAAGGCCACAGAGGCAGGAGTGTAGGCACTTACCAGGGCACTGTAAACAGAACTGTTTCCCCAAATGAAGTGTCCCTCCAAAATCTGATTTCCAGACACTGACACTGGATGCAATGCAAGAAAAATAATATGAGAATCAATACAGAGAAGATGGAGGTAATGGCAATTGGAAGGAAACAGTATACTTTAAATACTGAAATAGAAGGAACAAGTATAAAACAGGTGGCAGAGTTCAACTACCTAGGAACAACATTTATTGAAGATGGCAAAATGGATGAAGAAACATATGGTGCAGTAAGGTAAACCAAATATTGGGACAGTTTGCTCTTACAACACAAGGCAATAACAATCAACACAAGGAAACACCTCATACAAAG
Source organism: Furcifer pardalis (assembly GCA_030440675.1). NCBI lineage: Eukaryota > Metazoa > Chordata > Lepidosauria > Squamata > Chamaeleonidae > Furcifer > Furcifer pardalis. Next base: position 70,134,546 of record CP126892.1, read on the forward strand.
CATATTCATTCCCACCTTATGTTATATGGACACTTACAACAAAACAAACAAAAGTTAGTCACAATGGAAATGAGATGTCTGAGGAAGGCTAACGGAGTGACTAGAAGGAACGAGATTAAAAGGAAAAGAATTGGAACAGAACCAATATTAAACTATATACAGAGACAACAAATAAAGCAATTTGCCCATCTAGAATGTCTTGGAATTCCATACCTTACAAGGCATATGTAGAAAGAGAAGAAGGACAAAAATCATTTGGCAGACACAGAAGGTGGAGAAGACAACATTAAAGAAACATTACAAGAACAACAAATAATGCCAGTAGAGACCAGTAGAAGTGCCAGAGTACAAACTTTGTATCTTCCTTATCACCTGAAGGGTTAAAAGAGGAGGCAGAGAAGAGGAAGAACACCACCACTGGATGCAAGTAGATGACTGAGACCAATCTGCTGCTCAATATGAATTAGGCAAGGAGACTGTCTCTTTAAAAAAATAATGGAGGTGGCTTCAGCCTGGTAGCATTGATCCTGGGGTGACAAGCAGAAGTCAGTCAGTAATATTATTTATTTATTTATTCATTAATTCATACTTCTATACTGCCCTCCTCGCCAGGGCGACCCTGATTGTTCTCTGCTTGGATCAGAAAACTGGACCAGAAAAGACCTGCCTTTTCTTCAGTCCAGAATGTGGTAAGTTGAGGGACCTTTACAAAAATAGCTGATCTCCAGAAGTAAAAACCAAGTCTTCATGCATCTAGCATGCAGAGAACTTTCTCTGTTGATATTGAAGTTGAAGGGGAAAAGGCAGGAAATACACTATTTTGTGAATGGTGCAAATCAGATATGTTTTAGTAACTGCCACAGCTGAATACCAGCCAAGGATCTCAGAAATTGCTCCCAAGTTGAATTACATAAACGTGTTAAAATATTTTTTCCATAGCCACATTCTTAATTTTGTAATTTATATACAACAGATGCAAGATGCTTAATGGATTCGTAAAAATATACAGTATTTACAAGTTGTACCCAGTGGCTGAAACCTATGTTGTAGTTCCACATATACAACAGTGATCCTATCAATGGCAAATTGATGTTGAATAGAAGTGATTTTGGGATGGACATGACTTGTACACATTATGACAAAGTTCATTAGTGATTTGCCACTGTTGCTGAAGTTGCCTTTGTGCAGAGTTGCACTACAGGAATTAAGGCAGAGTTTTGTAGTGAATAGTGATGAATTAAGTTTTAAGAGAATTTAATCCCTGCTCAGCCATAGAAACTCATGAAAAGGAGGGAAGGGTGTGGCGCTGTTAAAACCACTCTTTAATTTTCTCTTCAAAATTCTACTAGGGTTGCTGTAAGTCAGATGTGACCTCATGGCACAAAATGCAACATACATACAGTACTTGCAAAGTAAATTTATGATAATAAAGGTGTGTTTATCTGCATCTATAAGATTCAAAGCTAGGAAATCTAGATACTGTATGTGAAATTTGGCATGAATACTGAAAAGCCTCCAAGATATGTTACTTATATTGTTACAACTGATTGGCTAATGTGAATTACTGTACTTGAAATGTCAGCAGATTGCAGTACCATGGCTGACTGGGAGAAACCACCTTAAGGCCTGGAACATTCATTTTTTAAAGGGCTCTAAGTAAGCAGCATGTGTTTTCTTATGCAGCCCTACCCCTCCTTCTAAATTCATCAAACTACACTAACTGGAAGGCAGGAATTCAGCAGTTCGATTCCTGACTACTGCAGGACAGAATTAACTCCCATCTTTGTCCCAATTCCTGCCACCTGGCAGTTTGAAAGCAAGAAATTGCAAGTAGATAAATTGGGACTTCAGTGGGAAGGTAAACAGCACTCCATGCACTCCAGTGTCTAGTCATGCATGCCACATGACCATAGAAACGTTTGCAAAAGCCGACAGTGCTGGCTCTTCGGCTTTGAAACAGAGATGAGCACTGAACCCTAGAGTCGGATACGATTGGCTTTCGAGCAAGGGAAACCTTTACCATCTTACTGCTTTGTAATGCAGGTTGGTGTAAAAAAAGAGGAAAAACCTAAATAAATACTGCTGTTGAGAGAAAGACCAGCAATAAGAACAAAAGGGGAAAAACATGGTATTTTAAAAATTCTTTCAAAGGTGAGTATTCTGCTTGTAAATACAGTAGTGTGAAATTAGTGCCATTAAGTCATAACATCCATACAGGAATTTAGTTGCACCTTAAATCCAAACCCCCACTTTTTAAGAAATAGGTTTATATGAAGGTCTCTAGACCTTCACATAGAGTGTGGTGGCTCAAGTGGTTACATCGCTGAACTTAAAGACAGGAAGGTTGAAGTTTGATTCCTGGGTACTGTGTGATGGAGTGAGCTCCCATCTGTTCCAGCTACTGCCAACCTAGCAGGTTGAAAGCAAAAAAATGCAAGTAGATAAATAGGGATCACTTCGGTGGGAAGGTAAACAGCATTCCATGCACTCCGGTGTCTAGTCATGCCTACCACATATCCACGGAAACATCTGCAGATGCAAACAGCACTGGCTCTTTGGCACTAAAAAGAGATGAGTTCTGAACCCTAGAGTCGGATACAACTGGCTATCGACAAGGGTGACCATTATCTAGACCTCCATGTAAGCTCTTTATTCTAATTTACATCTGTTAGTTCCATGTACGTAACTTCTCCTTGGAAATCATATTTACTCTTGTTCCTATTTGATTTAAAATTTAGTAAGAATATAGAGAGTTTTAAGTTGTTGCCTTCCAGATATTTCAAATGGTAACTTTCAATTCATGTCAGCATGGCCAGGAATTAGGTACCCAGAACATCTCTAGGTCACAAAGCTCCAGTGCCTGCAATATACATGTTTTGAAAAAGCTTATTCAGTTGGGTAGTTCGGACTGTATTGGCTAGATTATGATTGGCTTTCAAGCAAGAGCAACCTTTACCTTTAACTAGCAGCTTTAGCATCAGATATGTATAAGTGATGAGGTTATGCCCTTCAGGATCTTGCAAAAGTTAAGCCAATATTTCAATATGTGAGTTTACAAAGAACCCCACAATGTCATTTGTAAATTGGGAATTCTCAGCTTGAGACTCCAGCACCATAAATTCCATTAAAGTTCTAATGACAAAGAAATTATACAGAAAAACACTTCACAATACAGAACAATGGAATGAGAGTACAGTATTAAATATTTTGTAAGGTTTTTATTGGAAAATATAAAATACATTATAATGAATACAGAATTTTGAAAATCATTTCATTTGAATTTTTAAAAAATCATTTAACGCTGTATCACATGTGCTAGAGCAGAATCTTAAACTTCAAACATAGAATAAGGCCACACAATCTTGTTACCAATTTAAAAAATGCCAATCCTTAAAAATAGAAAGTGTTACTACAGAATACTGTTTAACTGGACTAAGCAGTTCTGTCCATTTTAAATAGTTTGTTGCGGTTGGAAAAAATCACTCATGATTCATCATAAAAGATGTAACAATCTCTTTAAGATTTAGTGGTTTTTAAAACAGGTTTGTTTATACTCCATAAAGCCCCAAGCCAGTTTTCCAAATGCAAGCAGCTTTTTAAAGGCATTCATCCCTCCTAATTTTAGTAGGTGTGCATGGACACTAAAACTATAGCTTTTGTATGATCCCGATGCCTTCCCTTGCTTCAGCCTTTTTTTTTGTATTGCAGGCAAACACTTGCACAGGACTTCAATAGACAAAGAAACTTGTTACTGCTTTTATCGGAGAAGACTTGGTAGGCAAATATTTTAATAGGCAAAAAAGTTTACTGATGTACCATCAGGAAAAGGCATTACTGTACAGTATTTAGCAAGGTGATCATTTATGACAAACACCATTTTGAAAACCTTTCAACCTAGTTCTTAATGATATTGATACTCCAGATATTTTACATAACAAATAGGATCATCCAAGCCAAGCAAGCAAAGTCATTTAGATGTGGGTTCTGGTATAATAATTTGCAATGTAAATATATATATTATAATATCAAAGGCTTCTCATGAATTTAACTTGTAGTTTGTCAAGAAATACTGTTGTTTATTTACAAGTTATCAGCAGTAATGAAGACATTAAAACTTAGAATTCCTGTTGAAGCAGCTTCTTAAATCTTATTCAAACATTTTAATTGAGGTTTTTGACAAATTTGCAGCTTCAGTTTTGGTTCTTTCAAAGGTGTTCCAAATGACATATTGATTTTCATCCAGTTTTAGAATGAAATGCTATACAAAGCTTCATAAATACTTGCTTTTGAGGTGTAGCAGTTCACTCAGTTAACAGCTTTATGGTTCCTTCTGGATAGGAACTATCAGATAGGGGTATGTACTTTTTTCTCCATCCCCATTTAAATAACGGTATACAATGCACTCAATTTAAAAATTATTAAAGCTAAACCTAGACAATTTTTCTTGAAGAATCAGTGATAAGCACCAGAAAGTAATAGTTTATTTAGAATGTTAAACCTACACCTTTGAATTCCTGGTTAACATACTAAAGCAAAAAAAAATTAAATAATGAAATTGATATGAAATAATCCCTCGAGACCCAAAGGGGTAAAAGAGAAAGTAAAGATATGAAATGAAATTTAAATAGCTTTTAGTATTGCATTGGTCTCTCTTCAATGGATGTGTACACACTCCAATTAAAATTAGGTTCAAAAACCTATTTTCCCCATTTTTTATAGACACAGTTATTAACAAACTGTACTAAAGTTACCACTGTTGATTATGCCATTCTGTTGATTTTTTATAGCATAACAGGTTCATCCTTCAGATCGACATGTGTAGTAAGTATATAGAAGAACGAAGCTCTGAGCAATACTGTATAGAGAAGTTCAGCAAGACAGGACTATATAGCATATTTCTGGAGAAAACGTTCAAAGGCATCATATATAGCTTGCCTAAAAAGAGAAAATATTAATTCTACTATTGAATGTGCACCAATCATTTACAGCAATCTGCTCTACATTTTGTATTATGAGAAATGCTTTCAATGCTGTATGAACTAACGAAGCCAAATATCTCCCAAATATTTGGCAAATCACTTTTACCCTTTTCCAAAGTATATTATAGTGTCTTCAATAATATGTTGACTCCATTTCAACAAGCTGTAATCTGAACTATCTATGTCATTGGTGTGGTTCTTCTGCAAAACTGACTCTCTGCTTGGTTAAGGAATGGTTTCTCATTATTGACCAAACTGAAGCAGACATTTCAAACGGACTAGCTGAAACAGGCCAGGAACAACCAGAAGGAGAAGAGCAAGAGCATGAGCCCAAAACTTAATTTGAATTTCTAACCTGAATAATCCTTGTTTGAAGAGATAGGCACTAACATGACCTCCATCCAAATATCTGATTTCACATCCAGGCCATATTTCTTGAAGGCTGCGCACTCCAGTTCTTGGAACATAAGCATCTTCCTTGGCTTGAACAACTATTATCAGTGTTGGGTCAACTGGAACTGAGAACAAAGACTTCTTTGAAGAAACTGCTGGAATAAGGGCTTGTTAAAATATACAATAATCTCATGTACAAGATCTGAGCAGCAAGCCATTTAATTTTTTTCATACTGAAAAAGCATCTTATAGCCTAATGACACAGAAACTGCTCAAAAATACATTAGAACAGTCCTGTAATCTGCAGTGTTTGCACATTTACCCAGGCTACGCATGTGGCAGAAGGTAATAGGACTGAGTTTATGACTGTATTTTACCATTTCAACATGTTACTTGGTATGAGCATACCACTATCTTTTCCCCATTCTGTGTTGGCTCTACTGAACCTGTTTAAACTGGCCTAGCACCAATGCTATTATTGATCAGGCTATGCTTCATATGACTCAGCTTATAGAAACATTCTTTAATCTCCAGCATCAGGTACATCCCTGATCCTGTAAAACAAACTAGAAAAAGGGTAAATGTAACACAGAAATAACTGCATATTAAGGAATGTAGTCATTCAAAGAGGATGAGCAAGCAAAGCAGGAATAAAAAGTGAACAAAACCTGTTTATACAAAGTTTAATTACATGCAACCAAAGCAGAGGATACAGTAAAAGAAAAGTTTCAGAACTCGCATTGGAATTAAGATGTACTGTACCTGAAAAGTTAGCTACGTGGGTACATTCATCCATCACTCCCTTCATGAACCTCAGAGATTCTTTTTGTAAGTGATCTCTTTTTTCATATATCAGAGTCTTCTGTTCACTGGAAAAGTCTTTATTATTACTGGTGCTTGTTGAAAACATCTCATTTGCACACTGCATTTTTGGTGCCTCTTGCACTAACAGTCCTTCCACTGAGGTACCCAGAGTGTTTTTGTTAGTGCTAAAGCAGTGAGTAACTTCTGAAGACAGAACTTTACTTCTGATGTCCAGGTTCAGCATACCAGAATTCAGCTCTAAATTGCTCAAACTGTCCACGCTGCTAGGAGAGTTCTTAACAAAGTCTTGCCCCATCTTGAATGAATCTGTCTAAACAGAAACACATTTTCAATTAAAGCATGTTGCACAATGTTTACTGAATCTGATATCTTTAAAAATATCAAAATATTTTGCCTGGTTTTTAAAATACACTAGTAACTCAGATGTTATGACTTGGTTCCACAAGTCATAACATTATCCGGCTTTTAACATTGTGTGATGCATTGAACACACAACATTAAAAAAAAGCCCCGTTTCCTTTCTGAAGAGGAAAGGGAACATAGGGGCATCCGGTTTGCCTACCTGGGCTGCCTGCTTTAAGATCGGGCCGGCTGGAGGTGCCTGACACCCCCAGCCAGCCCAATCTTAAAGCAGGCAGCCCACCCGGGCTGCCTACTTTGGGATCAGGATGGGTGGAGGTGCCTTCCACCCCAGCCCAAAGCAGAGAGCCTGTAGCGCTGGTATGGCTTGGGTGGGGAACAGGCATGCGTGCCTGATCTCCCCCCAACCAAACCGGGGGGCTAAGCCTCTGTTGATCTCTGCCCCAAAGCCTGCAGGGCTGATCTCTAGCCTTGAAGGCTTTGGGACAGAGATCAAAGTTATCCAAGGTATTACTGTATATGGAAAGATCTGAATCAGATGGGGCATTACTCTAACATTACTCTAACATGACAGCACTTAAATTTTAACCCAATACAATTCTTGAGCATGTCCAAATCGGATGTTTAAGTTATGTGAATTTATGTGTGACAATTCATTCTTAAGTTTCTCCCAATAAAATTATTAATTATGTTGTCTACTTTATATTAATGTTTGTTAGGATTTTGTTTTAAACTCTTTCAAATTCAAGCAAGGTGATAGGAAATTCATAAACTTCACTGCAAAACATCTCAGATAATTCATTTTCAAGTATCTTTTTACCAATAAAACTTTAAATCATCTTCAGTTAAGACTATTGAATATAATCTAAACTGTTTCTGGAATTTAAGAGTAAAGATTATCTTTTCTGGAACTAGTAAGAATGGCTACTGTAAATAACAACTATTTATCTGCAAATAAAGAACAGAATGTGTTCTATTTTCAAAAAGGCAAGCCACACTTGAATGATAATGCTCAATCAAAATTAATTAACCTTTTGGAGAAGTAAAAAGGTGAATGTCTTAAATAAAGATTTAGAATTTATTTATTAATGCACATACAACAATTATGAAATCTTCACCAATGACTAAAAATCATTATTCTAGTTTGCTGGTCCTAGCCCTATCATAATATTCTTTGAGCAACTTTCTATCAAACTACAGAGTGGCCTATAAGTCCCTACTCATTCATATGTATTATTATTTTTCTTTTCTTCTGAGAAATATGGCCGATTTAAGCCCATGTACACTTGAAGAGCGTATCGTGACAAGTGTGTGGGTACATGAGTGCAAGAATACTGGTAACACCATGGATACAATAAGTGGCAAATTTAGATTCAAGATGAACTTATTAACCTGATTCAGCACAGTAGGAAGATCATTACAACATTAACAAGACACTGCTTTAAATTTAGTAACAAATATTCACAATTGTGAAAATAATTTCAAAATGCAAATCCTAATAATTTCATATGTAATGAGCTTTTGCTTAAGTGTGAGCACTGTGACAGTTAACTGTTTTTAAATACTGCTGGAGTTAATATGTCACAGGAAAATTATACTTACTCCACAATATTCAAGCATTCGAATGATTTCTTCTTCATAAACACTCTGAGTACAATATTGTTTCTCTAGTTCTCTCCAATTCACTGCTTTGCTCAGTACACCCTTAAATTCAAATTGCACCATTATTTATTTCACAACACAATCCAGAAACTGTAGTATAAACCAACCAAAGGCACTGAAAGACAGATAAATATCACCTTTAGGCATACCAAAGTTACATTCTGTGAAGAATTTCACCTGTGAAAATGCTTCTGTAAGCCTATCAACAAATCTGGGGAAAGCAGTGAAAAAATACACAAAAATAATTCCATATTCCTATGAGGGCCCAAGCACATTATTTTCATCCAGCAGACTCCAATGCTCCAACTCTAAAAGTTCACCAAGTTTTTGTTTTAAAAAATCACTCAAAATTCAAAATTTGAGAAATCCAATAAAATGTGATAAATTGCACCATAAAATCAAAAGCACAAATATTGGTATCCAATTACTAGACCCAAATGAGAGAAGACACATTGAACCATTTGAACAGTAATTCATTATATAAAAATCAATGGATTTATTCTTGTTCATACTGGCCAAAGTACCCATTTCCACCACTATTAACCATATGAATTTATATTGAAGTTCTGATATATGGCAAAATTTCAAAATGTTGGCTTAGATACTATTAAGTGTAAAAGAATTACCGTAGTAAAAACACCAGATGCTGTTGACCAGGAGAGACAAGGAACCAGTGGCAATGGTTTAGGCCAATTTGACACAGCTAATGATGCCATCTGTTTAAAAAAACAAAACACCAGTTTTTAGAAAAATTGAGGCATACAGTATATTCATTCTTGGACAGTATTTATTATTTTATAAGAGGTGCAGAGAAGTGAACAACTGAATAGCATGATCAGACAAAACAGCAATCCAAATTGTATGTTGAACATTTTGCACGGCTTTGTGAATTGGAAGTACTGACGTAGACAGCATGAGCTTGCTCTATGGCAAATTTGAACTATTTTGAGCAAACAGTTTTAAAAGTTCTGGATTTTTAAAAAGGTTTTTAGCTCCCTATATATGGATTTTGCTACCTTTTTTTTTCACAATATGCAGTTATTTTTCAAATGTTTACCAGTGCTTCCTCGAAAAAAAGCAGTACTTTCCATGTAGCAATAATATTAATAGGAGGAAAAAACCACACAGTTTCTTCATGTAGTGACATCAAAAGACTTGGGGTGCAATTAATGCACCAAAAATAATGTTTTTGAAATGAAGTACTAAACATCTCAGATGATCTGTATGTCAGATGTGCTGATGATCTGAAGATACACAGAGACACGTTTCATTTGTGACGGTTATTCAAATACAGTGGTACCTCACTTAAAGAGCATAATGCGTTCCACGGGATTGTTTTTTAAGTGAGTTTGCTCTTTAAGCGAAACACCACTGTAATTGACCAATTGTGACTTCTGGCGGGGGGGGGGGGATTACAAACCCCAATTTAGTTGCTAAACAAGTTTTTGGTTGGTTTTACTTGTTAAGCAAGGTGACCATTCAGAGAAAATTCTGCTCTTTAAGCAAGTCTCTAAGTGAGGCGCTCCTTATGAGAGGTTTTACTGTACAGTATATGACATAGTAAACCTCCATATGACTGCTTACAAACACAATTTTGAATGTATGTACATTCATTTAAATTTTCTAATAACATTAACATGTACAGTAAATACCCCGGGTAACGCGAGTACCGTATAGCGTGAAAACCGCATAACGTGACAAGATTTTCGGAAAAATCTTGTATCAAATAACGCGATTTTCACGTTATTCGGAACAAGCGTATGCGTGGGGGGGGGGGAGTTGGATTGGATAGAACATCTACCCAATCCAACCCCCCCCAGCACCCGCCCCCACGATGTTTGGAAAGGGTACAGGGATCCTTACCCTTTCGAAACTTCGAGTTGCGAAAGGGTAAAGATCCACTTTCGCAACTTCGAGCGTGTGCGCGCGCATTGTTCTGGGTTAGGGCAGGATATGGGAAAGACCCCTGTATCCTGCCCTAACCGCGAATGACACGCGCGCGCACGCTCGAAGTTGCGAAAGTGTAAGGATCTTTACCCTTTTGCAACTTCGGGCGGCTTGGAGGCTTGCGCGCCTCGGCGGCGGTTAGGCGAGGATGCGGGGGTCTTTCCCGTATCCTCGCCTAACTGCCGCCAAGGCGTGCAAGACTCCAAGCTGCCCGTGGTTCTGATAGGGTACCCCTTCAGAACCGCGGGGGTGCACGCGTGGCGGCGGTTAGGCGAGGACACCGGAAAGACCCCCGCATCCTCGCCTAACCTCCGCCGAGACGCGCAAGCCTCCAAGCCGCCCGAAGTTGCGAAAGGGTAAAGATCCTTACACTTTCGCAACTTCGAGCATGCGATCGCGTGTCGTTCGGGGTTAGGGCAGGATACGGGGGTCTTTCCCGCACCTTGCCCTAACCCCGAACGACACGCAATCGCGTGCCTACCCGGGGGGAGGGGAGGGATTTCAGACAAGCCGAGCCTTGCCTCGGCGTGGTTTGTCCCTGACGTCAGGACTTTTTTTTAGCATTGTTCGATCAATGTATTGAACAACGTGAAAAACCGGACAACGTCATGACTTGTGGAACCATGTCATAACGTTGTCCGGGGTTCTGTTGTACTTGAAATTCTGAATGTATACTATACAGTATATACAGTATATTCCCTTAGCAGACTATAGAAATATTACAGCATATCCAAACTTGTACATCCCATTTTTCATATCAATCTAATATTAGACGGCTCACTTATAATGTTCCATATTTTACACCACTTAGTAATGATTAATCCAGAATGTTAACCCAAATGTTCCAGTTATTGTATAACTACTATACTGAAGAACACAAGCGATCTGGAATGAACGACGACAATCACTATTTTTTAAGAACTTCTTACATGTCCTCCCATGGATATTCCAGTCATCCCAAGGGGTCCATAGCCTTCCCTCTCCAGCCAGTGCAAAAGAGCTGCTGATTCTAGCACAAGAGCTCCTCCCATCACAAACAGGTCAGAGACATTTTTCAGACATGATCTTCTTTCCTCCCAAGTAAAGAGCATCAAACTTGTTTTTAAACATTCAGTGTTTATAATATTTAAATAAACATATTAGCAACACTCATAATTCTCATAAAGTGTCTTAACCCTAAGCTGTACGTTATAGAGGTATATGAGAATGTAGAAAGTTGTGAACTTTGATCATGATTTGTTGAATAAATTGTATAGTGTGCAATAAGTCTAAAGCATTTTAAATGACCCATGATCTTGATATAAATTAGTTTAAAATGCTATATACACTGAAACTTCAGGTTTTATTAAACAGAATAACTTTGTCTGCTTTAGTGATCAAATAGGTATAGCTGGATAACTTAACTTTAGAGATTTTACAATGGGCAAGTCTAGTCAGAATTCAGTACATTATACCTATGCTCAGCTCAGTTTTTATTTTACAGAATGAGAAATCAGTTCATCATCATAATCATCATCATCAGACTTCTATGTGGCCCTACTCGGTAAAAACTGACTCAGGGTGGCTTACAGAATCCATCAATATCAAAGTTACAATACAACAAAAATACAGTAGGATACAATATAACAGAGCAATAAGTATAATAGTTATTCTTCTAATAATTCAGCTTCAGGGTAAAAAGACAGAATCCTATAGTAAGACTTTAAAGAATTTGAAAACCATTGGCATTAAAATAATCATAGAAACCTTCTACCAATAAAAGGAAACCTGATTTGGCAACTTTCAATATTTCTAATGTGTCTTAAAATTAACATTCCTTACACCCTGCAATAATCATCAACTGTTTAAAGACAGAAGAAAAGCAATGGATAGGAATATTTGAAGATACTTACATTTGATCTTTAGGTTTTCTGTATCCATGTATAAATATGAGTCAATGAAATTGATACTGAAACACAGATGCATCCTGCTTTTCAACATTTTCATTAATATTTCTGCAACTTAAAAGTCTAAACCCAAAGAAAAGTTTACTTTAAAATACCTCTTCTTCTTCTTTCATGTCCCAATCAAACCCTGGACTGCCAAAGTAAAACCACTTTCTTCGCTTTGTCACAGCCCAAACTCAAGTCCTCATCGGTACATGCCTCTGGCAGCAATTGGCAGACCAGTAAATGATAAACACTCTAAAATACTAACACTGTGTTAAGTGCAACTTTAGTTAGCAATTTGCCACTGACAGTATTTACCTGTGTATAAGATGCATTGGAGTATAAGACGTACAGTAATACCTTGGATAACAATGAGACTTGGTTCTACATTATCAGTTTTTTAATGTTTGTAGTGAAAATTTAAATCCTACTCTGATAAACCTTCATTATATTAGGAAATTGTAGGCCATACTTTCTAGGTATTTGTTGTTATGCGCCATCAAGCTGCTTCCAAGTAGTGTGTGAAATACTCAAGTGATTTACTATTATTGGTTCTCCCTGCCTTATTTTCCATGGCTGAGAAAGAATTTGAACACAGATCTCCTGGATACTAGCCTGATACTTTATCTACTGCATTACACTGGTTTTCTTTTCAAGCACAGTTTCAGTCAATTTGGAAACTCTATTTGTACAGCAATGGTGCACACGGTATCACATAAATAGTTTATAGCCAAAATCCTGTTGTTTAAATTACATATTCAGAAAGGTAATGACATTACTGGCAGGGAATTTGCTGATTAGAACCTTTGTCCTTCTGTCTCGCAGATTCCACGCAACGAAACTGATTATTCATGCAGGACAGAAGGAAGAACTTTTTAATTATAGAAAACCTCCCCTTGTGGGAGACATCATTACCTTTCCACAGATGTAACTTACACAACAGAGTTTTAGTCCACATTTTATTTTTGTTGTTCAGTCGCACAGTTGATTCCGGCCCTCTGCGACCCCATGGACCACTGTCCGCCAGGCACTCCTGTCCTCCACCATCCCCCTCAACTCGCTCAGCTCTGTGCCCATTGTCTCTACAATACCATCTAGCCACCTCATCTTGGGCCGGCCACTTCTTCTTTTGCCCTCAACCCTTCCAAGCATCAAGGCTTTCTCAAGTGAATCCTCTCTTCTCATTTGATGTCCAAAGTACTTTAGCTTCATCTTTATTATTTGACCTTCTAAGGAGCAGTCAGGGGTGATTTCTTCTAAGATTGACCTATTTGTTCTCCTCGCTGTCCAGAGGACTTTTCTTCTTATGATATTAATATTGGACGGGAACAGATCAACAAATAATAACTACTTTCTCTCCTCTGGATTTGTACTTCATATGCAATGCTTTATGATATGAAAAGGATATAATATGGATTTTCTAACAATATTGAAGCCATACTGGCCTCTTTAATCATTGGACGGGCCATCAAAGTTCTCCGTCTCCAAAAGTACTAGAAAACAAATATTTTAAAAGGGTAAGTTAAACAACATTAACAGATTTTTAAAAAATGTTTCAATCAAACTTAAAAATAATAATAAAGAATACTGTATGATTACATGGTCTCCAGTGCCTGCTAAATGGATGCACACAGGTCTGTATTTGTTGTTCCATCTCTTTGGCACTATAAATTGAAACCTGTAGAAAAGAAAACAACACTTTATATATTAAATAAATAAAATTAAGTTAACCTATAATAATAATTTTGTGTCAGAAATTATTCTGGGTTGAAAGGATTTTTGCTGGAGAAACCAGGGCCATAGCCAGGATTCGGGGCTGCGGGGGGCAGCGATGGCGGTATTTTTTCAGGAAGGGCAACAATGTAATACACACAGACATATATAACATTAGAACTTTGTCCTGGGTGGGGTGGAAGGCTGTTAGCTCAGGGAGAGCTGCTATCCCGACTACAGCCCTGGGAGAAACTCTGCTCACGGGATGCCTGAATGAGGCTCCTTTCATGTCCCCAAGATCTTTCCCCACAGAAGTGGTCCCTATTTCTCAATTTGCAATTTCTTGCTTTCGAACTGCTAGGTTGGCAGGAGATGGGACAGGTGGGAGCTCATTCCGTCATGCAGTACCTGGGTCTCAAGCTGCCGACTTGTCAGCCTTCCAGCTAACAAGGTGAGCCTCTTAACCACTGAGCCACTGCAGCCCTGGAGTTAACCAATGAATATAATATAAATACACACTTCAATGCATTATGCACTGGTGATATATTTTCACCTAAAGCATTTCACTATTGAGTGATTGAATATACTGCTCATCTAGCAGTATCTACTATTCTGGGTGATTTACAATCAGCAATTAGAATTAAAATATGCCCCAAAATCATAAATTTATAATGAGCAAATTAAGCATAAAACCAAAACTAACAAACAATAAACAATGGTAGCCCCAATATCAATAGCATTTATAATCTTCCTTTCATCTGGGGAAATCCTTCTTGAAAAGCAAAGTTATTAATCATTAATCAATGCAAAATGACACTTTTGACCAAAAGACCATATAGATTCTAAAGGTAAAGGTTGCCCTTACATGAAAGCCAATTGTATCCAACTCTAGGGTCCAGTGCTCATCTCTGTTTACAGAGATGTTCCCGTAGATATGTGGCAGGCATGCCTCAACACCAGAGTGCACAGAAGACTCCACAGATTCTACACTGGGCTAAATGTTCTTAGGGTTCATTCAGATAGAGTATTTGTATCCAACTGTTCACTCATGGTATTGGTATTTTTTCTATTTTCTGCCAGCCAGATGATGTAACATTTACATTAGTACTAACAGTAGCAAAGGCTGTAACCCAGTAGTAAATCACAACAAGAATAGGTCTGTTGGGTCCATGGAATTTACAGAGATAACTGACCAAGTCCTCATTGTTTCAATGGGCCTACTCTAGTTGCGTTTTGCTAGTGGGTTTCAGACAAAGGTTAACAATTTCTCTGGCTTCCTAGGTTTTTTTAAAGCAACCTCCTGAAGGCAATCCTCCACTCCCCCCATCCCTGTACTAAAATGACATTTTCAAATTAAGTTCTCAGACCACATACAGAATAAGGGCTAATTGCTCTAACTATTACCAGCATGGCTTAGCACAGACAGTACACAGAAGCCAATACTGTGCCACTTATCCAATGTGTCATTTATCCAATTTTTTAGAAGTCCTGTTTTAGATGTCCTTAACATAAATGTGAATGTGACAGGCAAGCACAGATGCTTGTGTTACCCCAGCATGATTCTCCTTGTTGATGAGTAACATTTGTAGCAAGGTGAGACTTGTTAAGTGACACACAATTATGATTCTCCACAGCTTGAGAATTCCTAAAACAGGCTATGTCAATAACAAATCCTATCCTGTTAGCAATTTCTAAGTTGTTATAAGCTTATCATTACCTTGCCGTGACAGATTCTGATGGCATGATGCCTGGAACATAATGAGCCAAGGGGGAAATGAAATGTCCATCCAGGATCTTACAATCTGATTGTTCATCCACCTATTGGAACAGCATTGCATTATTATTGTAGCTACCAAAAGAAATCCAAATAACTCTGTGTAGCTCAGAGACTTTGAATTATGGACTTCCCCGTTTAAAAACAAAAAGTACCTCACTTAGAGGTAGGTTCAAGACTACTTCAAATTCAAAATGTAACCAGAAACAGTTTCCTCCTGCTACCAGATAGAGGCCCTTTAAAAAAAAAAAAGAGTATATGATAGAATGCATACTAGAATTCGAGCCCATAGGTTTCCAAATACAGTAATAACTCGGATAACGCTAAGACTTGGTTCCACAAGTCTTGGTGTTATCCGATTTTTAGTGTTATCTGATCCATGTTAAAATCCTATGGGATGGATCAGATAACGTTAAAGCTCCATAAGAGATAGATTATAACCACACAGGCTTTAGCGGTTGTTATCCGATCCATCCCATAGGACCTTAACGTTATTTGATCCAATTCTCCACCACAGATTGCTTAACGTTATGAGATTTTAGCGTTATCCAAGGTGAACGTTATCCAAGGTATTACTGTACTGTATGATGTCTCTGATTCCAATTCTGGGTACCTAAACATAGGTTCCTTTCTGTACATATCCCTAACTTCATCACACATTGTATTTTCTTCACATAAATGGTTATACATATTCATAATGATGAAATTAATAACTAGAATAAAATCTTATATAGGTGTATTGATTCATTTTAATACCTTATTAATATGCACTGGATAATCTCTTGAAACCAAATTCTGACATTTTTCCCTGTTTCCAATAATCTTTCTGAATTCAAATATTCTGTTAAGGAAAAAAAATGGGATCTGGCTTCAGATTTTAATACACAGACAACCCAAACAGAATGCACAAAACTCTATTTTATAACATACAATTATTTTAAAAAACTATTTTAAGATTTCAATATATGCTGCAACTTTAGAGCTATGGACCACACAATTTGTCATATTAAAAATAAAGAGCATGCATATTTAAAACAGCAACTGCAGCATGAGATAATTTACCTTTTCAAATCTTCTGGTCTACCCCATCCTTGAATGAAAAGCTTAGTGAGAAGAAGGCGCCTATATAAGACATCTAACTTGCTTATGCCCATTAGTAGAAGACATCTAGAAAAATAGCATTACAGCTTGGTGAAAATTAACATATTGTTTCTTGCTGTATGAAAAATAAAGGCAATAATCTTAGAAACTGTGTACTAGTTTTTATGCATTTTCCTCCTTTGACACACAATCCTATATATGTGCTGTTTGAGAAAGCCATTGAGGAGCAAAAATTCCACACCATTTGCATCTGATGCACTTTTCTAAAACTACTTGCTCTTTGCTGACAAACTTTTATCTTACCAACACTAGTTAGTAAGACAAAACAAATAAGGATGGTCATTAAATGCAGTAGGAAGGGCAAAGGGATAAAGAGGACACAGTTAAACAGAGAAATATTTGATGTTGAATAAGTAGCATACCAAAGAGTACAGAGCTTCCTAATTTTAGGACCTGAGTCCTTGTGGAAAAAATTCCATTAGTTCAGACAGTTGTAGATGGAAAAGATAATGTATCATGTAATGATTGAAAAAGCTGTAAACAGGTGTTGGGGTTCATACTAAGAAATCAGGTTAAAAGCATTATAGTCTGGGTGAGAGATGGGGGCGAAATTATTTTTAGAAGTCATCCCAATATGCTTGATCCAGCTTTCTTTGCAAATCTCTTTTCAGATATATCACAAAACAAAAAATAAAATAAAAAATACTGTAGCACTTTAAAGACTAACTGCTATATTTTTATTGTTAGCTTTCATGGATCAAGTCCACTTCTTCAGACAAAGAGTGAAACTTACAGGCATGTTTTTTATACACCAAATTGAGGGGGTCAAAGGGAGAAGGGTGTGGTCAAGCAAGATGACAAACAAGCAAGTTATTATCTTTTCAGATAATAACTTTTAAAATTATCCCATTTTTGGTTCGTATCATGAATCAGCTGTTTCAGACATGTTTACTTGTTAAACTGATGGAACTTCCAAATCTACATCTTTCATGGATTCTAGCCGCCAATAGAGTAGAACCCCATATAATGAAAAAACTCTGTTCCACGTGGCTCTTTGGTATACTTTTTTTTGTTATACAAAGTGCACTGGTGATACCCCGCATAACAAAAAATGTTCATTATACGGGGTTTCATTAAGCAAGGTATACCTCGCTTAACAAAAAACATGTATAACAAAAAAAATTCATTATGTGGGGTATCGTCAATAGCGCACGAATGCTTCGTTGTACGAATTTTTCATTATACGAAGCGTTCTTTATACAGGATTCCACTGTAATTAAATCTGAATCAAAATGTTTTCAACATATGGATGACAAATGATTATTTTTTTTCATAAATTGTGACTATGCAAGCTCTGTGCTAGTGTTTGAATAGAGTAGGAGGCTGGATAAGGATCAATAAATCAAATTTGAATCTTGGGAAGATAGAGATACTGTGGGTAAGCAATTCTTAAGTTAGTTGCTGATCCCAGATAGGTTTCTGCAAGTGTGTACACTAGAAATATTCCAAGACTAATTTCTATTACTGGCTTTTTAATGGACGTAGAATGATATTCCTAGCATCAGCTGATACACCAACTATGGCCATTCCTGGACCATGATAACTTAACTGGACATGCACTAGTATCTTCAAGACTTAATTACCGTACTGCAATGAACAATAAGGAGCTTTCCATGCGATAGGTCCAGAAAATGCAATATGCACAGAATGCAGTTGCTGGGCTGTTAACTGGAACATCTTTTAAACAGCATATTCACATTTTCTGCTAAAAGAAATCAAATGGCTATCATATGCTACCAAACTAAGTTTGGTTTTTTAAATCTACACATAATGACAATCTAGAACAGGATCTTTAAGATTTCAGCTCCTAAATTGTGAAACTTTATTCCTATTTATAATACATTTTATACATATATACTTTATATACATGCTGTTCCTGAAGCATAATCCAGATCTATATACTGCTTTTATAAAACATATAATTTGTATTTTTAAACTTTGTTTGTATTTTATTACTTTTTTGTTTTACACAGCTGTAATGTTGTTCACTAGTAGACAAATAAATCAAATTTTGTTTGAAAGAACAAAATAAAATGCTATGCATAATTTTAAAAGGTTTTTTAAAAAGTAAAACAAATGGGAGAAAAATGCCAGAAGGAAAGCTATTAGCTTAACTTTAGAGGCTGGTTTAAGTATAATACAATGCAGTCATGTAAAGCTGCTGTAGCCAAATCAGAATAGCCATGAAACAGAGATGATAAAAATCTACACACCTACCCCCCACTCCTTGGGGGGAAAAGACCATGATAATTGGGAGCTCACTAGTGACTGAGATAACCAAAGCTTTAGGCTTTTCTCAGATATAATTCTTCAGTCAACCAAAATGAAATTAACAATGGTTGCAATTCCATATTATACTGAGGTGTCAAAAACAGCCCCGTGGACACTTTAGTCAGTTTTTCTTTTTAAAAAAACTGATATAAAAGATCAGTATTGTTGCTGTGCTCAGTTACTGCTTACCAAACAAAGTAAACAGCACTAACCTACCTTTGACATAATATAAAGTTAGCTTAGTTAATATTTCATCAGGGCCATCTGTTTTCTCGTTTTACCATATCCATGTGGCCTGCTCATTGTTCCTCATAACTTCATTTAAATATTTGTTTACAACCCCTATCTAATCACATGCCACCTGATACAGTACTGCATGGAAGATTTTAAGAATCTGATATCTGTTCAATAACTAATGGTCCCCCATACATACTTACAACACCATATGAAAAAGTAACAAGGAACCTTGTTTAAGACTTTAAATTTTAATACAATAAGTTTACAACGTATTGGATAAAATCTTGTTGCGCAGGTTTGCAAACAGCATAATATTTAGAAGGAAATTGATGTACAGGTACTTTAAAAATCTCCATAGATATTGTCTGCTGCATACTAAGTTGATGGCTTGGTGTGCACTAAATAATGCCTATGGAAACTTATTAACTAACGTTACACCATTGGTTTAACTGCACAACAGGATTTCAACCAACATAGTTTTAGATTAGAAAAGTTGTTTTTTTCAAGTGCAAGCTCTGACTAAATTGTTTCTCAATTTTTGCTAATATCAGAATGTTCATATTCAACCTGAAGAAACATTTCCTCTCAGGAATCAAAAATTGTTATGACTATTAAACTCCTATACTGTATTTGAATAGGAATCTATGGGAATATTCTGTCAGTATATAAAAATGACACATACACCCTTTCCAATTTTCTGTGTTGCTGCTATTTTGTTTAAATGATTTTATTCTCCTTTTTAGACATGATTATTTTTGTATTTTATTTTTGCAAGCCATGTGGAACATTTTATTGGGTTGCATCTAATTACTGTTGATAATTAACAGATAAAATATCTTATAAAATTTATTTCAGTATATTCAGATAGCATACATATCTAAATATGTGACTAAAAAAGACGTATCTTGCCAGTAGCAGACTGAATTAGCTAATATTTAATTTTTCCTTAATGATATACCTTCTTTCCTTAACATTCTGGTATTTGCTAGTCAAAAACTGCAGTGTTTATGAAATATTTGAAGATATAATCCTAAGAATATACAATTTTCAAATAAGCACAAATTGCAATCTCAAGTCAGCATGAAGAACAGATACTAAGCAATGATCAAATAATGCTGAAACGTATTTTGAAAAAGAGTAATGAACAATGAATACCACAACTATTACAATCTCAACAGAAATAAGGATTAATCATGTTCTGGGCACATTGAGCACACCTGTGATTGAAGGTCAGTATGTTAAAATGCTGCTATACAAGCAGTAAAGAAGAGCAGAACAAAGTGCCGTATACTGAGGATACTTGTTCTACAGTGGTTTTCCTACCCCAAATCTATGGCAATCTATGATAAAAGAAACATTTACAATGATTTTGAATGCAGCAAGACCAGCTATGCAATTTAACCCTATACATTAACACCCATTTCTAAGTCCTCAAGAAATAGTTAATGATTTCAAGTGGCATCTATCTATGCAATACAGTGTTGTAATTTTTCATACCTATTGATCTTGCTAGCTGAATCTTGTTAAGACTCTTCATCTGATATACCTGCAGGTTCAAAGTAAAAAAAAGAGAGAGAGAGGCAAATTTCAGGTGTATCTCAAAATATTAACTGTACCTAAACAATATTTTACAAGACATAATGTCATCTATGAAACAATGACTTTTAAGAGACAACTAAACAAACTTGTCAGCCACATTTACAGAAAACATATTGCACAAATGACAATTACAGTCAAACCTCACATAAAGAGCGTCTTGCTTAAAGAGTAACTCGCTTAAAGAGCAGAATTTTCTCTGAATATTCGCTTTGCTTAACAAATAAAACCAACCAAAAACTCGCATAACAAATAAATCGGCGGTCGCAATCCCCCCCACAATTGGTCACTTACAATGGTGTTCTGCTTAAAGAGCAAAGTCGCTTAAAGAGCAATCCTGTTGAACGGATTATGCTCTTTAAATGAGGCACAACTGTATTAAGTCTACTCTTGTTGGAACTAACAGATGACTTTAGCTATCGAAGTACAGTAATACCCCGGATAACGTTATGACTTGGTTCAACAAGTCATGACGTTATCCGGTTTTTAGCGTTGTCCGATACATGCATCGAACAACGCTAAAAATAAAGCCCTGACTTCAGGGACAAATTGATTTAAAGGCAGGCAGGGAAAGAAAGAGACCTCCCTACCTTTAAAGCCATCCCCATGCGACTGCAGTATGGTCGGGGAAAGTGCCATTCCGATGCTACTGCAGGGTTCCCTCTGCTTACCTTCCTTTCCTTCTCTGACTCCCAGGTGATTGCTAAAGGCTTGGTTTTTTTAAACTGCAGGGAACGGGGGGAGAGAAAGGAGTTTCTTTCCACGCTGTTCTTGCTTTACTTCCTGAATTGAAAAAAAATACAGAGATGTGATTGGTTCTCTAGATCAGCTGATCTAGATCAGGTGATCTAGAGAACCAATCAAACAGGAAAGGGGGAAAATACAGAGATGTGATTGGTTCTCTAGATCAGTTGATCTAGAGAACCAATCACATTTCTGTATTTTTTTCAATTCAGGAAGTAAAGCAAGAACAGCATGGAAAGAAACTCCTTTCTCTTTCCCCCCTTCCCTGCAGTTTAAAAAAACCAAGCCTTTAGCAATCACCTGGGAGTCGGAGAAGGAAAGGAAGGTAAGCAGAGGGAACCCTGCTGTAGCGTCGGGGGAAAAGGCAGGGGGCGCTGGGGAGGGGGTTGGATTGGGTAGATGTTCTACCCAATCCAACTCCCCCCCACGCACACACTTGTACCGGATAACCCTAAAAATCACGTTATCCAATGCAAGATTTTTCCAAAAATCTTGCAACGTTATGCGGTTTTAGCGCTATCCGGTACAAACGTTATCCGGGGTATTACTGTATCTGTATTAGGAATTCTCCTTTTGCACTTTCCCCAAGAATAGTTAGGTGACAGATTCTTTAATGCACAAGACCACTGAAATGTCTACAACACAAACTAGTTCTTTTCTAAGGAAAACAGTACAAGAACCCAAACTGTGTTTAACTAAACTATTTTTTTCTACAAGACCTGTAACCTGTGCTCATACTAGTTTTTTTCCATGCAATCTTTTTAAATCATAATACAAATAGTATCCTACAACTTCCGGATCAATTAGCTAAAAACAAGATTGCTATGTTTCAGAGTTCCAGGAAGCACTCGTTTGAAATAAGTAACATTCACTGGGCCTCAAAAAGCAGACAGAGTTTAAAGAACAAATAATACTTTAACATGGAAAACACCACACACAGCTCTCCTTTCTATGATGGAATCAAGATTCCAGAACTTTGCTCTGGCATGCCAAAGTCACAACACAGATGAGTAAATAAAGCTTCCCACATATAGTGAAAGAAGTTGCAAGTTCAGGAATTTGTGGTTTACTGCCAAGCTGAACCTCAAATACAACCTTTCTTAATTTGACATCACAGAATCCCAGGGGGAGGTCAGTGAAACATCATGCCACCTCCCCCCCCCCCAGGCAAGAGCAGGAAGAAGGTGTCAACCAAGATCCTAACTGCCATTTGACTTTGCAGAAGCCCAGGGGAGCTACATTTGAACCATGGTTATATGATTCTCACAACTTTTCAAGATACTCCAGGCACCCACCAATAGCCGGAGGGGAGAGAAAAATCTATTACTGATTTAGAAAAATGTATTATTATTTTTATTGTGCTGTGTTGTTTTCCTCATTGTAAGCTGCCCTAAGTCGCCATGGCGAGTGGGCGGCGACATACATATAAATAAATAAATAAATAAATAATCAAATCACCAACTAATCAACTGCTTAAGTAGACCATGGTTACAAGACATATAGATGACCATACTGTAAACAGCACCATAAATTTGCTTATGCAATTAATTTGATTCTTAGCAAGTATACCGGGGATTGCAACCTTTAACGTAAGTAGAAAAGAGCTCAGAAAGGAAAAATAAAGGAGCAATTGAGAGATAAATCTCTAATAGAAAGATAAAACTTTGAACTGATTTACCCTCTCCTCCTGTCTCCCTTACAGGTTTCACAGGAACTGCAGACCCGCCGCCTACTAGCCAGTGTCTTAACCACAGTAAATATAGTAAAAAATACAGTATCTAGTCTTGAAAGTGTCACCCCTTCTGGTGGCTGCACCCAGATTATGGAATACAGTACTTTCCTTTATGAGACTAAACTGCCTCCCTCACCTGTCTTTTTAGCAAAGTGTTTCTATTCAAACATAAATTAAATATCTAATTTTAACTCAAGTTATATATTCTTTGGTTGCTGCCTTTATATCCCTTTGAATATTTTCTTGATTTTTTTAATTAGGCCTGCTGCTTTTTAATGGTTTGTTTTCTTTAAATTTGTTTTAATCTATGTGTGAGTCACCTTATATACCTTCACCTGGCAAAAGGTGGCATAAAAATAAAACAAATGCATGAATAAATGTACTTTCAGATTATAGAGATACACTACCTGTATTCCATTTCCTCCTGAGTAAACCCCTTAGGGAACACAATGTGCAGTTCCTTATCACTAATGTGTGCTGTTGTACAAAAAACTGTCTGTGTGCCAAATTCCAAAACCCAAATTGTGGCAAACTTTAGATTAGCACAACCAGAAAGATTGTGGGTTGTTAGACTATGTGTCAGGTTGGTTAGTCTTCTATCTAGAATATTCTCACAAGGACAGTTTGACTTTGACATGATGCATGCTGATTCAGTCACGCATGGGGGTGGGAAGTGTCTCTGAAGGGCTTCTTTACTTCCTAATTATGATGGACGAGGGTGGTAAGGGAGGGGCTGTGATGACTTAGTGGTTAAGACACCGAGTTCAATCGGCATTTCATCAGTTCGAGACCTAAGTGCTGCATGACAGAGTGATCTCCCGTCTCTGTCCCAGGTCCTGCCAACCTAGCAGCTTGAAAACAAGAAATTGCAAGTAGATAAATAGGTACAGCTAAGGTGGGAAGGTAAGAGCGCTCTGTTGACTTTGGCGTCTAGTCATGCCTGCCAAATGGCTCTTTGGCTGTAAGCTGAGATGAGCACCACCCCTTAGTAGTTAGACACGACTGGCTTTCCCTTTATTAGGGTCGTAAGGACTGCAGTGGCTTAAGTGGTTAAGGTGCTGATTAGAAGGCAGGAAGTCAACAGTTAAATTCCCGAATACCGCAAGACGAAATGAACTCCCGTTTTTGTCCCAACTCCTGCCAACCTGGCAGTTCAAAAGAAAGACATTGCAAGTAAATAAACAGGAACCACTTCGGTGAGAAGGTAAACAGCATTCCGTGCGCTCCGGTGTCTAGTCATGCCTACCACATGACAATGGAAACGTCTGCAGAAAGACAGCGCTGGCTCTTCGGCTTTGAAACAGATGAGTAATGAACCCTAGAGTCGGATACGGCTGGTTTTCGAGCAAGGAAACCTTTAAAGACCAGGGTTCAAATCCCCACTCCGCCACGGAAATGGCGAGTTGCAGAACTGGAAAAAAGCATTATTATAATTATTTATTATACCTTGCAAACTCGATTAAGGTCCGCCTGATGAAGTCCTCGCCTCAATCCAAATCCAAAGAGAGGCACGAAAGACTGCACGTTGCCCTTTCCCCCGCCCAAATCCTACCGCCAAGAGAAGGCAAAATTCCTATGCGGAGGGCGAGAAGTGCAGCTGAGGAAGCAGGGGGTTGCCTTTATCCTAAGGTCGCCCCCCCTTTTTTTTCCCTTCTCTTCAGCCCCTCAGCACGCTTCGCCGTCGGGCCACACGAGGACTGAGGAGGAGAGGCGGGGAAGCGCGGAGAAGGGCTCACAACAACCCGCCCCTTCCGTTCCCTCTCCCCGTGTGAGAAGCAGCAGCATCTCAAAATAATTATATAAGCGGCTGTTTTCTTTTTCTTTCAATAATTAAGCGAAGGGCAACGGTGAGGCGGGGACGGATAAAGTCTCCCCAGGGCCCAACCAGGGATTTCCCTCAGTCGGTTTGGGCCTCCTGAGACCGCTCCCCCCCCCCCCACCAACCGTCGCCGAGGGTCACGTGACCCCCCCCCCCCCAGCCGATGAATGGGACAGAAAGAGTCAAGGCGAAACAGAAGCGAGGAAAGGAAGGGGGCGGGTGGTATGCCGCGCACGCGCTCTTTACGGAACTGTGGGCGGGGCGGAGAGGCTCATTAACATGTGGGCGTGGCCTTGGCCTTGGGTGCCGATGTTTTTAAGACTGTCATGGCGGCGGCTTTGGTGGACCCGGTAGTGGTGGAGGAGGAGGATGAGCCTTTACTCGGTTGTCATAGCAATGAGGACCGCAGGTGGGGAGAGAGAGGGATACACGGCGCGCTTCTCTTGCGAGTTTTCCCCCCCCACCCTTATTATGTCCATCCGCGGAGGATTAAGTTGGGGTTCTTGTTTCTGAACTCAGAACTAGCTTTGAAACTGGGGTTTGGAAAGGGGAAAAAAAGAGCACCCGAAATATAAATAAAAGGCATGGCTTGGGACGTTGTTTAGGCTTTTGAAATTAATTAATTCTAGTGGTCGCCCTGTTAGTCTGTGCAAGCATATCAGAGTAAATAAAACCAAACCAAAAAAGACCAAAAAAAAGTGACACTTTCAAGACTAGATACTGTATTTTTTTACTATATTTACTGTGGTTAAGACACTGGCTAGTAGGGGGCAGGTCTGCAGTTCGATACCCAAGTATTACATGACGGAATGAGCTCCCATCTTTGTCCCAGCTCCTGCCAACCTAGCAGTTCATAAGCAAGAAATTGCAAGTACATAAATAGGTACTACTTTGGTGGGAAGGTGAACTCCTGTGTCTGTTTATGCCCGCTACATGTTCATTCATGGAAACGTCTCCATACGCAGACAGCACTGGCTCTTTGGCTATAAACAGAGATTAGCACTGAACCCTAGAGTCAGATACGACTGGCTTTCAAGCAATGGCAATCTTTACCTTTACACAATGTTGGATTGGTATAAATAGATAAGTTGTGGCTTTTTACACCTGATAATAACAGAGGATCCCTGATTGGTATTCAGATTTATTACTGTGAAGTTTGATTCTGTATTTTGGACTTTAGCCTAGTTGAGTGACTTACCGTAGTTTTCATTTTCAGATACAGTACAAAGTTTAGAATCATTTCCTTGTAAGTGTCTGATGTTATCAGTATCTTTTTAAAACTCTGTTAAAACTTATTTATTCCAATTGACTTTTTTTAACCTGAGTGAAGCAAAAATATTGCTGTAATAATAGATTATTTTGCTGATGTCTGTTTGAAAATGTGTGTCTAAATTTTTCCAGTTCTAAAGGGAGCCGCAGGATTGAATTTACAAGAGCTGAGCAAAGTTGTTGAGGACAGGATATTTTGGAGATTGCTCATTCATAGGCTTGCCATAGATCATGGGTGATTTGATGGCACATAGAATCAACAAAAAAAAAGCTTTTTTTCAAATGTTTTGTGTTACTCTTATTACTAATTACAGGCCTGGAGGTCTTATGGAAACCCTACAGCATTACAAGAGCCGATGGAGAGCCATCCGGATAATGTACCTTACAATGTTCTTCAGCAGTGTTGGTTTGTAAAAGTGATGTCAGATGATATCATGTTTTACAGGGTTATTTTCATATCTGCATTGCATGTGTATTTTTAAAAGTGGAAGCCTTTTATATGATAATGTAGATTTGTTTACTTGAGGCTCTTCTCCTGGAGCAGCTTCTACAAGATCAATGAAAACCAGAAATTCCCTGCCAGTGTTAGAATCTAAAATACATAACATAGGAGAAAGGGATGTGGTAGGAAAGGGAAACTAAGCAAACAGAGACACAAATTCATAAAGCTTCATAACATACAATTCTAACTCCAAGTTAAGAAGGATTGGAATGGGTTCAGATAGTGCGAACCTTGGCACTCTATGTGTTCTTGGACTTCAATTACCAGAAGTCCAAGTCAGCACTCTAGCTGATCAGGGCTTCTGGGAATTGAAGTTCAAGAACATCTGGAGTGCCAAGGTTTGCCATCACTGGGATAGGGCATAAGTGCCCTTAGGCCTGCCTAACCCCTTGTGCTTGCTGCTAGCTACAGATTGGTAGCTGTCAACTCAGTTTCCATGGTTATTCTACTGGATTTGTAGTTTTTAATCCCCTCTACCCTTTGTGCTATTTAACTCTTAGGCCAGCTGAAGCCCCTTCCCTCCTGAGCTGGGAGAATTTTGGACATAATATTGGCCCAGTTAGTAAGGACTGTGCCCAAGGCAGTTTTGTAATGGTCATCTAAAATAGAAACACATTGCAGAGAGGAGTTTTTAGTTATCCTATTTTCCATCTTTTTTATTGCCTGAGTACAGAGCAGATGTTGCTGTCATCAACTGTGAGAATTTGACTTAGCATATCTCAATATTACTCTACTGTTGATTTAGACATGGTTATGTTCCTTTCAGGCAGATGTATTAAGTGATACACAGCTATTTATGTAGGAGCATGAGCACACCAGCTAGCTGAAGATGAACTAATAGATGGAGAATGAAATCTTGTTGGTCAGAATGGAGTTTAATTGTAAGTGTGTGACTACACAGTAGATTCTCACTGGACCTGTTTACATGAACTGGGTATATAGGGAGAGAAAGGAGAAAGCCTTGTTTGAAGCTTGCTAATGTAGCCTTGCAAGTGGCATTGTTGCAAGGGAACGACCTAATCAGCTGTAAAGTAGGGTAATGTGACAGTTTTCTCCTCTCATTATATATCTATTTTGTAGGGATCTGGGTACAACAGTACTGGCACCAAGCTGTTTAAAAAGAAAAGAAAAACATTACAAAGATCCAGCTCTACCATGCTGGATTTTTGCCTAATCCAGCCACTGTGCCATCACACCAACCACCAGCACAAACTTTTCTTGGTCATTTCAAGCAATCACACTGCCTGGACCAATGTTAAAGGGTTTTTTTTTAAACTGGAAGTTCCAATGTTGGGGTTAAAGTATTAATTAAAGGGAGAAACTTCAAGCAGATTCACATTTACTTTTATGCAATATGATCAGTGAAAAAATATGCAAATCAGCCTGTCCCAGGAGCATAGTATTTATTTGTTTTTGTTTTTTTGCCAATGTGATTGCACCTAAATAAGCTGTTTTATAGTCCCTGCCATAGTTCCAATGACTTAAGTGGGAACGCACCAGAAAAGGGTGGCATACATTCCATTTAAAATTAACTAGGGATTGTGAACATTTTCCTTAAAAGTGACAGGGATAGGCTTGATTACAGTATGAACCTCCAGCATTCTGGAGCATGATATACGTATTATCTCGGGGTACTCAAACTACGCCTGTGGGCCAGCCCGGGCCCCCAACACCAATTCATTCGGCCCGTGAAGCCCTTGTTGCTCCTGGAAGTGATGGCTTCATGGGCAGGATGAATTTCCAGGACGTAGTTTGGGCACCCCTGAACCACATGAGTGGCCCATGGCCCAAAAAGTTTGGGCACCCATGTATTATCTAGGACTCAGATGTCTTTAGAACATAATGGTTCATAACAACCTAAAATAACTTTGATGATTGTGTTTACGTTGCAGGTTTTTCTATTGTGATCATGTCAATATGGCCTTATCTTCAAAAGGTTTGTAATGCCTTGAAATTGAATGAGTAAATAATACTGGATTAGAATGTGAATCAGAATAATGTATGTATATGTGTAGTTTTCTATAATCACAATGTTGGCAACTACTACTTTCATTTGTTTTTCAGTGTTTGAGTTCTTCAAAGTGTGAATTCAACTTGGGGTAGCTTGTGGAGGAATAAATGAATTTATTTATTTGTTCATTTTCTATGCCACCCATCTGTTTTCCCACTATGGGCAGTGTACAATATTTAAAACTAGCATTATACAAATGGTCTCTGAATGCAACTGAGACTTGTTCTCCATCTCTCTTGGTAAATATGAAAAGAGTGCAGGCATGCACAGTTGTTACAGGCAGAAATCTGTAAGTCAGTTTGCCATAGTGACTGTCGTGCTTCCTGCTAAGAAGTGGGACAAAACAGCTTTTTTTCTAGTTTCACAGGTGGTGGTAGGATATGGTTTCAGCTCCAAAGTTGGTAAAATGGGTGTTTTCCATTTTAAATATCCATCTTTAAATTTACTTAATAGATAAAGAGCTAAATCTATTTTTAATCCTAGCTAAACCAGACCCATTTAAATAAATGGAATTTGTTAGCACAAATGCAGTCTCCATTGATTTCAGTATTTCTACTTAGGTAGTGACTAAAATGGCATGTAGCCTAAAGTGACCATGTTTTGGTAAAAGGCTGATTAAAAAAATTTTCCTCTAAATATTGTGTGGCACTCCAATATATGTTGCCGAAGAGCTGGTGAATAAAATGCTATCATTCTTTATGTTGCTTTTGTTATTTCCACAGATAGATAAAACTGCAAGTGAAAGTTTCCTGGGCTGGATTATTGCTTCATATAGCATTGGTCAAATGATAGCTTCCCCCTTATTTGGCACATGGTCTAATTACAGGCCAAGAAGAGAACCTCTTGTAGTGTCAACTGCTATTTCAGTGACTGCCAACTGCTTATATGCCTATGTCCACTTACCTGGTTCACACAACAAATACTACATGTTGATTGCACGAATGCTGGTGGGATTTGGTGCAGGTAATTGGGGAAACTTTTAAATTGAAGGTTGGAAGACTGGGAGATAAGTGTTTCCCTTTTGTCCCAAAGTGCCCAAGCAGTGAATCAGATTACTCATAAATTGAACAACCCATGGGCCAGACAGAAGTAGTTTTAATGGCCAGAGGTGTGATCACTCTTCCATGCAGGATTTTAGCATTTGTGTAGCAGAACATAAGAGTGGAACAATTATGTTTGATGTATCTTTTAGATCTTTCATTTCTTCTTACTCACTTACTAGCCTTAGTGTAATTGTTCCTCTGATATTGCCACTGGAAAGTATGTGAGACCATATTCAGGAATAACCTCGCTATATCCTCAGTAGTGTTGTTTATTTGATAATGCAACATCTTTTCATGAAGATTGACTGCTGAGTTTAGGCAATACTAAATTCAACCTGTGTTGCAATATCTTATAACTAATTACTGAAATCTGTTGCAAACAACTTAATCAGTGTTGTTGTGCCAGCAAAGCAGGTTTCAGAAGCTCTTGCTCTAAAGATGTAATTCCACTGCATGTCCTCAGAATATAAATGTAGGTAGGTGTCAACATTGTCATCAATTAAGAGATCCATGACTCATGGCTCCCATGAGGATTAGTAAAGCTGAACTGGTGGTAGCTCAAATGCACTCTTTTGTATAGGCAATCCATTATAATAGAAATTTCCTGTGACATGTAGAGGGCCTGAAAGAGATGGACATAGTATTATTGGTTTATAAACTTTCTTGCTTAGTACAGTATCTTCAAAGAGTATTTACACCTTTATTAGGTTTTAGATTTCAAATACTGTGGAAGAAGCATGGATTGTTTATGTTTTCTCTTTATTAGTTCAGGTAGAAAAATGTCGGAAAGTCACAGTTTTGTACAGTTAGTCACTTTAGGGCAAACATGGTGAGCATCTTTGTAACTCCCATACAAGTCTTTTCTGTGGGTTTCAGTAGTTATTGAAATATGTTGAAGTATGGAATGAAAATAAAGGAGGACCACTCTATGTGCTATTTTAGGAGGCCTTGGGCTAATTTTGTGTGGAATCAAGTACCGTACATAACTCATCATTTTCTGAGTATCAAGAAGACATGCTTTCTTTTGCTCATGTTTTTAGGAAATGTTGCTGTAGTGCGATCATACATTGCAGGTGCCACTTCTCTTACTGAAAGAACTAGTGCCATGGCGAACACTAGTGCCTCCCAAGCATTGGGATTCATATTGGGACCAGGTATAACTTAATTGTCATGCTTTCATGTTTTCTAATGTATACAGAAGCCTGATATTCTGGATTAGAACTAATCTTCTAAGTGTTACTTGACTTGTATAAATTTCATCAGCAATGTTAACATTATTTATTTGTACTTTCATAGTTTTATAAAAATTGTTTTATAATGCATTATAAACATGGATAATTTTCCATCCTAAAAAAACTTAATATAGTTATGCTTCTACCTTTCCTGCAAAACTGTATTTTCACTGAAGCTTTACTATATTTCTGAATTTTACAGCAGTAGCTTCAAACAATGGTAGACTTTCCCAAACTCACACACTGTTGATACTGTTGATATACTGGAAGACACCTTTAGCAGTTGTATGTCTTCTTCTACCTTACAATTTAATAAAAGCATATTTAGTATTGCAGTCCCACATATTTTTAGTCAAATGATGCTCACTGAGTTCATTGGATCTTATTACAATGCAAGTACTGTATATACAACATTGTATCCTAAAAAAATTAAAAAGTAGGGAAAAACATAGAAGAGTTACAACTAAAAGCTATGAATTAATTGCTTTTTTATTTCAATAGGCATCTTTTTATTGTTGGTCAGCAGCAACAAAAAAGGTGTCAAGTTTTTGCAGTCTCAAGTGTTTTATGAAAACAATAGTCAAGTTATTTCACAAATAAAGAACAGATACTAAGAAACTCCTTTCATATTATACCCTATTTCCTTAACTGACGCATAATTACATAAATAAGTCCAAATAATACAACTTGGTATGTCATGATGAAAAATTCATACTAGCCATTGAAAAAAAACCCAGTGGAAATGCAGTTTATAATCTTGGAAATAAATTATTTTGTTTGGTAGGTACAGGTTGAAATCCTGTTGCATAGCAAAGTTGTAGGTAGAGTACCCCACCCCCACCCCAGATCATTGCCTTGCTATGTTGTGGGGGCTTGTGTGTTTACATGTAGCTATGGGCTATGCTGTGAAGGGCGACCCAAGATGAGGAAGCTGACATAAACACCAAAATCAGATTAATTGCATACTCTGCAGTCAAAGATGTAGAAGCTTGATGCAGTCAGTAAAAACGAGACCTTGAGCTGACTGTGGCTCAGATTACGAGCTACGTATAGAAAAAAATTAAGGCTTAAAATGAAGAAAGTAGGGGAAACCATTAGACTATTCAGATATGACCTAGATCACATTTATGAATATATAGTGGGGAAGACTAGATTTAAGGGATTAGCCTTGACAGAGTGCCTGAAGAACTATGGATGGAGGTTCATAACATTCTACAGGAGGCAGCAATTGGAACTATCCCAAAGAAGAAGAAATGCAAGCAAGTGAAGTGGCTGATAAAATTTTACAAATAGCTGAAGAAAGAAGGAAAGCAAAAAGCAAAGGTGAAAGAGAAAGATTCACCCAACTAAATGCAGATTTCCAAAGAACACCAAGGAGAGATAAGGAAGCCTTCTTATGCGGGTCAAGAACAGACAGTTGGGACTGAATATGGAACAACTGATTGATTTAGAATAGAAAAAGGAGCATGACAAGGCTATATATCACCATCATGCTTATTTAACTTATATGCAGAGTACATCATGCATAATGCAAGGCTGGATGAATCACAAGCCAGAATTAAGATTGTTGGGAGAAATTTCAACAACTTGAAGATATGCAGATGACACCACCCTAATGGCAGAAAGCGGAAAAGATCTAAAGAAGGGTGAAGATCTGATGAAGGTGAAAAAGGAGAGTGCAAAAACTGACAACATGTTAAAAAATAGAACCATTTGGTTCTATCACTGCAAGATAGTGGCAATAGAAGGGGAAGAAATGAAAGCAGTGACAGACTTTACTTTTTTCGGATCTAAAATAACTGATGGTGACTGCAACCATGAAATAAAAATATGCTTAATCCTTGGGTGGCAAGCTATGGCAAACCTAGGCAGCTTAATAAAAAGTAGACATCACCCTGCTGACAAAAGTCTACATAGCTAAAGTGATTATATTCTGAGTAATAATGTTTGGTTGTGAGAGCTGAACCATAAAGAAGACTGAGCCCAGAAGAATAGATGCCTTCAAACTGTGGTGGTGGAGAAGGCTTTTGAGAGTCCCTTGGACTGCAAGGAGATCAGATCAGTAAATTTTAAAGGAAATCAACCCTGACTGCTCCTTGGAAATAGAGATACTGAAGCTGAAGTTCAAATACTTTGGCCACCAAATGAGAAGAGAGGACTCAATGGAGAAGGTCCTGATGCTAGGAAAGTTTGAAGGCAAAAGGAGAAGGGGGCAGCAGAAGATCAGATGGTTAGACAATATTGTTGACATGTTGGGTGTGGATCTGGGCAGACTCCGGAGTATGGTGGATGAGAGAGGAGCCTGTCATGCTGTGGTCTATGGGGTTGCAAAGGGTTGAACTCGACTATATGACTGAACAACAAAGAGTAGGCCCATTGAATCAGTGGGGATTTGTTGAGTCAGCTCTTCTGTGAGTTCCACTGATTCAAGTGTGCCGACCCTAGTCATGACTTTCTGTTATTTGTTGTTGTTCAGTCGCACAGTCGATTCCGACCCTCTGCGACCCCATGGACCACTGTCCGCCAGGCACTCCTGTCCTCCACCATCCCCCTCAACTCGCTCAGCTCTGTGCCCATTGTCTCTACAATACCATCTAGCCATCTCATCTTGGGCCGTCCCCTTCTTCTTTTGCCCTCGACCTCTCCAAGCATCAAGGCTTTCTCAAGTGAATCCTCTCTTCTCATTTGATGTCAAAAGTACTTTAGCTTCATCTTTATTATTTGACCTTCTAAGGAGCTGTCGGGGTTGATTTCTTCTAAGATTGACCTATTTGTTCTCCTCGCTGTCCAGGGGACTCTCAAAACTCTCCTCCAGCACCACATCTCAAAGGCGTCTATTCTTCTGCGCTCAGTTTTCCTAATGGTCCAGCTCTCACAACCATACATTGCCACAGGGAATACCATTGCTTTGACTATGCGAATTTTTGTTTGCAACGTGATGTCTCTACTTTTCACCATGCTCCCCAGGTTTCTCATTGCTTGCCTCCCAAGAATCAGTCGCCTTTTTATTTCATGGCTGTAATCAACATCTGCAGTGAGCTTTGATCCTAGGAAAGTAAAATCTGTCACTGCTTCTACTTCTTCCCCATCTATTTTCCAGGGACTGATAGGGCCTGTTGCCATGATCTTGGTTTTCTTGATATTGAGTCTCAAGCCAGCTTTTTCACTTTCTTCTTTCAACCTAATCAGGAGCTTCTTTAGGTCCTCCTCACTTTCTGCCATTAGGGTGGTATCATCTGCATATCTCAAATTGTTGATGTTTCTTCCAGCAATTTTGATCCCAAATTGTGATTCCTTTCTGTTATAGGCAACAATATTTCAGTTGTTGTGTACATTTATATAAGCATATTTTTTCTCTCTTGATTTTTTTATGTTTTATAAAGTGCCATTAGCAAAAAGGAAAGGAATAAAGCCAGAACAAGATTATTATCTTTTTGTAATGAGGAGACAAATATATAAAAATTTAATGATATTGAGAACATTGAATTGAGGTTCAAAGGTCCCACTGGTGGTGGTTGTACATTGTAGTTATATTGTGCTATATTTAATTTTGTTAAGATTTTTGTCGGGTATTTTTGATAGTAGTTGTGATTTTTTGTTTATTTTTGTGGATTTTTTAAAATTTTAATTAAATAAAATTATTTTTTAAAAAAGAAAGTCTGCCACTGAAAGATCAGAACAAAAGTACTAGTAAGCTTAATGTCCACCAATCTTTTAAAGATGTATTGTAATTGATTTAATTAAAATTTGTGTTAGTTTTCCAGACCCTCTTTACGTTTATTGGTGAAAAAGGAATAACATGGAAAGTCATTCATCTTCAAGTGAACATGTACACAGCACCTGCTCTATTTGGAGCTCTCCTAGGAATTATTAACATTGTTTTGATATTCATTGTATTTAGGTAATTGGCAACCTTAGTTATTTCTGAACATGGTTTATGCAAAATATCCCCTGATAGTATTCAGGGCAAGAAATATGAAATAATAGGCAAAGTGGTCTCCTTTATGTTTGAATTTATTGATTAACAATAGTGCTTAATATGAACAGTTCTAAGTTTTTATTACCCTTAGAATGGTAACTCGGTCATTATACCAATACTGAAAGAAGCCATTTATTGTTGTTTATGGTTACTTTTTGAACTCAAGCTTTAATTTATAATGTTTAAAATCCAAAATGGCCTACACCAGTTGTGGAGAACCTGTGGCACACATTGCAGAGAGGGCACTCAGAGCCCTCTCTGTAGGCACATGCCATCGCCCCAGCACAGAGTTTGCCCCACTCCTCTGCTCACAGCCCAATGAGAGTGTTCCTCCCTCTCCCAGCACAGAGTTCACCCCGCCCCTCTGCCCAGCAGCCCAATGGGAACACTTCCTCCCCCAGCACAGAATTTGCTCCATCCCTCTGTGGTGCAGATGGTTGCCTGTTGATTTTGGGCACTTGGTCTTTAAAAGGTTTGCCACCACTGGCCTAGACACTAGAATCTCAGATTGCCTGATTTACTATGAACATTTCCTATCAAGATTCCTATCTGCAAAAGAGGCATACCTTAAAAGTATAATTTTTCTTACATTTTGTGAATGATTGCTGCAACACAACAATGAACATAAAGTAAACTTAAGAAAAAATATAGTTCCCTGATAATTCCCAGACAATCAGGAGATGTGTTTAATTTGCCCGCAGTATGTAGCAATGATGAGCTGCTGCATGATACTGGCAAATTAAACATTTCAATCCTATGCATGTGCTGCAGTAATTATCTGCTGAATGTAAAGGAGAAAAAATTACACTTCTCCAACTATCCCCAGACAATTGCAAAAAGTATTTAATTCACCACTATCTTGCAGCAGGGGCTGAGCCACTTAACAGTAGCAGTTTACTTCAGAAGCAGCTTTGACAGTTGTTTCACTCTCTCCTGTTTACAGCAGCCACATCTGTTGGTAATGAAATAAAAGATAGTGCCACAAAATAGTAGAACCCCCTGACAGTGGCTTGAAAAGCAGCACTTTGGGGTGAGGTATTCTGCTCTGGCAACTAACAGGTGTGGACACTGGAAGAAAAAGCCTACCCAACTCGTCTCATCACAGAACACCCTGAAGAATGTTGGTATAAATAGCTCCTTAGTTGTTCTTAACCAGTGCTGAGGACATCTGTCTGGCAATTCATGGTAACAAACAAGACTTTGAAGGGAGTTACAAATATTTAACATTTTCTAGTTTGTAAAGCTGCATAATATACACAGCACTGGATCTTAAAGTATTACTGTTACTGAAATGTTTATTTGGTGTATTCAAAC
Source organism: Furcifer pardalis (assembly GCA_030440675.1). Lineage (NCBI taxonomy): Eukaryota > Metazoa > Chordata > Lepidosauria > Squamata > Chamaeleonidae > Furcifer > Furcifer pardalis. The sequence continues at coordinate 70,171,037 of CP126892.1, forward strand.
AATATGTTAATGTTTGCTTGTTTTTTTCTTTTTTAGAGAACATCGTGTTGATGACATGGGACAACTACAGAGTAGTATTAACTCTGGAACAGACGGTAATTCTTCTTCCTCAGGTGCCATATCCATTCTGGATATTGGCTATCATGGCGCTAGTCTTCCTATTCTAGATAACTAAATATATTTTGGTATTTTGTGAAATAATAATAGAAACAACTACGCAAGGTGATCTATTGAGCCCAGACAAACAATTGTTGTTATTAGTTAGATGATACTTGTTTTGTTGTTGAGAATTAGTAAGGTTGCTTAAAACAAATCACAAATGTACAGAGTTTGTGGATATATATGGTTAGTATATCCTTACTGGCTCTTTTTGCAAATAAAGCTTGAATGTGCATTTTGCATTTGAAAGAAGTACACATTAATGACTTAATCCATACTTGTTACTTAAAACAAAATGAAACTAAATGTCTTTTAATTTTTCCCACCACATGATATCCCATAATATATTGCAGGGATCTCTATTAGCGCTTGACTCCATGATGAGTGCCCACGCAGTGTATTTACTTAAACACAAATTCAGATCGAATGTATTTAAACTGTGAAGTCCAGAGCTGGAATCCTTATTACCCTGGCATAATAGCAACACTAATTGTGCACATGGTTCTCCTGCACTTTGCCAGGGTATTGTCTCCCACACAGGGCGTAGCAAGGGTTTCAGCCACCCGGGGCGCAGGCTGAACTCGCCCTCCCCCCCCCGGCTTGCCGCTCCCCATTTAGGCACTCAAATCCAAAATGCTACTGTGGTGGGGACCAGGGGGTGCTTTTTTCTCCTCTGCCGCCTTTGTCCTCTTCCTCAGGTGCCGTCTTCCTCATGGTCAGCTTGTGGCGCCAGGTGGTGCTATGCAGAGGCAGCGCAAGCCCAGCAAAGAGCCCGCTGTCAGTGTCCCAGGCCTGCAGCCACGCCACCCCCAAGCCCAGCAGCAGCAGCTCGTCCACATTCAGCGGCAGCCAGGAGGGCAGGGAGCAAGGCTGGTAGTCTTTGCGGTCCAGCAGCCAAAGCAGCGCTGGCCAGGCCTTACCGGGAAGGGGGGGGGGTCCTTGGCGTGGCTGCCGCTGCTCCAGCTGCTGGTGCTGGACCGCAACAACCATCAGCCTCACTTCCCGCCCTCCTGGCTGCCGCCACTGCCGAAGGTGGATGAGCTGCCGCCGCTGGGTTTGGAGGTGGCGTGGCTGCACGGCTTGGACTCCAACAGTGGGCTCTTTGCTGGGCTTGCGCCGCCTCAGCCTCTGGGTCTTAACCTGGGACCAAGGGCGGCCCTGGGCCTTGCACAGAACCGCCCGGCTCCATGAGCTGGCCGTGAGGAAGAGGGCGCCTGAGGAAGAGGAGGACGAAGGCAGAGGAGGAAAAAGCTCTCCCTGATCCCCACTGTGCTGTCGGGCCCATGCCCTCCTGGTGCCCTCCAGCCCAGGGTTGGGGCCCAGAGTGGTGGCGGAGGGTCCCGGCACCTGTCCCCGCAGTGGCCTCCCAGCCCCTGCCGCCAGGAAGTCCGGGGCAGTGACGAAGTCCCATCAACTGTGAAATATTGCTGCCCCCCGCAAAGTGCCTCCCAGGGCAGCCTGCCCCCCCCCCCCACGTTGCGCTGTTCCCACAGCCAGTTCAGATCTAGACGTGAAATAGGTCATGTGGGCACAGGAGGAAAATCACCATGTGATTTCCGCTCCACATACAATGTTTACTCACAAGGTATTTTGATCTCTGTTTATGTTTTCTTTTATTTCAGAAAAGAAATGTAAGTCATTATTTAATACCTTGTAAAAAGAATTAATAGCTCACTGTAGTTTTAATGTTGAATTAAACTATTATTGTTTAACCAAGATACTTACATCTGAACTGGACTTCTTTCTTTCTGTTGCATCTTTTCCCCCCCACAGAAAATGATGACTTGGGTCAAGATAATCAAGAAAATATTGACCATGTGGCTGTTGTATCAACAAACTTTCTTTTCTTTGTTATCTTATTTGTTTTTGCAGTCTTTGAAACGTAAGTATATCTAAGAACGTAAGAATCTTCCATATACTGAGTCAAACTATTGGTCCACATATTCTAGTATTGGTGCTGCTTCCTTTGCCATAGTTTCAAGGCAGAGTTCTTTCTATCAGCGTCTGAAGAGGTTAAGGATACACTGTGGAGCCTGTTCCATGCAAAGCATGTGCTCTACCATTGGGCTGTGTTCTCTCAAATTCTGATTCTTCCCTAGGAGATTCCTGTGACTGAAGTGGTTGTATCTCATGGCTATTTATAGTATAAGACCATCATGTGCTTCAAGTTACCAGTTTATCCCCTTAGTGCCTGTGCTACATCTTGCTCATGTATCTAAAACTTTGTTTTAAACTTTTATTTTAATCTTTCTTTAATACATGTATTTAAAACTTTGTTGCAGTTGGGAACTAAGAAAACACAGCAGCTGAAAATTGTAGCATTGAGAGAAGTGGAATTTTTATGAAGGCATAATAGTTGCAGTTCATAAAGAACACTGTAATTCAGGGATTTCCAACCTCTGGCTGGTGGGCCAAATCTGGCCCACACCATTCCTGGAAGCAGAGGTAAAAAGCACCCATGCATGTGCAAAACACGTTCTGCACATGCATGGGCGCATTTTACTTCCACTTCCGGGTGGTAGGAACCATGTGACCAGCCCTTGGCCCAAAAAGGTTGGGACCCCCTGCTGTAAACCAGTAGTCCACCTTGATGCATGATACTGCCCTCAAGGGTGGTCCTACTTTCCCTGCTGCCTCTGGTAGGAGGTGAAGATGCTTGCTCTCCACCACTCTGCCTGAGCCTAACCCTGCTGAGCCCTACCAGTATCGCACTTGGGCTTGTACACTAAGAATTCAACCATTTTCCTCTCCATCTTGTCAGCTCTGTTGAAGAGGAACAAGGCAAGTTTCCCCTTGCCAGACTTTCCTTACATTGACTGCCTCTGTCTCACAAGATGTTTGCCCCCCCAGGGGGGGGGGGAGAGAGAAAAAGCAAGTTAGGAAAGACATATAACACAACATTGGGATGCCATACAGAAGAATAGAGGAAAGAAGAAAGCAGGGAGAGAGGGAAGATGTTTGGCAGCAAAGAGAAGAAAGCAGGGAGAGAGGGAAGATGTTTGGCAGCAGTAGGGGCAAACTCACATTGATAAGAAGCATATGAGGCAGTGGTAAAGGCCATGTTGTAAAATCACTTTTTAAAAATATATGGGATATCAATAAGAGTTTTCAAATATTATTGTTACTGAACTAGCACCCAGTAAAAAGCCCATAATTTGCTTTCATAATTCAGGTAATGAAGAAATGTCTTCTGAATATGTTTTGCAAGGATCTCCAACTAGTTGCTTTCTGTTTTGTTACTTTCTTTTGTCTTCCTGCCTTGTTCCCTTAGGATAAATGCTAAATTGTCTTTACCAGTTTACTTCCAATGCAATTGGCTTCAGTTCCAGACTTGAAATACCCATTCAGTCATTCAAAAGACTATACCCATGATGGTGAAGCATGGCACTCCAGCTGTTCGTGGACTTCCAATTTCCAGAAGCCCAAATCCCTGTGAATGCACGCAAATGGTATCCACAGAGACTTGGGCTTCTGGAAATTGAAGCCCAAGAACAGCTGGAGTGCCAAGGTTCACCATCACTGGACTATACTATACAAAAAAGTACTATTTATACATCTTTATCTTCCAGCATAGCTACACCATTAACAATGGATATGTATTCGTGGACCAGGAAAAAAGCTGTGTTTATCAATAGCATAATCCTTGGTGCTCTTGGTATTGAATCTGTTGTTGTATTCTTAGCAGTGAAAGTCCTTTCCAAAAGGTAAGTTTCTGAACATAAATTGTTTCATCCTAATTTTAAGACAGGTCTGGTCTTAAAATGTTGTGATATTTGATATATAATCATCTGAAAATAAGCCTCAGTAAAGTTGGAGCTGAGTGTAAATTAACAATTCATTTATGCTCAGTCATGTATTATATGCAAAGTAATTGCATATGGCTACTGTACTTGCTTGGTTATTACGGTTTATGTCACTGAACTCTGTGCTTAGTGTTTTATTTTGCTCTGTTCTTGATTTGTGCCAATGCATCATCACTGACATGTTTTATGATAAAAGATCCCATTCTTCTAACTACTGGTGTTACATTTATTTAAGTAGGAGGGTATCTTTATCCGGTGCTTGTGTGTATATTCTCAGTCCTTCTGTGAAAACTGCAGATACAGTAAAACCTCATATAACACTAAAACCTGGTTCCACAAGTCTTGGTGTTATATGATTTTTAGTGTTATCTGATCCTCTATGGGATCCATAGAGATACATTGTAACCACACAGGCTTTAGCGGTTGTTATCTGAAGCATCCCATAGGATCTTAATGTTATCTGATGCAATTCTTCCCCCCATATTCCTTAATGTTATGCGATTTTAGTGTTATTCGATACTAATGTTATATGAGGTATTACTGTAACAGCAAATCCTAAATTTAACAAACATACCTGAGTCATAGAAGTGTGGGGAGGGGCTTCAAATGCCTCAGTAGTTCTACATGAGAGCTATGAAATGTCTGTCTCTGTTCCTTGAAAACATTACATTGCAGACAGCCATCCCTAGTGGCAGGCTATGGTAATGCACATAGAAATAAATATGCATTATGTATTTTAGGACGTTTTATTGAATACTTTTAGATTAACAGATAACTGAAACTGCAGAAATGGAAACCAAGGATAAGGGAGATGACCTGTATATGCAGAATCTGATATATAGAAAATATTAAAAATGTCGCACACTATGAACACTAAAATTATTTCATTATCCAACAGGACTGGTGAACGTGCAATACTTTATGGAGGCTTAGTAATTATCTTGGTTGGATTCTTTATTTTACTGCCTTGGGGACATCAGCTACCTAATATCCAGTGGGAAGGTAAAAATACAAATGTTGAAATCAAAATTCTGCTTTCTTTTGAATACGTGTATCTATGTAGTATATCTACATTGTTCAATATCATAATCTTTATCTTAACAGATTTAAAGAATAATTCTATTCCAAGAATGGTATTCAGTGAAAGTCCTGCACTGTACTGGACACTGCAAACGCAACTGTCATCCAATAATACTGTTGAAACAACAGGGTGTCCTATTATTCAGTCTTGGTGCCTCTACACTCCAATAATTCATTTAGGCCAATACATCACCACTGACATTTTAATAGGACTGGGTTATCCAGCCTGTAATGTCATGTCCTATACTTTATATTCAAAGATCTTGGGTCCAAAACCTCAGGTAAGATTTAAACTTTAAATGATTTTTCACATAACAGATCATAGTACCTACTTCAGCCAGATGTCATTACAGAAGTACAGGTAGCTGGGCACTTCGCTGAATGTAGAACAGTCTTACATTGTCTTGTTGATTATTTTTTTTTTTTTTGCTATTAGAGAAGATATTTGTTTGAAGTAAGGAGATAAAGCCATATACAGTAAGTTCCTTTTATAGACAGCAAAGCAACAATGAAGGAGGTCCCAAGTTGCTTCCAGATATTCTGTCCCAAATGAACAAACAACTCGCCTTTTAGAGCCCTTGAGTGATCCGAATGTTTAACACAGGGATTCCCAACCTTTCCAAGCTGGGGGCCAGGTCACACTCTGTCAGCTTTGAGGGCCGGATGGCCATTTGCCCTGCCTGCATGATGGGGGTGGCCATTTTGCCTCAAGAGCTTCAAAGGGGTTTTTGTTTCTCAAATGCCCTTGGAGGAATATTTTTGTAAGAGGAGCAGGGAGAGTCCTTGGCAAACTAACTCCCAAATGCAATTCCCTCCAGCTCACATTCAAATAAAACAGGATAAGGTTTTTATGTCATTTCCCCCCATTTTGGTAAGTTCTTCCATTTTCCGGAATAAAGTTAGGAATCACATGACAAAGGTATTTTGGTGTTGCCGCAGTGATCTTTGGCTCCTTCCTTCTATAATTCTGCCACTTGACTCAGTTAAAAGATCCTGACCTTGTCTTGCTTGCATTTTCCTTGGGCTGGTTCTCCTAGTAGTGGATGCCTCCTTTATATTAAGTTTGAAAGAAACTTCACAGTAAGTGACCAGTGGGCCATTTTCCTGCAGCTTGCAGAAAAGACATGCACCAGCAGTAGGAGTGGTGTATGGGCTTTTTTCCAATCAATATGTTTTTATCCACACATATTTTTTTCTTGAATGCTGCCCCTTAAAGGTGTAACTTTTTTTATTTTCTGTTTCTCAATAGGTCACCAGTATTCTAGGTTTCTAAAAGTTATACATTTTGGGCTTTATTCATTCATCTTAGTACTTCCTTAGGACTAGAAATCTTTAAATGTTTATCATTTTCTAGTTGCTGACTGCTACCAGTTTTACTGTAGCAAATTCAAATGAGAATTTTCCTGTTCCACCTTTTACTGATTTCTTTTAGGTTAAGCTGGTGAGTTGATATATGGAGTTTTGACTTACAGTGCTATCTTGACTGCTTAGCACAGGAGTTCTCAACCTTTTAAAGCCAGGGGCCGGATCACGCTCCCTGAGACATCTTCAGGGGCGGATTAACATTTTGCCTTTCTGCCACCATATGGCACTTCCTGTTGTAGTGGAGGCAGTAGGGGGCCACATGAGATGGTGCCGAGGGCCGCATACAGCCTGAAGGCCACAGGTTGGGAATCCCTGGCTTAGCAGTATATGACAAAGTGCTGCCCCTGCACAATATAATAATCATAGGAGAAACTGATATTTAAAATGTCTAATTCAAAATTTACATTTATAGAGTATCTAAAGTCTATTTATGTTTTAGTGGTAAGAAACAAAAATATATAAAGTAAATATGGAATAAAACCAGCTAATACTGAATAAAGTCCTCTGATCTCTTCTAGGGTGTCTACATGGGCTGGCTCACTGCTTGTGGAAGTAGTGCACGTATCCTTGGCCCAGTGTTTGTCAGCCAACTCTACACACATTTGGGACCTCGCTGGACATTCAGCCTAGTATGCTGGATTGTTGTTATTTCTCTCTTACTCTTAGAAGTGGTGTACAAGAGACTTATTGCATTTTCTGTCAGATATGGGAGGCTTCAAGAGCAGATCTCTTAACTATGTGTAACTACAAATCATGGGTTCTTGTTCCTGTCAGAGGGTATCATTGCCAATATAGGACCTCTAGTTTTACATCTATGACAGAATTCCATAAATTAGTAGGGATATTTTGATTTGCAGACTTATCATTGGTGCAATACTGAATAAGTAGGAAGCTGTGACTGAAGTGGGTAATAAAACAGTTTTCCTGCATATCTAACTCCTCATTCTACATAATTAGCAGCGGTACTTAAAAAAACACCACCTTGATTCTGTGAATTAAGGTTTATATACATGTTTTTCAAGCTGAAATTAAAAACATGTTTTTATGCTACCTCTTAAATTTTAATGTGTAACAATTTGTACAGAAGTTCATCAGTGAATAAAATTACCTTGTTCAGTTATTTGTATCTCATTTTGGTGTTAATCATCCATACTGTTTAATGCCGTGTGTGTGTGTGTGTGTGAGTGAGAGTGAGAGTGAGTGAGTGAGTGAGAAGTAAAATAAAATATATGGCCAAAATCCTGTTGTGCATAATGTGTAATAATGTCACTAGTAGGGGGAAGACAGTCAGTAATGTGTGCTGTGGCTTGTCCAGCTCACAAGTAATCTATTTCATGCTATGGGACAAAGAGGACTTTGACTGGCAAAAATCTCCACAGCCAGATAATGGGAGATTGAATAATCAAAGCGTTTTGGCTTCTGTCCCACAACTTTCACACAGTGAAATAGATTACTCATAAACCGGACAAACCAAAGGTCAGAAAGAAGTAACCTCTAATTACCAAATTATCTTCCCCTTGCCAGAGACGTTACCATTCTTCCACTAGCATAACTCGACCAAAACGATTTTGGCCTTCATGCAGCAGAACATAAGAGTGGAACAGTTATGTGTGACATGTCTCTAAGCTCTTTCATTTCTACTTTCTTGCTGTTGCTTTGTAATCCTGAGTGTTGTTGTTCCTTTGTTACTGCCACAGGAAAGTACATGAGACCATATTTTGGAATGACCTCACTTTGTCCTCAGTACTCTTGGTTTAAGGTAGTGGCTCATCTTTTGATGCATATGGATTGTTGAGTTTAAATAACACTAAATTCAAGCTTCTTACATAATTATGCTCTTCAGGTTCTTCAGAGGGACTGTGTTTCTATTAAACATGTTGAATGCTGACTTTTACATGGTATAGTTAACATTTAATTATTAAAAAGTTAAGCAACTTGCTAGCAGAAGGACTTTACATGAATTAATGAGCCAGCACAATTCGTTATTAATACAAGTTGCATTGTCATCGCAAACATATTGCTTTGGATTCTAAGGATTAAGTAGAAGAAAAAGCAGTGGAATTTTGCAAATGCTTAAACTCAACCAGTGCTGCAAAAGGATGAGTTGCAGAGTACAGTAAAACCTCATATAACACTAAAACCTGGTTCCACAAGTCTTCGTGTTATATGATTTTTAGTGTTATCTGATGCATGTTAAAATCCTATGGGATCCATAGAGATACATTGTAACCTCACAGGCTTTACCGGTTGTTTTTTGAAGCATCCCATAGGATCTTAATGTTATCCGATGCAATTCCTCCCCCCAGATTCCTTAATGTTATGCGATTTTAGTGTTATTCGATACTAATGTTATATGAGGTATTACTGTACTTGCTTTGCTTCTGCTTAAGTCAGTCATATTAAATGTAATGACTACAAAACCATGGTTGAATACAGTCCATGTTTTTCTATACACGTCTTAAGTTTCTTTGACAAAACTTTTCTGAAATATGAAACTGCAAGAAATCACAGTATGGAATTTGGCTTAGTTTACGTTACGTTCTCTCAGTACATTAGAAATGTCAGTCTTTGTTGGAACAGGTCCCCAGTGCAGAAAACACAGCACCCAAGTAGGCTGGGAACTGGTTATGCAAATCTGTACAGTACTTACTTACAGGTTTATATTATGAGTTGAAAGTAAGATTTTAAAAAATCAGTTGTTAAGCTTAGAGACCTTTAGCTTCAAAGGTGTCGACTCACCTTTTTCCTTCACAGGATAGAAAGACTAGAGAAGATTGACATGACAATTAGGAACTGCAGAGATCCTTTACATGATCCTTTACATGGAGTATGATCGTTCTAGTTTGATAGTATTAACATGCAATATTGGTCTTAATAACAAAACATATGCCATTGGGTTGGTTCATACATGAAGTTATCTTTTGAACTGATCTGCATTTTTTACTTTGGAAAAACATGCACAAAATAATACAGAGGTTTGAATGTCACTGTAAATGTGGTTTCTATTTAAAAAACAAAGCAGAAGTCACACTAGATGTTTTTTTATTATTTTTTCACTTAGCCACTTCAGGTAGTCCTAATAAGTCTTACTGTACTACAAATTTTGGATTTCTGCACAATACAGCTGCTCCATTTGTGTCACTAAGTCAATAGGAAATAGCTCTTTGTTAACATTAAACTGTTTTGTAGGACTGCATGTGAACTGAGCCTTTTCCTTTTACGCAAGAAATCAAATCCCCAGTGTATGCAAGTGCACAACAGTTTGCAGATCTTTAGCGAGGAAGTGCAGTTTTATTGTCTAGCTACTATCAGTGTTCTAATAGAGTATACCTAGACAGTTGTGTTAAATAAAGGAGATGATCTGAAGAAATCCCACTGCATTTATTTTTTAAAAGCTTTTGCAGGGATATTTCATTAGAAAAGTTATGGAATATAAAACAATTATAAAACAGTACACTTTACAGGTTTAGAAGAAAGTAAAAAACAAGGTATTTACAGATACAGCACAAAAAGCCTCTTCTTGACAACAGCTGTAATAGTGGAAAAACACACAGGTATATACAAGTTCAGTCTCCCTTTATAAGGATTAATTGCAGAACTAACATTTCCTGCAATCCATTATAAAAAAAGTAAGTAATTCTACCTTGACTAATCAAGCATTTAAAAGGTGAAATGAATATCACAATTCCATCATATTAACTCCAGCCAGCAAGCAAGGACTGTGTTCGGTGAAGGAACCCTTCTTTGAATATAATATGAGTAACTTCTCTGCCACCCTGAAGTTATTTTTTTCAAGCTATCATATCCCAACAATTTGTCAGTGAAAGCCAACTGGATTGGTAAACATTACCAGAATGGAAGATAAGCAATGTAGCTTTTCTTTAATGTATTCTGGCAATTTTTCATGTTCTCCATACCTAGAAAAATAAGAAACCTCAAGTAAGTAGACTCAATAATAGCACAACACAATCGAGCTGACAAAAGAAGTCATTTCCACCAATTTCTTAGCTTGGACTACTACTAATTTATACTCGCTTCAATAGGTCTGTGCTTACACAGTATTAGAAGAAAACCAATTAAGATATAGGCAAGCTGCAGCCCTTTAAATAGTAATGATCACCCCTGAATCCTAACAGTATAGTTTAAATAGGGAATCAGTCTCAAAAACTGAATGGTTTATGCCAAAAGCTGGAACTACAAGTTTTGTTTCATGGAGAGTCTTCTGTGAGCACAGAATATTTGGATCTACACCCAATAAAAGTTTTCTTTCCTAATACTCTTGAAATCATGATATTTATCTAAACTGGAGGAAGTAAAGTTAAGACTTAAAACTGAGTATAGAGGGCCAGTCTTTAATTTGCTCTAGAACTGGGAACCGAATGCACCAGAAAGAGACATCTTACTGCGCTTCACATGATCATTTATGAAAAGATGAAAAAAGGCTGAAACTGTTTTATAGAGGTTGCATAAATGCAACAAAGCCAGTCTGTGACATTGTCATACAAGGTTCATTTCCAATTTACTCTTTGAGTATACAGCAGTTTTATTAATTATATGAGGATAACCCATCCTACAAATGAAACTTCAACTAGTAGTTTAATTCAAGGAGTGGGGAAAAGAGGCAAGGTAAATATAGTAAAGCTAATAGCTATGTCATACTTGTTTTTTAATGCCTGCTATTCAAATGCAAATGACACATAAAGGTCTTCTGAAATTATAATTTTTGAAATGGTAGCCATGTCAGTCTGTGTTTCAAACATTTAAGTGTGTAAACAAAACAAAATAAAAAGGCAAAAAGTATTGTGGCACTTTATAGACTAGCTGCTGCATTTTACAGCAGTTGGTCTTTAAAGTGCCACAATGTTTTTTATATTTTTACTCAGTTTTGTTTACTCTCTAATATGCTTGAAATTATAATGAGTCCTTGTCTCACTTGTTTAGACTCTGGAGAATCTGTACATAATAATAAACCATAGTTTGGAGTGAAAGTGATTCTACAGGGTGGCCTGTTAAATCCCTACCCATCCATATATCTTATGTATCCAGTGTATCTATGTGCTGTCCCTCACTTTCACTGCATACTATTATGTGACGCCATGTTCTGTGAGATTTCCCTCAACAAAGCAGGGGTTACTGTTCCAAATGCCGCAGTAACAGCTGCCTTTAGACACAAAGAGTAGGACTCTGCTGGGGAAGGGAGGGAGCACTCTCACTAGGCTGCTGAGCAGAGGGGCGGGGCAAACTTTGTGCTTGGAGGAGGAAGCGCTCCCACTGGAGTGCTGGGTAGAGGGGTGGGGCAAATCCTGGGGAGAGTCCGGGTAGGGGCTTACAGGCTGGGTAGGGAACTTACGGACCACCCTGTATATGAACAGCTGTAACTTCCTCCTCTTCCCACATAAGAAAAATAAATCAGAGATTATTTTTGTTCTTTTGAATTCATGGTTAGTCATTACAAGCAAGCCCAAAACTGTTGTTCAAAACAGACTCCAGTCAATTGCCAAACAGCCAACCTCACTATGGATTATTTGTTGCTTACTTAAAACAATAATTCTTAGGCTGGAGATGACAATAGACCAGGGATCTGTGAAAATGCAACTGAAGCCCAGATTATTCCTCTTACCATTTGGATGGGAAAAGTTAAGTTGTACTTACCAGTAATAACTTTCACTCTTCGAGTATGTATTCTGTGAATTCACACTTTTGGATTCTGTGCCTGCCACTTGAAGACATTTGCAAGCCTGCCACCTGGTCTAGACCTTCTACATTTGTCAAACATTACCTGATGGACACCAGAGCCACTGCAGACACCAGACTTGGTCGTGTCATCCTTGCCAGAGGGCTCCAGGCTCCACGCCCGTGAGGACCCATCCTGCCTACCTGATGTGACCGTGTGTGTGTGACTGTGGATTCATCTCATCCGGCTGCCTGCCTACCATTTAAGTGTGTTTCCCAAAAGTGGGGATTCACAGAATACATGAAGGAGAAAGTTAAGTTGTACTTACCAGTAATAACTTGCGTTCTTCGAGTATGTATTCTGTGAATTCACACTTTCCCACCCTTCCTCCCCGCTTGGCTTAAGTATTAACTGAGGAAAGAGCATGAAATGGCACCAAAAGGTGGGTGGTACAGTGGGTGGCCCTAACATTCAAACTTTTATCCAATCAACTTGAAAGCTCCAGCAATGGCTCCACACAGGCGCAGAACCCAAAAGTGGAGATTCACAGAATACACGGAGGAGAGAGGAAGTATTATGAGCCTAATATTTTTGCACAATCTCACTCCTACTTGTAGATATACTTATCTTATCTACAGATGTGGCCTATTACTTTTTATTAAATTAAATACTGAATTTGTGGTACATCTGACATTCATTATGCTTAGAATGTTTCAAAAACGTGTTTACGACAGCAGTTGGTCATTTACGGCAGCGTTCTGTGCACATGCACGTGCCTTTTACTTCTGCTTCTGGAAGCACCGGACACTGGTTTAATTGCTGCCACGGGCTGGATCTGGCCCACGGGCCATAGTTTGGGCACCTCTGTTATACATGTTGAAGAAAGTACTTGTATTGATATATAATATGTTAAACAGCAGCAGATGCTACCTCTTTCCGGTCCCACTGCCATCACTCTTAAGTTTCCCCTACTTTCTACATTGTCCATAATAGAAACATAAATGACTCCTTCCCTGTTGTGTTTAATTCAAAATAAGATGTGGGTGGTGTGCCTGGGTTGGTTTCCAAAGCAAATCACACTTTCAAGATGCTACTGGGAGTGTTATTTTCCTTAGAAGCAAGGATTCAGGCTGCAACTGCCAGTTTACAAGGCTAATGGCACTTCTGGCAGGGGTGAAACAAAGCACACACTCCATACAAGACATGTATTAAGACAAAAGCAATGTGGCTCCCAATGGAGATTGCCAACATACAATAAGTAGCTCAGTATCTTCAGCAACAACTACTTCATGGTAATAGTACAGTAAAGCCCCGACTTACAAATACCTCGAGTTACATAAAATTCGACTTACATAATGATTTTGTGATAAAACCATGTCCCAATTTACACAATTTCTTATGGGTTTGCTTCGAGTTACATAAAAATTCATTCGCCTATGGGTTTGCTTCAATTTACATAAAATTTCATTTTTCATATAGGTTTGCTTCGAATTACATAAAAAAACAATTTAACCAAAAGCCTATGGAATGGACTTTTTCCGTAAGTAAGAGTTTTACTGTACTTCTGAAATCTAAGAGGGAAAATACTGAACAATATAAAAGTCATTAAAAAAGAAGATATATGCTTCAAGTTGGACACTTACCTAACTGTTTCACCAACTGGAGATGTATATGTAATAGAAGAAACACCGGCTTGAGCTAGCAGCTGGGATCCATCATTAAACTGAACCCATACTGCTCCACTAGTCAGCTGGCAGAGGAAAGAGATCATACATTGATTTAAAAACTGAAATACCCCTTAAAAGTTCATGAAAAATTCTGGAGCAAAACTCAGGCTACAGTATCTAAATACCATTAGGCGATTCAGTTATCTTTAAGGACTGAATAGCAGTAACTGCTGCAGAGAAATAAGGATTTTTATCTTCCAACATTATAAGAAATCGGTAATAAAATAATAGTACAGTAATACCTCATATAACATTAGTATCGAATAACACTAAAATCGCATAACATTAAGGAATCTGGGGGGAAGAATTGCATCACATAACATTAAGATCCTATGGGATGCTTCAGATAACAACCGCTAAAGCCTGTGTGGTTACAATGTATCTCTATGGATCCCATAGGATTTTAACATGCATCAGATAACACTAAAAATCATATAACACCAAGACTTGTGGAACCAGGTTTTAGTGTTATATGAGGTTTTACTGTACTGTATTTCCAATAAATCAAATAATGATTTAATAAAACATTCTCTTGCAGTTGCATAAAAAGGACAAGAACAGTGAATATGTGGAAAACTTATCCAGCCTAATGTTGTCAAATAGACAATCTCTCTCGAAGAAACGTTATTCTGACAATCTTTCTTGTTTTCCCTTGAAGGGTCAATATTCAATCATGCAATGAAAAGGCTCAGCAATAACATGGAATAGCTAAGTTAATAAAATATCACAGGACCGTCATAGGAATAATGGTACTAGCCATTTTTATTTGGCAAATCTGTTTCCTTACTAGACGGAGAGCCTTTTCGGTGGCTGCTCTGGCCCTTTGGAACCTCCTGCCGACTGACCTCCACCTACAATCAGATCTGCCAGCATTCAAGAAAGGCCCAGCAGGTGTGGGGTGCTAGGACGGGAGCTGCCTCCCCACAGCTGGCTCATATGACACTAATAACCTGTCATCTGGGGACTCTGCCTGCAAAACATTTGCCACACACTGGGATATTCATTAGGCTCCTTAAAAAGGAAGCGAGGGAGGCGATCAAACTTCTCTGAAACCTCGGTTATCCATACTGTAATACCATGTAAAATCTCCATAATTGCTTTTGCATTGAATGCTAATAATGCTCCTTGAACACAATGACGTCATCTCATGTTGTAGAATTTAACAGTTGCTTGTGTCTGTGCTCTTGCTTTACACAAAATATTATTTCACTGGTGTTGCAAAATGAATTTGAAGAAAAGATCACTTAAGCTGTTAAATCATTTATATTAATAATTCCTTTACGTGTTTCATTTTTCTAGCAGTTTTGGTAGCAACTACTAACAAAACACTGCATAGAGATGCATTGCCATATGCAGCAAAGACACTACGATTTGTAATTTCAGGATCAAAAGCTGACTCCAGATTTAATCAATATATTTTATATAGAAGAATGTACAGTCATACCTCGCATAACGAATTTAATTCGTTCTGCGAGGTTGCTCGCTATGCGAAAAATTCGCTATGCGAGTCTGACTCGCATAACAAATTTATTGGTATGTGAGTCGGACTTTTCCCTATGGAAAAACTCGCATAACGAGCGTTTCTATGGGGAAAACTCGCATAGCGAAAAAAATTCGCTATGCGAGTTTTCCCCATAGAAATGCTTGTTATGCGAGTTTTTCCATAGAGAAAAGTCTGACTCACATAGCGAAAAATTTGTTATGTGAGTCAGACCGCTTAGCGGAAAACTTGCTCATTATGCGAGTTTTTCGCTAAGCGAAACACTCGTTATGCGAGGTTTGACTGTACATATTTGATCAGTTCAACCAACAACCACCTTAAAATTTTCTTCGGAGCTATATCTAACTGGGTTGCATTTAAAGGCTCTCACTCAAGAATGAGAAGAAAAAGAAGAATATGGATGTACTCAATGATATGCATATCTTATGAAATAGAGAGTACTAATATATTGTGCAGTACAGGCAATACATAACCCAGATTTTTAATTATCTAATTACCATTCGGTTTTATTTAAATACTGTACATTCACATTCTAGCTACAGTACTTCTATTTTTTCATGTTAAAAACAGTCTAATTTAAAGTGCAGAACCAAATAACTATGAGGTTTTGTATTCTCCTCCTATTAATGCAGTAATCAGATACCACCTAATCTGCAGCTAAAACCAGGTTAAAAAAAGAGGTGCATTGCAATCTCTATTATCAGTAGTTTTGCAGATACAAGTACAGTCAAACCTCGCATAAAGAGCGACTCACTTAAAGAGTAACTCACTTAAAGAACAGAATTTCCTCTGAATGTTTGCTTCGTTTAACAAATAAAACCAACCAAAAACTCGCTTAACAAATAAATTGGGGTTCGCAATCCCCCCCCCCCACACAATTGGTCATTTACAATGGTGTCTCGCTTAAAGAGCAAACTCGCTTAAAGAGCAATCTTGTGGAATGCATTATGCTATTTAAGTGAGGTATTACTGTAAATGGATATGTTACAGTGGCTAAATTTTCTGCTTAATTATAGAATGCCAACCCACCTGTGAAGCCCAACCAACATTCTTTACAAAGACAGACTTCAAAAGTTGAGGTGAATTTGCGGCGCACTCGCTTGGGAGACCAGAGGAGCCTTTTAATTCTGTTGTATTTGCTGTGAATGCAGATCCTTCATATGACAACATCTGGAAGTAAAAAAAAACAGAAATAAGAGTTGTATTTCCTGCCTTTGTGAGAGGCTTTAGTTTCAAGAATGGTCTTCTTCCTCCAGATATATGATATCTAAACAAGAATTCCTTCAATTTCTTAAAGCACAAGAATTTGAAACTGACTCTAGTATCTAAACTTGCTTTTAAGAACGGACAGGTTGAAACTTAGCTTTTTAATATAAGTATTATGCTAAAAATAAAAACATTATCTACATGCTTGTTTGCTTACCGGTGGGCTACTGCTAGGTGCTTCACTTGCAAAGTCAGATCTGCCACCAATATCACTCTTTACCACAGCTGTATGCACAAATACACTTGGATCCTGTAAAGTGGATGGTGGTACCAAAGCTTTTGGAGACTCAGGATTTCCTGGTTTCCTTTTTAAAAAAAATGGGGGTGGAGAGAGAATATGTTTACATTTGACTACCTTACTTTTTAGTACAACCATAGGATAGCAATAAATGGAAGTTTCTGTTAAAAGTTAGACATTCTAGAGAACATTTACAGGAAAAAAACATCTAAAATGATGCTTACCGGCCAACGATTATGGGGAAAAATGGAACATGTTCACTTCTTTCCTCTGCTAAAACTGCAGATTCCAGGGCGAGGCAAAGACGATGTGCCTGTATTTTAAACAAACACACATACAGTATGAAACTATATTGACACTTTAAAAATGTAACAAGACTAAAATACTCAGAATGAAGAGAGATGAAACAAAACAAATTGATCTATTCTGCTAATTTTAAAAGGCACATGAATTTTAATGGTCTTTCCACTTAATGGCTATAGATTTAAAAAGTTTTTTTTAATGCAGCTCATATATTTGGGACAATAAAAAAGAGAACCCAGTTTTCCAGTCTATTAGTGAAGTAGCTACTTGCACGTACAGTAATACCCTGGATAACACTAAAACTTGGTTAACCAAGCTTTAGCGTTATCCGATTTTTAACGTTATGCAATACATGTATTGCAGAACGTTAAAATCCTATGGGATTAATTGCATAAGGTTAAAACCCCATAGAGATACATTGTAGCTGGCACAGACCAACGAACATTATGTGATACATCCCATAGGATTTTAACATTGTGCAATGCAATTTTTTCCAGCTTCCTTAACGTTATGTGATTTTAGTGTTGTGTGGTACAAACGTTATCTGAGGTATTACTGTATTTAAAAAATACTGTACTTAACCTCATTGGCATGATCAACATATATCTGAACGTCCTTCGCTAATTCCATTTCATTTTCTTTTATTGTGTAGATTTTTCCAGATTTTTCTATTACACGGATTACTCCTGCTGTCTTGTGAATTTTTGCTCCTACAAAAAAAATTGAAATTTTTCTTAAGTTGGAGTAACACAAACAACATGATTCTTTTCTAGCATAATTTTTCTTAAAAAACGCTGACACTTGACATCTGTTTCCAGTCCATATAAAATTATTGGCATGCATGCTATTACAAAGAACACTATCCAATACTATTCAAAGAGAAAGTGTGTGAATGAAGAATTCTGCTTGCATGATACTGGCTGAAACCTATATCAACCAGATTGTAGTGAAGAGAAATAAATACCAGTTTTATTTTCAGTTCCTAATTAATGTAATTAATCTTCGATAAGCATATCAGAAAAATGTTATTTTACTGCTGCTTTTGAAGGTAAAGCAAAGCTCTAAAATTCATTCAGTCTTTTCAGTTTTTCAGAAGTCAGGTAACAATTTTTTTTTAAAAAAATGGTAAAATTATAGTTAAAGTGCAGATAGTTTTATGGAACAATAACAGTTGGATAATAATACATATTTTGAAAACTTGAAAAGAAAATTTACAATACATCTTAAGGATTTATACCATCATAAAAACAAACTTCCACATCAGCAGGATGCGAATTTTCCATCAACAGGCACTTGGCATATCTTGTATAGAAAGTGACTTTGGGAGTTTTGGACCTTACTAGCTGTACAAATTTGGCAGCATATTGATATTTCTTCCAGTACTTCTCTGCAACAACAAAAACAAAATAAACAAATTTAATGTCTTCTTACCCCAACCCTCCAAAAGGCAGATGTTATTTTTCAGGGTCATTAACAAAACATAAAATTTTCCCCTTTGCCTGAATGTTTACATATAATCTGCATTTTACTTTTACTCTTTTTTATCAATTAGGGGAGATGTACCTCCAAGGCACAAGGACACAATCCCAAGTCTTGTGGATGTAAAAAAAGGCAGGCAAAGCAAAACAATTACACTTATCAACCACGCCATAGTGCTTAGTGCACTCTCTGGGCGGTTTACAGTGCAGTTAACATTTTGCCCCCAACATTCTCAGTACTCATTTTACTGACCTTGAAAGGATGGAAGGCTGAGTCAACCTTGAGCCCTGGTCAGGATGGAACTCACAACGTTCTGGCTGCAGTACAGCAGTTTAACCACTGCACCACCAGGGCACAAAATCTGGACTTGGGAAAGGAAGAAAATGTACACTATCCTAAGGATTCAGCACTTTTGTTCTTTCTATGGCCATTGTCTTAAGTAGGAATGATAGCTTCATACATCATAGTGTTCACTGAATGCTATTTGAAATAGTTGCTGGTTTACATAATAGCCTAAATGCAGAGTCAATTGATTCAGCTGGAGAGCTTCAAAGCTCAGTTTCTGCAGAACTGGCAGGGAATCCTGGTAGAATCTAGGAGTAAAATGCCCATGGGTTACATTGTTGATCATATTTACAAAATTTGCTGTCAGCTTTCAGTATATATTTCTAAAAGATAATATTTAATACTGTATAGAATCTTCCTATGTTAATTTTGGAAGCTGGCTGAAGCAGCTTATGTTTAACTTATGTCAGTGGTGGCGAACCTATGGCACATGTGCCAGAGGTGGCACTCGGAGCCCTCTCTGTGGGCACTCATGCAATCACTCCAGCACAGAGTTTGCCCTGCCCCTCTGTCCAGCAGCCCAATAGGAGCGTTTCCTTCCTCCCCTGTTCCTGTGTTGGCACTTTGTGATAAATAAGTGGGTTTTGGGTTGCAGTTTGGGCTCTCGGTCTCTAAAAGGTTCGCCATCACTGACTTATGTCATCAATACCAGTAGCCCTGCGAACGCAGTGGTTAAATTGCTGTCCTGCAACCGAAGGTTGTGATTTTGATCCTGACCAGGGTTCAAGGTTGACTCAGCCTTCCCTCCTTTCGAGTTTGGTAATATGAGTACCCAGCATGTTGGGGGGCAAATGCTAATTAACTTATGAACACCCAGAGAGTGCACTAAGCGCTATGGGAAGGCATATAAGTGTGATTGCTTTTTTTTTTGGCTTTATCAATATTTAAAATAACTTTTTGCATACAAAAGAGGATTCAGTGGGGAAAATATGGTATAAATATATTTGTCTTTTTCAATAAGGTATGTTGAATGAAAAGAAGGAAATTGGGGAAGCTGAAAGTTTTTGGAAATAAGAAAATTTTTAAAATTAGCAAAAACCTGTTAATTAAGAACATGTAACTGTAACGGAAACAGTCTATACTTTCTTCCTCAAACAAGCTAACTGTACATACTTATACAAATGGCTATTTCAAAAAACCTTATACCTAGTACTGTACTGCAATTTTGCTGTTCCTGTACAGCCACAGTAATAGCAGTTTTAAATAAACAACTACTCTAAAATTTGATCTGGCAAAGTCTTCCATACTCTCATTTTCCAGTGGTTTACTATACAACAGGGAAGACTAGTTGAGAAACAAAGTAAAATCAAATTTGCTTATAGTTCTCATTGAACAACTACACTCAGGACAAAAAGAATGAAGGGATTCACACCTTCCAGGCATTTCCAGGCACCTACCCTCAAAATCCAGTTCTCTGAAGAGTAAAAAAAAAAGTCACCTATTCCTGTGTTAGAGACTAATTCGAATCCCTGACTTTATTTTCAAATAAGCTCACTGAATCCAATCTTACCTGGCAGGTTGTCAAATGTATACACATTTAAGTTTTCAGGAGGCAACGGCGGTCTGTCATTAAGGGGCACACCTCTTCCTTCATTTGGATGGTAAACTGTAACCTTAATACACAGAAGAGCAATAACTAAGAGTTAACGGTATAGGTTTAAAGTTTGTTAGAAAGTAAACATTGGTGCAATACCAGCTGTTGGAAATTGTAAGTGAACAGCAATAATTCTCTATTTTTGCAAAAAGCCATTTACTATCCACAATAAGCAAAATTATCTGTACTTTTCCCAAGTACAGAATTACTACGTTTTAAAAGTTAAACTGATTAACTGAATCAGATACTATTTAATGAAGGAGTGCCCAGAGGAGAACAAATCAGTCAATGGCTTACTCTTAGGACCTGATATGGTGCAAACACAGTCACAAACAACTATTATTTATTTATGACATTTCTGTCCCACCTACCCACTAAATGTAACATTCAAAGCATGAAACTTTGTTAAAAGGAGAAAAACTGTTAAAGTCATCACTGCTATTCAACAAAGTCTGTGCTCAGAAGAAAATAACAATAAAGTAGCATTAAGCAGTGCAATGCTTTTAAAAATACAATCAGTTTGAAAGGCCAATTTTAAATACAGTACTGTGTTGCTAAAATCAGGGAGCGTGTTTACTATTCAGTTTTGAGGTGAAGAGGATTTCAGTCTAGAAGCAGCCCAAGAGGAAGTCCTCTCCCACATACCTATGAAAGAGGCCTCCACATACAGTGATACTTTTAAAAGAACCTTTCTTGACAAATTAAATAATTCCTTTGTTGTAGAGATATTTTTAGCCATATAAGGTTTACTGTTCTGGGGGGCATGAAAAGTAAACACTAAGAATTCCTTCAGCACAATAAACACACTTACTGTCACATAAACCAGAGCCACTGAATTCTGTGCAGTTTGTTAACATACATATAAACACGTTCCTTCAGTACTGCAAATGTAGAAGACTGAACTGCTACTTACCTCACTGCCATCACAAGATATACTCAGAACTTCTTTTACAAATTCTTTTGAATTATATTCTTTTAGAAATTCCATGCAGACTTCTCCAGTATCTAGAATACTCACCTAAAATATGTGTTGAAAACATAACAGTCTAAATAAAATGGTTTTGCAATAAAACTTATGTAAAGCTCTCATAGAGCAAAATGAACCAAAATATTATGGTACAGTCGAGAACCTGGTTTGTTCTCCTAGCAAGTACTAGCGTAAGAGATACTTTTTCCCACTGAGATGAACTATTTGGCTGTAGTGGACTTGAGACAACAGTCAGACTGTTCCAGTCTTACTAGATTTACAAATAGGGGGGTGGGGTAAATGGAAGGCTCAAGGAAAAGGGAAACCAAAAGGGGAGGAGGGAAAAAATGAAAGCAGAAAGGCAATGCAGAAGGATTGGCTGAGAAACTGGAAACTGGATCCAAGAGCTACCTTCTTTTGGAAGAAAGTTTCTCATCCAGCATTGAAGGAATCTTCCTTTCCACTCCACTGCTACCCTACTTAGTACAATCCTCTGACGCTGCATATTATCGCTATCACAGCAATGGAAGAAATGTTTGAGGGGTATGGAAATTTGTTTCTGCCAAACAGCTTAGGCAAGTGCTCAAGTTTTGGATCAAACTGTTGGCAAATTTAAAAACTAAGAAATTAGAACAAACAAACAAAATTCAATTATTGATATGGACAAAATGTGATGTTAAAATAGGAGTCCCCCTAAAGTGCAGAGAACCAGGTATCTTCCTAGGATGGTTGTGCAGTGATGAAGACGGAAAAAATCTGGCTGACTCTGTTGTGCTTGTCAGGGATACATACATATTTTAACTGGGCATGTTGCTGCATGGATCAATACATCCTAAACCAGTGCAGAGGACTGGACCATTAGTGGAAATCTGTATACAGTTGAACCTCGCTTAAAGAGCATAATGTGTTCTTTAAGTGAGTTTGCTCTTTAAGCGAAACACCATTGTAAGTGACCAATTGTGACTTCTGGTTGGGGGGGGGGGATTGCGAACCGTGATTTATTTGTTCAGTGAGTTTTTGGTTGGTTTTATTTGTTAAGCGAATTGAACATTCAGAGAAAATTCTGCTCTTTAAACGAGTAACTCTTTAAGTGAGGCACTCTTTATACGAGGTTTGACTGTACTCAATATTACACCATACATCTAATTATATATATATTTAAGGGATAAGTGCTTGGCATTGTACTGACAAGTACAAAAGATTAACAATAATCATATAAATTAATTGTTTTAGTTCTGATGTGGACTAGATCCAATCGTCAGTCCTACTCTTAATGTGACTTAAATAAGGGAGGGCTAACAATCCTTTCATTCAGTAGAGGTCTGGTCTAATCTGAATTTTAGCAACTACATTTAGTCCTATGTAAATATTCAAAAATTCTGATAAATTTTATACATTGTTCTACTTAACAGCATATACATTCATTATTATTCTGCAAATGAACATAGCACATACCACTGCATTTTTTGTTCTTTGCCTGATCGTTTTCAGTCTATGAGCATTCAAAGGAGAAACAATACTTTGCAGAGTAGACTTTGGGTGTCCATGTTGTGGTTCTTTGTCGCGTTTTTTGGGGATTTCAGATACTAGATGGAGACCTAATGCAGGAAGTCCAGGAGTGCTTTTCTTTGTGTCTAGTGGTTCCAGAGCTGACTGTGTGCAATCAGAAGAATGTTTGCCTTTTAAGCCATTCCATGTATTTTTCACTGTCTCTTGAGGCACACTAAGATGGAACTCAAAATTCTTATATGAAGGTTCTGGTATCTTAGCTGAAGTGGAAAAGATTAATGTTTTAATGATTTTGAGGAAGCATTACAGGTCTCTTCTAAGCAATTTTGGAAAATTATTTCTAAAACTAGGTTTGTCTTTCTAAGTCAGGGGTTTCCAACCTTTTTACACCGTGGTCCTGACCAAGCCCCTCGGACAGCTGAGCAGGCTAAACCACGCCCCCCAGAAATGGAAGCGTGCACATTTACAACACCCGCAAGCATGTAAATGCATCCACTTCCACTTCCAGGTGTGGTGGCGGCCCACATGAAATGGTGCAACAAGCCATAGGTTTGGGAACCCCTGTTTTAAGTATAAAGCACTATCTCACACTATCTACTTCAGGATGTGGTATACAAGTATTTCCTTTAAATAAAGTACAGATCAACTGATATTTACTAGCTGAAATCGTGTTGCTCAGCATACTAAATAGACACACTGAATCAATGGACCTTAGAGAGGTGACTTAGCAAATCTCCACTTTTTCAACAGGTCTATTCTTGTGGCAATTTACTATGGCATATTTATGCAGGTAACGTTACACTGTTGTAAGCTGGCCTTTGCCCACTGTTGAATAGTAAACCAGGTGTTGTGCCATACAACTTGTTTCTTTGAATAGGTTTTTTTCTAAACAAGGAAACATGCTGAAATATTTCCCAGCTTTTTTAAAAAATGTTTTGTTTTTTGAATTTTTACTTATGTACTGCAGTTCTATCCTAGCTGCAAGTGTAGAAATTAAACATTATTATTAGAGTTATACAGGGACTGCAGTGGCTCAAGTCACTAAGATGCTGACTGGGAGGCGCAAGGTCAGCAGTTCGATTCCCGAGTACTGCAGGACGGAATGAGCTCCCGTCTTTGTCCCAGCTCCTGCCAACCTAGCAGTTCGAAAGCAAGAAATTGCAAGTAGATAAATAGGGACCACTTCGGTGGGAAGGTAGCAGCATTCCATGTCTAGTCATGCCTGCCACATGACCATGGAAACGTCTGCAGAAGCAGACAGCACTGGCTCTTCGGCTTAGAAACAGAGATGAGCACTGACACCTAGAGTCGGATACGACTGGCTTTCGAGCAAGGGAAACCTATTAGAGTTATTGTCTTTAGTACAGCCAGATGGTTAGGGTATGGTGAATTAAAGCACTTATAAATGGATAAAAACAAAGCCACATCTGTTCAAATATGAATCACATAAACCCTTTCGGTCAAAGTACAAGAAGAACTAAACAAAAGTGAAGAAAATTATCTGAGGATTTAAATAATCCCAACTGTTTTCCTAAAATTACATTTCTCCAAGGCATTCCTATTAATTCAAAACAGAAGGACAATAGGAGGTATAAGTGATCCTTGGGTAAATTACTACTGCATTCTGTACTCTTTCAGTATATGGTGTAATATGAAGCACAGGAAAGAAAGCTCCTCCTTTCCTTCTGCTTCTATTTTTCTTCGTTCTTCCACCCTTTCTGTAGCAACTCTAGAAATCACCTGCTGTTTTCATTCTACACAGGTAATTAAGCTCTTTCAAGAGGACATCTTTCTATTTTCATGAACCAGAAATTGCACAATGAAAATAATTTTTGAAAATTCAGAAAGTGGAAATGAGTTTTAGAAACTTATTTTCAAAAGATAAATTACACCTCATATTATTTGTCAATATATCCCCTAAAATATAAAAACTACTAAGAGCAAGTAGCATCATTTCTCTACAGGGACTCCTTTTACAGGGCTAGTACTGTACAATCTTTCAAAATATGCTACTGCTTTTGGATAAACTTCCATTCAGGAAGGCCTTAAAAATGTGGTAATTCCAGGAGGTGTGGAGCACAACTGGTACCACAACCCAGCCGTGCAGGCTTAGTTAGCCCTGCCCAGGCTTCTTATTTACTCCTGCCCGAGTGTCCTTCTTTTTTAAGGGGTTTGGGGAGGTTTTATGGACGTTTTTAAGATAGTTTTATAGTATTTGGTTTTAACTGGTATTGGATTTTAGCTGATGTTGTGAGCTGCCTTGGGTCGCTCAGGCGAAAAAGGCGGTTATATAAATCCAATAAATAAATAAATAAATTCACAATAACTGTGCAAGTTGCAATCATAAGAATTATCAGGTGTAGATAAAGAGTCCGTAAGTCTCCAATACTCACACTAAAAAAACTCAAATTAAATAAATCATACCACTGAGTTGCATATTTCCAAGCCACTGATGCATTACTTCTGTTTGGGACTTCACACCTAATAAACCAACGTTGGGCTTCATTGGACAAAGATAACCAGAACTAAAGGAAAAGTAGTATGTGTAAGCATGTTTTATAAAATGAGTAAGATATAAAGATAAGCATATTTCATACAAATAATCTGATTATTTTAAAAGAGTATATATGTTTCATAAAACAGCTGTTGGCCAGAATCCTAATGGCAATTTATATCTGCATAAAGAAAATATCATCAGCCTTGAGAGCTTATTAATGAGTACTTGGTCACATTTCAGGGCATATGACTGATCACAAAATAAAAGCACAAGATGGAAAGCACCACCTTATTATAGAGCAAGAATTTGCCACTAACACTAATACATTTTGCCCGAGGCATGATCACTTGCCACTAGGACTCTGGCCAATAAGTTGACTCTGTATAATATAAATAACAGGTTTATTTCACTGAAAAGTAATATTTTCAGTTACTAGAGCTATTACGGTACCTTTTCTTCCTAAACCACAAGTAAAATCAAATAACAATTTGTTAAAAGATCTGGTATAGTAGTTAGTTATTAGTTAACTATGGTGAATTAAACATCTGAAAACAATTCTGATGTCACAAGTGCTAAAAAGGGAGGAAAAAACAAAAACGCCGCAGCTCATTTATGTAACACTAAACCACAGTTTGACATTATTGTAAATGAGGCCATTAGGTAATATGAAGCTCAGTTTTATAACTATCTTAAAAACAGCTATAAGAGACTGATTCTTACCCAGTGTCTTCCTTCAGAGAGGGAGAAAGATGTTTTTCCATTGAGCCAGAGCTAGTGGTAGGCTTTTCTTTAAGTACAGTAGAAATATCACCTTGACTATTTGCAGGTGAAATATCCTCCCTGTTTTCTCTTAGTCCTCCTCTGGGCTTTGGGAGGACTTCCATGGAATGTGATCTTCCCCCATTATTTGACCCTCCTTGATTCTGGCTACAGGATGTGGTTGATCTGTCAGAGGAGTGTGCCCTCCTGAGGTAGCGTGAATGTGGTCTTTCTTCAATTGACCGCATTGTTCTTCCTCTACCAATATTGCCAATTTCTTTTCCTGGAAGTCCCCAACTGTTATGAGATACACTTCCACAGCCAGACGAGACATCACTACCATTATTATTTTTGGGAAGAATGGCCATTTTGTTGGGAAGTGGCTCTCCCATTAAAAGTCTTTTCTTTTCCTTAAAACAGCTACTTGTACTGACATTAGGAGAGGCTGTAGAAATTGTGGCATTTCCACTATCCATTGAATCTTCTACATTTCCCAGGTTTTTACTTCTTGCTGAGCTAGACTTTGACATGAAAGGATGATCCAATACAGATGAAAGGCTTAAACGATCTGCTGGGTTTTTGCGAAGTAACCGATGAACAAGATCTTGAGCTTCTACTGACAAAAATGCTGGCATTTCATAATCTGCCAATACCACTTTGTTCAAGGTGTTCTTTACTGTGTCAGTATCAAAGGGTGGCTTTCCAGCCAGAAGGGTATAAAACATGCATCCCAATGACCAGACATCAGATTCAAGTCCATGTGCACTTCTTGTGGCTATTTCTGGAGAAATATAATTAGGAGTCCCACACATTGTGTAATGTTTCTCATGAGGCATTGTCAACTGAGTTGCAAGCCCAAAGTCAGCAATCTTGATGTTCATGTTGTTGGTAAGCAACAGATTAGACAGTGTGAGATCCCGATGCAGTATGCCATGGGAATGAAGATATAACATCCCTGTAATAATCTGATGCATGAAATGCCGAACTGCATTCAATCAGAGAGTGGGAGGAAAGGTTAAAAAATATCATTATTATAATCTCCTTCAACTTGTTCACAAAATCTGTTTCTTATTATGAAGATATCCCAGTGACACATTTGCTGCATTCACAGAAAAAGAGAGGCCAAAATCTCAGATAATCCTGATTGTTTTCTTCTTCTTCTGCTATATCCAAATCCCAATTCTGGTGATCCTCATGGTGATCAGCCATGAAGACTGTCCTGAGAATATAATGCAGTGACCTTTCATCTGTCTTCCCCATTGCAGCATGACACCCATACCACTGATTCAGTTCTGCAACTCATTTTCTCATCCTGAGCCCTTTTGGCATGCAAAGTCCTGATCACCCCCAGGCCAGTATTGATGAAGCTGCTCCCCTCCATCAAGATCGATTCAAGCAGGATTTAATCCACTTGGAGAACATCACCCTTTCTTATGAACTTCGACACCCAAGGTTAGTTAACCGCTGACTGACACTCAGCGTTGAGTCACTGGCAGCATGGTCTACTCTAGTACCATAGCAGGATAACCTGGCCAGGCTAGTAAGCTGATTTTTGTGAATAAATTTGGAACTAGACACAATTTGTTCAATCCTGCTTGGCTCCTCCTCATAGTATGACTTGTTAATCAGAACAAGACTAATTTGTTTAGGACAGTGGTTTTCAACCTGCATCATGTCAGCCATGTGCAGCCCCTGAGCTCATTCTGTGCAATCCTTCAACCTGCCTTTTTAGTGATATCATGTTCAGGGCATTTTTCATCAGACCCACATTGTTTTCCTTCCTCTAGAGCAGTATTTCCCAATCTTTGGGTTTTGCTCTTCAATTCCCCAAAGCACTGATTAGCCAAAGTACTGACTTAGGCTTCTGGAAACTGAAGCCCATTAACATTTCTCCATTCATCTCTGAATGCTTACTTTCAATCTAAATCAGCAGGTCAACAATTCTGTTACCTTTTGATTTAAGATGTGGCTTTCTTTGAGCATTGGACACTCTAATGTAGCCCCCATGTTTCAGAAGGTTGGGCATCGCTGATTTAGCATATTCTCCAAAATGGCTATAATTTATCAATCTCTTTGCAAGCTAGGGTTTTGTTTACAAATCCTGGTCTATAAAGGGAATACCAAGCCAGGAGGCCAGATGCAGATAACATGCTAAACAAAATATTCTTGGTTTGTCCACATGGATGTTCTAGCAAGATGAGAAAATCAGTAGTAAATAGGCTGTGTACAACAGCATGTAGGGTTTTTTTTTTGCACTAGGCCAGAATACTAGAAAATCCTCACTTATCTTTTTGTGTGCATGTGGCCAGTATTGCAGCCCAGAAACTGAGCTCCTCCATAAACTAATAAAGCAAAAGAATTAAAAAGTGTTTATAGTTCATCCGTAAATTTAATACAGCACATGCTTTCACATTGTCTGAGCTTATTATGTGCATCTAAAATTTGATCTCAATGCTTGAAGAAACACAAACAAGGAAACTTTATACACACACGAGATTACTTACGTTGCAATAGCAAACTGCCACTAATTAACAAGATGCCAGTTACACTCCTCGTTGTGTACCTTTTGCATAAACAACAATTACAACCTGCATGGCAAAACCTAAAGGCAATTTGCCACTGCAGCTTACATTATTTCATTTATACACACATAATCAAAATATGATTCTGGACTGCATTTCTAAGAATTCTGTTAAGCAAAATACATGACATTTGGCTCCACATGGCAATTAGTTTTGTATTTCTCAAACAGAAGCCTTCCATTCAGCACCATAAACCACTTTTGGAAATAAAATATAACTCAGGAAAGCACTGGCCCAAAATTTACTAGTGGCACCACCAGTGTAGCACAATTGGTATAACTCTCAATAGTAAAGTACCTCCAGTTAATAAGTTAGTGTAAGCATTTACTGTTGTTCATTGAGTTGTGCAACTCAGCACTCAACAGCAAATGTCTATGCTAACTTCTTAATTTATGGCATTTCATCATTAAGATTTACACCAAATGCGTTATGATGGTATAAGAAAATCAACATCATTTTGTTACAGATGTGGACACCCACTATTCAATGAAAAAAAATCTCATTTGCTACATCAGGAAGTAGCTTTTTTCATCTCAGACCAGCAGGTTCCAAGGTTGGTGGGTATACATTAGTATAGTGATAGGGACAGTTAATAAGGAAATTCTTGTTATTGTGTCCATTGTTGTATTTTTGGTATGGTTTTATGTATTGTATTATGTATTGTTATTTAAATAAACAATTTTTTTAAAAAAATCTTCATCAGAAAAAAAGAAAATCTCATTTGCTACATCAGGAAGTAGCTTTTTTCATCTCAGACTAGCAGGTTGATTCAAAGCATACAACAAACATCCTACCTTCTTCTTCAGAAAATCGGTTCTTTCTGGTCTTTAAATATCTGCTCATTTCTCCATTATGACACATCTCTAATATCAGGTATACGTAGTTACTATCTTCAAAGTAGTTATAAAGCTAGCAAAGAAAAAGTTAATGTTAGGATAAATTGAAGCTTAATTACCAATATCTGTAGTTATTTATATAAATATTTACCTCAAGTATAGAGGGATGTTTTAGCTGACAATGTATCTTCACTTCATTCTGAACTCTCTGCACCATTCCAACTTTGTGCATGGCCTTTTTGTCAATCTGAAAATAAATCATGCTATATTTTAAGATAATTCATGCAAGAAGTAACCTTATATTGAATTAAATTGAAAGAGGCCTGCGAATAATATCAGCAAATGCTCATATTATCATTACACAGCACACTCATGCCAATATATTAGTTACAGTCTGAAGTTTTAGTCAGTAGATTACTATAAGATTGGAAATGCCAAAAATAGCAATAGATTGAATGGGAATTAATTCCAGATTAATGTTTAGGATTGTTATGTATATGCTTTCATAATCTTGCAATTTCTAAAGAAACATATTCAATTTTCTCTATCCAAACCATGTTACATTACAAATTATGTTCAATGTGCTAACTATGCATTACCCAATATAGGGTTTGGCCTTTCATTTTATTTTGCTCCTAACATTAAGAAACGACCATTTAGTAGGCGAGAAGCTGTCTCAATTTAATACATCAGGAACTGAAAGATTATAGTTATTAACTTATTTACAGGCCATACATGTTTTGGGCTATATCTCCTTCCACTTTCACCAGTAGTTTGGAACTTCATATTGTAATTTTCCATCTAGCTCCCTAATTACACATGCTTCTGTTCCAGTCATACTTACCATTTTGATGGCCACTTCTAGGCCTGTTGTCAGAGATACCGCTCTGTAGACTCCTGCAAAGGAGCCCTTGCCCAGAAGGTTCCCCACCTTGAAATCCTGAGTGAGAAAAACAACACACACAAAAAGTGTCACTATTGTTACTCATTCCTCTATTCTGTATGCACAGGCAAGCTTCAGCTACTAAAACTGCTGAAAAAAGCATGGGTGATACCTTTATTATGCCACTAGAATTTCACAAATAGGTAGCATTTCAGTCTTGCAGGACTCTTCACTAAGCTGGGCATTAGAATCTGATGGAAGAATAAAGGTGGTCCAAACTCATTTTAGGATTTTCAGTTGACAATTTTAATACAGTCTCTTCTAAATTCTCCAACCAGGCACTTTCAGAAGATGATAATAAGTTGTGATAAAAATCTTTTATAACTGTTTCCCTTGTGGTTCAAATAATGTGTTTAAATTAAAATCCTAATTCCAATCAAGAAGGTGACAAAACAGATGTTTTAAACAGAAAATTGTGAGTTCACCTTTAAGTACATTATATAACAGAGGAGAAACTTATTCTACACTCTACGCTCTGATGGGTTAGCCACAGAAGAAAATGCATCAAGAATCAAGTGGGACTAGTTTCTTTTTCCCAACTCAAAAAGCAAACAAAACAAACACATATGAACCTCATTCATACTGTCGCCTGTACTTGATGCACAGCTAAACTGTCCCTTGACAGGCCTTTAATCTATTCATCACTTTTTGCCCCTCTATTTTCCACAGCATACCCAATCAACAACTTTACACACTTTTGTAAGAGTTTTATCCTCCGCCATTCAAAGGTAAGAAAGCATCATCTGTAGTTATGCCAAAGCAACAAAAGTAGAAAGTGATAGTGGAATCCCAGTTCAGTTTGGCAGTTTCTAACATCTTCCAGAGGTGGGGCAAGCCACTCTGCATGGGCTGAAGCTCCCCGAACCCCACAGCTAGCATATGGTGCTAAAATCCAAAAAGGTAAAGATTACCAACTCAGAACATTTTTCTGAAGGACTTAAAAAGTCAGCCCCTTGGACATTTCCGCTTCATCCAGCTGCATCCTTGTATGTGTCCTTTCCCTCTCCCACTGCTTAATAGGACTCATTCCCAGATCAGTTGTGAAGGGGGCTGCAGATTTGCCATGTCTAAGCCATGCAGTGGCTTAGTAGTTTAGACACTGAACTTGACAACTGGAAAGTCTCCAGCTGGCAGGTCAGCAGTTCAAGACCCTAGTGCTACACAACAGAGTGAGCTCCTGTCTCTGTTCTAGCTCCTGCCAAACTAGTAGCAAATATAATAAATAGGCACTGCTTGGGCAGGAAAATTAATAGCATTCCATGCGCTTTGGTGTCTAGTCATGCCTGCCAAATGACCATGGAAATGTCTGTAGACACCAACAGTGCTGGCTCTTTGGCTGTAAACTAGTCAGATATGATTGGAGCAAGGGAAACCTTAGGCTGCTGTTTCCACTGGAGAATGGCTGCTCTAAATCAGAGGTGTTTCTAAAAAAGTGGGGTGGCCTCCCTGTAGGATTATCGCCATATGAGGATTTTTTTCTGTTTTGCTTTTTGAGATGGGAAAACAGAAACTAGTCTCACTTGGTTCTTGTTGAATTTCCTCCTGCTGTTTGTTGTATTATGTTGCTGATATTTAATGGTTTTGTACACAGCTAAGATGCTGACTGGAAGGTGGCAGGCCAGCAGTTTGATACCCGAATACTGCAGGACGGAGTGAACGTCCA
Source organism: Furcifer pardalis (assembly GCA_030440675.1). NCBI lineage: Eukaryota > Metazoa > Chordata > Lepidosauria > Squamata > Chamaeleonidae > Furcifer > Furcifer pardalis. The sequence goes on from CP126892.1 coordinate 70,203,327, forward strand.
TCTCTGTCCCAGCTCCTGCCAACCTAGCAGTTTGTATCTAGTCATGCCTGCCACATGACCACAAAAACGTCTGCAAACGCAGACAGCGCTGGCTCTTTGGCTATGAAACAGAGATGAGCGCTGAGCCCTAGAATCGGATGCACTGGCTTTCGAGCAAGGGTGACCTTTACACTACCCAGAGTGAGAAATGTCCCAGAGGGGCAGTATAAAAGTAGTAATAAATGAATAAATTTCCCCTCCTCCAAGACAATGTCTTTCAAGCAGACCTCGTCTGTTTCAATCTTTCCCTTGTAGCTTCCTTGCTCGGGGATCAGGAAAGCATCCCTGTCCTCGCTTCGCTAGAAAAACAAGGCTCCCGTCCACGTTAGGTGAGGCACCGTCCAGGGATTCGCGCTCCCCCTCTTCCCCACCCCCCGCCAGCCTTCCCGTCGAGCGCCTCAGGAGGGGGGGCGGCGGAGGGGAAGAACGGAGGTGCCTTCATTACCTGAATGGAGGTCTCCCAGGGCCCGCTAGGCACGGGCACGTCTTCCTCCTCGCCGCCGGGCAGCGGGGAGAGCAGGAGGCTGAGCAGCCACTGCGGCATCCTGCGAGGAGGCGCTCGCTCGCACGCACTGAGCAGCGGCGGCGGCGGGTAGCCGGCAAGCCGCTTTGCCGCCTTTTCTCCCGCTCTCAGGGGAGACGCGGCCCGGCAAGCCGCCGCCGCCGCCGCCCCCCGCTGCCATAGTAGCCGCCCAGGAGGTCCTCCGGGAAAGGGACGCCAAACGCCAGCGTTGCCAGCCGACGGGCACGCCCCCGCCCCCCCCCTCGCTCTCGCCGCCGCGAAGAAGGAGCCCCTCTCCAGCAGGGCGTCCCCTGACTTCTGAGGAAGCACGACTCGGTCCGCAGGGAGGACGCGACAGGTGCCAAGGGCACCGATCCCCACACGGGGTGAGAAACACAGACACACAGGCTTCTTTCTTCCTTCCTTTCCCTCCCTTCCTCCCGCCACTGTCTCTCACTTCGAGAAACGCCTCTGATTCGGAGTACTGCACCAGGTCTCACGATACAGCCTTAAACGTCTCTCGAAAAGATACTTCACAGACTGGCCAAACACGCCTTTTCCGCGAAAAGCTTTAAACCAGACCAGGACCAGAAAGAAATACAACAAAAATTTCTTTGAATTTCTTTGGGAAGAATAGTTTGCTTCAGTTTTAGATGGCTGGAGTTCCTGCTGCTTCTTCCTGCCTAGACCAGATGTGAAACTGCCAAAATGAAGATACCTTTTGGAGAGCTCATTCTGCATTTCCTTTCGCTTGTTCTAGTGTGAGGGGGTACACAGAAAGAGCCCACTGGAGGATTATGGTAATTTGAACCACAATCAGCCATACCCTGGTAACACAACCTTGTGTTGCCAGCAAATCTTTCTCACACTAGGTCAGGCAAAAGGAGCTGCAAAATGAACTCACCAAAAAGTGCACTCATTTTGGCAGTTTCACATCTAGCCTAGACACAGAAGAAGAATCTAGTGTGAGAAAGATATAATTCATTGCCCAAGAACAACTTTCTTAGTCATTCATAGAAAGCATCCCTGTCCTTCTCTCTCTTCCCTAGAAAAAACAAATACAAAGGGTTCTCAAATAGAAGGTGTCAAAAATTTATTTTTATTAAGGTTATCTATTTATTAGTTGAACTGAATTATGGTGGCAATGTGTAATATGACAGCCACTCAAAACTGGCTAAACTGGCAGTACCTCAGGAAGAAACTGAAGTGGCATGGGCTTGGCCAGCAATATAAGTACCAGTCTGGCCAGGTTACCCTGCTATGGTAATACAGTAGACCAGGGATTCGGAGCCTATGGCCCACACTGAGGACCCTGGAGCCACTGCTGGAAGCAGCCAAAACGCACCCAAATTGTGCAAAAAGCAGCTAAAACAGCCCAAAATGCCCCTAAAATTGCAAAAATGTGTCAGCCCTGCTGCCATGGGAAGAGGCAAAAGCAACATAAAAAACCCAAAAAATGCTCTATCAATGCACCTGCAGCCACCACTGGAAGAGGCAGGAGGAACCATGCACCCAGCTCCCTCACCTGTGTGAGGAGGTGTGACACTGCAAACCCCTGGAGTAGACCATACTGCCAGTGGCTCAACGTAGATCATCAAACAGTTAAGTAACGTGACAGCCATGAGAACTAATGGCCTTGGGTGGCAAAGTTCACAGGGAAGGGTGATGGTCCCCAAGTGGAGTAAATCCCACTTGAATCCATCTCAATGGAGGGCAGCACCTTCATCAATACTGGCCTGGGGCCGATGAGGACTTAGCGTGCCAAAAAGGTTCAGGACCAGAAAGTTATTCACAGAACTGGATCAGTGATACAGGTGTCATGCTGTGATGCAGAAGGCAAATGGAAGACCAATGAATTATATTGTTCTCAGACAATCTTCATGGCTGATTGCCATGATGATAACTAATATCTAGAATTGGATACGGCACTTGAAGAAGCAGCAATGCAGTGGACATTTTGGTCAATGTATATAATTTTTTTTGCACCCTCTGTATACAAGTATACAAAATGGGAACAAAATAAGGCAGAATACACTGTAAGGCAAGAAGCCTTAAGTTCTCTTGCTTAGCATAATAAGTCACAACTAGAGTAAGCTCATTCAATCACTGGGGATTTGGAGAGTCACCTTCTCAATAAATTCCATGGAATCAGTAAATTTGATTCTAGTTGAGATATACTACGCTAAGCAAAAACATTTCAGCCACTTATATGAATATATATCTATTAGGCAGAAACAGGGTTCATCCTGGCTTTTTTATTTCAACCATTTCATCAGATGACAACTTCATATGCCAAATTATGGTTTCATTTTTTAAACTTAGTCATTAACTTAACAGCCAGAGTAAAGCTGCAATCACAACAAGGAAAATTACTAACACTGCTACCAGCCCCTTTGAGCAGAAAACATTATACTATAATCTTCATATTTGGCATGCTTGTTTACTTTTTTACTTGTAAATTACCAGCGCCTAACAGCATGATCAAGGAGTCTGCCAAATCTTTCTGTATCAATGCACCCTTCCGAACAACTAACATAAAATATTACAGATCTATGAAGAACATATAAACCTTTTTTGGGATTTCCTATGATTAGGTTAACACAACTATCAAATCAAAGGTAAATAAACAGTAGAGATATGTCACTCAAAAAACACTACAAGAGGGATAGAACTAAATTAGAGAGGGGTCTGTCTATTAAGACACAGTTAAGGCACTGCTTGAGTAAGTTAACCAAGGGAAAATTCAGTACAGTACTAGAAATATTGGGCTTTAATTACTGTCGAGCAGTTGCTAGAATCTTATTAATCCTAGCTGATTGATTGACAACAGTATACATAACTGAAAAAGCAAAGTTCATCCAGTAACAATGAAACAGAGATTCTACTGTAAATGGTAACAATAACTTTTCTCATACATAAATCCTGCAAAATACTAGGAAGAAACATACCAACATAGCACCAAAGAAATGGGTGCAGAGAGTGGGAGTTTTACTATGTATCTAAAATCACCCACTTGCCACTATGCTTATTAATATGGATTAGAATCCCTACTAAAGCCACATATTTTCAAGCACTCCAGTTATTAGGATGCTTTTAAAACCTTACACACATCAAGAAAATTAAAGTGCAGAGGCAAAAGGTCTATGGGAGCCTGAGGTGATGCTGGGGATTCTGGTGAGCTATCCACTGGTATTAATGGGATGCCAAGGAATGTAGCAGTGGTGGCGGAGTGGTGAAACTGCTGTCCTGCAGGCAGACGGTTGTGATTTCGATCCTGTTCAGAACTCAAGGTGGACTCAGTCTTCCATCCTTCCAAGGTCGGTCAAAAGAGTACCCAGCATATTGAGGTGTGAAATGCTAATTAACACGTGAACTGCTCAGCGAGTGTACTAAGTGCTATGGGGTGGTCTAGAAGTGTGAAAAAACAAAGGAATATCAGAAACAAGCCTATTCCTGTTTCATTGATTACACTAAGGCCTTTGACTGTGTCAACAACAACAAAATGTGGCAAGTAATTAAAGAGATGAGAATACCAGAGTACCTTATATGCCTCATGAGAAATCTGTACATGAATCAAGAAATCTGTACATGAATCAAGAATACGGAAGGATGGAGTGGCTTGGAATAGGAAAAGTAGTAAGACAAGGCTGCATTTTGTCACCCTGCTCATTCAACTTATACACAGAGCACATAATGTGCAATGCAGGGATGGAGGAATCACAATTTAGGATCAAAATTGATGGGAGAAACATCAACAATTTGAGATATGCAGATGATAGCACTCTAATGGCAGAAAGTGAGGAGGACCTAAAGAAGCTCCTGATTAGGTTAAAAGAAGAAAGTGCAAAAGTTGGCTTGAGACTCAATATAAAGAAAACAAAGATCATGGCAACGGGTCCTATCAGTCACTGGAAAATAGATGGGGAAGAAGTAGAAGCAGGGACAGATTTTACTTGTTTAGGATCAAAGCTCACTACAGATGGTGATTGCAGCCATGAAATAAAAAGGCGACTGATTCTAGGGAAGCAAGCTATGAGAAACCTGGGGAACATAGTGAAAAGTAGAGACATCACCTTGAAAACAAAAATTTGCATAGTCAAAGCAATGGTATTCCCGGTGGCGATGTATGATTGTGAGAGCTGGACCATTAGGAAAGCTGAGCGCAGAAGAATAGACGCTTTTGAGATGTGGTGTTGGAGGAGAGTTTTGAGAATACCCTGGGCAGCAAGGAGAACAAATAGGTCAATCTTAGAAGAAATCAACCCTAACTATTCCTTAGAAGGGCAAATAATAAAACTAAAGCTAAGGTACTTTGGACATCAAATGAGAAGAGAGGATTCACTTGAGAAAGCCTTGATGCTTGGAAAGGTGGAGGGCAAACGAAGAAGAGGGTGGCCAAAAATGAGGTGGCTAGATGGTATTATGGACGCAATGGGCACAGAGCTGAGGGAGTTGAGGATGGTGGAGGACAGAAGTGCCATGGGGACGCAAAGGGTCGGAATCGACTGGGCAACTGAACAACAAAAATAAGTGTAATTGCTATTCTGGGGCTGCAATCCTACCCGCATTTCCTAACCTAACCGATTGGGGTTTGTTTCTGAGCAGACACAGGAGAGGAAACCCATGCATAGGGCTCCCACTTCTCCCCATTGCCTGCTGGGGGTTTAAGGGGGCTGGGAAGGAAACCACCCTGTCCTCCTCCGCAGAGAAAGTGATTGGCAGTCGGCAGAGCTCTTGGGATTAAAACGCGCCTCACCGGGAACTCCGCCCCATCTTCACCCATGTTGTCAACACAGGTTGGACGGGACCGACTGGAACATCAACAAGCCTCCCCTCTCCCTGACAGCGACATGGTTGGGCCGAGATCTCCCCCGCCCTCAGCCGCGAATGGTTCGATCCTCCCCGGCACCCCACTCCCTCTCCCCCGCCGGTTTAACGGCCGTTTCCGCACCTCAATCTTCTCGCCAATACAAGTCGCCATGGCGGCGGTGCTCGGTCTTCCCGCTTCGCTGCGTGGCCTCCTTCTCACTGCGGCATGACCGGGGGGATAACCGATGTTTTCCCCCTCGCTTGCCCTGCCGGGCCTCGACGCAGCCTCTCCCTCCCCGCTACGGGGGTCGGGGAGAAACGCCGCCCTTCCGAGGTTCCATTTTGAAAAATTGCGCCGTTGGAAAAGTCCGGCGGAAAGCTGCGTCTGACGTCATCGCGTCGCGGCTGACTCGTGCGCTTGAGGCCGCTTTCACATCCTCCGGAGGATTATCAAAAGAGCATGCGCGGAGAAAAGACTTGGTTTGCCGTGTTCGGCCCCATTGGGGGCCGTGGGCCCCCTAGTGGCAAGGTTGGGGAAGTGGCATGTTTATTTAATTCTTGTTCAGAGGTGAGCAGCAAAAAAAGTTGCTACCATGGCGTGGGCGATCTAGTAGTCATGCTTGCCATATGGCCATGTATACATCTGCAAACACAGGCAGCACTGGCTCTTTGGCTGTAAAAGGAGATGAGCACTGTACCCTAGAGTCGGATATGACTGGCTTTTGAGCAAGGGAGACCTTGAACCACTTGCAGGGACAAAACCTGACGTCAAATTTGAATACCAATCAGGGATCTTCTGTTATTAGGTAAAGGTTGCCCTTGCTTGAAAGCCGGTTGTTACCAACTCTAGGGTTCAGTGCTCATCTCTGTTTGTAGCCAAAGAGCCAGTGGACTTGATCCACAAAAGCTCACATTAAAATACAGCAGTTAAGTCTTTAAGGTGCTGTTGACTTATTTTTGGAGGTCTATCTTTTAATATTCAGATTTTCAAGAGAGGAGTCAAGCATTGGCTGACTCTGCCTGCCAGATAGTGGGGAAGTTTGTCACCGCTTTCCCATTGCAGTTCAAAGGCCAGGATCCCACTGGTATGTAACTCATATGTAAGGGAATGAGGCCTCTAGTTAAGGTGTGATTTCAGAGCAAATGGTGGGGATGTAACCAGATACTCAGGATGTTTGTAACTTCTGCTGGGTTTGCTTAATCTGTATTTCTGCCTCAGAAGATTGAAAGGCTGGGAGGGACCTTAGGTTGAAGGTTTTAGTGTTAGATTTATGGCCTATGCAGTTGGGTTTTCTTCATTGTGTATGGGCTGTTTTGGGCAGATGAAGCTCAAGTACTTTGGACATCAAATGAGAAGAGAGGATTCACTTGAGAAAGCCTTGATGCTGGGAATGGTGGAGGGCAAAAGAAGAAGGGGGCAGCCAAAAATGAGATGGCTAGATGGTATTGTAGAGACAATGGGCACAGAGCTGAGCGAGTTGAAGAGGATGGTGGAGGACAGAAGTGCTTAGTGGACAGTGGTCAATGGGGTCACAAAGGGTCGGAATCGACTGTGCGACTGAACAACAAAAAACTCCTCATGGAAGGAGGGGGTCTGTCCACCAGTAATTTGCCATGTGACCTCTCGAGCCAATCTGAGGGTCGCCTGGACTTTTGGTTGCCTCATCTATAAAAAGAGAGGTTTTTCAAATCTTCGCGGTTGCTGCTAATTTTGGGCTAGGAACAGCCAGCAGCCCTGGGCCTTGACTCCTGCCACACAATGGGGGCACCCCTGTGTGGTCTGGGACCCAGAACCCAGTATATTTTCATATTGTTATTATATAATTTTATGTTGTTCATTTGTGTTTCTCTGTATTGCTGATTATCATAGTTTTCTCCCTATCTAGTATTCTCAATGTATTTCCTCTTTGAAACTCTTTGCATTTCTCATTTATGTTTCATGATGCTCTATTCTGTCCTCTGCCACCTAGATCCTGCTTTTTAAATAAATGCAACTTTTATTGAAATGTTCTTTTCTGATGTATTTTTCCTACCCTCTCTTCAGAAACCCCTGCCTGGATCGTTGTTGCCGGGCACGCACCGTGTTCTTTCCCCAACCCAGCCGGCCATTGAACGTTGCAATGGCCAGCTGGGTGGGGGAAAGAACCAGGGTGTGCGCACACAACCTAAGCGCCGACTGCAGCAGTGGCGCATTTGGAAAGCCAAATGGGGGCTCCCCGGTTGGCTTCCCAAACGCCAACCACTGTCAGTGGCGCAGTGGCATTATGGCTGGGAATCCAACCAGGGGCCACATTCTGCTTCCAGCCACGCTGCTGCTGCGAGCTTTGTAGTGCCGGTTTGTTTGGGGGGAGATCGAGCACATGCCCGATCTCCCCCCAACCAAACCGGCGATGTTTGCCTTGGTAGATCTCTGCCCCAAAGCCTGCAGGGCTGGTCTCCAGCCCTGCAGGCTTTGGGGCAGAGATCAACATCGGGGAATTTGAGGCAAACATTTGCATCGACGACGTTATGTTAGCGTTGTGCAATGCAAATGTTTGCCTCAAATTCCCCAACGTTATCTGATTTTAGTGTTATCCAAGGTAAACGTTATCCAAGGTATTACTGTATTGGACATTATACACACCCACCAACATTTAGCATACTGAATATACCTAGAGAAAATGTCAAAAATATTGCCATTGTTTAACGTGACCTTTAATATAGAATCAAATACAATTCCCAGATGTATTTAACATCACTCCATATATACAGTACATGCTTTCATGGATTTGTATTTATCTGTATTATTTTTATTTTGCACTTTTATTTTTCTTAATAACTATATGAAATAAGTCTGGCACATAAGGATGTTAATTTCTTTGTTAAGATTGTAGCCAATGATCTCCTTGTCATAAATGGATCAGTTCATTTCCTGCCTGTCAGATACTGTTTATTGCTAATCAGGGTTTCTATCCAAGGTCAATGAAGGGAATAATTTTTAAACTGTGTTGTCTTTGCACTGTGATATTTGCATATTTTTTCCATTCTTGCCATCTGTACTTTGAAGCAAATGCAGAAGGTCAGCACCGTGCTGGTACATTACTTACAATTCCATTTGAAAGCCATGTTGAGATTGCAAATAAAGCAGTGTTCTTGTTATAGCCTGACATACTATATCAGGATTAATGTCAAAATGGATTAATTAGCAAGTAATGGAAAAGCTGTGTTCTAATGTATCAAAGAATTAAGTTATCTTTGCATTAGTAAAACTATTATGTTTTATTTAAACATTTCTCCTGGATTTTTAAAGAAGCAGATTGCAGTTCGCTATGAGGGTTGACATTCTGGAAATAATCCTCATAAATCCAGCTGTTTAATAATATTTAGTAGTTCAACAACACGTTTCAACAAGGCCAATAACAGTTCACATATTATTTCAGTGATCCTTATAACAACACTATAATAAGGTGTCCTAATGTTATTATCTTCCATCTATAATGGAAGGCTGAGGCAGAGGAACAGTAATTTTAAAAAGCTGAAATTTGAATCATGGATTTTAACTCATGACCCATGGTTCTGACAATATGTTATCTTTAGCTGCTGTTAAGGATATGTCAGTCAAAAAAGAAATCCTGTAGTATGGGGGACTAGAGTTCTTTCAAGCACACTTTTACATCAGATAGGATCAGGTTGCTTATGCTACCACACAAAGATCAAGTCAATGACAAATAAGATTTTTTTAAAAGTGCTTGTTCATTACTCCCTCAAGGTCAAACAACTGTGATATTTACTTCCATGTTACTCAGCCATCAGTCATGATCTGATTACAGGAGTTCATTGTCATGTCTTAGCACCTCTGCGCTGAGACAGAACTGCAGAAAATGATGGGGGCTTGAGGAAAACAAACTTATTGAATGGTGGCTCTTTGTCACTATGGCTGTATATAATTTCCAGTACCAGAAGCAATATGACTGTAAGACAGTTGCTAGATGTGAGCAAGAAGGTACTACTGTACTCATATATCCTCCTTGTTCGAACACATTGAACTGGAAAGACTGTGGCCTTCAGGTGCACCAGAGTGGACTACAAATATGCTGAAAATGTTCATAGTCTGTGCGACTTGTCTTTCAGAAGCCAAACCTTGCACCAGAATTTCATAACCCATTTTGGATGGCATGATAACAGCTTTTGGGGACTGATGAGTAGACTCAAGTAACTAAATAGCTTCTTAAATGTATAATGGCAGAAAAAGTAAATAAACAGTTTAATGTCTTTGTCTTGATTTTTTAAGATGTTGAAACACTCTGGAAACAATTAAAGATCAGTCCAGTCTTCATGGACATTAATACTTCCAGCAGTTAGTCCCACTAAGCAGCAGGTACATTAAATTAAATTTGCAGGCTAAGTTGAAATCAGTGGCAATGAAGAAGTCTCATGTGGCAATTTCTTGTGGCTCAAGAAGCATATTTAAACATTTATTATAAATATTTGTAAACAACCTCTCTCAATCTGTTGTCACTTAGATATCACTCTTTGTATATCACTGCAAAGGTTTCCATTCTCATACACATAAGTTTTGCATATTTTAAATACTGCTACAAATAAATGCAACTTGAATACATACATACTTCTGTGTCCCATGGAAAAACATTTTACATGAAAATGCCTTTGTTAAATAGAAAATGTATGCTGATCAAATCAACTTGGCAGATGGTGGGCTTTAGCATCTTGTTAATGCTTGGCACTTTGTCTGTTTTAGACACCTTTCAATAATTAGTCTCTGTGTGTCCAATATGAAGGGACCACAGCATTTAAGTAAATGCTTAACTTCAATAAACTAAAAAACCCAGTAACATATTCTCAGGTACCTTTTAAGTTAGGGGCTCCCAACCTAAGGCCTGCAGGCCGATTCTGGCCCACAGTGCCATTTCATGTTGCCCCCCCACCCCTCCAAAGGCATTCAAGAAACAAAATGCCCACCCCTTTGAACCTGTTGGGACAAAATGGCTACCCCCATCTGGCCCACAAAGCTGAGATATCATGACCCTGCCCCCGGCTTGAAAATGTTGGGAACCCCCATTTTAGGTCAAAATGTGCACAAATACATTGTATAACTTGTTCATACAGTAAAACCTCAGATAACGCTAAAACTTGGTTCCACAAGTCTTAGTGTTATCCGATTTTTAATGTTATCCGATGCATGCATCAAATGGGATGCATCGGATAACGTTAAAACTCCATAGAGATACATTGTAACTGGCACAGGCTTTAGCAAACGTTATCCAAAGCATCCCATAAAATTTGTTATGTAATGCAATGTTTTTCCAGATTGCTTAACGTTATGCGGTTTTAGCGTTATCTGATGCAAATGTTATCTGACGCATTACTGTATTACTGCTTCCATTGCTACAAATGGTTTAAATTTAGCAGGAGTCTTCCTTCTTGCTGAGGAAAAAAAAAATGAATTACCCTCATGGTTTCACTATGCACATACTGTATATGTACATGCATGTGCATGTACCCATAATTTTTCCTTTAAACTCACTTCACCTAAGAAAATGAAATTAGCTAAATCTCACAAGGGGGGAGGGATTATAAAAATGATGCCAAATGGATTCTCTTTGCACAAGTGGAAGCCCCCTACGTTCAAATGTCTGAAACAGCACTATGTCACTTATAACCATACTGGTTCCCTGTTAACCTGTTTGTTATCCCATACAATAAAGAACCCTGAACCATGATTATACCAATGGAGGTTTCCACTCCATTGGTGCTGCACAGGATCCTGACCCAAGTACGTAATCCAACTCAAGTAAACTCCTACACATAGTCCTGGCCAAATTAAAATTGCTTCAAATTCAGGTGAAAGACTTGTATGTTTTAGGGCTGAGGGAGTGGATTTAAGGTAAGAGACGGAAAATAAAGCATCAATGTAACAGTTTAACATAAGCAGCCACTAAGGCAGTATATAAAACACTTAGCCATACAGATGGGAAATACTGTTCTGGACAGAGGCGTAGTGTGGGAGTGGGCAGCACACCCCAGGCAGCACTTTGTGGGGGCAGCAATGCCCCCCCCCGACTTCCTGGTGGCCAGGGTGGGACCCTCTGCCACTGCCCTGGCACACACACCCCGGGCTGGAGAGCACGGACCCAACGGTGCAGTGGGGACCAGGAGGTACCACCTCCTCTGCTCCTGTCCCCCTCTTCCCCAGGCGCCCCCTCCTCGTGGCCAGCTGGTGGTGCCAGGGGGTGCTGCACCAGGGCTGGCCCCGGGTTGAGACCCAGGGGCTGGGACAGTGCGCCATGGCACAATGCCAGCGGGGAGCCCACCGTCAGGTCCTCAGGTGCATGGCCGCCCCACCTCCAAGCCCGGCAGCAGCAGCTCGTTCGCCTTCGGCAACCGCGGCTCCCCGGAAAGCAGGAAGTGAGGCCGGTGGTTGCCATGGCCCAGCACCCACGGGTGGTGCAGCGCCGGCCAGGCCGAGGACAACCCGCCCACAAGGCCTGGCCAGCGCTGCTCCAGCCATGGGTGCTGGGCCTCAGCAACCGCCAGCCTTGTATCCCACCTTCCTGGGCACTGCTGCCACCGAAGGCGAATGAGCTGCCACCGCTGGGCTCCCTGCTGCCCCAGCCCCTGGGCCTTGCCACGAACTGGCGGTGAGGAAGAGGATGAAGGCGGAGGAAAAAGTGCCCCCTGGTCCCTACAGAGGTAGGATTTTTGTGCCTAGGTGGGGTGGGGGCTGCAGCAAATCGAGGTGGGGGTAGCAGTGAGTTTGGCCTGTGGCCTCAGGCGCCTGAAACCCACCCTACACCACTGGTTCTGGAAAACCAGTTTGCTGAACTCCAAAGTGTTTGAGGAGCTGATAATGAAATTTCAATTCTGACCATTCTTTTTGAGTAAGAATTTCTTCATTCTCAGATGTAAGGAAGTACAGTAATACCCCGAACAACGTGAGTACAGTATAGCGTGAAAAACACATAACGTTACAAGATTTTCGGAAAAATCTTGTATTGAATAACACGATTTTTAATGTTATCAGATACAGTTGTTCTTAGCAGCAGGGTGGCTCTCCGTTCAGCTTCCCAGCCACCCCACAGCTGCGGAGGCAAGGGCGGATGGCTAGGGAAGTCGACAGGGAGTCCCCGTCAGCTTCCCCAGCCACCCTGCAGCTGTAGATCGGGTCCTCTGATCTCTCTGGAGCAGGCAGGGGACACGATCCAAGCTGTTTCTGGGCTTCCCTGACGTCCTCAGCCAGTGCAGCAAGCCAGAATGTCAGAGTTCGAATCCCGACATTCTGGCTTGCTGCAGCCTCAAAGAGGGTGGGGGAACTTCAAAATTAGCGCGCATCGGGTCTCCCGACTGTTAGGACATTTTTTCATTTGGGGGTATTGTACAAAGATTGTTGCCCAGTGGAATAGTACAACTTTAAGGCCCTCCATGTGTTCTGAACACAGGTGTTCATAATAGAGCCTCAAACTGATGGCCAGGCTGTGCATGCCTTGTCCAAGTGCTCCTGTAATAGCCCAGCTGTGGCTGATTAGAGAATCTGCCCAGCAACACTAGGGTATAACTATGGCCCTCTGGGAAGGGTCTATGGAGGAGGTTATCATTCTGGAGGAGGTTGTCATACTGGGGAGGCTATTATACTGAAGAGAAGGACTGAGCTACTGAGAGAGTGTCTACAGACAGAGACTGCTGAATGAGGGTCTGCTGTTGTTGAGAGCTTCTTCAACTGAGAAGAACTGCTCAAGAATACCAGTACTCTTTGCATGCTCCTGGGATTGGAGCCAACAGAGGAACCCAAGCTGACTACCTACTGTGGGGCTTGGAGTGAGAGAGACTGTTGTATATAGTCCTGTGTCTGTCTGTCTTCCCCTCACTGTAAGTAAAGCGCACCTTTCCACTGAAGGCATATGTGTGTGTGTTATTGCACAAAGGCTTTCGCTGCGTAAGAGCTTAAAAGTGCTACTCTGCTATCGAGCCACACATATCGCTAGGGGAATCCCTGACACCGACCTCCCGCTATTTTTGAAGTTCCCCCACCCTCTTTGAGACTGCAGCAACCCAGAATGTCGGGATTTGAATCCTGACATTTTGGCTTGCTGCAGCCTCCAGGGAGGTGGGGGAACTTTGGAAACAGCTTGGATCGGGTCTCCCCACCTCCCTGGACCCGGCAGGGGGGTCAGAGACCCCAAAATTGGTAAAAAAAAGTCCATTTTTTTTTACCAATTTTGGGGTCTCTGATCCCCCCGCAGGGTCCAGGGAGGTGAGGAGACCCGATCCAAGCTGTTTCTGGGCTTCCCTGACGTCCTCAGCCAGTGCAGCAAGCCAGAATGTCAGAGTTCGAATCCCGACATTCTGGCTTGCTGCACTGGCTGAGGACGTTGGGGAAGCCCCGAAACAGCTTGGATCAGGACTCCACACCTCCCTGGACCCAGCGGGGGTGGGGTGGGTGGGTCAGAGACCCCAAAATTGGTTTAAAAAACATTCTTTTTTTTTTTTTACCAATTTTGGAGTCTCTGATCCCCCTGCGGGGTCCAGGGAGGTGAGGAGACCCGATCCAAGCTGTTTCTGGGCTTCCCTGACGTCCTCAGCCAGTGCAGCAAGCCAGAATGTCAGAGTTCGAATTCCGACATTCTGGCTTGCTGCACTGGCTGAGGATATCGGGGAAGCCCCAAAACAGCTTGCATCGGGTCTCCACACCTCCCTGGACCCAGCGGCGGGGGGGGGGGTCAGAGACCCCAAAATTGGTTTAAAAAAAGATGTTTTTTTTTTTTACCAATTTTGGGGTCTCTGACCCCCCCCCCCCCGCCGGGTCCAGGGAGGTGGGGAGACCCGATCCAAGCTGTTTCCAAAGTTCCCCCACCTCCCTGGAGGCTGCAGCAAGCCAAAATGTCAGGATTCAAATCCCGACGTTCTAGCTTGCTGCAGCCTCCAGGGAAACAGGGCTTTTTTTAACATTGTGTGATCAATGTATCGCTCAACGTTAAAAACTGGATAACGACGGGACTTGTGGAACCAAGTCATAACGTTATCCGAGGTACTAATGTACTTTCCCTTCATTAGCACTAATATGGTTAATGTGTTTTTGTTCCTTTACTAAGACTAACCCACCTGACCACCATCTTCTAAATGAAGCAAAGGTAAAGGTCTGCCTTGCTGAAAAGCCAGTTGTATCTGACTCTAGGGTTCAGTACTCATCTGTCTATAGCCAAACAGCCAGCACTGTCTGCGTCTGCAGACATTTCTGTGGACATGTGGCAGGCATGCCTAGACATCAAAGTGCACGGAACACTATTTACCTTCCCACCAAAGTGACACCTATTTATCTACTTGTAATTTCTTGCTTTTTAACTACTAGTTTGGCAGGAGCTGGGACAGAGACAGCCGCTCATTCCGTCATGCAGTAGTCAGGTTTTGAACTGCCGACCTTCTGCCTCCCAGTAAGCATCTTAACCACTTGAGCCACTGCAGTAACAAGGTATAAACAAGATATAAACAAACAAGGTATAAATAAAAAATAAATACACATTAGTTCTGTGGTAGTGGCCTTTATTTTGCGAAATTCTAGATATGGACAAGGATGGGCTTAGTGTGTCCTTGGACTGCAACCACTTTCCAAATTCATCTTTGTGGCCTGTGGACAACCCTCATTTTAAAAAAAGGTCATTTGTTGCTCTTGAGAGTCTCTGGAAACAGCAGTCCGGTGATAAAACTGAGTGCAGTCTCTCCCAAAGCATGAAAAAGAAACTGGAATTGGACTTTCAGCAACATTCTCTTGATATTGTCTTACTTTCATTTTCAAGACTACTCCTGGGTCCTGGGACCATAAAGTTGACCCTCCGGAAGACACAGCTGCTATAGCTATGAAAAAAAGGTGGCTGATAATGCTACGTTTCTCCTTCCTCATGTAGAGAAGAGACGATCAGCCAAGAGAAATGTCAGATGAAGTGACTCTACTTAGGACACTGTTGCATCAGAGGCCATACAACTCTGTTTCCAATAGCGATACATGGTGTGTGCATGAGGAAGAAACTAACTCTAATTATGGTTCCCTATCCCATATTAAGTTTTAATGGGATTGCAACAGACCATGCATTTTGCTTTTGCCACTCTTCCTCCTACCACATACACATACTTGCCAGTTGAAGATATTGTAATGCTATTTGCACGTAATGAGAGCAGCTGGCTCTCATATAATTTTGTATGTCTTTTTCTTTTGTATCTCTTTAGCTGATTAATAAAATAATAAAAATTATACATCAGCTTTCTGGTCAAGCCACACAGGATGAGGAAAAAATATATAAATAAAAGCATTACAAATATAGCACAATTTTTAGAAAGCCATAACAAATCTAGAAGCAAAAAACATCTGGAGGACAAAATTCTCATCAAGCAACACACTGAGCACGTTAGCTGGAGTTGATGCGATTTATCATTCAACGTATCTTGAATGCACCATATTGGGAAAAGCTTCATGGCAACTGATCCTATAACAGAAGTATGCTTTTAAGGTGCAACAAGATGCTTTCACTCATGATTAATTTATCAGTTGAATTTTCTGAACCTATGTTTTCAGACTTGCTTTCATAGTTTATACACACTGTCTATTTTAGACATTTTGTCTATTTTAGACATTTTGTAGCAATTTAAGATGAAGTATTTGTTTTAAAAGAGGCATGGAACCTTTCTGCCATAAATGGTTGTTGAACCACAGCAATGGTCAGGCAGAGCTGTGATGGATGGGACAAAAGTCAGAAGCTGGAGAATGCAATGTTGCAGACCATAAAATCTCATGAAATTAGACCAAATGATACTGCTTCCCCATTGCAATTTTAGAAGACATAATTAATGGATTGACAGTAGACGACTGAAACATTAACAATACTGTAAAGGAATGGTTCGCAACCTACGGCCCATGGGCTGGATGTGGCCAGTGGCACCATTTCATGTGGCCCACTGCCCTCGCTCCTGCCACCACCGCTGGAAGCAGCCAAAACAGCCACAAACATGCTATAAATGCACCCACAGCTGTTATAAATGTTTATGACAGTCATGGATGTGTTTTACAGCAGTGTTTATGGTGGGGGAATTAGTCTGGCCCACTCAGCTGTCTGAGGGAGCATGGTCTGGCCCACGGCAGGAAAAGTTGAGAACTCCTACTGTAAAGACACATATATACACATGAACAGCACAGACTGAAGCAGCCGTGAAGTATGACTGAAATGGATTTTTACAACTATCTATGATAAAATGACTCAAAGAGATTAATTCCATGTATTGGAGAATCATACAGTACAAGTAAAAACTATGTAGTAAAATCACATAAATACTTTTTGCAAAAGAACCTTACTCACAAATTATTCTTTTAGTTATTTAGCATATACCCAAAGCTGGATTATGTTCCATTGGCCAGTGTGACAGAAGACTTAAATGGTGTTTGGCACTTAGGGAAGAGATTTCTAACTTCCTTCAATAAATAAAGGTTTTTAAGCTAGTGAACAGGGAAAAAAGATTAAGTATACCACCCTTCTTTTAAGCAAATTTGTTTTAGCACTCAGATCAAATGTGTTCTTTCCCAGATATGCAAATTAGTATTATTTCCATTTTAACGACCAGGTTGTACTGAAACAATATGGCAACTGGTAGAGAGTCAAAGCATAACAACACATGCATAATATAAAAGCATAACAATGCATAACATAAAATTGTTCAGGGCCAGGACATCTCTTATCCAATGCTAATAATGTGTTTGCACTTGCCAAAGAAACAATATCTTTCCGTGGTGCTTTTGGAAGAAAGTTAGATTTTCACGTGGAATATCCTAAAGCAGGAGTCCTCAACCTTTTAAAGCCGGGGGCCAAGTCACACTCCCTCAGACAGCTTTGGAGGCCGGACGGCTATTTTGCCCTTCCTCTACCACACGGCACTTCCTGGTATGGTGGATGCAAGTGGGGGACCACATGAAATGGTGTTGTTGAACACATCTGGCCCATGGGCCACAGGTTGAGAATCCCTGTCCTAAAGCTTCCACTAACTGTGAAGACATTTGAGAACTTGCTTGTTGGGATCTTTATAACTTAGCCGAACCTCAGAAATTAAGTCAAATGTGGAGATAGGCATCACATATTTCTACCCAGCAGAATGGCAGAAACACTTCCTTGTGAAGCCTTCTAACTTGATTCCATTTATATGTCCCAGGAAGTGCATACGTACTGCCCAGATGAACACAGGACATTCCCACCAATAAAAGGACTATGGTTACATTAATTGCTTGAAGTTTTAAGAAAGGAATACAAATAATGTATTGTACAGACCAATTAAGAATCAAGGGAGCCTTCAGAATCACTTTCCTTCATTCTACACTAACATCTATAATGCACATGCACTTGATTTTACAGTAGTCTATCAAGCCTGGCTTTCTTCCATTACATCAAAGATTCTGCAACAGAATGCTTGCATCATATTAATCGCATCTGTGTTAAACTCTCTAACTTGAGCTAGGATTTAGACCAAGAGTTCTTTTAAAGCCGGGGGCCAGGTCATGCTCCACCACATGGCCCTTCCTCCACCACATGGCAATTCCTGGTGTGGTGGAGGCAGTGGGAGAGGGTGTCACATGAAATTGTGCCATGGACCACATCCGGCCTGCAGGCCACAGGTTGAGAATCCCTGATTTAGACATCTACCAGCAACCAAGGTAGAATCCGGAAGCATTAAGCCTTTGACTATGGATAACTGACTCCCGAGTCTTCCTCTCAATCTTTCTGCACAGTCCTCCAGATGAGCCAGTAAAAATGCCTTACAAAATCAAATCCTGAGGCATGTCACTCTATACTTCAAACCAGACAACAGTTGTGCACAGAAACACCTTGGAGTTGTGCTGAAAGTAAGTAGTCCATCAAACCAACTGTCTAAGGCCAAGAGCATCTTCACATGACAAACAAAACAACTCATAGATCTAGCTACATATCACCTTTCCCAATATTTTTAGACAGAAGAGAAAACAAAAATATCTTTGGGTGAGTAGACAGGTCTCAACACCTGAGCTGATTGATGATCTCCCTGCACACACTTTTATGATACACTATGAATTAATACTTTAGCAAGTTTATGAGCTACCCTCCCTGAAAGAGTGTTATCACTTACTCTTGTTATCTATTGAGATTAGTCTTGGGTTCTTTTCCCCACAAAGCTTTGTATTCAAATCTTCTGCTCTCAACAAATACTGGGTTACTTTTGTTATTGAGGTATGATGGGGAAAATCCATGCATAACAAAGCATAAGGATGGCAGCAGATGGATTTGTGCAGTCTGCTGAGGCAGCTGAGAGAGGCATTTTGCATATGGGTGCTGCCACATTTCCTCACTATGCCTACTAAGACTGAATCTTAGAGAAATGGTGAGGATGCTAGTTAGCATGGTTTTTTACAAGCTTTTTCTGCACTTGCTGCAGAAAAGCCAGCCACTTGCTGTCAAAGCAGAGAACTGGGTGACAGTGACTTGAATCCCTACAAGGATAGCATCACTAGCATCAAGCTGCTGATGATTAAAGATAATTTTGAGGTACACTAAACTTGAAGACAATGAAACAAAGTCACATGCATCCAGAAATTAGGAACAATTGAACCAGTGGCAATTTGTTACTTTTGATGGCATTGTCGTGGTTACGTGTGCATACTTGCACAACAAGATTTGACAGTAGCAGAGGGAATAGTAGGGAAGGAACTTCTCCATAAATCTAACCATATCTCTATACAGTTGTACCTCGCTTAAAGAGCATGTGTTACACAGGATTGCTCTTTAAGCGAGTTTGCTCTTTAAGCGAAACACCATTGTAAGTGACCAATTGTGACTTCTTGGGGGGGGGGATTGTGAACCCTGATTTATTTGTTAAGCAAGTTTTTGGTTGGTTTTAGTTGTTAAGCGAAGCGACCATGCAGAGAAAATTCAGTATTCTAATAGATTAGATGTCATTATGCTGGCCACTTTGATGGAAAACCTACAAGTGCACGTTTCAAGAAGGTGGAATTAGCACTTCCTCAGACTGGTTTTTAGATTAAAAACTGTACCAACAGCATTGTTTTTAGATCCTTGAATCCTGTATCTTTTGACTTGTTGTGACAGATGTTTCTAGAAAAGGATGTGGTTTTGCTGAATGTTACCAAAACAAACAGTAACCAAAAAAGAGTACAGTAATACCTCATATAACATTAGTATCGAATAACACTAAAATCGCATAACATCAAGGAATCTGGGGGGAAGAATTGCATCAGATAACATTAAGATCCTATGGGATGCTTCAGATAACAACCGCGAAAGCCTGTGTGGTTACAATGTATCTCTATGGATCCCATAGAGGATCAGATAACACTAAAAATCATATAACACGAAGACTTGTGGAACCAGGTTTTAGTGTTATATGAGGTTTTACTGTACTTGGGAACCATTGCTAATAGTTTTTGACCCGAAGCGTCAGACTCCAGAATGGAAGATCATTTTGCAAAAGGGAACAACAGAAGTGTTTCAGTCAGGAATACTGGTATAGCTTAGTGTCATACGATTTGATAACAATTTTCAGTGTGTCCCTTCTGATTGTTTTTCTGTGAAAATGATATATTTTAAAAACATGCAAGATAGTAACAAAGGATAAAGTTAAACCATTGCGGTCAGAGGTAATAAAGAGAAATGAAACACGTCTCCCAGCTTATGGCTGTTAAAATTCTACTAACATGTGATTCTATTGCAACTTCAATGTGTCTCAGCATCAACACAGAATATGATATACAGGATTGTGTATACATGGAGACCATGAGCTTTATTTTGAGTTATGTTGCTTTTGTTATCACAAAGAATGCTGCTGGTATAAGCTTCTTTCAAGGCTTAGATGTTCTGTCTACAAGATTCTTACAATTTTATGGTACACCAACAAGATGAACTAGTTTGCCAGCTAACCTCTATTTTTAATATTTAAATTAGAACAGTACAACAACTAGAAAAAGGTCAGTGCTTCAAGTGGCAACACGTAAGCCATATCAAATCCAGTATCTTCTAAAATAATGATGCAAAGATCTACACTTCAGCATCAATAGTGCAATACAGTGGCCTTTCCTGAATAAAGGAGCAGAGACTTACCCACAATAAAAGCTTTAAATAAGGTAGATTGTTGTCATATATCAATTCTGCCTATTTGATATAAAATATATCGGGGAAAGCTTAAATTGATTTTTACAATCTACATTCAACTAAAGGTCCACATAAGCAGCATTAATGGAATGAACAATGGGAATGCAGTCAATTGAAAAACACTTTCAAACCTACTGCAAACAAGAAAGGACAGAAAGTTGACTAAGAAACTGAACTTTTGTAACATAAATCAGACATAAAAGAGAGATGGACCCTTGGATTACTTGCACTGTTTTTAATGGACTGAAAGAAATGAAAACTTAGTCCACATCCATTTCTTCAGATGATTTAGACTGCTGGCAACTGTCATCTGCCTTCGTGTCAGCACCATTCTGTCCATTCATTGGTCCATTGTGTTCACTATTAGATTTTCCTTGACCTTGTGGTTCTGCCTTGGGCTTAGGTTTGGAAAGAATAGGACTACATATACTGTCCAGTTCCTGTTAGAATTAAAATAAAGCAAAAAGAAGTAATCAGCAATGAATAAGAACATGGTGGTATATGAAACTGATTTTGCTATAATATTGGAGATAAACCTGGAGATTATTATTGACTGTTTTTCAAAATACAGTGCATTACTCTCCCCCCAACACATACATGTACATAAGAAATGCAACAACTGCACTTTAATCATGTCTGCTCTAAAGATATGGCTTTCTCCATTCATAGATGACAAACTTGTGTTTGAAGTCGCATTTTCCATTTATCAGTTTAAGCTATAGTCAAATCTCTTCCAATTAACAGAGATGGGACTTACAGGTTGACATAAATAGGGGAAAACACAAAAAAGGCTCTTATTTCATTTTCAGATTCTTCCATTTCTTAATAGAGAGGCTCTTAAACCAGAATGTTCTGTTTTTAATATAATGAAGGGATTATTTTGTTTTCTCTCTCTTCCATTTACAATTCTTATCTGTCTAACTGTCTGGGAAATGTTTGCATAAACCAGTGAAGAATGCTTCTGTCATTTCTTGTGGGTGGGATCTATGCACTGCTGAACTCCACGGTGGCCCTTCATCTTGATTGTGCTGTCCATCTGTGCCTTTCGATCCTTTTTTGCCACCTTTAAATTGATCTTTTAGAGATCTCTCCCCCTCCCGCATTCTCAGGATCTGCCGTTACTAAAAGGGAATCTGACTGTGCTACCAAGGTGCATCCTTGAAATCAGCTTTTGGACACCCCACCATTTTGTGAAGATTCTCTCCTTTCTTGGATTATTGCTGTTGCCTGCTGATGTGTGCTGGTGGTGGATTCAAGGAAGATATCAGTGCTAGTTAGGAGAGAAATATCCCTGTATTCTAGTGGTTTTGGACTGGGAATAGGGCTTAGGATGTATCTTTCTCCTAGTTTAATTCCTTATTTTTCTTGGGTTTTGGGAAAGGGTGTGCTACATGAGTATTTTGTGTTTGTTTTTTTAACTGTGTATAAGGTAAAGGTTGCCCTTGCTCGAAAGCCAGTCGTATCCGACTCTAGGGTTCAGTGCTCATCTATGATTACAGACAAAGAGCCAGCGCTGTGTGCACCTGCAGACATTTCCGTGGACACATGGCAGGCATGGCTCAACACCAGTGTACGGAACATGTTATTTAGTTGGTTTAGTGTGGACTACAAACTTACTCCTGCCTTTTTGAAGTACAGTTGTACCTCACTTAAAGAGCATAATGTGTTCCACAGGATTGCTCTTTAAGCGAGTTTGCTCTTTAAGTGAAACACCATTGTAAATGACCAATTGTGTGTGTGTGGGGGGGGATTGCAAACCCCAATTTATTTGTTAAGCGAGTTTTTGGTTGGTTTTATTTGTTAAGCAAAGCGAACATTCAGAGAAAATTCTGCTCTTTAAGTGAGGCACTCTTTATGGGAGGTTTGACTGTACTTTTAAAGGATTTTGAAATACTTTTGAATGAACATCAAGGAAAACTCAAAAGAACCCTGTTTATATTCAGCGACAGCACTGGTAAGCTATATTGTTAAGAATTATATTGTCAATAAAAAGTTTCCTGTACACAGCCTGCTTAGCCTCCTGGGGAGGGGATGAGAGACAGAAAACTGTTCATTAGTGAAATATAGCCATGACCGAGACATCATCAGGCTTATGCTCCTAACTTTACACTACTGAATTAAACATTGTAATCAGCAGCCATCTGTAGATACTGTATAATAACAACACTAAATCCTATGACATGAGTAGATATCAAAAGTGTTTTCTGAAATCGCTTTAGTGAAATATGTTGTTCTTTTCTATTATTCACAATACCAATTCAATCCTGAGTTTTCTGCACTTATTTTTTCAGAACACTATACCTTCACTTTACATTACATCATTTACCTTAAATTTTGCCACTATTTCTGCCACCTTTACAACAGGATCCTGTGTCAGACTCAGCCTATTCTGTGCATTCATTTTTGAATTCAACCAATTCATAGCCTCATTAGTACATTTTTCAACTTTTTCCATGTCAACAGGATCAATGTGATCATATTTTTCATCCTAGAAGGAAAAAAATGTTTTAGTTAAAAATTCAACAAGATAATGAACACATAGGCTCAATTTTGTCATCAACCCAAACTGATGATAAGGAAGCTTAACCATGGTTTATGTGACATCTGAACGGCTCGCTACTGGTAAATTAGACAAGAAAAATTGGAAAACCACAACTGACATGGTGTCTGACTGTTCCTAACACATCTATACAATCTAGAGCAGTGTTTCCCAACCTTTAGTTTTTGGACTTCAATTCCCAGAATCTTAAATCAACACCACCACCACCACCCAGCTTTGATCAGCCAATGGACTGACTTAGGTAGGCTTCTGGGAATGGAAGTCCACCAGTGTTCCATGGAACATAATATGGGAAATGCTGATCTGGAGAATGAAGTACCAACAAATTCCTCCCCCACAAAAGGCATGCTTATAGTAAAAACAGGTTATGACTTGTATCCATAGTTCTTAGAGTGATCAACCGTGATTTCACACATGGGTGCTTTCTGTGCCTATGCAAAACTCCTTGGAACATTCTAGTGCCAAAAAAGGACTGTTAGAATGAGTCCTTACGTTGTAGATGTTCCCCAACTTTATTGTGGATCATCAGTTCCTCCAGTCTGTTGCTGACCCAAAGATAAAAATGGTGATAGACTGATGGGAGGTTAGGTGGATTGTGTGATATTTTTTAAAGAGAAGGTTCTGGGGCGTGGCTAAGGATGGCATAGGAGCAGTCGCCATTGTGCCTAGCTCCGCCAATTAATGGGATTTTAATAGAAAAATGAGACTATAACTGAGTGGAAAAATAAAATGAGATTAAAGTGAGATTAGACTACCGGTGGAGAAGCCGAATGAACCGCTGTTTTTACTGACGAAAATCGGGGCTCGGAAGGATCGCGATCCGGACGGAGAGCGGAGCGGGGCCTTGGGCAGAGGCCCTGCGTTTCCATATCTGTTCCAGGAGGTCGGTCCGGGAGCCGGAGATCGTGAGTTTATGAGATCATGAGATCGTATCCTTGCAGCGCTGTGAGAGGAGGAGCTGAGGAGACGGGTGAATGCTAAGAGCTGAGCGGCGCAGAACGAAAGTGCAGAAAAGTAGAACGAAGGAACAGCGTGTGGTGAACTTGGCAGACTACCGGTAGCAAAAGAAAGTGGGAAGAGAGTGAGAAATCCAAATAAGGGAAATAAAGTGAAAGCTGTTTTTTTTTTTTTTTTTTTTGGGGAGAACGAGGCAAGCGAAGTGGAGTTTGGAGAAGAGATAAGAGACTTTTTTTTAACTCTCTTTTTGGCTTTCCCCCCGTTTTCTCTATTCTATATATGAGAGACTGAAGAAACAGGCTAGGTTCAATGGCGGCAGCATTTTAAAGAGAATCGAAACTTAACGAGAGAGAGAAACGAAACTTAAGCTGCCGCTGTAATAAAAAGCACTGTATGACAGACTATGGATTGTTTTTTATATAAGAAAATTGATTTCATCGGGAGTTTTTTTTAAGACACGGAAGATTGCTGGATTAATTGAGTTGAGCTACTTTTTTTGTTTTTCTTTCTTTTTTAGCACTCCTCCCCCTCCTTAGGAATATTTTTCTTTTACATTTTCTATTTTTGTCTTTTTATTTCTATTTTTCTTTTCTCTTTTTCTTTCTTTCTTTTCTTGCTTATATCTTTCTCGTTTCCTTCCTTTTCCCGTTATTAATTATTAAATGAATTGGCATTTTTGGCTCCCCTAGTAGCTTTACTGTGTTCGTTCTTTATACCCCCTTCTTTAATCTATAAAAGGTTGCCCCCCTTTATCAATTTGATTCTCTTTTTCACCTCCCTCTCTCCCTACTAAATGTAAAAGACAAACATAAATTGTCAAGGGTATTTTTAAATTAGATAAGTGTAATTACTATATTACAAAATTAATTGGATAAGACAATTGGTTAAGTAAAGGGTAAAGACCTGCTATTGTATTGCAATCAATTTATTATTAATTTTTCACTGAGCTGGTTTATAAAAATATAACTGAAATTAACTGAAATTGCATAATTTGGAACGCATTGATTTAAGAGTGAAAATTGTATTGGCTACTGAATATTGAAGGTGTGAATAAATTATTGGTTTGATTGTGGGGCAGAATCAATTAGAAGAATAATTGGATTGATTGAAATTAATATCTATCTATCTATCTATCTATCTATCTATCTAGATACACACACACACACACACACACACACACACACACACACACACACACACAAATAAACATCTGATTGCTCATTGGTTGGCAAACAGATTAAGGGTAACAACAATATTAGTACTGAAATAATTGATTCTGTACTCTGATTAATTTTAAGTCATGGAGGGGGGAAAGGGAAGAGAGGAAGAGGAGGCTATTAAACCAAAGAGACCTGAGACAAGAAAGGAGAAGAAGGAACAAAAGGATAAAAGAAAACCAAGAGAACAGAAGGAGCAAAGAGAACAGAGGGATGGACAAACACCACCACCGACGACTGAGGGCCCAGCAGGGGAGAACAAGCATCTTTACGTCGAATTTGGGAAATTCATGAAAAAGTTGAACATATGGAGAAAATAATGACTTACAGTATACAAGAATTGAGGAAAGATATCCAAATTAATAATGAGGAGATGAAGTGTGATAGGGAAACAACTGGTTTTAATTTCCAAAGTTTGGCTACAACTATTAATGACTTGTCAAGGGAGGTAAAAAATAATTCAAAGAGGATTGACAACATGATGAAGAATACTCGGAAAGATGTAAAGACGTTGCAAATTGACGTGAAAGAGCTGGAGTCAAAAGGGAAAGAAACTGCTCTTAAAGTGGGTTCACATGAGAAAAGATTGGATATAGTGGAAGAATGCATGAGAAAACAAAACATTGTAATTCAAAAAATGGAAGAACGAACACCAGACAAGCTAAAGGGAAGAATAGTTGACTGGCTAAACTATCTTAAAATGGGGAAAGATTTTGTTGCAGAAGATATAGCAAGTGTTTTCAGAGTGGGGGGAAGGAGAGGGAAGAATTTTCAAAGAAATGTTTTGGTCACATTTGCAAATTGGGGTGATAAGCTTAAGGTGATGGCTTTCATCAAACAAGCTGGTGCTGGCATTCTGAAAATGGAAGGGACTGATGTGGAAATCTACAATGATATTGCTCTGGAAGAACGGGTTTGGAGATACAAAATGAAACCATTGACAAAGGTATTGAGAGCAAAAGGTATTACATACAATTGGAGATTTCCACAACAGGTATGCTTTTACTATGATAGAAAGCTGCACGTTGTCGATTCTGAAATGGATGTACTGGAATACATGTGTCAGATTGGGCTGGTCAAGGTGGGGGACACAAGAATGGGTGACCTTAAGAAAAGAATTGCTTGAATCTGGGGCTATCAAAAGAGACAGGCCTGGGGAGGAGGAGGAGGGAGCTGCGGGGGGTTCAGATCCCTTAGTTTCGGGGAGCCTGGTGGTATTAGAGTGAAGTGATTTGACTTCTTATTTTTCTTCTTATCTGTTTTTTGGCTTTTTTCCTCTTTTCAAATAAACTAATTGGTAAAAAAACAATAACAACAATAATAATTTTAAAAAATTGGTGGAGTTAGGCGGGCAATACAGAGATAGCTTGTGGAGTATGCCACCCTTTCCTTGTCCTCATCTCCCCTCTTTGGAAGACAAAGGTGGAACTCTGAAGAGAAGAGTGGGGAGGGACAACGACTCCTGTAGGATTGGTAAGTTTTCTTTCCTGTTGGTTTACTTCTCTGTAACTTTTTTTCTTCTTTTCTGGGTAGGGTTTTGGGTTGCACGTCCAGGGATGGTTTTTATAGATCAAGATAGATTAGAATGATTAAGGATATTAAGATAGTAACGTGGAATGTGAAGGGTACAGGTAATGCATTGAAAAGAAAGAAATTGCAACTATCGCTTTAAAAAGACAAACCGGATGTTATCTTCTTACAGGAAACCCACCAAAAATCAGTGGAGGTAAATAAATTAGCTTTGAAAGGAATGCAAATTTATGAAATGGCATATGGCTCATCTAAGGCTAGAGGAGTCGCAATGATGATTTCTGATAAAATAGGATATAATATGATACAAAGTATTTCAGACCCTGAAGGAAGGTATTTGATAATTAAGGGAAATATAGATGATGAGGAACTGACATTTGTCAATATTTATGCCCCAAACGATAATCAGGAGGAGTTCTTAAACTAAATACAAAAAATTATAAAGAAAGAAGGCATAACAAACATGATAATAGCAGGCGACTTTAATTTAATAAGATCAGAAATCAATAGCACGGGTGATAAAAGAAAAAGTAAAAAACATATTTTGGATAATTGGATTAAATCAATTGGCTTAAGAGATGTGTGGAGGGAGATTAAAGGCAACGAAAGAGCGTATACTTATTTCTCTCAAGTGCATAATATGTATTCTAGAATTGATTACATTTTTGTCACAGAGGGCCTGATTAGATTAGTGGAAGACATAGAAGTAGGAGCATTCAAAGAATCAGATCACGCAAAAATATTAATGGAAGTAAAATTAGAAGGGCCTGGAAGAAAAGTGTATAATTGGAGGTATAATACAAAAATTTTCAGGGAACAAGCCACTAAGAATATCACAGAAAAATGGGAGGAAAGTTGGAAATGGAATGACAATAATGAGGTTAGCTATAGTATAGTGTGGGACACCATGAAAGCAATTTTTAGAGGTGAATCCATAAAAATAACAAGTACAAGAAACAAACAAAATAAAAGCAGATATCAGGAATTGGAAAGACAATTGAAACAATACCAATTGGAACATGCAAGGAATAAAGAGCAGGCTGTATTTGAAAAGATTCAAGAAATAAGGAAAGAGCTAGATGGAAAAGACATAGAAAGAGTTAAGAAAGATTTAATTTTTCTAAAAAGGGAATATTTTGAATACAGTAATAAAAACTCAAAATTACTGGCAAGGGCAGCCAAGGAAAAGAAGTCTAAAAGACAGATTGGTGTCCTAATAGATAAAAGAGGGAAAAGGTGTAATAAGAGTATAGAAAAAGTAAAAATAATAGAAAGTTTTTTATCAAGAATTATACTCAAAAAGGGAAATAAGTTTAGCAAAGCTTAGAGAATACTTTGATATACAGAAAATAAATAGGGTCTCAGAAGAACATAGAAATAAAATGGAGGAAAAGATTTCAGAAAAAGAAATTAGGGAAGTTATAGGAAAATTAAAACTAGACAAGGCTCCAGGGGAAGATGGATTACCGGATGAATTTTATAAAGATTTTAAGGATTTATTAGTCCCAAAATTTCATTAATCAATCAGGATGCAAAAATCTTTACAACAATATTGACAAATAGACTGAGTAGTTTTATAGCTGAATATATTAACAAAGATCAGTCAGGATTTGTGAAAAATAGGTATATGTCAGACTTAGTAAGAAGAGTGCTGGACTTAATGGAGCTAACAGAAAGGAAAAAAGAAAAGGTAGGATTTTTATCGCTTGATATCTTTAAGGCATTCGACTCGTTACAATGGGCAACTATTCACGAAATGATTAGATTATATGGATTTGGTAATAAATTTCAGGGAATAATTGCAAAATTATATCAACAAGGGATAGCAAGAGTCAAAATCAATGATATATATACAGAGGATATAAAATTAGAAGCAGGCACCCGACAGGGGTGCCCTTTATCCCCAATTTTGTTCATATTGGCAATGGAATTTCTAGCTAACGCTATACGCCAAGATGACGGAATAGAGGATAATAAAATAAATTTGTACACAGACGACACACTTATAATTGTAAAGCACTCGATGAAGGTTTTAGAAAGAATACATTTACATTTAAAAACGTTTGAGGAAACAACAGGTTTGAGAGTAAATTGGGAAAAAACAGAAATGATATATTGCAATGGGGAAAGGGAAGAACGAGAAAGTATAAAAGAAAAATATAAGTTACAGATTAAAACTAACTTAAAATATTTGGGAGTAGTGATTTCAAGCAAAATTGGGGAGCTCAAAAGTTTAAATTATGTTAAACAAAAGAAGGAAATTGAAAGGAAAATAGTACAGTATAATAAATTGAACTTATCTTGGTTTGGCCGGGTAGCCTTAAGTAAAATGATACTATTACCTAAATCAAACTTCTTATTTGATGTCTTACTAATAAAAAGAATTGGAAGAATATCAAAAAATTATAAATAATTTTTGCAACGGAAAGCGAAGAGCAAGAATAGCCAAAAAACTGTGGTACTTACCTCAAAAAGAAGGGGGATTGGGAATTCCTAGTATACATAATTATTATAGAGTCTTCCAGGTAAGAAATGTTGTAAAAATTCTAATTAGGGAAGAATCGATTTGGGAAAAAATTGAAGAGTGATTATTCACAAATGGGTAAAGCAATGTTCTTAAGTGAAGATGCAGGTAAAAAGAATAAAGACATTCAGAATAAGCTGATAAAAACAACTATAGAAGAATGGAATAAAGTAAAGGAAGATCTTATTCCAGGGATTTCACCAATTATAGAATTAGAAGACTTTAATAATTTCCCTATTAAAATAGATAGGGATACTAAGGCATTATTATTAGAAAATGGGGTTTCAATGTTGAAAGACCGGGTCAAGACTTGTAGAGATCTGGAAAAAAGAATGGTGCTTTTTTCACAACTGAAACTAAATTGGTTTAAGATTCTCCAGATAAATAATTGGAATAAGAGATTTTTATTTCATAACAGTCTAGAAAGGCAACTCACAATATTTGAAGAACTTTTGACTAAATTAAGAAAGGGAGATATAGAAATTAAAGGGATAGTTAGTAAGATTTATAAGATTATGAATAAAAAAAAATTACAGGAAGCCCTGAAGAATACTTGGGAACAAGATTTGAATGTGATAATCTCGGAAGAAAGGTGGCAGAAAAAATGGAAAAGAAGAATTATGCAAACTATGTCTGTATGAGTAAAAGAGCATAATTACAAGATGCTATGGCGATGGTATCTGACCCCAATCAGACTGCATCAGATGAATAATGAAATAAGCGACAAATGTTGGAGGTGTAAACAATCAAAGGGGACATATATGCACATGTGGTGGAGTTGCAATGTGTTAAGGGAATTTTGGGGAAAAGTTGAAAAGGAAATTAAAAATATACTAGATATGCGGTTGGAATTGGGACCAGATACTGTATTGCTAACAGAAGTGGACAAATTTAAATTGAGCAATGATTGTAAAGAGTTGATGGCTGTGATGTTGTCTGCGGCTAGGCAGTGTGTCGCAAAGAATTGGAAAAATAATGTATTGTTAAATATACAAGATTGGTACAAGGAAATGTGGGGATTAGCTCTCAACGATAAGCTTACATGGGAAATAAACATCAGGAAAGGAATAGTTCAAGTGAATAGATTCTGGGGAATTTGGAGAAAATTTGTGGAATATGTGATTGTTAAAAACATTAAGTGTATTTTCATGTGGAAATTTTGTATTGTATGTTTTATTTTTTATTTTTATTTTTAAAAAATTTATAAATAAAAATATTTTTTTTTAAAAAAGAGAAGGTTCTAAGAACATTTGAACAGGTGTTTCCTAAGTGGCGGCTGAAAGGGAAGTGAGAATTGAACATGATCTTTTTGTACCTCAGGAGCAGAGGCTGTTCTGTTCCTGGAGCAATGCCTGGAAGTGATTTGGCTTTGGATGAAGAAGACTAAGCTGAAATTGAATCCAAACAAGATGGAGGTCTTGTTGGTTAGTTTCTCCCAGCCAGTTGACTGAAAGCCTCCCTAGGTTGGAGGATACCATCTTACCTTTTATGGATAAAGTATAAAATCTGGGTGTCCTCCTTACCAAGGATCACCAAGGATCAGTCATGGCCAGGGCTACTTTCTATCAGATACAGTGAATTGTGCAGCTCCACCCATATCTAGATAGCAGATCCCAGAGACAACATTAATAATTTCTAAGATTGGGTACTGTAATTCTCTCTATGTGGGCCTACCCTTGAAGTTGGTACAGAACATTTAATGGGTCCAAAATGTGGCAGCATAATTTATTATTGGGACTGATCATTATGATCATATACCCCCTATTCTGGTCCACTTTCATTGATTAACCATTGTATTTCATGCCAAGTTCAAGGTTATAATGCTTACTTACAAAATACTGCATGGTTTGGGACCTTGTTACCTGATGGAGTGATTTTCCTAGGAATTATGCATATAGTATGAGGTTATCTCAAGCCACTTTTTAAAGAGTGGCTACCTTGAGAGAAGCTAAAAGGAGCAATACTAAGAAGAGTTTTCGCAGTAGAATCAAGATTAAATAGGCCTCTTCTCTTCAGGCCTTCAGGAAATTACTGAAAACCTTCTAGTATAGAGAGGCCTTTCAGATATTCTTCCTCAATAGGAGGGGCTGTGCTTTAGGTGTTTCTTCCCTTTCTCATTGTATTTGTTGCTGTTGTTCAGTCACATAGTCGAGTCCGACCCTTTGAGACCCTATGGACCATGCCAGGCACCCCATCCTGCAACACCCTCCGCAACCTGCTCAGCTCTATGCCCAGTGTGTCAACAATACCACCTAGCCATCTCATCCTTTGCTGCCCCCTTCTCATTTTGCCTTCAATCTTTCCCAGCATCAAATCTTTCTTGAGTGAGTCCTCTCTTCTCATTTGGTGTCCAAAGTACTTTAGCTTCTTCAATATTTGTCCTTCCAAGGACCAGTCAGGATTGATTTCTTTCAGGATCAACTTATTTGTTCTCTTTGCTATCCAGAGTACTCTTAAAATTCTTCTCCAACACTACATTTTAAAGACGTCTATTCTTCTGCACTCAGCTTTCCTTATGATCCAGCTCTTACAGTCATACATTACTACTGGGAATACCATTGCTTTGACTATGCAGACTTTTGATGGCAGGGTAATGTCTCTACTTTTTATTTTGTTCCCTAGGTTTCTCATAGCTTGCCTCCCGTGAATTAATTGCCTTTTTATTTTATGGCTGCAGTCACCATCTGCAGTGATCTTGGATCCTAAGAATGTGAAGTATATCACTGCTTCTACTTCTTCCCCTTCTGTTTGCCAGGAAGTGATAGGGCCTGTTGCCATTATCTTTGTTTTTTTGATGTTGAGTCTCAGGCCAGCTTTTGCACTCTCTTCTTTCAACCTAAGCAAGAGGTTCTTTAGATCTTCACTTTCTGCCATTTGGGTAGTTTTTGTTGTTTTTCAGTTGCAGTCGATTCCGACCCTTTGCGACCCTATGGACCATTCATCTGCACATGCTGACGTGTTGTGAATCGCCCTGGGTCCCTTCGGGGAGGGCGATAAACAAATTTAAATAAATAAATAAATGATCTCAAGTTGTTGATGTTTCTCCCAGCAATTTTAATTCCAGCTTGTGATTCATCCAGCCTTGCATTGCACATTATGTACTCTGCATATAAGTTAAATAAGCAGGGTGACAATTTTTATTTATTATCTGTGTAATGCTTCTTTATGGGTTTGTAAAAATGGCAATCAAGAAAGAAAGAAAGCTATACAAAGACATTAAAAACAATAAAATTTGACTTTGTTCCTCTTACCAGTTGTGGTACTACATGAGTGTTTTACAGCAGGACAACAAACACTATTACAGTAAAACCTCATATAACACTAAAACCTGGTTCCACAAGTCTTGGTGTTATATGATTTTTAGTGTTATCTGATGCATGTTAAAATCCTATGGGATCCACAGAGATACATTGTAACCACACAGGCTTTAGCGGTTGTTATCTGAAGCATCCCATAGGATCTTAATGTTATCTGATGCAATTCTTCCCCCCAGATTCCTTAATGTTATGCGATTTTAGTGTTATTCGATACTAATGTTATATGAGGCATTACTGTATATAAATTTTGCTCCTGTAGTTTAAGCTGCAGTCCTACACAGCCTTTATCTGGGAGTAAGTCCAACGTATGTCAGTGGTTCTCAGTCCGGAGTGCACATATATGGGACTGAAACGTGTATTATCTTGGTCCTACCTTATTTTTATAACCTTCTACAGCCTTCAGGAGCAGCTGGATTTTCTTTCCCAAATCATTTAAAACTTTTGGCCTTTCCTCGTGTTCCATGTATCTGTCATAAACAGGATCACCAAATTTCTACAAACAAAAAAAGCATTGATGCATGGTAGTATCATTCACTAAAAATGGAGAAATCTTGAATAATTACACCAAAGACCAAATCCAGACTTAGTATCATTTAGAAAGGACTTTAAATCAGCAGGTTTGTTTGCAAAGCACCTTAAGCCCTATTGATCTCAGTGAATCTAGAGACTAAGTCAGACTCCAACCTCATATTTTTGAAGAAAATGAAGCAGAAATCCTCATATAATTATAGGTACAATAGTACCTCAGATAACGTTATGACTTGGTTCCACAAGTCATAACGTTATCTGGTTTTTAATGTTGTGCAATCCATTGATTGCACAACGTAAAAAAAACCCCTGTTACCTTTCTGAAGAGGAAAGGGAACAGGGGGGACAATCTGGTTGGCTTGGGGAGGGAATGCGCATTCCCTCCCCAAGCAAACCAGTAGTCCCAGTGTGGGATCGCCCTTTGGGACCCTCGCTTAACAAATTTAATGTGTTCCCTGGGACCTTTTGTACTACAAAAAAATTGTAAAGCAAATTTCCCATAGGAATGCATTGAATGAAACTTCCCATAAGAATGCATTGAAAACCAAAATTTGATAACCAAAATATGGTTTCCCATAGGAATATATTGAGAACCAATTAATCTGTTCCAAAAAAATATATTAACAGAGCCACTATTTTCTATGGATTTCATTTTGTTATGCAAATTTTGCTTTAAGTGAACCGCGTGTTAAGCAAGGGTCCACTGTACTGTATAAGACTTTACATCTCTCAGGTAAAAATGGCTCTCAAACCTCAATCCTTTTCCAGACCATAAAATAGTGGGAGCAGAACTTGGTTAAAAGCATATCTGGTGGAACAAGCTGGATGGCATTTTTCCTCAGAAGTGTAAATATTTCATTTTCTGATAATTGAGTTAGTGTAGTAGATTTTTTTAAAAAGCACCATGAGGGATAGATAGTATAGCTGTATTTGATCATGGTTAAAACCCATTCGTGATTGGTAATAGTGCACCAGGTGGTGAAAAATGGCATGAATGGCATCATATCTTTCAGAAAATGAGTCAATGGCATGAAGATCTTGGTCCATGATGAGTTTTGTGTGGGCTCAGAAACACCCACCTATGTGACTCATAGAGATTATGGAGTAGAAGGCAAAAGGACTACCGTATTTTTTGGACCATAACACACACTTCCCCCCTCCCCAAAAAGGGGGGGAAGAGGGTGTGCCTTATCGTCCAAAGGCGCCAGGCAGGGCTACATCCCCCACTCGCCCCCACCCGCCTGATGTCACAGCAGCAGCGGTTGCACGTGGATCTGCTCATCCCAAAGGCAGCAGAAATTCTTACAAAGTGGATTGGTGCCTTGTAAAAAAAATAAATCGTTGTGTCCTGTCTTTGAAATCTGCAGCGTTAGGGACCTGGTGGCAATGACTACATTTCCCAGAAATGTAGTCATTGCTGCGAGATCCCTAATGCCGCAAATTTCAAAGACAGGACATAACAAAAAAATTTTACAAGGCACCGATCCACTGTGCAAGAGTTTCTGCTGCCTTCGGGACCAGCAGATCCATGTTCAGGATAGCAAGGAGAAAGTGTGAGGCCTGGGAGGAACCAGAGGAAGAGCAGAGGAAGAACATGGCGGCGGTGCAACACAGGAAGCACCCTGGATGCTGATGCAACCTTTAGGGTAAGGGAGGCTGCTGTGGATTTTGGAGCCTTTTGGATTTGAGTGCCTAGATTTTTTTTTTTGGGGGGGGGGGGCTAGGTACGTATTTTGCTTTATTTTAATAAATATTTTAGTAAGGTAAAGGTTTCCCTTGCTTGAAAGCCAGTCGTATCTGACTCTAGGGTTCAGTGCTCATCTCTGATTACAGACAAAGAGCCAGTGCTGTGTGCGTCTGCAGACATTTCCATGGACACATGGCAGGCAAGACTAGACACTGGAGTGCACAGAATGCTGTTTACCTTTCCACCGAAGTGATACTTATTTATCCATTTGCAATTTTTTCTTGCTTTTGAAATTCTAGGTTGGCAGGAACTGGGACAGCATCTTAACCACTAAGCCAACACAGAGGTAAAATGTCATTCTCTCATAATGGCAGTACCACACTGCTTATAGATGTGAAATCAATATCTCACTGGGGTAGACAGAAAGAGCCTCCTCAAAGATTGTGGTATTTGTGAACCACAATCAGGCATACCATGGTAACAGCAACCTTGTGTTGCCGGCTAACCTTTCTCACACTAGGACAGGTGAAAGGAACTGCAGAATGAACTCACCAAAAGGTGCCTTCATTTTGACAGTTTCACATTTGGCCTAGACACGGAAGAAGTGTCTCATTGATGATTTAGGTGGGGTTCACAAGTTTCATGAGAGGACTCAAGTATTTGGCTACAAGAGAGTTGGAAATGACTTTTAACTTAAAGGCCTTTGAAACAACCAATGTACTTCTGCTCAATTAACCTCATGGATTTATTCCCCGAAAAAGTAATACAAGGGTAATAATAATACAAGCTTCACTTTTCTTCATATAATGACCTACTGTTAATGCACAAAGGCTGTTATAAATAGGTAGGAACCATAAGCCAATGACATGGCTGTATTAATCTCACAGGCATACATAAAGCACCGCACACTGGCCCTATTTCCACAATTCAGTACATAAGAGACCAGTTATTCTCCAGCTTAGCCATTTGAGTAATACTGTATATACTCGAGTATAAGCCTAGTTTTTCAGACCAAAAAATGAGCCCCTAAAAGGGGAAACGGCTTATACTTGGGTCAATGACCACGAGGATCCCAAGGCCGCGTCAGATTGAGATGTGTCAAAATTTTAATTATTTTTTACCATATTTTCATGTACAGTAAAACCTCACATAAAGAGCGCTTCGCTTAGAGAGTAACTCACTTAAAGAGAATTTTCTCTGAATGGTCACCTTGCTTAACTAAAACCAACCAAAAACTTCCTTAACTACTAAATCGGTGTTCGCAAACCCACCCACCCCGCCAGAAGTCACAATTGGTCACTTACAATGGTGTTTCGCTTAAAGATCAAACTTGCTTAAAGAGCAATCCTGCATTATGCTCTTTAAGCGAGGTACTGCTGTATTTTAATTATTGAAACTCACTAGCACCTGCTGCATTTCCCATCCTCGGCTTATACGCAGGTCAAATTATTTTCCTGTATTTTCAGGTCAAAATTAGGTACCCTGGCTTATATTCGGGCTGGCTAATACTCGAGTATATACGGTAAGTTCTGCAGAGGCATTTTATTCATGTTCAGGGTTCAGTGCTCATCTCTGTTTCAAAGCTGAAGAGCCAGCACTGTCTGCTTCTGCAGACGTTTCCGTGGTCATGTGGCAGGCATGACTAGACACCGGAGCGCACGTAACACTGTTACCTTCTCACCAAAGTGGTCCCTATTCATCTACTTGCAATGTCTTGCTTTTGAACTGTTATATTAGTATACTGGTACTATTTGGTTCAGAACTTTTCCCCCGTTTTCCTGCTCTAAAAAGTGGGTGCACCTTATGGTCACGTGTGCCTTATGGTCCAAAAAATACAGTAAATACTTGATTTTTAAAAAACCAGAAAAAAATGGATGACATACAATTATTAGGTAGACTGTATCTCAATTGCAATTCTCATCATAGTCTACATAATTCTATCTAGAGCAGGGGTCAGGAAACTTGGCTCTTCAGATGTTCTTGGACTTCAATTCCCAGAAGCTCTGAACAGCTGGTGTGCTGAAGTCCAAAACCCCCTGGAGAGCCAGGTTTGCTGACCCATGATCTAGAGTAATGTACTATTCAGTGCAGTAAATCCAGAGATGCTCCCCCTCTCCCAACTAGTGGCTATCCAGTGGAATATTCAATTATAGAGTGCAGGTCTTACTTTCATTTCCTGAAGCTTTTCCACATATACATGTTTTGGTTGGTCTTCTCCATCTTCATAAAGCCAGTTCTCTATATCCTCTAACATTAAAGTTATTTTCCTTGAATCCTAGAAAAATAAGTTAAAAAATTAGGATAGTGCATACTGTACACTCTGTCATTCTGAATCAATGGAAACAGGAGAATGTGGTTATACAAGTATATATTCAACCACTACTTATACTCCTATCCATTTAGCTAAACTAAAAAAAAGTATGTTATAATAATCTTAAAATTCTACATCAGCCCATAAGCAAGAAAATTGGCAGTGATTGACATACCAGTAGCAGA
This sequence comes from Furcifer pardalis, assembly GCA_030440675.1. NCBI lineage: Eukaryota > Metazoa > Chordata > Lepidosauria > Squamata > Chamaeleonidae > Furcifer > Furcifer pardalis. Next base: position 70,240,660 of record CP126892.1, read on the forward strand.
ACTGAGAATGTCAATTGTCTCGTATGTTCTGGCAAAAGACTGATGACTTTCCAAAACTGGTAACTGGTCTCTCTCTAGATGGTGCACTAAACTCCTATTGATCACAACTCCCACCAAACACTGATCATTAATTATTACTGGCTAGAGATGTCTGGAGTTGGATTTCAACACAGGCTGTTCACCCTTGTGCTAACAGATAGAAATACAGTAATACCCCGGATAACGTGAGTACCGTATAGCGTGAAAACCGCATAACGTTACAAGATTTTCGGAAAAACCTTGTATCGAATAACGCAATTTTTAACGTTATTCGATACAGTCGTTCTTAGCAGCAGGGTGGCTGGGAAGATGAACGGGGTTCTCCGTTCAGCTTCCCAGCCACCCTGCAGCTACGGAGGCAGGGGTGGGGAGGCTGGAAAGCAGACGGGGAGCTCCCCCGTCGGCTTCCCCAGCCACCCCACAGCTGCGGAGGCAAGGGCGGGTGGCTAGGGAAGCCGACAGGGAGTCCCCGTCAGCTTCCCCAGCCACCCTGCAGCTGTAGATCGGGTCCTCTGATCTCTCTGGAGCAGGCAGGGGACACGATCTAAGCTGTTTCTGGGCTTCCCCGACGTCCTCAGCCAGTGCAGCAAGCCAGAATGTCGGGATTTGAACCCTGACGTTTTGGCTTGCTGCACTGGCTGAGGACATCGGGGAAGCCCAGAAACAGCTTGGACCGGGTCTCCACACCTCCCTGGACCCGGCAGGGGGGTCAGAGCCCCCAAAATTGGTTAAAAAAAAAAAAGGACAAATTTTGGGGTCTCTGACCCTCCCGCCGGGTCCAGGGAGGTGGGGAGACCCGATCCAAGCTGTTTCCAAAGTTCCCCCACCTCCCTGGAGGCTGCAGCAAGCCAAAATGTCAGGATTCACATCCCGATGTTCTGGCTTGCTGCAGCCTCCAGGGAAACAGGGGTTTTTTTTAACATTGTGTGATCAATGTATCGCACAACGTTAAAAACTGGATAACGATGAGACTTGTGGAACCAAGTCATAACGTTATCCGGGGTACTAGTGTAGATGCGAAAATGAAAATGTGTTTTTTTCATTTACATCAAGGACTCCATGTTCCTGCTTTTAAAACTACCCTTCACACAATCTGTCTGAACTGTTGCTTAGCATATTAAACTGTAACTAGAATAGGCCGATTTGAATCAATGGAGTTTACCATCATTCTAATCAAGCATTTCTGAGAAATACTTTACACATTCATCTTCATCTATACCTGTGCTCCTGTACAATCAAATATTTCTACATTCATTAAATCTAGACTCATGTAAAAGTAATCACCAGTGTATTTTTCTTGCCAACAGAAACATGACATGATCATGAAAAATGCAGTGATTAGAAAACACCACTAGGTCTAGTTTATGTTGATAATACATGATGCAGGAAAAAACAGCAAAAGGGAAATTAAGAAGGAAATTGAGTACAGTATTTAGCTAAATGGGCAGGGGCAATTTTAAATTGAGAGATATAAGAATTTAGGGCATTCTTAATTTCCACTAGAAGATTATCTAGAAATTATAAATGTGCCACCCTGTGATTTAAATGTTATGTCACAATGCAAAACGTTATTTGGAAAATACCCATAAAATATTTGTAATATTGTTAAGATATGACAACAAAAACAGAATAAACATTCTTGCATCATTTAAAGAAGAAGACATTGAAAATAGTTGGTTGAGACATTCATTTTAACACACTGAATGAACTGGTGTGAAGCTCTGTGTGCTTTTCAGTGACAGTCACATGAAAAGCAATTAACATTTTGGCTAATACTGTACCTGTACTTTATCCCTATTAATTTTCTCTGTGTTGGGTATATTCATGTTGTTATTCATTGCAATTTATTAAACAAAACATTCTAAACATATTCAGATATTAGTGACTGTAATTTCAACCATTAAGAAGTATAAAATTGCTTTAAATATACCAAATGGGAAATTCTTATTTGCATATGAATGTCTATTCCATTCCCCTCATTTTGAGAAAACCTAAAATGGATTTTACCCACAGATGCTGTTAAAGCTACAGGAGTGCCATAAGATCTATGTGAGACTAACATTCTTCTAATGTGATGCAGATTAGTGCCTTCAACAGTCTTTTACTGGATTTTTGTATTATTGTGGCAGCAGAGAAGAATGGAGCCTAGTTTGATAACTACAACACTCAAGTATCATCGTAACCCAAACAGTGTAGACCAATGACATCATGTTGGTTCCAAATTAATGGTGATCTTTAAAATTAACTGAGATAATATTATATTAATTTCAACAAACTTATACTGACTAAATCTAGAACCAATTAATTTATTTGTCTTAAATGCAGCAGTCCTTTTCTTGTTTCAATTCTACTGCTAATGAAACAATTTTGTCTTTTTATAAATATATATTGATACTTACATCCCCTGTGACAAATTTTTCATAGACACCACACAGCTTGTCTCTCAGATCATATACATATTCTTCAACAGCATTTTTTGCATCATTTTTCTCCTTCTCCAACTTATCTTGCATCACCATTTTGCCCTGTGGTCAAACAAGATGCTTAAACTCAATTTAAATTCTAAATGTAGATTTATCTTGTACATATTTTCCATGCAGAAAAGCATCTTCTCTCATTGTAGTTTTAGAAATTTTCTGCAACACATCTTTTCAGATGTTAAGTTTTTAAATGTCAGATAGTACACTGTTAGGTACTCTAAACCAGGAGTTCTCAATCTTTTTAAGCCGGGGACTGGGTCATGTTCCCTCAGACAGCTTCAGGGGCTGGATGGCCATTTTGCCCATCCTCCACCACATGGCACTTCCTAGTGTGGTAGAGGCAGTGGAAGGCCACATGAAATGGTGCCACAGGTCACATCCCTGCTCTAAACCAAAGGTGCCCAAACTACAACCCATGGGCTGGATCTGGCCAATGCAAATTCATCCAGCCCTCGCTGCCCTCAGAACACTGCCGTAAATTACCTGTGGCTGTTGTAAGTGTTTATGACAGCAGCGAGTGCATTTACGGCAGCATTCTGTGCATGTGCAGGTGTGTTTCACTTCCGCTTCAAGAAATGTGACTGGCCCAATCAACTGTCCAGGGGTGTGGCCTGGCCCATGGCCCAAAAAGTTTGGGTACCCCTGTTCTAAACATTGCAGACAAATCTACCTTTATTCCACTGATTCAGATTCAGAATTACTCATATATATATAGGGGCAGAATCCTACTATTTTATGTGACTGCACTAAGGGCAATCACATAAACACTTTGCTGTCTGTCACATGGCAGGTCCACCCCAGTTGTAAAGATGATGATGATGCAATAGGTTATGTACCCTGGGAAACTCCCTGTGACACTATATTTATGTCTATCGTTTTTCCCCACAAAGATTTTATCCTAGATAATTAGCAGGAGATTGGAAAGGATTTTTTACTGTCAATTATTCAATAATAAAACCAAAATTAATCTTCCTAGACTAAATTCTACTATTGAAATTAAGAATAATTTGGAGGGAAGGGTTTTGTACTCAAGGTGTATTTATGTTAAGGACTGCCACTATTATTTAATTATGATATTCATAACCTCTTCCTGAGTTCAAACTGTTTAATTCTAAGTGAACATATTTTGGAGGCTCCAGCTCTTAGATCTCAACATTTCAGTGAAAGAGATGCTGCATATCAGAAGTCTGTAAAACAATTTGCAATACAAAGTTAGAATACAATTTCTCACAGTTCTTCTAAGACAAAGGTAACTCTAACTACATCACACACATGGAATTAAGAACAATTGTGTGTTCCTTACCTCATTTTCAATGTAGGAATTAATGAGGTCCTGTCCCACCTGTCTGCATAGGTTAACCTGGATAGGTAAATCAATACTCTTGATCTTTGCTTTGGCTTTGCCAGATTGACTCGTATCAAGCTTGTCACCTGAAGCAGTCTGCAGAATAATAGATTTAAATTATCTTTCACCATTTAAGAACCTTTGATTCAAATGTACAAAAATATGGCATGTGTGACTTGAAATTGCATCACTGTAATTTCTGCCACGTATGCTGTATCACTGATATTTTGTGCACTTTAAAACTGCACCAGTCTATTTATAATTCTTGCAAACTTCAATGTCTTGCCAATTTTAGAATGAAAAGCTGACAAAATAATAAACTTGTGATTTAATACCTGGACACATTACATGTGTTTTGTGGGACACTTGTTAACTCAAACAAAGAATGCACTTCAATCACTGCTTGGGAAGAAAAACCAATCAGAAGTTCTTTTGATTAGCAGCCAAAGAACAGGGACTATGTACAACCATTCCAAGTCACAGGATCAATATGAATAGCTATTGAATGTACAAGTAGTGAAAATGATCAAGGTATCAAATCTATCATTTAGCAAGCTATGGCAGATTTTTCCCAACATACTAGAAGTCTATTTTTCTTGTACTTCAGAGCACTAAGAGAAAAGATTCAATTATTCTTCTTTAATACTGTTGAGAAGTCCAGCCCTAGGCCCCTGCAATACGGGGTGCCTCAGGGTTCGGTACTTTCTCCTCTCCTGTTTAACATCTATATGAAGCCGCTGGGTGAGATCATCCGTTCCCACAGGGTAAGGTATCATCAATATGCAGATGATACCCAGTTATACATCTCCGCCCGTGGGGACCCAAGCGGTGCGGTGGAAGTCCTTTCCAGGTGTCTGAAGGCTGTTAAGGTCTGGATGGGGGACAACGGGCTACAGCTGAATCCCGGCAAGACTGAGTGGCTGTGGGTAAGGGGTCCCGTGTTAACAAAGGAGCTTCCACCTTTGGTTCTGGATGGGGCAGCGCTGCCCCAAACAGACCCGGTGCGTAATCTGGGGGTCCTCCTGGACTCACGGCTACTGTTCGAAGAGCAGGTGGCAGCCGTGGCCAGGAGGGCTTTTGCACAACTTCGTGTAATACGCCAGTTACGCCCACTCCTGGACCGGGATGCTCTGCTTATGGTCACACATGCGTTGGTCACCTCCAGACTTGATTACTGCAATGCGCTCTACATGGGGCTGCCCCTGATGACCATCCGGAGACTCCAGCTGGTTCAAAATGCAGCAGCCCGGGTAGTGGTGGGGTGTGGGCGTTATGCTCATGCCTCACCGCTGCTCCGGGAGCTGCATTGGCTGCCAGTATGTCTCCGGGTGCAATTCAAGGTGCTGGTTATTACCTTTAAAGCCCTATATGGTAGTGGGCCAGGATACCTAAGAGACCGCGTCACCCCAAGAACATCTGCCCGTCCCACCAGGGCGAGAGGCTCCCTCGTTGTTCCTTCGGCGAGAATGGCGCATCTCGCCTGTACCAGGAGAAGAGCCTTCTCCGTGTCCGCCACGGCCCTCTGGAACCTCCTGCCCACTGAACTGCGCCTTCAGACAGAGCTCCTGCCCTTCCGGAAGGGTTTGAAAACCTGGCTGGCTGGACAGGTTTGGGGACCTGGGAATACGAGTTCCCTTACCAGGTGGCTTATTTAAAGGACTGCCAACCTGGGTCTGGAAGTGGGACTGTGTACTGTTTTTAATTTTTGTGGTAATATTTTGATGACCTTTTAACTGATGTTTTATTGGAGTAAACTGTTTCTTATGCTTTTACTTTTATTTTTAGTGTTTTGTAAGCCACTCAGAGTCGGGTTCTCCCGATTGGGGTGGGGTATCAAGTGTAATAAATAATAATAATAATAATAATAATAATAATAATAATAATAATAATAATAATAATAATAATAATAATAATAATAATAATAATAATAATAATAATAATAATAATAATAATAATAATAATAATACACGAGGAGAGGCTTTTAACCACGTCTTACTTTTTATTTTATACAGACCTTTCCTTCAGCACCTATCAGATCACCTTCTTCATCTGCCTGATTATGTTCTGTTTGGTTCTTGTGATTACCATCATCATGATCAACCTGCATTTTAGCCTATGAAAAGAAAAGCTTTAACTGTAAAATAAATGTTTGCATAGATTTCTTATTCAAATCAACTATGTATCAGTTTTTCACATTTTTAAGAAGGTAAAATTATGACAAGAGCATAAATTAAGATTTCTTAAATCATACTTCCTTCAGTACAGTCAAGATATGGAAAGGATATTGTAGACTACTAATTCTAAAATGGCAAGCAAACAGACATACTCTTGAAATATTGGAAGCTATCTTTCAAAAGACTAAGAGGATAGAGCCAACTAAGTTCAAAAGAAGACAAACACTAGGTCCTGCATTCTTTCATAGAGTTACATGTGTATGTTAAATGTTTGAAGTGGTAGTCATGTTAGTCTGTGCAAACATATCAGAGAGTAGACAGACCTGAGGAAGTGGATTTGATTCACAAAAGCTCACATTTAAATACAAGAGTTATTCTTTAAGGTGGCACATTTTTTGTCTTTTTTTGTTACTTTGTTTTCTTTACTCTCTGATATGTGTATATTATAAACACAATATTAATTAGAGATTAGAAATAATATGACCACTTAAATATTTAAAAACATGATAATAATATCAAGGCAACCATTGAAAACACAATTCAGAAAAACACAAGACAACTAAGGAAGGCTTCCTCTACCACAGTTTCACAAAGAGACTGATAGAACAATGTCAGAACTTAGGCTGAACTACAGTGGAAGCCTGTAAATTATAAAACACACAAACAAAGAAAACCTCACATAGCATAGTTCAAAGGAGGTCCACAAGCCAGTGACCCAGGACTACCAAAACTTCACAAAAATATACAGGGTCAAAAGATCTCAAGGATAATGCATGATTTCCCTGTTTTGTCAGAAAGTGAACTGTTATCTTTATAGTAGCTCATTTAAAATCCAGATGTAAACAGTAAACTATCAAACAAGATTAGGAAAAAAGTCTGCTAAAACCAATTTAGCATTGGGCATATCTTACACGTTAAAATAAGGTATCATTAATATGCAAAAAGTGTTCTACTTGAAATGTGTAACTATGGCAAAGTTCTTGAAGTCTTCTTTATCTAAAATGATTGCTTTTGTCTTTTTCCTACTGTTCACTTTACAAAACAAAAAGGCAGGCAATGGATGGAGGGTGGCAGTGTTTCTTCACTATTTTAAGCCAACTGAATGCTAAAGGGTAACAAACCTCTTCCTCAGATTGAAGGGATTCATCCTCAATAAGGAAAGGTACTTGCTAACAAACATCACAGTAAAAACAAAAGATAATTAGTCAGCGTTCTATGGGAAACCATGCTTATGCATTAAAATAGTTAATTCTTCATTCAACAAAGTATTTTTCTCTTTATCATATTCTTTATCCAGCACCACACTTGTATTTGAAACTGACAGAAAGAAACCAATTTTCCTCAGGAAATTTTACTTGCATGTCTTGCAGAAAGCTGCACTAGAATGAACCATTGGGCTTTCTTATGAATTTATTTTTGAAACTGTTTATAGAGACTTCTAAAATGAAACATGGAAGCTAAGAGTACACTAAAGAGATCTGCAAGCAGATATTTATTTGGGGGAAAACATAATCCAGAGTACCAATGTATATAACATGTGATGGAGTAAAGTTTAACAACTCCTGCAACATTTCCTTAGGTAAGACTATAAAAGGAAGGAAAAGGGGATTTATTAAATTAATTTAGTAAAATTAATAAGGGAACCACAATAAGGGGACTTTCAAATACCACATGACCATTTTAGGGGGGTGAGAGGGTCAACTAAAAGTCACAGAAAGTCACGGGTGGAGGGGGGTTCAGCGTGAAGTCACGTGACTCCAACATTTTAATTCCCTGGCCAGGTGGAAGTCCGGGGGTGGGGCGGCAGGCGTCCTCAGGCTCCAGGCAGGACCGTCTTCTGCCGCTCGAGCTGGCGTGGCTTTTAACACCCCAGCCAGGTGGGAGTCTGGGAGTGGGGCAGCAGGCGTCCTCAGGTTCCAGGCCGGCCATGCTATTGCCGTTTCTCTTCAAATCAGGGGAAACAGAGAAACCACATGATGGGGGGGGGGGGGTTGGTCAAAGGTCATGGAAAGTCACGGGAGGGAGGGAGTGCCCTATTTTAGGTCACAGGTATTTGAAAGGCCCCTAAGGGTTTTTTTTTGGGGGGGGGAGGGAAAAAAGGAAAAATTCACAGTAATGGGGAAATGGCTGAATAAGAACAAGATTGTGGAACTACATAGTCTTAAGTATCAATAAAAACTATCACAGTTAAATCTCATTTATTACACCAAGTACAATTTGAAAATCTCTCCATAAGATTATTCCTGCAAGATCAATTCATCTCCTTAAGAGCTTTCCGTTTTGTGTAAATAGTTTAGCATTAAATATAAATGATCATTTGAAATATTTTGTGTGTCACATAAAGAGGTGTGAACTATACATACCAGCTCATCTTTGCTTTGATTCTTACAAGACAATTCTGTGTCCATAGGTATATCACTGGTATCGCTGTCTGCACTTTGCTTCTCTATTACAGATGCATTTGCCACACTGAAGATGCCATGGATATTAACACGCACTTTCACCTTCACTTTTGAATTGTCACCATCATGTTGGGGCCCAACATTCTGAATAATAAAATGACCTAAATGATAGAAATTATACTCTGAGCATTTTATTTGTGCTGTGCATACATGACACTATTCACGCCATTCAGTTACCAGGTGGCTGGCCATATTTCAGGACATGTTCTGCGTGACCTCTTTTCTACCAAGGAAGCAGTACTTGAGGGCCATGTTGCCTGTTTTTAGAAATTTTTCTCTGCAGTGTTTTTTCACATGCTCCCTACATTCTTTTTCTTTCATATCCAAATCAGAATACTGGCCATGAAGACTGTCCTGAGAATATAATGCAGTGACCTTTCATCTGCCTTCTGCATTGCAGCATGACACCCGTACTACTGATCCAGCTCTGTGAGTCACTTTCTGGTCCTGAGCCCTTTTGGCACACAAAGTCCTCATCAGCCCCAGGCCAGTATTGTTGCTGCTGCTGCTCTCCATCAAGATGGATTCAAGTGGGATTTAATCCACTTGGGGACCATCATCCTTCCCTGTGGACTTTGGCACCCAAGGCCATTAGTCCTCAGGTTTGTCAGGTTAGTTAACCACTGCCTGACACTCAGCATTCCTTTTCGTGCCCTTCCTTCTTTCTCCTTCCACTTATCCCCATGTTCCACACTAGCACTGTTGTACATAGCCCTCCCTATCGGTCACCTTTTCTATCTCCTATTTGGTAACTTTTCTCATTTTTCTCAACCCTCCCTAGGGTGGCTTCAGTTTGTTTCTCCCAAATGCTTACAACCTTTAGTGGTCTGTCCTAAAGCACAAGACAACAGGACTGGGTATACATAATCTGATCACATGACCTGTGACATCTAGACCTAGTGGCTGAAGACAACTTTGGGATTAGGCAAAGGTTTGAGTGTAGCACAAGCCCTTCCTCTGTGTACCTCCACCCAAGACTTTTGTCTGACTTATTTATTTATTCAGATTTATATTGCCGCCCACTCGCCGAGACGACTTCAAGTTTAAGGTGTAAGAACAAAACAAACAGGATGCTGAGGGTCATTCCTCTGTTCCTATTCTCCTAATGCTGCTTGTTATGTCTTCAAAATAAAGAGCCTACCCTACTCATGTTTCTTTGGAACTTACATCCATTATTCTTTGCACAATTAGAACTGTGAAGTGCAACTGATTTAACCCTCATTTGATTAAAGCAAAGTAATCACACTTCTATACCACCCCATAGCGCTTAGTACACTCTCTGGTTGGTTCACAAGTTAATTAGCATTTTGTCCCCGAAGGAAATGCTGACAGATCTTTTGTCTTTCTTCTTTAAAAATATTAAACCCTTGGTGCCATTAATGCTACAGTAATACCTCCCTTAACGAGCAAAATGTGTGGCACACAGTTGCTCGTTAAGCAAGTTACTCGTTCTGCAAAACACAGCAGCAGCGGGGCTTTTGGGAACAAGGACGGGGATTCCCCCAGCTCATTCCAAAACGCCCCACTGTTATGCAGCGGGAGTCAAAGGGGCATTTGGGAAGGGTACAGGAAACTCTTCCGAAGCTCCCCCCCCCCGCCTGGATCGCCAAAGCCCTTGGCGATCCGGGGGGGAGACGCTTTGGAAGAGTTCCCCATACCCTTTCCAAATGCCCCGTTGACGCGCACACGCATGCCTGCCCTCTGGGAAAGGGAGGGGGTGGGATCCCAAACTCGAGATCACCCCCTCCCTTGGGCAGAAGCCAGTCAGCTTCTCCGAAGCGCCCCCCCCGCCTGGATAGCCAAAGCCCTTGGCGATCCAGGGGGGCGCTTAGGAAGGATCATCCAAGTCCCTCCGAAGCCCCACCCGCCTGGATCACCAAGGGCTTTGGCGATCCAGACAGGGGGCCTTTGGAGAGGCTTAGACGATCCTCCTCCTCTTCCCAAGCCCACACCTGGATCGCCAAAGCCCTTGGTCTATGGGCTTCACACAACAACGGGGACCGATGCAGTCATTCCTTCTAACCCTTCCGGAGGTGGAGGGGGTGGCAGATGGCCCAGTGGCAGAAACAGGCACTGGGACATTTTTACGATGCCCCCATGCCTGTTTCTGCTGCTGTCACTGGCCTGTCCTCCACCCCCTCCACCTCCGGAAGGGTTAGGAGGAATAACTGCATCAGTCTCCATCATTGTGTGAAGCCCAGACTTCGCACAATGGTGGGGATTGGTGCTTGGGTTGGGGGTGAACTGGTGCGCATGACAGTTCAACCCCCAACCCAAGCAAATCCTACGCTGCGATCGGCACTTGGGTTGGGGGAAAGAGCGGGTGCATGTGCCAGTTCAACCCCCAACCCAAGTGCCGATCGCCCTTTGCTTGTGAAGGGAACACGGGTTCCCTTCGCAAGCAAAGGGCAATCCCAGCGAAGCACACATTGGTGGGGCGTTTTGGAACGAGACATGGGGATCCCCTGCATTGTTCCCAAATGTCCCACCAATGCAAAGCGCACATTAGCCGGGCATTTGGCAACAAGGACAGGGACTCCCTGGCCTCGTTGCCAAATGCCCTGCTGATGTGAAGCGTCTCGTTAAGTGAGTTTTTGCTCATTCAACGAGGCAGACCTATTGGGGAAAGGTCTCCTTGTTAAGTGAGTTACTCGCTATACGAGATGCTCGTTATGGAAGGCATTACTGTATCTTCTTTTGAAATTATTCTTTCATTTCCCCCAAAAAATGCCATATGGTTTGAGAATATGTCCTTAAGGAAAACAAATGCAAAATTCCTCTAAAATTCTGGGAGTTGCTACATAAATTCCTGAAACACTATACAAATATTGTTTTTTAACTAAGTGTCCCTTTTCATATTTAAAACATAGTGCAACTGCAATGCTGAAGCATTAGGGGAGCTTTTTACCTATTCTTGTATCAGGGTAAGGAATGTCATGAGGATGCGTATAAAATGCTTCCAGCTCAAAGGGCTCCTTCTTGTGGAAAGTAATAACTTTTGAAAATGGTGCGGCATGATTTTTACTGAAGACTTCACATTCGCTACAGAAAAAGAAAGACCAGACAATGAAAACTCAAATGGACTAGAAGTTAAGTCACAACTAATTAGCAGTCATCCTATGAAAATTTCTATAAACTAAACAAATTCTATGAATTAAAAAGAAACTGTCTAGTGCAACCAGAGAATTACAGGCCAAGTCTTTACTTGAAACACATAATTCCTCTGCACTATTTTGTCAGTCACAAATTAAGAATTATTATTTTTATTTGTGGGTTGATATCATCCATTAATAACTGCAGTTAAGCTACATTTCCCCCCAAGTTCTAATGTGTTTCAAAAAGACAAAGAAAAAGAGATGATGATACGAGTGTCCCTGGTAGCCTTCTGGAATTTCTTAACATAAATGTCACCTTGTCAGAACGGAATCTCATCTCTAACATTATAATGAACTTGACAATCAGTTAACTTCTTCATAGGTCTTGTGTAAAACGAGACACAAACACACATCTCTCTTCTAAATTTGAAAGAAGTTCCATCTCTTTCCAATTATGACAAAGTTTCAGAAATGTTAAAGATGCTGCTAAGACTTTTCCTGGATGTACTACAGCACTTCCCTTCCCCCTGTGAACAGAAATGTGTAAGAAAAATAATGACTCATATTTGTCACAGAGCATTTTAGAAGTGTTCACAAGAGAGGAGAAGGGAATATTCATCAGGGTGAACATGGCAAACCAATTTGCTGAATTCTTATCCTGTCCGATTTTCTTTCCTTTGTAGGGAGAAGACTAACAAAATCCCTAGTTATTTGCATTACAGCATTTTCTTGTATGTAGTAACTATCTATCATACCATAAAAGGGGATTTTTACAAGACCATGCCATGAATCAGAATTAGATTAAAGCTTCTTCCAGACAGTGCCTACACTAAAATCATTCTGCAGCTCAGCCTTCTTTACAACTTATCTAATATACTGACATATTTAGAAAGATTGCACCACAAATGGTAAATATAAATAACACATTTGATATTTCAACATATTAACTATCTGCTTGATGGCCTCATGAACCCTTTATCTCAAAACTCTTACCCTGTTCCTTCTTCATAAGATGACTGCCACCTCAGAGTAATTGAATAAGGAACAACATCTGTGATGGAAAATTCACGAACTTTAAATGCTGGAGAAAGAATTGCACACTACAAAAGAGATAAGATTATCACTAAGTCATGTGAATTATACATATTTGAACTATGGCTGGTGTATCTTACAAAGCCGTAGCTAACTACATTTTAATTTAACACAGTAACAATAACACTAGTGCAGGTTTGCTGTAATCAGCCATTGACAGAATAAGTCGTATTAAATACAATAAAACCTTGCATAAAGAGTGCCTTGCTTAGAGACTAACTCGCTTAAAGAGCAGAATTTTCTCTGAATGGTTGCCTCGCTTAACATCTAAAACCAACCAAAATTCGCTTAACAACTAACTCAGGGTTTGCAAACCACCACCACCCCACCAGAAGTCACAATTGGTCACTTACAATTGTGTTTCGCTTAAAGAGCAAACTCACTTAAAGAGCAATCCCATAGAATGCATTATGCTCTTTAAGCGAGGTACCACTGTACAACAAAATTATAACTTTCAGGAATGCTGAGTAATGTTGTTGCCTAACATAGTACCATGAGATAAACTTACCTGTAATGCACAACCTCTTGCAACAGCTTCATCTGCGTTTAGTGTGGTACTTATTTCTTTACAGAAGAATTTACAAATCTGCTCCTTCACTGATGGGATTCGTGTAGCCCCACCTACTATTTCTATGCTGTATATATCTTCTCGCTGGAGTTCTAGGAGAAAAACAGACAATTTATTTCTACAAGTGAGACAAATATGCTTTCTGACACTAAATGTATATAAAGTACCGTATATGCCGGCATACAGGGCGACTTTTTCACCCCCAAAAAAATGCCTCCAAGTGGGGGGTCGTCTTGTCTATCGGGTGCATGTCATTTGGGTTCCCAAATACTTACCGGGGCTTGGGCAGCAGCTCCGGGGAGACCGTTGAATCCTTCCCCGCCACCTTCTTGGAAGATCCCGCCCTAAGCTCCCCTTCGCCCAATCAGGGGAAAGGACAGGTCTTCCTGCGCGGTTCCTGTCCTTTCCCCTATCGCGGTTCTTGTGCAGCGGCGGAGCAACCGCCCACACGGCTGGGGCTGCTTCTCGTGCGCGCGGCAACCATCCGCACGACCACATTGAAACTCGCCCGCATTCAAACTCGCCCACGTTCAAACTCACTCACATTCAAACTCACTCGCATTCAAACTCGCCCGCATTAAACTCGCGCCCGCGGCAACCTGATTGGCTCCTCCGTCTCTTCAGGAAGATCCCGCCCCAAGCTCCCCTTCACCCAATCAGGGGAAAGGACAGGTCTTCCTGCGCGAAAATATATCGTAATATTTTCTGAGCAAAGCATATCAGAGACTAAACAAAACAACATCAAAAAACTTGTGGCACCTTAAAGACTACGGTAACTCTTGTATTTGGTCTTTTGCATGTGTGGAAGGTGTGCGGAAGAGGGGGTGGTCTTATATAGCGAGTATATAACAAACTCTATATTTTGAGTGGAAATGTTGGGGGGTCGTCTTATCTACCCAGTCGCCTTGTGCACCGGCATATACGGTATGTGTCTGGGAAAGACACTCTGAAGAGGAAAAGAGAGGGTGGGATTCTGTGACTCCTATCAGTTTGACTCTTTCACTGTTACATTTGGAATCTTCTATTTTGGGAATGACTGAGAAAATCCATGTTTAAAGAACCAGATCTTCCACTTACATCTTGGGCTTAAGTTAAATTTTAAACTTAAGCCAAGCAGGAGTATCAGGTTATAATGTTCAATGAGAAATTATTAACACACAGTACCAAAAAGCATAGCACCAACACCTAGCACAGGGAAACATCTTCTGGGATTCATACTCTAATAGTTAATACTTATAGTGAATAACACTGCAGGGAGGTAGCACTATAAAACCACTAACTTCTTGTTTCCTCTGAGTCAAAATTTCAGAAGAGAAAAAGCAAAGGGTAAATGCCCAGCCCTACTTCAGGTAGCCAGACAGTAAGATGGTCAGCAGAGACACTGATTATTATAGTGGCAGTTAGTATTTATCATACTACATATCAATGATGCCCAAAAATTTTTTTTGTCAGGTTGGTCCCACCCCTGACACACATTTGCACGGGCCAGAGGCAGGCTGCTCCTGCTGCTGACAGTTTTGATGTCAGCAGTGGTGGTGGCGGCAGCGGCGAATGTGCTTTGTCCTGGCTGCTCTGAGCAGTCTTTTGCTTGGTTCCATCCCCTCTGCAGCCTTTGTCAAAGCCAATTGCCGCATCAGGGAAATTTTTGGAGCCTCCTGTGTTTCAAAATTCATGGCACTGGAAGGGTAAACCTGGCATGCTGCAGTGACATCATCCTGGGTGCACCTGGGGGTCTTCTAGCGCTGCAAATTTTGAAACATAGGAGGCTCCGAAAATTATCCCGACGCGGCTTTGGCAAAGACTGCAGAGGGGATGGGACCGAGCAAGAGGCTGCTCCAAACAGCCCAGACAAAGTGCGATCACCACCACCGCTGCTGACGTCATGTGGTGGGGGCAGGGGGGGGGCAGTCCGCAATGAGCCCAGGTGTTCATCGTGGGCCACATTCATGATATGCAAGGGCCTAATTAGGCCCATGGGCCATAGTTTGGGGGGCCCTGCTACATCTTACAGAAAACACAGAGACAGCAAGGATAGTAACAGCAACAGCCCTTACAAATCAACAGACGGGTCGTTTCCACTCAAGAAAGCCTTGACTGAGGCCATCAAAATATCTTGTGGCTACTGCTGTGTATATGTACTTCTTAGTAGGTATCAATTACAGAACATACACGTTTATAATGCTTAAAAAAACTAGGAGAAATATTATAAGACACATAGATAGTTGTCAAAGATTGGGATTTTAAAAATATTCTCATAGCTTATAGCTACTTTATTATTTTTAAGCAGTTTCAAAATTCATAACCACAGAACTCTCTATTCTAGTGATGGCAAACCTTGGCACTCCAGGTGTTAACAGAAGTCCAAGTCAGCAATCCTGCTGATCAGGGCTTCTTAGAACTGAAGTCCAAGAGCATCAGGAGTGCTAAAGTTGGCCATCACTGCTCTATTCCCTTTCTGTACAATAAAGAAAAACTGAGGTATAATCCATCATATATATAAGGCTCATCAACCAGATGCCAGTATTTCTCAAAGAATCAACCAAGGTCATCAGGAGCCAAGTCAATTTGATTAGAAAACATCAACTTCAAACTCTTTTCTGCAACACTTCTGTTAAATGTACTGCTTGTATAACATGTTACCCAGCTGTCAAGAGACAAACTGAAGACAGACTTTGTGATGGGCAAGTAATTGGAAAAGCTTCCTAAAATCTTCTTAGACAGTTCTATCAGGGCTAAGCCACTATCAATCAGGTATGAGAGGAAGATTTAGAACGCAGGGGAATAATTTAACTGCCAGATTTAGACGTTAGAAAAGTTACAAGATAGCGTTGTGTTGATAAACAATAAATGGCTAGTTATGTTTGAGCCTTGAAGGGTTTGGGAAGACAGGGTTAACCTTTATTTTCTTCAAACTTAGGAAAGGTCCTAGTAGAAGCTTGAACTACTTTTTGCAAGTGTTAATAAAAACAAACACCTTTTAGGTAAGGTCTGGTTTTTCAGTGAACAATTCACTGACTGGAATTCTGCATGCACTCCATACTAATACTTAATAAAAGATTTACTGGATAAGTTTCAGTACTGTACTGTATTAAGTTTAATTATTTATTAAAAATGAACATAAAGCTTCATCACTCAATGAAGTAATTTGTCCATTAATATTAAAATAAAAGGAATCATAACATGCTGAGGATATTTTTACTTACTAGCTTGCTCCAGCACTGCTCGTAAAGGAGGTTCCACTCTGGCCAGAAGAGATGCACACAACTGTTCAAATTGCGCCCTATTCAAAAGAGGGAAAGTTCATTAACGGTTGAGAATTACAGGCAAAAACAACCACAACTTTACTTAAAACTTGATGCAGTGGAAAACAATACCTGTTCATCTTACTTGACACATCAACATCATTCATGAAACATTCTATGTTCATGGGAAGATCAGATGCATTTGCGCTCATGAGCTTCTTTAGTTTTTCACACTCTTGATACAAGCGCAAAAGTGCTCGAGCGTTGTCCTTCACCTTCAGTTTATACTTAGACCAGAATTCTTCACAGAAGTAATCTACCAAAGCCTCATCAAAATTTCTGCCACCCAAATATGGGTCAAATGCAGTAGCCAATACCTGTGAAGTAAAAGATACAACATGACAATAAAAACCAAAAAAACTTAGAAATTACAATACTAGTCAGTAACAGGCTGGTAATACTGTACAGTCAAACCTCGCATAAAGAGCGTTTCGCTTAAAGAGTAACTCGCTTAAAGAGCAAAATTTTCTCTGAATGGTTGCTTTGCTTAACAAATAAAACCAATCAAAAACTCGCTTAACAAATAAATCAGGGTTTGCAATCCCCCCCACAATTGGTCACTTACAATGGTGTTTCGCTTAAAGAGCAAACTCGCTTACAGAGCAATCCTGTGGAATGCATTATGTTCTTTAAGTGAGGTACAACTGTACATTCATGAGGCCTCATCACCTGTTCTTCGAGGTTCTAAAATTCCTGCTACCAGGATTTTTTTAAAAGGGAAAAATAAAGTGTCATTTATTTATTTTTATTTAGTTTATCACATTTATACCCTGCCCTCATCCAAAGACTCAGGGCGGCTTACAAAATTAAAAATGCAGTTAAAAACACATTGATTACACACACAAAAAAATTAAAAGTTAAAAGGGTTAAAATGGTCCCAGAAGCCCCTAGGAGCCATAATTTACCTTTAAATCACATCACAGCCCAGCATCTCCTCTGAATGAAAAGAGGTTTATCTGAAACTGGATGAAGCTCATCCAGTTTTGTCAGGAGTGATACAGCTCATTAGGGCTGGGTAGGGAATTGATCCAATTCTACAAAACTCCCCACTGCTTGTGCACTTTGTGTTCAATACAACAGTGCTTCCTAAACATACGTTCTTGCTGCAGTTCCCAACCTGACAGTTATGATTTCATTGTACAGTCAAACCTCGCATAAAGAGCACCTCGCTTAAAGAATAACTCGCTTAAAGAGCAGAATTTTCTCTGAATGTTCGCTTCACTTAACAAATAAAACCAACCAAAAAATCGCTTAACAAATAAACCGGGGTTTACAATCCCCCCCCCCCCCACAATTGGTCATTTACAATGGTGTTTTGCTTAAAGAACAAACTCGCTTAAAGAGTTATCCTGTGGAATGCATTATTCTCTTTAAGCGAGATACAACTGTAATTTCTTATACGAACGTTTTGTATGAATAGAAGAGAGAAAAATATAAGTGTTGATCTATTTCAATTGTCTTTGTAATAGTTCTGAATACTTTTGTACAATATTTTTAGTAGTTTCCAAGAACATAACTTTTCTCTACTCTTTGGTGAACCCCCCCCCCCACCAAAGTAAACATCTAGTACAGGGGCGCCCAAACAATAGCCCGTGGGCCCAATTAGGCCCATGCATACCATTAATGCGGCCTGTGGTGAGTACCTGAGCTCGCTGCAGACCACCCCTCCACCCGCCCCCACCTCCTGACATCAGCAGCGATGGCAGTGATCGTGCTTTGTTCTGGCTGCTTCAAACAGCCTCTGGCTCAGTCCCATCCCCTCTATAGCCTTTGTCAAAGCTGACTGCTGCGTTGGGGAAATTTTCGGAGCCTCCTGTGTTTCAAAATCTGTGGCGCTAGGAGAGCCCTGTGGCGCACCTGAGATGACGTCACTGCAGTGCACCAGGTTTACCCTTCCAGCACAGCAGATTTTGAAACAGAGGAGGCTCCGAAAATTTTCCTAACACAGTGATCGGCTTTGGCAAAGGCTGTAGAGGAGATGAGACCAAGCAAGAGGCTGCTTGGAGCAGCTGGGACAAAGTGTGATCGCCGCCACCACTGACATCAAAACTGTCAGCAGCGGGTGCAGCCTGCCTCTGGCCCCCACAGCTGTGTGTTGGGGGCAGGACCGGCTCACGGAAAAAAAAAAAGTTTGGGCACCACTGATCAAGTGGCATTTGAAATGTTCTTGGCATCTAATTTACAGATTGCTCAGAATATGATAATTAAGAAGCATCAACCTTCTAGCACAGTGTTTCCCAAATGCTGGTGTTTGGACTTCAGTTCCCAGAAGCCTAAGCCAGTATATTGACTGATCAGTGCTTTGGGGAATTGTCTTAAGCTTCTGGGAATTGAAGTCCAAACACCAGCATTTGGGAAACACTGTTCTAGAACCATGATGGCGAACCTTGGCACTCCAGATGTTCTTGGACTTCACTTCCTAGAAGCCCAATCCCCCATGAATCCACACGAATGGGTTTACGATTCATTCGCCCCATGGCGCCCTCATCGCTCCTGGAAGCAGAAGTAAAACGTGCCTGTACGTTTGATTACATGTTAATCAAATAAATTACCTTCAATTTTCCTTTGTTAAAAGCACAAATAGACACTTGGTATGCAGAATGTCCCATGTCTACAAAAACCACATTCCTTGGTCTCTCCTCTGGGGCTGGAAGATCCTGTTTATAAATCCCATAAGCCAATGCAACTGCAAGAGAATACAGAATATTTTGTGACACATTTCAAAATAGATTGTAGTCTCATTAAAAAAAACCCCACATTTTAGAAGTACTGTATACAATTTTGCCAGATTGTTCTAAACCAGGGATGCCCAAGCTATGGCCCGTGGGCTGGATACAACTCAAAGGCCGTAGTTTGGGCATCCCTGGTTTAAACAGAGAAAATGGCAGCCTAAAAATCTCTCTCATCCTGTTGCAAAACAGATTGCAAGGCATGTTTTACTTCTGCTTCCGGTGGGAGGAACGTGATCGGCCCATGGCCCAAAAAGTTTGAGCACCTCTGTTCTAAACAGCTTGCGATTAAGAATAATTATTTATCTTCAATGCTTCTTACATAACATAGTATTTTATATCTAAATATTATCAATATCTGTATTAAACAGCCAAGCACTAGGAAATAATTACAGTAAAACCTCGCATAAAGAGTGCCTTCTTCAGAGAGTAACTCACTTAAAGAGCAGAATTTTCTCTGAATGTTCACCTCGCTTAACAAATAAAACCAACAAGACGCAATTGGTCACTTACAATGGTGTTTTGCTTAAAGAGCAAACTCACTTAAAGAGCAATCCCGTGGAACACATTATGCTCTTTAAGTGAAGTACCACTGTATTTCCCCAAAATTAAAACACACCAACAAAAATAAATTTACATTTTAGACTGGCACTGTAGTATCCATGAAGCTGTTGTTTTATGTCTTCTAGCTGAACTACATTTATGGCACATGGTATGTGGTGCAACTGTGAACATTATAGCCAGAATTTGATAGTGTACTTCTACTAGACCTCCCTGTTTCTACTAGACACTGTTGATAACTGACATACAGTCATGTTTTAGAAGAAACCACCTCTACTAAATAATACTGTAGTCTTTTGTGAATAAGCTGCTTTATAGCTAAGACATTGAGAAGTACAATACTTTCACTAGCAACTTTAGCTATGTTGGCAATCTTGTACAAATGCAATTATCAACAAAGCTGCATTTTATATTCTAATTTTTGAAAACACATGCATACCTGCTGTAGTTTCATTCATCAGCCTTAGGCAGTTTAAGCCAGCTACTTGTGCAGCTGCCATCACAGACCTTCTTTCGGCATCAGTAAAGAAACTTGGGATCTGTTGGAGGTAAAAAGTTTTTTCATTACATTGGCTTCACTGCTTTTTGCTAATGAATTAAATGCAACAAGTATCTATACAACTTTTTCAGGAATAGTTTAAAGCTAAAATATCCAATTTAGGCAAATTTAAATCTATTAACAGACAATAATTCAATGTAGTAGTCCAACTCACATTCTGGTTTAGCATCAATCTTTAAATCAATACAATTATTAACTTTTAATTTATACTGATTTAATGTACCTTAAGACAGCCATCTAATACTGTGTTGGCAAAGCAAACCAATGCTTCTTCTCCTATCCTCCAGTTCCCTTATATATCACTCAAAACCAATTCTAGAAGGTAGCAGTACCTGATTCCACTAATAGAAGTGATTTTGTCAGCTGATGCCCCCCCCCATTAAATTTAGACTAATTTATAGTGTTATCAATTTATGAAGCTAGGTATAACATGGTTATAATCTTAATCTGATACAGAAAAATGCTAAAACTGTATTTGTCTGGTCACTAAAATGCTACTGTGAAAGTCATTCTATGGTTAAAGGTGGGGACAAAAATTATTTTTTAAATTCTCATATGTAACTTGACTCCAGACAGTATTTGTATAGGGCAAAACTCAGATAATACACAATAACAAAAGAATCATAGATAGCAGTTCTAAGCAGTGACATGAAAGATCTCTAGTTTCATTTGTAACCTAAATGTGAGCAGCATTTGGACTAGTTCTCAAAATCTTCTTCCATTTAGGAAACAGGATGCTATCTTGATTTTACAACCATACGGATTTACCGTATATTGCTTGCATTTCTGTAAGCCACCCTGAGTCGCCTCGGTGAGTGGGCGGCAATATAAATCTGAACAAATAAACCTAAAATCTCTGGGAAACAAATTATGAATATTGTGGGCAGCAAAATAATGTAGAAACAGCTTTTTAGCCTTCTCAGTTGTATAGGTAAAGGTTACTCTTGCTTGAAAGCCAGTTGTATCCGACTCCAAGGTTCAGTGCTCATCTCTGTTTATAGCCGAAGTGCCAGCACTGTCTGCATTTGCAGACCTTTCCTTGGACCTGTGGCAGGCATGGCTAGACACCGAAGTGCACAGAACACTGTTTACCTTCCCGCTAAATTGGCCCCTATTTATCTACTTACAATTTCTTGTTTTTGAACTGCTAGGTTGGCAGGAGTTGGGACAGAGACAGGCGCTCATTCCATCATGCAGTACTCAGGTTTTGAACTGCTGACCTACCACCTCCCAGTCAGCATCTTAACCACTTGAGCCACTGCAATCCCATCTCTGCTGCATATAATACTGTTAAATGTATCTTAAGGTGGTAATATCAACTTACTGAAATAACACAGTCTGCTACAGGTTTCTTAAGCGCACTTTCCGATGTCTCTTTAAGCTTAAACAATAACATGCCTGTAACCTGTTCAATTGCAAATGGTCTCTCTTCATCCAAGTATCGTACCTACAGAAAAAAAGAGCACAGTAAAACCCCTACTTACGAATGCCCTTACTTATGAATAATTCGACTTATGAATTGTTTCTGCACTGAAATCCATGCCTCGAGTTACGAACATGCCCCAATTTATGAATTAATTCTTTTTTCTCTGTGTTGCCTCGAGTTAAGCAAAAAATGCCATTTCTCCTATGGGCTTATATTTTATGTACAGTAATACCCCAGATAATGATTGTACCGTATAGCGCTAAAACCGCATAACGTTACAAGATTTTTGGAAAAATCTTGTATCGAATAACACGATTTTTAGCGTTATCCGGTACAATCGTGTGTGTGTGGGGGGGTAGATTGGGTAGAACATCTACCCAATCCAACCCCCCCAGTGCCTGCCCGCACGATGTTTGGAAAGGGTACGGGGAAGATCCCCCGTACCCTTTCCAAACACTGGGCGGGCGGGCAGGCGCGTTTCAGACAGGGGCTGGGGAGGCTATGGAGATCTTCCCCATAGCCTCCCCAAACCCCATCTGACACGCGCGCGCCTGACCGCACAGTGTTTGGAAAGGGTACGCGGGAACATCCCCAGTACGCTTTCCAAACACCGTGCAGGCAGTGGCGGCTTTGGCGAAGAGTGGAGGAGGCGAAGGAACTAGAGAGAAAGAGAGAGGGGAAGGAAGGAAGGGGGGGTGCCGCCGCCACCGTCAAAGCTGCCAAAGCCGCCGCTGCCTTGCCAGTTGATCCTATTGTTTCTTAAACTGCCTTCTTTCTTTCTTTCTTTCTTTCTTTCTTTCTTTCTTTCTTTCTTTCTTCGTCGTCTCCCCACCACCACCCCAAACGAACCTTAGCACTTGCTGCGGGTGGTGGTGGTGGGGAGCCGACCATGCCACGGCCGCTGCTGGGCTGAAGTCACCTTTCTTTGGGATCACCGAAGAAAGGAAGAAAGGAGGCAGTTTAAGAAATGATAGGATCAACTGGCGAGTCAGCGGTGGCTTTGGCGGCGGCGCCCCCCTCTTCCTTCCTTCCTCCCCCTCTCTTTCTCTCCAGCTCCTTCGCCTCCTCCGCACTTCGCCAAAGCTGCCAAAGCTGTCGCTCCCTCGCCAGTTGATCCTAATGTTTCTTAAACTGCCTCCTTTCTTCCTTTCTTTGGCGATCCCAAAGAAAGGTGACTTGAGCCCAGCAGCATCCGTGGCTTCGTCGTCTCCCCACCACCACCCGAAACGAACCTTAGCACTCGCCGCGGGTGGTAGTGGTGGGGAGACGACGAAGCCACCGTCGCTGCTGGGCTGAAGTCACCTTTCTTTGGGATCGCCAAAGAAAGGAAGAAAGGAGGCAGTTTAAGAAACAATAGGATCAACTGGCCAGTCAGCGGCGGTGGTGCAATCGTTATCCGGGGTATTACTGTACATGCTTTCCTTTCAATGCTGCTGTTTTTGGGTGGTTTGATTGATTTTTGGAGGGTGGGGGTGGCCCATTTTGATTGTTGGAGGGTGGAGTTGGGCTTTTTCTTTATCTGAATGGAGATGCCTCAAGTTACGAAGAAATTCAATTTACGAACAAGGCCATGAAACTGAGTTTACTCATAACTTGAGGTTTTACTGTATCTTTGTAAATACATCCTCATACCCCACATTTTACAAAAGTGTGTTCGCAGCATTTCCAAAATGCTGCTAAAAACGGAAAACCCTCTAAAACATGTATTCTTTCTCTTTCATCTCAAAGCATTACTCAATTTAAAATTACCAATATATACAAAATATATGTAAAAGTCAAAACAAAACATTAAAATAATTAGACTATTTTTTATCAGAATCTCAGCCATTTACTTGATCTCCTATTGTACATGTGGTAGGGCATGAACAGCATGCATGTAAATACTGCATAGATTGAATTTCTCCACATTTACAGAAATTTGTCCTATTTCCAAGCACACACATTTTATCTGATTATTCTTTGATCTTCTAACTTTACTTTGAAGTTTATTACCGTGAGTCATTTTCAGATGGGTAAGCTAGAATCTTTTCCACTTGTGAGACACTCTTCAGCATTCATCCACTCAGGAAAACATGTTTTTGTTCTCTATAGATTTAGCATAGCTTCTTCTGATTTAATTTTTAGAGGCTGAGGTGTGTGCAAAAAAACCTTTTCTTCAGTTTTGGCTGTTATCTTGGGTATTTCTAGCCACGGAATGCTGTATTATTTCATTTCATTTGTTATTTATTAGCACCTCTTGGTGCACTTCCAGAGTGGCAATGCCAGCCAAATCATGTATTTTGCCACCCCCAACCCCCAAGCAGGGCAGGCTTCAGGCAGCCAGCAATAATTTTGCATGATTAATTAACAGCTACATTGACTTGTCTGGCATGTGTTGATTTATACCATACCATATTACCATTTTTCTGAGAAGCAGCACAGAAACAAAACTGTTCTTCTTTGTGGATGTGTACCCCAGTATAAATTGGCAAGTCACCTAAGTGTATTATTTCTGGCAGCAATTTTCTGTTTGGTCCTTAGACAATCTTTTCTTTTTTTTGTAGATAAGCGTTCAAGCCAGAATTACGCCCAATTGGACAGGGCAATGTTCAAAAATTTTGTATTCTTGGCTAACTCAGAACTTCCTCTGAGCTTTTCTATTCTTTAAGTGGAAGCCACAGACTTGTATTTTTAAAGGATTTGGTTCCAGCTGATTGTTTTATAATATAAAGAAAAGATCTTCTAATCCACAGATTAACTGGTGCTCTATAGATTCAAAACTAGTAGGGGGAAGAGGTTTTCTTTTTTGCACAGCAATTGATAGTGGACAGTGTCATATGCTGTTGTAAGGCCAACAAATGTTGCTCCAGTAATTATGTGTGTTTAAAAATCATTTTCTACATGCTGGGTTAGATTTAAGGTTTGAGTCATACAGCTCCTGTGATGTCTACAGCCTGCTTGTTCTAGAACTATAAAAGGTTTTGTTTTAGAGTGAAGACCAGTGTTTCACAACCTTTGCTTTTTTTACTTCAATTCCCAGAAGCCTAAGTCAATTCCCCAAAGCACTGATCAGCCAATATACTGACTAAGGCTTCTGGGAATTGAAGTCTCCAGGTGGGGCATATTGGAAACCACTGGTTTAGACAGAGACTAATGGAGCACACAAAATCATACTTGGTGGCTTAAGTATCTGGCTGCAATCACTAGTATAGACAATGTTATTTGTTCAAACGCTTTGCATAAGTGACATATTAGGGAAATTGGCTGTAGCTTTTGGGATCTGATAATTCTTTGACTGATTTCAGTGTAGTGGCTACTTTTGTCTTCTGTCATATTTTTGTGTTTGCCTTTCTAGCAGTTATTAAAGAGTAGAAGGAGCCATTCTTTCGTGTTTTGCCCAAAATGTTTAATCTACTTGAACTGCATACTGAATCCCGCTGTTTTGCCATTCCCACATAGAAGTATAGCTGTCTACCATTGCTGAAAACCTTTCCCATAGATGTAGAAGGAGCCTCCCTGAAGGATGAAAAGCATCACGTGTATAGCTGAGCATACTTGGGCAAGGACATAGAGTCAGTTAATCCTTCCCATCAAAGAAGCATGACACTGTACACTTCTCAATTAACAATACTGCTACTACAATATAGTAAGTAGAGCTTAGGATATCTACACATGTACCCAAAAAGAAAAGCATGAACATGACAAACATGTACTGCAGAAATAGACTCTTCAGTGAAAGATGGCTAGCTGTTGACTTCTGTTCTTATGATAGAAAAAGACAAAGTTCCCCTTTTGTTCTGAATCTGTGCTCCACGGAGATAAAAGAAAAGAAAGAGTAGTCCAGGCATGGATTGAGAAGATGTCTGGACTAATCTGATCAAAATTCATGAAACTGAGTAGCTGGAACAACAATTACAGTATAGTGTTAATTTCTTAGGTGGTCAATTTGTTTCTAAATTGAACAGAAGGTTAAAAAAAAACTCACCTTCACTCCCACACTTCCATTAGCCAACTTCTGAAGTTCATAGGGCAGTTTGACTCTTTCAGCTTTTATAAAAGGGTCATCAAATGCTCTCCCGTGCAATTTTTTGAACCCATGTAATGTATTCTTAACGTTTGTGATGATCTGTTAAAGTACAATATTGCCACTATTATCTCTTAGTTTATATTAAAGCCCCAAATAGTTCTGAAATACATTTACTGATTTGACTGAGTAAAGATGAAATATCTTTTCAGATCCATCTGTGATTATAACATTGATATTGTTTTTATTCTTTTACTTTTAATCTGTATGGAATATTTGTGTGCTAAAACACAAGTTATATATCTAGTCTCAAATCCTTAACATCAACACATATTTCCATCTGTCAGAGCAATAGCTCCAAAAAAGAAAAAACCTAGATACAGTACCTGAATCTTCTCACACAAACTAAGGATATGCAAGTGGGGACATTAAAAGTATCAAATTATTTTAATGAACTGAAGTGCTGCAGGCTAGATCCATTCAAGTCATGTCCACTAAATCATTTCTGTCCGTTTATAAATACTCCTGAAGAATTCTAAAACGTTAATGAGACAAGACTTTGTAGAAATCATACTACTTCATTTTCAACAACACCTGTCCTTCTCTATACAGTACTAGTGAATTGTTAATGAATTAATTCAGTTCACAGTTAATTTTAACAAATATAGTCAGGTTGCACTTTTCTAATTTCATTTGCAAAAACTGGCAATACATTGGCTAAACTCCTATCTACTGGTACAGAGGTTAATGTTAAAGACACATTCCAAATTTTATTTTTAAAGCAACAATTTCATATTTGAGAAAAATAAAGAATCTATGGACTTTCTATTGACTTCAGTCACTTACTTGTTTGTAATTTATTAACCCTGATAAAGAATGCTAGTTTGAAAGGCAGCTCCCATTCCATTCTTACCGAGTTAGAAATATAATGAGTTAACAAATTTACTAATTTAAATAATATTTGCTTATTTTGAATGAATTGTGCAATACCTCTACTCATAATGACTATTCTGCAGCTCAAACTCAGCCAAACTGTATTTGAAGGCCTAATACAAGCAACGTGTATTTTGACCTAGCAGGAACTACTAACCACTGTTTAGTATTTATAGAATCAACAAAATACCATAAAAACAAAATAGTAAATTTTGTTGAAGTAATGATAAATTAATGTTTACCTGGCTCTTTGCTGCATTTCCAATAGTCCGTGCTTTAGATCCTAGTGATATACAAGCTCTGAAAAAACAATAGATAATCATTTTTCAAATGAGCAAGCAAGGATCAATTAGGCAGTTCCTTATACTGTAGTGGCTTAGTGGTTAAGACGCTGAAATTGACAACTGCAAGGTTGGCAGGTCAGCAGTTTAAGACCCAAGTATTATACAACAGAGTGAGGTCCCATTGTCTGTCCCAGCTCCAGCCAACCCGGTTTACAACCGCCTTGGTTTAAGTTTGCTCTAATTTACAATGGCAAATCCTATGGAAATGCCGTCCTGGTTTACAAATGTTTAATGTAGTTGTTTCAGTTTACAACTATCAATTCAGGACCATTTTTTAAAATTTACAATGCATCCCTATGGATGTTTCGGGTTACAATTTTTTGGGGTTACAATGGAGGCTGTTGGAACAGACCTCTGTTGTAACCCGGGGTTTTGCTGTAGATAAAGGTAAACAGTATTCCATGCATTCCAGTGTCTAGTCATGCTTGCCACATGACCATGGGAACGTTTGCAGACACAGACAGGGCTGGTTCTTCGGCTGTAAACAGAGATGAGCAACACACCTTAAAATTGTATATGACTGGCTTTTGAGCAAAAATTTCTGGTCCTTAAACTGATCCTCTCCAAAAATGGTGGCTGACAATTTCCTTCTGCTCAAGCACTTAGATCACGGGTGTCCAAACTATGGCCCACAATGCCATTCCATCCAGCCCACGCTGCTCTTGGAAGTGGAAGTAAAACATGCCTGCGCATAACACTGCCATAAATGACCTGTGGCTGTCATAAATGTGTTTAAGACAGTCGTGGGTGAATTTACAGCAGTGTTATGCACATTTTACTTCTGCTTCTAGTGGAAGGAACCACGTGACTGGTCCACTCAAACATGTGACCAGCCCGTGGCCTGTAACGTTTGGGCACCCCTGACTTAGATTAATCTTTCTATCTCACAGCCAAGTAGAAATTTCATTTTACACCAGGGGTGTCCAAACTTTTTGGACCGTGGGCCAATCATATGGTTCAGGAAGCTGGTCACTAAGCCCTGGGGGCCCCAACGCCAATTCATCTGGCCCACGAAGCCCTTGTCGCTCCTGGAAGCGGAAGTAAAACGCGCCCGTACAAGCGCATTTTACTTCCGCTTCCAGGAGCGACCAGGGCTTCGCGGGCTGGATGAACTGGTGTCGGGGGCCGCACCCGGCCCCCAGGCCTTGGTTTGGGTACCACTGTTTTACACCATTACCCCTCATATTCTTCAACCAAAGCCACAGAAAATGAATACAGTAATACCTCATATAACATTAGTATCGAATAACACTAAAATCGCATAACATCAAGGAATCTGGGGGGAAGAATTGCATCAGATAACATTAAGATCCTATGGGATGCTTCAGATAACAACCGCAAAAGCCTGTGTGGTTACAATGTATCTCTATGGATCCCATAGAGGATCAGATAACACTAAAAATCATATAACACCAAGACTTGTGGAACCAGGTTTTAGTGTTATATGAGGTTTTACTGTACAAGTAACTTTATTGTAACAGAATGTTAAATAAAGATTAGTCCCCATCCCCCAGGTTTTAATTTTAAACACAGAACAGTTTAGACCAGTATTTCCCAACCTTTGGTTTTTGGACTTCAATTCCCAGAAGCCTAAGTCAATTCCCCAAAGCACTGATCAGCCAATGTACTGACTTAGGCTTCTGGGAATTGAAGTCTCCCTGTGGGGTAAGGGCCCCACGTTGGGAACCACTGGTTTAGACAGAGACTAATGGAGCACACAAAATCATGCTCAGTAGTTTAAGTATCTGGCTGCAAAATCAGAGTTGGAGTTTTGATTCCTCATTCTGCTTCCCAAGAGAAGAGTTAACCTAGGTAGTCATGCACAAACAGTACAATCCCAGGGTGTCTGATGGTACACATTTTCCTGTTTCCTAAGTTCATCTGTCCTCTAAGCAAGTGTTGCTTGGTTTTTCCTTTCAGGGGGAAAATTAGCTAAGCCTCACATTAGTCATTTTTATATTAAAAATCATTCCTGTTTGAAGAGCATATATTTCACTGGATGATTTTTTTGCCTATTATTTATTTATACACAAATGAACAGTTAACAGAGCAGCAATCAAATGACAATAACGATTGTCAACAAAATTAACCATACCCACGGCCACTTCAAGCCAGCCAACTACCAAAATCTTTTAAAATGCTTATATACAACTCCTATTATTTAAAATGACTAACCAAAGACTGAAATAATAAAACACAAACATCCAAAACTGACAGTTTAGAAAAGGTCTCACATGATCTGAGTCTTTCATGTAAGCATAGAATTTTTGTGTATCAGAAGACCAAAAAGTAGTTATTTCAGATATCTGAGGCTCCTACATGGCATATGAACAATTAAGCAAGCTAAACTGTATTGTCATCTGGTAACTATGACCTGAAAACTCTTTATAAAAACAAAGGCAAAAACCCAGAACATTTTGGAAATAATACCTTAAAGCTACCATACTAAATGCAGATCAACAGATTTCCTAGCCATGAAAATATTTATTTATTTATTTATTTATTTATTGTTCACATTTGGTATCCCGCCCCAATTGGGTAGACCCGACTCTGGGCGGCTTACAGCGTAAATTACCGTCATAGGTAATCTATAGTCATAACAATATATAAAACCTTAAAAATTCATAAAAAATTTAAAACATTAAAACAGCAAAGCAGATAAAAACAGACACAGATATAAGGTGGGGGGATGGCTGCCCTTAAATCAGCCATACAACTCCTATTATAAATAATAAGGAAGCAGGGGGTGGGGGACCATATCTGATATGGATTAAACATTTGAGTACTCTGCCCTAACTCAGAAAATGTGCAAAATGAATGCCTTAAAGCTTTAACAACTAAGAAATAACCTTTCAGTTTTCTTTAAAAGCACAACAGATACACTCGTCACTGTAATGGGAATCTAGTTTGCATTATCAATATACAAGATTAGGACTCTTACAATGGAATGCCAGATCCTTAGTCCAATGAAGGCCAACCTTGGCACGCCAGCTGTTCTTGAACTTCAATTCCCAGAAGCCTTGATCCTGACTTGGGCTTCTAGGAATTGAAGTCCAAGAACAGCCAGAGTGCCAAGGTTCGCCATCACAGTTCTAGTCTAGTAAGTGTAGAAGAACTTAGATTAAAATATATTTAAGATTTTTGGTACATCAGCAAAAAAAGGGGGGAGTAGGTCTCTCAAATTTCTGTAAATTTAATCTGTTTGGGGAGAAATCAGGACTTAATTCTGGTGTGAAAAGTAAACTGACTAATTTTGACAATGAAAATACAGTACAGTATACAGTATTGCTAGGCTGACAAAGTGCTCAAAGGCACTTACTCCGAAGAGCTCATTCTTCAGAATGAGGAATCTTTTGTGCTTAATTTTTAAGACTTTAGATTTAAAGGATCTATTTTAAGAATCAGTATTCATAGCACCAGTTCTGACCCTAAAAGATGACCTTGCAATTTTAGGTGGAGTTACAAAAATATTTGTGTGAAGAATGCAGCAAAAAGTTTAGCCCACCAGAGGCTCACTATATGTAATACTTCAATATCTGTAAATATACTGGACATAACCGTAATAATCTCAAACTGGTATTATACACTGGTTAAATGAATAACAAAACTTGTACTAGCCAAAAGTAACAGATGCTTAAATGAAGAGATAGGTTCATAGATCTTTTCAGCAAAGCATGCATATCAAAGATGACCTTTTGGGAAGCAAAAGATGGTTTTAGTAATCTCTGGCAGTATATAGATTTTGATGTATTGTAAACTGAAACAAATGATTCTTCAGCTACAGGAAAGGTCATTTTCAAAGAATAATGAAGTTGGTAGTGATCTGTGAAACAATCTAGTCCAATTGCTGCTCAATGCCAGAATACAAGTCAAAGCAGATCTGATAGGTCCAATTTTCTGTTGAATGCCTCCAGTGCTGGAGTGCTCACCACCTCCTGAAGCAATTGGTTCCAGGTCATACTGTTCTAGCAGCTGAGAAGTTTCTCCTGATATCTGGCCTGTATCTGGATTCCTGTAACTTAGCTCATAACTGTATTGTATGTCCTGCACTTTGGGATGATTGAAAACAGATCCTTTTTATGACCATCTTTCAGTCTCCCTTCAGACTTTTCTCAAGGCTAAAATGTCCTATTTTTCCAGTCCGTTCTCGTTGGGATTGCTATCCAGTTTCCTGGATCATCTGTGTTGTCCTCTTCTGAACTTGTTCCAGTTTGCTGGCAAATGTCTGAAAGTGCTGAGCCCAGAACTATACATAGTATTCTAGATGATTCCTAACTAGTGTTGCATAAAGGGAGACTAGTACCTCATGGGTTTTGGAGACTATACTTCTGTTAATGCAACCTAAAATAGCATTGGCCTTTTTTGCAGCCACAGTGCACTGCTGACTCATATTCAGCTTTGATCTATAACAATTCCAAGATCCTTCTTACAAATACTATTACTGAGCCAAGTATTCCCCATCTAGTATTTGTGTATGTGTGTCCCCGGTGTAGAACTTTATACTTATTATTTCATTTTGTTCTTTTCAGCTCAGTGTTTAAGCCTACCAAGATCTTTTTAATTTTGCTCTTATTTTCCGAAGCAGACAGTGCTGACTCTGGTTGTAAATGGATATGAGTACTCCAGAGTAGGGTATGATTGGCTTTCGAGCAAGAGAAACCTTTACCTTCCAAGGTATTTGTTATTCTGCCTAAATCTGTGTCAGCTGCAAATTTGATAAGTACTGTATATACTCAAATATAAGCCAACCCAAATATAAGCCAAGGTACCTAATATAAGTAAAATATAAGCCAACCCAAATATAAGCCAAGGTACTAAATAGATTGACCTGAGTATAAGCCGAGAGTGGGAAATGCAGCAGCTGCAAGTGAGTTTCAGTAATTAAAATACATGAAAATACAGTAAAATTAATTATTTTAGTGATTTTATTAAAACTACATTTGCACCACCCACCAGAGGTGCTGCTGAAGGTAAAGTGGGTGGGCAGGTCAATTGCACTGAGGCAGAAAGTGTTGCTCTAGCCTAGCCTCTTGCTCCCCCTGCAAGGAAGGAGAATTGCTTCCTCCCTCCATCTTGGCCAAATGGAACAGGCAGGAAGGTAAGTGAAATCCTTTCTTTTTCCACACCAGTTTGGAAGGGGGACATGATTGCATTGTAGAGCTTCTTTCTTCATCTGCAGTTTTCCATAGGAATTAATTGAAAACAAACTTCAGAATAGGAGAACTTGATTTTCAATGTAGAGTAATACCTTGGATAACGTTTGCGTTGTATAATGCTAAAACCGGATAACATCAGGAAATTTGAGGCAAACATTTGCACCACACGTTAACATTAACGTTGCACGAGGCAAATGATTGCCTCAAATTCATTGACGTTGATCTCTGCCCCAAAGCCTGCAGGTGACCAGCCCTGCAGGCTTTGGGGCAGAGATCTACCGAGGCATGCGCCTGATCTCCCAACCGAACCGGCGCTACCAAGCTTGCAGCAGCGGCATGGCTGGAAGCAGAACGGGGGCTCCCCGGTCAGCTTCCCAGTCATGCAAATGCTGCACCAATTGGAGCTTGGGTTGGGTGCGCACCCCCCCCCCCATTCTTTCCCCAACCCAACTGACCATTGTAGCATGTGATGGCCAGCAGGGTTGGGGAAAGAACTGGACTTGTGCCCGGTAACAACAATCCAGGCAGGGTTTCTGAAGAGAGGCTGGGGAAAAAATGTCCCAGCTTCTTTTCAGACCCCCCCCCCCAGGCCTGGATTGCTAAGGGACTTAGCCATCCAGGCCGGGGGGGAGCTTCTGAAGATTGCTAAGGGTCCCCAGCCTCTCTTCAGAACATCCCCCCATCACTAAGCCCCTTAGTGATCCAGGCAGGAGTTTCTGAAGAGAGGCTAGGCAAAACACACACCCCCTTCCTGGATCACTAAGCCTGTTTTTTTCCCCAACCCCAGCACCAAAGCCAAATTGGGATCAGCTCTAGGGTTGGGCGGAAAGGGAACAGGGTTTTTTTTTAAACATTGTGCGATCAATGCAACACACAACGTTAAGAACTGGATAACGTTATGACTCGTGGAACCAAGTCATAACATTATACGAGGTACTAGTGTATTCTAATGAGAAAGCGTGATTTGCACCCCCTTGTGGCCAGTTGTGTAATTGCGCCTAAACTTATTTTGCCACGGAAGCCCCGAAGCTTACTTTTAAAATGCTTGAATCACTTTTTTTTTTTAAAAAACTTATTTTTAGACCCTCGTGGTTATTGTCCCATGTATAAGCCATGTCCATTTTTAGAGCTTATTTTGGGATTAAAAAACTCATCTTATACTCAAGTATACAGTTGTACCTCGCTTAAAGAGCATAATGCGTTCCACAGGATTGCTCTTTAAGTGAGTTTGCTGTTTAAGCAAAACACCATTGTAAATAACCAATTGTCAGAAAACAGACATCTTTTTCCTAATGCTCACAAAGCTTGGTTAAGTTGTAGTTTGAAATTGGCCTCATAGAAATCCATTTTTCTCTCTGAGCCTCAAGGCTGTGTAACAGCATGTTTTTCAACCATGTTTTCAGTGTCAGTGTACCCGTGTTATCTCGCTGAAACCCATGTTTTGTCTATATGCCACAGAACTCTCTGTAAACAACTATTGTTTTGAGAAAGTTATTCTCTGTTGCTCTCTGTTACGTGATTGGCTAAAGCTATCCCACCTGACTGCAAATTCTCCATTTTTTGGGAGAGAAGAGGAGTTCGTCTCTGCTTCTTCATGAATTAAGACCTGTTTTTGATTAGAGAGCTTTTGTTTCTGAATCTCTGTGGGCTAACATTCTTTTGCCTAGGAGCTATGCATTTTTGCTCCTTAAAAATGGTTACCTAGATTTGCCTGTGGACTTTATTGGACTGACCTGTGCTACTGACTTTTATGCTTTATGAACCTGATCAATAAATCTTCATCATTTTTCTGAACAACTTGTCTTCATTGGACTAAAAGGGTAAGAGCAGCATTGCATCCCACACACAAACAATTTGAACACGCTACCCAATTAAAACCTCCTTTTGGCTGATAAACAGCTGAAAAGCTTTAATTGCCGTCCAGCTCGCCCTGTGTAGGTTTGTTTTGGTTTTAGGAGGTTTTTCCAGAAGTGAGGGGGCTGGCTGGTACGTGACACCAATTGTGTGTGGGGGGGATTGCCAACCCCGATTTATTTGTTAAGCGAGTTTTTGGTTGGTTTTATTTGTTAAGCAAAGCGAAAATCCAGAGAAAATTCAGCTCTTTAAGCAAATTACTCTTTAAGCGAGATGCTCTTTATGTGAGGTTTGACTGTATATTGTACATCATGCACTCACTCATTCAAGTCATTAATGAAAATACTGAAGAACACCAGGTACAGGACTGAGCCTTGTGGAACCCCATTTTTGCCCTTTCCCAAAATGAGAAGCAACCATTGATAAACATTCTGAGTAAGGTTCTGTAACCTCCTAATACTTGTATCATCTAGCCCACACCAGGATAGCTTGCTACTCAAAACATCACAGGACACTTTGTCAAAGGTTTTGCTGTAGTCAAAGTGTATTACATTTACAGCATTCCCACCATCTACCCAAAGTCACCTGATTGAAAAACAATGTAAGATTAGTGTGGCAGGATTTACTCTTGACAAATCTGTGTTGGCTTAGAGTTCCTGATTGTTTTCAAAGTGCTTGTAGAGTGACTGCTTTATAACAGGGTCCAAAATTTTCCAGGGATTAATCCCTGGAAAAAAAAGAAGTGAGCAAAACACACACTCTCTTTGCCACAAATAAACGTATCCAAATTATAAGGTTAGTAATTTTATGTAAAAGGACAAGAGGCTTCTTCTGTAAAATTACTGCAAAACAGGGGGAAAAATAGATTTCTGCACTCAATCTGATTGTCAGGTATCTATGAAAATTTCAGTAGCTTGGAAGAGATGTCTACTGTTGCAACCATAAACAAGCCATTACACAATCTCTATCCAACACCTCAGAAAGGCATAATACTATAGCTACATCTGATCCAACAACATTTCTATAGCTGTGCAGAACATTAATAAGTCTGATTAATTATACAGACAGAATCCCTCAGAGGAAAGGTGGACCTGAAATATAGTCAGCATTATATTTTTAATATCAATATCTAAAAATTAAGTTTTGAATTAGAAAACAGCCTTAAGCGAGTTTTGCCTAAAGAATATCCAAGGCTGTTAAGCTTTATATTTAAAGCTAGAATAACATTCAGAAGCCAGTGTGAAAACAAGTATCATGTGCCTGCCTAAGTTTATCAGACACATTTCTTGAAAATTCATTAAAGATTAAGACACGATGACAAAATTGTGCAAGGGGAGAGGTACTAGTACTGTATAAGAAATAACTGGGTAGCCTTATATGCATTATTTCTGGCTTTTGTTAAAAAGTAATGTAAATTTTTACAAATAAACTCTTTTAGTAATTTTAAAAAGCTTGCTAAAAACAAATGTATTGCTGTACACTCTGTCTTTGACCTCAAAGAAAGAAATCTAAGAAGGGCTCAGTCTTAATCTGATGCTAATCCATCATTTAGTGCTATCAAAACTAGTTTGGGCAAACTGCTGGCCCCACCCAGCCTGTCCGATTATGACAAGGCTGTAGTATCCACTTCTGTTTCAAACTATCATGGTTCTTTGTCTTTATGACTGCTCTGATTCATCTGCAACAGTTTACTGAACAAAACCAGGATGAAAATGGGGTTTGAACCAGGTACATTGTAACTCTCCGGATACTGTTAGAGTGAAATTTCCAATACCCATCACCACAAGTAATGCTTGCTACTACTGACAGAATTAGCTATCTAACATCTGAACAGCCTCACATTACCCACACCTGATTTAAAATGTCCAGAGAGCTCAAGTCAAAGTTAATGAAAAAAATTTATCAATTCAAACTAGGCAGCTGAAGCTTTTAATATCCTTCTTGTGGCCATCCTGTAGCAGAGGAAGAGCGAATACAAGAATGTGAGCCTGAATTTTACAAGATTATTTCCATGATACTAGACTGTAATTTAACACTATTGAAATCAGGCCACTGTATTTGCTTAGTTACATTTTTTTTTGTCTTTTGTATTTCCATTACTTCAAACTTGCCTCATCTCATTCCCTTCTTTTCCTAGGTCAGGTGAACTGCAGAATGAAACCATTTTGCCAGCTTTACGTCTGGCCTAGACATGGAAGCAGCACACTTCAAACTCTGCTTCCCATTTAGGATTTGTGAAGTTTATTTCTGGTTTTCACCTCATTCTCCTATTATCCCTTTATATCTGTCACTTATGGAAAATACTACACAGAAAAATGTGCAAGCAACAGTGCTTACAATTAACTAGAAGGCAAATTCAAAGAATTTCCATTTTCCACTGTTGATAAGACTAATTAGAGCAAGGAGACAGAATTTACTGAGAAACACTACCATCGCATTTCTGGCTACAAGCTTGGCCTCTGAGTACAGATTCATCTTTTTTATGTCACATGCCAATCATACACACATTTACAACATTCCCAAGTAATGTTTTTAATTAACAGAACTGAATTATG
Organism: Furcifer pardalis; assembly: GCA_030440675.1. NCBI lineage: Eukaryota > Metazoa > Chordata > Lepidosauria > Squamata > Chamaeleonidae > Furcifer > Furcifer pardalis. The sequence goes on from CP126892.1 coordinate 70,277,337, forward strand.
AACTCTTGAGTTTGGGAGGGAGGAGAAAAAGAAGACTTCATCCCTAAATATTGAGAATTAAGGCAGCTACAGTGAGGGTACAACAAGAGTTTACCTTCACTGTAGTGAAGTGTGCAGTTGATTCCAGTCTTCCTTTATGATAAATTTAACCAAAACAATCAGTTAAAATGTTGCAAAAGAATTATTCTTCGACACAAAATTCATGACTATCATTGTAATCCTGCCCATGTTGACTGAGTAATAAATCCCTTCAAGTTTAACTGCATTGGCTGAGGTAGATTTTAAAAGTTTGTAATGGTCAATCCCATCAGTCTGGTAATCATAACAGCCAAATGTCTAAATTCAGAAGCAACCTATCCCTGAGAAAAACTAAAGACAAAAAGGCAAAAGTCACAATTTTTATGCCCTGTTTTCTTGTTTCCAAAAATTAAACTAGAAGGACCTCTGGCCAGATTAAACACTAAATTTCTTCTGTGTGTACACCATTATTTCCAAACTACAGCATACTGTCATACCCTCATCATACCAGCACATTTTTAGTATACTTAAGTGATCAGTGGAATAGTTAATGGAATAAGCTTTATCAGCAACTAATTGTTTTTCAATGAACCAGAGAGCCAGGAGTTTGTTAAGTGTTTCTGCTTTTACTACATGGATTCAGTTTCTGTTAGATGAACTACAGTGCTCATTTACAATTCCCTACTGTAACCCATGGAAACAAGTGAGAGTGAGGAATCTCCCTCTACTCCAGCATACTCAGTTATTATCTACATAACATACATCTCTGACATCACCGTCCATGCCTGAGAGCCAGGTGAAGCATCAGAACAAGCCATAACAGGTCAGGCAGAAGGGAGGTGATGCCATCCAGAAGAAACAAAACGTTCCAGCCACTTATTTTATCCTTGCGACCCAGCCTTTCCTTTTCATTCAAATTCTAGCATACTGATTTCAAAGGATGAACTTGGAAAACCACTCCGTGTAACTGAGACCTCAATTTTCTCAACTGGATTTTTTTTAGCTCTACAGTGAAGCATGGCAGATAGCTTGGGCTTCAGAAACAAGAGCTTCGCCAGTCACATTTTAGGACTCCTTCTAAAAGGAAAAGGCTGTTTCTTTTGCTTCCCACCAAATCCTTCTGCCCTACACTCAAGCCAAGAGCATGGATAGATAGAGATCCAAATGGTTGTGCAACAAAGGAGAAAAGAGTTGCCTCAGAATTAATAGATGCCAGAACTTGTAGAGCAAGAGTCTTTTCCAATTATAATTGGATTATGCTCTACAACTGACTTGTACCTCAGCAAGTGACGCAAGATGTATTATGTATGGAAGTGGATTAAATAAAAACACACACAAATGTAGAGAAAGAGACATGAATCAAAACCTGCAGACCAGGTCTAATCTTGAGTTTAGAGTCTGGAGGAACTGCAAAACACTGTTGAAGGAGAACCCTATCTACTCAAGACATATACATCTACAGAAGCTATCCTGTCAGGCTAACAAGAAAAACTGTACCTTCACTGAGAGAAAGACAGCAAAGAATACAATAAATAAATAAATAAACTCACAATCAGCCCTCCTGAGTTGCCTCTCCCCAACTGCCACCAGGCAATAAGGGTACACAGGAAGAGCCTCATCGAAGATTGTGCTATTTTTGAGCCACAATCAGGTTTGTAATATTTTTGGACCACAAACTGCAACAACCACCTTGTGCCAGCTAATCTTTCTCACACTAGGCCAGGCAAAATGAACTGCAGAATGAATTCACCAAAAGGTGGCTTCATTCTGGTAGTTTCACGTCTGGCCTAGATACAGAAGACGACCAGGTAATAAAAGACCAGACAGCTAAAGTATTTATTCAGTCTTTTTGCTTTCCTTTACCCTTCTTCTCCTTGTTATGTATCTTTTTTTCATGTACAACACTAATAAACCATTTGGGCTGCAGAACAAATGCCACAAATAAGTTTTCTAGTGTCCAGAAAGTATGGTCAACACCAGTTTCTTCTTCTTCCATATCCAGACCAGATGTGAAACTACCAAAATGAAGCCACCTTTTGGTAAATTCTGCAGTTCCTTTTGCCTGATCTAGTGTGAGAAAGATTAGCCAACAACACAAGGTGGCTGTTGCTGCCTGATTGTGGTTCAAAAATACAGGGCAGAGAGTAAACCAGTTGTCAAAAGGAGAAAAAAAGGTGAGAGGGGAAGCACACAATTTGAACACAGATGGTTCCAGTGACCTTCTCTTTATATTCCCCATAATTTTGGGAAAGACCCTCTCAAGTCTCTAAATTCCAGGAAGTCACCTGGCTCTGTCGAGCTAATTAAATCCACAGGCTGGCTAGTGAAAAGGGGTCAGTTTACTGGATGAGGTACACAGAAAGAGCCTCCTTGAAGATTGTGGTAATAATAATTTGATGCCAGAAATTATTCTGGGTTGAAAGGTGTTTTTTTTTTTTTTTTTGCTGAAGAAACTCCACTCAGGGGACACCTGAATGAGGCTCCTTTCATGTCCCCAAGATCTTTTCTTACCAAAGTGGTCCCTATTTATCTACTTGCAATTTCTTGCTTTCGAACTGCTAGGTTGGCAGGAGTTGGGACAGAGATGGCCGCGTTGCTGGCCTTCCAGCTAATAAGGTGAGCTTCTTAATCAGTGAGCCACTGCAGCCCCTAGATTGTGATAATTTTGAACCACAATCAGGTGTACCATGGTAACAGCAACCTTGTGTTGTCAGGTAATCTTTCTCACAATAGGCCAGGTGAAGGGAACTGCGGAGGAATTCACCCAAAGGGTGGCTTCATTCTGGCAGTTTCACCTCTGGCCTAGACACGGAAGGAGCGAGATTAACTTAATTATGGAGGAAGAACCTTGAAGGGAACTATAATAATTTTGCGTCTGAAATTACTCAGGGTTGAAAGGATTTTTGCTGGGAAAACTCCGGTCAGAGGACACCCGAATGAGGTTACTTTTATGTCCCCAAGATCTTTTCCCAGCAAGAGATCTGCTAGCTTGGCAGGCGCTGGGACAGAGACATGGCTCAACCCGTCATGCAGTACCCGGGGGCTCGGACTTGGATGGCCTTCCAGCTAACAAGGTGAGCTTCTTAACCACTGAGCCACCGAATTAAAACGAGCGGAGGGGAAAGGGGAGGGGAGTGAGAACAAGGTAGGCACGAAGGACCAGGCCGCCCTGTGGCTGAGGAGGAAACCCTGAGAGAAGCGTTGCGAGGGGTGGGGGAGGAAGACAGGCACACACGCCTGGGCGCCATCCCTCAGTGAGGAAGGCCTGCGCGTCAAACCTTTATTATACGAAGGTAAAACGCAGGCGCCCCGAGAACCGGCAGTGACGGGAGAGGTCTCCCCAAGGGGCGCTTGCCTCCAATGGCGGGAGGTGTTTAGTTGTCTCCTTGGGGAATGTGGCCTAAGGCGGCTCCAACAGCTTCTTCTTCCCTGTCTAAACCAGACGTGAAAACTGCCAAAAACGAAGCCACCTTTGGGTGAGGCCCACCCCGCCGTTCCTTTTTCGCCCGACCTAGTGTGAGAAAGAGTAGCCGGCAACACAAGAGTAGCCGTTGCCAGGGTTACGCCCGAGGGTAGTTTTAAAAAAAACCCACCACAACCTTCGAGGAGGCTCTTTCTGTGTCCTCTCCCCCCCCCCCACTCCCGACTCCGGGAGAGACGAACGGCGGTTGGTGATGGTGTGAGGGGAAGCTGGGGAAGGCCGTTACTCACGGGGTGCAGCGGTCGCTGTACTCGTTGGCGATGGTCTCAATGCCGCCGCTCCGGGCCACCGCGATGTAGCAGTTCTGGAAGCCCAAGTCGATGCCCACCACGGACATGGCTGTTCCGGGTTGCGGCGCGCTTCTTCTCCCCTACTCCTCTTCTTCCTCGCCGCAGCTGTGGAAGGAAGGTGCCTCTTTCCCGGCTAGCGCTCGCGGCGGCGGCGGCGGCGGCGGCAGCGCGCGACTCCCTCTGCGCGTCTCGCTCGTTCTGCCACTGCGGAGCAACAGCCACCAACCGGCACTTTGCTCCCTCCTGCGCAGGCGCGTCCGGCGCCCCCCCCACCCCACACGACGCGGCTGCGGCGTCGGCAATTTCCGCTCACGCTCGGAAATTTTCGCGCCCTGGGTTCCAGAAAGATCTAGGGGGAAAAAAACCGCCGGGTAAAAGTGGTGGGGAGGCGCCGTCGCCATCTTGTGGCCAGAAGTTAGGCATTTAATCCGGCATCCTTCCCCTTTCCATTTACTTTCCTGGCCAGAAAAAAAAACTGCAGGAGCAGTGGTGGGATGTCAAATTTTTTACTACCCCACCGTGATGTCATCAGTGTGGGTGGAGCTAACACCATGATGTCATGACATTGTAGGCGGAGCCAAATAAAAAATAATAATAAAATAAAAATAAGCACCCACACCCTCAACCCACCACCCACAACACAAGGACAGCAAGGAGGACAGCAAGGAGGCCATGCATACACGCCAAGCACTGTAGACATGCATGCACACCAAGTGCTTGGTGCACATGCGCAGTGTGTGTGGGGGAAACAGTGAAAATGAAATCCCCAAAGGTGGTTCCCCCCAAAAGCTGCTACCAGTTCTCTGGAACACTGGGAAAAGTTACTACTGGTTCTGGCAAACTGGTGAGAACCTGTTACATCCCATCACTGTGCAGGAGATCTATGGCTTGAGTCCAAATGAAAAGACTCTGGCCCAGCTGCATCACAAAATACTGTTATCTGACAATAAATTAAACACATTAAAAAAAATTGGAAAAAAAATATGAATACTTTTGGAATGAATACCAGAAAATGAACAAAACGGCAAAGAAAAGATAAAAAAACTGTTCTGGCACCTTAACGCAGGGATTGTCAACCTGTGGCTCATGGGCTGGATGTGGCTCACAGTACTGATTTATGTGCCCCCCCCCACACCTCCACCACACCATGAAATGCCATGTGGTGGAGGAATGGAAAAATGGCCGACCAGCCCCCAAAGCTGTCTGAGGGAGTGTGACCTGGCTCCAGGCTTTAAAAGGTTGAGAACTCCTGCCTTAAAGACTACCTCCTGTATTTAAATATGAGCTTCCGTGAACCAAATCCACTTTAGCAGGCATAAGAAGAGTGAAGCCTCATGGCATAAATTTATACACACCAAGTACACAATGATTGGCCCGCCTAACAGAAAAGTAACATTGTATCTTTTTACAACTGAATGAATACATCCTTAATGCAAATCCAAGAGTTGTTCCATGTGGCAGGATGGGTAGGCTCACCCCAAAATGGGGCGGCGAGGTCTCATCCGGTCTATGGGCTGATAGTAAAATAAAGGTCAAGGTCTCCCTTGCTCAAAAGCCAATTGTATCCGACTCTAGGGTTTGGTGGTCATCTTTCTTTACAGCCAAAGAGGACATAAATAGGGTGAGCAAATCTAACAAGTGACCTAACCCAAGTTACTCTGTGTGGCCTTTGGTTTCTAAAAGTGATTTTAAAATAGGTTTTTGAAGAATGTTTGTATGTATCTTATTTTACACCACTTTGAAAGATTTGCTGGCAGAAGAACAATACATTATTTTTTTTTAAAAAAAGTCTAAAATTCACTATGTCCAGACATTTTTCTGAAGCAGACATTCCATAGAACAACCCTAATGTCTTCTGTCAAGGATTGTGATTTGAGTGAGTCACTGGTTGATTAAACAATGTTTGTATGTAAATTTGTCATCTTATATAATTGCACACATTAATATAGCTCAGCAGATCTTATTTCACATGGGTGATAATTATAATTTACATTGAAGATCACCACCTTTCATCTGAAGAAATGAAAAATTCTTCCTTTATTAAGCTGCAAACACCCTGCAAGGCAATGGAAGGAAGGATTTATGTCACCATTTCACTGCAAGGTTATAAATGGCAACTGCATGTTTTAAAATCCTTCTTAATTTAGGGTTGCTATCTTTTTAATATCTGAGGTTTTGTGCCTTTAACACAGGGGTGCTCAAACTACAGCCCGAGGGGCCGGATCCAGCCCTCGAAGACAATTCATCCAGCCTGCAAAGCCCTCATCACTCCCGGAAGCAGATAAAACGTGCCTGTGCACGTGCAGAACACTGCCGCAAATGCACCCGAGGCTGTCACAAATGCGTTTATGACAGCCGCAGGTGCATTTATGGCAGTGTTCTGCACGTGTGGGTGCATTTTACTTCCACTTCCGGTGGGAGGAACCATGTGACCGGCCCATGGCCCAGAAGTTTAGGTAGCCCTGGTTTAAAGTCAATCCCTTTAATAATATGAATAGAGTAGAAAGATTCTATAACATAGGCAAAGATGTGGTACCATTGTGACATGGAGAATAGTAACATTCTGACATAGAGTTTCACTGTCTCATTGTAATAAAGAGGACCATTTTGGAAGCAGTATGCATTCTCTGTAAATGATAGGTGTTCATGAGCCACAAAAAGCAGTGCTTGCCTCACTGAATCTTTTAATTCAATATATACAAACACACCTTCTGTATTGTACAGAATACCCATTACTGTGTTCCCATGAATTATACTTGCGTGCCACAAAGCAGTTTTGCATCTACCTGAATAATTCCTTCAGTCACATTTGTTACATAAATTGAGAAGGTATTTCATTAGGTCTTCCCTTCCTTTCTTTTTCTGCTTCCTTTGTATATTGTTCAAAATTTTGTGCAACAGCATTGATAAAGGATATATGAATGCCAAATAATTCAAGACCTACTTAATCATTCTGAAATCTGAAACCACTAATGTTGTTGCAGGGAGAGATTAGCCTTGTCTCCTGTCTCCCATTGCTTTGCTCATGCAAGTGGTGCCTTGTGAAGAGAAAGTTAACTCGTGCTTCTAGGTATTGACACCTTGAAGAAAATTAAAATGCAGTGGCTGCAGACTTGTGGATCTATATGAAAAGTGCCAGGAAGGAAATGAGACAAATCTGAACAGAATGACAATTTGTGGTTATGCCTTGTCTATTGGGCTTCAGAACTTACCTTTCTTAGATTTCCTGCATCAGGTAAACAGTCCTGTTCTGCTTGTGCCTGAAAAAATGTTCTTCACAGGATTTATATCTCTTCCTAGTTTTTATCAATTTCAGATTCTTATGCTAGTCAGTTTCAAATGACTGGGTACTATCCAGTGATGGGATGTAACAGGTTTGCACCAGTTCACCAGAACCGGTAGTAATTTTCCCCAGTGTCATGGAGAACCTAGAGCAGCTTTTGGGGGGAAACCACCTTCGGGGCTTACCTTTTCACTGGTTCACCCACTGCGCATGTGCGCCAAGCACTTGGTGTGCATGCAAGCTTACAGTGCTTGGCGTGTATGCACAGCCTCCTTGCTGTCCTCCCAAGTGGGGAGGAGGAAGAGAAGCTGCTAGCCTGAAGCTCCCTATAGCCTGCTCCCCAGGGTAAGTGACTCACCTTTGGATGTGGTGTGCCTGTGTGTACAATAGAACCCCGGACAACGTTATGACATGGTTCCACAAGTCATGACGTTGTCCGGTTTTTCACGTTGTTCGATACATTGATCGAACAATGCTAAAAAAAAGCCCTGACGTCAGGGACAAACCACGCCGAGGCAAGGCTTGGCTTGTCCGAACCCCCCCCCCCCGGGTAGGCACGCGATTACGTGTCGTTCGGGGTTAGGGCAAGGTACGGGAAAGACCCCCATATCCTGCCCTAACCGCCACCGAGGCGCGCAAGCCTCCAAGCCACCCGAAGTTGCGAAAAGGTAAAGATCGTTACACTTTCGCCACTTCGAGCGTGCACGCGTGTCGTTCGGGGTTAGGGCAGGATACAGACTTTTTTTTTTTTACCAATTTTGGGGTATCTGACCCCCCCGCCGGGTCCAGGGAGGTGTGGAGACCCGATCCAAGCTGTTTCTGGGCTTCCCCAACGTCCTCAGCCAGTGCAGCAAGCCAGAATGTCAGAGTTTGAATCCCGACATTCTGGCTTGCTGTACTGGCTGAGGACATCGGGGAAGCCCAGAAACAGCTTGGATCGGGTCTGCCCACCTCCCTGGACCCGGCTGCAGCGGGGGGAGGGTTCCGAGACCCCAAAATTGGTAAAAAAAAGTCCGTATCCTGCCCTAACCCCAAACGACACGCGTGCACGCTCGAAGTTGCGAAAGTGTAACGATCTTTACCCTTTCGCAACTCGAAGTTTTGAAAGGGTAAGGATCCCCGTACCCTTTCCAAACATCGTGGGGGCGGGCGCTGGTGTGTGTGTGGATTGGGTAGATGTTCTACCCAATCCAACTCCCCCCCCACGCATACGCTTGTTCCGAATAACGTGAAAATCGCTTTATTCGATACAAGATTTTCCCGAAAATCTTGTCACGTTATGCGGTTTTCACGTTATACGGTACTCGCGTTACCCGTGGTATTACTGTATTTTAATGTGTATTTAATACCTTTGCCTATATTGACATACTACCACAGTTCCTAAAAAGGCCTGGCGGCTGGCAGGCCTGGCTTGGGGTTTTTAAGCAAAGTCTTGGAGTTACCTCATCAATAAGCTACACCTGTGCTGTTCCAATTGGAGAACCCTTAAGGAGGTTACAGCTGTTTTACAGCTGAGTCGCCACGGCGAGTGGGCGGCAATATAAATTTGAACTAATAAATAAATAAATAAATAAATAAATTTACATTAAGGCATATTATCCTAGAGAACTGGTACGATGACCATATCCATCTTGCAACATGGTGCTGCCCAGGCACTTATACTAACAAGTAAGTGACGGGCTTGTGTTTGGGGTGGGTGGGTGGGTTGATTTGTGTTTGGGGTGGGTGTATTTTAATGTAATTTTTATTTTGTTTAATTTCTTTACGGGTTTGTGTTGTGGGTGGGTTGGGGTGTGTGTGTGTTTGCTTATTTTTATTTTATTTTAATATTTTATTTTATTTGACCCCGCCCATGACATCATGATGTTAGCTCCGCCCATGCTGTGATGATATCACGGTGGGGTAGTAAAATTTTTGACATCCCACCTCTGGTATTATCTCATGCAGGACTAACATAATAAATTTAAAACTGACCCGTGTAACAGCCACGAATTAAGATGAACAACAAAATGATTTTTTTAAATTCCCACAGAAGATAATGCTACATGTACAAGCAGCATTAAATTGTCAAAGATTGATCTGGTGCAACTGTACCTAGCTATAGTCTAGGTGGGAAATCTCACAGTGCGAATGAGAATTTTGGAGGGATTCCTGGTATGAAATGCTTGTCTCCATGAATGTCCCTGGAGGGATTATCCACTGGGGTAACATACCACAAATTATGACTGGAAAAAAATTGTTGAGTACATTACTTAGCTATTCTCCACTGTGGAAGGGATGCAGCTTTTTCAGTGCTTGTGTAAAAATGTACGCAGTACCTCTTTGTGCAAGGTTAAGCTCAGCTCAAGACAGCAAGTGTAATTTTTGGCTTGCGCAATGGCAGTCTTGCAGAATGGTAAACTGCACTGAAATGCTATGCCCCACACACAGTGCAGGAGAATTCTGGCCTCCAGCCTTGCTAAGAGACAAAGTTGAATAAAATCCTGAGTCTTGTAAGTTTACTCCAAATATTTTAAATATCATATAACCAGAAGGTGCTCATTCTGAGACAATCCATCCTGGAAATAACTATACGTACCAAAACTCAAATTATTTTGAAATGTGACATTCAACCGTACAGTACTATGTACTGTACATCAGAAAGAGTACTTTTTAGTAAGCAAAGTCTTTTGAGGCTCCTATTTTGGAACCTCAAAGAAAATCGTTCAGCAGAACTCTTTTTAAAAACAACAGCAATGCTTGTACAGTATCTCACTCTGTAATATCTTGGCAAATGCAGTTTATTACAAGAGAGCTGCTTGTCAGAAAGATTCACTAAAAAGCAGTGTGGCAGCTTGTGATTTGAGCAACAGTCTCCTGCATAGGAACCATGTTTGCTGCAGACATTGCACATTCAGCTTCAAACGTTATGCTTCACCCTAAAGCAGGGGTACCTAAACTTTTCAGGCTGCGGGCCGATCATGTGGTTCCTCCCAGTAGAAGCAGAAGTAAAACGTGCCGGCACATGCACATTTTACTTCTGCTTCTAGGAGCGGCAAGGGTGGTGCAGGCCGGATGAATTGGTGTCAGAGGCTGGATCTGGCCCACGGGCTATAGTTTGGGCACTCCTGCCCTAAAGTCATGGCTGGGCAATACAGCTTATGAAAAATAAACCACTAAATACCTTGTGCATCCTCATAAAATATACAGCCAAGCAAAACATTTGGCTTTTTTCATACTTATGAGGTCATAGACCTTCTGCCATACTTATGAGGTTTATAGACCTTCTGCCATTACTGCTGGCCATGTTAATGCATCAACATATTCTTGCTTGTAAAGTCTTATACGGATAGCTAATGTATTCAGTGAATGATATAGTTTGTGTGATGTAAAAGATTGTAAGCAATTGCCTTTGCCAATCCACAGTGAGTAAGAATCTTTTCAGAATAGTTAGAGAATAACGGAATCTTTAAATAGCTTCATTAGAACTAACTCCTTACATTAGAACTAACTCCTATTTCCTAAGGCTTGAAATTGCCTATTTTCAAATAGGCCTCAGAAAAATCCATTTTTCTCTCTCTGAGCCTCAAGGCTGTGTAACAGCATGTTTTTCAACCATGTTTTCAGTATTTCTTATCTTTTGTAAGCTAGCCGAGAGCAATGTTATGGCTAGCCCTAGTGCATTCTGTGTGCACGTGTATAAACAATGTACTGTTGTTTTGAGAAAGTTTTCACTGTTACGTGATTGGCTGAAGCAGTCCCACCTGACTGCAAATTCTCCATTTTGGAGAGAAGAAAGAGTTCGTCTCTGTTTCTTCGTGGATTAAGACCTGTTTTTGATTAGAGAGCTTTTGTTTCTGCATCTCTATGGGCTAGCAATCTTTAGCCTAGGAGCTATGCATTTTTGCTCCTTAAAAATGGTTACCTAGATTTGCCTGTGGACTTTATTGGACTGACCTGTGCTACTGACTTTTATGCTTTATGAACCTGATCAATAAATCTTCATCATTTTTTCTGAACAACGTGTCTTCATTGGACTAAAAAGGGTAAGAGCTGCCTTTCACACACAAAAATCTTTGAACACGCTACCCAATTAAAACCCCTTAAGAGCTGATAAGCAGCTGAGAGTTGGATCTCTGTTCTAATTAGCCGTCCAGCTCGCCCTGTGTAGTTTTGATTTTGGTTTCCAGGGGTTTACCAGAAGTGTGGGGGCCGGCTGGTGCGTGACATTTTCTATGAAGACCCTTACAGATTTCAAGGTTTTAGAACAGGAAGAAATATCTCAAATTTGCAGGACACATTGTGATGTTTTGTCCTTATATCAAACACTCTTTTGGGGTAGAGCCAATTGATCGTCTGTTAGCACTGCAGGTATTTACTCTGAAAGACATGCATATGGAAAAGCAAGCCAATTCCCCTTCAGTGTTGCTGGCTAGCACTGGAAGAATTTTCATGTACTCACCATCTGTTGAATGACAGATAATTTTTTCTTACTTAGTTTTCTATTTCTATTTTGAAACAATATTGATTTTAGAAATAATTTCATCAGCTTAAATACAACATGCATTTACACATTTTTGGACTTTTACTCACCCTTTAAAAAAACTATTTAGCCTGATAAAAAATTGTGTGAAACTCAAAGGTTTGCATGATTTTAAATTTATAGTCGATCCTACTACATATACTGTATGCCCAGATAATAGAAATGAGAATGAGATCAGTTATAGAACCACAACTAGCAGAAGAAAAGATGGGTTTCAGAAAAAAAGGAAGTTGTAGAGATGCAATTTTTACACTTAAACAAATAATATGAGAAAAACATAGAATACAATAAGAACCTCTTTGTTGCATTTGTAAACCCAAGAGAAATTATTTGACAGAGTTGACAAAATTGGCCCAATATAGAGTAAGTGAACATCTTATTAGATTATGTAAAAGCTTATACTGTATAGTGATTGCAGAAGCATCATTAGAACAAATCAAGGAACATCAGAACCCTTCACAGTAACATCTGGAGCGAGATAGGCAGGGACATGCTGGTTACCCTAAAAGGGCACTGGACAGTGAGTGATGAGGGCGTCTAACCCTAACAAAATATATACGTTCCCACTTGCCTTCTAATTTAAAGCCTCTGGGGATTCGAACCAACAACCTCCTGATTATAGGACAATGGCTCTCCTATAGCATTTAAAATCCTCTTATACCAGGTTTCCAACAATTATGCCAGAAATTATACATGTTCCCATTATCCTTCCTGGGGAATCAAATTCTGACCGCCTGCTTATGAGGCAAAATTGCAACCTCTAAGCCACAGCGGCTCCATTGTCAATGGAGTTGGTTTTGGTAATCTTATCTTTGGCAGTACAAGAAGAGGAAGGCAGGCAGAGGAACACAGAGCCCCACTCATTTGCTCGATCATTCTGGGCATTGCAGCTCAGCTTTGGCCTCTGCCACCTCCAGAAGTGTCCAGCCTGGCAGTCCACCGTCTGTGGCAGCCCCCCTGCGCAGAGCTGCCCAAGGCTCAAGAGAAGGGCAGTTGCCAGTGGCCGCAACAGAAGGAGCACCAGGCTGACCAATGGCACCCCTTGGTTTGAAAAAAAAAAAATTGGCTCCTAGATTGGCACCCAAGGAGAGTGCCATGGTACTGGGAGCCTGGGGAATGCACCAGGATGAGTCCTGGTAGCCCAATGAGCCAGCCCACCACTGGAGACAGGGATGCATACTATCACCATTATTATCACCTACATAGTATAAGCAAAAAAGCTAAGCCCATGGATAGAAATAATATCAACAAATTATTATTGCAGATGATCAGGCATTGACAACAAATACAGCTAAGGAATCACAGTAACACCTTATGTCCTTGAACTAAGAAGACAAGATAAATAATATGAGAATCAGTAAAGAGAAGACCGAGGTAATGGCAAGTGGAAGGAAACATAGCTAAAATATCATGATAGAGGGAACAAATATAAAACAAATGGCAATGTTCAAATATCTAGGAACAATATTTACTGAAGATGTTAAAATGGACCAAGATATTAATATATGGTGTAGTAAGCCAAAAATATTGGGACAATTAGCTCCGCTCTTACAATATAAGGCAGTACTGACCAGCACGAAGAAATATCTCATACAAAGCATATTCGTTCCCACTTTATGTTACCACTGCCAAACATGGACACTTATAATAAAACATAAACAAAAGTTAGTCAGCACAGAGACATCACTTGGAAATAATGTCGTGAAATTCCATACCATACAAAGCATATAAGAAAAGAGGAGAAGAAAAAAGAGCGTAAGGCAGACACAGAGGAAGATAGAGAGGTAACATCAAAGGAATACTACATCACCAAATAACATTAGTTGAGGCTGCTAGAAGTGCAAGAACCAGAACCTTGTATATCCTTAATACCTGAAGTGGTAAATGAGGAAGCAAAAAAGAAGAGAGAAGACAATACCATGCCTTGTTTGAACGGTTTACAACATTTGCTGTTTTGCCTCAGCAGAACATCTTTGCCTGACCCTGATAGCTAATTATACACTGCTTCAGTGCTGTAATGTTCTGAAATGGAATTGTTTATGATCCAGTAGCTTCAGTTGGTGTACATTTTAGCAGCCAGATGATTAACTGTGTATGTTATGGACGAACATAGCAATAAAAAGATAATGTCACTAGCCAGTGGTGGGCAGCCAAAAAATTTATTACCACACTGTGGGCAGAGCCAACACTGTGGGCGGAGCCAACATCATGATGTCATGGACGGAGCCAATTATGTGGGCGGAGCCAATGTAAAAAACCCATAAAAATAAGTATGCATAAAAATACAAATTAAATAGACATAAAAATACAGAAAAAAACATATAAAAACACATAAAATACACATTAAAATAAATACATATTAAATAGAGATAAAACACATAAGAATACAAATTAAGAACACATAAAACAAATAAAAATACACATTAAAAATAAATACACATTAAAATACACCCACCCACCCGATACCCAAAGGTGAGTAACTTACCCTGGGGAGCAGGCTATAGGGAGCTTCAAACTAGCAGCTTCTCTTCCTCCTCCCCACTTGGGAGGACAGCAAGGAGGCTGTGCATACACGCCAAGCACTGTAAGCTTGCATGCACACCAAGTGCTTGGCGCACATGCGCAGTGGGTGAACCAGTGAAAAGGTAAGCCCCGAAGGTGGTTTCCCCAAAAAAGCGATGTAGGCACACATGCACACCAAGTGTTTGGCGTGCATGAGCAGTGGGGGAACCGGTGAAAAGGTACGCCCCCATGGTTCCCCCCAAAAGCAACTACCGGTTCTCCGAGACACCGGGAAAAGTTACTACTGGTTCTGGTGAACTGGTGCAAACCTGTTGCTGCTCATCATTGTCACTAGCTCTTCGTTTGTTTATAGGTTTAGTTTCAGTCTGCCTCTGGCCTTTTGCTCTGAAAGGTTGGACTCTCTAAGGCAGGGGTTCCCAACCCAAGACCCACAGGCTGCATCTGGCCCATGGCACCATTTCATGTGGCCCCTCACCACTCCAAGGGCATTTGAGAAACAATATGGCTTTCTCTTTGAAGCTGTTGGGACAAAATGGCCACCCCCATCATGAAGGCTGGGCAAAATGGCCATCTGGCCCTCAAAGCTTACTAAGAGAGCGTGACGTAGCCCACGGCTTGAAAAGGTTGGGAACCCCTTCTCTAAAGATTCTAAGATACACAGAGCTGCTCATTAATTACAATTTTATTTGAACACCCTTTTCCTAGGGAACCGGAAAGAGTGCCCACGCCCTCAATATTACCACCTTAACAGGGATATTTTGTCTTTTCTGAAGAGAGCCTTTTTTCATATTCTGATGGTAGAAAAATATAAACCTGCATTGCTGAGGCAGCAATCTTTGGCATATTTGATGTTTCAGACTTTAGGTCCCAGAATCCCCAGCTTGTATTGTCAATGATAAAGGATTGTAAGAGTTGCACTACAAAACATCTGAAGTGCAAAACGTTTGCCACTCACACTCTAATGTACAGCACTAGACCTGGTGCAAGAAACCTGGATTCAACTTGTTCATACATTTATTACAATAAAAGGGTTTTGCCTGGTTAATTAATGGTGCCTCTATCCTAGCTGTCCACTTTTGACATGAAATAGCAGCCATCTTGATTTTACTTGGTGGTAAAAATGAACGGCTTACGAAGAGACTGGAATATGAAACCAGGAAAGTGAAAACAATGAGCAAGGAATTGCACAAGTAAGCAAAACTCTTTATGAAATGAAAAAATATACATGCTTTAACTTCTTTAAAATCATTAGAAAAAATACAGAATTAGCAGATCCAAGCAAAATTGCTGACTGTTACTTTAACTCATGGTACAATAATGAATAACTATTTTCACAATGGTCAGACTTTCCTATCTGTGTGTGATGCAGATCAAGTAAATTCTTATTAAAGATTTTAGTCAGATGATCTGCCTATTGAAGGATCAATATTAAGAAATGCCTTAATTTTGTCATACAGGACCAGCACCAAAGCACCTCCTGTCCCACGAAGTACGTTTGAGAAGGCTCCTCGAAAAAAAGCATTTATTCCTTCCTGGCCATATATTTTGATAAAGCAGTCAATAGTTCCTTTGTACTGACGTTCAGTTTCTCCACTCTGTATTGAAAGGAATTTAGACACATTTGGTATGGTTAAAATATATACATATCAAAAGAGATGCTTATTCTACAATACTAAATGTTTTTTATAACAAATCCAGGAATTATTTATCTCTAATTTTGCCCTTGCTTAGTAGAAGAACCCTATTGAGAAAATATTTCCCTGACTTGGCTCTCTGCTGCTAAATTTAGCAAGTCTATGATCTTCTTGTGATGTCTCTCTTAAGCTTTAGAGTTAAATGAGGTCACTTCTTTCCTCAAGGCATTTTGAAGCAAGCTGGTCTTGGATAATGTCTGCAGCATGCTTAGGGAACATTGTTCTTCTGTGAATGTTCAATAAACTTCACACAAGGAGGAGAGGGAGGTTTCACAACATTCAAAACAATGTTAAAAAAATCTTCAGATTTTTCAAAGGTAAGGAGTATGACTCCCTTGGGTTTGGAGATCTCTAAGGTCATACTGAGCCGGTGTAACCCCAATTTTGAAATTAACATTTTTATATATACTTTTACTTTCAATAAAATATTCTTCTCTCATTATTTTAATTTGCCATCCACTTCAAGGTTAGGCTTACATGTCCACAAACACCACACTATTTCTTGACTTCCTCTTCTTACCATATTTCGGCAAGCAGGAAGCCCTATTCAGCACTACAGCCAGACTGTCCTGGGAGTGTTTGCCTTGAGGCCTAAGTGCTAATTGTTTTAGGAGTCAGTGATAAATTAGAACATAGCTGGGTGAGGCAACTCTACCAGGGCTCCTCCCTTCCTGCGGATCCTGAATGGGGCTATTGAATTCCCTTTTTACATGCTTTGATGAAAGGTAGTGAAGGTTCTTTTTAGTATTTCCCTTGCTCTGTATAAAGCTAACATTTAAATTTGCTTCATGTCTTATAAGAAATTAAAACCAGAGATATTACTCCAATTAGAAGCCAGATGAGAACAATAGGCGACTAATTCCACCAGGAAATCCTTTGTTAAGGCTGTCTGCAGCTGTTTGCAAAGGAGGAAGACAAACAAACAGGAAGCTGGGCTGGGTTTCTGGGAAGATCTCTAATCAAGAGTGTTTTGGGGAAAACACCATGTATGGACTCTTGTGGCTGACCTCAACTCCTCCCATGGCAGCCTCCATGCTGACCACATGGAGAAACTCCTCCCACCTCTCCATGTCTGTGACATCTTGGACCAAACATAATCTGGGGGTGGACTTCTCCTCTTCCATGTGGACGCTTCTGAGCAAATCAAATGTGGGGGTGGACCCATTCCCCTCCCATGTGATGCCTTGAACCAATGGTGTTTGTGCATGCCCCTTTCTGCTCCATTTTCAATGCACATAAAAGCTGCGGGCAGCCATTGCCTAGTCCAGAACCCCTTTCATTCTGGTTCTGCCCTGTGGTGGCAATTTCCCATAGCATATAGGCCATGTGTTATGGGGAAATTCATTTGCCTCACAGATCTTGTTTTTCTTTCTCTATCTAATGCTTAATTTTGCCTATTGTTTTCTTATTTTCTAAGTAAACTTCTCTAATTTGCAACAAGCTACTGTCTTTGGCTCCTTTCTTAGTTAGGGGCTCATGATGTGGGTTTTTTCTTTTTTCTTTGGTTCCTGCTTCAACCCTGCCTGTGGAACATTCTCCTAAATTTAAAAGGTAACAATTTTCAGGTAACAGAGGAATTCCAGATTCAGTAAGAAAACTCTGAGGTAGAGTTGCCATAAACCACTCCCACAAAACCAGGACAGAAATATACTTGACAAAAATGGGTGGGTTATCTACAAAATAGCTTTTTAAAAAACATAGTATAATGACAGCTATAAAAGATTCCATGGCCTGGCAGGCGGCTGAGGACCTCGTCCCCTCCTCTGGGCCCACAACAACGGCCTGAGGGAGAAGACTCCATGGACTGGCAGGCAGCTGAGAACATCGCCCCCTCCTCTGGGCCCACAACAATGGCCTGAGGGAGAAGACTCCATGGCCTGGCAGGCGGTTGAGGACCTGTCCTTGTCCCCTCCTCTGGGCCGACAACAATAGCCTGAGGGACAAGACTCCATGGCCTGGCAGACAGCTGAGAACATCATCCCCTCCTCTGGGCCCACAACAACAGCCTGAGGGGAGTTAGTCTGTGTTCTGCTTTGGTTGATTTGTGAGGTTGTATTTTATGATTTTGACTGTCCTGTTGCTGTTTTGACTGTAAGCCGCCCTGTGTCACCTCGGCGAGTGGGCGGCAATATAAATCTCAACAAATAAATAAATAAAACACGTTTATTTATTTATTTACATTTCTATATCGCCCTTCTTGCCGGGGCGACCCAGGGCGGTGTACAACATCATAAAAGCACAATAAAACCCAACCCAAACCCATTGTTAAAAAACTTCAAAATTACAATTATAAAATTTAAAAAGTTTTTAAAATTTATAAATATCCACAGGTCCCAATAATCATTTAAAAGTTAAAAACTCAAAAACACAAGATTAAAAAACCATGGGGGAGAGGGAGCTCAAACAAGCCAGCAAGCTGGGGTCATGGTACCGCCAGGACCCCATACCTGTCCCGCCAGCCATGTTTTTAAGTTCTTCCTAAAAGACAGCAAATCCATCTGAAGACGTAGCTCAGTTGGTAGGAGGTTCCATAGGGCTGGAGCAGACACAGAGAAGGCCCTCCTTCTAGTGCCAGAGAGATGTGCCTCTCTGGCCAATGGAACAACTAGAGAGCCTCTCCGGTCCGCTCTGGTGGGACGGACAGATGTTCTTGGGGTGATGCGGTCTTTTAAGTATCCTGGCCCACTACCATATATCAATACATAAATGAATTTATTTACAACAGTTAATTCTTACTGTAAGATGATTTGTTGTACTTCTGAGAAGTTGGGTAGCAGTCAACTCTTAATGTCCTCAGTTCCAAGAAACACACTGATCACACTCATTGGGGGTGGTGGGAGGCGAGGACGTTAAGATTTGTCTCCAAGTATACTCCAGCTCCAATGTGGCAGGAAATCACTCTTTTGATGTTGAGAGTTCAAATTTATTTTAATGGTGTGTTATAATACACAATCAGTAAGTTTTAAAAAACCAGGACTTTAACATGGTTTTTGTTGAACTGTCCAGGTCAATTTTTCCAACCTTGAATTCGGGACAATCCCTGTTTCCCGGGACGTATGGCAGCCCTACTCTGAGAGTTTTTTACATTTTCTAAATATTTCTGATATTTTTAAAATGCTTTAAACATTACAAGCAGTTTGTGGTTTTTTAAAAAGGATGTTCATGAAAACATGTGTAAGGAATATTAGATACCATTGATCTACACATATTTAAAATCAGAGAGTAAACAAAACAAAAGACAAAAGCCATTGTGGCACCTTAAAGACTAACGTCTGTATTTTGACATTAGCTTTCGTGGATCAAGTCCTCTTACTTCATCAGACCATATTTGCATGTGTATTGCAAGGGGTTCCCAACCTAAGGCCCATGGGCCAGATCCGGTCTGCAGTGCCATTTCATGTGGCTACCTCATCCCTCCAAGGGCATGAGAAACAGAATGGCTACTCATTTGAAGATGTTGGAACTAAATGGCCACCCCATCATGCAGCTCTCTGAGAGAGTGTGACCCAGCCCCCGGCTTGAAAAGGTTGGGAACCCCCAGCTTATATACTAACAAACTTCTATCCTGCCTCCCCAACCAAAAATTGCAGTGGAGTCCCTCACCTGATATGACTAGAAGAGACTTCTGCATAAAACTCTGAGGGTTGTTACCAGTGAAACAATGTAGAGTTGGATATACCAATAGTATGACTCAATGCAAGGCAGTTTCCATATTTCTAGAAAGCACCATGTTTTCTGGTAAAGACCTACACATGCTATAGCAATGTAGATACACTAGTACCTCTGATAATGCTAAGACTTGGTTCTACAAGTCTTAGTGTTATCTGGTTTTTAACATTGTGCGATGCATTGATCGCACAAAGTTAAAAAAAGCCCTGTTCCCTTTCCGAAGAGGAAAGGGAACAGGTGGTTGATCCGCCTGCTTTGTTGGTAGGTGCCGATCTGTCCCCGAACACCCCTGCAGTCCCAGTGTGTGATCGCTGGCAATGCGGGGGTATTTGGAGAAACTCTGCGCACACGCAGATCTCTCCCCAAACACCCCCACAGTCCCAGTGCGCGATCTCTGACAGAGATCCCCCGCCTGCTTTACCCCAAACCAAGCCAGGGATCACAGCATCTGATCCCTGACTTGGTTTGGGGGGAAATGGGCGTGCGTGCTCATGCGCATTCAAGCTGGGGATCAGATGCTGATTCCCAGCTTGGTTTGGGGAAACCGCTCAGACTGCCCATTTTCTTAGGGTGAGAGTCCCCGTGCACAGTCTCACCCCAAGGAAACAGGTGGTCTGAGTGTCAGGCCACCGGTTTCCTTGGGGTGAGAGCCCATGCGTAGGCTCTCACCTGAAGGAAGCCGCCTGTCCGAGCCTCAAACCTGCAGGGTTGGTCTCTGCCTGAGAAGGTGTTTCCCAGGCAGAGAACAGCCCAGTGGGATTGAGGCTGAGATCTCCGCCGGTAATATACCCTTGCTTTTGTGAGGCTTGTCTCTCAAAAGCAAAGGTACATTACCGGTGGAGATCCCAGCCTCAATCCCACTGGGCTGTTCTCTGCCTGTTTACGCTGGGATCTCCGCCAGTAATGTACATATAATATACTTTACAGCAATAACTCAGATAATGACTACATCAGATAATGCTATAATCGGATAAGGATATGTTAGCGTTATCCGAGTTAATCGTAGCGGCAGTGTGGCTGGGAAGCCAACCGGGGGCTTCCCAGCCACGCTGCCGCTACGATTACCTCGGATAACGCTAACATATCATTATCTGATTTTAGCGTTATCTGATGTAATCGTTATCTGAGTTACTGCTGTACAGTATATGTGTTTGGGGGAGGGGATATAGAAAGAAGAAAGATATGGTGCAAACAGCAGTGGTAAGATTCATTAGTGGAACCATGCATATAATGTTACATTTTCTAAATAGGTTCACCTGCATCATCATGCGTCTTCTGACAGTATCAAAGGGATAAGATAGTATCCCGGAACATATAGTCACAGCTTGGGCAATTGCAAAGGCAAGAAGGAATGGTATGTCTTTTGGATTTGGCATCATTCCCTACGAAGAGAAAAACAGAAATAAGAAATCTTTAGTTTACACTGGAAATAAACACAAAGTAGATGGGAACAAATGATCATATTCCTCCAGAATTTACTGTATCCTTTATTTTTTGAAGAATGGATTATTTCACATTTTAATTGTTAATTAATTTAATATATCATTTTGTGCATTGCAAATGACTAAAAAGACTAGCAAAATAAAAATAATCTGTAATAACAAAAGAGAAATCATGTGTCTGTCATATCACAATTCCAATATCATAAAACTTATACTCCTGAAATTTGACATGCGAACAACAGGAATCTTGGGACTGTATTCATAGAGTTATTTAAATCTGCCAACACATTGTATATACTGTAAACCAGTGATGGGATGTAACAGGTTTGCACCAGTCCGCCAGAACCGGTAGTAACTTTCCCCAGTGTCCTGGAGAACCGGTAGCAGCTTTTTTTTTTTTTTGGGGGGGGGGCACCTTCAGGCCTTACCTTTTCACTGGTTCCCCCACTGCGCATACGCACCAAGCACTTGGTGTGCATGCAGCCTACAGTGCTTGGCGCATATGCACGGCCTCCTTGCTGTCCTCCCAAGCAGGGAGGAGGAAGAGAAGCTGCTAGCCTGAAGCTCCCTATAGCCTGCTCCCCAGGCTAAGTGACTCACCTTTGGATGTGGTATGTCTGTGTGTATTTTAATGTGTATTTAATACCTTTACCTATATTGACGTACTACCACATTTCCTAAAAAGGCCTGGTGAACTGGCTTGGGGTTTTTAAGCAAAGTCTTGGAGTTATCTCATCAATAAGCTACACCTGTGCTGTTCCAATTGCTGTTCCAATTGGAAAACCCTTAAGGAGGTACAGCTGTTTTACATTTACATTAAGGCATATTATCCTAGAGAACGTGTTAGGCAAAGACCACAACACAAACCCATTAAATAAATAAATGAATGAATAAATAAATAATACATTAAAATACACCCACCCACCCCAAACACAAATCAAACAGAGCTTTTAAATCAGAGCTTAAAGCTTCTTCTGGCTAATCTTTCTCACATTATGTCAGCTGGAAAGAACTACAGAATGAACTCACCACAAGATGGCTTCATTTTGGCACTTTTCAACTTTTCAACAGTTAAAGAAGTTAGGTACTAAGTCTTTGCCTAACCAGCTCTCTATGATAAAATGCCTTAATGTAAATGGAAAACAGCTGTACCTCCTTAAGGGCTCTCCAATTGGAACAGCAATTGGAACAGCACAGGTGTAGCTTATTGATGAGGTAACTCCAAGACTTTGCTTAATAACCCCAAGCCAGGCCACCAGGCTTTTTTAGGAACTGTGGTAGTACGTCAATATAGGTAAAGGTATTAAATACACATTAAAATACACACAGACACACCACATCCAAAGGTGAGTCACTTACCCTGGGGAGCAGGCTATAGGGAGCGTCAGGCTAGCAGCTTGTCTTGGGAAGGACAGCAAGGAGGACAGCAAGGAGGCTGTGCATACGCGCCAAACATTGTAGGTGTGCATGCACACCAAGTGCTTGTGTGAAAAGGTAAGCCCCGAAGGTGGTTCCCCCCAAAAGCTGCTACCGGTTCTCCGGGACACTGTGAAAAGTTACTACCGGTTTTGGCGAACTGGTGCAAACCTGTTACATCCCATCACTGAGTTAGTCTTTAAAGTGTTGCAGTGTGTTTACTGAACACAGAATAACTCTGAGTAACTTTTGAAGTCATTCAAACAAAATTAATAGTGATGTAAGAAACAAGGCTGGTCTAACAAATGATTAATACTGTAAATGCGTAATTGAAAGCTGCATATAAAGAATTGGCTTTTTAAATTGCAAGGTGTGGGTTTGATCACAAAACTTACTTTTATGGTATCATAACACCCAAAGTAGGATGCCCTATATACAATAATCCCTTGTACTGAAACACCAAATCCTTGGTATAAGCCCGTAACTCCATCTTTTCTGGCAACTTTAAGAATACAGTCAGCAAGGCCTTTGAACTGTCGCTCTGCAAGACCTAAGACAAAAAAAAAAAGAGATGAAGCTTATTTTGTGTAACTGGGTGTTAAATTTAAAAATAACACAAAAGGCTATACTGGAGTAGAATGGGGAAACTAGCTTTAACACTCTCTTTTCATAGTTAGACTTAAATGGCTAGTTACTGAAAGATACAGGTACAGTATATACAAAAACCTATATTTGTATAAATGTGTCACTATTCAGAGATCAGATCCACCACTTTAAGGAAGCTTCCCTTATACATTACAAAATTCTGTTTAAAAACGTTATATGATTACTTCAGTTGAAACTAGTTTTGGTTTAACATTCCAACCTCCTATAATGTTCCAGTGAACAGTCAAATTTGGGGCCAAGGCTCACTATTCAGGTACTAATAGCTATATACAGATGGCAGGTGATAAAGCAGAAATATGGATGAAACCCTTGTGAGATCAAGCTAAAGAAAACAAACAACAGATTTGGACATTTTCTGTCTGAGACTTGCAGTCTCTTGGGAATAAATATCGGGGGTGGGTGGGAGCAACAGCAAAATGTGGGTCAGCAAAATCATGTCATATCCTCCCTCATTATCTTTCAGATACACAGACCTTCACCTTCTCTCTCTGTTTCTTTCATATACACTCAAAATGATCAATTTTCCCTTCTGGTCTCAGATCATGAGGTTTTGTATTGGACCAAGTCAGCAGCAGCATCTCACTTCCCAAGATTTAAGGGTCAAAATCTGAAACCAGAGAGCAGGGCCATGCAAAGATAAGGAAGTAAGGCGTTCTTGGCCACACTGCTGCTATAGCAGCCAAAGCTTGTGCAATGTTCAGAACTCAATCTTTGTTTTCTTCTGGTCCTGCATGCCTGGAGATTTGCCACCTCTTGCAGAGACCTGTAGAAGCATACCAAATCTTTGACACTCTAGCCAACACCCTGAGACGTGGCAATCCTTTCCAGAGACTATGGTGACGATCTCTTTCTTGGCAGCAGCTCTAGAGTGCTCTCAGGTTAAAGTGTAGTCGCCTCAGCACAGAGTTCGTCCTGCTCCTCTGCCCAGCAGCCCAATGGGAGTGCTTCCTCTCCCCGCCAACACAGAGTTCACTCTGCCCCTCTGCTCAGCAGCCCAATGGGAGCACTTCCTCCCTCCCTAGCACAGAGTTTGCCCTGTCCTTCTGCCCAGCAGCCCAATGGGAGCGTTTCCTCCCCCTTGTTGCCATGTTGGCACTGCAATAAATAAGTGGTTTTGGGATTGCAGTTTGTGTACTCATGTCTCTGAAAGGTTTGCCATCATTGCTATAGACTATCTCATGCTGCGGAGGTACAAATGGTGAAGGCCATATTTGTAGGCCTTGTAACTAGTTGACTATTGTAGCAGTAGCACTAGCAATTATACTTATAAACCACCCCATAGTGCTTAGTGTACTCTCTGGGCGGTTCACAAGATATTTAGCATTTTTGCCCCCACCATGCTGGATACTCATTTTACAAACCTCAGAAGGATGGAAGGCTGAGTCAACTTGGATCCCCATCAGGATTAAACTCACAATGTCAGCAGTTTTGGCTGCTGTACAGCCGTTTAACCACTGCACCACAAGGGCTGTAGGCAAGTGGACATTGGACAGACGTTAACTTCGGACCAATTTAAGAAAGTTTTTGTGAGTTAGAAGCATCCTCTTCCAACTCTAAAGGATGCAAAATAGAACTTGTTTTTTCTATATATCACAGGGACTAAAATCCTGCTGCTTAGTGTAGCAAGTCACAACTAGTGTAGGCCCACTGAATCAGTGGAACATACAGAGGAGTTGATTTATCTAGTTGCAATTTACCATGATAAGTATTAAGCACAGAGTAGTTTTTGCTAAACTAAAAACAAGCTACCAGTATGGGCATGTCCTGAGAAAATTAGTAAGAGAAAATCCTTACCTTTTCCAATATCGGCACCTAACCGAGTTCGCGCAAAATCTAATGGATATACTACACACAACGATGTTGCTCCAGCTGCTCCACCAGAAGCCAGATTTGAAACAAACCACCTTCCAAACTGAAAAGGAGAAGATGTGTTTAGACGTAACTATTCAAGACTTGAGTTTGTTTCTTATATACTTCCCTAAATATTGGCTTTGTACAGACCAACCACAATACTAAAATTACACAGGTTGTGAGCAAAACATAATTTTTAATATTTTAATTTAAATATGTGTTCGATAGATATCATCATTTTAGAGCTGCAAAGCTGGAAGATAACTTATGGATCATCAAATTAAGCTCCTGTCAAGCAGGCCTAGTGGGGAATCAAATTCCCAACCTCTGCTAAACCACTGACTTGTTCATCTGTTCTATATATGTAGCTAACTAAGCTGTGATTTATATTCCATAATGCAGTGTGTAACAAAGATTACTCTAACCTTGCTTCAATTTACTCTACATTAAAGGTAAATGTAAAGGTCTCCCTTCCTTGAAAACCAATGAAATCTGACTCTAGGATGCGATGCTCATCTACATTTACAACCAAAAAGCCAGTGCTGTCTGTGTCTGCAGATGTTTCTATGGTCACGTGGCAGGAATAACTAGATACCAGAGTGCATGGAATGCTGTTACTTCCCTGTCAAAGTGGTATCTATCTACTTAGCAGGAGCTGGGATAGAGATAGGAGCTCACTCTGTCATCCAGCACTCGGGTCTTGAGCTGCTGACCTGCCAACCTTTCAGTCATCAAGTTCAGTGTCTTAACCACTAAGCCACCGCAGTCTCCTGGACTATATGTTAGCAATGATTACTGGTAAATTCAACTTTAAAAATGGCTTCATTTTGGCACTTTTCAACTTTTCAACAGTTAAAAAAATTAGGTACTAAGTCTTTGCCTAACCAGTTCTCTAGGATAATATACCTTAATGTAAATGTAAAACAGCTGTACCACCTTAAGGGTTCTCCAACTGGAACAGCACAGGTGTAGCTTATTGATGAGGTAACTCCAAGACTTTGCCTAAAAACCCCAAGCCAGGCCTGCCAGCCGCCAGGCCTTTTTAGGAACTGTGGTAGTATATCAATATAGGTAAAGGTATTAAATACTCATTAAAATACACACAGACACACCATATCAAAGGGTGAGTCACTTACCCTGAGGAGCAGGCTATAGGGAGCTTCAAGCTAGCAGCTTCTCTTTCTCCTCCCCGCTTGGGAGGACAGCAAGGAGGCCGTGCATACGCGCCAAGCACTAGGCATGCATGCACACCAAGTGCTTGGCGCGCATGCGCAGTGGGGGAACCAGTGAAAAGGTAAGCCCTGAAGGTGGTTCCCCCCAAAAGCTGCTGCCGGTTCTCCATGACACTGGGAAAAGTTACTACGGGTTCTAGAGAACTGGTGAGAACCCGTTACATCCCATCACTGGTTTACTTGGGATCTGTATTATCATAATTCATAAAGGCTATTTTTCATGGTTATTTCCAGCTGAAGGCCATTAATAATGACATGTTAAAACCTGTTCTTATACTATTTACAGATGGGAAAAAATCAGGGAAGCATTAATCAGTGCATGAGTACTGTAAAGAAACAATCATTTTCAAATTGCTTCATGCTGATGCACCCCATAGGACACATCAAACAAGTCTGGCAAGCTCCTTGATTCAGTGAAAATAGATGTTGAGGTTGAACTGCTCCAGTTAGTAAGAAAAATCTTACACCTAGCTACCATGTCTCGTTAATTTGGGGGCTAATAATTATGATGTTGGTCTTTAAGCACAACATTTAGAGTTGCCAGTTCAGCAGCATTCCATTGCTTGATCTCTCAGGGCCACAACTGTAGTCCAGAGAGCAGGACTTTGTGATGTCATAGAATTGGAGCAATCCTAGGCCAGAATTGCACTAAGGCCGGCTGTTCATGGGAACAGGGGAGTTCAGGGGACTCTGTTGGCTTAGTGGTTAAGGTGTTGAACATGATGACTGGAAGGTTGGCAGGCTAGCAGTTCGAAACCTGAGTACTGCATGATGGAGTGAGCTCCTGTCTCTGTCCCAGGTCCTGCCAATCTAGAGTTTAAAACAAGAAATTGCAAGAAGATAAACAGGTAACACTTCAGTGGGAAGGGAAACAGCGTTCCTTGCTCCTCGGTGTCTAGTCATGCCTGCCACATGTCCACGGAAATGTCTGCAAACACAGATAGCGCTGGCTCTTTGGCTATAAACAGAGATGAGCACTGAACCGTTGAGTTGGATATGACTGGCTTTCAAGCAAGGGCAACCTCTATGATGAACTGCACACTTTTCCTCACTTGCTCTGGGACCTCTCAGGCGTTCAATCCAAGGTGGATTATTCCTCAATCCCCTCTAGAACTCACCCAAAGCTCATGGCAAGGAAAGTATGTTCACCATTCATTCTCAGCCACGCCCGGCTGACCAAAACCTGGGGCTTCTCTGTTTACAGAGCCCAGCCCAGTTACTTTTATGAGAGGTGTGGTAGCGCTTAAAAGGAGGCAAACGGACTTACTGTCTTTTTACCCAGGCATTCCATTCCCAATGAATACGCGTTGATTGAAGAAAATATGTTTTATTTAAGTTGTAGCATTGTTCTTGATGAATCAGGTTACAGATCTCAGCATAGAAAAATAACCTAATCAAAATTTCGTTTTAGAGAAAGGATGCTTTCAGACATGTCTTCTCCTAAATAATAAGAATCTATCTATCTGTTAAGTTACCATAATTAAGACTTCCAAAGATAAGGGCTAGTTGGATGGCCTTTCTCCCTCATGTCGATGTTTCCTTGTCTACCACCATTTTTGAACTCCTTTCTTGCTCTTTGCTGGACCCTCGCCAGGTATCAGGTGAACCTGGGTAATTAGGATACATCCAATGAGATCCCAGAATTGGGGTAAAAAACTCTTGTCCTATTGTTGAGGCCTGGCGCCTCCTAGTCTGTTTCTTCCCATCTGGGCCCCTGGGAGTGAAGAAACCACATTTCTACTATAAACTAAAACCTAATAAACTCCATTTTGGATATGTGAAGAACTTGGGGCCTCATTTTATCACAACCTCTACCTTTACCTAAATGCAGCTAAGTAGGTGCAGTCACTCCTGCTGAGGCTCGCATCCTGCACATTCATTGATCCATTCAGTCATTCATTCAATTTTTATAATAATAAATCAAAATATCTGGTGTTATTTGCCAGGCCAGCACATAGTCAATTAACTAAAGCACAAAGGGCACATGGGAACTATTTCAAAGAGCCATGTTGCCACTAGGGCTTATGGAAAGCTCACTGTCAGATCAGAGGGAGTTGGTTTCCAGACCATGTCACGGCTTACCAGGACATGTGCAGGGAGAATGCTCACCAGCTGTGACAGTTGGTCACTTCACTTTAAAAGGCATAATGGATCCCCCAAAAGCATAAGCCTGCTGGCTCTCTCTCCAGCAAGGTTTCCAGGTGAGCAGCTTCCTATTCCCTGAGTTTTCAGGGCCAAAACTGGAGACTGAGGAAGGGTTCTTGCAAATGCATGTACTTGTGCACAGTTGCAAAAAAAAAAGTGTGTACATGTTTGTGTGCACAAGAAAGTGATAGATACTGTAAAGCTTCATTACCTCTTAAACACTATGAACATGTAACATTAAGCCTGTAGGGTATTGAAAAAATTTGACCTCCAGGTATTAAAGCCACTGCACACAATGAATTCGTATTTTCTCCACCTCTAGTAGTAGAGGCCTTAATATTGTTTCTCTGCCAGTCCTGATCTAGCAACTTGATTCCTTACCATCCTCTCTTTAATCCTGGCTTTTGAATGCATACAAACATCTTTAAACTGAGCATGTGAGCTCTGGCACCAGCTGGAAATGAGTGGAGATTTTGCCTTGGCTTTAAAGCCACCTCAACACACAAAATCCAGCTTTCTCCTCCTCCAGTTTGAGATTGTTTTCTTTGCCTTTTTTGTTGTTGTTCAGTTGCACAGTCGATTCCGACCCTCTGCGACCCCATGGACCTCTGTCCGCCAGGCACTTTTGTCCTCTACCACCCTCCTCAACTTGCTCAGCTCTGTGCCCATTGTGTCTACAATACCATCTAGCCATCTCATTTTTGGCCACCCCCTTTTTCTTTTGCCCTCCACCTTTCTCAGCATCAAGGCTTTCTTTGCCTACAGACCCCCAGAAGAACATCTTTTGAAACTTGATATGCATTAATATTAGCAAGTAACAATCAAACTGTTATACCATTAGTTCTGGATGTGAATGTCAAAACCATAAACCAATGGTTTATATGCTAGCTAAGCTTTCATAAATGGAAGTGCCAAGATACAATGAGATAGGGAAAATATAACTTCTGCCAATTCTCTCCTCTATTTGCAGCACACATCTCCATTGTATACAGACCCCAAATCATCTGGGGTATACAGAGTGCCAAAAATGTATACACATTTGAAGAAAAAAAATTGTATTAAAATTGTAATACTCAATATATACCGGTAGGTAAAGATAAAGGTCACCCTTGCTCAAAAGCCAGTCATATCCGATTCTAGGGTTCGGTGCTCATCTTTGTTTATAACCAAAGAGCCAGCTCTGTCTGTGTCTGCAGATGTTTCCATGGTCAAATAGCAAACATGACTAGACACCTGAGTGCATGGAATGCTGTTTACCTTCTCACCGAAGTGGTACCAATTTATTTACTTGCAATTTCTTGCTTTCGAATTGTTAGGTTAACAGGAGCTGAGAAAAGAGATGGGAGCACACTCCATCAGGTCTCAAACTGCTGACCTGCCGATCCTAGTTGTCAAGTTTAGCATCTTAACCACTAAGCCACCGCAGTCTGACTCAATATATACCAATAACAAAAAAAAAATACAAGTCATGTTGGGCTTCTGCAATTACAAGAGGTGCTCAAAGAGGGTACCATCAGCATCCAGACACTTCTGATTACGGCAAACTACCGTTGACCAAAAATGTCCACTTGCATCACTGCAATGCCATTTCAATTCCTTCTTGAAGTACTGCCAGTGTAGCCATTTTTTTTGCGATACATCATTTAAGATCCCCCATAGGTAGAAGTCAAGGGGTATTAAGTCAGGAGAACATGAGGGGAAATCAACAGCATTTCTTTGTCCTATCCCAGGGGTTCCCAGCCTTTTCATACTGGGGGCTAAGTCATGCTATCTTTGTCAGCTTTGAGGCCTGGACGGCCATTTTGCCCTGCTTGCGTGATGGAGTGGCCATTTTGTCCCAACAGCTTCAAATGAGCAACCATTTTATCTTTTGAATGCCCTTGGAGGGGTAGGGAGCCACATTAAATGGCACCACGGGCCGTATCCAGGAACCTGTCCTATCCATTGTCCTGGCAAATCCTCATTGAGGTAAGCTCTCACACACCTCATTTGACTGTCCACCTGTCGCTTTAATTCTGTTAAGCAAACATCATACTACACGTTGTTACCGTAATTCAATCCAATTTTGAAAAGTAAGACATAGATAACATCTTTTAAAACGTGCATACATTTTTTTGCACCCTCTGTACAGAAGCGTTGTGTGTGTGGGGGGGGGGTCAGAGGGGGTGGATGGCCCTGGGCAGCGCTTTTCAGGAGGTGGCAAAATGTCCCCACCGCTTTGGCCTCTCCCTGCCTGGGCTTAGGGAGCCGGACTTCCCAGGCAGAAGACAGCCCTTTTGCTGTGCAGGTGGCCGACCCGCCACCTTTGCTTCCCACCGGCTGTGGTTGCCCTTCCTCTGCATCCGCCGCCGCCTCCCCCTGACGGGCACCAACCAGGACTTTGCAGAAGCCGGCGGAGCGAGCCAGGCAATGGGCGGGAGGGCAGCTTTGCCCAAGCCTAGCCCAGGAACATAGGCAGGCAGACCTGGCTTGGGGGCCACCACGTTGAGGGCCACCCCGGGCATGACAACAGGGCAGGAAGGGTGGCGGCGGTGCTCTGATTGTCTCCGCCTCCTCCTCCTGCCGTTGCTGCTGTCAACTCTGGAGCAAGTATGCTGCTCCCCGCCATGTTGGCGCAGGCAGCCCAGAGTTGGATGTGTCCTCGTCGCTGCATCCCGCCGCGTGCCTTGTCCTGGCCGCGTCCCTGGTGCCGGAGGCATAGCAGACACCCGGGTTTGGCCTCACCTACCCTGCTCACCCCCACCTGCCCGCCCAGCTGGCCGTCAGGGGATCTCCCTCCCCTGGGTCCGGGCCCCAGGGGCCTTGGCACAGGCAGTGAGGGGTTAACTGGATCCCGTGGGGGCGGTGGCAGTGAGCTTAGATGGAGGGGGCAGCGAGTTTGGCTTTTGCCCCAAACGGCTGAAGCCCGCATGACGCCACTGCCTCTGTATTTTGGGGGGCGGGGGGAAACAGTGAAAATTGAAGGCAGTGTTCTGTGATTGTAACACTGCTCAGAGGATGCTCCAGGCAGAGAGCAATTCAGGATAATAGCCAATTTTTTAAAAAATAATCCTGCTACTGTAATCTGTGCCAGCAATAATCTGAATGAATACCCACATCTACTCACTTTTGCATGACTGGGTGAAGGAAAGAGGACACATTTACCTGCTTATCTTTATCCACTCCAGACATGAAAATCTCCTTGTACTTGTCCTTGAAAGCAAAGTTTAGGGCCTGTGTTGGGAAATATCGAATAACATTGGCAAGATTTCCACGCCAGTAACTGACAAATCCTAAACAGACAAAACATAAATGCAACTTATAAATAAGATTTTAAAACGTACAGTTGGCATTATCTGAAAAGATTAAATTGATTTGCTAAGTTGCTTAAGGCCTTTGCAGACACACACACACACACACACACACACACACACACACACACACACACACACACACACACACACACACACACACACACACACACACACACACAAAATTTAATTTTATTTGTAAATTATAAACAGAAAAATTGAAAGGAACATGAACAATGGAAAAAAGCAGAAGATGGAGATCTATCTGGTCGTGGTTTATGCTATACTAGTCAAGGCTCATGCAGAATATTGTGTCTACTTTTGGATGGCATATTGGCAAACCGGAATAGGTTCAGAGGATAGTAGCAGATGCTAACAGGGCTTTAATACAATTCCTTTAAGGAAAAGCTGGCAGAGTGGTGTATGTTTTACCAAGAAAAGAATGGGTGAAAATAGGAAAGTATGAGATGGGAAGGGATATTGCACAGAAGAGGGCAAAGATTTGGTTTTACTGCCCAAGAAGACAGAGTTAGATTAAAGGTGATCATATTTCAAAACATTAGATTTCAGTTGAATTTTGTAGGAAACCTCTTAGCTGTGAAAGCATTTAGGCAATGGAACCAGTTTGCCAGGAAGAAGGGTGGCCTTTTTGGCCTAATTAGCTGGATGTGTTGAAGCAAAGACTGTAGAGTAAATTTTTAGACAAGGTCTGTGTATGGAGATGCTACACTGAGGAGTGGATGGAATATCCTGGTCCAAGAAGACTCGTACAACTCTACGATTCTGTCAACTTTGATGTGTGAAAGCTACCATAAATATCTGAGAGTAAACAAATTGTGGCACCTTAAAGACTAAATCCTGTTTTTAAATGTGAGCTTTCGTGGACCAAGTCCACTTAATCAGACCAAGACTTGGTCCACAAAAGCTTACATTTAAATACAGGAGTTAGTCTTTAAGATGCCACAATGTTTTTTGTCTTTTTTTGCTGTTCTGTTTTGTTTATTCTTAGATATGCTTGCACAGACTAACACGGCTACCACTTCAAACATTTCTACCACAAATAGTTCAAGTAGGTCAGTGGTGGGGAACCTATGGCACGTGTGCCAGAAATGGCACTCAGAGCCCTCTTTGTGGGTACCCGTGCAGTCACTCAAACACAGAGTTTGCCCCACCCCTCTGTCCAGCAGTCCAATGGGAGCACTTCCTCCCTCCCCCCGGCACAGAGTTCGCCCTGACCCTCTATCCAGCAGCCCAATGGGAGTGTTTCCTTCCTCCCCTGTTCCTGTGTTGGCCTTTTGCAATAAAAATGTGGGTTTGGGGTTGCAGTTTGGGCATTCGGTCTCTAAAAAGTTCACCATCACTGATTACTAGGTGATGACAAATGGGAGAAAACACACCACACATTGCTATATTCCTAAAGAAATTCACATACTGTACCTGTCTTGCGTATCGCATTTTCTGGTTCTTCCTTCCACATTAAAAATTATAGACAGTGGGGGAAAGTGATCATATGTTATTACCACACCTTTCATAGGAGAAAATGCTATGCCACTGATAATTCTTCAGGTTTGTTTATTTATTTAAATTTGTATACCACCCTCCTTATCAAGGCAACTCAGCCAAAACAACAACTCAGTATTATTGTTATAATCTTGCAATGAATGACCATGGTTATACTGTATGTATCTGTGCATACATTCTGGAATTTAAAAACCAAGGATCCCAGAACAAATCCTGAACCAGCAGACAGATGGCAATAAAGCAATGATGAGGCCAGAAACTCAGGTCATGTATTATGGAATATCGGGAACTATCACTTGAAACAGAGCTAGCAATTGGGAGTAAATGACAGAAAATTGACAACCACTTTTGATGTTGGGATATACGGTATGCAACTAATCCTCTGGTGTTTTTCAAGGTTCTGTTTATTTTAGCCACAAGAGGGGGTGCTAAGACATTTTTAGTTCTCTAGAATAATTTTAACTAGCATTTTGAATTTATTGGAGGCAAGTATGCAGCACAGTATGCAGCAGACCCATTCTTTGATTCAGGCCTGGTTATCATAATGTCCTTTGCCAAGTCCAGTTAGTCCATACCAGGAATCTTGTTAGGTTGGCACAGAAAGAAAGAAAGAAACCATAGCTGTAGGCAACAAATGAGCAAGGAAAAAAACATATTGTGCAATATCTTTCAACATCCTTCTTTCCAAGACACCAGTGTTCAGTCCCCTTAACAGACAAACCAGATTTTTTTGGCCTCCCTGAGTCAGTGTTTTAGTACTATAATAGATGATAACCGGACAATAAAGATCATTCAGAGGAAAATATTACAAAGAGGCTGTAAAGCTTGAGGTTATGTAAGGTATTTGAGGGCCACAAGTCCCAGAATCCAGTAACTGTGCTGGCCAGAGTATTCTAAGAATTACCACCCAGTAAGTAACTTTTGCATGCTATGCAGAAATGATGGGAAGAAAGTCTTATGAGGAGTTACTTGAAAGAGCAGAAAAATGTGAGACCAGCAGACTTGGATTTAAACCAGGGGTGCCCAAACTATGGCCCACGGGCTGGATCTGGGCCCCGACGCCAATTCATCTGGCCCACGAAGCCTGTGTAGCTCCCGGAAGTGGAAGTAAGACGCACCCACCAGTGAATGAATTGGCATCAGGGGCTGGATCTGGCCTGTGGGCCATAATGCCTGGCCCCCTGAACCACATGACTGAAAAGTTTGGGCACCCCTGATTTAAACTATGGTACAGTCAAACCTTGCATAAAGAGCACCTCGCTTAAAGAGTAACTCACTTAAAGAGTACAATATTTATTTATTTATTTATTTGCTCAGATTTATATTGCCGCCCACTCACCGAGGTGACTCAGGGCGGCTTGCAGTCAAAACAGCAACAGTACAGTAAAAATCATAAAATGCAACCTCACAAAACAACCAAAGCAGAACACAGATTAACTCTCCTCTGGCTGTTGGTGTGGGTCCAAATAAAAACAGTGGTGGGATGTCAAAAAATTTACTACCCCACCGTGACATCATCACAGTGTGGGTGGAGCTAACATTATGACATTGTAGGTGGGGCCAAAGAAAAAATAAATAATAAAATAATAAGCACACCCACACACCACAACCCACCCACCCACACACCCACAACATAAACCCATAAAATAAATAAATGAAATGAAATAGAAATACATTAAAATACAGCCACCCACCCAAACACCGACCCCAAACACAAATCAACCAGAGCTTTTAGACCAGAGCTTAAAGCTTATTCTGGGTAATTTTTCTCACACTAGGTCAGATGGAAGGAACTACAGAACGAACTCACCACAAGATGGCTTCATTTTGACACTTTTCAACTTTTCAATAGTTAAAGAAGTTAGGTACTAAGTCTTTGCCTAACCAGTTCTCTAGGATAATATGCCTTAATGTAAATGTAAAACAGCTGTACCTCCTTAAGGGTTTTCCAATTGGAACAGCAATTGGAACAGCACAGGTGTAGCTTATTGATGAGATAACTTCAAGACTTTGCTTAAAAACCCCAAGCCAGTTCACCAGGCCTTTTTAGGAAATGTGGTAGTACATCAATATAGGTAAAGGTATTAAATACACATTAAAATACACACAGACATACCACATCCAAAGGTGAGTCACTTAGCCTGGGGAGCAGGCTATAGGGAGCTTCAGGCTAGCAGCTTCTCTTCCTCCTCCCTGCTTGGGAGGACAACAAGGAGGCCGTGCATATGCGCCAAGCACTGTAGGCGTGCATGCACACCAAGTGCTTGGCGTGCATGCACAGTGGGGGAACCAGTGAAAAGGTAATCCCCGAAGGTGGTTCCCCCCAAAAGTTGCTACCGGTTCTCCGGGACACTGGGAAAAGTTACTACCGGTTCTGGCGAACTTGTGATAACCTGTTACATCCCATCGCTGGAGGTACAACAGTACATAATTTTTCAAGATGGAATTTGCGATGCAACAGATGATGTTGAATGGAAAGAAAGCCAGACCTGTTGAAATGCTCAGAAGCAAAGGTCTCATTGTACAATTATAATGGGAACTGAAGGGGTACACAGAACGAGCCTCCTTGAAGATTGTGGTATTTTTTGAACCACAGTTGGGCATACCCCAGACAATGGCAAATTTGTGGTGCCAGTTAATTTTTCTCACAGTAGGTCAGGCAAAAGAAACTACAGAATGAATTCACCCAAAGGTGGCTTCTTTTTGGCAGTTTAAAGTCTGACCTAGACATGAAAGAAGAATAGGAACCGAAATATATTGTGAACATGCGAGAGATCTTTGTAGAAATAAGCAAGGAAAAGTAATGCCAAATAATCCCTCCGCAATAACTTTGTGTGATTCAAGGTAAAATGTTTGTTTTTAAATGCTGCATTAGAACAATGGGTAAAGGGACCATAGAGAGAAGAAGCCGTGATATTCAAGCTGGAGGTAAAGAGAAGAAAATAGTCAGGAAAATGATTCCTGTTTTCTAATGTATATATTAAAGCTACCAATGTTATTTTCTATACTTGCCCCCCCCCAACATAAAGACCCCCAAAATGGTAGCTATATTTGTCTGCTCATGTAAAAAAAAAGGTATACAGTACTGTAAAGTCTTATGACATTTTATAATTTATTACACATGCTTCTGTGCATGCAAGACCATTTCAATAGATATATACAGTACATCATACTGAAATTTCAAATTCTTGACCACTGCACTTCATTAGAAGATTTCAGTCCAAAACAGGCCGTTTAGTGGTTGCAAACATCAAGGGGTTTGTTTAATGTTAATACAGCTTTGGAGAAGGCTTGGCTCTACAAAGTACTTAAAGTGGTGGGTGAGACACATATGAGGTTTGGCACAGTGTAGATAAAAATTTCTTTAGGAAATAAACAAATGTGGGTTAAGATAAATGTACCCATTATCCTGTTAAGACTATTCCGTAGCTGTACTGCCAAAGCTTGTATCTATAGAACGATGATGTGGAAACTAGCATTTAACAAAAAAGTAAACTTTTTATTTTATTAACCCTTCATGAACAGTGCAGGGAAAAAGATATCTAAAACTTATTAGAAAAGTCCATACACCTTAAATCTTAAGAGTTTTCCTCCCCTGATGCACCCTACTAGAATGGAGTTGGGGAGGCATAGAAAAGGAGTTCTCCTCTGATTAAGTATAACACTCCTTCCACTTACGATTACAACAATGTTAACAAAGGGTTAAAGCCTTAGTTCATTCACTGTACAGAATAGTTCTCTCTGAATTTAATCTAATAGCTTTTGATCAGTTTGAAAGGATAGTGAAGTCATGGACTAATTAGTTGGATGAAAAACAGTATTTTGAAAGGACACCAAAATGTTTCAAATTAAGGGTCCAAAGCTAATCCTGAGAGGCTGAAGCACAATCTGTCAAGTACTTTTTCTGAAATACTTTCAAAGTATAAAAATACTTCTAAAAGCTCAGTCAGACATTTTGGGAAGTAGGTGGCTAGGTAGTAAAAATGGGATTTAAATATACAAATGTACCTATCACTCATGCCCTCCCAAATGCCAGCAAAACCACCCACAATATGTTGATTCAGTACTCCAGTTGTGCTGGCTAGTCCTTCTCACACTAGGTAAGGAGAAAGGAACTATGGACTGAATTCAACAAAAGATGGCTTCATTTTGGCAATTTTACGTTTGGCCTAGACATGGAAGAAGACGGTCCTGTTGCATTCAATAAAAAATTTCACAGCAAGCTGTTTAGGACTGCAGCCTGAATTATGTGGAATCTGATGCATATATCAAATTGAGAAGGGTATATATTTGCAGGTAAAATAGAGCCTGACATGGTAGTTGGCTTTCAGTTTCAAATCTGGAGCACGACTCATACTGTAATGTAGAAAAGGGTTTTCTTTTGTGTCCAGATCAAACTTTGGACTGCCAAAATGAAGCCACTTTGGCTTTGCTGCTGGCCCAACTTAAACTTTCATTGGTACATGTTTCTAGTATTAATAGGCAGACCAGTAAAGACCAGTATTTGGAAGACCAGTAATGAAGGAACAGGTTAAAAACAATCTTCTGAATCGTTTTGGATTGCAATATCCAGCATTCCTTGTCACTGACCATGCTAGCTCGGGGTGCTGGGAGTTGCATCAAATAACTGGTCTATATGTAACCAAGCATTATGAAAGGGAACATACAGTCCTGTTTGGTTGGAAATTGAGATAATATGGATGCAACAAAAATGACACTGGCATGGAAAAGCATACAGGCCTAAAACAAAAAGCCTGGAAACTGTGAATAGAAAATTGTGATGATGCCTGGTAACGAACATACAGTATATTTTGAACAACTAGTGAAATAAGCATGAATACAGATCTATAAAATCCTTAATACTGTACTGGTTGCAACCACCCTGAAAGGTAGACCGCAATTAGCGTTTCCATCCTGCAAGGGGGCCAGACATGGCAGAGACTTGTCTAGGGCAGAGGTGAGATTCAAAGCAAGGGGTTCCCTAATGGAGACGACCTACCTTGCTCCTTAGGGATGCGGATGAAGCAGTCGATCATGCCTTTGTATTGCTGGTCGGCACGGATCTGCTTGGACGAAGCCTGGACCTGCAGCAGGAGTTTCACCCGCTCAATGGGCGCGACTGCTGTCTTGGAGACGGCGGCTGCCACCCCACCTATCATGAGGTCCTTCCCAAAGGAGACAGGATCAAAAAACTGCTTCCCTTCTGCGGCCTGCATGGTGTGGGCTAGACAATCAGAGAGTGTCGGGTGCAAGTAGTACAGCCTCCCAGGAGCATCCCCTGGTAACAGCCAAGCCTTCTAACTGCCACTATTCAGAAAGAACTGGTGGTTGCTCCTCCCCCAACCAGAAAAGTTGCACTTATTCTTTAGCCACATGACCCAGTTGTGACCAATCACAGCAGCTGCCTTCAGCATCCATTGTCAATGAAAATTGTGGAAAATTGTGTTTTTTTCCCTTTTGTTTTTAGGACAGACATGAAACTGGTAAAAATGAAGCCACTCTTTGGTGGGTTCATTCTGCAGCTCCCTTTGCCTGCCCTAGTGTGAGAAAAATTAGCCAGCAACACAAGGTTGCTGTTACCAGGATACGTCCAATTGTGGTTCAAAAATACCACAATCTTCGAGGAGGCTCTTTCTCTGTACCCAGAGTTGATGGTGGTGGGTTAGCAGGTTGTAGCTACCCTATGCAAGGATAGGTCTGCCAGTCTGTGCATGCTCTCTTGTGTTTCAGAGACTTGGAAGTAACAGTGTAGGCCCTATAACATTATACAGTACTGTACTAATGATTTCTTTCAGTCCCCCACTTGGAAAAATTATTCTATTTTTTTTAATAACACCAATCTGGGATATTTCCCACTCTGGACAGTGTACCAATTAAATAAGTGCCTAAATATAAGACCAACATACTCAAGCAAGGGCTGCAGGCAGACAACACGTTGTGTGAATGTGGAGAGAATACAGGATCCGGGTCATTTGGTATCTGCCAACTACTACCAGAAACGTGCACTGGTGACTTAAGTTTGGCCAACAGTAAAGCCAAGAAAGTGTCTGACAAAGTGGACTTGATCCATGAAAGTTCACATTTAAATACAG
The DNA here is from genome assembly GCA_030440675.1 of Furcifer pardalis. Lineage (NCBI taxonomy): Eukaryota > Metazoa > Chordata > Lepidosauria > Squamata > Chamaeleonidae > Furcifer > Furcifer pardalis. Next base: position 70,316,472 of record CP126892.1, read on the forward strand.
GAGATAGTCTTTAAGGTGCCATAAGGTTTTTTTTTTAAATTCTCTGATATGCTTGCACAAACTAACACGGCTACCACTTCAAAAAAGCCAAGTGGTTTTATTTTGGCAGTCCAGGGTATGATCAGGAGATGAAAAAATTAGCAAGAAAATAAAATAAAAAACCACCGAAAAAATGCCCAATAACATCTGAGGGTAGGCAGGCTCAGATCTACATAACTCATATATTGGCAGGGTAAAATATTTTTAAGATGCCTTGAAGAGGAAACATGCAGAAGTAGAAAGCAATACTTTTCTGGATCACTAAGTAAAAAATTCATTGCGAGCTTTTGTGAAGAAGGTTCATATTCAAATTTAAATGTTTTCAGGCATGTCATCATTTTAGAGCTGCAAAGCTGCAAAGTAATTTATAGATTATTACATTCAGCCCCTATCAAGCAGGCCTAGTGGGGAATCAAACTCCCAAACTCTGCTAAACCACTGACTTACTCAGCAGTTTTAGTAGCTAAACTAAGCTGTGGTTCATATTCCATTAAGCAGTGTACAGCAAAGATTATTCTACCCTTGCTTCAGTTTACTCTATGTTAGCAAAAATTAAATTCAATTAAAAAAAAGAGAGAGAACTGAATTGGGGCTTATCCAGACTGCTTGCTAAAATAAGACGCCTGGATTGGCTTCTTTCATTCCCCACTTGGAGAAGTTATTTATTTATTAATTACATTTTATACTGCCCATCTGGGATATTTCCCACTCTGGGAGCTTTACAAACAAATAAGTAGCAAAAATGCAAAACAATAAACAACTACCAAATAAATACCTGTTAGCTTCTGAGGGCAGGCAGGTTCAGATCTACACAACTCACTTATTAGCCAGGTAAAATATTTTTTAAAACCTCCTTGAACAGGTTTTGAGCTGTTTTTTTTAAACATCGAGGGATGGGGGCTGACACAGCTCATAATAATGTAGATTATACATGCTTTAAAAATAAAAAAGGTATTTTGGGCTGCTTCAGTACTCTTCTGAATGCTGAAACAGGGAGAATTTTGGTAAGCAAGACTTCCAAAAATGCATAGAGAGAAAGGGAGGCATAGATTTGAGATCAATGTGTCTTGATATGAAAAAGATTCCCATCTCTGCAAGGCAAAAATCTCCCCCCCCCCCCAAAAAAAAAATAATAATCAAAGATTGTCATGTTGCTTTTTTCTTTAAAATGATGAAAAAGAGAAAACAGGGACATTGTATTTACAACAGTGGCTAAAATCCTGTTGCTTACTGTAAATAATCACAAGAATAATAGGCCCATTGAATCAGTGGATATGGAGGTGAATCATCAAATCTCCAATGATTCAATGAGTCTACTGTAGGTGCAACTTATTATGCTAAGCAAGAGGATTTCAGCCAGTATTTTTTGTGCTGCTTTGGAACAACATAGTGTTCCATTTACTTTCTACATAGTTCAGAGTGTCAAAGGATTATACTTTGAGATTTCTTTTGTGAATAAATTCTCCTTGTACACAGAAACCTACTAAATCAGTTTCTATAATGAAAACATTACTAATGCTTCTTTGTGGTGTTTCAAATTAAGAGCCATACACTGATTAAAATAGTCATTCCTATCAAAAATTATAGCAACTGTATCAAATGAGAATCTTAATCCATACCAGTTAATCACTTATACCTTAAATGGCTGACTGTCCATAAAAAAACCCCAAGCTTTAATAAATGTAAGTCTGATGCACAAGATCCCTCATTATTTGATTACAAACCATGTGTATCCTATCATTATTAGCTGGAGGTGCAAACCAAATGAAAGCTATATAGGTAACCAATAAAGCGCCCCATCTGTACCGTTGAACGTTTTATGAATTCTTCTAGAGTAGTCTGTACAATTGCATTAATATTATTTTATCTAGTGTAGTACTTAACCTTGAAAGATGGTGCCAGTTAAGTCCAACAATATCATTCCGTGAAACTGGTCTGACAATATAAAACAGGTATTAATCTCAAATGCAAATCCACTGTGAATGTGTTGTGACTTAATGGAGTGTCCTGAACATTTTGGTTTCATATAATTATTTATTTGATTTTAATGACTATAATAAATGTTTTTTCAAATAATTTATTGTAAAAAAAAATACAAAAACATATACAGTTTGAGACAAAATTATAAATTTTTCCAAGTGCTTGTCTGTTCAATGAACTTTATTTTATAAGAAATAAATTTTAGTTTACATAATTATACATAGCATCTTTTTATATTACAAAATATTGTAGCCCTTTAAAGTAAGGTAGTCTCTTTTACTTTATAAACTAATGCCAGAAAATAATTCAAGGTTTATCCCTTCATTGAAAATTAATTACCGGTACCAGAATTCCAAGCATAATTCTTAGTGCTTTATACAATAGAAAATATAGCAAAGTTTATAACATCTCTCTTGATTCAGATCCAGTAAGGTGGATGTACAACTGCTTTCTTTCCAGCTGATCATTTTCGGAAAGTGCCATATAAACCGAATACATCTTGGATTAAGGGAAAGATCATAATATTTGGAGGTTCTAAAGGAATACTAACTGAGCAGGGAACATCTCTAAGAAAAATACACGTGTACACATATATTACATACTCTATATAAATACTGTACAGCCCTTCTGAGTGAATTTGTAATTTCATAACACAAATGAAATATCATAACTTGTATATGATTTCTAAAAAAGTATTTTGAGGTCAGTCTTTTGAGAAGAGCAGTTGATGACATTCCAATGTTATTAACAATTTCTGAAAAGTTAAATCCATAGAGGAGGATATTCTAGAGGAAAATTCCAAAGAGCACCCACATAAAACCATAACATTCATATTTGTATGCTAAGCACCTTGGAAGGTTTTACAGTTCTGCTGATGATGGCAGTGCAGCTAAACACAGCTACAGAGCTAAACCAAAGGACAGCTTAAAAGCTAGTTCAACAGCAACCTCTGTGACCGAGTCATGATAACAAACATAAATCTCCCGAGGCGCTGGATCTGGGAACAATCTCCTGCAGAACAAAACAAAATAGAACATGGTCTTTAAACTTTTCTATGGACTGTCTTTGTTTTTGTAAGGATTTAATGAAGAACTGAAAATGGAAGCATATACATATGTATGCTACATCTTGACTTACCCTACAACCCAATATGCCACACTTGGTGGGGGTTTCTTTGGATCACTCCAATTGTCAGGAGTACATTCAAAGAGTACTCCATGTTCTTTCACTTTATGCAACTCAGAATTGGCTTTTGTGGAGTCTAATTTTCTCCCTGTCTTCTTAGTCTGCAATGAAAATTGACAAAGCGGTTAGTAAAATGAATTGATGCAAGGAAAATCACTTTCACTATACATCAAAATCACCAGGTATACTGTGAATTCAACACACTATTACAAGGGAGCATCTATATGGAGAAATCCAAATTGAGAAACATTCTAGACACTATAACCAGTTACACCTGGAAATTTTCAGAATCCAGAAGTATAATTTCTGGTAATTTCTCTAGGTGGAACCCCACCCCTCAAGTAATATTGTGGTAGACCAGTGGTTCTCAACGTGGAGCACATGCCACACAGGGGTCCAAAAACTAAAGGTTGGGAAACACTGCTGTAGACGTAAAAGTAAGTCCAGAAAGAGTGCTACAGATAAATGCTGAAGAAGGACAGATTTCACTTACCAGTAACTGTCGTTCTCCGAGTATGTTGTTTGGGGATTCACACTGATGGGTTCTGCGCTTGCGCTGAATCCTGAGCGGAGCTGGAAAGCTGATTGGATAAAGAATTTTAAATGTGGGACCGCCCACCATGCCCAACCCCTTCTGGCGCCATTTCGCGCTCTCCCCTCAGTTTGATACTAAAGCTGCCCGCGAAGCATAAGGCCATCTCAGGCCGGCAGCCCTGAGGGGAGGTAGGGTTGGGTTGTGTGAATCCCCAAACAACATATTCGGAGAACGACAGTTACTGGTAAGTGAAACCTGTCCTTCTCCTTCGTGTTGTTTGGGAATGCACACTGATGGATGACTAACAAGCTCACTTACTTGGATGGTGGGCAGCCGGCGTCCTGAGATGTAGGAGAGCACGATGGCATCATGGATGGGCAGTCATCAACGAAGAGGATCGGAGACCAGCCGTCAGGATGGACCTGCCCCGTCTGACATCGGGAGCAGACCTTGTGTCAACCCGGTAGTGGGTGATGAAGGTGGAGGATCTGGACCAGGTAGCAGCCTTGCAGATGTCCTCCATCGGGATGCCCTCCAGGAACGCAGTGGAGGAAGCCAATGTCCTGGTGGAGTGAGCCTGGACATGAGGCGGAGGTGGCAGAGATGACATCTCATAGGCCAGGTAGATGGTACCTGAAATCCATTTGGAAAGTCTCTGGGCAGACAAGGGTTGTCCCTTTGATTTGCCACCATAGGCGACAAACAGTTGCTTGGCTCTCCTGAAGGACGCAGTCCTTTGGGTGTAGAACAGCAGGGCCCTCCTGACATCCAACGAGTGCCACACTCTCTCTTGTGCAGACGAAGGATTCAGGAAGAATGCTGGAAGCGTGATGGCCTGGGCCAGGTGGAACTCGGTTAGGACCTTAGGCAGAAAGGTGAGGTCCGGATGCAGTACTACCCTGTCAGGGTAGAATTTGAGGAAAGGAGGGTCAGACCTCAGGGCTGCAAGTTCACCTGCCCTCCGGGCGGAGGTGATGGCTACAAGAAAGGCAGTCTTGAAGGAGACAAACTTAATGTCCACTGTAGCCATAGGTTCAAAGGGCGCTTTGGTGAGCGCAGTGAGCACCGCAGTAAGGGACCACTGAGGAGGTGGGACCTTGACTGGTGGGTAAGCATTACGTAGTCCCTGGAGGAACCTCTTCATAGTCTTGTCCCTGAAGGCAGAAGACAGTACTGAGGAAGGTGGGGCATTGGCCACCACCGCAGCCAGGTGTACTTTCAGAGATGAGTGTGCAGACCCTGACTCAGCCAGATGCAGGAGGTAGGACATCACCTCCTGTAGGGATGCGGAGTCCACGGAGCGGTCACTGGATGACAGAAAGTTCAGGAAGCGACGGTAATTGGAATCGTAGGACTTCCGCGTGGAAGGCTTCCGAGAGAGTTCAAGGATCCGCGCTAGGTCGGGCGGATAAGCCAGGCCGTCAGATGGAGGCTCGGCAGATCCGAGTGGAGGATCCGGCCTCCCCCATGTGGAGGAGGTTCGGGTTGGTGGGCAGGCGAAGGAAGTCGCAGGTCAGGGACTGGAGGAGCGGGAACCACGGTTGGCGCGGCCATGACGGGGCGATCAGTATCGCCGATGCGTTCTCCGCACGGATCCGCACAAGGACCCGCTGGATGAGAGGGATCGGTGGGAACATGTACAGCAAGTCTTGATGCCACGGAACCATGAAGGCATCGCCCTCCGACCCGTGGCCGATCCCCACCCGGGAGCAATAGCGGCGGCACTTGGTGTTGGCTTGCGTCGCGAACAAGTCCAGGGTCGGCGTGCCCTACCGATGGCACAGCCGATCGAACACCGATCAGTCCAACTCCCATTCGTGCATCGACGTCCCCTTGCGGCTCAGGAAGTCAGCATCCGAGTTCAGAGCGCCCTGGATGTGGACGCCTATGGGGAACACATGCACCTTTAAGCACCATTCCCATACCAGTACGGCTAGGTGAAGGAGGGAGAGAGACTTGGTCCCTCCTTGCCTGTTGAGGTAGGCCAGGGTTGTGGTGTTGTCCGATGCAATCTGCACCACGCGGCCGGTTATGGAGTCTGAAGGACCTCATCGCCTTCCATACAGCCAGCAGCTCGAGGAAGTTGATGTGGTGGCTGGCTTCTGCGGGTGTCCAGACCCCGTGGATCCGCAGTCTGCCGCAGCACGCTCCCCATCCGTGCGTGCTCGCGTCGGTGGTGATCTGGACGGACGGAGCAGGGAGGGTGAAGAGCTTCCCCGCTGTTACGTTGCAGTCTAAAGTCCACCAGTTCAGCTGGTCTTGCAGCTCGGGAGTCGGCGTGAGCCACTTCCCCAGGTTGTCGTGGATGCTGTCGAAGGAGGCCAGGAGCCACGACTGAAGTGACCGCATCTTGAGTTTGGCGTGGGAGATCACCGCTGTCGTCGACGCCATGAGTCCTAGGAGACGGAGGACGTCCCTCGCACGGACGCGACGGTTGTTCTGGATCTGTGCCACCACCACACGGATGTCGAGTAAGCGTTTGGGAGGAGCGTAGGCTCTCAGAGCCAGAGAGTCCAACACGGCTCCGATGTAGTCTATTCTTTGGGTGGGGGTCAACTGTGACTTCTTGTAGTTGACCCGCAGACCGAGACTCTGCATGAGGGCCAGGCAGTGGGCAACGTCGTCCTTGGCCTTCTGTTCGGTCGGGGAGCAGACCAGCCAGTCGTCGATGTACAGGAACACTTGGACGCCCTGGAGCCTGAGGTGGGCAGCCACAGGCGCCATGCACTTCGTGAACACCCTCGGAGCGGTGGAGAGGCCGAAGGGTAGACACGTGTACTGGTAGACGTTGCTTCCCACCTGGAAACGGAGGAAGCGACGATGTTCCCTCCTGATGGATACGTGGAAGTAGGCATCCTTCAGGTCGATGACGGTGAACCAGTCCCCGCGGTTGATGAGTGGAAGGATGGATTGAAGGGTTACCATCCGGAACTTCCTCGTGTTGACGTGCTTGTTGAGTAGGCGGAGGTCCAGGATGGGTCGGGATCCTCCGTCCTTCTTGTCCACGAGGAAGTAGCAGGAGAAGAACCCTTCGTGAGACTCCGACGCTGCAACCGGTTCTATGGCGCCCTTCTCTAGGAGAGCTGATAGTTCCTCCTGGAGCAGTGGGGACGGATTGGTGATGCGGACCCGTCCGACAGTAGGGCATTTCTTGAACTCGATCGCGTAGCCAGAGTCTAAGATGGCTAAAACCCATCGGTCTGTGGTGATGGCAGACCACGCCGATAGGTAGTCGGCTAGGGGACGGTACGGTAGAGTCTCGGTCACGGAAGAGTCAAACGCGCTGCTTGCCCTTCCGTTCCGTCCGCTTACCAGTCTGGTGACGCTGCTGGTAGCGTGGACGGCTGGGTTGTTGTCTTGGCCGGTAGGGTTGGTACCGGGAGTAGTCCTCCTGCCTCTGTGGTGGGCGAGGTTGGTAGGACGGGCCTGCCTGCGACGTCGATGGTTGGTCCTGTTGGTAACGACCGGACCCACGGCATGGAGCGCGGAGCTGCTTGATGGTGGCGTAGTCCCCCTTCAGCTCCCCCAAGGAGGTGTCGGTCTCCTTGGCGAAGAGGCCCTCACCATCGAAGGGCAGTTCCTCCACGAGCCACTTGACGTCTTCCTGCAGGTCAGCCGAGTGGAGCCAGGCGTGGCGGCGGAGCTGGATGGCGGAGGCCAGGTTTTTTGCCTCCGACTCCGTGACGTGGCGGCCGGTGTGGATCTGCTGGAGGGCGAGCTGGCTGCCCTCCAGGCAGACCTTCTCGAAGTCCGCTTGTCTGTCCGGCGGCAGCAGCGATTTGAAGGACTCCGCCTGCTCCCATAGTCGGCACTGGTAGCCCCCCATGGCCGTTGCGTAGTTGGACGCACGGAAGGACAAGGAGGCGTTGGCGTAGAACCTCCTGCCCAGTGCGTCCAGCTTCTTCCCTTCCTGTGTTGATGGGACGGGAGTGCTGCTGATCGGTGTCCGGTGTTGGGAGCCTTTAACCACTCGGGAGTTCGGCGCCGGGTGGATGTGCAGGAAGTTGGAGTCGTCCAGCAGCCTGTACATGGAGTCCACCCTGTTGGACACCGAATGTGACGATACCGGCCTCTTCCAGATCTCTTTGGCCGCCTTGGCGATCTTTGGGAGCAGTCCCAGGCGGACAGGGACCAACTCCTTCTGGTCGGCCATGCCACAGACCACATCCTCACATTCCTCCAGGGGAGCCTCCGCCCGGATCCCGAGCGTGGATCCGAGGCGGGTGATCAAAGCCGTGTACGTCTTCTGGTCCTCCGGCTGGGAGCCGTGGACGGAGCCGATGTTGTCGTCCGGGGATTTGTCGACGGCAACCGGCGGTGGCTGATCCTCCTCTTCCTGGTCCGACGAGTCGTCGGAGCCTTCCGACCGCTCCGAGACGCTGGGCGGTGGTAGGTAGTGAGATGGAATTGATATAGCAAAGTGCTAGAAGTGGCTGACTAATGGCCACACCCCAGAGTGTGAGAGTGTTTGGTTGGATAAAGCACAAAACAAACCTTTCAGCTTGGGTTGTAGGAATTTTCTATTTACACTATATACAAAACTGAGCATGAAGTGCAAGGTTACACATGTCTTCTATTCAGACTATGTGTTGCAGCAAAGTCTATACAAAGTCTATAAACAATCTTTGGAAAGCTTCAAACGTCTATCTTCAGTAAAGCAAAGCAAACACAGTCCAAACCTTATCTGTTCCTTCAAGGTCGGCTCTGAAGATAGTCAGCAGTTCCTTTAGCTCTCCCTCAAAATACAGAGTCTTTTCTCAAGGCACCACAATGTGGCAGTGGTATGTTATCCAAATGTCTTGCAGTCCGGCAAGGCAAAACATACCAGGAAAACGACGAAGCAGTCCAACAGCTGGCTGGCAACGATGGTAACAGCAGTGTCAGACAGCAGGCAGGCAACAGCAACAGCAGTGGCACGAAGCACACAATGGCACGAAGTGATGCAACGGCATTCAGGCAAAATGGCATAAGAGCAAAGTGTCTGAGAATGTTGCCTGAATTTATGTTACCTACAAACCCTTAATGACAGGGGTCCAAGTCCGACCAGTACGGCCTGGCGGATCTCGGGTCGCTCCCCGGCAAAGGCAGCTGGTACGGAGGGAGAGAGGCCTCCAACCGCGCCTGCTCCACGCGTTGCCTCTTCGGAGCCGGGCCCTCCTCACGGAGCGGTGGTACCTCCGTGGTTCGGGAGTATAAAAAATTAGAAGATTCTGAGACAATCTCAGCTAAACAACTCACAGCTTTTTTTCCAGGCTCCTGCTTGCGCAGCGGAAAAAAGCAAACTGAGGGGAGAGCGCGAAATGGCGCCAGAAGGGGTTGGGCATGGTGGGCGGTCCCACATTTAAAACTCTTTATCCAATCAGCTTTCCAGCTCCGCTCAGGATTCAGCGCAAGCGCAGAACCCATCAGTGTGCATCCCCAAACAACACGAAGGAGAATCATGAAGACAGTAATCACCAAAATTCATCTTAGGGTCTATCTCACAAAATGAACAGTCAAAATACTATCTTTGAGACATGCAGTAATACCCCGGATAACGCGAGTACCGTATAGCGCGAAAACCGCATAACGTTACAAGATTTTCAGGAAAATCTTGTATCAAATAACGTGATTTTAATGTTATCCGGAACAAGCGTATGCGGGGGGGGGGGGGAGTTGGATTGGGTAGAACATCTACCCAATCCAACCCCCCCTGCGCCCGCCCCCACGATGTTTGGAAAGGGTACGGGGATCCTTACCCTTTTGAAACTTCGGGCGAGCGGTGCGCGTCGGGGGGGGGTTAGCGCAGGATACGCGGGAGACCTCCATTTCCTGCGCTAACCCCCACCAACGTGCGCGCGCCTGCAAGCCACCCGATGTTCCGAAAGGGTAAGGATCTTAACCCTTTCGAAACTTCGGGCGAGCGGCGTGCGTCTGTGGGGGTTAGCGCAGGATACGGGGGAGACCACTGTATCCTGCGCTAACCCCCACCAACCCGCGCGTGCGTGCAAGCCACCCGATGTTCCGAAAGGGTAAGGATCTTTACCCTTTCGGAACATCGGGAGATGAGAGGCGCCTCTCCGTGGGGTCTCCCCGGTTTGGGAAAGAGGCGGCTTTGCCAAAATTCCCTCCCCCTGCGCAGGGGTGAGGATTTCGACTAAGCCCGGGGAAGGGGGAATTCGGAAAAGCCGACCCTTGCCCAGGTGCGCGAAACGGGGATCGCACGTTAAGGTAAGGGATCAAAGCGGGGGGTGGCACCCCCCGCTTTGATCCCTTGCCTTGACATGTGATCCCCATTGCTATACCCGTTTGGTGGAAGAGGCTCCGCTGGCGCGCCTTTTCGCGCGTGTGATCGCCTCTTCTCAGGTTTTTTTTAGCATTGTTCGATGTATACCCCGGACAACGCTAAAAACCAGACGTCATGACTTGTGGAACCATGTCATAACGTTGTCCGGGGTACTAGTGTATTTCAGTTTGTTCCGTTCTTATACCAAAATAGGTTATCTGTGTTATTTTAAAACATTATATAAGAACAGTTCTATGATCAGCAATACTGAAATAAAAATGCATACAGTAAAACCTCACATAAAGAGTGTAACTTAGAGAGTAACTTGCTTAAAGAACAGAATTTTTCCTGAATGGTCGCCTCGCTTAACAAATAAAACCAACCACAAACTTGCTTAACAAATAAATTGGGTTTCACAATCCCTCTCCCCCCACCAAAAGTCACAATTGGTCACTTACAATGGTGTTTCGCTTAAATAATAAATTCGCTTAAAGAGCAATCCCATGGAACACATTATGCTCTTTAAGCAAGGTACCACTGTATACTAAAAATTGCTTCTTGGTTATAATACATATAAATACTACTTCTCACTAATCACAGTGTTAAAACCAGAGTAGGCATATCGAGGCACAATGACAATGGGTGTCTTCCTATGTATATATTCCCCCCCCCCAATGAATCATAAAATAATTCTATTTACTTTACAAAATTATATTTTCTGTGTTTCAGAAATTACACCATAGATCATACTGGAACTTTCTATCAAACTCCCAGACATAACATTATGTGTATACTAATCACATCACTTGCATGTGTAAACCACATGTTTAATCACCCATAGCCCTAGTCTACAATTCGGACCAGCAACACTGTCACTGGGAATAAACAGAACCATCTCTGGAAATTGTTAAAAAGGGTAGTTCCAAATTGAGTCAAACTGAATAAAAATCCATCAGCCTTATGATATTCTTGCCAATTGTGAATCACTCTTAATGCATCCACAATGCTTGTGACAGAAAAGATTGGCTAGTTTCTGAAATATTATAAGAATCTTCATCGGTTTTGCTGTAATAGAATCAGAGCCAATTCTTTAGAACCTGATTATGATGCTTTTCATCCTTTCACTAGCAGTCTCTCCTGTATAAATGATTCTGGAACTATTAGTTCTTAGAAGAACTGCTGATACGTGGAAGCACAGCTCTGTCCCACAAACCACAGGTCCTAGTTTAACTATGCAAGCACACTTTCTTCTCCAGAAGGGCCAAGGTCAGCAATTCATTTTTCTCAATACTGTACTGTAGTGAGTTTATTATGCTCTTATGCTCTAACACTGTTTGAGATTGGTTCCAGGAAACCTTGCAAAGTCCAGGTAACATATATACCAGTGGAGATCCTGCTTCTCTCCTTCCTGCTGGATGATTGTCTAAGTAAAGGCAAAATATCCAGGCTTCTTTAAGTATGATGCAGACATATATTTGGAATGTAGTCAGATTGTTGTCATTTGTCTAAAATTTCTGAGACAAAGGAACTATCCCTGTTCTGAAATACACTGAGTCCTATACTCATTACCCCATAGCGTGCGGTGGTCCATGGGGTTGTGAAGGGTTGGAACTGACTGTGTGACTGAACAACAACCCATAGCACTTGTTTTTGAATGGAAAACTACAGAATAGCACTCTTTGTAATAAAATTATCCCCTCCAATACTAAAAGTAATGATGTATACTTTTGTAATTGTGGCTTGCTGGAAGATCGTACGAATGGAAAGGCAACAGCGATGGAAGTTCTTGATGAGTTGGGGATGGATAGTTCCACTGAGTTGTTCTACTTCAGCATGTGTTGGTGTGATAAAAATTCCATGCATTGTCTCTAAAGAAATATAGTGGAAGAGGGTGTTCTCAGGACCAGATGTCAGCCTTCAAGAACAAAATAAATTAGTTAATTGATTATCACATTTAGAATTAACCCCCTATGCAGATCAAGCCCGTCACAGGATAGCTGAAAAGGGCACTGTTTTAGTCAATTGCATTAGACTATTTTTATCGTTCAAATCAAAATACTGAACACATTATTTATGAGTACCTTTATAGAGCAAATTTGTGGCCTGCTTTATAGAGGAGCCAAAAAGGAGGCAAAAATATTCTAATGCAATTGACTAAAACATTACATCTAAAAACTAATATGCATCACAAGAACCTTCAACATGATATAATAATAAGCAATTTCTTCTGTCACACAAATTTATGGTCATCTCTCAACTCTGAGCTATTTTGCCCTGCTGAAGCTCATGTTTTTTGTTTTTTTAAATTGGACTTTGAACCAAAATGCAAATATATATTTGTTTCTACAGAGGGAGCAAGGTGGGGTAGAATGAAAAGAAGAAAAGAAAATTAACTGGTTGAAGCAGTTCAGGTCACAATTTCATTTGACCAAAATTGTCAGCCCATATGCTAACAATAGAGATACCTGAGGGCTGTACTTGGGGACATGAAAGGAGCTTCATTTGGGTGTCCCCTGAGCGGAGTTCCTCCAGCAAAAAGTATTTCAACCTAGAGTAATCTCTGACATGAAATTATTATTAATAGAGATACTTAGCTTGCCTATCAAATAATTCTGAGAGAAAGAGTAACTTAAAATTTCAAATGACCAGAGGAGTTCATTCTAAAATAAAAATGACAAGAGTTATTCATTAGGATATAACCAAAGACTTAACGCCCCTACAAACTCTTATTTATTTATTGTAGGCAATCTACCCAGATATTATCTCCAAACTCAAGAAATAATTTCTAGAGCTCTCCATTAGGAAATAAGGCAGGAAACTAGAGGGATCAATCTAATAAAACTGCTACATCCAATGTTTCTCTTATCTCCTTCCCCTCTGCAGATGTCTCCTATCTGCTCTAAAATTCTGCACTGCAGATGTGGGGGTTACACAGATGACTGAAGGGGAAAGAATAATCTCTCATGCTACCATGATGCCCATTTTGCTACCATCAATGACACATTTGGGCATTATCCAAACGTATGTATTTAAATGTTATATACTTGATTGTTCTTCTTCTTCTTCAAGTGCCGTATCAGTTCCGGATATTGGCTATCATCATGACAATAGTCTTCCCGTTCTTAACTCCTTGGAACAGTTCTTCTGAGGACCTGCCACTCCAGTCTCTCAGGTTATTCAGCCTGTGAACTTGATTGTTCACAGTATCATATTTTAAAGCATCACTTCACTATTATAAGTGATATGACAAAGGTGGGCTTCATGTCTTCTTTATAAGAAATATAAGAGCAAGAAACCTTTAATAACATTTAAAAAAAATTATTTTAAATTTTAATACTTTTTAGGTTTTTAGGTAGTGTTTCTGTTTTATTGTCACGTGTGTGTTTTTTTATTACTGCCCTGAATCACTTCGGTGAGAAGGGCGGTAAATATAAATAAATAAATAAAAAACAAGCCCCAGGTTTGGGGAGGGAAGAGATTAAGCAACAAAATTCTAAGAAACTAGAAAAAATTACAAAAAGAGAGTATCACTGAAGGATTCACCTTGTGAATCCTTCAAATATTGTTCCTTTCTGTACAGAAGTGCACAGTTCACGACATTTGCTTTTAAATACAGTAATACCTCGGATAACATTTACCTCGGATAACGCTAAAATGGCATAACGTTAAGTAATCTGGGGAGGAGAATTGGATCGAATAACGTTAAGGTCCTATGGGATGGATCGGATAACAACCGCTAAAGCCTGTGCGGTTGCAATGTATCTCTATGGAGCTTTAACGTTATCCGATCCATCCCATAGGATTTTAACATGCATCGGATAACACTGAAAATCGGATAACACCAAGACTTGTGGAACCAAGTTTTAGCGTTATCCGAGGTATTACTGTAAAGAACAAGTGAACCAACATGCATGCAACACATTTGAGTTACCAAATAAGCTTTTAGCAAAGTTATAAAGATCTATAGCCATCTACATGAGGGTATTTGTAGCCTTCAGCAAGGAGGGCAGTATAGAAATTTAAATAAATAAATAAATTGTTCAATTTCATATTTTCAATCAATTAACTGGCATCCTAACTTTATTTTTTATTCATTTATATATACCGGTATGTGAAAAATATTAATGCAGTAGCAAACAAAATAACAGTTTGGCATGAATGAATGAATAAGAACTCTTACTTTATAACATTATATAGTTCAGCTTCCTTCTCTGAAAGAGTCTTTTTTAGGGTTCCTAAATTAAATGGGTTTGAGAGAACATTCCTTTTTTTAGCAATCTGAAAAAACAACAACACATAAAATCTCTTAGCAAATTAATTCAGTTTTCAATCTTTTTTTCTTTCTTAAAATTAATTCAGCACTTTGTGATTTATCAGTCTAGATTTTGCTGTAAGTAAATGACATATCATATTATTTTTGAAAATTACTAGTTACTGTATTAAAATGTAAGTTTTCCAGAATCAACATGAATAAGTTTTTCATTAAAAAGTGATATGGTTTGTTCTGTTAACTAGAAAAAGATATAAATTTCAACACAAAGTTCTATTCTGTAATTTCAGTAATTGACACTGATCTGATTCAATTTTAATTCATGATTCTTTGCTCTGTTTGGGATTAGAAGCATTGTAATGTTTTGATTTCTTCACATATTCTCTTGAGTGAACAGTGTTAGGAAATAATATCAGAAAAATGTCTGGAAGGGAAGGAGAAAGCCTTGCAAAATTTTTCAGAATGCCAGAGGGATATTTTTAAATAACGGCCCGGGGGGGGGGGGCAAGAATAATTTATCAAGTGCACTCTAGAAACAGGATTACGTAACTTTATCAAATATTTTTGCATAAGAATTGTGAGACTCCTAAATGATAGATCATTTTAGCAAGTTTAAATGCAAATGGTCTGGAATAGTTTATAGAGCAGGGGTGCCCAAACTTTTTCGGCTGCGGGCCACTCATGTGGTTCAGCGGACCGGTCATGTGTTTCCTCCCACCAGAAGCAGAAGTAAAACACCTTGCAATCTGTTTTGCAAAAGAATGAGATATGTTTTAAGCTGCCATTTTCTCTGCTTAAACCAGGGGTGCGCAAACTACAGTCTACGGGCCGGATCCAGTCTATGAGCCATAGTTTGAGCACCCCTGGTTTAGAAGCATGTTTTAATGCTATAACTTTTAAAAAACAAACATAATACTATACCTTAAAGATATTATTACTTCCATCAAATCCACCTAGACCTTTGGATTGTGCAGAATACACATTAGGATTCCCTTCAGGACTGTCAATGAAGGTGTCAGAATTTCCACTAGTTCTTAAAGGACTAGGCCTATGCATTCTTAATGAAGGATTGTTAAAATTCACTCTTTTGCTTGCTGGGGAAGGTGTGGTGTTCGATGAATGGTGCAGTTTGTTGAGAAAAGACAAGTGGGCCAGGCTCTCCAATTTGTCACGTGATGAAGGCAGGAACCAATCTACACAGGACACCAATGGCATGAAGGGAGATTTTAATGTCTCATCAATGATCAGTTCTATTCCATCCAATTGAAGGATTGTTGCTTTGACCTGATCTACGTATATGTAATCTGGTCCTGGATTTCCAATAGCTTTGGAAGAACAGCCTCCTGCTTCTAGCAAAACATTCAACACAAAATGTCTCTGTAAGAAAATTAGAAAAACAACACCATATTTGTTTTAGGTATTAAATTCATCTATTTGATTTTCTTATTAAAGTACTGGGGTATACAGAAAGAGCTTCCTCAAAGATCATGGTATTTTTGAACCACAAGTGGGTGTATCCTGGTAATGGCAACCTTGTATTGTCGTCTAATCTTTTTCAAACTAGGTCAGGCGAAAGGAACTGCAGAATTAATGGTGCCTTTGTTTTGGCAGTTTCACGTCTGGCCTAGACATGGAAAAGAAGAAATTAAATACTACAAAGTAATTTAAAAAGTTTCAGTTAATACAAAGCATGGTAACCAGAACATATAACAGTCAAATATAACTCTCTGGAGTTTCTTCTTCAAGTGCTGTATCCTATTCTGAATATTGTCTATCATTAAGATTGCTCTGAGAACAATATAATGCAGTAGCCTTCCACTTGGCTTCCACATCACAGCGTGACACCCGTAGCACTGATCAATGCTGAATCGCTGGCAGTATGGTCTACTCTATTACCATAGCAGGATAACCTGGCCAGACTGGCTGGAATATCTAATACATTAATAATAAACACTTTGTATAACGAAAAATTCGCAAAACGAAGTATTTGTTATGTAATGGCGATACCCCACATAATGGAAAAAACCCGTTAGTTATGCAGGATTTTCGGTAGCCGGGGTATGCCCGCTCAATGGGAACCCTGGTTAACAACCACCACCCCGATTATGTGGGGTACCGCCAATAGCGCTTCACATAAAGAAAAATCTGCATAATGAAGATCTCCGTGGAACAGAGTTTTTTCACTATGCGGGGTTCTACTGTAATGTCATTTAGAGACACATCAATGATCCTAACCAAACTTTTCAGAATGGGGTATTCCAGAAGCAGAGTGTCATGAGTGAGAAAGTCCTGAATCTCATCACTACTCATTTCTTCTCTGAAAGAATGGGAGATGGTTATTCTGGCAAAAGAGATCCAGAAAATAGCATGATTAGAAAGGAAATGCTTATAGCTCATGTATGTGAAACTTTGGCATATGCTCAATCCTGAATGAATTTTGGTTTTTCACAGAAAAATATCCAACAAAACTTACCAAACCAACTATGAGTAAAAAGTATCTCGCTTTGGGTTCTGTGTATCCTTCATAAGATGTTTTACAAGCTTGAAGATGATGCTGTGGAAACACTTCTCGCCATATTACTAACTGACCAACACGTTTTTCTGCTGCCAAGGGCAGGAGACAATAATGCCTGCTGTATAACGCAATATCAATAAGGTCTTCTTTGGGCAAGTGATTACTAACTAAATATCCCTGGATTTAGAAAGAGACAAAATTCAAAATACTGTGGAGAACAACAAGCATTTGACAAAGATGGGCTTCATGTACAAGATACAGTCAGCACAGGGTTCTGCAGTTATAATGAATTAACAAGTCCAGAAAAGACATGTACCTCTAGCATTATGTCGTATATTAAGGACCAAGCGAATCTCCACTGATGCATGTATCTATAAACACCCACTTCTACATGCATGTCTGTGTTTGTATTATAATAGGGGCTCTCAACCTGCGGCACCAAATTATCCAGCCCGTGACCTCGATCCAGCCACCACTTCTGCTGCCAACTCAATCCTTGTCTCCTCCACTTGGGTTGGTGTGTCAGTAACGGTGCTCCATAACAGGGTGGATTTTGTAAGTCTTACAACATCCACTCTGCTACGGAGTGCCATTAGGAACACACCAAGCCAAGCAGAGGAGACAAGGATTGAGGTGGCGGTGGAAGCGGAAGCAGCGGCTGGGGCGACATCATGGGCTGGATGATTTGGTACCACACAGCTCCTCCATGGAAGTGGTGTGGGGGAGGGGGGAGGTGGGGGGGTGGCATGGGGTGGTCTCTGGCAACTATGTGGGTGGTGTGGTGGGTGTCTCAGGGGTGATTCCATGAATAGTCTGAGGGGGCAAGAAAAGGAGAAAAACACCAGCCACCTATTTAAGCAATTGTTTACACTTCCAATTATTTTCTAAGCTAAAAAGCTCCATTTTAAGCTTTCTTCACAGAATTTTTATTAACAATAACAGAAGGCTTTAATAACAAGAACGTATGAAGAACTATAATTTCAGAAGTGCCATAATGGTTATAGCTGTTATACCAATTCTTCAGTCACTATGACTTTTTCTTAATCCACAACTTTGGACAAATAATTGTACAGTTCTTCAATTAAGCCTGACATCAGTATTTTGCGGATAATTATTTTCTTGGCATATCCTGTTGTTTTCAAAAACGTACCTTGTAGAAGAGACATGAACCAATGATAGTATAAAGTCGTCTCATGTCATAATAATCTTCAGACTGTAAGGAACAGCACAATAAAGTTACAGTTCAGATCCAATTTTGCTGATCCAATTAATGTCACAAGTACTGTCTTAGAAAGGATACTGTTTCACAGAATACTTTGATTTCTCACAGTGTCTCTTCCATTCTTGAACAGCAGATGAGTTCTATCAGTCACATATGGTACAGATATTCCAATTTTCCAAACTCTGTTCCAAATATTTAGATTTATCCCAAAATTTCAATTGTTTTCCAAGATAGATATAACACATTCTATTACTACACACATTTAAGTAAGGTTAGTTTTAAAAAACAATGTGCGTTTAGAGGAACAGACTAGACTACTTTTAGCTTCTTTTTTAAAACTGATGATTTGAGCATAACTTTCACCACCAGAGGGGCATCTTGTAGTACAAACAGTAATTTAATAACTGGCTAATTTAAGGGACAGCCTCCCTTTCTGTTCGGTTTTATCCTGTGGGGCTGTTTTATTTCCTGTTTTTTATGAACTTTTAAAGTTTTTAAAGTTTTTAATTATTAGTACTCCATTGGTTTAGCTTATGATCGCATTTTATCTTGTAAGCCGCCCAGAGTCGGATATACCCGATTGGGGCGGGATAGCAAATGTGAGTAAATAAATAAATAATAAATAAATTCTCACATTTTTGAAAACTCATAGATTACATTTATAAAATAAGTGATAAGGGGTAGAATATGAGCATTCTCTCCTTCATAAATACACCTCAATTGTCTATGTCCTGTTTACTAAACTATTTCTGTATAAAACATATTTTTAAATAAAATGAACTTTAGCTTTATATTCCATTTAATCAGCAGTTTAATTACTTTGGTTTTTTATAGCTTGAAATAACCTTTAAAATGTATGTGGTTATTACACATACATTTTATGTATGTGTATGTCATATAATGCGGTGGCTTAGAGGTTAAGACGCTGAACTTGATGACTGGAAGATCGGTAGGTCAGCAGTTTGAGTGCTGCAAGATGGAGTGAGCTCCTGTCTCTGTCCCAGCTCCTGCCAAAGTAGCAGTTCGAAAGCAAGAAATTGAAAGGAGATAAATAGGTACCACTTCGGTGAGAAGGTGAACAGCATTCTGTGCACTCCGGTGTTTAGTCATTCCGTGCACTCCGGTGTCTACGGAAACGTCTGCAGACGTAGACAGCACTGGCTCTTTGACTATAAAGAGATGAGCAATGAACCCTAGAGTTGGATATGACTGGCTTTCAAGCAAGGGTAACCTTTACCTTTACTATGTCATATATCCATATGTTCTTCATTAGCAATCACTTCTGGAGAACAATATTATGAAGAATATTTCAATTTTCAAAATTATCGTGTCTTCTTGCTATATGAAATTAAAATGATTCATAGATAGCAAATGATGCTTCATTACATCTCATTGATAGGCTAAATATTGTCAAATTTGTATTCTGCACTGGGGATTGAAGGGCTCTGAACCTGTGCCATAATGCGTTCCCAAACCTGATCTTACTGATGTCAAGAAGACTCACACCCTTTCCCCAGTTCATTAGCTGAATTTGCAATTTTTCCACAGAGCTATCAGCTTTTGTTCAATGTTCCTGAAGTTAATGACATAACTGAAGAAAAATTCCAAGCACAAGTGAACCAATTGCAAGAAACAAAACGAGGATACCTCATTTTATTACTTCAAGAATAGGGATGAATTAGTACTGACTCCACGTTTTCAGAGGCCCTTAAGAAAGAGAGCCTCAATGGCCCACGTGAACCCCTCCTCAGTGGCTTTACTACCTCCTTGCTGCTACTAGCTCTCCTTCTCTCCGCTGGATTCAATTCTTATTAAGTTCAGAAAGAGAGGGGCAAACATACAAACTGTTACCCTTCCCAAGAGAGAAAAAGGCTATAATAAAGAAATGAAGCATCAACACTGCTTGCCTTTCCAACTATATGTAAGTTGATTTGATTCTACAAGGAAGAAAGGAAGGCAGCAAAGCAAGGCAACCACCCCATAGCACTTCATGCACTCTCTGGGTGGTTCACAAGTTAATTAGCACTTTTCCCCCAACGTGCTGGGTACTCATTTTACCGACCTCAAAAGGATGGAAGGCTGAGTCAACCTCGAGCCCTGGGCAGGACTGTACTCACAAACTTTGGGTTGCAGGACAGCAGTTTAATGTCTGTGCCACCAGGGCAAAGACCGTTGATGCTCCTTATCTGCACTCCTCTCCTCATTCACTCTCCCTCTTTCACACCCGAAACCAAAGAGAAGGAGCCACAGGACCAAGTAGCTCTTAACATCAGTAGGAGGTCCTTTGCTGAAGCAAAGATTTCAGCAGGTTACTAACAATGCTAATCCCTTACACAATGGCCCAACCATAAATTACCATTTTATCATTTTCATAAGAGTTTCACTATGAGCTTTGAAAGGGCTGACATGGATGTGCTAATGTATCCTATTAGGAACAGGCTGCTTACTAGTTCTCCAAAGTCTGCTGCCTCCAAGTCACTCAAAGCTGTATCAATTTCTACCTGAAATGTAAAAACTGTAAATCAACATATGCTGTCACAAAAAGTACTCCCAATAATGACAACATCTCTAATTCATGTTGTAGCATAGAAACAATGCCCCATAGCTCATAGAACGAATAGCAGTTGTATATTAAAGAATTACTGTAAATTAAATTAAATATGCCATTCCAGAACATCAGCAAAATTTGCAGACTGTTGTAAGCAAGGTCAAAAGAAAAGTACTATATCCCACGTTTGTACACTCCTCATTTCAGAAATAGAAGAAAGCTATTCTACTTCTCAGCTTCTAAACCCACTGCTTAATATATAAAGAACGTGTCAATCTCACTTTCTCGTGCCGGGAAATTTAACAAAGTTTTAGTATCAAACTGAGTTATTAAACATGTTTTTATTCTGACTTTAGTCTTTGTCAGTACAGAAATTTAGTTTTTGCCAGCGCACATTACCTTTGTTTCACCTAAGAAGCATTAAACTTGCACAGTTCTGCATTTAGCGGATATAGGTCTAGATCATTGATAGCCAACCTTGGCACTCCAGATGTCCTTAAACTTCAATTTCCAGAACCCATGATCAACAGGTGTGTTGACTTGGGCTTCTGGGAACTGAAGTCGAAGAACAAGGTTCATGTCTCTTCTACAAAGAACAAGGTTGGCCATCACTGGCCTAGGTAATTGTTTTCAAAGATGCAAGCCAAAAATGAGCACAAAAAGGACTTAATTTCAAAGAAGACTAAGCTACTCCCTACGGGGTATGTAAACAAGGCAGCTTGCTGAGAAACACTAGTGTTTAACTAATGCTCCCAGAATTGTAAATCACACATGTTCAATTCACTGGGATTTTCTTTTCTTTCTTGCCTCTAATTGAAACCGTCTATCTTTCCCTGACAGATCTAATTTGCTCAGTTTTTCTTACAGATCAGTGCTAGCTTTTCACTTAATAATGGGTAAACTACTTTTCTAGTACAAACTACTCTTTTAAACTACAGTCAAACCTCGCATAAAGAGCGCCTCACTTAAAGAGTAACTCGCTTAAAGAGCAGAATTTTCTCTGAATGTTCGCTTCGCTTAACAAATAAAACCAACCAAAAACTCGCTTAACAAATAAATCGAGGTTCACAATTGTCCCCACAATTGGTCACTTACAATGGTGTTTCGCTTAAAGAGCAAACTCGCTTAAAGAGCAATGCTGTGGAACACATCTTGCTCTTTAAGCAAGGTACAACTGTAGTTCATTAAAATATACAAGTTGACCCCAGGGTAGACACACCCAAAAATAGGAGGGTGGAACATGCATTTTAAGCTATTACTTATAAAAAGTTAATCAAAAAAAAATGGGGACCTATAAGGAAGGGGGCATTCAAATATATCATTTGCCAATCAGATTGAGGCAAATTGTGGGTAGCATATGGGAAGCAGTTCAAGAAGAAGGTGCATATTAGTTTCAAGATGAAAGTAATCTCTGTGTGGATAACTACATGTAGCACATATATATAATACTAATATAAATATGGATAATTCTGTATGTTCCTAGGGATTTTTTTGCTATCAGTCTTATCTTTTATCCTGACACTTCTTTAGAGAGGTACAGAGCACAGATACCTTAATTTCTTGTGGCAGAAACAGCCATCGTACTCCAGGGAAGCCATACAGAAGCAATGCACTGCAGTTATCATACTGGAGAGAACTGGAGTTGGCACCTGAGTTGAGCTCTGCAGGCTGCAGAGCTTGTTGGAAGAAGAGGCTAAAAAAGTGATCCAACCGAGAAACATTTTCTACCTGACAAAAAGCACTGGAGAGATACAAAGCAGGCATTAGAACAAGAAACAATCTGGCTGTTTTTCTGACTTATGAATAGAGCAGAAGATGTTTCATGGCATGTTGGTGTCAGCAAACTCCTGGACATGTGCCAACGTTACTTGGCACTAAACTCCCTCCGCCTCAGTCCTCTCCTTGTCCCCTCCGAGGTCTCCCAGACACAGGCAGCTCCAGTTTGGGACTACTAAGACTCCAAGCCGTTTTCCAAGGAGTGCTGGTCCAAGAAAATATGACCTTTTTGCTGCAACCTGGAAGATCAACTCTAAAAGTTATCCCCAAAAAACGTCAAAAGAAAAGAATGGTAGTAGTGTGGCCTCTCCTGGCTTAAGATGGCTTTACTCTGTCTCCCTCCCTTCAATAAACATACAAGTTATCGAAGGAACTGTGGTTTATTTTTTCCATAAGGGATGTTAAAGATACATTGTTTACACAATACAGATACATTATTACAATATAGTAATACCCCGGATAATGATTGCATTGGATAACGCTAGAATCGGATAACGATTCTGGATAATGATTCTTAGCGTTATCCGAGGCAATGGTCTGAGGGTGTGGGGTGGTTTGGGTAGAACTACCCAATCCACCCCCCACCCGCAGCGGTCTCTGCGACTGCAGTAGGGTCGGGGAAAAGGACGTGCCTTTCCCCCGACCCTACTGCAGTCGCAGAGACTGCTTGTGTCTCTTTCCCTCCCTGTATTTAAACTACAGGGAGGGGGAAAGAGAGACGTGATTGGTTCTCTAGAGACCCTATCCCGTCTCTCTCTTTCCCCCTCCCTGAAGTTTAAATACAGGGAGGGAAAGAGACACAATCTCTGGGACTGCAGTAGGGTCGGGGGAAAGGCACGCCTTTCCCCGACCCTACTGCAGTCACAGAGACCGCTGTGGGTGGGGGGTGGCTTTAAAGGAAGAGAGGAAAAGAGAGACCCGATCGGGTCTCTTTCTTTCCCTGCCTGCCTTTAAAGCGGTTTGTTCCTGAAGTCAGGGCTTTTTTTTAACATTGTTCGATGCATGCATCGGACAACGCTAAAAATCGGATAACGTCATGACTTGTGGAACCAAGTCATAACGTTATCCGGGGTATTACTGTATATACAACACTACTCAAAAAGATTCAGGAAAATCAACACCTTGGTTTCCCCCATAAACATAAATTAATCTAACTCAGTAACTTATTCTGATATCTTAGAAGAGAGCAGATTTCCTTCCTCTCATTCTTCTCTGGCTTGTTCTCTTCAGTTTCTCCTCAGAATCTTTTCCAAAAGTTTCCCAGAATCTCTTTGGATTCTCCTTAGAATCTCTTTGGATTATCCTCAGAAAGTTTTCCTCATCCTCACTCTTAAAAAGTTTACCTCAGCCAGTGTCTCTCAAGTTTTTTCTCCTTCAAGTTCCCTTCCCTCTCACGTTCTCTTTTTCTCTCAAGTTCCCCTCAGAAAGCCTTCTTTTTCCTTTTTATAACTTACCACCCCCATTGTGGCTTATCTCATTTGCATTAGACAATCAGGGAACATTCTGATATCTCCCTGTATCCTTCCTGTCCTCTGCCCAGCAACAGGGTGTTAAGAGTCCTGTACCTTCCCTCTCTGTTATATACATATAGAGAGATATAACAAAGTTTAACGCACATATGGACTTTTAACTACATTTGGTGTAACTTGTGAGCCCATGGTAAACTCTATCATGACACTTGGTATAGCTACAGGTTGGTATAAAGTTCCAAAAGATAAAAGTGGCAAGAAAAAGAAAGAAAAAACTGGATGAACCTAACATCTGGAATGTAAAATCTAAATTAAACGAAAAGGAAAGAAATGGGAAAAAATTCAGTTATTCGCATTTAGGACCTTAAGCAAATATTTTTCTAACTAGGATTCCTTTTAGTCATTTTCTGTTAAATGATAATTAACCTTGCATGGGGACAACATTTCATGGCAGGGAACATCTGTGCTTTTCTCCTAGCATAAAAGTACATGCCAAGAGGGAAATGTACTAGAAAGAAGGCATTGGGCAGTATTCACTTAAGTAATGTAGGACTGCACAGTTTGCACAAGTGCTGCCATGGTACAAAGTTTTCTTCATGCATCACTATTTGCATAATGGCTCTACTTACTCAAGGAATGTAATCCTACATTACCATATTAGTAGAAATTTTTATAGAAACTTAGTAAGATACTGCTCATTACTTCCAAAATGACTTCCACACGCTAACTGGAAAATGTACTTTTATAATATTGACACTTTGCCCAGGATGCAATAACCAGGCAACCAGGAACAGAGTTCAGCTCAAAATGACTTCTGAGTGAAAAGGTGATCCTTGGGGTTCCGGGGAAGATTATTATTATTATTATTATTATTATTATTATTATTATTATTATTATTATTATTATTATTATTATTATTATTATTATTATTATTATTATTATTATTATTATTATTATTATTATTATTATTAATTCAATTTATATGCCGCCCTACTCGGTGCAACCGACTCATATGGGTTAGAACCAGTGTTGGGCACCAGCAGGTTCACACCAGTTCGCCAGAACCGGTAGCAGAAATTCTGGCTGGTCCCACCCATCCAAGTTTTGAAATAAAGTAGTCCTAATTTGGGTGCAAAGCAGAGCTTTCCCCTGGCCATGCCCACCATACCACACATACAGTGTGGTAGAAATATTTTTGGAGCCCACCACTGGTTAGAACTCCTCTGTCCCTTATTACCTGCTGAGTACCCTCTATGATGTGGTTATAACACTCAAAGTGACACTGGACACTATTTCTTAAAGACTAGTCCTCTGAGACACATATAAAAACATATCAAAAACTGCTTTAAAATAGTCTGAGAAATCAAAAAATACAGTAAATAAAAAGGATCACAGGGTGCATTCCAGCCCCTGAATAGGTTTTAAAGTATCTCTTTGAGCCTGTAGTGGTTCAGTGGTTAAGATGCTGAACGATGACTGGAAGGTTGGCAGGTCAGCAGTTCGAGACCCAAGTGCTGAATGATGGAGTGAGCTTCCATTTCTGTCCCAGCTCCTGCCAACCTAGCAGTTCAAAAACAAGAAACTGCAAGTAGACAAATAGCAATAGCATTCTGTGCACTCCAGTGTCTAGTCATGCCTGCCAAATGTCCATGGGAATATCTGCTGACACAGATAGCGCTGGCTCTTTGGCTATAAACAGAGATGAGCACTGCACCCTAGAGTCAGATATGACTGGCCTTTGAGCAAAATAAACCTCTACCTTGAGACTTTAGTGAATAAAGTGAAATGGTAAACTACTGGACACAATCCCATTAATAGTTATAACCTCCTAGAGCAAATCTATTGAATTAATGTTAAGAGAGATTACTCTAGTTTAGGCTAACAAATAGATTTAGCCCATTATGCCCAGAACCAATTTTACTGTTTAGAAAAAAAATAGCTTTACCTATACCAAAGAAATATTGTATACCAATTACATATGGTGGGACTCCAAACTCTCTAATCAGTTCTAATTTTGAATTTTTGGTTAGTTCCTTTAGTTTAACAGAACATAAAATCCAAAAGCTATGTGTAGCACATGGAAAAATGTGCAGGGAAATAGTAAAAAAAAATCCCACCCAGTCACATTTTTGGTTCTCACAGCCACTAGTACTTCATTAGAAAAATCACTTCTGAAGCATCACAAAAAGGAAAACAAGGTATTTTTACATACAATTACAATGTTCCATTGCATTCAGAAGAATAAAAGAATAAAGAAAGATTGCAGGCTATCAACCAGGTGTGAGAGATATACCTCCATGCAGCTATATGGTTAGATCAAGAGCAGAGAACGACAAAGCAAGCAGGGCAAATGCAAAGAGTGGCAAGCCAGACATGCAAACCCCCACAACTACCTTTGCTAATTGGTTAGTGGAAAAGGAGAATTCCTTTGGGTTCGAACTCCATCCCCCCCCCCCCATAGGTGGTGTTAGTGATATGCATGGTTGTTATTCTTCCAACAATCTTCACATGCAAAATAACTAGGTTTTCTTCAATAGCACCCAATGACATATGGCAAACTATTTTTTAAAAAATTAACAGAACTTTCAAGAGCATTTTACAATAAAAAGTAAGACCTTATGTTCCCAAGCTTTATGCAGTAAAACATAATATCCAAACCCTAAGTATACAATAGGATGTTACCACAAATAAGGGTAGTTGAATGAATACCTACCTGTCTAGAGAACTGTACATGAATGTCAAAGTTCGGACAACATCTGCAACCATGTTCCTTAGCTGAGAGAGGGGCACACTAGAAAATCAGAATAATCATTCTGAGTTGTAGTGGCTTTATTTATTTATTTATTTAGATTTATTATCCCGCCCCAATCAGGTGAACCTGACTCTAGGCGGCTTACAGAAAAGGGGGAAAGACTATACGCAATAAATGCAAAACAATTAAACAATCCCCCTACAAATTCAGAAATTAAAACCTTAGGTTCAAAATCACTTAAAAATCAATTAAAAAATAATCTATGTATTTACAAAAATCTAAAGATTTAAAAAGTTAAAAGGTTTTAAAAGGTTTAAAAGAGCAAGGGAGGGGTGGCTGTCCCATCAGATCAACCACCCAACATGGGACCCCATATTACTGGAGCTCCACACCTGCCCTGCCAGCCAGGTTTTTAGGCCCTTCCGAAACGGCATGGTAGACAAAAAACCCTAACAAACAAAAAAACCCAGTGTTCTTTTATTTGAGCATAAACAAGCCAGAAAAGCATAGTAGTCACTCAACAAAACAGAAAGGCTTTGGGCTGTGTCTGTCAGGACTGTGTAATGGATTTCCAGATAAAAAAAATATTTCATTATGTAAGAGACTGCACACATTCTCCCAGAAGAATGTAAGAAAATAGATGCTTCTATTTTAAGTGATAAAAGGTATATATCTATAATCTTAAAAATCTCAGGAAAAAATGAACCAGCAAGTAAATAAAAATTACTGGTGGGGAGAACATCTTGAAAAATTTACCTTTCAGCTGGGAGGCCAATTACAAGAAGCTTGTCAGATTCTTTCCAATATACCACGTGGATCAGTTTCCCACATAAAAACATAGATGAACTATAAAAAAGAAATGTACAAATACAATGGAACAATATATAATGAAAACATAGAATATATAAACACATGATTCATCACCTTCTCTATAAATTTGATTAGTAGCCAAAAAGATTCTATGATGGAATCTGTCTAATTTGGAGGATAAAATTAATACGGCAGAGAGGGACTGTTATCAGAAGCACCAAGGACTTAGGCCCTCCTACCTGCACTGAAACATGGCTCCATAGAATTTCTAACACTCTGAGTTTTTCAGCCTGTAGGGCAGGGATGGCCAACCTTGGTGCTCCAGGTGTTCTTGGACTTCAATTCCCAGAAGCACTGATCAGCAGGTGTGCTTACTTGGGCTGCTGGTAACTGAAGTCCAAGAACACCTGGGAAACCAAGGTATAGGTCAGGAAGCTGCTTCTATGAGTAAAATGGTGGCATTGAATACCTAGGTTTCTCTTGCCAATTTGCAATAGACTGTTTGTTACAAAATTATCTGTTACAATTTTTAATCAGCTTTTAATAATTATCTTACATGAAAATTCCACCAACTGTCAACTTGCATGACATAAGAAAAGATCATTGATATAAAACCAGAATTTGTGCCTTCCACAGATATAGTTTACATTTAAGCCTTGCAATATAATGAGCAATGTAGATTGCTAAGAAGAAAAAGCTCAAAGAAAAAAATTCACAAAAGAAAAATAAATTCTTACCTGATGATATGAGTTCCTGTAATGTTTTCCAATATATCACATAGTGTGAGAAATATGCCTCTTACACTCTTCAGTTTTTGGGATGCTTCCGATATGGGATACAGGTAAAGTATTTCTTGCTGTCAACAATGCCAGTTTGGGTATCAATCAATCATTTATTATTATTACTTATTTACTTACTATTTTGATTTATATCCTGCCAATCTAACTATACAATTTCTTTGGGTGGTATCAAAACAAGAGCTATCTAAACAAAACACCCCACCAAAGATAATACACAATAATAAACCAATACAAATGAAGACAACAAATACACAAATAACCACAAATAGTTAAAAACCCACTAAACAGTTACAAAAATGACTAAAGGCGATCTTCCATAAAGTCTCTTTACTATCAGCAATATATAATTATTTTTCTAAAAATAGTAGATTACATACTTGAAATTTGTAAATAATGTTATGTTTTTATTAACATTATCAGACATACCTATGAAGAAAAAGCATTTAAGATACATAATAGGTAGCTCCATAATTGACACTTTTGTCTGCATTAATTCCTCTAGAATTAATACATAGTTATCTATGGAGATAGGACCTTTCCAGTTCTATTTTGCAACAGACTTGCTAGAAAAGTGCACTTAATTCACTACATGGTGTCCTGTCAAAAGCATGCTAAAAATTATTCCATCCTCTCTGGCTTTTAACCATTTTTGTGAACTATTATCTGCAGCAGGTGGAGGGGCCGTGGTGGCAACAGGGACTCCCCTCACCTGCGCTGGGATCCCGCCCCTGCTGGGGGCTTTAAGAACTGCTGTGGCAGTGAGACTTTCTAGCTGGTGCTGCCCGAGAGACATCTAAAGCAGACGGAGGGGCCACAGCGGCAACCAGCCCCGGGACTCCCCTCACCTGCGCCAGGACCCCGCCCCTGGCCGGGGGGGGGGCCCTTTAAAGGCCACCACAGCAACAGGTAGTGGGATTTTCACAACAGCTGCCCCCTGGACTAATCTGTGGCTGGGGTAGAATCGTTATTGAAGTGAATTGAATTAGTGTTAAATTAATATTGTATTATGGTATCTTTTTTTGTATCAAAGATTGTACTTGTGGTATTGAATACTGTATAATTTTTGTGTTGTGCTGACTATATTGTGTAGTTGCATTATTATTTGTATTATATATATATATATAGATAGATAGATAGATAGATAGATAGATAGATAGATATAGATATAGATATAGATATAGATATAGAGATAGATAGATAGATAGATATGTAAACAGTATGACTGTGAGCCACCCTGAGTCAGGTTTCCCTGACTGGGTAGCCTATAAATAAAAAAATTAAATTAAATTAAATTAAAATTTATTATTGCTGATTTTATGACCTTTTTGTATTTTAGCTTACTTGCATATTTCATACTACAGTATTGTTTCTAAATTTTAATTACAAGTCATTTTGAACATATAAGCAGAACAGAGGAAAATTGATGGCCAGAATCTTATTGGTGATTTGCATGTGTGTAAATTTAACTGTATGATTTACTACAGTGAATTGTTGTAACTAAGAAGGCACCGGTTGCATCACTCAGCACCGTAATTGGGGCATGTCTCATAGTGCAAACTATACCTCACTTTTTAGCAGCAATTTGTCACAATGATTTATATCATTTAACTTATACATGCATAAATCACCAACAGGAGTCTAGCAGTATATTCAATGAAATAATCCAACGTCTTATCCCAACATACACATTAAAATCCAAATGGTGCTTTGAGTATATTTAAGTGCTTGGATATACTAAATTAGAGTACCCTGGACAGTGAGGAGAACAAATAGGTCAATCTTAGAAGAAATCAACCCTAACTGCTCCTTAGAAGGACAAATAGTAAAGATGAAGCTAAAGTACTTTGGACATCAAATGAGAAGAGAGGATTCACTTGAGAAAGCCTTGATGCTGGGAAAGGTGGAGGGCAAAAGATGAATTGGGCGGCAGAGAATGAGATGGCTAGGTGGTATTGTTGACACACTGGGCATAGAGCTGAGCAGGTTGCGGAGGGTGGTGCAGGATGGGGTGCCTGGCATGCGAAGGTATTGTCGATGCAATGGGCACAAAGCTGGGTGGACTAAGGAGAATGGGGTGCCCGGTGGTCCATGGGGTCGTGAAGGGTCAGAATCAATTGTGTGACTAAACAACAACAAAAGTTATCTTCCAGCTTTGAAGCTCTAAAATGATGATGATATCTACTGAACACTTATTTAAATTTGAATATGAAGTTGTAAATACCAGAAACAGAAGGTGAAATTTAAAAAAATGTAAAGAAGAAAACCCTTAAAAGTTATGCACCAAATATTCAAACCTCAGCAAAGAATTTGTATGCTAAAAATATAAAAGAAAATTTTGTTTTGCTCACAACCTGTGTAATTTTAGTATGGTGGTTGGTCTGTACAAAGCCAATATTTAGGGAAGTATATAAGAAACAAACTCAGATCTTGAATATTCACATCTAAACACATCTTTTCCTTTTCAGTTTGGGAGGTGGTTTGTTTCAAATCTGGCTTCCAGTGGAGCAGCTGGGGCAACATCGTTGTGTGTAGTATATTCATTAGATTTTGCACAAACTTGATTAGGTGCTGACATTGGAAAAGGTAAGGATTTTCTCTTACTAATTTTTTCAGGACATGCCCATACTGGTAGCTTGTTTTTAGTTTAGCAAAAGCTGCTTTGTGGCTTAAATCCTGTTACTTAGCATGGTAAATTGCAACTAGAGTAAGCCCATTGAATCAATTCCTCTGACTCTAGTTGCAATTTACCATGCTAAGTAACAGGATTT
This sequence comes from Furcifer pardalis, assembly GCA_030440675.1. NCBI lineage: Eukaryota > Metazoa > Chordata > Lepidosauria > Squamata > Chamaeleonidae > Furcifer > Furcifer pardalis. Next base: position 70,347,406 of record CP126892.1, read on the forward strand.
AAGCCACAAAGCAGCTTTTGCTAAACTAAAAACAAGCTACCAGTATGGGCATGTCCTGAAAAAATTAGTAAGAGAAAATCCTTACCTTTTCCAATGTCAGCACCTAATCAAGTTTGTGCAAAATCTAATGAATATACTACACACAACGATGTTGCCCCAGCTGCTCCACTGGAAGCCAGATTTGAAACAAACCACCTCCCAAACTGAAAAGGAAAAGATGTGTTTAGATGTGAATATTCAAGATCTGAGTTTGTTTCTTATATACTTCCCTAAATATTGGCTTTGTACAGACCAACCACCATACTAAAATTACACAGGTTGTGAGCAAAACAAAATTTTCTTTTATATTTTTAGCATACAAATTCTTTGCTGAGGTTTGAATATTTGGTGCATAACTTTTAAGGGTTTTCTTCTTTACATTTTTTTAAATTTCACCTTCTGTTTCTGGTATTTACAACTTCATATTCAAATTTAAATAAGTGTTCAGTAGATATCATCATCATTTTAGAGCTTCAAAGCTGGAAGATAACTTTTGTTGTTGTTTAGTCACACAATTGATTCTGACCCTTCACGACCCCATGGACCACCGGTTCTATTGAGAGAGTGGGCCTACTCTATTTATGATTTGCTACGCTAAGCAGCAGGATTTTAGTCCTTGTGATATATAGAAAAAACAAGTTCTATTTTGCATCCTTTAGAGTTGGAAGAGGATGCTTCTAACTCTAACACAAAAACTTTCTTAAATTGGTCCGAAGTTACGTCTGTCCAATGTCCACTTGCCTACAGCCCTTGTGGTGCAGTGGTTAAACGGCTGTACTGCAGCCAAAACTGTTGACATTGTGAGTTTAATCCTGATGGGGATCCAAGTTGACTCAGCCTTCCATCCTTCTGAGGTTTTTAAAATGAGTATCCAGCATGGTGGGGGCAAAAATGCTAAATATCTTGTGAACCGCCCAGAGAGTACACTAAGCACTACTTAGTGAGTTTATTTCTTCCTATCCTTTGTCTCTCCTACTAAACTACAATTTGTTTTGGAAATTTTGAACAAGGATGCTATGTTGCACAGATAGATCAACAAATTTGTACAGAGCCAGAGGTCAGGAGTTTGATCCACCAGTCTGCCTCTTTGTGTAGCCTTGGGGAAGCTACACAGTCCCAGAGTGCCCTCCAGAAGAAGGGAATGGTAAACCACTTGTGTATATCCTCTATCTAGAAAACCCTGAAAAGTGTTGCCCTAAGACAGAATCAATTGATGCACAGAGAACTATTGCTCAAGAAATACACCTCTGGGGACATGAAGCTGTTTGTATGACTGTTCAGATCCTGGTGAAAGTTTTGAAAGACTATTCATATACTTATACTGTATTCTCAAATTTTTAAAGACACCATATGCTATTTGTAAGTCTGGCCAGGTTATAGTAATAGAGTAGACCATACTGCCAGTGACTCAATCCCACTTGAATCCACTTGGAGGACAGCAGCTTCATCAATACTGGCCTGGGGCTGAGGAAGAATTTGCATGCAAAATGGGCTCAGGACCAGAAAGTGACTTGTGGAGCTGAATCAGTGGTACGGGTGTCATAGAAGGCAGATGAAAGGCCACTGCATTATATTCGCAGGGCAGTCTTAATGGCTGAGCACCATGATGATTGCCAATATTTGGAATCAGATATGTCACAAGAAGAAGATATGCTAGTTACAGAATATGAAATGTTACATTTGCTACGAAGAACTGAAATGTTACCTTAATAATTCTATGGACACAAACTTAAATATGATGTCACATTTCAGTATGTTTTGTCACTTTGAATGGATAGTGCTCTTTAGAACACTATCTTTTATATTCCAAGGGAAATTTTTTAACTAAAATTATAAAATAAAAACTTAGTGTGTTTAGAATTAGCTATATTAAAGATCTAATTATATGTCCTCATCCTTGCTTTCCTTTTTCTAAGTGTCAAGCTTTGTGGGAGGGGGGAATCTTTTCAGATAAGTTAGAAAGGATTTTGAATCTCATTACTCTGTAGAACTGGCACGTCTGCGCCACTTTCATCTATTTTAACCACTGGTTTCTCAAAATGTCTAACAAGAATTCTATGCATTACTCTGTCACGTCAAGGATGAAAAAGATGTCTTTTGTAATTACAACCGTGCATGGAATGGAGGAAAGAAAGCTCTTATTCTTTTTATAAATAAAGGAATGTTTACAATGCTCATTTGTGAAACACTTTTCCCAGGGAAAGAAAACCAGAATAGAAACATCCTAGGAGCCGTTACTAAACACTATTGTGTGCTAAGATCTAATCAGCAAACTGTAATGTGTTTTGCTCCAGAGGATTTACAATCTGTAAAGCAAGCTGAAAGGAATAGCTAAGTCTAGTCAGTGTATGCAAAGGCCAGGGATAATGAATTTAATAAATAAAATGCATTTTGTATAGGCAGAATTTTCTTGAGAATGGACTACTCTATTAAGAAGTTTGACAGTAAGCTAATCACATTTTAAGTTATATTTATTTCCATGTAATAACTTTTCCAGAAAACTTTTTTCTTTACTCAGCAGAAATTTGGCACTAAGACAAAGCTGAACAGAATTTTCAATACAGAGCTAAGCTGCTGAACGATTCCAAGAACTAAACTTCAACAAAGGATGTCTTCTTAAACAGAGAAATTTTCCCAGTGAGAGAACAGACTGGTACGCTGTGGTAAACAAGAAACCATAACCTGTACACAAATCTATGGTGCTAACTTTAGGACCAATTCCAATTTATGTAGTAGAAAATGCTCCCAAAGCCCAAAGGTCTTTCAAGTTCTTGCTTCAGATGAACAACATTCAGCTCACAATGGCAACAGTTGTTCTATTGATGCATTTGTAATTTAAAGGTGAGAAAACTGTAAGAACATTGTACTGCAAAAAATGACTTCAAACACACGTTTTAAAAATGGAAGATACTCTTCCTCCTAGCAAGAGTTAAAGTATTAACACAAGTAACTTTTTGGAATATTAATTTCCTTCAGTAGCTCCCCTTCTCGTTTCCTCTTTTACTACTAAATATCAATACCATTTGCCACTACCCATTTCCACAAACAACAATTCACTTGTGTCAGTAAGTTACTTCTGATTTATGGCAACTCTGGGGTTTTCAAGGTATGTGAGATGTTCAAGGGTCAGTTTACCACTGCAAACCTTCATAAGTGGGGTTTTGAATCCCAATCTCCAGAGCCTTAGTTCAATCCTTTGTCCACTATACCAGGGTTCCTCAAACATGGCTCTCCAGATGTTCTTGGATTTCAATTCCTAGAAGTTCTGATCAATAGGTATGCTGGCTCAGGCTTCTGGTAATTGAAATCTAAGAACACCTGGACAGCCAAGTTTGAGGAACCCTGCACTATACCACGCTAGCTTTCCTTTGTATACCAGGGACTAATTGTTGCTCCTTTTCCCCTCCTTTATTAGTTCTTTGTAGCAATCAGTAACACTGTCATCAACATTTGCACCTTTCCCCTTATTTACATGAATATATTCCTACCTCTTCTTTAGATGTATCAGAATCCAGTTTGAGTGACAGATACATAATAATATGTGGTATACTTTGGATGGAGATCGGTTGGTCATTGTTATGGTTCTTCCAAAGAACTTTGAATAGGTTTTGCATAGAAGATTCTGACTGCTTACACCTCTGTGGAGATGTTTCAGGTGGCTCAAATATTGATGTCTCAAATGTAAGCTTCACCTAGTCAAAGAATTAGAAATATTTTAGCATTGCATAATTAGAAGGCCTATTCTTTGTTTCTTAAGTCAGCTAAAAGGGAAAAAAATGGTGTGCAAATTTTCATCACAGAAAAATCAATTCAGTATGAAGGAGCTGGTTTGGGCACCACGATAAACCATGGTTTATCATGACATAAATGAAATGCTATGAGCCTCATATTTGTTAATTACTTCTTTTCATTGTCTGTCTTCTTCTGTGTCTAGGCCAGACGTGAAACTGCCAAAATAAAGGCACCTTATGAGTTAATTCTGTAGTTACTTTCGCCTGACCAAGTGTGAGAAAGATTAGCCAGCATGGTTTAATGATAAAGAGAGGGAAGAATTGATTTCTGTATTTCAATAATCATAGTTAATGATAGTTTCATATTATATCTGATCCTTAAACTATGGTTAATCCTAACTACAATTTATTTTAAATAAGCCAGTTTCACACCATGGGCTATGGAGTTGAACGTTTCAACAACACATATGTAAGATTAATTACAACATGTCATCTTTTGATGAAGTGACAAACTAGGGTTCTCAGGCACAAAGACAAAAGTTGTTCACATCTTGCAGATCACCAACAATGAAGAGTCTATTCCCTCTCTAATCTCTGTTATGGTTTTTGCTTCCTTCTGTTTGTCTTTTAGTTCCCCTTTCTTTGTATTGCCTGCCTTAGAGGCTGCTGGGAAAGACCACTAAAATATATGGTTGTATCGAGAAACCAACAATTTAAAAAAGAAAAAATATGTATATATTTTTAAAATTACCACAGCCCTCCCCTACCGAACTCCTGTTTGCTCTCCCGATTTGTTCGCTCCTTGAGATCTGTCTCTTTTATTCCTCTGTTCTGCTCTGTTAGAAGTCAGCAAAATGAACGGATGTTAAACTCATTGTTGCACCATCTTCATTTATCTTTTCTTTCTGCTTCTCCCTTTTCCTGCCACTTGATGTAAACCAGGGGTGGCCACCCCCTGGTCCGTGGACCTAATCCGGCCCATGCATAGCATTAATGTGGCCCACGGTGGCCACTCAGGCACCTCTAGACCCACCCACCCTGCCAGAAGTTGAAAAATGTCTTATTGGGATGGTGGTGGCAGGAATCGCATGGTTTTTGCTGCTCTGTGCACAGCCTCTCCTGCTTCCCGGGGCAGCAAGAGGCTTTTAGGAGAATGTTCATTCAGGTTTGGTAATTTTCTGACGCTCCTCTGCTGTGCTTTGGCAGCTAAAGCAGGGCCAAGAGTGACTTCTGGTGCCAGGCTGATCTTATGTAGGTACCCGGGATCCCAGCACGGAACCAGGAAGTACTCACGATCCCACTTTAGCTGCCGAAATGCAGTGGAAGAGTGTTGGAAAATTACCAAACTGGAGCGGACGTGCTCTGGAAAGTCTCCCACCACCCTGGGAAGTGGTGGAGGATATGCACGAAGTGGCAAAAACTGTGTGATTCCTGCTGTCGCCACCGAAAACGTAAGTTGTAAGTGCAGCCGTGCCTCTGGCCCTCACAGCTGAGCGCGGTGGCGGGAACTGGCCGCTGGCAGGAAAACGTTGGAAATCCCTGATGTATACAATAATGAATCTGAAGGACCAAAAGTATAAAACAGATTCTTATGTTATTAAAATGTTCACTTTTATTTTATAATCCACTTTGTAAACTACTCTTGAATTTTACCCAAGATTGATGAATATTTTTCTAACACTGAACACAACACAATTGCACATGCATGCATGTGGCCTGTATGCATGCACTGCAGCTGATGGATCTCAGCACCAGAACATTTTGCTTCTTAATGATGATGATGATAAGAAATATACCTGCCTAGGGCCCGGAATACAAGACAAAACCCTTTCTATATTTTCAGAGTTTACATCAACATCATTTATGGCAACAAGGGCATCTCCTGAAAGCAGAAACAAACATATGATTAGGAAAGCAGCAAGTAGGCAAAACAAAAGTGACATCTTTTTTTCAAACAAGTCACCATCTTAATTAGTATCCCATATCCCTCAAAGTTTTCTTGACAGTTATCTTAGAAATTACGGTAACTTTTAGTGAGCATGCTACAAACAAATTAATCTCCAAAACTCAACCTTTTTTGAACATTTATCTCTTGGTGATCAATCGGGGGGGGGGGGGGAATTAAGCCAGTTTGCAATTTGTATTGCAGTGAAACCTCAAAGTAGGAAAAACTGTTGAAGGAGCTTCATTTCTAATTGTAAAATTGTGTCTCTTCTATTTCTGCCCTTAAAAATGCAGAAACTTCCTTCTCTTCTTACTAATCTTTTCCTATATCAGGAGAAGAACAGTCATCATGAACTTGAACCACATCAATTTTAATTCCCCTACTAAACTGTTATTTCTGCCAACTCAACCCTTTTATTTTTCAAGACAGAAACCTCTACGGTGCAGCCATTAATCAACTAAGAGGCCACCTCATTCTTAGAAAACAAATACCCAAACAACAGTTCCTGTACTCAGCTTTGGAAATCATTTTTAAACTTCTATTTTGTGACTCTAACTCAGGGGTTCTCAACCTATGGACTGTGGGCCAGATCCGGCCTGTAGTAACAAATAATATGGCCCTAGCCCTCGCTCCAGCTGCCGCAGCTGGAATCAGCTGTCATAAACACATTTACGACAGCCGTAAATGGTGGGGGGATAACCAGTCTGCCCTCCTCAACTGTTTGAAGGAGCATGACCCAGCCCCCAACCTGAAAAGGTTGAGAACCCCTGCTGTAACTGTACTATTAAAATGTTTCATCCTGGCTAGAAAGAAACTGAGTATCTAACATCTGACCCCTTGAGCATCCTATAATTACCGTTCCTTGCAATGTGTCATTAGGGAACAGGAGACAGTACAGAAGTGACATGATGGAAGTTGATGTTAATTTTCATTAAATACTATCTACTACTTGTTAAGGTGCTTGTTGCTAGAAACCGTCTTACCTCCACATTTATTGTCAAGGTGTCATATTTAGGATACAGAAAAATTATTTGGAACATTTTACATAATGAGAAATAAAATTACAGATTGTTACAACTAATCATTCAAGGGGGAAAATAGGAGAGAAAGCCCAGGAAAGAAAATAACATATTAACTAGAAAACCCTGGATACTGGTTTGATTACAACAAAACATAATCGTTTAGAGTTGCAATGCCCAGAGTTGGAGAGGTCATGATAACATCCAACTTCCAGTAGAAGTACAAGATGAATGGAAAAGATGGGTGTTGGATAGCAAGCAGTGTACAAAGTAGTAAACTAAGTTTAGAATTTCATGGTGTGCTTTAAAAGTAGCTAGAATATAATATAGCACTACTGTATCCTCAGTGGGTTCAGTCTAGAATTTTAAGTGCTGCAACTGGGCTGGCTGAAGCAGTAGCGTAGCGTGGGGTTCCCCGCCCTGGGTGTCACTTTTGTGTTGGTGGTAAAATTTTATAATAAAAGGGACATCGCCATGGTCACACCCCCAAACTTCTGGGCGGGAGGGCCTGGGCCCGACGGAGACCAGGGGGCACTTTTTCATCCTCCTCCTCCGTTTCTCTTGGCCAGCTCGAGGGGCTGGGCAGGCCTGCGCAGGGCCCAGGGCCGCCCATGGTCCCGGGCCAAGACACAAAGGCTGAGGCAGCGCAAGCCCAGCAAAGAGCCCACCATCAGCACCAGTCCGCTGTGCGGCACCACGAAGTGGCGCCTGATGGGCCACGAGCCATAGGTGAGGTCGTGTGCATTGTCGCCTTCATTGGCGTCCCAGGCGTGCCCCCTCTGAACCCAACTGCAGCAGCTTGTCCACCTCCAGCGGTGCCCAGGAGGGCGGGAAGCAAAGCCGGTGGTCATTGCGGTTCAGCACTCACAGCCAGAGCACTGCCAGCCGGGCTGAGGGCCCCCCACAAGGCGAGGCAGTAGCAAGGGCACGTGCAACCCTCGCACCTGGGTCCCCGGCAGGCTGTTCTCAGGCACCTGCCCGTCAAAGCAGGCCAGGTGAAGCCCGCGACTCTCTGTCGCCAGGTGGCAGCATGAGGAGCTGTTGAGGCCGGGCAGGAGCCAGGGGAAGAACAGGGGCAGGACAAGGCAGCAGTGGCACGTGGGAAGCGCCCAGGCCGCCGCCATGACCTTGAGGGTACGGAGGACCGCTGTGGATTTTGGAGCCTTTTGAGTGCCTAGATGGGGGATGAGTCTAGATGGGGGGAGAGCCTAGATGGGACAGCGAGCCTAGATGGGGGGCGAGTTTGGCCTACACCCCAGGCGGCTGAAATCTGTGCTACGCCACTGGGCTGAAGTGCTCTTTCAACACTTCTCCACAAAGTATCCTGTCAAGCCCCATTAAAATGCTACCGAGAGGGCCAGGGAGGTAAAATGGATAGATATTGTGTAAAAAAGGAGTACAGTATTAATGTGAAGCCACTTGTACATTCAATATGAGCTCTACTGGCTTCTAGCTGAATCAAAATACAGTGGAATCCCGTATAATGAATGCTTCTTATAATGAAAAATTTGTACAACAAAGTGTTCATGCACTATTGGTGATACCCTGCATAACAATTTTTTTTGTTACACAGGGTTTTGTTAAGTGAAGTATACCTCGCTTAACGAAACCCTGTATAACAAACATTTTTTCCGTTATGTGGGGTATCGTCAATGCACTTCATATAATGAAAAAACCGTATAGCGAAGAGCTCTGCGGAATAGTTTTTTCATTATATGGGGTTCTACTGTATTGGTGATCCTCATGGCGATCAAACTGTCCTGAGAATATAATGCAGTGGCCTTTCATCTGCCTTCCACAACACAGCATGACACCTGTACCATTGATCCACTTCTGCAAGTCACTTTCTGTTCCTGAGCCATTTTGGCATGCAAAGTCCTGATGGTGTAGTGGTTAAACTGCTGTACTGAAACCAAAATGTTGTAAATTTGATGCTGATGGCAATCAAATTTGACTCAGTTTGACTGAGTATCCAGTGTGCTGGGACAAAATTCTAATTACCTTGTGAACTACCCAGAGTGTGCACTAAACGCTATGGGGCATTAAAAGCAAAGTTAGTCCTTGTTCAACAGCTAGTCTTAAACGACTCTAGGGTTCAATGCTCATCTCCGTTTATAGCCAAAGAGCCAGCATTGTCTGCATTGGCAGATGCTTCTGTGGACATGTAGCAGGTATGACTAGACACCAGAGTGCAAGGAACGCTGTTTACCTTCCCACCAAAGTGGTACCTGTTTATCTATTTGTAATTTCTTGCTTTCAAACTGCTAGGTTGGCATTAGCTGGGACAGAGACGGAAGCTCACTTTGTCATTTAGCACTCGTGTCTCAAGTTCAACCTCAGTGGAACAGGACATAAATGTAATTGCTATTGCTATTTACCAAGTCACATTTATTAATATTGAAAAAGGCTTCAAAATAGGTATCATAAAAAATATGTCATATAACTTTTATATTTATTATTATTTAAAATCTGGTTTGTAAACAATTGAAATGTTAGTTGTTTTATGCTACTCTTCTATTTTGTATTTTATGAAACTGTATCAGTGGTGATGTTTAAATAATTTAAACCAGCTACTAAATAATTTAGCAAAGATAGTCCAGGACTATCCAGGAAGCTATATGAACATGTCAGATATCTTCATTCCAAAACGTGACCTTCAAATTTATGTACAGTAGAACAAGCTAAACTGCAACTTGGATAGTGATCCTCTTAAAGGCATCTAACCTGGCAGGTAGCTTAGGAAGGACGGTGCTGTTCTAGAGTTAGAGACAGACATGGAGCATCATTCTGAACTATTTCAAAAACTTTGTGTATCCCATAACTCCTATTTAACAAGCCATTTCTTTATTTGTCTACACAAAGTAAAGTATCAGCTGTTTGTGTATTCTTCTCACTTGTGCATATCTACTATTTTGTTTTGAGTAGACTTGAACCCCAACCCTACTCTTCCAACTTCTCTTCTAGAATATTTGTGTTCTATTTGGGCTTTCAAAAGTATATAACCATGGGTATAGTAGAGTGTTTTACCTTCATCACTTCTGCAAACCTTCTACGTATAGAGAGAAATGAATCTAATAAAAACTGTGCCATCTGTGGATGCACTTATCCTGAGTCAGAACTTTGGTTACGCAGAGAATCAGAAGGGAAGCAGTTCTAATTTTTTGGACCACTTGTGCCATAATCTGGGGTGAGTTATTTCCCAATAATCACACAATGTATGCAAAATTGTGAACCAACCTGATCCTAAGCTGTGCCCAAGATGGGCCTTTTTTGGTCCATTAGCATGGCCACTCTTTTTGGGGGCCAGGCTGGAGAGCAATTCCACCACAGATGGAAGAGATCGCTCCCAGCACTTTACCTTTCCAGTGCAATCAGACAAGGTTTTTTCTTGTCTGATTGCGCTCTTGCGTTGGGATCTCTCATAGATACCAGGACAATTCATCTTCAGATTTCTTACCCACCACCCATAGGAGGGTAATGAAAGAGTAGTCTATTTACTTTTAAATGCCTGAACGGAGCTTGGATAGAGACGTTTCTTTCACTAGCAATATAGGTTTTTATAAAATCTTGCAATTAGATCATCTTCTTAAAATTAAACTCAAGTGTTCATGTTTTAAATAAAAGTCTTAAAACTCTTCTTTATCTAAAAACAGTACACTAACATATATTTTATTTTTTGCTCCAAAGCAAAATCTGATCAAGGTATTTAAATAAAAACTGATGCACTTAGCCTTAATTATAAGTTGCACTGCCAAATTCAATGAAACTCATGACTTTTATATAGAACATACACATTTCTATATGCCACATTTAGCTCTAAAAGTACCCAATGTTCACTGCACATCTATAATTTTAAAATATTTTACAGAAAAACTATATATTTTTAAGAGTCGGCATAAAGTATGGCTCATTTACCAGTTCAAAGCCAAAGGAATGAACTATGGTAAAAACAAAAATCTACAACAGGGGTTCCCAACCTTTTCGAGCCAGAGGCTGGGTCACGCTCTCCGAGTCAGTTTTGAGGGCCTGACAGCCATTTTACCCTGGCTGCATGATGGGGGTGGCCATTTTGTCCCAACAGCTTCAAAGGAGTAGCCATTTTGTTTCTCAAATGACTTTGGAAGGGTGGGGACCACATGAAATGGTGCCATGGGTTGGATCCGGCCCATAGTCCTTAGGTTGGGAACCCCTGGTCTACAATATACAGCTAGTTGAGAACTTAGACTAAGAACAAAACTACATTATTTTCATTCATTTTCCTCATTACATTATACCAAATTGAATATTCAATAAAGCAGAGTTTAAAACCAAGACATTTTTATGACTCAGTGACTTTTGGAATGGATTTCATTCCTGTTAACCTTCATGAGAATAACTATGACTTGTTATCAGCAAAACTTACTAAAGAAGTGATATTCAAAGAATAGTACAAAGAATTCAGAAGATATGAACACAAATCTATTTATTCTACATCCATGTGTTCCAAAAATACAAATTATACTTGTACAAAAATACTTTCAAGAATAATTATTATTTATTAATACAGTTATAGACTCCCTATGACAGTGACGCCGAACCTTTTAGAGACCAGGTGGCCAAACTGCAACCCAAAACCCACTTCTTTATCACAAAGTGCTAACACAGCAACAGGGGAGGAAGAAAATGCTTCCATTAGGCTGCTGGGCAGAGGAGCGAGGTGAACTCTGTGGAGAGGGGAGGCAGGAAGTGTTCCCACTGGGCTGCTGGGCAGATAGGCGGGGCAAACTCTGTGCTGGGGTAACTGCATGGGTGCCCAGAGAGGGCTCTGAGTAACACCTCTGGCACGCCTGCCATAGGCTCGCCACCATTGCCCTATGACAATATTTGTTTTCATAGTCTGTTACTATATTTTCATATGGTTTTCTCCTACTCCCTATTCTCAAGGAGTACAGTAATCAAAGTGATTTTCACTTCCTTCTATGCTTCTGTTGTTTCATTTAATATTGTAATAATTAATTACACGTGGCTCTCTGCAACAATCCAATCTTATTATTTAGATAGGAAATAAAGAACTATTTTGTGCAATATACCCTGTAGAATTCATAACTAGGCACAGAACACCCTTAAGATATTAGATAGCATGTGTTCTTGTTCTGTAAACTTCCACCAAAACTATACAACAAAGTATCTAGAGGTGTGAAAATTACAATCACATGTTTGCTCATGGAGAAAATATTTTTACTGGTTACAATTTCTATACAGATTAGGAACCAATATTCTGTTGTTGTCATTCTGATATTTGCATACTAAGATGCACGGTAAATTTGAATGTAATAAATCCAAAGGATTCAATCTTTGACAGTTGAATATATGTCAGCCAATTAGATCACCATTTGGATTGAAATTATGTCTTTCACTTCCCATAATACATAACACAGAACTGCCAAATACTATCACAAAATTATTACAGAACTAGGTACATAATACCACACTATAAGGATTGTCAAAATAATATAAATTGTGGCACTCACCAATCAGTATATGATCAGATTTTATTGCTGAGCTGCCTGGGATCAAGCCGTGTACTACAAGTTTCTCTTCATTAGAACTGTAGCTACATTTTCCATCTTTTCTCCAAGGAGACTGATGGATAATCCCTATTAAGGATTCAAGAAGTGTCGCTTGTTTTCCTGTTTCAACGTTTGGTAATTTCTTTGGATTTACATAAATAGAGACATTTTTGTATTGATGTTGGGCTGTATCTCCCATTTTCTGAGTTGAATTGTGTTTCAGTATGGATGCTGGATGAGAAGCATGGACGTCATGTTTGACACTTGCTTTCTTTTTACCAGAACGTTTTGGTAAAAGGCTGTTACTTTGCAATATTTTAGTGAATTTTTTCAATCTGCATTTACTCTTTCTACCCTTTTGAGATCCCATGTGAATAACCTCGTTTTCATTTTCACAAAACCTGACACGGTTTGCCACAGGGACATTTAGAGAGCAGTCCAGTAAGATAGTTTCTTCCTCATCTTCACTCAATTCAAGGTAAAATAGTTCTCCATTTCTCTGTACACTATCCAGCCATTCAGGTTCAAGGTCACTGTGTAAGACAAAAACGAGATTAAAATAAGAATGAAAGTTAAAGTACTGATTGCTAGTTTTAGAAGCTTTCTGGAGCAAGTTCATGATTAATATAGGAAGCTCTTTAAAAGAGGCAGAGGTGGGATGAAGAACATGCAGAGGCATTCAGTAGTCATTCTTTTCAGAAGCTATAAAAACATAAAAAACAATACTAAATTTGGGCTTACGTTTCAGGCCTATGAATGAATAAACTACGGTAACCATGATGGGAACTCCACATTTCTGGTAACTTGCAGAAAATATTTCATCTGAAAAATTTATCTAAAAATAGGCATGAAATTGCCTGTTTCACATATCCTGCTTTAACATAAATATAGTATGCCACACTCACACAGAGCTACTCATAAGGGGAATTGTACTGAACATAGAATTAAAATATTGCAAAAATTCACTATAAAACATGTCATTAATATTGGGAAATATACTCAAAGAAGCAAAAATGCATGGATAGGAGAGTTCATAGATTCAGACTACACTGAAAAGGTGTGCATTACCAGAGTAGACTATCTACAGAAATGCTACAAGCATATCAAGAGGAGAGATCCTCTTTGCCCTCAGACGCCAGTTATTTTATTTTGAGATGTATTTCTTGAGTCAGTCTGTTTTTGATTTGTGGTGTGTTTTATTGTGCGATTTGATATTTGTATGTATACCACCCAGAGTGAGAAATTTCCCAAATGGGTGGTATAAAAAAATGTAATAAATAAATAAATAAATGAAGATAAAGATGATTTTTCCCTAACCATGCACAGACACTCAAAATGAGGATAGACTAGGGAGCCACCAATGTGTGATAACAAAGGTTACCTCTCCTTAGTCTCATTAGACTGTCTTGCATCCAGGAACCTCTGGGATTCCAACTGCAAGGATCAGCCAGAGCAGGGATCACGCTGGGAATACAGCAGGAATATTCACCTCAGCACCTTCCACCCAGAAAATTTCTTCAGACCCCCAAATTGGCAATGGACACAGAATGGGGCATATGACTAAAAAGGAAGAAGACTAGTAGACTTTTCTAGGTTGTTTGTTTTCCCAGAGTTCCAGACAATCCTTTTATCATAAAACCAGAAGATGGTGCTCTAATTTTGGTGGCTTCTCTACAGGAAGGCTATCCTATGAGATGGATGACACTTTTGGCTGTGGAAGTCATGTCTCTTACATAATTTTGATAGCAGTTGTCTAGGCTAGAGCTATGTTCCTGTCATTTTCTCTCAGGGGCTTGGCTCACTTTGAGATCCAAATCTATTTTTTCTCAGCCATTGTTTTTAACAATGTTATAATCAATTAAATTATATTTTTCTGCCTTACTTAAGAGTTTCAACCTAAATGTGTAAGCTACCTTTAGACAAACTTTCCAACTCTTCTATTTTCTTCTGAATGTGTTTCTTGACAGCCCTGTTATTCTATGAAGGAGCTATGCAGGTAGGTTGGTAATAGTAGCCAAGAAAAGTAGGATTGGGCACAAATATGTAGAAAGTAATGGATTCTTTCATGCAAGAGTACAAAGAAAGAAATCCATTAGTTTGACACAGAAAATAATGCTGTATTCTCACCTATTTAGTTACAGTGGTACTCTCTTTATTAGCATCTTTTCTACTGATGTCCACAAACACAGGAGGGCTTCGAATAATTGCTGTCCTGCACCTTCCCAAATGCACCTCTGTTACTAAACTGGCAAAGTTTACACAACATCCTTGCAGTGATTCATTTTTTCTTAGAAATGTATGTGCAATGATAAGCTATTTTTTAGATTTTTAAAAGTCATTTTTATAGTCAACCTGAATCAATTTATCAGAAAGTTGTCTTATTTACTGTAGGCTAAGTTTTTTAAAAAAACGTAAGATTGCTAGCTAGAATTTGTGCCAGTTTACAAATGATACTGTATTTGCATCCACTCCCATCTCCTTTTGTTGACTCCTTTACTGTTGGCTGTTGCAGCCATAAAAGTACATATTTTTGTCAGAAATAAAACAGTTCTGACATACTGTGTTACATTAAGTGAATCTACTTCAAAATATTGAAGTAGTTAGTGGGATATGGTAATTATGAAAGCACAAAATCAGGTTTCATATTTGCTTGAAACCTGTAATTTATTGCATTCTGCTACCACTGGTATGCCTTTATTCAAAGTCAGCAAGAAAAACATCAGTACAAATTATATAACAAAATACTGCAAAAAAAGATGTGAAATTTAAGAGCACATAACCTGTTTTAGGGACTGCAGTGGCTCAAGTCGCTAAGTCGCTGACTGGAAGTCAGCAAGTCAGCAGTTCGATACCTGAATACTGCAGGATGGAGTGAGCTCCTGTCTCTGTCCCAGCTCCTGCCAACCTAGCAGTTCGAAAGCAAGAAATTGCAATTAGATAAATAGGGACCACTTCGGTGGGAAAAACAGTGTTCCGTGCGTTCCAGTGTCTAGTCATGCCTGCCACATGACCATGGAAATGTCTGCAAACGCAGACAACGCTGGCCCTTCGGCTATGAAACAGAGAACCCTAGAGTCTGATATAACTGCTTTTTGAGCAAGGGAGACCTTTACCTAACCTCTGTTTTCTTACTAGAACCAGATAGAAAACTTCAGACACATCAGTGCTTTGACTGTTCTTGAAGCAAGAGCATTAGCAGATTGCAAGAAGAAGAAAAAAGGTGTGTGGATTTGTGAAAGTTTAAATTCTTCTGTGAATGGCATCATTAAGAGACAAAAATTGGGTTTTCTTACATGAGAGAGGAGTGAAGAGCACAACGGGGGTAAAAAAAAAGACTTGGTCGTTTAACTTAAAACAATTCCTGATAATACAGAATTCAGATGTATCTACTTACACAAACAACCTCGCGATCCAACACTGCTTTTGGATTAATCATATTAGCAGTTACACACACACACACCATATGAATTAGCAACTATACACACACGCACGCACGCACAAATCATATGAATTAGCAATGTTACACACACACCATATGGATTAGCAACTATACAAACACACACGCACGCACAAATCATATGAATTAGCAATGTTACACACACACGCACGCATCATATGAATTAGCAGTTACACACACACCATATGGATTAGCAACTATACACACACGCACGCACGCACAAATCATATGAATTAGCAATGTTACACACACACCATATGGATTAGCAACTATACACACACGCACGCACGCACAAATCATATGAATTAGCAATGTTACACACACACGCACGCATCATATGAATTAGAAATGTTACACACACACCATATGGATTAGCAACTATACACACACGCACGCACAAATCATATGAATTAGCAATGTTACACACACACCATATGGATTAGCAACTATACACACACGCACACACGCACAAATCATATGAATTAGCAATGTTACACACGCACACATCATATGAATTAGCAATGTTACACACACACCATATGGATTAGCAACTATACACACACGCACGCACGCACAAATCATATGAATTAGCAATGTTACACACACACCATATGGATTAGCAACTATACACACACGCACGCACGCACAAATCATATGAATTAGCAATGTTACACACACACGCACGCATCATATGAATTAGCAATGTTACACACACACCATATGGATTAGCAACTATACACACGCACGCACGCACGCATCATATGAATTAGCAATGTTACACACACATCATATGGATTAGCAACTATACACACACGCACACACGCACAAATCATATGAATTAGCAATGTTACACACACACCATATGGATTAGCAACTATACACACACGCACGCACGCACAAATCATATGAATTAGCAATGTTACACACACACGCACGCATCATATGAATTAGCAATGTTACACACACACCATATGGATTAGCAACTATACACACACGCACGCACGCACAAATCATATGAATTAGCAATGTTACACACACACCATATGGATTAGCAACTATACACACACGCACGCATGCACAAATCATATGAATTAGCAATGTTACACACACACACACGCATCATATGAATTAGCAATGTTACACACACACCATATGGATTAGCAACTATACACACACGCACGCACAAATCATATGAATTAGCAATGTTACACACACATCATATGGATTAGCAACTATACACGCACGCACGCACAAATCATATGAATTAGCAATGTTACACACACGCACGCATCATGAATTAGCAATGTTACACACACACCATATGGATTAGCAACTATACACACACGCACGCACGCACAAATCATATGAATTAGCAATGTTACACACACATCATATGGATTAGCAACTTTACACACGCACAGAGATAATATGAATTAACAATTTCTCTCTCTCTCTCTCTCTCTCTCTCACACACACACACACACGGGAGGTCCTCAACAATCCCTTCTTCCTTACTCGAAGCTCCCGGACGAAGAGGACGCACAGGGAGAGCGGCTCCCCGTGGAAACAGGGCCCTCATCAGGCGCCTCGCATTCCTCAGGCGGCGGCGGCGGCGAACACGACGGCGCTTTCTCCATATATATTAACCCCCGTTTCAGCCTTCTTAGATAGACCCGTTGCTCTCGGCCGCCATGATACCGAAGTTCGGAAAGGCCGAGGTGAGTCACGTGACCCTCAGCCGGCTTTCCCATTGGCCGAGGCTGGAGAAGCCATGGCAACAAGAGAAGCTCTTGCAAAAAAGCCTTTCCCCAAAGATCAAAGAATAAAAAGGTCTTCTTCCCATTGCCGACAAGAATTAATTAACTCGCTCTCCAGGGGTGGGGTAAAAAACTTCCCTTTCTATGTTGACTTGGAGAGGAGCCCCATTAAAAGTCGAAATTTTTGAAGCGGTATCCGCTTCAAAAATTAGTCTGTGCAAGCACATCAGAGAGTAAGCAAAACAAGACAACAAAAAAGTTGTGGCACCTTAAAAGATTAACTCCTGTATTTAAAAGTGAGCTTTCTTGGATCAAAGTCGTTTGGGAGGAGGAGGTTTTTTTTTTCTTATTTAAAAAATGATAATTATTTTTTATTTCAAATAAAAATACAAACATAACAATACAAAAGATTACAACATAAATACATAAATCTTCACATTATAGAAAAGGACAACAGAGAACATGTAACATTACAATGCAACACAACACAAAATATAAAGAAATACATTCACCCTCACCCAACCCTTCACCTCCCAAAAGCCCTTAACAACACAACATATAGAGACATTCCCCAGTCACCCACCCAAAACCCTTCACCTTCCTATCGTCTTCACTCCCCTATCCTTCCGTTGAAGGACCGCCTCAGGAGGAGGAGTTTTGGAGTCCCCTTAATTAATAGGGTCGCCATAAAACAGACGTGACTTGGGGGCATTTAACACAACACAGCTGCCCCCTGCCCCTACATTTGGTAGAGTTTTACTCGGGCACAAAGGGTGTCCGATGGAATGATTTGTGAATAAAAGTTCCCAAGATGACACTATTAAAGCATTGCCCCTGCATTTCGATCTGGGTACTCCCCAGATTTGAGAAGCAGGTAGGAAGGAAGGAAGGTCAGGTTTCAATACTGAAGGGCTGAACTTGGGAACATGAAAGGAGCCTCATTCAGGCATCCCCTGAGTGGAGTTTCTCCAGCAAAAATCCTTTCAATCCAATCTCTGACACAAAATTAAGGGGCTGCAGTGGCGCAGTGGTTAAGAAGCTCGCCTTGTTAGCTGGAAGGCTGGCAAGTCAGCAGGTCAAGACCTGGGTACTACATGACAGATTGAGTGCAGGTCTCTGTCACAGTTCTTGGGGACATGAAAGGAGCCTAATTTGGGCATTCTCTGAGTGGAGTTTCTCCTAAAAAAAAAAAAAAAACCTTTCAACCCAGAATAATTTCTGACACAAAATGTATTACCAACTGCCTCAAGAGGTGGTGAGCACTCCAACACTGGAAATATTTAAGAGAGAATTGGACCGCCATCTGCCAGATCTGCTTTGATTCAGATTCCTGCATTGAGCAGGGGGTTTGGACTCAATGGCCTAAAATGCCCCTTCCAACTCACTTATTCTATGATTCTAAAAATTCCCCAACTCACCTCTTCAGCATGAAAATGTTTGGCAAGTAAGACACATTTATTCATTCTTAAATAGTCAAAAGCAACCACATCAGCCACAGAAAGCTAGAATGATAGCTTAAGTACTGTAATCAAGCATGAAAAAACAACAACACATCAAGTTTCTCTAGAAGTGCAATAGGATGTGACTTCTAACTTCTGGTTTACGGAGGAGCTACCCATTATCAAAACGTGTGATTTCAGTATTTTCTTTTAAGCAGCAAAACATACATGGCTCTTTTTTAAATTCTACTAGGGACCCACAAACAATGTTATGCCTGCTAAATATATCTCAGGTCAAGCCACATCCTTCAGTTGAAGCTTACAAGCCTGGTATAGGCATGAATATTTGGATGTTAAGTCATCTGAAATCAGTAAGACTGACTCCTATGTCACTGTGAATAGTCATGACCTTAGTTGTCTGCAAAATAGTGTACACTTATACTATTGTTCTTATTATATTCTCTGTGACTCTAACAACAATTCTAACCAGAATGTGTAATTTTAAAAATTGCCATTCTCAGCTTTATTTCTTGCAGTCATGCTATGCCGCAACAACAGCTATGCTAAACTTCTACTTGTGTAAACAATATTAAAATGTCCCTTCCAAATCAATTATTCTATGATTCTACTGTATGATTATGTCTCTCCTGCTACACAAAGGCCAAGGTCTGCTGCTTTGCCGCATATTCAAATCCGGGATGTATAAATTAAACCATGTGGAAACTGCCTGATCACCAAGGTCTTAAATTCATGCATATCCTCATAATTTACTTTCATATAATTAAGTAACTATTAATAAAGGAAACACAAAGTAACTGTGATCATAGCCAATCATGTTTGCCTTTAGAGTTCTAAATCCAATTGCTTATCTCAAATAGTATTGATCCATTGAATCAACTACAGCAGGAGTTCTCAATTTTTTTAAGTTTCGGGGGCCGTATGGCCATTTTGCGCTTCCTCCACCATATAGCACTTTCTGGTGTGGTGGAGGCAGTGGGGCCCCCCACATGAAATAGTGCCATGCGCCTAAGGTTGAGAATCCCTGAACTACAAGTTGGAAGATATCACCTTTTGTAAAGCCTCATTAATTAAATTAACTCAGTTTTGCATGGACTCTAGTGAAAAGGACTAAAATGTGGTTAAAAGGTGTCTTGTTTATTGTAATTCTTTTTTTAACTTTGCCTATTTATTTTTTTCCTTATGTGTGATCTTTGTATTATGTTAAATAAATATTATTTTAAAAGTGATGTATATCAGGAAATGATAAAAAGAAAGAAAATCATGATCACCCAATTTTATAGATATTTAACTGCTGAAGAATAGGAGTTTCTAGAGAAGTAGAACATTTATCTTATCTGAAGAATTACACACAAACAAATAAGTCAATTCTAAAAGAAATCAACCCTGAATGCTCATTAGAAGGTCAAATAGTAAAGATGAAGCTAAAGTACTTTGGACACCAAATGAGAAGAGAGGATTCACTTGAGAAAACCTTGATACTGGGAAAGGTGGAGAGCAAAAGAAGAAGGGGTAGCCAAAAAAGAGATGGCTAGATGGTATTGTAGATGCAATGGGCACAGAGCTGGGCAGGTTGAGCAGGATGGTGGAGGATAGGGGTGCCTGGCAGGCAATGCTCCATAGGTTTGCAAAGGGTCATAATTGATTGTGCGACTGAACAACAAATATTCTCCTCATACATTAAAAATCACATAATATTTCTTAAAATTACCTTATACCCACAATTGTATACATTTCTGATTCTATGTAGGAAACGTACAGACTTGGAAAATGTGCAGTTTGGACTACAGCTTCCAGGATTCTCCAACAATCATGGCTCTGTTGAAAAGCAGGTGTAGATTAGGAAACCTACTTTGACATTTCCAGGGGACATCTTTTTGCTCCAGGTCCTTCTGGGGCCACATAGATGGCCAGAAAGGGGGGGACCATCAACCCAAAAGCCAAGCCCATAAAAAACTGAAACTGGACATGAGCAGAAGTCACACGTCCAGTTTTGAAAATTGAATATTTGGGATTGTTAAAATAGTGCAGAGGATCCAGTTTTAGAAGAGAATAAATTCACATATTTTAGACAGAACAGAGGGCTGGAGGAGTGGGGAGAGCCAGGCACCATCAGTTTGTCTATCCCATAGTAAACGACATTATTCAGCACCAGTCTCATCTGATTTTGGAAGCAGAGCAAGATTGAATCAGGTTTGGTCCTGGTTATTCTATGCTGCCAGTGTATCAGTTACTGTATCTTAGTTCTTTTTACTCTAACAGGAGAAGAAAGCTGGAAATCAGTTTCTCTCTCTCACCCCCAAACCCACCCCCGCGTTAGTGAAGATGCAGTCTCACAAGATCCAAACTGACCTGTGCAGTAAGATACTCTGAACCGAATCCAGATCCTCCAGGTTCTTGGTGACAGGTCTGGGAATTCTCTGCTTGCTAACACGAAACATTCTGCAGAAGTCGATAGATACTACCACCACCACCTCGTCTTCTTCCTCTTCCTCTTCTTCTTTCTCCTCATTGCCCGGGTACACAGCCACGCTCGCACGATCCACAGGTTTTCATGCACGTTTCTCTTAGACACCGCCTACTTTGTTTCCCCAAGCAACAGCGAAAGTAGAAGCAGCAAGATGAGTCGCTGACATGCTCATGGCTCTGGGGACGCGATCGCTGCCTCTCTCTAAGGTGCGCAGCATTCGATGAATTTTGCCTCCTTCCAAAATGACATAATTTCCTTTTTCTTTCCTAGATAGGAGACAAAGATCATTAAGTAGCTGCAAACTCTTTTGCACATAAAACTTTAAGATCTGCTTTAGCAAGCAAAGCAGGTGGGATCACTTCCCTCTCCCTCACGCCCATAATATTCTCCAAGGTCTTAAAGCCCCTTCTCCATTCATGTAAAAGCAGGCAGCGTTATTATCGTATTGGATGGTTTTATTATGATCTCATATACTGTATATTTTATGGTGTGGGTTGTATATTTTTTATATATTGTAACTAAGCCACCCTGAGTGGTGCTTGCATCAAAAGGACAGGGACAGGGTATGATGAGTGTAAATAGATAGATAGATGACAGATAATTATTCTGAATCAAAACTGCCAAAACGAAGCTACCTTTTGGTGAATTCATTCTGTAGTTCCCTTTGCCTGACCTAATGTTAGAAAGAGTAGCTGGCATAACAAGGTGGTCGTTGCCCAGGTTATGCACAATTGTGGCTCAAAAATACCACAATCTTCAAGGACACTCTTTCTGTGTATCCCAGATAGATAGATAGATAGATAGATAGATTATAGAGCATTTAAAATCTTGATGACATAAGGCCGCCATTGTAGGCATGTTTAACCAGGTGCAATCCATGACCTTCATACTGAATGTTCAAGTTTGATTCTTATCAAGGGAATACTGAAAATACCATTTTATTTTAAATACAGTAGTTTAAACAAAAACTGGCCTCAAGCATCACATGTGAACATGTCCTTAGCCCATTTTCATGATATTTCATGCATTACATGTGGGAATGCTATGCTTTATTTATTTATTGGTATTTGTATCCCACTCTCCTAACCAGGGCAACTCAGGGCTTTTTCTTATTGAGTATAATATTCTCAGTATAGCAAAATGCTGGTGGTGTGTGTGTTTTTATATATATTAGGAGGAAACCTTAAGAGAAAGGACTTCAAAAACAAGATCCTCCTGAGAATATCTGGTTTTGAACTACAAATGTGAGGTTCTGGGAGTTACAATTAAAAAACCAAATGTTTCCCATATTTTAAAATATTTCTTCAGTATAGGTAACAGGAACATTGTCCTGTCCAATTGGAGCACACAGTGATGCAAATAACTGTTTACGGACATAAAACACTATTGCACTGTTTTTCCTTTTCCTATTGGATGACACCTGGGGGTGCATGCTCACTGGTGTCCCTTTGCCCCACCTCTCCCAGGGGGAGGAGGACTTGGCTTGCATTGCAGGCTGGGTGCGGGGTGGGGTGGAAGGAGTCAGGAGTCAGCCCTTATTAGGGCCGGCCCCTCACCCTTTCTAATTTGTAGCACGAAGAACAATGGCAAACTGATACTGAGCTTGATATCTTGCAATTCGAGGATGTTTTAAAACAAAATTCTGTCCTTTGGCAACTGTTCAAATGCTGCATGGAAGATTAAGACCAGGCAGCTACCTCCTATTGAGCAGCATTGCAAACCTGGACACTTGTTCTATCTGAGTATGTTCAGGTCTGACTAAAAGCAGATATCCAGGGTTTTAAGCAGGATTTCTTAGCCTTACTTGGAGATGCTGGAATCTCCTCTAGGCCTCCTAAAGACTGGATTGGCAGAATAGCTGGATTGGCAAGATAGCTCTGTTGGTTCAGGTATCTGGCTACGGTGCCAGAGACTGGAGGTTTGATTCCTCACTGTGCTTTCTGGAAGAGGAGACATCCTGTGTAACCTTGGAGCACTGGACCCTGGAGTTGGATGCTGCTGCCTGTCCAGCAAGGATGCCTTGTCTTTTTATTTCAAGATTTGTGCCCCCCCCCCCAGCCTCTTGCATTAACTTTAAGGGAGGGAGAAGGGGAGGGGGCCTCTCTTTAGGGAGCATGTTGGAGGATTGCTGGCTGATAAGCTGTACTGAAAGTGAAAACGAAACAAAGAGACAGACATCTTGGGCCCATAAAGGACTGTTCCATTTTGAAATGTGGGCTTTTCCGGAGTGTCTCATCCCTACTATGTTAAGAGTGTGGCCTCATGGCATGAGTTGTTAGACACACATATGCACTGACACGCAATGATTAGCCAGCTTACAGACATTAACAGTACTGTTTTTATAGTTTAATTTTGAAGAGCTTTCTCCCTTAGGTAATTTTCCTTTAATTATAGGGTCTCCTTTTACTTGAATAAATGAATGAGTGACTGTTTATTAATTGATTAGTCTTACGACCTTATCAATAACATGGCAGAAGAATTAAAATCTGTACAATACAATGGAGTGCAATAAAATGCAATAAAAATAAAATAAAATACAGTACAGTATGTACATACCTGAGATACTTTTAAAAGGAATATAAACTGGATAAAGTGCCTTAGCACAATTAATCCATGCATATCCATAGTCAGATAAGTAAATCTCCCTTGCAGGAACCCCTAATTGGATTCTTTTAGCTTGTTACCTGAAATTTTGGATAAAGCATTATAATTAATCAAAACGTTTATTAAATGCCACATGTCACAACACACACACATGGAAAATAAGGTAGATGCAAGGAGTTAAATCATACGATTGGAATGCTCTCAAGGAGGAAGGGGGATTACCCAATAGTCAATAGACTCTGGCAAGGAATGTAAAAAAATAAGGTCCATTGTGTAGTAGGTCAAAGGGTGTGAAAACCGGTTTGTCGGGTTTCTGATAAGCAGAAATTCCTTCACAAAGGAAGCTGAATGACTCATTCCTCTGGTTTGATTAAAGTTCAATTAAACATTGATTAGAACACTGACCAAGCATAAACATAGCAAAAATCTGTGGGGAACAACCCCAAAGTTGATCAGGAAAAAAGGGGGGGGGGAAGCAAGCGAAGTAAAATGACAAGCACAGGGACAAGCGGACATCCCGTCTCCCACGTACACAGCCAGAGGATTAAAAGGAAAAAAACAAAAGGTGACCTCTCTCCTCAAAGGTCTCCCATTAACTAAATGATTAAGGCATATTGATTCTAACATCTCTCTTTGTTTCTTTGCTTACACGCTAGACGCTAAATCAATTGCGTCCGGAGGCTCCATTCATGCCGGAATCCACTGTTTTCCCGCCGCTACATGCAATTGGTTATTCCTGTCAACCACAAATATGCTCCTTTGACCTAATGTAAACTCTCTATAACCGGTTTTTTTAGCAATAGCTGTAATCTGCCGCTTTTGTGTAACTAAATTCTCTGACCTCAGAGCTGCCTTTGTTTTATGTTTGCATGTAATTAAAATATGTTAATTGCCTTTCCTCTTTCCCAGTTGCAATCCCCTCTCCCTTGTCACCTAGAAGCTAGTCTAGATAGCAGATATAAGCCCTTAGAGGTGGGTGGGGGCTATCTTCTGTTCACCAAATTTTGTGAGCAGGAATCACAAGGGGGGTTTTTTCCTCAGAACGGTTGCGGGAAGGTTAGCTATTTAGAATTATAGGTCTGGCCAGACTATATGCCCGAATAGGCTTGCCTTTGCTTTTGCTCCCAATAAACCATATTTTGTTTTGACTGAAAACCCTGCCTCATTGTAAGTTCTTGGGTCTTTCTAGTACCTCTGCCAGAGAGTGAATCCAATCACCCAGAATTGGGTGACATAATTGGGTGCTCGTGCCGGGATGCCTCTGGTTCCTGCAAACTCCTTAAGAGGTGCAGGGCACAAAGAGAGGGAAAGAAAAACCAGAACGACCTCCTATTCGAAATCTTCAATCAGGCTTTGAGAGACTCATCTGCGGTTCGTCTCTGCGACTGAAAACTTCAGGATTGGTAACGTATAATTTTGATTTTGGGGTCCCTTTGAAATTCTTGCCAAGTTAGTTTAAACAGCCAGCTGAACTGACCTTCCCCCGGGTGGCAGTCCGGGTATTGAGAAGCGTGGGTTAGAGTCCCACCGAGAGTGCAACAAGCAGGTTTGACGGACCTGAATTGCACAACAAATTGGGCACTAGTGAGGTTAGCCACCACTAGAAAAGCAAGAGCAGGACTTGTCCCCCTGTGAGCGCCTTTAGTTTAAAAGTTCGGGCTAGTGGGTAGAATCATCACCTAACACTAAGCCTTGTCAAGTGGCAGGGTCCGAGAGACGGGTGGCACCCGGTGAGGATTCGGAAAAGCACGTTGTGGCAGAGTAATTACCTGAGCACACGTGGCCAATTGGCTAGACTGGTCAAGAGAGGAGGTTCGTCGACCGTGAGACCAGTACAAATAGTCTCGAGAGACGGGTGATACCTGGTGAGAGACACCAAGGGAAAGAAACTGTGTGGTCCGCTCCCGCCAGTGCGCTGCGCGGGGTAACTCGGTAAGCACCAAGACCTAGGCCTAAGGCAAGCTATGGGAGGAGCTTTTTGAGAGTTCAGGCTGGGCTGAAAGGAGGAAAAGGCTGGTGGGACGCCACGCAGCAATGTCCTCAAGAATTGGAAGAATTTGGTGGGACCCAAGTCTAAAATTGAGCATATGGAGGTTGAAACTTTTAAGCACCCAAGACCGGCCCCTTTCAAAGGGACCTGAGGCCCGCCTGGCCTAGAGAAGGCAACTTAAGTTTAAGGCACCTAAAGGAATTTATTAGAAGGCTAGAAGTAAGTCTGAGGAGATCTGGGGACTCAGAACATGCAGCGCTCTCCGTGAGGCTGCACCCACAAAACCTTGAACGATACCCTTGCGAGGGCAATCTTTATATTGTAATGGGAGAAGGCTAATCCTCCTCCCAAATTTGGGGTCCCCCAAAGTATAGAGAGGCAATTGAGGAGGATTGAAGAGGACCGTTTTGGGTCCATTGCACCTTCTGGCTCCTTAATTCCTCAAACCCGCTGCTCATGGTATCCTTGTAAATCTGGGGTGTTTCCTCAGCCCTTGATGCCCACCACCCCTGCCAGCAAAAGGAACAAATCCAGTCGGGAGAGTCTGGGGTCCGTAACTTTGCAGCCCCCCCCCCCAGGTTACAGTGGGTTAAACCGCAGAGGTAAACCTACTGGACCTCTCAGACATGCCCCAGCGGGACATGTTGGGAAGGGGAGTTGTAGAAGAAATCGGACCTTGGGAACAGATGGAAGTTCCTGGAGTTGCAGGAGTGAGCGGGCTGAAAGGAATGATGGAAGGCACCCTTAGTGAAATAAGGAAATCATGAGGAAAAATTGGGCACTATAAAATCAAAAAGAAAAAGGTAAAAATTAAAAGCTCGAATTGAAACAGTGAGCCAATCTCAATGGACTCCTTGGAAAAGGGAAAGCTAGGACCCAGTAAGCAGAACAGGACCCCTCAGTCAAAAGAGAAAAGGGAAGGAGGAATAGTTTATTGCCACCATCCCTGCTAGCTGAGTGGGGGGTGCTAAATAGAGTAGAATGAAAAAGAGTAAGCAGAATAGAAAAGCATTTAAAATTTGAGCCCGCTGCAACCCACTCAGGCTGAGAGGCTTGAAGGGGACAGCAGTCATAGATTAAACAAAGGGTTAATGTAACTCAGCACCCATATAAATTGTAACTTGTCCGTTGTTTCTAAAAGGAAAGCCCCAATTAAGTTAAGGCAATCTGTTAAAGTGTAACTGAATTCGAACACAGGGCAGCCCAAATTGGAAGAATCCCAGGCTATTGCCATAAGAGGCAGCCTGGGAATGGCTTATAAGAATGATTAGCAATAAGATTAAGTCATTGTGCCCAGGTGGCAGGTAATTCCAGCCTCCTGAGAACCACAGTAAACCATGGCCCTTAAGGTCTGAGAAAGCATGGCATTTTCCCTTGCTTTTCTAGCGATTGCGTGGAACATTGCAGGAAAAAGAGGTCTAATACACAGTTTGAAAACGGAATGAATGTGTAATATATGTAAATATGCATGCATGTATGATGAATGAATGAATAAGGGTACCCTGGGTGTGTGTGTGAACGAAATAAATGTGTGCCTGCATTTTTGTGATGTGTAAATAATGAGGACTAGAAACTTAGAAATTTTAAACTGCCATTGTGAGGTATTAACATGCTCTGCAGAAGGCTTCAAAGGGGAAGGAAGCATGTCCTTAAGAAGTTATGCTTCCAAAGAGTACCCAGGCCTGATGCATGCTGGAGATGTGGCAGATCTGTAAATATAATGTAAAAAGTATATAAAAAGTATGGTTAACAAAATGATGTTATTCCTTTCTCTGTCTAATTTAAACTTTAAGACAGAGATTGGAAATGTATAAATCGGGATTATTGTTGTCCTTTAGATTGGGACATGGCAAAAGTATTATAAGGCTAGTGAATTAGCAACGCTCAAATGCATTGCTGCCTTTTAAATAAGGCTCGAAATCGAACTAAGTAAGTATCAGAAGTTACAGGAAAATCCCTTTAAAAGGGACCCAAAGGAGAATTGAGCAGAATTTGAAACAAAAACGTAGGTAGTTCAAGCAATAAAGGCTTTGGAAATTAGGAATTGGAACTTAGAAACAGTGGGAAGATACAGTTAATGAAATAGAATTAATCGAAAACAAATAAATTGACATAATGACTGGTATATCTATAAAATTGAGATTGGCAAGGGTTGGAAATTGGGATGGATTAATCAGAAAGGTCCCTCTTTCCCATACAAAGCCAACTGCAACCAATATGTGTTTGAAAATGCATTTGCTTTTAAAGAAATGGCTTCCAAAGTAAAAATTCGGACTTTCCATAGAACATGTGCAGAGTGCAAACATTGTAGCACTGCAGAGAAGTTAAGAAATTGCCTCCTGCTGAGAAAAAAAAAACATTCCATTCACAATAGCCTGAAGGGGGGAAAGCGGCCCCTCCTTCCTCTTCCACTAAGCTTGGCCACTAAAGTAAACAGAGTCGCATACTGTCTAAGGTTACAGGCATATGCACTGCCCCACCCAAATTCTGATTCCACTGCCCTAGTTGGCAAAGAAATGGGGACTTTTTCTTCCTTTTCGTTGTGCCTCAAATTAATCTGTGTCACCCTGCTGTCCCAGCAAGGCTGACAAATATGAAATAAGGAGCCTCATCTGATGAAAGGCTAATTTTAAAACATAAGTTTGCTACCTGGCCATACGCCCCACATATGGATGAAATTTAGGGTACTCCCCGCAGGCAGAATTGGCCTGCACAAAATATCAATGCAAGAAGGCAAATCACCTCAACCACCCTTTTACCCGGCTTCATTTAAAGTGCTCAGCTCAACCTGGCAATATTATAATTGAATTGGAAAACTTGCAGATAGGCAAGGGACCCCAAGAAAGCCTTCGGAGCAAATCCTGGAGTTCTGGGTGGCCCAAGGTCTCGTCCCAAGGCAGGGCATGAAGATAGCGGAAATGGAGGTTTTGGCTTGTCTTTTACCCTGGGAAAAAGGACAATTGGAGTCTCACTTGAGAACCCAGTTTTGTGGGAAGGGGGGCCAAGAAGCATCTGCCTAAAATGCAAAACCGTATTTTGAAAATCT
This sequence comes from Furcifer pardalis, assembly GCA_030440675.1. Classification (NCBI taxonomy): domain Eukaryota; kingdom Metazoa; phylum Chordata; class Lepidosauria; order Squamata; family Chamaeleonidae; genus Furcifer; species Furcifer pardalis. Next base: position 70,376,470 of record CP126892.1, read on the forward strand.
GGCCCACATCTTAAAAGGGCCATGCTAACTCAGAATTTGGTTTGTCTGGTGTATACCTTAACAGTCTCTAAATGTGGCACGTGGAGACCCATTTTCAGAAATAAAAGGAGATATGGCCTAGTAGAAAGTAATGGATGGATATTAAATAAAGGGGAACCTTTAATTTGTGGCACAAGGGAAATGGAACATTGTCCTGTATAATCTGATACTTGCTTAAACAGAGGGGCTATGCATGTGTTATAATCTGGATAAGTTTAAATTGGAAACTTGGAATCATGTCTGTGCAAAGCTCTGCTTGTCTGAACATAGCACTGACTGCCTGAGAAAGTGATTGTTTAAAGAAGGAAACTGCTGCCCCATAGTGAAAAGTTAATTTGAACATAAACCTATTAAAACCTTTTGAAAACATATGCATTTCTGAAATGGTTGCTGTAAATTTGATTTTGTATAATGTGGCTCAATACACACATGTACTGGGGTTGAATTAACTGAATCGCAAAAGCCCCAGGAAGCACATTTGATTTTCGATCTGAAAAAAAAAAAATGCTTTTAAAAATTGTGATTCAAACCCAGGACCTTGCAACAAGAGTTCCGGAAAAAGGTAGGAGAAGTTTTGCATAGTAAATAGATAAGCACATAGTAGCTTGCTCCTTAAGAGCAGCTTGAAGTTTTTAACACCACAAACTGATGTCTGCCTAATTAAAATTAATAAAGCCAAATGTTATTTCTGGGCAAACTCCCTGCCAAAATTTCCCTTAAGGAAGGCAGGAGAGGTGCCCTGCCCCTGCATAGCCTGTTCTGTCATTGCATAGCTGTATTTTGTCTTGTCTGCATGTATGTTGTGTGAGTGGCTTCTGAAGATTGTTGGAACATCGCACATGGGAAATTTCCTCTCATCCTACTAAGTGCACAATCTTAAGGAAATTTGAGCGTCCCTATGCACCGTCCCCAGTTAAGAATCCTAGTTAAAGAAACTGAACCATAAAGATTGCTTTGCAACTCCAACAATAAAGTTATTTCAAAAACATCTGCAGTGCGTTTGTTAAACCCTCATTCTTATCATACAGGATGCCAGAAGGAAAACAGGGTAAAGGTAAACAAATAGATTTCACAATGAGGCCAGTTTAGAAATTAGTTAGGAGACTCCCAGACTCACAAAGGGGAGGGGGAGGCTGAATTTGGTAGGGAAGCAGTACCTTCCTCAGATCAGATGGGAGTGAAACAATTGTTTACTCAAAGTATTTAATTTGGTTTACATTGGTTTGGGCCAGGAAGGTAAATTCCTGCCTCTAAAAAGCACTCACAGTTGCAATTGGATCATGCATTAGTGGCTTCTGGAGTAAGTATGGGGTTTGCACAATAAAAGCCCTCTTCTCCTACTAAACCTGGAATCTTAAGGAATTCCCTTACATAAATCCACAGGGAACAGTGAATGCAATGGAAGTACATTGAAAACATGAGTGGTTGTCGTTTATTGTTACCAGGGGTAAGGAATAAAGTTTAAAAGTAAATGTGGGAGGGTTTTGGGGAGATGTGTTGTGTTTTCTCTCCCTCACTACAGGAAAACCTAAAGATGTGGAAGCCTTGTGTTGGATCCCAAAAGTGAACGGATGACAGTGCTCCAGAGCATATCTAAAATCCAATGGAGGAGTATCATGTCTTTTATTATTAGTATTCCTATCACCTCGTTTCTCTCTCTCTCTCTCTACCTCTTTCTCTCTCTCTCTCTAAAGTATTGCTAGCAAACTGTGTTCCTGTATTTTCTTTAGTTTAAATTTCTAAACATGTGTAGAATGTATAAAATGTTAGGATGTTCATTTGTAGTGTTGGTAGTTTGGAGAATCCACTTGCTTACAAAAATGCCCCAATGTCACCCCTGACTCCCAGGCATTGCAGTACCATTCATTGCTGGTTATTTTAAATGGATGTGCTGCCTAAATTTAACAGCAAGCAGGCAGAGGAAGCCATCCACGGGCTACAAAATCTCACCACTGAAATTAAACAAGACACTAGGTTTTCATTGTGGGGGTGGTTAACCAGCTGGATCCCGGATTTTGGATACCTCAAACACCTATTCATGACGGGGCTTGGGATTGCTGTAGTTATAATTCTAATTTGTGTGTGTGCCCCTTTTGCAGTCCCTGAAAACGTTGTGCAGGGTCCCACTTAACCAAGGTCCCAGTGGGTACATCATCAGGACCCACTCAGTTTCGACGGAGAATCTCTCTCAAAGATTCCTGTCAGAAATCCCAGATTGCTTCTAGAAATCTTTTCAAAGATTATCCGCCGAGAGAAAAGGGAAGGAGTGTTACCTGAAATTTTGGATAAAGCATTATAATTAATCAAAACGTTTATTAAATGCCACATGTCACAACACACACACATGGAAAATAAGGTAGATGCAAGGAGTTAAATCATACGATTGGAATGCTCTCAAGGAGGAAGGGGGATTACCCAATAGTCAATAGACTCTGGCAAGGAATGTAAAAAAATAAGGTCCATTGTGTAGTAGGTCAAAGGGTGTGAAAACCGGTTTGTCGGGTTTCTGATAAGCAGAAATTCCTTCACAAAGGAAGCTGAATGACTCATTCCTCTGGTTTGATTAAAGTTCAATTAAACATTGATTAGAACACTGACCAAGCATAAACATAGCAAAAATCTGTGGGGAACAACCCCAAAGTTGATCAGGAAAAAAGGGGGGGGGAAGCAAGCGAAGTAAAATGACAAGCACAGGGACAAGCGGACATCCCGTCTCCCACGTACACAGCCAGAGGATTAAAAGGAAAAAAACAAAAGGTGACCTCTCTCCTCAAAGGTCTCCCATTAACTAAATGATTAAGGCATATTGATTCTAACATCTCTCTTTGTTTCTTTGCTTACACGCTAGACGCTAAATCAATTGCGTCCGGAGGCTCCATTCATGCCGGAATCCACTGTTTTCCCGCCGCTACATGCAATTGGTTATTCCTGTCAACCACAAATATGCTCCTTTGACCTAATGTAAACTCTCTATAACCGGTTTTTTTAGCAATAGCTGTAATCTGCCGCTCTTGTGTAACTAAATTCTCTGACCTCAGAGCTGCCTTTGTTTTATGTTTGCATGTAATTAAAATATGTTAATTGCCTTTCCTCTTTCCCAGTTGCAATCCCCTCTCCCTTGTCACCTAGAAGCTAGTCTAGATAGCAGATATAAGCCCTTAGAGGTGGGTGGGGGCTATCTTCTGTTCACCAAATTTTGTGAGCAGGAATCACAAGGGGGGTTTTTTCCTCAGAACGGTTGCGGGAAGGTTAGCTATTTAGAATTATAGGTCTGGCCAGACTATATGCCCGAATAGGCTTGCCTTTGCTTTTGCTCCCAATAAACCATATTTTGTTTTGACTGAAAACCCTGCCTCATTGTAAGTTCTTGGGTCTTTCTAGTACCTCTGCCAGAGAGTGAATCCAATCACCCAGAATTGGGTGACAAGCTGATGCCTTAATGATAAACTTGGCAGTTCTACATACAATGTGCATGTTAGAACCCTGAAGGAGATAGGACAGTTTGTGGTTAGAGTCCCAAAAAGTTGTTTTTTAAAAAAATAAGGATGCAAGGATTTTTCTGATAAGGATGCAATACACAGATAATAAATCTAATCCTTGCATCCTTATCAGAAAAAACAACTTTTTGGGACTCTAACCACAAACTGTCCTGTTTATTCGATTGCCAATTATACTGGCAATCGAATAAAATATGAGAGTTATTTTCAACACTTGGAGGACCACATATGCATGTTCTTTCATGATATTGTAAGCCTAATTTTGAAATAATAATAATAATAAAATATGCTTCTCTCATTAATTTAATTTGCCATCCACTTCAACTTTAGTCTTAACATGTTCACAAGCACCACTCTGCCATGATTGCTAGCAGGTAGGGTGGCTGCAAGGGTTGATGTTTAATAAATTTATAAAGATCTCAAACTGATTTCCTTTCAGACCAAATAGGCAAACAGGAAGCCCTATTCATCAATACTGTCCTGGAATCCTGTTTACCTTGAGGCAAAGGTGTTAATTGCCTTAGGAGTCAGCTATTAACATAACTGGGTGGGGGAACTGAAATTCCTGATGTCCTGCAGATCATGAATGGGGGCTCTTAAATTGCCCTTTATATAAACGTTAATAAAAGGGTGCCTTTTTGTATTTCCCTTGCTGTGTAATATTTTGGTATTCTTCCTATAAACTAACATGCTCTGTTCTATATTTTCAAAGTAGGACAATACTCGGAGGTATTTCCCTTCAACAAAGGATTATCTACTCCCACCCAGAAAACAATTACCTCTCACCTAAAGCCAGACAACAAACAAACAAACAATAGTCAGACCTGGAAGGGAACTGCCCAGAAGTTTTCACCTGGAAATAATCAGCTGTTATCTTGATTACCTTATAGGCCTAATGAGAAATTGTACATGAATCAAGAGGCAACAGTTAGGACAGAAAATGGAATGACGGAGTGGTTTGGAATAGGAAAATAAGTAAGACAAGGCTGCATTTTGTCACCCTGCTTATTCAACTTATACACAGAGCACATAATGCGCAATGCAGGGATGGAGGAATCACAATTTGGGATCAAAATTGCTGGAAGAAACATCAACAATTTGAGATATGCAGATGATACCACCCTAATGGCAGAAAGTGAGGAGGACCAAAGAAGCTCCTGATTAGGTTGAAAGAAGAAAGTGAAAAGGCTGGCTTGAGACTCAATATCAAGAAAATCAAGATAATGGCAACAGGCCCTATCAGTCCCTGGAAAATAGATGGGAAAGAAGTAGAAGCAGTGACAGATTTTACTTTCCTAGGATCAAAGCTCACTGCAGATGATGATTGCAGCCATGAAATAAAAAAGCGACTGATTCTTGGGAGGTAAGCAATGAGAAACCTGGGGAGCATAGTGAAAAGTAGAGACATCACATTGCAAACAAAAATTCGCATAGTCAAAGCAATGGTATTCCCTGTGGCAATGTATGGTTGTGAGAGCTGGACCATTAGGAAAGCTGAGCGCAGAAGAATAGACGCCTTTGAGATGTGGTGTTGGAGGAGAGTTTTGAGAGTCCCCTGGACAGCGAGGAGAACAAATAGGTCAATCTTAGAAGAAATCAACCCTGACTGCTCCTTAGAAGGTCAAATAATAAAGATGAAGCTAAAGTACTTTGGACATCAAATGAGAAGAGAGGATTCACTTGAGAAAGCCTTGATGCTTGGAAGGGTCGAGGGCAAAAGAAGAAGGAGACGGCCCAAGATGAGGTGGCTAGATGGTATTGTAGAGACAATGGGCACAGAGCTGAACGAGTTGAGGGGGATGGTGGAGGACAGGAGTGCCTGGTGGACAGTGGTCCATGGGGTCGCAGAGGGTCGGAATCGACTGTGCGACTGAACAACAACAAAAAATCTTGATTACCATAAAGACATGTACCCCCCACCCTTTCCCCTTACCATTTTCCGGACTTTGTATTTGCATAAAAACTTGAATATGAGGTTCTAACAAACCATTGTAACAAAAGTTTGAATGTTTACTTATGAAAGAAAACCCTCACTGCTGTCTTTTGTTCTATTGTATAACTTCAATGTAGCAATAGGTACAGTAATTGGATAAGCTGTTAAAGATTTATTTATTTATTTATTTTATTCAGTCGTACTTGTTCATTGCCCTCCTCCCCGAAGGGACCCAGGGCGATTTACAGCATAACATATCAACCACAACAATTTAAAATTGATTAAAAGACTAAAAAATTAAAAACTAGGTATTGTAGCTAAAAGGCCCTGGGGGTCAAATTATCCAGCCGGCTGGGGATATTGATCCATTCATTCCCCAGACCTCACCTGCCAGCCAGGTTTTTACTCCTTTCCTAAAGGACAGCAGCTCTGTCTGCATGCGTAGTTCTATTGGGAGGAAGGTCCATAGGGCCGGGGTGGACACAGATAAGGCCCTCCTTCTAGTGCCAGAGAGGTGTGCCGATGGTACAATCAGAGAGCCTCTCCGGTCCGCTCTGGTGGGACGGACAGATGTTCTTGGGGTGAGGCGGTCTCTTAAGTATCCTGGTCCACTACCATGTAGGGCTTTAAAGGTAATAACCAGCACCTTGAATTGCACCCAGAGGCAAACTGGGAGCTAGTGCAGCTTCCTCAGCAGCGGTGAGGCATGGGCATAACGTCCGCATCCCATCACTACTCGTGCAGCCGCATTCTGGACCAGCTGTAGCCTCCGAATGGTCACCAAGGGCAGCCCCGTGTAGAGCGCATTACAATAATCAAGTCTGGAGGTGACTAAGGCATGTGTGACCATGAGCAAGGAACTGCTGTAACTGGCGAATCACATTATTACTCTGTCTTAGCTGAAGAGTATAACGTCCTGCGTTTGGAGGGCAAACCAGCTCTCCCATCAAATTTTTTAGGGAAGTTTGGTACGTAGATTTTTCTAGCAGACAAAAATGGGTTAGATACAGCTGTTTATCCAGCAGCGGGGTCCCTCTGTTGCTTAGATGCTATTTTTGTCAATAAACTACCCTTGTTTTTGTCTGAAATTAAAATCTCTGGTTCTTGGGGGGGCTCCACCAGCAGATGAACTTTTTAATTTTAGAATGCATCTCCACATTAAAAAGGGATAGCGATTTTTAGGAAACAATATGGTAAATGGTGAAAACACCCATATTTATTCATAGACTCTAGTAACTTGAATCTGGCTCTACACTAAGTCCTTCTTAACGGATAAGGGAGGCACATCAATACATATTTTTAGGGTTGAAACGTAATAATGTTAGCAGCCAGCCACCTTAAAGAACCATCTTTGGCCAGTAGTTCCAAGTCAGATTGCGCACTGATATCTAAGACACTCTGTTTTAAAATTTACTTGGCCTGAATGGCCACTGAGAGCAAATACTAAACTGAAAACCCATAATGAGAAATTACTTAGCAGATTTTTAGGGTAACCAATTTTTCCAACATGTCTCTGTCAATTGAATCAAAGACTCCTCTAAGGTCTATAAATGCAGTAAATAATTTCTATTTCTTAGTTGTTTTGTAAGAAGGTGATATAAGATAAAACAATTGTCTATTGTGGATTGTTCTTGTCTAAAACCAGCTTGTTCCTTCACTATAATATTATTTTCCATAACCCAGTCTACTAATTTGTTTAGCAAATGCTTGGCATACATTTTGGCCACTATTCTGATGAAGCTTATGAGTCTATAGTTTTTAGGATCACCTTTGTCTCCTTTTTTGTAAACTGGCACTATAATGGCAACCTCCCATCCAACTGGAATGAAACCTGTATTATTTATCTACATAATTAAAAAAAAAAAAACCTTTTGGATTATTACTTTAAGAATTAGAACAAAAATATGTGTCTTGTAAGGAAATGTTGCCATGAATTTCCCTCCCTCAGCCAGTCCTGTTGAGGGAAAGGAGCAATAGCTGAGCGGCCGTTTGGCCTCGGACCAGGGAGAGCGCGAACAGCTGTGTTGGGGCTGGCGGCATTAAGAAGAGCTGCTGCCACCCCACTGGACTCTGGCGCTGCTCTCACCCGGCCTCGGGTGTGAGTCTTTCCTCCTCCATCAATATGGACACTTGCCCAGCCAGCTTGGCTGAGGGGAAAAAAAGTAGCAGGGAATTGGACTTAGTGGGGTAGAGTTGTGATTTTATGAACTGTTCAACATATTTTTGAAGTATTTCTGAAATGTTTTTTATGATGTCTTAATTTTGTAATTGTGATGGGGGATTTCTTGAAATGTATGTGATATTTTGATATGTTATTGATGTGTTACTTTGATATGTTTTAATATGTGATGTTTTGTGATCTATGTTGTTTGCCACTCTGAGTCGCTTTGGTGAATAGAGCGACATACAAATCCAAAATACAAAAATACAAATAAAAAGTCCAGCTAGCAGAGGGACCCACAAGTCACAATGAGTGTTAAAAAGCTCTGGAGATTAAAAAAAAATCTCCCCCGGGAGCCTTATTAGACTTTATTGGATAATGATTTTTATTTCAGGATGATGATGATTATAATGGTGGTAGTTTAAAAGTTCTTGCTTGCCTGTTTAATCGTTATGCAGAATGTATGACACAGAAAGCTTTATTCAACTGAAGGAGGAATTAAAATTGGTGAAAAAACCTCCATAATTTAAGATACACAAATGATATCGTCTTAGTGGCAGTAAGCAGCATTGACTTGAAAGAACTTTTGATGAAAATTAAAGAGGAAAGTAGCAAAGAAGGGTGACAGTTGAACGTTAAGAAGTCAAAAACCATAACTATAGAAGAACAATAAACTTTAACACTGACAATGAAAAAACTGAAATAGTGAGAGATTTTGTATATCTTGGCTCAATCATCGATTGAAATGGAGACTGCCGCCAAGAAATCAGGAGAAGGCTGAGAGTCAGAAAAGCAGCAATGAAGAAATTAGAAAAGAACAAGTGTAAGGATGTGTCACTTGAGACCAAGGCCAAGATCATCCACATTCTTGAATTTCCAATCATTGGAAACTCCTAGACAGCTCAGTGGTTTAGATATCTGGATGCTGAGCCAGAGATTGGGAGTTTTGTTTCCCACTGGGCCTCCTTGAGAGCAGCTGGACTTGATAATTCACTGGGTCCCTTCCAGTTGTGCAGCTTTAAGATTATTATTATTCTGGATGTAAAAGCCAGACCGTAAAGAAGGCTTACGCAGAATTTTTTTTATTAATTTGAGGTAAGGTGCTGGAGGAGAGCTTTGCAGAGACCTTTGACCTCCAGAAAGAGGAACAAGTGGACCCTAAAACAGTGATGGAGAACCTTGGCACTCTAGCTGTTCTTGAACTTCAATTCCCAGAAGCCCTGATAGCATGAATGCTGACTTTGCCTTCTGGTAATTGAAGTTCAAGAACAGCTGGAGTGCCAAGGTTCTCCATCACTGCCCTGGAACAAATCAAGCTTGAATTATCTCTGGAGGCAAAAGTGATAAAAATTGGGTTGTCATAGTTTGGGCACATCATGAGAAGACAGGATTCTCTGCAAAGATAAAAATGTTAGAAAAAGTTTAAGACAGTAAAAGAGGAAGACAAAATATGAGATAGATTGATCCCCTAAAGCAGGGGTTCCCAACGTTTTCAAGCAAGGGGCCAGCTTCGAGGGCTGGACAGCCATTTTGCCCTGCCTGCATGGTGGGGGTGGCCATTTTGTCCCAACAGTTTGAAAAGAGGAGTGGGGGCCACATAAAATGGTGTTGGACCGGATCCGGCTCATGGGCATTAGGTCAGGAACCCCTGTCATACTGTTATGGACAAGGCATGCGTCCCATGGAGAAAAGAAAGGATCTAGTAACCCAACATGCCAGCCTGAGATATTTCATTGGCAGAGAAGGATGAGATGCCTCTCTTCCATTCTAAGTATCTCCTGCCAGAGTGGCAGGATAGTTGAGTGGCACATATAGTTCTGTCCCATAACACCCTACCACCATTCTTACTTCAGCATAAGACGGCTCCTTCCTTCATTCATTGGATTTTTATACTGCCCATTTGAGAAGTTTCCCACTCTGGGGGGTGTACATACAAATATCAAAATACTGTAACATAACAAAACACACAAGAAGTTAAAAATAAACCAGCTGAATAAATACATTCAAAAATAAAATAAAGCGTCTGAGGGCACAGAAGAACAACTGACTGGTTAATTTATTTCTTAAGGGAATATTTATTTATTTGGATTTGTATTGCTGCCCAATTCCAAAGACACTGGGATAACTGCTGCTGCCGCCCTTTGGACTCTGGCCCAGCGGGCCGAAGAGGAGCTCCAGCTAGGAGTGCCAGGACTTTCCACCTGCTGGCGCTCCCTGTCCTGACCCTGAGTCAGTCTACAGAGAAGGACAATATAGAAATCTATGAAATGAAATTAGGAAAGGCTTCCTGCGCAGACTGTGATGCGGGCAGTTGTTTTGATGTAGAGACGCTCCAACAGATAAGAAGGTCCCAAACTGTATAGGGCCTTATGTAATGAAATGAATTATACCCTGTGCTTTAGCCTCATTCAAGATGGTGATTTCAGATCAGGGGGACATCTGTCCGTCCCACCAGAGTGGACCGGAGAGGCTCTCTGGTCGTAGTACTAGCTAGAGAGGCTCATCTCTCTAGCACGAAAAGGAGGGACTTTTCTGTGTCTGCTCCGGCCCTATGAAACCTCCTGCCAAGTGAGTTGTGTCTCCAGATAGCTGCTCCCCTTCAGAAAGGGGTGAAGACCTGGCTGGCGGGGCATGTGTGGGTTGCGGGCCAGACAGTCGCTCGGTCCACTGGTTCCTTTGAATAACCTCACCTCTCTCCCTGTTTTTATTTTAACTTTTTAATCTTTTTAATTTTTAATTCTTGTTTTAAGTAATGTGTTTTAACTGTTATAAATTGTAAGCTGCCCTAAATCCTTGGATGAGGGTGGAGTATAAATATAATAAAATAAAAAATAAGCATCCTTGCCTCATGAGTGGCCTTGTGGTTTGAAAGAAAGGAAACCTAAAATGTGATAGACATATCCTGTAATGTCATTGGTTGCAATTCCTTAAGGGAATGGTTGGGAGGTGGACCCTGTGCGAGGAGATCTAGGCCAAATAAAGGTGGGTGCCAGAGAGACACTCTTGGATCTAACTGCAATCATGTAGCCTTTTAGCCAGAAAAAGGGTGGGGGCCAAGGGCTATTCCTTAAATAAGCAGCTTGCTTTATTTCTTTATTTTGGAATGCTTTCTGAACTTCTCGGAGGCATAGCATGGGGGGGAGAGAGGGAGGCCTGCCCTGGGTGGCACTTTGCGGGGGGGCATCATCACCACTCCCATGACTTCCTGGCAGCTGGGGTGGGAAGCCTGCTGTGGGGATGGGTGCCAGGACCCACCGCCACCGCTCTGGGCCCCGCCCTGGGCTGGAGAGCATGTGCCTTACAGTGCAGTGGGGACCAGAAGTTTCCCTCTCCACTGCCACCCTGTCCCCCTCCTCCCCAGGTGCCCCTTCTCATGGCCAGCCAGTGGTGATGGGCGGTGCTGCGTCAGGGCCAGCTCCGGGCCGAGACCCAGGGGCTGGGGCAGTGCAGTATGGCGTGGCCCCAGCAGGGAGCCCACCGTCGGGGTCTCAGGTGCATGGCTCCCCTGCCTCTGAGCCAGTGATGGGATGATAAAAATTTTTATACCCCACCCTGACGTCATCACAGTGGGGGCGGAGCTAACGTCATGACGTCATGGGTGGAGCCAACGTCATGACATCATGACGTTGTAGGCGGGGCCAAAAATAAAATAAATAAAATAAAAATAAAACACACACACACACACCCCTCAACCCCCCCCACAAAACCGTTAATAAAATAAATAAATAAAATAATAATTAAATAAAAATACACCCAAACACCCACCCACCCCAAACACAAACCCCACTTACAATGGGGACCGTTGGGGCTGGCCCCCAGCCTTGGTGCCCGGCGCCGCGCCTAGCCGGGCGGCCCACGCTCCCGGCCGCAACGCTCCATGGGCGGCCCCGACCCTCGGCGCTCCGCGGCGCGCCTAGCCGGGCGGCCCACGCTCCCGGCCGCAACGCTCCATGGGCGGCCCCGACCCTCGGCGCTCCGCGGTGTGCCTAGCCGGGCGGCCCACGCTCCCGGCCGCAACGCTCCATGGGCGGCCCCGACCACTCGCACCTCCGTCCGCTCGCCCGCCCGGCTGGCCGTCGGGGGCTCTCCGCCGCCTGTTGCCCCTGGCAGCGGCTTTCAGGGGGCGGCAAAATGTCCCCTCCCCACCCTTTTGCTGGTGAGGAGGAGAAAAAGTGTTTTTTTTTAGGCGGACAATTCAAGGAGGGGCCCGTCCGCCGGGCTGGCTGTCGGTCGGGGGCTCTCCTGGCGGGCGGCCCGCGTGCGCGCACACGCTGCCCACCTCCTCCTGCCCAGCCAGCCCCCAGGGGCTCCCCGCCACGGCGCCACCCACCCCCGACGAGAGAGCTGGGCGGGCGACCGGGTGTGCCCCTCCTTGAATTGTCCGCCTTTTTCTCCTCCTCGCCAGCAAAAGGGTGGGGAGGGGACATTTTGCCTCCCCCTGAAAGCCGCTGCCAGGGGCAACAGGCGGCGGAGAGCCCCCGACGGCCAGCCGGGTGAGCGAGCGGATGGAGGTGCGAGCGGACGGAGGTGTGTGGCTTGGGGCGCCCGTGGAGCGTTGCGGCCGGGAGCGTGGGCCGCCCGGCTAGGCACACCGCCGGGCGGCGAGGCTTGGGGCGCCCGTGGAGCGTTGCGGCCGGGAACGCTGGGCCGCCCGGCTAGGCACGGCTCCTCCTCCTAAGCCCTCCGCCACTGCCAGAGCCACTTCAAAATGGTCCGGCTCCAGCAAAAACAAGTGCGCATGCGCAGAAACAGAATCTGACGCATGCGCAATTTAAAATTGCAGCACGCATGCGTCAGATTGACTTCTGCGCATGCGCACTGAATTGGAGCCATTTTGACTCCAATTTAAAAAATTTTTTTTCTTTTTTTCAGGCGTCCGGAACCGGACGCCTTAAAAATAGATTACCCTCTCGGAGAACCCTCCGAAATTGTTCTTACCGGTTCCAGGGAACCGTCTGGAACCGGTGACATCCCATCACTGCTCTGAGCCCGGCAGCGGTGGCTCGTTCGCCTTCGGCAGTAGCGGTGCCCAGGAAGGCAGGATGTGAGTCCAGCAGTCACCATGGCCCAGCACCCATGGCTGGAGGAGCGCCAGCCAAGTCTTGCTGGGGGGGGTTGTCCTCAGCCTGACCGGCCGCTGGTGCTGGGCTGCAGTGACTGCTGGCCTCACTTCCCACCTTCCTGGGTGCCGCTGCCACCGAAGGTGAACAAGCTGCTGCCGCTGGGCTCGGAGGCAGGGTAGCCACGTGCATGGGATGCTGACGGTGGACTTCCCGCTGGGCTTGCACCGCCCCAGCCCCTGGGCCTCGCCATGAGCTGGCTGTGAGGAAGAGCACGAAGGCAGCAGTGGAGGAAAAAGTGCCCCCTGGTCCCCACCGAGCTAGGATTTTCGTGCCTAGGTGGGGGTGGGGCCCCTGAACCTAGGGGGGGCAGGGGTGGTGAGTTTGGCCTTTAGCCCCAGGCGCCTGAAACCCATCCTACATCACTGGAGCTTATGCTGGACTGTATCCTGTATCTTGCTTTGATTTCAACATATCTTTAAAATACCTGGAGAGACTTGGAGTGATTACTTGGCTCTTGTTACCTGAATCTACACTAGTTTCATGTGCATCCTTTGCTCTCCACCTGTATTTCGGTCAGGGGTGACTGGGCACACTGATAGGAGAAGCCTGAACTGCTGGGTCTGATCTGGACCAGGGAAACAGGATCAGGTGCAATCCCATTGCCAGGAGGCTGGAGGACGCCCGAGTCTTACCTGGGAGTAAGCAGATTGTTATACCTTATATGATAACACTAACACTTTGAATGTGACACGGAAGGCAACAGGTAACCAGTGCAGGCCTGCTAAGGCTAGGGAAATATAATTGAATTTCTTTATGCTTAGAGTACTTGCCTAATGGAAGAGCAGAATGGATGTCTCCTAGCACTGCCATTTCAGAGGTGTTCCATCTTGAGAGACTGAAAAAATTATATTTTTGGACTGTTACACCCTATATTTCCAGCCAGCATGGTCAGGATGAGGTTCCAAAAGTTCTAGTCCAACATGTAATTTCTATAACTCTGCCTTTTACTATTTTGTGTTAAGTAAAAAAGACAAAATGGGTGAAAACGTCATCTGTGCCCTCACTTTCTGAGAAGAAAACAGAAGTTACTTTATAAAGGAGTTGCCTAGAAATATCTTTTGTCCCTATCAAGTACAGATACAGATCTTTAAAAATTGCTTGCTTTCATATCATGCAAGGAAAGTAGACCAACGAAAGTGTCTCTGCAAGACATATGTACTGGTGAAAAAAAATCCACTTCCTCCTTTGGGTGTTTACTCAAAAGCGAGTTGCACTATATTTGGTGGGGCTTCCATCTCAACAAACCTGATTAAGACCAAAACATTAACTTGAAAGAGGAAAATAACTATACAGTAATACCTTGGATAACATTAAGACTTGGTTCGACAAGTCTTAACTTTATCCGATTTTTAGCCTTATCCGATGCATGCACCAGATAACATTAAAATCCTATTCAGGTGGATCAGATAACGTTAACTCCATAGAGATAAGCAACAGAGGCTTCAAGGGAAAGTCAAGAAAACATGCTGGAAACTTAAAGAACTTTAAAAAATAATTGTCTAAAGGGTAAATACATTACAAAAACATGCCAGACCACCCTGACTTTAGGGGAACAAAGCCATACAGCATTTTTAAATTTTTGAAAATTGTATAAAGTGCTGTTTTAAAAGATCTGAACAGAAGCTAGGAAAATGCTTTTGTTTAGAATCAGCCCACCTACCATTGCTGTAATAAAGGAAGTTCCCTCAGGGCTTTGCAGGGTGTGAAAATCTTAATTGCTTTGTAGGTGAAAGGTTTCAGTCTGCTTGTTTTCCATTGACAATGCATGAGGCTTGCAGAGGCTTGCATGAGTCAGACTGGTTTTGCAAGCTTTTGTTATTCAAATGTGGCAAGCTTGAGAGCAGGCAGCCCCTCCCTTTCTCCCAAGAGAAACTGGTGAGTCACAGCCACACCTCAGGGAATTTGAGGCAAACATTAGCCTCAGAAATACTTAGCTTATCTGATAATAATTAGCTTATCTTATAATAATTAATTCAACAATATAGTTCAATGTCCAATCTACCCAGCCCCAAATTAGTCAAAAGAGGTGGCTGCTGTGAAAAAAAGAAATTCCACTGCCTATTGCTATGGTGGCCTTTAGAGCCCCTGGCCAGGGGCAGGGGTTCCAGACACATCTAGGAAGCATCCCAGGGCCATAGAGGGCCAGCATCCCATAGAGGATCAGATAACACTAAAAATCATATAACACGAAGACTTGTGGAACCAGGTTTTAGTGTTATATGAGGTTTTACTGTATTATCTGTGTCTTTTTCTGAACGGCTGTTACAGAAACTTAGGCTCTGATCTTTTACACTGGTGAATGGGAATAAATGGATCTTATCTGTGAATTGTAGAAGTACAGATCTGTATGTCATCATCAAAAATTAACTGCAAAACCAAAGCTAAAGCAACAAAACTATTATGGCATCTTTAAGACTAGATAGTTTGTTTAGTGTGAGCTTTTGTACATTACAAACCACTTTGTCAAGACACTTGGAAAGTGAGACAAATTGAGCCCACTGGGGCTTCTTTTCGAGTAATCATGTTTAGGATTGTACTGCCCAGGTACAATATCCATAGATAGTATTTGGGAATAAAACCAACTGATATCCAGCAGCACTTACTTCAGAATAAATGTGATCAGGCTGTATGGCTTTTACTGAACAAAAATTGGGTCACTCATAGTCATGCCAGTCTTTTAGGAAGTTGACTGAAGAATTAAAAACACATGTGAGAAAGTGAAATCTACTCAGTCTCCCCATTTTTAAACATTGCTCCTGTCAGTTTTTAGGTCAGCTACAGATATATTGTAAGTAAGCTACCACCACCTAGTGTTGAACAAAAACATAAAACTATGATCTCACATTCAGTTTTTAAATTGAGAATATCTGGGATTTTAATTCAAATCATAATTGAACAATAGATATTGCATGTCTGTTAATTTTTTTATGAATGAATCAATATGTCTGATGATTTAATAAACTTGGCATACATTCAGAACTTAATAAAACACAGCATTTAAATAAACATTTGGCAAAACAGCAATCAGCTGAAAATATGTTGTAATGCAAAGCATCCCTAAGCGCTGGAACAATGCAGCCCCATCTAATCTCCAAAAACAAGATTATTAAAACTGCTTTTTCCTCAAACTTGTGAAAAAGATTCAAGGAGAAATCATGAATGATAATTTAAATTATGCAACAGAACTTAATTTGATCTCATACAAAATTTTTGATGCTTCCTTTTGTGAGGTTTGTGTTGTGTATTTATAAATGAAGAATGCTGTGCCTATTGCTGCAATATGTTGCACTGTTGTTTTCAAAGAAGTATCTGTGTTAATCTATGCAAGCATATTAGACAAAAGCAAAACAAAAATGTGGCATCTTAAAAATGTATTGTTATATTTTATGTGAGCTTTTATGGATCGAATCCACGTCTTCAGGCATAAGAGTGAGACTACATGACTGTCACATTTATAGTGGTACCATGACCAGGTGGAAGTGGACTTGATCTATGAAAACTCATACTGTATTAAAATCTAGCAGATATTTTAAAGGTGTGACACCAGTTTTGTTCCTTTGGTTTGTCTGAAATTGTTGAATTGTGTTTCTTTGTTAATTCTGACTGTGTGTTATGCTGAATTTTCATGCGGAGTACAGATTTATATTACTTTACAACCATCTCACTTTAAACAATGAGTAGATTGTCAACTGCCTGGAGTACATGACTGAAATTTGTTGTATCTAAAATAAGTAAATCTATGCATGTGTCATCATGTGCTTCACGAGATGAAGGAAAGTAAGCAAGTGTCCCAGTTTTCTTCAGTCCATATACATAGCCACAGTTTAGATCACATAGGCCAGTGGTCAGCAAACTTGGCTCTCCAGCTGTTCTTGGACTTCAGTTCCCAGATGCCTTGATCAGCAGGAGTGCTGACTTGGGCTTCTGGGAATTGAAGTCCAAGAACACCTGGAGAGCCAAGTTTGCAGACCCCTGACATAGGCCAAAATCCTGTTGCTTAGTGTAGTAAATTGTACTATGTTGTACTACAGTAACCCTATTCATTTAATGGGAATTTGATGAGTTAATTCCTCCATAAATTCTGTTGATTCAAATAGGCTTACTCTAATTGTGACTGACTTACTTTGTAAAAAATCCTGTGTGAATTACAGCCCAGTGAGTCTTTGATATTACTCATTCACAAAAGCCATGTCCTCCCTCTTCCACATTTATCCTACAAGATATTCTTTTCAATGATGTATTGTTATATATCATATTAATCATTATGAATTATTGTCCAAGATATATGTGCTTGTGTTTCTTAACAATCAGATCCTTTTTTTCCTCTTCTATTTGATGAAGTACCTTTTCAATGCCTTGCTCTTTCAGTCCTTGAAATGTGAACTATAGTATTCTTCTGTATGCTCATAGTTCAAAACAATTTATTCCATTGAGCATCTCCTTAAAAGTTCAAATCTCAGATTCATAGGATTGACCAGTGGCGTAGCATGGGTTTCAGCTGCCTGGGGCGGTGTGGAATTTTGCCGCTGCGCCCCTCCCCCAAAAAAACCCAACACCTGCTTCCTGGGGTGGGCCACCCCCACCCCCATGATGCAGTGTGTGATAAGGAGTACAGGAGTTGGGGAGGGGAAGAGTGTCATGAAGGTGGCAGAATAGAGGCTGAAGATGCAGGTGTCCAAAAGGTTTAAGAAGTAAACCTACAAATGCCTACAAATGTTTCACTTTCAGGAATCTAAGACATGAATAAAACTCACATTTGAACAAATACTCTTTGCTTTTTCTTTGCATGCCACTCACATGACAGTTTTGGAGCAGTCTTGTAGGGTGTCTACCCCAATCTTTTCCTAGATTTACAAATCCAGAAAGAATCTAACCCATTTTGAACAGGCTACTGCCCTGAATCTGCCTGGAGACATTTGGCAAAGGACAGTCATCACCCTCTAAGTAATTATTTCCATTTTTAAAATCCTGTCCACAACAACCTTCTCTTAATGCTCAGCTCAAATCTACCCTTTTGTAATGCAAGCCCATTAGATTCTATTCATGCCCTCAAGACTACAAAGAAAAAGGCCACACCTTTTCCAGTGTAAACAGCCTACAGAATATCTAAAGAAGGTTGTTAAATTCTTGCTCAGCCTTCTGCCCTCCAGGACAATCATTTATAGTTTATATTTCTTCATGCTTACCACAATGGCAACCATCTTTTTGAACTTATTCCAATCTGTATCATTTATAAAATTGTGAAATATAAATCTGGACAGAAATCTTCAATATGACCAGTGCACAATAAAGCAAAATCTCTCCTGTGACCTACAGCTCAAACTATTTTTCTTTTAATGCACCTTAAAACCATATTAACCATTTTTTGCAGCCATGTACGGCTGCTGATTCTTCACCAACCCTTTCTTTTCCTTAGGTTACTGCTGGGATTTCTCATTCCTAGGATGCTTGCATAATCAAAATGGACAAAGTAATATCATGAGTTGGAAAAAATGTGCTGTGATGAAAGTTTGAAAAATCAGTAAATGAAACCTTTTACCATACAAAAAACAGTTTTATTCATAAAACTGAAGGGAGGAAGGAGCTTGGTAAAGCAACAACATTAAAGGAGGATATAGCTGAAGATCCCAACCTCCCCTACATCACATAGAGCAGGTGTGCTCAAACTTTTTGGGCCATGGGTCAGTCATGTGACTCAGGGAGCTGGTCACTATGGTCCAGGGGCTGGATGCATTCCCCATATGGGCATGTTTTACTTCCACTTCTAGGAGCGATGAGGGCTTCGTGGGCCAGATGAATTGGCATTGGGGGCCACATCTGGCCCCCGGGCTGTATTTTGGGCACCCCTGACTTAGAGGGATGGCGAATAGGCTGAGGTACCCTAGAGTTGGATATGACTGGCTTTTGAGCAAGGGCAACCTTTCTTTTTCCCTTCCTGTCCCCACCAGCTCCGCAGAAATGCTGGAGCAGCAAACCAGACCCCAAGCCTCAGCTCTAGGGAAGCTGGAGAGGCAGCAAATGTTTTTTCTGTCTTCTTCTCCCCCCCCCCTCACCAAATTGAATGGCTAGACCCGAGAGACTTGGAGCAAACTGTAAGCCTCTTGGCTCTTGCCATGCAAATAGGGAAACTGGAAATGGAAGCAGCAAAAACTTTTTCTCCTCTCTCTCCCCCCCTCACCAAATTGAATGGCTTGAGCCGAGAGACTTGGAGCGAACTCAAAGCCTCTTGTCTTGCCTATAGCCATGCAAATTGCCGAGAGCATAGGGAAGCTGAGGGAGAGAGAGAAAAACAGCACCAGCAGAGCAGAGGTCTGGAGCAAACCCACCTCCACACTCGTGCTGGCCTCCTCTTCCTCCTTCCACGGGGCTAGCTTCTCTCAACGCAGAGCCACTTTTGGCGCCCCCTGGAAATTGCCTGGGCCTGGGGAGCACGTGTATGCTGCAATGCTTGCTGGGAGATTATGCCGTCCCTTGGAAAATGCTCAGGACTGACTGGATGGACCATGTGAGTGCTGCAATTGCCGCCCCCTGGAATGTGGCACCTGGGGCATCCGCCCCCCTGCCCCTCCCTTCCTACGCCACTGGGATTGACCATATGTAACAATTTAATCTTCTTGCATAAAGTTATGTTGGCAGAAGCTGATGAAGTCATCTTCTGACACTAGTAAAATTTAAGTTAAATTAATTGAAATGTCCTATCTCCTTCTTTCAGGTTTTAATATTCTCTAGAGTGTCTGGTTGCTAAAAGGAAGCCTTTGGAAGCCTATACTGTATAGCAATGATGGCAAACCTTTTAGAGACCAAGTGCCCAAACTGCAACCCAAAACCCACTTATTTATCACAATGTGCCAATACAGCAACACGGGAGGAAGGAAACACTCCTATTGGGCTGCTGGGCAGAGGGGTGGGGTGAACTCTGTGCTGGGGAGAGTGAGGAAGTGCTCCCATTGGGCTGCTGGGAAGAGGGGCGGGGCAAACTCTGTGCTGGGGGGACTGCACGGGTGCCCACAGAGGGGGCTCCAAGTGCCACCTCTGCAATGCATGTCATAGGTTCACTACCACTGCTGTACAGGGAGATCGGGACTTTTAAAACACTAAGGCTGAAGAGATCTTTTTAAGGAATAAAAAGAGAGCTGAAGAGGCTCTCTTATTGTGCCATCTGCTAGAGAGGCACCAGAAAGAGGGCCTTCTCTGTGTCTGCTCCAGTCCTATGGAACCTCCTGCCAATTGAGCTACGACTCCAGATGGAGTTGCTGTCCTTCAGGAAAGAACTAAAAACCTGGCTGGCAAAGCAGGTGTGGGGCACTGGGGAGGTGGTGACCCGCACCTGCTGGCTGATATAGTAATATTGCTCCCTCACTCTTTTTTAGTTGTTGGGCTAATTTTTTATTGTATTTTTATTGGGCTTTTTAAATTGGTTTTAAGTTTTTTATTGTTCTCTTGTGGGTTTTATGTGGTTCATGATGTGATTGTTGTACGCCGCCCAGAGTCGCTTGTCGAGTGGACGGCAATACAAATGTGATAAATAAATAAATAATAAATAAAATTCCCAGAATCTGCATGATCAATGTTGTCAGTGTGGTTTTTTGAAAATTGTAGTTTTCAAAAGTATCTTTTTAAAGCTCTGAAGTAAACTATCCCATTGCTTATCCTAAGAACATTCTATAATATCTATCTGTTCTATCTCTGGGTTATTGAAAACACAGTATTTTCCACTTGGAATAATGTGAGCATATATTTCTATAATAGCAATAGCAATTACACGTATATACTACCCCACAGTGCTTAGTGCACTCTCTGAGCAGATTGCAAGGTAATTAGCATTTTGGCCCAAACTTGCTGGGTACTCAATATGGGTTTCTTTTCTCACACTGTTCACAGAATAGAAAAACAAGTATTCCATGCTTCTTTAGAATATTTCATAAAGTTTTTTATTAGGCACAGGGATTTCCTATTTATGAAGGGGGAAAAAAAGACTTCTATCTATTGTGTGTCCAAATGAATTGTCATTAAAGTTCTTTTCTATGCAGCTGGTTTGGATTTCTTGTCATGTGTGCTTAGGTTTTATTTATTATGTGAGTCACATTAGGAGACACAGTAGAATTTGAGATTCCACTTGAAATCAGCCACTTAAAATTTGTGTATTAAGTTGAGTGCACAGTTTTCAACTTGTCTAGTTTCCAGTAAAGAGACACTAGAGGGCCTTACCTGTTTTATTCAAATTCAACCCCAGCAACCAGGGCTCAGCATTCCTACTGACAATGACAAATTCTGAACTAAAATAGCTTTTGAAGTGAGTGTGCAACTTTGAACTATAAATAATAAGCAAATAATGAGTCAAATTTTGTTGTCTTAGGCAATTTGTATTAAAACTAACGAAACATAGACTGGGAGATACGAATGAAAAATGTACACCCGCATTCTCTTATTTCTTGGCATCTTTAGGAAGCTCCACCGGAGGGCAGAATAGAGTTCAAAAGCATTTTGTGTTTAAATGGCTATTTTAAATAATAAAATCATGATTTAACTTGAAACAACACCCTTTATTGCATAGTATTATAGATATTTATGCAGCCTAAACCTATACATTATTACTCAGAAGTAATTCTGTTCTCCTGAATTCTATTCCAATTTACACTTGCATAAAAAGTAATCGTAAAAGTCTTGGCAGTGGATTGCTGTTCATTAATGAGATACTGGTTGCATTCCAGGGTGTGTAGACAATTGCATTGGGCACATACCCAGGAAAACAGTCATTGCCTCATTAATTGCTGACAATATACCGCCAAAATCTACATGATTTTTGTTATGTAAGCATAAAATTTGCAATAGGAGTCTGGCTACTGTGTTTAATGGGGCTGATTCCTAAGCATAGCTATGAAATAAAGAAGTCAGATGAGAGATGGTCCAGAGCAACTTCTTTAAGAAGAAGAATACAATATGAAGAAAAAACACATTTTGAGAATGCACACTGCATGATGCTAGGGATTTTTGATTCTGCTCCATGATATTCAACACATACTAGTGTTGAAAAGAAGGAAGCATTTGAAATGTGGATTTCTTACAGGACGTTAGATATTTCCTGAACAGAGAAAGAGACCAATGAAGAAGTACGAAGGGGACTAGATAAAGATGTGTAGGAAGAGACAAAGTCTTTACTGGGGTGCAACTTAACATCATTGATCAGTTATTGCAGCCAAAGTCAAAATATTTATTAGGATGCCCAACATCCAGTACAAGAAAAATGAGAAGAAGAAAAATTCTTCTTATTTTTTGGAGGGGTTGTAAATATTATTGCAACTCAATTCCCAAGAATCACAGAATGGGTTGTTTTTGATACCGCCTAACCCTTTCAAAATTATTGTGATGGCTTAGTGGTTAAGATGCTGAACTTGACAACCAGAAGGTCAGCGATTTGAGACCTGTGTGCTGCATGATGGAGTGAGTTTAAGTCTCTATCCCGTTCCTGCCAACCTAGCAGTTCAAAAGCAAGAAATTGCAATTTGGTAAATAGGTACCACTTCGGTGTGAAGGTAAACAAGATTCCGTGCACTCCAATGTCTGGTCATGCCTGTCACATGTTCACAGAACCATATGCAAATGTAGACAGTGCTGGCTCTTTGGCTGTAAATGGAGATGAACACTGACCCCTAGAGTTGGATATGACTGGCTTTTGAGCAAGGGCAACCTTTACCTTTTACCTTTACTTAACCCTTTCAACCAGCAGCCAGAGAGTTATCATGCTGAGGACTCTTTCTTGCTTCCCACCACCAACTGCCCATCACTACATGTTTTTAGACAGCTTCAATCCCCTTCTCATTAAGAAGTACCTGGAACAAGCAACAGTACTAGGAGAGAGTTTTACCTTTAAAAGGAAGTTAAGCTTTAGTCCTATCAGGGAGATGATGAGCACAACCTTGGTAATATTCTTGAAAGCAGTACCAAGTATCAGCTTAATATGGTATCCCTTCCAAAACTCACTTGAATGTAGGCAGGAATCATGTGCCAGGATTTTAAAGGTTACCAATCAATAAAGCAACATGAAAATAACACTGCATCTAATTCACATTTCTTAATTATTCTCCTGGATCCTGCCAGCCTCAACTTGATTTGAAATCTCTGGAATTGTTCAGCTTCCTCATATGGTTGTGAACAAATAGCTATCAAATTCTGTCCACAGGGTTATTTTAACAATCCTTCAGTAGCTCTGGTCAGTTTATTTCTTATGGACAATAGCCTTCTGAGCATTAACTACCCATCTCATTTTGTTAACCTGTTCCTGAAATGGAGCCAATTTTTTAATATTGGATAATGAGCAGGGTAAAGCTGTTAAAGGTCTCATTTTTCAACCTGATGAAAATTCCCCATCTCTAACCATCACAAATTATCCCCCAATCTCTGTATGCTGCAATCTCACAGAAAATGGAAAGTGGTGAGAGTTGAAGAGTGATCCATGCTCCATGTGTTTCACATGTTCCATGTGTTTAATGCCAATAATAATAATTTATGTTGATAGTGTATTGTTTCTAGGTTCCTTTAAATCACTTACACTTGACTGCCTCTTCCCAGGACAGAAGGGTCTGAAAAGTCTCTGTAGCATTGGTTGCATAGAGACACTGGAACAGCCATTTTCTTGAGCAATCTTTATTAATTCAATCAATCCCCTCAAATCAGGAGACTGGGGACTACTGAGTTGTTCTGGCTCTGGCATGCCCAGAGGTTGGGAACTCCCCTGAAGTTGGGAACTCCTGCATCTCTCCCCTAGATCCTCTGTCGCCTTTACTGGAGCTAAATTCTGCTCACTAACTTCAGTTGTTGTTCTTTAGTTCCTCTCACTAAATCCAACTATGCAACTATGCAACACTCTCCAGAGAAGATAGCAATCTCTGAGGACTGCTTCCACAACAAGAGGCCTCATCTAGCACCCAAGTGAGGCATGAGAGGAATCCACTCCATTGATACAGGTGTCAAGCTCAGTTGAGTCATCACACTCAGTGGTCCAGAAATCCCAGAGAGGCAAAGATGCATGTGCTGTCCACTTTCTGTGTCCCCGGGCCAGGCATATCCACTTGCCAGTCCATTGGTCCCTCATGACATTTAGCTATATCTCTCCAAAGGCACAGTGGTGGGATGTCAAAAATTTTACTACCCCACCGTGATGTCATCTCTCTCCAAAGACATCAGTGTCATGACATTTAGCTATATCTCTCCAAAGACATCAGTGGTGGGATGTCAAAAATTTTACTACCCCACCGTGATGTCATCACAGTGTGGACGGAGCTAACATGACATCATGACATCATGGGCAGAGCATGTCATGACATCATGATGCTGTGGGCAGGGCCAAATAAAAAATAAAAATAATAAATAATAAAAATAAAATAAAATAAAAATAAGCGGGTGCGCGCACGCGCGCGCACACACACACACACAAGACTTTGCTTAAAAACCCCAAGCCAGGCCTGCTGGCTACTATATCGCAGTCCCGTTTATGCTGTTTATGCCATGGATTTGGGTGTTGGGACAGACATGAAGGACTGGCATTAAGACCTGGTGTTAAGACCTGGGGGCCCATACATCCCCCCCACTGCCACCCTAGGCCTTGGACTCTTTTGAGGACTATTTGTTGGACATTTTTATTTTTTTAAAAAAAGAATGACTTTTTCCTTTTTTCTTAATGTTTCATGATGGTTGTGTTTTATGATGCTGTGACTTATATGATGTTGTGAGTTGTATGATACTGTGATTTATTTTTATTATTGTATTCTATTTGTGTCATATTTCATTGTATTGTGACATGTATAATGTGTATTAGATGTGGTATTGTGAGCCAACCGGAGCCACATTGTCAAGTGGGCAGCATACTACTACTACTACCACTACCACCACCACCACCACTGTTTTTTAACATTAACTGTGAGCAGACTATTGTTCACCTTTAACATTCTATGAATCACATAGAGGTAAGGTTGCCACTCTCTCTCTTATCCAGGCTGGATTCTCTGAGTCCATCATACAAAGCATATTTTGAAAAATCTATGATTGTAGCTCTCAGGACAAGATATGGACTTTCCTAAGTAATTAGTCTTTAGGACAGGTCTCCTAAAAAGTAGGAAAAATGCATAGTCACTACCCTTCCTGCTACATGTGTTAACTTCAAGAACATTAGCTCTTCCTTTTTCCCAAGCACTTAAAAGATATTTCAGGTTTGTATTGGGTTTTCTGTTTGACCTGTGTATATGCAGTTTGGATAAGAATAAGTGCTGCATTTAGTGTAGGCCAGGTTTACACAATGGTGGACCTCTGGATATTAAATAGGTGACATGTCTTTTGCCTTTGGTTATGCCAGCTAGAGAGTTGCAATCCAACGTCTTCTGACTGGCCAATCTGCAACAACAAGACCTCTCTTGGTAGGTGAGTAGGACTTGCCCTTCTCGGGAAGCTGCCAGCTAATAATGAGACTGCTGCTTGATCCACCAGTGCTGCAGTTGCCATAGCAATAGCTTTCTAGTTTCTGTAGGCCATGCACGGTATCCTAACAGTGATGATATGCTTCTGCCCTATCCTCTAGTCCTTCCAAACTCTGTGACTGGTACTTTTAAATTAATTTATGAGCTTGATTGCTAGAGCATCAGGGAATGTGAACAAATCTTTTTTGTGTGCACCATAGATCTGCATAGGGTATTTACAGACCCTCTCTGTATGTTTGCTTTTTTGTTCCTATAAGAATTACTACAGTACTAGTAACACTAGTACAGTACTTGAGATTCCCCTGGATGGCAAAGAAATCAAATCAGTTAATCCTAAAGGAAATAAACAACTGCTCCTTGGAAGGACAAATACTGAAGCTGAAGCTCAAGTACTTTGGCCACCAAATGAGATGAGGGAGTTCACTGGAGAAGGCCCTGATGCTGGGAAAGATTGAAAGCAAAAGGAGAAGGGGATCACAGAGGATAAGATGCCTAGATGGTATCATTGACGCAGTGGGCGTAGATCTGGACAGGCTACAGAGGATGGTAGATGACAGAGGAGCCTGATGTGCAGTGGTTCATGGGGACACAAAGAGTCGGACTCGACTGCGACTGAACAACAATGAGTAATATATTAAATTGTTACCTGAATTTTAAGATCAAACATCACTGTTTCATTTAATTTGTTTTAAATAAAGTTACAACCAGAGAATCACTGTACACACAGGCCAAGGTGTAAAATACCTGGAGAAAACATTGCAACCTTGGAGGGAAAAACCAGAGCTTAATATACAGCAATATAAAGTTTAATTTATTCGGAGCTTGATATCAAAATCTATCTGAAAACCTTTGCAAAGGGACTTGATTAAAAGTGGAGTCCCAGCAGTCACGTACCAAGAATGTAAGCAATTACAGTAGATTAAGAACCGGGTTTTCTTCTCCAAGAGTTCCAATGAGTCACCTAGCTGAGGATCGGCTGGAAACAATGGCGCTAATCTCTCCCTTTATCTATCCTTTGTCAAAGCTCCACAGCAATTTCTTAGCCTGCAAACATAGCAGCAGATATTTGACAGCTCAACGGAGCCTCCCCTCAGATTGACACCAAGAGCCTCCCGCCTTCTACAAACCGAGCCCTGCCTTTGGAGGAGAATGCCAAAGACCAGCTCCCCATTGGCTAAAGCGTGCCTGGCTTTCTACTATGCGACTAGCCTTTCATTCATTCACAGATTCAGAAAGGAAACAATGTTACACCTCGGTTACACCTCTAGGTCCTGTGCAGCCGGTCAAGAGTGACCCCTCCTTTAGGCTGCTGCTGGTGAATGCCAGATCAGTCTGCAACAAGGCTCCTCTGCTCGCTGATACGATCTTGGGGGAGCGGGCTGATCTGGCATGCATCTCCGAGACCTGGCTGGTGCCTGAGGATGGGGTACCCCTGTCTGAACTCTGCCCAGCCGGGTTCGGTGTTTGGCACCAGCCTAGGGAGAGGGGAAGGGGCGGTGGAGTCGCCATAGTAGCCAGGAGGTCCTTGGGAGTGGCCAGGGCCACGGCTCCACATATTCCAGGTTGTGAAGCCCTGTTCTTGCGTGTGGGCCCTAAAGGTCAGTTGGGAGTCTTGCTCGTGTACCTGCCTCCCTGCAAAGTAGCAGACTCCCTGCCTGAGCTCCTTGAGGCGGTCTCCATGCTGGCATTGGAGACCCCCAGGCTAATGGTTCTGGGGGATTTCAATTTGCCATCATTGGGGACCGGCTCGGGGGTAGCTCGGGAGTTCATGGTTTCCATGGCAACCGTGGGCCTGACCCAGGTAATTCAGGGTCCTACCAGGAGCAGTGGCTACACCCCGGACCTGATCTTTTTGTCGGAGCTGTGGCAGAGTGATCTGAATGTACAGAAATTAGACATCACTCCTGTGCCATGGTCAGATCACTATCTGGTGACCCTGGACTTCCTGGGGGCAAGACTTCACCGTAGGGAGGCAGGGCCGATTAAGTGGGCCCGCCCCCGGCGACTAATGGATCCAGAAGGATTCCAACGGGAACTGGGGTGTTGTCCTCTTGACCTGCAAAGTGATTCGTCCGAAGCCCTTGTTGCTTCCTGGAACAGGAGAGCGACTGCAGCTTTGGATGTAATCGCGCCACTACGGCCTCTCTACGCTCGTGGGGGTCGATCTGCCCCTTGGTTTACAGAAGAGCTAAGGGAGCTGAAACGAGCTAAGAGACGCCGAGAGCGCCGCTGGGTGAAGACGCGGAGCGAGTCCGATCGAACACTGGTTAGAGCTGCTATTAAAGACTACCTAGTGGCGATGGGGGCGGTGAAACGCCAATATTTCACCGCCCTCATTGCCTCTGCAGATAACCGCCCAGCGGCCCTGTTCCGGGTGACCAGGTCCCTCCTTGGCAAAGAGGGGCCGGGCCCTGGCTGGCAGGGATCTGCTGATGCTTTTGCGGATTATCTAGCGGAGAAAGTCGCTCAGATCCGCTCGAAGTTTAATCCCGGCGTGGAAGGTACCGAACTGGGGTTGACCAGGGCACAGTCTAGCCATGTTATCTGGGATCAGTTCGAGCCAGTTGGCCCTGAGGAAGTGGACAGGCTTCTTGTATCTGTCCGCGCCACGACCTGTGCACTGGACCCATGCCCTGCCTGGTTAGTTAAAACTGCCAAGACTGTGGCAGGTGGCTGGGTCGAGGCGATTATTAATGCTTCATTAAAAGAGGGGCATTTCCCAGCACCATTTAAACATGCTTTGGTGCTCCCCCTCTTAAAAAAGCCGTCCCTCGACCCTATGGTAATTTCCAACTACCGTCCAGTGTCTAACCTACCTTTTTTAGGTAAGGTCCTGGAGAAAGCTGTGGCGCAGCAGTTACGGGATGTCCTGGATGAAGCGGATTATCTGGACCCGTTTCAGTCAGGATTCAGGCCCGGATATGGTACCGAAACTGCACTAGTCGCATTGGTAGATGATCTCTGGAGAGAGCGGGACGGAGGGGAACCGTCTGTCCTTGCTCTCCTCGACCTCTCAGCGGCTTTTGACACTGTCGATCATGGCATCCTTCTGGGAAGGCTCCGGGGCTTGGGGATCCAGGGCACAGTGCTGTCCTGGTTTTCCTCATTCCTGAGGGACAGGACCCAGTCGGTGTGCCTGGAGAAGGAGATGTCCAGCCCTAGGCCCCTGCAGTATGGGGTGCCTCAGGGCTCGGTACTTTCTCCTCTCCTATTTAACATCTATATGAAGCCGCTGGGTGAGATCATCCGTTCCCACGGGGTAAGGTATCATCAGTATGCTGATGATACCCAGTTGTACATCTCAGCCCGTGGGGACCCAGGCGGTGCAGTGGAAGTCCTTTCCAGGTGCCTGGAGGCTGTTAAGGTCTGGATGGGGGAAAACGGGCTACAGCTGAATCCCGGCAAGACTGAGTGGCTATGGGTAAGGGGCCCTGCGCTAACACGGGAGTTACCAGCTTTGGTTCTGGATGGGGCAGTTTTGCCCCAAACAGACCCGGTGCGTAATCTGGGGGTCCTCCTGGACTCACGGCTACTGTTCAATGAGCAGGTGGCAGCCGTGGCCAGGAGGGCTTTTGCACAACTTCGTGTAATACGCCAGTTACGCCCCCTCCTAGGCCGGGATGCCTTGCTCATGGTCACACATGCTTTGGTCACCTCCAGAATTGATTACTGTAATGCGCTCTACATGGGGCTGCCCTTGGCGACCATTCGGAGGCTTCAGCTGGTCCAGAATGCGGCGGCCCGGGTAGTGATGGGGTGCGGGCGTTATGCTCGGGCCTCACCACTGCTCCGGGAGCTGCACTGGTTGCCAGTTTGCCTCCGGGTGCAATTCAAGGTGCTGGTCATTACCTTTAAAGCCCTACATGGTAGTGGGCCAGGATACCTAAGAGACCGCGTCACCCTAAGAATGTCTGCCCGTCCCACCAGGGCGGACCGGAGGGGCTCTCTTGTTACTCCATCGGCCAGGGAGGCTCGCCTCACGAGCACCAGGAAGAGAGCCTTCTCTGTGTTCGCCCCGGCCCTTTGGAACCTCCTCCCGACAGAGCTGCGCCTGCAGACGGAGCTTCTGCCCTTTCGAAAGGGCCTGAAGACATGGCTGGCGGGTCAAGTATGGGGACATAGCAATGCAGGTTCCCATACGGGATGGCTAATTTAAGAGCAGCCATCCGCCCCCATCTGGTAGCTGTTATTATGGGTTTCTATCCGTTTTTACTGTTTAACGTTTTAAATTTTTTATGAATTCTTATGAATTTTATGAATTTTAAGGCCATATATATTATGAGCTATGCTGTAAGCCGCCCAGAGTCGGGTTCGCCCGATTGGGGCGGGATATTAAATGCAAATAAATAAAAATAATAAAATAAATGTGACGATTTACAGACTGCAAATTGACTAAAAAGGGACACTTTATATCAGAGCTTGCCTAAAGGAGATTTCCTCATCCAGCAAACAAAGACTTTTACAGCATTTCGCCATTAACCTTTGCATTTGTAAAAATGTCAATGTGTAACTTCAGAAATTACTTTTGTACTGTTTAATTAAGAAGTGTAAAGACTCATTTAGCTGCCCCCTTTTAGTAAACAGCGTTTGCAACAGCCATCACTAATCCAGGATTAATTGTCGACCAGGAAACTGTATAAAAATGTTTGGGAAGCAGGAGAGAGGCAGCTCTTTCCTAGAATAGTATGGATTGAGCTCACGTGGGTGTGATTTTTGCCAGAACGCGTGAGGTATGGGACTTCTTTCTCATAGAATGGCCACTATGAATTAGAACTCTATTTAATACCAATAAACCAATGTTTATTCTATTTAAAATCATGCCTCGGTGTCAGTTTTTGGGGTTAATCACTTCTCCACCAGGAAACGGACCACGTCCTGATTTTTCAGGTTACAATATAATCATTCATCCAATTATTTGTACAATATTGGTGCTTCTGGTGTTGAAGGAAAAACTCATAGGGCACTGTCATTGCCTGAATGCATTCATAGTCCTCACAATCTTTGGGGAGGTTTCCCCGTCCCTCTTCTATGTGTCGTGTGGGTGAGTGTGTGAAATATATCAATGAACATTGCCTCATGACCTCATATTCTTGAGAGAGGATACCTGGATTTATGACAGAAGCTCTTAAGAAGAGGATTCAGTGTGTTGCCAAGCATAAAGATAGCATCAATATTCCATAGAGTATTAAAAGGCAAAGGTATAATCTGTGTGATGAAAACAAATTCATTCCTACTACTTTTACGTAAAAGATGTACAAAGGATTATGTGTCATCTAACATGCTGGAGCTCAGTTTGGAACATATTCTTAAACACTTTACAGAATGTAGATCACACTATTGGTCTGTGCCAAAATGCAAAGTTGATGTTAGAAAGTAAAATGATTAGAGACCACAATGGAGCATGTGAAATAAGACAATCAATTAGATGGTGCTTGGAGCTCTGTTTGAATCACATATTTGGAACATATCAGAGAAAAAAAAAACAAAAAATTATTTATTTATTTATTTAGATTTATTATCCTGCCCCAATCAGGCGAACCTGACTCTAGGCGGCTTACAGAAAATTCATAAATTAAAACCTTGAGGTTCAAAATTACTTTAAAAAATCAATTAAAAAAGAATTAAACCATGAATTTACAAAGATCTAAAAAATTTAAAAAGGTTAAAAAGATTAAAAAGATTTAAAAAGTTTAAAAGAGTGAGGGAGGGTTGGCTGTCCCATCAGATCAGCCACCCAACATGGGACCCCATATTCCTGGAGCCCCACACCTGCCCTGCCAGCCAGGTTTTTAGACCCTTCCGAAAGGGCAGGAGCTCTGTCTGTAGACGTAACTCAGTTGGCAGGAGGTTCCAAAGGGCCGGGGCGGCCACGGAGAAGGCCCTCCTTCTGGTGCTAGAGAGATGGGCCTCTCTAGCCGATGGAATGATAAGAGAGCCTCTCCGATCCGCCCTGGTGGGATGGACAGATGTCCTTGGGACGATGCGGTCTCTTAAGTATCCTGGCCCACTACCATGTGGGGCTTTAAAGGTAATAACCAGCACCTTGAATTGCACCCGGAGACATACTGGCAACCAGTGCAACTCCTGAAGCAGTGGTGAGGCACGAGCATAACGCCCGCACCCCATCACTACCCGAGCAGCCGCATTCTGGACCAGCTGCAGCCTCCGAATGGTCACCAAGGGCAGCCCCATGTAGAGAGCATTACAGTAATCAAGTCTGGAGGTGACCAAAGCATGTGTGATCATGAGCAAGGAATCCCGGTCTAGGAGTGGGCGTAGCTGGCGTATTACACGAAGTTGTGCAAAAGCCCTCCTGGCCACGGCTGCCACCTGCTCCTCGAGCAGTAGTCGTGAGTCCAAGAAGACCCCCATATTACGCACCATGTCTGTTTGGGGCAAGACTGCCCCATCCAGAACCAAAGATGGTAACTCCCGAGATAGCGCAGGACCCCTTACCCATAGCCACTCAGTCTTGCCGGGATTCAGTTGTAGCCCGTTGTCCCCCATTCAGACCCTGACAGCCTCCAGGCACCTGGATAGGACTTCCACTGCATCAATTGGATCTCCACGGGCTGAGATATACAATGATGTATATGCTGTAAATGCTGTAGCACTTTAAAGACTAACTTATATTTCAATATGATCTTTCATGGATGAAGTTCACTTTATCAGACATGGGAGTGAGGCTTCATAGCATCAATTTATACACATCAGGTACAGAGTGATTGGTTAGCATAACAGATTCGCATACAAGTCAATGTGGCTTCATACACTTGGTAATGGCAAATTATTTCTGTATGTTATTCAGGTTAGCTGTAAATCCCCCTACAGTATTTTTCAATTGCACAACTGGGAAGATACAAAACAATCACCTGGTATTGAACATTTGCCAATGAGTTTAATCTTTGTGTTACTGTGTGAGCACATCCTTTGTTCTGTGGAACAGCCTATGTTGTGAAAGAGAATTTTACAGGAAAGTTTGTGAAGGGATAAAATTTAACAAAATATAATATACAACATAAATAGCAGCATATAATAATCTGTGTATCAAATTTGATAATGTCTCAGAAACCCTTGGCTAATATTCAAACCTTTGTGATGGGTGTCCAACAGATGGATGTATTTTATTTCTGCTATCTATCTCTCTGGATCCTAGTCTTGTAATTTCTCTGTTCCAGAATCACAACTTTCAAGTCTTAGATATTGTGTCCAGGTAGACTGAAATGGTTTGAGATGGGTTTCTTCTGTGTTGCCTTTCCAGATGTCTGATTTTTGTCTATTAACTCTCGCACAAAGATTGTCTTGTTTATCTTATATAGAGTACAGAAGAGCATTTTTTGGCAAGAGATAGCATAAAAGAACAAGTTAAACTGCCCTTAATGCTGTGTGTGGCATCGTTGGGTCCAATAATACTGTTTCCAGAGTGAATTTGGGGGCAAAGCTGACATCTGGGTTTGCAGCAGGGTTTAGTTCCTATCTTTGTTTCACTTTTGTGTAGTCTGTTGTGTGTCAATAGTTGTTTGAGACTGGAGGGTTGTCCAAGTAGAGGTTTGTTCCCAATGGCTTTGGCGAGTGAAGTATTCTTGCCCAAAATAGTTTGGAGATCTTTCATTATGCGTGTGAGGGGTTTAAGTTGAGAGCTGAAAGTGACAACCAGTGGTGTTCAATTGCTTTTTCTTCTGGGCCTGTCTTGCAGTAGGTTACTTCTGGGTATTCGTCTCACCTGGTTGATTTGTTCTTTAACCATATTGGATGTGTCCCTGTCTTGTGGGTCTGAGTAGATGCGATTGTACCTGAGGGTTTGGCTGAAGACAATGGATTTTGTTGTTTGTTCTGAATGGAAGTTGGAGGTATGCAGGTAGGTATATATGTCTGTGGATTTGCAACATAGTGTGGTACTGAGATGTCCATTTTGTAGTTTCACAGTGGTATGTTGGAAATTTACTTGTTGTATAGATGGTCCAAGCTGAGTTTAATATTTGGATGAAAATTATTAAATCCTGGTGGAATTTCTCTAGGGTTTCTTTTCCATGCGTCCAGATCAAAAATATGTCATTGATGTACCTCAAATAGATAAGTGGTTTATGGATACAGCAGTTAAGAAATTGTTGTTCTAGATCAACCATGAATATATTAGCATACAAAATGGACATCTCAATACTCAGTCAGGAATAGATTTGCAATTAGCATCTAATTTGGAGACATGGTGAACCATGTTTTTTTGATATGCCTTTCCTTCCTAATTTCTTATTTGTACATCCAGAACTTCACATATTTTAATCAGCATCTAACCAGCCACAATTTATCCCTGACATTGATCTTGTTTCTCACCTAGAGGCTGGAAGTTACTTCTTTGAATTGTAACTCCTGGAATCTCTGAGCCAGCATGATCTTTGGGAAGGAGATAATCTTCACTGATGTAATTTTGATCTTTGGAATCGCTTGGAAGACATCTCAAGCCTAAACTGTCATCATTGGCTGCTACTTGTCACCGAGCATACATCCCCCCCTGAAAATCATTTTCACATTTGATGGATATGTGAAAGAAGAATGACAAACAGGGAAAATGCCATTGGCATGAAATTGTTTAAGGTGGATTCCAACTTGCCATGAAGTGACCCACACACTATGCTCACGAAACCATTTCCTGTGGCACATGAAATGAAACATCCAGGATTTGACCCCAGAACTTCAATGGACTGCCACAGCCCTGAGGATATTGACAAGGTCAGTGGTGAGCAGCCAAAATTTTTACTACCATACTGTGAGTGGGTGGAGCCAACATCATGGGCGGAGCCAACACCATGATGTCATGGCATTGTGGGTGGAACCAATGTCATGACACCATGACATCATGATGTCATGGGCAGAACCTACGATGTGGGCAGAGCCAAAGTAAAAATAAAATAAAATAAAAATACAGTACACATAAAAATAGAAATAAAAAAACAGAAAAATACAAATTAAATAGACATTAAATAGAAATAAAAAATACAAAAACAAATAAAATAGACATTAAATAGAAATAAAAACATAAAAATACAAATTAAAATAGACATTAAATACACATAAAAGCACACTACATAAAACACCCACCCACTCCAAACAAAAACCCTAGCCTAGTCACTTATCCTGGGGTCGAGGAGCAGCAGGAAGATGGCAACAGCAGTGGCAGTCCAGCCTGGCCTGGCAGCGTGGTCTGTTCCACCCTGGCCTGGCAGCGCAGCCTGGCCCAGCAACGCAATCTGGTCCAGCTTGGCTCAGCCTGGCGGTACCTGGCAGCCTGGCCTGGCGTAACGGTGCGGCAGCGGTGAGGAAGCAGCATTGGCGGTCAGTGAGTGAGCGGTGGCAACGGACGAGCAGTGGTGAGTGGCAGCGGTGCAGAGGTGCAGGGCGCTGCTGCAGCATGACGGTGCGGCACTGCGTGACTCAAGGGAAGGCCGCCGCCACTGCCGCTCCAAAGAGGCCACTGAAGGCCACAACACCCAGCTACCTCTCCCTTCACTGTAGCCCAAAATGGCTGCTGGTAAGTGTGCATGTGTTAAAATACCATTTGATGCATACACACCTCCGGTATTCAGTGCGCATACATCAAATGGTGTTTTGATGCATGTGCACTTATGACCAGCCATTTTGGGCTGCAATGAAGGGCGGCTGGAGAGGTGACCGAACTGGTCACCTCCAAAAAAACTAACCACCCCGGGTGGTCTCCCAGGAGGGTTACTACCCCTCCCCCCAGGAGACCACCTGGGATTGTTACTACCAGTTTGGTAGAACCAGTCTGAACCGGCTGCTGCCCACCACTGGACAAGGTGCACCTTCACAGCCAATCCATCTGGCATGGCCTCTTCTGCCTCAATGACCATTGGGAATCAAAATGGTTCCTTCTCTGCTCATTTGCCGTTGGGCCCAATATGATGGTTTCCAATGGCATTTCCCCAACTGAGGGAACCATCACCCATAAAGGGGCTCATCCACCTGTAGCCATTGGCTCCTTTAAGAAGTCAAGTTATTTATCGCAGCCAGCACTTGACATTGAGTTTAATTTAATTTTAATTTAATTTAATAGATTTATATACTGCCCAATCCAAAGGACTCTGGGCGGTGTACACAGTTAAAACCAATATAAAACAATTTAAAAACATACCCCTCCCCACTGTGCCATTTACTATCTAAAAACAAATATAAAATCTACAAAACGTTAACATTAAAAAAATTAATTATAGGAGGGAGAGCCTCAGATGAGCCAGAAAGGGGAGCTTGTTAACAATCTCAGGCCCCAGACCCATTTTGCCAACCATGTCTTCAATTCTTTCCTGAATGGTAGCAACTGGGCCTGGAGGCTTAGTTCTACTGGGAGGAGGTTCCATAGTGTGGGACCTCCTCCCTTTTCCTTATGCTGGAGAGGCGAGCCTCCCCAACAGATGGTATCTGAAGGGTGCCCTCTCAGTTTGCTCTTGTGGGACAGGTCGATGTCCTAGGGACAATGCAGTCCCTAAGGTATCCTGGTCCACTACCATGAAAGGCTTTAAAGGTGACAGCCAGCACCTTGAATTGCACCCGAAGACATATAAGTTGCTGGCTGTACAGTCTACTCCATTACCGTAGCAGGATGTCCAGCCAAAGGTAAACTGTCATGACTTCTTAAATCCTGCTAGTGATTAAGACACATGTCAGAGGCAGTTTTTCATGTCTGAGAAAAACTTCCACAGACGAACGTGTTTATGGATTGGGAATAGTCACAAAATAAAGCAAATTAATTGCAATCCACAGGAGGTGAAAAAAGCTCCTGCTGTGACAATCAAATGTGGACAGCTCTGAAGCAATTCCCACATCTAGTGAGGAGGTGTCTGTTATGTACAACTGACACCCCAAAGCAGTATCTGGGTTTTATCTGCACCCCAGAGAAAAATAAAGGTTCTTTGCCTTCTTTTGAGCTTGTTTCCTCAGATGTACTTTGTTACTCATGATGAGCTGGGAAGTACATTTGGGACCCCTGTGATGTCTTATTTTAAATGTGATCACAGAATAAACAAAAGAAGAACTAATATCTTTGAGCTCTTGCTTCACAAGGTCTTTAAGGTGTCAAGTTCCATTCAGACATATAAATTAATGATGATTCTGTATTTCTTTTTAATAGTTCCTAGTATTATTTCTTATAGTTAATACTCTTTAGATTGTACAGCTATGTGATTTATGTGCCCAAATTTATGTGAATTTCCCTTTCTCTATACAGTACTGTACTGTCATTTGGACACAATACATCAATTGAGATTCCTTTCGTCTTTCTCTTTAATCTTTTAATCTTTTCTCATAACTGCTTAATATTTCCCAGTGATTAATCTCCCTTGCAGAATGCTCCTTTTCCTCAGTACTTGAGAAGACAGCTTGGCTGCATTACTAATAGATTATTTAGTTTATACTTGTAAAGCCATTATATTGAAATATAATCACTATGTTTCTCTCTTTAAAGAGGAATGGATTTGTTTGTTCATCTCCATGCAGTCACTCAATCATAAATCTTAAAATAAAATGAAATAAACTTAAGCTTTATTTCTTGCCAATGTCACTTGCCTGAATCCTCCCCCAACTTGTAGTCAAAGGTGCAGTACTTTCTGACTTCTGGGTTGGATAAGCATTCTAGTCAAGTTTTATTAGTGCTCTTTGGCTGAATCCAGTAGTAAATCACAACTATAATGGGTCCACTGAATCAATGGGAATTTGGTGAGACAACGTCTATGTAAATTCCATTGATTCAATGAACCTGCTACAACTGTGAATTAATGTTAGCTAATTGATTTCAGCCATTGAGTTGATTTTTGTATACAGAGAGTAGTGATTAGAGGTTTAAAAGCAGTGGTGGGCATCAGCAGGTTTGCACCAGTTCACCAGAATCGGTAGCAGAAATTCTGGCTGGCCCCACCCAGCCAAGTTTTGAAATAAAGTAGTCCTAATCTGGGTGCAAAGCAGGCCTTTCTCCCTGACCACACCCACAGTGTGGTAGTAAATTTTTTTTGAGCCCACCACTGTTTAAAAGGGATCTGGAATGGTGATTATCCTCATAATACTTTGAAGCACTCTGACCTAAGCTACATTTTGATTTCTTCATGTGAAATTGGCCTCTTTGCAGCTCAATATCTCCTAGTGATTGGGTTATGCCATTTGTTGCTTCAAAGGGCCATTAATATGAGCCCTTTTTGTGGTCAAACTCAATATCACCAGTAGTACTGATCAAGAACAGATATCATGTTAGTGTTCTAGAAACACAGCTCAAGCCAGTAGCATCATGTGGATTTCAACTGCTCTGGGCGTAAGTCAAATTTGCTGCCCCCTGGTGGACCCTGGTGCCCGCTCCCACTAGGGCTTCTGGGAATTGTAGTCCAAGAACACCAATAGCCCAAAAAGTGCCACCTGGGGTGGGCCGCCCCCCTGCCTCCCCGCTACACTACTATGCTCAAGCAGACCCTCTCATCTGATCAATCATGTTTGCCAATTAAACCTGAGTTTAGCTCTTGATGATCAGCCACAAAACACAGCAAACTAGTTTTGCAGACTACAGAAGGTGTGATATGTTTGTGCTCTGATAATGAACCTTCTTTCTGAACTTTAGGATTTCCCTACTCTAATGGCATGCTTTCAGCAATATATAATTTGATCATGAGTGAGGCTGCATCTTGACTGTTAAAAGAATTGAGATAATGTACTAGTAGGGTGCTCACCACGGGCCGCATTAATTATTTGCAGGGGCCAATTAGGCCCGTGGGCTGGAGTTTGGGCACCCCTGGTCTACACCAATGGTTCCCAACATGGGGGCCACGCCCTGCAGGGGGATTTCAATTCTCAGAAGCCTGTCAGTACATTGGCTGATCAGTGTATTGGAGAATTGACTTAGGCTTCTAGGAATTGAAGTCCAAAAACCAAAGGTTGAGAAACACTGGTCTACACCATCTCAATTCAGTAGGATTTGAAGAAAAAAAGCTGTGATACCTCCCCAACACCCCCCAACACCAACCCCCACCAACAAAACTATTTCCCTCTTATGAAGACATTTTCTTTAGCTTGGTGTGTCTAATCTTAATCATCCTCATGATTAGCAGAGTCAGGAAGCTGCATCAGGCAGCCTATTGTAAGTACCTGTATCAATATGAATGTGTCCTTCTTACTGCTGTTTTAGTGATTTTGGACCAGTGATGGGATGACAAAAATTCTACTACCACGCCATGACGTCACGGACGTCATAGGCGTGGCCAATGTCATGACATCATGACGTCATGGCCGAAGCCAACGTCATGAAGTCATGATGTTGTGGGCGGGGCCAAAAATAAAAATAAGAAAAAATAAAAATAAACATACACACACACACACACACACCTCCCTCTCAGCCCACCCACCCAGACACAAATAAATAAATAAATAAAATAAAAACAACCACCCACCCAAAACACAAATAAATTACCCACCCACCTCAAATAAAAACCCCTCGCTTACCTTTCTTGGGACCTGGCACTCCGACTGCGTCCACAGCCGCAGCCGCCGCCGGAGCTGCCTGCACCCCTGTGGCGTCCTCCTCGGGCCGCTGGTACCTTTTTAGCCCAGCTCCGGCCACGGCCAGGGGCGGCGGGCAGCAGTGGCTCTGGCGGTGGCTCTGGCGGTGGTCAGTACATTGGCTGATCATTGTATTGGAGAATTGACTTAGGCTTCTAGGAATTGAAGTCCAAAAACCAAAGGTTGAGAAACACTGGTCTACACCATCTCAATTCAGTAGGATTTGAAGGAAAAAAGCTGTGATACCTCCCCAACACCCATGACGTCATGACGTCATGATGTTGTGGGCGGCTGCCGAGCCTCCCTGGGCAGTCCCCATGCCGCACCGCCGCCGCCTGCAGCTTCCTCCTCCGCCAGGCGCTGCAGCCGGGCTAAAAAGGGACCGGCCCAAGGAGGAGGCCACAGGGATGCAGGCAGCGGCAGCTCCGGTGGCAGGGGGCGGCGGCTGCAGGCACCCAGCCCACAGGTGCCCGGCGGAGGAGGAGGCGGCAGCAGTGCGCCGCGCCGGGCGTCCCCAGGGCATGGGGCTTGTCGGCAGCGGACGGCCCAGGCAGCCCTCAACGTGCCGCGGGGGAGGTCCCCTCCTCAGAGGGCTGGTGCCGCCACCGCCGCCCTGAAAGCTCAAAACAATTTATTTTTTAAAATTGGAGCTAAAATGGCTCCAATTGACTGCGCATGCGCATAAACTCAATCTGACGCATGCGCAATGCGTCAGATTGAGTTTCTGCGCATGTGCAGTCAATTGGAGCCATTTTAGCTCCGATTTTTTTTAAAAAAATTTCTTTCGGTGAGGCATCCGGAACCGGACGCCTCAAAAGTTGTCTACCCTCCTGGAGAACCCTCCGGGATTGGTCCTACCGGTTCCAGGGAACCGTCTGGAACTGGGGACATCCCATCACTGTTTTGGACCCCTTGAATATCATCCTGTCCTTATACATATCTTGGCAGAAATTGCATGTGGTTTTGGGTGATGAATTCTATGCTGTTGTTTGATCAGAAAACAATATGCCAAGTATCAGGAAAACCAATAATAATTTAAAAGATTACGGAAGTGTAAATGAGCAGAGGACTGTTTGTTTCTGACAAAGATCATAACCAGAAATTTTTTGGACTTCAATCAAGGGAAAAGAGAGTTTGTTTAGAAGAGAGCAAAACAGAACAGAGCATGCCAAATGAAGGGTCAAGAGGAAGTTAAAGCGAAGGTGACTCCTGTCTTGGGTTTCTTTGAATTTGCCCATTAAGGTTTAGTGCAAAGAGCCATCTGCTTTATGATATACATCCTACTGGGCTGGCTACAAATTTACAAGAAATTGCTGCCAGGCCTGCTGGGCTTCAACTTTGCTCTTTTTCCAGTTTCTGTTTTTCTTTATTTCTAGTCCTTGAGTATCTGGCTTGTTGTATCCAAGAATTTGTGATGAGTCTCAGATATGTTAAAACATATTGGCTTGTTGTATCCAAGAATTTGTTGTGAGTCTCAATATGTTAAAACATATTGCCTCAAATAAGTGGTTTTCTGGGTCATACCATCTGACCTGGGATATGTTAAGACATCACAATAACCTAGTATTCTACAAATTTGTATCTTACCAAGAATGAGACACCTTCCCTTTAACTGTTTATTGTTATTTGTTTATTGTGACATCCCAAAGTTGACAGCCTAATGTGTACGTTCCCCAAGAATCTGGAGAAATAAGCTGCAGATGTTCTTGAGGTCCCCTGCCCCCATTCGTTGGGAGAGATAAACCAGAGCATTTCTGTCAGATGTCACAATAAACAAACCATGGATGGAAGGTCGATGGTTTTTAGGCACTCCAGATGGCAGAGTCTGTTGCTGCTATTTGTAGTGGCAAACTGCACAGATTAATATACCAGCAGTGGTGGGATGTCAAAAATTTTACTACCCCACCTTGACGTCATTACAGTGTGGGCAGAGCTAATGTCATGACATCATGATGTTGTGGGCGGGGCCAAAGGAAAAATAATAATAAGTAAATAAAAATAAGCACACACACACGCATGCGCAGTGGGAGAACCAGTGAAAAGGTAAGCCCCAAAGGTTGTTCTCCCCTCCCCCCCCCCAAAAAAAAGAAGAAGCTGGGAAAAGCTGCTACCGGTTCTGGCAAACTGGTGAGAACCTGTTACATCCCATCTCTGTATACCAGCTCTACAATCAAGAGTTTGGGACATGACTTGGCAAAGCACAACCTTCCCAATGTTATTGGGATGCAACTTGCATCAACCTTAGCTAGCATAAGCAATGGTGACAAATGCTGGAAGTGGTAATCTAACAACATCTAGAGAACCCCACTCTTCTAACTCCTGTTTTACAGTTGGAGAGCATGTTTACACATAGTAATTGGAGCAGGCTAGAGTCGGCTAAATATGGTTGCTAGGAGGTTTGGTAAGCCATTTGGTTCAATCCTTGTAAAACTTTCTTAATCTGTTGTACGCTGCCGTGAATGGGAGAATATCCCAGATGGGCAGGATATAAATGTAAAAAATAAATAACAAATAAATATTTTGATTAGCAAGCTAAATAGGTGTGGGACTGGATAAAGTACCTGTCAGGTGGATTCATAGTTACAAGGTGCTTATCAATGGTTCATCCTCATACTGGGAAGAAGTAGGTAAGTGTGGTATCACAAGGCTCAGTCCTGGGCCCAGGCTAGAGTTCAGATAGAACAGGGATTCTCAAGCTATGGCCTGCGCCATTTCATGTGGTTTGCACCCTTGCTGCAGTCACTGATTCTGCCGCCACTGCCACACGCCACTGCCTCAATCCTTTTTCCCTTCACTTTGCTTGGCATATCCCTAATGGTGCTCCTTAGCAAGATGGATGTTGTAAGCCTTACAACATTCGCCCTGCTATGGATCACCATTAGGGACACGTCAAACCAAGCCAAGCAGAGGGGGAAAAGATGGAGGTGGTGGCGGAAGCAGTGGATGCATGTGTCTCTCCACATCTTTCTCCAGGGCTTCTGTGGCTGAGTACATGTGAGAATGACAGCCTGGACTCTTCTATGCAGCTCTTCCAGGCTGGTAAGCAGGAAATCAGTGTGTGTGTGGGATGGGGGGCTTGGGTTGATCCCACTGGTGGGACCAACCTGAACCCTCCCACTGCCCCCCACTCCCCTCCACAGCTTCCCTGCTTCCCAGTCCCCCTCTACGCTCTTTGTCTTTCCCCATCCATCCAGGGAAGCCACGTCCGCATTCCCCTCACATGCCTTATTGCACTACCTGACACTTGCTTTTCTTTTGCCCTTTGACCTGCTGGAAGAGATTGCATTGCTGAGGCAGTGCCAGCAGCAGGGGTCCCACAAGTGCCCAGCCATAGTGGGTTCCATTCCTGGGAGGTCTTGCACACCATGGGAGGTGTGGGCGCCCCACATGAGCTTTTTTTATGGAATGAGGTGGGGCTGCCAAGCACGGACTCAGTGGGATGCTGTGGGCAAGAGGCTTTAAAAGGTTGAGAACCCCTGGAATAGAACAAACAACACATCTGCAGAGAAAGCTCAGATCCTCTAAAACTTCCCTTTAAATCCTGAACATTTGTTAATTTTTCTCTCTGGCAAAGGGAAGGCATGAATATGTGTACACCCTGTGTGTTCATTTCAGACCTACATGGCTTGTGGTTCACAAAGCAAAAGCAGCCCTTCAGCAATGTATTGTGGACTGCCAGAATTTTGTCATTTTATTTTCATCCTTTGAAGGAAAGCAGTAAAAAGAGGCAATCCTCATTCGATGACAAGACATGGCTTGATACGTTACAAATTGTAATAAGATTTCATTTCACTTTATTTTGTAGAATGAGATAATGTACACCAGTGGTGGGATGTCAAAAATTTTACTACCCCACCGTGATGTCATCACAGTGTGGGCAGAGCTAACGTCATGACATCATGGGCGGAGCCAACGTCATGATGTGGGCAGGGCCAAATAAAAATAAAATAAAATAAAAATAATAAAATAAAATAAAAATAAGTGCACACACACACACCCCTACACTCACCCACAACACAAACCTGTAAATAAAATAAAATAAATAAAATAAAAAATACATCAAAATACACCCACCCACCCCAAACACAAATCAACCAGAGCTTTTAAAACAGAGTTTAAAGCTTATTCTGGCTAATCTTTCTCACACTAGGTCAGATGGAAGGAACTACAGAATGAACTCACCAGAAGATGGCTTCATTTTGGCACTTTTCAACTTTTCAACAGTTAAAGAAGTTAGGTACTAAGTCTTTGCCTAACCAGTTCTCTAGGATAATATGCCTTAATGTAAATGTAAAACAGCTGTACCTCCTTAAGGGTTTTCCAATTGGAACAGCAATTGGAACAGCACAGGTGTAGCTTATTGATGAGATAACTCCAAGACTTTGCTTAAAAACCCCAAGCCAGTTCACCAGGCCTTTTTAGGAAATGTGGTAGTATGTCAATATAGGTAAAGGAATTAAATACACATTAAAATACACACAGACACACCCCATCCAAAGATGAGTCACTTACCCTGGGGAACAGGCTATAGGGAACTTCAGGCTAGCAGCTTCTCTTCCTCCTGCCTGCTTGGGAGGACAGCAAGAAGGCCATGCACATGCGCCAAGCACTGTAGGCATGCATGCACACCAAGTGCTTGGCACGCATGTGCAGTGGGGGAACCAGGG
Source organism: Furcifer pardalis (assembly GCA_030440675.1). NCBI lineage: Eukaryota > Metazoa > Chordata > Lepidosauria > Squamata > Chamaeleonidae > Furcifer > Furcifer pardalis. The sequence continues at coordinate 70,419,905 of CP126892.1, forward strand.
AAAAGGTAAGCCCCAAAGGTGGTTTCCCCCCCCCCCCCAAGCTGCTACCGGTTCTCTGGGACACTGGGAAAAGTTACTACCAGTTCTGGCGCGAACCTGTTACATCCCATCACTGAAGTACACTCAACCTCGCCCCTCTCATTTGTCACTGCAGTGTCTGGCTCATTTTCATGGCAAAAGAAACCCTTTCCATCAAAAATTTATTCTCATCCTGGATCCCCTCCCCACCATAGACCATTCTTATGATTATTTAAAGTGAGTTTCACATTTCTATACTCTATTAACTTATATTGGTACGAGTGTTTTTGTGTGGACTAGTTCGACAAATCTTCCCCTCACCCAACATTTCATGCTATTGATTTACATGGGTTCTTCTTACCATGTGTTATTATATTGGCAGGAGGTCAACCTTCACATTTCAGATCTCAGATAGGGGCAGAAGACATTTCAAAAAGGAAATCCATGTTATCCTCAGATTTTCATGCTTCCTCAATGAATCAGGTGGCCATGTTTTTTAAAAGTTCTGTTTCAATACACATTCACTCTCCACATTGTGCAAGTATAAAGAAGCCATTTTATTTTTGTTACAAACATCTGCCCTGTGCAAAACTATCATGCTTTGTGGGACATTTTTCTGAAGCAGACAATTATATTCAATAATATAATAACCACAGGCAGCTGTGCAGTTCCTAGTTAGAGATGCAAAGTTCTGCAGCTTTGCTCACATTTTATTATTTATTTTTAAACATTGTGCCTTTCTTCTCTTAGTCGAGCAGTGCCAAAACTATGGCCTGCAGGCCCAATTAGACCTACACATATAATTAGCCTGGGCTGAGAACCAGGCCCTCGCTGGATCGCCCCCACCCACCCCCACCGCCTGACATAGGAATACATCACCATCTGCATCAGCATTGATTGGGATTCGCTCCTGCTGATCAAAGCAGCCTCCACACACTTCAGAAGCCTTTTTCAACGTGGATTGCCACGTCGGAGGAATTTTCCAAGGCTTCTCCATTTCAAAATCCGCGGCACTGGGAGAGTCTCTTGGCATGTCAAGGCTGACGTCAGTGTGGCGCATGAAGGGATTCTCCCAGCATTGTGGATTTTGAAATGGAGAAGCCTCAGAAAATTCCTCCAACATAGGGATCCACATTGGAAAAGGCTTCTGAAATGCTGGGACCTATCGGAGGCCGCTCAGACCAGCAGGAGTGAAGCCCGATCACTGCTGCTGCTGCTGACACCACTGCTGATGTTGAAATGGTCAGTAGTGGGAGCAGCCAGCTTCCGGCCCCTGCAGCTGCATGTCAGGGGCAGGACCAACCTGCAGACAGAAAAGTTTGGGCACCACTGTCTTAGTCCATAACTGAAGGACTGATGGACACAAATCAGATATCCAGAATGGCAACACAGAGAAACCTGTCTCAAACCACTTCAATCTAACTGGACACTCTATCCAAGACCTGAAAGTTACAATTCTGGAATGGAGAAATTACAAGGCTAGGACTGAAAGGGAGACAGCAGAAATCAAATACATCCATCTGTTAGACACCCATTGCAGGGGATTGAATATTAGCGAAGAGTTTCTGGGGCATTATCAAATTTGATACACAGATTGCTATATGCTGCTAGATATTTTATATATTATATTACAACCCTATTGCCAATTCTCTTTAGTAAAACAGGAAGTAACCAGGTGCAGTGTTTTTGTTTGCAGACCAGAATGGGCTTTCTCAGACCCTTTGAGATTGAAAGGGAGACATTTAGAGCTAATCTGAATAATCTATTGTTGCTGATGGCTTTGGGAAGCTGTATTGTTGTGCTTGCTTCTTGTCTGTCATTTTGCTTGAACACACCTGCTCCCTTTGACCCCTGAATTTTGTGTATAAAAACCATGCCTGTAAGTTTCACTCCTTGTCTGAAGAAGTGGACTTGATCCATGAAAGCTAACAATAAAAATATAGCAGTTAGTCTTTAAAGTGCTACAGTGTTTTTTATTTTATTTATTTTGTTTTGTTTTCTGATATGCCTGAAGGACTGATGAGGCATTAAGTTATGTTATACATTCTACACTAGCAATAAAAGGTGACATAAACTTTCAGAACTAGACCGTTTGCTTTAATTGCAACATTACACATTATTGTATAGTACGACTCAAGGGTTCTTAAACTTTCCTGTCTTAAGTCCAGTCAGTCACTGTTGTCAAACAACCCTAGCCCCACTATCATATAAACAGAAAGTGTACTTTTTAATATCTCCCTCGCTGTTCTGGAATGTTATTTTATTTGATTACTTATAATTGCTCTTAGTTGCCTTGACTGGTATGTAAGCACCAAAAGGGCAGATACATTTTTCTATCTAAGCAAATAAATATTCTTTCATGTATGCTTACTGAACAGTAATTTTGTGTGGAAGAAAAATCTGTGGAACAGTGACTTGGGAACAAAGCTATACACTGTAGACCAGGGATTCTCAACTGTGGCCCATGGGCTGAATGCGGCCTGTTGTGCCATTTCATGTGGCTCCCCTGCCCTCACCACACCAGGAAGCGTCATGTGGTGGAGGGAGAGCAAAATGGCTGTTTGGCCCCTGAAGCTGTCTGAGGCTTTAAAAGGTTGAGAACTGTTGAAGTTGATTCAATGGATCAATACTGCTGTAGACTATACCAGAGGTATATTTCTCACTGTATCTATTTTACAGTATGCTTGCTACTACCTGTAGTGGAAGCAATGTTAAGCTTAAATTAGTGATGGGAGGTAACAGGTTCTCACCAGCTCGCCAGAACCGGTAGTAACTTTTCCCAGTGTCCAGGAGAACCGGTAGCAGCATTTGGGGGGAACCACCTTCGGTTTAAAAGCTCTGGTTGATTTGCGTTTGGGGTGGGTTGGTGTATTTGAATGTATTTTTATTTAATTTATTTTATTTAATTTATTTACGGGTTTGTGTTGGGGTGGGGGTTGAGGTGTGTGTGCTTATTTTTATTTTATTATATTATTTTTTATTTATTTATATTTTTCTTTGGCCCCGCCCATGTCATGATGTTGGCTCCACCCACATAATGATGTCATTACATTAGCTCTGCCCACACTGTGATGACATTACGGTGGGATAGTAAATTTTTTGACATCCCACCACTGGCTTAAATGATATTAATGTCTTTAGCAATGAGGCTACTTATTGCCACATATGAAACACAGGAAAAACAGACTGAGAACTCAATGGGGGATCAAGAATGAACTCACCACAACATTATAGGAACAGTAGGCATTTGGAGACTGAAAGGGAAAAAAATCTGCCATTTCCCAAAAGGTTTAAATAATTTCTGCTATGAAGATATGTTTGCTGTCTTGGCTAAAAAGACCTTTTGTTCACACGTCTATATAGCAAACTTCCATTTTGTTGGGAGGTGGGCACAGAAATTAGTGTCATGCATAGTAGTGATCATGCATATACCAAAGAGCTTTTGCAGAGATGAAAATAACTTTTACAAGTGTTATACACATATCATATACTTAGGAGCAGGATCCCAGAGAGGCTTTATGCAGGCAAAATACATATAGGAGTGGACAGCGAGTATACAGGAATGGTCACGCATCTGTCAGATGTTTTCAGCAATACATATGGGCAGTGATGGGATGCAACAGGTTTGCACCAGTTTGCCAGAACCGGTAGTAACTTTTCCCAGTGTCCTGGAGAACTGGTAGCAGATTTTGGGGGGAACCACCTTCAGGGCTTACCTTTTCACTGGTTCCCCCACTGCGCATGTGAGCCAAGCACTTGGTGTGCATGCAGGCCTACAGTGCTTGGCGTGTATGCACAGCCTCCTTGCTGTCCTCCCCAGAGGGGAGGAGGAAGAGAAGCTGCTAGCCTGAAGCTCCCTATAGCCTGCTCCCCAGGGTAAATGACTCACCTTTGGATGTGGTGTGTCTGTGTGTATTTTAATGTGTATTTAATACCTTTACCTATATTGACGTACTGCCACAGTTCCTAAAAAGGCCTGGCGGCCGGCAGGCCTGGGGTTTTTAAGCAAAGTCTTGGAGTTAACTCATCAATAAGCTCCACCTGTGCTGTTCCAATTGGAGAACCCTAAAGGAGGTAGAGCTGTTTTACATTTACATTAAAGCATATTATCCTAGAGAACTGGTACGATGACCATATCCATCTTGCAACATGGTGCTGCCCAGGCACTTATACTAACAGGTAAGTGACAGGTTTGTGTTTGGGGTGGGTGGTTGGCTGGGTTGATTTGTGTTTGGGGTGGGTGGGTGGGTGTATTTTAATGTAATTTTTATTTATTTATGTATTTAATTTATTTACGGGTTTGTGTTGTGGGTGGGTGGATGGGTGGGTTGAGCGGTGTGTGTGTGCTTATTTTTAATTTTTTTCTTTGGCTCCGCTCATGATGTCATGACATCATGATGTTAGCTCCGCCACCCACACTGTGATGACATCACGGTGGGGTAGTAAAATTTTTGACAACCCACCACTGCATATGGGGTACACAGAAAAAGCCTTCTTGAAGTATGTGGTATTTTTGAACCACAATCGGGCCTGGTAGCAGCAACCTTGTTGTGCTGGCTAATCTTTCTCCCTTCATTTTGGCAGCTTCATGTCTGGCCTAGACACGGAAGAAGAAAAGGCAGTACGCATAAACGTCTCTGAGGTTATGGCTGCTGCTGCTGCTACTCATATCCGAGTATACATTATTTCTGGAAACAGGAAAAATGCCACTGGCATGAATTTGGTTAAGGTGAATCACAGCAGGCATGAAGTGACCCACACACTGTGATCACAGAGCCATCTCCTACGGCACGTATGAAATGAGACATGCAGGATTTAATACCAGGACTGCAATGGACTGCTGCAACCTTGAGGATATATTAACAAGGTGCTCTTTCTCAGCCAGTCCACCTGGCATGGACTCTTCCATCTCCATGACCATTGGGAATCAGAAGTGGTTCCTCCTCCACTCACTTTGCCGTTGGGCCCAATATGGTGGTTTCCAGTGGTATTTCCCCACCTAAAGAGGCTAATCCGCCCTTAACTGTTGACCTCTTTAGGGAGTCAAGTTATTTACTGCTGCCCAACACTCCACAACACTGTGAGAATACTAATGCTGACAATTCTAATGCTAGAGTTCAGAAGGTGGACTATGCAATTCATGGACAAAAGATGTAGTGTTTGTTACCAACATGGAGAACTTTAGCTATTAGTCAGGATGCCTGCATTACCCTCTCCTAGTTCTTAGGTGGTAGACCTGTCAGTACCATTTGCAAGGAAAAATGAACAGGAATGTTTTTGTTCCATTCATGCCTTTCTTCTCACCTTTTCATAGGCCTGGGGACAGGCCTTTAGTCTCACCTAGAATGGCTGTTCTTATGTTATTATCACTCTTTTGTTTAGTTTGCTCATTGTGCCATCTTACTGGTATGAGACTCTTACTAACCTCGACCCACCACGCACCCCAACATTTGCAAAACTGAACTAAGATGAGGAAGGTAGGCTTTTTCCTGCTAGAGGGATGCCACTTTGCCAGCTTTACCTCCCACTATGATTTGGAAAGGTTTATCACACAATAAGCATGTACAGTATTACCATTATTATGTTGCCAACATCCCAAGCACTGCTGTTAGACCTCTTCCACTCTTACCATAAAGGTTGTCAGTTGGCACACTACGTATTAACTTTTTTAAAAAGGAGAATTTGTTGAAACATTAAATCTAACTCTATTGCTGAATACCTTGCTTGGTTAATGGTTCCCAGATGAAACCATTACTATTTTATTAGAAAAGCATGTAGTTTGAATACATTGATTCCCCAGCACCTTAATCTATTCTTGTAGGTGCAACAACTAGTATGAGAGCCAAATAAATAATATTAGGAATATAAAGGTAATAATGGCCACAGCAACCTAACCATTCAAGCTGCCATATCTAAATGCATTTATCCTCCCTAAGTTATTTTGGTATCCCCAAAGCTTCCTGCCGTCTCTTTATTTAAACAGGTCAGCTCCAATGTTTATGCTTATTCTGAAGAGAAAATGCATTGGGTTTGTTTAATCAGTGGCCAATCTGTTTTCCTGTCTAACTATGTAGGTCTCTTTGCCCATTGGGGACCCTAATAAAACATAACAAAGGACAGCACAGCATGCTGTCCTTTGTAAAAAAAAAAAAAAAACACCCCACAGTATTTCTCTCTTTCTACAAATTATTCATGTTATGACTTTCTTCATTGGAAAATGCTAAGGAAAAAGAATGAGGTTCTGATGGAGATCTGCAGACCAGTTTTTAGTACCCTGTGCATTGACTTCCCAAGATAATTTTAAAACAAACATTCTGCTTTCCATTTTAGGATCGGTGATTGCTGGCTATGCTGTGGAGTCTAGTTGAGAACATTTGGCTTTGTTTTGGCCTACAGTGTGATGGCATTTCGCCTGTTTCGGTGATGAATGCATATAGAATGTTTGCATTTGTAAAACTCCCGTCTCCTAGGAGCCATCATTACATAGCTGGCGTTTATGAAGGACACCTGTGTAGTGTTTGACCATTACACAAATCTCTGCATTGCTACGTTTATCATTCCTGTTTGCCTCTAGGTCTGCAGAATAACTATTGAAATGAGAAAGTATATTTTTCCCAGTGGCAGACAGGACAAATGTTTCCAGTGCCTGATTTTTTTCAATCCCTTTCACATTACTTGCAGAACATTAGCCACTGGTTTCTGTCTAAACATCCTCAGTTAATGCAGTAAGGCAAGGCAGGGATTGGAAATAGCCACTTGGTACTCATCAGTGGGTAATGAAATCCTTATGGGGAAGGTTGCCAGACCACAGATACTCCTGCTAAATTATATAGGGAATAAGAAAATAAGTTGCTTCAATTTTCTGGTCAAGGGATTAGAAATCACATGGGAGTCCCTAAGAAAGCAATATGCATAACATCTGAACCACAATACACCATATTGATAACACATTTTGCATTTATTTCCATGGGTTTATCTAATGCCTCTTTCTAATCTATCAGTGTTGCTAGTCATCACCTCATTTTGCATGGAGAATGTCATAGTTACTGCACTGCAAGAAAGCATATTTCCACTATCTTGAATGGACCAATGTTCAATCTTGCTGGATGATTACGGTTTTTGCTATCATTTATTTATTTATTTATTTAATCACACTCATGAGGGAACAAAAGCATTTCCTCTTCATTCTTTACCTAAAATTATTCTCAATTAGTGTACCAATAATCAGTTCTTCCTGTGCATCGCGCTGTACCTAAAACCTTTTGTAGTATCATTCCCATAATCTTCTAATGGGATGAGAGTATGGCCATGGTGAGAGGGGATTTTTTGTGATTCATCGTAAAAAAATTTTTGTCGAAACTGGGGTGCTTTATTTTATTTCAACATTTCAGACATTTCCAGTGTTAATGTTTCATGAAGGAAAAAAAGTACTTATTCTGTCTGCTTATTGCTACCACTGCAATAAGTTTGGTCAGAGAATCTGATGTGTCATTTCAATAAATAAAATTTGTGGGGTTTTTTTGCTTGAATGTTTGGTTATAGTATTTGTGTGTCTGTTCAATGATGATGTACAGATGCAATATAACTGGCTAGAATTTGCAGGAATATCAAGGTTGGATTTGCTGTTTTTGGCAACAGCATTGAAATAATGAGGTAAGTTGCCACGCTTCCATCTCATCCTGCTCAGCTAGTGCACTAAAGCCAAAGGGACCTGACAACACTTTCTGCGTTTCTGTAAGAAGGTAGAGTAAGATATTCAGGATTGGTTCTCATCCAAATTCTCAGGTTCTGTAATGTGTTTAGCATGTTGCATGATATACTCACCATGTCTTGAGCAGACCATGAGAAATAATGTCAAAAGAACAGTCAAGTTATGAAATAGCCAGGCAGTTGTCCCATTGGAATGCAGCTGTGTTCTATCACAAAAGAGATGATTCTATTACAGTACTAGGAAAGTTAAGACTTGTCATGTGCTCATTCACACAAGCAATTGTTTTTATTCTAGGGCTGATAGTTAGGATAACATAGTGGTATCATGAAGTTCACAAACTGAATCTTGCTTCTAACACCTTCAGTACACGGTTGTTTGTCAACTCTAGTCTCTCTTCAGCAATAGGGGAGAGAGTAATCCTAAATTACTTTACAGAGATCACAGTTAGATCAAGGGTGGAGAAACCACAACCCATCAAATGTAAATTTCATTTCCCAACAACTTGAGCTAGCCTGACCACTTGTGAAACATGACAGGAACAGTATTCATTAGTGACCAAATTCTTATTAGGAATTTATTCTGGTATAAGTACCATTACACAAACTGCAACAATTAATTGCCTCTAACTAGTGGTTTGCTGTAATTTCTTAATTAACACCAATTGGTTTGTGATTTATGTAAGTACACTACACTGATGTAAACCTCTAGGTGGATTTGGGTCAGTGTCTAAAATACAAGCGTTCCCTTCCTTTGAACTAGATAACCTATGCAAAATGTCTTGATTACTTTAGTCTTTGCTTGAGTTAGAAGCACTACAGGACAAATAATAAATATAGCAGACAAGTTTAACCTAGTGATGGGCAATATTAGGAACATTTGGGACAAAGTTTTCTATAGTGCCTATATGATTTTATGTATGTATGGTTGTTTGATACAGTATTGGTATTTTAAGTGTTGTTTTAGGCAATGTCTATGATCCACCCAGAGTAGTGCCTGCATCAATTGGGTGGGATACAACCAACCAACCAACTACAAGCCATACATATTAATTTGAATGTTGAATACAGTACAGTACCTCTATTTTTCCTATTACAACAAGTCTCTCTATATGATTAATTATCTATACATTTACTTTAGACTGAGTGTTAGGAAAATAATGTGTGAAGTGATAGTAAAATCATGTGTATATAAAAGGAAGGGCTAGTAAAGGTAAAGGTCTCCCTTGCTCGAAAGCCAGTCATATCCAACTCTAGGGTTCAGTGCTCATCTCTGTTTCTTAGTTGAAGAGCCAGTGCTGTCTGCATCTGCTGATGTTTTTGTAGTCATGTGGCAGGCATGACTAGATACCGGAGCGCATGGATGCTGTTTATCTTCCCACTGAAGTGGTCCCTATTTATCTACTTGCAATTTCTTGCTTTCTAACTGCTAGGTTGGCAGGAGCTGGGACAGAAAAGGGAGCTCATTCCGTCCTGCAGCACCTGGGTATTGAACTGCTGACCTGCTTCCTTCCAGTCAGCTTCTTAGCCACTTGAGTCATTGCAGTCCCAAGGAAGGGCTAGCCCAAGGCATTTTGTTACCTGAGAAAAGAGTCAGAATGACATCTTCAAAAGCTGATGGGACTGGCAGCTAAATTTCAATTCAGTAAAGTAATTGGTTAGTCTTCTCTCCTAAATCTGGATATGTTAGAGCAGTGTGGCACATGCAGCCCTGCTCCCAGAGAGGGAAGATGTTAAAGGTTTGGGAAGGATGCATGTCACTGTCTGCCAGCTAAAGCAGCTGCCTTTCTCTGCTGAATAGGAGGATCAGGTCTGCTAAAGGCAGCTCTCTTGGTGAAATTCCCTGTTAGCCCTGAGTAGTTCTGGTCTACAATGACCAGGACATCTGAAAGAAACATTAGGCAGACAATTCAATTTAGAATACTATGGCCTTTTGGTAAGAAGGGATGCATTTATTCTTCCATAGTGAAAAGATATTGCTTGATAATGTGCAACAAAACAACCAATGGTTTAACGCTGCTACTGCTAGTGACTAGTAGTCGTATGAGGAAATCCAGTAGGGAAGATCAAGCTAATTTACATTTAGCTTAACTCCAATTGCCTTGTATTAGTCTACACCCATATGCATGCTTATTCAGACATTATTTTCACAGGCTTCCTTCCTTTTTATAGCCTAACCATCCCTTCCTTCTTTGTTCGTGCAGACAACCACTATGACATGTGCGGTGGAGAACCAGTGCTGACTGAGAAGCAATATATGACTTCAGGCTTTCAGCCAAGTAGGATTGGTATTATGGTAACTTCCAGTTAGTGGTTCAATTTCTCTTTCTCTGAAGACAATCACGGGAAGAATAAACTACTTGTCAAGACATGAACATAAAAGCATTCTGACAGTAGAGTCACAGTAATAAATTTTCACTACACTCCAGAGGAATACAGTAGTTTCGGTATCCTCAGTCTTTCACCTGTAAGCTAAACGTAGGAAATATTTTACCCTAAGAAATATCCTTAGAAGACAGTGTGGCTATTGGAAGATTCCACATGTTTTTTTTAATTTCTCACCAAGCTGCAAAGAAGAAATATCAAATTAGCAATTTACATGCAAAGGCTACATTTTACCATCTGCTTGAGGCTATATTTGAAAATGTGTTAGGTGAGAGGGTGCACATTAAGTGAATTGAGCAGAAATTGGAGAGTTGCTTAAAAAGTTAATTAGAAACAGCTATAGTTCCCATCCCAAACTATGTTTTCTTTCTTATAACGTTAACAAGCAACTCTTTACTTTCTTGTTCATGAGGAACAACTATAATAGTTTTTTTAAAAATAATAATCTGAATACCACAGGCTACTGGTGTAGACAGTGATGGGATGACAAAAATTCTACTACCACGCCATGACGTCACGGACGTCATGGGCGTGGCCAATGGCATGACGTCATGACGTCACGGCCGACGTCATGACGTCATGACGTTGTGGGCGGGGCCAAAATAAAAATAAATAAAAAATAAAAATAAACATACACACACACCCCTCCCTCTCAGCCCACCCACCCAGACACAAATAAATAAATAAAATAAAAACAACCACCCACCCAAAACACAAATAAATTACCCACCCACCCCAAATAAAAACCCCTCGCTTACCTTTCTTGGGACCCGGCACCCCGATTGCTGTCCACAGCCGCCGCCGCCGCCGGAGCTGCCTGCACCCCTGTGGCGTCCTCCTTGGGCCGGTACCTTTTTAGCCCGGCTCCGGCCATGGCGAGGGGCGACGGGCAGCCGCGGCTGCCGCGCCTCCCTGGGCCGTCCCCATGCCGCGCCGCCGCCGCCTACAGCTTCCTCCTCCGCAGCGCGCGGCAGCCGAGCTCAAAAGGGACCGACCCAAGAAGGAGTCCACAGGGATTCAGGCAGCGGCAGCTCCGGCGGCGGCGGGCGGCGGCTGTGGACGGCGGGTGCAGGCACCCGGCCCACAGGCGCCCGGCGGAGGAGGCGGCAGCGGTGTACCCCGCCGGGCGTCCCCAGGGCATGGGGCTTGTCAGCAGCGGACGGCCGAGGCAGCCCTCAACGTGCCGCGGGGAGGCGCCCCCCTCAGAGGGCTGCCGCCGCCGCCGCTGCCCTGAAAGTGCTAAATGTTTTGAAAATCGGAGCGAAAATGGCTCTAATTGACTGCGCATGCGCAGAAACTCAATCTGACGCATGTGCAATGCGTCAGATTGAGTTTCTGCGCATGCGCAGTCAATTAGAGCCATTTTCGCTCCGATTTTAATTTTTTTTTTCTTTCGGTCAGGCGTCCGGAACCGGACGCCCCAAAAGTGGACTTCCCCTCACGGAGAACCCTCCGGGATTGGTCTTACCGGTTCCAGAGATCCGTCTGGAACCGGTGACATCCCATCACTGGGTGTAGAGTATAAAATGTATTTTTCTTCATCATTTCCATAACCACAACTTGGAATGAGGCACTGTATACTTGGCATCTCTTCATAACTATTTAGTGAAGTCACATTGTGTAGTTGTATGAAAAAATAAAAACCTGAAGTTACATTATCAAAAGGGAAAATTTATTGTTCATTCTCAGGATAATCATGGGACTGGAAACCAAACCCTATAAGGAAAGATTGAAAGAACTGGGACTATTTAGCATTGAGTAAAGGAGCCTGGGGTAGGGTATGATAGCACTTTTCAAATACTTGAAAGTTAGTTGTAGAGGAGGGGCAGAATCTGTTCTAAATTGTGTCAGAGTGCAGAGTACACAATAAATGGGCTCAGACTACAGGAAAGTAAACATAGGCTGATGGTCGAATATCAGGGAAAACATCTTAACTGTTAGAGCAGTATGACAATGGAATCAGCTACCTTGGGAGGTGATGAGTGCTCCAACATTGGAAACATTCAAGAGAAAATTAGAAAATCATCTGTCAGATCTGCTTGGATTTGGATTCTTGCATTGAGCAGAGCGTTAGACTTAATGACTTCACACATCCCTCCCAACTGAATTATTCTATGATTCTATGATTAATTTGTAATATAAATATATCTTTGCTATTGGAAAAAAAGATTAGTTTCTAATAAACATTTATTGGTAACACATTCCTTTGAAGCTCAGGGTTAAATAAAAGTTACCAAACTATCGGCTGCATAACAAAAAACAAACAAACATAACAGTAAAATTCTCTTTTTAATTCAGGCTTTTGATATAATGTTGCCTTGAAGATTTATCTGGCTTGCTTCTCTCTTAACTCCTAAATTAGCACATAACCACAACTCAACTTGCACAACAAGAAATCAATTAAAATTAAATTATGGCAGAACTGTAATTGCCCTCTTTGGATTGGCCATATTTGAAGAAGACACTCAGTCCTGTTAAATATTCTAGCCAAAAGTGTCTTTTTTGAGTTGAAAATTTCTTTATTGCCAGCGAATTTCTGTTTATAGCCCATCCAGTATAGTTTATGCTAAATTTGTCATGCCATTTCTGCAATTTTGAAGGGATTAATCAAAGGAGGCTCTGAGGGAACAGATTTTGAGATGTAGCCCACTCAGTTATTTAAGATGAGAGCTCAGTTGCATCAGTTCCACATTCTATGCTTCTAGGTTTTATCATTTTAAAGATCTTTCAGAATAAATAAGTGTTCAGAAAAAAATATCTATGAGACTATACAGGTTAGTCATAAGTGAAAACTCATGATAATAGCAATTGGAGACTGCTCCCCCATTATGTTTCAGTGTGGGACTTGGCACCCTGAAGTTCCTTTCCAGAGACCCAACTAAGCTCTCTCATCTCCAGTTTGATCTTCAATAAATCTATCCCAGATGCAGCTATGCTGTATGCAAGCCAGATTAGCATATGCAATAGGTATAGGAAAAGTGTAACAACTGCAGCATTCTGAGCATCCTGATCTCATCTGATTTTGGAAGTTAAACAGGGTCAGGTATGTTTAGTATTTGGATGGAAGAACACTGGGAATACTGTATGTTATGTTGAGAAGATGCTATAGTTGAGTATAGAACATGGCATGAACTTTAACTTCTGGCATCTCCAGATAAGGCAAGAAAAAAAAAATCTTACCTGAAGCTCTGGCAAACTCTTGCCAATCAAAATTAGCAGATCAAAGCATCATCTTCCACTGTTTCCAATCCTGTGCCAGTCTCACCCAGGGCCTCAGGAGTTTTTGCTGAACTGGTCTTCCCATCCGGTTGTTGGTCTTCCTAGTGGTCACTTTATGTCAAGTGGTATCCAGTCTGTGATAGCTAAATCAGAATTGACAATGCCAAACTAGAAGTGTCATTATACCACAGCTTTCTGGCCTATTACTGATTGAACCTTTGGGAGGTAATTAGTTGACTGAGTCACCTTACGAAAGAAACAACAGCACATAACAACAAAAATGGCAGGTTTCTAAGGTAAGGTGTTTACTTTAACAGCTTTGTTTTTTCTGGTAAGATAGAGGAAATCTTCATACTTAGAAAAGGCCACCTTGCCAGAGCCACAGAAGCTATCTTGTGTACTTCTGATGTTATTAGCCTTGTCATTTACAGAATCACAGAATCATGGGGTTAAATGCAATCTCTTTGAGACTGAGTTTGATATTTGGTGTTTTAGACTGGTGAGTGGGTCAGGATACTTAAGAGACCCCGTCACCCCAAGGATATTGGTCTGTTCCACCAGAGCGGACTGGAGAGGCTCTCTTATTGTTTCATCGGCTTGAGAGGTGCATCTCTCTAGCACCAGAAGGAGGGCCTTCTCTGTGTCTGCTCCAGCCCTTTGGAACCTCCTGCCAACTGAGTTGCATCTCCAAATGGAGCTTCTGCCCTTTAGAAAAGGTGTAATGATTTGGCTGACGGGACAGGTGTGGGGCACTAGTAGTTCTGTGACCCCACCCCATTGGCTCATTTGATAAATATCCCTCGCTCTGAATTCTTTTTAATCCTACGCCTTTTTAAATTTTAAATTTCAATTTTTTTAATCAATTGACTATGTTTTGTTTACTGATTTTATTCTTGGGATGTACTGGGTTTGTGATACTTGTATGTTTTATGATATCATGTTAGCTGCCCTGAGTCGCTTGGCGAGTAGGGTGGTATACAAATGTGAATAAATAAATATTTCACACAAAATTCCAATTTTTGGGAGTGGAAGCTTCAAAAATGGAAAACAGGACTGAAGGCAAATTTATTGTGGGAGAAAAACCTTGAACATGCTAGAATGAGTGTTTCCCAACCTTTGGGTTTTGGGCTTCAATTTCCAGAAGCCTAAGTCAATTCCCCAAAGCACTGATCAGCCAATGTACTGACTTAGGTTTTTGGAACTGGAGTCCCCCTGTGGGGCATAGGCCCCACATTGGGAACCACTGTGCTAGACACAAAATAGCCACTGGACCACAGGCAGACTCAGATTTTATTTTTCCAGCCTTTGTTTTGCAGACGAGTGTTTATTTCAAACAGTTTTCAATCCTACTAGGAGCAGGGCTCTTGCCTTCACGTTGATTCCAAATTACAATGACCCTTTCTAGGGGTTTTTAATTACAGAGCATTCAAAAGTAGTTTACTGTACCCTTCTTCTGGAGTGCTCTGAGATTGTGCAACATATCCAGGGCTTTATAGACTGGGGGACTGTGGTGGCTTAGTGGTTAAGATGCTGAACGTTATGACTAGAAGGTCAGCAGGTCAGCTGTTTGAGACCTGAGTGCTGCATGATGGAGTGAGCTCCCATCTCTGTCCCAGCTCCTGCCAACCTACAAGTTTGAAAGCAAGAAATTGCAAGTAGAAAAATAGGTACTGCTTTGGTGGGTAGGTAAACAGCATTTTGTGCACTCCGGTGTCTAGTCATAGCTGCCACATATCCACGGAAACATCTGCAGATGCAAACAGAACTGGCTCTTCAGCTATAAACGGAGATGAGCGCTGAATCCTAGAGTCAGATACAACTGGCTTTCAATCGAGGGAGACATTTACCTTTATAGGCTGGCTCTTTCTTTGAAAAAGCACAGAAATAAATCAAATTGATAACTGACTCCACATGCTTAACTGAAGATGGTCATGCCACAATACTCTGCATTGCAGCAGAGATGGATTATTACAATATATTGCTATGGGAAAACTCTACTCTCCCCCAATTACCATGGGGACTGCAATTATATTCAAAGAACACAAGAGAAGAGGGTTTGCTGAAAACATAACGAAATAAGCTAATCAAAATTTCCCAGTGCTCGAACCAGTGAACTCTGACTCTGCTTCAACATTTGTGAATTCTATAGAACATCTCATCACTTGGAACGATAGGTCCTGAAAATATACAAAGGTGTGTGGGTTTTTTTTTTTTTTTTGCTGCTAAGTGTCCTCTCTTCCAAAACTAGAAAAATATTTTCTCTTTTCTATTCAGCCTATTCTCAGTAAAACAGAAAGGCTATAAATCTGCCACCTGGTCTTCACTCAAGAGAAATATCACCCAAAAAGTAAGGAAACAACCCTGTAGGCTCCAAAAGTGAAGTGATAAATTCACTTTGGCACATAAAAATTGGCAAGTATAAGGAGCTAAACCTTTTTATACAAATACGTCTTCATGATTCACTATGTGCCTCCATTAAAAACAGAGCTGTAGACAGACTATTACAAGCAAATGCCTACACGACTGAAATCTCATTAAAATGTAATATACTATAACATGAAATTCTTAATTGAATATTTTGGCTGGAAAGAATTTTTTCTTTAAACAGGACTTAGTGTCACCTATCACATGTGCCTTTTTCCATTCCTGTTTTATTTTAGTGCCCATATCTTACTACTATGCTGACATTCTTTTGTTGTTGTTGTTCAGTCGCACAGTCGATTCCGACCCTCTGCGACCCCATGGACCACTGTCCGCCAGGCACTCCTGTCCTCCACCATCCCCCTCAACTCGCTCAGCTCTGTGCCCATTGTCTCTACAATACCATCTAGCCATCTCATCTTGGGCCGTCCCCTTCTTCTTTTGCCCTTGACCCTTCCAAGCAGCAAGGCTTTCTCAAGTGAATCCTCTCTTCTCATTTGATGTCCAAAGTACTTTAGCTTCATCTTTATTATTTGACCTTCTAAGGAGCAGTCAGGGGTGATTTCTTCTAAGATTGACCTATTTGTTCTCCTCGCTGTCCAGGGGACTCTCAAAACTCTCCTCCAACACCACATCTCAAAGGTGTCTATTCTTCTGCGCTCAGCTTTCCTAATGGTCCAGCTCTCACAACTATACGTTGCCACAGGGAATACCATTGCTTTGACTATGCGAATTTTTGTTTGCAATGTGATGTCTCTACTTTTCACTATGCTCCCCAGGTTTCTTATTGCTTGCCTCCCAAGAATCAGTCGCCTTTTTATTTCATGGCTGCAATCCCCACCTGCAGTGAGCTTTGATCCTAGGAAAGTAAAATCTGTCACTGCTTCTACTTCTTCCCCATCTATTTTCCAGGGACTGATAGGGCCTGTTGCCATTATCTTGGTATTCTTGATATCGAGTCTCAAGCCAGCTTTTTTACTTTCTTCTTTCAACCTAATCAGGAGCTTCTTTAGGTCCTCCCCACTTTCTGCCATTAGGGTAGTATCATCTGTATATCTCAAATTGTTGATGTTTCTTCCAGCAATTTTGATCCCAAATTGTGATTCCTCCATCCCTGCATTGCGCATTATGTGTTCTGTGTATAAGTTGAATAAGCAAGGTGACAAAATGCAGCTTTGTCTTACTCCTTTTCCTATTCCAAACCACTCCGTCATTCCATTTTCTGTCCTAACTGTTGCCTCTTGATTCATGTACAGATTTCTCATGAGGCCTATAAGGTGTTCCGGTATTCCCATCTCTTTAATTACTTGCCACATTTTGTTGTGGTCGACACAGTCAAAAGCCTTAGTGTAATCAATGAAACAGAAGTAGTCTTGTTTCTGATATTCCTTTGTTTTTTCCATGATCCATCTTATGTTGGCGATGTGGTCTCTAGTCCCTCTGCCTCTTCTGAAACCCGCCTGCACTTCTGGTAATTCTCTCTCCACATACTGTTGCAGTCTATCCTGTATTATCTTGAGCATCCCCTTGCTAGCGTGAGGGATGAGCGCAATTGTTCGATAATTTGAACATTCTTTGGCATTACCCTTTTTGGGGAGTGGAACGTATACAGATCTTTTCCAATCCTGTGGCCATTGTTTTGTTTTACAAATCTGCTGGCATATAGAATGCAATAATTTGATTCCATCATCTTGTAGGGCTTTGAACAGTTCAACTTGGATACCATCAACTCCACTGGCTTTGTTGTTTGCAGTGTTTTTTAGGGCCTTTCTGACTTCACTCTCTAGAATGTCTGGCTCATGTTCAATGTTCTCATCATTGTGATTATCAGGGGTGTTGAGGTCCTTTTTGTAGAGTTCCTCTGTGTACACTTTCCATCTTTTCTTAATCTCTTCTGCATCTGCTAACTCCTTGCCATCTTTGTCTTTTATCATGGTCATTTTTGCTTTAAATGTTCCCTTGAGTTCCCCAATTTTTTTGAAAAGATCTCTAGTCCTACCCCTGATATTGTTTTCCTCTATTTCTTTGCACTGTTCGTTCAGGTAGGTTTCCTTATCTCTCCTTGCTTTTCTTTGAAATTCTGTATTCAAGTGACTGTATTTTTTCCTTTCTCCTTGGCATTTTGCATTCCTTCTGTCCTCTGCTATTTTAAGAGCCTCATTGGACAACCACTTCGCTTTCTCACGCTTCTTTTCTTTTGGTATGGTTTTCCTTGCTGCCTCCTGCATGATGTCCCGCATCTCTGTCCATAATTCTTCTGGCACTCTGTTTATCTGGTCCAAGCCATTAAATCTGTTCCAGACCTCCACTGTGTATTCCCAAGGAATGTTGTCTAGGTCATATCTGTCTGGCCTAATTGTTTTTCCTATTTTCTTTAGTCTAAGCCTGAATTTTGCAATCAGTAGGATGTGATCTGAGCCACAATCTGCTCCTGGTCTTGTTTTTGCTGATTGTATGGAAGTTCTCCATCGTTGACTGCAGAGTATGTAATCAATCTGGTTTCGATGATGGCCATCTGGTGATGTTCATGTGTAAAGTCTCCTCTTGTGTTGCTGGAAGAGTGTTTGCTATGACCAGTGCGTTATCTTGGCAGAACTCTATCAGTTTTTGGCCTGCTTCATTCTGTGTTCCAAGACCAAACTTGCCTGTTATTCCATTTACTTTTTGATTTCCTACTTTGGCATTCCAGTCTCCTATGATAATGTGTACATCATTTCTTGTTGTCTGTTCTATGAGGTGTTCTAAGTCTTCATAGAACTGGTCAATTGTGGCTTCATCTGCACTAGTGGTTGGTGCGTATACTTGGATTACAGTGATATTGAATGGCTTGCCTTGTATTCTGACTGACATCATTCTATCATTTTTGAGATTATATCCCATTACTGCTTTTCTCACCCTTTTATTGACAATTATTTTTTCTGAGGTTTTCTTGTCCACAGTAGTAGATATGATGGTTTCCAGAGCTGAATTCACCCATCCCTGACCATTTTAACTCGCTGATTCCCAAGATGTCAATGCTTATTCTTTCCATTTCCTTTTTTACCACTTCCAGTTTTCCTTGATTCATAGATCTTACATTCCATGTCCCTATACAGTATTGTTCCTTGCAACACTGTATTTCTCCTCCCCCTTTCCTGTCCTTCCCCTTCTTCTGATCTGATGTGCTAAGCATCCTATTACATCTAAATTGCCCCATTTGTTTTGCCTTTTGTTTTGGTCCATAGGGTTCTCTTTAGCAAATAGTAAAGGTAAAGGTCTTCCTTGCTTGAAAGTCAGTCATGTCCAACTCTAGGGGCAGTGCTCATCTCTGTTTACAGCCAAAGACCCAGCTCTACCTGGGTATGCAGACATTTCTGTGGTCATGTGACAGGCATGACTAAATGCCAAAGTTCCTGGAACAATGTTACCTTTCCTGCTAAACAGTACCTAGTTATCTACAGTACTTACAATTTCTATACATTAGTCCAAATCCTGCTTTGTAGATCTGCCTGTGTAACAGAGATGACCTTACCTGTAGTGTCAGATTGCTCCTAATTAAACAGTCCCTGCTTTGATTTCAGGCTAAGAGTGGCTTATACTCAAGGAAATGAAGCTTCATTGCATGCACCCCAAAACTGAAATAGGGATTATTTTAATCAAGCAATAGTAACTTGTCACAGTTGATGATGTAATTCCTGTTGCTTAGGTGGAATTATGCACAAGGATACTGGCCATTATGAGAAAACAATCAGGTTAAGGGATAGTTTTCCAGAACCTCCTTATCTGGAGATGGGAATAATTAGCATTACCTATTGATGAAAACACAAGATTCCATTTTTTGCTACTCAGTTTTTACAATACAGTAATTCTTCAGATAACGACTGCATCAGATAACGCTAAAATCGGATAACGATCTGTTAGCATTATCCGATACAGTCCTTCATAGCAGCAGGGTGGCTGGAAAGCTGAACGGGGTTCTCCCCTGTCTGGTTCCCCAGCCACCCCACAGCTGTGGAGGCAAGGGCAGGTGACTAGGGAAGCCGACAGGGAGTCCCCGTCAGCTTCCCCAGCCACCCTGCAGCTGTAGATCAGGTCCTCTGATCTCCCTGGAGCAGGCAGGGAAGTCAGAGAGCCCAAAATTGTTTTTGTTTTTTAAAGTCCTTTTTTTATTCATTTCAGGCTCTCTCACCTCCCTGCTTGCTCTAGGGAAATCAGAGGACCCGATCTAAGCTGTTTTTGGGCTTCCCTGACGTCCTCGGCAAGTGCAGCAAGCCAAAACATCAGGGTTCGAACCCTGACATTTTTGCTTGCTCCACTGGCTGGGGACGTTGGGGAAGCCCAGAAACAGTTTAGATCAGGGCCTTTGATCTCCCTGGAGCAGGCAGGGAAGTCAGAGAGCCCGAAATGGGTAAAAAAGTCTCATCGTTATCCGAGGTACTACTGTACTTAACTAAATAGAGAAGTAGGCAAAAAAAAAAATCCACACACAACAAAAAACGTTAATAATTATTTTGCTTTTGTTACTGATATTTTGCAATACTCCTATTTTTTCATAGAATGCTGGGTTTAAATAGTCCAAAATGGGTCTGAACTGTTGTGACCCCATGTGGCCAAGGATGTTGTTTATGCTCCCCCCCCCCCAAATGAGAGACTAATAAGCTTTTCAATTTCCACACAAATTGCCTCAAGTAGGTATTTTTCTTCTTCCTCCCTCAAACTTTGGCAGTAGTGATGTACTAAATCAGTGGTTTATACTTTAAGTGGGAAGGTCATTTGGGACTAGAAGCTATGAGGCACAAAAGTTGTTAAACCATGTAAAGCCAAACTCATTTTTACATTCTGTTTGAATTTCTATTTGTCTGGGGGAGAAGTTTTGTTTGAAAGAACTTTTGGTTTCAGGCACTTTGAATGGTAATGAACTTTTGGTGATTGAAGTTATCATATTTTAGAATATGAGGCATGTTGTGGTCAAAAATTTAGACACGTGTTGATCCAAGTACTTTAATTGTGAATAATGGGACTAATGGCAATATGAATTTCCTTTGAAGGGAAAATTGTTCTAACACAGATAATCGAAGTGTTCACCTTACAATTTATTTTGGTGTTAAACTCTCAGATTAAGCAAAGGAAGACAGGCAACCCAGACCTACAAAATATTACTATTATAATACCTTAATATCTCACTGTTTATGTGTGTTAGGGCAGTGATGGGCAGCAGCCAGTTCGCACCAGTTTGCCAGAACCAGTAGTAGCTTGTCCCAGTGTCCCAGAGAACTGGTAGCGGCTTTTTTGGGGGGATCCACCTTGGGGGCTTACCTTTTTGCCGGTTCCCCCACTGTGCATGTGCACCTACAGTCCTCGGCACGCATGCACATCTACAGTGCTCGGTGCACATGCGCGCCTACAGTGCTCTGCATGCCGAGCCATGCAGCCATTTGCTGTTTGGAGTGTGGCAGTGCAGAGAGTTGGGCAGCCACGCACAGCCACGGAGGAACCAGTGACTGCTGCTGAGGCCCTTGGCGGCCTCCTTGCTGTCCTCCCAAGCGGGGAGGAGGAAGAGCAGCTGCTAGCCTGACACTCCCTATGGACTATCTTTGGTTGTGGGGTGGGTGGGTATATTTTAATGTGTATTTAATGTGTACTTATTTTAATGTGTATTTTTATGTGTTTTATGTGTATTTAATGTGTATTTGTATGTGTTTTATGTGTATTTAATGGGTATTTTTATGTGTTATTTGTATTTAATTTGTATTTTTATGTGTTTTTATGTCTATTTAATGTGTATTTAATATGTATTTCTTTTTAATGTGTATTTTATGTTCTTAGAAGAAATCAACCCAGAATGCTCCTTGGAAACTCAAATTGTAAAGATGAAGCTAAGGTACTTTGGACATCAAATGAGAAGAGAGGATTCGCTTGAGAAGGCCTTGATGCTGGGAAAGGTGGAGGGCAAAAGAAGAAGGGGGCGGCCAAAAATGAGATGGTTAGATGGTATTGTAGAGACAATGGGCACAGAACTGAGCGGGTTGAGGAGGATGGTGGAGGACAGAAGTGCCTGGCTGACAATGGTCCATGGGGTCGCAGAGGGTCGGAATCAACTGTGCGACTGAACAACAAATGTGTATTTTTATGTGTTTTATGTTTATTTAATTTGTATTTTTATGTGTACTTATTTTTATGGGTTTTTTTAAAATTTGGCTCCGGCCACATCATTAGCTCCACCATGATGTTGGCTTTGCCCATGATGTCATGACATTGGCTCCACCCATGACATCAGCTCCGCCCACAGTGTGGTAGTAATTTTTTTGGCTCCCCATCACTGTATTAGGGTCTTACTTTTTAACTTTGTTCATTAATTGGCTTAGCAGCAAGTAAAATATGTAAAACATAATTTAATATCAGTAATATCTTCAACTTGTTATGTGTGAAGTTGCCTTCCTAGCCTCTATTCTATCAGCAGGCTACATTTTTTTAGTTTTACAAATGCTTACATTATTTTGATAAATTCTTACATGTATGTTATGTACAAATGCTATGTTTTATGGCTAATTGAGTGAAATCTTATTATGCAGCTATGCATGCATAATACGAAGTAGTAGAAAAATTGCAGCAGAAACAATATCTACAAAGCACCTCTTCAGGAGCTTTGCAGTCTCAGTGTGTCCTGAGAAGAAGGAAACAGTAAACTATTTCTGACTACATGAAAAACCCTTAAAAGGCCTCCACAGCACATGATAATTTAATTAATAGTGTTTGGTTGAGGAAAACAGAAGTCTGAGAGCTGAGGAAGATGGCTGGTAGGTGAATTTAGAAGAAACAAGAGGTGAGGAAAATAGAAAGCCAGTATATGATAACTCTTCTCAGGTGAGAACCCTCAAATCGGAAACAGGTGGCTTTGGGAATGAAAAGCAATATTTTGAATGTCTGGTGATATTTCAAGTGGACAGCCCAGAGGTTTTCAGAAAGAGTTCAAATCAGAGATGATTTTATCAAGAAGTAAATAATCCAGTCTAGTAGCTATAAAAACAGGGAAAGTGGAATGCTGAAGAAGACTCCTTCATAGCATAGAACAGGCATTCTCAACCTGCAGCCTGGGGGGCAGATGTGGTCCATCTTTTCATGTGGCCCCCCACTGCCTCCACCACACCCAGAAGTGTCATGTGGCAGAGGAAGGGCAAGATGGCTGTCCGGCCCCTGAAGCTGTCTGAGGGAGCATGACCTGGCCCCAGCTTAAAAAGGTTGAGAACTCCTGGCATAGAATTATAGTCTACTCTATGGGAAAAGCTATTTACAGTTTATTAGCCATTGTAGACTCTAGAATGGCAATCAAGCATATATAATCTAATCTAAGTACAGTACATTTAAATAAATATAAGCTACTTTCTGAAAAGTGTCACATTAATTCCTTTATTAAACATCTTTGCCTTCCTGTCTCTAGTAGTTAGGTTATTTCTATGCCTAGGACATATGAATGAAGTACTGCGCTCTAAATTTTCTTAGATTTTATTTTAGTGACAGCAATTATAAATACTTCTCATTTGTTTGTTGATGCAGCTTTTCCTATCTTTGAGATCTAATTTGGAGAACTATGAAAAATTAAGTAGGGAATTATGTGGACTTTAACTCACAACATTTGTATAGATGGAAGAATTTATGCAATTTCCTCACTGACAGTCTGAACGTATGTTCTGCAATATATTCAGCCATTTTCTTAATCTGTAGTGTGGGGGGAAATGAAATGAGGCTAGGTCTATCATGTCTGCTAAGAACCAAATTCCATCCAGTCTTTCCTATCTCTCTGTCAAAGTGTGCTATGATGTGCGCATAGAGTGTACAGTGATTACATGGAGAAAATAAGTCACCAGCCTTAAAACTGTATATTTCACTTTAAATTTGAACACTATCAATTTCTTATTATAGTTTTTTCAAAGCAGTTAGCAAGACTTCAGAGTTAGGTAATTTATATAAATATTTTTGTGCCAGCTGAATGTGTCTTATCTGCCACTGTGTAAGTATAAATGAATAGTAGGTTCAAACTGGCATGTAGTTAAAGAAAAAAAATTATCAGCTTGTTTTAAATGATGAAGCTTGGGAATTGTTTACTTTAGCCAGTCAGCCACTCTTTAAGTAGCTATCAGGCCAAGCCTACTTCTACTGTAGACATAGAATGAAGAATTATATTCTTGTCTTGAAACATCATCTTTTGAAAATTTTGTTATTCCACTTTATTCTAGTGATGGAACCCCTTGTAATTGGACTTCTAAGCATTGCAGATTTCTTGTCAAAACAGAGAATGCTATTATTTTGAAGGAAGTTTGCCAAACCTTGCCGCTCCCGCCCTATGGTGGACCAACAGTTGCTAAGTCAATTGAAATTGCCATTGGGAAAGAGCTTCTTAGATCTAGAACCTGGGGTCTATCAGGCTGTGCAAGATAAATGTTTATAATTCTTCTGCCATATCTGAATCTGAATATTGGTGATCCTCATGGGAATCAGCTCTGAAGACTATCCTGAGAATATAATGCAGTGGCCTTTCATCTGCCTTCCACCCTTTTGGCACGCAAAGTCCTCATCAGCTCCAGGCCAGTATTGATGAAACGTCTGCCCTCTATCAAGATGGTTTCAAGTGGGATTTAATCCACTTGGGGACCATCACTCTTCCCTTTGGACTTCAGAACCCAAGGCCGTTAGTCCTTTGGGTTGTCAGGTTAGTTAACCGCCCCCTGACACTAAGTGTTGAGTCACTGTCAGTATGGTCTAATCTATTACCATAGCAGGATAACATGACCAAATCCCTGGTTTGACACCTCATTTGTACCTAGCAACAGAGGAGGAGAACAGAACCAGGACCATTAACTACTTTTAAATGCAAGTTCCATCAGCATCCTCTCATCCTCAGGTCTTGTCATCTAGCTCTTCAAGCAGCACTAGAGAACACAGCTAGTTTTTTTCCCTTCAAGGAAGTAGTGGGGACAAAGTAGAAAGCAAGGCTGCAGATGAGGTCACTAGAGTAGAAGGCAGGAAGAGGAGGAGACAATGATTGGGGCAGCAATGACTAGTCCCATATTGCTAGTCCAAATGATTATGAAAACAAATAATTTTGATAATGGCAGAGGCCGGGTGTTATAGTGTGCAGTATATGGCAGCTGCCATCACCCTAATGCAATGCCACCACTATGATCTTCAATTTTATCCTTGTTGTCTCACTTTTCTGCTGCATCCTATGGTGTGTATATGTCCATACACAGCATCCAGCACATATTCAAGACACTTGGTTTATTGATTGGCTGGGCAAAACATTATTGCATATTCATGTGATGGGTTGGTCACAGCATGGGATATGACCAGGGGGGTAGCTACCGCCATATCAGCCGTATCAATTATACGGGGCCCCCGGGTCACGGGGGCCCCCAACGTGCGTAAGCAAAACAAATGCAGAGCGGGAGGGAGGCGACGGCCAGGGAGCCTTGGGAGAGGGCGCCGGAAGCGGTCTGGGGGAGGGTGCCTTTCTGGGAGGCCTTGGGCTGCCCCCTCCCACCTGCCCAGGACAAAGAAGGGAGGGCAGGGCTCTCCTTTCTCCGCTGCTTCTGTCGCCTCCACTCACGCGAGAGAGCGGGGGTGCACGCGCGGCCCCTGATGAACCAGGGACACTCGGACCGCCGGACGCTCTGGGACCTTCACTGGGGAGGGGGCGGCACGGGGAGAGGCCGCCGAGCGCTGGCGACGCCTCCGGCGGGACCGCAGCAACAGCAGCGGAGGGCACTCTGGCCCGGGAAGAGGCTGGGAGGGCTTTGACGGTCTCTCCCGCTTCCCCGGCCGTGGACCCGCCCTGCCAATGGTGGCAAAGGCCACGGGCAGCAGCCAGCAGCGCGGGTTGCAGCGGTTCCCACCTCTCCTGTTTCTGCCGAAGCCAACGTCATTGTGGGAAGGCCTGAGAAGGGACGGTCTCCTTTGGTGCCCCCCCAACCCCCAATTCCTCCTGCCCGTTACCCGCAAAAGGGTGGCGCTGCTCTTCAGCGCCTGCCTGCCCGCCCTGGACAGGTTTTCTAACGGGAAGCAAAGAGATAACACAAAGGGGAGGAAAGTTGGACCAAAGGTGGGAGGAGAGCCACGGGGCCCCCAACGTGCGTAAGCAAAACAAATGTTGTTGTTCAGTCGCACAGTCGATTCCGACCCTCTGCGACCCAATGGACCACTGTCCTCCAGGCATTCCTGTCCTCCACCATCCCCCTCAACTCACTCAGCTCTGTGCCCATTATCTCCACAATACCATCTAGCCATCCCATCTTGAGCCGTCCCCTTCTTCTTTTGCCCTCTACCCTTCCAAGCATCAAGGCTTTCTCAAGTGAATCCTCTCTTCTCATTTGATGTCCAAAGTACTTTAGCTTCATCTTTATTATTTGACCTTCTAAGGAGCAGTCAGGGTTGATTTCTTCTAAGATTGACCCATTTGTTCTCCTCGCTGTCCAGGGTACTCTCAAAACTCTCCTCCAACACCACATCTCAAAGGCGTCTATTTTTCTGCGCTCTGCTTTCCTAATGGTCCAGCTCTCACAACCATACATTGCCACAGGGAATACCATTGCCCTGACTATGCGAATCTTTGTTTGCAATTTAATGTCTCTACTTTTCACTATGTTCCCCAGGTTTCTCATCGCTTGCCTCCCGAGAATCAGTCGCCTTTTTATTTCATGGCTGCAATCCCCATCTGCAGTGAGCTTTGATCCTAGGAAAGTAAAATCTGTAACTGCCTCTACTTCTTCCCCATCTATTTTCCAGGGACTGATAGGGCCTGTTGCCATGATCTTGGTTTTCTTGATATTTAGTCTCAAGCCAGCTTTGTAAAGCGTGCGTTCAAAAGTTGGCAACACCCTACATCAGTTATTGCAGGCTGCGGGATTTCCCCGTTTAAGTAATTTTATGCATTTTTTTCTTTTGTGAGAAATCTTTACCCTTCCTAAGGGCCTCCAAACAAATTTTTATACGGGGCCCTGCCAAGGCACGCTACGCTTCTGGATATGACATGTTTATCTTTGCTTCCTATCTCAAATTATAGGAGACTGTCGATTCCTGTGACCTTTGTGTCAATCACAAAAAGTTAACAGAAAATCTATCATTCCACACACACCCCGGAGTAGAAAGGGTCCTACCCAGCCTTCATATTTTTCACTGAATCTTGATCATTATTTTATTTAACTAAAAAACGAGTGCCCCCTCTCTATGCCTTTCAAGACCTCTTCTTTTCTCAAGAAATTAAAACATGTACAAAGACTGAAAGGGTTTTGTGTCGCTTCAAAAATATGAATGTAACATGAGGTACCCATTTTGACATCTTGTGAAAAGGAAGATAAATTTCTACCACAAGAGGGCAGTCTGGTAATTTAGCTGCTTCATTGGAAATTTAATTTTCCATGCACAGAACTCTTAATTTTCTTTTAGATGAGAGGTCTAATTTTAAAGAAAATCAGGAGAAGGGGAAGGCAATAATCATACTACAAACAGATGCAGTTAGTTAATAATCTATTTTTATTAAAAGTCAAAAATACATCTCAAAAGAGTAGTCAACATTGGTGACTGCAAATGGTCTACATTCCCATAGAGAACAATATCATTTATATAGAACCAGTCACACAAAGATGCCAAGGAAGTGAAAATTCCAGGAGCTGTCTCCTTTTTTCATCTGTTAAACACTTCTCACTTACAAACAAAGCAGTTGTCATGGCTGTTTTTCAACAAGTGTGGATAGTAGTGAGCACACATAATCTATAGACTATCTTGACTCCTGTCAACATTGGTATTGTCAACATTCAGGCTGCCTTTTGCTATGTAAAGTTTGACATCCTTTTTCCTGCTGGCAACATGGGCATGATTTTGTGCACCAACATTGGACCATTCTCTGCCATTTTGTACTGTGGATACAGAAGCACAATATCCTAAATTCATATAGAAGAGGGTTTTTTTAAATAAAAAAAGAATCAAATCCAGCTTTTAAATAATGAATGAAAAGCTAGGAATGCTTTCTGCTTGAATTCTACTCGTTCTCTGTTCAAACTATGGCTCATTTATTGATAAGGGAATAAACCGTAAGTGGTCAATGATCTGAGCAAGAATTTGCCTCTCTTCCTAATAATGGGTGAGCACTCCCAACCTTTGGCTAACAAGCCTTTCAGGAATACACAACAGATTGGATTTCATATAGGATTTAAAATCTTTAGCTGGTATGAGAAATTTCACAGTCAGAAATTTTTCAATTGAATTGATGTACTTTGCCTCCAAATTTTGTTCTTTCCATGTTATAAATATCAAAGATTTTTAGTAGCACAATATACTGTGGATCCCAGCTTGCCATAAAGTGACTCACACACTGTGATCACCCAGCCATCTCCTGCGACATATATGAAATGAGACATGCAGGATTTGACACTGGGACTGCAAGAGACTGCCACAGCCTTGAGGATATTGACAAGGTGCACTTTCACAGCTAGTCCATCTGACATGACCTCTTCTGCTTCCATGACCATTGGGAATCAGAATAGTGAAATAGTTCCTCCTCTGCTCATTTTGCTGTTTGGCGCAATATTATGGTTTCCAGTGGCATTTCCTCCACTAAGAGAGACCATCATGCCACCTAAAGGGGCTCATCCACTGGTAGTCATTGGCCCCTTTAGGGAGTCATGTTATTTAAAATGATTTCCAGGGGAAAAATGTATTTTCAGACACAAGTAGCAGCTAATGATGATACAGTACTGTACTTTTCTTTGTATCTGCTTTTAATCATGCTGTGAGTTGCTTCAGGTCTCAGATCATGGAGTGAGTGAGTGAGTTAGTTAGTTAGTTTTAAAAAATGCTTGCAGTACCTCAAGGGAATCCTTCATTAAGCATTTTCTGGACGCTTCCTCAAACATTTACGAGCCTTTTGATTTCTCCAGTTGTTTCTTTCCTGCCTTTTAAGAGATACATTTTTGACTCAACAGAGAAATTTAGACTTGACTAAATGCTTGGCTCCTTATCTCTGTGTAAGAAGATGTTGCAGCTGACGGCCCTTGGGAAACATCACTATTCAGTTTGGGATTATACTAAGTCTTGTGAGACTCCAAGGAACTGATTTCACCAACCAGTTCTTTTACTTTTGGTGTCATTAACCTTTTTTGTATAAAGTTAAAAGAGGTTTGTAATCTGAGCATATTAAAAAAAAACTTTACAAAATTAAACTCGGAAAACATGCTCTTTGCCTTAGAGATTTCTTTGTATGTATGTAGGTAGGTATGTGAAACATGCTTATCCAATTATTCAGAGAGAAATAGTTGCAGCTCATTTTAATGTGTACTGAACTGTCCTCAAGGGAAGAACTTCTGCTGGCCTGTATCTTCTTTATCTTTAATAGCCAGGTTGGATAACTTCTGGTCTTCCAGATAGTGCTGGACTGCAACTTCCATCAACTCTACTAAGAATGTCCTGCTGTCTGTTTGTAATTGCTCAGCCATATGGTAGGTCTATCATAAAATGGTGCAGAACAAAGGAAGTGCAAAACGCCAGGCCAGATTAGTAAACTGAGGAGAAGACAGTTCAGAGGTCAGACAATAGGGATGATAAGAACACAACTTGAGCTCAAGTCAGAAATTAAAGTCATGTTGGTTTGTGAGTGCAAACAAAGAATAGCCATAAGGGAAGTCAGTGGAGCTTCAGGGTCAGGCTACTAGAGCATCAGGTAGGAATTTTAAGAATGTGGATAGGTAGGGAACTAGACAAGCAAACTCAGTTATTTTCAGCAATGCATAGTAATAGCTGGGAGATTCCCTTCCTCACCTGCAGCTGCTTAGGAGTCTGCAATGTAGTCAAAATAAACTAGTGATACTGAAAACACCTGTGGGAGAGTTACATATATCAAAACAAGATCTGTGGTATAACGCCAGCACCTACTGGCTAATCTAAGATTTATACAAATGTTTCTTTTCTGGACCAGAGGTTATTCCTTTTCTAGGCCAGAAAACAGATTCCCTCCACCCTCTCCCTTTGGATATAAATAAACATAGCATTGCTTGTTCCATGCCAGCCAGAATGACAAAAAGGACATGAGGCTTATGATACAATATCTTCAGAAGAATAAACTCTTCTGGTGGGGTAAGATCTATTTTTCTCAAGATGTATTGCAATACATTGGAAAAACAATTTGAAGTTAGAAATGGAAGATTGGTATAAAGAGGTGTGGGAAATTGCTTTGAATGATAAACTTACATGAGAGTTGAATCTTTACAAAGGTATAATTAAAGAGGATAAATTTGGGGATATCTGGAAGTCTTTTTTGGAATATAAATTGGTTAAGGGTAGGGGTGGCAAACCAATACCGGAGTTTTTGGATGTAACAGTATGTGGCAGACAAAGCGGCTTTTTCCAGGGCATTGTAAATATCACATGGGTGATTTGTTTTTGTGTTTGTTAATTTTAATAAGAAGATTGAAAGATGCTGTTGGGTAATGTATAATAAGTATGGTAGTGAACAAAGAACAAAGAAAAAAGATTATAATAAGTTGTAGGCTGATTAGAGGTACAGTAATACCTCGGATAACGACTGCATCAGATAACGCTAAAATCAGATAACGATGCAAAATTTCTAAAGAAATTTTGCATCGGATAATGATCTGTTAGCGTTATCCGATATAGTCATTCGTAGCAGCAGGGTGGCTGGAAAGCTGAACGGCGTTCTCCGTTCAGCTTCACAGCCACCTGCAGCTACGGAGGCAAGGGTGGGGTGGCTGTAAAGCTGACGGGCCCCCCTCCCCATCAGCTTCCCCAGCCACCCCACAGCTGCGGAGGCAAGGGCAGGTGGCTAGGGAAGCTGACAGGGAGTCTCCATCAGCTTCCCCAGCCACCCTGCAGCTCTAGATCGGGTCCTCTGATTTCCTTGGAGCAAGCAGGGAGGTGAGAGAGCCTGAAATGAGTAAAAAAATGGACATTTTTTTACCCATTTCGGGCTCTCTGACTTCCCTGCCTGCTCCAGGGAGAGCAGAGGACCTGATCTACAGCTGTTTCTGGGCTTCCCCGATGTCCCCAGCCAGTGGAGCAAGCCAAAACGTCAGGGTTCGAACCCTGATGTTTTGGCTTGTTGCACTGGCCGAGGATGTTGGGGAAGCCCAGAAATAGCTTGGATTGGGTCCTCTGCTCTCCCTGGAGCAGGCAGGGAAGTCAGAGAGCCCGAAATGGGTAAAAAAAAGTCCGTTTTTTTACTCATTTCAGGCTCTCTCACCTCTTACTTGCTCCAGGGAAATCAGAGGACCCGATCTAAGCTGTTTCTGGGCTTCCCCAACATCCTCACCAAGTGCAGCAAGCCAAAACGTCAGGGTTTGAACCCTGACGTTTTGGCTTGCTCCACTGGCTGGGGACATCGGGGAAGCCCAGAAACAGCTGTGCAATCGCAGCAAGTCAAAACATCAGGGTTTGAACCCTGATGATTTGGCTTGCTCCACTGGCTGGGGAAGTCGGGGAAGCCCAGAAACAGCTTGGATTGGGTCCTCTGCTCTCCCTGGAGCAGGCAGGGAAGTCAGAGAGCCCGAAATGGGTAAAAAAAAGTCCAGTTTTTTTTACTCATTTCAGACTCTATCACCTCCCTGCTTGCTCCAGTGAAATCAGAGGACCCGATCTAAGCTGTTTATGGGCTTTCCCCACCTCCCTGGAGGCTGTAACAAGCCAAAACATCAGTATTCGAATCCTGATGTTTTGGTTTGTTGCAGCCTCCAGGAGGGTGGAGGAACTTCAAAAATAGCACACATCGGCTCTAGGGAGATTGGGTGACCCGATGCATGGTAATTTTGAAGTTCCCCCACCCTCCTGGAGGCTCCAACAAACCAAAATATCAGGATTCGAATCCTGACATTTTGGCTTGTTACAGCCTCCAGGAGGGTGGGGGAACTTTGGAAACAGCTTGGATCGGGTCGTCTGCTCTCCCTGGAGCAGGAAGGGAAGTCAGAGAGCCCAAAATGGGTAAAAAAAAAAAATCCTTTTTTTTAAAATTCATTTCAGGCTCTCTCACCTCCCTGCTTGCTCCAGGGAAATCAGAGGACCCGATCTAAGCTGTTTATGGGCTTCCCCCACCTCCCTGGAGGCTGTAGCAAGCCAAAACATCAGGATTCAAATCCTGACATTCTGGCTTGCTACAGCCTCCAGGGAAACAGGGCTTTTTTTAACGTTGTGCGATCAATGCATCGCACAGCATTAAAAACTGGATAACGACGAGACTTGTGGAACCAAGTCTCATCGTTATCTGAGGTACTACTGTATTGATATATGAATTTTACCCATTATAACTGAGGTAATAATTTCTATTATTGTCTTTGTCTGATTATTTTTTTCCTTTTTGTATTTTGCTTTGTATTGTACTGATGTTATGTTATTCTTAGTTATTTTCTTTTCTTTCTGTATTCTGTTATTAAAACAAAAAGTTCTTTTTAAAAAGTCATATTTTTGTAATGTGGCTTATTTTGTTTGAATTATTCTGATACAATATAATTTTGATATACTTTGACATTTGTCAAAACAAAGTTCAGGACATGAAATGGGAGTTTCATAGTGTCTCATATAATCTTGTAGAATTTTGTAACTGAGAAAGATTTTTGTCTCATAATATTTTATCTCTCTCACTGAAGAATATCATATATATCAAGAGTGTTAATTTTAATGTTATATTCTAGCATTATACATAAGACTTTTGTTCTATTCAGTTAAGCTTGAAGCATATTTTGCCCCTTTATCCACACCCTCTGTTTCTGCAGTTTCAGTTTTCCATAGGTCTAGAAATATTCAGTTTTTAAAAAATCCCTGAATTAATAATATACTGCCTATGTATTTCTATGGTGCATTACCAGAGTTGGCCATGCGATTCAACTGTCTGAAATGTAATGTTTAGAAGGAACAGACTGCGTTTTTTTAAAACAGTCATTTTGTTAGCACACTTGTAGATAGACAGAGGCATTTGCACTTCCCCCACTTCTGTGATGAGGTATGCGTTCATAAATACGAGGCTTGCTGTTTTCCATGCTTTCAGGTATCCACAGAATGTATCCCCTGCAGTTAGTCTTCAGCCAAAATGAAGCCACCTTTGTGGAATTCATCCCATTGTTCTTTTCACCTGACCTAGTGTGAGAGAGCTTAGTTGGCACAGGGACTGTTGCTCAGGGTATACCTGATTGTGATTAAAAAAATACCACAATCATAGAGGAGGCCCTTTCTATATAACCCCCCCTCCACCCCTACAGTTATGAGGGTGACCTTTTGTTGGTCTAAATAACATGGACTTTCAATAGAATGTCCTTTTTGATTTTGTACTACAGTACCAGTTCTTTTTTATATACATCCATACAATAACCTTTTAAATGCTTGTATGTGTACCTAGTAATGTATGGATGTGAGAACTGGGTCATTAGGAAGGCTGAATGCAGAAGAATAGATGTTTTTGAATTGTGGTGCTGGAGAAGACTTTTGAGAGTCCCCTGGACTGAAAGGAGATAAAATCAGTCCATCCTGAAGGAAATCAACCTTGACTGTTCCTTGGAAGGACAATTGCTGAAGCTGAAGCCCAAGTAGTTTGGCCACCAAATGAGAAGAGAGGACTGATGCTAGGAAAGATCGAAGGCAGAAGGAGAAGGGGGTGGCAGAGGATGACATGGCAAGACAGAATTGTTGATGCAGTGGGCATAAATCTGGGCAGACTCTGGAGGATGGGAGATAACAGAGGAGCCAGGTGTGCTGTGGTCCATGGGGTCAGAATGGGTCGGACTTAACTGTGCAACTGAACAATGGACAACATGCTTGCCTAAATGTACCTAATAAAACTTGAAAAAGCAAATATTCTTTTCAGACTCTCAATTTATCTAACAATGGGCATATAAAGTTAATCAAGTAAAGGATATCTAAGGACAACTCAGTGGATGCAAATTAATTCTTGGAAACATATTGCAACCTTTTAATTATTTTCAACTGTGTGTGAACAGAAGCTTAGGAGATTTTCTCTAGAGGACTACAATACAATTAGGACTCTCAGAATTATGTTCAACCACCCCTCTTGTGTGTTGACACTTTTATTAAAAACTATTATCACTTCAACTCTGTTTTGTATCCTGACCTGCTTATCAGGCTATGTATAACTATGACAGCCACATAATCTCACTCTAATGTTGGTGGAGGTGGGCTTGAGCCATGAAAACTCATGTTAAAATACAGCAATTAGTTTCTTGTTTGTATAAAAAAAATTGTCTGACATGCTAGCACAGACTAACACAGCTACTTCTTCAGGAGCCATGGAGGTATTATGTGCTTACTGACAAAACCCACTGGGAAAAAAAAATTAGGGTGATTCCCAAATTCTAGTAAAGAGATCACTCGCCTGTGATTTTGTCTCTCACTTTTCATAGCACAGACTTTTTAAATTTCATCATTTTGTGATTTTATCTAGGTATTTGGAGCAATTCTGTCTCCATCCTTGAATATTTCATTTAGCCATCAAATGAAGACTTTAGGAACTTGATTTTGTTAGGCATTTTAAGTATGGCTAAGTGTAGATCAAATCCAAGGAAGCTGAAATATGGTCTGAGAACTTGCTGAGGTATTGTGATTATGTATCACTTGTAGAAAATGAAACAATCAGGAATCGCCAGAAGAACATAGATTTATTTTCTGCAGGACCTCTACGTTTCAGAATGGCTGTACTCTAAATAATCAAGGACGCAGACTTTGGGACTTGCCAGAATGGATTTGGACACATCTGTTATTAGAATTCCAGAAAGCTTTTTTAAAAAAAGTAAACTGGATAATTATATACCGGACATTTTATCCAAAACTCTTAAAATCACTGCTAGTTTAAGCCAAGTTTTTCATGCTATTACTAAATTGTTGTATATTATACAATTGTGGATAGGACAGAGTATTTTTTTGTATGGAGCTCTGTCCCTCCTCAGGTTTTCAAGCTTCCCAAAGGCATCCAGGCACTGCTGGAGACAGAATTCTGGACCAGATGACTTCTGGTCTGATAAAACAAGGCGATCCTGCTCTTATCACTTTATTTACTCTATTCTTTGTACTATCATAAGTTAACCTTTTGGGAATTGCTAGTAAGTGTAGGTCCCATATTACAGCAGCAATTTAACTATAAGTATCAGCTCTCTTTTAAAAACCAGAATGCCTTTTTGATGAATAGCACATGTGTGTTGTATCCATCATGATCCAGTCTGAAGTTTTTGGATTAGCTTTTGGACAGCCACTGAATTGAAAAATGTGTTTGCTGTCTCCTTGTTTTTGTGTCACCCACTGAAGAGCAGGATTGGGTCAGATTAGTTACAAAGCATTTTTGTTTTCTTCCTTTTTCTATCCACACAATAAAAGGCATAGTTAAAGTAATATAAATCCTCACAACCATTAAAAATCAATTCAAACAAGGAGGTATCATAAGTGTTGTGCAGGAAGTTCATGTTTTGACTTGACTATGTTTGTAAAGGGAGAGACTTATGTACTAACCATGTGGGACAGCTCTTGGCCTTTGCATGTATACCAGCTCTGAACATGTCTCTCTGTGTTGTTACATTCTGTTTGGTGATTGATGGGTTTTTGCTACAAGGGTGGTTCAATCAAGATATGAATCCTTTCCAGTCCTAAATGTAGCTGCTAGGCTTAGCTTGAGCTAACCCTTTGGAAAATAGCTGAATCAACAGTTCTGTAAATGTCAGGGATTGAATCGGTCTATTCTAGTTGAGACTACTAACTGGATTTTGTTTTTAGTTATTAGACTTTTCTCTACTTTTACAATGAATCTTGGCAAAGTTTAAGAAAAGTGTTTCTCTCCTTGATCTATTTTTTTTCTGCCCAAAAATATGGTGAAGTATTTTAAGAGGTCATTTATGTACAGCTATAATATAGAATAATATAAAACAGTGTCCCATGCACTGATGAAGTGGACTTGATCCACAAAAGCTAACAATAAAAATATAGCAGTTAGTCTTTAAAGTGCTACAGTGTTTTTTATTTTTTTTATTTTTTTTATTTTGTTTTGTTTTCTGATATGCCATGTACTCCGGTGTCTAATCATGCCTGCCACATGTCTATGGAAACATCTGCAAACATAGACAGCACTGGCTATTTGGCTATAAACAGAGATGAGCACTAGATATGACTGCCTTGTGAGCAAGGGCAAGCTTTACTATAATATGAAGACTGTGCCATTTAGTTCTAGTGGTATGTGTTTTACATGCCATAATTCCTAGGTTTTGTTCCCTGCATATCCAGGTAAAACTGGAAAAATCTCTTGCTTTAAACCTTGGAGAACTGCTTCCAGTCATTGGGCTAGATCAGGAGTTTTCAACCTTTTCAAACCGGGTCATTCTCTTGCAGTCAGTTTTGAGGGTCATACAGCCATTTTGCCCTGTCTGCATGATGCTGGTGGCCATTTTGCCCCAACAGCTTCAAAGTGGCAGGCATTTTGTTTCTCAAATGCCCTTGGAGGTGCGGGGGGCACATGCAATGCTGCCATAGGCTGCATCTGGCCCATGGGCCTTAGGTTGGAAACTCCTGGCATAGATGGATAAGGTTCTGATCAAATATAAATTAGTGTCCTGTACCTAGCTCTGTTGATTTGAAATTTCTCTGCTTCTCTACTATTCATTGAAAATGACTTTGTACTAATAGGAGGAACCCTCGCCCCATTAAATATTGAACCTTATACTTTATAAACAAATCATACACTATTTAATATTGAACAGGAGAATGAACTAAAGGTAGCTTTCAGTCATCAAGAACCTTTGAGGCCAAGGCTTTAAAAATAACTTCTCCAGTGACCATCTGGATTAAACTGCTTCTTTTACATTCTATATGTTGCTCTATAAGTATTAATCACATAATTTTTTAAAAATAAATCCCTGTTTCAAATAGTTAGGCATACTCATCTGTTTATTTGTACAAGTTAATGGAAAACTCCATTGCCTTCAGCCAACGCTAGTTCATGTTTTTCTTTCAATGATCTTGACTGTTAAAAACCACTAGTTAATAAATTAGATTTTTTTTATTAAGCAATTTAACAGAGTATTAAGATTTTATAATTTCAAAAACTGCTGTGAAGAAAGAGAATCATTATGGAGAAAGGAGTCTGAACTTGAAGAGTTTGCTAGTTCCCTATGTTAGTCAAAATGCTATGGCAACCCTCAGGAAAAGTGCTTATATTAATAAAGAAAATTGGCAATATTTCAGCTATCTTAATGTAGTACTGCACTATAATGTATTAGGGGTCCAATTCATCATGACACTGGAGTAAAAACAACAGTTGACATAACTTATACCTCTTCTTATATATTAAAGTATAGAAAATATTTAAGTAGATATATAATGTTGTTATATATAAACAACAGGAAAAATCCCAGATGGATGAATCTGGAAGAAGGTAACTATTATTAGTGTTGTACATTTATTTCACACCAGCCTACTGCCACAGTATGCTAAGTGTGAATCAAGGCAAAATGGAAAGTGTAAAGCAAGAAATGGAACAAATAAACATTGCAATGCTTGCTGTCATAGAGTCACCATAAATCAGAGGTGACTTGACAGCATGTAAGAGACCGCCCCAAAGTCACATGGTACTGGTGCAGAACCTTATTGATTTTCATGTAAGGTGTAACTAGTTACAACTAATTCTACCTATTGCTGGGTTGCATCTTGACTGCACTTCTATGCCTGATTGCACAACCAAGATCTGTGGCTGTGAAATCACCTAGGGTCACTCCGATGAGGAGGGCGATAAATACATTTTGAATAAATAAATAAATAAGATGAGGACCTTGTTAATTACTTGAATCCATCCATCCATTCATTTCTATACCACACATTTTGGAGGTGTTCCTACTGGGTCTATAATATAAACATATAAAAATAAACAATGTAAGATATAAAATATTACATAAACCTCCTCAGCAATGTATTAAATTTTTCTTAATGGCTGTTGCTCAGTTAACAAAACCTGGCTGGGAATAGAAGTATAAATTAAATACGAACAATTAAAGTAGAAAATTATAATTAACTAATTGGCCATTGGCAGGTAATCTTTAAACTAGCCACTGCTCGTTTATATGGAAACCTTATATAAACACCAATAGATTTCTGGCCATTTCTTTTTAATGCTATAGCTTGTGATTTCAGTTGTTTTTGACATCTGGATCATTTTGAGCTGTCTTGGTCCCATAGAATGGCAGAAAGGTGGCATAGGAATGAATAAAAATACAGTTGTACCTCGCTTAAAGAGCATAATGCGTTCCATGGGATTGCTCTTTAAGCGAGTTTGCTCTTTAAGCAAAACACCATTGTAAATGACCAATTGTGTGTGTGGGGGGGATTGTGAACCCCGATTTATTTGTTAAGTGAGTTTTTGGTTGGTTTTATTTGTTAAGTGAAGCGAACATTCAGAGAAAATTCTGCTCTTTAAGTGAGTTACTCTTTAAGCGAGGAGCTCTTTATGCGAGGCTTGACTGTACAAATACAAAATGAATGAATTTGCTGTCCTAACAGGGGGACAACTAACAAAAGCCCTTCCAATCAGTTCCTCATCTCCATTATTGTAGCTGTTTTCCCTCATTGCTTCCTGGTTGTTGTTGTTGTTGTTGTTGTTGTTGTTGTTGTTGTTTCAAATTTATATTGCCACCCACTTGCCGTGGTGACTCAGGGCGGCTTACAGACAATACATTACATTACATTACAATACAATATTGTTGGGGTGGGCACAGGGGGAGGGGCGACAAGGTCCTCATCCTGCCCTGGCTTCTTCTTCCCCTGGCAGTTGGTGTTGGCATAGGGGGAGGGGCGGCAAGGTCCTCACCCTGCCCTGGCTTCTTCTTATGTGTTCATTATGAGCTACAAAGCTGTGTACAGCTTGAGTTTAGGCTATTTGGAAGATTGTCCTCTGGGCAGTCCTTCTTCTTGTTCAAGTCACCCTCATAGAGGTATGTGAGATGTAAAAGAAAGCCTTGACAGAGTTTGCTTCTCTGTCTGCTTTTCTATGTCAATGTAGAGTGTTTCCCAAATGCTGGTGTTTGAACTTCAATTCCCAGAAACTTAAGTCAATTCCCCAAAGCACTGATCAGTCAATATACTGGCTTAGGCTTCTGGGAACTGAAGTCCAAACACCAGCATTTGGGAAACACTGTTTATACTACCCTCTTTGTTGTACATTAGCTGGCAACCGAAGACCATTTCAGACTTTTGGCAATTGTCTGGTTGCTGATAAAGTAGTAGTACTGTTTCTTTGCATTTTAAAAAAACTTTGTTTAAATTCTATACTGTTCTAACTTTGTTGTTGTTGTTCAGTTGCACAGTGAGTCTGACCCTTTGCGACCCCATGGACCACCACACGTCAGGCTCCTCTGTCATCCACCATTCTAAATTTGCAGTACTGTATATTTAATTTGTTGTTCAGTCGCACAGTCAATTCCAACCTTTCGCGACGCCATGGACCACCGCACGCCAGGCGCCCCTATCTTCCACCATCTTCCTCAACCCGCCCAGCTCTGTGCTTATTGCGTCTACAATACCATCTAGCCATCTCATTTTGGGATGTCCCCTTCTTCCTTTGCCCTCCACCTTTGCCAGCATCAAGGCTTTCTCAAGTGAACCCTTTCTTTTCATTTTGGTTTGACCCTAGTATGTCCAAGTTATAATACCTAGTTTTTAATTAAGTTTTTAAGCTTTTAAAAGTTTTAAATTTTTAAGTGTTTTTAAAATTGTTGGAAACGCCCTGGGTCCCTTCGGGGAGGAGGGTGATAAAAATAAATAAATAAATAAATAAATAAATAAATAAATAAATAAATAAATAAATTTGATGTCCAAAGTATTTTAGCTTCATCTTTACTATTTGCCCTTCTAAGGAGCAGTCAGGGTTGATTTCTTCTAACATTGACTTATTTGTTCTCCTTGCTGTCCAGGGTACTCTCAAAACTCTCCTCCAACACCACATCTCAAAGGCATCTATTCTTCTGCTCTCAGCCTATTTAATTACAGTTTAAGATTATATTTTTTGTTGTTTTGCTTTTAGCTGTGTCTATTTTTTATATTATTATGAACTCAGTTGGGGGCGAGGTAAAATACAAGTCAGACAAAGAAAGGTAGGTAGATAGGAAGATAGGGAGGTAGGTTGCGATATGAGAAAGGAGCAGTGTAAGGGCCCTTCACTTGGCAACCTAGCGGGTGGAATCAGCAAGAGGGAAGAAGAGGAGATGAAGGAGCTGCTGACAGTACTGGCAGTGAAAAAGTATATTCCCTGCTGCAAGGGGTTCCACCGAGGAACCTTTGCCCAAAAAACGTGGCTTCTCATCTACTGACAATGATTTAGCAATCTATCAGTCGATTCTCAGTTAACTGTTGCCAAGTCCCACCTTAGGCAAGTTATTTTTTATCACCTTCTATCACAACTTGGAACTCACTTTTTATGAGCAACACAGTTATATATTTCCAATTACTTCTAGGGTGATGAGATATACTGAAGTTACATTTTGAAATGATAAAATGATTAGGAGATACTGTGCTGGAGTAAAATTTTCAGTTAGCTTCAGAAGTTAGTTTTAAAGGGTATTTCAAGGACATTTAGAGGCATTTTGGTATGTATTTTATCAGTTTTATGCCATTTGTCATCCATACCAAATACTGTTCTTCTCTCAGCCGTTGTGACAAAAAAATAAAAAAGCAACCGGTCATATTTTCAAAACTGTAATGAGTAAGAGGACCAAATTATTTCTGGAAGGTAATTTTGCAAGCTCTGCCTTCAATTTATCTTTGTCCAGTGTCTGCAATGTGGAATTAATTGTACTATTGTAACAATTACAACAGCAAAGTGCTTCTAATCCATTGTGAATATGTAACTGTCTATGAAGACAGTGTGTTGATACAATTAATGAGCAGACACATTGTCTGATGTTTGTAATCTTTTTTCTTTTTAGTAATCTTTTAATCTTTAAATTTTAAATTTTAACTTTTTTCTTGAGATGGGTGGGTATCTTATTGATGGTTTTATTGATGATTATATTTTAACTGTTATTAGCCGCTCTGAGTCATTCGTGAGGAGGGCAGCATAGAAATATGATTAAATAAATAAATAAATAAATAAATAAATAAATTTGGCTATAGTTACATGTTGTGAGATGATCATAGATAGCAAGACCAGCCTCTTGGAAAATCTCTAAATTTCAGGCACCTGATTTTCACCTTGAAATTCAGATGATGTTGGGCAATTTTGCATGTAAATGAATCAGCATATCGGTCTTTTGTGTCTATAGGTTTGTGACTCAGGAAAAGAAACACAATCAGTCTTCCATCCTGAAAGATTCCAATCAAATTCTAGCAGCAGAGGTCCTAGGAAGAGAGTAGCCTCCCAGTTTGGATCCATGACTGGAATGCTGTTATATCTCTCTACTGGTTAAGCAGAAACAGCTGTATGAATTAATGTGATCTCAATGAGTGATATGTTCATCATTCCAAAGGATCCATGATAAAGGACCAGAGATGAACTGTGTACAGTCAAACCTCACATAAAGAGTTCCTCGCTTAAAGAGTAACTTGCTTAAAGAGCAGAATTTTCTCTGAATGTTTGCTTCACTTAACAAATAAAACCAACCAAAAACTCACTTACCAAATAAATCGGGGTTTGCAATTCCCCCTCCACAATTGGTCACTTACAATGGTGTTTTGCTTAGAGAGCAAACTCGCTTAAAGAGCAATCCTGTGGAACGCATTATGCTCTTTAAGTGAGGCACAACTGTATATGGATGAGGTGATTGTGACCCATTAAAATTCACCAATAGGGCACTTTGGTCAGATAGTTCATTCTCTCCAAGTGTTTAACAGGTGTGAGCCTAGCTGGAATTTTCACATGTTTGTCTCTCAGGCCCATCCCTTCTGGCAGTGGAGAGATCAAACAGACAACCTTTACTGCAACTGTTGGAATTTTGTCTTGAACAAAGCTTAGCATGATAGACAAGAGGTCACAGTGCTGCTCAATGGATCAGTACACATAAGACAGCAGATAATATGCACGCATGCATATGTATTATCTTTTGGGGGCAAGGGGATGAAAATATTTAAAACATTAATTATGTTGAGAAGATTTAATTGAGAAGGTTTATAAGTCCCACTGGTGGTGGGTAGTCACAGTACAGTAAAACACCAGATAATGCTAAAACTTGGTTCCACAAGTCTTGGTGTTATCCGATTTTTAGTGTTATCCGATCCATGTTAAAATCCTATGGGATGGATCGGATAACGTTAAAGCTCCATAGAGATACATTTTAACCGCACAGGCTTTAGCGGTTGTTATCCGATCCATCCCATAGGACCTTAACGTTATTCGATCCAATTCTCCTCCCCAGATTACTTAACGTTATGCGATTTTAGCGTTATCCGATCCAATCGTTATCCGGTGTTTTACTGTACTGTAATTAGATGTAACCTTGTTAAGATTTTTGTCTTTTTTCTTTAGTTGTGATTTTTTTTGCTAGTTCTTTTTTTGTATTTTAATTAATTAAGTGACCATTAAGATTTACTAATTTATCTCACAGTCAATTACATGTCTCAGATTGCATGCCATGCCAATGTTCCAGATATGTGATTCCTACAGACCTTAGGTTCTGAACATTTGTACATGAAATGAAGTCTGTCTTTTCTTGCTAATA
Organism: Furcifer pardalis; assembly: GCA_030440675.1. Classification (NCBI taxonomy): domain Eukaryota; kingdom Metazoa; phylum Chordata; class Lepidosauria; order Squamata; family Chamaeleonidae; genus Furcifer; species Furcifer pardalis. Next base: position 70,462,315 of record CP126892.1, read on the forward strand.
ACCGATACAAAACCAAAGTAAGTTAACATGTAAATTTGCATATTAGCTTGAAAATTAATTAGTTAATGTCATTAATGAAATCGCAATTTAAGGACATCTGATTGCTATTGTCCTGGCATGATAACCAGATATCATTCAGCTCTTAAGGAATTGCCTCTTTTAATGAAGAGTTATCTGTAATGTACAGTTTGATCTTCAGCTTAGTTTGTTGAAGAATTCAATGTATATTTCCATTAGTTCTTAGCATGTGCTCGCTTATTCTTAAAAAAGTTTCAGCAAGGAGACAGTTCTTGAAATGATCTATGAATTTTGTTTTGTACAACTGTTCCTTTTACAACAATGTAAAATTACTTGTACTGACCTTTTTCCATTCTAGCTGCCAAATGCTCTACTGTTACCTCATGTGGTTTAACATTTAGTGACCCTTCATAGTCTGTCTTTGAAAACAAGCACCTGTGGCCAGGAACAGATTCTGAACAAAATTCCATTGGTTTTGTGCTGGCTATGTGAAAGTTATATTCCTTTCTATGTCTGGTTTTCTTTCAACATTATTGGTAAAAAATACCCTGCTTCAGCTTAAGTTTGAACAAGTGGCAGAAACACATAGATATAACTTTCTTCTTCCTCTTACTTTGCCTTTGTGTAAGACTCCACAGGCTTAAATAAATCCCAGCCTTTAAACATTGGAAAATAAATTATGCATGTATCAGTTACCATTATTGGGCTTGGTCACTTCCAGTAATACTGTTTAATTCCTTATGTTCTTTCAGACTAGACTTCTGCTTTGGGCCTTCAGAGCCCTGGGGTTGCTTATTCTATTGTCACCTGGGGTCTTGAGAAGCTTAAAACCAATTGCTAGTGCCAACTAGAGTAGGTGCACATTTAAACTTACATGAGTGTTGACTTTCCAAGTTCCACCAGTAGTGCAGCCAAAGCTCTGCTTATGATCTGAGTTCAATTCTGATGGGCTCTAAATTGATCCAGCCTCCTCTCCTTCTGGGAAAGATAAAGTGAGTACCCTGCTTGTTGGGGGCAAAATGCTAATTAGTTTGTTAACTGCCCAGAGAGAGTAGTGTGTAAGTGCAATTGCTTTTGCTATTTATGCCAGATAGGACTAAGATTCAGATTCAGATTCATTGGTTTGCTCTCCACATCCAATTGAAATAGAAACTGCTTTCTCATGAGACCTATTACATTATACCATGGGTGGGCTTCTCTTTTTGTGTGTGAAGTGCATGTTTCTCCACAGAGCTATAGAAGAGGGATTCTCAACCTGCAGCCCACAGGCTGGATGCGGCCCGAGGTACCATTTCATGTGGCTCAAAATACCTCCACCACACCAGAAGTGCCATTTGGTGTAGGAACTTGCTATCTTGTGGTCAAGATACTTGTGTCTGGCTTCTAGACAGCTAAACCTCCCTCCCCCCAATTTGTGTTTCTTTGAGATATCCTATGACCATCCATTCCTAGTAGGTTGCATTTCTTCCATTACAAAGGGGATCAAGAAGAGGTCTTTTTCCTCAGAGTTATGTACCAAGTCTTATCTTCTGGCAAAGTTATTCTATTCTGAATCCTGCAGGCAGTTCTGAAATGGTTCACATTACCTCAGACTTAAACAAATACTTGGTTATGCGCTTTCCCTCTCCCCCCAAAAAACTCATCACCTCAGCTGATGTATCTGGAAAGCTATGAGGGAAAGACATTCTGCATGTTTCACTTTACACTGCCATCCTGTCACCTCTTATGTTGTAACATAGGATGAAATACCAAAGAAAAGAATCAAAAGATAGTTATTGTAAGGTAGTAGTGTATTCCCAAGAAACTTGTTTAACTTGCAGAAATTATGAGATTTGCTAATATTTATAGAAATTTATATCATTAGTTGTTGGGAATAATATACTTTGCTCTAGTTGCTCAAGTTGCTAAGACGCTGACTGGGAGGCATAAGGTCAGCAGTTCAATTCCCGAGTACTGCAGGATGGAATGAGCTCCCGTCTTTGTCCCAGCTCCTGCTAACCTAGCAGTTTGAAAGTAAGAAATTTCCTTCGGTGGGAAGGTAACAGCGTTCCGTGCGCTCCGGTGTCTATTCATGCCTGCCACATGACCATGGAAACATCTGCAGAAGCAGACAGCGCTGGCTCTTTGGCTTTGAAACAGAGATGAGCACTGACCCCTAGAGTCAGATATGACTGGCTTTTGAGTGGTGGTGGTAGTGGTGGTGGACTCTTCCCTCAGACTTTTTCTTGATCACTTTCTGTGGGATTTTTCATTTGAGTGCTGTGGGATTGAACAACATGGTTTTTGTTTGTGTGTTTTTTTATATTTTGTTATTGTGATATTGATACTTGTTGTTGCGATATTGATTCTTTTTTACTGTTACTGTGATATTTATACTTTTTGGAACTATGATGATTTGTGATGATGATATGTTGTATTATGATAATGTGGAACCTATAATTGTAACTGTATTTTGTATCTTTGTTAGTTGCCCAGAGTCGCTCTGCAAGAGGGGTGGCATACAAGTTTAACAACAGCAACAGCAACAGCAACAGCAACAGCAACAGCAACAGCAACAGCAACAGCAACAGCAACAGCAACAGCAACAACACTTTGTCAAGCTTTTTCTGCAATTGAGCAGAACTGCTGAATTGAATTTTAGGGGCAAACTAGAACCAGAACTGGAAGCAAGTATGTGGTGGTGTAAAATGATTTTATTGTGAAAGAATGATAAAAGTTCATTCAGACGACTTATGTGGTGACAAATATAGCCACAACATTTTAGGTTAATCAGAAACCTCACTTGATTACTCCATCATTTCCCCCTTTTATGCTACTTCTTCTAAAAAGCAATGTGACAGGTTATATATTTGTGAAATTATCATCTTCAAAACCATCAGTGAAATTATCTCTGTTCTTAGAAAAGAAAAAGTGAAGACAATCAGGCATCTTTTTTTGGTAAGTCATTGAAAGTTGTTGAACTCTTAGAGTCCGATATGACTGGCTTCCAAGCAAGGGCGACCTTTATCTTTACCTCATATTCAAAATGGAAACAATATTTGCCTGGAACACCATCTATCACTAAGGAACCATATGTTTGGTGATGATTCCATTCAAAATGTGATGCATTTTAAAATGAGCATGGGTGACAATCCAGCTAATAAAAACTATTCACCCACAAAGTAACTGGAGGAGTCAAGAAGAGCATCTTAAGTGCTTTCTGAATGCAAGAACAGTGGGAAGGATTTTGGAACAATGACTTTAAAAGTAAATCTGGCTACAATAAAGCAAAGGCTTAGCAATGTCCCATTGAGGAAACTGTTTTTCCTGTAAAAATTTTCAATCCGTGCTCTCTATTTATCCTATCCTACCCCCTGCTTTTCTCTCATTTGTCCCTTTACTTATATTTGTGCTTCTCCATTACTTCAGTTCTGTACCTAAAGCCCAGTAAAAAAATGCAAAGGAGCTCAATGATCATAAATCATCTCGGCATTCTTGTGTTATCATGCTTCTGTCAAAGAGGTTACGTGGCCTCTTTGTCTTATGTTGCGATTAGTGGTACGTAATGGAGTCTCAGTTGGCAGTTGAACAGCAAGTGAGAACAATGATATTGTGGAAAGAACAGCCAAGATTGTGTCTATGCATTAGAAAATATGTTACATTTATGCATCCAAGAATTCCTGCAATATGTTTCCTTTATATGCTAATATCCATTGCTACCCTGGCCTAATTTTTAATTATGCCAACTGGGGATATGACTCAGAATGTGAAATGTTTTTGTTCCCAGGGATACACCAGAAATGTAAAGTAAGGGCAGGAGCTGATGTTCATTAAGTGTGAAACTTGTAGTAGAAGGCCATTCTCACTTACATTTTAGGGCCTCAAGCTGCAGATTTTGACAGTGTCTGTGTTGTGCTTCTGTTGCTTTATACATTCATGCGTACCAGGTTAACTATAGGTCACAATCCATTGCAATTTTTTAAGAGTTTTTTTAGCCTTGTATCGTTGTTTTGCATACTGTTTTCTTCTGTATAGTTCCTGACTTCACAAGATTTGGCAAAATTACAAGAAGTGGTTTCATGCAAAAATGTTAAAATATGGTGAGAATCCCTTTTTTTTTGGGGGGGGGGAAGTGCAATAGCTCTTGGTGATATAAATGCAACTATGGAGAAAAAGATCCATCCGAATGTAATTTGCAACAGCTTCCTTCTGGCTGTATTATTCTGTAACTGTTACGCACCAAAATTGATAGATTTAAGTCAAGCCAGCAGTTCGCAACCTACAGCCTCTAGGCCAGACCTGGTCTGCAGCACCATTTCATGTGGCCTGTATTGTCACCACCACCACCACTGGAAGCGGACGCATTTATGACAGCCGTAAATGCACCTGCTGCTGTTGTAAACACGTAAATGCATTGTGGCTTTTGGAAACACATTTACGACAGCCAGGGTTATGTTTTACAGCAGCATTTTTGGTGGGGAGAACCACCAGTCTGGTCTGCTCAGCTGCCTGAGGGGGCGTGGTCCTGCCCATGGTGTGAAAAGGTTGAGAATCCTGGAGTCACATCTTTTTAAATCAAAGCGCTGTGTGTGTGTGTGTGTGTGTGTGTGTGTGTGTGTGTGAGAGAGAGAGAGAGAGAGAGAGAGTCACACCTGCAGAAGTTTGTGGAGAGTGATCCCAGTACTGTTCATTGAGCAACTAGTTGTGCAATGTGCTTGCTGAACTGCTTGCTAGTTATCTGCCTTTGGACAATTTTTGCTGCTTTGAGTTATGCCAGTGACATTCCATGTGAATTAATTAGCATATTTTTAGTATGTTGACATATTCCCTTTACAAAGCAATGTATGCAATTAGAATAAGGTTGTAACATGAGCAGAGCCATCTTGGAATTATGAAACCCTCTCTAGTTAAAGAGTTGTTTACAGCTAGCTTTCTGAGGAACACACCCCAAAGGGTCCTATCTGAAGTAAGCAGACATGTTTACCACTGAACATGTTAGAATGTATGTAACATCAAGATAACGTGTGAAACACCTACTGCCCATGGAGGCCCCCTCTGGACTGAAGAACACGTGTGCGAAGCTTTGTGAAGGGTATAAAAAGCTGGCTAAATCATTTATGGGGGTCCTTGGATCTAAATATGGATCAGAGACCATGCATGCATGCATTATGATATACCATGATCATGTGTTATTGTGTAATGCTATGCTATGATTGAAAAAAATAGATAAAATTCTCTTCCATTTCAAAACCTCTCTGGCTGATTTATTTACCTAAAAGCTGTTCAACCATTTGAGAGTTTAAGTGACACCAGCATAGCTACACAACAGGATTTAAGCTATCATTTCTTCTGTTCTCTGCACATCCATACTGTAAGAAGAAGTAGATGCACATTTGTGAAATTTTTAACTTTAAACCCTTGAAATAATACCATCTGAAATCATGTGTACACCTGGCTATTCAATTCTGACTAAAACATCTTTTTTTAAAAAAAAAAGTGAAAAGATTTAGCTGAATAGTTTGAACCCTGTGGCACTATCAGGTTGATGCTGGCCCCATCTCCCACTGCACCAATTGCCTGCTTCTCTTTCGTTCATCATTTGCCTCTCTGCTCTTGTGTGCTGCAGGATCTGTGCCTCAGTCTCAAGGCCCAAACTTAGGTACCACATTGGTTAAAAGTGAAGATATGCAGAAAAGATTTGGAAATTAGAAATCAAGTTTAGGCAAAATTGAAAGTAACTAGGTATAAATAATATACCGTAATAGCCGGTGTATAAGACACACTCCCCCTCTTAAAATATACTGGAAAAATGGAGTGCATCTTATACTCTGATGCATCATATATACTGGCAAATACAGTAACTGCCTATAATGAGTTGCTATGAGATTAAGCAATCATACTTATATATTGCCCCATAGCAATTAGGGATTACAAATGATATAAATGGCAAGGAGCACCCAATTTACTTAGGTGTAATAAATATTATGTAGTTAATTTCAACAGTTACCTTTAAAAGCATTGCAAAGGTATCTTGAAATAAACCTTATCAGGGTTTATGCCATTTCTTATCAATGCTAAATGATAAAGGAAGCATTCATTGATTTTTGTGTATTGTATTTTTGTAAATGGATATTTTTCTGCGGTACAGTGAATAGTGTCAGAGACCTGGGTTAAAATCTCTACTTGGCCATGGTAACTCTCTGGGTGGAAATGGCAACGCTAAAACTACTCCTTAAGGTATTGCATATATTATGGCTTGAAAACTATGTTAGGGTAGTGCCACATAACAATTTTTTATAAATGTTTCCAAGGTACATATCAGAATTGGCCAACAGATGGAAACAGAGAGCATTTCTTTGCATGTTCAGTCTTGTTAATAAGGCAATGCATTACATGCAACAGAAATTACTTGTGCAATCAGAGCCATACCAGAAACATGTACTGATGAGGATTTAAGTTTGGTCAACAGCAAAGCCAAGTAGACGGTTTCATTTTTTGGCAGTTTAAAGTTTGATCTGGACACCAAAGAAGAAGAATGAGAGCCATAATAATGATAATGGCAACCAATTTGCCAAAAAGTAATGAGCAACATACAGAGTTCCTTTTAAAATGCAACATTTGGGAATGTGAGTTTGCTACCTGCTGTTCTAGCTACCTCTTCTCGTCTTTATCTGCCTTGTCATCTTTATATTCTTTAGATAAATCACTTTAACTCAAGGCATGGGCATATTTTCACTCCAGTGTTGGTCTGAAAAAGGCAGGTTCTTTTTTCTCTTTTAGAAGCAATTTTATTTTTGGTTTTGGCTGGGTACAATGCAGCAATAGAAACAATTTCTTTTTGAAAAATGGAAGCTGTGATTCTGTGGATTATGACAAGCTTCCATTAAACTCTCAGAAGTGTCTTTGGCCTGCTTTTGGCTCATGGCTCATATTCATTGCCTCCTTCTGCATGGAAAGGTGATGAAAGATCTATATGTTAATAAGAGACAGTATATGCTCTGTGGCAGAAACACAGATGAAAACTGAGGCAAAAGATATAGAACATCAGGAAGTTCTATTTACATAACAAATGTGATGTTCAGTGTCTGTTCCAGGAGTTCATCCCCCCTGAGATTATTGAACAATAGTAGTACTTCGATAGGCTTTGAGCTGTGGTTTCAATCATCTAACACTCTCTTCTACTTTGCAAACAACTAACATCAGAGACATGGAGGGTAGCAGCTACTTTATGATGGTATCTCCTGAGACAGTTTCTCACTTTCATGTTTTTTAGATTCATGCTGGATTTTCTTGTGATAAATGTCTATGGAAGCTCTACAGATGTCTTGTAACTGTACTAATCATGTGCATGTTTATTTGTGTTTTTTTAAAAAAGCACATACCACATTCCTTTAATGAAGTGGTTAAATAGTACACATGAAGTTGTTCTAATTAGGTGAGATCCACATGGAAGCTTAATGGAAAGAAACTTTCCTCATGTTCAGCAGCTAATAATCATAACAATTTGACATTGTAACTAGAGAGAGCCAAAAATATGGAAGCAATTATTGAACAAAAATGAGAGAGAGAGAGAGAGAGAGAGAGAGAGAGAGAGAGAGAGAGAGAGAGAGAGAGAAGCAATCCCCCACAACTTTCTTGAATTTTCGATTTCAACATAAATTCAGGTTTTCATAATTCTTAAAATCATTTCCATCTGATGGAAATAATATATTTTTTTGAAAGCTTTAAAAATGGAAAACAAGCTGGAAAGACAAATAAATATATGTTGAAAACAAGTGGAAAGTTGTTGGAACCTTTTCCTTATCACATATTGGATTTCATTTGACATTTGAAGTGAGCCACCGAAATGGAGGTGGAGGAGAAGGAAGAGGTTACTGAGGTGAAAGTGGGATTTACAGATCCTTAATCCTAATGAAACTGAGTGCTGACATTTGTTTTTAGTTGAAGAAAACAGATTGGTATGATGACTGAGAACCTATTTTACACGAGTACCAGAGATATTCTTGAGTACAGTGGTGCCTCGCTTAAAGAGCATAATGCGTTCCACAGGATTGCTCTTTAAGCGAGTTTGCTCTTTAAGTGAAACATCATTGTAAGTGACCATGGGGGGGGGGGGATTGCGAACCCCGATTTATTTGTTAAGCGAGTTTTAGGTTGGTTTTATTTGTTAAGCGAAGCAAACATTCAGAGAAAATTCTGCTCTTTAAGCGAGTTACTCTTTAAACGAAGCATTCTTTATGCGAGGTTTGACTGTACTTCTATTTGAAGGGATTTGGAATCTCAAGCCTCTGTTGAGGTGGGGATTGCAGATACTTTGTACCTGAATAAAAAACATGCAGCTTGGGGCCAACCCATTAGAAGGGATTTATACCAGCTGTGTCTGAGATCCATGAGAGCCATCATATGTTTCTGGGTCTTTTCTTTAAGAAAAGAGCAGATGGGGAAAGCCAAACAAATATGACCTGGTGGGACCCAATGTGTGACTTGTCCATTCAACAACCATACAAATATCTTCCTTCTATAGCCACAAAGTCTCTCAATTCTAATACTTGATAATATTTCAGAAAAGTTTTCCACACCAAGTGCATGAATACGCCACTGAAAACATTGGGATTTGCTCCTCTTCTACAACAGGTGAATTCAAAGTACCTCTTTATGCCTGCATGTTGCAAATGATGGGCCCCTTTTTGCTCCCAAAGAGGGTTTTCCCCTCTCCTACTTGGGGGTTACTAGCTTTTGTTTGCTGGAAGGATTCAAAAGAGCTCCCCCTTTGCAGATATATAAAGACTGGGTGGGGGGAAAGAGCGGAAGGAGAAGTGCCTGCCTCAAAGAAAGAAAGGGAATGTGAGAGAAAGGTAAAAGTCACCCTTGCCCAAAAGCCAGTCGTATCTGACTCTAGGGTTCAGTGCTCATCTCTGTTTATAAACAAAGAGCCAATGCTGTCTACATCTGCAGATGTTTCCATGGACATGTGGCAGGCATGACTAGGCACCAGAGTGCACGGAACACAGTTTACCTTCCCACTGAATTGGCACCTATTTATCTACTTGCAATTTTTTGCTTTCAAACTGCTAGGTTGGCAGGAGCTGGGACAGAGATGAGAGCTCCCCCTGTCATGCAGCACTCAAGTCTTGAACTGCTGACCTGTTGACCTTCCAGTCATCATGTTCAGCGTCTTAACCACTAAGCCACCAGGAAGCAACAAAAGAGTGTGGAGTGGTGTGTGTGTGTGTGTGTGTGTGTGTGTTTGGGGAGAAAGGAGGCAAAAGGGTGACAGAAGGAGAAAAGGAGCAATTTCAGCACTCAGAGCATTTTCCACCTTACTGCTTCACCAGCTCAGGAAAGAAGGGGAGAAAGAGGAGCAGAAGCTGTCTGGGAAATGGTGATAATTCCTCCATTGGAAGAACAACTTGCTGTTGAGACACAGGGATCACTCCAAACAGCATTTTGCTCCTCTTTCTGACCTCATATCAGAGAGAAAAGGAAAGAAAACAAAAAAAGTAAAAATAATAATATTGTGGCGCCTTAAAGACTAACTCCTGTAATTTTAATGTTAGTTTTCATGGATCAGATCCACTTTGTCAGACAAAAGAGTGAGACTTCATGGCATTAATTTATATATATCAGGTACAGAGGTACACAATGGTTGGTTAGCATAACAGATATGTTTCCAAATCCATGTGGCTATTTACAACCAGTAATAACAGAAAATCCTGATTGAGGTTCAGGTGTAGTGCCATGAAGTTTGGTTCTGTTGAGTTGCAAATGGTTAGTAAAAGGTAAAGGTAAAGGTTTCCCTTGCTCGAAAGCCAGCTGTATCCGACTCTAGGGTTCAGTGCTCATCTTTGTTTCAAAGTCGAAGAGTCAGCGCTATCTGCTTCTGCAGATGTTTCTGTGGTCATATGGCAGGCATGACTAGACATCGGAGCACACGGAGCACTATTACTTTCCCATCGAAGTGGTTCCTATTTATCTACTTGCAATTTCTTGCTTTCGAACTACTAGGTTGGCAAGAGCTGGGATAAAGACGGGAGCTCGTTCTGTCTTGCAATACTCGGGAATCAAACTGCTGACCTTCCGCTTCCCAGTCAGCATCTTAGCCACTTGAGCCACTGCTCAAGTAGATGGATGAAAAATAAATATCGTGGCATTACACATCTGCTAATGAGTTAATTGAGGATGGTGTGAGTGACCTAGTCAGAGGTTAATTACCTACACTGTTCTGTGAAGTGGCCTAAGAACCAAGAGACCTCAAGAGACTTCTTAAGTCACACCCTACACCACCTTTGGTGTAGACAAACCCAAGAACCAGCAATTGGATTTAAAGTAAACTGTAACTGTCAAATCCTCTTCTTTTTAGTAGGTTTAATGTAGTTATTGTTAGCTTTAATCCAGTAGATAAGTAAGGAGCTCACTGGGCAAGGGAGATCATTAAAGGAGGCTCCACTCCATCCCCCCAAGGAAAAGACAGGTGGCCAATTCTTTGGTAAAAACATGGGCCACTTTTTTTGAATATAACAGATTATAACACAACATTAATATGACCTGCAACATGGCATCGTAGTGTGAAAATGGCCAGTTATTTATGGGTATGCCTACCCATCTTGTCATAACTGGTTATTCAATGTGGAGGGCTGTTCCCCTCCATGTCATACACTTATGGCACATGATCATGTGATGCAAGGCTGCCTAGCCTGCTATCACAATTTTAGATATATGAGGGTCCCCTATGTCAGCCAGTAGATGCCGCCAGCACCTGTGTCTTTCTGGCTGATGAAAGGACCCCCCATTCTCAATAATCCAGTTTCAGATAATTTAGATCACCATTTCTCACACTACTGCCACAGTGACAAGTTTACAATACTGACTTTGCTCTCTCCCATGTAAGTGTGGAGTGGGCAAAAAACACCATCATACATGCTAATTAGTGATGGTGAAAAAAATTCCCACTCGGCCTGAAGCGACCTAAATTTCACACTTAAATTAAAGGGAGGGCGGATGGGACAATTGTGAACAGTTTCTGGAATGAGAGAGAGAGGTGGCGAGATGGGAAGGAGTCATCCTTATATACAGGGCTTGGCTCCTCCCCACAACACTGGTGGCCACTAATGTGGTTGCCTGCCTTGGGGGGAAAGAGCAGCAAATCACGTGCATCCATTATCCCTGGCACAACGTCCAATAGCTGAGGAAATCAACCTCCCCTAATTCACTTGGAGGACCCTGAAGAGGCTGAGGGTTGGAGTCCCTAAATGTAAGACCAACATGCTCAAGTGGGGGCTGCTGGTGGACAACTACATGTGGTGCGAATGTGGAGAGATACAGAATCCAATTACTGGTCTGCCAATTACTGCCAGAAACATGCACTGATGAGAACTTAAGTTTGGCCAACTCAAGAAAGTGGCTTAATTTTGGCAGTCCAGGGTTTGATTACGACATGAAAGAAGAAGAAGCAGATTACCCAAAGTGAAAGGAGATAGTTTATTCACAGGGATCTATCCAATATGAAGGAAGTAAGGAATCTCATATGTTTCTATGCTGGGTAACGGGGTCGCCAAGTCAATTAATTTTACATCTCCCTCTTTTATTTTGTAAGAACTCTGAGTGCTGGCTCTTGGTTGGTCCAAGTCTGTCTCTTATGGCTCTCATTTCCATCTAATTAACTTTCAGCTGGCAATGTCACTCTGAAATCTTACTGGGGTCCAGCTAACTCAAAAATTATGGGCTGTGTCTCCAAGGAGAACCTCAAACACTGAGGCACATAGCTTGAGTCTTCCAAGAGGCGCCCCAAAAGGATACACAAGCGGTTACATTTCCAAAGTAGCCAAAGGAAATAACTATCTTTCCAGCTGAACTGAAATGATTACAAGGTAGTTGGTGGATGGGTTTCAAAATAGCACTGCCAACTGGCTGTTCTTCCATAGTGGGCAGTGTATTTATTTGGGAAAAGCTGCAGAGCAGCATAAAAAGGACAGAAAGGGAATGAGAGCCTGAAGCAATTCATGTACCCCCTATTGTTTGTAGAAAACAGAGTCAGCAATCCTTCCCGCTGGCTCAACGCTATACTTTTCCTCATACTAAAAATGCATTACCATCCCTTAAGATAGAATGAAACTCAAAAACTTGTAAGACAACAAACGTTTTGTTTTAACTCAGATTTCAGTCCTGTACACATGGCTGTAACTATTTCAATGCTGATTTTGTCATTTGATTCTCTCTTTACAGCTATCAATTGAAACCAGAGTGACTTCACTCTTCATATGATTTTGTCGTTGTTACTTACTCAAACTCATATGTGGAAACAAATTATGGAAACAAATTATGAATCCAGTGGTACCTCAGTTAACAAATGTACCGGTTAACACTAAAACCAGAAAATGTCGGAGCACCAGAGCGCCAGTTTCCTTTGGGGAAATGCATGTACATCTGCTCTCCTCCAAAGGAAACTAGCAATCAGAGTGCCGGAGAGTCAGTTTCCTTTGGGGGAATGCGTGTGCGTCTGCTCTCCCCCAAAGGAAACTGGCAATCTGATGCTCCAATCGCCAGTTTCCTTTGGGGGAAGGCAGACTCTTTTCCCCAAAAGGAAGCCGGTGTTCAGAGAATCCCAATGCTGGCTTCTTTTTGGGAAGGCAACACTCGCCAGGGAGTCAAGCCCCAAAGTCGGCAGGGCTGGTCTCCACCTGGGAAGGCGCTTCCCAGGCGGAGCAGTCCTGCAGACTTTGGGGCTTGGCTCGATCCGCCTGCCTCTTTGGAAAGGGGAGTGGGGATTCCACACATCAAATCCCCATTGCTCTTTCTAAAGAGGCAGGCAGATCTATCCCCGGTTCCCTTTCCTCTTTGGAAAGGGAACTGGGTTTTTTAAAAAATGTTGTGCGATAAATGTATTGCATAACGTTAAAAATTGGATAATGCTAAGACTCGTGGAACCAAGTTTTAGCATTATCTAGGATATTAGTGTACCATGCTTGTAGCTGGTTATCAAGAAGTGGAATCCCTTTATTTAAATGTGAAAATGACTTAACAGTCAAAGAACAAGTGTAACAAAAAGGAAATTGGCAAACGTTCGATTGAGCTGTTTTGAAATGTGTTTGCAATTCGTGACACTTGGGGTTTGTCTGCTGTCTGACTTAGATTGCCCATAATGTTGTGCCATGCTAGTTTACAGTATTCAGTTCAACATGACAAACAATCATTTAATTGTTTGCTCTCAAATAACTCTTCCCTTTCTGAATTTCTTTCTATTGCTATACATATAGGGGCTGTTTAAATATAAGGAATGGGATTATTTGACTACAGATCCCATCATTCTCCATTCTACAAGTTCTACCTGACAGACAGATATCTTACAGATACATAAATATCTCTGATCTGGGGAAAACACGTAAACTGAAAGGCCAAGCTCTATCTATACTTCCAGTTGCTATCATGATTTTAGCTGGGAGGTTTCTTTCTGAACACAAAGCTGAGTGGAATTAGGCCTTGTTAAGCCTCAAAGCCTTCTGGTTTAGCCCTTTATCCCAGATGAGCCACATTTAGGAGTCTCAGAGGTGTCTGTTAGGCAGAACTCCAGAATAAAGAATGGAGGATTTTGTAGTCCAAATAGTAAAAAAAACACGCAATCCCTAATGAATATAAGAGGTTGCTTTACACCAGGCCACAAATTTTGTCTTTGTAGCACATAGTAATCTACTCCAGCCTTCCAGATGTTTTGGCTAATTCTCAGATGTTTTGAGCAACACTCACCAGCCTAATCTCACTTGACCTTTCTGTATATGACTAGTAGAAGCTATTGTCCAAAACAACTGGAGGATACTATCTTGAGAAAGACAGGTCTTCCATAACTGGTACTGGCTTTAAGGATTTCTTAGTTATTTTTAATTATCTAGCTGTCTGTTTAACTCAGGGTGGGCGAAAGTGGTCTTCTAGAGCATGAGTGTCCAAACTACACCCCGGGACCCAGATGCGGCTGCAAAAATCAATTCATCTGGCCCACGAAGCCCTCACCGCTCCTGGAAAAGGAATTAAAACATGCCTGTATGGATGCCCATACTTTTTTACTTCCACTTCCAGGAGCAATGAGGCCTTCACTGGCCAGATGATTTAGTGTTGGCGGCCACACCCGGCCCCCAGGCCACAGTGACCAGTTCCCTGAACCACGTGACCGGCCCATGGCCTGAAATGTTTGGGCATCCCTGCTCTAGATAATTGTTTCCCAAATGTTAGTTTTTGGACTTCAATTCACGCAGATTATCTATTTAGTTAGAGAATAAATAAAATGGCATACTGAATGCATTAAATATCCTCATCCTTCCACTAAATCATAATTTAGTGTTGTATCTGAATGCAATAGTGGAATATATTTTGTGGCTGTTTTTATAATGCTATATAATTTCTGATACTATATTATATATAGGTGTATGAACTTGTTTAAAATTGTTTCTTTTTGTTTTATTTTGTTGTAAGATACATTTGCAGGTAGTGAGATAAACTTTTTTAAAATACTCACCCACACCTTCACAGTCCATACATGTAATTGTTCATCATGAGTATTCTCATATAGTGAATTTATCACCCAACTCCATCAATAGGAACTCACCACAAAATTCATAGTTATTAGAAATTACACTTATATAATACACCATAGTGCTTAATTAATAATTAATATTTAATTAATATTTTGCCCCCAACATGCTAGGTCCTCATTTTACTGACCTTGGAAGAATGGAAGACTGAGTCAAACTTGAGGCATGTCAGCAGTTTTGGCTGCAGTACAGCAGTTTAACCACTATACCACTGGGGCTCTCACATATATGCATTTATAATTGTATTTTTAGCCTAAATGAGCTTCATATGCTTTTACTGGCATTTTAATGATCTTTAGGAGCACATACCTCGATAAAGGCTCTTTGACTTATATCTGAATAAACACACAGAATTGTGTTGTTAAACTGTCATCTGCAATTTAATTGAATAATTTCTGGAATGGCCCCTATAATTGGAATAATTTTTTTCACATGATGTTTGGCTGCTTCTGAACATTTATGAAAAGGCTCATCTGACATCAGTTTTTGCCATCTTCTATTGTGGGTTTGTTGTTAGCCTGTTCAGTACCATTAGGAGTAGTGTCGTCTTGTATTTAGTTTACTTTTTCAAAAAAGGAAAACCATATGGATTGGGTGGGCATGGTGGTAGCAACAATGTCAGCAGCAACATTGAAACATAAGGAAATAGGATTTCAGACATTAGTAATTTCCCCATACTTTATCTCAATAAAAAAGAAAGAATAAAAATGATGGCACAGTGAAATACTTTACTAAGAACATAAAAGAAGAGAAATTTTTAGAAAAGACCAAATGGGAGAGAAGCTCTTTCACATTTTGAGAACAATGATTACTATAGGCATCTACATTGAACTATAGGCATCAACATTTCAGTATAGTTAAATCAGACAGTGTTTAGAAATTAGACACAAAAAATTAAATAAACACCCTGCCATATAAATTTACACTTATTCAAGAAAAATCAAATAGTGCCTCTGTAAGTTTTATTTTTGGATTATGAATACACTAAGGAAATGGGAAAGGGTTCTTGACAGATTTACAACTTCTGTTTCTTCTTCTTTTTATTTTCATTTGTTGTTACTTTTCCCCCAGAGAAGATTTTCAGATTGGCAGTCTGACCACAAGATTTCCTGTACCTTGCCATGCTTGTCAAAAATATCCTTTCATGCATTTCCACACATTTCTCTTCTGTTTGTGGTCTGAAAGTACAGTGTTTGAAATAGAGTAGAATGAAGAAATAATAATTATTTATTTTTATTTGTAACTAAGGGTGCATCTGCACATCACTCAAGTTGAGTCAAACATAGTGAATTTCCAATACATTAAAAATAAACGACTACAAATGTAAAGTTTAGCAGAGGACAAACCCATTGTTCTTTGCCAGCATTTGGATTTTTTTTTTTAAAAAAAAAACACCTTCTAGGAGGTTGATTATTTTGCATTGTTTTTACATCATAGTCTTTTTTGACCCAATAACATGCATATGGTCTTTGGAGTTGATCTGCTCTGCGTATAGTAACAATGTGTTTGTATGTAATGTGGTACAATGTACCATCACAACTTTTTCCTCTTCTCTTTATTGTTTATAATTTTTGTATTTTCATTCAACATTAGCACTGTATTTCATAGGTACTGAACATTCCAGTTTGGATTACACCAAGAATGCTTTGATAAGACCTATCAACTCAATACAAGGCAGTACTGACAAGGAGGGCAAGGAAGATCAGAGATGGAATCTGGGATCAGCCAACCTGTCCTAGATCTACAATTTAATTTGATTTAAAATATGGTGTCATTTTCTATAATGAAACAACTAGGATTAAATGAGGCTTT
The DNA here is from genome assembly GCA_030440675.1 of Furcifer pardalis. Lineage (NCBI taxonomy): Eukaryota > Metazoa > Chordata > Lepidosauria > Squamata > Chamaeleonidae > Furcifer > Furcifer pardalis. The sequence goes on from CP126892.1 coordinate 70,478,703, forward strand.
CTCTTGAGGATGCAGAGATCAACACAAAAACCACATGATGTGATTCGATACAAGAAAACACTAACATAAATCATGGATTAGTCATGCAGTGTAGTTGCATCCAGATCCTGAAATGTTTCCAAATCAACCCCAAGGAAAGAATTGAGGTACAGTAGTTGTAAAATTAAAATGAATTTCCAGCTCAAAACAATTAAGTTGGAAGATGGAAACTCAACATTTTGCTACAGTGTTCCATAGTGACAAAGGAACCTGAGTAAAAAACCTGCAAAATGTCAAAACAACCAATACTCACTTGTTCATATTGGCAAGTTCAGTCCGTGCAAAGAAAGTTCCAGATAAGTTTTTCAGGAAAATATGGTTACAAAATATTCAGGGAAATATTGTTACAAAAATGGGTAATTACTTTGCTTTTGACATGATTAAGTGTTCTAAATATTCAGTGGCTTTTCTCTTTAGTCCTGTAGGAATCTACTGCCTCCAGAAGAACACATCATCTTAACCAGACCTACTGAAATGTTACTTTCAGATTTTATTGGCCCACCATCAGTCTAGTTTTTACCTCAGCATCTGAACCTTGGGAGCAGGGAGTTTGATGACTTTTCACATTGTGCCGGTTAAAGGCATAATTCAAACTGATTCATTCCTTTCTGATTGATTTAGGGTTTCACCACAGCTTTGAAATTAGGGCCATATGTTTTTGAAATTTGAGCCTAAGGGCTGTCAGACAGCCCATTCAGGCTGTATACTACATTGCTCACCTTCGGCACACAGGGCCAACAGCTGTGGTAAAATGTGTTGACATGCTATTTTGTGGTAAGAGGAGCCATTGTTGTAATGTTCTGATTTACCAGACTTGACAAGAAATACTTCTCTGCTTGAAGGGATGTAGGTGGTTTTCACATTTATATCAACACTGCCTATAAAAGAACAAGGAAGCCTGTGGGATAAACAAGGTGTGGGAAACTATGATGAGCACAAGATACACAATAGTTTCATTCCACTAAAATAAGATGTAAACTTAAAGTTGTTTAAACAGGTTGCTAATGGGATATTCATAAAAAACTATATTATATGAACAACAGAAAGAGCAAGTCACTCAGATTTCAACCTCTTGAGTTGCACAGTATTCCAAATAATTTTTAAACCCCTCCTTTATATGAGCACAGGACCACTTGCTCAGTACTCTAGCAGAAAAACCCTCTATGCAAGGTTCTGAATATCTACTCAGGGGTAAACTGTATTAATCTGAATCCAATGTTAGCACTAGCAAAGTGAAAATACTTGCTAGTGAGATTGTACTGGATTACATTGCCACATTAATGGTTATAGAAATGGTTGCTCAAAACAGTTGCTCAAGGATTTGGACAATTGAACTGGTGTTGGTTACCTTTGGTGTTCTGCTTCTGGAAGTGTCCATTCTTTAGCACAAATGGGTCTTTAGATAGTGTAGTGACAGCAAGGAGATCATATAAGTCAATCCTGAAGGAAATTAACCCTGACTGCTCTTTGGAAGGACAAATATTGAAGATAAAGCTAAAGTACTTTGGTCACCAAATGAGAAGAGAGGACTCACATGAGAAGGCCTTAATCCTGGGATAGATTGAAGGTGAAAGGAGAAGGGGGCTGCGGCTGCGGCGGTGATGATGACAACAACAACAATGTTGAATATAGGCCAATAAATTCATTGGGGATAGATCAGTGGTTTAGGTATCTGGCGCAGAGCCAGAGGTTGGGAGTTTGATTCCCCACTATCTTTCCTAAGAGAAGGACAAGCTGCACAGTCCCAGCATGCCCCCACTTTTGAATACTGTCTACTTAGAAAACCCTGAAAAGGGTTGCTATAAGTCAGAAGTGGCTTGAGGTTTGCAATTACTTATTATTTTTCATTCCAGATAAATGAGTAGAAGGGTGTACATACTAAAGTGGTAATCATTAAGATAAACTGATGTCAATGGGACTTGCATCTAAATATACACAGATAGGCCAGTACAGTATTTTAAAAATTGTCATTTCAGCAACTTCATGTATAGAACATCAAGCTGATATTTAAACTATTAAAATAAAACCCTGTCACTTTTAAAGGGTTTGGAATGAGTGCTGTTTACAAGGAAACTCTGTGGTGATAATATGATGTTGACATGGGGAGCAGTTTACCTTTAGGCAATTCTAACAATACTTCACTTAAATATTTAAACTATTTCCAGTGAAACTGGGTTTGCTCAAGAGTCAAGAAGGAAAGCTATTTTTTTTTAAATTGTACATTTTAATCATTCTTTGCCATCTTTATTACACATTTTTACCATTAGGACTCTTAAAGTGCCTTACAACATAACATCAAATATACTGAAGATTTGATTTTATGTTGTAAGAAACTCCAAGAATCCTTATATTTAGCATTTGTTCAGCCATCTTTATCATGTTTATTTGTTTTTAAAATATAAATAATAGCTTGAGGATTCCGCCAGGGTTAATACATTTGAAATCAGTTTGCTGAAGTGTAAAATATGTGACTAATTATATGAAAATTATATTTCAACTATTGGACTTCTGGATGCTTTCCAAAGAAAATAGCATTCCAAAGAAACGAAACAACTCCTTTAAAATATGAAATTGCTTTTTAATAACATAACTTAATTTTCTGTCCTTTTGTGTGTGGAAGCAGAGCTCTATTTTCTGTTTGTTTGCATGAGATGCTATGGCTTGTTTTGTGCTTCTGATATGCTTGATTGTCATTCACTGGGCAGAACCACATGACTCTCTACCACCTGGCCAAGAACAACCATGGTCTGTGTGGAAAGCTTTAAATAGACTGCATGCAGGAGTAGAAAAATCAATAGCTAATCTGAGAAAGTGGGGTTTCCTTGTAGATGACAGCCTATGTAAATGTGGAGAAGTACAAACTATTTCTCATAGGATACAATCAGTGGTGGGATGTCAAAGGTTTTAATACCCCACCATGATGTCATCACAGTGTGGGTGGAGCTAACGTCATGACATCATGGGGATGGCCAAATAAAAAATAATAATAAAATAAAATAAAAATAAGCTCACACCCCCCCCTCAACCCACCCACCCACCTACAACACAAACCCGTAAATAAATAAAATAAAATAAAATAAAATAAAATAAAATAAAATAAAATAAAATAAAATAAAAATTACATTAAAATACACCCACCCACCCCAAACATAAATCAACCCACTCACCCCAAACACAAACCCTTCACTTATCTGTTAGTATAAGTGCCTGAGCAGCACCATGTTGCAAGATGGATATGGTCATCGTACCAGTTCTCTAGGATAATATGCCTTAATGTAAATGTAAAACAGCTGTACCTCCTTAAGGGCTCTCCAATTGAAACAGCAATTGGAACAGCACAGGTGTAGCTTATTGATGAGGTAACTCCAAGACTTTGCTTTAAAACCCCAAGCCAGACCACTAGGCCTGTCAGCTGCCAGGCCTTTCTGGGAACTCTGGTAGTACGTCAATATAGGTAAATGTATTAAATACACATTAAAATACACACAGACACACCACATCCAAAGGTGAGTCACTTACCCTGGGGAGCAGGCTATAGAGAGCTTCAGGCTAGCAGCTTCTCTTCCTCCTCCCTCCTTGGGAGGACAGCAAGGAGGCCGTGCATACGTGCCAAGCACTGTAGGTGTGCATGCACACCAAGTGCTTGGCGTGCATGCACAGTGGGGGAACCAGTGAAAATGTAAGCCCTGAAGGTGGTGTCCCCCCCCCAAAAAAAAAAGCTGCTACCGGTTCTTGGGGACAGTGGGGAAAGTTACTACCGGTTCTGGTGAACTGGTGAGAACCTGTTACATCCCATCACTGGATACAATGCACACAATGCCCCTCAATGTCAACTGAGGAGGACCTTATTCTGGCAAGAGGAAATGCTGTGGATGTGGCCTGATATTGGGCAGATGTCATCCAGCCCTTTTAAATTCTATTTTGTTTTTAGATGTGTTAATTTAAGCTTTGTATGTTATTATGTGCTGGTGGTGCCTCTGACACGAATAAAGAAAAAGAAAGAGTCATTGATGAAATCAGCTGATTTGTAGCCCAGAGTTCTTCTACCTTACCTGTGTAGCTGTTGCATCTGTGTAATTTTCCCATTCTTGAGGAAGCACATTTGAAATAATTTGTTTTTAAATAAGAGCTGCCAGTTCTGCGATGGAAATAGAATATATTTATGCAACAGCTGTGGTAGAGTTTCAGGGGCCAGGAAAGACAATTTTGAGAAAAAAAGTTTTTGGAACAAAATTCTTTTTTTTTTACTGTCTAAAGAGGCTATGGTTTCTTTTCCACAGTGATATGGAAATAAAGAGGTGAAATACAAGTTATTGGGTTAAAAAAGGACTGCAGCTTTTCTGAATTATGAAAAGTATCTACCACACATAAACAGATTGCTAAAATTTTAATTAACACCAGTTTCCATGATCTTTGCTTGTGCCCAGTCACCATGAAATGAAGCAACAAGTTACTATTTTACCTCATTTTGCCAACCCATCCTCAAATGATATTCAGTCATATTCCTATCTCCTGTGATCCTCCTCCTCCTCCTCCTTCAGGTCCCTGTATCTGTTCCAGATATTAGCTATCATCATATTGGTAGTAGTCTTCCTATTCTTAATTTATCAGAACAGTCCCTCCAAGGACATGCCACACCAGTCTCTCTAATCTGAGGTAGAGATTAAAATAAGAACAGAAAAAACAAGACCCATCTTCATAAAAGTGTGACATTTATTATGGAGTAGAGATTTAACTCTCGCTACAAAGATCCAAATAGTGAGATGTTATATATTCCCAGTGTTACTATATGGAGTCGAAGCTTGTACATTGACTACATTTGCCCGCAGGCTGGGTCCAGCCCATAGGATGTCATCATCTGGCACACAGGGCAGAGTGCCGCCGATACTGGAAGTGCCCTGCTGACACCAGAAGTACTGAAAACACTACGTTTTCATGCCAAAACACAGCAAACACACACACACAAATAAATTTTTTAAAAAACACAAAAATGTTCCACCCTTGCTTCCTCCTCCAAGGGAAGCAGAGGAGGTTGGAAAAATGCCCAGAAATGCAGCACGAATGCACATGTCACCACCACTGCCACTGGGAGGAATCACATGACCAGCTAGCTCAGCTGTTTGAAGGGGCGTGATCAGGCCCCTGGCAGAAAAAATTTGGGCACCCCTGGACTAAAGCATCTGAAAAGAGAACCAAAGCTTTTGAAATGTGGATCTACAGTCATGAGTTGACCGTGTGACTAATGTAGAAGTGTTGCAGTGGATGGATAAAGAACAAGAACCATTAAGCAAAAAAACAAACAAACAAACAAAAAACCCCAAAACTCCAATACCTTGGCCATATCATGAGGCATAACATAAAGTATAGAATACTCCAACTCGCTTTGTAAGGCAAGATCCTTGGGAAGAGAGGTCCTGGCCATAGATGGACTTCATGGTTGAAGAACCTGTGATCCTACACATTTAAAAAAAAAAAAAGCTTGAGGGAGGCCTAGCTCTCTGCTTAAATGCATGAGACTTGGGAGGTGAAGTGGTTAGGCCCATATAAGTTCTGGGTCCAATTCCATCATGTTGAGTAGCTCTGATAGTCTCATTTGTTGCTTATAAGCAGCCAAGAATGGAACAAATAGTGCTTTGGAAAACAAGAAAATAATGTTTGGAGCAGACTTATTCTGATTCACTGGTTGAGTGGGGGCAATTGACATATGTTGTCTCCTATTATTTAACTGAAGCCAACATGGAAAACTGTAGGCCCCAATACATTGTACAGTATACAGTTTGAGCGAATTTTCTGTGTCAGCCATCAGACTCAGACACTACCAGGCTCTTTTAAGGCATCAGTAAAATTAGTATTTGGAACTGATGGACTAACATTTCCCCAAGATCTCTTGAGATGTCAAGATTCCTTCCACTTTGTGAGGCAGAATTCCATTAGCATGACATTTAGTGGACTTTTCTGTAAATCTTGTAGAGATTACCAGTGACATGCCTCCTTGCCAGTAGGCCAGGTGGAGCAACAAATTCACCTTATCCAAAAGCCCTTCAGCTGGCCTCATACAGGAAAAGTAGTGTACCCTATGTTATTTATGGAATTATAGTGCATAAGAGTGTGTGCATTTGATAACTAAACAGAATAAGAGTAATGTAACCTCATAATTGTATTGGGTTCTATTAGATCATTCAAAGTTTGTTTCACCTCACTGACGCAATGAATTGATGGCCTGAACCTAATTAATCCTGTTAAGAACTTGTAATCCTTGTGATATTTAATAGTGAACTAAAATTACTATTAAATTGCTATTTTGAATTTAAATGATGTTGCTATTAAAATTAAAATGAAGTTATACCAGATGGTGTGAACAATTCTCTTGCTGTTTAGCAGAGAGAAGGTTAACATTATATATGCAAGGAAAATGTCACTGGTTATAAGGAATGAGTGCAAAACAATCCAATTATGGATAATTTGCTCTATAAGAGGGAGTAGTAGTGATTTAGGGATAGCCTGCGGGGTGAGCTGAAAAGAAGAAATGCTTTCCATAGCTCTTGGTGAAAAGTTCCATGATGGGGAGCATACCAATGAGGATGGTGATGGAAGAAAATTACAGACCAGTAATTGCTGGTGTCTTGGGGTAGAACATGGCTTAATTCAGAGATGAAGAGAAGATTCCTAGACCCAGTGTGATCCCACTCTTACACAAAGTCATAATAAGCATAAGAATTGCTTCTACCTAAAGTAATATTTTATTTCATTTTAATTTTTGTGGATGGGGAGCGCTAACAACATTCATTAGAAAAGGAAAGGAAATACTAACAGCACAAAATGAGTACCTGACAAAATGGAAGAAAATGTCTGTGATTGTGTGTTGGAGGTGGGAGAGGAACCCACTTGTGATAATTTAGGCAATTTTCAGTTATTTTCAGGTATTGATGATTATTAAATTTAATTTCCTTTGGCAGTTGAGTCTGGTTCCTTCCCTGAGAGCTCCCAAAAAGAGACCTATGTTTTGATATCTTAATAAAGACTTAGACATTCCTTTGTTTCTGTTAAAATGGTGTTTCAAGAGGATCCTTCTGAGACTTCCACAAAGATTATACATATTCTAGAAGCACAGAGCCCATGTATTCACACAGAGGATATACATAAACCCCTGACAATTTCCAAAACAGTGTTAAATTAGTGCATGCTTGTGATATTTTGCGTGGAATACCATCCATGGCCTAAAGTTCAAGAGGAATCATTACCTGAGCAGAAGAGGCCAAAAAGACCATGCTACTTTGTGAGATGGGGAAAACAAATTGTACTTCCTCAAGTCCAAATGTAGAATATGTAAAGCTGTCAAGGTATTGTATCAACTAAGGCAGGGGGTGCCCAAACTACGGCCCGCAGGTCAGATCTGGCTCCCAATGCCAATTCATCTGGCCAGTGCCACCCTTGTTGCTCCAGGAAGCGGAAGTAAAACACGCCCATACTGGCATGTTTTACTTCTGCTTCCAGGAGTGATGAGGGCAGTGTGGGCTGGATGAATTGACATTGAGGGCCAGATCTGGCCTGCAGGCCATAGTTTGGAAACCCCTGGTTTAAGCAGAGAAAGTGGGAGCTTAAAATCTATCACATCCTGTTGCAAAACAGATTGCAAGGCATGTTTTACTTCCGCTTCTGGTGGGAGGAACCACGTGACCAGCTCACTGAACCACATGAACAGCCCACGGCATGAAAAGTTTGGGCACCCCTGAGCTAAGAAATGTAATCTGACCAGAGTCTGTCCCAACTCTTTGCAGTAAACACATAATGTTAGTAATGAATGAAATAATAACAAAGTTGCCGCCCCTTTCATGACATTTACAATTGCACAGTGATCCACTTGGGAGGACAGTAGGAGGTCACCAAGGGGTTCAGCAGCAGCCACTGATTCCTCCATGGCTGTGCGTGGCCGCCCAATGCTCTGCGCTGCCACACTCCAAGCAGTGAATGGCTGCTTGGCTCGGCCAGAGCACTATAGGTGCACATGCTCGCCAAGCGCTATAGATGTGCATGCGTGCCAAGTGCTGTAGGTGCACATGCGCACCGAGCACTGTATTTATTTATTTATTTATTTCTCACACTTGCTAACCCGCCCCAATCGGGCAAGCCCGACTCTGGGCGGCTTACAGCATAATTAAAACACATCAATATTAAAAGAAATTTAAAAATTCATAACTAAAACAGTATCTGGGGTGTCGTCAGAGGGATGGTATCCCTAGACTAACCACCCCACATGGGATCCCCCATCCCTGGAACCCCACACTTGTCCTGCCAGCCAGGTCTTTAAGCTCTTCCGGAAGGACAGGAGCTCTGTCTGCATGCGCAGCTCAGTGTAGGTGCGCATGCGCAGTGGGGGAAGCGGTGAAAAGGTAAGCCCCTGAGGTAGTTCCCCCCAAAAGCTGCTACTGGTTCTCCGAGACACTGTGAAAAGCTACTACCGGTTCTGGCGAACTGGTGCAAACTGGCTGCTGCCCATCACTCTCCTGTCACTCCCCCCTCCTCCTCCTCCTCCTCCCGGCTTTGGCGAGCGAGACTTCGGAGCGAGCTCTCCCTGCAGCGCCGTTGAGCAGATAATCTTTGATACAGGATGGCTGACCAACACCAGGACTTCAATATGACAGATGACCATTTGGTGAACCACGCTAGGTGGAACCAGACAGAGGCTACTGCACCATTAGTGGATGAGAGAGCACATGAAGATCGGATTGTAACTCAGCAGCATGTAGAGGTACCTGTAAGAAATACAGCCGAGGAAGCAGACATAGCCTCTACTGCTAACCATGAGGATCATGCTGCGGGAGATGCTCAAGCTCGTATGGACAACAAAGATAAAATTGAGATTGGAACTGATGAGCTCAAACCAAAGGGCCCAGATATGAAAAATGCATCAAAGATAGCTGCTCCACGAACTCCTGTGGTCCAGAACCAGAAGAACCCAGCCAGTGCTTCACGGATCCCTGCCAAAACTCCCAGTGTTCCTAAGACACCACCAAGCCTAGCTGCAAAGAAGGAGCAAAGAAGGCCCCCTAACACAGCAGCAAAATCTGAGAGAGGTGAACCAGTGAAGTCTGGAGATAGGAGTGGCTATAGCAGCCCTGGTTCTCCGGGTACCCCTGGCAGTCGCTCCCGCACGCCCTCCCTGCCAACTCCACCAAACAGGGAGCCCAAGAAGGTAGCAGTGGTTCGCACTCCACCAAAATCCCCTTCTTCTGTCAAAAACCGTTTGCAGACAGCCCCTGCTCCAATGCCAGATCTGAAGAACATTAAGTCCAAGATTGGTTCCACTGAAAATCTGAAGCATCAGCCAGGAGGCGGAAAGATGTCATGTTTAGTAAAAACATTTGAACTTTGGCTCGTTATTTCTGAAACCAGCCACACAGCCCCAATAACAACAGAACGCCGCCGCTGCTGCTGCTGCTGCCGCGCCCTCCCGGCCCTCGTCACCGGCCGGGAGGAAGGAAGGAAAAAGGAGCCTCCCTGGCCGCGGTAGCGGCAGGACTTCCCCTGGCAGAGCATTCCTCGCCCCGCCGCCACGGAACACACCTGCGGCCGGGGGAAGAGACTACCGCCGTGCCCAGCCGGGACTCCCTCCCTCCACCTCTTCCGGAGGCTATGTTCAAGGGCCGCGGCGGTGCCAGGACTCTCGATAATTGTTAAATTTTTTTGTGCATATTTGATGAATTTTGTAGTTTTATTGTTGTTGAGATTGATGCTTATTGAACTTTTGTGATGGAACGATGTTGAGTTATATATTGTATATTTATGTGATGTGTCTATGAATTTGTTGTTTACTCTGTGCTTGTGAACCGCCCTGAGTCGGCCCAGCCGAGTAGGGCGGTATAGAAATTGGAGTAAATAAATAAATAAATAAATCACTTCAATCACATTACCTGATGTTGTTGCCTGATTCTGTAGGGCTAGTAGTTTACTTCTACATGATCTGTTTCATTTAAGCTATGTTTCTGTTCACACTCAGATACAATGGAAAATGAAGTCTGCTTTTCAATTTCTGTTAAAACCTCCTATTAGGTCTCAATATCGTAATAAAAAAGTTAGAAAATATAACTATAAATTCTGCATAATAGATTCATGTGTTATGTTGTCTACAATAGCAATAATCAACTTTTGTTTGCCAAAACTGGAAGTTAAGTCCTAATGCCTGAGGGATAACAGACCAATATTTAGCCACATGGATTCGAACATCTAATTACTAACCTCCAGAACAACTCCTTTCAGAGTATCAGACCAGGCACCTAATTTCCTTATTCTTTTAATATTAATGGTAACATCCCAATAATTAAAGGAAATTGACCTGGAAAAGACTTGAAAAACTGGCAAGAAAAGAGTATGCTGACTCTCTCCCTTTATATTCCATGCCCCTACTGCTATTGGAGAAAATTATCTTCATCCTCAAACAGTGAAAGCACTTAAATGATGTCATCGATGAGACTAAAAAGGTATTCATGTTACTTAAAGAGAGCAGAAGGTGTTCTTTTTTCTTTACTTACTTTCCTTTATCAAGGATATCCTATAGCAGAATCTATACCAGCAGCTGGAAGTATAGAGAATGCATAACTATTTTTGGTCTGGAACTCAATATTTACAGCAGTGGCTGAAGTGGTTAAAATGCTAAACTTGAAAACTGGAAGGTCAAAGTTCGATACCCAAGTACCACACAACGGAATGAGCTCCCATCTCTGTCCCAGCTCCTGCCACCCTAGGAGTTCGAAAATAAGAAATTGCAAGTAGATAAATAGGGACCACTTTGGTGGGAAGGTATTTTTATTTATTTATTTAATCAAACTTTTGTGCTGCCCTCCTCAAAAAGAGTAGAGTGTTCCGTGCATTCCAGTGTCGAGGCATGCCTGCCTCATGTCCATGGAAACATCTGCAGACGCAGACAGCACTAGTTCTTTGGCTATAAACAGAGATGAACACTGAAACCTAGAGCCAGAAACTACTGGCTTTTGAGCAAGGGTGACCTTTACCTTTACCTAGTTATTACAGCAAAGATACAGTATACTTCTCAGACCAAGTGAAGGTGTTTAGTTGGAGCAGAGAATCTTGTATAGCAGTTTTACTCAATTTGGTATCCCCCAAGTGTGAGAAACTCCCATCATCTGTAGCCATCCTGTCCAGTGAGGATTCTAGGAGTTGTAGCCTATGTTGACTAGGGTATTGTGAGTGTTGTAATCAAACATAAAGGGAGGACACCAGCTCTAGAAAGGTTTTTCTGTTGGGTCTTGACCAGCCTCATACCACGCGTAACAAAAAGATGAGTAATAAATGTTGATACACAAACATGCTGGTAATATACAAATTCAAGTCAATATACAAACACGGGCGACAATATAAATCTGAACAAAAATAAATAAATAAATACACAAACATGCTGGGCAGATGCTCAGAGGTAATAATTACCATCTCATAATTGGCAGATGTGTCCAGCCTTTTATTCAAAGAAAGTTCAGTGGACCTGACGTTAGGCAAAGTAAACTTTGTTTTGAAACATGACTTCTTCTTCTGCTGTATCCAAATCCGAATATTGGCCATTGTCATGGCAATCAGCCATTAAGACTATCCTGAGAATATAATGCAGTGGCCTTTCATCTGCCTTCTATGTCGCAGCACAACACCTGTAACACTGATCCAGTTCTGCGAGTCACTTTCTGATCCTGAGCCCTTTTGAAATGCAAAGTCCTCATCTGCCGCAGACCAGTATTGAAGAAGCTGCAGCCCTCCATCAAGATGGATTCAAATGGGATTTAATCCACTTGGGGACTATCATCCTTCCCTGTGGACTTTGGAACTCAAGTCCTTAGGGTTGTCAGGTTAGTTAACCGCCACCTGACACTTGGCGTTGCAGTTGCCGGCAGTATGGTCTACTCTATTACCATAATAGGGTAAACTGGCCAGAAGCATCAACACTGAAGAAAGCTGGTAGGTTAAATGAAAATGGTATTACACAATATTTGGAATTGCTTTCTTTGGCCCAAGCACCAATGCATATCTGGAATAATGTGTGTGTGTGAACAGGCTGGCCTACCATTTCAGAAGAAAATGTTCACTCAAAGTATTTTACTATTACATTTTCACAATTTTAAAAAAGGAACATGGGAATTAAGCCAAAGTGATAGCACTTCGTAAAAACTGCCTTATGGAAATTGTATTACTCCTCTGAGAGACATGATGTGTTGTAAAATTTGTACCCTCCCTTTCCTTCTTGCCTTAGTGGCAAATTATAAATTATTCCATGTGTATGCTTCTGAGTGTAGGCAAGCATTGTTAAACTTGCTGCTTCTTTCTCCTTTCAGCTCCTTCTGTGTTGCATTAAGTAATATTAATTCACATCTAGAAGGCAATTGGTGAATGTAAGTACTATCAGATCAGGGAATCTAAAGCCTGATTATTGCCTAAAGAGTCCTACTGAACTACATAGACCTCTAGGGATAAAGTCAGAAGCCTGTCTTTGTCACAGCCGGCATTGATCCCAATTGAGGATACATTCCAGAACGAAATCAGACAATTGTTTCCAGTCACACGAACATTCATCTAGGTATCAAGGTATAAGTCAGTTTGTCTCTTTCTACAAGCCTAATTTATCCACATTGCTTGTGTCCCATAAACACAAAAAATCTTCAAAGTTTTGAAAAAATCCAAAAGTCTTACAGCTATTGTAAATAATAGGAAGAAATACTTAAAACATGTGAAAACTAAACTTAAGTTGCAAGCGAATACTGAAGTCAAAATCCAATCCAAAATACAAGAGTGTAGAAAGTACAATAAAATACAGTGCAAAAAGCACATTGAAAAAGCAGGGAATAAAACTGTAAAATTTCTAAGTTCGTAGAAGAAGGAATATATTAAAGAAATGACTTTCTTAGCCTTTAAGCATGTTAACTACACCAAGGCCTTTGACTGTATGGAGCACAATAAAACGTGTCAGGTAATTAAAGAGATGTGAATACCAGAACACCTTATACGTCTCATGAGAAATCTGTACATGAGTCAAGAAGCAACAGTTAGGACAGGGTATGGAATGATGGAGTGGTTTGGAATAGGAAAAGGAGTAAGACAAGGCTGCATTTTGTCACCCTGCTTATTTAACTTATACACAGAGCACATAATGCAGGGCTGGATGAATCACAAGTTGGAATTAAAATTGCTGGGAGAAACATCAACAATTTGAGATATGCAGATGATACTACCCCAATGGCAGAAAGTGAAGAAGACCTAAAGAGGCTCCTGCTTAGGTTGAAAGAAGAGAGTGCAAAAGCTGGCTTGAGATTCAACATCAAGAAAACCAAGATAATGAGAACAGGCCTATCAGTCCCTGGAAAATAGATGGGGAAGAAGTAGAAGCAGTGACAGACTTTACATTCTTAGGATCCAAGATCACTGCAGATGGTGATTGCGGTGGCTGGACTGTTGGTATTGTTCTAATCTTTGTGTAAATTTGATGAGTTCTGTAATTTCTTATTGTTGTTTGAAATTGATACCTATTGAATTTTTATGATGTAATGATGTTGAGATGTTTTGTGTTGTTGATACAGTACTGATTATTATTTTTCTTATATTTACATGTTGTGTTCATAAATTTGTTGTTTCTCTGTGCTTGTGAACCGCCCTGAGTCGGCCCAACCGAGTAGGGCGGTATAAAATTTAAAAAACAAAACAAAACCACGAGATAAAAAGGCAACTAATTCTTGGGAGACAAGTTATGAGAAACTTGGGGAGCATAGTTAAAAGTAGAGATATCACGTTGCAAACAAAAGTCCTCATAGTCAAAGCAATTCCTGGTAGTAATGTATGGTTGTGAGAGCTGGACCATAAGGAAAGTTGAGTGCAGAAGAATAGATGCCTTTGAAATGTGGTGTTGGAGGAGAATTTTAAGAGTACCCGAGACAGCAAGGAGAACAAATAGGTTGGTCTTAAAAGAAATCAACCCTGACTGCTCCTTGGAAAGTCAAATATTGAAGATGAAGCTAAAGTACTTTAGACATCAAATGAGAAGAGAGGATTCACTGAGAAAGCCTTGATGCTGGGAAAGGTGGAGGGCAAAAGAAGATGGGAGCGGCAGAGAATGAGATGACTAGATGGTATTGTAGATGCAATGGGCAAAAGCTGGGTGGGTTGAGGAGGATGGTGGAGGATAGAGGTGCCTGGTGTGCGATGGTCCATGGGGTTGCAAAGGGTCAGACTCAACTATGCGACTGAACAAGAACAAATCATGTTAAAAGAACACACACAGAATATTACTCTAAGTTGCAGGTGCCCAAACTATGGCTTGGGGGCCAGATCCAGCCCTTGATACCAATTCATCCAGTCTGCGAAACCCTCGTCACTCTTGGAAGCGGAAGTAAAACATGCCCATATGGCTTCATGGGCCAGATGAATTGGCGTTGGGGGCCAAATCTGCCCCCCAGGCTACAGTGACCAGCTCTCTGAACCATGTGACCAGCCCATGGCCTGAAAAGTTTGGGTACCCCTGCTCTAAGTGATTACCCAGCCAAGTCAGCTTGAATTCATAGAAAAAAGCCATGTGTTCCTTGTCTGCTGCCACTGTTGCTTGATACTCCTTGGTATTTGAAGTTTGTGGAATTAATGCCCTGGCTATTTTTTCTGGGCATTTTTATACAATTATCTTTGCCTTGCTACCTATCAACAATTCTTTCTGCTGGGCTTGGAGGCATGGGGGTCTGGTGTACAAAAAGAACAAATTTAATAGGGATTTATATTGCTCTTACAAGGGTGTGTCACTCAGAATCTGGCAGACTGCCGCTATGACAATTTTTTTTTAAAATTTGATTCACATTTTGCAGAGCCTGGAAAAATAAAGGTCTGCAAACCAAAGGCTCTGGTGCACCAAGGTACTGTACAACCAGAGTACTGTAGCTACAGAGGGTGCAAATTATAGGACAGTGATGGCTAATCTTGGCACTCCAGGTGTTCTTGGACTTCAATTACCAGAACACCAAATCAGACTCCTGCTGATCAGAGCTTCTGGGAATTGAAGTTCAAGAACATCTGAAGTGCCAAGGTTAGACACCACTGTTATAGGACCTGAAAATGCCTTGTCAAGCTACACATTGTAACATTTTACATATTTTACTTTTGTTTTTCTCATTTGTTTACTTCCACACTCTCACTTGTAAAATATGTTCAACCATCAGGCCTCTTATGGTACAGTGACTTTGCTTCTAGGACTGACTAGAGCTAATTGTTTTGCAGTAACTTCATAAGTCTCATTTTAAAAATACACCCCTTTAACAATTTTAGCACTTGGTATATGCAAAATTTCACACTTTTACAGTACCTCAGAAATTAGCAAGACATTCCTCTAATGAGTGATGTAATGTTTTCCTTTTTTTCATTCTCACAGATGACAAGGAAAAGTTTCAAAAATTTTCTCCCTGCTGTATGAGAGCTTTTTTTTTTTTTTTGGTAGTTTTTAAATTTTGAAAACTTTTTTTGCCAAGAATGCAAGGAAGCATTTTTTGTTCTATACAATTGTGTTTTGAAGAAAACCAGTATTTTGCATAAATGGTTATATTTTGTACAATACACAATGGGGCCAAAAATACACATCCCCTCCCAAAGTTGCTTCTGACAAGGAACCGACTGGTCTGTTCATACTTGTAAAAGAATGAAAAATCTTGCAAGGACTGACATTGTTTTCAAAAGCATGTCCCAGCATGCCGAGACACCCCTTTTCATTGAAGATAAAGCCATGTGTGAATATTTGTTCCATCCTTTCTCAAACTAACATGCCTAAGAGCATGTTATAATCATTAAAACTTCTGATGTGAATACTTTCTTCTTTGTCTTCTGTAATAAATTTGTATCAGAAATTATTCTGGGTTGAAAATATTTTTGCTGGAGAAACTCCGCTCAGGGGATGCCCAAATGAGGCTACTTTCATGTCCCCAAGAGCTGGAACAGAGACGGGTGCTCAATCCATCATTGTAGTACCAGGGGTCTTGAACTGCTGATTTGCCAGCCTTTCAGCTAACAAGTCAAACTTCTTAACCTGAGCCACTGCAGCCCCCTTAGTCTTCTGTCTCTAAGCCAGAGGTGAAACTGCCAAAATGAAGGCACCTTCCAGTGAGTTCTGCAGTTCCTTTCACTTGACTTAGTGTGAGAAAGATCAGCCAACTACACATTGCTGTTACCAGGGTATGCCCGATTGTGGTTCAAACATACCACAATCTTTGAGGAGGCTTTTTCTGTGTACCCAGTGTGAATATTTAAGGAGGTAGCTAAATAACTGTAACTTTGGATGTGAATACCTAAGAAGGTAGTTAAATAACTGTGCAGATTCAATATTCCAGTGATACTGGCAGAATGCTGATCCAAACCTTTCCTCATACTTCTTAAAGCAAGTGAGGCATAAGATGAGGCCCAGCTAAAACTTGAAAAAAATATTTTTTGCTCTACCACTCTCAAGAGTGTCCAAATAGTTGAAAGAAATAGCTTTTCCAAGCTCTAGACCAGGAGTTATCAACATTTTAAAGCCGGGGGCCAGGTCACGCTCCCTTAGACAGTTTCAGGGGCCAAATGGCCATTTTGGCCTTCCTCCACTACATGGCACTTCCTGCTGTGGTGGAAGCGGTGGGGGGCACATGAAATGGTGCTGCAGGCTGCATCTGGCCTGTGGGCCACAGGTTGAGAATCCCTGCTCTAGACTTATCATATGAGAAAAGTAGCCCTTTGATATCGTGGAGGCATTTCAAAGGCAGATTGCCAAACCTTTATTAATGGGACGAAACAGGGTAAATGAAAGGAAAAGGGGACTGGGTTGGAATTGCTTTTGCAGGCCATGACCCAGCCTCCAGGTGTATCTCGGTTCTTCTGGAAAGAACCTGTACACTTTCAGTTTATATGTAGCTGTGCAGTATTGCTGCCAAACACATGGACATTAGTGATTGGGGATCTATCTCCATGCATTCCCTCTACTCTTTGGTGGTCACATGACCAGAACTGACATTTTTCCTTTGGATGCACTCAACCAAGTAAAGTAACAGATATTCTTTTTCTTCTGAATGTAGTAACTGCCAAATCCCTTTCCCACTTAAATTTTCTGTCCCTATGGCTGTATTTTGAGTCTATCTGTTAACAATTAAAAATTGGCTATTTAGTACCCAAGGAGGGCTGAGTTGGTTATAGTCCATATTAGATATATAAATTCAGTTAGGACAGACTGTATGCTCTGAGAAGAAATCAAAGTGAGTCATCCTCTGAAGAAATGGAAGACACATTGCAGGAATCTTTTTACATAATTGTTTAAACATATGTCCACGGGGACAGGAAAACAACAATAATACTTTTTTGGAATAGTAGCAGTGTTAGTTTGTGGCCTCAACAATAATAATGCTAGTCATTAGTTTTCTTAGGGGATGTCTATATTAGTGAAAAGTCCTACATTTGTGCTGGTTTTGCCAGGTTTTGAATAAATTCAAAGCTCAAAGAATACGCAACTCACAGCTGCATCATGCATTATCTCGCAGTAAAGAGGGTTATGTTAAACCACTGCCAATTCCTGAATTATGCACCAATTCCTGAATTATAGCAATTATACTTATATACTACCCCACAGAGATTAGAACACTCTCTGGGTGGTTCACAAGGCAACTAGCATTTCTGCCCCCAATATGTAGTCATTTTACTGACCCTGGAAGGCTGAATTGCTTTATTCTTCATTGATTAAAAAAAGACGTGTGAATGCGCTTGCCTCTTGGTCTTTCTCTGTAAAAATAGCAAAATTCAGTATATTTTTATATTTTTTTCTTGGTTTTCCCCACACTAAAGGTATTAGACTTCAGCATTTTATTTTACTTTAATCTATTACATTTATATAACTACAACACTTCAAAGTTCAATTTCTGTATCTTTCATTCCTTGTACTTTTATGTTTATTTTCGTGGGTGGCCTTTTGGCCAGAAGGTGGTATACAAATAAAATAAAATAAAGGCAGATTACCAAAGCATCTGAAAATGGGATCAAAAGGGATAAAATAAAAGAGGACTGAAACCTTGAATACTGCAAGCATATGCATTCCTGTTAATTTGTCGCTATATCATTATACTGTACTGCTATAACACTATAACAGTGTTTGCTGGAACCTGAAAGCCTAAATGATTTATATCAGTAGCATTGTGTTTTGCTGTTTTTAAAAAGTTCTGCTGCTGCTGGATGTAAAGAGAAAAAAGTATAAGACATTAAATATATTTTAACAGGTTCTGACCATTTATTATTTTTCAAGCAACAGTAGAACAAACAATTTTATATTTCCTATTTTCTTGATTTCAACCCTCTCCGACCCCATGGACGGCTGGCCGCCAAGCACTTCTGTCCTCCACCATCCTCCTCCACTCGCTCAGCTCTGTGGCCATTGTGTCTACAATACCATTTAGCCATTTCATTTTTGTTCGCCCCCTTTTTCTTTTGCCATCCGCCTTTCCAAGCATCAAGGCTTTCTCAAGTGAATCCTCTCTTCTCATTTGATGTCCAAAGTACTTTAGTGTCATCTTTACAATTTGACCTTCTAAAGAGCAGTCAGAGTTGCTTTCTTCTAAGATTGACCTATTTGTTCTCCTTGCTGACCAGGAGACTCTCAAAAGTCTCCTCCAACACCACATCTCAAAGGCATCTATTCTTCTGCGCTCAGCTTTCCTAATGGTCCAGCTCTCACCACCATACATTGCCACAGGGAATACCATTGCTTTGACTATACGAATTTTTGTTTGCAATTTGATGTCTCTACTTTTCACTATGCTCCCCAGGTTTCTCATCGCTTGCCTCCCAAGAATCAGTCGCCTTTTTATTTCATGGCTGCAATCACCATCTGCACTGAGCTTTGATCCTAAGAAAGTAAAATCTGTCACTGCTTCTACTTCTTCCCCATCTATTTTCCAGGGACTGATAGGGCCTGTTGCCATGATCTTGGTTTTCTTTATATTGAGTCTCAAGCCAGCTTTTTCATTTTCTTCTTTCAACCTAATCAGGAGCTTCTTTAGGTCCTCCTCACTTTCTGCCGTGAGGGTGGTATCATCTGCATATCTCAAATTGTTGATGTTTCTCCCAGCAATTTTAATCCTAAATTGTGATTCCTCCATCCCTGCATTGCACATTATGTGCTCTGTGTATAAGTTGAATAAGCAGGGTGACAAAATGCAGCCTTGTCTTACTCCTTTTCCTATTCCAAACCACTCCATCCTTCCGTATTCTTGATTCATGTACAGATTTCTTGATTCATGAACAGATTTCTCACGAGGCATATAAGGTGTTCTGGTATTCCCATATCTTTAATTATTGCCACATTTTGTTGTGGTAATCAAACCAGATATGGTCATTTGCATCTACTTGAGATGCCTCTTGCATATTGCAGGCAAAATGTGACATTCTGCAGGAGAGCAACCTAATTCCAAGAAAATGGGGAAGACATCTAAGCTAAAGAGCTTCAGTACTTTGGAATTGAAGGAAGCTGTTTTTTTGTGTTATCTGGCTGGACATCCCACTATGGTAATGGAGTAGGCCATACAGCCAGCGACTCAATGCCAAGTGTTGAGTGGTGGTAAATAACCTGATTCTCTAAAGGGGCCAATGGCTACAGGCAGATGAGCCCCTTTAGGGGTGTGTGTGATGGTCCCCCTCTGTGGAGGAAATGCCACTGGAAACCATCATATTGGGCCCAATGGCAAAATGAGCGGAGGAGGAACCACTTCATTATTCTGATTCTCAATGGTCATGGAGGCAGAAGAGCCCATGCCAGATGGACTGGCTGTCTAGGTGCACCTTGATAATACCATCAAGGCTGCAGCAGTCAATTGTAGTCCTGGTGTTATATCCTGCATGTCTCATTTTACACACGTCGCAGGAGATGGCTCCGAGATCATAGTGTGTGGGTCACTTCATGGCAAGCTGGGATCCACCTTAAACAAATTCATGCCAATGGCATTTTCCCTGTAAAATGATTTTCAGGAAAAAATGTATACTCGGATACAACTAGCAGCCGACAATGATGATGGGTTCCTGATTGTAATCCACTGTGTCTATCTCAAAAAGTTTTGAGGGATAATTTGCAGCTCACTCAGCATGAAGCAGTGTACCTGGACTGTGTAATCTGGGAGGTGGTTTAGATATGCCTGAAACACTTATGGTAACTGATGAATATTTTTTCTTCATTGCCAGGACTGTTCCATGGAAGGAGATGAGGCTGAACAAAAGGAGGTGTGAGAATGAAAAATTTTGCTTGAGCTGCAAATTCTGCAAAGGTGTAATGGCACAGGGAGTGTCTCACTTCATTCACACCTGACAGCAGCTATTTGACTTTATATTTGCCATTTTGCTACACAGCAGCTAACTCCTTTTAAAGCAGGGGACCACCCATAGATTCTGCAAAGAAAAGAACACTCTTATGATCAGCAGAGCTTTCTCAGCATTACTTGTCCCATATATTTCCCATATACTCACTTTTTGGCTTCATTTCACCAATATTTCATAAGTTTTTTCTGCTCTTGTGGGCTCTAAGGGGAATACCAAATATTATGAATGAGAAACATATGAATATGTTTTGAATTGTCTGAGAAGAATGGGAAAGTTAGAATATGCATGACCAGATGGTTCAAATATATTTGCATTATTATTTCTAGATTCAAATGTTTGGGTTTTTTTTGCTGGTATACATGTTATTCTTGCCATAAGCTATGGTGAATTTTCCTTCTCCCTGCAATGAAATTAATAAGCTTTTATTGCACGAATAGTAAAACAAATATGATTTTAATATCCCAACCCTCAATCCATATCTCTGGCTCCTACTTAAGATATTCATATTTTACAAAATCCAGGCTCATTTAAGGAATAAAAATCCCTCTTTTGTAGCTATGCTGAATTACATTTGTCATATAACACAAGAGTCCCTGAGTTGCCAAAGGAAAAGGCATTCAATATGACTCTTACTCTCTTCTTGAATGCATATCTATTATCACAACTAATCTTCTATTAACTGAACGACTCTTGGGTACAGGCCTTGATAATACTTGTTCTTCCCATGGTAAGAGAAGAGTTTGTTCAGAGCATAATATGAGATGTGAATGTTAAGATCAGGAAGAAGACAATTTGCTACAGAAATGCTATGCACAGGATATCACTTGTGGCAGAAATAACAGACACACTAGTTGTATCTGCATGGATCTATGTCATGGGTGCCCAAATGACGGCCCATGGGCTGTATCCAGCCCCTGATGCCAATCCATCCTGCCAGCGGTGCCCTCGCTGCTTTTGGAAGTGGATGGGGGATGGGAGCGTGCCTGTCAATGTGTATGAGCACCCTGAACCACTCCCAGAAATGGCATGGGGGTGTTTGCACATGCACAAACACCCCTGTGCTACTCCTGTGGCAGGCATGCCTCAACACTAGAGTGCATGGAATGCTGTTTACCTTCCCACCGAAGTGGTCCCTATTTATCTATAGTAAAGCAAAACCCCATATAACGATCTTAATTTGTTCTACAGGTCTGGTCACTATGCGATTTTGTTATTGTAGAATTTTTCCTATTGTGAACGCCCTGTATAGCGACTAAATTGCATAACAATTAGGTTTTTAAAGAAAGTGGCACCCCACATAATGATTTTTCCTATGGAAAAAATTGTACATTTTTTCTGCTAAGCGGTTTTCCCCATTGAAAAATCATTGTATGATTTTTTTTCCATATGAAAAATCATTATGTGGGACACCACTTTCTTTAAAAACCTAATCGTTATGAGGTTTAGTTGCTATTTGGGGCATTCGTTATATGAGATTCCACTGTACTTGTGATTTCTTGTTTTCAAACTGCTAGGTTGGCAGGAGCTGGGATAGAGACAGGAGTTCACTCTATTATGCAGTACCTGGGAATTGAACTCCAACCTTCCAGTCAGCAAGTTCAGTGTCATAACCACTTGAGCCGCTGCAGTTGTACAGAAAAAACTTAATGTAAGTAATCACACAAAAATGAAGGTAGTATTTCTTAAAAATATTACCTGTAGCTGATTTATAGAAAACCAGATGTATGAGTGAAAGTAATAGATAAATACTGATTGCAACAAAGTGGTCACCTGATTAAAGTGTCCCAGAATACAAAATCACCACTCTACTTTTCAACCAGTTTCCTCAACATAATGCTATACATACATGGAGAATCTTCCATGCTACATGGCATATCGGGCAGCAAGGGGCGATTTTGGGCGAGTGTTTTAGCATCCTCCCAAGTGATATGTAGTGCTTCAGATCTTGTGGTAGTGTTTTATGACATGCAATTCGCGGGCTTCCTTGTTGTCATTTGGCACTAGGAGTGATCCAACTCATTGCTACTTAGAGATCCGATTGTTCTCCATGCAAAGTGACCAGCCAGTTGGAGTCTTCTGTTTGTGACAATATTATGGAATTTGCACATGCCACTTCTTTGAAGCACCTCATTAGTAATATGATTGAAATATAGGATCTTTAAGATTTGGCCGAAATACCTCTGTTGGATTCAAAATCTGCACTCCATTGATTAACTAACTTCTTCCACACAGTACTATAGGTAAATCATAATTTAGTGCATGACAGAAAATGCAGACTACCAGTTTCAGATGATGTTGGTGCTCACCATATGCAAAGAAGCCTACATTTGATCCCATCACATGAGTGAATTGGTATTATCATTCATGTAGAAGCAGAACTAACATTGTACTCAGCATGGCGTATTGTGGTCTTTCAGAAAGCTATGCTCCCACTAGTAAAAGACTATTTTGAGGTTTATACAAAGCTTTAATTCTAAGCTTCATATTCTGGTTTTGAACTTCCATTTGTAACATCCATACATGTTTTGGTTTCCAAAGATTTCTGTGAAACATTGTTATACCATGTCTGTGGCATACCCTTTCTGATACAAATAAAAGCAATGGGTTTTTAAAAACAAACATTGTTCTGCTGTTGTGGTAGACTGATGACCTTAACAGATGGAACAAATGAGGTACTATGTTTTTCACAGAAGACCAACATGGTAACTTTAAATAGACTTGGGGGTTTCTCCTTCTTTGCTTTTAGTTAATTGGCTTGTTCATTAACATGATTCCTTTGCTTTTGTGGTTTATGCATGGATGCGGTTTGCATAACATTTATTCAAAGACTGGTTTCAGAAAAGAAATATACCCAAAATTATCACTATGCAACAGTGCACCAAATAAAACCAGGCAGAAGCAACAATAACAAGAGAAAAAAAATGGGTGCTAAGGAAGATGGTGGAGAACAGAGGTGCCTGTTGGTCAATGGTCCATGGGGTTGCAAAGTGTCAGAGTCAACTGTGCAACTGAACAACAACTCAGTCTCTTTTTTCAAGACAACTGATTCTGAAAATCCATCATTACTGTTTAGCTGAAAGGCCATAGAAACAGACTATATATGTAATGTATTTATAATAATGAATGTAAGTGACATTAATATGTGACTAATATGTGTATCTTTATCAGCATTTACTTTCCAATGGTTTAAGCACATTAATGGTAAATAACTAATACAACTAGGTAGCTAGTTATTTTCTCAATAATGAAGATTTAATAACTTATTCATCACATGATCAAACTTATATACCATCACGTAGCACTTAGTGTGATTGTTGCTGTTGTTGAAATGATGGCAAGGTGGACAGAGGAAGGTTTATTTTCTACCATAGGCCAGCAGCTTGTAGCAGTCAATATTTAAAGAAAATAACTAAAGAATAATAAAATAGCTTGAGAAAGAGGAAAGTAAAGAGTTACTTTAAAAACTGTATTAATCAAGACAGCTACTTTTCTTCAAAGCGTGGAATGATAGCAAAAATAACAGAACAAAGTGTGTTGATATGTTCTGCTAATACTCCATCTCATAGCGTTTTCAAAATGCCTACATGCTGGTAAGATCTGCAACAGTCTTGATACTTTTACCTCCTCTTATTCTATCACTTTGTTTTCTGTAGATAATATGTAATACTGTGTATAGCTAAGCTTTCTTGTTATCTAGATGTCTTACAGTTATTTTAATAATAATGAAGACTATCACCTTTACAGACTATCACCCTTACAGTATGGCAAGCATATGGCAAATACTTGACCTCTTAAAAAAGGAGTCATAGGGCATGACACACATAAACACCACAAAGAGAGCAGTTTGAAGCCAGTGGGGCCATTGAACAAATGTGCATTGTTATTATAATTGAAACCACATGCTGAATAACATAAAAAAGGTGAGATTTTTTTTAAAGGAATGTGTGGACAGTTGGAAATGTTAAACTGTTTTTTTTAAGTTTTGTTACATCTCTGTAGAGGCTCCTTTACTTTATCTTCTCCATGAAGCACCAGGCACATTCAGTTGATGGGCCTGGCCACTAACTGATCTGTTATGCTCGAGCTGCACACATTCTGGAAGAACTGAATCTGAACCTTGCTATGTTTTCTTCAGGCTTTCAGATATCATGATGAGTCACCAAGGGGTGCTATACTGTAACTTAGTCAGATGTCTGTATACCTTAAGGAAGGGGTGGAGGCTTAAAAATAACCTGTCGAGCCAAAACGTGTTTGAAAACAGCCCCATTTTAGAGGTTGTTTATGGCCTTATGGAAAATTCAGTAACATACTATGGCCTTGAGAGGATCCCCATCAAATGAAACATTTCATTTTAACTTGAAGTAACACATGTTGCTTCTAGAAAGTTCCAACTGTTAGAAAACTGGTGCACAGATTTCTTGTTTATTGGCAAATGGAATGTACAGGATAAATATAAAGCTGATTTTTTTCCCCCTCAGGAGAAAGCAGGTTGGAAAGGAGGTCTGAATGATTTATTTGATTACCTTCTGTAAACACAAAGGGGCCAGGAGCAATCTCACAGATATATTTTTTTTATAAAACGCACACAGATATCTACATTATTACAGAGAAGGTCTGCAGTTTATTTTTTTTAATACCTGTTATAGATTATAAACTGTGTGAGACATGGAGTGATTCTTTTCAAATGACTCTGAACTGTTCTACACATTGTGGTGTTGAGTAAATAAATTGAATCAATACTCCTTAAACAGAGGTGAACAGGATTTCATAAATGTTGCATCTTCTAATATGGATTTTTGCATTTTGCAAAGTCTGTTTGCATAGAGCGAAGATTACAAGAAGAATGCCAAGTCAAGAAGAGAGCAGGGAGAAAGACATGCTGTCCTTTTTGACCGTTAATTAAACCATTTGGAACTCGTCCTTCCCTTCCCCATCCACAGGCAGACAAAGCCCAAATTAATAGTCCTGTTAGATCTTTTCCCCAGTGGAGACCACCAATGCTCTTGCGTTTCCATCAACTTTATAAAAACACTTTTGGCATTCTTTGTGACACGGCTGCAAACAAGGTTGTACAATCCAGTGATTCAATAGCAGCCATTCATGCACAGAGGAAGCATGTAATTTTCCTTTATATTAAATAATGCTTTTTAAAAAAACAAGCTTAGGTTAACACTGCACTTTTGTGCCACTGACCTTCTATTCCCTTTAACAACTCTGTTATCCTCTGAATAAATCTGCCAGCTGTTTTTTCCCTTGGCCTTTTCCTTCATCACATTTGCATGATTTTATACTGCTTTTTATCATCAAGGGATTTGGGCAAAACAAGGTTGAAACTACAAGGTTTCAAAATTGCAGAATACAGTAGTTTGCTGTGAACAAAGATTCCTGTTGTGTTGCACCAGAATAGTAAAAAATAATTCCCTTGAGAATATTAAAAGAACGAAAAAAAGTATTGAAAATTAGTTATGGAAAATTTAGCATGAGGAAGGCTCACAATGTTGATTTCTGAAATGAGTAAGAGAGTTATCAAAATGAATTTAAGAATAATATGTTGATAAAAGAGATTTCACCTGCTGCTCTTGAATTTGGGGTATCACAGCTTCCTGTAATTGAGACTATAATGTTAAAACATTGGTGATAGCAAAATATACTTTGCTTTTCTGGACCCAAATCAAAATCTGACATCACACATAGATTTATTTTACATTGGGAAGGAATGTTATAATGATTTTACTGAGACACCGGTTTCTAAGTCTGCCATAAAACATGAGGATTATATACTCATCTTTGAATTTCCTTCTGTGATTTTTATAAAAAACAAATTATATTACAAAAATATAATAAATGCATCACAAAAAGATTGTATCAACATCACTGTTCCCTGAATCCCTATGAAGTAAGACATACTTATTTACTTCTATTGTAATTGTCTAATCCATTACTGCAGAATTTGCTGCAGGTGTAAAATGGATACATTCATACACACACACACACACTTAGTATATACTATATACTAAGCTGAGTGTGATGTTTTGGATAGTGGAAACAGCTACGCCCACGATTCCTCCCTCCTAGTTGCTCCAAAATATGTTTTTACCTTTTAAAAATAAACTACTGTGTTTACTGTAAGATCATATCATTTTACATTAAATTTAACGCTTGACAAACAAAGCATAGGTCTAAAAGACAGAGAGAAACATTGATATGAAATAAAAAGAACTGTGAGAAAATAGAGATGACTACAATGTTATAACTTTGGAACACTGCCCCTTTTCTTTAACACAATGCAACACTTTAAACAATCAGTCAGCTTTAACATTAACCTTAAAAGAAAAGCCAGGAATTTTCAGAGACCGGGGTCAAAGATAGGGGGGCTGTGGGTTGTATCACAGATTAAACTACATAAAATCAAGGGATCAGTTTAGATGTGGCAACGGAACTACCTGCAGCATCCATGTGATCAGCTAATCCAAACAGAAGCGTAAAATAGGCTGCAAGTCAACCTCCAACGAAGTGTAGTTACAGCCTTATTTAAAGAACGTATTTTATAAAACAAATCAAACAAAACAAAGATGTTCTCAGGTGGTAGATATTGGATAAATCTTTCTTTTATCCACTATTTCTGCATACAAACTTCCCTTACTGCAGTGGATTAGTTCATGTATCACCTGCTGTGTTCTCATTGATGATGAAGGGACCGCATGAACCACTAAAGCCAACAGTGCTTTTGGAAGGCTTTGATTCTCTATGTGGAATCAATCTTTTTGTTAAACTGAAAATGTAGAAAGCGGTTATTCTGTCTTCTCTATTTTATGGGTACATGGACCATATATAAAATCCTAATGCAAGAAAGCCCAGCCATTTTAATTTTACCTGTCTCTGGAGAATTATCAGCATTAAACAGAACAAAACCCTTGATTCAGAAGTCTTGGAGCAAACATAGGTGATAAGCATTTTTACAATGTTGTAATAACAACTTCACTGGGCTGGCCATATTATCTGAATATTGGATAACTATCTGCTAAAATATGTCATCTATTGAGGGCTTGTTGCAAGTGCTCGATTGCCTGGTGGACAAAAGAAACAATTCAAGGTTATACTAAAGACAAATTGAAAAAAAAATGTAGCCCATGTCAATTGGGAAACTCTCACTCAAAACCAAGTGCCTGGAGAAACATTATCAAACATCAAACTAAAGAATCTGAAATAAAAAGAGTCAGTGATGCACAAAGGAAGAGAGACATGAGAATGCAAAGATGGATGTTCTTGACAAACCCACCCAGCCCAGAATCAGCTAACCTTCTCTCACTATTTTCATATCTTTCGGGCTAATATTGGGCTAGTCAGTTATCTGTAGGCGTGTGCTGGCTAGGGAGTGATGAGGGCAGTGGTGGGCATCAGCAGGTTCGCACAAGTCCACCAGAACTGGTAGCAAACAATCTGGCTGGCCCTGTCCATTCAAATTTTGAAATAAAGTAGTCCTAATTCGGGTGCAATGCAGGTCTTTCCCCCTGGCCATGTCCACTATATGACGCCCACAGTGTGGTAGTAAATTATTTTGGAGCCCACCACTGGATGAGGATGTCTAACCCTAAAAAACCCTAATTTCAACTCCCCTCTGGGGATTCGAATCAACAACTTCCTGATTACAGGATAATGGCTCCCTTACAGCATTTAAAATCCTCTTATACCAGGTCTCCAACAATTACGTCAGAAATTATACATTATACATGTTCCCACTATCCTTCTTGAGGAATTGAACTCCAAGCTCCTGCTTACAAGGCAAAATTGCAACCTCAAGCCACAGCAGCTTAACTGTCAATGGATCTGCCTTTGGTAATCTTATCTTTGGTGGAACAGGAGGAGGAAGGCAGACAGAGGAATACGGAGCCCTGCTCATTTGCTTTATTGTTCCAGGCATTGCAGCTTGGTTCGGCTTTGGCTGCCACTACCCCCGGAAGGGTTCTTCCTGTTAATGCTATATGCTACCTTTAAGAATAGAAGAAATATGAATCATATGTCTACTGCCCTGAAATACATGTTTGGATCTCTCTCTCTCTCTCTCTCTCTCTCTCTTTCTCTCTCTCACACACACACAACTGCACTGGCCTTTCAAACAAGGGTAGGAAGAGAGTCCAGAAGCTTTAATCAACTTGTAAACAAAAATGCTGTTGTTTCACTAGTGTGGCTTTAACTATTAAATTAAGAGTCAGTTTCCCTTTAAAACTAGCCTATGTAAATGTGTAACTTGTTTAGAAGCTGATTAATGCTCCCCCAAGTCTCCTTATAAAAAAGGTGAATGATTCCAATGTGCCTTGCTTAAATGGAAGCTGTGGCTTTTCCTGGTTGCCATACTTCCAAAGTTCAATTCCACAGCAGCTATTCTTTTATCATCCTTCAGTATCAGTACCATTTAATTGTCCGTTAGTGAATGCAACAGTAATGGCAACAAAAACCAATCTTTCAACACTGTTCCCTGAATCCCGATGAAGATGCCACAGAACTGATTTATAAGGAAGGTGTGTTTCATTGCTATTACATTCTTACAGTCAGAGCTGCTAATGATTGCAAGGTCAGCAGCATATGCATTCATTATAGCAGTGCTTTCAATAAGTTTGGGGTGCATGCTTTATACAGGCACCCATCACCTTATGTACAAACTATGAAAAGAAAGGGGAAAGCTACAGGAAACTGGGGTTCCTTACAGAACATTGATATATCAATTGCTAAATCTGGAAACAATTTATTGTAATGGGTGTGCTCATGGATGTGTGTCTATATTAATGTCTAGGTTAGGAACTCCTAAGTATTATTTAATCAAGTGAGAAATAATGTTAGTTTTAGTGAAGGGCAGAGAGGCTGCTATAAATGACTTGAAGAGAACTATGCTGTAGGTACGGCATGCAGTTAATTGCTTTCTGAAGCACTCTGAGATATAGCAAAGGAGAAAAGAGTTTTGCAAGTGCCAGTAGCATACAATAAATCTTTGAATTCTTGCGGCACCACACTGAGGTAACTCGGTTACAGATTCCGCCACCCTGAATGCTAAGAATGAGAGGCGGTGTGGGCATTTGGATTTAGAGCTAAGCCACAAGCTTAGTCCTTAGATATAAGCCCCTGAGTTGGCATGGGTGGGGGACAAAACAAAAACAAAAACCTCCCTGGTCTTGTTTGTGCAGTTACAGGATGTGACTGCCTTTCACCCTTTAAGGGTTTAGGAAAGTGAATAGATGAAAGTTGGCCACAGGCAGCTGTAACTGTGAGATGAAAAGAAGCAGAAACAAAAGTTAGGTTGGCTTGGGAGTGGGTGTACCCACCTCTTTGACAGCCATAGTTCCAGAAGAGTAGCGTGCCTTGGCGGGGCCCCGTATAAAAATTTGTTTGGGGGCCCTTAGGAAGGGTAAAAATTTGTTTTGCTTATGCACGTTGGGGGGCCCCGTATAATTGATACGGCAGATACGGCGGTAGCTACGCCTCTGGGTAAGATAAAGGTCTAGGGTTCAGTGCTCATCTCTGCTTATAGCTATCTATGTTTGCATATGTTTCTATGGACATGTGGCAGGCATGCCTGCCCTAGGCACCAGAGTTCATGAAGCGCTGGTTACCCTTCCCACCAAAGTGGTCCCTCTTTTATCTACTTGCAATTTCTTGCTTTCAAATTGCTAGGCTGGCAGGAACTGGGACAGAGACCAGAGCTCACTCCACCATGCAGTACTCGGGTTCTGGAACTGTTGACCTTCCAGTCATCAAGCTCAGCGTCTTAACCACGTGAGCCACTGCAGGTATAGAAGTCTAATTGCTATTGCCCCCTCGCGGGCAAGGGCCTCCCCCCTTTTTCTAGGACACAAGAGCCTTCCCTTGGTAGCCCCTTTGCCCCTGGGCGACCCCTTCCCTCCGACGCCGCCTGCCAGCTCAGGAAAGGCTCTTCCCTTCCATTTGTGCAGAGGGAGCGGGGGGGGGGAGAGAGAGGGGGGCCCTTTCTCATGCTAATTTCTCAGGCTCGCGCAGGGAAGGTGGGCAGGTGGCCGCTTGGCTCCCCCCACCCCACCCCACCCCCTTACAGACCGGAAATAGGGCCGCGACATCACGTGGTTCTAACGCTGCCCGGGGGGGGAGTGGGGGGGCGCTACTGCTGAAACGGGGAATATGACACGCGGGGGGGGGAGAGAGAAGACGCGAGCACCCGAACGAGCCTGAGCGCGCGCGCGCCCTTTTAAAAAGTTCTGGCGCGCTGGCCTGTGCAAACACGCTTCTCGTCTGAAGGGCTTGCCCCACTCCTCGTACACACACACGGCCCTCGGCCTCTTCATTACTCCCGGCCCCCCCGCCGAATGTGTAGCTTTTAAAGGCTGGAAATTGGGGTGGGTGGGGGTAGTAGGGTGTCCAGCCATTTAAAAAGATGATGATGATTATTATTCCTGTCAGAAATTACTCTGGGTTGAAAGGATTTTTTTTTTTTGGCGGAAGAAACTCCCCCTCAGAGAAGGCCCAAATGAGGCTCCTTTCAGAACTGGGACAGAGACAGGCGCTCAATCCGCCCTGCCCTACCCAAGTCTTGAACTGCCGACTTGCCAGCCTTCCAGCTAACAAGGTGAGCTTCTTAACCACTACTAAGCCAACTCATGTGTATGTGCGTGAGTTGCGGGGGTGCTGGAGCCACTCCGTGTAAACTGGAGAGTTAGAAACACACTTTTCCTCCCGAGTCGGTGGGGTTCGCTTGGCGCGGGAAACGCGAATCTGATCCAACCCTTCGACGGAAGAGACCCCCGTTCTTTTCGTGGAGACTTATAGGAAGGGAGAGCCGTTGAGGGGGGGGGGGAGAGATCCCTCCTTTCTAGGTCGGGAACGAAAGCCAGGAGAGAGTCATCGTCTTTCTCTGCTTGCAGCCCTCAGGTCCGTCTCTTGCCAAGCCCGGCGAAAGATCCCTCAGCCACCTTTGGAGTCTCCAATTTTTATTTTTATTTTTTGCCGTTGGGGGCCCCCGTAGCCCGGGGGCCCCGTATAATTGATACGGCTGATACGGCGGTAGCTACGCCTCTGCATAGTTCCTAAGGGACCTGTTCATTGAAAGGGTCTCCCCCTTTACATCAAAATATAACAAGTGCTTATACAAAATGTGACTGCTTACTGAGAAAATATGAGTAATAAATTCCACTTTGCACATTATTGCAGTGGAGAAATGGGAAAGCCATACAGCCCCCCTCCAGTGAACATCTGCTAACTCACAGATCCGATTAGTTCAACATACATGATTTGAAACGGGTAGGTTTTTGAAAATCTTGTCCAAAAACCAGCTCTCCAGTGGGTTTTGTTAACTTGAATAGATAAAGGTTTTTAAAATATTCTGCTTTACGTAAATACATGTATCTTGCTCCCTAATATTAATGTCTCTGTCACCTTTCAAAATAACTACCTGATACTCATTCGTCCCTGAATGTTGAAGAGAGATTTAGTTTCCCAGATTGTCTCCTACTTGCAGTGACCTGTGCTGCCTTTCTTCAATGTTTCATACGGCTCCAGATGTCCCTTCTCTCTCATGCTTTTATCTTCTCCCTCCAAGACATTTTGCTTTTGTTCTCCAGCTTCTGTCAGCTCTTACTTAGGGTGCAATTAAATGGTGCCAAAGGATTATGTCTGAACACACTGGAAAGAGTAGCTTTGATGGGAATGATCACACTTCTGTCCATTGGCAAATCACTCCAACCTGGACCCCCTAAAAAGAGCTACCCTCCACTGGACCAAAAAGGCCCAGTTTTAAACATGGATAGGAGTTGAGCTGGAGAGCTACTTCCCATTTAGATTGTGATCACTGAGGAGAAAATATCTCACACTAGATTGTGCCAGAAACAGTCCAAAATGAAAACTATGTCTTCATCTCATTTCACCTTTAGTTAGGTTTCTTTACTATCACAAGTGACTGTGTGGCCAGGTCATACTGCTATGGTAATAGAGTAGACCATACTGTCAGTGACTCAACAGCAAGTGTCAGACAGCAGTTAACTAATATGACAACCCTGAGGACTAATAGCCTTGAGTACTGAAGTCCACAGGGAAAGGTGATGGTCCCCAAGTGGATTAAATCCCACTTGAATCCATCTTGATGAAAGGCAGCAGCTTCATCAATACTGGCCTGGGGCTGGTAAATACTTTGTGTTCCAAAAGGCCTCAGGGCCAGAAAGTGACTTGCGGAACTGGATCAATGGTATGGGTGTTCATGCTGCAATGCAGAATGCAGATGAAAGGCCACTGCATTATATTATCAGGACAGTCTTCATGGTATAGGTACACAGTAAGAGCCTCCTCAAAGTTTGTGTTATTTTTGAACCACAATAGGACGTACCCTGGTAACAGTGACCTTGTGTTGTCAGCTAATCTTTCTCACACTAGGTCAGGCCAAAGGAAATGAAAAATGGACTCACCCAAAGGTGGCTTTATTTTGACAGTTTAATTTCTGGCCTAGATACGGAAGAAGAAATATCACTAATGAACTTACTTATTTTAAATTCTTCATTGGAAGTTTTTCTAATGTTCTCCTGGCAAAATGGCTACTAGTGAACATCATTTTATGCAACTGAAGCTCCAATTGATTGCAAGCACCTTTCTATTCCTGTAGCAAAGGAACTTGCAAAGATGCTAAGGTCAAGTTAATGACTCAAGATATTAGCACAAATGAGAGATTTCATCTTCTTCATTTTCTGCTATTCATGGTTCATCTGGTCAAATCTGTCCCTGTTATAAAAAAACATTATAACCTAAACAGGAAACATTCAGATGCACAAAATCATGTTCAATAGAAGCCACATTGGCAAGAGTGTATTTGACTCAGGATTTAAACAAGCTTATGAGAATATACGATATAATGGATTTTAAAACACCACAGAAGTTTCAATCTTAGAATCATGATTAAGAAAAGGGGAAAATCAGAGAGGGTGAGATGGACTCTAACAGGTTTATTAAGTTTTAAATTTGAAAGTATTTTTAGAATGGTCTAAAGAAGTTTATTGTTATCAAGAAGTTTATTGTTGCTGCTAAGCAGTTCCCCTACTACAGAGAATGAAAGAAAGAGTAGCTTTGTCAGAGTAGAACTTCTTCAAGCTCAGGCAGTAGGATGCAAGGCCAGTACATTAAACCCAACTATTTGCCATTTATGTTTCCAACTTAAATAGTGATGATGAGATGAAGGTTTTGAGAATTAGCTTCAGAAAACGTGTCACTAACACTGTAGAACTGTAGGACTGTATATATTCAATTGCCATTGCTTTATCCCTTTAAGTGGATTTGTCTACAAAAGCTCACATTTAAATACAGGAGTTAATCTTTAAGGTGCCACAATATTTTTTGTCTTTTTTTTATTTTTTTATTTGCTCTCTGATATTGAATTTATATAGAGCTCTTAGATGAATCAACGCTTAGACCAGTGGTGCTCAAACTTTTTTTTACAGGCTGGTCCCGCCCCAGAAACACAGGTATGGGGGATGGAGGTGGGATGCTCCTATTGCTGACAGTTTTGACGTCAGCAGTGGTGGCAGCAGTAGCAATGATCATGCTTTGCCCTGGCTGCTCCGAGCAGCCTCTGGCTCAGTCCCATCTCCTCTGCAGCCTTTGCCAAAGCCAATCACCACGTTGGAAAAATCTTCGGAGCCTCCTCTGTTTCAAAATCCTCAGCGTTGAAAGGGTAAAACTTGTGCGCTGGGTTGATGTCATCCCAGGCACGCCAGGGTGCTCTCCTAGCACCATGGATTTTGAAACAGAGGAGGCTCTGAAAATTCCCCCAACATGGCAATTGGTTTTGGCAAAGGCTGCAGTGGGGATGGGACCGAGCCAGAGGCTGATTGGAGCAGTCGGGACAAAGTGTGATTGCCATCGCCATTGCCGCCACCATTGCCGATGCCCTTGCTGCCACTACTGCTGATGTCAGGTGGTGGGGGCGGGTGGAGGGGCGGTCCGCGATGAGCCTGGTTTCTCACCATGGGCTGCATTAATGATATGCATGGGTCTAATTGGACCTGTGGACCATAGTTTGGGTGCCCCTGGCTTAGACTGATAATTTGATCTCTTTCTTTTTCCATTCTATCTGCATAGTTCCAAAATCCATTGATAATGTTATTTTAGGATAAATCTCCAATATTATAGACCAGGGGTTCTCAACCTTTATAATCAACAGGCCAGACCACATCCCCTCAGACAGCTGAGTGGGATGGACTGGTGGTTTCCCCTGCCATAAATTCTGCCATAAAACATGTCTGCAGCTGTTGTAAATGTGTTTATGACAGCCACAGATGTATTTACGGCTGTTGTAAATGCATCCGCTTCTGGTGGTGGTGGTGACATGGGCCACATGAAATAGTGTCACAGGCCAGGGCCGGCTTACAGGCCATAGGCTGAGAACCCCTGTTATAGACAATATTTGATTAAGGTTTAAAAAAATAAATAATTTTCCCTTATTTTCTTCACATTCTTACTTTCCCACCATAAATGAAAATATATTCCAACTACTTTTATTACATATTTTAACCCATCCTTCCTCTTTAATGTTACTTCCTATATCTATTTCCCACCTTATTCTTAAAGCACGTTATTCAGCTTCATACTTCAGCAATATTTTGTATATTTTATTACTGAACCCTTTGTTATTTCTTTCTGTTCCATCTGTTTTACCAATTCTTCAAATTTTGTTAATTGTCTACAGCTACTGCATTGTTTGAACCAATATTCAGTCCATTTCTCCCATTGTAAT
Organism: Furcifer pardalis; assembly: GCA_030440675.1. Classification (NCBI taxonomy): domain Eukaryota; kingdom Metazoa; phylum Chordata; class Lepidosauria; order Squamata; family Chamaeleonidae; genus Furcifer; species Furcifer pardalis. The sequence continues at coordinate 70,513,825 of CP126892.1, forward strand.
ACATTAAATCAAGATACTTTAATTTTCTTGAATATTTTTATATGATCTCTGTGTGACAGCTTGATTAGTCAATCCTTCAGGCTTATTATCCCAACACTTTCTAATTCTTTTGTTAATACTTTTTAAAGATTGTCTGGAAATTTCAGTTGTGAAATGACAAACAAGAATCAAATATCTTTATGGCACAGACATGAAGGTATAAAGTTGTAAATAAGACCAAAGAAATATGTTGTTATCTTTTTTTTTAGTTCAGATGTCTTACCAAAATCACATGCAATTTGACGTGTACAGTATTGTGCTTTGATGCATTACAAGAGGATATACTGCTTGCATAATGACAACCTAGTAATAATTTTGCCGGGTTATCACTATTGAAATATTATGCCTGGCTGGACATCCCACTATGGTAATGGAGTAGACCATACAGCCAGTGACTCAACACCAAGTGTCAGGCGGTGGTTAACTAAACTGACTCTTTAAAGGGGCCAATGGCTACTAGCGGATGAGGTCCTTTAGGTGGGGTGATGATCCCCTCAGTGCAGTGATGGGATGTAACAGGTTCTCACCAGTTCTCCAGAACCGGTAGTAACTTTTCCCAGTGTCCTGGAGAACTGGTTGCAGCTTTTGGGGGGAACCACCTTTGGGGCTTTTCCTCCACTGCACATGCGTGCCAAGCACTTGGTGTGCATGCACGCCTACAGTGCTTGGCGCGTATGCACAGCCTCCTTGCTGTTCTCCCAAGTGGGGAGGAGGAAGAGAAGCTGGTAACCTGAAGCTCCCTATAGCCTGCTCCCCTTGATATCCTAGAGAACTGGTTAGGCAAAGACTTATTACCTAACTTCTTTAACTGTTGAAAAGTTGAAAAGTGCCAAAATGAAGCCATCTTGTGGTGAGTTCATTCTGCAGTTCCTTCCATCTGACCTAGTGTGAGAAAGATTAGCCGGAATAAGCTTTAAGCTCTGGTTTAAAAGCTCTGGTTGATTTGTGTTGTGGGTGGGTGGGTGTTTGGGTGGGTGGGTGTATTTTAATGTATTTTTTATTTAATTTATTTACAGTTTTGTGTTGTGGGTGGGTGGGTAGGTGGGTTGAGGTGTGTGTGTGTGTGTATGTGCTTATTTTTATTTTATTTTTTATTATTTTTTATTTTGTTTTCTTTGGCCCCACCCACATCATGATGTCATGACATTAGCTCCACCCATTATGTTAGCTCCGCCCACACCATGATGATGTCATGGTGGGATAGTAAAATTTTTAACATCCCACCACTGCCTCAGTGGAGGAAATGCCACTGGAAACCATCATATTGGGCCCAATGGCAAAATGAGCAGAGGAGGAATCTGATTCCCAATGGTAATGGAGGCAGGAGAGGCCATGCCAGATGGACTGGCTGTGAAGACACACCTTGTCCATATCTTCAAGGCTGTGGCAGTCCATTGCAGTCTCGGTGTTAAATCCTACATGTTGCACATGTGTGCTGTGGGTGATGGCTCCGAGATCATAGTGTATGAGTCACTTCATGGCAAGATGGGATCCACCTTAAATAAATTCATGCCAGTGACATTTTTCCTGCTTCAGGAAAAAAATGCATTCTCAGATATGAGTTGCAGTCAACGACGATGATTGTAATAATGCAAATCTCAATGGAATTGCTTCCAAGTCACTTAAAGATTAGAGAAATCACATTTACTGCCTGTATTTTATCAGTGATTATGAAGGACATCATTTGTGAACCAAAATGTTTGTTTTGCTTAATTGTGAGGCTATATTTTAGTGAGCCTCCATGGTCAATTGTGTATTTATTGTTTAAGTAATCTCTGCTTTGTTTCAAGGGATGGAAAAATTTGAGGATATGTCCTACTCTAGAACTATAACCCTTGAAGAGGGAACAAGGTATGTAAGGGGTTTTTAGCTGAAATCTCAAAATCTTCATTAATTCAGAGGGTGAAACTTTATAGTGGATCCTTGGTTAGGGTTGCCACATGTCCCGGTTTTTTTAGGATTTTCCTGGATTCAAGCTGTCCTGGCTGGTTCAAGAAAAAACATGTAAAAGTCCCAGATTTTTAAATTTGAACAAAAGGAAGCAAGATCACCACCCACCATGGGATTTTTGCAAAGAGATAATTCACTGCCTCCCTGTCTTTCTTTTAATTATCCTGCTTGAAAGCAGTGAAGGCAAAACAGCACCCTAAGAAGACTGTCGGGGAGGGGAGTCACTTGCATAGGGTCGGTATTCCTAGAGAGGAAGGGAACAGGGTGGACAGAAAGTGGAAAGTTGTCCATCGCAAAGATACTCTTACAAAATAAGTCCCTTCCTGTCTCCTGCTTTTCTCCTTCTTGAGGGAAATGGAGGTTCCATGGACTGCATTGCCATTTCGGGGCCCTCTTTAGAACTTTATTCCAAGGAATCCTTGTGTGGCATTTGAGGGTGAGTCTACTTCAATGGGGAGTGTGTGAAGGGGAGGGTGGGGTGACTTAAGGAGAAGGAAGGGTGGTTTCAAGAGTAGCCCAAGACATTTTTTAAAAAATAAAATAAAAATAGAACCATCAAGAATAGTCTTTTGTAAGAAGAATCACATGAGGAAAAAACTTCTTGACTACAGTTTATTTTAAACTGATGGAGGCTGTCTGCCCCAGACAGGGATTCCACAGGGTCTTAGAGCCATGGTCTCCTTGACAGCCCTGTCTGAAGCATGCACAGTTTGAAAAATGCAATGATTTCACATGGCTGTCCTGGTTTGACGGGAGAGAATTATGGCAACCCTAACCTTGGTTAACATATTTAATATGTTCTCCAGGATGTTTCTTACAGCAAAAATTACTTCAACCAAATTTCCCATAGGAATGCATTGAATGCAATTTCCCATAGAATGCATTGAAAACCAAAATACTTTAACAAAAACGTGGTTTCCCATAGGAATTAATATGTTCTGAAAAAAAATCCATAAACCAAGCCAGTATTTCCTATGGATTTCCTTTTGTTATGCAATTTTTATGTTGACTGAGCTGTTTGTTAATCAAGGTTCTACTGTATATATACTTTTGAAAAGCAACTGATTGTATTAAAAAGTTTCACTTTAGGGGGAAACAGGCATACATTTTGTCTTCTAAATAAAATTTTGAATGCCTTTGAATGTCGAAAATGAAGATTGGCAACAATTTAATCTATGCCCTTTTGCCAAGAAAGCTATTTGATTCAATGAGCTGACAACAAAATTAATCCTTTTTATGGCCTGCTGCATAAATGCTGCTAGATAGGTTTACTGGGGTGCTAATGGGCAAATTGTGCCTCTTATTACAGGAAATGATGGCTTTTGGCATCAGACTTTCAAATGATTATTCCATTTGTGTTTGAGCTAGGAAAAAGATTGGGATAAATGTTGTGCAGCTCTTGAAGGAATAGCTTCGAGCAAGAAGCCAAGCTTATAACAGCTGAGACATAAAGTGAAGGACAATAGCTTAAATAAACAGTTGTGCAATTCATGTGGCAAATCAATTATAAAGAAATAAAAACCAACACCACTTTAGACTTTGTTGCTTAATGTACTAAAGATGTTCTTGGATTTTTGACTAAAAGTATTTGGTTTGGTTACTTTGATTGGTTACATATTACAGTAAAACCTCGGATAACGCTAAAACTTGGTTCCACAAGTCTTGGTGTTATCTGATTTTTAGTGTTATCCGATGCATGTTAAAATCCTATGGGATGCATCAGATAATGTTAAAGCTCCATAGAGATACATTGTAACCACACAAGCTTTAGCGGTTGTTATCCAATGCATCCCATAGGATCTTAACATTATTCGATGCAATTCTCTCCCCCCCCCCCCATTACTCAACATTATGCGATTTTAGCGTTATCCGAGGTATTACTGTACATGATTAGACTGACTGTTAGGTTCATTTACTGAGAGCATTTAAATATTTTATCCCATGCATGCAGCATTTGCACACACAGGCTTTATTTTAACTCATGAATGGCCCCATTGATTTTACTGTCAATGTTCCAGAATGCATAGCAGGCCTGATTTCAATCCCCTTTGCTATAATCTTGAAGCGCCATCAATTTAAGCAGTGGGCTCCCTGATTTACAGTATGGTGCAAATATAATGAGATATTTTAATGCATGACCTTTACAGGTTTTCCTGACAAAGCAATTTAACTTCATTGCTTTACCATACAAAGGCAGCCATTCTAGCTCGAAGACTGTTGTAATCAACTCATTTTAAAAAAGCCTGAACCAATAATGTATTTACTTTTTTAGCATCCCACACTTCCTCACAGCCACTTAGCATGGCTTCTAGGGCTCATGCCCATGGTATCTTTATGACAACCCTATGTGTCAAAAGTGTGGCTGAATCAAGATAACTCAGTGAAGCTTATGGGTGAACAAATATCCTGAGTATTAGACTAAGACTTTTACCCATACATGGGTGGCTGTTGCCCTCCACAATTTTTGTCCTACAACTCTATTTACGTAGCTAATAGTGAGAGATTATAGGAGCTATAGTCCAACAACATCTGAAATGCCACATTTGGCACCCTGATCTAATGGTTACATCTAACTTACCTAGAATAAGAGATTCCAAAGTTCTCCTCTTCCAAATTTCTCCCCAGCTTGTTGCTGCTGCAGCAATAGGGGTTGTTTACAGAGCAATGGGGGGGGGGGCTGTGGTGGCTTAGTGGTTAAGATGCTGAATCTGATGACTGGAAGGTCGGAAGGTCAGCAATTCAAGACCTGAGTGCTGTAAGACAGATTGAGCTTCCATTGTCTGTCCCAGCTTCTGCCAACCTAGCAGTTCAAAAGCAAGAAATTACAGTAGATAAATTTGTGCCGCTTTGGCAGAAAGGTAACAGTGTTGTGTGCACTCCAGCATCTAGTCATGCCAGCCACATGGCCATGGATCAGCAGATGCAGATAGCACTGGCTCTTTGGCTGTAAATTGAGATGAGCACTGTACCCTAGAGTTGGATACAACTGGCTTTCAAGCAAGGGTGACCTTTACCTTTACTTAGAGTATAATACTCTCCCCTTAACATCAGATATGATTTCATAAGTGATCTCTTTTCTTTAATTGGAAATAAGCAACTTTGTGTATTAGATGGTGCTAATTCAGGGATCTGACTAGAATAACTGCTACTATGTAATAGTTGATGGAGAATTAAATACAGCAACAGAATAGTTCTGCTTCTTTGTTCTCCAAGTGATCTTCAGTCAAGGCTGAACAGCAAGTCTGAATATTGAAGAATATTTACCAATAATGTTGTATCATTAAACAGAAGACTTATTTATTAATATTTATTGATATGGAATGTGTTCCCAGAAACTACATAATTTGGTGCTACCAGAGGTGGTTGACAGTTGATCATATCAAGGGATCGGCTCTGCATCAGAGACATTGTTTAGGTACAACCTTCTCTTCATTCATTACAGTAGAGTACTTTCTTTTTCTTAAAAGCAAGATTAGTTGTGTGGGCTGTAAGACAAATTTCAAAATCTGTTAAGGAGATAATAACTTTACTAGGTCAAGCAAAAGGGCCAAAAGGTGTTCTTTTTCTTTTTGTTTCTGTTGCATTTCTGGACCCCACCCCAACATTATCTTTATTGGTTCTACTTGTGCTTTTCCAAACTAAAGTCCCAGTTTTCACCTTGATAAACAGAAATTTACAGTTTGCTTCTTTAATATAAAAAAGAGATTTTGCCATACCCTTTAAAGCAGTGGTTCCCAATATGGGGTCCTCGCCCCACAGGGGGAGCACAATTCTTAGAAGCCTAAGTCAGTACATTGGCTGATCAGTGCTTTGGGGAATTGACCTAGGCTTCTGGAAGTGGGGCGGTATAAAAATTGAACAATTAAATTAAATTAAGTCCAAAAACTAAAGGTTGGGAAACACTGTTTTAGAGTATGAGAAACCACACACCAAGGGCAGGTGGCTATAAAACACATAATGTATTTTTCCATCCCAAATGTGCCCTTTATTTAAGCCAATATAGAGCTTTTCTGGGAAGAAAAGTGCATCAAAATCCAAGTGTACTCAATAGAGTCATATAACCATAGGATGGAGATCATTAAACTGACACTTGTGGTACAGTAAGTTTTTTTAACCACTTCTCCAGGATGTGCAGATATAGTATAAGCTGCATATTTAGGAAGCCACAGATACCACAAACAAAATTACAGGTTTCTATTGAGAAAAGAGTGAGGCAAAAGAAAGAAAACGTTTGGCATATGTGGTCACAAAAAGTTTTGACATTTGATTTCTCATTCTCCCTCAGGCAACCCAGAAGTTCTTGTCTGGAAAAATGAGCAAGAAAGTTCCACACAATTTTGTTCTATCAAGCTACAGATGTTACAACAGACAGTGATGGGATGTAACAGGTTCGCACCAGTTCGCCAGAACTGGTAGTAACTTTCCCCAGTGTCCCGGAGAACCAGTGTCCCGGTAGCAGATTTTTTGGGGAACCACCTTTGGGGCTTACCTTTTCACTGGTTCCCCCACTGTGCATGTGCACCAAGCACTTGGTGCGCATGCACGCCTACAGTGCTTGGTGCGTATGCATGGCCTCCTTGCTGTCCTCCCAAGAGGGGAGGAGGAAGAGAAGCTGCTAGCCGAAAGCTCCCTATAGCCTACTCCCCAGGGTAAGTGACTCACCTTTGGATGTGGTGTGTCTGTGTGTATTTTAATGTGTATTTAATACCTTTACCTATATTGACGCACTACCACAGTTCCTAAAAAGGCCTGCCAGCTGGCAGCCCTGGCAGCCTAGCTTGGGGTTTTTAAGCAAAGTCTTGGAGTTACCCCATCAATAAGCTACACCTGTGCTGTTCCAATTGGAGAACCCTTTAGGAGGTACAGTACAGCTGTTTTACATTTACATTAAGGCATATTATCCTAGAGAACCGGTACGATGACCATATTCATCTTGCAACATGGTGCTGCCCAGGCACTTATACTAACAGGTAAGTGACAGGTTTGTGTTTGGGGTGGGTGGGTAGATGTTTGGGGGTGAGTGGGTGTATTTTAATGTAATTTTTATTTTATTTATTTATTTTATTTATTTACGGTTTTGTGGGTGGGAGGGTGGGATGAGGTGTGTGTGCGCATTTGCACTTATTTTTATTTTATTTTATTTTTTATTTTATCTTTGATGTTAGCTCCGCCCACACTGTGATGACATCATGGTGGGGTAATAAAATTTTTGACACCCCACCACTGCAATAGGAATTCATGCCAATCAAACACACAGCCACAGGCTAAATATGACAAACTAGTAATGTCTCTAGCCTTCTAGGTGCTTTATAAATTTCTTTTATTTGTCACCTAATGCCTTAGGGATGAGCATTGGATAGCTCAAATCAAAATCAAGCTAACTTGGCAAAGGTAGATTTTGAAAACACAATAGATTTAAGAACTCCTAACATTCTTGCCATTTATATTAGGTACCTTTCAAGTATGTTAATGAGATAAAAGAAAGGGAGTAGCTAATGAGATTGGTTTCATTTTATGCATGCACCAGAAATCAGTCAGGACACAGATGTACAAGTAAACCTGGGCCACATTTTCTTGAAGTACTCAAATCAAAAGCTGCAACACTAAATATCCAGAAATTGTATGCTAACTGTGGGTCTACAGGACAATTCATCTGACTTGCAGCTAGCATGATCCATCAGATCTATGGGTTAGATGTTAATGTTCTACACTTTTGGCAGGTGTAATTTTTTTTCCAAATGTTTAGAGAGGACGTTCTGCCTTAGTCTCTCTCCCTCCATGTTCCAGAGTTCCAAGTAAATGAAAATATATTAGCATCAAAGGAAACTAATATTTAAATCCAGAGGTACAATTCTCCTAGTTAGGCATTAACAAAATCAGCCAAGCTTATGATTCCAATTTGAATGTCCTTAGACTAGATGGGCCAATATCACCACAAAGCTTTCCAAGCCACAGTCTAATATATTACTGGAAAATGGAAAATATTTATCAATTTCTCATTGAGTAGGATTCAGCGCACAAGGGCTTCATTTGTCAAGAGCCAGGTTTCCCCCATTTCTACTCTTTGTCTCATAACATTTGACTTCCTATTCTCAGATGTATTCCGTCAACACAGAATCAATTATTTTCTACATCAAATGCATCACATTTTACCCATTCAGTTTGTGTGTGTCACTAGGGGACATAGTGGTTGTGGGTAGGGGAAAGAAATCTGGAGAGTGAATGAAATATTAGGGATTATTTAATTTTGAAAGACATTCAGTCTTGTCTTTCACAATCCCTCCACCGCTGGCAAATTGAAACAATTTGCTCTTGTAATTGCTCAAGTAACCTAATATAAACAAAACACCCATTTCCAATTTTATTAAATTTTAAAACTGGCTGAGAAAGCACTTTGCTCAGGCACTGTTGATGGGTGGAACTAATGTCCCATTTGCCAGATACCACTGATGGCTTCTCCCCACCACCTTAGCAGCAGACATAAGACTAGACACTGTCTATAAAGTAAGACTGCTAAGCAGAGGTTTTAATAGCTTTGGCTCATTTTTGCTTTCACTTTTAACATGGTAAACTAACAAACTCTGACTACACTCTTTACTTCAGGTATTGAATTACACAATTTATTTTATCTTATTGGGGGAAGGGGGTCTCTAGGAAACCATGGGACAACCTTTTGCTGGCAGTTGTTGGTTTGTTTTCTTCTTCCATTTGATATTATTTTTATTTCCTATCCGCCTGCATTGCTTTTAAGATATTTTGGGCAGTACTCAGAAGGATTCAGATTAAATAATCTTGCAAACAACATTTATATTTATTTTTGGAGTCTAACTAGCTTACTCCAGTTGAAGAATATTGCACTTAAAAACATGGGGGCAGAAAAATATATTTTAGGGCTAAGATTGTTTTATACCTCTATAAGACTGCTGCTAATCAACCGTGCATCACAATTAAAAACATCCTACATTATTTTCTATGTCTTCCTATTAAAATATCCATAGGAGGAAACTATAACCTCTTCCTTTGATGGGATGCAGTCATGGAGATTTTGTCACATGTTGATCTTTTAAAGTTAATGATAAAATTAGCTGATATGCTATTTTTTTGGGGGGGGGGGGATTTGCTTTCCAAACTGTTAAACTGGAAAATATGCTATGGGCTACAATTGGTTAACTACAATCTTGATGAATTGTTTTGATGCACCTTATACTACTCATTTGTGCTTCCCAGTGATAGCTTCAGCTGTACAGTAACACCTCAGATAATGTTTACCTCGGATAACGCTAAAATCGCATAACGTTAAGTAATCTGGGGAGGAGAATTGGATCGAATAACGTTAAGGTCCTATGGGATGGATCGGATAACAACCACTAAAGCCTGTGCAGTTACAATTTATCTCTATGGAGCTTTAATGTTATCCCATAGAATTGTAACATGGATCAGATAACACTAAAAATCGATTAACACCAAGACTTGTGGACCCAAGTCTTAGCGTTATCTGAGGTATTACTGTACAATTAAGGCCAAAAACCAATGTATGAAATTTACTTCTATCTCTGTCCTAAAGAAAGTATTGTACCTATTTGCTTGATTTTGTAGGAAGTTATCTTAGGAAATAAACAGTTAACTCATTACTGTATATCAACCAAAAAGACAATGAATGCAGTGATATATTCAATTCATTTAAAAAAATTGTCATTGATGTTGTAAACCTTCTGGTGGCACTTTGCATCCCCGGACGCTCTCCCCAGCCGGTCGGGCGGGGAGAATGAGGACCAGCTGGGTGCTCGGAGCAGATGGCTACAAAAAGAGCCGCCTGCCGCCGCCACCACGAGACCATCCCCGGACACTCTTTAAACCTTTAAAATGTTTTTTTAAAATTAAATTTTAATTAAATTTGTCAAAAACACACAATTTTAGCTTTACAAAATTATTTTCATGATAAAACCTTTAAAATGTTTTTGTCATCAGAAATAGGTTCCCTTTTAAATGCCTGTTTGGCTAGGAAGGGGTTAACAAGCTAGTATGGTAGCCTGGAAAGGTCAAAAGTTCAGATCAAGCCAGAGGGGAATTCACAAGAATGTTATATAAATTTTAGAACATCTGCAGAGGTTCACATTGTAACAACTGGTTTTCATCTTTTAAGAGGCCTTTTCCAATGTCACCATCACAGAAAATGTAGACAGACTTATTTCTAAATACAGTAAAACCTCGGGTTACAACAGAGGTCTGTTCCAACAGCCTCCACTGTGATGAAAATAATAATAATCATAAACTGAAGCACATTTTCCCATAGAAATGCATTGAAAATAAAAAAGTCCTGACTGGATCAATAATAATAATAATACATCCCCCCTCCTACAAAAACATCCAAAAATTGCCAGACACAATCATCCTCCACTCGGCACAAAAGCAATGAAGCAATCTCACTACCTTTTCCACACTGTTTGGGGACCTTATCCACTTGGTTCCAACCTGGGGGAGGCATGCATCGAGCCCATTTTCTGCCCTTACCGGCGCCGGGAGAGTCTGGGGACCTTATCTGCTTAGTTCCCACCTTCCTCTGAGCCCCCTGAGCATTGCTACAGCCAAAAACACGCACCTCCCCCAGGCATTGTGACTTTGAGTAAGTGATGGGATGTAACAGGTTCGCACCAGTTTGCCAGAACTGGTAGTAACTTTCCCCAGTGTCCCGGAGAACCAGTAGCAGCTTTGGGGGAGAACCACCTTCGGGGCTTACCTTTTCACTGGTTTGCCCCACTGCGCATGCGCGCCAAGCACTTGGTGTGCATGCATGCCTACAGTGCTTGGCGCGTACGCACGGCCTCCTTGCTGTCCTCCAAGCGGGGAGGAGGAAGAGAAACTGCTAGCCTAAAGCTCCCTATAGTCTGCTCCCTAGGGTAAATGACTGACCTTTGGATGTGGTGTGTCTGTGTGTATTTTAATGTGTATTTAATACCTATACCTATATTGATGTACTACCACAGTTCCTAAAAAGACCTGCCAGCTGGCAGGCCTAGCGGCCTAGCTTGGGGTTTTTAAGCAAAGTCTTGGAGTTACCTCATCAATAAGCTACACCTGTGCTGTTCCAATTGCTGTTCCAATTGGAGAACCCTTAAGGAGGTACTGTATAGCTGTTTTACATTTACATTAAGGCTTATTATCCTAAGAACTGGTTAGGCAAAGACTTAGTACCTAACTTCTTTAACTGTTGAAAAGTTGAAAATTGCCAAAATGAAGCCATCTTGTGGTGAGCTCATTCTGCAGTTCCTTCCATCTGACCTAGTGTGAGAAAGATTAGCCAGAATAACCTTTAAGCTCTGGTTTAAAAGCTCTGGTTGATTTGTGTTTGGGGTGGGTAGGTGTATTTTAATGTATTTTTAAAAAATTATTTATTTAATTTATTTAATTTATTTAATTTATTTACGGCATTTTGTTGTGGGTGGGTTGGAGGGTTGAGGGCTTTGTGTGTGTGTGTGTGTGTGTGTGTGTGTGCTTATTTTTATTTTATTTATTTTTTTATTTGGTCCCTCCCACAACATCATGACATCATGATATAGCCTCCACTCATGATGTCATGACATTAGCTCCACCCACACTGTGATGACATCACAGTGGGGTAGTAAATTTTTTGACATCCTACCACTACTTTGGGTTGAGGGGATCGTGGGAATTTTAAACTCTAAAATGGTGGTGGGGACCATTTTAAACTCTAAAATGGCTGCAGTGGTCATTTTAGAGTTTAAAATAGCTCACTTTTCAGTCATAAACCAAAAAAGGTCATAAACCGGGTAATTATTTTAATTAAATTTGCCATTGTAAACCTCAGCAAATGTAACCCAGGTTACTCATCACTTGGGGGTTTATCTCAAATTGTTGATGTTTCTCCCAGCAATTTTGATTCCAACTTGTGAGTCTTCTATCCCTGTATTGCACATTATGTACACTGTGTATGTTAAATAAGCAGGGTGACAAAATGCAGCCTTATTTATTTATTTATTTATTTATTCTTATATCACCTCCTGCTCACCATGGTGACTCAGGGCGGCTTATACTCAACAAAAACAACAATCACAATATAAAATTGAGTCACAACACTATAACCAAAGTCAGCAATTCAAATTACTGAAATACATGTTATTAAAAACATCCTTGGACGGTTAAGCTAGGTTCCCTAGATGGTGAGTTATTTAGAGTAGTCATATGAGCCAGCTGGGTGTGTGTGTGTGTCTGCTTCCATTGCAGCACCCCACAGCCACTGGGCCAGCCAGGTATTCAGGCCTTTCCTGAATGCTAGCAATTCTGATTAGAGGCAGAGATCAGTTGGCAGGAGGTATCAAAGGGCCGAATTGGCCACTGAAAAGGCCCTCCATCTGGTGCTAGAAAGGTTGGTACCCTTAGAGATCTCCTCCGTTCCGCTCTAGTGGGACAGGCTGCTATCATCAGGGTGACACGGTCTCTTAAGTAACCTGGCCCACTATCATGTAGAGCTTTAAAGGTAATAACCAGCACCTTGACTTACACCTGGAGGCACACTGGTAGCCAATGAAGCCTTGTCTTACTCCTTTTCCTATTCCAAACCACTCTATCATTCTGTATCCTGTCCTAACTGTTGCTTCTTGACTCTTGTACAGATTTTTCATGAGACCTATAAGCAGTGGTGGTCAGTCAAAATTTTTACTACCACACTGTGGGTGGAGCCAACGTCATGATTGAGATGGAATTGATATAGCAGAGTGCTAGAAGTGGCTGACTATGGCCACACCCCAGAGTGTGAGAGTGTTTGGTTGAGTAAAGCACAAAACAAACTTTCAGCTTGGGTTGTAGGAATTTTCTATTTACACTATATACAAAACTGAGCACGAAGTGCAAGGTTACACATGTCTTCTATTCAGACTATGTGTTGCAGCAAAGTCTATACAAAGTCTACAAACAGTCTTTGGAAAGCTTCAAACGTCTATCTTCAGTAAAGCAAAGCAAACACAGTCCAAACCTTATCTGTTCCTTCAAGGTCGGCTCTGAAGATAGTCAGCAGTTCCTTTAGCTCTCCCTCAAAACACAGAGTCTTTTATCAAGGCACCACAATGTGGCAGTGGTATGTTATCCAATGTATTGCAGTCCGGCAAGGCAAACATACCAGGAAAACGACGAACGCAGTCCAACAGCTGGCTGGCAACGATGGCAACAGCAGTGTCAGACAGCAGGCAGGCAACAGCAACAGCAGTGGCACGAAGCACACAATGGCACGAAGCAATGCAACGGCATAAAGGCAAAATGGCATAAAGAGCAAAGTGTCTGAGAATGTTGCCTGAATTTATGCTACCTACAAACCCTTAATGATAGCACCTGGCTGGGGTAACATGCAGAGCCTTAAAGGTACAGTCATTGGTTTGCTCTTGTTGCAAACACTAACCCAAGTATCCTAACAATGATGTCATGGGCGGAGCCAACACTGTGGGCAGAGCCAAAGTAAAAAAACCCATAAAAATAAGTACACATAAAAATACAAATTAAATAGACGTAAAAATACATCAAAATACAAATTAAATACACATAAAATACATAAAAATACACATTAAATTAAATACACATTAATATATATCCACCCACCCCACACCCAAAGGCGAGTCACTTCCTCTGGGGAGCAGGTTGTAGGAAGCTTCAGGCTAGCAGATGCTCTTCTTGGGAGGACAGCAAGGAGGCCGCTGAGGGCCTCAGCAGCAGCCACCGCTTCCTCCGTGGCTGTGCGTGGCCACCCGACGCTCTGCGCTGCCACACTCCAAGCAGCAAATGGCTGTTTGGCTTGGCAGGCAGAGCACTGTAGGCGTGCATGCACACCAAGCACTGTAGGCATGCCAAGCGCTATAGGCATGAATGTACACCAAGTAGTGCAGGCATGCCAAGTGCTGTAGGTGCGCATGCACGCTAAGTGCTGTAGCCGTGTCAAGTGCTGTAGGCGTGCCAAGCGCTGTAGACATGCATTCACAACCAGTGAAAAGGTAAGCCCCCGAGGTGGTTCCCCCCCCAAAAAAAAGCTACTACCAGTTCTGGCGAACTGGTGCAAACTGACTGGTGCCCATCACTGCCTATAAGGTGTTCTTATTTCCATCTCTTTAATTACTTGCTACATTTTGTTGTAGTCCACACAGTCAAAGTCCTTGGTGTAGTCAATGAAACAGAAATAGACTTGTTTCTGGTATTCCCTTGTTTTCTCCATGATACAACGTATGTTGGCAATTTGGTCTCCAGCTCCCCTCCCTCTTCAGAACCCAGCAATTACTTGTAGGTTTTCATTACAGTAGAAGACCAATCTTTCTGCTGAAATGTAGGTGATATCTCTGCTATAATAGTGAACAGTTGAGAATTGTGGGAGAAGCAATTCCATTATATCCCACTCTACAGCCTACCAAGTCATAAAGATGAGCTTGTTTTCAGAACATTTGCACTGTTTCAAGTTTTAAGCTGTTTAACAGACTGTTTTGCTCATAAGATGCCAAATTTATTTTTGCTGACATGCAGTTTTATGATGCGATTGATTGCATCTGCCAGCTGTCAAAGTCTAAGGGATGATCCAAGTTGGCAGCCCCAAGAATCATGACTAGATTAGCCAAAACAGATGGAAGGATCAGGCAATGGGAAGAAGCAGATCTAACTCAATTAATGGGCTTAAAAGCAAGTAAATCTTGAATAGACAAATGTGTTTTTTTCTGTGAAAGAATCAAGAATGGCTTTGTGTGTTGATTATACTTTCTTGCTTTCAGAATTTTGACTTTTATTTAATTGACTAAGTTGAATCTATGATTGCAGTAAAATACATACAAATTCAAGACATGGGATTTATTTCTACCATTACTGCTAACAAATGTAAGGATTACAAGTTCTCATATAATAGTGATAAATTTTGCACCTTCACACCAGGAACCATTCCTATCATCATCATCATCATCATCATCATCATCATCATCATCATCATCATCATCATCATCATCATCATCATCATCATCATCATCATCATCATCATCATCATCATCATCTTCTTCTTCTTCTTCTTCTTCTTCTTCTTCTTCTTCTTCTTCTTCTTCTTCTTCTTCTTCTTCTTCTTCTTCTTCTTCTTCATTTTATTTATTTATTTATTATTTCAATTTATATTGCCGCACCATTCCAAGGACTTTGGGCAGCTCAGATAAAAACACAAACCAATCCACAATCCCAACAAGGTGAAACATTTAAGATTAAAGATTGTTTAAAATTTAAAAGTTTAAAAATTAAAAGATTAAAAGATTAATAGAGAGAAGGGTATTAAGTAATAAGCCAACAGGCCGGGGTTACTGTATTACTGGTACCACACACCTGCCACGCCAGCCAAGTCTTTAAAACTTTTCTGAAGGGCAGCTTCTTCTTCTTCTTCTTCTTCTTCTTCTTCTTCTTCTTCTTCTTCTTCTTCTTCTTCTTCTTCTTCTTCTTCTTCTTCTTCTTCTTCTTCTTCTTCTTCTTCACCACCACCACCACCACCACCACCACCACCACCACCACCACCACCACCACCACCACCACCACCATCATATTGGATATCATCATGGTGATCAGCCATGAAGACTGTCCTGAGAATATAATGCAGTGGCCTTTCATCTGCCTTCCACATCACAGCATCAAACCTGTACTGCTGATCCATTTCCACAAGTGACTTTCTGACCCTGAGCCCTTTTGGCACACAAAGTCCTCATCAGCCCCAGACTGCTGCCCTTCATCAAGATGGATTCAAGTGAGATTTAATCCACTTGGGGACCCATCACCCTTCCCTCTGAACTTCGGCATCCAAGCTGTTAGTCCTCAGGGTTGTAAGGTTAGTTAACTGCTGCCTGAAACTTGGCGTTGAGTTGCTGGCAGTATGGTCTACTCTATTACCATAGCAGGATAACCTGGCCAGACACCTATCTATGGGTGTAAATCCTGACCTAGTTTATTGTCAGATGTGAAATGAAGAAGTGTAAAATAAAAATCTCTTTGCTGTTATACAGCAAGATTTTTCTTGTTGTTAGAAACAATCTGTGCATTTGCAAGATTTGTGAATTTATTAAATGGAGCAAATATAAAACCTAGAACTGTTGCTTCCTTTTTGCCAAGACCTTAAATTAGAGAAGTAGTGGATAGTTGTTTGCATATTTTGAAACAGCCTGTCTTTTTCTGGATGCATGATTAGCTTTGCAAAGGCAAAAGATACTAGAGGCATTTTAAAAGCATTTCATCCACTGGCTCAACAGCACCTTGTTTCCTCTGTCCCCCTTGATAATGTTTAAGACATTGTGGTCTGTCTTTGCATAATGGTTACAAATGCAAGACCTGAACAGAAGAAATTAATGTGTACACCAGAAATTTCTGTCACCCAATTAAAGCTCTCAGACCAACAAACAGACAATATGACTTCCCCCAAACATTTTCTTATTAACACCTTTGCTTGACAATTGTTATCAACTAAGTCTATGATCAAAGAGACACATTTAGATTTTTGTGTAGAATTAAGGGCTTTAGATGAAAGCCAGTATATTTGCAAGTTCTGCTAAAAAATCATAAGTTTCTTCTGTGTTTATTACAGTGAGGCCTTTACGTCTTGACAATAAATTCTCTGAAATAAAATGTGGCTTATCTCTCAGAGACTGTTTGGGTACATCCTCCACATCTGCCAGCACTAAATAGGTATGGTAGAGTACATATTCTATACACGTTGTCATTCTGCTGCTCTTTATTGTTATTAAAAACATTACTATAACTCAAAGCTAGAGCACACCACATAACCATAATTCACAAATGTAGGATAGAATGCCATTGAGAAGTTGCTTCAAATACCTTAAGCTTGAAATGTCCAAATGAATGTAACTGGAGAATGCTAAATGCAGGCATTTTGTGTGAAGGAAATGTTGGCCAAACAGAAGCACAGTCAAAATCAAAGTGATGCAAACAAGAAAAGAAAAAAAAAAGAAACACCCCCCCCAAAAAACCCCCCCAAAAAACAAAAAACCAGGCCTCTAAGTGATTAAGATACATGTAGTGCTTTGATTTGGGAAGTAGGCAAGCAGTAGAAAGGAGTGGGAAACCTTCTTTAATAATGAATATACAACTTAGTGAAAAGCAAGTACTGTTTATACTCAAGTATAAGCTGACCCGAATATAAACCAAGGTACCTAATTTTGACCTGAAAACCAAGGAAAATAGATTAACCTGAGTATAAGCCAAGGGTGGGAAATGCAGCAGCTGCTAGTGAGTTTCAATAATCAAAATACATGAAAATATGGTAAAATTAATTACATTGTTGTTGCTTCTCAATCCAGCATGGTTCTGGGACCTTGTGGTCATTGACCTGAGTATAAGCCATGTCCCCCTTTTGGGGCTCATTTCTGTAACTAAAAAACTCAGTTTATACTCGAGTATATATTGTAGTTCCCAGGTACATTCCCAATGAAAAATACTTTTTATTGCATGAACATATTCAAGAATGAACTACAAAGGGAGGCACCCCCCAGCAAGAATCAGTTATGCAGTGAACAGATGTTGGATGCATTATACAATCTGTAAATGCATGTGGTCTTTCTCTCTCTAGCTACCTAGAGTTTACTAGTGTTATTTACAGATAGTCCCCCTAATCCCGTGCTTCCCAAACTTGGAAAGGCAGATGTTTTTGCACTAAACTCCAGAAGCCTTCACTATTGGTTGTGTTGGCCAAGATTTCTGGGAGTTGCAGTCCAAGACCTCCTGGGGACCCATGGTAGAGAACTACTGGTCTAATAAATGAATGAATGTTTAAAGCACTTTTAGTGCAAAGCATTTACATTCATTTTAATACAAAAAGGAAGGCAAGATTTTTGCTAAAGAAGCAGATTAAAAGAGAGAAATAAAAATCAGAGGCAACATCTGAAATCAGGGATTGGTTTAGAGCTACACTTGTATATAAACTGTGTTGACATCATAAAGGAATGTATTTGACTCCTAGTTGGATCACCCACAAATGTTACTGAAGAGGATTCAGGCAATTGTTCAGTATTACATTGGTAGAAACAGGATGTCAGATTGAGTAGAGCCATTAGTTGTGGTGAAAAACTATTATCTATGCTCAAATTATACAGAATGCCATTTAGGTTCATGCAGAGTGAAAAATGGAGCTTTAAAATGTACTATGAAGTTAATGAGATATTGTGCTTTCTGCTGGTTTTATCCAGAAAAAAAAGCAATAGGAAAAAAACCCAACAACCCAGCTTTACATCCCCTTTCCCTTTTATGCAATAATGTTCTAAGAAAATAAATCTTTTGATGCCTTGATTTGAAACTCATGTTTCTCATTATCACAAGCCACGGGGCGCCTGAAGATCTGTCATTGAAATGGATCTGCTTTAACTGGAAGAACAGTGTGAATCCACCGCATGACTCTTTATGGAGGCCAAATAAACCAGCGAGTCAGGCAAATGGCTGATATTGTGCATCTGCATATGATTGCAGAGCCACATGGCTTAAAAACACCACTGTGGTGTATTCATCTCTGGGAAGTTGGCTGTTCTAGAAGATTTCCTATACTAGATGGATTTTTGCCTTTCTTTTCAAATCAGATCAGCTATTTGTTTCTTTTCCAGTAAGATCTCTAGTTTTCTTTATAAATGCTACTGATAAACAGAAACCAGTTAGAATATAATCATAATCAATAGCAGTAGCAAATACACTTATATACTTCCTCTTGGTGCTTAATGCACTATCTGGGTGCTTCACAAGGCAATTCGCAT
This sequence comes from Furcifer pardalis, assembly GCA_030440675.1. Taxonomy (NCBI): domain Eukaryota; kingdom Metazoa; phylum Chordata; class Lepidosauria; order Squamata; family Chamaeleonidae; genus Furcifer; species Furcifer pardalis. Next base: position 70,532,577 of record CP126892.1, read on the forward strand.
TATGCCCCCTACATGCTGGGGATCCATTTTCCTGACCTTGGAAGGATAGAAAGTTGTAAATGAGGAATGGGAACAAGGTTTCTTACAGTCTGTATGTGGCTCCTGTGAACATTTTCATGTCTTTTGTTCACTCCTAAACTGTCCCAAATTTTCTGGTGAAGACATATAGCCATTCCTGGCTGGTGTTCATGTGAGATTTGCACAAGATGTTATGGCTATTGCCCCCCAACCTCAAATGACAAGACAGAAAAGCTTGCTGGGTTTAAAGAATGGGCCACTTTATTTAACAAAATATAACTGTGACCAAATTGTCTGCGTGGTGAGAGTAGCACAGGTGAACAACCCAATTGTACTTGATGTTAATTTAATAATTGAATTAGTCCATAACAGAAGTGGCATCCTGGTTCACACTTCTGCCCGTGATTCAGGTGAACTTGATATGAGGCTCCCAAGCCATCCAACTTGGTTGCCCCTGTTCTTGGATCGCATTTAACCGACCTCCACTGACCTCACCTTGCCTCGCTCCTTTTGGTCAGTCAAATGCGGTCCTTGCCTGAAATGGCTAGACTAAACAATGCTCACCCATGTTACCCGCCACACGGAGAGCAACTTACATGCTCTCCGACCCACCCAAGGCTGACAATTCAGCCTGGACTCCACCACACAGACCAAAAAGGAACATTTGAGTACCCAGCTCAGAGAGATGAACTCCATCTGGCCGATACAACCTGCCATCGTCAACCACGATAGATGGGTGCTCCACTACAGTACCAATGGCCATACTAAGGAAAAAACTGGAAACATTACAGTTGACATGACGCCGCTCCCGATCAATGGACGCTGCGTTGGCCAAATTACGATAATTGGACCACGGTATTATGGCTGACCAGACAAAACGTGTCTGCGGCCACCAGCGATGCAACATGGACAAATCCCTACATACCGTCACGGACAGGTCCACCCCAGTGACCACCCCGATGTCATTACCCCCCAGGTGGAGAACCAAAATATCAGGTAGGGGGCAGTCGAAGTTAACCCCAATGAACGGTAGTAGATGCAGCCACTGCATGACTCTCTGGCCACGCCAGAAGACAAAAGCCTCTCCTTGAAGGCCCAAGTGGGGGCCACAGGGAGCCCTGGATGCCTGCATGCCGGCCCAATAAACATAACTGTGGCCCACAATCCAAACTCGGGGCCACGAAGGAGAAAAACAGAAACCTGCAAGAAAGGAAAAAACACCACACATCAGCAAACAATCAAAAAGGTCGAACGTACAACTGGAAGCAATCAGACGATCACCTGCCAAGTCGTTATTGTCAGCAGCGGAATATCCCAAGGAAGCAGCAGTAGACGCTGCACCTATACGGAAAGAGTGTGAGCAATATCGCACCCCAGGGACACCGACTGCTGCCAGAACCAAACCCATGATATGCCAAAATTGGTAACGGGTAAGTGGGGAAGCATCTTGGTGACAAAAAAGAGGGCCTGGTTCCCGGCCTCTAAAGGCCAGATAGTGAGCCAAGGCCCGCACAGGACAAATGGAATGCCAGCTGCAACAAAGCAAGAGCACCGAAGCACCCCTGGCTGAAGGATCAGTTTTGGAAAAATGGACTGTCAATGTGGCAGATCTCGTAGAAATAGCGAGGTCTGCCAATTGCAAAGAACGACCAGAGCAATCCCTGGAACTACCAGCCACAAGCTCACCTATATGGAACGCACCAAAAAATGCCACAGCAGACGCAGCATGAAAGAGTCGAGCTTCATACTCATCTCGACAAAAACTTGGCCATGGCAACGCGATACGTTGGAGGACCTCAGGTGAGATAGGTTGTCTGTTGTCAGGACGGGGGCCACGCTCCCGTGCCCAGCCTTCCACGACCCTACGGATTCTAAAATCCTGTGTAGGGTCCAGGTGACCGGAAGCCTTTGAAACAAAGGCAAGAGCAGACAGCCTGCCATGAATAGTAGAAGGGGCCAGGTGTCGATGATGTAACGAGACCATATAGGCCATCAAATGCTGTAGTGGGAGAGGCCAAATGTCCTGCAATAAACTACCCCTATGGAAAGCAAGAAAGTCCTGCAATGCCGCAGAGTATGCCAATCGGGTACCAGGTGCGAGGGAATGGACGATCACATGGCTCACTTCCCCAGGCCAATGTTCCAGATACTCAGAGGGAGTTGGGACAGTAAATCGCTTGACAGGCGTAAAATTTAAGCCATCGCCCAAGAGCCTCAAGACAAATTGGGCTGGGCCCCTTTGGAATTGCCGGAACCATCCGAGGTGCGCCTGCCCTGGGCTGACTGGCCTCGCTGCTTGGCTGCACTGGCCTTGGGGCACAACGAGGCGGGATGGGCGCCCAAGCAGATGGTGCATTCATGCTTGAAGCGACACTGCTTGCGTGCACACTTACCACTGGAAGCAAAGTCCCAGCAGAGCAGATGGGATTGAACCGTCTGCCCCGCCACTTGGCGGGATACCTGTAGTTGCTGGGGCCACTGTACCAAATGACTGCAATCATAGCAGTCACTCAATACAGGTCTAGAGGGTGTCATGAACAGCAACCAGAGTTGCTGGTGCGCGACATCCCAACGTATATCATGGTGGATGGCAGTCCTCATTCTAAATGCCTCATCATAAAGGAGCCCGGTAAATTATATTAAGATACTCCAAGAGCGGGACTGCCAATTCTGGAGCACCTTTAACGGATACACCTGCGTATATTAAGTATGCAGGAAGCCAATTTGGCCAAGTACGGGGTGGCTTCTTGCGCTTAGCCAACTCCTTGTCTTTTTCATCCCCCTTTTCCTTATCCCGCTTATCAGAATCATGATTAAGTAGGGTGAAAATGTCGACATATTCCCTTCTCCATATTTTATCCCTAGTAGCAGGGAGTAGGTGATCACCTAGCGGAAGAGACGGATCACCAAACAGCAATGCCGCCACAGGCACAGAATTATAACCAGTGGTTCCAACCGAATAGACTGGCCAACCAGGTGGATAGAGTGCAGGAGCAGGGGGATACATCAACGAGCCCCATTGTGGATATGGAGGACGCAAAGGCTGGGATGAAGGAATTGCCAGCAGTGCACCCAAATGGGTAGGATACGGCGGGCCCATAGGCCATGGCTAACGTGGTGGAGACGGAGCAGCAAACGAACCCTGTGTTGTGTTGGGCAATGCCGCAGGCATGCTTGATACCGCACACTCACCAGGACCACGATCCCCGTACACCCAAGGGGGCGGGGGTTGTGGATGGACATATGCATGGGGGGCACAACTGGGCTGTTCCTATTCCTCTGGCAAAGGAGGGAGATCATCAGCTGGTGGATCAGGCAGTGCGACTTCAACCTCGGGTTGGCTCTGACGTTGGAGCTGGGCCGCCTCCAGCTCCTCAACCCTGTGGATGATAGAAGCCAAATCATAATCTGGTTGTAAATTGGGCTGAGGCCTGGGGGGCCCGACTAGCCGACAGCCTGGCCAACGGCCGTTGAGGAGGGCCTGAGGATGCTCCCTCAAGGATTCAATGCGGGCCATCAAAGACGCAGTAGCATCAGGGGCCCTCGAGGGAGCATGAGGCCTGGGCATTGCCGAAGGGCGAGCAGGGACCCTGTGGACCACAGCCCCGGGTAAGCCGGCCCGGTTCCACAACAACCCTTTGAGGCCTTGCCCTAGGTGAGGGCCTACCTGGTGTGCTCTTGGACACCATCTTTTTTTTTAAATTCTAATGCAGGTAAAAAATTAACAACGAAATAATCACCATAAACCAAGACAGACAAACTAGGACAGACAAACAAGGCACAGAAACGGAAACCGCTGCTCAAAAGGTGCTTTCGGCAGGCCGAGAACAGAGAGAAAAACAGGCTGCTTTCAGCTCCGTCGAAAGCGCGTAGAAAGAGGCCGTGCCAGAGCATGCCCGGCCTTTTATAGGTCAGGCTCTGCCCCTGCAGCGCGCCGCCGCTCGCCCGTCTCGCCATCGGAGGCGGGGAGCAAAGTGCGCACCTGGAGACAAGCTCCGGGCGTGCGACCATTTGATAAAGTGTTAGGGCCCCTCTCAGGTATCCAACTGGCTATGTGCATAGGCAGATTGCCAAGATGTGCCCCAGATTAGAACCTCATAAAGTAAGTTGGGCAAACTTCACAAGAACACCAATAGCATTCTGACCAGCTACTCTTATTTTGAGCAAGGTGCATTTCCTCACACCTTCAAAATGTAAAAATGTAACTAAGTGTCAGGATTTGAAATGGACCCCTGTCTACTTCCTGTCCCATTCTCCCTCTCTTTGCCCGGAGTCTGCTATTTCAAGGTACAGTATGTGGAGATGTGGGGCCTGAGAAAACTTCCCTAGATTTTTTCTGTCTCCTGTAGCATAAGCCAATGAACAGTCCAGCAGCCATATCAAGACGAACCTAATTTCTGATGCATTATGGTGGCAATTCATTGCTGAAAGGTATGACAATTATATTATGCTGGTAGAAATATACAATGAGATCTTGGCAGTTGTAATTTAAGTGTTATTAAAAATTAAATTATGAATAGCAAAACTCTTGCTTTATGGCATGTGCCTAACCACCTAAAAAGGACTGAAACATCATGACCAATAAACTTTTGTATAGGGGCTGCAGTGGATTAGTGGTTCAGATGCTGAACTTGATGACTGGAAGGTCAGAAGAGCAGCAGTTTGAGTAAGTACTGCATGATGGCATGAGCTCCTGGCTCTGTCCAAGCTCCTGCCAACCTAGCAGTTCAAAAGCAAGAAATTCCAAGTAGATAAATAGGTACCACTTCGGTGGGAAGGCAAACAGTGTTCCATGCACTCAGGTGTCTAGTCATGCCTACTAGATATCCACTGAAGCATCTACAAACGAAGATAGCGCTGGGTCTTTGGTTGTATACAGAGATGAGCACTGAACCCTAGAGTCAGATATGACTGACTTTCAAGCAAGGGCAACCTTTACCTTTACTATACAGATTGCAGTACAGGAGAAGAATGCCGGCACCTGTGGGCAGTGAGGCGAAGCTCCCGCCCACCTACCGAGCCCCATCACTTCAGCCCGGAGGCCGATAAAAGACTTGGCCGTGGCGGTGTGAGGATGCTCCCTCCCTCCCTCTGGGCCCCTGCCACCTTGCCCGGAGGAGGAGAAGAATGGCGGCATCTGTGGGCGGTGAGGCGAAGCTCCTGCCCGCCTACCGAGCCCCGTCATTTCGGCCCGGAGGCCGATAAAAACCGTGGACTGCTGGGCGGCCCCAACACCACCACTCAGCTGATGTCAGGTCCCGCCTCCCCTGGGACCGGGATAATGCCGCGGACTGCTGGGCGGCCCCAACACTGCCACCCAGCTGATGTTGGGTCCCGCCTCCCCTGGGACCGGGATAACACCACGGACTGCTGGGCAGCCCCAACACCGATGCCCAGTTGATTGTAATTGGTCGCTAGGAGGGGAGGGATTGTAATTGTCTTTAGGAGGGAAGTGATTGTAATTGTTTCTATGATACGTATTGACAATGTTGATGTATTTGTCGTTATTTTGCTGTTTTATTGCATTGTATTATTGTATTTTCTATGACATTTAATTTCAAACATTGTGATATATTGGGAATGTATACATATTGTTGATTATACTGTTGATGTTTATGAAATGTTATATGTGTGGATTTTGTGAGCCGCCCTGAGTCAGTTGCACTGAGTAGGGCGGCATATAAATTGAAATAAATAAATTAATAATAATAATAATAATAATAATAATAATAATAATAATAATAATAATAATAATAATAATAATAATAATAATAATAATAATAATAATAATAATAATAATAATAATAGTAGTAGTAGTAGTAGTAGTAGTAGTAGTAGTAGTAGTTGTTGTTGTTGTTATTGTTATTATTATTATTATTCAGCATGGAGACTTTTCTTTTTCCTGTCATGGCAGTGACATCCTAGTTTAACCTTCAGGCACAATAGCCCAGCAGATTTGAGAACATAGGTTATTTATTTATTTATTTTATTTAGATTTATATCACCGCCCACTTGCCATGGCGACTCAGGGCAGGTTACAGTCAGAAAAAAAAAATAAAAAAACACAGAGCACAAACAGCTAAAATCCATTCCTCCTCCCAGCCAGAGGATGTTAGTCTTATCCTTCCCTGGGCAGTTAGGGCCCAAGATTAGGAAGTGGTAGCTTCCATCTAAAAACCTTAAAACTGTTAAAATTTAAAATTAAAATCTAAAAAAAGATTAAAAACAGAGTAAAAACACACCAGGTGCTACAACTACTAATTTAGAAGTTGAGAAAGAGAGGAGCTCAGATCATCCAATGTGCTGGGGTCATTATACCTTCCGCACCCCATATCTGTCCCGCCAGCCATGTTTTTAGATTCTTCCTAAAGAGCAGCAGCTCTGTCTGGAGACATAGCTCCATAGGCAGGAGGTTCCATAGGGCCGGAGCAGACACAGAGAAGGCCCTCCTTCTAGTGCCAGAGAGATGTGCCTCCCTGGCAGATGGAACAACTAGGGAGCCTTTCCGGTTCACTCTGGTGGGACGGGCAGATGTTCTTGGGGTGAGGTGGTCTCATAGAGTGCACTAGCATAGTAAAGGACATAGGGTCTGGATATTTGAAGGAATCCTCCCTACTTTAATGTGCCTGATCACTAAGATGTGTTGGGGAGGCCATCTTCTGTGTTCCACCATTGAGAACAGTTTATGTAGAGATACAGAGGAAAGCTTGTTCAGCCATAGCAGCACAACTGTTAATTGTCCTCCCTTTGGAGAATCCATGGACAATGACGGTGGCATCATTTCAGCACCAAGCCAAAACATATTTATTACAGCCTTTGACAATTGAGGTTCGTAGCCTGTGCAGGTTTTAATGTTTTTAACGTTTGATTGATACTGTATATTGTAAAGTATTTGCTGCCCTATAAGACACATCGGACAATAAGAGCACCCCACTATAGGCCACTATATACAATACAAGATGCACTCCATTTTTCCACTTATTTTAAAAGAGGAAAAGCGTGTCTTATATGCCAGCAAATACAATTGTGTGCTGTTTGATTTTAAATTGTTTTAAATACATTAAGATGTAACTTTTTATAAAGTACAAAGGGTGGGCAATAATACACTTTAAAATAAATAAGTATGTAAGCTACGGCAAGGGCTACAGGGAGACCAATGGAATGACAATTTAAGGCAGATTCTGATGCCTCTGATATCTGACAGCATCAAGTTTACAAGACTCTTCAAAGAACAGAACAGCCTTTGGAACAACAGATGATAGTGCATGATGCTCACACTCTATCTTTGCCAAATCTATTCCAGGGATTGCATTGCCATCTCATTCTGGTTAAAGTCAATTAATTTAGCCCGGCATGCTTGCCAGCTGGGGTCACTGAAGTAAAAGTATGTTACTCTGCTAATGAAGATTTTATTTTATGGGTTTCTGCAGCTTGTTCTCTTCCTTACCACCTCTAATTGCCTTAGATTTTTCTTTAGTTGTAATTATTGGTGCAATTATAACATGGTATGCTAATCTTCTCTTCTTTGATCTTTTGCAAGATCAGACTGCAATCCCAGGGGAATTTCGCTGCTTCATTTTATATGCCTGAAACTGATAGTAGCTTAAAGCAATATGAGAGTGATGTAGATAAATTTCCATGCAGTATTTTTTTGGCCTTTATTGTATTACTACTCAAATTGTTCTGAAAGATGTTTTAAAGATTTGTTTGAATGGTACTGGTAAGTAATGAAAAGAATGGGGCTTATTTTCTTCCAAATATTACATTTATTTCTGAATTGTTTAAACCAGGAGTTCTCAACCTTTTTAAGCCGAGGGGCCGGGTCACGATCGCTGAGACGACTTCCAGGGCTGGATGGCCATTTTGCTATTATTCAACCACATGACACTTCCTGATGTGTTGGAGGTGGTGGTGGTGGGGACATGAAATCCCTGGTTTAAACCTAAACACACTTTTATTTCCATCAGTATGCAATGCAAAGTAGAGTCCTGAGATCACCCAGAAGAAAGGGATAGTGTACTAGTGGGGAAGCTTCTGCCTGAATCTTTTCCCATTTTGAGACAAACACCCAGGATCCACCACAAGACTGTATTCCTACCAAAAATGTGGAGCTGCAATTTTAAAAACTTTTTTCTAACCTCACTTTATCAGGCAAAGTCAAGAATCGTATTATATATCCCCCCTTTTAAGTCAATCAGTATAAATTTCAGCAGAAAACTGCCAGTAGTTACAGAATTGGGGCCTGTGTTTCTTCCTGAATATTAGTCAGGAAATGCAAATACCAACTTCTTAAATTAATGTGAATTTCCTGCTGTAGTTGATTCTGAAGGTCTTGCTCTGGTGTGATTATTGAATTAGATTCTAATTATATATACCAGTATTTTTCAAGAAGGGAAAGTGTTTGCACTTTAATTGCTGCTAAAGAACAATAGACCATGGATGGCCAACCCTGATGCTCCAGCTATTCTTGGACTTCAATTCCCAGAAGCCCTGATCAGCAGCTGTGGTGACTTGGGCTTCTTGTAATTGAAGTCCAATATCAGCAGGAGCACCAAGGTTGGCCACCACTGCCACAGACCTTGTTAGGAAAAAAAAGATCAATCAGAAGTAGGGCCAGCCTTGCCATTGTATATAGTGAGGTGATCACACAGGTCATTGATTTTGGGTGCTGTGAAAGACTAGCCTCAGGGTTATCAGATCTGATGGCATTGGCTGAAATCTATAGAAATTGCTGTGGTTTTCTGGATCTCAAAGCGTACAGATGAGTCTCCAAGGAAGCCACAATGGAGGCTGTGCATTTATTACAGCTTTCCAGTGATTAGCTGAGCAACTTGTAGGGTTCATGGAATTTATCTTCATGTCCCAGAGAAACATTGTAGTTTAGCCTTCCACTCTAAGCACATTTGTTGGAAATTGCCATCAAAATCTACCAATGTATTTACTGCTAAAGAAATACAGTAATTTCATTTAATTGGAGAAATGCAGTTAACAGTGAGATAAGCGGAGGTGAACATAGAAACGATCATTTAATCTGCTTCCTGTATCTTGTTTCTTCAAATTGCCTTTTTTGTTTCCAAAACAAAGGGGAGGTAACAGTAACCCCAAAAGCAAGCAGATAAGGGGGTCATTTCTTAAGATCAATCAATCTTGTGATTGATTGTGATGGTGAACCTTGGCACTCACAGATGGAGTGCCAAAGTTCACCATGGGTCTAGTCTATCCATATATTAATTTCAATAGTTGCACTTCTGAGAGCAATGTCTTGGCTAGTCTGCTATTCTCTTGGGGCTACAAACCAATGCATAACCTGTTCCAAAAATAAAGTGGAGTAATGATCAAATTATGTGGCATAGCAGATTAAATTAAGGAAATATTCTCTTGTTTCTGCTGAAACTGTCAAGATTAAAAGTTAAATTATAGAGCAAAACCACTTAGGTCACTTTTCAGAAAGGATATGTAGCAGTAGCAAGGAAAGTATTTTTCATGCTGTTCAACAAGGGTACCTTCGCTGCAGTGACTACTGCGTGCGAGGGGTCTTTGCCGCCCCGCCCCACCTCTGGAGGCGGTCGGGTGACAGTGGTGTGGAAGGAGCCTATTGGCTGGGGGCATTGGGGGGCGGGGTCTCAAGTTTTGTGTTGGGAGAAAGTTCCAGTATTGCTTTGTGGGTTTGGGTTTTTGGGGGACATGGGGGGGGGCAAAGAAGAGAATTAGGGACTAACAGTCGGCCTTGTTGCTTGTATTGCTGCCTTCTCTTGTTCCATTGCTTATTTGTCCAAGATAGCTGGGTTAGTGTGCAGAGCCATTACCTGTAGTAGTAATGGCTCTGCAGGTATTGCTGTTGCTTAGCAAAGTAAGTCATAGGTTGACCAGGCCCATTTGAATCAGTGGAACTTATAGAGAAATTGACTCACCAAATACTTACTGATACAATGGGTCTACTCTGGTGTGATTTACTGTGCTAAGCATCAGGACTTTCACCACTAAATGCATTAGACTGAAGTTGTTTGGTTTGCTTGTTAGTGGATAATCAAGTCTGAATTGTCCATATCTGATAAAGTGGACTTTTTGAACCTGGCGCTTTCCAGTATGTGATTGCCAGATTATCAGCCTCATGTTTCCTAAGATTTCAGGGTGAAGTCCTATGACTAGAAAGTGGAGTCTTGTGATATCACAAAGCTAGCCCTTTCAGGTCATTGAAGTACATCCCTGTCATATCACAAACAAACAGCAGATGATGGAGTTTTCTTCACTACACTTCATAAGGTCCTAGCTTGCCAATATCTAAATATTCATGGACAGACACAAATTTATCTGTTTCTTGAACTCATATAAATCAACAAAGATACCACAGTTATTAAGAATAAGAACTTTGATTTAAACTTTATATCACTTTTAAGAAAGAATATGGTCATTGTAACGGATAAAGCTTTTGTTTGACAAGTTAAGGCAAGTATTGAAACAGTTGAATATTTGAAGCTAATATAATTAGTAAACAAATCAGGATTACCAAGTACAGTAATACCCCAGTTAGCGTTTGTACCAGACAATGCTAAAACTGGATAATGTTCAGGAATTTGAGACAAACATTTGCACTGCACAGTGTTAAGATAATGTTGTGTGATGCAAAAGTTTGCCTCAAATTCCCCAACGTTGATCTCTGCCCCACAGCCCACAATCTGGAGACCAGCCCTGTGGGCTTTGGGGCAGAGATCTCCGCTCAGAGCAGCGTTTGGGTGGTGGTGGGAGGGTGCACGCGCCCATTCTCTCCCCAACCAAACCGGTGGTCTGAGCGTGCAATCGCCAGCTGGGTTGGGGAAATAACTGGCACGTGTGCATGGCTACCCAACCCAACTGGCAGTTGCAGCATGTGATCGCCAGCTGGATTGGGGAGATAACTGGTGCACATGCACAGCTCCCCAACCTGACTGGTGGTCGCAGCATGTGATCATCGGCTGGATTGGGGAGATAACCGGTGCGTGGAAATGCCTCCCCAACCCAACTGGCACTTGGCTCGAACCACCTGCCTCTTTGGAAAGAGCAGTGGGGATTCCATGCATGGAATGGATCAACCCCCATTCCCTTTCTTCTTTGAAAAGGGAACAGTTTTTTTTTAATGTTGTGCAATCACTGCATTGCACAATGTTAAAAACCGGATAATGCTAAGACTTGTGGAACCAAGTCTTAGTGTTATCTGGGGTAGTAGTGTATCCATTTTTGGGTTAAAAAGCTAAAACTATATACAAGTCAATTGAAAAGTATATGGCTTTTGGCTGAAATTCTGTTGCTTAATGTAGGGAGTCACATGAGAATACACCATTAAATCAGTGGTGATTTGGTAATTTAGATGGACCAACTCTAATTTCAAGTTAGTTTGGCACAGTAAATTGCTACTACAGTAAAGCCACTTGAATAATGGAACTTATGCCTGAGTTGACTCATCAAATTTTCACTGATTCAATGGACCTACTGTAGTATGATGAACTACACTAAAAAACAGAATGCTGGCTAATGTGTTAATTCTCTCCAAGTGTATAGTACAGTCAAACCTTGAGATAAGAATGGTTCGACTTAGGAAAAACTCGAGATACATCCAGAAATCTCAGGGGAAAAAAATCAGGTTTGAGATACAAATTTTAATAGGATTTTTTCAAAATACAAAATTCAATGCATTCCTATGGGAAATTCAAGATAAGATTTTTTTGAGATACAACCAACTTCGAGGAACGAATTAAATTTGTATGTAGAGGCTTGACTGTATTCACACCTTTAGCTGTGGAACAGGTGCACTCCTGCCAGTAGTTGTCTCTACATCAGTAGTGGAAAACTGTCCTTCCCTAAATACTATGTCATCTTTAGGAAAATAGTTGGAGGTTGCTTGTGAGCAGTGAGCCACTAGTGCTAAAATGGTGGTCAGACTCACACCCAAAGCAGGCAGAGTGAAATCTAAAAATGAGCACTTATTTAAATCTGAACACAAATGTTTAGTCCGCTATTGTGCATATTTTTTCTTTGTTGTTCTCTTACACATACAAATGGGCCAACAACAAAATGAGTGGAGAGTAACTACTCCCAATGGTCATGGATGCAGAAGAGGCCATACCTGATGGACTGGCTGTGAAGGCGCACCTTGTCAATATCCTCAAGGCTGAGGCAATCCATTGCAGTCCTGGTGTTAAATCCTGCATGTCTCATTTCTTGTGGGCCACGGAAGATGGCTCCGTGATCATAGTGTGTGGGTCACTTCATGGCAAGCTGGGAACCACCTTAAACAAATTCACGCCAATGGCATTTTTCATTTGTCATTCTTCTTTTGAAAATGATTTTCAGGAAAAATGTATACTCGGACACAAGTAGCAGTTAATGACAATGACAATGATGACAATGCATACAAAATTCATTGCACTGCTTTTTCCTAGTTAAGTAGTGTGAGGGGTGACTGATCATATGCCAGAGCTCCCTGATGGCCACACATTGTTCAGCACATTGCTGAAAAGCAGCTCAACAGTGAAGAAAACAGGCTGTGAATACCATTTATCAGCTGACTGATTCAGCTCTTCAAAACTCTTTTTAAAAACCACAACATCCAGTTGAACAGAACAGGAGAACATCATGTAAGCTTTCCCTCATCATGATTCCCCTCCAAATAATTCAGTTGTGCAGTGCAGGAAAAGGGAGATTGTGAGCAAGAGGAGAAACATCAGAAGGAGTGGGATCCTGACAAGAGAGGAGATTCCCACCCATATTTTAGAACATGTAGCATAACAATAATAGCAGATTTTCCCAACAAGCTTGCATTGTACTGTTCGTCAGTGGGGACCAATTTATGCATCCTGTAAATCATTTGAGACAAGGTAGGCCAGATGATAAACTGTTGTTACAGCTTGGTTCCTTGGGTTTATGATGATTTTAGCATAGTTCCACATTCATGAATTATTCTTTGTTATCATGCTCTTATCCCCAGAGAGCAGGATCAAAATAAGCTTGATAATATCTATCATGAGCTGTTATGAAAACTAGCTTGTCTTTTCTTTGAAACTGTCATTATGACATATAACTCTCAAAGGCTAAGAGCACAGAAAAAACACCATTAATGCTCATGTTAATTCAGAAGTCTTGAATTAATTTTCAAAATTCTAAGAAAATCACATCTGCACACACGACTAAAGGAAGCCCTTCTTTTAAGCAAATAAATGGCAGACTTCTCAGGTTATTTTTGAATAATTTTGGCCTCTTCAATGATCTTAGCTTTATACTCGACACATACGCACATTTTTGTTAGGACAAAAAAAAATCATGCAACAGCCTTGGGAGGGGGGAGGGGAAGCCTTATGTATCATTGCATTATCTATAAAGTACTGTCTCTACTCTTTCCTGCTGAAAAGCTCTATATTTTCCAATATAATTATGTAATAACAATTGAAAATTCTGAATGATGCCTCCATTGTTATTATGTGTTGCTTTTGGCTAATGATGTCTGTATAGCCCGGTTATGTTTCAATATATTTTATATGGTTTGATAAGTACATGATGGGAGAGGCGAGTGAGGAACATGGAACATAAGTAAGAATGGTTTTGATTTGCTGGGAGGAACAAGGAAAGTGAGCCCTGGATAGGTCTTGGAGCAGTTCAAGTAGAAAAATCAGGCAGAGGGTGGAATTGCTGGGAATTTGAGGGGAAGAAAGATGATAGCTAGAGTGAAGCACTGTGCTGAGTGAATGTAAAGTCAAGCATAAACAGCATCCTTTGAATAAGCTTACTTTAATAAAATCTTGAACTAACTGAAGCTGCATGATGGGGACCTCAATACCTGAGAGTTGGCTTTGCGGATGGTGTTATAAGGACCTGAATGATAGGACAAATATACACACATGGGGCAACTAGAGGTTGGGGGCAGTGAAGGAGGAAGAAAGGAAATAAGTGAAGATTATTGAAGAAATCATGGTTATTCTCATGATTATTTAAAGAGACCATTATATAAATAGCGAAGTGAAAAGACAAATGGAGTATTGACAAGAGAAATGGAGAGGGCAGTGACTTTAAAAGAGTTTATGGGGTACCTGATAAAACATCCAAGGAATTGTTTACCGCTTTTTCATACCTGCAAGTTTCCATTGTTAAGGAGGTGTTTGAGCTTAGGTCTTCTGACTCATAGCCAAGACTATGTACTACACTGGCTCTCATTGACTCTGCAGTTCATCTTAACAATAGTTTTGCTCTTGTTACATGCCAATAAATTGTCTCTGATTTTCGTGATGCTATGAATAAGAAATCTCCAAAATGTTCTCTCCTCAGTAGTCCTGCTCAGCGCTGGTAAATTCAAAACTGGGGCTTCTTTTAGGAAATAAATTCATCCTATTTTTTTATTCCTCTTTTCAAAGGAATCATTTTTTCTGTCAGCTTTTGCATCCATATATGGTGATTGGGAATACAATGCTGTGGATAACCTTGACATGATATCCAGTGACACATCCATACTTGATTATCTTTTCTAATTCCATTTTTGCTGTCCTTCTGGGTATCATTCTTCTAATTTCTTGGCTACAAGAAATGGTTTAGTCTTGTTTGGTGACTAAACCAAGATATAAAAAATCTTTCACTATTTCAGTTTCCACATTGTCAGCGTTGAAGTTGTGCAGTTCTTCTGGAGTTATGATTTTTCTCTTCTTAATGTTTGACTGCAGTCCTGCTTTGACATGTTATTTCATTTTCACTAGAAGTCATTTCAAGGCATTGCTGCTCTCTGCCTTTAAAATGGTGTCAAGTGTATATCTTAAGCTATTCATGTTTCTTCCACCAATTTTCCTTTATCTAAATTTCATCTAGCTTTCTACATGATATGATCTGCGTAGAGATTGAACAGATAAGGGGATAAAATACATGCTCGTCTGACATATCTGCTAGTGGGCAGCAATAAAAATATGAACAAATAAATAAATATTTGCCTATACAAAACTATTCTCTCCATATATTCTGTCCTAATGGTAGCTTATTGTCCATAATACAATTTACACATCAGAACCATCAGTAGCTAGCGTATATTTGCAATATGATCTCAAGTGCCTCTTGTTTTACAGAGTGCAGCTTGAATTTAGATTATTTTTCACTCCATATAAGGTAAAAGCCTTTGTTGCAACACCTTGAGTTTTACTTTGCTTGCATGGGAAATTAGAGCAATGCTCCTATATTTATTGCACTCTTTGGCATCTCCTTTCTTGGGAAACAGAATGCATTTGAACATTGCCAGTCTGGTGGCCATCGTTTGGTTTTCCATATTTGCTAACATATTCTTGTTAGGATTCAGTCTCTGTGGCTTGGAATAGTTCATTTGTTATTTCACCTACCCTTGATGATTTATTCTTTCCTAGTGCTTTCTCAGGAGCTTTTACTTCACTTATTAAAACTGTTGATTCTTCTTCATAGAATTCTGCTTTTGCCATCCTTTTATTTATTTTGTATAGTTCTTTGGTTTTGAGTTTCCATTTTCTGTTTATTTCATCTTGGTCAGATAATGCACTTCCTTATTGGTTATTCAGCAAATGTTCTCTATGTGGCAGTCACAGAAAAACTGTATTCAGGATTCTGACTCTATTTCTATCATCTTTTACTTTTGCTTCTCACCTGTCCTGCACAATTTTAAGTGTTTCTCATCTAGGCTTTTCTTTTCTTGTTACTTTAGGAATTAACTTTTTACATTCTCTCCCAATAATATTTCTGATTTTAATCTACAGGTCTTCTCGTTCAGAGTCTATTAAGTTTTGTAATGCAAATCTGTTTCTTATATGCATTTAAAATTAATAAAGAATGTCGTTTAAATTGCATTTTGGCACTATAATTCTTTTAGTGTTGTTTTTCAGCTTTACTCTAATGTTGGATGTTAAGAGCTCATAAATGGTGCCACAATCTGCTTCTGGTCTTGTTTTGGCAGAGAGAATACAGCATCTCCTGCTTCCAATTAATAGTCTGTTTGATTTTTATATTGGTCATTTGGTGATGTCCATGTGTACAGCCATTTGTTGTTTGAAGTATATATTTGTAATAGACACACTGTTGGCCTAACATAATTCTATGAGTAATTTTCTTGCTTCATTTCTGCCTTCTAGGCCAAACTGTCAACATTTAGTTTTGCTTTGTTACCTACTTTTGTGTTCCACCGACCTATGAGCATAAGGTTTTCTTGTTTTGGTGGGTGATCAATTTCCTCCTGGATGTTTGCATAAAAGCTTTCAATTTCCTCTTCTTTGGCATTAGTAGTTGGAGAATAGACATGAATGATGATTATGTTACATTTTCCAGGGAGTCTGATTGATATCATTTGGACAGACCTTACACTAGAATCTCTAACTGCCTGTGGTACACCTTGTCTCAGCATTTTGTTGTTGTTGTTGTTCAGTTGCACAGTCTCAACATTAGAGACACTCTATTTCTTCTGAGCCTGTCATTTCCAGAGTAAAACACTTTGTAGTTCTCTGATTGAAAATATCCCATCCCAGCCCACTTTAGTTCACTGACACCGAGCACTGCAATATTTATATGTTCCACTTCTTGCTTCATGATTTTAGCTTTATGGAAAAGCACCAGCGTTAGAACTTCAGAACCCAAAATGCAGCATAGCTTAGAAACATTCACATAGCTGTGAAACCATTGCAGTGTTAAAGTAACATAAACAAAAGAATAAAATCTGTAACACATTGTGACTGTGAATAAAAATAGATTTGTGGATCTAAAATTAAATCAAAGTCCTTCTAGGCTGATGGATCCTGGCAAAGTCTATCAAAAAATACTGTGAAACTCTTTCGTCTTAATGACATTATGTTGCCAAAATGAAAGGAAAAAAGGAAGAGAAAAAGAACAAAGACAGAAGATGTGTTAGAGAAATATGGAAAGATGAGACATGGAGGACAATATTATCCAGACCTCTGTAAAAGTCTGTGAACAAGGCAAGACAATAGTACAATAAAAGACCAGAAGAACCTATACAGTACTTGAAAAGAGAGAGAGCAAAGAGACAAGTTGAGAGCCATTAAATCTTCATAATAATTAAGGCTCAGTTGCCAGAAAGAACAAAATCTGGAGATTCTGCTTATGTTATTAAAAATTCCAAAGTTGCTGATCTACTAAGAAGTAATAGCCTTATTTGGTCTGCTTTTCATTCTGGCAGGCCAATGTGACTGATATAAAGAAGTCAGAGTCAGATCGTGATGTAAATGAGCCAGAGAACTGCATTTGGCACTTGGCATGAAGGGTACCAGACATGGGTTGTATAGATCGTGGACTGGCTACACAATGATCTATTGGGTAACTAAAATAAATAATATCAAGAGTTCATATGGCATGAATAAATTTAACAGAAATGTTGCATAGCCTCCCTACCATGCAAATTCATCGTCTTTTCTTTGCAAATTGGCCATCAAAGTTATGAAAAGAGCTGTGGCTTCAATTGAAGAAAGATGTTTTAAAAACAAACAGTTGGAGGAGATGGGAGGTGTGGAGGGCACTGCTTGCCTGTAGTACTTTTTGTTTTATGGCTGGCCTTAAGTTTCAGTGGTAGCATAGCAGAAAAGAACAGCATTTTCTTTCCTGCAGGTGTACAAACATGTTTGGTAGTTAGGCACAATTTCTGTGTGAGTGATAGGTAAAATAGTGACAATGGTGAAGGTCCCGAGATCCACAAAACAGGTTCCTTGAGTTCAAAGAGACTTTAATTTCTTTTCCCCCTAAGTGGAATTCCCTATACTGTATGACTGGCTACTTTTGAAGCTGGTAGGTGGTGGTGAAGAGTAGGTTTGAAAGAAGTTTGGCAAATAGCATAAGGTCTGCTATTCAGTGGA
The DNA here is from genome assembly GCA_030440675.1 of Furcifer pardalis. NCBI lineage: Eukaryota > Metazoa > Chordata > Lepidosauria > Squamata > Chamaeleonidae > Furcifer > Furcifer pardalis. The sequence continues at coordinate 70,550,423 of CP126892.1, forward strand.
AACAGGCTGCTATTTCACTGGGTTATCACGAACGTCATTCACAAGAACCTAACAGTTCTTCACATTACAGCAAACGAGACACAAGTCTGAGAACTATTTTGGACTCTACATAACAGCTCGGCCATTTCAGAATCCTTCCTGTAAAAGGAGGTGGAAGTATAACTGAGGAACAGGTGCTGGAGTAAATGGGAAATTAAAATGGCAGAGGCAGGTCTCATAAGGAGGTGACTGAGGCAGGAACCTGACATAGCACTTCCACTCCCTGTTCCAAGGACTGACAACAGATACAGACAAGACTTTATGGGGGAAGTGGAGTCTCATAACAGTTTCTGCAAAGATCAGCTTTAGTTATTCATTTTTATTAATGTGATCCCTTTTGCCAATGTTCCCCTGCCCACCCAGAGAAGAGGAAAGACTGTAACAAATTCTAAAATTAATCTGGGCTAAAAAAAGGCTCATAATTATTTCATGAATTAAAATGTCTAACTATAATCTGGATTGTTTTTTGATGTCCACAACATCACACTTGATTGTGGATCTTCTCTCTTTAAGTATCCACAAGAATGGCTTTTCTCCCAGAGGCTAAAAACCAATTTCCATTTTGATGTCATGACTTTCTTATGGGACTGATAAACATTTGTGATGGTATACCCTAGGTCAGTGATGCCTAATCTTGGCACTCCAGGTGTTCTTGAAGTTCAGTTTCCAGAAGCCCTGATAATCAGGAGTGCTGACTTGGGTTTCTGGTAATTGAAATCCAAGAACACCTGGAATGCCAAGGTTGGCCATCACTGCCCAAGGTGAAATCTAATGTCATGCCAATGTAGAGTTTTTTGTTTATATGCATGACACCTGGTTGAATAAGAGGCCTGATAGAAGGAAAAAAGGTGTACTCCATCCAACAAAGCAAATAAAGATTCTTCTTAGATCACTGAAAGCATAATTTTGAACAAGATAAGAGGAAAGTTTGGATTTAAGATTTGTAGAAATATTCCCATGTTTCAAATTTATGGTTATTTTTTCAGTCTTTGAAAAAGTCAGAGCAAGTTTTATTTTATTTTAATAAAACTTTATACATTTATAATGCTCTTTCGATTAAGAGAACAATATATAATAGATAAAGTGGACAGGGATGGGTGAATTTAACTCAGGGGACCTTTGCATCTATCACTGTGGGCATGAATCCCTTAGAGGAAATTGAGTGGCACTTAGTCAATAAAAGAGTGAGGAAAGCAGGAAGTCAAAAGGTAACTGGAATAATGGGCAAGTTTGGCTTTGGAATACAAAATGAAGCAGGGCAAAGGCTAATAGAGTTTTGCCAAGAGAATGAACTTGTCATAGCAAGCACCCTCTTCCAAAACATAAGAGGCGACTCTACACATCGATATAACCAGATGGCCAACACTGAAATCAGATCAATTGCATACTCTGCAGTCAAAGATGGAGAAGTTCTATACAGTGAGAAAAAAATGAGGCCTGGAACAGACTGTGGCTTGGATCATGAGCTACAGATTGCCAAATTCAGGCTTAGATTGAAGAAAGTAAGGAAAACCATTAGGCCACTCAGGTATGGCCAAACTATTGTAAAATTGCACTCCTCTCTCACACTAGCAAGGTCATGCTCAAAATCTTACAATTGAGAACTCCCAGAAGTACAATCTGGGTTCCAAAGAGGCAGGGGAACTAGAGACCCAATTGACAACTTTTGCTGGATTGTGGAGAAAGCAAGGGAGGAAAATGTCTACTTTTGTTTCACTGACTATGCCAAAGCCTGACTAGTGTCTTAGCAATTAGGAGTAGCTAGTTGTGTTTGACTGACGTAAGCATTTCAAAGTCCATTTTAACTACTAAAGTTAATAAATTGTAGTAGTCTATTTAGTTATAGTAGTCAGGAAATTGTAGCACTTTATTGAACTGACAATGAAGTATTGTTCTTGTCAAAAGCCTAGATATATCACAGATAATCAAATCAATATAGTTTAGTTGTAGTCAAGCTGTAGCCTTTTCAGAAATGCACAAGATTCTTAGGCTGTACCCCAGGAATTGCTCAAACTGCTTCCCAGTTTCACAAATAAGATTTTCTCCTTGACAGGATATTGCCTTGGCAACCTGGTAGTGTATTAAGAACAGTAGCTGTCAAAACTGACAGTTCTCTGCTATGTATTATTGCTTATGCAAGAAATTATAGGGGCTGATATATCTGCTTTGCCTGTTCTATTTATTTATTCTACCTGTTGCAGGGGAACTGAATCCTTCTGCAAGAGAAATTATCTGGTTTTTGAAAACAAGAAGTTAACTGGTACAGCTGTAGACTTAACTTGTCGGTATCAGAAACCATGGCTTGCGACTTCAGCTTTATGATTACACATAATTCATGAAATGGCAAATTTCATTTGGAAATTTGACCTGTCATACTTACCATTCATTCCTAATCATGATAGAAAGGTATATTAATTAAACCTTTCATACATCTTTACACATTTAGAGATTTATGCTACTATTTATTTATAAGGTAAGCCCCAAGGAATGCTTGCTACCAGGTACAAGAATGGCTTCTTTTGATATAAGAGCTGATCTCATCAAGACATTATCTTTTTCTGGTTGACTTTGAATGGTAGAATTCCATGTGTGTCTGGTTAGGCATGCAGTGACTGTATTGTGGGATGCCTCAGGATATGATACTTTCATGTTAGGGAAAGTCACTAGGAGACTTGGAGTGCAATGTATCAGCATACTTAGGACATTGCAGTTCTGTCATCATTTGTATGCCAATAAATTGAAACAGAAACCTGATCAGATGGAAGACTTTTGGGTATATTGTTCCTAGTTCTGAGAAAAGGAAAAGGATAAAAGATATGTTTTGTGTGGTACTAAAGTCTTTCTGAAGAAACAGATAATGAAACCTAGGGTTATTCCTAGATTCATCTCTGTGCTGGAAAGCCTACATAGCAGAGTCTTTTACAGATTCAGTTGGTACACTCAGTGGTGGGCACAGAGGCGTAGCTACCGCCGTATCTGCCGTATCAATTATACGGGGCCCCCGGGCCATAGGGGCCCCCAACGTGCGTAAGCAAAACAAATCTTTACCCTTCCTAAGGGCCCCCAAACAAATTTTATACGGGGCCCCGCCAAGGCACGCTACTCTTCTGGGTGGGCAGCAACAGGTTTACACCCCCCGGGAAGTGGGGGGGGGGAAAAAAAAAGCAAAATTGGGTGGCCTTTGGGCAGGGGAATAGCGAAATTGAGTGGCCACGCCCACCTCCCTGCCCTGTCCCATCAGGTTTTGTCCCTACAAGTGGTTCAAGGTCTCCCTTGCTCAAAACCCAGTCATATCCGACTCTAGGGTACAGTGTTCATCTCCATTTGCAGCCAAAGATATTCTCTTTTATACTTTTATGATGAATATTATCTTTGTGATATCATGATTTATGTATTGTCGATATTGTTACTGTATTAATTGCACAATATGTTGGAGGGAGGAGGAGTATGAGGGGTGAAAGTCTTTTTATTTAATTGTTATGTTATTTAAGTACTATGCATATTTTTATGTAAACTGTATTATTTTACTGATGTATATTGTGTTGAAGATATGCTGTAATGTATTTTCATTTTTATTTATTTATTTTGGATTTATTAATTGTAAGGTTAGATTTATTGACTGCATTGTGTTGCATTATATGCCATATTTATGTTATGTTGTTGCACTTATATTTGAGATTGTAAGATTGTATTGTATATTACTTATGTTGTTAGCCACTCTGAGTTGCTTCGGCAAATAGAGCAGCATACAAATCCAAATCCAAATGCAGAAGAACCAGTGCTGCCTGTGTTTGCAGATGTATACATTGCCATATGGCAGGCATGACTAGATTGCCCATGATGTAGGCTCTGCCCATGATGTAGGCTCTACCCATCAATCTGACAATTCCATTTTCTTTTATATTTTTACCTCCATTCCTGTATTTCTTTGTGGATGTTACTACAAATATATTAAAATAAATCCTGTTTTATGACATATAAAACCTAAAGCTTTTTATAGTTTGTTGAAGAGATTTTTAATCGTCCCAGTGGATTTCTTTCCTTGCAGCTTTCAAACATGGTCATTGTTTGAAACTGCTTTAATTGTAGAATTATATAATCCAAAATGGTGGTTTCATTGTGTAGAGTCCAATTAAGCTGGTAAAAAGTCCAGGAAAACATATCCAGATACTGAAATAGCTATTCTTTATCTGAGATGTAAGGATGCAGGGTATTAAAGCAATAAATCATGATGTGTTAACTAGACTATTTTATTTTCAGCATCTTCATTAAACTTTCATATCTCCAATAGGACTGGTAAATTAGTGACTGTGTAAATTGAAAAAAAGGATGCAGTCTAAAGCCAATTTGGCATTTCTAGCGCATAACACCTCACACAACATCAATAATAGCAGTCTTGGCTCTGATTTTTTAAAAGCGTTCAGTCAGAGCTGTCAGTGTTTGGCCATTCCTGCTTGATATGCATTATTTTACAAACAATAATGCTGGAACACAAAGTGAACATGATGGACAATCAAAGACTTCATTATTTTTCTTTCTGTTAGTCTGGTATATGAACTTCGTGTTAGAAAAACAGCAATCTTGCACATATCAGTGGGAGGGAGCTTTTCTAGTCTAATGTGAATGTCCTTTGCCACTAATTTTCATTGTTGTTTTTTTAAATTAATCCCTTTCTTTTTCCTCTGACCTTCAACCAAGCAACAAGCATGGAGGTTCTCTCCAGATGCTGTAGACTCAATTTCTCCCCATTTTTAATTCAGACTGTAACTACAAATGGGAACTATAAAGATATCATTTTCTACTTCAAATGTACTAGCACTTTAAGTAGAGAAATGCTAGTTTATGTGAGGGAAACCAAGGGAGCAGTGAGTAGACTGGACTAGTCTAGTTGCTCCAAATTTTCTGCATTGTTGTTGTTGTTGTTTTTGTTGTTGCTGTTGTTGTTGCTGTTGTTGCTGCTGTTGTTGCTGTTGCTGCTGCTGCTGCTGCTGCTCCTCCTCCTGCTGCTGCTGTTCTGCCCCATACTTTGCTAAATGGAATAACTAAATTGTCCCAATACTTCTCGCTCTGCAATTGTGTAAATATAACTGGCTGAAATTAGCTTTGGGCCTGTATGTTTGTGAGTCCCCCCCTCTCATTTCCTACAGGACACAGATTGGGATGTCCATGACACAATAATTTGGTGTCCTTAAGGGCCTGAACATTGACTGAAGCTTCAATCCTGCACTTAATTCCATGAGAGTAAATGTGGCTTGGTGGTTAAGATGCTGAACTTGAAGACTGAAAGATCAGAGTTCAAGACCTGAGTACTGCCTGATGGAGTGTGTTCCCATCTCTGTCCCAGTTCCTGCCAACCTAGCAGTTCAAAGGCAAGACATTGCAACTAGATAAATAGGGACCACTTTGGTGGGAAAGTAAACAGCAACCCATGCACTCTGGTGTCTAGGCATACCTGTCACATGTCCATGGAAACATTTGCAAACTCAGCTCTTTGGCTATAAACAGAAATGAGCACCGAACCCTAGAGTTGGATGGGTAGTTTAGTAACCTGTGTATGCTAAAATTTGTAATTGTAATCCAAGAAGTATGAGGATGATTTTGAAATGGAATCAATCAAAGGGAGTTGGTTGAAGGTGCCAATGTTATTAGTATAAATATTATCTTCACATTGAGTGGGTTAATGATTGAACAGAATTTCAACATCCAATATATAACTGTGATGTAAAAAGTGAAGACTACTTCAATTCAGCAACATGAGCAAGAGTTCTCAACCTTTTAAAGCCAGGGGCTGCAGGTTGAGAATCCTTGAACTAGAGGTTAGGTGAAAATGCAGTCCTATGTGTGATGTTAGGTCACCTATTGAATAAAGCAAAGCAAAGCAAAGCAATCGCATATACCGCCCCATAGCACTTAGTCCACTCTCTTGGTGGCTCACAAGTTATTTAGTATTTTGATCCCAACATGCTGGGTACTCATTTTATTGGCTTTGGAAGGCTGAGGCAACCTTGAGTCCTGATCATTAAGTCAAATTGATTTCACTGGGCTTACAATCAGCTAAGTGCCTTTCAAATTGTAGCCTGAAAAATGAGTCGATCTCAGCAAGCTATAGATCTTCAACTATTTGGGATTAGAGACTCTGTTGTTATTAAACGCAACATACATTTAACAGGAAGGTTTCCTAGAAAATCTACTATTTAGTAGGGAAGCTGCATTAGCCACAAGACAAATCCAAAAAATAAAAAGGGAAGAATTCTCTAACATGACCTCTTTACAAGTGAGGGAGAGGCTTGACTGTAAAGTCACATAGACTGCATGCTTACTTAAGATGGAGTGGAGATTTTGAAAATATTCCAATTGGACTTATCAAGTGTCAAACTCCACTGAAAATGGCTCCAAGGCTTTCTAGGAACAGGACAGATCAAAGAAGCAATGAACTTTGAATCTCCATCTTGGAATACCTAAAACAGGGGTTCCCAGCCTATGGCCCGGGGGCTGGATGTTACCCATGACACCATTTCATGTGCCCCCACCACCACCTCTTTCACACCCAGAAGTGCCATGTGTGGCAGGCAGTGGAAAATGGCTGTCCAGCCCCAAAGCTGTCTGAGGGAGTGTGACCCGGCCATTGGCTTGAAAAGGTTGAGAACCCCTGACCTAAAACATTAACTAAACCCCAAACTTTTTCTGTCCAAACAAACTTCACAGTTATTTTTGCATCAAAAGAGCAATGAGTATGTGGGCTGTCAAGGCTGGAGACAATTTCAGACATTGGATCAGGTCAAGGAAGCCCTTAGAAGGCAATATGAATAAATTCATTTGTTACTGGAGAAATTTTAGTCCCACTCTGAGTGGTCTGAAGTCCTCTGCTCCCACCTCCTCATCTAGGGTCCTGTTTCTGAAAAGGCTAAATTTGGTGTTTAACTTGTACAAAATCTAGTTTGATTTAAGAGGAGAAAGTTATGAAATATGGGGAGGAAAGCTAATTAAATGGTAGCAGAGGAGAACTCTTCAAAAAACTTGAAGACTACTTAAAACCACAAAAAAATGGAATGTGTATTTCAGATATTAGAGCTATAAACCAAGGAGGTGGCATGTGATTAAAGGGAAGAGGCAAGGAAGCTCTAAAGGGCAAGAAGGTTTTCCTCAGGAAACAGAAATCTTGCCCGGTTGTAGAAAATAAAAACTTGAGGACCAAATATGAATTAACAAGAAGGCAGAAACACTGAACATCATATTGTAATGCAGAGAACAATTTTATTTTTTTTAAAAATCACAAACAGGCACCTGCACAGGTGGGTCAGCTCCAAAAAGGAGAAACCCTGAGCAACTCAGAGTACATTTTTAAAGTAGACAGATAGGACCCTCTCATGCAGATGATATAAGGCGGGCTTTTTCCAAATATAGTCATACACCAAGCACAAATTTCTGACTGGTTAATTCCTCTGAGTTGTTATTCTGTGATTGGTCTCTTGCTTCACTTCCTGTTGCTGACTTGGGACCCTATGACAGGGCGGGGGGGGGGGGAATGCACGGCTTAAGACACATAGGCATACTGTGTCAGAAGAATAGGGGTCATGCACATATACCCATTGTGTCAAACAGAAACAGGGGATAGGTTAGTCTTGATAGATCTGTCCCACAAAACCTTTTAGTTGCCTGGCATATCAACTACCTTTCCTCTACTTTCCCCATGAGGCCTAGTCTATTGGCCATACAACCTGCTTAAATATTGGTTTGCCCTGGAAGCCTGGTCTATTACTGTATTTCTCCCCAATGGTGTTAGATCATATTGATGGACCACTCTTGGAAATCTGGTAGAATAGGCACAACCTCTAAATTTGGTGCTGTGTGTCAGGGATTCCCCTAGTGATATGTGTGGCTCAATAGCAGAGTAGCACTTTTAAGCTCTTACACAGTGAAAGCCTTAGTGCAATAACACACACACATATGCATTCAGTGGAAAGGTGCGCTTTACTTACAGTGAGGGGAAGACAGACATACACAGGACTATATACAACAGTCTCTCTCTCTCCAAGCCCCACAGTAGGTAGTCAGCTTGGATTCCTCTGTTGGCTCCAATCCCAGGAGCATGCAAAGAGTCCTGGTATTCTTGAGCAGTTCTTTTCAGTTGAAGAAGCTCTCAACAACAGCAGACCCTCGTTCAGCAGTCTCTGTCTGTAGACTCTCTCTCAGTAGCTCAGTCCTGGTCTTCAGTACGACAGACTCCTCAGAATGACAACTTCCTCCAGAATAATAACCTCCTCCATAGACCCTTCCCAGAGGGCCACAGTTATACCCTGGTGTTGCTGGGCAGATTCTCTAATCAGCCACAGCTGGGCTGTTACATGAGCACATGGACAAGGCATGCACAGCCTGGCAATCAGTTTGAGGCTCTAGTATGTACACCTGTGTTCAAAACACATGGAGGGCCTTAAAGCTGTACTATTCCACTGGGCAGCAATCTTTGTACAATACCCCCAAAATGAAAAATGTCCTAACACTGTGGAACAAAGACCCAAATGTCTTCCACTAATTATGACCATAGTTCTATCTTGCTCTTCAATTCTATTGCTGGTTTGCTTCTCAATCTCATCTCTTAGTTTCTCCTTCAGTTTTGTTTAGAGTTTTGACCAGGGATTCTCAACCTGTGGCCCATGGGCCAGATGCAACCCACAGCACCATTTCATGTGGGCTCCCTCCACCATGTAGTGGAGGAAGGACAAAATTGCTGTCCAGCCCCTGAAGCTATCTGAGGGAATGTGATCTGGCCCCTGGCTTAAAAAGCTTGAGAACTCCTGGTTATGACATTCCTTCTAGCCTTGTCAAAGAAGCTCTTCTTCTTGGCTCATCTGAGGATGAAACTCCATGTTAAGGGAAAGGCATTTTTGTGCTACTTAGTAGTAAAATGTATAAAAACCAAAAGCAAGCTAATTTGTACCATGCAAGGGAGGAAAGCTTGTGCTTGGATAAATAGCCTTCACCTGTTATAGCGTGTGGTTCCTAATGATGTCCTAACAGTATTGCCTTTCTGAGCTTGAGAGTATTGTCCTTTGGCTCAAATCACCTCCAGCCCACCCTGTTATCACAGCACTGTAAATTGCTGTTAGGGTCTCCACATTATTTCTTCTTCTTCTGAGATATTCTGGGGAACTGTGACTTAAGAATTTGCTAGTGTGGTGAAGAGGCCAGAACCCTGGCCTATAACTCTAGAGATATGGGTTAAATCCCACTAAACTAGGGATCTCAACCTGTGGCCCAGGGGCCAAATATGGCCCATTGCTCCATTTCATGTGGCCCCCCGCTGCCTCCACCACACCAGGAAGTGCCATGTAGTGGAGGAAGGGCAAAATGGCCATCTGGCCCCCGAAGCTGTCTGAGGGAGCATGACCTGTCTCCGGCTTTAAAAGGTTGAGAACTCCTGAACTAAATGCTCTGGGTGAGTTTGGACTTATCTCAGCCTGATGTGTCTCATTGTTTGCTGTGAAGATTGTTGGTGGTCTAGTTTTGCATGTAAAACTGAATTTTGCATTGTTGCTTCTAAACATTTTGAAGCAAAAATGTAAACCATGGAATGCCTCAGTTCCACTGCCTCAGTTCCCCAGATATTTGTAGTCTGAGGCAAGCAGACACACTTCTTCATTCTTTGTACAAAAGGCAACCAGCTGAACTGTTGGAAACCACTTCAATAGTGACATTTTCTATTGTACTGTTCAGCGCTTTTGCCCTAATTTGCCTAATACAGGACCTCCCCTAGAGTTTCTGTTGTGTGCATAAATCTGCCTGTGGATAATTCACAATTTGTCCCTCAATTTACATTGCTGTTTCATCTTAAGTTACTGTCCTTTGGAAGCATGGCAAATAATAAAAAAGGAGGTTTCCAGTCTTTCATACAGAAAGTAACTATACCGCGTACATTCTTATATTGGAAGTTTAGCTCAAAAGAGAAAAGTGATGTGAGCACATGTGCACACACAGACACACACATACTTAAGCTATTGTGTGTTGAGACATCCCTATCCATGTTGATTCCTTCTGGCAGTCCTGCTGAATGTGGAGAGATAGAGAGTGCTTTGCACCGCCATTATCCAAGGCGACTGGCGGCATTCTGGCACATGTGAGCTAGATTAGATATGGAAACTCTCCAAGCTTTCTGTAGCCAATTAGATTGCACTGTGTTGCAAAGGCATCTAATCCCCACCTCAGGCACCAGAAAATGATATCTACTTACAAAGCCTCAATTTAGGAAATGACTGCATGTACATTTTGCTGTGTTCCACTCTGAGTCAGAGTCATTCTCTCAGAGTCACTCATGTACTGCAACCAAGGAGGATGAACACAGCTGGCACATGATGAATCTCTGCAGTCAGCGAGCATATTTCATTATTTATTATTTTTATTTATTTATTACATTTATATCCTATCCATCTGGGATATTCTCCCACTCGGGGGGGGGGGGTCGTCGTCGTTGTCGGCGTACAATTAATTAAAATATTTTTTCAAAAACTGTATGCAATAAAATATGTATGCAATAAAATAATAGACAAAACCAACAAGCAATAAACTAAACAGAATAAATTATTGACAAAAAGCAATAAATAATTGTGTTACCCCCAAAACAACACACATTGGTGGCGGTAAGTATCAAGTTAATTAAGCCTATTGTTTGGCAATTGGAAAGATCTCAGTAACTGAGCCAAAATTCTCAGATATATGACATGTGGAGACGCTTGGGGCTAAGCCCCTCACTGAGAAATAGCATGGGGAGGCATATTTAGTGATACGTTTCACATAGTAAATGGCCTTGTCACACTAGGTCAGGCAAAGGGAACTGCAGAATGAACTCACCAGGAGGTGCCTTCATTTTGGCAGTTTCATGTCTGGCCTAGACACAGAAGAAGAAGAATGGCCTTGTGTTTGGTCTGATGCTCTTTTTAAGTCTATTTCTACCCTAGTGAGAGAGAAAACACACTCAAAGTGTATCACCAGTGGCACAATTGCCCTGCTAGACAGTCTAAATACCTCCAGGCTAAAGAGGGAGCAGGGTTTTCAACACAGTATACTTGCACAAAAGATGGAGACAGTGAAGATCCACTGCAGAAAAATATAGTCCTTTTTTAAAAATTGGCCCTTATGTGAATGGAGAACACACTTCTAAATGTTATTTATAGGAGTTCTTGGCTAAAGAGCAATCTGGCAGATGGCTTTGAAGTAAATGTTAACCCATAAATTATCTGATATTAAGAAATTTAAAAAGGGGATCTGACCAAGTGTTAGAAATTTGACGTTTCTTTAATTATTAGCATAGTGACACACTATGGCACACGTGCCAGATGTGGCACTCCCAGCCCTTTCTGTTGCCATGCACATCATCGCTTCCTCCCTCCCCCAGCACAGAGTTCACCCCACCCCTCTGCCCAGCAGCCCAATGGGAGTGCTTCCTTCCCACAGCACAGAGTTTGCCCTGCCCCTCTGCCTAGCAGCCCAATGGAAATGTTTCCTTCCCCAGCACAGAGTTCACCCCGCCCCTCTGCCTACCAGCCCAATAGGAGCGCTTCCTCCTTTCCTCCAGCACAGAGTTCATCCTGCCCCTCTGTTTGGGCACCCAGTCTATAAAAGGTTCACCATCACTGGCATAGAACATGTATCTACTCCCTCCTTCCATCAGCATGCCGTACAAACCTTTGGAAGATTGTCCAGGCCATAGGTGAAACTGCCAAAATGAAGGCACCTTTTGGTGAGTTCATTCTACAGTTCCTTTTGCCTGACCTAGTGTGAGAAAGCATGCTATTACTAGGGTACACAAGCATGCCATTACTAGGGTACATTCGATTGTGGTTCAAAAATACCACATTCTTTGAGGAGGCTCTTTCTGTGTACTCCGTTCCTTAGGATGATGAAATGAAAAGAAATGTATCTCCATATAGATCAGATTTCTTCTGTTTGTCCCACTAGTTTTTACAGTCCCTGCATACACCCAAAGATGCCTGTTATGGTTTGATTCATCTTATTATGTATTGTCTATTTCCTTTTTCTTCTTCTGATATGAATAAAGTATCTTTTAAAAAGGACAGTGGGACAAAAATGATTTATTATTGGGATGTAAGCAACATTACAGAATAGTGGTTTTCAAGTTGGGACAGGTGTAGTTTGGAAAAAAAGTATACATATAGATTTAAAAGAACACACAAAAATAGTAATTGACCCTGTTGTTTTCTTAGTAAACAACTTATTGAATCGCTGAAAAACAAATATAACCCCCTCCACTTATTTTGACCTGGTGGACTCTCTCATCAGTTCAGGATAGATTTGGTTATATGAGATTAAGGTAGGCTGAAATCTATATCTAGGTTACTTTTATGTTCCTAGAAAACTCAGAATGTTATTTCTGTTTGTAGGTATAGGAAACTTCTATTTCTTTTGTGGAGTGTTCTGTTTAGCAAATGAATATTTTATGAAAAAACTATAAAAGGCTAAAAGTATTCTTTGGTTAGCATGTGGAGAATTTTATATCTGTACTTCCAGAAAAGGAAAATTGAAACTTTACAAGCTGCAAGAGAAAAATGAACTTGGAAGAATCAAGTCTTTCTTTATATTTTCTAAAAGAATGACAGCAGTTGTTTGAAAATTTACCAAAGCTTCTCATATGTCTATTTATATGCAATTCTCCAAACTTGTGTGGTTATACTGGAACAAAGAGAACTCCATTTTAAAAAATGGCTAATCTGGCCAAGAATTTTATTAGCCATCCAAAGGGACAGTGGGAAAAATCATTAAAAACAAAAACATCTAGGAGCCTTGAGAGGTTAGCCAAAGTTTTGAAGTTAAGGCTTTCACTTCAAAACCATTTCCACGCAACAAACAAATATTACTCACCTTAATTTACCCAGAATAAATGTGTCATTCAGAACAAGAGAGGATCATAGAATTGTAAGATAGGAATATATACCAAAGGTATATACAAACCTCGCACTCCATGCAAGAATTCATACCTATAGCATCCCTGACAGATGGCCATTTAATCTCTGCTTAAATATCTCCACCAAAGGAGAAACCACCATCTGCTGAGGTGTTCTGTTCTACTGTCAAACAACTCTTTATTATAAAGAAAATTTTGCTAATGTTTAGTTAGAAACACCTTTCATGTAAGATGAATCCACTGGAGCAGCAGACTGTATTCTTGTTTCATATTCCATATGTTAGGTAAAGGTAAAGGCCACCCTTGCTCTAAAGCCAGTCGTATCTGACCCTAGGGTTCACTGCTCATCTCTGTTTATTACCAAAGAGCCAGTGCTATCTGCATTTGCAGATGTTTCAGTGAATATGTGTCAGGCATACCTCAACACCTGAGTGCACGGAATGCTGTTTGCCTTCCAACCAAAGTGGTATCTCTTTATCAACTTGCAATTTCTTGCTTTTGAACTGCTAGGTTTGCAGGAGCTGGTACAGAGACATGAGCTCAGTGATGGAATGCAACAAGTTTGCACCAGTTCGGCAGAACCGGTAGTAACTTTCCCCAGTGTCCCAGAGAATTGGTAGCAGCTTTTGGGGGGAACCACTTTCAGGGCTTACCTTTCAACTGGTTCCCCCACTGCGCATGCGTGCCAAGCACTTGGTGTGCATGCACGCCTACAGTGCTTGGCGCGTATGCATGGCCTCTTTGTTGTCCTCCCAAGCGGGGAGGAGGAAGAGAAGCTGCTAGCCTGAAGCTCCCTATAGCCTGCTCCCTAGGGTAAGTGACTCAACTTTGGATGTGGTGTGTCTGTGTGTATTTTAATGTGTATTTAATACCTTTGCCTATATTGACATACTACAACAGTTCCTAAAAAGGCCTGGCGGCCGGCAGGCCTGGCGACCTGGCTTGGGGTTTTTAAGCAAAGTCTTGGAGTTACCTCATCAATAAGCTACACCTTTGCTGTTCCAATTGCTGTTGGAGAACCCTTAAGGAGGTACAGCTGTTTTACATTTACATTAAGGCATATTATCCTAGAGAACTGGTACAATGACCATATCCATCTTGCAACATGGTGCTGCCAAGGCACTTATACTAACAGGTAAGTGATGGGTTTGTGTTTGGGGTGGGTGGGTGGGTTGAGGGGTGGGTGTGCTTATTTTTATTTTTTTATTTTTTCTTTGGCCCTACCAATGATGTCATGATGTCATGACATTAGCTCCGCCCAGACTGTGATGACATCACGGTGGGGTAGTAAACGTTTCGACATCCCACTACTGCGGGAGCTCATTTCATCATGCAGTACTCGGGAATCAAACTCTGATCTTCCAGTCATCGAGTTCAGTGTCTTAATCACTTGAGCCACTGCAGTCCATCTTCCATATGATAGCCCTTGAGAAATACAAAAATATGAAGACTACCTCTCATTTTTCTTTCCTTCTATCCAAATGTTCATAACTCATTCACTTGTTCCTTTGCAATACTTGGTTTTTAGACCTTTTGCAATCTTAGCCACCCCCACTGGAGACATTCTCAACTGTCATCCTTCAAGTGGGCCTACTACTTCAGGTGAAATATGAATGACAGTCTCTTGGTCTAGAGACTATTTAATCTGTTCATGCAGCCTAGAAATGCATGAATTGCAATTCTATCTTTTTTTGCCACCACATCACATTGTTATTTCAGTTACATGTAGCAAGCTGACAAGGTCATGATGCGCTGGTAGGCAGATATAATGGCTTCTTTACCATGAATAGAAGCATATTGTTCAAGGAATGGAGGTTCCTACCATTTCCTTTTTGAAGACTTCCACATAGCCTGAAATTCTGCTATTGTGGACAGGAGAACTTTTGGGATATACTGCAGGGGGCTCCAGATTGGGGACTTGACTACATGGGGGTGGAGTGGGGTGTGTGATGAGAAAAATACTATGAGTTTGGGTGGGCTGATTCACATTGGCCACATGACACAATGGGAAATATAAATCAGCTTGGACTCTCAGAGCCTCTATCTGTGGTTATTCCTACATTTTAAAATTTGAATTCTTTTGCTTTGGTTAAAAGTGTGCAGAAGATTAAGCAAAGCACTTCCCCCCTGCTTCTTGAGGGAGGACAAGGGGTGCTTTCTCTCTCATACATACACTAACATAAGCAGTACCTGTATTCCAGTGGTAGGCAGCAACAGGTTTGCACCCCCTCGGAGGTTTTTTTTTAGCAAAATTGGGTGGCCTCTAGGTAGGGGAGTGGTGAAATTGGGTGGCCATGCCCACCTCCCTGCCATGCCCCATCAGGTTTTGTCCCTGCAAAGTGATTCAAGGACTCCCTTGCTCAAAAGCCAGTCATATCCGACTCTAGGGTGCAGTGCTCATCTCCATTTACAGCCAAAGATCTAGCGCTGCCTGTGTTTGCAGATGTGTACATGGCCATATGGCAGGCATGACTAGATCGCCCATGATGTAGCCTCTCCCCATGATGTAGCCTCCTCCCACAACATAGGCTCCACCCACGGTGTGGTAGCATTTTTTTTTTTTTGCTGCCCACCACTGCTGTACTCACCTTTTTCTCCAAAGTCCCTCCTCTCCTAAGACAGTCTTTCTTCATTTTAAGTGTCCTGGTAGCAAGATAAGATGTAGAAGTAAGGAAAGAAATCTTTCTTAAGGCAATACTTTTCAAATGCACCATCTACATGCACTTCAAATGGAACTCTAAGTAGAAGGCATTTTTCTTCTGTGCTGCGTGGCCACTTGCATCAAGGAGAACCAAAATGCCACCTCACAGCAAGAAAATTATTATTATTATTATTATTCATTATTATTTAGACTTATACCCCACCCCACTCACATACAGCAACTCTGGGCGGCTTATAGAAATGCAAAATATACAGTTACACAATCATAATAATAGCATACATAGATCACAGGTAAACACCCCAAATACAATAAATGCACAGTAATACAATATATATAATTTAGTACAATATATCTAAATCAAATTACAAGAACAACATATAATAATACACTATAAAAATTATACAATATCAATCCAACAAGTACAATCCTCGACACAGAGAAGATACCATGTTACAACACCAATTTTAACAATACAATTCAATTACCATTCTACCCAGCCCCAAATTAGTCCAAGGGGTGACTACCATGAAAAAATCCCACCACCCGTCGCTGTGGCAGCCTTTAGAGCCCTGGCCAGTTACCTAGGCAACCCCTCAGCCTGCTGCAGAAGCCTCTCGAATTAATGTGAGTTAATTCTTATTTCCTTTACTATGTAGTTGCAACCTGAGGAAAGAGTAGTGGAAATCACCTTTGTTTGGGAGGATGACCAGCACACAGTGGGAATAGCTTCATTTACCTCAGATCTCTGATTTGTCTGTCCCGCTTTTGTTGCCTGTAAGGTAATGTTAAACAAAACAGAGAAGAGAGTTAGGACTGGAGACAGCCTGTTGTAAATACAAGTTTTTTTTTATTCTGTAAATGCAAAACAAGAATACAGTAATACCTCGGATAACGCTAAGACTTGGTTCCACAAGTCTTGGTGTTATCTGATTTTTAGTGTTATCCGATGCATGTTAAAATCCTATGGGATGGATCGGATAACGTTAAAGCTCCATAGAGATACATTGTAACCGCACAGGCTTTAGCGGTTGTTATCCGATCCATCCCATAGGACCTTAACGTTATCCGATCCAATTCTCCACCCCAGATTGCTAAATGTTATGCGATTTTAACGTTATCCAAGGTAAACGTTATCTGAGGTATTACTGTACATTGACAAATAATAATGCTGATGCAAAAACTCACCATAAAAGAGACTGGATTTGTATTTACCATGTTATTAAGCATGGGAAGGAGATTGAAAGAGAAAACATTTTCCTGCAGATCAGATTAGTTATTTAGATTAGTATTTAGCTTGTATTTTTTCTGTTTTCCTTCTCCTTAGGTTTATTGCCAGGTTTGCTCTCCTGAGTGATCAGGAGCTCTATGCCCTTCTTGCATTAACCTGGAGTATATCTGTTTGATTAATTTGCAACAATGATTTCGATCTTGCAGATTGACTGGGTGTGATAATAAGATCTTTTGATTTGTTCTCATGGCAAGATCCCACCCCCACCCTTGCAGTAGTGTTGATTGGGAATGAGGCTCCCCGAATCTTATCATAAATACCAATATTTTTGTTTCACAGAAAAAGAACAGAATGCATAATATTCTCTTTTGTTTATTTGCAATGGCCCCAGATCATTCTCCAGAGGTGCCAAAGACTAAACATTGTAGCAGATGAAGCAGGAATGTAGGGAGACATGGTAAAGCTGCATTTCAATGATAGTACATTTCCTGTCAAAACTATTCTGTAGAGTTGATTAGTTCCATTTGTTCACATAAATTAGCAACTGTTTGTAATCAGTTTCAGCAGTTAGGGAAATATCTCTTGATGCCTGGATGTAAACATACAAGACTGTTTTTTGCTTGGTATAATCCATGGAGTCATATCATCCATTCAATTAGCCCAATACTGTCTATCCCAAATTTAAATTGAAACCTAGCCATTATTTCATGCAAAGGCTTTTTGTTTTGTTTGGTGGCTTAGTGGTTAAGATGCTGAACTTGATGACTGGAAGGTCGGCAGGTCAGCAGTTTGAGACCAGAGTGCTGCACGACGGAGTGAGCTCTCGTCATCTGTTCCAGCTCCTGCCAACCTAGCAGTTCGAAAGCAAGAAATTGCAAGTAGATAAATAAGTACCACTCAGGTGTCTAGTCATGCCTGCCACATGTCCACAGAGATGTCTGCAGTCGCAGACAGTACTGGCTCTGGCTATAAACAGAAATGAGCAGTTAACCCTAGAGCCGGATACGACTGGCTTTTGAGCGAGGGCGACCTTTACCTTTATAATGATAATAATTTTGTGCTGTCAAGTCCACTCTGACACATGGAAACCCTTTTCAGAGTTTTCTAGGCAGTGAATACTCAGAAGTGGTTTAGTATTCCTTTTCCTGCAGGTGCCCAGGGACTGTGCAGCTTGCTCAAGTCTATACAGGGTGGCTCTTCTTCTGAGAAACCCAGTAGGGAATTGAACTGTCAACCTTTGACTCTGCAACCTAAATCACTGAGCTATCCAGCCAGGGTTTTTGTGTTTTATACTTACTGTATATATTCGAGTATAAGTCTAGTTTTTTAACCCCCAAAATGAGATCCAAAAAGGGGACTCGACTTATACTTGGGTCAATGATCCCGAGGGTCCCAAAACTGCAGTGTTGCAAATTCAAACATACAGTTTTTTTTAAAAAAAAGCACTAACACTACCGTAAAAACTCAAAAACATACCCACACAAATGTCTAAATTAATTAATTTTATCGTATTTTCATGTATTTTAATTATTGAAACTCACTAGCAGTGGCTGCATTTTCCACCCCGACTTATACTCTGGTCAATCTATTTCCCTAGTTTTAGATGTCCAGATTAGGTATCTCGATTTATATTAGGGATGACTTATATTTGAGTATATACGGTATTTGTTTTCCCTTATGGCCAAAACAAATACAACAACATGAATAAAAAACACCCCCAGGTAAGAAAAATTTGAATGGGAAATCATAAAGAGAAAGAGTTAAGACACTCCCTCCCACTCATCTGGTACTGGTATTGTGTACTCTCTATGGCTACATATGGTAAAAAAATTTTTAAAGAGGTGGAGACCAACTATTTATAGCTGAACATCATTTGTAGTTTGGGTTTATGAACCAGAAAGAAGTCTCTTTAGATACATATGTATATGAAAAGGAAATTGACAGACACAGAATGACTGGCACAACTTCCATGAAAAAGATTCATACAGTGGACCCTTGCTTAACAAATTTAATGTGTTCTCTGGGACTGTTTGTACTACAAAAAATGTGTAAAGTGAATTTCACAAAGGAATGCATTGAATGCAATTTTCCATAGGAAGGCATTGAAAACCAACATTTGTTAAATGAAACACAGTTTCCCATAGGGATGCATTGAAAACCAATTAATCCATTCCAAAAAAAATGTTAACTGGTTGGATCTATGGATTTCCTTTATTATACAAATTTTGTGTTAAGTGAGCTGCTTGTTAAGCAAGGGTCCACTGTACGTACATTGCATGTTGGATATGATGTTCAGTTGCACAACCGGTTGCGGCCCTTTGCGACCTTATGGACCATTGCCCACCAGGCACCTCTGTAGTGGGAATCATTTACCACCTCAAGGCTGTTTCCTGGCCCCCAAAAGGGAAAAAAATCACCACAAACATATTTTTCAAAGGACATGATTCATCTTTAAAACTTCCCAAATGTTATTTTAAAATAATTTAGAACATTAGTTTGCTTATTGAACATACAAGCAATGATTGTATGTTAGTTGAACACATAACCAACAAATTAAATGTTATTACATTAAATCTAAGGTGTTACTTCCAGGCTCTGAGCAGCATTAATGCAGTTAGGAAGTTTAGATTCTCTCAACTTAATACTCTTAAGCATGGAGGTGAGGAAGCTTTGGATAACCACAATAATTTCTTCAACTGTGAAGCACACAGATAACACTTATCTTCTCCATCATTTCTGTACTTCACAGTGGCTCCCATATTCCCCAGTGTACTAGGGCATGACAAACAACAATTGATCATCTTGCTATCTTACTATAAAAATGAATTACCGTGGAACCAAATGAATAAATGCTGTGAGCTTTCCTTACCCTTGTGCTAGACATGTTTTCCTTTGTTGCCTAAAGGAGACTGATTTTTAAAAGGAAATTATGCTCTAGAGCAGTGGTTCCCAATGTAGGGCCCATGTCCTGCAGGGGACTTCAATTCCCAGAAGCCTAAGTCAGTAAATCGGCTGATCAGTGCTTTGGAGAATTGTCTTAGGCTTCTGGGAATTGAAGTCCAAAAACCAAAAGTTGGGAAACACTACACTAGAGCCATGTACATGGCCCATCTAGCCAGCCTCATCCTCATCAACTTGAGAGTGGCATGGATACTTTGTGGGTGTTTCCATGCACAAGTGGGTGGTGTTATTAAGTCCAAGCAGCTCATGGTTTGAGCCAGGGGGTGCCTGCCCTCAACCCTCTATTTCAAGTTACAGTGTTCCCTTTCTTTTATCACAGGTTTTCCAGACCATTAGCCCAATTTTACTGAAATTTTGGAAGGGGGAGACAATTTGTATATATTTGACTTTAAAATGCAATATGAACAATCTTCTTTCGTGTCTAGGCCAGACTTTAAACTGCCAAAATGAAGCCACCTTTTGAGGAATCCATTCCATAGCAGTTCCTTTCACCTGATCTAGTGTGAGAAATATTAGCTGGCACAACAAGGTCCCCATTGCTTGGGTTATGCCCAATTGTGCTTACAAATTACCACAGTCTTCGAGGAGGCTCTTTCTGTGTATCCCAATATGAACAATGCCCCACATAAAATCTTTGCCCCTTGAACCTCACCATGCTTTTTCTCATAGTCAGGAGGGATGAGCCATTGATTGAGACCCAGCCATATGATTGCCCATGATAGGTAACATATTTTTCTCTTGTTTTTCTTCCTTATTAATGGATTGGGTTTAAAAATTTGTGAGGTGAAAATTCTATGGAACTAAACTGTATTTTACAGACAGCCTCTCAGTAGAAGAGGAGATCCTGTAAGTTCTGAAAATGCCAGATTGTCACAACAGAAGCTTTCCACCTACCCGACAGTTTCCAAACTACCTTCCTTCTTTGATTGATGTTTTGGATGCACACATGGCTTCATTTCCTATTGAGCTTGCTCATTCAAAAAGATCTGTCTGTATCACATCTCTGGAATACTAATGAATGTCAGCTTCTAATGATGGATGGTAACTAATGTTTAGTTTGGTCTGTATTTCTAACTAGCTCCAATTACGTATCTCACCACAATCATATCCTGTTTAAATTGTACAACTTCTATAAAAGTGACTATTTAGGTGCTGTTAAACTCTCCCATTCAATGGCATCTCCTTTTGGACATTTTTAAATACGATTTCTGTGCCTGTATAACAAAGAAGTATAAGGGACTGTGGTGGCTTAGTGGTTAAGAAGCTTGCCTTGTTAGCTGGAAGGTTGGTAAGTCGGCAGTTCAAGACCCGAGTACTGCATTACAGAATGAACACCTGCCTCTGTCCCATCTTCTGCCAACCTAGCAGTTCAAAAGCAAGAAATTGCAAGTTGATAAATAGGGACCACTTTGATGGGAAATAGATCTTGGGGATATGAAAGGAGCCTCATTTGGGTGTCCCCTAAGCAGAGTTCCTCCAGCAAAAATCCTTTCAACCCAGAAAGCACCTTTGTGTGCTTCTGACAGGATAAAAAAAATCAAATAAAGAGGTAGATTGACCCATGGAGTTAACATTTTCAATAGCAACCTGAAAACACTAGATGGCACTAGAGAGGTAGAAATGGAAGAAGGACACATGGTTAAGACTTCTGTGTGTATGTCTGCAAACTGTTTGAGAGTACAAATAAGCAAATTTAGAAGATTAATATCTACCCTCTGGAGTGATTATTTTTGATTAACTTGACCTTTTCTTTTGACAATCTGAATATTTCCAGGGACAGATGAAATACCTTAACATATTTGCAAGACAAACAATGAAATTGTTTTTTATCATACTATGTACATATTATCTATACAGTATATACCTTCTATGGTACAAATAAAATTGGCAAATATATATATCAGCATAATAAAATTAACTGTTAGTGCACTATCCAGCTGCTGAGGCAATCTTGTCATGAATAGATTTGGATGTCTTGGACATTGTGTGAGTAGATCATGGGAATGTTCAGTTTTATACTACTTTCAAATATATGGTTCTAAAGATAGTGATCAAAAGCAATTCTTGGCTCATGCTATGTGTTCCAAAAATGTTTCATTTAAAATCCAAATAAATATGCCATTTTATTATTGTTCCCTTAACCATGGGCCGAATAAAAGCCAAACCAACAACTCCATCCTCAGCTTTCGCATATATTGTCATCCATATATCCTTCCAAATTGAAATCAGACGCTGACATTTTATGAGATATATAAATTGTCTGCAAAAGACAGGTGTTTGGAAATGGAAGGGTTATACATAAGCCTTAACATAGGGAGCATTTAGTGATAAACGGTAAGCCAGGAACCAGATTTCTGTGATGATATGAGAAAACATTATGTGTAACATTAGATGAACATTCATAATACACATTAAGGGCTAAAATCCAGCATTAGCAAAGGAGCTTATTCTTCTCCTGGTGCTTTATGCAGACTAATCTGTAAAGACAGTCTGGTTTACATTAATTGGTCTTGTTTTGCAATCTCTGTCTCCCACTAGGGTTTCCACTTAGCATGATGCTGTTGGCTAAACAAAAGTTCTATGGGGAAACAAAGTAAACAGGGTGGAGTTGTGTTAGTTGGGAAAATGTAAACAGTATAGAAAGCAATGATCTAAAATAAAAATATGAGGGGAAGCTTTTTTGCAGAGCCCAGAAATAGGCTGTGACTGTGCAGTATTTCCTATCCTAAAGAACTGTACTGTACTGTACTTCAAGCCTAAAGGAGACAGTAAGCAAAGAGGCTCTTCCCAAGAGCTGCCACAGACAAAACTACAGCTTCAGCTTCATCTTCACTATTTAACTTTCCAAGGTCAAATGATGTTAGGCTAGGAGTAAAACTCACCAAAGAGTCATCTGTTGGATCCCTTGGGCAGGGTGAAAGCAGAGGGCACACGTCATGGTCTGCCTAGCTAGCTGGTGACATGCTATCCCAATGGCTAAAAATCCGCATGCAAATGGACTTGATTTCTCAAGTCCATTTGCATGTGTGGAATGTTGTTATGAAGATGTCTACCAATGTGTAGACTCCTCACTAAATAATGACTCCAAGGTATCCAAGGTAAAGAACAAGGGCTGATGGAACTGTAGTGCAACAACTTCTGGAGACGTGCTGCGCATTATAATAGTGCTAGAACAAAATCGGCTATATCATCACAGATATCCTTTGATGTTTCCGGGTGCTAGAAAATTTTTTGAACCAGCATCCGAAGAAACAGAAAAGCTTGGTAAATTAATATTTACGAAGCAGGAAATGAAGTGACAGCTAGCATTGTCATGTGAGGAGTTGGGGGCAGTGGCCTATGTTTCAGCCACTTGCCTTGTACAGGATGTTTAACAGACAAAAACTGGGACAAAAAAGTTTCAACAAATGTGCGTTTGCATTTTGCAAAAATATTCCATGTTGTTTTGTGTTCAAAATATGACACAAAGAAACTAATGCTCAGATGGAAAATAGCTGTTCCATGAAGGCAGAGAGAATGCAACTGGAAAACATCTGAAGCTGGAAATATATTACAGTAGAACCCCGCATAACGAAATAGCTCCGTTCCACGGACCTCTTCGCTATGCAGGGTTTTTGTTATGTGGCTCAAATGGGTGATACCCTGCATAATGAAAAGAAAATGTTTGTTATACGGGGTTTTAGTTGTGGGGTATTGTGATTGCTGCACAAATGCTTCATTGTATGAAATTTTTGTTATACAAAGCATTCGTTATGTGGGGTTCCACTGTACCTATAGAAACATTTAACTAGTTGAAATCATGTTACTTGGTATAATGGGTCAGAACTAAAGTAGGCCCATTGAACAGTGGAGATTTGCTGAACCAACTCTCCTGTAACTTCCTTTGATTCAATGGACCTAATCTAGTTGTGAATTGCTACAGCATGGAACATGATTTCAGCCACTACTGTGATAAAAAAGCATTCTGTTTGTGAAGGCAAAAATGCGCAATCATTTGCTTTGTAGACAAGACATAGAAAAGTTAGCAATGAATATTTTGTGGGAGAAGTCTTTACTAGAGAATAAATCCTGTGCTTGTATGGATTTCCACATTTTTAATGGTCTGGATTGGATGAGTGAGGATGGAAAATATGACCTCACATTACTGTTGCTTCATAGTGGGGCGGGAAAAACTGGTTTCCATTGATTAGAGATGGGGATGGGGGAAAGTAGTGTCTTGGCTCATCTGGCTATTGTTGGTTTTATGCTTTGAATTCTACATCGTGGAAGGGCAATGATACAAATTGTAGTTCAGAGAATGCTTTGGAATGGCTCTTGGACTGCAGTAGCTTAGTGGTTAAGACATTAAGCTTGATGACTGGAAGGTCGGCAGGTCAGTAGTTCAAAACCCAAGTGCTGCATGACAGAGTGAGCTTCTGTCTCTGTCCCAGCTTCTGCCAACCTAGCAGTTCAAAAGAAAGAAATTGCAAGTAGATAAATAGGTACCACTTTGGTGGGAAGGTAAACAGCATTCCGTGCACTCCAGTGTCTAGTCATGTCTGCCACATGTCCACAGAAATGTCTGCACATCCAGACGACACTGGCTCTTTGATTATAAACAGAGATGAGTGCTGAACCCTAAAGTTGGATATGACTGGGTTTTGAGCAAGGGTGACCTTTACTTTTACCTAAGGATGGTTATTTAATGTCTCAGCATGAAGATGTACTGCGTGATTAAAGTTGTTCACAACCTGAAGACAATGTCCCCTCAAAGCATTTGTCAAGTACAAATACAGCTGAAGAACGGCCTCTGGAAATGCATTCAGGAACATGCGGAAGGGATGGTTTCCATGGCTCTGATTGTTAGAGGAAGAAAATCTAAATATGAGATGTCAGAAAATGCATATTCACCTGGTTTGGGCCACAGAGAGTGAATATCTGTACTTATGTCATCTGAAATAAACAAGAAAGGAGATAAGCAGAGTACACCTAGCAACATATCTCAGGAAAACCCAAGGCCAAAGAAAGGTTTAAACAGCTTGTTGCCTTTGAATTGATCTTCACAGGAAGCATTCTTTACCCCTTAGTGCAGGGGTGCCCAAACTATGGCCTGTGGGCCAGATATGGCCCCCAATGCCAATTCATCTGCCCCTTGCTGCCATTGCCACTCCCAGAAGTGGATGGGGGAGGACATGCCTGCCAAAGGTCAGGCCTCCAGTGCAAAAAGTTTGGGCACCCTGCCTTAGTGTGTGAAACAAAGCACAAGTACAGTATGATTTCAGACAATGTAACAAATGGAATCCAGCCACAGTCAAGTGGCAGGAGAGCTTTGACATTAGGGAATGAAAAGCGTATATTGGGTCATTGGTCCTGGTATAGATGTATCATGGACAACACAAAGCCTGGGAAAACCTGTGTCTCAGAGCACTGCCACTTCAGAGCAATGATGAGTCTGATTTGGCTTTGTACAAGGTATTTTCAGTTCAATAACAAGGAAACAAGAGTGTTATGTAGTCCTCAATAACCCAGTGGCCATCTGGGATGTGTGAACCATGTTTGCAGAATAACTTCAAAAGCAGTATTTATTGATGGCTCTAACTACTGCTTGAGTTTAGAGGTAGATGCCTTTATTTTAACCTAGACTCTTACAGAATTTTCCAAGAATTTCCTGAGCAGAATTCTGCAAGCTCCAGTCCACAGACACATACTTATAGATAGCTACAGATACCTACAATTTGCTCAATCTTACTAGGGCATAGCTGTGAGGCAGTACTGCCTTAGTGTCACAGTCTTGCTGCTTTTGAGCCCCCTCTCACAAGAACAAGTACCTCAGAGCTAGATGCTGATTCAATATAGTTATCTGTAGGTGGCTGGATCTGTGAACTGGAACTTCCATAATTCTGCCTGCCTGTGGCATTTTTAGAAAATTATTGAAATTGGAGTTGAATAACTGAATGCCACATACCCAATTCCAAAACTGGCCTCTGGAACTGCTTCAATGATGTTTAGCTCCACAGATGCCAACTCATCATTTGCTGATATTGCTTAGCTTCAATGTCTGCTTTGACTGCGTATTCTCTGCTGCCAGATATCAACAAAGGCTTCTACCCTTTCTCCCTTGAGGACTGGGTTCTGGTGGTTTAGCCTAACAAGCCACTTTTCTCCTACCAAGCAGAGAAGGATTTGGGTAAGCCTCCAACAGGAGGACTGAAGCTGTGGAACTCTGTTACTTGTCTTGTGCTTACAGCTTGCATATGTCCATTGAACTGAACTGTATGAACTTGTGTACAGAACCTATGAACTGCCTCAGTGAACTTAACTGAGAAACCAAGAGACTTGTGTTATACTGTATATATCTGTACTTTTACTTCCAAGCAAACCAACTCTGAGTTTGCCTTTGCACCAAAACTGTCTCTGCCTGTTTACCTTCTTTGCACAAGGGGCCAACCTTGCCAGGTGCATACCACTTTGCAGCCCACTGGATGCCACTCTGCACCCCGCTTTACCAACAGAAACCAATTATAGGTTTTTATGTACCATCAACTCAGAACAGATGTACAGTATAGTAATCTGAACAGACCTTTTAATGTTGATGAGAGTGAAGGAGTATTTTACTAGTTCCACAACCCCAGTAAGGCTCCATGGCTGAGTGGGGATTTGAACTCAAGCCTCCTGAGTCCTTGTAAGTCACTGTATCTACTAAATGAGAATGGGTATCTCAGTGTGTGTTTTTGTATCAGAGATTACTCTGGGTTGAAAGGATTTTTTCAGGGGACACCCAAATCAGCCACCGGGGAGATGCTAGGTTTCTCAGTGAAATAACTTTATTTTAGTGTGTCTGAAAGAAAAGTTTGAAGAGAGATTGAGTCTTCAGTCAAAGCATCCCTTGCCCTCACTTTCATTTTCAAGTGTAGTCCAAGGAAAGGCTTTTAATTTTCTTTTTTGTGCATAAAGTTGATAAAAATATTTACAAATGAGTCTTATTGAATTCAGTGGGATTTGCTGACTACAGATTTTGCTCTTTGGGATTTTGCTCAATGCACTGTACTTTACATTTTTATTGATTTTCCTTGTTTAAGGAATTTATTAATCTATTTTTCCTATCAGACTACTCTTATTAGAACAGTATACAGTATACTATAAAATTATTTTAAAACAGACTAAAAGCAATGTAGACTAAAAATCAAAGGCCAGGTGGAATAACACAACTTTGACACTTTGCTAAAAGTTCAACAAAGATGGAACCTTGGCACAAGTGCCATAGTTGATCTTCTAAATGTCACTTTGTTTTCCATAGTAGCATTTTCCCTAAAAGAGTTGTATCTGGAGTGCATGTGTTCTGAGCTTGTTGATTAACATAAAAAGGGTGCTTCTGGATTGTATCTTAGAATTTCAGCCTTGCTACAGCTCCTTGCAAAGAAGTTCAAGCAGGTTTAAGTACAAAACAACAACATAAGAGAAATTCAACCTTCTTGGCAATGTCACAGGTATGTTTTGCATGTTTTAGTCCACAAGAACGGTTGCTTATAACTTTGTTTTGATTGTTGCAATTTATAGAGCTGGACACCTTTAAAAACCTCAAAAAAGCTCACATCTTGAATCATTTGGTGCTGATTGAGGAGATAAGACATATGTAGGCATGCCAAATTTTTATGCTTGTGGTTTATGGGAAATGGAATTTGGAAAGTAGCTTTCTCCATCATCTCTTCCTCTTATGGTCTGAGACAGTGAAGGTGACTGTGTGTGAAACAGCTCTGTTTTCCATGGCTGGCTTGGAGGCTATTTTTACAAATGGCTAGACTTATTTAGTTACTTATTTTCACTTAGTCAATGTGCCTATCCCATGCTCTTGGGGTTTTTACAAAAATAACAAATTGATGGCTTCTTCCCATAATGCTAGGCACACTCTATTTCCATCTGAACTTATTTTCATCTTGGAAAGCCTATGTAATCAAGTCAACACTTGATTTGGAGGAAATCCTGTTTCAATAATTTTTTTTGCTCTTTCACAAGCACAACCCCAGCTATTTAGTAGTAAGAAAACACATATTTTCTTATCATCTAACTGTATTTTTATCTGAAACTGACTTTTACCATTTCATTACTGCAGAAATCCAACAAAGATATATTACATCATTCTATAGTAGCAGATGACCTGGACATATTATTCCCAAACTGGAAATAAAATATGGCCTGCAGTCCTAAACATACTGTTAATGAAAGAGTTTTTGTGTCAATTTAGAATTTATATCTTTAATTATACAATAAATGTCTAGTTATGAGATGCCTATATCACATTCTTATTTTGTGTACAGTATAAGACTTTTCATGTATATATATTTGTCACAGAAGCATGGTATGTGTGCAAATGCCTCCACCATTTTACATGGATCCTAACAAAATGGCTGCTGTAACAAGCACTACCTGTTCCTATAATGTAAACATGACATTGCAGAGCAGGGGTGCCCAGATTGTCCTGCCAGGGGCCTGACCACACCCACTCAGACAGCTGAGCGGTCTGGTCATGTGGTTCCTCCCCGTAATGGCAGCACATAAATTTACTGTGCATTTTCAGGCATTTTTGCTGCCTCAGTCGCTTCCCATTGCTGCAGGAACAGGGCAGCACATTTTCATCACATTTTTGGATTATTATTTTTTTTGCTGTTTTCGCAGCATTTCTGGCCTGATTTTACAACTTCCGGTTGCGGCGGGTCACTTCTGGTGTCAGTGGCAATTTGGCTCCTAGGCCATAGTTTGGGCACTCCTGTTGTAGAGAATGGTCTCTAGTGGCTATCTGTGCTAATGTATCATAGAAATAAATATATTTTATGTATTTATGGGAATTTTAATTGAATATTATTTGACCTGCAAATAATTGAAACCACAGAAGCAGAACACACAGATACAACGACATCAACATAAAACTAATTGGAATTGATAATGATCCAAAATCAGTTAAAAAATTCAAGTAGAAATACATTGGTCGCTCACCTCTCCTTACACTTGATACCTATGGCTCTAAGTCAAACAGATATGTTTTGAAATGTAGTCTAAATCTGTCCAAATTTGCTTCTGTACAAAGATGCTGGGGGGATGAATTTCACAAGTGAAAAAATGCCCCAAACCTAGAATTCTCCACCTCCATCCAAGGGACTAAAAAAAGTTTGGAATCTTCAGAGTAAGTCCTCTTAAGAGAAATATGACATGCCGCCAGCTCTACTAAATAATTAGGACAAGAAGAATATAAGGCTTTGTCAGGACAAATATTTTAAAATAAGTTCTGATAGGCAGCCAATGTACTACAGTGTAGTGCACTGTGATGCAATTAAATAGGAACAGGTGATAGCTTTTTACATTTTTTTAAAACTAGAAGGTGACTGTAGGCTAAGAGAGTAAGCTGTTCAAAGTTAATTTGGGGTTGTACTTATTTTTGCCAGATCTCAGTTGAGCATGCTGGATCACACTAGTTCTAAAAGTCTACTTCCCTGGTAGCTTTGCTTAGCCTATGCTGAACACTTCTTTGTTTAATACCTCATAGCTGCATGAAGGTCTTTCACAGAAAAAGGAAATGAGAAAAGATCCTTACATGACTAGCTACATGATATATAAGGATAATCTAAAAAGAAGGATAAAACAACACTGTATACCTTTTCAGGTCTGGAAACAGCAGGAATAAGAATGGTGGAAACTCTGCACTGAAGGCTGTGGAGTTAAGCCAGAACAAAATAATTTGTAGCCTACAAAGCTTAACATATCACACCTGTCAAATGGAGAAGCTGCCAGTGCTTGGGCACCCGTTCTACTTGCAAAGTCCCATCAGGACAGCAAAAATAATTTTGTTACCTTCTTGGCAGGATGCAGCATATGACTGTGTCAGGCCAGGCATACACAACATTCTTGTACAGATGCCAAGGTCTTACAGAAACTGACCATTGATGGTGTCTGAGTTATTCCCCACTCAAAAGTGAATAGATTTTGAAGATTCCTTTTTAATGTACTAACAGCTAGAGCTACAACAGAATAGAGAGACTGGATGAATTTTAAATGGTTTTCTCAGACCTACAGGTAAAGCACTCCCGTCATATGAGTCGGAGGAAGCATATCAGTGTAGAAAAAGGTTCATCTGATCATACCTAGTCAAGACTTTCAGTCCTACAACCATATCTTTTTTGAATCTACCTTGATAAATTAAGTTATCCTGACAGGAATTTAGCATAGATATTCAATTGCACATAACTGATACCTCAGTGAGTTAGGCATCTGTTTGTGGTGCTAGATGTTGGAAGTTCTAAGATGTGCTTCCAGGGAGAAGATACATCTTGTGGAGGCATGGAAAAACTTGCATACTCCTACGACATACCAAGAGGTATGGATTGACAAGCCATTTCTGAATACGCCATACCTAAAAAAACCCTGGAAAGAGTCACCACCAGTTGGAATCAATGTGGTGGCACATAATTATTATTATAATTGCTCTTCTTGAATCTGGATTTTTAGATTAGGCTCCAGTAGACCCACAGAACAATTCATGGTGTTTATTTACAATCATGAAAAGAGATTTCTGTCAGACAGATTTTTGAAATCTGTCCGATAGAAATATTTTTCTGGGGCTTCCTTTTCATTATTAAGTAATCAAATTTCATTAGCTCTACTATTTCTGTGTGTGTTATAGTCCCTATAAAACAGCTTGACTTCGGGGGCAAACTTCTTCTCGCCACCTGACAAGAGCCTTGGCAAGCGCTAAGTCTCATGTCGGGTGGCGAGACAAGGCACCCGCTTGTGCGCTTTGTAGCGCAACAGCGAGTGCCTGTTTCCCCGATCCCACTGGCCCCTTAGCGCTTGCTTAGCAAACGCTAAGAGGCCAGTGGGGTGGACAGAACAGGCACCCACTGGCGTGCTTTGCAGCGTGCCAGTGGGTGCCTGTTCCCCCGATCCCACTGGCCCCTTAGCGTTATCCTGGTTATTACTATATGATAATTCAGTTATAATGTTTCTAGACTGTCATTCTCGTCAACCCAAACCATTGGCCAGCCAAGCTAGAGCTGATAAAAAGATTGATCCACTTATAGCTAGAGGGTGACATGTTCTTTCTATTTCTGGCTGAGCCTTATCAAACATAAACAGAGGAAATCTGATACATTTTCTGAATTTTAAGAATTCCAATGCAAGTCAGTGGGATGCTTACAAACTGATTAGAATCTCAGGCACAGATCCATCATGATGGTGTACAAATTGCTCTGGATAAAATTGAGATATAATTTAAGGTCCAAATTGGCTTCCAAACTGAATTGAAGGACTCGTGTACAGCCCTAACATGTGTGCATTTGGAATAATTATCCTTGCAGCTTCTAAACTGAAAGACAGAGCTGAAATTTAAGTAATGATAATATAACAAAAAAACAAAAAACCACAAGCACAGACAAACCAAGAGCATAAAATCATGGCTGTTACAATAATAACTCTTAGTCTGCTAATGAGAGTTAAATATTTATTATTTCTGCAGTATTTTTGCAGGTGCAAAGTGTTTTCATGAAATTGTCTTCTCTGTCTAGAAATAGATAGATAACTGACAATCGTGTGAAATATTTTAATATAAACTATACATATAATGATAGGTGAGATCATTACCATGTAGTGCTCATCTTAAGTTGCAAAAAGTATTTCCCGGTGTGCATGTGTGTGCATGTGAATGCACGTCTGAACCATTTTCTCCTGGCATGGGATTCAGTTATAGTAAAAAAGCATTTCCAGTATTTTCTTGGCAAGGGTAGACTATAATTCTACAACTCCTTGCTCACCAGACATTCTAAGCAGATGGTAATACCTTCTTATGACTGCTTTAGAAGGAATCGCCAAGATTTCTTACTAACTCATTAATTATGTTTCTCAAGCTATGTTTTGGCATCTTAAGTAAGGCTAATTATGTGCAGATTCTAATCTTCTTATATTTCCCCCATGTAATTAATTATTTCTTCATTATCTACAAGCAGCTTTCTTCACTTCACCAACAGATGTCTTTTCAGAAAACAGATGTTGCCACTTTCCTGAAAGGTGTCACATCTGTCTCCCTGAATGGAGAATGCCTTAAAAACAAGGCAAAAATGTATCAAATGCTCCTTTACATTAAGTAAATACCCAGTGTGATGAATAAAACTCTTTCTACTGCCTTTGCCATTAAAATGGTATATTTTGTCACCCTGCTTATTCAACTTATACACAGAGCACATAATGCGCAATGCAGGGATGGAGAAATCACAATCTTGGATCAAAATTGCTGGGAGAAACATCAACAATTTGAGATATGCAGATGATACCACCCTAATGGCAGAAAGTGAGGAGGACTTAAAGAAGCTCCTGATTAGGTTGAAAGAAGAAAGTGCAAAAGCTGGCTTGAGACTCAATATCAAGAAAACCAAGATCATGGCAACAGGCCCTATCAGTCCCTGGAAGATAGATGGGGAAGAAGTAGAAGCAGTGACAGATTTAACTTTCTTAGGATCAAAGCTCACTGCAGATGGTAATTGCAGCCATGAAATAAAAAGGCAACTGATTTTTGGGAGGCAAGCAATGAGAAACCTGGGGAACATAGTGAAAAGTAGAGACATCACATTGCAAACAAAAATTCGTATTGTCAAAGCTATGGTATTCCCTGTGGCAATGTATGGTTGTGAGAGCTGGACCATGAGGAAAGCTGAGCGCAGAAGAATGGATGCCTTTGAGATGTGGTGTTTGAGGAGAGTTTTAAGAGTCCCCTGGACAGCGAGGAGAACAAATAGGTCAATGCTAGAAGAAATCAACCCTGACTGCTCCTTAGATGGTCAAATAGTAAAGATGAAGCTAAAGTACTTTGGATATCAAATGAGAAGTGAGGATTCACTTGAGAAAGCCTTGAAGCTGGGAATGGTGAAGGGCAAAAGAAGAAGGGTGTGGCTAAAAATGAGATGGCTAGATGGTATTGTAGACACAATGGACACAGAGCTGAGCGAGTTGAGGAGGATGGTGGAGGACAGAAGTGCCTGGCGGACAGTGGTCCATGGGGTTGCAAAGGGTCAGAATCAACTGTGTGACTGAATAACAACAAGTGACCTTTTAACTACAAAGAAAAGGAACAAGAGTTACTTTAATTTTACAAAACTTGTTGTCTTTGGGATGTGTTGAAAAGTCCATGGTAGTCCTAAATATATGGAAGGCTTCAGGTGGGGGATAACTGAACTGTTGAACATATGCTGAAAATAATAACTGTGTTCTGTCAAGTCAATCCTAAGTTTTCTAGGTAGAGAATACTGAGAAGTGGTTTACCATTCACTTCTTCTGGGGCCAACCTGGGATTTTGCAGCTTGGCCAAGTCTACACAGGCTGGCTCTTCTCTGTGGAGCCAGAGTGGCGAGTTGAACTTCCAACCTCTAGCTCAATACCTAAACCACTTAGCTATCCAGCAACTAATAAACTTTTCTTGGAGGAGGTGTTTTTTTTGTTCATCTTCCTGCAGAGAAGTTTCTAAAAACTAAAAGTGCATATGAATAAAGCAATGAATATAGGATAGCTTTAAGTCAGAACTGAGACCAATCTCCCCTCCCCCAACATTGCTGGTCTGTTTAACCATAGCACCCCAATTATAAGCCTTTATGAATTCACAGGTAGCAGGCCTTTGGGTAAAAACTGGAATGTAATTTGGGCTGAGTTTGCATGAATGTGAGGGAGTTGACATGGTTTTTTTGTACTAATGTTCTTCCTAAACAGTGGGTGACACATATACCAACAATATTGTCTTGCCCACCCTGCTGATTGGGAATCAGGATGAAATGGGAATCCAGGCATTCAAGCTGCCATGTACATTGAAGAAAACTGCACCACTCTTCCTGACATTTCTCTCCATGCCTGGAGATTTTGGGAAGCAGGACAATTGCCCAGGCTTTAGAAGGTGCCCTGAGACGTGGTAACCTGTCCTTGTGCACTAGCCATGTTGGCTGGTGACACTAGCCAAGGGTGGGACAGGATGGCCAGGAGTTTTGAGGATACCCGTACCCTCTTCTCTCCTGCAATTTGGGTTAGGTTGGCAGACACCTGGTCAAAGGTTTGTTTGGATGATTATGAAACTTGTCTCTTTAAAGCAGTGGCTTCTTTGGCTTTTTTTTGTTGCTCTTTGGGTCAGCAAGCTGGTGGTGTTTTCCAAGAAGGTGCCTAATGTGAAAGCCCTGGAATTTGACAATGTGGCAATAGCTAATGAGCACCTGTATGTTTTTGTTCGATGTTCCAAGATGGATCAAGGTGGGCAGGGTAAGTGCCTGGTACTAGATAAATGTACCATCAAAGACATCTGCCCAGTGCAAGCAGTAGGTGGTTACATGGTGCTCAGGGGGCAGAAGCAAGGTAAGTTCTTGGTGTACAATGGGGGGGGGTAGAGAGGCCCTTACCATATTTCAGTTGTGGAAGGTTCTGACCAAAGTGTTGGAACAGGCAGGGGTGAAGGGTTGGAGATTTGCCTCGAATTCCTTCAGGATAGGGGCAGCTTCCACCCTGGTGGCACTGGGCTACGGGGAAGAGGAGATTAAGAAGGCTGGAAGGTGGACATCCAACAAGTTTAAGCTGTACGTGTGGGACCTGCCACTCATATTGTAAGTTATAAATGGGTCGGTAAGTTGCATGGTTGCGTTCTAGTTTATGGTTTTTGTCTTTCAGATGCTCACTATGGGCCACGGGCTGACATTGGATTATAGGAGATTACCACGTGGAAGGGGCAGCAGCATGGGCGACAGTGTCCTTTTTTGGCAGACACTTGGGCTTGCTTCTCCACAACGTGGTGTCGGGCGGCTGAGCTGGCTGGGGGTTACGGCACATTCCTGAGGAATTGGAAGGCTTCTGGATGCATGGAGACCCACAGGTGGTGGTGGTGCACTTCGGGGAATCTACTATCGGAAGCATGCGTGAGGAAGACATTGTGGGGTGGGCTGCACATCAGAACTGCATGGCCCAGAGCCTCTTGTTTATTTTCAGAAATTCTACCGGAATACCGAAGTTTAATTCAATGAGTCCCACCAGTGTCCACCTAAGGATGTGTCAAACGATCCAGGATCCTTGTCAATGCCAAGATCTTTGAAGCCCTCTTTAACATTGGAGTGGGCACCATTGGACATGCTGCAATTTTGAGAACAGATGTGGCTGCATTTAGTTGTGATGGGAGGAGATTGAACGATAGAGGATATAACATTTTCTTGAAAGACCTCAGGATGGGTATCTGCAGGTCTTTAGGGGGAGCCACGGGCTCGTCCCACGCCCATCGGCTGTGGCGGAAAGTTCGGAGGAGGTTGAGGGCCACTTGTTGTGGATCAAAGGTTACATTCCAGAGAGTTGGCAGGGAGAATGAGTGGCTGACCCCAGCTGGGGTCAAAGGTTAGACCCTCCCCCAGGTTAGGTACAACCCCCTCCGGACTTCAGGCCCCTGTTAGGGACGTTGTGTTTATAATGTTTAATAAAGTGGCCCTTAGTTCATCCAAAGCTGGAGTCTGTGTCATTCTTGCAGGGGGAGGGGATGGAGTGGCAAAGGAAGTATTTGTATGGTGATCCTACCGTTTCTGCAGAACTGTCCAAATCCAATGGCATAAAATATGCCTTATATACTCAAAGTAGGAAGCTGAACCCATGGAATCTCTCACTGAACTGAGACCTCAGAGAACTACAGCTGGTGGACTACACATGCCTCCTATAAGGTAGCTTTGTATTTTTATGTTGTAGTTGTTTAGTTGCACAGTCAAGTCTGACTCTTTCCGACCCTATGGACCATGGTACACCAGGCTCCTCTGTCCTCCACCATCCTCCTCAGCCCACTCAGATCTACACCCATTGCATTGACAATGCCATCTAGCTTTTATATGCATCTCCTAATGTTTTGTTGTCTGTTTCAGCTACATACTGCCAGCATGTGGGGTGGTTAGTCTAGGGATACTACCCTTGACGACACCCCCAGATACTGTTTTTAGTTTATGAATTTTAAATTTTTTATATTGATGTGTTTTATTCTGTGCTGTAAGCTGCCCAGAGTCGGGCTTGCCCGATTGGGGCGGGTTAGCAAGTGTGAGAAATAAATAAATAAATAAATAAATAAATAAATGTTTTGGGGAGCACTACATGGAATGAGACATTTTAAAGAATCAGACTGCAGGGATTAGTTTCTTAAAGCCAA
Organism: Furcifer pardalis; assembly: GCA_030440675.1. Taxonomy (NCBI): domain Eukaryota; kingdom Metazoa; phylum Chordata; class Lepidosauria; order Squamata; family Chamaeleonidae; genus Furcifer; species Furcifer pardalis. Next base: position 70,586,388 of record CP126892.1, read on the forward strand.
AACTTGAAAACCTCTTGCTTGGAAAGAAGGTTGGATCTCATTATTTAAAGACTGCTTATACAAAGAGCTTAGTTTCTGAAGCCAAATGAAAACAAAGATTAGACTTCAGTAGATAATTCACATTTAATCTGACTCAATTAGGATTTATTAATTCTTCATGTAGATCCTGTTTTTATAGTTATTAGTGACAGACATAATTACATTAGAGTTAATCATTGTGTAATCCATTTAAACTGATTAGCAGGACTATAGAGAGACAAGGGCAGCTTAAGCTGATTAAGGAGCAACGGACTGTTTCTTCTTGCACATGAACATATCCAATTGTCTGGGTACTCTTCTGAACAATATCTCTAGATTACCTTCTTTGACTGCAAAACATTCTTAGGGTGAATCCCAACTAGGACCAGGAATGGAAATATCTTGTTTTTGTTTATTTTGGCTGTCTTGACATGATGAGATGCTTGTTTGTTGTTACATGCCTTCAGTTTGGAACCAATGTATAGCAAACCTAATGGGGTTCTCAAGGTAAGTGAGAGGCTATCTACACAAGTATATACCTTACTGTTTGGAGTGGGTTGTTCCAACTGTGTCTATATTGCAACCCAGCCAATCCACCGCAACTTGCACCATTTGGAGACCTCTCAGGGGTTAAATGAAATTACCCCATTTTATTGTACCCAATTCCCAGGGCAGATACATGCAGAGGAGAGATAAAATACAGTGGGGCATCTTACAACTGACCAGGGACCAGTTGTAAGACTGCTTTTACCCCAGCACCAGCCACTGATGGGGTGTAGCAGTAGGTTCAGGGGTAAAAGCCAAAACAGTTATAGCTGATGACCTGGTGTACACTGAAAAAGCCTCCTCGAAGACTATGGTATTTTTTAAACCTATTTTTGCATCTCACAGAGTTTCCATGATGGCTGAGAGATTCAAACCCGATCTCCTGAGTCCTAGTACCTCAATCTATACATTACACTATACCGGGTATCCTATCAGTTTGATAGCATTAGAACAAGGATTCTCAAACTGCAGCCCATGGGCCGGATGTGGCCCATGGCACCATTTCATGTGGCCCTATCACTGCCTCTACCACACCAGGATGTGCCATGTGGTGGAGGAAGGGGGAAATGGCTATCCAGGCCTTGAAGCTGTCTGAGGGAGTGTGACCCGGCACCCAGTTTAAAAAGGTTGATAACTTCTACACTAGAATACAGTCAAACCTCGCATAAAGAGTGTTTCACTTAAAGAGTAACTTGCTTAAAGAGCAGAATTTTCTGTGATTGTTTGCTTCTCTTAACAAATAAAACCAATCAAAAACTCTCTTAACAAATAAATCGGGGTTTGCAATCCCCTCCACAATTGGTCACTTACAATGGTGTTTTGCTTAATGAGCAAACTCGCTTAAAGAGCAATCCTGTGGAACATATTATGCTCTTTAAGCGAGGTACAACTGTACATCTTTCCCTCTTGCAGGGAGGGAAAAATTGGAATTCCTCATCCTTATCTGGGAGGGCTGAACAAGCAAGGATTGTGCTTTACATAAAACTGGCAAACATTCCACTTTGTAGTCCTGAAGAAACCATTCCTTGTGGGATCACCTGGCATTTGTCGATGTCTAGAACAGGGGTTCTACTGCATCCTCCATATACTGACTGATACTAATGTAAGCTGAAGTCTAAACACCAGGAAGGCAAGCGTTGGATCTACTGACCTAGAGGCAAAGCTTGGGAATAACATGTTAATGTAATACATTCATGTTAAAATTGTTACTTTTATTTGAAACAGGAGAATAAGTCAAATGATCCTTTGAAATAATATTTCAACAGAGATTTTCAGTATTCTAATGTTATTTTTAAGACGTTATTTTCTTAAACTTAGGTGGATTCTGCCTGTTTTCACACAAAAGTTAACAAATATAACAGTTACATTAAATATAATACAGCATTTCCAAGTTCTGCCTAGAATCCAGTGGTGGGCTGCTCCCAGTTTGGACCAGTTCACCCGAACCGGTAGCAGCAATCCGGAGGGGATTGCCGGGGGGTAGTAAACCCCTGGGAGACTGGTTCAGTCGCCTCTACGGCCGCCCTCCAGATGTCTCTTCCAGGCAGCCCAAAATGGCTGCTCGGAAGTGCGCATGTGTCAAAACTCCATTTGACACATGCGCACTGAATAATAGAAGGAGGAGCGGCAGCGGTGGCAGCGGCCTTTCCTTGGTGCACCACTGGGCTGGGCCAGGCCAGGCCGCACTGCTGGGCTAGGCTGCGCTGCACTGTGCTGCCGGGCCCAGCCAGGCTAAGCCATGGCACCAAGTTACCATGCCACCACACCACTTTGCTGCTGCGCCACTTTGCTGCTGCGCTGCTTTGCCACCATGCTGATTTGCCACTGCGCCACGCCACTGCTCCACCACGGTTCCTGCCTGCCTGCTGCTCCCTGACCCCAGGCCAGGTAAGTGACAGGTTTGTGTTTGGGGTGGTTGGGTGGGTTGAGGTGTGTCTGTTTTATGTAGTTTGTTTTTATGTGTATTTAATGTATTTATGTATTATGTGTATTTATTTTAATTTGTATTTTAATGTGTATTATTTTATTTTTATTTTTTACTTTGGCTTCTCTCACAACGTCATGACATCATGACATCATGATGTCATGATATTGGCTCCGCCCATGACATCATGACATCATGATGTTGGCTCCGCCCACGGTGTGGTAGTAAAATTTTTGACAGCCCACCACTGCTAGAATCCCCTTGTTTATTAAGGTCTGCTAAGAAAAATGTGCTAGACATTAGTTGATTTAAGGCCCTACTTTATGTTCTTCCTTGGTTCTTTAGGCTGCCGCATTATTTTATGGATTTCTTCTATAAAGACATCTGCGGATGTCTTTTAAAAATGCACAGTTTTGTTTAAAATGGACAATTAATGTAATTTGTATTGGCCTGTATATTAATGATGATTTCCAATATTTGGATTCGGATACGGCAGAAGAAGAACTATATAAATGTCATGCTTACATGATTGCCCCACACCTGTATTAATAGTATACATATGTTACAAAAAACAATGTGGCACAAATTCAAATACCTGTGATGACTGGCTCCTTTATAATTGTGGAGCAGAAGGCATAGCAGCTGTTATCAGGAAAACCACAGTGTGATAGGCAGAGCCAGAGGGAAAAGTAGATATTCATATTCACCCAGTCATGCCAGGAATGACACAGAGACTGAAAAGGGGGTGCTTCACCCCAACATTTCAGAGGGTATCCTTCTGCCTTAATCATGAGTTGCCTTTGAGTCACTCAGACAGAAAGAGAAAGATAATGAAAGATGGGTGAGAAGTAATTCATATAGGCACATTGCAGCAAGGTACTTAGGGCATTTTAAAATAGCACTATTCAGGCTGTACCTTAGCTGAGGAAAGGGCCCACAGATGTCAAAGAACATGACTTTCCTGGATAGTGATCCTGGATCTGGATCTGTACCATATATGGTAGACTAATAGTGCAGTCCTATGAATGTTCACTGAGAATTATACCTCAAATTACAGCTCTCAATAAACTGATGTTTGAGAGAAATACCACGCAGACTTGTATTAAGATCTCTGCTGAGTGTGGAACAAACAAAGAAAATGGCACGAGACTGGAAAGCTAGTGATGGTCTGTGAAACGTTTATGTCTGAGGACTATGGACAAAGTTGAAAGAGAATCCCACAGAAGTGACAAACTATCTCTGTATTTAGTGGTCTGTTGGATGAGCTTACAGTTGGAAGGTACTAGTAAGAATCTGGAGCGACATAGCTCAATGTTCATGGTGAAGTATTGTTGCGGAACAGAATAAAAGCCAGGTTTCACCATATGTTCTCCAAAAAGCATGAGAATTAACAGTGCAATTGGAAAGAGAGGGTTCCTCTAAAGGAATGTACAAATACAGATGTTTGGCTCTACTAAAACTTCATTTGTCCTTGTATTTAAATATGGTGTTAATCAAGAGTTTCTTATAAATTGGGATGAGTACTGCAGCTGCCTTTTGAGTCTGCCAAATGGTGGCCAGACATTAAAGGGGTCTTAGCCAATTAGCAGAGTCCTCCGTCTGGTGGGTGTGGCTGGACTTTGGCCCTGTACATCCTTAGCCAAGATTTGAGAGGAAACCCTTGTGGTTCAAAGGCATAACTTCTGTCAAGGGAGCCAGGAAAGATTCTCCCTCTGGCTGAACCTGTAGGAAATGTGCTAAGCTTGTCTCAGTTGCAAACTGTTTCCTGCATATCTATGGCATTTGTTATTGTTCTCTGTAAGGAACAGGAGAAGAAATTTGCACGTAAATGTATGTAGTGTATGGAAATATTCTTATTGGAGCAGCATTCAAGGGTTCTGTGTTTGTTTCCATTAAACAACTCTTGCCAAAGGATTTAAGGAATATCCCATCAATATTCTCACTTATATCAGTATGATACATCAAACAACAAAATTCCAATAATTGAATGTTGATTTGTGTAGTTCTGTATTGATGATAACGAGACAAAAACTCTAGGTTACTTGACATACCTGAGGAGTTCTCACCTGTGCAAGAAAGCATCCTCAATATTTTTAACAGTGACATTTTTGCATTTGAAGCTGCCTTCAGCTCTGGTCAGCAGGGAAGCTCAATTGGCGCAGGAGTTTGTGTACAAATGCAACTGGAGAGGAAAATTTGAATCTGCCATATTTAGCACTTACATACCTCTTCTTCATTATATATCACCAGACTTTTATTTAATTCTATTTTTTTAAAAACAGGCTCAGAGCACCACTGATGAAAAAAGCAGACAAGATGCTCAGCTCATATTTAGGCACGAATAGCATCCTTTTTCTTAAGTGGCAGAGTATCCTCATAATTCCATGCCTAAGCAGCCATAACCTACAAATTAAATCCATGTTTCCCTCTGGGTGATGAATTAGACAGCAAAGCTGGTTAATTTGGAAGACTGAAGATGAGAAAAGTGAGAAAAATTGTGTAAGGGCAGAGCTCTTCTATCATTTAATGCTGTTCCTCTTTTCAAGGTGCTTGATCCAGAATAATCAGCTCTATAAGGTGACCTTAGGCCAGTCACCGTCTTCCAATCTGACCTACTTCACAGGTCTGCTATGCACAATAGCATCCCCCACTCAAAGTTCCAGGAGCGCTAACGAAAAGCCAACAGGAATTCTCTGTGTTTCCCAGCTCCATTAGCTCAAACTCTCTAGATACAGTGTGATACATTCTGGCTGGACTGTTCTTTCTAACCAAACAGAGTCCACATGCTAAGGAAACAGACTTTCATGGTTGATTGTGATTTGGAGGTCTGGAGCTCAAGCTGCTCCATTTCAAAAGCTGTTTAGTTTCATGTGTGCACAATGCACTCCAATAAAGGCCTGTCATGTTTTCTACTCCACCTTAACATAAAGCAGAGATATCATATCGTTCATAAGGTAATAAAAAATAGAGATGGGAAAGATCTATTAGATCATCTAGTGCTGCAACCTGCCAATATAATGAAAATAAATTCCTTACCGAATATTCGCAATAGCCCTGTCCAATGGACGTTTCAACACTGAGTCATTTGGACTGTGTGAAACGTCTGAAAAGGGCACACGCTTTGGATTTATAACCTGGATTTATCTGTAGTTCTTACCTTCACAAAGAATGCAGCATAGAGATAAAGATCTTGTTCCATCTTTTCCTGGAAACATCTTTCCTTCTGCTTCTCTTTTCAAACACAAGAATAGGCTTGGGCTATGCAGTAAACAAGGGACTGCGACTGGAAGGTCAGCAAGTCAGCAGTTCGAGAGTGCTGCACAATAGAGTTAGCTCCTGTCTCTGTCTTAGCTCCTGCCAAACTAGCAGTTCAAAAGCAAGACATTGCAAGTAGATAAATAGATACTGCTTTTTGACATGAGCAGAGCCATCTTGGAATGAAGAAATTCATCTTTAAGTTAAAAAGTTGTTTTCAAACACTTTATTGGAAACACACCCAAACTCCTTATCTAGTTCTAACAGACTTTCTAACAGCAGGGAGAAGAAGAGCCTGGCCTTCTTCATGAAGAGCCTTGCCACCTTCTGCCTCCTTGCTAGCCTGCATGAGTCAGCTTAGAATAGGCCTGAAATACAAGAAATAAGTTTGACTGTGTAAAAAGGCCAAATCATAAAGCTTCATATGATTGGTCCATGTATTTAGCAGTTTGAAAAGTTGGACATGCATATTTTAGTAGAGTGATATGTAGAAGCTTAGAAATTAGTACTTTTGCTTAAGCTCCATTAAGCAGACTTTTGTGTAATGCTTATCGCATATTGAGAATATAATAATGGGAGGAGGAACAGCGGAGGATATTATTTTGGATGTTATTTTGGTATAAGTTGTTTGTTCACTTCTGTATAAAGTATGACTTGATAAACAATAGTCGTCCCTTCTTCCGGCAGAAAAGGCAGGTTTGCGTGCAAAGTTCTAATAAATTGGTTCCTTTTCTTTTTCTTCTTCAAGTAACACTCTGACTTATTTTTTGCATGTTTCTGAACAAAGTATTTTAGAGGCTTGTCATGTAGAGTTGGCTGACAGCTTCGGTGGGAAGGTAACAGTGTTCTGTGTTCTCCTGTGTCTAGTCATGCATGCCACATGACCACAAAAACTTCTGCAGACACAGACAGCCCTGGTTCTTTGCCTGTAAATGGAGATGAGCACCGCCATCTAGAGTAGGATACAACTGGCTTTTGAGCAAGGATGACCTTTACCTTTATCTTTACTATGTAGAAAAATGTTTGGTGAGGCAACTATAAGGACTCTCATATTGACACATAACCTTTCATCTTCCCATTTCCCATCATGATCCTTCCCTCTTCTCGTTCTGTACAAACAACATATTTTTAGGTCTCTACACATGTGTTACATCTGCAAATGAGAAAGAGTTCAGTGATTTCTTCAGTCCCCTCCACCCAAAGTGTCCTGTAGTATGGAGAAGTTTGTGGAATAGGTTGAGCAGAAATGGAAAAAGTTACTTCTTTGCAATACATCTCCCAGGATCTCATAGCTAGCATGCTCATTGGATATGATGGTCGTGAAATCCTGAGAGCTCTAGTCCCAAAAATCCAACTTTCCTCTTTTCTGAGTATGGGTTGTAGTCATAGAGGCCACAGAGCATGGAAAAATAAACAAAACTGGCTCCTCTTTGCACACAGAAGTGATGGATGCAGAAAGAGAGAAGTCATCCACTACACAGGAAAGTTATATGGTAAAGTTGTGGGCGGGGGAGGATCCTGAACAGGGTATAAAAGGATTAGATTGTGCAGTATGGGGTGGGGGAGAAAGAAATGCAAGGAGATTGGGGATGTCCACCAGAACAAGTGGCTTGAATCCACAGAACGCTAGGTATTCCAAGTATAATGGAATTAAATGGATTCAAGTCATAATATTTGTGCATCAATTATATCAGGGGATATAGGCATACTTGCTAACCCTTTTAAAAGTGGGACAGGGGAATCTTCTCAGGCCATTCCATCTGGTCTGCAGTGTTTTCTCTTTGGACCTGTTCCACACATAGCATTCTTTTGGAAAAGCTTCTGTTAGTCACTGTTCCTATGCTAGTTGCTCTCCAAAAAAAAATGACATTTATTCCTTACATCCTTTCTTTAGCCACTACACTCTACACATCCCTCCCCCAGTGAAGAATAATATCATCATATTAAATGCATTAGCCCCAGCATTAATGATAGAATTATTGAATGAAAAAGTAATCTTAATTTACTCATTATTTAAGAATAATGAGAAAGGGGAGACTGGGCTAGCTTTCACACATTTTAGAGATTTATTTAAAAAAGGCTAATGTGAACAATGAGTAAAATTGAGAGTAATGCATTAAACACATGTTAAGTTACACGCAAGTTAATTAGTAGTATGCATCAAGTAAATTATGCTTCAGAAACTATAACTAAAGAGTGATTTGTCACTTCTTTGAGTAACAACTCCAAGCTCATTAAGCAGCACAATGTAAAATCAGTGCAGTAGCTATTTAACTTCTTTGCCCTCATGACACAACAGCACAATGAAACCATAGAGATAATGTTAAAAATTGCACAATGCAAGATTGCTGTCTAAGTCTGTTAAACTGTCCTGCATTTTGGGATGGGGGCCAGTCATCATCCCCCTGGTCAGTCCCGACAGTCTTGCCCCTGGACCGTCTATGGCCATTTTTGAACTTTTGTACTTTGGATGATCGGTATTTTATTGCGAGTGTTTTTATTGTGATCTTATTGTGTAGTGTGTACTGTTGTGAGATGCCCAGAGTCATGTTGATTGGGAATAATAATAATAATAATAATAATAATAATAATAATAATAATAATAATAATAATAATAATAATAATAATAATAATAATAATAATAATTTTAAAAAGGGAACAGCCATCTCAGAAACGTGTTTCCCTAAAAGTACAGTTTGCATCTTCAAAGTAACATACATGTAATTTATGATTCAATGTATGAATGACTCACTCACATCACATATGGGCCTGAAATGAGATCTTTGAACCTGGGAGAATGAGATTTTAAACATGTTATTCAGATCTGACAACTGGGCTCCATCTCAACAGTGAACCAAGCTTTATTAGAAATTCTTTCTCTTAAGTATTCTGATAAAACATTTCAGCTCATATCATATTTACTGAATCTAAAGTAACACTGGCTGCTCCTTAGAAGGAGGAAGGGTGGGGGAGGAGTAAAAATGCTCCCCAGGGTGTCCTTACAGAATTCATCTTTCCATCTGTCCATAACTTCCTGACTTTGCTTTGACTGCTCTCCAGCACGCGTGACATCACATCTTATTAGTTCCATCATGCAGTTTTGTTAATTCTGAATTGGTTCTTAAGGTCATTTCTATCTTGGCAAAGAAAATGGTTGAATACAAGTATGCACAAATGAGCTTATCTGAGTCCAATAATTGGATCCTAATTGAAAGAGAACTAAACTGAAGATGCATTTTAATGGAAATATTTACATTTCATAGTCTAGGTGATCATTATTATGGAAATAATGGATACTGCTAGATGATTCCCATTTCCTTTAAACAATGAAAGGTTCCAGAACAACATTTCACTAGATTCAGTTTCCTTTCATAAGCATACAATTCGTGTATGAGAGAAATATTTGGGTTTATTTATAAATGTCCAAAATGAGCGCAGGTGAAGTCAAAAGGTTTGACATTTTTGCAGGATAGAAATTCCATTGCTTTGTACCAGTTTATTTGTAGGAGGCTCAGCAATATGACTTCAGAAGTTCAAAGGTAGCCTAGTTAGTTCCTGCCACTATAGCATTTTCATTAATTTATTTATATACCAACATCATAAATATACCATCATCCCTCATTTACCAAGAAAGAAGTTGGCTAGATGGTATTGTAGACACAATGGGCACAACGCTGAATGAGTTGAGGAGGATGGTGGAGGACAGAAGTGCCTGGCGGACAGTGGTCCATGGGGTTGCAAAGGGTCAGAATTGACTGTGGGACTGAACCTCAAAAACAAAGGAGAAAATCCATCATGCAGCAATTGTTTCAGTGTACCTGCTCTAGTTGGAACTTCTTGTTCTTCTCTTGGTTGGGGATCATCATAGCTGTTCTGACTTTGGATACAGCAGCTCTAAACAATGATGTTGCATGCAAGGATGTTGCATTGGGATGAACAACTGGATTTAGGCCAGTGCCAGTGTAATCTCATCAGTTCCCACCTATCTGCATTTTTGACAGTATACAGTACAGTATTTGACTAGTTCACCGTCATTTACTTAATTCTCCAAGGAAAATTATACTTGTTATCTCCCCCCCCCAAAAAAAAAAAACAAACCACCACCACCACAAATCCCTATACTTTTCAATAGTGGATTCTTTTTGTAAGAAGATTTTAAGGCATTTTGCCAGCTCATGGTCTGAGGAGAGAGGCGTTTTACTCCATAATTTTAGGTGAGACCTGCACTGCATGAACCACAGGTTTCTTGTGCATTGTGGTAAATATAATCTGAAAGAGAAGCAAGCTTTTCATATGTTTTTGATTTTTTAAAATGGACAAGAGGATATGGGAGAAAATGCTATATATTTTTATCAATTTACTCTCTGGTGCAATGTAAGGATATAAGTTTTTGGTGGTATCTTTCTCAAATGTGAGAATAAGGAACCACAAAACTATTCTTTTCAGCACACTAGAGGGTGAGGTATTTTGTGAGACTCTTGATGAGCAAAGAGAATAAGAAATGATAGTGTAGTTTTGCACAGAAGTGGCAAAATTATTCAACTGGCTTTTGAATTCAGGTAACATAAATGTGCCAAATCAAGATGACTTGTCCATGGACATTTAAAGAGTAAAAAGATTTCAGGGGTTGTTTGAATTTTTTAAAATCATTCTGTATTTCCTCTGTACACACACTTTCCTTTTCAAATTGAAAGGATACTACTTTTGTGCAGTGACTATTTGCCCAGATTAGAGTGACATTCATACCTTACTTTTGTCTTGACATGAAAAATTATGTAGGACTAAATAAATAAATACTGTATAATCATTTATTACCTAAGCCAAGGGTCAGCAAACTTGGCTCACCAGATGTTCTTGGACTTCAGTGCCCAGATGAGCAGGTGTACTGACTTGGGCTTCTGGTAATTGAAGTCCAAGAATACCTGGAGAGCCAAGTTTTCATACCCGTCACCTAAACCAACAAGAATGGAGAATTTAATGAGTATTCTTTAGTTTCTTAATTCAATGACAAATTATCTTTACAATTTCTCTAGAATGATAATGAAATCAGCATAAATAAACTTAAAAGGCCCCTGATGAGAAGGACCTTGACAAGTCATACTAGCTATTTATGGCTTTGCTGATATCTTACAAAAATACACTATTTCTATGGCATTAAAGTTATTGCCTCTTCTTGCCTATCAATTTTGGAGCCTGCAGATCTGTTTAGCTTAACTGATAACTGTCTGCATTTATTTGATTGAGGTAGAGCCTGACAAACTGGTGGCTGGTATTTTTTTGAGGGCCATATATAAAAAAATTGCTCCTGACAAATGAAGCCTCATTGTGGATGGAGAAAGATGTTGGTCATATAGTCTCCAGTGTGTAGAATCATTTCATATACAGTAATCCATTTCCACATGGAATCTATTACAGTGCACCAATTATCACTTAATGGGGGAAAAGGTCATCTGGATATATTTGTAGAAAATATGTGAAAGCTCTTCTCCGGTTTATGGCAAAATGTACAACCAAGTGTCTCTTGGCTCTAGTTTTTGTGAATACTTTGGGTATTATACAAACCCATATGCTTTTCTTGAATCTGGAGATTGTATAAGTGTTGTCAATGAGCTGCACAGTTTTTGACCCTTTCACCTTCTGAACTATATGCCCCTGCTGTGCATCCTTGACAAAGACTGGATTTGATAACCTTATAGCTCTGCAAGTTCTAAGAGTGTTATGTTATTATTATTTTTATTTGGCATGTTGTCCCAAGCAAAGAGGGTAAGATATATTGGTCCTATCTCTATGTAAAATTCTACATGTGATTGTTCACGTTACTTAGAACATGATATTTTACTTATGAGCAAAAAGCAATGTTCTAAATATACTATTTCAGGGTAAGCCCCAAAATAACGAACTCAAATGGCAAGAAAGGAGATAACCAAATACTAGGAAGAATTTAATGGGATGGGCTACTTAAATTGATGGTGTACCCTGTGCGTTGATGGAATTCCTTTCCATATTATATGGAGGATGCTTTGGCTGTGAATTTTATGCTTCATCAGGGGTTGGACTCAATGTTCCTCAGAGAAGGTTGGGATCCCTGAGTAATGACTGAGCCAAATTTCCCCAGAAAACCTTTTCTGAGGCTCATTCTAGGCTAAATTTATTGTTAGTCTAGAATGACTACCCAGAATGAATGAATATGACAAAAATCAGCATGTATAAGGCCCTTTGATTTTTTTTTTTTTTGGGGGGGTTGACTCTACATGGTACAATTTAGCTTACAAATGTTTTTTGTAATCCTCAAACAATAAAAAAGCCACTTTGTAGAATCCTCCCCAATTTATCTCCCGTTTTTGGGTGACTAGCTTTCCCCCAACAATTGTATATCATAGAACAATACTATATAGAAGTCACTCTGGAAGAATCAAAATGGTTGGCAGCCATTGTTGCCCTATGTGCCACATTTAAGAAATAATGCAGTGATCTTTCCTCTCCCAGAGAAAGTCAATGAACATGTCTCCTAAATATCTCTGTCCCAAAAACAATGTAAGATTTTGAGAGATCATTCCCTTATATATCTACAGATTCATATTACTGCCTATCATGTAGCTGTTAAAGTTGAAGATGCTCCCAGAGGAAAGAGATGGGATTTATAATTCATCACAAGACATACAAGTTATTACAAAGATAGCCTTCTTTGAGCTAAGAATTCACAACCTTGGTTGGATAAGTCAGAAGATTTTGCTTTCTCTCACACGTGGTTCTTGAAAACTTCAAGATCTCTCCATCTCAACTTTTTTTCTGAATATTTATGAAGAAATTGGCAAGTGTTGGTTTGTTTTTTTAAAAAAAGAATAGATCAAGAAAAATTCTCACTTACCCTAACTCAGGCTCAATTGTTTGGTTAGTACTGGCTTTTTGGTGCCCCAAAGCATATAAGGAATTTAAGTAATGATTTTAGCAGTGCTATCCTTTCCCCCATTACAATTTCATGGGTGACTGTGGATTTAAACCCAGGTTTTTTGAGTCATAGTCCAACCCATTGTCCACTACATTACACTATTTTAATGTAACCTTTGAATATGTTTTACTCTGAAACTACTGACAACTTGCTTTCTATTTGTGTAAAACATAGAATTAAAAGGTCATGGTTCCATAGCTGTTCAAAATTATCAGAAACTAGGATAATAGCTTTCATGTAGTGAGCAAGTGGGAGAATTGTAAACAGGTACAAAGTAAAGTGGTATAGATAATCTAATCAGGGATCATGTCTCACTGAGAAATAATAAAGCTGCCTAATTAGATTTAAGGAACAAAACATATGAAAAAATAGTGTAAATGCTAGTAATATTTATCAATTTAAAATTAGAAATCAATCACTGCTTCATATTTTATTCCTTTACTATCTATCTTTCCCTTTCACAGTTCTGTGTTAGGTAGAAGAGCTCAAAAATGTCTCTAGATGCACAGAATAGCGGTCTGATATTGCTCAGGTTATTTGGATGACTTATAAATCAAGGCAACATCTGCACTCAAAAGCAGCAATCATTACATGCATTAATTAATTGATGCTTCACTGCTCTGTTGTATGTATTATATGTGAATCTCATTTAGAAGTGTAATAGAAATAACGTTCTGAATTTTTTTCAGTAGCTTTTTTCCTGTGCAAGGGCCAGAGTTAGTTCTTTCGTCCATGGTTTTGTAACCATGGGCCCTTAGATGTTCTTGGACTTCAGTTATCAGGAGCCTTGATCAGCAGGTGTACTGATGTGGGCTTCTGGGAACTGAAGTCAGAGAACACCTTGGGGGTCAAGATTGAGAAACCATGCCTTAGTCCACTGGCTTCCATAAAAGAATCAAAAGGATGACATGTAGTTTTACCACAAGTGTATAGTCTGTATTCTCCAAGGGGAAAAGACTACTTTTTCTGGTTCTGTGTCATCAAGTCAGAACCAAGTTATAATGAAATAAGCTGAGATATTGTAAAAGTGGCTTTGCCAGTTCCATAACCCAGTGTTTCCATAGCTGAGTGGGGTAAACCATGACTTTAACATTATGGTTGTCTTTCAATATTCTTGTAATCTTGTAATCCCAGTTGAGGAGCCAGACTGATGGTCCCCCCACCATTTATGGCTGTAGTAAAACACGGCTATGGCTGTTGTAAACAAGCCACGAATGAGTCCATGGTGGCAGCAGCAGCTAGAGTGAGGATGGGGGATGGATTAATTGGTGCCATGGGCCAGATCCAGCCCACGAGCCATAGGTTGAGGACTCCTGCACTAACCCTGGGTGAAGAGAATGGCATTAAATGAAAAAAGTCTTATTGAATTCAATTTGACTCCTCAATTAGTTTATATAGGAACATATTGTATGTGCTATTCTAGAATGCTGTCTTATTTTGCAACAAAGATTAAAATCAAAAGAATTCCAAACACCAATGTTGCTAAACCATTCATGTACAGTATAGTTATGATTTGTTGCTTGCTCCAGTTAAGGGAGGGGAGACATTTGTTTTTCAGGCTACAGTTCACACAGTTCCAAAGCCAGCATGGCTACAGGCAGAGAACTGTAGTCCAACAAACAAACAAAACAAAACAAAACACATAAATATTTATTTTCCCAAGTCTTAATGACTAGAGAAAGGATACAAATATATTTCTGTTCAACAAGAAAGTGACTGATTCTTTCAGGTTCTTTTGTTTCATTTTTGTCACTTGTTTTTCTGCTACTAGTCAGAAAAAGCCTTAATGAACCCATACAAACTATCAAAAAGCAGAGGTATGGCAATAGAGAATCAATCTACTGGAGAAATAGGTAACAATACAACTGATAACAACAAAAAGCTATTAATAAACCATAAACACCTTAACCCCTAAAACAGTCTTTCATTTCTTCCCAGTATTTCTATCTTTGCAACCTCAGAACTGGTCAGAGCCAAATGCCAATGAATCTGAGGAAAGGAGGAGTTGGAAAAAACCTGTGTATTTCTGAGCCAGCCCTGCTTGGAACTATTCATCTCCATTTATTACAAACTGTTTGCAAGGTTTCTCTAATAAAACCAGCTCATGGACATCCATACTTACAAGGGAAAGTACCCAAGTGGTCACAGGTGTGTGGGTATGTGTACAAAGAAAGACCATGGTGGAAGGAAGCAAAAAGCAGGGCTCTCGCCTTGGCCACCATTGGCTATTTCAGCAAATTGCAGGGGTTGCTTTCCAAGTGGTGGAGTCAACTCTTAAGTTATTCAGTGAAAATTGGAGAATGCCTTGAGGCAGTGGAAACTCCATCTTCTACCTGTGAAAGGAAATGTGAGTGAAAGAGAGAATGAACTCCCATTGGGATCAAAGTAGGTCCTTTTACAGCTTCAAAATTTCTGTTCTCTCTTATCTGGATATTCCAATTGCCTACTGACAGCACTCTTGAAACTCTATCTAATGCAAACTTTCCTGGGTAATTGGACAGACAAGGGATGAAATAAAGCTGAAACAAAAGAAATAAATATACCCCTCCCCTTCCTCATGTTAACATGTTTCTGTGATTTTTTTTGGAAATCAATAAAAAAGAGCACAAAAACATGGACCTCTTTTATTTTTTTCTTTCATGTTAACATCCCTACTGAATATGTTTAACATGGAAGATGGTCACTGCAATATCATTGTATTGTTGGGGGAAACTAACAAATCCATCCCATGAATATAAAGCTATATTTTCTTTGTTGTAATCTTTGTTAATGAAAAATGTCTTGTTACTTTTCTTGACACCTCCAAGTGAAATTTTCTACATCTGGTTTGATATTTCACAGTTTGAATCAACAAAAGATGTCCTATGAAACACTATGTCAGGAACAGTTCCAAGAAGAATTCCAGAAACCACATGATACTAACTAGATTGTTTATTTATTTTAATATTGGACATGATGTTGGATTTTGAATGGTGTAATCATTTCCTCTATGTATTGAAAATAGGGTATGCAAGCTCCAGCCATGTTGAACATGTAGAACCAGCAGGAGCACTGTAACTCAAGCACACTGTGCCTTCCTTGGGGCATGTAGCATTACAGGTTCCATATGTACCTGCTGCTCTTGCTACAACTTTCAACACCTCTGGGTAGAACTTGCAGCATTTACTTCTTCAGTAGAGAAAGTAGCAGCTGAGAAACTGGCTTCCTTTAAGTTGGAGTGGAAGGGGAGACAGGGGGGCAGCAGAGTTAATTTCCTTTTCTTAATCTTATGACTGATAAGTCTATGGGTCTTGTGTGCCTCTTGAGATAAGGAGATGGATATAGAGGAACATTTTGGTCCATCCTACTGTCTCCATTCTACAAACCCACGGTCATTATTGGCTGCAATTCATATCCGAGAATGCATTTTTTTTTCTAAATAAGGAAAAATGCCATTGGTGTGAATTTCTTTAAGGTGAATCCCAGCTTGCCATGAAGTGACCCGCCACACTATGATCACAGAACCATCTCCTGCAGCACATATGAAATGAGATGTGGGATTTAACACTGGGATTGTAATGGATTGCTGGAGCCTTGAGGATATGGACAAGGTATGGCTTCACAGCCAGTCCATCTGGCATGGCCTCTTCCACCTCCATGACAGTTGGGAATCAGAGTACTTCCTCTGCTCATTTGGCTGTTGAGCCCAATATGATGGTTTTCAGTGGCATTTCCTCCACTGAGGGGACCATCACCCTACCTAAAGAGGCTCATCTGCGTGTAGCTGTTGGCTCCTTTACAGAGTCAGATTATTTACTGCTGCCCAAAACGCACCATTGAGGCGCTGGCTCTATGTTCTAGCTTGATGTCCAGCCAGACATTTAGAACGTCTGTATGCTGAGGACAAAGCCTCTAAAAACTGTGTGTGTGTGTGTGTGTGTGTGTGTGTGTGTGTGTGTGTGTGTGTGAGTGAGTGAGAGAGAGAGAGTGAGAGAGTGTGTCTCTGGTGATCCTGAGGGAAATAGGGAGCCAGGTGGGAAGAGGGTGTCACATAGAAAGGTGGCTGAGGTGAGAAAGAAGCCCAGCTGCTAATACTTAAAGGATTACAAGATCCCCTCAGAGATGGCTACCTCAGCAAAAAAGAAAAAGAAAAAAAAAGGAAAAGGAAAAGGAAAAAAAAAGAAAATGGCCCATGTTTATCTTCCAGTGACAAATCACAAAACAATTCATGCAAAATGCAAGATAACCTGTTGAGGAAACTTGCATGCTATACTAAACAAATGTCTTTCACATTTGATCTGGATTCTTGCTCTAAATGCATTATCTGGTAGGGTTTTCATTTGATCTCTGCCTGGTGCTTCCCCATTTTTCTGCCTGTATAGCACAATCATTTAAACATTGTTTCTCTTTAGAATAGTTTGTTTCCCATTGATCAATTTTCTGAATTCATTGCACTTGGAATTCTACCTGGGCCGTTGCCTGTGAATATCAAGGGAACCACGACTAGTTCAGCCATTGGGAAAGAGAACGTATATATTTTGCTGAATAGCATATTATATCTGAGAACAGTGGAAATTCAAAATATAATTGACCATGGTAACCAGTCTTCCAGTTGCTGGAACTGTACTATAGGTCACTATGGCACTCACTGCTTCTTCTAGAAGGGCAAATAAAAGATATATTGTTCTAGCAAATTTCATATCATGCATATTAATGAAATCATATGGTAAACACATTGTAACGTGAGAAATCAGAAAAAGGGTTTGATTTGTTCCAGATTTTGCTTATGTTCACCATTTTTGTAACTTTTAAGGATAATACTTTGTACAAAGAAAACGGGCCAATCTGGTCCCTATTTTCATTGTGAAAGTACCATAAATTTATAAGAAAGATTGGATGGGCCAGGGATTTTATGATGAAACTTGTCTAGTTTCTTTGGCAAATAACTTGTATTTTTCCTGGCTGGATATAAATAGGTTTGGTACCAACAGTAGATATTTGACACTATGAATGTTATACATTTGAAACTATAAACTGGAAAAAATTATATTAGTGGTGTTTTGCTGGAGGCACTTCCAAATGCTTGTACTCTGACTGCCCTACAGGTCAAATCTTTTGGGAACAGCCAGTGATGTACAGTATACAAGCATATAACTGTTGTCTTCCTGGAGCTTAGCTAACGGTCTCCAACAGACCTTGCACACATAAACAAGGATGTTGTTCTTTCTCTAAAAGGGATAACCTCAATATGATTTTACTGATCACTGTCAGATGTTTGACTGCAGTCCGAATGGCAGCTGTTTTTTCAGTAGATAGTTGATCTGGAATATAGTTGTCACGATGAAGATTCCTATAAGGAAATTTAACCAAGCTTTTTTTGTTATGCATCCCTACAATGGCAGCTAGGGGCCCTACGAACTAAAAGTATAAGTTATTACTTTAAAAGTTAACTACCAGACTCTGGAAAAAAAAATGAAAACAGCATGATGCTATATAGAAGTTCCTACTTCGGTAATGCATTGATTATGGGATTGCTAATACAGTACTCTCAAAACTCCAATATGGTGTTTATTTAATTTAGTTAATTTTCAATGGGCTGGCTCATTCATTAAGAAGCTCACTTTGTTAGCTGGAAGCCAGCAAATCAGTTTGAGACTGAGGTCCTGCATGATGGAATGAGTGCACGTCTCTGTCCCAGCTCCTGCCAACCTAGCAGTTCGAAAGCAAGACATTGGAAATAGATAAATAGGGACACCTTTGGTGGGAAAAGATCTTGGAGACATGAAAGGAGCCTCATTCGGGCATCCCCTGAGTGGAGTTTCTCCAGAAAAAATCCTTTCAACCCACAATAATTTCTGACATGAAATTATTATTATTATAGTTAATTTTCAATGATATTTTCAAAACTCAGAAATAAGGTACCTATTGACAAATTGAGATTTCTTCTTCTTGTGCTGTATCCAATTCTAAATATTGGCGATCATCAAGGCAATCAGCCACGAAGATTGTCCTGAGAATATAATCCAGTAGCCTTCCATTTTCCTTCTGCATCACAGCACGACACCCATACCACTGATCCAGCTCAACAAGTCACTTCACGGTCCTGAGGCCTTTTGGCACACATCAGCCCCAGGCCAGTATTGATGAAGTTGCTGCCCTACATCAAGATGGGTTCAAGTGGGATGTAATCCACTTGGGGACCATCACCCTTCCCTGTGAACTTCGCCACCCATGGCCATTAGTCCTCAGGGTTGTCAGGTTAGTTAATTGCTGCTTGATGATTGGTCTACTCCATTACCATAGCAGGAAAACTTGGCCAGACTGTTTTTAATCAAGATTAAAAGTTACAATCTAACTAAACAAACACTGGCCAGAAATTCAATAATCTCAGGCCATAAATTTCACTGAAACCTACTTTTGCATGGATTGCTCACCAACTGCCCAGGGCTGTAGCCAGGATTCTAGATGTAGGTGGGCAAATATTTTTTCCAGGATGGGCAACAATGTCATATATATATGTCATATATATGAGCCACTGGGAGTTTGAGGGTGGGCAAACTGCTAACTCAGCATGGATAATGCTCACTCTGGCCACCCCATGGCTACGGCCCTGCAACTGCCTTGTTAAGATGCATCCCTAAATGAGACCCATACTCTACCTGTAGTTGCTTTGCAGTTGTGTCTGAATGAGCCTAGTATTTTTACCTGAGCAAATCTGCTTCCTTGGTTATTCAAAATAGACATATTTCTTTCTACAAAAATGGGCTTTTTAACATCTGTTTTCAATCTGTTTTTATTTTTTTTTCATGTATACCCTCTTGTTCCACTATCTCTGTTAAAATGCAAATAGCTGTTGAGCAGACATTATCCATATCACATAGAGTTTTATACACTTTTTACAAACTCCATCTGGACTTGATCCTCCTGATGAGCCAGTCTGTCTGGGGTGTGTCCATTCTTTGACACAACAATTCGCTGCACAGTACAGAGAGGGTTAAATGCCTTTATCCTCATATTAGTCCTTTGTCTCTTGTCTTTTAGTCTTGTTCTACTTTCTGTACCCTTATTTGCTAGATAGTATTATGAAATATCCTTACAGTAAGACTTCATCATTGATTAGATTGGTTTTTTTTCAATACGTGATTATGGTTGTTGTTTTTTTTTAAATCAACCCAAGGAACTTTTCCAGAATGACAAATTAACATCACTTGATTGTCCAAAATGTTAATTAGTCTTGTTCTAAACTTCCAAACAAGCTTGAACATACTCTTTCCCCTCTTGTCTAAACTTGCTTTCTGGCCATGATGCAAGTGTTTAGTTATGATAATGTCAATTTAACAAGCTGTGCAAAAGTTGAATGGTGTTGGCTTTCTTTGCTGCCTAAAAATATTGCTTTGATTTCAATCAGTGTGCTTTCTCTTGTTGGATTTGTAGCTGGGCATACAGTTCCTGGTAAAATAGATATTGAAAGTGCTTTATATCTGTCTCATAATAATTATTCTAATTCTGCCTTAAAATGCATGGATCCCATTCTCAGGGGACTGCAGTGGCTCAAGTGGTTAAGACGCTGAACTCAACGACTGGAAGATTGGAGTTCGATTCCCAAGTACTACATAATGGAGTGAGCTCCTGTCTTTGTCCCAGTTCCTGCCAACCTAGTAGTTTGAAGACAAGAAATTGCAAGTAGATAAATAGGTACCACTTTGATGGGAATGTAAACAGCGTTCTGTGCACTGCCACGTGTCCTGCCACATGTCCATGGAAATGTCTGCAGATGAGCGCTAAACCCTAGAGTTGGATATGATTGGGTTTTGAGCAAGGGTGACCTTTACTTTTATATCTGCCACAAATAATTTAAGACCATATCATAGTTCTGTTTGCTTTCTTAACTGCACTTTTGACATCTGATGGTTTGTATAGACCCACCAGCTTTATTGTAACAGGTGGTATTGACTGCCATTTCTTCAAATTCTGTCTGTTAAATGTATGTGTATTTAAATAATAATAATTTTGCCGTATATGGCTGAGTGGAAAGTGAGTTGTGCCAATACAATGTTTTACTCTCTCTACCCTTGGGTAGCTGGGATTTTCCAATGATATTTACTAGACTGAGAGAAAAGAGAAGTGTGCAAGTATGAACAAACAATAGTTGGGCTGTTTAGCCAGGATCATGTTATTCCTAGGGTTGCCATTACAAATACTCACAGAATTCTTCACTCTCATTGATTTGTACTCTCTACATGGCAAGAAATGTATTAACCAGCATTTCCATCTTTCCTGATTTCTGAGAACTTTCCCTTGGGGAAAGTATTACTATGACCTAATATCCCTAGTAAGGCCAGGTGGTTGCACCTTGCCTGAAATCCAATCCCCATCTCAAGGTCAATGCTATTTAAAAAGGTGACTGAGGACATGTCAACATTAGTAAAATTTCCTACAATTACATAATTTTTGTTCAGTTCAAAATCATTCAAATATCAAAGAATACATGATGGACAGCTGAAATGTGCATTATCTTCCTGAATTGTGGGCTATTTTAAACCACCTGCTGACAGTCATTTATTTTGCACCAATTTCTGAATTACTGTATTCTTCTTCAACTGAAGGTGTGTAAATGTATGTGTATGTTGTGGTGTCTCTTGGATTTCCCAATAAAGATAACAGAAACATTTTAAATGTTTTAAATCCGTTACAATCATAGTGACACTTCACTGTTGAATACTGCAAGCAGATGTATTCCTGTCCCATTACTGTTATATGATTATAGTGCTATAAAAGTTAGAATTATGTTTTTAAAAGGTCTGAAAATGCATACTTTAAACCACGAGCAGCAGCTTCCATGTAACATAATGAAATGCAGCACACAAGATAGATAATTGCTACCATGTTTCCCCCATAATAAGAGACCACCGAAAATAAGCCCTATGCAGATTTTCGGGGGGCTCTAAAAATATAAGCCCCCCCCCCCCGAAAATAAGCCCGTGGGCCATTTCTGGCTGTTTACGTAAAACCATTTTAAAAAAAGCCATTAAAAACCACAGCCACAGGCAGTAACGCGCCTCGCCACTCGCCAGCCCCGCAAAGACGGGGCGAAGTTAGGAGGCGACCTTCCCTTTGCGCGCGATTTGCGCGCCCGCCCTGCCGCCTGCTCGGTCCGGCCGCCTGGCTGAGCAGCGCCCACCACACAGGCCCGCCAGGCCGGGAAGCCTGCCCCATCCTCCGGAGGCTCCGCTGGCCTCTCCGCGCCTCTCCGCGCCTGCCCCTCTGCTGCCCAGCCGCCCGGGAGGGAAAGGGAAGGCGTGCCGGATTGGGCCCCCGCTTCGCGCCGTCGTCCCGTGTCCTGAGTCCACCGGCTAGCCAGCGCCCGTGTGGCCGGAGCTTGACCGGCAAGCGCTGCCGCCACCAACCCGGCACCTCAACGCCATTGCAGACGGCGGGCACAGCGGCGGCGGAGACTGCGCGGGAAGGGGAGGAAGGAGGCGGCTTCCCGCGCTCGGCCCTGGCTCGGCTTCCCGCCTCGGGCGCCGGTGTGTGCTCTCCAGCAGAAGCGCCCAGCGCCAGCAGCGCCCAGCGCCAGCAGCAGGAGAGGCCTCCGTACGGGGGCTCTCTGACAACGGGCGTCCCTTCGCCACCTTTCTCCCGTGTTTCCCCTATTCAGCGATGTGATTGGATCTCTATGTCAGCTGACATAGAGATCCAACCACATGAAGGGGGCGGAAATTCAGCGATGTGATTGGATCTCTATGTCACCTGACATAGAGATCCAATCACATCGCTGAATAGGAGAAACACGGGAGAAAGGTGGCGAAGGGACGCCCGTTGTCAGAGAGCCCCCGTATGGAGGCCTCTCCTGCTGCTGGCGCTGGGCGCTGCTGGCGCTGGGCGCTTCTGCTGGAGAGCACCCACCGGCGCCCGAGGTGGGAAGCCGAGCCGGGGCCGAGCGCGGGAAGCCGCCTCCTTCCTCCCCTCCCCACGCAGTCGCCGTCGCCGCTGTGCCCGCCGTCTGCAATGGCGTTGAGGTGCCGGGTCGGTGGCGGCGCCGCTTGCCGGTCAAGCTCCGGCCACACGGGCGCTGGCTAGCTGGTGGACTCAGGACACGGGACGACGGCGCGAGTCGCAATACGGTAAGCAGTGCTGCTGCTGCTGCTGCAGGCGCTGGCGGGCCGTGGAGGCAAAAGAAAAGGAGCATGGGTCGTGGTGGAAAGGCAGCCCGGGCTTGCAACGCCCACTCGCTCGGGTAAGGCGGCGAGGCACCAACCTTGGCCTCCGCTCCGCTGCTGCTGCCGGGCAGGGAGGCGAGTCTGGCAGATGAGCGGGGAGGGGGGGATTGTGGTGGGTGGGAGAGAAGGAGGGAGGGTGGAGGGGAGCGTTGCCGAGTGGTGCTGCTGCGTGGGAAACAACGTGCCCGGGACTTCCACGCCCCTCCTGCTGCTGGCGGCGCTGCTGGCGTCCCGTACGGGGGCTCTCTGACAACGGGCGTCCCTTCGCCACCTTTCTCCCGTGCTTTTGTTTTGGTTGTTACCGTGTTTCCCCTATTCAGCGATGTGATTGGATCTCTATGTCAGCTGACATAGAGATCCAATCACATCCTGCTGAATTTTTCCCCCTTGTTTCCCTACCGTAGTTTAAAAAAAGCCTCTGATCAGCTGTTAGTCGGGAGAGAAAATAGGTAAGCAGAGGGAAGTTACGGTAAGCAGAGTTGGGGGGTGTATTCTCTGTGTCGGAGCAGGCAGTACGGTAAGCCACCCCCGAAAATAAGCCAGTGGGCCATTTCTGGCCGTTTTTGGGGTGAAAAAAAATATTAGCCATGGCTTATAATAGGGGAAACACGGTACCTTGATTTTAAAAGAAATGATTGAAAAGCCATTGTATTCCTATGTAACTATGTACTGCACAGAAACAATACAATTCATCATTATTGAATTTTGATCTGCAGTATAGACTAAAAGGAACACAAGTGATTATCACTAGTAGATAAAAATGTGCAAGTGTGCAAACAGAAAAAAGAATTTCCAAAGAGTGCTTATTATCATCCAAGTTCTCATACTAACTAAATGGCTATTGTTGATAATTCTCTCCCCTCCTCCGAATGTTTTGTCAGCAACATTTCTTGGTTCATGCGACTTTGATGGAGAAATATAAGCTATGTTGCTTCTCTTGATAGACACAATAAATGCCTTTCCCTCTGAAGCATGAACCACCCCAAGCGGAAAGCATTGTGCAAAGTAAGAATGCACACTTCATCCTTTTGAGCACTGTCTGCCTCTAAGACACCTGCAGAAAATTATAACTTTCATTCCTATTGTATGCAAAATTTGCATGAGATAATTATTCTCAGTGTCAAACATAATCAGGTTCCCAGAATCTCCTGGGTGAAGACTGAATAGACATTCTATCAGGAGTTCTTCTGCAGATTAATAGAAATGCTTCAAGGCACAATTGGAGAGAAGAGATCCTCCTTCCATTTATAGACCACTTTCCTTGGCCTTGGTCTTTTTTGGTGTATGATTCCTCTGCCTCTGTTTTCCACAGCAGACACAGGCACAAGCCTCTTCCTTGTCACTTTTCTCTTGCCAGCTGCTTTGTCTTTGCAGAACTGGCAGCAATTTTTAACAGCTTTCCCTTTTGTCCTCAGGCTGACCGATCCCTTTCTTTCAGTGCATTCTTCTCATGCCAACTGCTGGCAAGGCTGTCTAATCTTTTCTGTGTGTTGCTAAGATGAAAGTGACAAAGCAGTGCTGATGATCAGTTAAGCAACCCACTTTGTTAAAGTCCTCATGAGATTTCCTCAGCAGTGAGCAAGCTGAAAGCTAAATATTTTTTTTATTTTTTTTTTACTGACATTCGAGTCACAAATATCTAGTTTCCTTTTTTACATCCTTTGGCATATTGTTTATGTGTCACTGTTATTGAAATAAAGCAAAATTTCCATTGTGTTAATATTTTATGCTGTCTTTCAGTTTTGAATGAAGATAAAAGTTCCACAGCAGAAAGTGTGCTTATGTTTCCTCTCTTCAAGATGATAAATGCTTAAATGCTTTCCTTTGCATGTT
This sequence comes from Furcifer pardalis, assembly GCA_030440675.1. Lineage (NCBI taxonomy): Eukaryota > Metazoa > Chordata > Lepidosauria > Squamata > Chamaeleonidae > Furcifer > Furcifer pardalis. Next base: position 70,611,112 of record CP126892.1, read on the forward strand.
TCTGCAAATCCATAAGAAGAAGAACATGTTACATGTGAACCTATTGACTTGGACAGTTCTAGTATGCTTTTTAAATCATGGCAGGTGTGAAGCACTGAGGTAAAAACAAAGTCTAAGCAAAGCTTGGAAAAGTTATTTTGTTTTGACTTTAACCTCCAGGAATCTCCAGCCAGCATGGCCAGTTAAGTTTTCCAAGTTCTGAGTCCACTGCTATTTCAGCTCACATATCCAAAACAAACAAAATTTAAGTTCTACCTTTAGGCTGGAAATATAGATATACAGCTATAAAATGGATGGCAGCTGGCTTGGCAGTAGAACATGTGAAAAAGATTTAAGGGTCTCTGCAAGCCACAAATGAAACATGAGTCAACAATATGATATGACTGCAAAACAAACAAACACCAAAAGTCCAAAATACTTGGTTGCATTGACAGAAATATATTATCGAGACCAACTAAGTAATAGCACCATTCTACTTTCTTCTTCCAACAACATAAGAGATGACTATACACATGGACATCACCAGATGGCCAGCATTGAAACCAGATTGATTACATACCCCAGCCAAAGATGGAGAAGCTGCATATAGTCAGCAAAGATGAGACCTGGAGCAGACTGTGGCTCAGATAATTAGCTACTGATTGTCAATTTCAGACTTAGGTTGAAGAAAATAGGGAAAACAATTAGGCCACAGAGATATGACCTAGATAACATCCCTAAGGAATATATGGTAGAGGTGAGGAATAGATTTAAGGGATTAGACTTGAACAACAGAGAACTTGAAGAATTATGAACAAAGGTTCATAACATCATACAGGAGGCAGCAATTAGAACCATACCAAAGGAAAATAAGAGCAAGAAAGCAAAATGGCTGTCTAATGAGGCCCTTCAAATAGCTGAAGAAAGAAGGACAGCAAAAAGCAAAGGTGAAAGATTCACTTAACTGAATACAGAATTCCAAAGAAAAGCAAAGAAAGATAAGGAAGCCTTTTTAAATGAACAGTGCAAAGTAATAGAAGAAAACAACAGAAGGAGATGGTCTAGAGATCTTTTCAAAAAATTTGGGAAATCAAGGGAGCTTTTAAAGCAAAAATAACCATGACAAAAATGGTAGGGATTTAGCAGATGCAGAAAACTCAAGAAAAGACAAAAAGAATACACAGAAGAATTCTATAAAAGAACCTTATTGTCCCTGACAATCACAGTGATGATATCAATGATTTTGAGCTGGACATTCTGAAATGCAAAGTCAAGAAGATCCTAGAGAGCTTTACTAACAACAAAACTAGTGGAGATGAATGAATTATTCAAAGCCCTAAAAGAAGATGCAATTAAAATGCTGCACTCAATATGCCAGCAGATCTGGAAAATGCAGCAATGGCCACAGAATTGGAAAAGGTCAGTGTACATTCCAATTCTAAAGAAGGGCAATGCCAAAGAATGCTCAAATTATTGCACAATTGTTCTCATCTCACATGCTAGCAAAATCATGCTCAAGATCCTACAAGTTAGGCTTCAGCAGTATGTGGAATGAGAACTTCCAGAAGTACAGGCTGGTGTCTGAAGAGGCAGGGGAACTAGAGACCAAATTGCAAACACTCACTGGATCATGGAAAAAGCAGGGGAGTATCAGAAAAAGTCTACTTCTGTTTCATTGACTACACCAAAGCCTTTGACTATGTTGACCATAATAAACTGTGGCAAATACTTAAAGAGATAGGAATAGCAGACCACCTCATCTGTCTTCTGAGAAATCTGTACGTGAGCCAGAAGCAACAGTTAGGACAGGATATGGAAATACTGAGTGGTTTAGAATAGGAAAAGAAGTACGACAAGGCTGCATATTGTCACCCTACTTATTTAACTTGTAAGCAGAATACATCATGCATAATGCAGGGCTGGATGAAACAAGCTGGAATTAAGATTGCTGGAAGAAACATCAACAACCTGAGATATGCAGATTTACCCTAATGGTGGAAAGTGAAGAAGACTTAAAGAGCCTCTTGATGAGGGTGAAAGAAGAGAGTGAATAAACACCTTTGAATTGTGGTGCTGGAGGAGTCTCTTGAGAGTACACTGAACAAATCAGTCACTCCTGAAAGAAATCAACCCTGATTGCTCATTGGAGGGACAAATACTGAAGATGAAGCTCAAGTACTTTGGCCAGCAAATGATTATAGAGGACTCACTAGAGAAGGCCTTGATGCTGGGAAAGATAGAAGGCAAAAGGATAAGGGGGCACCAGAAGATGAGATGGGTAGATGGCATTATCGATGCAATGGGTATAGATCTGTGTGGGCTGAGAATCAGTGATGGGATGTAACAGGTTCTCACCAGCTCGCCAGAACCGGTAGTAACTTTTCTCAGTGTTCCCGAGAACCGGTAGCAGCTTTTTTGGGGGAACCACCTTCAGGGCTTACCTTTTCAATGGTTCCCCCACTGAGCATGCACACCAAGCACTTGGTGTGCATGCACGCCTACAGTGCTTGACGTGTATGCACAGCCTCCTTGCTGTCCTCCCAAGCAGGGAGGAGGAAGAGAAGCTGCTAGCCTGAAGCTCCCTATAGCCTGCTCCCCAGGGTAAATGACTCACTTTTGGATGTGGTGTGTCTGTGTGTATTTTAATGTGTATTTAATACCTTTACCTATATTGACATACTCCCACAGTACCATAAATACAGATTTATGTTTGGGGTGGGTGGGTGGGTATATTTTAATGTAATTTTTATTTATTTATTTAATTTATTTACGGGTTTGTGTTGTGGGTGGGTGGGTTGAGGGGTGTGTGTGTGCTTATTTTTATTTTATTTTTTAAAAATTCTTTGGCCACACCCACATCATGACATCATGACATTAGCTCCACCCACAGTGTGATGACATCACGGTGGGGTAGTAAAATTTTTGACATCCCACCACTGCTGAGAATGATGGCAGAGGACAGAGGAGCCTGGCATATGATGGACCATGGGGTTGCAAAGGATCGAACATAACTGTGTGACTGAACAACAACAACAAAACTTTCTTGTGGGAAATTGCACACTCAGCCTCTGGCTCTACAGCCAGATACCTAATTCACTGAACTACCCAGCCAGCTTCAGTGCAAGATTTAGACACTAATAAAGGAAGATGCTTTGATAATCCATTTTGAATTTAAAAAGGAACCCACCCCATTCCATGTGTCTGCTTGATTGTCTCACCTAATGTTATCACCAAATTTACAATATCTGTACAAACAGTGTACATTTTTCCACTCCCCTGTTAGTTACACACCTTTGCATGATTGTCAGTGTACACCTACTCTGCTTTATCTTCCAATTTCTTCTAGGAATATCTGCCCATGCATATGTACAAAGCAAATATTTCCCCTTCCCCTCTCCTCTCTCTTAACTTGGTGCCCCAGCCTACTATTCTTCTATGCAAAGCACCTTAACAATGAGAGCAGAAAAAGTGGGCATGAAGCTTCTTCAGTCCTTTTCAAGGTATCATATTTGTACAAGTGGAGAGGCAGTGGAGAAGATTCCAAAGTGGTTCCAAGGAAGGTTTTATGTAGTGACACGATGCATGGCTAGCTGTCCTTGCTTCTTTAACACTGTTAAGAAAAATGACAGTCAAATTGGAGATAATTATGGGTCTCATAAAGGATGTTAGCTGTCAACAATTGGATCATAGTCAGAGAGGCGATCCACATTACTTGCTTCAACAGCTTGGACAAGCGGATTCCCTCAGACATTAGCTTTTCTAATTTACAAATACATTTGAATGATAATTGAAGGCAAATTAAGGCAACAGATGCTGATGCAGATTTCAAAATTAGCATAGTTTCACTTTATCAGTTTTCTTAGAAATCTCAATCTGTTCTGGCCATCTTCCATCAATTTTAATTAGATTCAACGTTGGGGAACTGACTTCAAGTGCCCAATGCTACATGTCTTTCAGAAACAATATCTGTCTCAGAAACATGATGAAATTACTTTGAAAAAGAACATTACTCCCAAAGCATCAGGTTATGATATGGTAGTCTGGAAATGAATGGCTAGGAGTGTTATCTGGTCTGCTCTTCATAGGGAGAAATCCCACAAGACTTTGATGACATGTTGTAGGAATAGAGTAGCCATCAAGATCTTGGCACATGCTTCCAGGAAGTGATGACACTCTTCATGCTATTTTAATATAACATAGCCAGATAGTAGCAGCCAGAGATGCTGGCCTAATATTTGTGGTTTGCTGACACAAAGGCTTATAATTTTTAAAATGCATTAAAATATGTTGTGCTTTTTTGTTTTGGATTTTCCTTATAATTACTAAACTGTAACTGAAAATTCAGTGTCCAATGTTTTTTGAATTCTTTCTTACTACTAAGTTTGAAGTTCACTTATAATAAAGATCTGAGCATGAAGAAGCTCTGCTATGCTGTGGCTTGCTTATCTTTTCATTTGCTTTCTCAAACATATGGGTTGGATGCAGCCTTTTGCTGTCTTCCTTCAGTGATGATTAGTCTCAACAATAACCAAAGTTAACCTATCAACTATGCCCATTAAACTATATTGTGCTTGCATGAATCTGGATGTAATTATAATAAATTATAATAAAGAGGTATTGAACTTGATGACTGGAAGGTTGGCAGACCTGAGGACTGCATGACAGAGTGAGCTCCTGTCTCTGTCCCAGCTCCTGCCAACCTAGCAGTTTGAAAGCAAGCAATTGGAAGTAGATAAATAGGTACCACTTCAGTGGAAAGGTAAATAATGCCTAGTCATGCCTGTCAAATGTCCACAGAAATGTCTACAGATTCAGACAGCGCTGGCTTTTTGTTTATAAACGGAGATGAGCAGTGCATCCTATAGTCAGATACAGCTGGCTTTTGAACAAGGACAACCTTTACCTTTACCCCTAATTATAATAAATGAATGCTGCCATGTCACTTCCCAGGGTTTTTCATAGGATTTTGCATAATATTTAGAAGTAGGTTACAATTTCCTTCTCTGTTGGGAGGTGTTCTGGAACTGCAGATTTCTCAGGGCTACACAAGCTGCTTATTCTTCAGGGATACACAGTGTGGAATCAAACTCTTAAGTCAGATACCTATCTAACTGAACTGTCCAGCCAGCATTAAATATGTTGTTATTGTTGTATACCATAAAATTGACCTCAACTGAAGCCAACTCTATGAATCAGTGATTTCCAAAATATTTTGTTCTCAACAGCCCTGCTCAGCACTTTTTGGGAGTCAATCTGTATTTGGTTGTCATCTTTTCTTGTTGCCTTCAACTTTTCCTAGCATTATTGTCTTGTTGCCCAGAGAATCTTGCCTTTTTGACTCCAGAGATTGTTCAGACTTTGTTATTGGACCCAGTTGTTTGCCTTTCTAGCAGTATAGCATATCTGCAAGGCTCTCCTCTAGTTTCACATTTTCAACAAATTATCCATCCCTCCCCCTTCAGCTTTCTTTTCTGTTCAGCTTTCGCACCCATATGTAGTGATTGGGAATACAAAAGCATGGATGAATTTGGTCGGTCTCCAGGGACATATCCTTACACTTGATGATCTTTTTTGTTTCTTTCATTGCTGCCTTTCCAAGTCTCAGCCTTTTTCTGATTTTTTTTTGGCTGCAGGAGGGAAATTTTCTCTCTGTCGGTTTCTACAGACTGTAGACTTTCTGAGGCATATTGCTCAGCCTCTGGGCCTATGCCAGTTTACACATCTTTTGATAAAACTATGCCAACAATCAATAAAGTTTTGTATGCCATTTTCTAATCTTTTATCTGACATATACCCCCCTCCCCAAAAACAAAAACAAAACCCACTAACACATGACAACCTTGTTCAGAAAACCTCATGCCCCACTAAATATGTTAGCTTTTAAGGTACCATAAACTTGCTATATTTGTTCAGATAAACAAAAGGCCTCTTCTAATCTTATTTATTTACTAGAATGGAAGACCATAAATTGCTTTTGAAAATCCCAGTGCTTTGGAACCAGTTTCCTGTTTTCATGCTGAGAGAAGGGTTGTATTGTTTGACATGAAACAAATGGGGGGGGGGGGACTCATTAGGTTCACAATAGAGGACACCACAGAGACAAAAACTGAGAAATGCATATTCAGAAAAACCAATTGTTTATTCCCATATTTATAAGAATCTATGGCAGACAGCTGGTCAGAATCATCCTTCTTCTGACATATCGATCTTTTTGGAATTTGTATCTGTCACAATTTGCCCCATTTCTAGTCACTCTTGATGTAGGATGCAATGAATGCTTGCATATATCTTCATCCTTGAGGAAAAAGGCATCCTTGCACATTAAGATATTTTTGAAAAAATGATAAAAATTTTCATTCCTCTATGAGAGTGAGAAAATGACTGCCTTTTTTGGTTAGCAGCAATATTAGCTAGAAACTTTGGATTTCACACAAAAGCTTGTATTGTTGTCTTGCTGTGTTGTATAACTTGTATTGTTTTGCAATGTACAGGATTTGTTTGGGTCCAGTTTTTATGTAATAAAAAAAGATTTTTATTTTGTTGAAAAGTGACAAAATGAGGGAGGGAGAATTTGCAAAAACTCTCATTGCATTTAATAGAGAGAACACTTTTGAAATTTTACATTGCCCTCAACCTGTCAATAAAGAGGCAAGACACAGTAATTTGAAGTAAACTAGGGTCATAATTTATTAAATTTAATTAATTTTATGCAAACCCCTGATTTGTGGAGGGGCCTGGTAATGCACAACCTGTTACTAGAGCTGGAGTTCTTCCATGGCTCCTTTTTAGCCCAAATAGGTGAGTCTCTAGCCCAGGGGTGCCCAAACTTTTTGGGCCACAGGCTGGTCACATGGTTCAGGGAACTGATCACTAAGGCCAAGGGGCCGTTAAGCCCTTGTCGCTCCTGGAAATGGAAGTAAAACATGCCTGTATGGGCACATTTTACTTCCGCTTTCAGGAGTAATGAGGGCTTCATGGGCCAGATGAATTGGCATTGTGAGCTGGATCCTGTTTCCGGGTCATAGTTAGCGCACTCCTGCTCTAGCCCCCACCCAATGCTGTACATAGATAACTACTGCTAGGCCAGCTCATTTGGGCAGGCAGCTTTGCAGGCATTTCCAACTCTATTCCCAAGAACAGATGTTGGATTTACAGTACTGTAGAGATGGTTCATGATAGCCACAGGGTACACAATGTATTCTTCTGAATTGTATACCATATCCTGCAAACACCTCATCTAATAAAACAAAAATACTGTAGCACTTTAAAGACTGTTATATTTCAATGTGAGCTTTCTCACTTTGAAATATAACACTTAGTCTTTATAGTGCTCCATTGTTTTTGTCTTGTTTATTCTCTGATATGTCTGAGACACAGACTAACGTGGCTACTATTTTTTAAAAAAACTCATCTAATGACACCCTGAGGGACTTGCCACTACCACCATAATCCAGCGCTACTTGCTAACAATTGTGACCTGTTTAACCAAGGCTACTGCACAACCCTAATGGACCATGAAGCAGAGTGGAACAGGCAAAAAAGCCTTAAAATCCACTAGTGAAACAGGATAACCAAGCCAAAAAATTTCTATCCAGACCCAACTAAATGGTGTCCCAATAGTACAGGGCAGCTGGGTGGGTTGATTGCAGACAAGCAAAAGAGGCTATCTCTCTGGTGAGGCTGTGCTTTGAGGGATGCTTTGCTCCACATTTCCAAATCAGTGAGCCATAATACAGAGCAACAGTGGCTATTCTTGTCTCCTTCTGAAGAGAGTGGGACAAAGCCTCCCCTTTCATCCATAGCTGCAAAGCAGCTGGAATCACAGAGGGGCCCATTCTTACTTGCATGTAAAAAATAAGAAAAGATTTACATCCCTACTTGTGGCCAGAGGAAGTGGCCTTAAACTAAATCAGACCATGGGCCCCTATAGATAATTAATCCCTCTATGGACTACACCAGTTCTCCAGCTTCTCAGATAATTTTCCCCACTTGATTTAGTATGTTTCTGTATATATCTCATCATCACAGCAGATGTTCAATCCTACCCATATCCTGATCTGCTGATGAATGATCATTGTGTGCAAAAAGAGCATTTCACACATTGACCTATTGCAACAAAATCCTAATCAATTAGATCTTCAAGTCCATGGCTGCTATTTCGTACCCATTTCCCTAGAAATTCTACTGAGATCAACAGCAATAGACATGGGTAGGATTATTCTATTTAGAATGTTATATTTCCCTAGGTAGAAAACAGGGTTGTTTTGCATTACATATGGTTTATGTTAAAAATACATAGCTATAGTTTTATTTTAAAAAGGACTTTAAAAAACTTACATATTTTTTCCTTTCTCTCTGTGTATGCATGTTTGATTTGTATGACAATTTTTGGTGTATAACATCTGGATAACACTGATTATACCACTGCTCTAATTTGATTTTGGAAAATAACTAGAAATTAATGTACCTTTCAGAAAACACTGGAATCCCTGGTGTTGTTCCTACAATGGCAGTATATCTCTGGGAGTAAGGGGGAAACATCACTTGTATTCTTCCTGTCTTGTCTTTACTTGAAGAGAAGAGACTGCTATAAGAACTTTGTCAGATAACATGGTCTGTTTCTAGTTATACTTCTTGGAAGATGAAAATAATTATTGCAGCTGAGCCAAGCTTGAATATTTGTATTTTTGCTGTTTATTTACCCATATAAAAATGGATTACTGAGCTAAGCTATAAATAAATTATGACTTTGTGATCGAGAGAGAATGATGATGCTCTAATTCAGACATCAGATACATGATCAATACTGAGCAGAACAAAGCTCTGATACCAAAACCACAATTCAAACATTGGGAAGTTTGATGCATTGAACGAAAAGTTCTTGACAATTTATTTACTTTTAATTTATTTATTACATTTATATCCTACTCATCTGGGATATTTTCTCACTCTGGGTGGCTTATAAGAATTTTTTTGCAGAATCTTTTAAACTTTTCTATCATTGCTCCCCTCTGAAAGTCCCTAGTACTAATTATTATACTAAGGGGGAAGATTAGGAATGACTTATCAAATCTAATGTTGATATTGGAAAGACTTCCTTGTCTCTCAATCTGTCCCCCAAATAAGAAGGTAGGTTATGGTTTCTGTAGTCTCCTAAATGTTATGAGGAAGGGCTCAAGAAGTTTCTGTTTTCTTGATTTCCCATAGGACTACAACCTGGCTAAAAATATGAACAGAGCAAATAGATTCCAACATGGGTAAAGGGGAAGATATTTGACCTGGTGGCATGCACAAGAATGCAGTACAGGAGATAATAATGAGAGAGATTTCTATCCCTTGGGACTGAGATATGTCGGATGATGATGACGGAGACGGCGATGGTGACAACGACAACAACAACAATGACAACAACAACAACAACAACTTATATGCTGCCCCATGCACAGTGGGACTCTGGGCACAATATAAAAGCATAAACCTGCACAATATACATAATAAAACACAAATTAACCTTACAATATTCAATACAACAATATGTCATGTCACAGTAGCATTCAATGGCCTCTCGACCACAGCTGCCAATAAATCCAGTGGCGACTACAGCTAAGTCCCACCTCCCATCGCCATGGCAGAATTTAAATCTCCTGGCCAGAGATGGATTCCTGGACACTGGCGAGGAGATGGTCCTAACGCCGGTGGTGGCAAAAGTCTTTGTCTTGGCAGGCTTTTGAAGCTCCCAGCTGGGGGTGGAGTCCTGGACACCAGCGAGGAGATAGTCCCAATGATGGCCGCTACAGCAGCCTCTCCGTCCTGCCACAGATGGCTCCAGGGCAGCGGCAAAAGTCCTTGTCCTGGCGGGCTTTTGAAGCTCCTGTCCAGGGAAACAGAACAATGTGCAACATATGTGAAACCATGGAAGACAATAGATGTTTCAACATATATCTTCCTTATTCCATAAAAATCCAGATCCACTCCAATGTTTTTCCTCTTATGTGATTCCTTTGAAAACAATAATAAGGAATTTTGTCACAATTTTCTCTCTCTCATGTTCCAGTACCCATAATTAAAAATAATAATCAAGAAGCCACATCATTAATAGCTACTACAGCATCTGTATGGTACTTAATGTTATGTAGTGGATAGAACAATGGACTAGGATTCAATAAATCTGGATTTGCTCCTTTGGCTATGCCATGGAAACTAATAGGGTGTATGCAAAACTGGTAAAAAACCTTCTTAAATACTTTACTTACCTTGAAAAATCTGTTCAGGTTACTATAAATTGACCTAGTGGCAATCAATACTCATAAAAGCAACTCTGGTTCTTGAAAACTAATGTTCATTGTATCCTAGAGTAGGAAATTTATTTGTTTTATAAGAAATATGATGTATATATACATCTGGGAAGGAGCTGTATCACTGAACATGTTAACAGGATAATGGAAAAGGATGTTCCCGAATTCTCATCTCCCATAAAAATAGTGTTTTCCATTAGTTAAAGTATAAAGTGACCTTACTTCATCCTTTTGCTATTGAGGAAACTCAGAGGAATATCCAGGTTCCATTGCTTTAGCTGAAAACAGGATATGTACTGGACATTGTGCACTTGAAAATGTATAAATGGAGTAAAAAACAAAACCAAGTGAGGGAAGACAACTATTTTGGCACAAAATTTACATTTCATGCTGCCTCCAGAAGCTGCCACCTGTTTTCAGCGGGATGGAGGTCACCCGTCCGTTCTAGCTCCTCTCGATCTCTCAGCGGCCTTCGACCCCGTCGATCATGGTATCCTCCTGGGAAGGCTCCAAGGATTGGGGATCCAGGGCACTGTGTTGGCCTGGTTTTCCTCATTTCTGAGGGGCAGGACCCAGTCGGTGTGGCTGGAGAACGAGAAGTTCACCTTCAATATGGGGTGCCTCAGGGCTCAGGGCTCTCTCCTCTCCTATTTAACATCTACATGAAGCCACTGGGTGAGATCATCCGTTCCCACGGGGTGAGGTATCATCAATATGCAGATTATACCCAGTTGTACATCTCGGCCCGTGGGGACCCAAGCGGTGCAGTGGAAGTCCTCTCCAGGTGCCTGGAGGCTGTCAAGGTCTGGATGGGGGACAACGGGCTACAGCTGAATCCCAGCAAGACTGAGTGGCTATGGGTGAGGGGCCCTGTGTTATCATGGGAGCTACCAGCTTTGGTTCTAGATGGGGCAGTTCTGCCCCAAATGGACTCGGTGCGTAATCTGGGGGTCCTCCTGGACTCACGACTACTGTTCGAAGAGCAGGTGGCAGCCGTGGCCAGGAGGGCTTTTGCACAACTTCGTGTAATACGCCAGTTACGCCCCCTCCTAGAGCGGGACGCCTTGCTCATGGTCACACATGCTTTGGTCACCTCCAGACTTGATTACTGTAATGTGCCCTACATGGGGCTGCCCTTGGTGACCATTCAGAGACTGCAGCTGGTCCAGAATGCGGCAGCTCGAGTAGTGATGGGGTGCGGGCGTTATGCTCGAGCCTCACCACTGCTCCAGGAGCTGCACTGGCTGCCAGTATGTCTCTGGGTGCAATTCAAGGTGCTGGTCATTACCTTTAAAGCCCTATATGGTAGTGGGGCAGGATACCTAAGAGACCGCATCACCCGAAGAACGTCGGTCCGTCCCACCAGAGCGGATCGGAGGGGTTCCCTTGTTATCCCATCGGCTAGGGAGGCTCGCCTCACTAGTACAAGGAAGAGGGCTTTCTCTGTGTTCGCCCCGGCCCTCTGGAGCCTCCTCCCGATAGAGTTACGCCTGCAGAAAGAGCTCCTGCCCTTTCGGAAGGGCTTAAAGACCTGGCTGGCGGGGCAAGTGTGGGGTCCCAGGAACGCAGGTTCCCACGTAGGATGGCTGATTTAAGGGCAGCCACCCCCTCTTGTATCTGTATCTGTTTTTATCTGCTTTGCTGTTTTAATGTTTTAATTTTTTTATGAACTTTTAAGGTTTTAGATATTGATATGATTATAGTTTATCCATGACGGTAATTTACGCTGTAAGCCGCCCAGAGTTGGGTCTACCCGATTGGGGCGGGATACCAAATGTGAGCAATAAATAAATAAATAAATAAATAAAATGGCCTGTGGTCTAAAGATTCTGAAGAAACTGAAAACACCGAGATAGATACAGGTTTTAAAGTGTTCACATGTCAGTGATGTAGGAGTAACCCAGTGAACAAATTAAGGAGGCAGCATGATATGTAAATATTGCATGAAAATGCTCCTCTTTGCGTTCTTCCCATTTGTGAGAAAGGGAGCATAGACAAATATCTTCATATTTTTAAGGCAATGGTATAGTTGGTCTTTTAGCTCTTCTGACTATCTTATATAAAGATGTAGTTTGGCCAATGTTGTCAAGATGTTATACATTTGTTGTTCAGTTGCACAGTCTGTCCTCTGCCATCCTCTGCAGCCCAAACAGATTTACGCCCATTGCATCAATGATGCCATCTAGCCACCTCATCATCTGGTGTCCCCTTCTCCTTTTGCCTTTGATCTTTCCCAGCACCAAGGGCTACTGAAGTTAGTTCTCTCTTCTCATTTGGTGGTCAAAGTACTTGAGCTTCATCTGCAGTATTTGTCCTTCCACTGAGCAGTTAGGGTTGATTTCTTTCAAGATTGACCGATTTGATCTCCTTACATTCCAGGGTACTTTCAAGAATCTCCTCCAGCACCAAAGTTCAAAGACGTCTATTTTTCTGCTCTCAGCCTTCCATATGCTCCAGCTCTCACAGACATAAATTACTAGTGGGAATACTATTGCTTTGACTATGCGGACTTTTGTTGGCAGGGTGATGTCTCTAATCTTTATTATGCTGCCTAGGTTTCTCATAGCTTGCCTCCCGAGAAGTAAGCATCTTTTTATTTCATGACTGCAATCACCATCTGCAGTGAACTTGGATCTCATTAAAGTAAAGTCTGACACTGCTTCCATTTCTTCTCCTTCTGTTTGCCAGGAAGTGATTGGTCCAGATGCCATGATTTTGGTTTTTTTGATGTTGAGTTTCAGGCCAGCCAGAAACATGCACTGATGAGGACTTAAAGTTGGTCAACGACGAAGCCAAGAAAGTGGCTTAATTTTGACAGTCCAGGGTTTGATTGGGACATAAAAGGGGAAAAAACACCACTGAATATTTCGCCCAAAGGAAAGGACATATTGATAATATATATAAAAAGGATTTTGGTAACTTGTTCCATTTTTCTATATTATAGAAAGTGAGGGAAGACATTTACTTTTGCTGTCTATAGTCTGGTAGTCTATTTTTATTTTTTGCATTGGTGTTTATTTTTAACAGTAGTTGCCATCCAGAGATATTTTAGATTGGCAATCTAGTTTCCCACAGGTTTTTGTTTATTTTCTTGAGGATACAGGTGTCTATGCTGATTGACAGAAATTAGAGGGCATTATTCTTCTTGACTGCAACATAGATGTATGTATTTGGACTGGCTATGGCAACAGTGATATTTAATATATAACAAAGTTTTGATGGTTTTTGGTTACATAGGATAAATTATAAATTTTGGGCCTTCATTTCATGCAAACTAGAACTCAATTTGTTTTTCTTTCTCTTCTCTATAAATATCTGTTTTTTTAAAAAAGGAAGACGCAGAGAATGGTTACTCTCAGGAAGAGAAGAAGTAATATTATTCTAGCTGTGGATGGTGAAAAGTTTAAAATGCTGTGAGTGTCATTTTTGGTGAAACATTCTGGAAGGAAAATCTCTGTAAATTAGAAGAGGAAAGCATATTAAATTACATGGTGAGTTTCTTGCTTGTGTGTAAATTTGAGTTTTTACAATACTTTATCATAAGAAGAATGACTTAATCACCATTTGTGTTTCTAATAGAAGGCCACTTCATGTCCTATTTTAAAAATATTCTTTTAAATGTTTAGCAATGAATGTGATCAAAGAAGGGGTAATATTCTAAATAGTATATCGACTTGGGGAGGAGTTAAACTGATGTGTTTAAGAAACTAGTAGAGGTTTAGATAAGATGGGCTGAGGATCTCCCCTGAGCTCTTTAGACTGGCCTAGCACAGATCCTATCTTGAGCTTCTTTGATTCTCATCCTCTTGGTACCAACTAAGAATTGTTCTTCACCCTTCTCAATTTCAGGTTAGCAATACACAGCCTTCTCTTGAGACTAAGAGGGCTTCCACCTTGGTCTTTTCAGTTGCTGTTAATCATAATTCAAGATTGGATTTCTTCCTCTGAGGGCAAGATTTGTATTCTTTTTTATGATTGTGAGAATGAATTCCAAAGAAAAACAGTTTAGACCAGGGGTTCCCAACCTACATCCCGTATGCCAGCCCCCCTGAAGCCATCCCATCTGGCACATTGCCGGCTCCACCACACCCGGAAGTGGAAGCAGATGTATTTACATCATCTGTAAAATGTGCTTATGCATGAGCAAATGCTCCTGAGGCTGATGTAAGTGGGTGCATTTATGTCTGCTGTAAATGTGCCCACTTCCGCTTTCAGGGTGTGTGGTTAGGCCCATGATGTAAAAAGGTTGGCCACCCCTGATTTAGACCATGAATGGTGTTAACTGCTTCCTACAGTTAAAGTGAATAGACATTAAAGCATTTTCAAAGTAGTAAAAATGGGAAAGGCATATTTGAAGGCAAATATCTCCTTTTTGGTCACTCCTTCCTCCTCCTGAATCCTTGATTTATGCATATCATTAATCCTGGCCTGTAGAGACTAAAGTGAATCCAGTGATTTCCTATCACTGTGTTGTGCAACACACACATAAATGTGTGCACTTCATTATAGTATCCCATTGTGTCATAGTGCCCATGTTGAATGTGATATTTGGAAAGCTATAGTCCAAAAGGGCATTTTTTCCAGCTGTGGACAAAGTCACTGTCAAGTATAACCCAAAGACTATAGTTCTGGATTTCCAAATAGGAAATCTTTGCTCAATAAGGAATTCAAAGCAGCTACTCTAGGCTCATGTAGAATCTTAACGACCAGGTTAACAAGTGCCTCTCTTGTAAATTTAGAGTTTAATCTGAGCATTCAAAAGCTTTTTAACCTCAGATATTATAATACAGTAATACCCCGGGTAACACGAGTACCATATAGTGTGAAAACCGCATAACGTGACAAAATTTTCGGAAAAATCTTGTATCGAATAACGCGATTTTCACATTATTTTCATGTTATTTTCACATAGGCGAGCGAAACGGGGATCCCACGTCAAGGCAATTGCCTTGACGTGCGATCCGCGTTGCTATAGCGTGCCCGGGAAAGAGGCGGCTTGGTCAAAATCCTCCCCCCGCGCAGGGGGAGGGAATTTCGGCCAAGCCGCCTCTTTCCCAAGCCGGGGAGACCCCGCGGAAAGGCGCCTCTCCTCTCCCGAAGTTCCGAAAGGGTAAAGATCCTTATCTTTTCGGAACCTTGGGTGGCTTGCAGGCGCGCGCACGCTGGTGGGGGTTAGCGCAGGGTACGGGGGGACCTCCGTACCCTGCGCTAACCCCCACCAATGCGCGCGCGCCTGCAAGCCACCCGAGGTTCCGAAAAGATAAGGATCTTTACCCTTTCGGAACTTCGGGCGCGTTGGTGCGCGTTGGTGGGCGCGTTGGTGCGATCCACGTTTAGGCACTTTGCGATGGGAGTTTGGGCACCCAAATAGCTGTTCTTGCTAACTTTAATAACAGAGTTTAAAACTGAAAAGAACAGTGGGGGAGAAGTTTGGGTGCCAAAACTCCCATCGCAAAGTGCCTAAACGAGGATTGCAAGTAATGGCAATTGCCTTGACTTGCGATCCCCGTTTTGCGTACCTGGGCAAGGGTTGGCTTTTCCGAATTCCCCCCTCCCCCGGGGAGGGGGGAATTCGGAAAAGCCGACCCTTGCCCAGGTGCACGAAATGGGGATCCCACGTTAAGGTAAGGGATCAAAGTGGGGGGTGGCACCCCCCGCTTTGATACCTTGCCTTGACGTGCAATGCCTGTTCCTTTACTGGTGTGGTAGAAGAGGCTCCCGCTGGTGCGCCTTTTCGCGCGCGTGTGAGCGCCTCTTCTCAGGTTTTTTTTAGCGTTGTTGGATCAATTTATCGAACAACGTTAAAAACCGGACAATGTCATGACTCGTGGAACCATGTCATAACGTTGTCCGGGGTTCTATTGTACAGTTATTTTGCTTAATATGAACAATTAAGTCAGATATGGAGTGGTGAAAAATCTAGATATTTTAAAAAATTCTTGATAAATATCTGCTTTGATGGTTCACTGCCTGTATCACAATTCATTCTATGAGTTGTATTTAGAAATGATGCTTTGAACACATCAAATGCAGTGGCATGCTTTCATCTTTACTAATGTGCTCTTGCTGGCACATTGTTAATTAACAAATGGATTGTGCAGACTCTGAGACAGGACAGTGTACATTTTGGCTTCATTTACTACAATTGTTTCAGCATCAGATTGTTACAGCATTGCAAAAGAACAGTATTTTTGCTATGGTCTTGTGGTCTAATATTAATACATTTTCAAAATGGAAACCTGATGGATTAGATCATTTCCCCTTGGTTTTCATTCTAGGAGATATCCAACCTATGTTACTTGTTTTAATTAAATTAGCACATTTTCCATCTGATTAGATGCCAAAATAATGAAGAATTATGAGGATGAATTATAATTCACTATACAAAAATATGAGCAAACTTGGAGACGGGAGTAACATATGACTTGATTTTATGTGAATGTCTTTAGTAGTGAATTTCACCATCTCTGTTCAGATCATCTGAAAGCTACAGAACTGTTTAATTTGAAAGTAGATATGAACCTTTGTGTTCAATCTTTAAAAACAAATGTATTGAAAGGAAGTATTTAAGTGAATGGTATAAATGTAGAAAACAGTAGTATTTAGCTTGTTTTACTCACAGGCATATCAAAATTGAGAGAGTCTTGATACTGAAGAGAAAAGTCACTTTTTATTCTTACTTAGCCAGATGAGTCTTGGAAATGTTATACATTTCTATTCCCCCGCCCTAGAATCTACATACATAGTGGTGGATTTTTTAAAGATGAAGCAATACATTTAGAGGTTTTGAATACTCTGTGGCCCAAACAGAAATATAAGCCCAATTGTACATGGAAAAATGATGACAGAGGAGTGTAGTGCAGTAAACAAAAATGAGATATTACATTTGTGGGTAGTTTTCAAACTCGGCCTTATGCATTCCAATGTCATTTGCAGTTATGTTCACTTAGTTTGGTAGAATTTATATATATATAACGAAAATTTTTGCTATGCGAGTCGGACTTTTCCTACTTAAAAACTCGCATAACGAGCATTTCTATGAGGAAAAACTCGCATAATGAAAAATTTTCACTACGGGAGTTTTTCCATAGAAATTTTTGTTATGCAAGTTTTTCCATAGGAATTTTTGCTATGCGAAAAAAAACTTGCATAGCAAAAAACTCGCATAGCAAGCAGCCTCACAGAACGAAATATTTTCATTATGCGAGGTTTCACTGTATTTTAATAAGATGAGGTACTCACCCAGTGTACACATACACTCTCGCACATGCACGCAGGCACACATGCACGCATGCATGCATGCACGCATAGACAATTTTACTGGTGAGCCACTATTCTGAGCAGGAAGGTACAAATACCCCACCTATCCCAAACCAAATAATCAATTCCTACCAAACCTATAACCCCAAACAATAAACAAATATATCAGAGGGAACACTGAAATACATATTGAAGTCATACAAAGGGTGTGCGTGTGTGGCGACAAATGCCTCCATTGATCTGATATAAGTGAGAGGCCGGAATAAATGGCCTCTTGCTGAGTTAGTATAGATCTTTCAAGTGCACTCATGAAATGCCCTTCTGAAACACCATTACTTCTCACCAGCAATGTTTTGTGCATCACATTCTGGATAGTAGCCTCTCGTGCCCATCACTATATGGGCTACTGTATAGAAAACAGTAATATTTATGTGGTTTTACTTAAAGGAAAATTAAAGTTAAAATAATGTGGAGTCTAGATGTTAATGAAGAAAGTAACAAGATTACAAGAATGTACTGTCTCAGAGCCATTTGTATGAATTCAGGATGACTACAGGATGGAATCAGAAAGTGTAGTTTATACTTAGAGCAGATAAACACTACAACACCACTCACTAGTTTAAAAATGGTCAACAACTGCAATTGCAGGAAGTGAATACTGTATTGAAAATACAGTGGTACCTCGGGTTACAAATTTAATGCGTTCTATGGGACATTTCGTGTCGTGAGAAATTCATAACCCAAGGTACCACTGTACACGTATTTCCTTGGGTGCATTACCAGAACTGGCCACTAGGGGCCACTGCCTTCAATGTAAAAATTGCCTTCGTATTGTAAAACAAATTGTAAACTGAGGCATTATTTTCAATTGATTTTCATTCATAATCCAAAAATATGTAACTTGAGGTGTTCGTAAACTGAGGTACAAATGCAATACAGCAAACTGATCTGCTGCCACGAAAGGAGAAGGTGAGTGATGGCTGAATCTCCCAATGAAGCCAAAGCAGTTCCCTGGACACTGAATTGACATGCTGGAGAGTGTTCAGACTGAGGTTACCATGCAGCATAAGCATTCCTTTGCTACTGCTCTTTTACAGAACTGTAGGGTGAAGATAAAGATCTAGCATCACTGTTTAAACAGGATTTTTAACATGCTGGAATTGTGCTCTTTTTCTTTGTTTCCCCCCACTATTTAATTCAGTGAACATTTCTGAAATAATCGCTGAAACCCTATTGCAGGGGTGCCCAAACTTTTTGCACCAGTGACCTGACCATGCCCCCAGAACAGCTGAGCGGGCCTGACCATACCCCCGGAAGTGGGCACATTTGCACAAGCACATCAGGAACCACTCCTGGAAGTGGTTCTGGATGTCTCTGTGCATGTGCAAATGCGTCCCTGCCATTCCTGAAAATGGTTTTGCCACTCTGGGAAGTGGCAGGGCTGGATTTTCCTATAGGCTAACTAAGCTTCAGCCTAGGGCCTCAAGATCAAGAGGGGCCTATATTCAAATAAGTGTTCTCAACTTTTTAAATTTATTATCCATGCCACATTTTTTTATAAAGGTTAGTACCAATCACAACATGTTTCATTTAACATATTGATATATATCACAGTAATGATGTATTGTATTATCTCTCATGTAATTTACAAACTTAAAAATGGGAGGTGAAAGGGCCACATAAGTAGAATAGCCTAGGGCCTCTTTTCATGTAAATCCGGCCCTGGTTTTGCCTCTCCCAGAAGTGGTTCTGGATGTCTCTGCCAGTGATGGGATGTCCCCGGTTCCAGATGGTTCCCTGGAACCGGTAGGACCAATTCCGGAGGGTTCTCCGGGAGGGGAGTCCACTTTTGAGGCGTCCGGTTCCGGACGCCTCACCGAAAGAATTTTTTTAAAAAAAAATCGGAGCTAAAATGGCTCCAATTGACTGCGCATGTGCAGAAACTCAATCTGACGCATTGTGCATGTGTCAGATTGAGTTTCTGCGCATGCGCAGTCAATTGGAGCCATTTTAGCTCCAATTAAAAAAAATTGTTTTACTGCTTTCAGGACGGCGGCGGCGGCGGCACCAGCCCTCTGAGGAGGGCACCTCCCCCGCGGCACATTGAGGACTGCCTGGGCCGTCCGCTGCCGACAAGCCCCATGCCCTGGGGACGCGCGGTGCACCGCTGCCGTCTCCTCCTCCGCCGGGTGCCTGTGGACTGGGTGCCTGCAGCTGCTGCCCCACGCCGCCGCCGGTGGACCTGCCTGCATCCCTGTGGCCTCCTCCTTGGGCCGGTCCCTTTTTAGCCCGGCTGCGGCGCCTGGCGGAGGAGGAAGCTGGAGGCGGTGCGGCATGGGGACGGCAGCCGCCACCATACCCACTGCTCCCCGCAGGCCCTGGCCGCCCGTGGCCGCCGCCAGAGCCGGGCCGAAAAGGCACTGCCCCGAGGAAGCTGCAGGCGCCTGGCGGAGGAGGATGCGGCGGTGGTGAGCCCCGCCGGGCTTACCCAGGGCATGGGGGTTTGTCGGGCCCCAGTCCCTAGGAGGGCGCGGTGGCGGCGGATGGCCCGCGCAGACACTAACATGCCCGTGGGAGCTCGGTGGCTGGCCAGAGGCTGCAGGCGGCTGTGGCGGCCGTGGCTGGTGGCTGCAGGGCCAGCCGCGGCCTTCGTAGGAGGAAACAGCCGCAGTCGGGGGCAGCGTGTCTTGCCGGGTGGCCCCGGGCCACATGGAGGTTCGTCGGCGCCAAGGAAGGTAAGTGAGGCTTTTATATTTAGGGAGGGTGGGTGATTTATTTGTGTTTTGGGTGGGTGGTTGTACTTTTATTTAATTTTAATTTTTTTTATTTCTTTATTTTATTTCTTTAAGTTATTTACTGGTCTGTGTGCGTGTTTATTTTTTTTATTTTTATTTTATTTTTGGCCTTGCCCACAGCGTCATGATGTCATGACGTTGGCTCCGCCCATGACGTCGTGACGTCATGACATTGGCCACGCCAATGACGTCCATGACGTCATGGCGTGGTAGTAGAATTTTTGACATCCCATCACTGGTTCTCTGCGCATATGCAAATACATCCCTGCCACTTCCAGAAGTGGTTTTACCACTCCCAGAAGTGGTTCTGGACATCTCTGTGCATGCTCAGATGTGTCCCTGCCACTCCCAGAAGTGGCACTAGACATCTCTGTGCACATGTAAATGTGTCCCTGCCACTCTTGGAAATGTTTCAGGATGCACATGCGCATTGGCAAGTGTGTTCCCCATCCACTTCTGGGAGCAGTGAGGGCATCGGGAGCTGAATGATTTGGCATCAGGGGCCTGATACAGCCCATGGGCTGTAGTTTAGGCACCCTTGCCCTATTGCTTATTGTAATAAGTTGCATCTAGAGTAGGACCATTGAATAAATGTAACTTATAGAGATGACTCACCAAAGCCCTAGTAATTCAACCACTCTGTTTATGATTTACTGCATTAAACAAAAGGATTACTGTACAGTCATTTTTATGCCATTAGGAGTAATTGACTGTGTGACTGTGGAAGAAGGAGCACTATGTGGGCTTTGAGTGCATGGTTCATGAAATTAGGACAACATGTGTTCTTTGTCATAGCTTTAATGAGATTTTTAAACAACAACAACAACAACAACAACAACAACAACAACAACAACAACAACAACAACAACAACAACAACAACAACAACAACAACAACAACAGAGAGACAGAAATGCGCAGTCACCCACCTGGGATGGAGATTGATAGAGTCTTTCCTAAAGGTACAAGACAGGTGAGTCTCCTTCTATATATTCTTAATTTGTTTTTCTTTTGCACCTTCACCACTTGTTTTACCTATCTCTTCAATCAGAGCAAGAATATAATCATCTTTTTAGACTCCCTTTTTTAATAAGATGAAGTACCTGTTGGAAATTGATGTCATAATAGACTAATTCTGCCAACTCTTATTTAGACATGCCATTGGTTTAGGTATCTGGCTATGGAGGCAGAAGTTGAGAGTTAAATCAATGTCCCACTGTGTCCCAGCTCCTGCCAACCTAGTAGTTTGAAAGCAAGAAGTCAGCCTATGTAGCCATGGACAAACTGTATAGTTCCAGGGTGCCTCCAGAAGAAGGCAAACCTCATTTTGTAGTCTCTACCTAGAAAACCTTGGAAAAGGTTAACATTAATTAGATCAATGACATTCAAGTTAAATGCCTCATCTTGATACAGTGGTGGGAAACACATGGCTCATAGGCCCCATACAGCCTCCTCTGGGCCTTTTTTGTGGTCTGTGAGAGCTTGCCCAATGCTATGGCTGTACATTCATTGAGTACCTTTCTATCCCATAAGCACTAGACTTATCATATTTTGAACCACCTATTTGATAGTGTTGCCAGATTTGTAACTTTCCATTCTCCAGCATTACAGGGCCAAAATCTGAGATCAGGGTGCAGCTACTTGTAATGTTGGGCAAGACTTTCTCCCACTTGCTGTGTTGATATCCCTTTAGGTGGGCAAAATCCTGTTGTGTAACTTTGAACTGGTATAACCCAGGTTGGTTGCTGGAAGTGTTTAATTTATAGTAACTAAAAGCTTCCTCTACACCTTCTTTTAGGCTCTGAGGCTCCCTAGAGGTCCATTTTACCCTGGGCAAACATTTTGAAGTATCAGGATTTTGGGAGATGGAAGCCTTTAACACTATTTTTTCTCCACCAGGTTGTCACTGCTGGGATTTGGCCTACTGGAAGCAATTTTGCATGGATTTTCTTCTTAGTATTACATCTCCGCTTCATGCAAGACATTTGCAAAGACTTCACAATGAACCAGCATGCCCCTTTGCTGTTTGGGACTGAGGTGAAGCTGAACATCCACCATGTTTTAAAGCCACTGCACACAATAAAATCTGACTTACAACCTCAGAACTGTTTTCCCTGGGATTTGTCTCCCTGCGTTTATAACTGGAGAAGCACAGGTCCTCCTGAAACTTCAGCTGATATCCTTGGACCTGGTACTGCCATTGAGTTATGTCTTGCTCCATTTTAAAAAATAGATGCCATTTGTCTTTCCAAAATGGTGTCCACCAGTGTTTCTACCTGGCCATGAATATGCTATTTGCTGTGTTACATCTTGTAGTAGAGGGTGGGGAAGGCACTGTTATGTTGACCATGCAAAGGTAGGATCTTAGCTTTATACTGGGCCTATCTAATCATACTGCATGCTGTGTGTAGATACAGTGCCTTTCTCTTCCCCTTCTTTACCTCAATAAAACATACACCTACAGAATCCAAGAGGGACATCAGTGGCTCAAGTGGTTAAGACACTGAACTTGACAATTGGAAGGTTGGAGTTTGATTCCTGAGTACTGCATGATGGAATGAGCTCCCGTGTCTGTCCCAGTTCCTGCCAACCTAGTAGTTTGAAAGCAAGAAATTGCAAGTAGATAAATAGGAGCCACTTCAGTGGGAAGGTAAACAAAGTTCTGTGCACTCTGATGTTGAAGCATGCCTGTCACATGTCCATGGAAGCGTCTGCAAATGCAGACAGTGCTGGCTCTTCGGCTATAAACAGACATGAACACTGAACCCTAGAGGTGGATACGTCTGGCTCTTGAGCAAGGGCAACCTTACTGAACCCAAAATAGCCCAATACTTTGTGTCCCAACTTCTAGCCATGAGGGTCACCATCTGGGCAAGTACTGGATGAGAAAAATAAATCCTGAGATGAATTGCCGTCTCCCTCCTTCCAGGGAGAAGCAAAATGGCCACCCCTTTGAAGCTGTTGAGACAAAATGGCCACCTTAAAATGGCCACCCCCATTGTGCAAGCAGGGAAAAATGTCCATTCAGCCCCTCAGATATCTCAGAGAGGATAACTCAGCCCACAGCTTGAAACGGTTGGAAACCCCTGTGCTAGATTCTGCGTTATAAGCCTTTGTATTCACAAGAAGAGCAAAAGCAATAGAGATTCCTATTTAAAAGATTTTTTGTGTGAACCAGAAATGATTGTTGACAGTTGATAAGGGGGAGATGAGGGTATAAAAATGACCAGTAAAGGCACCATAGAGAAGAAGGGAATGGTAAACCACTTCTGTATATTCTTTAACTTGAAAACCCTGGAAAGGACTCCCACAAATTAGAATTGATTACAACTAGAGTAGACCATTTGAATCAATGAAACTTATGGAGGAGTTGACTCATCAAATCTCCATTGATCTAACTTGATTTACTAAACTAAGCAACAAGATACGGCCAGTACATTTACTCCAACATGATTAAATCAAGATATAACCCAAAAAATATTTTTATCATAGAATGGATAACTTATATTTAGCACAAATTTGCTGGTGTCAGAAAGTGGAAAAAAGATAATTTTTTAAATGCAGAAACAATTACATTTACAGTACAGTAAAACATCAGATAACGCTAAAACTTAGTTCCACAAGTCTTGGTGTTATCCGATTTTTAGTGTTATCCGATGCATGTTAAAATCCTATGGGATGGATCGGATAATGTTAAAGCTCCATAGAGATACATTGTAACTGCACAGGCTTTAGCGGTTGTTATCCGATCCATCCCATAGGAATTTAAGGTTATTCGATCCAATTTTTCACCCCAGATTACTTAACGTTATCCGAGGTAAACGTTATCCGAGGTATTACTGTATTCTGATTTTTATTCTGGTATTATTATCTCCCAGTGTCTTAGTGGTTAAGATGCTGAACTGGAGACTGGAAGGTCAGGTTTCAATACCTGAGAACTGTACTTGGGGACATGAAAAGAGCCTCATTCAGGCATCCCCTGAGCAGTTTCTCCAGCAAGAATCCTTTCAACCTTACTGATGATGATGATGATGATGATGATGATGATGATGATGATGATGATGTTGATGTTGATGTTGATGATGAAGATGATGATGTACTAATACTTTTAATTTGACAGTACAATTGCATAGTAATTCTCCATTTTCTTGTTGCTGTGGTAGCTGTTTTGCCAATTGTGACTTTCATTAAAAATGAAATCTGAAATATTAGACTACAGAATTCCATGAAATTCTCTCTCTCTCTCCCCCCTCACTGTTTTTCTCTGTATCATTAGATGTCAATTTTCAAAGCTCCTATTTGCGTACTACAGAACCTCAGCTTGGTTATGAATCAATAAAATTTCCATAGTGAGGTTCAAAGCCACTTAGAACATAAACTAGAATAATATTTTTCTGTGGGCAATATTTGATGTCGAAAAGGCCAGTTCATAAGCATGGGTATTAGTACTCAATGGTGTACTTTCAAGTGGTTTGTCCAGTACTTACATTGCAAAAACCTAATAAAATATTGAAACTGTCTGGAAACCATATTTTATTTTAGAGTTTTTGCACACTGCATGATCTTTGTGACAGTAGGACATAATTTGGGAATTTTTCCTTCCAAACTGTAAATAAATCTTGACAAGATGTGGGCAGATGTGGGCAGACCGTAGTTGAACTCAAGAATCTGTGAAATCTAGGTTAGCCTTTTTAACCATAGAACAAATGGTTGTTACATTAACCTCACTTGATTTTTGCACAGGCAAAGTAATTTATAGGAAAAGTAAGAGAAGTATGTGGCATTTATTGAAGTATTGACTTTCCACAGTGTTCAAGGAATGTGCAATAGGCAGGAATCTAACACAAGATCATATTGAAACAACAACAAACAATAAAAACAACAACATTTGATGGCATCTTGAACAAATGTATTATGACTCCTCCCCGGGAGGAATGGACAACAGCTGAGTGACACGGCCGGTCGCTATAAATGCTGCCTCTGCTTTCGTCACTCTTATTGAGGCCAGGCTCCTCCCTGGAAGGAATGGACCCCCACCACCCAGTTGGCCTTAGCCCCCCTCATAGATGTTGCCTGGGTGGTAGGACTTCACTACAGCTGCACTTACTTGTTTTCTCTTTCCTGTATTGTATATTGTACACTGTTGAATTGTTTATTGTATATTGAGGATTGTGCTGTGATAATATTTGGCTATTGTTTTTTGATTACACTGTAATATTGTACTGACGTGTATGTGTTTTGATTTACTGTACAGTATTTAGTGTATTTAATTGTTTTGTTATATTATGCATTGTTTTTTTTTTAATTTTTTATTAGGCATTTAAAAAAAATACAAAAATACAAAACAAGACAATTATGAAGATATATATAACCATGAAGATCATGTAACATTTTTCTCTAAACAATTCAATGTTACATTTGCCGCATTTCTTTAAACATGATCTTCTTCACGTTGTTATCATTCACAACATTGACATCACCCTTGTGTTATGATATATTATGCATTGTAATATGGTTATTTGTGAATGCTGTGAGCTGCTCTGAGTCAGTTTTTACAAGTCTAAATAATAAATAATCATGAATAAATATGGCACAAGCTTCTATAGACACATGAGACATCAGCCTAGTTTGACAGATTCACAGACACAAGCAGGCCCGTGCTGGCTACCCTCAGAGGGCTCAGGACAGGGAGCAATGAGGGTGCCTATGCTGGTGGTGGTGGTGGTGAGCATGTTGCACTTCATCCACTTGTAAGGCATGTGCCTTTGCATGCTAGGGGAGAGCTGGGGCATGGAGGCATGCATGGGTGGAAGCAGCTGTTGCAACTGCCGTCCAACTTCTGACCTGGGGACGCTGTCTGGACAGACCACACGGGGCTAACTACAGCGGCGGCGGTGCAGTGAGGATGCTCCCGCCTTCCCTCTGGGCCTCTGCCATCTCGCTAGAGGAAGAGACTCCCATTAGTTGAGGGAACGTTATTTTTATGACAGGTGATTATATTATTTTGTACTTATTATATTGTTATATCTTGTCATTATATTGTTATATTGTATTATATTTTGGGACTGTATCTTGCTTTGTATTATGGATTGTGCAGTAATGTTTGTTGCTTGTTTGCATTGCCACACTGTTTCTGTTTTACTATGTGGTGGTCTGTCACAGTATTGCTTGCCCTATTATTATGCTCTATTGGTTGATTGTATTTTATTTGTTTGTACACCGCCCTGAGTTGGTCGCACCAAGTAGGGCGGTATAGAAATCCAATAAATAAATAAATAAAATAAATAAATAACCACAACAGCAGTGGCAGAAAGGCAAAGCAGGAAGAACAGGAGGAAGAGGAGGAGATGGCATCACTCTCTCTCGAACGCGTGCATGCACATGCACACATGCCTCCATTAAAAAGAACCCGCAAGCTTATGCGTCCCCTTAGTTATCCAACTCTGTTGCGTTAATTCAGCCCTTTGACCCCATCCCTTAAACTTGGCCCAGCCTCAGCCAATCAGAACATTGCAAGTGGGGCAGCTCACAACAATCCATTGGTTCTCAATCTTGCTGCTTTTTTAAAATGATAGTAGATGTGTTATTCTGTGTTTCAAGCATATCAGAGAGTAAACAAACAAACAAAAAGATTAAAATGCTGTGGCACTTGAAAGACTAACTGCCGTATTGTAATGTTAGCTTTTGTAGATCAGGTCCACTTCATCCTACAACATACAAATCATTTTGTTGTGTTTTGTCTACTCTCTGATAATCTTGCTTTTGCATCTCTCTCTCTTTCTCATTTATAATTGGGCTATGCAACTCCTAGATGCATGGGACTGTGGTGGTTCAAGTGGTTAAGCCGCTGACTTGAAGGTGGCAGGTCACCCTTGCTCAAAAGCCGTTCGTTTCTGATTCTAGGGTTGGGTGCTCATCTCCATTTAAAGAGCCAGCACTGTCTGCATCTGCAGCTGTTCCCATGGCCATGTGGCAGACATGACTAGACACCAGAGTGCATGGAATGCTGTTACTTTCCCCACTAAAGTGGAGATGAAAGGCAGACTTGCAATGGGGCTGCGAAGGCAAGAAGAGGCACCTCCTGTGCCAAGGACACTTTCCCATTCACTCCGGAGGGGAAACTGGCATGGCTGTCCCCTCCTCAATCGGCATCCTGGCAGACATCAATCAACATCATGTCCCACCCTCTTTTCCCCACTGGGCCCCACCCCATCCATGGGACTGCACATGCGCTCTTCCTGGCCTCTTTGCCTTGGCTAGGCTTTGCAGCAGTGCCTTAACAGAAAGAAAGGGAGGTGAGAGAAGTTGGAGGTCCAAAAGCCCCCCAAGTCAGTGTCTCTGCTGGTGCTAGGAGAGGCCTTGGGCATCCCAACCCCTCTTCTGCCCTCTCTCTCCCTTGGCTGTCATCTGATCTTCCTCCTCCTCCTCCTCCGTGGCCACTTGCCCTCTCATCCCATCAGCAGGCCAGAGGTGAGAGTTGGTGTCCAGGGGTGTCAAAATCTCCCAATCCAAGGGGCACACTGGGACTTATCCCAATAGCCCAGTGTACCAGCACAGCCCTGGACACAAGGCTGAAGAAATGAATATGTAAACATCTCATTTTTTATTTCATTACATTTCTCCAAGTCAGACCTAAACCTTCCTCCTTCCTGTTTTATCACCTTTGACAATAGTATATTTGGTACAGCAATTGTGTGTGCATTATTGGCAGGCTTGAGCCCAGAGGCTGGTCTGTTAGAAATGTGATTAATAGTAAAATGTAGGAAGGGTGATACTCAGGTTATTTTGTCATAAACTCTTCTGTATAGTGTTTCAAATTATAACCAAAGGTAGCTGTAGTATTGGCCATTCATATTAACCCAGCTGATACTGAAGTACACCTTGTTTATTAAGCCTGCATTCCATTTTCTGCATGCTGTGATATTTTATGGTTTATTCTACAGATATGTATCTTACTGTGGTTTAAACAGAAGAAGGTAGATTATAATAATGAAATCATTGCTTAGAACACCTGCAAAAATGTCATGCAATCAAAATTTTTGAATAGACAAGTTGGCCTAATTTTTCTTGGCTTTTTTAGAAGAAGGTTAAGCATGATAAATATGGTTTTTAAAATCTTATTCCTACCTCATGTCATACTCATATCCAGTCACTTTTTTTACCCACCAAAATTATTTATTGGAGAGCACTCAAAAGAAATGTTGCCCTCATATTTTCTTCTGGAGATAATTCTCTAGGGTCTTGTACTCTGATAAGAACATAAGACAAGTAAGATAGAAGCTCTAGTAGCTCCAATATTCTCCACCCACAGTGGCTCACAAGGTGCTTATTGGAAGCCCACAGGCAGGAAATATCTCCCCCAGCAATGAAGAAAAGTATCCAAATGAGGTGGAACAGAGATATTTATACATTCTAGATAAACAGGGCAGCCCAATGCTACCATTTCTGTTTAGATGAGTTTGTACACATCTATAAATCAGAGATATTTGGTCTGTTGTTTTTGGGGTGAACAGTGAGAAGCATCAGAACAAAAGGAGATTGAGAGCTGATGCCCCAGTGAAATCCAAAATCTTTCCTAGAAATGCCAGCAAGGCTATGTTCATTTCTCATCTAACCAACCGAGCAGTTGTTTTTCATCCAGACATGGCAAGGAGAGGATGGTACACTATAAATTTATTAGACTAGCTGCTTTCTAAAATGTTCTTATTTTCTCCCATTTAGGTAGCTACACTGTGTCTTTATAACACTTAGGAATGAATGTGTAAGGGAAAGACACATTACAGATTTGGTGTGGGCTGTGATTGCATAGATCAAAGTGGTGCTAAAGGCTTTTTCTGCTTTCTTATTCCACCATTTTATTTTCTTAATGTCTGTTGCTGGCTTTTATTTATAGAATGATTCTCCCCCTTGCTGTGCATGCTCATGCATTTTCCAGAGTGGGTGGGTGCCAAATGTGTAGCATTCTGGTTTGGGCAAAGAAGTGAGAAAACATGCTTAGGCAAGAGACTGGGGGCACTAAATTGTCATTTCCCACATCCAACATAAGTTTTCTTCTGTCCTCCTTTGCAAGAGTGACACAGAAGACGTTTCTGCCTGAACATACCAATCTGGTGTTTTTCCTCTGTGCTGCTGAAATTAAGAGGGTCCTTCCCTCCAACCTTGATGTGAATACTTGAGTGTGTTCTAGATTGGCTGGAAAGCAACAATCTGATTTGGGCTAGGCAGTAAGTTGGCACAGTTGGCACAAGACATGAAGAGAGCTTCTTCCATATGTTGCTGCTGCTGCTGCTGCTGCTGCTGCTGCTGCTGCTGCTGCTGCTGCTGCTGCTGCTGCTGTTGTTGTTCAGTTGCATAGTTGAGTCCGATCCATCATGACTCCAGGCTCCTCTGTCATCAGTCATCCTTCAGCGTCCACCCAGATCTACGCCCACTATGTTAACAATACTGTCTAACCATCTCATCCTCTGCTGCCCCTTTCTCCTTTTGCCTTCAATCTTTCCTAGCATCAAAGACTTCTCTAGTGAGTCCTCTCCTCATTTGCTTGTTAAATTACTTGAGCTTCAGGTTCAGTATTTGTCCTTGCAAGGAGTCGTCAGGGTTAATTTCCTTTACAAGACAGTTTTGCTCTCCTTGCAGTCGAATGGCATCACAAAAGTCTTCTCCAGCACCACAGTTCAAAGGCATCTATTCAATGGCATCTATTCAATCTATTCAATGCTGGGCTCCAAAAAATTTTACTACCACACTGTGGCTATGGTATGGTGGACATGGCCAGGGGAAAAGCCCTGCATTGCACCCAAATTTGGACTACTTTATTTCAAAACTTGGATGGGCGGAGCCAGACAGAATTTCTGCTACCAGTTTTGGCGAACTGGTGCGAACCTGCTGATGCCCACCACTGCATCTATTCCTTATGCTCCAGCTCTCACAGCCATACTTTACTACTGGGAAGACCATTGCTTTAACCATGTGGACTTTTGTTGCCAAGGTGATGTCTCTACTTTTTAGTATGCTGCCTAGGTTTGCCATAGTTTGCCTCCCAAGGAGTAAATGTGTTTTTATTTTGTGGCTCAGCCACCGCCTGGAGTGATCTTGCATCAAAAAGTAAAGTCTGTCACTGCTTCTATTTCTTCCACCTTCTGTTTGCCAGGGAGTGATGGGGCTGGATGCTATGGGTTATAAAATGGTAGTAGCTTTGCTATGGAGCTCTTCCCCGTGAAGTCACAAAACCAGTAGTCATGTGACAGAGGGATTCTGGGAAATGTGCACTAAAACATTGGCCTCATTAAAATTAATTGGCCCTGATTATGTGTAGACATACATAAGACTGCACTTCTGAAGTCCATTTTTGAGGGAGGAGATGAATGCCTGCATAAGTTTCTAAATGGATTTTACTGAAAAGTGCTTTGTTGTAGCTGGATTATGCTTACCATAAGTTATCATCACAAAATGGGATATTTTTCCAAAGTGGTTCTTGTAGTATGATACTTAAAACCTTTTAAAACATAATATTTCAACGATGATTTATTTCTGATAGCATCTGCTGACATCTAGTATGTTTGGAGGGCCTTAAGTCTCTTGATGGTCATTTCTTTTTGATTCAGAGTGAATCCACACCCCCAGCTCAATGCTTCCATTAGCCTCAGCTTAAAGCAACATCCTGTAACCAGATGAACCATATAAACTGGTTTCCCAGAAGCACACCACCTAGGACTAAGCAAAAGGCATGTTTTCAATCTTCGCTATTTTCATAGCAAGCATCTGTTTTTGAACTGCTCATAAGTCAGCAAAATGTCATGTTACAAAAAGTGTAAAGTATTTTAAGCTAATTAGGGAGGAAGGAGTGAAAAAGACAAAAAGAAAAAGAAACAAAATATGACAAGACCAACTGTTAGAATGCTAGGAATGCACTAGCCAGAACATTGGAAAGATATTGATATGGAAATAACCATTACATATGAAGCTTTCCAGCACCCAGACGGATCCTAATGAAAAGAAAATAGCATGTGGTATACCATTATATTGCCATGTACACAGCTGCACATACTGTATCTGTTTCACAAGTGTCAAATTTTCATCTTTGTGAGGTGGCCAACATGAGTCATGTTTGGAATGGATTTGAAGGTAAGGGAGAATTATCTCCTTTACCCAGCAAGAAACAGAAGGTATAGACAACCATTGCCTAAAGAAAGGGTGGTTGACTTTTTTTAGAACTTAATTTTCAGGAGCCCTACCCAGGATTGCCAGTGGTAAAGTATTGGGGGAATAGTAGTCTAAAACATCTGGAGGACCAGAGATTGTCTTGCAGCAATTACAGCTATTTTAGTGCACACATTTGTGTTGATTTTGAGCTACTCAGCTACAAAAGGTAGATAAAGGTTGAGAAAAGAAAAATGGAGTGACTCTTGTTTGTCTATTGCTTCAGAAGTGTATCTGTTTGGGCAATGGGCAGCTCATACTCATTTGATTCAGAGTTAATTATTTAAACTGATAAAACTAGGAGAGCACCTGAATTCCAGCAGCCATAATGCACATATGCTGTTGGGTATGACCATAGGAATGACCTAGATTCTTGAAATGTGTGCCATTGTCTGTTTCTTGTTGTATTTTGAAATGGGAATGATGCTACAGAACATCCTGCCTTGTAATGTACAGTACTTGTTTCCAGCTAACAATGATCCTATTAATGAAGAACCCTGATTAGGTCTTGTAAATTAAAGACTACAGTTTAGGGTTTTTTATTTGTTGATCCATCTCATCTTTGGTGGGTTTAATTAATTTTCTCATGATAAAGCATAAAGAAGATGGGCTTCAAAAGAAAGAAGATATTCCCAGAAGCTTCATCATCAATCACACCACACCACACCACACCACACCACACCACACCACACCACACCACACCACACCACAACACAACACAACACAACACACCACAACACAACAGACTGAAATTTTACACTTTAAAAGTAAAATTCAAATGGTGGAGACTTGACTGAAACATTATATTGTAGATTTACCTCCTGCTTTTACAGCAATACGAAGAATTTATTCTTGCAATAACATATCCATCATTTAGATCATCCAATCCCACTCTATAATCAAAACAACCCATGTCTAGATTCCCTTTTTAATGTTTTGCATATGTGTCAAGGAATTTATCCATTATTAGCTATTGATATTTATTTATTTCAGTGATAATTACAACAATGACAACTAAATCCATGTCAATAAACTGAGAATTAACCTTCATTTTGCAAATGATTGACCAGCCATATTCATTCTTATTCTATAGCACTTGGTATGAACATCTTAACATATCATTTCTGAAGCAGCTGGAAAGCATTTGTGAACAGGGAGATGGAAAACACACATTTATGAATGTGACCAGAAAAGTCAGAACCATTGAACACATCAGGTTGCAGTTAAAGATGCAACACAGAGCTACGCAAATTTAATAGTGATGGTTTAATTATGGGTGAAAATGGAATTATTGCTCTGTTGTTGTATCCCCTTAAGGGTCCTTATGTATCAAGCTGGATATTGAATATCTGATTCCTTGCCAATTGGACTTTTTTCTTCACTTGTCAGTATCCAGGATGACAAATTCCATTTTCTTTCACCAAAGCATTCCTCGCCCAAAGTTTCTAATCATAAATAAATTTTGTGAACTTTGATATGATTAAGTCATACAATGGAACTGATCCTTGCAGAATGCCACAGCACGTGCTTCTCTATTCATTATTTATGTTTTATTTAGAATCTGATCCTAAGCTGTCCCCATTGAAAATAATGTAGCAAATAACAGCAAAAAAGAAAAAAAAGAGAGCTGAAAATGTGGAATATATTAAAGTATATATGGAGCTAAAATCACTCAGACTTCTTTCTGGCTACTGAAGGATTGTCCAAATAAAAGGTTCTTGCATGCTTCTACTGGTAGCTTGGCAAACCTTGAAAAGAAATGAGATGAAAAGTATCTTCAAAATGCACTATGCCCCATGCTGTTGCTGTTCATTTTTGATGCACAGTAGACTCCATCATAAAGTTGCTGATAACACTACTGCAGAGGAAACTAGTTCTAAGATATATATGGCCTATAAGGTGGTGGGACAGAAGAAACTCTGTCACCAATTATAAAGGCCAATCACCACAAACATGATAAAAGCAAAATTCATATCTCACATGACATTCTTAGATCAACATGTCTAGAAAAGATACATTGCCTTCCAGACTTGGAAGATATGGAGAGAGGAAAGTCTCAATGAGT
Organism: Furcifer pardalis; assembly: GCA_030440675.1. NCBI lineage: Eukaryota > Metazoa > Chordata > Lepidosauria > Squamata > Chamaeleonidae > Furcifer > Furcifer pardalis. The sequence continues at coordinate 70,644,703 of CP126892.1, forward strand.
TTCCAAAATACAGTTTGTGCTTATATTTTGTTACCACTTGTTCTTTTTCTTCATTGCAAGAAAACAGACTTATAGGCTGACATTCATATTAATACCATCTTATTTCTACAAAGAGAGATGAGCCAGCATTTACAAACCACAAGGAAAAATAGAGAGAGAGTTATGAAACCTATCAGTGCTAAGAGACACTGAGAATAGCATACTGTAATTCTCTTGCTAACAATGTTTAGACTTTGGTTTGGGTGCAGATGGTATATATTTTTGTAAGCTACATGGGGGGATAAGTAGAAAGGACTGACAAGCATGTGACTACAAGCATGGCCTGTATTCACTTCCTTTACCCCTCACTTGGGGACAGCAGGTACAATCAGCAACCGGTTTGTAACAGACAATGTTGAGGCACCTTGGCATAATTTTATTCTATCCAGTTGCTTGAAAACTCATTTAAGTGTAGTCTTCCAATTGTACTTTTCTACTCAATATGTTGTACACACATGGGAAAAGAATTCAAGAAAAGGAGCACTTACATGCAAATATGCAGGGATGAGAAGGTTTATGCGATGAAACAATTTATCTCAGTCACACTGAAAGAAAATGAATAAACAATTTCATTCAAGTGGTATCATGATCTCATTATTGCTCCCTCTCCCAATTTTGTAGCAGCAAGCAAAATGCTATGAGAGCATTTCTGGGAGGAAAGAAGGAGCATATAGCAATCTGTGTATCAAATTTGATAAGGCCTAAGAAACCCTTCGCTAATATTTAATCCCCTGCAATGGGTGTCTAACAGATGGATGTATTTGATTCCTGCTGTCTCCCTTTCAATCCTAGTTTGTAATTTCTCTGTTCCAGAATTGTAACTTTCAGATCTTGGATAGAGTGCTATATGCTGCTAGATATTATATATATTATATTACAACCTTCCTGCCAATTCTATTTAGCAAAACAGGAAGTAACCAGGTACAGTGTTTTTGTTTGCAGGTCAAAGGTTGATCAGAGGCCAGAATGGACTTTCTTAGACCCTTTGAGATCGAAAGGGAGACATTTAGAGCTAATCAAACAATCTATTGTTGCTGATGGCTGTGGGAAGCTGTATTGTTTTGCTTGCTTTTTGTCTGTCATTTTGCTTGAACACACCCTGCTCCCTTTGGCCCCTAATGGCAGAAAGTGAGGAAGACCTAAAGAAACTTCTATTTGGGTTGAAAGAAGAGAGTACAAAAGCTGGCTTGAGACTCAACATCAAGAAAACCAAGGTAATGGCAACAGGCCCTATCAGTCCCTGGAAAATAGATGGGGAAAAGGAGAAGCAGTGACAGATTTTACTTTTTTAGGATCAAAGATAACTGCAGATTGTGATTGCAGCCATGAAATAAAAAAGTGACTGATACTTGGGGACAAGCTATGAGAAACCTGGGGAACATAGTTAAAAGTAGAGACATCACCTTGCAAGGAAAATTTTGCATAGTCAAAGCAATGGTATTCCCGGTGGCAATGTATGGTTGTGAGAGCTGGACCATTAGGAAAGCTGAGCGCAGAAGAATAGATGCCTTTGAAATGTAGTGTTGGAGGAGAGTTTTGAGAGTACTCTGGACAGAGAAGAAAACAAATAGGTCAATGCTAGAAGAAATCAACCCTGACTGCTCCTTAGATTGTCAAATAGTAAAGATGAAGCTAAAGTACTTTGGACATCAAACGAGAAGTGAGGATTCACTTGAGAAAGCCTTGGTGCTGGGAATGTTGAAGGGCAAAAGAAGAAGGGTGTGGCTAAAAATGAGATGGCTAGATGGTATTGTAGATGCAACAGGCGCAAAGCTGGGTGGGCTGAGGAGGATGGTGGAAGAAAGAGGTGCCTGGTGGTCCATAGGGTTGCAAAGGATCGGAATCCACTGTGCGACTGAACAAAAAAAAAAAAATATTGAGTACTGTATTACAATTCTAATTTTCTTAAAATGTGTATACATTTTCTTGGCACTCTTTGTATTGTTTATGACATTCTATTGTGTTTTATTTAATGTTTATATGTTGTTAATCATCCAGAGTAGTGTTCATGCTATGCTGGGTAGTATAAAAATGCCATAAATAAATCAATAAATCCCAAACAGTTATAAAATATATGAAATGGTCTGGCCAAGAGATAAACAATCCTTATCAAAATCTTGAACCACAGAAAATGCTACAATCCGAGCTAAAGTCAGTATCATAGTATCTATATATCAAAAAGTTTTATCTCCATTGGAATATTCATAATGTCAACCTTACAATAAACCCTGGTATTTCTTTCTTGTATGCAGGCTACTCATAAGAACATTCCATAGAACTGAATTTATTAAATAATGCAAAGCTTTGAAAATAGATACTTCAGAGATTTTTATAATGTGTTAGTTCCACCTACCAGTTTCAGAATAACATATTCTAAATTAACCTAATGTCAAAAACTTTTAGTGATAAAATATATTTAACATATGCTAAATATTTTTTTACTTCAAGAGTAAACATTTTAATTGTGGTTACTTCTGTGTGTTGACACAGCAAAGACTTGAAACCAGATGACAGGCGTCATCATTAATTCAGTTGTTTTTTTTCCGAGCAAACAATGTTGCTAATGATTTATATGGAGTGAGCTCTGTCTGCACTGTCTGTACATGTTGACGTTAGAGATCCGAATCATTCCTAGCATATGTCGTCACTATAATGTGGGCAATGTTATTTGTGACATTAGAGAGACTCTTGGCTGCTGTTTTGGAGCAAAAGTTTATCGGAGTGAAAGATGTCGAGGAAAAGTATATAGTGTTTATACAATGATGCAATTTCATAAATGAAAATACTGAGGTAATCAAAGCCTAGCTATTAATTAGAGGCTGGACTTACACAAAGTTTCACATAGTTTCCCAGTAGGGGAATACTTAAAAAAATTTCAATCCATATGCACAAGAAAAGTATTTTTCCAGTTTTTAGTGCATAGTGTTATGTATAGAGACATATGGTTATGCTCGCCCTAAGAAGAAAAAGCACAAAAGCAGAGACATGTCAGGCTTCTTCAGGTAGACTCTGGGTATACTAAATATTCAAAGAAGGGGAATGCTATATCCTTGCCTTCACTATATGATTTTTCAATTTAACTTTCTTTGTTAACTTTCTTAGTAAATTTCTTAAGTTCATTGTCACTGTGTCAGCTGTACCAAATAAAAAAAAGGAGTACAGGAAGATGATCTAACAGAAGAAGTCATATGACAAACTGAAGCCCCTCCAAAATGAGCTTCCAAATAATTTTTATCTGCCTAATAAAGGTCTGTAGTATGCTGTCTTGGATTTAGCCTCACCTTGTTTTTGTCAGCACCTCTGATTACTTATCTTAGGTTCTGCCATATTATCACTTGATTCTTCCTTGGTAGAAGCTAGCATGCAAATTCCAATAACTTACCTACATTTCAGTGTTGCACAATCAAGATCTGAATGATAAATAAATAGAACCTACTTTGCAAATATGTTAGTGGGCATACATTTTTCCTTTAAATGTGAGAGTAATTTCCTACCAGTTTTGGTTTAGTCAGGCAAGTCTCATGTTGGCTTGGCATGGTTGACACTAAAAGCTTATCTTTAAGAGCTTGAAGATTTAATGCTAGAATGTTTATTTCAGCTTTTAAGGAGTTTAATGAAGGATTATTGGATTGTCCAATAATCATGAGCTAGAGTATGAGAATATATATTTTCCCTTATGGATGATACTCATTCTCAAAATTATATTCTGAACAATGGCTCATTCTCTTGTGCCAATACTCTATTACATATATTGGAACTTGGCAGCCAGCACATCTCAGATTTCAACCACATGTATTCTGAAAAAGCAAAAATCCTTATAAGGCGCTTCAATCACTTATCTTTAAATGCAATGTTTGTGCGTCATATTTAAAGATAATTGAAACCAGGGGGTGCAAAAACTAAAATTTTCTTCCAGGATGTTCCAGCTTCAGTTGATTCCAAAAACACTGAACACAATAGAATAGAAACCTCATGTATTAAACAACATTGGCAATGAGGAGAGACTCATTTGTTACAATATACACAAAAACAATTGCAGATCCACAGAGTTATATTCCTGTCTGCATTAGCATACTCATTTCTAAAAATTTTCATAACAAAAACATCTTGACTCTTTCAAAAGTTTTTTTGTAAATAAAATTTCAGTAGAGGGAAAGTGTACTTAAATTCCCAAAGAAATGTGTGGAAAAAGAAGATCCTTCAAAAGTATGTAATATTTCTGAAAAAGAGGATTATGACCATATGAAGCATTTTTCAACAGAACATGTATAGCAATGGGTTCATTTCCTGAGAATCCTTTAGTCTTGTCAAAATCAACAGCAGATCTCAGGTGATTTTGCTACAGGATTATAGCATGTACAGTACTTCTGCAATTTTTTAGATGAAATCCCTAAAATCAAAAGGGAAAACACAAAATTTCTTATAATCTCAGCCAACAGAGATAAATTTCAAATATTATTTTTTCTCAGCTGCAAAAATGAAATAACCAAATATTGGTATTTCCATGGAAAAGATATCCAGGAAACCTTTCAATAAAAGAAAATGATGAGAAAGAGTAGGAAAGTTGTGGAAAATAAAAAGTCCTTACACAGGCTAAAATGCTAGAAGAAGTGAATTATTTCCATGCAAATATAAAAGACAGGATTGTAAGTAGAGTTCTTTAGCAACTCAAAAACATCCTCCCAAGGATGAAAGAGCCATGATATCAGGAGTCAGGCTAGGAAAAGGCCCAGTTTTGTTGGAATTTGGGCCTGCAGATTGAAGAGGAAACTTAGTTTAAGCAGGTTTTTTTGATCTATATCATATATTAGGTACACTAGTAATTCTCAACCAGGTACAAAGTTGTGCTTCTGAAAAATCTTTATAGCTCTGTGAATAAGGCATCATCAGTCATGGCCACACTACAGTAATACCTCATATAACATTAGTATCGAATAACACGAAAATCGCATAACATCAAGGAATCTGGGGGGAAGAATTGCATCAGATAACATTAAGATCCTATGGGATGCTTCAGATAACAACCGCGAAAGCCTGTGTGGTTACAATGTATCTCTATGGATCCCATAGAGGATCAGATAACACGAAAAATCATATAACACGAAGACTTGTGGAACCAGGTTTTAGCGTTATATGAGGTTTTACTGTATTTCCATAGTGAAACCAATCTAGACTGGGTTGTTATTGCAGTATGTTGTCCATGCTATCTTTGAAAATTCTTTAGAAATTACAGTTGTTTCAAAAGGTAGCAATAAGAATACTGGCTAGTATTCATTTACAGAAAGAAATTAAATATGCCCTGCAGAATGTTCTTGATTTCTAATTTGTTTCTGGCCACAATTAAAAAAGTGGGTGATGAACTTCAACACTTCAAACAATTTAGGTCCAGAATACCTTAGGGTAGAGGTGGGCAACAAGAGGCCCACAGGCTTTTTGTTGCATCCTTCAATTTTGGTCTTGACTCTTTCAGCTTCCCTTTAGCTAAATGTTACATTTTGTTATTGTTGTTGTTGTTGCATTGTTGTTGTTGTTGTTGTTGTTGTTCAGTCAACCCCATGGACCATTGCATGCCAGGCACCCCATCCTCCAGCATCCTAGTATCTAGTACACAGTATCTAGTAAAACATTAATTTATCAGGTTGGACATACTTCCCAATTTTCCATGCCTTCATTCTGGTAATGTGATCTTCAAGATGACAGACAATCTGAAATTGGCCCTCAGTCACATTGTGGTGGTCCATCCTTGGTGCAGGTACTGGCCCTCCTGTAAACAATCTGTCCACAAAATGTGTTCAGATAGAGGAATCCTACTTTGTGTTGTAACTATGGTGAAAGTATGACAAATGTCATCAAGGAAAGGAACCCTCTTAGAGTTCACACTGAAATATTGAATGCTTTACTCAATTACATTGGTTAGATGTTGTCTTTAACTGTATTGTGCTATATACAGTCAAACCTTGCATAAAGAGCGCTTTGCTTAAAGAGTAACTCACTTAAAGAGCAGAGTTTTCTCTGAATGTTCACTTCGCTTAGCAAATAAAACCAACCTAAAACTTGCTTAACAAATAAAACCAACCTAAAACTTGCTTAACAAATAAATCGGGGTTCGACACCCCCCCACACACAATTGGTCACTTACAATGGTGTTTCGCTTAAAGAGCAAACTCGCTTAAAGAGCAATCCTGTGGAACGCATTATGCTCTTTAAGCGAGGTACAACTGTATTTCAGTTTTATGTTCTGTTGCTTTTAACAATTTTTAAATTCACTTCATAATTTTATTATATTTTATGTCATATTACCTGTTGCCCATTCTAAGTTGCCCATTTTCTCTACTAGGAGAAAAGTACAGTACAGTATATATGTTTTGTATGAACCACAAAAACAGGGTTCCTGGTGGTAGAGATAGCAAGAGGCTGGAAACTAGAACTCTGTCCCTGTTCACAATTTCAGATTAACCCTTTTTGAAATGCCATGACATGGTTGGAATTTAAAAGGAATACATAACCCACCCAAGCCAACTCTCTGTCTCAAGGTAACATTGTCAGTCTAATCCATTCTACATTATAGGATTCCACAAACATCACAGACCATGGCCTGAAAACAATTAATTTGTGACAAGTGAAGCAAATGTAAAAAACAGCAAGAGAAAGAAACCTGTTGTCATGACAGCCAACTAGGCATAATTAATATCTACCTGTTTTGGCTGAAAACACTGAGAAATAAGGACAGTAAACCTTCAATTCCAGTAGCCTGCTTTTGTATCATGAAAATACCATGACTCTATAGTATTGGCCATGCATTTAATTAGACTCATGGGTTTCTCATGTACTTTCAGTTGCTAATTAGTTAGATTTTCTGCTTTAGTTTGCAAGAATTGAGTAGACCATAGCACCTTTTGGAAGTCACTCATGCAAGGTTGCAGCAAATCAGAAGCAATTTGACAGGAATATAACAACAACCAGCTATTTTTCATGTTATGGACTATAATAAAGATTTTAATACTGACTTGAGGACTTGCTGTGGAACTATGTGACCCATATGATGTGCAATCGATATGTTACTGCTTCAACGGGGAGTGGTGTCCCATCCGGCCTTGCCACATTGTGTCAATTAGGTATGAGGTCCATTTTCAGCAGTTATCATGCAGTAACTCACAAGATTTTTTTGGGGGATTATGCATGCTGAGGCAAAAGGAGTGTGAAATAGTGCTTATGCTATGTAAAGATGGCAAGTATATTGCCAAAGCAGTTTCCAATACGCCCTGAGGTAGGCACTGCATGTGAAAACAGTCATAGTGTCTTCCAAGCTAAATCTGAGTAAACAGCTTCATCTAGCCAAGTGTAATAATCTGTAATTCATCATCAAAGCAACATTTCTCTCAAAAAGGCACTGAGGCCTGTAATAAAAACACAAAACACATACAACAAACATATTGTGGTAAACCTTTTTGGATGGATATTGATAAAAGCAACCCAATACTAACTGTTAAACCTCAGTCCCAGATTCCTTTCAGAACTTGATTTGCTCCATCCTTTCTGTTCCAACTCTTTCCCATTCCAACACACAGATGGAAATGCTATGATTTGCAGCCTGAAAATAACCTTAGCTGGGCAATTTCAAAATTAGCATAACAAATGTGTCAGAATTTCAGGTTCTGGGAGGGCAAGCATCATCACCAGTCCTTTCTTTTGTATGGTAAGGAATATCAACAAAGAAAAGTATAATCTAAATCAAAGGAAGGAATCATAGAATTGTGGGCTGAATGTGGCCCTTCTGGCATGATTCATCTGTAGTTCTCAGTTAGTGGCATGGGCAGAAATGGCTTAGTAGTTAAGAAACTTGCCTTGTTAGCTGGAAGGTTGGAAAGTCAGTAGTTCAAAACCCAGGTACTGCATGACGGATTGAGCATCCATCTCTGTCCCAGCTCTTGGGGACATGAACCTAATTTGGGTGTTTCCTGAGCAGAGTTACTCCTGCAAAAACCCTTTCAACCCAGAATAATTTCTGACACAAAATTATTATTATAGTCAGTGGCACATATGACCACTCAGACTAGAAGCAGTCCAAGAGGGACAGAGGGCTTTCCTTCAATTATTAAGAATTCACTAGTTTTTCTTTCAGTTCATTTTTGGTGCAGCAATTGGATTTTTTTTTTAAATGTTCTGTTTATTTTAAGAACCTATAATGCTTCAAGTAGTGTGTGTTTTTTAAAATGAGGGTTGACTTTAAATATGCTTTTAATAGATGAGATCTGCCAATGCTAAGCAGAATGGAGGTAATAATGAGCCCACACACAGTAAAGTTAAATATGTTTATAAGTTACTTCTAAATCACTTCATCTTAAAAGTTTTCCTGTTAACTCTTACTTTAATACAGGATTGCAGTCTTAGAGGGGTTTAATTGTTTATTCTACCTCCACCTGATATGATATGATATGATATCATATCATATAATATAAATGTAAATGGGAGCAAATAAGGACAATATACAATACAAAACAGAGCAGCATTTTCTGATTAAACAATAACAAAACCAGTCCTTCATGTGGAGAACTGGCATTGTTTGGTCTTGGATTTAGGCGTTTCCTCTAAATTAGAAATGAAAGATGAAATAAAGAAATGTTGCTGAAGTACATAGCTGAAACATGCCCAGTTTGAGGGAACAAATTGGCATATGGCACTGTAGGGTTTGATTGTAGCTCTAGTTATGATTGAAAGCAGAATAGGAAAATGCAAGACATATTTACTTTGTCAAAGCAGATTAATTTTAAGATAACATGCAACAGAAATTTTGTACATGCAACAGTTATTTTCTAATGAATAATGTAACAAGACGAGCTTCTTAACCATTGAGCCACTGCAGCCCCTATATTATTACTAAAAGAAGGTAGCTGAAGATAGCACCAGTATCCTATCTTATATTAGCTAGCATTGTTTTAAGTTAAACTATGGTTGGGCTCCATTCCACAAAACATATTTTTCCCATCATAGGACAATGCCTGCCAAAATTACTGGACAGATTCCCATGTAAATGTGTTGTCACAGTAGTGCCAGCAAGAGAATTGCATGCTGGTGATTCCAAGTATGGAAACATTTTTCTTTCTGTAGACTGGCTTGTGATTTTATGGGAGGGGATGAAAATTTTTTTGGATCACAGATCTGGAGGAAATTGCATGTACTTTAAATGAAAAATAAAGTTGGTACAGCAGCTTCAGTGGTGAATTTTTTATATGTATAGCAAAAACTGACAGATGAAAATGCTAAGAAGACCTTGTTGATACATGTTTTAGGTACATGATTGAGGAAGAATGATTACAAATTATAGCATTATTTCTATTGTTACTTTGATATGTTAGATCAGGGATTCCTAACCTTTTCAAGCTGGGAGTCAGGTCACGCTCTCTCAGTCAGCTTAGAGGGCTGGATGGCAATTTTGCCCTGCCTGCATGATGGGTGGTGGTTGGGTGGTGGCGGTGCCCATTTTGTCCCAACAGCTTCAAAGGGCCAGTCATTTTATTTCTTGAAACCCCTTGGAGGGATGGGTCCCCCACATGAAATGGCACAGTGGGCCAGATTTAGCCCACAGGCCTTAGGTTGGGAACTCCTTTGTTAGATTTTTGAGATTTTTATATGCTGTCATTTCTCCAAGTAATTTAAGGTAGTGTTTACATAATTTACCTCCATATTTTGCCACCACTCAAAACTCTATGAAATAGATTACTGGTGTTTGGTACCAATTTTATGCTAATTTTGGATATGTTTAACTATTAGCATGATTAGCTATGCATTATGACAATTACATCATTGGCTACAAGTCATTATTTCTCTTTGTGCTCTCTAACCACTAGGATCAGATGGATGTTGCCTCCCAGTAAGAAATACCAGGGATTAGTCAAACCAGAAAATGAGATCTCTGTAGCTCATGCAATACCATAGCAGTAATCATAATAGGAACATTGCAAATGATATCAATATTTTTCTTTGGAGCAGTTTACATGAATGTCTCTTAACTGTATTGTATATTTTGCAGAATATTTTTCCAGATTTGGTTATTGGTGATGGAGCCAATCTGCATAATGATGTGGCTAAAACATAGAACAAACCTTTCCTTGAATTGTTGCCTCCACAATCCTGGAAAAAAGACACAGGCACGTTATTTAGGGTTAATTAAGGGCTACAACTTTAACTAGGATTGACTCCTTTCCTGCAGTGGACCTATGTAGTGTGAGGTCCTGGGATGGAGCCTAGCTATTCTGCCTTACCACTACTCCCTACTTAAGCGATTCTCAAGGCCAGAGATTGTGCTATCTATGACAGCCCACTCCTGGTCAGCTGAATTGGGCAAAACATGACCAATCATCCCCCACCCCACAAGCCATAGGACCTAAGGTGGGCATCATCATCAGTGGGCCGCCAGTGTCCCCCCCATCCTGTAACTGAATCTTGGGATCTTGGGATCCCAAAGTTTTGGCATATTGGTGGTACAATGGTTAAACTGCTGTACTACAGCCAGAATATTGTGAGTTTGATCCTGACGAAGACTCAAAGTTGACCCAGCCTTCCATCCTGAGGTAGGTAAAATGAGTACCAGCATGTTGGGAGCAAAATGCTTATTAACTTGTGAACCACTCAGAGAGTGCATGAAGTATCATTTGGTGGTATATAAGTGTAATTGCTATTGATCCTGGGACCCACTCCCAAAGTACCCCTGGATCTCACCCAAGCCAAGCTATGATCCTCTTGCACTACCCACTAGTTGTGACCTATTTAAGACAATCCCCACAATTAGCCCATATAGCCGAAAGGATACCAGTGTGGGATAGGCAAAAAAAATAAAAAATCACCTGTTCCCAAGCCAATCAATAGTTGGTGCAAAAAAGAATATCCAGCTCTGAAGCAACCAGCTAGTCTTACACTGAATCATAGGGTGGGCAGGTGGTTCATTTGCACCTTGCAAAGAGGTCAGGAAAGTAGGGGAAGGGAGAAGTCTGTTAATGCAATTGATCGCTCCTCCCCAGGGCCAAATGGCAAGCTCCAATTGGAGCTAGGATGTGGGGATATGTCCAGAAAGAGGGAGGCAACAACAACAGCAACAACAAACCTGCTTGGTAGCTGCGTATCTTTGTGAAGGTACCCTTTCTAGGCAGGATTCACAACCTAAAGCCTGTGGGCCTAATTCGGCCTGTGGCACCAATTAATCTGGCCCATGGTGAAGATCCTGGAGCTTCCACTGCTTCCACTACCACTGGAAGTGCTAAAAACTTGCCGGATGTGGCAAAAATGTGGTGAAAACATAATTCCAGCTGCCACAGGAAGCAGAGGAAGCAGCAAAAACAGCAGGGATCACACCACAAATGCACCCACTGCCACCGCCACTGCAACTGGAAGTGGTGGAAGTGGCAGGAGGAACCACATCTCTGGTCCACTCACCTGTGGACACCGCCCATGGTGCAAAAAATCTGCTTTATAGCAGGGGTTCCCAAACTTTTTGCACCATGGATTGGTTTCATGCTAAACTATTTTTCCAGATATCAGAAAACAAAATAAAAAAACACTGCAGCACTTTAAAGATTAACTGCTATATATTTATTGTTAGCTTTCGTGGATCAAGTCCATTTCTTCAGACAAGGAGTGAAACTTCCAGGCATGGTTTATATATACCAAATGTACGGGTCTACGTTTTTGCACAGACTGATAAGTTTGGGGAGGAGCCCTGCTGTAGCTCAAAAACAAGGAGGAAGGGCCCAGCCACCTGCCTCCTACCCCTGCAGCCCAGTTTGGGACAACCTGTGGCCTGGCACTGGTCCACATCTCAGTGGTTGGGGAGCACTGCTTTATTTATTTATTTATTTATTTATTGTTCACATTTATTATCCCGCCCCAATCGGGTATACCCGACTCTGGGCGGCTTACAATACAAAACACAATCACAAACCCAACCCCATCCAATAAATACTAATAATTAAAATTTTAAAACTGTAAAAAGGATCATAAAAACAAGAAGTAAAAACCGGGAACAAACAACCCCGCGGAATAAAACCCACAGCAAGGGAAGCTATCCCTTAAATCAACCACCCTGTGTGGGATCCCACATACCTTGGTCCCCACACTTGTCCCGCCAGCCAGGTTTTTAAGCCCTTCCGGAAGGGCAGGAGCCCTGTTTGTAGGCGCAGTTCAGTTGGGAGGAGGTTCCACAGGGCCGGGGCACGATTAACAAATATTGTCTGGTGTAAGTTAGGATTGTGAACTTTGAGACTTTGGTTATGAAGTATAAAATAGGCAATACTGAATATTTTTCTTGGCTTCTTCTTTCATATTCATTTTGAAAATAACATAATCCAAAACTAGAAGATAATGGAGTGTTGTGATGTAAAAGGATTAAGATTCATACCTCCTTAGATACTAAAATGGAAGATCAGTATCAGGAAACAAAAGGTGTATTGAATTACTTTGTTATACATCATAATGTGTCTTCATTTAAAATGAGTTAACAATCAAATCTTCTAGGACTTTCCACCTCCCTAGAAGACCCAACTGTCTTTCAAAAAATTTACTAGGTTTTAAGAGTCCTGAAACTTTAATTATTCCCCATAGAAATAACAATGGGGTTTAGTTGTTCCCTAATGAATACATCCAACCCCAATAATAGCATATTTTGCTTGAAGGCTTTGGTGCTTGGAATGAAATGCTATTCCAACATTTGCAAAACCAGATACTATCACAGGCAATCAGTAAAAAAGAAAAAGCAGATCAGAAACAGAAGTTGAAGGAAAAAAGAAACAAACAAACTCTGAATAAAAGTTATACTAACAGCAGCAACAGTAACAATAATAGTAGCATTAGTAATAAAAAATGGAGGCTGCAATTATTACAGATACAACAGGCAGAGGAAGAAAATAAGATGCATAATGATTATATTGACAGAAACAGAGAAAAGGTACTTAAGACGGTGAAAATGCAAAGCCTTTTGGAAACCACAGGGAAAAAAAGGCAGAATATAGCAAAAATTTTAATCTAAATTAAACAGCTGGAAATATAAACTATTACATAGACAGCTAACAAGAAATATTGATGGAAAACATTATAATTTAACTTGAGCATGACTAAAACTAGGGACCATTAAAAAAGAAACCAACGGTTTGATTTTTGCTGCAGAAGAACAAGCACTCCCAGCTAATATTATGAAGGCTAACATGCAAACAGCAAATAAATATTGACTTTTTTCAAGAAAATGAGGAAACTTTGTCACACTTTATCCATGAATGTTCGAAGGTTGTGCAGACACACTACAAAGCAAGGTATAATGGAGTTACAAAATTAATGCATGGTCACTATATAAAAATGTATAATCTTCCAGCAAGCAAAAATTCAATATCAAGTAAAGGTGTTAGAAAATGATCAAGTTAAAATCTTGTTGATTTTTGGATCAAACTGACAGATATATCAAGTATAGTACAGCAGACATACAGTAATAGAACAAAGAAACATCTGGATAATTGACATTAGATTTCTAGGGGGTGCCAGAGTTGAAGATAATGGATTGGGGATATAACAAAATACAGATTGTTCTGGATATTGGCTATCATCATGGCAATAGTCTTCTTAACTCCTTGAAACAGTTCTTCCAAGGACATGCTACACCAGTCTTTTGGGTTCTTCATCCATGAAGTCTGTCTATGTCCAGAGCCTCTCTTCCCCGGGATCTTTCCTTGCAAAGTGAGTTGGAGTATTCTATACTTTATGTTGTTCCTCATGATATGGTCAAACTATTGGAGCTTTCTTTGCTTAATGGTCTTAAACAGTTATTGTTCTTTATCCATCTGGCCCAACACTTCTAGATTAGTCACATGGTCAACCCATGATATCCTTAGCAGCCATCTATCGATCCACTTTTCAAAAGCTTCAATTCTACAGAATGAATTCATCAAAAGGGGACTTCATTTTGGCAGTTTAAACTCTAACCTAGACTGAAAAGAAGTAAGAACAATTCTGCAGAATTTCATAAAATCCTATAATCAACTGCAAATCTCTGAAATAACACCATCAAAGATGTAGAAAATGGGGCTTTTGGGAGTAGCCTACATATTACACCACTATTTAACAGATATTTTACTTGTATTAGATTCAATATAAGGATACACTAGTGCTGAGTTTCTCAAATGTGGGCTCCCATACTTCATCTTCAGTTACCTGAAGTCCAAGTCAGCACACCTGCTGATCAGAACTTCTGGGAATTGAAGTTCAAGAACATTTGGGGGCCCAAAGTTGAGAAATCCTGGTCTAGTGGATAGAATAATGGATTAGTACTCAGGAGGCCTAGGCTGGAATCCTCACTCAACCATGGAAATTCTCTGAATATATGGAATTGGCAAAAATAATTTTTAAATATTAACTTGATTTGAAAGCCCTATCAGAATCACTACAGTAATACCTCGCATAACAAATTTAATTAGTTCTGGGAGGCTGCTCGCTATGCAAGTTTTTTGCTATGTGAGTCAGACTCACATAGTGAAAATTCCAATGGAAAACTTGCATAACGAGCTTTTTAAGGGGAAAACTCACATAGCGAATTTTTTTGTTATGCGAGTTTTCCCCATAGAGATGCTCGCTATGTGAGTTTTCTATAGGGAAAGTCCGACTTGCATAGCGAATATTTTTTCGATGTGAGTCCGACTCGCATAGTGAAATTTTTTCGTTATGCAAGTTTCCCCCCATAAAAACGCTTGCTATGCGAACATTTCAATAGGGGAAGTCTGACTCGCATAGCGAAAATTTTTGCTATGCGAGTCCGACTTGCATAGTGAAAATATTCATTATGCGAGTTGGATCGCTTTTTGAAAAACCCGCTTGTTATGTGAGTTTTTCATGAAGTGAAATGCTTGCTAAGCGAGGTTTGACTGTATACTGTAAATCAGTTCTGCCTTAAAGTCACATAACAAAATGAGACTATATTGCAGTAACTTCAATCTGTTCAGTGAATTTTTATTCTCTTGTTTTCTTAGTCACATTCATTTTCAACTTTTGTTTTTATGTTGAGAATTCTGAATTAAAATTAATGTTGAATTGCCTAAACTTTAGAACACTACTGTTCTTCAGAGCAAACTGGCGTTGCAGGAATTTACAGATTATTTGCCCTGCAATATTTGCATACTGTTTAACACAAATGCATTCATATATACAGATGCTTTGAATCATAAAACAGTTGTGGTTCTTATCGGCTGGCAAGGACAGAACATTAAAATTATGGAGAATAACTCAGCTTTCCTTTCAGCCAAGAAGAGAACAGTTCAAGAATGCTTTGTCGCTGTGCTGATTAGTAGCTGGCCATATGTTGATTTTGTGGACATGTTTCATAAAAAGAGCTGTGTAATGAAGGATGTGCTTGGAAAATAATATATTTGTGCCATGTGGCTAACCGCAGGCATTCCAGGAATCACAGCCATCTCTAGTTTTGCAGATCATCTGGAGACTAGAACTGTACTATGTGACTTGATATTTGCTGTTGCCAAAACTTTCAACAACAACAATAAAAAATACTTTGCTATTTCCAGAATCTTTATTGACCTTCCAGCTATTCAGACTAGCCAAAGCCAAAGTAATAAACTCATGGAGTGTGAAATTGTAACCAGTGCAATGGCCGGTTCTGTCCTGAGGATATTTTAAGGCCATGGAAATGCTTCCAAGTGATGTGTTAAAGACAATTCTTTTGAGACTCTTTTAAAATGTTCCTCACAACAAGGAATACTGGGGTAATTTCCTGGTCTGAATTTCTTTTGACTTGCTACTTCTGTAATAAACTGTACTTCAGCCTTCCCTAATTTGTAGCTTTCCAGTTATCTTGGACACAGTTCTGATTATCCCAGATTTTTTGTCACATTGACTGAAGCAGTAGTTAGGGATGGGAAGAATACTTGCTAAATTCCGGGCTCACATTGATTTACTCTGTTTTGACATGATGAGAAAAACTGGTACCTCATTTTAAAGACACACAACATGTCTTGGCACTAGCTGAGTCAGAGACAAGAGACATTTTCCCTACTGCAGCATTTCCATTAGGTTTGTAGTATCCTTTCCCATCCAGGGATTTGGAGTGTGGTGTCAGCAATATGAAGATGCCACCCAACTCTATCTCTCCTTCACATCTTCTGCAGTGGATGTGGTCTGGTGCCTGGGTTACTGCCTGGCTGTCATAATGGATTGGACCAGAGCCAACGTGAACCTGAACCTGGACAAGATGAAAATTCTGGTGTTGCAGGGCTCATCTGGGACCAGGTTTCCAATTTAGGAGTCATACTAGACCATCACTTGACCCTTGAGGTGCATATTGCAGCAGTGTGTAAAGCTGCTTTCTTCCAACTGCAGCAAATAGCCCAGTTGCATCCCTTCTTGGATGGGAGGTCTCTCACAACAGTAGTTATCTCACTGTTAATCTCTTGTATTGACTACTGTAATGCTTTCTACGTGGGGCTTCCCATGTCCCTGTTATGGAGACTTCTACAAGTCCAGAGTGCAGCAGCCAGGCTGATTACAGGAGTGAGAAAATTTGATCATATCTCCTCAGCCTTGGCAGGCCTGCACTGGCTGCCTGTTCCTTTTCGTATCGGGTAGAAGGCATTAATGCTAACTTTTAAGACTCTAAACGGTTTGGGACCTTCTTACCTTTCCTCAGAACAGTAGCCTTCATCACTCATTCATCTCTGTCAGCACAGCTACAGGTGCTGACTCCGAGATTGGCTAGGAAGTTCATGACTAGGAGAAGAACCTTCTCGGTGGCAGCACCAATGCTGTGGAATGCTATTCCAGTTGAGCTGCACCATGATCCATCCTTGTTCTCATTCAAAAAACAGCTGATAACACTGCTCTTTGAGGAGGCCTTAGGGAATGTTCTGTCTACAACTGGCTGTTAAAGATGCTACTCTGTTTCTCTCTGTCCCAAATAGGTTGCACTCTTAGGGCCCTTGTTTGATGTATTTTCTGCCAATTTTAATGTTTTGTGACTGTTTTATTGTGAATTTATTGTGAATAACTTTTAATAATTCTTTATTGTTTTATTGTTGGTTTTATGATGTTAGCCACCCTGAGTAGGAATGATTTTCCCCAGAGGGGTGGAATATAAGTGTAAAAAATAAATAAACAAATACATACATACATACATACATACATACATACATACATACATACATACATACAGACAGACAGACAGACAGACAGACAGACAGACAGACAGACAGATATATTTGAGAAACAAGGCATACACAAACATATACAAGCACCGGAGGACTGGGTGACTTTTAAGAAAGATGCCAATGAAATATCTAGTGCTTTAAATTATTAAATAAAACAATAGTAATCCCTATTTGTATGTCTTTGCACAAAATATAAGCAATTCTGTGCAAATATTTGGTACAAAATTTTGCTCTCAGTATTGATGGAATACTAACCAAAGTGCCAGAAAATTCCTTTTCATGTTCTCAGGGGTATTGGACTTCCATACCCTACATGACATATGTGAAAAGAGGAGAAGGACAAAGCCCACAAGGCAGACTCAGAGGAAGGTGGAAAGATAATATCAAATAAACATTACAAGAACACCAAATAATGCCGGTGGAGGCTGCTAGAAGTAGTAGAGCAAGAACCTTGATACCTGAAGGCAGTGGTGGGTTGTTAAAATCTTCACTACCCCACCGTGACGTCATCGATGTCGTGGGCATAGCTGACGTCATGATGTAATGATGTAGTGGGCAGAGCAAAAAAATTTTTTTGCGCATGTGTCAAACCTCCATTTGAGGCAGGCACAATTCTTTTTTGGTGTGCATGCAACAAACGGAGGTTTGATGCATGCGCAGTTCCGGGCAGCCATTTTGGCTGCCCAGAAAAACATTTTTGGAGGGTGCTGGAGAGGCGACTGAACCGGTCGCAGGGTTTTACCAACCCACAGCGACCCCTCCTGATGGGGAGCTACCGGTTCAGGCGAAGCAGTCCGAACCAGTAACATCCCATCACTGCCTGAAGGGCTAAAAGAGGAAGCAAAGAAAAAAAGAAGATGGTGAAAAGATGACCTTGCATTTTCTCATTTTTGTTTGTGTGAGAGATAGGGGATTAGATTTTTTAATGATACTTCAAAATACCCAGAAGGCTTCAGGCTGGTGAAACTACTGGGCTTTTTTTTTTTGAAATTTCAAAGAGGATTTCCAAGTTTCTCTGCAATATAGTTGATTGTGAATATCAGTGTTCTCATCTTTCTGTGCCCACCTCATATTGTTATAAACACAATGGAGCGAGTTAAAGATTTAAAAGAAAGATTTTTCAAAATCAACAGCTGCAACTTGACCCACAGTGTCTATTCTTGAATAATTTCAGGATCAGCATTTCCAGCAGATATAGCATATGTACTGTATGTAAATTATATATTCATTTTTTAAAATCTTTGATTATTTCTTTAATTGGAAACACACTAATTTTTAAAAATGGGATAAGTGTCTGTGCCACAGGTCTTCAAAATTCTTTTCCTGTACTATGCAATTCAAGGGCAGTTTGTGTGTTTTGAGATGCCAAACACATTCATTTGCAGGCTGATATTTAACATTTACCTGTTTTTAAAAATTACTTCTAGATTTTACAGGGTTATTTATATTTATGATTTAACTAGTGTTTGTGTATATCACTATACAGTAATACCTCAGATAACATTAGTATCGAATAACACTAAAATTGCATAACATTAAGGAATCTGGGGGGAAGAATTGCATCGGATAACATTAAGATCCTATGGGATGCTTCGGATAACAACCGCTAAAGCCTGTGTGGTTACAATGTATCTCTATGGATCCCATAGGATTTTAACATGCATTGGATAACACTAAAAATCGTATAACACCAAGACTTGTGGAACCAGGTTTTAGTGTTATCTGAGGTTTTACTATATTGTTTTTTAAAAATTTTTTTGTTATTTGTTGGGTTTGAGGATTATTAATTTTTAATCTTCTAGATCAGTGATTCTCAATGTTTTTCAGCCATGGGCCAGACCACATCCCCTCAGACAGCTGAGCGAGCTGGACTGGTATTGTAAAATGCATCTGTGGCTGTTGTAAATATGTTTATGATGGCCACAGACTTATTTACAGCTGTAGTTAATGCATTTACGTCAGCTGTGGACTCATTTACACCTGTTGTAAATTCATTTATGGCTGTAAATGAGTCTGTGGCTGATTCCAGTGGTGGTGGAGGTAGCAGTGGGGGCGGCTGGAGTGAGTTCAGGGGCTGCATTATTTGGTTCCAGAGGCCGGATCCAGTCTGTGGGCCGTAAACTGCAAACCCCTGTTCTAGAATATCCAGAGTAGTTCTTACACTAATAGAGCAGTATATAAATCAAATTTTAAAATAAATAAATTTACTAGCCTAGTTGGCCATTCTCAATTCTTTTCAGTTTAAACTAATGTATGAAGTGCAATTGGCAAAACAAGAAGTTGCCGTAACAGTAGGAGGATTTTTCTTCCGAGTTGCAGATTCAAAGATCTATAGGTCTTGGCAATTAATATTTTAATTATGTAATCATTGCAACCAACCTATGACTCTGATAAAAAGGGCTACAGTCTACAGAATCTGTTGTCAGACTGAATTTATTAATGTTTAAGGAACCACAAGTCTCTCTCTTTAATTACCCCATCAATTTTTGGTCCTAGCTGAAATAGTGATGGATTCCAATATCCATTTTTACATGTGATTACCAAAATGGTATTCAAAATAAATTTTTACTATATATTTTTAAATAAAGGAATGATAAAATGTAGCTTCTGGAAATTGTCTTGTATATCTTTCAGTTGAGTACAATCACCGGCCAGGAGGAAGATAAAAGGAGCCTCCCTGGCCGGGGGAGGCCCGAAGAAACACCGCCGCCGCCGCCGTGCCAGACGCCGCCGCCACGCCCTCCCGGCCCCCGTCACTGGCCGGGAGGAAGATAAAAGGAGCCTCTTTGGCCGGGGGAGGCCCGAAGAAACGCCGCCGCCACGCCAGACGCCGCTGACGCTGCTGCGCCCCCGGCCCCCGTCACCGGCCGGGAGGAAGATAAAAGGAGCCTCCCTGGCCAGGGGAGGCCCGAAGAAACACCGCCGCCGCGCTAGCCGCCGCCGCCGCCGCGCCCTCCCGGCCCCCGTCACCGGCCAGGAGGAAGATAAAAGGAGCCTCCCTGGCCTGGGGAGGCCCGAAGAAATGCCGCCGCCGCCGCCGCCGCCGCCGCCGCCGCCGCCGCCGCGCAAGACGCCGCTGTCGCTCCCCTTTGTTGGACTTTGTTGGACTCTCCCTCAGCCACCCGGCCTCGAAGGGAGAGAACTTGGGGGTCTCTTGGGCGGCAATAGAGGACTTAATGGGGGGGGGGGGTTGGTGGGATATTGTTTTGTTTAGTATGGAAGCCACCTAGAGTCAGGTTCGCCTGAGCGAGGCGGGGTATAAATTTGAAGAATAAATAAATAAAATAAAATAATTTCTGACATGACTTTATTATAATTCCAGTGTCTTGAAGAGTTGACTTTGAGTCACAAAAGCTTATGCTGAGAAAAAATAGTTAGTCTTCATGAAGTTACAATAGTTTGCTTAAATGTTCTATTTCTGCCTCTGGATGCTTCCAGAAGTTGCAGTTATAACATCTGAGAACCTATGTCCCCTAAGGCTCCTTGCACCTGCAAAATAAGTCTTCTTAAATGGCCTCAAAACAGCTATTTCCAGACCCTATTTAACTTCTATAAGAACTGGGGACACAAAATTTTATCCTGAATGTGCCAATCTATGATAACCACCCCCTATATATGTGCTGAAAACTGCCTATCATAATAATAAATATTTCTTGTCAACCATCTTGGTCAATCAATAATTATTATTTCTTGTACTGGGATAGGTGTGGATTTACAAAGATGTCTATGTGAGGACACTGGTGCAGCACTGTGTTTTTGTTATGGAGCATCATTTCCATATTTCTGCTTTTAAAATAAGATCTGTAGTAGATTGACTCATATTTTCCCATTCCTTCATCTGATTTCTTGTTATCCTGTATGCATTTAATTGAACAAAACTTACTTTCTCTGTGCACTTATTATGTAGTGTGCCGAAGCAATGCTCTCCACACTTTTATACTTTATGGTTAAGCGCTTCACTTACTTTGTAGGCCACATATGACATTTCACAAGGAATATCAGCAAGTTGGAGATGATTCAGCTTCTCTCTGTTTAGGTTAACTCCCTTTTAATTACATGCAAATGTCTGGAAGATGTTATCTAGGTTAACCATACTAAAGAGATGATGTTCCTTGAGCCTCTTTCATTTCACATCATTTGGCAAGGCAATGCTACTTGGCATGCTACATTGGTCTCACTAACTTCAACATAAATTTATCAGGAGGAGAATAATAATTCTGAAATAAATGCTGGCTAGCCAAAAAATACTGCTTCAGATTTCATACAGGAGCATCCAACACAGTTTGTGTCACAGGGTAGACTTTAAGTCCATGGTCTGCCTAACATCCACTTTTGTTGCAGTGATGGATTTATCTTTGATAGGATTATGATTATTTATAAAAGGGCAGGAGAATATCCTGGCTAATTATTCCATGGTTAAGGCAAATCTGGCATCTGTGTGTATGAATATTAAGTACTGGAGAGGTCATTTCAACCCTGGAGAGCTCCTTAGAATATTCCTACAGTCTCAGGGTTTTGGCAAACTGGTCGAAATTAAAGAAGTTGTGTCCCAGAAACTTCATCCATCTCTGTCATCACAACTCACTCAATTCTGATTATTAACAAGCATGTATCCTATAAAAAAATTCCAGACTGTAACTTCCTTTTATATCTTTCTATGGATTCTATTGCATGGGTTCTACAATTGCAGCAACACACGGAGAACTCAACAGTGACTATAGGTGGCATTTTAAATCATGAAGAACCTTCAATGTCTAGTGAATGGCCAATTTGTTTTCAAAACTCTAAGCACAGAAGGGCCTTTTTGTTGTCTTCTATTTACAGAGATATGAAGTCTCTTCTTAAGTTCATGAAGCAAGATGACAGATGTGAACATAATAACTGAAAGAGCATAGAAATGTACCTAGCAAGAGAAAAATATTGGAAAGACAAAAGAATTTACACAACTTCGAACTAGTGGTGGGGCACCAATGGTCTTCCGGATCTTGCACTAGAACTCTACTACCTACATCATTGTCTGGCTGGGGAGTCAATGATGGGAATTAGCTCCCAAATTACTAGGAGAGCTCCCTGAATCTCATCTCTTTTCTCATAACTTCACTTGCTCTGATGAGTTCTGATGCTCAAATTTCTTCTACCCCTCTTTGGCCATACTACTCTTCCAGGTTCTTTTTTCTGTTTGTAATATATAGTTGGAAGGTTATGTTGCACCCTGAGTCTCAAGCTAGCTATATTTCACCACACTTCTCCATTGGGTGAGATTGCCAAAGCTGAAAATCATTGGTTTGTTCCTCCACTTCACTCCTTTCATGCCTTTCTGAGGTGTCTGGGGTTGGATAAAGGGGTAGAGGCCTTCACCAAGATGTAGCAGACTCACAGGCTGAAAGTCTGCCTTGCTGAAGATTGGATAACCTTTGGAAGATTATTATTTGTTTTGGACCCTAGGGACAAGAGTCTCTCAAGGACGTTATTGACATAAGTTTCTTCATTTCATTGAAATGCAACCACCCCTAAATTAATAGACCACTGTCATTCTGTTATCACTTTGCAAACAAAAGTCTGCATAGTCAAAACAATGGTATTTCTGGTAGTAATGTAGGGTTGTGAGAGTTAGACCATAAGGAAAGCTGAGCGCAGGAGACTAGACGGCTTTGAAATGTGGTATTGGAGGAGAGTCTTGAGAGTACCCTGGACAGCAAGTAGAACAAACAGGTCAATCTTAGAAGAAATCAATCCTGACTGCTCCTTGGAAGGTCAAATAGTTTAGTTTAAAGTACTCTGGACATCAAATGAGAAGAAAGGATTCACTTGAGAAGGCCTTGATGCTGGGAAAGTTTGATGGCAAAAGAAGAAGGGGGAGGCAGAAAATGAGATGGCTAGATGGTATTGTTGAAGCCATGGACACAGAGTTGGGCAGGTTGAGGAGGATGGTGGAGGAAAGGGGTGCCTAGCATGCAATGGTCCATGGTGTCGCAAAGGGTCAGAATCAACTATGTGACTGAACAACAACAAACTTTGTTTATTATCTTTATCTTCACATGTTCATCTGCATAATTATACCAGCCACATATTTGCAGTCCAATGTTTGAGGACTTTTGATTTAGAAAAGCACACACTGAAACAAAATCATTAGCCTTTATAGTGCTAGAGTATTTGTGTTTTCCTTTCCCTTTCCTTTTGCCAAGATTGGAATGGCTTCAAAGGACAATCCAATGCATGTCAGCAATTTTTTAAATGAATGGTGTGTATGACCTGCAACAGAAAGGGATCAGCTGGAACCATAATTGCAGAGATGAAGAATGGAAACTTTAGACTAGACAAAGACTCAGTTCATTAAAGAAAGGAGTGTGCATTGCTTTGATATGCTGAAAGCTCACAACGACAAATACAAATTGTCATGCAGACAATAGCCAGTCCCAAATCACCTTGGAACCAATTTTACTGTCTTTTACTAATTAAAACCATATAAGGTTAATGACATACTAGTAGACGTTAACTATGTAGAGGTTAGTGTGAAGAATATTGAGCACGTTGGGGAAAAGACAGATGCCAATTAACTTGGCAATTCAATATGAATTTATTTCATATGTGGCAATAAGTTTTGCCATTTGGAGAAAAGCCTCAGGATTGAAAATACACCTGGTTTTGCTCACTTATAAATAGGAGCTCATAAAAAGCCAAGGTGATTGTTCAGTAAAAAAGTCTCATCTTTAATAAATCTTAACAACTTCTGTTTGAACATATATCTGTTCTTGAATATTGGCAGATGTGAGGCAATTCTTTAAAATAGCTTTAAATAAAGTGTGAAAGGATTATTTAAGGAACTGCAGTATTTTTCCTAGCAAAAAAGCATGACGACAAAATGACTGAAAGGAAAATTGAGACTGTCTTATATGATGGAGTTTAATAAATGTCTGAGCATGGGATTTAATTGGATTTTATTAAGCTAAATAGAATTATTAGTATTAGCTAGACTAGCCCAGTTGAAGGAATGAAATTTGTTAAGTCAACATTTAATGTCCCATTCATTCAATCAAGGGGCCCAGAATCCTATTTGTGTTGATATATGGGTTTACATAACTTGCTGTGGCTAATTATAACAAACCAACAAAGTGCTGGGCTGCATATTGGTCATATGCTTGGACTGTGCAACTGTGATGCATCCTTTAGCCTCATCTAGTAGCTGTGGAAAGTTAAATAAACCAAATCAAATTAATTTATAATGACCATAGGCCAGCCATCTGAAAAGAAAACAGACACATTAAACAAAAGAGTTAAAAAATTAACAGTGCCCTTTGACAAAGCCTGTTACACGTGAAGTCTATTATCTTACTGTAACTATGCAATGTTTCCAGTATGATTGGCAGAATGATTTACCAATGTATTCTTCTTGCACATGTGATTGCATAAAATGTTGCAACTTTGTAACTTTGCTTGACAAATTGGCAAGGAAGTTGTAGACATGATCTCTCTCAGCCCTGCCTGGGATTTTTAAAATTTCCAAATATTTGTTAGTATTGTATAAAGATATATATTTCAACTAGCTCTGTAAAAAACAACATTATAAAAACATGATCAAAATTTCTCCCATACCTAGCTGGCAAGGACAAAGAAATTGTGACTAAGGCTTTTATATCTTCCTTATAATCATGTCCACTTTAGTACATAAAAATCTGGCAAATTAAAAGGCTGGATTTTAGAATATACTCTGCCAGCGCAAAGATTTTATTATTGTTCCCATCCAGTTATATAAACCTTACACAAACACATTAGGATTCTAACCACAAAGTTTACCCTAGATGGGATTAATAATAATTTAGTGTCAGAAATTATTCTGGGTTGAAAGGATTTTTGCTGGAGAAACTGTGCATGAATGAGGCTCCTTTCATGTCCCCAAGAGCTTTTCCAACTGAAGTGGTCCCTATTTATCTATTTGCGATTTCTTGCTTTCAATCTCCAAGGTTGGCAGGACCTGGGACAGAGATGGGCGTTCATTCTGTTACCTTAAAAATTAGGGCTTGGTTTGTTTCCTGGTGGAGAAGTGATTAACCCCAAAAACTGACACCGAGGCATGATTTTAATCAGAACAAACATTGGTTTATTGGTATTTTAAACAGAATTCTAATTCATAGTGGTCATCTATGAGAAAGAAGTCCCAATACCTCACCCATTCTGGCACAAATCACCCTCGGGAGCCCAATTCCAGCTACTCTAGGAATGAGCTCAAGTCCCTCCCACTCCCCAACATTTTTATACATTCACTCTAGTCGACAATCAAGTATAGACAGGTACAGATGCCGTTTACTGAATATGGGGCAAATAAATGAGTCTTTACACTTCTTAATTACACAGTACAAAAGTAATCTCCAAAGTTGCACATAGACATTTTTACAAATACAGAGGTTAATGGCGAAATGTTGTAAAAGTCTTTGTTTGCTGGATGAGGAAATCTCCTTTAGGCAAGCTCTGATACAAAGTGTCCCTTTTTAGTCAATTTGCAGTCTGTAAATTGTCACATTGTTTCCTTTCTGAATCTGTGAATGAATGAAGAGGAGTGCCTTTGCTTTTCAGCCAGGAAAACTGGTTCTACTGAGTCCACACCTTTTGTCACACCTCTGGGGAAACTCTTGAGGCTCAGAGAATGGGGACAAAAGAAAGACAATTAGTTCTACATTCTTATTTGAAGGGGAGAAGCCAAATCTCTATTGACTTTAATTGCTTGTATTCCTTGCCAGAGTACGTGACCCACTTGGAATGATCAATATTCTTTACTAATGCTCTTAGGCAGGCTTTTATATCAATCCTTATAAAATTTAGTTCTATTTTCCCCTTTTAATTAAGCCCCTTTGCAGAGGTTTATATCAAACCTTGTATTATTTTATTTCATATGTTATCTATTAAGCGTTGGCTTCTCCCCATATATTCATGCCTTGACCCATGTGTATGTAGTGGTTCTTTGATTGAGACTTCATTAAAAAGAAATAAAATGAAACAGTGATGTTTGATCTTAAAATTTAGGTAACAATTCCATTGTGCAGTATCTAGGTCTCAAACTACTGACTTACCAACCTTCCAAGCTAACAAGGTGAGCTTATTATCCACTGAGCCACTGCAGCCCATAGATGAGCCTGACTGTTGTATTTAGTGTGTTGTGTCTTTTAGAATATTAATGGAACAACTTTTTGATTAGCAACTATAAAGTGGTTTTAGCGTCTGATGAAACATCATTAAGACTGAAATCTTTCTCGCATTTAATTGCAAGAGTACACATGATTTTCTGTACACATTGAAAAAAATCCTTGAAATTGTCATTTGGGACATGTTCTCCAGCCCCATCTATCATAATCATCAATGCCTCTGCCATCCTTTGAACAATTGTGCTATGGGCATTTGTGAAAAATAAATACCGGTGCTTGATGTGTGCCAATAATTCTTTCTCATAAACATACATTAATAAAGGAAGTCAGTAAGATAACACATGGTTAGTGGATGAGGCCAACCCACAAACCTTCTGGATCTGTGCCCCTCAATGCACAGAGGACATTGCCTCTTTTGTTTGGGCCATGAAGCTGTTCTCAGTTTTATAGGCTGTGAGTGAAACCTGAATAATGGCTATGCTTCATACATCTTGTGCCATATTTCCTTAAGATGCCCTACTTAAAACATCTGTGAAATGTTTTAGCCTTGCGGGGGCAAGGTCTAGTCTCCTCCTCTGACTCTGGCAGAAGATCTGCAGGATCAAACAGTTTACTCCCATGAGTAATTCATCCTCACTGGAGAGCCTGAACTGCTGTTTGCTGACATTTGCTACCTTAGAACAGGGCATACACATAAGCCTGCCTGCTGTCAGCTGTCAGTGTTAGAGATCTTTATATGTTTAAAAGAAAGATTTGAAAAGAATTAGTATACTTAGTATACTTACACAATTCCCTTGACCTTGCCTTATCAACATTTCTGATCCTGGGAGATTTGTCAGAGTTTTGAACCAAACGCACATACAGAGTTCTGTTCAAATCTTTACATCCAAATTGTAAATGTCTCGATTCCAGGTGATGGGAACGTTTGCCAGCAGAGCTAACATGTACATATATGTCTTGACCATGAATTTAGTCCCACACTAAAGTGGGATATCTGCATAGACCTCTGGTATTGGTTGCTCACTAGAGAGTTCCAAAAGAAAACCAACAAGCAATTTAAAAACTATTTTTTACAAAATCAAAAATAACAATATCAAAAGTAATATGAAGAACATTACAGTTTCATAAACAAAGTTTACCTTTTCATGTGTAGAAACACTTTGTCTAGCATTTCTTTCTAAATTTATGTTAATAATATTCATGAGACTAACAAAAGTTTACTCGAGATAACTAGAGAGAAAAGCACAAATATAATACAGGTAGCGAATATTCCTCATCTCATTAATACAATCCAGTGAAATAGAGGACAAATTATTCAAGGGTAGATGTTTAATTGAAGAAGGGAATACTAAAGTAAAGCAAAAAAGAGAAAACAAAAAAGTTTTCTGCACACAGATGAAACTTGAGCAAAAACTAACCTTCAGTTACACAACATTTCCAGAAAAGATTGCCAAATTACATTAAATGTTTCTGGCTTACCTCTCTTGTCATACATAATTCATTCTTCAATAGACAGCAGTGGTGTCACCAAGTTTTGTGTCTCCTGGCTCAGGAAATCTCAGAGCCTTTTAATGAATGTCTCAAATAAAGTACAAGGTAAATCTTATAGCCCCATATCCCGCCCGCCCCTGTTACTTCATATTTTAATCCAACTGGGGAAGAAATCAAATGTTCTTTCCCCATTACTAACTTTCCATTTCATTCATGCTCTGATAGCAGGAGGGCTATTTCTGTCCTAATTCCAGTGAGGCTTGTACATCTGGTTGCATGAACTGGCACTATATATGCTGGAAAATCCAGTTACCATCAGTGATATTGGTGGCTGCAGAGCTGTTAGAACATGACCACATGCAGTCATACCAGCTTGTCAGGAGCTAGGAGAGATGCAATCTAGAATGGGAAAAAGAAAGCAGAATGAGGGAAGTACAGTGGTATCTCACTTTAAGAGCATAATGTGTTTCACGGGATTGCTCTTTAAGCGTGTTTGCTCTTTAACCAAAACACCATTGTACGTGACCACTTGTGACTTCTGGCGGGGGGATTGCAAACCCAGATTTAATTGTTAAGTGAGTTTTTGGTTGGTTTTAGTTGTTAAGCAAGGTGACCATTCTGATAAAATTCTTCTCTTCAAATGAGTTAGTCTCTAAGCGAGGCGCTCTTTATGCGAGGTTTTACTGTAACTCCGTATGAAGAGGAAGATTCTGGAAATTGTTATGTTCATGATGACATAATCCTGAAGATGATACGGTTATGAATTAATAATAACTCAGGTTATATTCTGTTTTGCATGAGGCTAGGATCTAATTTCAAAACCTTACCTGCTGCTACTATCACCAAAGGAAAGCTCTGAAAGATTATGAACAAAGTCTTTTGCAAAAGTACCAGCCTTGTCAACATGCAAAGAAATTCCTTTTCTTTCTATAGCTGCTTCATCAAGCCACTAGCCATAGGATGTGTACACTTCCTTCTTTGCTTACATCTTGAACTGGGAGTCCTTTGAGAACTTTTACATGGAACTACAAGCAAAACAATTAGTATCCTCTTTTCCACCATACCTCATATTTTTATATACTACATGCAGATGGGATAGCATTGGATCACAATAAATATACAGTAATACCTCGCATAACGAATTTAATTTATTCGGTGAGACTGCTTGCTATGCGAGCTTTTCACTATGCAAGTCTGACTCACGTAGCGAAAATTTTCGTTATGCAAGTTGGATTGCTTTTTGAAAAAACCCACTCGTTATGTTTCATGTGCCCCCCCCCACACTGCCTCCACCACCACCACAGGAAGTGCCATGTGCCCTGAAGCTGTCTGAGGGAGTGTGACCAGGCCCCCAGCTTAAAAAAGTTGAGAACTCCTGGTATAGAGGGTTATAAGAATTTCAAGTTAATATATTATAATTATGCCATCCTTTCCCTCTTCCATGCTGCTGTTTAGGTCTTATAGACATGGAAAGGGGTTTGACAACTTGATGGAGGATACACTTGCTTTTTCAGGGTATGTTGACCTCTAATCTGCCAGGAAGCATTAGAGGATTTTTAAGAAGTTGCTTTCTTGAGGATTTGTATTTTACAAACAAAAACATGCATTTTGACCAAAAACCCTGTACTGTATTTGGGTAAAATACAAGGTTTAAGGATGCTACAGTTAACAAAAAGAAGCTTTGGTCCTTTTGGTCTGAAGAAGAAAAAATGTTTCTATTACACATTTAACAGTTTTTTTCAGCTGACTGTCTAAGTGTGATTGGTTACCCTTTTATGTTGAGGATGAGAAAATCAGTGAGTATTAATTAGATCCTGATGAAAGAATTTTGATAAGCAACCTGGGGATGTGGCAAAGTCCTGCTATTGGGATAACAATATAATATATACTAAAAGCTGATCTAACTTCTCCTAAATAGTTAATGTGAGGTAATGGTAAGTCTTGGGAATATTTTACATGGAACAGTATTTTTGGAAATAATATTGTATGATAGAATATAGAACATATTTTTTACACCATGTATACAAGTTTAAAGTGAAATTCATTGTCATAGCAACAGAGATCATGAATGTAATGATAAAAACTCAGTTTTCTGCCATAGTGTTCAATGTGTTTATGTAACATTTCCCCTGGAAACCTGAATCAATATAGTCCTAAATCATTTATGTTGGATGGAAATAAATTAAAATAAATTTAAAGACTATTGTAGCTCACCTTAGGGGAAAAAGGACAATGCTTTCAAAAATTTAAGATTTTTTGTGAGAATCACAAATTACTGTTTGACGGTAGTCAAGTTTCCAAAATTGGCATATAAGATCTTGCCAGTTTTGGTAAACATGCAAGTCTTATTCAGACATTTAACAATTGGTGACAGAAACATTTAAGTGAGGCCACATCATATAGTCTGGGACATGTATTGTATGCGTTAGGTCACTCCTCCAGCTGATTTCCATGCATGAGATGTAGATGTCTACAGTGAAAGGGACTCCACATTAATTGCTGTCCAGACAAATGCTTCCTCTGGAACATAAGCAAAACACTGTTTATGAAGCACTAACAGAACCTGGAGAATGTTTGGAAGGAGATTTTCTACCCTCCCATCTATACTCTTAGAACATCCTTTTATCTGAGATCCACTTGTGATATTGAATGTAATTTATAGTAAAAAGGAAAAAATCCTTTTGTCCCAGTCTAGTGCTATGTTTTTTTGTAACAAATAAAATTGGAATTCCTCTCTAGCACTTTACAGATACAAGAACCATAGTAGTATTCTTTTTCAACATGATATACACATTTTTTGCCTAATCTAAAAGAAGCAGGCCTTCTGCCTGCATATGGAAATGAGCATGAGTGTTACCAGTTTAAGGACTGAAACTACCAGATGCATGAAAATTGATTTAGAATGGCTGCAGCCAAGAGATTAATAAACAATGCTGAGCTAAATAATGGCTAGAAACCAAGAGGGATATAATTAGCTAAGTCAAAACTTAGTGCAAGAGTAGGCGAAACCTTTGTTAGAACACTAGAAAATCAAACAACCAGTGAGATCTTTTCACCATAGGTATCTTTCCCTAATGGATAGTGAAATACAGTGATGGGATGTAACAGTTTCGCACCAGTTCACCAGAACCAGTAGTAACTTTTCCCAGTGTCTCGGAGAACTGGCAGCAGCTTTTTTGGAGGAATCACCTTCGGGGCTGACCTTTTCACTGATTCCCCATTGTGCATGTGTGCCAAGCACTTGGTGTGCATGCATGCCTACAGTGCTTGGCACATATGCACGGCCTCCTTGCCGTCCTCCCAAGTGGGGAGGAGGAAGAGAAGCTACTAGCCTGAAGCTCCCTATAGCTTACTCCCCAGGGTAAGTGACTCACCTTTGGATGTGTTGTGTCTGTGTATTTTAATGTGTATTTAATACCTTTACCTATAGACATACTACCACAGTTCCTAAAAAGGCCTGGCAGCCTGGCTTGGGGTTTTTAAGTAAAGTCTTGGAGTTACCTCATCAATAAGCTACACCTGTGCTGTTCCAATTGGAGAACCCTTAAGGAGGTACAGCTGTTTTACATTTACATTAAGGCATATTATCCTAGAGAACTGGTTAGGCAAAGAGTTAGTACCTAACTTCTTTAACTGTTGAAAAGTGCCAAAATGAAGCCATCTTGTGGTGAGTTCATTCTGTAGTTCCTTCCATCTGACCTATTTCTAGAAAGATTAGCCAGAATAAGCTTTAAGCTCTGGTTGATTTGTGTTTGGGGTGGGTGGGTGGGTGTATTTTAATGTATTTTTTATTTTATTTATTTATTTTATTTTGTGTTGTGGGTGGGTGGGTGGGTTGAGGTGTGTGTGTGTGTGTTTATTATTATTATTATATTTTAATTTTTAAACTTTCGTTCTTTGGCCCCACCCATGACATCATGACGTTAGCTCCGCCCACACTGTGATGTGGGATAGTAAAATTTTTGACATCCCACCACTGGTGAAATATATATATTTGAAATATGCTGTATATTTGTAAATAAGAGACCAAAGTCCAGGGAAGATGTCAGTTCCAAGCCTGCTTGGGTGAGTTCAAACTCTGGCTGGAGAGGAACAGTCTCACGTCCCACCTCTGGCAGCACTGTTGGAAATTTCACCCAGCTCTTCAAACAAAGGGTTGCCAATTACTATGTAATTGCCCCTCCCACACAC
The DNA here is from genome assembly GCA_030440675.1 of Furcifer pardalis. Classification (NCBI taxonomy): domain Eukaryota; kingdom Metazoa; phylum Chordata; class Lepidosauria; order Squamata; family Chamaeleonidae; genus Furcifer; species Furcifer pardalis. The sequence goes on from CP126892.1 coordinate 70,676,747, forward strand.
ATTGTCGAGCTTTTGAAATACAAAGTTCTTTTTTGGCTGTGGAGCTGGGGAAAGGGCAACATAGAAAATACAGCAGCCTCCACCAGAAGACTGGATTTAGAACTGGGGTTAATCACCAGGTAGACAAGCTGCTATGTTTTTATGCTGCTTTTTTCACAGCCCTACAGTCCTGAAGGACATTTGTGTTTCAAAAGCAGGCAATATGTGCACAGCTTGTGTGTAGGAGTAATTGCAGAGTGATTGCCAACCCATTGTTTGAAGGGCTCGGTGCACGATTCCACTCATGCTGCCCAGTGGCGTAGCATGAGTTTCAGTCACCCGGGGCGGAGGCCAAGTTTGCCACTCCCTGGGCCCATGATGCAGACGGTGTCAAATTTTGCCATCCCCAAAAAATGCCACCTGAGCCCCCCCTCCGAGCCACTGTTTTTGGGAGTGAAGGAGGGATCAGGGTGCCTCACTGATCCTCACAAAATCTTCACTTTTTAGGAGGTTGGTCTCTACCGTGTCCCACACCTGCTTCCAATACACCCACCCCAGGGGGCTTGTAGATGGTGAAAAGCCCCTGTAAACCCACTTTAGCTGGCCTCATGGTGGACGAAGTTGCTTGCTGTGGGTGCCGCCTCCTCAAATCTCCCTTGCGTAGGCAACACCCTCACCCGGTCCATCGCCCAATGCAAGGTCTCCCTTGCCCAAAAGCAAGTTTTATCTGACTCTAGGGGTCAGTGTTCATCTCCGTTTACAACTAAAGAGCCAAGGCTGTCTGTGTTTGCAAACATTTCCGTGGTCATGCGGCAGGCATGACTAGACTCGAACTGCTACCTGCTCAATTTCCAGGCATTACGCTCATTGACTACACTAAGGCCTTTGACTGTGTGGACCACAACAAAATGTAGCAAGTAATTAAAGAGATGGGAATACCAGAACACCTTATATGCCTCATGACAAACCTGTACATGAATCAAGAAGCAACAGTTAGGACAGAATACAGAAGGACAGAGTGGTGGAATAGGAAAAGGAGTAAGACAAGGTTGCATTTTGTCACCCTGCTTATTCAACTTATACACAGAGCACATAATGCGCAATTCAGGGATGGAGGAATCACAATTTGGGATCAAAATTGCTGGGAGAAACATCAACAATTTGAGATATGCAGATGATACCACCCTAATGGCAGAAAGTGAAGAGGACCTAAAGAAGCTCCTGATTAGGTTGAAAGAAGAAAGTAAAAAAGCTGGCTTGAGACTCAATATAAAGAAAACCAAGATCATGGCAACAGGCCTTATCAGTCCCTGGAAAATAGATGGGGAAGAAGTAGAAGCAGTGACAGATTTTACTTTCTTAGGATCAAACCTCACTGCAGATGGTGATTGCAGCCATGAAATAAAAAGGCGACTTATTCTTGGGAGGCAAGTGATGAGAAACCTAGGGAACATAATGAAAAGTAGAGACATCACATTGCAAACAAAAATTCTTATAGTGAAAGCAATGGTATTTACCGTGGCAATGTATGCTTGTGAGAGCTGGACCATTAGGAAAGTTGAGTGCAGAAGAATAGATGCCTTTGAGATGTGGTGTTGGAGGAGAGTTTTGAGAGTCCCCTGGACAGCAAGGGGAACAAATAGGTCAATCTTAGAAGAAATTAACTGTGACTGCTCCTTAGAAGGTCAAATAGTAAAGATGAAGCTAAAGTACTTTGGATATCAAATGAGAAGAGAGGATTCACTTGAGAAAGCCTTGATGCTGGGAAAGGTGAAGGGCAAAAATGAGGTGGCTAAATGGTATTGTAGACACAGTGGGCACAAAGCTGAGCGAGTTGAGGAGGATGGTGAAGGACATAGGTGCCTGGCGGACCATGGTCCATGGGATCGCAAAGGGTCAGAATCAACTATGCGACTGAACAACAACATGAACCACTAAGCCACTGCAGCCCTCAAATGGTTAGTTAGGTAAAGGCAAAGGTTGCCCTTGCTCCAAAGCCTGTTGTATTCATCTCTAGGGTTCAGTGCTCATCTCTGTTTCAAAGCCGAAGAGCCAGCGCTGTCTGCTTCTGCAGATGTTTCTGAGGTCATATGGCAGGCATGACTAGACACCGGAATGCACAGAACGCCACGTGATTTTCTTTAGTCTAAACCTGAATTTTGTGATCAATAGGTTGTGATCTGAGCTGCAATCTGCCCCTGGTCTTGTTTTTGCTGACTGTATGGAGGTTCTCCGTCTTTTGCTGCAGAGTATGTAATCAATGTGGTTTCGATGTTGGCCATCTGGTGATGTCCATGTGTAAAGTCTCCTCTTGTGTTGCTGGAAGAGAGTGTTTGCTATGACCAGTGCATTATCTTGGCAGAACTCTTATCAGTTTTTGGCCTGCTTCATTCTGTGTTCCAAGACCAAATTTGCCTCTTATTCCATTTACTTTTTGATTTCCTACTTTGGCATTCTAGTCTCCTATGATAATGTGTACATCATTCCTACAAGAACGCACCTCTGGACATACAGTATTTAGAAACATATTACAGTACTGTATACAGTATTCCATATATAGGCTTTAAAGAGTAAATTCACTATTGCATGCTATTTGTTAAATCACCACCAGGTGGCTCCAGCGAGTCATGCACGTGATCCAACAAGAGCAGAGCAGAGCGGGAAGACGGAGATCAGCGCGAACGAGTTTTACTGACGAATTTTACTTGACGAATTTTACTGAGGCAAGTTTTGTTGTGCTGATTTGCCGCCCGCTAATAAGTGGGCCCGGGGCATCTGCCCCCCCGCCCCCACGCTATGCCACTGATGCTGCCAGAGGTGAGGCTTGATACCACCTCTCTGGTGGATAGTTTGGAACCAGAGTTTGAACTCACTATTCTAGCAGGCCTAACATGGATTTCTGAGACTCTTATTTACAATTTTTCTGCACTATCCATAAAATAATGATGCCCAGTGGTGGGCAGCAAAAACTTTTGCTACCACACCATGGGCAGAGCCTATGACATGGGCGGAGCCTACCTCATGGGTGGAGCCTATGTTGTGGGCAGAGCCTATGTCATGGGCGGAGCCTATGTCATTGCCGATCTAGTCATGCTTGCCATATGGCCATGAATACATCTGCAAACACAGGCAGCACTGGCTCTTTGGCTGTAAATGGAGATGAGCACTGCACCCTAGAGTCAGATATGACTGGCTTTTGAGCAAGGGAGACCTTAAACCACTTGCAGGAATAAAACCTGATGGGGCAGGGCAGGGAGTTGGGCATGACCACCCAATTTTGCCACCCCCCTGCCCGAAAGTCACCCAATTTTGCTACCCCCTCCCGGGGTGTGTGTGTGAACCTGTTGCTGCCCACCACTGATGATGCCTCTGCTGAAGGTGGATTTTTGCCCACAAAAGCCTGCTGTCTTTATTTTTAATTGGTCTAATAAAGTTATCACTTACCCTTGCATTTGTGTAATCTTGAGGATCATATAGGCTCTTTCCTAACTCTTTCTGAGGGACTGCAATGTCCCAGGTGGTTAAGATGCTGACTGGAAGGTGGCAGGTCAGCAGCTAGATACCCGAATATTGCTGGATGGAATGAGCTCCCATCTTTGTCCCTGCTCCTGCCAACTTAGCAGTTTGAAAGCAAGAAATTGCAAGTAGATAAATGACAATGGAAACGTCTGCAGAAGCATACAGTGCTGGTTCTTCAGCTATGAAACAGAGATGAGCACTGAACCCTAGAGTCAGATATGACTGGCTTTCGAGCAAGGGTGACCTTTATCTTTACTAACTCTTTCTGTCCTATGTTAACACTTAAGTTAAACTTGATGAAATGGTCTACTTACAAAGCATTGTTCACATCTTACTATGAAGGCATGCAGTCTGTACCTCCATTTGCCAAGTGTGAACAACCTTACCCCTTTCCAGTGATTATGATATTTCCCACCCCTCCAATTTCAATTACTAGAGAATACTTTGGGAGTGTTCATCCACAAGGAGGAGATCAGTATGTGCAGCCACCCACATTGTTGGGCAGAATTGCAATATGTGAAAATATATTGTTTCTGAATGCTGAGAGGTTTCATTTAGTCCATTGCACATGGCATCAATAACACCAAGGAACCACCACTGGCTCCTTCCCAGCCAATCAGCATGCTCATTAAAAACTAATTGCATGTACTCATTTTTGGCTCAAGTTTCAAGAACAAGTGGCTAAAAAAGAGGCATGCTGAGAGGTTTGGAAACAAACTTCCTTGTCAACAAGGGGGGATGTCTGTTGTTCTACAATCTGCAGAGAAAATATACCAGACATGTGAAGGTTTTCATGGCAATCACTTCAGAGAAGTTAATGTTTATTTGTGCTATATGCTAGTCATTTCCAGAGCACTGCAAGGAGGAGGCAGAGTTTAAAAGTACACTTGGAAAATGCTGAAGTTTAGGTCATTTTTATTAATTTAGTGCAGTGATGGGCAGCCAAAATTTCTACTACCACACTGTGGGCAGAGCCAACATCATGGGAGGAGCTAATGTCATGATATCATGGGTGGAGCCAATGACATGGGCGGAGCCAACGTAAAAAAATAAAATAAAAATACAGTACACATAAAATACACATAAAAATACAAATTAAATACAGTTGTACCTCGCTTAAAGAGCATAATGCATTCCACAGGATTGCTCTTTAAGCGAGTTTGCTCTTTAAGCAAAACACCATTGTAAATGAACAATTGTGGGGGGATTGCGAACCCTGATTTATTTGTTAAGTGAGATTTGGTTGGTTTTATTTTGTTAAGCGAAGTGAACATTCAGAGAAACTTCTGCTCCTTAAGCGAATTACTCTTTAAACGAGGCGCTCTTTATGTGAGGTTTGACTGTACACATAAAACACATAAAAATGCACATAAAATACATAAAATACACATAAAAATACAAATTAAATACACATAAAAATACATAAAAACAAACATAAAAATACACATTAAAACACACATAAAAACACATTAAAATACAGATCTAAATACACATAAAAACACACATTCCAACCACCCACCCACCCACCCCATACCCAAACACGAGTCACTTACCTGGCTGGGGAGCACGTGGCAACAGTGATGGTGCAGCGCAGCCTGGCCCGGCGGCATGGCCTAGCCCGGCCTGGCCCATCAGTGCAGCCTGGGGCAGTGGCAGCGTGGCCTGGCCTGACCCGGCAGCACGGCCTGGGGCAGCAGTGGTGCATCCTGACCCAGCCTGGTGGTCCACCGTGGCCTGGCCTGGCATCGGCGGTGCCCATCGGCAGTGGTAAGTGGTGGCACCACCATGCGGCAGTGCGGCAGCACGGGACAACTCAAGCAAGGGCTGCTGCCACCACTGCCGCAGCCCTGAGGAGGCCCCTGAGGGTTTCCCCGGCTGCCCCACTCTCCAGCCAAAATGGTGGCTGGTGAGTGTGCACGTGTGAAAATAGTAATTGACACATGTGTGCTGAGTACTAAAGGTGCACATGCATCAATTGCTATTTTCATGCATGCGCACTCACCATCCGACATTTTGAGCTGGAGAGTGGAGCAGCTGGTGAGGTGACCGAACCGGTCACCTCAAAAAAATGGCAACCACCCCTGGGAGACCATCTGGGATCCGTACTACTGGTTCAATAGAACCTGGGTGAGCCAACCTATGGCCACCATCGGTTTGGTGTCTGGGATTTGAAACTGACATTTGTCTTTTGATCCCAGATACTGATCTTGGCTTGGAAGGGGCCCTTACTAGCTTTTACTTTCCTTTTTTGTATATGTAGCTTTGTAGGTTTCTGTGTTCTTGACTGATTTGCTGCAGTGGAGAGTTGCAAAGAGTTCTGCTTGATATACAGAAATTAGAGATCGATATGGAAGAACCATTTTAATTGCTTTCATGATAAGGAATGGACTATCACTAATCCACTGGACTGTATTTTCATTCTGGAATATGTTATTCATTTTAAAGAGGATTAGATTACAGTATCATTTTAACTGCATCTGCAATTTTCTTTGCAGTAGCAAAAGCAGAAAAAATGTACAAAACAAATACAATGATAATATTATAAAAATATAATAATTTTTAAATGTTGATGTACTCTTTTGACAATCATTTGGCATTTATCTTTTTTAGCAAACTGTCACATTTTTAAGGGACTGTTTGCATTAAGGAAACAACTTGGAAACTTTCCTAATTATTTTTCTATGCCACCATGCAGTGTAAATCATGATTAACCTAATTCTCATTGGGCCTGCTTTAATCCATGCATAAATCTAAATCTTTGAATAGGATACATTGCTGCATTTTGGCTTATCCCATATCAAGGAGTCATTTGGGCTCAAATCTAAAACGAGCAAGCCATGTAACCTATAGATAAAAAGAAAAGTTGGAATTGTATGACATCTTTAATGACCTCAGTAAAATGCAACAAAGTAAAGAAGAGCCAGCAAGTTCTTTGGAAAATCCTTATCAGGCAAGACTTTATTAAATTTGGGATGGAGAAAAACAGGAAAAAGCCAAATTCAGGTCAGATGCTTTAGTAATTGGATCTGTATTTTGTCTTTTTGGTTCAATGGCCATTGTCCATGTCTGCAACCGAAAGGTTAGTAATCTTCCAGGTAGTGATGACTCATGATGTGAACAGAAGACTCTCCCACTTTTAGGGTGAAGTTCCTGACAGTATAATTTGTGCAGAGTGTTGGAAGCGGCTGCTTAAGCCACACCCTGAGCCCTCAGAGTGTTTGTTGAAACAGGAGACAAACAAAGTCTGGCTTGGTTTCTGGAATATATTTACAGTATTTACACAGAGCATGCACAGAGTGCAGTTCAACACTTGGCTTCACATCAGCAAAGTGTTGGAGCTAGTTCAAGAGTCAGTGTGAGCGTACAAGCTCGTATCTTCGCAAAACAGTAAGAGTCCAAACCTTATCCTGGCTCCAAGGTCGTCTTTGAAGATATCCACACAGCAGCTTGTTCAAACAGCGAACAAGCAGTTCAATCATATAATAGTCCAGCTACGAAGTAGCTTATCATATACAGTTCACAAAAACAGTCCACAAAACAGTCCACCACGATGTGGCAAGCTATCCTCAGGAATGGAGCAGGCAATCAGGAACGTGAGCACAGCATAAGCAGTCGAAGAATGCAGGCTGGCTAAAGCGGCAGAGAGAGCTGCTCCATTTATGCTACAAACACAATCACAGATCCTTTGCACCTGGCAAGTAGTGACTGTGGTTACTGCAAACCCTTAAAGTGGTATCCTTAGTTTGCTTTTGTTGCAAACCAGTGCCACACCCTAGGCACATATTCTAACAGTTCCCTCCATGCCAGTATCTGACTCTAGGGTTCAGTGCTCATCTCTGTTTACAGCCAAAGAGCCAGCACTGCCTGTGTCTGCAAACATTTCTGTGGACACATGGCAGGCATGTGCATGGAACACTGTTTACCTTCCCACCACAGTGGTTCCTATTTATCTACTTGCAGTTTCTTGCCTTTGAACTGCTAGGTTGGCAGGAGCTAGGACATAGACTGGAGCTCAATCTATTGTGCAGTACTCGGGAATCGAATTCTGACCTTCCACTCGTTGAGCTCAGCAGCTTAACCACTTGAGTCACCACAGTCCCTACCAAGGTTTCTTGTTACAGACTACGCAAAAGTGGCCTACCATTTCCTTCTGTATAAAACGCATTGATATTTCATATTCAGAAGCTGTGAATATACTTGGTTTCCTATCTGACAACCATAGCGGTATTGGTCATTTTGAAATATGTGATTACCATGGACATAATATAGGTCAGAAAACAACTTGATTAAGAATTACAGGGAGGTACAAATTACTGCAAAGCAAAGCAAAGCAATCACACTTATATACTGCCCCATAGCAATTAGTGCACTTTCTGGGCGGTTCACAAGTCAATTAGCATTTTGCCGTCAACATGCTGGGTACTCATTTTACAGACCTTGGAAGGATAGAAGGCTGAGTCAACCTTGATTCCTGGTCAGGATCAAACTCACAACCTTTTGGTTGCAGGTCAAGACATTGGAAGGAATTTCTTATTCCCTGTGACCCTTGTAACATTCCTCAGAGAGCCTGTTAAACATGCCATCATAAAAAGAATGTACACTGAATGTACAGGACAGAACTTTTCTGTAGCAGGTCTCTGTTTCCAAAACTCCTCCTTAAGGAAGCGAGATTGGCTCCAACTTGGTGTGGCATCAAATGGTAGAAATGATTTTCTTCCATTTTCATTTTGATGTTTTTTACATTTTGGTCCCTGACGTGTTTTTGTTTTTTTATGGGTTGTTCTGTGAGAGCTGGACCATAAGGAAGGCCGAATGCAGAAGAATAGACATCTTTGAACTGTGGTGCTGGAGAAGACTTCTGAAACTCTCCTGGACATCAAGGAGACCAAATCAGTTAATCCTGAAAGAATCAACCTTGAGTGCTCCATGGAAAGTCAGTTGAAGCTCAAATACTTTTGCCATCAAATGAGGACTTTTTGGGGAAACCCCTGATGCTAGGAAAGATTGAAGGCAAAAGAAGAAAGGGGTGGCGAAGATCAGATGGTTACACAGCATTATTGATATGGGCATGGATCTGATGATGATGATGATGATGATGATGATGATGATGATGATGATGATGATGATGATTTCATGTCAGAAATTATTCTGGGTGGAAAGGATTTTTGTGGAAGAAACTCTGCTCAGGGTACGCCCAAATGAGGCTCCTTTCATGTCCCCAAGCGCTGGAACAGAGATGGGTGCTCAATCTATCATGAAATACCTGGTTCTCGAACTGCCAACTTGCCAGCCTTCCAGCTAACAAGGTGAACTTCTTAACCACTGAGACATCGCAGTGCTCTAATCCACGAGGTCGCAGTGCTCTAATCCATGAGGTCGCAAAGGGTCAGACTTGACTTTGTGACTGAACAACAAATGCATTTCAAGCCTTTCAAATTTTAAAAGTATACATAAATGTGAGCATATTTTATTTATCTAAAATGCTTCACAAGCTTCAGAGAAGTGAGGATTTCACAGGCACAGTACAAAATATCTGAAAAGAATAAAAATAATTCCCACCCCAAAATTGGGATCCCAACAATCCCACCCCCCATGGGAACAAAAGTGTTGTTATCCTTGTGTTGCTGCTTGTGAATAAAAGTGATATTTTCATTAATACAGGATGAGATTACACAAGAAGATATTTTCAGAAACAGCTGTGGCAAATTGTGTGGCCATAAAATGTAATGTCTAAGTTGGCCCTATGATTAAAAAAAAATACTGTTGTGCAAATTTCATTTATTTATTTATTTATTTACTCATATTTATATGCCACCCTCCTCACGAGTGACTCGGGGCAGTTAACAATTAAAACATAATCATCAATAAAAACCTAACAATAAGATAGCAACCAATCTAAAGATAAAAGTTAAAATTTAAAGATTAAAATATTAAAAAGAGATTTTAAAAGATTTTAAAACAAAAAATTCACAAGAGAGAAGGGAGGAATCACATAAGCCAACAGGCCAGGGTAACTGACTGGACCGTATACCACACCTGCCCCACCAGCCAGGTCTTTACACCCTTTCTGAAGGGCAACAACTCTGGAGATGCAGAAGGTTCCATAGGGCTGCAGCGGACATAGAGAAGGCCCTCCTTCTGGTGCTAGAGAGATGGACCTCTCTAGCCTATGGCATGACTAGAGAGCCTCTCTGGTCCGCTCTGGTGGGACGGACAGATGTTCTTGGGGTGACGCATCAATTGTAGCATTGATGTTTATAGAAATACACACTAACAGGGAAAAAAAGAAGGAAAGAAGAGTTTTTGATTGCATAGTATCCCACGTCTTCATGCCATTATTGCTGCCAAGTGCTTATGTCCAAGTTTTCATTTATAAAAGAATTTAAATAAATGATATGCAGAACAAATCAAATAAGTTACACATGACCCAGTCGGGCTCCAAAGCCAGGAAAAACATTAAGTCAGAATATTTCTGAATATGAATGTCTAAAGCAGGGATTCTCAACCTGTTGTCTGTGGGCTAGATGTGACCCATGGCATCATTTTATGTTGCCTCCCACTGCCTCCAGCACACAAGGAAGTGCCATGTGGTGGAGAAATGGCAAAATGGGTGTCCGGCCCCCAAAGCTGTCTGAGGGAGCATGACCCAGCCCCCGGCTTAAAAAGGTTGAGAACTTCTGGTCTAAAGCTTCAGAAGAGCTTTCTTTTTCATTTCTTTGGATTACCATTTTTGCAACATATGAATGATTGTGACAAGATGAAGCCCTTCAATGGTTTTCAAACCTGGACATGGAACTCTAGCTAGGAACTTGAGATGGACAATTTATTCTTACTGTATAAAGGTAATGGTCACCCTTGCTCAAAAGCCAGTCGCATCTGCTTCTAGGGTTCAGTGCTCATCTCTGTTTATAGCCAAAGAGCCAGCGCTGTCTGTGTTTGCAGACGTTTCCGTGGACAAATGGCAGGCATGCCTTGACACTGGAGTGCACAGAACACTGTTTACTTTCCCACTGAAGTGGTCCCTATTTATCTACTTGCAATTTTTTTGCTTTCGAACTGCTAGGTTGGCAGAAGCTGGGACAGAGACAGGAACTCACTCCATTGTGCAGTACTTGGGAATCAAACTCTGACCTTCCAGTTGTCAAGTTCAGCATCTTAACCATAGTCCCTACCAAGTTTTCTTGTTATAAACTACGCACATCGGGAATCGAACTCCAACCTTCCAGTCATCGAATTCAGCGTCTTAACCATTTGAGCCACCGGAGTATATATCAGCATTAATGTAGACAACTGAAGTTTATCATACGATAAATAAATAATTGTTATGAAAAAAAGAAAGGAGGTGAATAAAAGGTGGACATTTTGTATTTAGTGAAGCAGTTAATGTAATAGCAATTTCACAAAAGCAACAACAACCATACATTAATGTTCAAAAGACAATCTGAATTTGGAATGTCCAGGTCATGATAATTTCAACTATATGTGGTGTTGATAACAAAGGCACCAGCCAGGGCAGCTGTACAGTGGAACCTTGGTTAACAAATGGCTTGGTTAACATAAAAATTGCATAACGAAAGGAAATCTATAGAAAATAGTGGCTCAGTTTATGGAATTTTTTCCAGAACGGATTAATTACATTAACCGAGGTGCCACTGTATAAGCATTATTTATAGCCCGTGCCTCTCCACTGCTTTGGGAGTTGCACTGTTTACCAGTGTGCCTCTGAGTGCAATTCAAGGTGCTGGTAATGACCTTTAAAACCCTGCATGGTTGTGGGCCAGGATACTTAAGAAACCACATCACTCCGAGAACATCTGTCCATCCCACCAGAGCAGACCGGAGAGGCTCTCTTATTGTGCCATCTGCTAGAGTGGCTTGCTTCTCTAGTACCAGATGGAGAGCCTTCTCTGTGTCTGCTATGGAACCTCCTACCAATCAAGTTATAACTCCAGATGGACTTGCTTCCCTTCAGGAAAGAACAAAAACCTGGCTGGCAAAGCAGATGTGGTGCACCGGTGATGTGGTGCCCCCTTGCCTGCTGGCTGATATAGCACTATCGCTCCCTCATTCTTTTAGCTGTAATTTTTTGTAATATTTTTAATTGGATTTTTAAAATGAGTTTTAAGTTTTAGATTGTGATGGTGATTTTAACATTGTGAGCTGCTCAGAGTTTGTCGGCTATATAAATTGGACAAATAAATAAATAAATAAATTCAAGATGTAGTTTAATAAAAATGGAACATGGGAAGGTTAATGGTTAAAAATGGAACATGGGAAGATTAATGGTTAAGTTACACTTTCCTTTCTGTGTTGTTCCAGCATATTGGAGCTACCATGGAAAAAGCCCTTCTTTCTTGCTTACCCAAGATATTTTAGATGATAGAACACCAACTACATTTCATTCTGACTTACTCATTTTTAAATAATGTAATTATTTAGACATAGTTCAGCCGGAACTTGGGCCCAAATCAAGTTCTAAAGTGCAGAGCCAGCACTGAGGCAAATCTATTTGGAAACCACAAGCAGAAAGTAAATTCAAAATTACAGAGAAGTGAATCAAGCCTAAGCAGAGGCAAATTCAGATATCAGGATGGCTGACATTAAACACAGCAGCCACAGGTATGCTGGAATGTTCTGAAGCAGATTCCCATACAATGTGTTCAAATACACAGATAAGCAAATATTTAAGCACATATATGCACACATACAGGGACTGCGGTGCCTCAGTGGTTAAGACACTGAACTTAATGACTGGAAGGTGGGCAGGTCAACAGTCTGAGACCCAAGTACTGCACAACGGAGTGAGCTCCTGTCTCTGTCCCAGCTCCTGATAACCTAGCAGGTTGAATTCAAAAAATCACAAGTGGATAAATAGGTACCACTTCAGTGGAAAGATAATCAGCATTCCATGCACTCTGGTGTCTAGGCATGCCTGCCACATGTCCATGGAAATGTCTGCAAACACAGACAGCACTGATTCTTTGGCTATAAACAGAGATGAGCACTGACTCCTAGAGTTGGATATGACTGGCTTTTGAGGAAGGGTGACCTTTATCTTTACCTTTATGCTCACATACACACCAAAACTTTAATCTAGCTAAATGGAATCATATGGTACATAGTACCATATAGAATCATATGGTACAAAGTACATAGTACAGTATAATGAAATTGGAGGGAACTCATGAATACATTGACTCCAACCTCCTGTTTAATGTAGGAATCCCAAGTTAAAGTGTATTTAACAGACTGTTATCTAGCTTTTTCTTGAATGCCTCCAAGTGTTAGCCCTTAACACAAAATGGTTTTAGATTGAAGCATCTCATTGAGATGCCAACAGCTAATGTGTCCTCATGAATTGGAGAAGCTAAACACTGGAAATTGATATGGAACATGGCTTCAACAGACCATTAAACACTAAACTAATGAGGGCACCATTCTGAGGTGTGCGGATATAAAACAAGTGTTGTATTAAAGATGATCCATTAACTTCTTGCATTTCATGTGCTTACCTGAGACGTATATAGTTAATTGGTCTGATATCACTTCATCTACCATGGTTCCATTCTATGGGATCCTGAGGGTTTTATTTTGGTAAGGTATGTAGACTCTTCTTAGCCCTGGTGGTGCATTGTTTAAACTGCTGTATAGCTTCCAAAACTGCTGATGTTGACTCAAGGTTGACTCAGTCTTCCATCCTTCCAAGGTTGGTAAAATGGGTGGCCAGCATGTTGGGGGCAAAATACATTACCTTGTAAACCACCCATAGAGTGCAATAAGCAACACGGGGTGGTATGTAACTGCTATTGCCAAGGAGTTCCTGTGCTACATAGTTTAGGGGAGTGTGCAGTACAAGCTTTCTGGAAGACAATTCAAACTACTGTATCAAATATGTAGATAACTATGAATATTGTCATAACATGATATTTAATTTCATTTTGACTTGCTGAATGTTTAGTTTAATTGGTGAATAGTATGATATAAATGAGCATTATTTCTTTTAGCCAGGTCACAATAGAAACTTGAACATCATGTGGAAGTGGTATTCTGTGAGCTGAATATTGTGCAGATTTTGAGACATACTTTCATTTAGCCAAAAGAATGGAAAAGGAGATGCATACATTTCTTCATCTCTTCTACACCCCTACTCCAGTGAGCAACTAAGATACTAATGGCAGCAAAGTAAATCAAAAAACTAATGTCCTGTGAAATGGTTCCCATATCTTCCATATTAACTGGCTGCATAGCTCAGTGATTTAGTTATCTGACTGTGGAGCCAGAAGTTGGAAGTTCGATAACCTGCTGATGCCTACAGGGAGAAGAGCCAGCCTGTATGGCTTTGGGCAAGTGGCACAGTTCCAGGATGCCTCCAGAAGAAGAGTATGGTAAGCAACTTCTAGAAAACATTAGAAAAGTTTGCCATGGTCAGAATTGATTTGATTGTTGTTGTTCAGTTGCATATTGTGTGTCTGAAGCAACCAGCATTTTAAATATGATTTTAAAAATTTAAATATGTTGATACTGCATTTATTTGGAATAGTTCCTGTGGTAGTTAAATTCCACATCTGGATTCTGGTGTCACATGCTGTTTTGTTGCAGACATAACAGTTAGAATAGTATGTGACTGGAGAAGCAGTTACTGTGACTACTTTCCCATAAAAGATTAACTGAAAACATTGTCTCCATGATCTATACATCCCTTAGAACTATAGGCTATGGGAATGATTTATGACTTTGCTCAAAACTCTCAAAAAAGGTAAATAAGCTGTCACAATATTTAAATATCTGACACTAGAGACCCCCCCCCCCCGACACACACACAAAAACCCCTCAGGGACAATAAGAAAATATCTAGGAATCTAATTGTCTAAGAATGGAAGAAAGAGGAATACTGTATTGGCTTAGTGAGTGAGAGGTTGTATTTGCTAGCTGTTTTTTGTTTTTGAAAGTAACCTGATGAGAGAAAATATAAAGCCATTGGGAATAAACATGGGATGGATCTGCAAATTGTAGCTCAAGTAATAATTTCTTCCCCTCCCTGACCTTGACCAGTTGGACCTGGTTAGCTACTGAGGTAGAAAGGGAGGTTAGACAGTACTGACAAAGCAGGCAGATATAGTAGTGTGAAATAAAGAAATGCCATCTGGTAGAGACACATCATACAGAACTTAGAGAGTGATGTGATTATATCCTATTCTTAGAAGAGGTTGCATGGTCCTCTTTATGCATGGTCACATGGCTTAGCTTTGCTTACTGAACTACTGAGGATACCACAAAGAGCCACATCAATCAATGAATTCTACAGGGACTTTGAACACCAATGCAGCAGGACCACACATTTGACGAACTTCCACTAGGTAATATTCCTAATTGACTCTGATTTGGATTGATCTGGACTAATTTGGCATGCCTAGTGGGTGAAGTAAATTTGTTGTCCAATTCTGGAGGACACTGGGTTTGAATTTCACCCCCCACCCCTGGCCACAGAGAAAGCTTGCTAGCTTCAAAGAAGGCCATTTAGGGAAGGTAATATGCAAATCACTGGCTTCCTGTTTTTCCAATCGCAAAAAGATACAATTTGTTGCTTATTTTCCCATGGAACACCTATGAATAGGAGCATGGCTTGGACAATATGCCATGAAAGTGCCTGATGAAGTATTATTATTATTATTATTATATTTGAATTTCTATACCGCCCTACTTGGCAGAGCCAACTCAGGGCGGTTTACACACATGTATAGTTACAGTCACAACATATCAATAAATCAATAGTCAATATCAAATGAAAATAGTCAATAAATAGTCAATATCAGTATCACAGAACATCAGCATATAAATATCATTACAGTAAAAGTAATTCAATAAACAGTAACAAAAAATTCAATAAACATCAATATCAAGTAGTAGTTAAAAAATTTCCATATCTCAGTCAAAGTTACACAAAGAAACAAAACTAAGCAAAGCACCACGACAAATAACGAGCCTCTCCGTCCACCGCACAGCGTCTCTTAAAGCCCCAGCAGGACGGGATTCTTGGGGCAGATGGAACAAGTCCCAAGGCTGAACGCCACTGCAGCCACTCATCTCGGCCGCAGATGTTACTGTGCGGCGGCCACCTGCACAGCCAAGGAAGCGTTCACAGGAGAGGGCAGAGACGTCCATGGCTGCCTGCCGCCTGAGTCCCACAGGTGTTGCTCCCTCGCGTCCAGCCGGCCGAGGGCGAGACCGGCGAAGGCGGCGGCGGCAAAGATCTTTTAACGCCCTCATAACCTTTGAGTTATGAAAGCTTGCAAAGTTTTGAATTTTTAAAGTGACCTATAAAAGGTATTGCTTTCCTCCTGCATTTGTTTGATTTTATGCATGGTCACACAGCTTATTTTTGCTTACATAGAAGAGGTTGTGTCAGATTGTGGTCAGGTTTCTGAGGGAAGCAACAAGACTTTTGAAGCAAAGAAGGAAGAAGCAATGGGTGTGTGGCAGTATAGAAATAAAGAGATAAAAAAGAGGAGAAGAGCACAGTGACTTAAAAATTGAAGGAGCAAAGAGTAAGCGAACTGATATCATCTGACAAAAGAATCGAATTCTAAGAACTTGTTTTATCAGTGAGGTAAGAAGGACACATAAGAAGTGAAGAACATGGTGTGTGGCAAAGGACTGGAGGAGAAAATTCAATGACTTTCAAAAGATTTGAACATTTTGGTAGTAGATCTCTACCATAGTTACTAATTCTTACATCACCAAATGCAAAAAGAACTGGAGACATCAAGTGTTTAACACAGCCTACAAGGCATAAGTAGCTCCCACTATGACCCAGAGCACTGTCTGTGTTTCTCTTTGTGGCTGAGAGAAATCTAGGATTCTGCACCAGGCAGCTACCCAGATCCAGTTTTGGTCATTTAGTGGTTCATGACCGTTTGCCCTCAATTTTGCCTTTAAGTCTTGCCATTTTTGTTTTTCACAGAAATCGGATGTACATTCCTCTCAAGCAAAAGGAACAAATGACTGGGGCATGCAGGCCCCATGTCCAGAACAGTTTTCAGCAGAATTTTAAATTCTGCCAACAATTAATCACACATGGACTCCTACACCACACACAACGTAGTCCTCAAGGTACTCCAGTTCAAGCCCTATTGAAGGGAAGCTGTAAGAATGCTTTTGAGATCAGAGCCATATGGCTTTTGAAAGTTGTACCAAATGGGACTAGGCATATGATTAAAGTTGATTAGGTTCTTAAGTGCTTTTCTGGAACAAGATCATAGCTCCCTGCACTCAGCAAGACCCCTTATTCTTCATGATATAATATTCAAGGGAATTGTACCTCTTTGCTTTCTTCTTCCAGCTGTTTTTCCTAGATGTTGCTTTTGGTGCCTTCATTTGCATTGCCTTTCTAAATACCCACAGAAGCTTCCTGACACTAACTAGATAGCATGTGCTCAGATAATGCAGGGCATGGGTAAACACTTAAGAGTTTTCATTCAAATGGCAGAGAAGTCCAAAAAGTTCAACTTCAGCAACTACATTTAATTAGAAGCTGGTTTTCTAAAATGGTTGTTCAGTTAAACAGTTCATTAAAAGGAAATCACTACAGCAGAAATCACTGCAGTAGAAATACCATATATATATATATAGGTTTTTTTATATAAGAGGATCTATATATATAAATATCCTAGCAAATATTTTGTAGAGGAACATAACTAAGTTCCAGGAACAGATAAACATGACAATAGATTTCCATCCACTTAGCCAGCCAGTTGGAAAAGCAGAATTTCAAAATAGTTACAACATGTTTTATAGTAAAACATTCTGGACAATTGGACTTCAGCTCTTTTTGGTCAGCAATTAATTTGGAACAGGGGAGGGCCAAAGAATTTGGCTTGCTGGAGAGATGGAGTGCTGCAATCAGTTTTTATTCAACAATAGAGGTTTCTTACAGGAAACATAGCAGTGTGGCAAAAGTGGAAAGCTATTACACCGTCAGTCTGTTTTTTAAAACAACAGGTTTTTTTGGAATGATGCTGCTAAGCAGCTTTTTGCTCATCCTTGACCAATGAATCAAGTTAAACACTATCGGGAAATCTTGCTTCCTCTGTTTGCCACAACGTCTTGTCTCATCAGCTGGAAAGGTGCAATTGCAGAGCATACAGTATATTATATTTTCATTGTTCCACAATATAATGTAACAGACACATCCTATAAAAACAATACATTTATTTTTCTCTTGTTTTGCTTTCCATGCAGTTGTAGAATCAAAGAACCTGATGGCAAACCAATCCACGCATAAGTAATTAAGGCACAATCTCTTACTTCAAACATTATTAATGAATTGTGGAATAATATTAAAAGTGTAGGCTGATACAGTTAAGAAGAGTGAGAGAGTAAGATGGGAGGCTTTGCTGCAAGATGGAGTTGTCTAGGGTGGTAGGAAACAGAGCACCAACTTAATTCTTAATAGAAGTTTCTTTTTTCTCAGAAATCTCTTACTGGGGGAGTTGTCTTGTAAAGCTAACAATAAAAAAATCATCCCCAGTTTTGTTGCTACCAAGCCCCAGTAGGATTCTCCCACAGTACAGAATGGGAAGAGAATGGTTATTCACCAAGACCTTTAGGGATTAAGAAGAACAACCTTAACAGACCATAGAGACCTCTTTATTGTTGTTGGTTTTAATGGTTTATGTAGCTCTCGTAAAGGTTTTTTAATGTTTCTAAATGTTTTTAAAATGTCAAGCTGTTTTATAGTTGTACTCTGCCCTGAGATTCTAAGCTATGTAATATAAATGTTTAAAATAAAACAAACAAATAATTAAAATGAGCATCTGGTAGAGGGGAGAAGGCACAGGCATTGAGTCGGAGTACAAAGTTTTGATTTCCACCTTAGGTGTTGATCATACCCATGGTGTCCCTAATTGTGCCCACTCCTGGACCGGGACTCCTTGCTCATGGTCAAGCATGCTCTGGTCACCTCTAGACTAGATTACTGTAATGCACTCTACATGGGGCTGCCCTTGATGACCATTCGGAGGTTGCAACTGGTCCAGAATGTGGCTGCCCGGTGGTGATGGGGTGCAGGCACTATGCCTGCACCTTGCTACTGCTCTCAGAGCTGCACTAGTTACCGGTATGCCTCCAGGTGCAATTAAAGTGCTGATAATGACCTTTAAAGTCCTACATGATAGTGGGCTAGGATATCTAAGAGACCATGTCACCCCAAGAACACCTGTCTGTCCCACCAGAGTGGACCAGAGGGGGTCTCTAATTGTACCATCTGCTAGAGGGGACCATCTCTCTAGCACAAGAAGGAGGGCCTTCTCTGTGTCTGCACCGGCCCTATGGAACCTCCTGCCAACAGAGTTATGGCTGCAGACGGAATTGTTGCCCTTTAGGAAAGAACTGAAAACCTGGCAGGCAGAGCAGGTGTGGGGCACCAATGTAGGGGTGACCCTTGCCTGCTGGCTTATATAATTAAGATTTTTCTCTCTCTTTTAATGGATGGGGTGAGTGGGTAAATTATTATGAATTTTTAATGGGCTTTTAAGGGCTTTTATTTAGTTTTGATGTTGCTTTTAATTGTTATTAGCTGCACAGAGTTGTTGCCGAGTTGGGTGGCAATAGAAATTTGAAAAAATAAACAAATCTTTCAGGGATTGTAAGAAATATCTCAAATGCATACAAATTGACATGAATAGTCTCTCTTTTGCTGTCTCTCTTTCTCTGACTTTCTCTTACTCTGCAGTCCAGCAGGACTTTGATTGTGAGGGAGGGCTTTTATGTGTACATTTTGGCATGTATAAGTTCTAGCTCTGACACCTAACTTCATAATTCCTTACTTTGAAAATTTGTAATTCCTTGGCAACTCTTGATGTTCACCTGGTATGTGCTAATTGAAAAAGACCCCAGATTCTTTGGTCAACCACTTAAATAGCTGTTACTCTGGCAGAGGAATGAATGGCTCTATATATCTTCTTCCACATCAGGCAGAACAAGCTGAGATATTAATCTTGACTTCTCAGGACTCAAATACTTCAAATCTCTCTGGTGGAGAGGATGATTTCTTCTTTTACTATTTTTATTTTATCAACCCACACACGTAGGACATAGTTTTTATTTTAGCAGAAAGCTAACATTAGTTCATTTTCTGAAATAACAAGCTCTTCTTGTTTGCTCACAGTGGGAATTAACAAGGCTATTGCATCATTATTTTTCTTCTGAATGGAAATGAATTGTACATCCCCTGAGGTGGGGAGTCTGTTTTTTCCAGTTCTACTACTAGAATATATTGGAACTGAGACTTAGAATTAAAAGTACATGCAATGTGAAAACAAATACAGTACAATCAAACCTCGCATAAAGAGCGCCTCGCTTAAAGAGCGCCTCGCTTAAAGAGCAGAATTTTCTTTGAATGTTCGCTTCGCTTAACAAATAAAACCAACCAAAAACTTGCTTAACAAATAAATCGGGGTTCACATTCCCCCCCACAGTTGGTCACTTACAATGGTGTTTTGCTTAAAGAGCAAACTCGCTTAAAGAGCAATGCTGTGGAATACATTATGCTCTTTAAGCGAGGTACAACTGTACTTCATTCAGTCTAATCCAGCAGACTATCACTCTTCTGTCTGTCTTTTCTGGTGAGCTAGCTGAGTAAGTTGATAGCATTTAAACTAGTACTGTGCAGTGTTTTCAAGCTGACAGCTGTTATGGCTGCATCTTTGTAACAGATCAATTGTGTGGTAATCTCAGACTGACCCCAGTGTCCTTATTGGTTAGGTTTCTTGCACATTATAAACAGGACTGCTGCAAAATAAGTTAAAATTAGAATACAGAACATCCAAGGAGAAACAGGCAAATTTAGGTAAATATTTGGAGACTTTATCAAATCTGCAATGCCTATGAAATGGCTATTTCGGGTTAAGTTAATAAACATTGTACATTCTTACATTCATTTTAATATTGTATCTGTTTTGTACCAAATCATTTTTTTAAACTACATGCCTCTCAAAGTCCCAAAGGCAACCACACAAGAATCTTTGTCCTTCAGCTTCCCCACCAGCACCTATGACGTGGGAATCATAGAGCCACTTTCTCCTCATCTTTTAAACAGTAGTTCACCAGGGTCTTCTTGTTGTGTGTTTCCAGACTCTGGGACTACTTGTCAAGAGATTTCTGGTTAATCCTATCTCCACACTCCCAGACTGGACATCCAATATAATCCTAGATTCTCAGTTTCCCATTTGAGCTGTGGCCACCAGGAAACTTACTAGATGGTGCCCTCTTAATACCCGTAGCTTGCTAGACCTCAAGAGAAGCATAGAACAGTATGTGAGACCTGAGAATTAGATGTTATGAAGGGTCACATCCAATACTTTGCATTTTACTGCACACAGAAGCATTCTAAGGTTGTTTCCACCTTTACAGAAGGTGCCACTCTGAAGTAGAAAACTGAGCAGTATTCATTTCCTCAGAATCTTTATTCAGATCCATATTCCAGTCTCTGATGTAATCAGCACAGTACCCATAGCTTCCATCACACCAAAACAGCAACTGGAGAAAAACAGCTTTAAACCCTCACAACAGAAGGTACTTCTCCTATGCTTTCTGCTTACAGCATTACTCCTACTAGTGCTAGGTCACTAATTACAACATTTTTATATCGATATCACCCCTGTGTAGGAATCTCTTTTCAACTCAATACGACATATTGACAGATGTCAGATACAGCATGTGTGTCTTTATTGGCACAAATGTCTGAGAGTTTTACATGATTATTAATTCCTGCAAAATAGCTTTCTTTGCAGGAATTTTCTCATGTGTGAATGTGAGCAATGGCATAGGGGCAGAAGATGAAAAACTCCCCACTGTTTGGCTGTCTCTTTATAAGGTGGGAAAATTCCTTCCTATGGTGATGACAGTAAGCTCTCACATATAGGGGAAAAAATAGAACTCTGCCTCTGAGGATATGAAACTTACTGGAAAGGTAGAATATCTATTTTATGAGATATAAGAAGTTTAAATTAAAAAAAGGAAAAAATGGCAAACAAGGCAAAGTGTTTTAGTGAAAACTGATGACGAAGTTATAAATAAAAATGTAGTAATGAGGAGAGAAATGTAAACTGCCCAAAAACCTCTCATAAAAATCATATGACCTTTCCTGCAGTGGCTGTTATTTATTCATGTCCCTAGGTTTTTAAAATAGCCTACTTTGTTGGCTGATATCCTGTATCTAAATAGTATTCTCGTAATATAAAGACCTCAGAACTTTTCTTTTTCAGAACAATTTTTTTTAATTTATAAAGCTAGTATTTAATGGGAAAAGGGATTCAAACTTCTTGAACTACACAATACTAAAAATAAGCAGCATAGCAGTGTTTGTTTATTTATTTATTTCTCAGCATAGTCTTTGTTGAGTTTTAGTCTGCCTCAGAAAATCTCTATTACTCAACATTCAGAATGGCCTCCACAATCTGATTCTGCTAGTATTATTCAACCTATTTCTGCTATGTTTCACTGCCATAAATCCTGTTGTGCAGCTCTACATGCATTAGGAATGATTTCATCATCAGAGACAAAAATTGCCATTGATTAAGGGTGATTTCAGGGTGCATGTAATTCACACAAAATCTAAAAAAAGGCATAGGCACCCCAAATTGCCAGTCTATAATCAACAGCAATTTTCTGCTCCTGATGACATCATCCCTGTTGCACACATGAAGCTGCACAACAGGATTTCAGCTGTCATGCCATTTTGAAAATTATGCTTAATGTTTCAGGTGTTCACGGAGAAAGCGGTGGACGTTTAACATTGCTTTACATTTTGCTTTATATCAAAATTATGATTTTTAAAACATAATTGCATGTACAACAAGCAATATAAGCAACAACTCATAAACTAGAATCAATTTGCTGCTTCAGTTTACATCATTGCACTTTTGCCAGTGTTAACTAACCAGTAATATTCTTACCTTAGTCTTTGAGATTATGAAGAGATCAATTGTATGGACACCCCTGTAAGCAGGCTTCCTCATTTCAGCTTGAGGTCCAAAGAATGTCCCAAGCTTGCACACATGCTTACCCAGGTGACCATGGATCTGGAGGCCGGTGGACTAACTCTGAGATGGAAGAGATTCACTATTCCCAGGATAGCAGAACTTAAACTAAGGCTTTATCCATGGAGCTAGTAACAGATATTAAGTTGTTTGTAGCAGTTGCACAGCAAAGCGGGAGAGATTTTTAGTCCTTTCTGTTTGAATGAAAGTCTCCCCAGTTCTTCTAATTTTTAGTCCAACTAATAAACACACATGGACTGGATGCTTGAGAGAAAGAAAAATAGCATTTACTCACAAAATGAGCTCAGAAGATACATGTGCTGTAAAAGTATTGATAAAGTTTCATTAGGTCAATAATGAAGGCAGGAAATTCAAGTGAGTTAGTTTAGAAAGCAGCTGAGTAAAGATGGCCTCTCTTACCAGCCATGTGACTGGCAAGATGAAGGAACTCAAAAAGACATCTTCCTGTTCCAAAGGCAGAAAACAAACAAAGCTCTTAAGACCTTTAATTAGAGTCAGGTGACCCTTGAGAAGGGAAGACAGGGACCTTTCTAATTGGATACTTTGAGACAAACAATACAAACAGCTTCTTTTAGATCAGGCTAGTCTTTCCTGTCTCTATGGTTAGTATGTTAGTATTCACTGCATACTGGAGTTACACCACAATACTCAACAATAGAGACTTCAGAGAGCGCAAGATGACCCTTAGGGGAAAGAGGAGCAGTGGCCTGTCTCTGGAGGCTTTGGGATATAAAGGCAACTTTGACAGCAGAAAGGGAGGAGTTCCATTAGGGCAGAAAGAAGAAGACGACAGTGGTCCATAACAGCCAAATTGAGGAGGCTGGGGAACAGAGGCGTGAGCCTCCAGAGAAGGAAGAGGAGCACTCCAAAGAAGGGGCTTGGGAACATGCTCATATCTTGGATTTTCCTTATCTTCAATGTATAAGAATTTATATTTCATAAAGCCAGTGCTCCCTTTTACACTGGTCCTGTAATTTTGTCTCAGTTGAGGGCTGACCCCACACTGATCTTTTTAAAAGAGTGTTTTCATTGAAACAGAACTCTACTTACTTTGATTATACTATATAATGCATGCGTCATAGCACTAACCAAAGGTATGCAGACTGTTATGAATAAAATAATAAACAGGGCTTCACATTTGAAAAGAATTTGAGTTAAAAAACCAATAGAATTTTAAAAAGGTTTAATGAACAGTTAGAATCAAAAGACAAGAACAATGTTTCAAGCAATACATAATCATAAGCCTTTGCTTCTTTATAATTTCCCACATTTCCTGTTCACAGATAGATAGATGCTTGCTTTGCCACAAGTATTATCAATAACATATTTTTATTCACAACCTACTCATTCTAAACAGTGGCGTAGCGTGGGGGGCGTGGGGGGCGGATGCCCCGGGCAGCGGCTTTTAGGGGGCGGCAAAATGTCCCCTCCCCACCCTTTTGTTGGTGAGCGCCCCACGTGCGCTTCGCCGCTTGCAGGCGAGGAGGAGAAAAAGGGGTTTTTTTAGGCGGACAATTCAAGGAGGGGCCCGCCCGCCCGGCTGCTCGCCTCTGCCCGCCCAGCCACCCACCCAGCTTGCCGTGAGACGGGGCGCTCGTCGGGGGTGGGTGGCGCCGTGGCGGGGAGCCCCTGGTGGGTGGCTGGGCAGGAGGAGGTGGGCAGCGTGCGCGCGCACATGGGCCGCCCGCCAGGAGAGCCCCCGACGGCCAGCCGGGCGGGTGGGCCCCTCTTTGAATTGTCCGCCTAAAAAAAAACCCTTTTTCTCCTCCTCGCCTGCAAGCGGCGAAGCGCACGCAGGTTGCTGCCCTCGTGGGCTGAAGGCAACCTGGGCTGATCCTTCCCCACGGAGGGATTCAGCCGCCCGCCGGTTTCCCGCTCCCAACCCGGGCCCCGTTGTGGGCAGCCGGCCAAGCGCCTTCCTCCCAGCTCCTCTTCCTCCTCCTCCCGCTAGCCAAGGCGACCCTTCTCCATAGGCTGTTGGTGCCTCGGCTGTACGGCGGCTGGCAGGCCACAAAGCCTCTGGTGGGGCACTGGGCTCCCCTCAGCTGTTTGGACCCGAGCGGGCTTCCCGGTTTAGCCCTCTGGGCTTCGCCTAGGCCGCCCCAGAGGCCCGCCGCCGTCGCCCCGCCCACTCCACCCGGGCGCGCTCCGTCCCTTGGGGAGGCGTGGGGCTCCTCTGGCTCCTGTTAACCTCCGGCCCGGCCTGGGCCTCCTCCGCCTCCTCCTCCGCCTCGGGCTTCCTGGGAGGGCTGCGCAGTGCTTGGGCGTTGAGCAGCCGGAGAGGCGAAGAAGGACTGGGCCGGCGGGTCCCGCCTTGGCACCGCACGTAATGGCCCTGCCTGCGCGCCCTCAAGGGGAAGGCGAAGAGGCGGCTTGCTTTCGGAGGTAAGATGGGGGGAATCCCCGGGGGATGTTTGCCGCCCCCGGAGAGCCCCCGACAGCCAGCCGGGCGAGCGGACGGAGATGTGTGGCGCGCGCGAGATCGCGTGCGTGCCGCTAGTCAGCAGGGGGCTGACTTCTGCCTGGGTCGGGGGGAGGGGGCGGCGGCAGCGGCGAGCTGGGGGGGCGGCGAGTTTGTTCTTCGCCCCAGGCGGCTGAAGACTGCGCGACGCCACTGATTCTAAATCATAGTTCTATCTGAGAGTGATAACTAATTCATCATTCTAAACTAACTGATTTACAGCTCTCACTAGTTCCTCTTCAGATATTTCTCCATGTACAAAACAAAATGTCTTCAGCCAAACTGATAAATCAGCTCATATTTGCAGTCTTAATAATTTCATCACAAATTTCAACTGCCATAAAGGGTACTCTAGACACACATCCCTCTGTACAACTGTCAGTTAACCACAGTGACTCACTTTAGAAGCCAATACAAACCTATGCACAAAACAGATTAACAATTCAGGGTTGCCACGGCCTATATGCAGATTATTTAGAAAACCCTTCCCGGCCTAGATGCTTATACGAAGGCAGAACTGAAAATCTGACTGGCAGGGCTGGTGTGGGGCACCAATGGATGGGTGACTCCCATCAGCTGGCTTATGGAATTAAGATTTTTCTCTCTCTTTTAATGAATGAGGTGTGTAGAGTAAATTATTTTAACTTTTTAATGGGGTTTTTAAGGGTTTTTTAGTTAGTTTCAATATTGTTTTTGTTAGCTGCCCAGAGTCGTTGCCGAGTTGGGTGGCAATAGAAATTTGATCAAATAAATAAATAAATAAATAAATAAATAAATAAATAAATAAATAAAAAGAAGAGTAGAGCTTTGGCTAGCTTTTGCCACTATGCTTGATAACTTACTAAGAAGGCTTACAGACAGCGAAAGAAATGTATCAAGAATGGCTAAAGAAAAAGAAATCAGAAGTTCAAAAGAAGAAGGAAGAGAGGGAGAAGGAAAAGCAACGGGAAGCTGAATTACAGGAGAAAAAAGAAAAATCTGAGAAGATGTTTAAGGAATGGCTACATAATTCTAGAAATAAGCCCCACCCAGCACCAGTCAGCTATATCTATGTGAATAGGAAGCGTAATGGATATCCAGAGGGAAGTGCCTATCCAGCTTCAGCCTTCTTCAACTCCATACCTTGGAAACCCATCCATATTCCTCTTCCTAAGGAAGAGAAGTATGTTTCAGTGAAGAAAAATAAGAGAGCTATATTTAGTAACACATATAAACCTTCAAAGCCATTTTATAAATCTAGGAACAATCCTTATATTGAATCATTGTGCAAAATTCAAAGATAGCATTGGGTGCTTTTTAAATTGAATTTGGCTGGATGCTGTAATTTAAGAACATTTGTTATAAACATTTATGGCAACTTTTAAATATTGTTTTGACTTTACCTTTAAAAATAAATCACCTGAGACAATGTGAACAATATTTTAATGTATAATGTATTTTTCTATGGAAAGGAGTGAAAACCTGGCTGGCAGGTCAGGTCTGGGGAATGGATGGATCAATTTCCCCAGCCAACTGGATGGTTTAACCCCCAATGCCTCCTAGCTATAATGCCTAGTTTTTTAATGTTAAGTTTTTAAGCTTCTTTTAAAACTTGTAATTTTTGAACTGGTTTTAAATTGTTGTTGATACTAACGTGTTGTGAATCGCCCTGGGTCCCTTTGGGGAAAGGGGCGATAAACAAATTTAAATAAATAAATAAATAAATAAATAAATTTAATTTCTCCTTTTCATATTGACATGGACCTCTATTACTCAGACAGAAAACAATATCAATTTTGCTTTGGATTTATTATTTAATCAATACAGTTGTGACACATTTAAATCCAATAATAGCTTCTCTCCTTTAGCTAGCTGCCTCACAATGATGATTCTGAGTAGCAAACTGTTAGATATATATTTTTTAATACTGAGTTTTAATACCAAAGATGGAGAGAAACGATTGTGAAATTTAATTAAGTTATTTAGTTGCTGTAGGTTGTTGCTCAAGACAACTGCAACACCTTTGGGAATCTATGTCCCTTGATTGGGTGTTTGTAGTGGTGGATGCTTTTTAGTCTTTCTTTGCTTTTTCCCCTCCACCTGGCTTGGCGTGTTCCTTAAGTTGATCCATAGCAAGGCGGATGTTGTAAGCCTTCTTGCAAAATCTGCCCTGCTATGGAGCGGCATTAAGGACATGCCAAGCTAGGCAGAGGGGGGGAAAGACATCGGTGGTGGTGGTGGTAATGGCAGTGGGAGCAAGAGTGTGGGCCAGATGGAATGGCACTGCAGGCTGGATCCGGACCCTGGGCTGTAGGTTGAGAACCCCTGGTCTAGTCTATGTATACCAATTCAATTGTCATGTCTTCTCTGTTCATAAGCATACAGCTTCCAAATTTCTCAGATAATAGCTGTTTAACCAAATGCAAGCCTGCAATGTACATATATATAACAGCGGACATTCTTGGGATCCTTTAATTTCATACAAGGATCCTTTTTGGGGAATATTTTTCTAATCAACTTGGTTTTCCTTCCATAGTAGTATTTCACTACAGATATGTGCCTTAGCAAACTGACTGGCAAAATAAACCTATATTTATCTTTTATATGATTAATGGGGGGGGGGCATCACACTAAACAGAAGATACAGAGATGAAGAAAAACACTTGCAATGACAGACGTCCCTCACTGCTTAAGAGAACAACTTTTTATAAAAATTTGTCCTATATATTTTCTAGTTGGATCCTCAGCTTAATAAATAAGAAGACAAATAGCAATTTTTCACAGAGTGTTGCTAATTCCTATTGACATAATGAATGGAAGTAAATTGAGCTAATGTTTCAGATTGTTTATTTCAGAGTCTAAGCCTATGGTTCTCAATGTGAGGCACACACCCCACAGTGAGCAATTTGATTTTTAAGGAGGGCAATTCGAGAATTTATTATTAACAGTAAATGGCCTTTTAGGCTTCCTCTATGTGAATAGGAGTTCACTTATTGACTAGTAAGATGTATATGTCACAGGGGGTGGGCATCATGACTTTAGAGATGCTTAGGTGGAGCATGGCCAAAAAAAGGTTAGGAACCACTAGACTAAACCCTTCTCCCTCAAGCCACACACCCCTTCAACAACTGGGCTGCATGTGTCTCACTCTGTCATAATTACAGCTATATTCCAATGAGTTAATGTTAGGATTGAAAAAGAGACTGTCACAGTTTGAAATATTGTGATAATGTCTGAATATTGAAGAACATAAATAAGGCTGGAATATCTTTCAGCTAGGTTACAATCATCCTGAAATGAGATAGCTTGTTATATGAAGAGCAGATGGGCTGGGACATCAAGTTACCAAAGTTCTCAAATATCCAGGTGGCAGGAGTTGAAAGTAACACCCCTGGTATTTATCGTTAGAGATACTTGATATTAGCCTTCTGTCTGAGAAGTGTTGCTCTTGCGCATAATACCAGCCTTTGTCTGAATGTCTGGGCTTAAATGCCATCCTTGATTCAAGAGGGGAAAAAAGTGTTGTTGCCAATTTCAGTTTGGTAACTAAGCTAATAATTTTTTTATGAACTCCAGATTTATGAAGACTTCTTCTTGGTTATATATGCAGAGTCAACGATATCTGACAGTAAGTTGATCATTAACCCCACCCCAAAGTGTGGCAGTTTCTATTTATAATTTTAAAAAAACCAAAAACAACTTGTGAAAACTACAAATGTCTAGGAGAAGAAAAGAGGAAAGAAAAGGAAAAGATCTGGCCCCCAATGCCAATTCATCTGGCCTGTGAAGCCCTCGTCACTCCTGGAAGCGGAAGTAAAATATGTCCGTATGTCCATACTTCCACTTCCAGGAGTAACAAGGGCTTTGTGGGCCAGATGAATTGGTGTCGGGGGCCATATCCAGCCCCCAGACCACAGTGACCAGCTCCCTGAACCATGTGCCCGGCCCACGGCCCAAAACGTTTGGGTACCCCTACCTTAATTCTTTCCCTCTATTTTGGTGGCTGGGTCAAATTGTCTCTTTCAAGCTGCTTTTTTTCCCTTGTGGCAAAACCTGTATCTCTTCCTGTAAAGTAGAAAAAAGCAGAGGTAATTATGAAAAGTCTTATGGAATGAATAAAAGTACTTCTCTTTTGCTAATCTCCAAACCTGATTATGGCTCTCAAAGCTGCTTTAATTAAACAAACAAGCAAGCAACATTAATTAGGAGCCCTGGTGGTACAGTGGTTAAACTGCTGTACTGCAGCCAAAAGGTTGCTAATTAACTTGTGACCTGCCCAGAGAGTGCACTAAGCACTATGGGGTGTTATAGAAGTGTAATTGCTATTGTAGATAGTTTCTTGGAATCCCCAAACTCATCTATGCTCATAATTATTGCTTGAAATGTACAATGACTGTGAGGAGAATTCATGCTGTTTGCTCTGGCCCTGCCTCCATATGTTTCTTGGAAACTTCAAACAGAGGTACACATGTCTGTGAAGTTGCCCATCATTTAACATTTCTTACACTGTTCTAAACTGACTGTGGTACACTGTGAGTCAAACAATACCTTGCAGATAACACACCACTAGAAAAGGGAACTTCTTAAGCAATGTCTGTGCTTGATTATTGTAGCTAACATCTCATAGTTTGCAGGATTATTTTGCATTATTTGGAGAGCAGTCTTCTGGATGGGTTTATTTGCAATTTTTCTTTTTCAGAACTGCAAATCGGCTAGAATTATGTTTCTAGACCACTAACATGGTAAACTGTAACCAGTGTTGGGTTGTTACCTGTTCACACCGGTTCGCTAGAACCGGTGGTAACAATATCGGGTTGTTCTCTGGGGTGTGTGTGTTTAGAACCCACCCGGGATTGTTAGCCCAATTTTTTAAAAAAAATGGAGCCAAAATGACTGCCGGGAACTGCGCATGTGTCAAACCTTCATTTGAGGCATACACACTAAAAAGTAGAATTGCACATGCATCAAATGGAGGTTTGATGCATGCACAGTTCCCGGCAGCCATTTTGGCTGCCCGGAAAGGGCACTGGTACTGGAATCCCTCATCAGCCTCACCGATGCATCAGTGAGGCGAACAGGGTTTTTTGGGACCAAGCCGAGCACATGTGTGGCTTTCCCCAGTTCAGCTCACCGAGGCATCGGTGAGGCGAATGGACAGAAGCCACACATGCATGTGGCTTGGTCCCAAAAACCTGCCTGCGTGCCTGCCTGCCTGACCAACCCCAGGCCAGGTAAATGACAGGTTTGTGTTTGGGGTGGGTGGGTTGATTTGTGTTTGGGGTGGGTGGGTTGATTTGTGTTTGGGGTGCGTGTGTGGGTTGGTTGGTTGAATTTTTATTGAATTATTTTATTTTATTTTTATTATTTTCTTTGGCTCCACCCACGATGTCATGATGTTGGCTCTGCTCACGACATCATGATGTTGGCCCCACCCATGACATCCATGATGTCATGGTGGGGTAGTAAAAAATTTGACATCCCACCACTGACAGTAACATATAGTTTAAGCTTCTTATATAATCAGAATTGAAGGCATGCACCTAGCAACTGCTGTGCCCATTGTAAACTAGTAGTCAAAGGACTTGGCAGGCAGGAGAAATGAACAGTAGCATCCATGGACCTTGCTATAGTATCTGAGGCCATTTGGTGGCTTAAAGATATAGGGACTCACAGTAAAAATACAATAAAAACAAATTATTATTTCAAAATCTGCTGTCTGGGACAGCCACTTTACCTTACATAACACTAAAACCAACTCTAACCATTTCCATTTGTTCAAGTCCTACAGTTTATAGACACCAATAAACCACTTTCCCCCTCCATTGATCACTGTTTTTTGTTTTCTTCCACCTTTGCATTGTAAAGGTTTGAAATAAATCCATGTTGGCTTGTAAACTGCCTGGCAAAGTTCAAAAGAAATTAGGTCTTAAAAGAAGTCAGCTCAAATGGAGACTTTTACAGAAGTATCCCCAATTTTGCTGAGATTATTCTAGGATTTCTTGACAGTAGAAAAGACTCCTTCAACTATTATATCTTACGTCTTATAACACAACCTACATACAATATAGAATATATTAATTTTAACCTCTACCAAAAGGCTTGCGGGGGTGCGGAGGGGAGTAATAGTATTATAAGAAACTTAAAAAAAAATGATATGCTTGCTTTTTAATAGATTGTGTACAATCAGGTCAAATGGACAAGAAATTCGCATTTTTATAGATTTATAGCAGCCTGGAGTGCAGAAAAATAGAGGACCACTACATGATATTAGTCATAGCACAGACTGCAAGAACTGACCTTGAGTGATATGAACATTCTAACCAGTACTATTAATTATATATCTTGATGTCCAAAATTAAGATTGTTATCAGATGGGAGGCTGCACTAATGAGGTTTAATAAATCTTATTGCACAAATATTGGTCCACTTTCTGTTTTATGTCATGAAAACCGGTGAGATCCAATGAATTTGGAGTTGATTCTTTAAGGTAATGGCTACACATCTTCTGTGGATGGATACATAAGGTTAAATGTTTAGGTTAGCTAGATTAGTGGTTGTAGTTGTAACCTTTTAGTCCTGTGTTGTGGTTAACATTACATTAAGACATGATATTTCTATCTATGAGAATCTATAACTGCTTTCAAATGATTTACTCATCACAACTTTGAGATGATGCCTCATCAATCCATAAGAAGAGAGTCTGATGTTTCTGAATTTAAACAGAGAAAGCAAGAGACAATAACTGTGAGTTGGCACATAAGTTCTGAATTTTTCCCCTCCTCTTCCTCTCCCTCCTCCTTCAGTTAACCATTTCTTTTACCTAGATAGTTATTCCATCTTCCAGTTACACATTCTGATGAGTTGAATCTGATTCTCTCTGCTTTCCTTCAAAACACATCATTAAAAGCTAAGGAAATTCTGCATTTAAATTATGTTTATTCAACGTAGTCTACTCTATGTTTTTGTTGAAACTGCTGGCTTACCAAGCACAGCTTGGGGAAGATATTTGGTAACTGGTTGTGGTTGCAAGGAATCAATACTGAATCTCAAGTGGGACACCATGAAGAAGGCTTGTTTGGAAGTCTTCAAAATAAAACTGGAAAACATTGTTAAACTTTTAACACACTAAATCTGTTGGGTCACAGAGAGCATTTGAGCTGAAGGAGCTACTTTTCTTCAGGAAGTGGGTTAGTTGACGCATGAGGTGTGAAGGCAACATATACTATTAAAGAAAACTCATCCTAATAGGGAGAGACAGTTCCAAGTTGGACTGAGTTGTTAAATACTAGTGGTTTTGAGAGTTTTCCATAGACGCTCCAGTCATTTCATCAATCTCCTCCTGCCTGCTTTCAAAATGGGCTGTGATTCTTATGAATTTTTTTAAAATTTGTGCTCATTTATATTCTCATTTGATTTAATTAATCTGCCCTACCCAGTCTCACTTCCTGTTGGAACCCATGCCATCTTGAATACATCAAAATCTGATTGATTTCAGAAGCAGAGTCAGGCTTTGTTAGTTACTGGGTGGAGGCGGCGGTGGCTCAGTTACTGGGTGACAGAATAACAGAGTTGTTGCAGGCAGGGCTAGGAAAGAATCATGCGCAGCTAGAATTGACTACTGTTCCGACCCAGTATAAAGCACAGTTCTATGTTCCTATATTCATTGCTCTGTTATTGTACTGAATGCAGAGCATACCTTCCTTCCACAAATAGAAGTATTCCTTCCATTCATGGTTATGTTACTGCTTGAAGAAGGGAGGAAGAAAGAAAACAAGAGAGAGGGAGAATTTTCACTACTTTGCCTTCCCTCTGCAGTCCTTGCATTATTTCTTATGCTCTAGTGGGTAGGAAGGACTTAAGAAAAGAAACCTCCCAATGTAAATTAAATGAATAGAGAGCTGCTGATGAATCTCTTGATCCAACCTATTCCACTGATGTTGCATGTTGATCATTTCACCATCAAAGGCACATTAGTTAAGCTATTTGATGAGGACAGATGGGTGTTCAATCTAAAAAAGGTTAGTTGTGTTTCAATCCCACTGAAGTCGAAAGACATATTATTAAAGAAAAGAGAAGTTAAAAGAGTAAAAAATTCCCCAACTGTTATAAATTAAATTATCTGAGTAAAAGACATTTAAATAGACAAAGTTTCAAGCATGGCAAAATAATTCCACACATTTAGTTAGACTTAGATCCTACCATGCTATGTAGCATATTGGGCACCAAGGGATTTCCAATGGTTGTGGTCTTGGACGAGTACTTTGGCATCATTCTATGTAATTTTCAGGGTCTTTAAATCTGTCATGAAAGTTTCGAAGCCGTCCTCTTTGTTGTTTGGGATTAGGAGGGGTCCAACTTATTGTTACCTTAGATAGCCTGCTTTCCTTCATACAATGAATATGGCCTGCCATTTGGAGTCTTCTTTGTGTAACAATATGTAATTTGCACATGCAACTCCTTTGAAGCACCTCCTCATTGGTAATGTGGTCAAAATATCAAATCTTTAAAATTTGGTGATGGCACTTCTCCTGGAACACATCAAGTATCTTGTTGATACTTGATGATGCCTTCTAATTCTTGCAGTCATAGATGGTTGTTGGGATCACTATGGAGGTAAACAAACAGATTTTAATTTTCAGTGATATACATGACAAGGACCAGATCTTATTCATTCTTTGGAAGACAGCTGTTGCTTTTCCAAGGTGGCATTTGATGTCAACCTCTGAATCTCTATTTTGTTTGACCACACTGCCAAAATAAATAAACTTCTCTACTTTCTCTAGCTGCTGTGACCAGAGTAAGATTCCTTGTATCCCAGTCATGGAGTTCACATGGATTACCTTCAATTTCTTGGTGTTTATCCTAAGGCCAACTTTACACAACACATAAAAGAATAAATTCTAGTCTACCCTTCAGACAGAGGTTGTCCTGGCAGATTACTTGCATACAAACCCCATTTACAGTGGAACCTTGGTTAACAAAAAGCTCAGTTAACATAAAAATCACATAACAAAAGGAAACCCATAGAATATAGTGGTTCGGTTTACAGATTTTTTTGGAATGGATTATTTGGTTTTTAATGCATTCCTATGGGAAATTGCATTAAGTGCATTCCTATAGGAAATTTGGTTAAAGTACAGTGGTACCTCACTTAAAGAGCATAATGCATTCCACAGGATTGCTCTTTAAGTGAAACACTTGGAAAAAATGCTGTCACTGCCGTTGTAAGTGACCGATTGTGACTTCTGGTGGGGAGATTGTGACCCCGATTTAGTTTTTAAGTAAGTTTTTGGTTGTTTTTAGTTGTTAAGTGAGAGCGACCATTCAGAGAAAATTAAGTGAGTTAGTTTCTAAGCAAGGCACTCTTTATGTGAGGTTTTACTGTAATTTTCACTTTAAGAAACATCCTGAACACATTAATTAGTTAACTGAGGTTCCACTATACTTGTGAGTAAGAACAAGCCAAATTATTTCAGCAGCTCGTCCTTTCATAAAACCAGGTTACAGAGATACTCAGCCATCTGTATCTACTAATTGCCTTTGTATAGAAAGAAATGCCATTGATGGGCCTTTGGTATTTTGATCCATTGTTGTCCTTTTGTTTCAATCAATCTTCCTTCCATGGCAAGCTGCCAGGCCTCGGCCAAATTATCACATCACTCAGATTACACAGCCAAATGTTTATATCTAAAGGTTCTTTGGTATTGCCAAAGTATCTTTGAAGGTCTGCCCCTGGTTTAACAGACAGAGGTGTGGAAAGAAGTTTCCTATCTGCTTCCCAGTTCAGCTCTCATGGTGACAGATTTAGCCAATTTGAAATCTACAACAAAGCCTGATTTCCTTGATTTGTTCACAGATTCTTCCTCCTGCAAACTGCTGTCAGATAACATTTAATGGCTATTGAACATTCTTAATGCTGATTGAGCTGTTTAGGGTCAGATACCCATAGGACTTTCAAAAATATTTGTTTAAAAACAGCATTTTAACAACCCTTAGGGATTCCTCCAATTCTAGTGATTACCTTGGATACCTTGGAGTACCTTCAGCGAGAAGTCTGCACATTTGTGGACATCTCCGTGATGATATTCCACACATGCAAATGGACTTGAGAAATCGAGTCTATTTGTCTGAGGGGTTTTTTTTAGCCATTCGGATATCATGTCACCTGCTGGCTAGGCAGACCATTTCATGTCCCCTCTGCTTTCACCTTACCCAAGAGATCTGACAGAGGATGTTTTGGTGAGTTTTAGTCCTGGCCTTACATCTTTGACAAGAGATGGGCAACATTGCATAGTTACACTGCTTAAGCCCCTGTGCTCTCACCTAAATAATCTAGTGATTATTTATAAAAATTACATGCTGACAAACAGAGGGACTCAGGGTAATTTAGCATACTCAAACTCCAACTAAAAACAGAATAAGTAGAATATTAAAATCAATTAACACTGCAGAAAGAAAAGAAAGAAAAGCATCCAAACAGTTAAAATTCTGGATGAGCCCACCTAACCGCCTCTTGCTTGATATTTCAGAGCTACTTGAGCGTAGATAGCACTGTTTTGGCTACATAAGAGATTTACACTGAAATATGTAGTTTGCTATTGGATTCCCATGAAATTTATTGAAGCCTGCTGAGAAGCTGTTGGATGGTTTCCTGTCTGTGCATATAGCAATTTATTAAAAGGGCTGGGCTGTCTTCTTAATCACACAGAAAGTAGTGAAAAAAACCTATTAGGTCATTCAGATTCTCTTGCTGCCAATACCAAATTACTCCCTAAACTCCTCGCCATAACCTTTTTAGTGCTTCTTTAAGATTGCTTAGAGGTCTCACAAGGATTATGGGTTTGGCCATTTGACGGTAGGTTTTATACTACGAATGTCTGAGAAGACTGCAAATGTATTAAATGAATTCCACAATGAAAGTGGCCAAAACTTAATGGAAATATGGTAGCTGAAACTATATTGAATGATAATTCTGTAAAAATGTATATTAAATTGTAGGAGGACAATTTGAGGTAAAATATATCTAAGTACAATGTGAAACTAATCTGTTAGAAATGGCACATGAGTTAAGTGTCCTTTATCAATATGTTACATAAACCTCCATAGTTGACCACCTCCCTACATTGACCATTTACCTAAGTTGACCTAATTTTCATAGACCAGATGTATACAATAGAAATGGTACACATATACCATATGTACACAATAGAAAGCCAACCTCTCTATATCGACCACCTATGTAAGTTGTATCTTGACCACTTGGACCTTGAAACATGGTATTAATTTACTTTCCATAACTTGACCAGTTGAGCGCAGTCTGCACCAAGGGCAAGAAAAGCGAAGTGCAGAATTGGTAGCAATGAATTTCTTTCAAGAATTTCAAAGAATATAATATTTTTTTACTTTGATTCAAAGCAATCACACTTATATACTGTCCCATAGCACTTAGTGCACGCTCTGGGTGGTTCACAAGTTAATTAGCATTTTGCTCCCAACATGCAGGGTACTCATTTTACTGACCTCGGAAGGATGGAAGGCTGAGTCAACCTTGAGCCCTGGGTCAGGATTTAACTCACAACATTTTGGTTGCAGTACAGCAGTTTAACCACTGCACCACTCAGTTTAACAATGATAATTATGGATTCATTTTATAATACAAATTACTTTTGCCATTCTTGTATTGGATCTGAATGATACTTTTATTTGACCATATTTGTTTTCTGATAATGCTGGATAAGCAAACACACCTTTCTCTTCTTGTCCATTTCTGTTTCAGAGGAAGTTGTATACCTGAAATCTACAAGGCATATTTTTGTTTCAAGTGCTCCCCCATAAAAAATAATAATAAAAATTCCAGAAAAACAAAAACAAAATTTTCTTCTCATTCATGCTTCTCAAGTTTAAAATAGATAATGGCCAATAATACTCCCAGTTCCCTCAGGGATGCCTGTTCAGCAGCAATCTGATTTGAAAATGATAACTCTGTTTATGAGAAAGCAAAACATGCAAAATATAAATTATGAAGGAAAGGAAAATCAAACAGATAGCACTTGGTGGTGGTGGTGGTGGTGGTGGTACTTCTGGGGGAAAATGATAAATATACTTGTGGCCCTGCTGCTCTTTCCCCCCACAAAGGTCCATTTTCCATCTCATTGCTTGGATCTTCTCATTTTCCCTCAGATACCTTCTGACTCTGATTCTTTGATGATTAAAAACTGGTTATCCATACTATTAGGCCCCCCCCAGAGGTGGTTACTTAAGCAGCAGAGTACTGAAGGTAGAGAATTCATTGTTGTCCACACTTGTCCATTTCTTGCATGCCACTCCCAACAGAGGCAAGATAGGACAGAAGGACTTTGAGATTGCTTGCCCTGTACCAATCTCATATGCTTTGTGCATTATTATTTAAAGAAAAGCAAGGCACAAAACCCTACAAAACCCTCCACCAGTATAGTTGTGTATGCACATGCTACCTCTTATGCTGCCAGTTGTGAAAGGGAAAACTGCATAGGATTTGGGCCTTTCGCAGAATCTATTAATGTTTCTTTACTATTGCAATAGACCTGAACTTAATTTGAGAATTGGATAGGCTGCTGGTTTGAGTGCTGCAGACAATATCCATACCCATGTTTTCATTTTTTTTCAAACCATATAATTTTGTGGAAGTTAGTTTCCCATACAGAGGTAATAATTCAGATGGTTGAACCGGTCTACTTATTTTCTGGATAAACACAGAGGGACATCTTCTATTCCCATAGGATAGGCTTAGCGGGCGGTGGAATGGTACAATTACTGAGTTTGTTCAAGCATCAATTAGTAATTTAATACTTTTTTCTGCCGGTCTTTCCTGCAGACAGTGAGCATGAATGAAAGGTCAAAATGGAGAATCAAGTGAAGGACAAAACAAGAGAATGTTTTCCTGACCAGTACTGCATGTTTATGACTGAAAATAAGAAACTGTGGTTAGGTGGTTTTCTTACAAACCATAATATTGGCTATTCTGCTTTGGAATGGAAACAGTGCTCCAAAAAGCCATACTAAATGGCAACAAGAAGATTAAAAAGAACTTGCAAACAAAGGAAATTGAAAGTTTGGTTGATGATATTGTTGGCTTAGGAATAAAGCTTTACAGCTATCCTCCATTTGTTTTGGGCTTTTTTCTTTCAGTTTGGAATTACGATGGTTAGCAGTATGCTAGGCCTGGAAATGTAATGAGAGAAGCTGAATGTCTAAAATTTCCTTTCTGTAAAAACACTGAAATATAAAAGATTGGGATACAGTATTATGTATTTTCCTTTTAATTGGGACAATATATGTTGCTGTTTGGAACTTGAGATACTGAACTAAAGTTCAATACCTCAGAAACTGCTTTCTGATTATGTACAATTTCTATAGATGAACACAGCAGTGTCTATCTGCAAATTGTAAAAGCAAACAAACCGCAGTGGTGGTTTTTAAGGTTTTGGAAGAAGGACACACAAAGTTTTAAATTGCTTGTATTGAATACAGAAGCATATGGGTTATGGGAAGCATTTTTCTCCCACAATAGATGTCCGTCAAGGCTTGAAAGCACTTTCTTAGTAAACTGAGGAGCTGATCTAAAGGAAATGACAGAATCATATAGTAAACTTGAGTCAATCTTTTCTAGGAGTCATGTTCTATTGGAAAGGGCTGTAGCTGAGTAGCAGAGCACATAGCTTGCA
Source organism: Furcifer pardalis (assembly GCA_030440675.1). Taxonomy (NCBI): domain Eukaryota; kingdom Metazoa; phylum Chordata; class Lepidosauria; order Squamata; family Chamaeleonidae; genus Furcifer; species Furcifer pardalis. Next base: position 70,715,446 of record CP126892.1, read on the forward strand.
TTCAAAGGGCCTACGTTCCATTCCTAGCATCTCTGAGTAGAGCTAGGCTATAAGCCTTCTGCCTAAAAATCCAGAGAGCTGCTGACAGTCAGTTATAAAGCACATGGTGAAACATTGTGGTATAAGGCAGTTTATACTCATTAGCCAGATGTGTAATGTCAGAATATTTGCATATCCATCTCTTGTCCCAAACAACTCTGTCCAGCTACTCTAGGCCCCTATACCAGATGTCTAAATGTATACCATGAAATCCACTCTTACATCTGAATAATTGGACTTGATCCATGAAAGCTAACATTAAAACACAGGAGTTAGTCTTTAAGGTGCCACAGCATTTTTTGTCTTGTCTTGTTTACTCTCTGATATACAGTTTCTTATGTTACTTCTCTTATCTGCTACAAAAGAAACATGAAGGGAAGGACAAGTGAGTGGAGTTTCATCTCTTTGCTGGTTACCAGGGTGGGCAGCTTCTGGGCTGTTTGTGTGGCCATCAGCCAATCCCCTCTTTTGTCCAACATAGTTCTAGAAGCTTGTAAAAGTAGTAATACACACTTTGGATAGATCACAGCTCCTCCTGTACCCAGTGGCGTCGCGCAGTCTTCAGCTGCCGGGGGCGAAGAACAAACTCGCCGCCGCCCCCCAGCTCGCCGCTGCCGCCGCCCCCTCCCCCCGACCCAGGCAGAAGGCGCCCCCCAGGCAGAAGGCGATCGCTCGCGCGTGCGATCCGTCCGCTCGCGCGCGCGACCACGCGACCCGTCCTCTCGCTCGCTGGCAGCGGCTTTCAGGGGGCGTGGCAAACTGTCCCCTCCTCACCCTTTTGCTGGCGAGAGCCCGGCTTGCACTTCGCCGCTTCCAGGCGAGGAGGAGAAAAAGGGTTTTTATTTTAAGCGGACAATTCAAGGAGGGGCCCGGCTGGCTGTCGGGGGCTGTCCTGGCGGTGGCCCGTGTGCACGCGCACGCTGCCCACCTCCTCCTGCCCAGCCAGCCACCAGGGGCTCCCCGCCACGGCGCCACCCACCCCCGACGAGCGCCCCGTCTCACGGCAAGTTGGGTGGGTGAGTGGGCGGGCGGAGGCGAGCAGCGTGCGCGCGCACGCGGGCCGCCGCCAGGACAGCCCCCGACGGCCAGCCGGGCGGGCGGACGGGCTCCTCCTTGAATTGTCCGCCTTAAAAAAAACCCTTTTTCTCCTCCTCGCCTGCAAGCGGCGAAGCGCACGTGGGGCGCTCACCAGCAAAAGGGTGGGGAGGGGACATTTTGCCGCCCCCTGAAAGCCGCTGCCCGGGGCATTTGCCCCCCCCCCCCCGCCCCCCCCACGCTACGCCACTGCCTGTACCCTACACCAGTTTTTAACACCCTCTCTTGTTTTCTGAACTGAAAGTTGTTAGTATTTTTGGTGGTTTGTGTGAATCCCAGAGTATCTCAGGAACAGAAATTTGGTTCCTGGTCATAACCTGTGGAAGTTGAGAAATTCTGATATAACAGGTAATGATGAGGTTAAAGGCAACATCTCCAGGCTTGGGTTTTGCAAATCTCTTAAGTACATAGCAAAAAAGAGCTTTAATTACTACACTCCCTGTAAGAATCCTGGAATCTGTGGCTTATTAAATGAGAGAATGATACACAAAGTACATTTTCTTAAATGGCTGTATGGTATTTCCATTTTAACTATTTCCTTTGGACCATCCTTAATTGTGCAGGAGATGACATACTTGTTACACAGGCTGAAGTGATGAAATAGTTAAGAGCTAATGAGTGAATATTAATTTATTCTACAAAAGATTGACACTGACACATTCTCATTCCCTGCTTATTACAGTCAATAATAAGAAACTTTGGTGGTTTACTACAGTTTGTGTATGTTGGCTCTCAGATCTGACAGACCTGTTTCACAGATCATGAGGGACAAACTGGATTACTTAGATCCTTATGGATTAAATGGAAGATGCCTTGGCTGTATGTACTTGATATCATAGACTTATTGGGAACATATTGTCATAATGATTCACAAATGACCAATGCTTCTTTATTTTCACTGTATTGATATATTTTATTATTTTTTAGGCTTGCTACAAAATAATGCTATGAAATAAAGAAAAATCAATGGCTAATCAAGATTCAGGAGAACAAGCATAACTAGTTAACAGATATAGCAATTATCTGAAAAACTGAATGTGATCTTGAAATGTGTCAAGTTATGTAGTTTTCCAGTTTTGATTATGTAGATGTTTCAACAGACCATTTGAGTTTTATTTATACTTCATGCTGTTTTTTGCCATTTTAAGATTTAGGAGAAAGAAGTTAAATGCATATTTATTTTAAATAAATTTGAGGAGAGGAGTTAAATTATCTGCTTTAAAGTAAATTTAGACTTGGGTTCACTGACTGAAGACATATTTTCAGCTTTGCTTTTTGCTCATTTTTCAATTTATACTCTGTTTATCAGTTTTGTTGTGAATTATATAGAGATGTTTGTTTATGTTTATTTCCCCCTCTCTGTCCACTTTAAACTCCCAATGGACTTTTCCAGACTAATCTCTCTGTATCCTTTTTCCACCCACCCCAGCCAGAAAAAAAGTTGTGAAAGCAGATATTGACCAGTACATCATTTATGTGCATATTGTCAAGAAGACAGTCAATGAAATAGTTAGTTAGAAGGCCTGCAGCTAGCTTATTTTGTCACTGAAGCTCTCACAGCTTTCACTGTCACCATTCAAGAGTTAGGCCAAGAAATTACCATCTGAACATCCTGCAATGGCAGGCTTTTGTGCTCTCAAAAGAGTCAATGCAGTTGACCATCCTGCATTCTGCAGTTTTCGGTGGGGTAGCTGTTTTGGACAATTGCATCGGGTAAAACCAAAATAAATAAAGAAGCAAAAGATGAACAGCACAAAGAAAAACGAAAGTATTGTGGCACCTTAAAACACCTAACATCTTTCCCATTTTTTGCTTGTTACTTAAGGTGTAAATGGAAGGCTTCAAATATATACAAGATAATGGTAACATAAACAAGACAACTTCTTTGTAAATCACATAGTTGAGTTCACTATGGCATTCAGTAAAACAAACACAAAGTCTGCACCTCAGCTAAAAGGTAGTAGTCTCTGGCTGAGCAGTTGCAAAGGTCCATTGATATGCCGGTCAAGAGGTGAATTAGCATACACAGTTACAAAGTAGCATCAAAGGTTGCTGTTCTTTCTTCCAGTCAAAGTTCTTACCACACAGACAGTTCCTTGTGGAGAAGTTTCAGAGGGCATCAAGGCAGCATTCAGAGCACAGCTCTCAAAAGGCACATGGGCAGCGAGCACGCAGGCTCTGATGATCCCACAGACAACTTGAACACACTGCTTCTCATGAGCACATTTATTTATTTATTTATTTAGATTTATATCACTGCCCACTCGCCATGGCGACTCAATGTGGTTTACAGTCAGAAAAAAAAACCACACACACACACAGTACAAACAGCTAAAATCCATTCCTCCTCCTGGACAGAGGATGTTAGTCTTATCCTTCCCTGGGCAGGTAGAGCCCAGGATTAGGAAGTGGAAGCTTCCATCTAAAAACCTTAAAACTGTTAAAATTTAAAATTAAAATCTAAAAAAGATTAAAAACATTAAAAACACACCAGATGCTACAACTACTAATTTAAAAGTAGAGAAAGAGAGGGGCTCAGATCATCCAATGTGCTGGGGTCATTATACCTTCCGCACAATGGCTGAAGGTGTGTGAACAGATGCCATACTTATACACAGGACCTTGGGCTGCAGAAGTGAATAGGCAACATCTGTGTTCCTCAGTTAAAAACTTGTAAAACAACAGTACAGCATTTCAGTAGAGTACAATATGCTATACAACTCAGTTATGGCAAATACTTACTCCCTAACAAGAATTAGTCGCATTAAATACATCCACAACCAAACTTTGCAAAATTTGACAAAACGAGTGTTTCTCAAGATTATGATGTCTTTTAAAGTAAAAGACATCCAAAGGACTACTGGTTTCCTGGGACCAGATAAGACTATAAAAATTTCAGGAAGAAAAGTACTTAATTTATGCTTGGATAGTTGTCACATTAGCCATTACACCTTTGCTCTCTTTCGAATGCTTACTGGAAGCCCTGTTGGTCCCAAATATTTATGAATTAATCTCAGTGATTTATGTAGTGTGGCCTCACATTCTTTTTTTAGGGAGAAGAGGCCACCATTTAATGCAGGGATTCTCAACCTGCAGCCCATGGCCCAGATATGGACTGTGGTGCTGTTTCATGTGGCCCCACCACACCCGAAAGAGCCATATGGCGGAGAAAGGGCAAAATGGCTGTCCATCCCCTGAAACTTTCTGAGGGAGTGTGTCCCGGCCCCCGGGCTTAAAAAAGTTGAGCCCCCAGGCTTAAAGGTTTAAAAAGGTTGAGACTTTCCAGAGAACAACCTTCCTTTCAAAAGTCTCTATATGAAGGGCTATTCAGTCCAAATCTAGTATGAATATACCAGGCATGATGTGTGGAGCAGTACAAGGGGCATGTATTTCCCAAAAGATTTCAGGGAGAAGTCATGAGTTACCCTCAGAAATAGGCAACCAAAAAGATGGAGACTAGAGGCTTTAAAAATCTTGAGTGAAAAACAGCAATAATATCACCCTCAGGCACCCAAAGTTAGAAAACTTTGCATTTGAAGGTGGCTTTGCATTTCATTAGTTACCTTGTACTGTCCAGATAGACAAATGATGATATCATTCAGATGTCTTTGTGTCTAAAAGGGTCACAATATTTTGTATGTATACAGGAGAGATTGTTCCCAGACACATTTGTTTTGATTAAAACTCTTTGTGCTTTCAATATTAATGATGTATACTATAAGAACACCAGTTATTTTGTCTTACTACCAGAGAGGCCATTGTGTGATTAATATAAACATGCTCTAAAAGCCCCGCAAGCAAGTATGCCTAAGTAGAATATGTCATTAAGAAGCTATTTTTGCTTTCTGCATTCAGCATCAGAAAGGTATGAGAATAAAAAGGTGGGGAAGATAAACATTTTTTTATTAAGTATCTGGAGGGTCTCAAATCTCTTCATCTTGATTGAAAGGAAAAAATTCTCTTCTTATTGCTCACACAACTCAAGTCTCAATAAAACTTCCCTTGTAATCTTTCATTACAGTTCACTGTATGTTGACAAGATAGGTTAGCAATTTAGAGAGTTCAATTCCCTGCTTTTCTTCCAGGGAATAGAGCTTGCCTGCATAGCCTTGGGCAAGCTGCATAGTCCCAGGATGCCCTCAGAAGAAGGTAAGCTTTTTTTTTAATCCTCTACCTACAAAACCCTGGAAAGGGTCACTATGAGAGTCAGGATTTTGCCAAGGCCTAGGACAGGAACTAGTGTCCCCAGTGCAAACTGCACAGTAGACACCTATTCTCTATCCTTGAGATTCCAGAGAAAAAATTTTGCTATGCAAGTTTTCCCCATAGAAACACTCGTTATGCAAGTTTTTGCATAGGGAAAAGTCCGACTCGCATAGCGAAAAATTTGTTATGCGAGTCTGATCGCTTAGCAAAAAAATTGCTTATTATGTGAGTTTTTCGCTAAGCAAAACGCTGGTTATGTGAGGTTTGAATGTAATTCGACTAAAGATTTCAAAACTAAATTTCATATAAATGGCAAATAACAGTGTTAGAAAATACTTATTGATTACATTAGTTGTTAACTGACTAAATATGTTGCAACAAAGGTACATGGAATTATAATGTAACCACTAACAAAATACAAAGTGATTAATTGGTTAAGAAAGTAACCTAGCACATCTATGGTTTTGGCAATATATTACAGTAGAACCTCGAGTTATGAAATTAATTCATTTCTCAGGGTTTTCCATATCACAAAAATTTCATATCTTGAAGCACAGTTTCCCATAGGAATGCATTAAAAACCAAATAATCTGTTCTAGAGGTCAGAAAAAAGGTTTTTTTTTTTTTTAAATTCTGTTCAAAACTCTTCATAAAGTGCACTTTGGAATTTTTCACTGCATTTGTGCCTCTTTAAAAAGAATTTTGAACAGATAAAAGTATTTTTCCCCACTTTTTTCTGACCTCCAGAATGGATTACATTGGTTTTCAATGCATTTTTGGCACTTCTGACAGTGGCTTCTAGTGGCCATCTCTGGTAATGTGCTGGCCCATCCCCGACAATCAGCTGTGTTAAAAGGCATTACCAGGCATGCAAATGGTGAATTTCAGATCCCTACCTGCCTCCAAAACTTGATGGAAAAAATGCTTAAAAACCTCTATACATGACTCCATGTGCTACCCTCAGAGTCTAGCACGCATGGGGCAGTGCTATGCACCTCCCCGGTGCAATTCACCCTGGGGAAAATTTTTTCATATCTATTTTTTTTTATTTCTCAAAGCATTATTTTCTCGGGATTGATTTTCATTACTTGAGGCATTCGTAACCTGAGGTTCCACTGTACTTAGATACTAAGTCTTTAAAGTAAATATTAAATTGGAGCTGCAGTACAAAGCACCAAGGCAAACTTGAATGTTACAAGATTAATCAAATGGATTATTAAAGCAAGTTTCTTATCAAGCATCTTATCAAACACACATCTTATTAAGACATTATACCAGTATTAATAACATGAGAAAAACAACAATTCAAGGCGGATTGGTTCACTAACATGTTTGTGTTAGGGCATTTTTATTCTTATGTTAACACAGAGAGAAATAATACACGATTTACCACTTGTAAAACCAGGCAGGTCTCTTAATAACTCTTCATTTGGGAGAACAAGTGTGGCACATTTAGAAACATAAAGTAGTACAGTAAATGATTGGAGTTATTTCATTTTAAAACATCATTATTTCTTCAACGTCTAGCATGGAGGCAAAAGGCTTTCCAGTTACAACGTTACCTAAGAGAGTGTTAAGCTTGATGAACTCTGTGTAACAAAACATGCTCTAAAATGAAACTAGGACAAGGGATTATTCTTGTCAATGGAATAACAAGGACTGACAAGAGTAAAAGACTCAATTATGTCTTTAACTATTTATGTAAACCCTAAACTTACATATTCAGCACACTTAAGCTTTATAGAAAGCACTTGGCTTGTTTTTAAGTAAAACAGAATACAGTAACAATGTAAAATGCAAAAGACATGAGAAATGATACAATGAATTTAAAAGGCTTTGCTGTTTCAGCCTAAACAAGTTACCATGGATACCTTATCAATTGTTTATGTTACAGCATGTAATTATTATTATAGGTATGACAGAATATTAATTTGCTCTAAACACAAAATATGTGTGCATTCTGGGTTATCAGTACAGCACACAAGATTGCATTAAAAACTCTAAAGACTTAACATTATTTTAAAAACCCAATTTGCCTAAATAGAAAAATTCTATTCATAGTATTTCCAAACCAATTTGAACCACCCACCAGACATTAAGTACTTGTCAATTCCACCTGGTTGAAATCTTGTTGCATAGCTTGTGCAAGTGGATTTCAGCCACCACTTTCATTCTTATTGTTTAATGTATATTTAAATTTGAAAATCGATAGTATTGTGTGGAGTTAGCCCTACATATATAAGACATGACATCAATGAGAGTAAGCAAAGTATAGTATTAATTAACACGCTGTTGCTGCTATCTACATCTCAGATAGCAAAAACAGTAATTCTGTGATCCTACCTTAAAAGAAGCAGCAGAATCATGCAAATCTATGACAGCATCACTGTGATTATGCTTATTATTTAATTACTGAAAATATTTTATTTTCCTAATTTGATTATATCTGGATGAAATTCTTACAATATTACGTTCACTATACAACTTAGCAGAACTTCCAGTGTGTTAGTGCTGGTTCAGTAACTTATCTTTTGCATTCAGAACTTCTGATTCCAGGGGAATGCCATGAATTTCATGAAGGGAAAGGAAGGAGCTGGAAAAACCAGAAATTTGTGACAATGAGATACTGATAATAATGTCATACCACACAGATGCTTTATTACCATTGTTGATGTAACTTTTGCTGTTAATGATAATAATTAATCAAACAGTACAAGCAGTTTACATCTCAAATATGTTTAAAGGCCAAGTCATGTGTTTCAAGTTAATTGCAACTTCTCTTCTTTCCCCCAGGTCCCTCTTTTGGATGCGTCAAACAGAAAGGGAAGAAAAAGTCTTTCCTTGGGAGAAAATATTGTGGGAGTAGGCTCTTTAATTCTATAGCCGCTATATATGTAACCTCTGGTGTAAACCAAACATTAAATTGCTTGTAAATTGTACCCCTAAGTCACACACTGAAGACCAAGGTCTAGGCAGGGGGAAATGACTTCTTAATTTGACTAACATTGCATCTTTAGATGGCAGAGATTACCTACAAATACAGAAATCTTAAAGTACCTGCCAGTGTTTCCTGATGAAATGGCTCCCTTTATAAAAAGTCTTGACTGACTATAAAAAGTATAACCTGATTAGGTAATAGTTTGGTAAAAAAAAATCTGGCAAGTAAATGGAGAATCCTTAAGATCAATATCAGCTTGGAAATGGAAGATCCCATCAATTTTACTGAATTGTGGGAGTCTTCAAATCTCCAAGAAAAGAAAGATTAATTATGGTGAAAATAAACCAGCTATGGGAAAGATCATAAAAGTGTCAGAGTTAGGCCTGATCAAAAACATACTGAGAGTGTACTGGCAAAAAGAGACCATAGCAAGAGTTATAGTGTCTAACAAACAACTGCTCCATGTAGGAAACATTTAGGTTTCCATGGGCTGTGAAGAATTGCTATAAATAACTGACATCTCATAGATACTGGGGGGGGGGGCATAGTTACTGTACTGTTTATAAAGTCAATCCCCGAACCATATATTCTTAAGTATTTCTAATTGAGTCAACAGAAATATGTGGTTTGATGACTGAAGACAATGACAAGCAATCATTGAAGCTGACCAGAGGGGTAGGTTGTGTGGAGAAATTAACAGAGAACCTAACTGTAAAACACAGGTTGTTGGAATACACATAACATGACTAATTATTTGTGGTGAGATAAGATATTTGCTGTGAGATAAGGTATCCAGTGTGTTTTTTCTTTCTTTCTTTGAATCAGTGCATTGAACAATTTAAAATTATGAGCATAAATAAAATCTAGGTAAAATTAAAAACAAATTTTAAATATTTTAATTTAATTTTAAAACTGAAGGTGATATAGTAGATGGAGTTACAGACTAGCACTCTGGAGACCTTACTCGGCCACAGAAACTAAATGTGGGAGTGGAATTGGTAAAATCACTCCTTAAATATCTCATTTACCATGGAAGTCCTAGTAGGGTTGCAGTAATTTGGATACAATTTGTTGGCACATAGCCAACTAAGGTTTTTCTGATGGGGTAACTGTTATCAATTCTCATTTTCATTTTGACGTTTTGAGAATTGTTGTAAAGATTCACCCAGGTTTAATGTAAAGGTATAAGTAAAGGTCTCCCTTGCTCGAAAACCAGTTGTATTTGACTATAGGGTGTGGTGCTCATCCCTGTTTACAACCAAAAGAGCCAGTGCTGTCTGTGTCTGCAGACATTTCCATCATCATGTGGCAGGCACGACTAAATACCAGAGCAACAGCTAATGTGGAAATTTGTTTTCAACATTTTTGCAATTTGCATAATAGGATTTCAGCCATTGGTTTTAAACAGTCAATAACCTATTTAGAGGACAATAATGGAATACAGGTTTACTGTTGCATAAAACAAAAGATCACTTCAATAACAAATTAACGTTTCCTCTCTGCCAGTCATTCCATCTATAGCTGCTGTGAGGCTACTCCACATTCTCAATAATGTCAAACACCAAAAAGGTTTGGATTTTAAAGTTGGATTTTAATCCAAATGTTTCCTATGTCCTGTCTGCTGTGGGTTTGCATGAAAAAACAGATGCAGACAAATTCAAGAATAGTGCTGTTCAAAATTCAGATAAGATTTTTATTTCCCAGGGCATTTGGTAATATGCAAGATCTGATCTGGCATCTTCATGGGCTCTGTCTAGGTAAGTAATTAGGCATGGATGCCTTCTATGTTTCATTTAAACCTCTTTAAGAAAACAAATGCAGCTTTCTTGTGTTTCAGACTAATTCTTGAGCAATAAATCAGTTTTCCAGAATAGGCTTATTTGGGATTCTCTTCTGACATTACAGTTGCTTAATACCTGTATTGTTAATTGGAAAAAAAAACCCTCCATGCTCATATACTGAATCTATCTGAGTGACTGTGTTTTTGTTACTGTTAGATATAATGCAAAACTAAAGTAGCTCTAAAAGATATTAAAAACATTATAGGAATATCATATTAGGAAAAAGAACTTGTTCTGATATTATGGCAGAACTTCCCTTAACTTTATGGAAATCATGAAGTTATCATTTTGGAGGAGTACAATGGATCCTATGTAAATGAAAAATAAACTGGATTGGGCACACCCTAATTAATGGAACTCCCTGCCTCAATATAAAGATGGCTTTAAAAGGGAATTATACAAATGTATGGAGGTTGCTATATAATTGTGGGACTGCAGTGGCTCAAAGTCACTAAGACGCTGACTGGGAGGCGGAAGGTCAGCAGTTCGATTCCCGAGTACCGCAGGACAGAATGAGCTCCCGTCTCTGTCCCAGCTCCTGCCAACCTAGCAGTTCGAAAACAAGAAATTGCAAGTCGATAAATAGGGACCACTTTGGTGGGAAGGTAACAGCATTCCATGCGCTCCGGTGTCCAGTCATTCCTGCCACATGACCATGGAAACGTCTGCAGAAGCAGATAGCGCTGGCTCTTCGGCTTAGAAACAGAGATGAGCACTGACCCCTAGAGTCGGATACGACTGGCTTTCAAGCAAGGGAAACCTTTACCTTTACTTATGGAGGTTGCTAGTCAGAACTATTACATGACAGATTCTGCCTGTCGAGATTGCATCATTGCCAAAAATATGGAGCAAATGCTAATCCCCATACTAAGACTCTAGTTAAGATTGTTCATCTTTGCAAGACTAAAAAAAAAACACATCAGGGATTTTCCAAACACTTTGAGAAAGTCTGGCTCCCATTTGTGGCTCAGATAAACCAGGAGAGGATTGGTTATGCTAAGTGGATCAAGATTGCTTTCTAATCTATCTTTCATGTTTTAAATGTGTTTTAACTCATAATTTTAACATATTGTAAAATATTCAAAATGTACTCTTACAAACAGGAATTGATCTTGAAATCTGGCTGAGGTTGACTTTTATTACATTACTCAAAAGGAAAATGCTGAACTTTGATGTGACCACACGGTGATCTTAATGACCCATTACTTTCAGGATTTTAAAAATATAGTAGAGGGGAAAATTTAGAAGAATCATGGAGAAGGAACAGAAGATAAGCAGTTTGGATTCAGGGGAGGTTTGGGAACTAGAAAAGCACTATTCTCTGTACAAAGTATGTGGAAGAGATGCTGTAACATGAACACGGATATGTATGCTTTGCTTTATTAACTAGCCTCCTGGAAGATTGTGGTATTTTTAAACCACAATCAGGTGTATCCTGGGCAATGGGAACATTGTGTTGCTGGCTAATCTTTCGCACACTAGGCCAGGCAATAGTTACTGCAGAATGAAATCACCAAAAGGTGGCTTCATTTTTGGCAGTTTTATGTCTGGCCTAGATATGGAAGAAAAAATAAATAAGAGTGACTTCTGACTTACTGTACTCTGAGCTGGTGGAATTGTTGGCAAACAAAGGTTTTGATTCAGCAGCTATTTATGTAATTGACAACTTATACAGAAAGTTGCAGTAGAAGTTGAAATGACAATATAGAGAGATCCAAAGAAAATACAGTGGTGGGTTTCAGCAGGTTCACCCCAGTTCGCCAGAACTGGAAGCAGAAATTCTGGCTGGCCCCACCCATCCAAGTTTTGAAATAAAGTAGTTCTAATTTGGGTACAACACGGGACTTTCCCCCTGGCCATGCCTACCATACCATGCCCACAGAGTAGGTAGTAAAATTTTTTGAATCTCACAACTGAGAAAATACTCTAAGGATGTACTGACTCACCACTGCTTTTTGATTTGTACTCCTAGGATATTTATAAAGAAGCAATTGCTGATTTAGATAATGTTATAATTGGTAATGGTGAGATTATCAATAACATTTGATAAGCAGATGATTAAGTATCTCTAGGTGACAATTTAGAAGATCTGCAAAAGTTATTCAGTGGTCAATGATTTAAGTAATAAACATGGCCTAACAGTGAATGTTAAGAAAACTAAATCATGGTAATCAAAATAAGTCAGCAGCCCAAGACACCTAGTTAATGATCCAAAATGAAAATGAGGTAGATGTCTCAGCCATGCTGAAAGAGTGTGAAAATGAAATAAAATGTTTATCTACTATCCCACACCATAACATTTTTCTTCCACGAAGCTGCCAAAATGAAGTCACCTTTGGGGAGTTCATTCTTTAGTTCCTTTCACCTGACCTAGTATGAGAAAGATTAGCTGGCACAAGGTGGCCGTTGTACACTTGATTGTGGTTTTAAAATACCACAATCTTTTAGGAGGTTCTTTCTGTGTAACATGAAGGAAAGGGTACATTTCACAAGTCTTATTCAGTACTTCTTTAACTATAACAAAGGGAGGTTATATTTATTATATAAATCTGCAAACATGACTTGACTTTGACTCTGAACTCTGCTGGAAAATGTATTTTCATTTATTTAATTGAGATATTCTTCAACATTTGAACTTCTTGAGAACAATAGAATTATCCAGGAAGGATTAAGATCAGTGGAAACAAGAAGGTGAAATGTTTCTTTTTGGTAGCTGGAGTTCATTTTTCTAAGAGAATATTTTATATTCTACTGCAATTATCATTCATCATAAGGTTCAGTTATTGAAAAAAATAGAGGAAACGCCCCGCCCGTCCTGTAAATGATTGCTCCAAGCTGATTCTCAACACTTTCCATGTTTCACACCATCTATTTCAAACATCTGACATACTATATCAATTCATGAAATTATGGGCATATGGCCTGGAGCTTCTAGATTGAACCAGAAAATCTATTCTGTATATCCTTTCAAACTTGTGGTTCATGAACAGCAGACTCCTTAAAACTCAAAACATTTTGTGAAATTGTGGAGAGTTTCAGAAGATGTTCATTAAATGTGAGGGAGTTACCATTCAAAATATTTTTTTTTTTAAAAGACAGACTTTGAATTCAGCAGCGGACAATTGGCCACTTCATCAAATAGTAAGTATTCTATTATTGTTAAAATGCTCCAGTCCTGGTGGGAAACCCATGAGGGTCACAACAATTTTCTATCCTTTGCTGGAGATTAATTGCTTGAAAGCCACATTAGAACAAACTTGCTCAAATCAGGACTCATCAATGCAAAAAAAGAAAAAGAAAAAAGAAAAACGTGACCCAGCATGCATTGTAATCTGCATGCTAATTAGAAGTCCCAGACTTTGTGACTGGTTACTGAAAGGTAAACATGGATATAATTTTCACGTCCACTGTGGGAGGAAGAGCATGCTAATGACATAAAATATACATTTTTCTTACCATCTAGTTGAGCCACAGCGGCCTTGCTTAACCTGAAAGTCATTGCTAGCTCTGCAACTGCATGTCAGAGTTCATAATTTGAAGCAGTTGTTTATATGTTTGAATAGTTCCAGAGTAGCAATAGTCTTTTGGTGCAGTCATTGAGACAGGTGTACTTCCCACACACATTTCAATGGAAGCCATTTGGGCATGATGTCTTGCCTTCCCTCATTATAGAGGTTGATGTAATGGTGTGGTTGTTCAGTCTTGGACTTCTCTTCCAATAGAATAGCTCTGCATGGAACATTATTAAACATGAACTCAGACTTTTGTTGTTGTTTAGTCACACAGTTTATGTGAGTGGTGTTTTTTCATCCCTAAAGTTTCATCCATCCTTAAACCAGAAATTAAACATGAGCACTATAAAATCAGCAGTGAATATAATGGCTAGTAAGGGTGTGGCAGAGCAACAGTTGAGGTTTATTAGAAATATAATCAACCAAATAATTTTATTTATTTATTTATTTATTTATTTAATTATTTATTTATTTATTAGATTTGTATCCCGCTCTCCTCGGTTTCAACTGACTCAGAGCGGCTCACAGGGTCCCCTAATATCACTATTAAAGTGCAAACAAAAATACAATAGCATACAATATAACAAAACAGTAAAGTACAGTAAATATCATATAGTAGGTCAATACACATCACACATTAATACACATTACAGTACTATTAAAATACCATGGCCTGTAATGGAAAGAGAGTAATGCAAATACTATTAGTATGGCGCTCTTAGCTTTTTTCATTAGCTAGACAGTGTGAGAAAGTGGTTGGAGAGTTAGGCTAGGATGAGGATTACCCAAGTTTTACTCCTCACTCAACAATGAGACTTATTAGATGTCCCTGAGTAAAACATTATCTCTTCATTTGACAGGGATGTCATGAGAATAAAATCAAACACTATGAATGTTTCAGTAAGCATGTATCATCAAGTCAATCCCATGTTCTGGTGACTTGTTCCAGGTCCCCCCTCCAGGTATTAAAATTCTCTTTTTGTAGCTGTGCTCTGGAACTTTACAACAGGCCTGGTATCCTGACAGCTCCATGGCAGGCTCTTATACCAAGCACAGTGGGTCTTCAGACCCCCATCCTCTGGTTCTAAAGTCAAATACTCTATCCAACTTTCTGAGCTACCCAGCCAGCTGCCCTGTTACTGTTATTGCTATGTTTTAAAAATGCCAAGGATGAATATTTTAAGAGAAAACAGGGAGAAGGACCATGTATGACACCCTGAAGTCCAGGGAGGAAAAGAATTATATTGTATTTGTAAACTTAACAAATGCAGACTTTCTGAGGAATGCAGATTTTTTAAGGGACATAGACCATGTTGTTAATTAAAAGGCTGGAGTAGAATTCAGCATTCCATTGGGATTTAAAGGAAAATTGAGCAAAGTCCAGACATCCTTCCTAACAGTACCTCACACAAAAACAGCACTAGCTGGGGGCTTGGCTGGTTTTCTGTGAACAGTACTTTATGACTTTGCATTTCTTAAAAGGAAGAATATATATATAAAGTTCTGCTTCTCTCACACACATACATGGAAGTAACTTGCAAGCAGGAATAGGGCAGCACAGTAGCATCAAAGTGATGCTTCAGCCCTTTCCTGAATTTTAAGTTCTACTGTTGTTTGTTAGAGCATACCGCAGGGGCTCTCTAAAGGTACCATCAGCTAGAGAGGCTCATCTCTCTAGCACCAGAAGGAGGGACTTTTCAATGTCTGTTCCGGTCCTATGGAACCTCTTGCCAACCGAGTTGTGTCTCCAGATGGAGCTGTTGCCCTTCAGGAAAGAGCTAAAAACCTGGTTGGCAAAGCAGGTGTGGGGCACCAATGATGTGGTGACTTCCCCCTGCTGGCTTATATAACCAAGGTCGCTCTCATTTCTTTCCTCTCTTTTAGCTGCAATCTTTCAATTGATGGGGTGGAGGTGGGTAATCTTTGTAGGGGTTTTAAGGGTTTTTAAGTTTTAAGATTGTAATAATTAATATTAATGTTGTGAGCTGCCCAGAGTCACTTCCTGAGTTGGGTGGTGATACAAATTTGACTAAATAAATAAATTTCCAGAGGGATGTAACAGGTAGCACTACTGTAAGATCACTCCAGCAGTCACATTCCCCAAGGAAAGAAGGCAGAATAGGGCCTGGGGCCCATTCAGCTCTTGATAAATCATCAAGTAAACATCCCCAGTGACTTCTGGTGCCAACTGAAAGATTTCAAGAATTTGCTGACTTTGTCTCTAAGACAATAAAAATAGCCATATGCATTGACTCTTAAGTTTTCAACTGCAGATGGTTCACATTCATTCCAGAATGCTTTAATTCAAGTCTGAAACATTAATGTATTGCAACATTTTATTCTTGTGAGGTAATGTCTTTTCAGGGGGATAATTTTTTTAAGCATACAGATCCTCAGATCTTAATGTGAATGTGTCCAAACACAATCTGTGTACTAAAGAAATATAGGTTGTGCCAAGTACAACACAGTCTCTGTCCAGTACTTCTAATACTCTCTTGCATACTATTCTTTTCCTGTCAATACCAATGGTGGCTCATCCACCTTATACCACCTTGCCCACTCCATTGCTTCTTGCCTCCTTTTTATGGGTCACGTGTCAGGTACCTCATCTCTGTTCCCCTCCTATATGTGTTGATGATTGTCTGCCTTCTTCCCTGTGTTTGAGTGCTTGAGTATGATGACTCACTTTTTGCCCTGGCTCTGTTACTGCTGAGCTGTGATGTGCCTTGAACCTGACCAAACATGATGGACACTAGGCACTGGAATGTGTGTCTATGATCAGAGAAGGTGACAGGATGATAATAGGTATGATTGTGCCTTAGTAGTTAAGAGGCTAAACTTGATGATTAAAAGGTCAGAGCCCCAAGGGCTGTGTGATGGAATGAGTTCCTGTCACCTGCCCCAGTTCTTGCCAACCAAGAAGTTTGGAAGCAAGAAACTGCAAGTAGATAAATTGGTACATCTTTAAATGGAAAGGTAACAGCATTACTTGGGCTCTGCAGACATAGACTGCACTGGCTCTTTGGCTGTAAATGGAGATGAGCACTGAACCCTAGAGTCAGATTTGACTGGCTTTTGAGCAAGGGAGATCTCTACCTAAGGTTTTTCTAGCTAAAAAAGAGGTCAGGGTAAAGGTTAGGGAATTGCATAATGTGATGGACACCATGAGCATCTTGCAGTACGTCTGGCTGTCTTGCAGTTGAAATCGATCCATTACAAGTTGCAATGCTACACGCCTTACTGAAATGAACAGAAAATTCCCAGGAAAGCCATTTCTATGCTTGCACCATCCCTAGCAATGGCAATGACAAGTTCCATCATTTTCATCAACAATTGCCCAATAAATAATTTATATTTTATTTATTTATTTATTTATTTATTTATTCAATTTATATGCCGCCCTACTCGATGCAACCGACTCAGGGCAGCTCACAAAACTAAAAAATATGACATTCAACCATATAATCAACAATATATTACATAATCACAATAAATTTGAAATTAATATAATAGAAAATACAATATGATACAATACAACAAAACAGAAAAATAACAACAAATACATCAATATTTTCAGTGTATATCATAGAAACAATTACAAACAATCACTCCCCTTCAGGCAGGTAATTATAATTACAAAGCAGCAGAATAGCAGCAATTTGTAATCTATATCAGAAATTATTTGTAATCTATATCAGAAATGTGCAGAATGTACTCTTCTCTGTGTTGGTGGGTTGAAGTTGTAGTTCAAGAATATCCAGAGGGCCTCACTTTGCCCATTCCTGCTCTATACTAACCCATTCTTCTTTTTGCAACACCCCTTGTCACTAATAGCTTCTAGGTTGCTGCAAGGTGATCCTTGCTGAGAGAGAAGATTAGAATTCTAGGGTCCATTATAATAGCAATGGATGACCTTCCCTCCTCACTCTCCTAGCAGCAAGTCTGTTTTAAATAAGAATTGCAGACATTTTACAAGAAGCATGGTGGTCAAGCATGGTATTTCCTTCCAAGATCCTTCTTGGTATCTACTGGACAAAGTGCTATAGAAACAAACACACAAACATGCTCTGAATAATCAAGACTCTAATTTCAATGTAGAAAGTGGGCTATAGGATACGGATGTAAACTATGTGGTTTTCCAGATGTTTTGGGAGTTCAAGTTCTGTCAGGTCTACGTGGCCTAGTTGCAGTCAGATATTATGACAGACATAATCTGGTCCATAAGCAAAGTCCCAGGTATGAACCTGATGAAGGAACTGGGCACATTCACCACCAAGTGTATCCATAGCTCGACATCCAGCTAGCCTTATGCACAAGAAAACTTTCTTTCTCTATGAATCTTGTCTCTAGGTGAACAAAACCACATTAATGCAGTCTGTGATGAAATAATGTATTGAAATATTGTTTTAAAAGACCTATAAAACCTAGAGCATTCAATTTTACCTCAAAAAGCTGGATACATTTAAACAAATTGTACATTTTATTTGCATGCATTTGGTAGCTATCTATAATGCTCTACTGATCTCATATTTGGGTTAGCACGCCAAAAGAAAACTATGAAAACTAGACATTTTTATCATTTAATGTGCCATGTGGCTGGGCAAATGAACTAAGTGGATGTTTGATCCATTTGACATAGATTTGTTTTTGAAGTTAGGTTAATAGGAAAAAGCAGCTTTTATCTTTTTTGATTACTCTTTTCTGCATGTAATCAGAGCTAATTTTTGTTCTGGCCTGATAATAAAGTTGAGATTTCATGCCTTTTCTTTGGCAACTACACATACTTCTATAAATCTGTCTGCTGTGAAAAGAAAAGAGTGAAAGAAGCACCATTCTACAGACTGTTCATTTTTATTGTTGTGGATAGAATTTTTCCCCAAATTGCAAAGTTCTTTGGATTCTTATTATTTAAAAAAATATTTCCCCTTGTTCCATGCTGCTAAGTAGCACAATTTTATGTTAAATACTGCACTTTCCCCTTTTTATCTCTGTTTATAATAATTCAATCCTAAATTCGCATTAGGACCAAATCTATTGAAATACTGTATTCTGTCAGGATCATTAGTACAAATCATGCCTGCAATTACCAGTAGAAGTTTTACTGACTCCAATGAAAGATGGTTCGCAACCACTGAATTTTCCTATTGATGTCACTATGATAATAACACATGTTTAACATTATCCATTGTTCAGGTACTTTCTAAAACTGGACAAACTATGCTTATTATTTCCCTCTTTTTTAAATGGACTTGGAGAGAAATGCATGCTTAGTTTTATATATAATTTCAGGCAGCCAGACCATTTACAAGCATGGCAAGTACAATATGTTGTTGCACAAATGGTTTGTTGAGAAAGCACTGGTTTGAAATCATCTATAGATCAATTTCCAAAAAAGAAGGCCCAAGAAAAAGAAGGAAAAAGAGGTAATAATTGTGTTAATCACAGACGTATGTTTTGAATGCTTCCCATAAAAGAACTCTGAACCATTCATTAATTTACCAATTCAAAATTAATTTGCCTTTATGAAAGTCTCTGGCATGTCTCTTTACATATAAAAGGCAGACACTAATAGTACTATTTTAATGAAGGATTACTAAAATGAACCTAATCTGGGTAATATATTGTAAATTTAATTTTAAAGAATTCCACATGAATTCTCATAATGCAAACATCCTTTATGATAATGCAATTAGCCAGTATCTCCAGCATGCAAGTTGCTTTTTACTCTTCCCTTCAGCAGGAGGAGGAAGTGAATTTAGATTATCCCCCAGTTTAAAATGTCTTTCCCCCACACACTACTAAAATATCCTCTCAATTTGTGGTTTCATTGTCCTTTAGGAATAACATTTACACATTTCTCATGAAATGGAAATGAAAAGTAAATGGTATAGCAATTAATTTCACAGTGAATTGGAAAACAATGCAAATTCCTGATCTCAAATTCAGCATTTGGAAGGAAGCTGATACATCATTTTTCCAAAACAGAGAGTCCTGAAAATATCAGATTGCTATCAGATTACCTCTGTTTGATCCATGTATATAAAACTGTCTCACATTGATATTCCAACAAATAGTTCACTTCCTTTGCTTGGTGCCCTTCTTCTTGCATCACCTCTGCTGCCACTGGGTTCTTTGCTCTCTTGTTGGACTAGTGCCTAAATCCCAAATGGAGAAATTCAAAACAAAGGATCCCCCATTACTCAGGCACATTGGGTTTACCGAAAGGTCCGGCACCAAGATACTAAGGAGGTACATCCCACAATCAAAGCCTTAAATGAATGAAACCTGAAAAGTTCTCTCATGCACATGGCTAGCTCCGGTAAAGAATATCTTAGTATCCATTGGCAGTCAGCAATATTTTTATTCAGACAGGTCTCTGGGAGTTAAACTAGGAGCATGGAGTGGTCTGGGCATTAGAGGACAGGGGAGGAGTTAAATTACATTAAGTTACTTGCCCCATCCAAACACCCAAACAATCCTTTGCTCTTTGTTGACAAACCACTTCACCATGCAGGCAAATGAAACACTTTCCCTTCTCCTCCACAGAGGGGCAGGGAAAGTGTAATTGTTCTCCATTGTCAATCATTATAGTCCTGGATCAGTAAGAAAGGAGTTTTTTTATTTCCCCATTTGCTCACCAATCAAAACCACAGCTTTCAATAGAAAAATAAGCACTGCAATGATCACCAAAGAAGGAGGACAATTACATGAAAAAAATCTGACATACTGAAAGGACTTGTTAGCCCCTTCAGCATATACTGGATGTTTGCCAACTCTTAGGCACCACATTCCTACTAAAGCACTGAGTCTTGGCTATGCTGGTAAACTAATGTGAAAGTTCTGCCCCTTCCAGAGATACTATATTTGTTAGAAGCCAATTTTAATATTTATCCATTATAAGGATTAACTGTATAAAATGCTCATATTATGAACAATAGGAGACAATACATGACTGAATGTAGACTATATTCTGCAAATATGGTGAAACGGCAACTGACATATTCACCCATCTAGGTCCAGTATGTAAAGAGCTTGGTTCTTAAAAGTATGGTTTGTAATTCTTGTGTATTCCATCATGTGTGTTGAGTTATGGTTGCCATGTTTGCAGATCCAGATAAAATACCTGGGGTGCCACATCCCCATAAATTTGATGAACACACCTTAAAGTCATTGACAGTTTATTAGAAGAAGTTGGAACAAATTGGTAGTGGGTATAAAAAGGCCACTGCTGGATTGTCCATATACTGTGAAGCAGGAATTCCACAGTCAAACATTTCCTGCATGTGTAGCTTGGTTTGCTTTGTGCTCATCATGCTTCTGAAGCAGATTTTAACTTCCATGATTCAAGAGAAAGAGATAAAAAATATTCTGTTTTCAAACTTCACATTACTGTATTAGGATAAATTGTTCACATAAGCTCCAAAGTTCTATCTCTTGTGGAAGTGCATTAAGAGATCATGTGTAGAAACTGTATTCCTATAGAAAGGCTGTAGCATGTGCAGGCTGCTTGTTCATTTTGAGGTGTGGAAGTAAATCACAGCTTTCTCACTGTGGGCTGCTCTGTTGAACATCTGATCTTCAAACCAAGTGTTAATGCTAGAACTGGCTAATAACCAAAACACTCACAGTCAAATTAAGTGTTCCCATCTGAGGTGATAAATGGAGAATACATAATTGTAAAACATGGCTTATGTAAAACAATTCATTGACATCTGGCCACAACAGCTGGCTTTGTAATTGATACAACAAAGCAAACGGGAAAATATAGTTCCAGGTAGTTTGGAGAGGTAGATATTTTATTACTAAAAATGGAAAGCATTTTAAAGTCCACTTTTGAAACCTGCATCCAATTAACATAATATCATAATACAGAAATGGAAGCATGTATTTCCTTGCCCATCTATTACAAAATGCTACATATCTAGAAATGACTTTAACCTATTTATTAGAGGGCAAAAATGAATCCCAGCAAGAAGCATGATCAAATTACTATCATGTGTTCCATTTTTGCTATAGCTAAGTCTAGTATTTTGTGTACTTCTAATGATCTAATAACATCTTGGTAGGATTATTGCTTATTCACCTTGTCAAATGTACTCTGGCATTTCCACCTCTTTGTTTGAAGAGATGGCTTTTATCACTAAATAGGAAGATTTTTTTTTAAAGAAGTGGGATAGCACCAAAGACCTAAGCCTAGAATCCTTTTGCAGTCATGGAGCATACACAGGCAATTGTGGGCATAGTGATCTATTTACTGAGCTGTTTGTCCCATGCACAAGTCCAGTTGCCTGCCTGCTGAAATTTTACCAGGCACATGATTAAACGGTCTCTATATCACCATAGTTTCTTCTGTGTTTATCATTATGAGCACAGCAAGCTGCATAGTACATTGGCCTCTATATTTAGAGGAAGTATGTCACAGGTAAGATGGGACAAAACAGTAAAAAGGATCAATCATCTTTACTTTGTCCCTGCGGGCTTCCTGCATTTGAAATGACCCTGTTTAAAACAGGATGACAAAAGAGGTGGACATTTGTCCCTGAGCTACAGAAGATCTTTTGACAGGAAATCGTGTCCAATCAGGCTACCTCAAGAGATTTTGACCTCTGAAGTAAGGAAAAGACAATGCTTCCTTTCTTATTATATGTACAGCAAGCTACCTGATCTTGCAAATGAATTCAGCGTTTATGAAATGACAGCCCTCTTCATAAAATGGGAAAGCTGTGGGTTTTGTTCAGAACTTATTTGTGTTTTTCTATAAAAAATAACATGATTTCTGTTGCGATTGGCAAATGTACTACAGTAATACCTCAGATAACGCTAAGACTTTGTTCCACAAGTCTTGGTGTTATCTGATTTTTAGTGTTATCTGATCCATGTTAAAATCCTATGGGATGGATCGGATAACGTTAAAGCCCCATAGAGATACATTGTAACCACACAGGCTTTAGCGGTTGTTATCTGATCCATCCCATGGGACCTTAACGTTATTGGATCCAATTCTCCTCCTCAGTTTACTTAATGTTATGGGATTTTAGCGTTATCTGAGGTAAACGTTATCCAAGGTATTACTGTATTTGCCCTCAGACAGAAATGCCATGGCAGTTTTTACTATGTTGAGTTACACACCCTATTAGGGTCACTGCTGCCGCGCCCCCCGGCCCCCATCACCGGCCGGGAGGAGGTTAAAAGGAGCCTCCCTGGACGAGGGAGGGCTCGAAGACGACGCCGTGCGAGACGTCGCTGCTGCCGCGCCCCCCGGCCCCCGTCACCGGCCGGGAGGAGGTTAAAAGGAGCCTCCCTGGACGAGGGAGGGCTCGAAGACGCCGCTGCACGAGACGTCGCTGCTGCTGCACCCCACCGGCCCCCGTCACCGGCTGGGAGGAGGTTAAAAGGAGCCTCCCTGTACGAGGGAGGGCTCAAAGATGCCGCCGCGTGAGACGTCGCTGCCGCCGCGCGCGCTCCCGGCCCCCGTCACCGGCCGGGAGGAGGTTAAAAGGAGCCTCCCTGGACGAGGGAGGGCTCGAAGCCGCTGCCGCGCGAGACGCCGCCAATGTTTGTTGGACCTTGTTGGACTCTCCCTCGGCCAGCTGGCCTTGGAGGGAGAGAAACCTGGGGGCCTTGGGCGGCGATAGAGGATTTTGTATGGGGGGGGTCTTTGGTGGGATATTGTTTCTTTTGTATATTATGGAAGCCGCCTAGAGTCAGGTTCGCCTGAGCAAGCCGGGGTATAAATTTGAAGAATAAATAAATAAAATAAATAAATAAATTTTAAGTTAGTTTCAACTTGATGGTAAAATGACACACAGCATAGACATGGTGAGTTAGTGAGATTATTGTTGCCTGGTGAAACATTATTCGGTAAATCACAACCTAGCAAGATCAGTATATTAGTTCTCCATCCCAGTTCCCAGCAGCATTTGATGTTTTCATATATAATTTTTCATGTGAGAGAAGCCCATTGTGGTGCTGAAGTATAAATTATGAACTTGCCCGAGGAAGTTCATTTTAGCCCTTGCCGCAAGGTTTGGAGATCAATGTGGAAGACAGAAAAGTCATGATTATTCTGTAAGGCAAGTATTTATTTCATTTTCTGATTGGCATCGAGGCCTTATGCTCTATCACTTTGGTCAATGCCTCTGTTGAGGGAGAAAAAGAAACCAGCCAGGATAGCAGTATTTCTACCCAGTTTTGCACTTCTGTTAAGAATGATTAATGTCTTTCAAGCTCTCCTTCTATTATGATTTCCTCATAATGTTTACTTTTGGCTTTCCCAGCACACCTGAATTTTGGGGCTGGAAAAGCGGGATGGCTTCGGAGTGTGTAATGAAGAAAACGTTCTATTGTGCTGCCAGCAGCTCTGAATGGAAGGCATTCTGTTTCTCAGCTGCATTAAATGTATATATTTTATTTTACAGTACACAAGAAGAAATTCTTTATACCACTGCAGACAGTACAATTAAAATGCAGTTCAGACATATTGGGTCAGTGACAGAGGTTACCTGTCACTGACAAAAACTTATTTGGCCTGACAAAGACACTTCCTGAAGTTACAATTTTTATAAAGAGCATAAGGCCCTTCTTTCTATAGGTTTAAGTTGTTTTTCTTCCTGTCTGGCATGGAAAATTGCTCAGAAAGGACATACATATTGCAGACACTGGAATATAGAAATACCAGGTAAGGTGAATGGACACATTAAACTACAATCCCTCTAATGTTAGATGGACAATGTTTCACAAAACTGCAGGCCCAAGTCAAATCTCTTTTTCTAATGTATCATGCGCAAAAGCATGCCAGAAAGATATAACAATACTGTTTTCATAGCAGAGATCACATCACTATCCAAACTCCATTTCACATTGTGATGGTCTTTAATTTCCTTTTTTTGGCTATACTTGCTTTCCCCCCAGAAGCATATAGAGTGATTTTTTAAAGCAAGTACAGTAATAGAAGAAGCTAAATCCAAACTACATCCACAGCTGATCATCCTTTTGGCTACTGGGATATGCTACCCAGTAGCATATCGGACACCTGAGGGGCTCATCTTTCGGCATCATATCTTGCATCTTTTTGATACTGTCCATGGAGTTTCCTTGGCAAGGATACCTGAGTGTGTTGCTAGTTCCTTCTTCAGTGGATCGTGTTTAGTCTGAATTCTGTCATATGACCTATCTGTCTTGGGTGGCCCTACATGGAATGGGGGGGGGGCACGCGGCGGCGGCGGCGGCGGCGGCGGCAGCGGTGGAGGTGGCAGGGCAGTTGATAGTGCCAAATTAAAGGGAAAAAACCCACTGAATCTGTGGCTGAAATCCTGTGCAAAAGATGTAACTTTTGAAGGCAATTTCCCCCAAGTTAAAAAAAATCACCATAAACATTATCTGTTGAATACTGGTTAGTCTTTAAAGTGCTACAGTGTTTTTGTTTTGTTTATTCTCTGATATGCCTGAATCACAGACTAACATGGCTACTATTCCAAAATAAAAATAAAAATGAATCACATGGTACAGGATTTCAGACAGCTACATTTATATATTAATTGACTATTCAGAAGTTAATTGAATAGGTCTATCTGACTTTGGGTTAGCAGCTGCATATATTCTAAAAACTGTAGCATCACAACTGATGGTATTAAGGCACAATAGGAGGAAAATGAAGAGTACTTGCTAATGTTCAGATGGAGACTGGGTAACAAAGAATTTCCAAGTCTCATGAGAGTTCTTGATTCATTGTGAGAGTGAAACAATATATACTTTTGCCCTGGTTTTGTGCAATACTGAAAAATGGCTTTAGCTCTCACTCTCTTTGTGAAGCCAAACACAAATGAAACAATTAGAAAAGAACAGGCTGATTGCTGGGGAAGATGCAAAGAACCTATCAACTGTTTTTGTTTTTAAATAATCCAGGAAATAAGACATGGTTTATCATAGGTTTAATGTTAATATATTTCCAGAAATGTGGAAAAATTGGTCTCACATATGCGCAAATTATTTCTAAGGCAAACCAAAATACAGTACAAGAAAAATAACAAAAAATACCTTTAGTTGTTTGCTATGAGAATCTATTTTTTAAACTTATTTTTGCCAATTCTTGTTTAGCATGTGAGGACATACCAGGTAATTTTTTTTTTACATCCCAACACTATATAGCATAACAGGAAACATTAAATAATTAAAACAACAACTAAATCAACACATATTTTAAAAATATATGTATAAGGGATTGGTTTTTTAAGTATTCCAAGATAATCCATTCTTTGTGGTTACATAACTTTAACATGCCTGTTCACTAATTAGAATTTCATGTTTAGCCAATACCAAAAAAGGTCATATTTGAAAGGATAGGTAACAGTTGCATCTTCCCCTCCCTGCTCCTTGTATTCCAATGGACCATATGCTTTGATTTTCTTTCAAGTCAATCCAACAGCAGTTCAGAACATAGAGATGAAAAGGTTGTAAAATATCAAACCACATTTTAAACTATACTTTCAAATTAGAATAGTATCAGTGATGACCATGACAGATATAATCTGATTGTAATCGAATATACTCTGTGTGTCTGTCTGTGTGTATAATATAAACACTTCCCTGGTTTTCTGATGTGGTTATTAGAATTAGTGCCAGTTCTTATTTCAAAGTCATCATGTGAACAATACAAAGGTTTCATTTCTTTCATCACTGAGAATTTTGTTTCTGTAATTAAGCTTCTCTTTTTTGTTTATACAGAACTTCTAGTGGTATATTATTCTTTCAGGAAGGATAGTTTTATCACCACAAGCAGAGAAATAATGACATAAATCTTTCCTGTAGATATGTATTCTGTATTGTTTTCCAAATGCAGGGAAAGCATATGCTACAAGAGTCTGTTAGCCAGATATATATGGAAGTAAACAACTATGATGAAATTGAAATACCTACCTGTAAATCATCAACATTAATCTCTAAAAAGGTTGTGTGCATGCAAGTTTAAGATACTGTAAATTATTCCCTTGTTTTAATGCAAGGTTATGTGAAACTTGACTAGGATACAGGAGACCTGTGTTCAAATTCTCATCTGGCCATGAAAACACGCTGCAAAGTCAGGGTGACACAAGTAATATCACACCTTACATGTCAGACATAAACCAGAACAGGGTTACTGTAAGGTGGGTGCAACTTGACAGCACATAATGGGTAAAATCCTGTTGTGCAGCTTGACCTAGCATCCTGGGTAGTTACAATACTATTGATGTTGAAATACTATCTATAAAGCAGTTCTGCTAGCTTAGTGAGCTTTCGATTGCCAGATATTATGGGAAATATATGTGCAGAGATATTCAGAGATGATGAAGAAGTAGGATAAAGTAATGTTTGCAATGGTGTTCCATTTTCACTGTCAAATTTATTCTGATGCAGTCCTTTTGGTTGAAATTCTGTTGCTTAGTTTAGTAAGGTCTATTGAAAATATCAGTTGGAATTTGATGAGACAACTCTTCTGGAAATTTCATTGTTTCAAATGATCCTACTACAGATTTAACCTACAATAAATTACAGTAAATTACAGCTAGAGTAGGCCAGTTTGACTCAATTGAACTTATGGGAGTGTTATTTTACCAAATCCCTGTGGATTCCATTAGCCTACTCTAGTGTACTTTACTACACTGAGCATTTACTTCATTAAAGTACCAAGCAAACTACTTCTGCTCCTTCTTCACTGCTATGGATACATAAGAAGAAAAACAGCGAGCCATCACTATTCTGAAGGACTAATTCAAACAGTAGGCCTCGTTTTGCACACACATTTATTTTCTTTCTGTTGAACCATTCTTCTGTGTGCTTTTAGTATAGCAAATCATTTGTCTGAAATCCTACACCATGAATCCCAATAATGCCTTGTGTGCCAAACACATTAACCTTCTGACTTTTCAAGATGCCTCTGTTGCACAGTACTTGCATCTCACACTTAGCATCTTTTGTCCCCATTTGGTCCACGTCAGATTGAGAGATATGGGAAAGGGGTTAGGTCTGAGGGAGCATGCAAAATTGCTTCACTTCCTTGCCCTAGTTGATGGTCTTGTGGAAATCAATGGAGCATTCTCAAAGAGCAGACACAGTGGGGCTGATGCCTGCTCTTGTGCTATCAAGCATTTTAATGGGAGTCATACACACTTTGACTGGCCCTCTCGAACATGAATAATCTCGTGATAGCAAAGAAGTAATAGAAGATAGGGAGAGAATGAAATGGAGTGAAATAATCATGGCAGCTGCTAGGAACTCCTAATACTTTTGTAAAGAAGAAGGAGTTTGGCATTTAAAGAGGTGCCAATATGGGTGTTGCTTTTGTAATACAGAACCATTCATTTGTTCTGTCTTGCACTGAGATTAATTTTACTGAATAAAATATCTTTCTTTCAACAAGAGAGGTACTTGACTACCCCACTTAAAACTCTCAAATTCAAGTAATGCTACCAGGCAAATGATGAAAGGAAAAGGCAGACTAGCCAAAGCCATCTATATTCCCTGTTCCCCCCCTCCAGTTTGCTTTCTCAACAATGCCAGTTGCATCAGCTCTTTTGTTTTCAGTGAAAATGTTGAAAAGCACCCTTGATCTTTGCATTCCAGAAGTGTCATCTAAAATTTCTGAGGGTATTTCTCATTCTTTGAAAAAATATTTTGTAAAAGATATTTTATATTCTTAGTCCATAGAAGTAGTTTATGACTGCAAGGGTTCAAAAGTTACAAAAGTTAGAAAAAGAGCAAGGCACTTTCTCACACTGCGTTTGTGTAAGAAAGAGATGGAGTGAAAGTGAGAGTTAAGGATGGAGAAAGAAAAAGATAATACAGAAGTAAGGCTTCCAATCCAACAAACCACCAATATCCACCTTATTTGTGTTCCATATGCAACCCTCACTTATTTCTCTTTCAATTTATAGTGAAGCTAAGCCAGAGTTTTCCATAGCACCCACATTGGGAAATTGTAGTATAAAATTACCCCAGAAACCATGTTTTTAAATAGCATATTATTTTAGGTCCTTATCTGGTTTATGGGGAGCCCAAATGACACAGAGACATCATGGAAAACTATGAGATAGAAGAGATGGACTGAGTTAGCAACCCATGGACTCTCATTTCTGGACCAATGTGATACACTAATACACCGGATAACGTTATGACTTGGTTCCACAAGTTGTGATGCTATCTGATATTTAGCGTTGTCCGATACATTGATCGAACAATGTTAAAAAAAGGCCCTGAGCCCCCCCCCCCCAGCCCCAGCAATTGATTGCAGGGGCTGAGGGAGACTTCGGGGACCAAATGTGTGCCCCGTGATTGATCCGCAGTTGTGGGGTGGCTGGGAAGCTGAACGGGGAACACCTGTTCAGCTTTCCAGCCATCCTGCTGCTATGAATGACTGCATCGGATAACGCTAACAGATCGTTATCCGATGCAATTTTTAAAAGAAATTTTGCATCATTATCCAATTCTAGCGTTATCTGATACAGTCGTTATCTGAGGTATTACTGTACTTGGGTTTGTACCAAAGTTGTATGGAGATTATTACATCAGAGCTGGGTGAGCAATCTAAATATGCTTTGGAAATATAAACTGGTAGTTAATAGCCCACTATTGCCAGGTCTGAAATTTTTGTAGAAAGACTCATAGTAGACATCGAAGAATTCTTTTTCTTTGTACTAATAATAATTTTGTGTCAGAAATTATTCTGGGTTGAAAGGACTTTTTTTTTTTGAAATTCCGCTCAGGGGAAGCCCAAATGAGGCTCCTTTCATGTCCCCAAATGCTGGGACAGAGATGGGTGCTCAATCCGTTATGCAGTCTCAAACTGCCAACTTGCTGGCCTTCCAGCTAACAAGGCGTGTTTCTTAACCACTGAGCCACAGCAGCCCCTTCTATTTGTACTGGTGTGACAAGAAGAACACAAGTTCTGCTTACATGTCAGTTTGTGACATATTTGGCATCTCAGGCTAGCCATAATCCCTCAGTCTCAATTTTTCTAGATATTATATTTTAATATTGGCTGGCTGTGATTAATATTTTTGCTTATACTTATTCCACATACATTAATTTGATTATATAAGGTTTAATTGTGATATAAAGATATTAAATTAAGTGGAAAGGGGGAATTAATTTGTTGGGGAGAAACTATTGTTGGGATTGAAATAATTGGTGAGTGCAACCTACAAAATTAATTTGAAATCCAATTGACAAAATCAAATTGAATAAGTTTATTGATTTATTGATTTGATTAATTTTATAAAATAATAATTAACTTTTACTATTGTGTATAAATTGATCAATTGATTGGATTAATTGATTTGATTGATTTGACAGACTAATAGATTGGCTTTATTGATTTGGTTGATTTGATAAAATTGTAATTAATTTTAAGTGTTGGAGATCCAAAATGAATTAAATAATTAATTTTGAAGGTTGATTAATATTAAACTATTATTAATTTGTGAAAATGGAGGAAAGAAGAGATGAAGAGGAAGTGGTGAAACCGAAAAGAATAGAATCAAAGAAGGAGAAGGAAAAGAGGGAGCAGAAGGACAGACTAACACCCTTGACAGAAGCAACACCACTGGACCAAGCTCAATTTTTTGCAGAGTTTGTTAAATTGATGAAAAAAAATGATAAATCAGAACAGGCAAGAATACAGGACAATGCAGAACTTAAGAAGGGTCAACAAGATATTGTTAAAAATATGCATGAAATGAGAGAGGAGAGAAAGAATGATAGAGAGGAAGTGATGGCTAATTATGAGAGATTGGCTGCGTCATTTTCTGATTTTTCAAAACAAGCTAAATTTAACTTTCTGAAAGCAGATCAGAAAATGCGGAATCTACAAGCAGATTTGAAAACAATGCAAAATGATATACCGTATTTGCTGGTGTATAAGATGACTTTTTCACCCTGAAAAACATGCCTTCAATTGGGGGGGGGGGGTCGTCTTATACGCCAGATGCACTTCAGTTGGGATAGACATAGCTGCCCATAGTGGCCTCCTGATGCTCGCCCACCTTATTCTACATGCCATCCAGATGAAGAAAGAAGCTCTACATTACAATTGTGTCTCCCTTTCAAACTGGTGGGGGAAAAGAAAGGGTTTCATTTACTGGTACCTTCTGCCCTTATCTCTGCTCTGCCCAAAATGGAGGAAAAAAGCCATGCTTCTTTGCAGGGGAAGCAAGAGGCTAGGCTAGAGCAACACTTCCTGCCTCAGTGCAATTGACCTGCCCACCCACTTTACCTGCAGCGCCACCACTGGTGGGTGGTGCAAGTTACTGTATTTTAATTACTGAAACTCACTAGCAGTTGCTACATTTCTCACTCTTGGCTTATACTCAGGTCAATCTATTTTCCTGGATTTCAAGGTCAAAATTAGGTACCTTGGGTTATATTTGGGTCAGCTTATATTCATGTATATATGGTAGATAAATAAGTACCACTTTGCACTTGCACTGTTTTATGTTTACTGTACATGTTTGATAACATACAGCCTTGTGACAGTTTTTCTACATGTCATAAGCATTTGAATATAAATTAACATGTTGAAATCAAATCTGATGTTCTTTTACGTTTTATTTGGTGTGTGGAAGGTGTGCGGAAGAGGGGGTAGTCTTATACGGCGAGTATATAACAAACTCTATATTTTGAGTGGAAATGTTGGGGGGTCGTCTTATACGCCCAGTCATCTTATACGCCGGCAAATACAGTAAGAATGATGTATGATCAGGAGAAAAAAACTAGAGTTAAAGTTGAAATACAAGAAAAGAGGGTGGATATGGTGGAAGAACAATTGAGGAAGCAAAATATTGTAATTTGTAAAATGGTGGAAAGATATTATATAGGGAATTAAATGAGTACTGGGCAATTATTTTGATTCCAGGGATTTTTCACAATTTTTTCAAATGAGGAATCCCTTTGGGTTCCCCACAGAAATTTCCTAGAGGGAAACAAATGGGAACAAATGTAGAAAAGCCTCCTACCAACATATTCCTATGCAAGATGACATTTTACCATCCTCAACTATTTGTGCTTGGAGTATTATATTTGGCAAGGTGTTTGTGTCTCTTTATTGCTGTTGTTAATTTTAGGCTCATATATTGGTCAGCTTCAAACATGTGCATTTGTTAACTGGGCCTGTACACATTTTTTAAAACTGATCAGAGAAAGAATCCAAAATTGTCAAGAGTCATAAAGTGGTATATAAGGATTGGGGCAAAAGGGCAAAAATGAATCTGTTTTGAAATCAAGAGAAAAGAGCAAGCAGGTAAAAGAATGAATTCGAAATGCTATGTTATGTGATATAATAATAGAATCATGAACTAATTCCCATCATGTACAGGTTTTTGTAGTAAGAAAGGGAGGGCATTCTTTTCTCCTGGAGGTGCCCGGGGACTCTACAATTTGTCCATGGCTATGCAGGCCAGCACTTTCCCCAAGAAACACAATGTGGAATTGAACTCCCAAACTTTAGCTCTTCAGCCAGCTACCTAAGCCTCTGTGCTGGCCATCCAGCTACACCATTCTCAAAATTGCTTAAGTGCATTGAGCATTTTTTATTCATAATTGCTGAGTTCTTTTTTTCTGGATCAAAATCCAGTTTTCTAAATAAAGATACTGATGTATAGCTCCCTTCAGTCTGGAAGCACTATTTTTAGGGAACTATGTCCCATTCTTGTCACATGCTTTACATTTATTAACAAAACCTTCTTTTCACATAAAATATCTTTCCTTCATTTCACCCTTTCTAAAATTTCCCTTTCTGCATTTCG
Source organism: Furcifer pardalis (assembly GCA_030440675.1). Taxonomy (NCBI): domain Eukaryota; kingdom Metazoa; phylum Chordata; class Lepidosauria; order Squamata; family Chamaeleonidae; genus Furcifer; species Furcifer pardalis. Next base: position 70,747,850 of record CP126892.1, read on the forward strand.
ATTTCCTTTCTTTTCTTTTCTATTTCCCCCCCCCAAAAAAAAAATCAAGGGAGGTAGCTATTTCTCTTTGCTAAATACAGACAAGTCCTTTACATGTTCCTTCTATACAAGAAGGATAATTTTCATTCACGTGAAGTTGTTCATGATTCTGTCTATATGACAGAACAACTGGGAGAAGTAAAAAGTTAAATATAGGAAAGAGGAATGAAAGGTTGGAAAGGTTTTCACTTCCAAGACAGCAAAGAGATTGGACCTCATTAATGGGGACAAGAAGGTTATGCAAAGCTTTCACTTTATACTGACTACTTCTTATTGGCAAGGAAATCTCATGGAAGCTGTGTAAGAAGAGACAAGGGTGTGGCTGACTGTTGGAAATAAATTTTTGGATCCTAGATGTGGGTGGGCTAATATTTTTGCAGGATGGGCAACAAAGTCTCTTTTCAATGTATTCCTATGGGAAACCCTCTAGTGGCTAGGGGGGCAAACTGCTAACTCAGGATAGGTGAAGCCCCCTCCCCTGGGAGACCCTGGCTACAACCCTGTTGGTGGCTTAGTGGTTAAGACACTTAGCTTGATGACCGAAGGTTGGCAGGTCAGCAGTTCAAGGCCCGAGTGCTGGGTGATGGATTGAGCTCCCATCATCTGTCCTAGCTCCTGCCATCCTAGTAGTTTGAAAGTAAGAAATTGCCATTAGATAAATAGGTTCCAATTTGTCAGGAAAGGTAACAGCATTCCATGCACTACTGTGTCTTGTCATGTCTGCCACATGATCATGGAAACACCTGCAGAAGCATACAGCAGTGATCTTTGGCTGTAAATGGAGATGAGCACCATAATCTAGAGTCAAAGAGTAGCAGTAGAATGACCAGACTGAGTATTCTCTACCTATTTCCTATAATATATGAGTTCACTTTGCCTGTCTTGAGATGTCTGTACAATGCAAATCTGCTTCCCCCTGTTATTGTAGACACAACAATGTGATTCAATTAATTTTTATTACTTAATTAGCAAATCTCTTCTCAAAGTTGTGACAGGTGATAATAGGCTGAAGTAAGAGATTGCTAGGATTCGGCAAAGTATGGTGTGGCTTGTGCTACAGGACCACTACAGCAGCCATGAAGCCCATCCTGGATCACCTCAAAATGATCTGCCTCAACACCTGAAGTAAAGAATAATAATAATTAGCAAATGTCTTAAGACATGATATTAAGTGGGACACAGTTGTCAGTGTTCTGGTACACTTCATACCTGGTGGCTGAACAGACTACAGTAATACCCTGGATAATGCGAGTACCATATAGCGTGAAAACCGCATAAAGGTACAAGATTTTCGGAAAAATCTTGTATCGAATAACGCGATTTTTAACGTTATCCGATACAGTCGTTCTTAGCAACAGGGTGGCTGGAAAGCTGAACGGGGTTCTCCATTCAGCTTCCCAGCCACCCTGCAGCTACGGAGGCAGGGGTGGGGAGGCTGGAAAGCTGATGGGGGGCTCCCCTGTCGGCTTCCCCAGCCACCCCACAGCTGCGGAGGCAAGGGCAGGTGGCTAGGGAAGCCGACAGGGAGTCCCCATCAGCTTCCCCAGCCATCCTGCAGCTGTAGATCGAGTCCTCTGATCTCTCTGGAGCAGGCAGGGGACACGATCCAAGCTGTTTCTGGGCTTCCCCGACGTCCTCAGCCAGTGCAGCAAGCCAAAACGTCAGGGTTCGAATCCCGACATTCTGGCTTGCTGCACTGGCTGAGGATGTCGGGGAAGCCCAGAAACGGATCGCGTCTCCCCACCTCCCTGGACCCGGCCGGGGGGGGGTCAGAGACCCCAAAATTGGTTAAAAAATGGACTTTTTAAAACCAATTTTGGGGTCTCTGACACCCCCCCCCCCGCCGGGTCCAGGGAGGTGGGGAGACCCGATTCAAGCTGTTTCTGGGCTTCCCCGATGTCCTCAGCCAGTGCAGCAAGCCAAAACATCAGGGTTCAAATCCCAACATTCTGGCTTGCTGTAGACTCAAAGAGGGTGGGGGAACTTCAAAAATAGCGCGCATCTGCTCTAGGGAGGTCGGGAGACATGATGCGCGCTAATTTTGAAGTTCCCCCATCCTCTTTGAGCTGTTTCTGGGCTCCCCTGATGTCCTCAGCCAGTGCAGCAAGCCAGAATGTCGGGATTCGAACCCTGATATTTTGGCTTGCTGCACTGGCTGAGGACGTCGGGGAAGCCCAGAAACAGCTTGGATCGGGTCTCCCCACCTCCCTGGACCTGGCAGGGGGGTCAGAGACCCCAAAATTGGTAAAAAAAATGGGCTTTTTTTAAAAACCAATTTTGGGGTCTCTGACCCTCCCTCCCGCCGGGTCCAGGGAGGTGGGGAGACCCGATCCAAGCTGTTTCAAAAGTTCCCCCACCTCCCTGGAGGCTGCAGCAAGCCAAAATGTCAGGATTCAAATCCCGACGTTCTGGCTTGCTGCAGCCTCCAGGGAAACAGGGCTTTTTTAACATTTTGTGATCAATGTATCGCACAATGTTAAAAACCGGATAACGACGAGACTTGTGGAACCAAGTCATAACGTTATCCGGGGTACTAGTGTATTACGTTTTTCATATGTTACAAAAATTAAATAGTCATCCTTCTAGTGGCAAAAGGGAGGGAATATTCTTCTGAATTAAATACTCTCACCACATCTGAATGCCAGAGATGGTACAGTTTTTTCCCTAATGTTTGCTTCATGCTTTACATGAGACGAATATCTGTGATAGCTAAGTAAAATGCAGTAATATTTAAATGATAAAAGGAAGTGTTTGGGGATTTTCTGCCACAACAAATGTTGTAAGGAGGCGGCTGGAATAAATCTTCCGCGGTGCATGCTGCACATTCTTATAACTCTTTCATAGTCTGCTGCTGCCATGTGCTGTAAAGGAGCTGCACTCTTGAAACACAGAACTTTTCAAAAGCCTTCACTCAGTAATTCTTTGAGGTCTGTACTTTATTAAGGTCTGGGCCCAGCTGAATCAAATGCTCTGTACAGCCCCTGGCCCTGGTTTTTGAAAGAGTTGGCTACCACTAATGAAATGATATAAAAGACAGCTGAGCTAACCTTTTATTTTACTACCTTGGACAAAGTTCTATTTAGCAATGCCACAAACTTTCTATCAGGTTTCCTCCATACGGTCCTTTCAGGGCCCCAAATAAAAGAATGAATACCAGAACAGAGCCTTTACCCATTCAGTTTTCAGCTCCGTTAGCTTTCAATACCAGAAATGTATTTAAAACTTGGTAAGGTTTGTTTAATCTAATATACCAATGTTACTCCTCCTGAGGCGAAAGAATAAAACTATATATGTGATAGGATTTGAAATGCAAATGACACCATTTTGCTTCTTGGAAGTAAGCTACTGTGGTAGGAAATTGGTGGTGGGAGTAGTATCGTAAAGCATCACATTAACTTACAGCAATAATACTGTTATAGCAGTTTGGTTCATGATACCACAGTAAAACAAATGCATTTCATAGTAAAACACATGCACAATCCTCTCTGGCCATTTAGTTGTAGCATTATTACATATGCTAAATATGTGAAGGCTTCAGAATGGTCACATATAAACATTTATAATTTGTTAAATAAAATCCAGCCAAGTTGTGCTTCATACAATGGAATATTGTAATGTTGGTTTGGAGCAACAAGGACACTATTTTGGGTCTTTCCATAACTTTCTTTTCAACATCTTCTTTTTCTTCCATGGCTAGTTCAGGTGTGAAAATGCCAAAACAAAGGTACCTTTTGGTGAGTTCATTCTGCAGTTCTCCTTGCCTTCTTCTCCTGTGTCCAGGCCGACACGCAACTGCTAAAATGAAGATGAGTTCATTTTGCAGTTTTTTTCGCCTGACCTAGTGTGAAAAAGATTAGCCAGCAACATAAGATTGCTATTACCAGAGTACACCCGATTGTGGTTCAAAAATACCACAGCCTCCGAGGAAGCTCTTTCTGTGTACCCCTCTTTTCAAGATGGTTTTATAGAAGTGATGGCAAACGTTGGCACTCTGGGAATGCTGACTTGGGCTTCTGGGATTTGAAGTCCAAGAACACTTGGAGTGCCAAGGTATGCCCTCACTGTTATATAGAAGAGGAAAGTGAATAAATATACTCCATGTAAAATAGTCAGAGGCTGAAATCCTGTTGCTTAGCCTAGTAATTTGTATTAGCATAGATCTATTGAATCAGTGGAGATTTAGTAAGTCAACTGTTCATCAGTTCAATTGATCCAAATAGACTTACTCTAGTTATGTTTTACTTTAGTGTAGTAAGTCACAACTAGAGTCAGCCTATTTGACTCAACAGAATGTACAAAGGAGTTGATTCACCAAATTCCTGGACCTACTCTACTGCAACTTATTGTACTAAACCACAAGAGTTCAGCCACGTCATTAAAAAACTGTAGAGTTGTAAGTAATCCCAAGGGTCACTAATGCAACCTCCTGCTGATGAAACAAACTCACAGATAAAACTTCCCAAAAAGATGGTCAATTTATCTCTGTTTAAAACCTTGCAGTGTAGGAGACTCTGCCACCTCCTGAAGCACTCCATTTTCAGCTGCAATAATAGCTCTTATTATTATGAGGTTATTCCTAAATTGTGATTTGATTAAGCTTACTTTAGCTGCCACATGGCAGCCCTTCAGATATTTGAAGATGGTTACTTAGTCTTTTGTCTCTCTTGGCTCTATACATTTTTTTAGGGTTTTTTTTATGATAAGTATAATATTTCCATAGATCTAATAGTTCAAATATCAGTCTGCTTTTGCTTCTTGAGATGAAGAGGTAAGATAAAATGAAAAATAATTCAAAAAGGGAATAGTTAAAAATATGCTTTATACACTAGTACCCCGAATAACGTTATGACTTGGTTCCACAAGTCCCGTCGTTATCCGGTTTTTAACGTTGTGCGATACATTGATCACACAATGTTAAAAAAAAGCCCTGTTTCCCTGGAGGCTGCAGCAAGCCAGAACGTCGGGATTTGAAGCCTCCAGGGAGGTGGGGGAACTTTGGAAACAGCTTGGATCGGGCCTCCCCAACTCCCTGGACCCGACGGGGGGTCAGAGACCCCAAAATTGGTTTTTAAAAAAGTCCATTTTTTTTACCAATTTTGGTGTCTCTGACCCCCCCCCCCGGGTCCAGGGAGGTGTGGAGACCCGCTCCAAGCTGTTTCTGGGCTTCCCCGACGTCCTCAGCCAGTGCAGCAAGCCAGAATGTCAGGGTTCGAATCCCGACATTCTGGCTTGCTGCAGCCTCAAAGAACTTCTGGATTTTCTTCCTTTTAATGCTAGCGTGGGGGTGAGGGGTGGTTGGGGGGGGAATACCCACCCACCCCCATGCTAGTATTAAAAGACTTATCTCCCTGGAGCAGGCAGGGGAGTTAGAGATCCCGAAATGGGTAAAAAACCGAACTTTTTTTTTTTACCCCTTTCGGGATTTCTGATTCCCCCTGCCTACTCCAGCGAGATCAGAGGAGCTGATCTAAGCTGTTTCCAAAGGTTTCCTGTTTCCACTTCAAAAATAACCTGTTTCCACTTCAAAAATAGCGCACATCAGCTCTAGGGAGGTCGGGAGACCCGATGCGCGCTATTTTTGAAGTTCCCCTATGCTGCTGCAAGCTACAATGAGTCAAAACGTCAGGATTCAAATCCCTAACACTTGAGCTTTCCTTTTTGGCTTGTTACAGTTTCTATCAGGGTGTGGTTTTGTAGCAGAAGGGTGGCTTATCTTATCTGCAGTTTATCTCCCTGGAGCAGGCTGAGAGGTTAGAGATCCCGAAATGGGTAAAAAAAAACGGACTTTTTTTTTTTACTCATTTCGGGCTCCCCTGCCTGCTCTAGGGAGATAAGATAAGCTGCAGATAAGATAAGCCTGATGTTTGACTCATTGTAGCTTGCATTGACTCATTGTAGCTTGCATTGTAGCTGACGTTTGACTCATTGTAGCTTGCAGCAGTGTGTGGGAACTTCAAAAATAGCGCGCATCGGGTCTCCCGACCTCCCTAGAGCTGATGTGCGCTATTTTTGAAGTGGAAACAGCTTATTTTTGAAGTGGAAACAGGAAAACTTTGGAAACAGCTTAGATCAGCTCCTCTGATCTCGCTGGAGTAGGCAGGGGGAATCAGAGATCCCGAAATGGGTAAAAAAAAAAGTCCGTTTTTTTTACCCATTTCGGGATCTCTAACTCCCCTGCCTGCTCCAGGGAGATAAGTCTTTTAATACTAGCGTGGGGGTGGGTGGGTATTTCCCCCCCCAACCACCCCTCACCCCCACGCTAAGATTAAAAGGAAGAAAATCCAGAAGTTCTTTGAGGCTGCAGCAAGCCAGAATGTCGGGATTCGAACCCTGACATTCTGGCTTGCTGCACTGGCTGAGGACGTCGGGGAAGCCCAGAAACCGCTTGGATCGTGTCCCCTGCCTGCTCCAGAGAGATCAGAGGACCCAATCCACAGCTGCAGGGTGGCTGGGGAAGCTGACGGGGACTCCCTGTCGGCTTCCCTAGCCACCCGCCCTTGCCTCCGCAGCTGTGGGGTGGCTGGGGAAGCCGATGGGGGAGCCCCCCATCAGCTTTCCAGCCTCCCCGTCAGCTTTCCAGCCTCCCCACCCCTGCCTCTGTAGCTGCAGAGTGGCTGGGAAGCTGAATGGAGAACCCCATTCAGCTTTCCAGCCACCCTGCTACGTTAAAAATCGCGTTATTTGGAGGGGCGTGGTTTGGATGGAGTAGAGGAAAGCAGCGGCTTGCCTTTCCTCCGCCATTAAATGAGTAATACAATGAGTTTTTAAATACAAAATTAAGGCGGATTTCGGTGGAAAAGGGCTGCTGGCGTTGCTAAAGAGGTTCCCGACCAGTTTTGAATAAAATAATTAATAATAATATTTTGCAAGCGGCGAATTAGAGGATCTAGAGGAGTGGTGTGCGGGCGATTGGGGCCTGGAGAGTCGAGCTCCGGTCGGCGGAGGGGGCCGAGAGGCTCGAAAGAGCGTCCCGGTCCTCCTCTTCGTCCGTCGAGCCGCCTCCGGTGCCGGAGAAGAACGCGGAGCGTGCCACGGAGGACAAAAGGGAAGCCCCGCAGTGCTGGTGAGAGTTTCGCTGAAGAAGGCTTCATTGCCGCTTTGAAGAATCGCGTCCCCCGGAGTCTACCCCACGATTTGGCTGTGAGTGAGTGGAGCTGAGGTGGAGAGACTATTAGTGAGAGGGGAGACGGGGGGGTCGTGAAAGAAGAGGATTGAAGAACGAGCGCTGGTCGGGAAAACGGAGAAGGAGGGGGCTTGATGGAGAGGAGTAGACAGAAGAAAAGATAAGGGGGATTGACCGGAAAGCGCCTATTGTGGAATCGTTTCGTGCATGGTTTTGTGTATGGAACGGAGCTATTACTAATAACCTTTGGAATATAAAAGTTTTTTTATTGCTCCGTGGTACTGAGGGAGAGGAAGAGATCTGGGGTTGGTGGTGTTTCAGGACAAAGAGCGCACGCAACAGGGAGTAACAACAATGGCGGACTTAATCGAAACCTAACTTTGAGGGCGGAAACGAAACTGAGTACAGCAGAGAAGTGGAGACAAAAAGGGATATTGTTGGATTGGACTTTTGTTGGATACGGAGGGTCGATTAAGACTTCAGTTTTGCGTTCTCCGATTGGATTCCCCTTAAAGAGGAGACTATTAATTCTGCCTACTTGAAGAGGAAAGCAGCAGCAGTCTTCATATTTATACATATAGACTATCCTTCCACTGCCCACCCTACTCCCCCCCTTCCTGCTCTTTGGCTTGAACATAATAGACAGTAAGAACTCATCTTGTTGACTGTGTATTATATAGATTGAGGTTGATTTATTGGCTTTTTTGAAAATTAGATTTGAAATATAAAGGTTGATTTTAATAAGAGCTTTGTGCATAGAATATAGTTAGTACAATTGATACGGAACTAAACTAGGTGGTGAGACCAGCAAGTAAAATCTATATATACATATATTTGAAGTAAAAGTTGAGTAGATTGGCTATGCAGGAAGGGGAGGAGGTAGTCAGGCCAAGGGGGAGGAGAGACAAGAAAGAGAAAGATCAAAAAGATAAGGAGAGACCCACACCGTCACCAACGATGGAGACCACAACAGTACCAACGGAGACCCAAGAAGTTACAGGAGGACGACCAGTAGACATGCCGGACAGAATGGACAATATGTATGCTATTTTACAACAATTGGTTAAAAATGGAAAAGATAATCAGGTTGCAATGCAAAAATTGAATAAAATGGTGGAGAATAATTGTGAAGAAATGAAAAAAGATAGAGAACTGGCCAGGTTACAACATGAGAGCTTGGCCAGGACTCTTACTGATATGCAGAAGGAGGTTGCAGAGAATACAAAAAAAATTAAAGTGATTACTGATACAATGCAAAAAGATCTAGAACAGGTAAAGATCTCTGTGAACGAAGTGTATATTCAAGAACATTTAACTGCCTCAAGAGTATCTGTTCAAGAGAAAAAGATGATGATGGTGGAGGAGGGGCAGAGAAAACAGAACCTTGTGATACGTAAAATGGCCGAACGAACGCCAGACAAGCTGAGAGATAGAATATTGGATTGGTTGAATTCTTTGAAAATGGGAAAAGACTTTGTGGCAGAAGACATTGGAGCGGTGTATAGAGTGGGGGGAAGGCGAGATAGGAGAGCATCAAGGAATGTCTTGGTCAAATTTGCAAATTGGGCGGATAAGTTAAAAGTGATGGCTTACATCAAACAAGCAGGGCCTGGCGTTCTAAAGATTGATGGAACTGATGTGGAGATCTACAATGATATAGCACCAGAGGAGAGAAAATGGAAATTCATGATGAAACCGGTGACGAAATTTCTGACCTCAAAAGATATTAAATATAATTGGAGATTTCCACAACAGTTGAGATTTTTTTACGAGAAAAGATGGCATGTACTGGACGACAGAACAGATGTTTTGGAGTATTTGACTCAACTTGGGTTCATGAAGGTGGCTAGTCCAGAATGGATTGCAATGAGAACTGAATTGTACGCGGTTGGGGTGATGGGTCCGGTCTTGAATAAGGAGGGGGGGGTTGAGGGGGCAACGGGAGGAGGGGATGTGTCAGGAACACCGAGTGTTGAGCTTTTTGAATAAGTAATTAGTGGAAATAAAATTGTAATGGTGGAGGGAGGGGGTCCGCAGAAGAACACAATGCCTTTTTTTCCCAGCCCCCCCCTCCCCTCTTTGAGAGTCAGAGGCGATATCTTGGAACAAGATGTGGGGAGGGTAACAGAAAATGAAAGAGTAGGTAAGGTTTTTTTTTCTTTTTTGTAGTTGCAACACTATGTATTCTTCATCAAACATTTTATTTTACTGAGTTATGTTGTAGCGAGAATTCACAATTTTCTTTTTTGATATTATATTGTTTTCAATTACTTGTATTTTTTTTTAGATTTATAGTAGGGGATGGGGATAGCACGTCCGGGGAGGAATGTAATGGAGGGGAGAGATTAGTAAATATAAATGGTTAAGATATTAAGATTGTTAACATGGAATGTGAAAGGGACAGGGAATGCCGTGAAGAGGAGGAGGTTGCAGATAGCGCTCAACAAATCTAAATCTGATATCATCTTTCTACAGGAGACCCATCAAAAATCGGCAGACACTAATAAATTATTTGTGAGAGGAACTGACATTTATGAAATGGCTTATGGGACATCAAAAGCAAGAGGTGTTGCAACCCTTATATCGGAAAAATTGGGTTTTACTGTGATAAAATCCATAGCTGACCCAGAGGGGAGATATCTAATAATTAAGGGGAGGATAGAAGATGAAGAGATAACTCTTGTAAACGTATACGCCCCGAATACCAATCAGGCAGAATTTTTAGAAAAATTAAGAATAATTTTACAGAAAGAAGGAACGAGGAATATGATTATTGGGGGGGATTTCAACTTGTTAAGTTCCGAGATTGACACCACAAGTACTAAGAAGAGGAGTAATAAATATATTTTAAGAGACTGGACAAAATTAATGAATATAAAAGATGTATGGAGGGAACTCAAAGGACAGGAAAGGGACTATACTTACTATTCTCAAGTTTATGATATGCATTCAAGGATAGATTATATATTTGTAACGCAAGGGTTATTGAAAAACATAGAAGATATTAAAATAGGGACATTTAGAGAATCAGATCATGCCAAGATAAGTATAGATATAAAATTGGATGAACGCGATGGGAAAAGATATGTTTGGAGATATGATTCAAAACTATATAAAGAGGATAGCATGAAAAAACAAATTATGGAAAAATGGGATGAATATTGGACATGGAATGATAATAACGAGGTCAGCTCAGGAGGGGTATGGGACACAATGAAAGCGATTTTCAGAGGAGAATCAATAAAATTGAGTAGTTGGAAAAAGAAACGGAACATCAATAGAACTCAGGAATTGGAAACACAATTAAAACAACTTCATCGGGAATATATAAAGGGTAAAGATCAGAGGGTATTACAGCAGATACAGAAAGTAAAGAAAGAATTGGAAGCCCAGGATATGGAAAGGGTAAAAAAAGATTTGATATTTTTAAAAAGAGAATACTATGAGCACAGTAATAGAAATTCAAAGTTATTAGCAAAAGCAGCGAGGGATAAAAAGAACAAAGGTCAGGTAGGAGTATTGGTAGACGAGAAGGGGAAGAGATGCAATAAAAGGAAAGAGAAAGTGGAAATAATAGAGGCTTTTTATAAGGAGTTATACTCAAAGAAGCAGGTAAATTTGAACAAATTGGAGGATCACTTCAAAAAATATAACACTTGTTTAATAACAGAAGAACATAGAAATATGATGGAGGAACAAATATCCGTAAAAGAAATTGAGAATGTAATTAATAAATTAAAATTGGATAAAGCGCCAGGAGAAGATGGGCTTCCCGCTGAATTCTATAAGGATTTTAAGTTTTGGGTTGTTCCGAGATTACATAAATTATTTAATGGGATTTTAGAGGGAGAATCAACACCCGAATCTTGGAATAGATCTATTATTGCATTGATTCCTAAGCCAGGGAAAGATTTATATAAAATAGAATCATATAGGCCGATATCCTTAATTAATCAAGATGCCAAAAATTTTTCTACAATAATGGTGACCAGGCTAAATAGCTTCATAGCCAAATACATAAAAGACGATCAAGCAGGGTTTATAAAGGGTAGGTACATGTCAGACCTTACAAGGAGAGTAGTGGATTTATTGGATATAGCTGAAAGGCAAAAGGATAGGGCAGGTTTTTTAGCCCTGGATATTTTTAAAGCATTTGATTCTTTGCAATGGGCAACAATACATGAGGTAATTAAACAATATGGATTTGGGGACAAATTCCAAAAAGTTATTAAGAACTTATATAAATAGGGAATAGCAACAGTGAAATTCAATGATAGCTATACAGGAGAAATAAAACTGGAGGCTGGAACTAGGCAGGGCTGCCCATTGTCGCCCACATTATTTGTTTTGGCTATGGAACTATTGGCGAACTTAATACGGCAAGATAAAGAAATTGTTGGAATTGAAGGAAATAAAATAAGTTTGTATGCCGATGACACACTAATCACAATTAAACAACCAATACAAGGAATACTAAGGATTAACAAACACTTGAAAACTTTTGAGGAAATGACAGGTTTAAGGGTGAACTGGGATAAGTCTGAGATGATTCTAATCAATGGGAGTAAGAAGGACGAAGTAGAAATAAAGCAAAAATTTAATATTCAAATTCCGGATAAGGTGAGATATTTAGGGGTAATACTTGCTAGGAAAACTGGGGAACTTAAGGAATTGAACTATGGAAAACAAATGAAAGAGATAGATAAAAAGATATTACAGTACAATAAGCTGAATTTGTCGTGGTTTGGCAGGGTGGCAATGTGCAAAATGATGTTGTTACCTAAATTAAATTTCTTATTTGATGCTCTGCCAATAAAACACACAGAAAAAGAATTGGAAAAATATCAAAATACTATAAATAGATTTTGTAATGGGAAAAGAAAAGCAAGGATACCTAAGATTCTGTGGTATATACCGCAAAAAGAAGGGGGATTGGGCATTCCGAATATTAGCAAGTATTATAGAGCCTTTCAATTACGAAATGTTATTAAATTATTAAATAGAGAAGAGCCGATATGGGGAAAATTAGAAACAAAAGAGTTTTTTAGGAAAGGGAAGGCATTCTTTTTATGTGGTGATAAGGATAAAAAAATGAGGATTCAGGGCAAGATGATAAGAGCAACAATAGAAGAATGGAACAAAGTAAGAAAGGAACTTATTCCAGGGATCTCAATGGTTACAGAATTAGAAGATTTTAACAACTTTCCGATAAAAATAGAAGGTAGGATTAAGGATATCTTATTAAAAAATGGGGTCTCTCTGTTGAAGGATTGGATTAAAATTTGTAGGGATTTGGAGAGGAGAAAGGAACTCTATCTGCAACTGGAGTTGGATTGGTTTAAAGTCCTCCAGATAAATAATTGGAATAAGAAATTTCTTTTTGAAATGGGATCAGACAGGGAGCTTACAGAATTTGAAACATTGCTGGTCAAATTGAGAAAAGGAGACATAGGTTTAAAAGGGATAGTTAGTCAAATATATAAAATTTTAAATAAAGGAGGGAAGGCTCAACAAGTATTGAAAGATAGTTGGGAACAAGAACTGAACATAACAATTAATGAGAAGACTTGGGGGAAAATGTGGAGAAGACGTATCATGAGATCTATGTCGGTAAGAGTGAAGGAACATAACTATAAACTAATTTGGAGATGGTATAGAACCCCAGTAAAACTGCATCTAATGTACAAAGAAGTGAGTGACAAATGTTGGAGATGTAAAAAAGATAGAGGCACATATGAACACATGTGGTGGTCTTGTGAGGCTTTGAAGGACTTTTGGGGAAAAATAGAGGTTGAAATTAAAAATATATTGGATTTGCAGGTTGAACTGGGCCCAAATACAATCTTGTTAACTGAGATGGATAAATATAAAATGAGTGAGGATAAAAATGAATTGATGGCGATAATGTTATCAGCGGCCAGACAATGTATTGCTAGAAATTGGAAAAATAATGAAAACTTACAAAGAAGGAATTGGTATAATGAAATCTGGGATTTGGCACTCAACGAAAAGCTCACTTGGGAGATAAATTTTAAAAAGGGTAAAGTAACTGGTAATAACTTTTGGAGGACTTGGAAACCTTTTATTGATTATGTAACAGTAAAGAATCAGGGCATACCCCCTGTATCTGAGCAAAATGATTTTTGGAAAACATAAGTAAACATAAATCCCCGGACATTGTATATATCACAAGGGTGGTTTTAAAGATAAGAAGAAAAATTGAGATAGAGAATAACATATATTGGCTATGAGGTGATAGATGGAAATATTGTTTGAAGATTGATGTAGTAAACAGTGTTTTATAATGAGGTAATAATTTTTGACGGATGTCAATAATGCTGTATTGTTATATATGAGAGATTATATTTTCCTTTTTGAATTCTCTGTTTAAATTCTTCAGTTATGTAATTCATTTTGTTTTATGTATGTGTCTTGCTTTGTATTATTTTATATACCCAATAAAAATTTAAAAAAAAAAAATCGCGTTATTTGAAACAAGATTTTTCTGAAAATTTTGTCATGTTATACAGTTTTAGCGCTATATGATACTCACGTTATACGGGGTATTACTTAAGTAGATGTGATGATACTTTACTGAAATAGATCATGGATGGGTAACTCTAGCCTTCCTGATATTTTCCAGATTGCACAAAGCAGTACCTCTTGGAACATCAATTCAACTAATATGCATTGCTTTTACATTGTATTCAATGCACAATATAGAATTTAGAAGGCATGAGTCAAGTTACTGAATGACTCCTCTATCAATGTGGTAGACCACAGTTTCCTCATAAAATACTACTGGACTTGAGCAGTCTAGGTCATTTTTGGTGGTTCCTGACATTCCAATCTGGATTTGACCTAAAAAAATACCAGGGCAAAGAAGGGGTGAACTATATGTAAACACTGAGTGCACCTAAAACTTTCACACAAAGTGTCATATATTGCAGAAATATACATGAAAAAAACCCCATAAAGAAAAAGATGTTTGCATGACAATTCACATTTATTTTCATAAGATCATCAAGTGGAAATTGGATAAAACGTATTTATGGTTGACTCTCTGTTTCACTGATATAAACTGGATATACTGCAGAATGTTTTTGACATCTCTAGGCAGGGAATAGTACTACAGAAAATAATATACAGATAAAATGCAAGAAAAAAATATCTTCAATGTCCTTTATAAAAGATTCCTTCATTAAGTTGCAGATCCCTGAATAATGCCATGTATTTATATGAATGCTAAATAAATTATATTGTACCATGTGTGCATTTAATCACCTTATATGGAACATAGAGTGCCTTATGGTACTAGGGCAATCTTTTAGTTTCTTTTCTGTCATACTATTCATTCATTTCCCAATGTTTTTACAATGGCAGTTTACCCCAATTTCATGTTGAAATGGAAATGTTCCCTTGCTTGATTTAATTCCATCCTCCTTAAATTATGACAAATACATTCATTGGTGCAGAAGAGCTATTTAAAGTTCCAAAATAAAAAAAAAATGTTTGGTCAGTGGCACAAACTTAGACTTCTTGTTTCCCTGTTAATTTTCCTTGTAATCTTGGATAAACATAAACCTTTTTTATCTCATTAATTCAGGCACCGTTAGATGAAACTTCTCATCAATTTCTTCCAAATCCTGGCCTCCAGCCAATATCTTACCTTTCAGAATTAATCATAAAAAGTATGTGGAATTTTACATTCAATGAGTTTCTTGTATTGAGATAGAGAACAAGTAATGAGCAACTTATACTTCAGAGGCTGGTAAGCACTATAAAAAAGATTTTAGAACAGCTCAGTTCCCTGAGAAAAATCCAGAGCAATGTGGTGTGGTCATGTTTTGTGACATTAACAATAATGAATCTTAAGGTAAAGGTAAAGTTCTCCCTTGCTTGAAAGCCAGTTGTGTTGGACTCTCGGGTTCTGTAGTCATCTCCATTTACAGCCAAAGAGCCAGTGGTTTCTGCATTTGCAGACGTTTTCATAGTCATGTGGCAGATATGATTAGATGTTGAAGTGTATGGAATGCTGTTACCCTTCCTGCTGAAGTGGTACCTATTTATCAACTGACAATTTCTTATTTTCAAACTGCTAGGTTGGGAGGAGCTGGGACAAACAATGAGTGCTCACTCCATCATGCAGCATTCAGGTCTTGACCTGCTGACCTGCTGACCTTCCAGTCGACAAGCCCAGTGTCTTAACCACCACACAGTTTTACTACCCCACCGTGATGTCATCACAGTGTGGGCGGAGCTAATGTCATGATGTCATGGGCAGGGCCAAATAAAATAATAATAAAATAATAAAATAAAAATAAGCACACACACACCCCTCACCACACATACACACCTGCAGGTGTGCATGCACACCAAGTGCTTGGCGCGCATGCACAGTGGGGAAACCAGTGAAAAGGTAAGTCCTGAAGGTGGTTCCCCCCAAAAGCTTCTACTGGTTTTCTGGGACACTGGAAAAAGTTACTTCCAGTTCTGGCGAACTGGTGAGAACCTGCTACATCCCATCACTGCCACCACACCACCATTGCTCCTGGCTCTTAAGTTAGTCAAGATTAATTTCTCCCATTTATTTAAATAAGACAAAAACGCTTAAGTGAATCTGGATCTAACCCAATACATAGATGTTCTCAGTGTAGCACTGTGGATTTACAAAGATGCTGAACTTCATGCTTAATTTGTACACATACTTCATTTTCAGGCATTATGAAACTGGAGGAGGCTAAAAGGATGGTGAAGGTGTGGCATGTAAATAAGCCCCATCTCTTCATCTCTCCCCACCAGGAAGCACTCTGTCCTTTGTGTAATAGATTCAATGTTCTGAAACACAGCTTGTAAGAACATTTGACTAAACATGTTTCCAAAGCTCCCTGATTTTACAGTCATAATGCTTGAATGAGACTGAAGGTATCAACATTCAATACCAGCACATTTCATTTCCTCATTAAAATTGTAGCATGTTTCCCTGGCATGCCATCTTTAAGGGTGAATTCAAGCAGTCATGCCCACCTTTGGTAAGTACAACTGTCAAAAGAATATTTTAAGTGTCTGCATAAAATATACATTAAATCTGATGTATCTGCTGATCCAAAAATGATTTTCAGATCCACAACAGGTGCCAAAGGTAGGAAGGTTCTTTCCATATATTTTGGGGATGGGCTACAGAAATTCAGATGTGTTTTTCAGGTGGAGAAGTTAACATTGCTAGCAGCTAGAGACAGTCAAGGGCTTTTAAAAAACTTTCTCTCACTTTTCTTATCCACTCTTGGTATTTGCATACAGCTTTATTTATTTATTTATTTAATTTGTTGGATTTATATAACCACCTTTTTCATCTGAGCGACCCAAAGTGGCTCACAACATGAGCCAAAACCCATACCCAATACCAATTAAAACCAAATACTATAAAACTATTTAAAACGTCCATAAAACCTCCCCAAACCCTTTAAAAAAGCACACCCAGGAAGGAGTAAACAAGAACCCCAGGCAGGTCTAAATAAGCAAGCAGGGATGGTTTGTGGTACCAGTTGTACCCCACACCTGCTGGCATAACTATGTTTTTAAGGCCTTCCTGAAGAGAGCAACTCTGTCTAGAGGCACAATTCAAGTGGCAGGAGATTCCATAGGGCCAGAACAGATACTGAGAAGGCTCTCCTCCTGGTCCCAGTGAGATGTGCCTCCCTGGCTGATGGGACCACTAGGGAGCTCCTACCGTCTCGTAGGACAGATCGAAAACCTTGGGGTGACGCGGTCTCTTAAGTATCCTGCCCCACTACATGAAGGGCTTTAAAGGTCAAAACCAGCACCTTGAATTGCACCTGGAGGCCTTCTAGCAACCAATGCAGCTCCCATAGCAGCGGCAAGGCACGAGCATAACACCTGCACCCAGTTACCACCCAGGCATCCACATTCTGAACCAGCTGTAGCTTCTAGATGGTCATCAAGGGTAGCCTCATAAAAATAATCCAATCTGGAGGTGACCAGATTGGGTAACTGAAAGTAAGCGGTCCTGGTCCAGGCGTGGGTGTAATTGGCAGATGACATGAAGTTCCGCAAAATCCCTCTTGGCCACAACTGCCACCTCCTCTTCGAGAAGTAGTCGTGAGTCCAGGAGGACTCCCAAATTACATGCTGGGTCTGTCTGAAGCCCCATCCAGCACCAAAGATGGTAGCTCCCGGGATAATGCAGGCCCCCAAATCCACAGCGACTCAGTCTTCCCAGGATTCATCTGAAGCCCATTGTCTCCCATCCAAACTCTTACAGCCTCCAGGCACCTGGATAGGACTTCAACTGCATCATTTGGGTTCCCACGGGTCATGATATACAGTTAGGTATCATCAGCATATTCATGATACTTCACCCTGTGGGATCAGATGATCTCACCCAGTGGCTTCATGTAGATGTTAAATAGAAGAGGCAAGAGTACCGAACCCTGTGGCACCCCATACTGGAGAGGCCTAGGGCTGGACAACTCATCCTCCAATGACACCAACTGTCTGTTTCCCCTCATGAAGCCTTTCTCGTCCCACAGGGGATATGAAGAAGGATAAGATCTTTCTCAGATGAACTGTGGTCTGTGGCAGAAGACTCTGCAAGTAAGAAGTGAGGAAGCCACAGTTTAGAACAGGAGTTCCCAAACGTTTTGCACCATATGCTGGACCACATCCCCTGGACAGCTGAGTGGGATGGTCACGTGGTCCCTCCAGCTGTAAATGCTGCCATAAAATGCATCCATGGCTGTAGGTTGGCCACCCCTGTTTTAGAAGAAGGAGCCTTTGGTTGTGTGCTACTCTAACCAATAATTATGAACGTCCATACCCTTCCTCACAATTCTCTTCAGAATCATTCTTTCTTATCCCCATTTCATTTCCGTTGAGCTTCTATTCATATGCTGAAAGTATTACAGGGTCTAGCTTGTCTTTGTGGCTATTTAAACCTTTTGAAGATACTAAGTGACTAGTTCTGTTAGGCCATTAGCTTTGTTTGAATATTCTGTATAAAGTGCAAAATGAATAGGAGTGTTTGGGGGAAAAGTGTTAGCACAACTTGAGCTATTGTGCTCTCTAAAAAGAAATACCCAATTGTATGCCTTCTGTTTTGCTTAATAAATATTGGTGAGGGACATTCTTTATCTTGCCATTTAAAAAAACCCCACCAGGCCTTGGCTGAAATGAAACATCCATGTGATTTCATATTGACTTCTGTAGACCATATCACAGACTGCAAGTCACAAAACACAATTAACGTCCATTTGCAGACAGAAAAGTCTGTACCTATGTCTGTCTTTCTTTAGGCATCATTAATACTTTCACATAATGGCTATATTTCTTTATTGCTGTTGAAGAAAAGGCCTAAGTTGCTGTTCCTCTCTGACATGTCTTGGGTGCCAAAATGCATTTTTATGCTTGAAAACCACTGTGCTAGTCTAGTTAATAACTATTTCTCTTCCTGGGGTACTTTCCATCAGCAATTCCTACAAGGTTGTTCCAGCTAAACAACCGATATGATGTAGGGCTATTTAATTTGAAGTTTCATGGAACACATTTGCCATTCATGCCATTTTGTTATTACCTGAAAGGAAAGTTTTGACATGTGAAATTGTCCACCCACTATTGAAGAATTCAGACATGTCTCATAATTATAGGAACCATATAGGTTGAACTTCCAAAGCAAATAAGGGAGACTTGGCTCCTATTTTCCTTACCTTAAACATTAGCAGAAAAGTAAAGGCATATTATGCTTATAGATTTCCATATGTAAAAGTGCAGCCTGATTTTACTAAAACGATAACATAGTCTACTTGGCTTGAACCATCCTACCAAACGGCATTCAAAAATGAGATGTCTGTCTTTTTGCATGCCATAGAATGGATTATAAACACTTGAGCCATGCTGTTCTGCTTTGTTAAATTTCATGGTGGGAAGGAAGGCCTTACCATGATTTTATATGAATTACATTTTACATAACTGGCTCTAGAGAACTATTTTAATTTATTTGAATAAAAACATAAGAATGTAAAAAGACCCGGTTGGAGCAGACCAAAGGTCTACCTCCTAACATATAGCCCCTACTGCTGGCCACCCAAATGTTTCTGGGAAGCTCATAGACTTCAAAATTGATCCTCTGTGGTGTTTTTCAACTGCACAGAAGCAACTGATATAATTTCTCCAGAACTTATTTTTCAGCCATGCTTCTTGCATAGCAATGATTGATGGGGCCCTGTAACCTTGAAAGGTCATTCATGACATTTTAGTCTGCTTCCATTACATCCAGTAATTCTATTATCCTTTGTCTCCTGTACACCACTTGAAATGAGTTTCTAAAGTGAGGATTATGGAATATATGTACATTTTAAATGAATGACAGAGTTAAGCATATCTCAGCATTAAATCTGCTAGACTAAGAACTTGCTTCAGAGCAAATCTGAATTCTTTAATGATTAATGTACAATGATATACGTATATCCAGGGGTGTGCAGGGCACTATGGGAAGGTGCTGGAGTGGTGGTGGCACCTATTTGGGGGTTGGGGTTGGGAGGGATCCTATACATTGTTATTGGCGCCCCAGGGCGTCAGAGGCAAGGACAGGGTAGGACAAAGCCCAATTGCCTGATATACCTGCATGTGCCTGTGTATATCCAATATTTCCAAAAAGCTACTCTGGGATTCTTTGTTTGGAGAAAAGTGGCATATAAATCTGTAGCCTCTTAAGGTTAATTCATATTTTATAATTTATACCAGGGGTGTGCAAATTTTTCGGGCCTTGGGCCAGTCATTGTCTATTGTCTGGTTCAGGGGGCTGGTCACTATGGCCCATAGGCCATATCTGGCCCTGATACCAATTCATCTGGTCCACAAAGCCCTCATCATTCCCAAAAGCGGAAGTAAAACACACCCAGATGGGCGTGTTTTACTTCCATTTCTGGGAGAGATGAGGGCTTCACAGGCTGGATGAGTTGGCTTTGGGGGCATGATCTGGCCCATGGGCTGTAGTTTGGGCACCCTTGATTTATAGGAACAAAGAGGGCTCCATATGCAGAAGGGATAGCAAGTTTATAATGGTGACTGCATCTCATCTCCAAACACTGACTGTTTTAGCACAGAAAATTACATAGAGTTCTGTAGGTATTGGTTTCTCTGTTGAGACCACCATATCCAATACTAGTGATGGGCAGAATATTTGCCAAACTCCTCATTCCTTGACCTGGTTCGTTACAAAGAATCAACTGTAACTTTCATGCAATGTTTCTAGTGTACTTTCCTTTTGACAAGCAAAACATGTGTGCACACGCACTTGCACACATGCATGCATGCATGTGCATGTATGCATGCATGCATGTATACACATGCACATACACCCTCCTGTGGCTCACCCTCCTTTGTCTATCTTGGAATAATGGTTTAAAACAGTACTTCTTGGGTGCAACTCAACAACAAACTTTTTATCTTTTTATATAAATGAAGTACAGTACTGTGGGAATGCTTCAACTATTTACAAATAGAGATATCGAGTTCATTCACTGGGACAAATCCCTCGTTTAGTCTCTCCTTTCTAAAAACCATATGATTTGGTGTTCACAATAGGGGCACATTGCTGGGCATACATAATGTTCACTTGCTCCAGAAGTCTCTTGTGCACTTGGCTTAGCTTTCAGGCTCCCTGGAACTCTGTGTATTTTCTTTCCTTACATCTCTCTTGTTTTAGTAAGATGGCTTCCTAGGGATCTTCTCCATCACCTGTCTCTTTGCATCCTTGAGAGGTATCCTCATATGGACCAGCTCCCCAGTTCAAGGGCCTTCTTCTAAGATAAAGGTCTACCTTGGGAACAAACCTTGTTCTTCCTTTGGACACTTCTCCCCCTCCCTCTTTTCCCTCTTCTTTATATCTTTTCTCCTTCCTCTGATTTTCTTTCTCCTCCATTCCCATCAGTTCTATTCCTTCCTCTGCTTCTCTTAGACCTTACTTCTCTGCATTTACTATTTCCACCTGTGTCCCATCTTTCTACCCCCAGACTTCTTCAACCACCACAAATCCTACCCTTCCTCTGCATCATGTCTATCTCAGTCCTCTGGGGAGGTCTTGAATTTCTGACCCTCATCTGCTGTCCTCTCCTCCAGGGTCTCTTCCACTCACCTCCAACACAGAAAGATTGCCTGGTTGTTAAAAAAAGAATGCAAACAACCCATTTAGTATATTAATAATTTCGTGTCAGTAATTCAACGTATTAAATAAACTATCAGGCAGCCCTGTTTGGGCAATTCATTAGATTCATGGAATTGCATGAGTAGGTGGTTCTTTTTGCATAAAACACAATTTCTGCCAAACTAAGAAGTCTGTCAATAGTGTGAGAAACTATCCTGCCATCTTTACTGGCAAAGAAAAGAACTATTTTTCCTTGTGTGAGGATGAGACAAATAACAATTTACATTCCTATCAATATGTAACTGGTGGGAGTCATGGAGGACTAGAAATTTGGTCCCAGAATACCTTCTATGCACAGAATCCTATTAATGCATATATTATCTTATTATAATTTATTACAATATAATATTGTATAATCACAATATAAGGAAGTACTTGAAGCTTAGGTCACTCGTACCATTGTCAATTTTCACACAGCATAGTCAATAAAATTTATATGCTAGGTGTGAAACGTAAATTCATTACCAATTCTGTAATGCCACAATGATTATTTTGCATATATCTACTAGCCATTTACTACTTAACAGAATCAAACTTCAGAAAATTAAATCTGAATATCAATCAGGAATCTTTGGTCATTACCAGGTATAAAAAACCACAGTGATTTGCAACTGTTATCTGTTATACTAACCAACCATTGTGTACCTCTGTACCCCCATTTTATCATGGGGCCATGTATAAATTAGTGCCATGAAGGCTCAGTCTTATGTCTAAGGAAGAAACTTTCATTAAAATACACTATTTAGTTTTTAAGGTGTCTCAACTTTGTTGTCTTTCTTGAAGATCTTTAATAATTTAATTGCAGATCTTTAATAATTTAATTACTCAAATCTTTTTCCTCCCACTGTAGTCACAGGAAAGGTAAAATTTTTGTTTCAGTTTCATTTTGATAAAGATTTATTCAAATACTATATCTCAATTATTCCCTACTGGGGGAGACAATAGAGACACATTGATAATCACTGAGGCAACACACTGAAATAAAGAAATTAATTTATCACAACCCATAGGTTTGAGTGCTCAGCTCTTAAAAATCTGCCCTTGAATCCTCAAGGTTTGTTTAATAAATAAAGGACAGACAGGTACAACTAAAGTGTGGAAAAGTTACTTTTTGTTATCTCTTGTATCTAATGAAGCTGGTCAGTGAAGATGTGTGAAAATTTTCATTCAGTTCAGTGAGACTTCAACATTATTTTTCTCAAGGGACCTTAACATTAACATGAGCTCTGAACATTTTCAATGTATGAGAAAGCAAAAGAGACAGATTTCCCTCATACAGAGACTGCTCAGTATGTTTCCTCACTCTTCCACTATTATTATAGCCTTGGAACAACTTCAGTAGAAGTTATAAAACATCAGGTGGCAAACTGAAAGTGGATTATTGTATTAATGTTGGTTTTTGTTTTGTTTCAATCAAGACAGAGTTGTAAACATTCCTGAGCAGTGGCAGTATTACCAAGATTTACATAAGCATTTTATAGACCACCCTTTTTGAAGAATATGGCTGGTAATATGTCACACAAATCATTTACCCTGTGGAAGAAAGGGCTAGCCCAGGGATTCTCATGTGCCCCTCCCCAGCCTCCACCACACCAGGAAGTGCCATGTGGTGGAGGAATGGCAAAATGGCCATCTACCCCCTGAAGCTATCTGAGGGACCATGACCTGGTCTCCAGCTTTAAAAAGTTGAGAACTCCTGAGCTGGCCCATCACATTTTGCAAATTTGCATCCCTGGGTTGCTTGCCTCAGTTGAGGCTTTACAAATAAGCCCAAAGGTCTTGGGACAGCAATGATGACAATTGCAATAATAATAAAGACACTGTTAAAATATGAACCCTTCAGTGAGGTTTACCAACAACAAACAGCTGTATGTAGAAAAAATTCCTATGGGAACCAGGCAGCAAAAGTATAAATTGAGTCCCTTTTTTGGATCTCATTTTGGAGGCTAAAAAAACCTAGACTTATACTCGAGTATATACAGTACAGTCAAATCTCACATAAAGTGTGCCTCCCTTAAAGAGTAACTCACTTAAAGAGCAGAATTTTCTCTGAATGGTCGCTTCACTTAACAAATAAAACCAACCTAAAACTTGCTTAACAAATAAATCAGGGTTTGCAATCCCCCTCCCCCACCAGAAGTCACAATGGATCACTTTACAATGGTGTTTCGCTTAAAGACCAAACTCGCTTAAAGAGCAATCCTGTGGAACACATTATGCTCTTTAAGCGAAGTACAACTATATACACTTTCTATCTTTAATACAGTTTGTATATTTATGTATAAACACTATTATTTTCAATGGTTTCCTTCTAAAGGCAACACAATTTGAATAATACTTGCATCTCTCACTCTTGCAATTGCCTGGAGAAGTAGTGCGCTGAAAATTATGAATTATTTTGGTCTTCACAATCTGCTGTTTCTGCAGACAGTGTTTTCAATTTTAGTTTCAAGATTTTGTTATTGTTTGACTGGTTATTAAATAAGTTTTTCAGGTTGTCACGAACCAGCCGGCCCCCCACACTTCTGGAAAACCCCTGGAAACCAAAACAAAACAACCGAGGCGGGCTGGACGGCTAATTAGAACAGAGAGACAACTCTCAGCTGCTTATCAGCTCTTAAGGGGTTTTTAATTTGGTAGCGTTCAGATGTTGTGTGTGGAATTCAATGCAGCTCTTACCCTTTTTAGTCCAATGAAGACACGTTGTTCAGAAAAAATGATGAAGATTTATTGATCAGGTTCATAAAGCATTAAAGTCAGTAGCACAGGTCAGTCCAATAAAGTCCACAGGCAAATCTAGGTAACCATTTTTAAGGAGCAACAATGCATAGCTCCTAGGCTAAAGAATGTTAGCCCATTGAGATTCAAAAACAAAAGCAGGTCTAATCAAAAAACAGGTCTTAATCCATCAAGAATCAGAGACGAACTCTTTCTTCTCTCCAAAATGGAGAATTTGCAGTCAGGTGGGACAGCTTAGCCAATCACGTAACAAAGAGAACTTTCTCAAAACAACAGTCCATTGTTTATACACGTGCACACAGAATGCACTGGGGCTAGCCATAACATGGCTCTGCTAACTTAAAAAAAGATAAGAAATACTGAAAAACATGCTGTCTGTAACACAGCCTTGAGGCTCAGAGAAGACAAAGGATTTTTTCTGAGGCCTATCTGAAAATTGGCAATTTCAAGCCTTGGGAGACATTAGGAAATAGGTCCATTTCCTGACACAGGTTGTGATTCTAAGCTGTTAATTCCCATGATTGGACTGCATTGGTGATCTCCTTAGTCTTGTCAGATCAACCTCATGCTTTATTTGACCAAACTTTCTTCATTGCTTCACTTTAAATCCAATTTTCATTGTGACTCTTGACCACACTGCTGCCCTTTGAACAAAATCAATTCTATTTTTGGTACACACTGTATTGCCAATCTAAATTAGCACACATTTGTCTTTAAATAAGATTTTTTTGCCTGCATTTTAACATTAGGAGTCAAGGGTCTCTGACATAGTTTAATATGGTGTGTCATCCTTCCCCCAACCCCCAAGTTAAGAAAATCTAGCTGGAAATGTTAATGGACATATATATATCTTCAGAAATAAATAACAGTATTAAAAATACAGGAAGGTTGACGGCAATGGCATTATAATATCTAAAAGTGTTGCTTAATCTTTATTAATTAGATCAGATAACAGACTGACATTGTAGACATGTGTTAATGAATTATATGTTAAATTTTGGATATGAGACACATAGATTTCCTTACAAATGGTTATTTGGACAAAGATTTGAATGTATGACAGGTGGTGTGTGACACAGGCAGACAGACAGAAAGAGTGGCAGAGAAAATAGAAAATGTGTCAACACACAAAAGATTGATGAAGCTAGGCCTGGTTGTCTTCAAACCAATTTTGTCTAACAATCTATAGAAAAGTGAAAGCAACAATACTGAGCAGAGCCATAACTACCAATTTTGTCACCTGAGGCAATCAGCACAAAATGCACCACCTCATCCAATTTGTTATTCAGACATTTGAATCTGGATGCTTCCTCCTTTTCAGACTGTTTTGTCTCATCTACTAAATTTTGGGGAAGCCTTTTCCTTGGTGTCTCAGTGGGCCCTGTGTACATACTATTTACCCTCTGTTCCTACCTAGAGGCCTATGCGGCTTGCTGTAAACCAGTAGCACCAACTGCAGAAGTCTGGCCTCCTGCCACCTTTTCAAATGGCAGTGGAGCAAGCTACCCAGCCAATACTAAGCTGAGGACACCTTAGTACAGGTAGATATGGAAGAGACATGCCATCTAAATTCACACCTGGGGCCAAAATGTGGTTGTTTTACCTTCTTTACATCCTGGTACTGAGGTGAGCAAGAACTGCAGTGGTTTAGTGGTTAAGATGCTGCCCTTGACAACTGAAAGGTTGTGCAGACCTGAGTGCTGAACAACTAGAGTTGCCATAAGTCATGGTTTTCTGGGATTTTCCTGGTTTCAAGCTGTCCTGTCTGGTTCAAAGAAAAACATATAAAAGTCACAGTTTTTAAAAAAAAACATGTAAGTTGTGGGAGAGAGGGAGCAAGAAATGCCCATGTCTATGGAGGATTCCTTCTGCACATGACTGCAAAGGGATAAATGCATTGAGTCAGCATTCCTAGAGAGGAAGGGAACACTGTGGATAGGAAGCAGAAGAGTAGCGTGCCTTGGCGGGGCCCCGTATAAAAATTTGTTTGGGGGCCCTTAGGAAGGGTAAAGATTTGTTTTGCTTATGCACGTTGGGGGCTCCCGTGGCCCGGGCCCCCTGTATAATTGATACGGCAGATACGGCGGTAGCTATGCCTCTGATAGGAAGTGAAGAGTTGTATCTCACAAAGGACCTCCTCTAAAATAAGTCTCTTCCTTTTTTCCTTCCAAAAGAAACGGGGACTCCAAGGGCTGCAGTTCACTGAGGGACTCTGGGAAATGTAGTCATTGCCACGAGGTCCCTAACGCCGTGGATTTCAAAGACAGGACACAATGATTTTTTTTTACAAGGCACTAATCCTCTTTGCCAAAAACGTGAGCAACCTGGAGTTTGGCTCCCTGCAGCTGTGGCAGAACTGTCTCCATTGACTTTCCAGCCACCCCGCCCTTGCCTCCGCAGCTGTGGGGTAGCTGGAAAGCTGAATGGGGAGCTCCCATTCGACTTCCCAGCCAACCCACTGCTATGAACGATTGCATCGGATAGCGCTAATAGATAACGCTAACACAATTTTTTTCTTAAAATTTTGTGTCATTATCCGATTTCAGCGTTATATGATGCAATCGTTATCCGAAGTATTACTGTACTTAAGACTGGACTGAAGCAGGGCACTTTTAAATCATCTTTGTATTCATTTATGTTTACATAGTTGCACTGCAAAATCTAGATAACTTATATACCAAAACAAAGCTGCATTCTGGTTCATACATTGATTTATGAAGTATAGATTTAGGAAGTTTGCATCAAATGCAAACTGAAGGAAGTTCTCCCCTGTCTCCAGTTGAATGCTTTACTTGAACCGCTGAAATAGATTCTGTTTATTTACATCCTGATCAAACAGATATGGACCTCTAATATACCTTGACTAGTTTACTGTCTATTTGAGATGCATATAATATGAATTATATGAGCTTATCTATTACTGGCAACTGCCTGTGGATAATTGAATTAGGTGATATAGAAGGAGATTATGCCCTATCATTCAATATTTATTTATTCAGTGTAATTCTTAATAGTTCCTAATATATCTATTAAAAATAAAGTCACTAAGAATAATGCCTTACAAATTTCCTGTCCAGACAAAACATCTTGATTTTAGGATATATTCATGTTTATTTTTCCACCAAGCTCAGGTGAAAAGTTCTAAAAGTTGGGAGGTATCCCCCGAGATGGTCTTTGTTATGTGTCCTTTCCCCCAGAACTTGAGAGTCATGTTTCAGCATTATTAAACCTCCTCAGGTATTCATTCCAGACTGAAATAATTGTAGCCTAGAGCAAGTGTAAAGTGAAAACATACTCTCCATTTTTCTATACCTCATTCAGCAATGATGAAAGTGTGATGACTAAATTCATGGGTATGTGTGTGTGTGTGTGTGTGTGTGGCACACTCTTCACATCCCCCTTATTGGCAACCTACTTCACTAAATATGAAGAATGACGAATCTTGATAGATTCTGCCATTAGTGGTGGCAAGCCATATGAGGTGAAATTCTGTCATGGAGAGTTTCCACAGATAGCAGAGGATCTTTCCCATGTGTAGATGGTGAAATAAATGTAGACCAGAGAGGACGAGGCTAGTGCACTCCCTTTTCACATATTCATTCAAAATGCCTACATCAGTGATGGCAAACCTCAGCACTCCAAGTGTTCTTGAACTTCAATACCCAGAAGCCCTGATCAGCAGGTCTGTTGACTTGGACTTCTGGGAATTGAACTCCAAGAAAACCTGGAGTGCCAAGGTTGGCCATCACTGGTCTACATTGTGATTTGTCTAGGGCTGCGGCCCCTTGCAGTACTAGAAAGAGAGAGTTCTGTGGCTGATGTGGAAACATAGGCTTCTGGGAATTGAAGTCCAAAAACCAAATGTTGGGAAACACTCCTCTTGGTGATCCTAGCTTCTTCTTATAAATGTTCATTGAAACTGTCCGCACTTAGCCTACAGCTGTATCCTGAATATATGCAAAGAATATTCAATCAAAGCTTCAATGGATACACACACAGTACTTGATAAGGAGCATCTAGCCTTCCCTCTTCTGTGGTCACTCACTATACACAAACAAGAATCCTAGAAAATCTGTGTTCAAGTGTAGAGTTGATTATGATCATTTCTATTGCAGGTTTGTCACTTTCCATATGGAGAAAGAAACTGTTAGGGCATTTTTATGGGTATTGTAGCAAGATTCCTGCCCACTGTGTGAATATACCTTTAAGACACTTTTAGAGCTTCAGACACAGGTGTTGGCTGTTGAGGCATAGACTGATTACACAGCTGTGACTGCTTGGCATACGTGACTGCTTGGCATACGTGACTGGTGCTGAGCACAGCTGTGACCACTTTGGGGGTGGTTCAGCACTAGCACAGTATAACTATGGCCCACCTGAGAAGGACTACTCTGAGGAGGGTATTCTGCTGAGGAACTGACGAGGAACTGCGACTGAGACTGACAACTGTCTTGCGAGGGATAAGATGTGCTGCTTGAAGCTCTACTTCTACCAAGAACTATCAGGTACACCATACTGCTGAGAAGAGCACACTGACTTTGGCAAACTGCAGTCAGTGTTTTGCTGGCAGGACTCTGTGCATGCTCATTGGACTTGAGCCTTTGGGGATTCCAAGCTCTAACTCAACTGTGGGGCTTGAAGACAGACTGGTACCTGTGTATATAGTTCTGTGTCTATTGTCTTTCCCTCACCCAGAAGTAAACTGCACTATTCACTGAAACTGTATGTGTGTGTCTTTGCACCCGAACCTTCCGCTGTGCAAATAGCTAACTGCTAGGCTGCTACGTTACCACACATATGGCCAGAAATCGTTGACAGAAACAATAAAAAGTTGAGGGGCCAAGAGGTGCTCTCCTAACATAGTAATGAAGCTCATAGAAACAACAGATGGATACTCCTATAGACTCTCAAAAGTGTAAATCATACCCCTGAGTTATCAGGTAAATCCAGATTCCCATTCAAGCTGAATTTCTCAAAATACAGAGGTGAATAAGGTGATCATTGGCCATCTGAAAACCAGTTAGCTGTCCTTTTGCTTATCACATGGAATGTTATGATAACAGACAATCAATGTAATACAGCAAGCCACTTTGAAATTGATTTTCTCCCATACTTTCCATACTGAAATCCATAAGCCTGTCATGTTACCCTGTATTTGTGATGCAGCTCCATTTTCAGTGATGGTGATAGTCAGGTTGAACAAAGAAACAACACATATAGGAAAAGAAAGAGTGAGTTTTAAACTGAGTTAAACTATGGATTATGAAGTCATACTTAATAAAGGACTGCTAGATAGGGTGTGGGGCTTTCCTGCTTCCCACCAGTTCTAAACATTATTTTTGGCTTGCTGTGGAGGCAGAGGTAAAATAGGTTCCAAAGACTTTTGGTAATTTAATATTGCTTAGCCAGGTCTCCAATATGTATGAATCGGCAGGGTAGGTTCTTCTTCAGAATTGATGTTCTGATTTCTTTCCATTGAGTTGGATACTGAACAAGGAGTCTGCTGCTTAATAAAGACTCCATTGAAAAGATATTAATAAATTGACCTTTGCATTAACTTATTACTGGTATTCAGGGACATATTAACTGCACCTAAAATATTGCTTAGGAAAGACCTACGAAATTTATTTCTTTTCAATGACCTCTTGAGAGAATGGGCTTTTTAAAGCACTGAATGGGTTGTTTTTTTCAATTTATCTTTTATGAGGTTCTCTATTAGGAATTCAGTTGCATGGTTACTTTACTTTGGCCCTCACTGCAAACTTGTAAATTATTTTGAGTGATATACTTGGTGGTATAAAATCTCCCAGAAGGCCAGAGGATAAAGCTATAAAGACAAAGGCAATTATTGAAGTATTGCAATAATCAGATTCACCTGTACTCTGCAACATATGTTTCTGTCTCTTAAAAAAACATTTCCTCCAAATTTCAGGTCTTATTTCAATAACTGTAACTAAAAGAATTACATTTTTGCCAAAACTCATTTAGTTCCCCATTAAAAGCCACCTATATCGGAGCAATCTTTCCATTTATCAGTCCTTCCTACAAAATAGTATTTGAATTAATTTTGTTTAGACTGGGGTGGATTGATTCTACTAGCATGTTTTTTTCCTTCTTTCTAATGCTGCAAAGCACTCCTATGAACATAACTACTTGTTTATTCAGTATGTTTATCCTTCACCTTCTTCATTCAAGAAGGTGGATCTCAAGAAGGTGTACAGAGGGGCTCCTTCTTCCAAGCTCTTAGACATATTTCAGCTTAAATAAATATCTCGATCACAAGGCCTCTAACCACACTTTGAGACCATAATGTGGTTCTCAGGGATAGTTTAATGCAACAATAGTGACCGAAATCATGTAGGAATAATGTTACACTGGTGAAGCCTGATAGCATTATCATTCAGCACTGGCAGTATTTAGTATAATGAATTAAAAGCTCGTAGCTTGGAGCAAGGCTGAAATAAAAATCCTATGCTTTCTATTTATCAATAGCCTATTCAACAATGATAAAAGTGGGAGGAAGATTTTGTTGCTGTTGTTATCTGCAATCAAGTTCAGTGATGGGATGACA
Source organism: Furcifer pardalis (assembly GCA_030440675.1). Lineage (NCBI taxonomy): Eukaryota > Metazoa > Chordata > Lepidosauria > Squamata > Chamaeleonidae > Furcifer > Furcifer pardalis. The sequence continues at coordinate 70,778,543 of CP126892.1, forward strand.
AAAATTCTACTACCACGTCATGACATCATGGATGTCATGGGTGTGGCCAATGTCATGACATCATGACGTCATGGGCGGAGCTGACGTCATGACATTGTGGGCAGGGCCAAAAATAAAAATAAATAAAATAAATAAAATAAATAAAATAAATAAAATAAAAATAAACACACACACACACACACACACACACACACACACACACACACACACCTCAGCCCACCCACCCAGCCAGACAGCTACAACACAAACCTGTAAATAACTTAAATAAATAAAATAAAGAAATAAATAAAATAAAAATTAAATAAAAATACAATCACCCACCCAAAACACAAATAAATCACTCACCCACCCCAAATAAAAAACCCTCACTTACTTACCTCCCTTGGGGCCGACGAATCCCCACGGCGCGGGGCCACCCAGCAAGGTGCGCCGCCCCCGACTGTGGCCTCCTCCTCCTCCGAAGGTTGCGGCCACAGGAGCCACTGCCTGCAGCCACCATTGCCGCCAGAGCTGCTGCTGCCTGCAGCCCTGTGGCCTCCTCCTCCTCCTTGGGCTGGTGCCTTTTTGGCCCGGCTCCAGCTGCAGCCACGGCCAGGGGCAGCCAAGGGCTGCAGGCAGCAGTGGCTCTGGCGGTGGCTCAGGCCATGCGGTCGCAGCCACTGCCAGAACCACTGCTGCCCGCAGCCCCTGGCCACCCCTGGCTGTGGCCGGAGCCGGAGCCGGGCCAAAAAGGCACCGGCCCAAGGAGGAGGAGGAGGAGGAGGCCATAGGCGCCCGGAGGAGGAGGAGGCTGCAAGCGGCAGTGGTGCGCCCCGCCGGGCGTCCCCAGGGCATGGGGGCTTGTCGGCAGTGGATGGCCCAGGGAGGCTCGGCGGCAGCGGACGGCCCAGGCAGGCCTCAACGTGCCCCTGGGGAGGTGCCCTCCTCTGAGGGCTGGTGCCGCCGCCGCCGCCGCCACCGCCGCCGCCACCCTGAAAGGTGTGGCTCTAGCTCTAAAAGAAAATAAATAAATAAAATCAGAGCCAAAATGGCTCCAATTGACTGCGCATGCGCAGAAACTCAATCTGATGCATGCACAATGCATCAGATTGAGTTTCTGTGCATGCGCAGTCAATTGGAGCCATTTTGGCTCCGATTTTTTTAAAAAAAATTCTTTCGGTGAGGCGTCCAGAACCGGACACCTCAAAAGTTGAGAACCCTCCGGGATTGTTCCCACCGGTTCCAGGGAACTGGATGGAACCGGGGTCATCCCATCACTGATCAAGTTACCTCTGACATATGGTAAGCCTATGAATGAGAGATGAATGAGAGATCTTCAAAATGGCCTATCCTCAATAGTTCTTGCATAATCAAGTCAATCCATCTCATATTCGATCTTTTCCCCTTGCTTCTTCATCCTTTTCCAGCATTATTGTCTTTTCCAGAGAATCTTGTCTTTTCATAATGTGCCCAAAGTAAGACTGCCACAGCCTCATCATTTTTACCACCAGAGACAGCTCAGGTTGATTTGTTTCACAAGCAATGTTTTCCTCTTTCCAGCAGTCTAGGATATCAGAAAAGCTCTCTTCTAGCACTCAAGTTTAAATGAGTCAATAATTTTCCTGTCAGTTTTCTTTACTGTCCAGTTTTCATGCCCAAACATAGTGATCAGGAATACAATAGTGTGCATGATCTCTATCTCCAATGACATATCAATACACTTGACAAACTTTTCTAATTCTTTCATTGCTGACCTTCCAAGTCTCAATCTTTCCTGATTTCCTTGCTGCAGTCTCCATTTGGACTGAACCAAGTTATGTAAATTTCTTCATTATTCAATATTTCCCCATTATCAGTGTTAAAGTTGTGTAGTTCTTTTGTATGCATGACTTTTTGTCTTCTTTAATGTTCAGCTGCACTCCTGCTTTGGCACTTTTCTACTTTGACTTTCACAAAAAATTACTTCACATAATTGCTGCTTTCTGCCAGCATGATGGTGTCATTTGCATATTTTAGATTATTGATCTACAAATCTTAGATTATTCTTCATCTGAATCTTGTCCAGTTTTCTGTATGATATAGGAACCTATAAGTAGATAAGTAGATGAAAAAGGAAATCATTCTGTCTCTTCATATTCTGTCCTAATGGTAGCTTTTTGTCAACAATATATACATTATGGATCATGGAAATAAAGTGATGAGGACCCCCATTTCTTTCAGATCAAGCAAAGCCTGATCTTATAAAATTCTGTGCTCTAGTATCCACTGGATATTTGCAATGTAAGCTAAGGTCCTTCCTCCTTTTTTGAATCCAGGCATTTCTTGCTCCATATAAAGTAAAAGCCTTGCTTGCATGGGAAATTAAAGCAGTGGTCCTATAGTTACTGCACTCCTAGGTATCTTCCTTGCATGCTAGAAGGAGGAGAAGGAATACTTTAATATTAAAAAAAACTACTAGATTTTCACTCATGGTTCCAATTTTGGTGGCTATGATCTTGACAACAAGAACACTTCAAAATTAAACCTTTATCTAATCACATATTGGAACCGTGAACATAACTACACCATTCCAACATTTTAAACGAGAAGCTGTGCAGAGGCACCAAACTCTGATGTTCACTAAGAAAACACAGCTGGTTCAAAATTCAGCAGCAAGAATGCAAGTAGGCTCTTATGACATAATTAAACTATCCATAGTCTACACTTACGTCAGGGATAGGAACATATTCTAGTTTCACACACACACACTCTTCCTCTCTCTTCTTGCTCCTTCTCCTTCCTGTAGCTGGACATCATTGTAGCTATTCTGACTTTGAATGCAGCACTCTAAACAATAAAGTGTTGCATCCAAAACAATCTCCCAGCTCCTTCAGCCAATGTTTTTGTCCTTTATAGAGCAACTACTGGAAGTGCTAATGAACTGAAGAACTTGAGCCTGCGGTTCATTTACAAAGTGGTATGATAGCTGAGAAAAGTCCAGCTCTGTGGGTATGCCAGTGGCGTAGGGTGGGATTAGGCTCCTGGGGCCCAAGGCCAAACTTGCCTCCACCCTTAGGTAGGAAAGTCCTACCTTTGGGGGATTTGTTGAGCTAGGAAGCAGGGCGGCCGCCTGCCTGGGACCCTGATGGCACAGGTGAGGCCCAGGGTCTGGGGCAGTATGGTGCGGGCCCAGTGGGGAGCCCACTGTTTGGGTCCCAGGCTCGCGGCCACCCTGCCTCCTAGCCCGGTGACTACAGCTTGTCCACCCTTGGTGGCAGCGGCACCCAGGAATCGAGGTCGGTGGTTGCCGCGGCCCAGAGCACTTGGCAGGAGGACCTCTCCCCCACAAGGCTTGGCTGGTGCTGCTCTGGCCATGGGGCCATAAAGACCACTGGCCTCGACCCTCTGGGCAGTGCCACTGCTGAAGGCGGACGAGCTGCCACTGCCGTGCTAGGAGGTGGGGCGTCTGCGCGGCTGTGACATCAATGGTAGGCTCACCACTGGCCCTGTGCCACAACACCCCAGCCTCTTGCCTGCGTTGTCCAGGTCCCAGGTGGCACAGCCATCTTGCCTCCTAGCCCGGCGGTGGCAGTGGCATCCAAGAAGGTGGGAAGCAAGGCTAGCGGTCATTGCAGCCCAGCGGCTGAGGCAGTGCCAGCCATGTTTTTTTAGGGGATCCTTGACCTGGCCAGCACTGGGCTGTGGTGACTGCCAGCCTCGTTTCCTGCCTTCCTGGGAGCCGCTGCCACTGAAGGCGGATGAGCTGCCGCTGCCAGGATCGGAGGGCCCGTGCCCTCCAGCCCGGCAGTGACAGAGGGTCCCGGTGCCCACCCTGTCCACCAGAAAGTCCAGGGCAGCAGTGTCGCTGCCCCCCACAAAGTGGCATCCGGGGCAGGCCGCCCCCTCAACCCCCACGCTACACTTTGGGGTATGCCATTGTATAAGCAAAGATTGTTTGGCCACCCTGTCCAGAAACAAGATGGTTTCCTGGTGGGCACCAATGGAAACACAGTCTTGCTGGCTGAGGGCAGGAACTGGATGCCTTTATAGGGCATTTTCTCTCTCTGCCTAATCCCCTTTCAGAATTGAACGATCTATCTGCCTTCCTTATGTGTCTGGGTGTGAGCATCTGATTGCTTCAGGGCTGGATAGACATTTTGAATCTATCTCACCTGATTGGCATATTAAACAAAAGGTGGCAGAAATTCCTTCCTCCCATCTTGCACTGGTTCCTCACATAGGCAGATCAGGGGTGATGCTATCAAATAATTCACACTGACAGGTGGTACGGACTGGCAGATGAGTATTGATGTGTTCCCAAGGGACAGATAGGGGTGCTACTTCAGCCAATATCTTGGCGTCATGGATTGGCCAGATGGGTGGGTGCATGGGTGGCTGGTGGCCAGTTGAGTCTTGAACTGCTGACATGCTGACCTTCCAGTCATCAAGCCCAGTGTCTTATCCACTAAGCCATCATGATCCTCATCAAGAACATTGGGATATACCTTTCTATAATATTAATTTTTGTTAAACAGAAGCTAATTCCACCCAATTTTGTTATCAGTTTGAATTTTTTGTACATTCAATATGTATTTCATATGATATACTGTATTTTAGAAAAGCTTTCTCCTAGTAGAAACACTTTTGGCAATTAATTTCTCTAACATCACTTTTCATATTCTATTTCCCCATTTTCTATTTTCTTAACAAGTAACCAAATAACTGAGGAAGGGCACTGCAAATTTTGAAGGTATGGAAAAATTGAAAGACAATCTCATTCTGGGTTTTGAAAGGCTAGGTTAATACAATTCATTCCCAAATGTGAATTAGGCGAATGCCTACCTTATCCCTTCTCCATAACATTCTTTACATTTGTTACACTAATACAAAATCTAATGGCAGGAACACAATAAATCAAAAGAGTAGATAAAATTGTCTATTTGGGAGTAAGTTAAATGAAAATCGGGATCCTGAGGTAGAGATTAAAATATGAATAGAAAAGCAAGATCCACCTTCATAAAAATGTGACACTTATGCAATAGAGATCTAACTCTTGCTGCAAAGATCCGAATAGTGGGATGTTACATATTATCAGTGTTGCTATATGAAGTTGAAGTTTGGACATTGACTAAAACATCTGAAAAGAGAATCAAAGCTTTTGAAATGTGGATTTACAGACGACTACTAAGGATATCATGGGTTGATCATGTGACTAATGTACAAGAAAAAGAACTCTTTAAGACCATTAAGGAAAGAAAGCTCCATTACCTTGGCCATATCATGAGGAACAACATAAAGTATAGAATACTCCAACTTGCTCTGCAAGGAAAGATCCCTGGGAAGAGAGGCCCTGGATGTAGACAGACTTCATGGTTGAAGAACCCGAGAGACTGGTGTGGCATGTCTATTCCGAACTATTCCGAGGAGTTAAGAACAGGAAGACTATCACCATGATGATAGCCAATATCTGGTTCTGATATGGCAGCTGAAGAAAAAGAAAGAATACAAAATCTATTTTTTCTTGTCTTGGAGGATGGTTTCAGTAAGAATTGAAAAAGAATCTCTCCACTAGATGGCAATAATATACAAGGAAGCCTTTTCTGGTGTGCCTGTCTTGTGCCTCTCCAAACCACAGCAATGTAAGTGGATTGGTGCTTAAGCTAAAATGATAGAGTTTAAATTGAAACCATTGGAGCACTTTTCTCCCCTTTTCTTTATTTATTTTGACTTGCATATGAACACATTCCTACAGGAAACACTCATCACCCCATGAAGTCTGGTTACCAGTTACAAGTAGGTTTTCTTGGAAGATGTTTATATGCTAAATCGAAGGATATTTTACTTCTTCTTGATTATTCAAAAAACTCCACCAAAACTAGGAAGACGTATAACAACAACAACAACAAAATCTGATACCTGCTAAGGTGGCATCGAGGCCAATCATGCAAAAATCTCTGTATACATATGCAAAATAAAGGATTTCTATACTAGATGTGAGACTATGTGAACACTTGTACAGCAAAGCCTTGCATAAAGAACGCCTTGTTTAAAGACTAACTCGCTTAACAACTAAAAACAACCAAAAACTAGCTTAACAATTAAATCAGGTTCACAATCCCCACCCCCCACCAGAATTCACAATTAGTTACTTACAACAGCAGCGGCAGCATTTTTCCAAGTGTTTCGCTTAATGAGCAACTCACTTAAAGAGCAATTCCGTGGAATGCATTATGCTCTTTAAGCAAGGTACTACTGTACATAAATGTGTAAGAGCTTCTGAATTGTCAGAGTAGCCATGGCTTGAGGACTTGACTAGTCTCAAATAACAGTACATGAGGGGAATAAATCACAAAACATTGTTCATTTAGTCCAGGAGTTCCCAAATTTATTATTTATTTATTTATTTATTTATTACACTTGATACCCCGCCCCAATCGGGAGAATCCGACTCTGAGCGGCTTACAAAACACTAAAAATAAAAGTAAAAGCATAAGAAACAGTTTACTCCAATAAAACATCAGTTAAAAGGTCATCAAAATATTACCACAAAAATTAAAAACAGTACATGCCCGTGGGCTGGATCTGCCCACAATGCCATTTCATCTGGCCCACACTGCCTTTGCCACTTCAGGAAGTGGATGCAGATGTGTTTTCTCATGCACGAGCATGTCCACATTCAATTCCATGTGTGGCATGGATGCATTCACAGATGCACTCGTGGATGCGCTTGTGGATGCACTCGCAAATCTGCATTCACCTCCAGGTAAACGTGTGGATGTGCTCGTGCATGCACAAGTGCATCCACATTCACTTCTGGGTGTAGTGTGGACACGTATGCACAAATGCATCCGCTTCTGGGGTGTGTGGTTAGGCCTGCTCAGCTGTTCCAGGTGCATGGTCGGGCCCACAGTGCAGAAAAGCTTGGGTACCCCTAATTTAGATCAAGGTCTCTGACTGCCTAGATCAGGAGTTCTCAACATTTTAAAGCTGGGGGCCGGGTCACACTCCCTCAGACAGCTTCAGGGCCTTTATGGCCATTTTACCATTTCTCCCCCACATGGCACTTTTTGGTGTGGTGGAGGCAGTGTTGGGCCACATGAAATGCCACCATGGGCTGCATCCTGCCTGTGGGCCTCAGGTTGAGAATCCCTGGCCTAGATTTTGTCTTGTGAATTTTACTCAGCTTGTTTCTGATCAAAATGTGTGAACTTCTTTGTAAGCATGATAGAAAGAACTTTGAATATGGTAGTAAACAAAACTGTCTCTTCTGTCTCTGGTATGATAGTGGAGCTCTCCAGTTGGAAACCACCTATGTGCGTTTATAGGCAGCAAATACCAAAGTGGCATTATCTACCCAATTCTTTTTTAAGTATGGGAAGTCAGCACAGGTGATCGATTAATCTATCATATTATTGCTGTCTAGTAAATCTGTCACTTTCACAACAAGGAGCATCATCATTGGCAGTTTCTTTGTCATGGTCCCAGACATCTTGATAGGCAGCATCGGTGACAGGTGAACTTCCATTTTGTCTCCTACAAATGATTTGCTGTCAACACATAGATAATTTATAATCCTCAGCTAGACCCTGTCCAGCTTTTTGTAATTAGCAATCAGGGAACCATGAGAAGTTGAGCTCGTTTTTGATCTAATCTCTTCAACCTCTGTCTCTCTTGGATTAATAGACTTCATAACTGTCACACCTTATTTAATCTTGGAAGCTTCTTCCTCAGCTGTTCCGCTTCCTGAAGTGTCTGAAAGAATGCTGGCAGCTGGAGCACTGAATTCCTCTTCAATACCAGACTCTTGTAGTGGCGCAAAGTCTTTCTCTCTTTCTGAAGACAGAGAGGTGGAGCATGACACCTGATATGATAAAGAACCTTTCTTAGAATAGTCATGCTTTTCAGAGCTCTCTTGAAGAAGCTTAAACCTGTTTTATACAGTGTATAAGACAAATTGAGGCAACCTTTCTTTGTAGTCTTCCTATTTGTGTTTACTGATGCTTTAAATACTCTAAATGTTGGCATGCTAATGATAGCCCATCTGAGCTACTGAACATTTGTATGCTAATGTTAACATTCAAATGTTGTTTATTTATTTTTATAGATATATAAAAATCTATTTCTTTGTTGGGTTGCTGTTGACTTAATCCTAATGGCACTCTTACATGGGTCATATATAAATAACCAATGTATTTATTATAATAGGCTTTGCAGTTCTACAGTAAGAGAAAGGGAAAGAATGAAAGAAAAGAAGGTAGAGATTTCTTCACCCATCTTCTGTGTATCTTGTCCTCTGAATAAATCCTGAGAAAGTGAGCATCCTGAATAGATAACCTGGCAATATTGAAAGCTAAGCCTAGGGCAGTGGTCTGCAAATGTGGCTCTCCAGATGTTCTTGGACTTCAATTCCCAGAAGCCCCAATCAGCAGGAGTGCTGACTTGGGCTCCTGGTAATTCAAGTCCAAGAACATCTGGAGAGCCACATTTGCAGACCACTGGCCTAGGGTAAAGTCTGAAGGCAGGAAATGATAGTGGTGATAGGAAAATAAGAAAAGAGCTTCTAAAATATGTATTCACAGAGTGAAGCTTCACACAAAATGTGTATGTGCAAAACTTTCCCATTTCAGGCGGGGATCCAAAAAGCTAGTTAAAATCATGCCAATGGCTCATTGCCCCCTTGATACTATGATGCATTAGAGAAGTCACCCTAACCCTAACCTTCTCACATGCTGGCATGTGACTATGTGCTGCTCAACAAGATGAGTTCCTTGTGTTCATAGAGTTTGTCAATATTTCTTTTGACCTTGTTCAAAAGTTTGCAGCAAGTTAGGTTCTAATTCACAAGCAGTGGTGAATTGATTTTCCCTTCTGTAACCCTGTGAGACCATCAACATACTGTATAGCCATATTTCCTAGACTAGGTTTCTTGGTCTCATCCTGTTCAGCGTATAATACTTTGTGTTATACATCAGTTACACCTGCTCCTAGATCAGGACTCCTTGCTCATGATCACATATGCTTTGGTCACCTCCATACTTGATTATTGTAATGTGCTCTACATGGGGCTGCCCTTGGTGACAATTCGGTCCAGAATGTGGCTCCTCAGATCATGATGGGGGGCGTATGTTATTCTTGTGCCTCATCACTGCTCCAGGAGTTGTACTGGCTGCCGATTTGCCTCTGAGTGCAATTCAAGGTGCTGGTAATACCTTTAAAGCCCAACATGGTAGTGGGCCAGGATACTTAAGATACTGTGTCACCACAAGCACATCTCTCTGTCCCACCAAAGTAGACTGGAGAGGCTCTCTGGTTGTGCCATCGGCTAGAGAGGCACATCTTTCTAGCACTAGAAGGAGGGCCTTCTCTGTGCCTGCTCTGGCACTATGGAACCTCCTGCCAACTGAGTTGTGTCTCCAGACAGAGTTGCTGGCCTTTAGAAAGGGTGTGAAGACCTGGCTGTCAGGGCAGGTGTGGGGTTTGGGCCAGTCAGTTACCCTGACAGACTGGCTAATCTGATTGTTCTCCCCTCTCCCTCGTATTTTTAACACGTAATTTTAATTGGTGAATTTTAACTTTTAATCTCTTTTTAATTTTTAATCTTTAAAGTTTAACTTTTGGAGATGGGTGGGTATTTTATCATTGGTTTTATTGTTGATTGTGTTTTTAACTGTTGTTCGCTGCCCTGAGTCATTCATGAGGAGGGCGGCATAGAAGTGTGATGAAATAAATAAATAAATAAATAAATACCACCTAGCACTGTGAACTCAGGAGCAATATTCAAATTCAATCTTCCGGGCTAGATAAGGACTGATTAGATTTGGAATCTTAGCATATTTGATAGATTAAAAAAAAACCAGTGGTCGAATAACTCTCTGCACTGAATTATTATTATTGCATTAGGATGCAATTGTACAAAAATTATCATAAATACTTTGAAAGAGAAAAACTCAGCCACCACACTTTCATTACCAGACTGAACCTGGAATACATTACTTAGACATAGGGATGGAAATCTTTGTTTCTCTTGTTCTTTGTGGGTGATATACAGCATTTTCCTTTTCTCTTGTGACCTGGTAAGATATTTTCTGCCTGTCTCAGAATTTTTGCATTTGTATGAATGAAATTAGGAAATTAGGAAAAATTATAATACTGTAGTTGCTATTTATGATGATATACTGCCATCTGCAACTAGCAGTACTTTGTCTAGAAGGAGTAAAAAGCACTTGCTACTTAACATCCCATAAATGGAGTATTTATAAGCATTTACACTACCCATCACTCATGTATGTAACATTTATAATGTAAACAATATTTATGAAATCTAATTTAAAAACAATTAGACACACTTCTCATTGTCTAGGAACCTTGGAAATATACCTAAGTACCAATCACTCAGGATGGTTTGACTGGGAAATCTCATATCTCACCATGCCTTTTTTTTAATTGCCTGAAACTATAGGTTATCTTCCAATGTTCTACAGGAGTGTGACTAGTAGGAGACATAATTTTTTAAAATTTTGGAACAGTTTTGCTTAATAAAATAGATATTCTGAGTTCCATGAGTCACCAACTCCTAAAAATCATCAATTATTTGAAGAGACTTACAAAAAATCCTGTGTCCATAAGCTTTTTCATTCTATTAATCATAAAAAATATAACTACCTCCATGTTGTTCTCTTGTTTCCTTATTGAGATCACTTCTTCCTTCCATATCTGCAGTTCAATGTATGTGTTTTTATAACTATTTAAAATATCTGTTTATCACTTCTTAACCCATGAGGGCACCTAAAGTTATGCAGAATCATAAGAAAATTAAAAATTCTTTCACTGCAATTTTTTTTAAAAAATTACAAAACAATTTTAGAGGTACATGTTTACATGTAAATTGTTATTGGTTGTAGCCTAAATGAATTGTATTATATAAAAAATAAGTGTAAACTTAGAACGATCCTTTTGAAATCAGAGGGATTTTTAAATTAAGACCCATTTAGTCCAATGGGTCTCTTATGATTAACTCTAGGATCAGTCTGTAATTTTTAATCATTTTGGATCTTTGGAATGTTTGGAATATATATTAGGTATATATACTATTGAACTTAGAATTTCAGTCATTTGGGATAAGCATCTTCTGGATATTATTTTCCATATTTTATTTGGAAATATACCATAATAATATGAGGATAAGTAGCATAATTTTCAGTGCAGCTTGAGCCAGTTTTAGGTCAATTTTTGACTAACTAGAAAGTTAAACAAATTATTGAGATATATTTCAGGACCAACTCTAATCAGGCAGAGAATCAACCATTGTAGGCACAAAATATTGTATGTTAGGAAATGGTAGCAAAAAGTAATTCTTAAAATTACTGTTACACAACCTTTCCAAAAATATAGTTAGCATAGTGGCTAAAAGATTGAGCTGTGTAAGCAGAAAGTTGGTAGTTTGAATCTAACTTGCCATTTGGCTAGGTAATCTCTGTTAGCTTCAACCTGCCCTTCTGCCATATGGGAGGCATCATTATTTTATAGCATAGATAAAGACCGTGTAGCCCTCTTTATCCTACAAGACTGCATTTCCTCTGATCCCTCATCATAGACTATGCTACACAAAGCTGATGAGACCTGCAGTCCATCCATATTTGCATCACTGCCTCTTGGTAGGATTGTTGTAAGTATTATAACTAAGTCTCCTCCTCCTTCTTCTAGGCCAGACATGAAACTGCAAAAATGAAGGCATCTTTTAGTGAGTCTATTCTCCAGTTCCTTTTGCCTGATCCAGTGTGAGAAAGATTAGCTGGCAACACAAGGTTTCTGTTACCAGGATATGTCCAATTGTGGTTCAAAAATACCACACTCTTCAAGGAGGCTCTTTCTGTGTAGCCCTACTACTAAGTAATGCATGCGAAACATGTTAGACAGTTGAAAGTGCTATACAAATTTTCACTACTGTTGCTGCTGAAAATGCGATGAAGACATGTCTATCAGTATCAGAGACTGTTAGCTGTGACAGAGTGACTGTGGGATGGTCAGCACTTCTCTCCAGCAATAAAAAAAAGTGCAGACCATCAATTGGTTGATCTTCTAATGTCATAGAGGCATTGGCTGGACACTTCCAGAAACAAAATGACTTAATAAACATTGTCCAGATACAACTAGCCAATTTTAATTTTCTTAGATATGTAATGTGGAGAAATCTGACTGACTCTTAACCCTGTGTTTACATAGCCTTGTTTACAGGGACGATATATAAGCTTTCTATAACCAGGGGTTGGCACAAACTGCTCTGGTTTGCAATGGAAAATGCAATGATGCCAATGTGGGTTCTGATGACAGATGTGTTCTTGTAATCAGCACAACTCTTTTTACTGGATTAGTATGAAATGGGATTCCTTGCCTCAAAGGGAGGGAAATTAGTGGAAAAGAGAGAGAGAATTCATCAGAATTTACCAGCTGTATCCTCCTCCTGCCCCATACCAAACTTGTTATGCTCATAAAAGAGAAAGAAAAATACCAGGGGAAACCACAGATTTTCAGAGAGTGTGGCTCCTGACGTCTCTTTCTCTTAACTGAAAAACAGCTGCTTGCTTTTAAGATCTGCTGACACTTTGAAAATAAAGACATTTGTAAATGAGAAGACATTTTCCCTAAAGATGTTTTAAAAAACAACAATTCAGAAATGGTGATGTTACCCATAAATTTGAAACTGAGTCCTTAACACTGCCCCATTATTTTGAAAGAAAATAGGTGCAAAGACAGTGATGGGATGTAACAGGTTCTCACCAGTTCGCCAGAACCTGTAGTAACTTTTCTCAGTGTCCTGGAGAACCGGTAGCAGCTTTTGGGGGGAACCACCTTCGGGGCTTACCTTTTCATTGGTTCCCCCTAATGTGCATGTACGCCAAGCACTTGGTGTGCATGCATGCCTACAGTGCTTGGCGTGTATGCATGGCCTCCTTGCTGTCCTCCCAAGCGGGGAGGAGGAAGAGAAGTTGCTAGCCTGAAGCTCCCTATAACCTGCTTCCCAGGGTAAGTGACTCACTTTTGGATGTGGTGTGTCTGTGTGTACTTTAATGTGTATTTAATACCTTTGCCTATATTGACATACTACCACACTTCCTAAAAAGGCCTGGCAGCTGCCATGCCTGGCGGCCTGGTTTGGGGTTTTTTTAATCAAAGTCTTGGAGTTACCTCATCAATAAGCTAAACCTGTGCTGTTCCAATTGGAGATTCCTTAAAGAGGTACAGTTGTTTTACATTTACATTAAAGCATATTTTCCTAGACAACTGGTTAGGCAAAGACTTAGTACCTAACTTCTTTGACTGTTGAAAAGTTGAAAAGTGCCAAAATGAAGCCATCTTGTGGTGAGTTTATTCTGTAGTTCCTTCCATCTGACCTAGTGTGAGAAAGATTAGCCAGAATAAGCTGGTTTAAAAGCTCTGGTTGATTTGTGTTTGGGGTGGATGTGTGGATGGCTGTATTTTAATGTATTTTTTATTTATTTTATTTATTTAATTTATTTATGGGTTTGTGTTGTGGGTGGGTGGGTGGGTTGAGGGGCATGTGTGTGTGTGTGTGTGCTTATTTTTATTTTATTTTTATTTGACCCCGCCCATGACATCATGACATCATGATGTTAGCTCCACCCACACTGTGATGACATGGTGGGGTAGTAAAATTTTTGACATCCTACCACTGTGCAAAGATATTGTACAGTAAAACCATCTTATTCTCTTTCTTAATCCTGGTCCTTCATCAGAAATGGAATTAGAGAAAAGAATAAGAAAACCTTCACCAGGAAACCCAGACACCATGGTGTGCTTTTTGTGAGTGTTTCTAATTTGGGATAGGCAGAAAAGTGTGTAAACGGGTCAAGAAATCAACTGCTTCTTCCTTCTCTCTTGGTATCAAAGAAGGAGGAGGATTGGACTAGTGGCCCCAACTCCATTACATCACTCAGAGCATAAATAGCTTGTTGGATTTGGAGCTGAAGGCAGAATCAGATTACAGAGATATGAAGCTTTAATTCATGTTTGAACAATCAGATTTCCTGATGAAGCCTGAGTTTAAGGCCTATAAACCAATCAGAATATCAATCAAGCTAATCTGCAAACTTATTGAGCTAAAAGAAGACATTCACACACATTCATTTTTTCTAATTACAAGTTATATGTAATGTCTATACAGGTGAGATGAATGTGTGAGAGACAGGGAGAGAGAGGGAGGTAAGGAAAGAGAAGCTCTATTTAGGCATTAAGCTCATAGATAATCTCACCAAACTTTGAGCTGATTGAAGCCTTTCTCTACTCTATGCTCACTTCCTAGATTAGGAAATAAATATTTCTGCAGAAAAGAGGTACTTGCTCATGTTTAAGCTATACACATGAACAAAAGTCTATACATGAACTGCACAGACATCTCATTCATGTGTGGAAAGCAATGACAAAGGAAAGGTTAGGTGCTTCTCTTAAACAGTTGTATACCTATCTGATGGCAGTGCTTGAATAGGTCTAGAGAGCCGTGATGGTGAATATTGGCACTCCAACTGTTCTTGGACTTCAGTTACCAGAAGCCCAAGTCAGCACTCCTGCTTATTTCTGTTTTGTACCTTACAATATCAGTGCATGTGTTAAGAATATATTATTAAAGTTCACTCAAATTGCCAAAGATTTATTATATTTTATTGGGAGAAATGAAATATTTTTGCTTTCAGTGTTAACTTCTTTCTTTTGATTCATTCACTACATTTATGTGCTTTCTTATCTAGCTTTCCTCTGAAGCTGTATTAACTCTTTCTTTTGGCCAAATAATTAAGATAGCCTCAATGCAAATTCAGTGTATTCACGCATTGGAAATGTCCTTTCTTAAATATGTCATATTCACAATTTTTTATATTGGTTTTCTTTCTTCAATGTGAGCAATCAGTACTTTTGAATAACTTTGCTTGCCATTTATATGAAGCCTTACTTTTTAAATGCTTAGCTATGTCATATACATGTTAAATAAATGTTAAGGAGAAATTTCTCTCGTGAAATGTTTATTTCCTCTTAATAATTGTTAGGGGTGCATATCCATTAATGCTCTTTGCAGGGATGCACAGAATTAAATAGCTCAGAATTTTCATTTTCTTTGGGAACTTTGGATTGTCAAAATAATTTTGCTTCTTAGGGGTGAAGAACAGTGTCTAGTGCAGGAATGCCCAAGCTATGGCCTATGGGCCGGATCCAGCTCCCGACACCAATTCATCAGGCCCATGAAACCCTCATTGCTTCCAGAAGCAGAAGTAAAGCTTCCAGGAGCAACGAGGGCTTCATGGGCCAGATGAATTGGCATCAGGGGATGGATCCAGTCAATGGGCCATAGTGACTAGCCCCCTGAACCACATGACCAGCCCACTGCCTGAAAAGTTTGGGCACACCTCATCTAGTGTGTACAGTAATACCTCATATAACATTAGTATCGAATAACACTAAAATCGCATAACATTAAGGAATCTGGGGGGAAGAATTGCATCAGATAACATTAAGATCCTATGGGATGCTTCAGATAACAACCGCTAAAGCCTGTGTGGTTACAATGTATCTCTATGGATCCCATAGGATTTTAACATGCATCAGATAACACTAAAAATCATATAACACCAAGACTTGTGGAACCAGGTTTTAGTGTTATATGAGGTTTTACTGTATTTTGCATAGGGGCATCTTTTCTGTCTTGGGCTGTAAGATTGAATATGCATGGATCCAAGCGTTTCTAACTATAGGCTACAAGGCCAAAATTGTTCCTGCTCCTGGAGTACCAGTGGGAACTATATTGGGCAGAGGACCTTCAAGTGTTTTCTGCCTGATCTGCAATGAATCTCCCAACAAGTAATAATTTGCTGCTATGGAAATCTTTAGGATGTTAATTGTACTTTACGGTATGAAGGAAACTTTGTTTTATTGTCTCTTTGCAGAAAATATTATGACATTACTTCAGTAAAAACAAAAAACAAAAATCAAACTTACCAAAAACCAAAAACTGAACAACTACCTTTGAAATGAAATTCTTGGCTCATTCATGAATAAATGTGGTTAACAAGTAATCCTTTCTATAATTCCCACTGTCCTGACTGCAATGAAATAATTTATGTTTGAATCTGGGAATAAGAGATAGAAAAGGGTTGAGTGAACATTCAGAAGACAAATGTCTAAGCCAGGATTTCTCACGATTTTTGTGCCACAGGCCAGACTACTCACCCTCAGACAGCAGAGTGGGCCAGACACATGGTTCTCCCCATCATAAACACTGCTGCAAACTGTGGTGGGCATGTTTGTGCATGCATGGGCACATTTGCACATGCGCAGGGACATTTACAGCTGTTGTAGATGTGCCCGCTTCCACTTCCAGGGTCATCACCAGATGGAATGGGCTGGATGGAATGGCGCTGGGGTCCAGATCCGGCTCACAGGCCATAGGTTGCGAACCCCTGGTCTAAGCTTTGCATAAATTAGTGAATTTCCCTTAAATATTTATTCTACCTTTTTAATGCTAGTGAACATCTGGGCAAACAATGATGAAATAAATGCCCCAATGAAATGTGAGATATAAAACCTAAGGCAGATTCAGTTCTGTAATGCCTTGGTAGAAACCTGTTTAACAGCTGTAAGATTAATATAGTAAGAAAAATAAATCAAGGCCAGAAATAAACCCAATTTACTTGGTATTTAATTATATTATCTTTCCAATAGTGTGCATCAGCAAAAAAATAAGCAACAGACAAGTGAATCACCAATTAGAAAATACTACACAGAAAGGAAGGAAAGAAAATGATATGAAATGACCACAACATTCCACAGACATGCATCATGTTAGCTGGTGGTTAGAAAAGTCTGAATGGTGCCAAGGCTTGTGTGCATCAAAAAATGGAATATGTATGCAAAATGTAGGAATAGGTCTTACAGGTTTGCCTCTCACCCATATGTTGGCCAATATCTAGCTTATCTTCCACTGAAAACAAAGTCCTGAGCATTGTAAAGTGGATTGTACAGTGTGGACAAATTGGTTAAGAGGTGACCTCCATGAGCAACTCTTTCTCCATATATGCACAACACCACACTTGAGTGAATAAATCTGTCCCTCTTTTCTACTCTGGCAGGCCTATATCCTCAGAGGGTGTTCAACAGGATTTTGTTCAATGTCTTCTTAGCAGCCTGATAAGGGATTTTCATATTCAAGCTATACTTTCCATCTCTGTGGCTGAATTAATTTTGGTTTAGGAATCTCACCAAATGATAATCATCCTAGAGGAAGAGATATCTAATCACAGTGAAGAGTTCCAGTGGCATTACCACTGAGCTTGATTCACTGCACCATAAATAAAAATCCCATAGTCTGATAAACTCATGTCCTGCCAGCTCAACCCTGTATTGTTGTTATTATGAATGACTGTAGGCATAATAAAATAAATCTTTCAAGTGCTCTTGTACCTTTAAACCCAACTCTTTGTTATTTTTGCTGCAACTGAATGACAAGACTTACCCCAAAATTTAGCAAGAATTATCTTTACTAAATCACCGAGAACGAATCAGAATCGGATCTTGCCCATTATTCTGTACATTGCTCCATTTTTATAATAATGAAGATCCCATCATATTCAGAGGAAAATGGGGAAATCTCCAGTTTTGTGGCATTAAGAATTATTTGCTGCAGTCTTGTTAAATGCATGTGAGAGAATTTTCCAGAAAACATACTTGTAATCTTCTAGCATAATTCACTGTATCATTCTTCATTAAAATATTTGTTTATTGAAGATGGCAGTGTCAGTAAATGGACAAGGCATATGCAATGGATTTAACCTGGATCACCTCACAGGCACTACCTCCCAGATCAGGTAGAGTGGCAAACTTAAATCATCACTCACCTGGCTGCTGTTGTTGTCAACGTAGAGGAATCTTTCCAGATTACCTTGTGCTTCATAACTTGAACAGATTCCAAAGATGACCTTTATTCTGCCTGTCGGTCCCAGATACCTTAGTTCATAAACCACCAGTCACCATAAATGTACTTAAGGGTGCTGATGTAAATGTTGAAAGAATTCCCGTCTAGATTCGCCATTGAAGATCAGGTGTGATCAAATTAACCTGAAACCAAAGTAAAAACACATTGACCCAAGGGGATACACTTAGCTATCAAGTGCATTTCAGGTGCAGATTAATGAAATAGATCCAAACTAACCTAAACTGTTAAAACCCACAGTAAAAAAATGCTTTTCTTCCACATAGTTCAGTATGGAGTAGCAAAAAAAATAAAACAAAAAGAAAAAAGAAAAAAAAGAAAACAACAATAACTCCTAGCTTTAAATGAAAAGAATGAGAGAAAAAGTTATTTAGCACTGAAGCAATCAGCTAAATCCCTATTATGTAAAGTAAGGATGGGAGGGTAACAGAATTCACAAAGTCTTGGAATTGAGGGCCTATGTCTCTGCTACCATGTCTCCTTCTTCTCCTTTTTCTTTGCTTCCTCTTTTACCCTATTGGGTGTCTAGGGAGATGCATGGTTCTTGCTCTGGCACATCTAGCAGCCTCCCCCAGTGTGATACAGTGTTATTGTAATATTTCTCTGTTGTTATCTGTTCACCTTCCTCTGGGTCTGCCTCATGGTCTTTGTCCTTCTCCTCTTTCCATATATGCCTTGTAAGGTATGGAATTCCAAGGCATTCTCTCCAAATGGGCAAACAACTTTGTTTGTTGTCTCCAATATGCAAAACAGTTTGCTTCCTTATCACCACCAGCAAAATTGCTTATGATCCATGGATGCCTCTTGCTCAGTCCTTTCTTCTATCACAGTAGAATGGTTGTAATCTCAATGTGGTCCAAGATTCTTATCAAGCTTTTGAGAAAATCCCCCACTACAAACCAAGCTTTAAGCTTCAGTCCTATGGTTAAACAAAATTTAAACACATGCTATGTCATAAAGGAGGAAAGATTGTAGTGTGTAAATTCCTAATAAGGCAGGGCAGGGTGGTTTTTTTTTTTTTGGGGGGGGGGGATACTTTACAAGTCGCGGTTGAATATACAAGTTGTCCCAAAAGTCACCATGCATAGGAAAAATTGCATAATAACAGATAGCTTGGAGCATGTTCATCATGAGTGGAGAAGATTTTGTGTGTGTATAAAAAGAGGTGGCCAACATTTACAAAATGTTCAGACAGGATGTTCCAAGGAGAACTAGGAGTTCAGCTACATTTCTAAAAATTGCTAGCTATAGCTGTTGATAGTTATCTGTTTTAGTCTAGAAACTGATAGGACTATTTCCTACTAACTGGGCTAGATCTTTGTGTTTTCTTTGGTACAGTTGCTCATGAGATCTGTAGTTTTTCTAAAATATGTCATTATCCTTTATGAAGTTTTATGGGCATTTCTTCTGAAAGTAAAGGCAACCCACAAAGGATAATTGGAATACCTGAATGATGTAGCACCTTCCTTGCACAGAGTTCACCTGGAAAGGACAGAAGCCACACAAAAATGCAAATGATTTTCTAAAGAATTCTCATGCAGAATGACATCTTTCCTACATAGGATTCACTGGAATATTGTGTAGAATTTGGCAGTTTCTGCACAAAACTAAAAGGGAAAAATGGAGAGGGGAATAAGATAAGAAAGATAAGAAATGTTACTAATGCAAGAGAAAGCCTTTTTGGGGAGTCTTGACATTGTGAAACTTGGAAAACTGCAGATAAAAGAAATATTGCAAGTATGTTCCTATTCTAAAGAATTATGATTGTTTATCTTCTCTGTAGGAACATGTAAGAGTTAGTCCTGTTTCCACTTTTGTATCTGCATTATTGAGCCTGAGCTAATCTGGAAAGTTGGGTTCCAGCAGCATCAGAATGCTAATGATAAAAAGTTCCCTTTTCACTTTGTGAACTCTTGGTGTCTTTATAGCTGGGATGGGTTGAAGTTTGAGCAGGGAGTACCTCACTCCAAAGTTTTAGAAGCAATCAGCCATGAGTTACTTATGCTATACATAAGTATAGTATCACATAAGTATAAGTATCCAAAGTTTTAGAAGCAATCAGCCATGAGTTACTTATGCTATACATAAGTATAGTATACATAAGTATAAGTATCACATTTCGTGATTGGGGCGGGATATAAATCGAATATAGAATAGAATAGAATAGAATAGAATACAGCAGAGGTTCTCACTGGTAGTCTCCCGTACTGAGTACTGTAATGCTCTCTACATTGGGCTCCCCTTGTCCCTGCTGCGGAGACTTCAGTGAGTCCAGAATACAGCGGCCAGGCTGAACACAAGGCTGAGAAAATTCAGTCACATCTTCCCAGCCTTGGCAGGCCTGCACTGGCTACCACTAACACCAGGCGCAAGGTGTTAGTGTTAATCTTTAAAGCCCTATATGACTTCGGTCCTTCTTACCTCACAGAACAGCTTGCCTTCAGGTCTGTAGCCCAAATCACTCACTCATCTTTGTTGGCGTAGGTTCAAGTGCAGTCCCTGAGATTGGCTAGGAAGTCTGGGACAAGAAAAAGGGCCTTTTCAATGGCAGCACCAATGTTGTGGACTGAATTCCACTTGAACTATGCCAGGCCTCCTCGCTCCAGTCTTTTAAAAAGCAGCTGGAGACTATGCTTTTGAGGAGGCCTTTGTAAATGTTTTGCCTATCCCTGGCTATTAGACCGGGGCATGGCTTATATTTCTCCCAATTAGGATGCTGGTCTGCTATATTTTGTCTCATTTTATGGTCTATTTTACTGTAAGCGTTTATTGTAGTTTTATGAGGGGTATTTTTAAAATAAGTTTGTTTGTTGAATGGGAGATCGTATGCTGTTAGCCGCCTCATGTAGGAATTCATTTTTTCCCTAGAGGGGCAAGGTGTAAGAGTAACTAATAAATAAATAAATAAATAAACCTAAGGCCCATTTCATGTGACCCTCTCCCCCCTCCAAGGACATTCAAGAAACAAAATGACCACCCTTTTGAAGCTGTTGGGACAAAATGGTCACCCCCATCATGCAGTCAGGGGAAAATGGCTGTCCTGCCTGTAAAGCTGACTGAGAGAGTGTGATGCGGCCCTAGCTTGAAAAGGTTGGGAACCGCTGGTATATAGTGTCTGGTTGTGATAGAGATAGGATCAAGCCAATGGAAAGTGAATCCATGCTCATTTGAAGACCTTGTGACTTGGAGTGAAAGGGTGGAAAGGACCCTGTTTGTACATTTGTTCCAGGTGTCCTTTGATCCACAGTTCAGTCTACAGTAATCCAGTCCAGTGATTCTCAGGAATGTACAGTTAGAAAGTCCAGAGGGTAGAGATGCTTGCAGTTATTCTGTTTAGCATTTATTTACAATATGGCCCCACCCACAAGTTGGTGAAATTGTAGTTTTAGAAATGACAGTGGCTGTGGCTATGATTACAGCAACATTTTTTTAGAATCAGAAGAGTATGTGTCTGTACATATGTGTTTTGGATTGAATGTCATTACCTGATTAAATGTTTTATACTGTATTAGAAAAAACAATGCCTGAGGATGAATATGGTACATAAAATATTCTCAGGGTGGGTGGAGTCAGAAGGGAGCCTAGGTAATTGAGGAAACATAAAACCATTTCCCGTCTTCTTCTGCAAAGAAGACACATTTGGTCAAATACCTGGATACCAGCTTTTCAAAATTCATCCTCTGAGATGAACAGAGGAAACCATAAATGAAATTTATTTGCTCTATAGCAGACTTTGAGTTCAGTTTTTTGAACTGACACTGTACTGGACCATTACTGTTGGGGGAAAACAGCTGGATGTGCCCTTTTTGAACATATTACACTCTTTCTCTTATATATTTCTTATATATAGAAAATATATATAGAATATATATTATATACCATATGTATTTCTTATATATAGAAATATAGATATCGTGGAAATAAGAAATATTTGCATAGAAGCAATGCCTTACCTCTCTATAAGAATCATGTGCTGATGATTTATTTGTAACTTTCTAACAGAATATTGTTTCTGGAATGATTTGCTGCTATAATACAGAAGCCTTTCAAGGTGTCAGTTCATCCAAAATCTAACTACAGTGAATAGTTTACAAGCTATCTGTCCCCACAGAACATTTAGTTTTGTCTTTCAGTCCATTACCCATTTAATTAGGAACATAGAAAGCTGTCTTGTACCAAGGCAGTGTAATTGTGCATCTAGCTTAATGGTTTCTACTCTGACTAGCAACAGCTTCTTGAAGTCTCTGGAAAAGCTATTTGGGACTTTTAAAATGTAAAACTTGTGTTTGTTCACTGAAATTGAGTCCATTTCCAAAGATAGATTTTGTTGTTGTTCAGTCGCACAGTCGATTCCGACCCTCTGCGACCCCATGGACCACTGTCCGCCAGGCACTCCTGTCCTCCACCATCACCCTCAACTCACTCAGGTCTGTGCCCATTGTCTCCACGATACCATCTAGCCATCTCATCTTGGACCGTCCCCTTCTTCTTTTGCCCTTGACCCTTCCAAGCATCAAAGCTTTCTCAAGTGAATCCTCTCTTCTCATTTGATGTCCAAAGTACTTTAGCCTCCTCTTTATTATTTGACCTTCTAAGGAACAGTCAGGGATGATTTCTTCTAAGATTGACCTATTTGTTCTCCTCGCTGTCCATGGGACTCTCAAAACTCTCCTCCAACACCACATCTCAGAGCTGTCTATTCTTCTGCGTTCAGCTTTCCTAATGGTCCAACTCTCGCAACCATACATTGCCACAGGGAATACCATTGCCTTGACTATGCGAATTTTTGTTTTCAATGTGATGTCTCTACTTTTCACTATGCTCCCCAGGTTTCTCATCGCTTGCCTCCCAAGAATCAGTCACCTTTTTATTTCATGGCTGCAATCACCATCTGCAGTGAGCTTAGATCCTAAGAAAGTAAAATATGTCACTGCTTCTACTTCTTCCCCATCTATTTTCCATGGACTGATAGGGCCTGTTGCCATTATCTTGGTTTTCTTGATATTAAGTCTCAAGCCAGCTTTTTCACTTTCTTCTTTCAACCTAATTAGGAGCTTCTTTCTGCCATTAGGGTGGTATCATCTGCATATCTCAAATTGTTGATGTTTCTTCCAGCAATTTTGATCCCAAATTGTGATTCCTCCATTCCTGCATTGTGCATTATGTGCTCTGTGTATAAATTGAATAAGCATGGTGACAAAATGCAGCCTTGTCTTACTCCTTTTCCTATTCCAAACCCCTCCGTCATTCCATTTTCTGTCCTAACTGTTGCTTCTTGATTCATGTACAGATTTCTCACGAGGCATATAAGGTGTTCTGGTATTCCCATCTCCTTAATTATTTGCCACATTTTGTTGTGGTCGACACAATCAAAAGCCTTCGTGTAATCAATGAAACAGAAGTAGGCTTTTTTTTGATATTCCTTTGTTTTTTCCATGATCCATCTTATGTTGGCGATGTGATCTCTAGTCCCCCTGCCTCTTCTGAAACCCGCTTGCACTTCTGGTAATTCTCTCTCCACATACTGTTGCAGTCTATCCTGTATTATCTTGAGCATCACCTTGCTAGCGTGAGGGATGAGCGCAATTGTTCGATAATTTGAACATTCTTTGGCATTACCCTTTTTGGGGAGTGGAACGTATACAGATCTTTTCCAATCCTGTGGCCATTGTTTTGTTTTCCAAATCTGCTGGCATATAGAATGCAATAATTTGTTCCATCATCTTGTAGGGCTTTGAACAGTTCAACTTGGATACCATCAACTCCACTGGCTTTGTTGTTTGCAGTGTTTTTTAGGGCCTTTCTGACTTCACTCTCTAGAATGTCTGGCTCATGTTCAATGTTCTCATCATTGTGATTATCAGGGGTGTTGAGGTCCTTTTTGTAGAGTTCCTCTGTGTACTCTTTCATTCTTTTCTTAATCTCTTCTGCTTCTGCTTCCTTGCCATCTTTGTCTTTTATCATGGTCATTTTCGCTTTAAATGTTCCCTTGAGTTCCCCAATTTTTTTGAAAAGATCTCTAGTCCTACCCCTGATATTGTTTTCCTCTATTTCTGTGCACTGTTCATTCAGGTACGTTTCCTTATCTCTCCTTGCTTTTCTTTGAAATTCTGTATTCAAGTGATTGTATTTTTTCCTTTCTCCTTGGCATTTTGCATTCCTTCTGTCCTCTGCTATTTTAAGAGCCTCCTCGAACAACCACTTAGCTTTCTTACGCTTCTTTTCTTTTGGTATGGTTTTCCTTGCTGCCTCTTGCTTGATGTCCCGCATCTCTGTCCATAATTTTTCTGGCACTCTGTCTATCTGGTCCAAGCCATTAAATCTGTTCCACACCTCCACTGTGTATTCCCAAGGAATGTTTTCTAGGTCATATCTTTCTGGCCTAATTGTTTTTCCTATTTTCTTTAGTCTAATCCTGAATTTTGCAATCAGTAGGATGTGATCTGAGCCACAATCTGCTCCTGGTCTTGTTTTTGCTGACTGTATGGAAGTTCTCCATCTTTGACTGCAGAGTATGTAATCAATCTGGTTTCGATGTTGGCCATCTGGTGATGTCCATGTGTAAAGTCTCCTCTTGTGTTGCTGGAAGAGAGTGTTTGCTATGACCAGTGCGCTATCTTGGCAGAACTCTATCAGTCTTTGACCTGCTTCATTCTGTGTTCCAAGACCAAACTTGCCTGTTATTCCATTTACTTTTTGATTTCCTACTTTGGCATTCCAATCTCCTATGATAATGTGTACATCATTTCTTGGTGTCTGTTCTATGAGGTGTTCTAAGTCTTCATAGAACTGGTCACTTGTGGCTTCATCTGCACTTGCCTTGTATTCTGACTGACTTCATTCTATCATTTTTGAGATTATATCCCATTACTGCTTTTCTCACCCTTTTATTGACAATTATGGCTACTCCGTTTTTTCTGAGGTTTTCTTGTCCACAGTAGTAGATATGATGGTTTCCAGAGCTGAATTCGCCCATCCCTGTCCATTTTAACTCGCTGATTCCCAAGATGTCAATGCTTATTCTTTCCATTTCCTTTTTTACCACTTCCAGTTTTCCCTGTTTCATAGATCTCACATTCCATGTCCCTATACAGTATTGTTCCTTGCAACACTGTATTTCTCCTCCCCCTTTCCTATCCCTCCCCTTCTTTTGATCTGCTGTGCTAAGCATCCTGTTTCATCTAAATTCCCCCATTTGTTTTGCCTTTTGTTTTGGTCCATAGGGTTCTCTTGGCAAAATTCCTGACATTGGTTTGCCGGTTTCTACGCCAGTATCCTCTCATCATACATGTTATCACAGTTTAAAACAAAGTATTATCATGCATATTATCACAGTTTTAACAATATCAGACTAAAATAGCTAATTAGCATTGATTATATGAAGTTATGAAGTCCAATATATAAAGTCTCTACTGTAAGTTCGCTATAAGTCTCTACTGTAATTTCAGTATTGTTCGAGTCAGTTATTTGTAAAGTCTCTATAGTCAACTAAATTATTGTAACTGAATTACTTATATGCATGCAGCTACTTGTTTCTGGTTTTGCGGCGCTGGGTCAGTAGCGCGAGTCTTTTCTGCCACCCAACCTGCTGCTTTTCTTCCTTCTCTTTCCCTTTTCCCTCTGGCCAGGGACATTGGCCAAAGGTGCGCTGGGTCGTCAGCGCGCTCCCTTGCTCGCCCGACCGCAGCCTCACCTCCTCGCCTTCCTCCTTCTCCTCCTCGCCTTTTCCTCCGGCCAGGGACAATGGCCAAAGGTGTGCTGGGTCATCAGTGCGCTCCCTTGCCTCCCTCCTTCTCCTCCTCGCCTTTTCCCTCTGGCCAGGGACAATGGCCAAAGGTGCGCTGGGTCGCTCACCCGACCGCAGCCTCGCCTCCTCCCCAAAGATAGATACTAGACTCTAATGTCATTTGAATGCACAGCTTTCTGATCAGTAGCCCTGAGGGTCAGGGCAAACAAAAATTTGACTGCCACATCCTATGGTTAGATGAATGTATAATACCTGATCATGATGATATTCCTGTTACTCCAATACACAAAGTAAAATGAACCTGACTGTTGAATACAGAGAACAGCTTTGCTTTTCACCAACTGAAACATACTTGAAACATTTACTGCATGCCATGTGAATTGGCCACAGGTCTTACATAACTATATATCTCTCTTTTTCTGGGAGAAGATAGCTGCTTGAATACAGTTGGGAGCTTGATTCACATGTTCAAAACTTCACAGCAGATCATTTAGAAGCTATAAAATGCATCTATCATCCCTATCACTTGCATCTGTTATCACTGCTAAGGAGAGCTAAGAATTTCATTGGATTCATTTTATGGTAAGATATCTCAACAATTTTCAGATATCCTCACTCTTGTGGCAGAAATTATTTGGGTTGTGAACAAAAACAAAACACCCACCAACCAATGTAGTAAGAAAGTGAAACCATTAAGCTAAAGAGCTTTGGGTACTTAATCCTTAAAAGTCTTCCTTTGAATATCTGTATATTCAGTTTTGTTTGTGGTGCTGACTTATAGTTGCTACCCTTTCCCTCCTTCACAGGTTCCTTGCATTGAACAACTAAGCATCAAAAAGGTAAGACATATTCCTTTCCATGCTAGGAATAATGTGCCTGTTTAATCTGGTGATCAGGAGTGAGGTGTGGTCCTTTTCTGTATAGTGAAAATGTTCACAGATTTCTTTGCAAATGAATGGAAGGAAGAGGAAGAGGAAGATGAGGAGGAATGGTAACTTCCAACCACTGACTCAGCAGCCAGATACCTAAACCACTTTGCTCTCCAGCAGTTGAACATTAAGTTTAAAAAAAATCAGAGAAGGGAAGTAGTACAGGTGGTTCCACCCATCTTGAGTCATTTTTGAGAATAAAAACATTGGTGCTAAAGCAATGCTATATATATATACAGTGTTGTGCAAAAGTCTTAGGCTACCACTGACAGGTTTGGGGAAAATTAAATGAATGATTTGGGTAGGGTGTATAACTCAGCCCCTGAGCCACCTAGACACACCAAAATTGGAAACAGTCTTCTGTTGATTCACTTCTCAACCTTTTCCATGTATGGTGAAGTGTGGAGTTAGGGTGTCTACATTATGCCCACCCCTATATAACCCCCAGTTTTTGGTGTCCTAAAACCTTTGTACTATAATTTCTTGTTAATTGGAATTTATATACAGTATAGTAATTCACTAGACAATCTCTCTATTTCTCTCTCGCTCACTCGGAAGATGTTTCATCAAGATTGCTATCCAAATATTCTTAGATATGTTTTCTAATTCCCTTTCTATTTATCTTTTGGTCTAGTTTTGGAACAGAAATATATTTTATTGCCTTGTTGGAAGAACTATTGTAGGGCATTAGCAGGCCTTGCGTGTATGGTGAACCTCTTTGCGTTCCAATAGCAATCAGGGCCATCAGTCATTAAACCCATGCATGCTATGAGAGTAAGAAGAGTGGTGATTTCATTCCTTTATGACATAGAAATTCCAGAAGCTGCTGTTTGAGAGACTGCTGCTTAACTCCATAGCTGGGTGTTTCACAGTCCCATAAGTTCCTAGCCAGACGTGTTTCTGTTTATGTGAGTGAAATGACAGAAGAGGCCATCTGTAGTTTAGATTTAGGTACATTCAATGAAGAGATGACACCCACCTCTGTTTCTCTTTTTCAGCTCAGCACATATCTCTGTTGCACTTAAAAGGGTGTTTCTTTTACAGCTTTTTATAGCTTCAGTCGGAATGTCACAGAAATAACTTTGCCAATAGCAGAGATATATAGGTTGTTTAATGCACTCTTGGAACTGGTATAATTTTCAAAAGACATTTCAGTGCTATTTAAGTAACTGTAATATATAACCTAATCTATATTTTCAAACTTTTACAGTCATAGAAAATATTATTAAACTACTCATGCTGGAAATATCAACTGCAAGTTTCTCTGTAATATTTGAAGACTATGTTCTTTAGTTCTGTCACAGCTGCATGGAGCCAGAGTTTCAGCACCAGACACAGGATTTCCAACAACCCTGGCACTGCGTATACAGCTATCAAAGGTGGATCACTCCATCACTGTTGGTCTCTGACCCCCAAGCAGTAGATTCTACATCAAGAGTTCTAGTAAACTGTTGGCATAATATTTTGATGTCAAATCCCACTAGTTTACAAAATAAATAAATAATATATATGGCTGGAGACAAATCCTGAGAAAAAGCACTGACAGCTTAGACATTCGATTCTCAGCTTCTAAGAGATGGCAGGATTTTAATAATAAGAGGATTAACCTTAAATGGACAGGGAATGACTATAACAATAATCATTATTATACTATTTACATTTGTAAACTAAATGGAGATTAAGTGGCATGCTGTCTCTTGTTTACTTACATTTCCCGTTAATGTAAGCTGGTGTCTGATATCATTGTGTTTCTTGGGAAGAGGCCAACAATTCCAAAACACACAATCCTCCATTCAGATTCCTTTCTGTAGGTAAACCTGCTGTCATTTTGGCTTATTGATAAATGGTCATGAGACTGGAAGCAGGCTGTCCTTGGCTTTGCACAAGTATCTGCAAAAACACGAATATTTCAACCCAGAAAATTGGAATTCCAGTTCAAACATCATAAAATAATATACACTGCATGCTTAATTGCATGGAAGGCCATATGGGTGTATTAAATGACATTGCTAATGCCAGAGACAAATATGGCTTTGACAACCAAATGTGTAGAAATATGGTCTGAAATTTAGCTGGATTTACATTACTGAGGGGTTTTTAATTTTTCTTGCCTTTGTTGTTCTGTCTTATTGCTAAGTTGGTCTACACATGCTCCCAGGAATGTCAAGATACAGTTTTGGTAGGGATATCTGACTTCTGCCATCACAGTTACTTATATTCAATGTAGATACCTGCATGTCATATATGCAAAGGCATATTCAAGGATCAAATCCACCCAGAGTGGGAGGCAGATTTTGGGCTGTAATACAGTGCTAAAGCCTATGTTTGACTTGCATAACATTCTGGATTCAATTCCTAGCATCTATGTAAGACTTTTTTTGAAAACTTGCCTGAAATTCTGGAAAACTACTGCCAAGCAGAATGAATAAAATAAGCAAAGTATATCTGCTGGAGAAATCTGGGGGCACAAAGTGGATTCCTCAACATGCCAAAGTTATCTTCTGCTGAGTTAGATGGATCAATACTCAGACATAGACTGGGGAGACTTCCTATGTTTCTAAGTCCCTTCCAGTTCATTTGGACGCACTCCTATGTTAGTAGGTGCTAGATTTTAGCCTCAGCTCTCCTCTGTCTTTTGGTTTCATAACAAATAATGTATTAGTGAGGTGCAACAACTGCAATATGGTGAAATTTTCAGAGTAATCTAAGCAAACTATTGGATGTGTTAGAATTCTTCTATAGTTCTTCTGATAAAGGTATCTGAAGGTACCTTTTGGGTTGGCTTCACAGAGAATTAGGTTGATCATACTGTATAGTAAGAGTAGCTGGAGGCCAGATAAGGGATGCATGAGGTCTATGAATGGTAAGAGACTGAAAACCCTCATATCCTTTTGTGATCTCCCATCCAAGATTTGCATAAATTCTGGATTCAAGTAGAATGGTCAGATTCTTTTCTGGGGCAGAGCAAAGTGTATTTAAAATCAATTTGTGCACACAGCACAAATAAAATTGAATAAGGTGCAAATAGCTTCCACTATCCCTCTTTTTAAAAAGCAAACCTAGAGTGCCAAATGGACAAATCATTGAAGCCAGCCATCATCAATTTAGGGTTGTTATTCCACCCTTTAAGGTCAATCAATTGAAATCCTGTTGCATATCTACACCAGTGTAATTCCATCAATGTAATTTTCAGCAGTGAGCTGCTGCAGATTAAGAAGTCACTGTAGGCTCTTTCAATCACACACTGAATCATGTGATAGGAAATGCCTATCCCAGAGATGTTGAATCTTGGCAGGAGTGCTGACTTGGGCTTCTGGTAATTGAAGTTCAAGAACACCTAGAGTGCTAAGGTCTATGCTGACTTAACTTGCAGCAGCTGGGCCACACCAGATGCCATATCTAAAAGTATTCTCGCCATTGTGTTTCTGTAGTTAATGTCCATCAGTGTAAAAACAAAAAAGGTACAACTATGGATATTCAGAGCCCCTCTTACCTGTTCTGCACCTGAATAAAAGGTTCACAGATTGTGGCTGATCCACTCTTAGCCCTTTTGGTTACATACTCAACTGATCTTTGACCAGACCTATTGTGTTATTTGTGATTTTCTGGGTCTCCATGAAGATCCTATTCCTTAGAAATGGAAATGACACAGGTCATAAGGTGCAGGTGGGACATAATGTCACCAGATGTTATTAGATGGCATCAACACTAAACCAGTATTAAGGGATCATGGAAGAAGCTATTCAAAAGCATTTGGCAAAGCACATGGTCCCTGTCTGAACTCTCTCTTTTTTTAAAAAATATTTTGGACTGGATGATAATTCATTTATTTCTTCAATTTCTAAACTGCCCTATAGTGCAAAGTACTCTCTGAGTGGTTTCCAACAATAAATTTAATCAAGTAAAACCATACATTCAAGCATACACTTTGTAAACAATAATTAATCCCCTGCCACATGCAAGCTTTAAGTAAAAATAAACAATTTCAAAGAAATATGTTTAATAACGTTTGGTTTAAGGAACTTTAACTCTTCCTCTTCTAGAAAATATTTACTCCAAATTTCAGATTTCCAAAAAGGGAACAGGAAATACACCCAAAAACTCTTTGACAAGGGGATAGTTATGGGTCACTCAGAATCGACCTGTGATTACTATGAGAGTGAATAAAATGTCACATGTAATTCTGCAAAATCTAAAATGAAAACTAATTGAAAGTTCCAATCAGTATCGGTTACATAAAACTGCATCTGTTTTTAATATAATGTGAATATTCCAGTTTATATTATATTGCATCCAACAAGAGATAGACTCTGAAGTATACCCACTTCTTTCTACTATTACCCATGACACGACATTTCAGAGGGACCATGTCATGCATTCTGATCAATAATGATTATTACTGAGACTTAGAAGTAATTTATAATTACATAACTGGTATATGATTGAAATGCCAAGAAATGTTTAAAAGGTTTATCCAAATTACCAGAATAACATTTCCTTCCTACTTATAAAATAAAATATGCATTATAAATTACTGCATTTTAGAATTCTGCAATTTCATATAATTCAATAATAAAGGTCTTCCTTGCTTGAAAGCCAGTCATGTCCAATTTTAGGGGTCAGTGCTCATCTATGTATATGGCTAAAGATGCTGTCTGCATCTGCAGACATTTCCGTGGTCATGTGGCAGGCATGACTAGACACCGAAGTGCATGAAATGTGGTTAACTTTCCAGCCAAAGCAGTACTTATTTATCTACTTGCAACTTCTTGCTTTTGAACTACTAGGTTGGCAGGAGCTGGGGAAGATGACGGGAGCTCATTTCATCATGCAGCACTCAGGTCTCGAATTGCTCACCTGCTGACCTTCCTGGTTATTAAACTCAGTGTCATAACCACTAATGCTGATACAGTTCCACAAGTCATGACGTTATCTGATTTTTTTAGTGTTGCATGCATCGAACGATGCTAAAAAAAAAAAAGCCCTGACTTCAGGGACAAACCATGCAGTTTGTCCCTGAAGTCATCTTTGCAGTTGGGGGGTGGGTAGGGCAGCCCAATCTCGCTAAGGGTCCAGTAGGGTCAGGAGAAGAGGCCCCCACTCACACACCTTTTCATGTGTGAGCGGGCACCTCTTCTCCTGACCCTACTGGACCCTTAGCGAGTGCTAAGAGTCCAGCAGGCTCGGGAGAAGAGGCGCCCGCTCGCACGCCTTTTGGGGTGCGAGCAGGTGCCTCTTCTCCCAACCCTACGGACCCTTAGCGAGCGCTAAGAGTCCAGTTGGGTTGGGAGAAGAGGTGCCCGCTCGCGTGCCTTTTCATGTGTGAGTGGGCGCCTCTTCTCCTGTCCCTACTGGACCCTTAGCGAGCGCTAAGAGTCCAATAGGGTTGGGAGAAAAGGCACCCACTCACGTGCCTTTTCGTGTGTGCGCGAGCACCTTTTCCCCAAGCCTACTGCACTCTTAGGGATTGCTGCAGGGGTGTGTGTGGATTGGGTCCAATCCACCCCTCCTCCCCACAGCAATGGATCACTGGGGGTGAGTGGATTGGGTAGATGTTCTACCCAATCCAACCTTCAGACGATTGCCTTGGGTAACGCTAAAGGATCGTTATCCAGAATCGTTATCCAATGCAAGTTTTTTCCAAAATACTTGCATTGTTATCTGATTCTAGTGTTATCCAATGCAATCGTTATCTGAGGTAAGTTCGTTATATCAAGTTAACTACGGTAATTCAGTTACTTATCAAATGCATGCAGCTATTAGTCTTTTTTGAGAACATCTATCACAGCGACTCCTTCCCTCTTCCTGGCTCTGGCTACTGGTTAGGCCGTTGGTGTTCTCTGTTGCCTGCACGCCTGGGCGTCTGCGATGGTGATGGCATTTGATAGGACAGTGGGAGGAGGAATACGGTGTTGTAAGGAACAATACTGTATAGGGACATGGAATGTGAGATCTATGAATCAAGGAAAGCTGCAAGTGGTAAAAAATGAAATGGAAAGAATAAGCATTGACATCTAGGGAATCAGTGAGTTAAAATGGACAGGGATAGGCGAATTCAGCTCTGGAAACCAGCATATCTACTACTGTGGACAAGAAAACCTCAGAAGAAATGGGGTAGCCATAATTGTCAATAAAAGTGTGAGAAAAGCAGTAATGGGATATAATCTTTAAAATGACAATGATTTCAGTCAGAATCCAGGCAAACCTTTCAATATCACTGTAATCCAAATATATGCACCAACCACTGGTGCAGATGAAGCCATAGTTGACCTATGAAGACCTACAACACCTCGTAGAACAGACACCAAGAAATGATGTCCACATTATCTTAGGAGATTGGAATTCCAAAGTAGGAAATCAAAAAGTAAATGGAATAACAGGCAAGTTTGGTCTTGGCACACAGAATGAAACAGGGCAAAGATTGATAGAGTTCTGCCAAGATAATGCATTGATCATTGCAAACACCCTCTTCCACTAACACAAGAGAAGACTTTACACATGGACATCACCACATGGCCAACATCAAACCAGATTGATTACATACTCTGCAGCCAAAGATGGAGAACCTCCATACAATCAGCAAAAATGAGACCTGGAGCAGACTGTGGATCAGATCATAATCTACTGATTGCAAAATTCAGGTTTAGACTAAAGAAAACAGGGAAAACAATTAGGCCAGACAGGTATGACCTAGCCAACATCCCTAAGGAATATACAGTGGAGGTGTGGAACAGATTTAATAGCTTAGACTTGATAGAAAGAGTGCCAGAAGAATTATGGACAGAGGCCTGAGAAATCATACAGGAGGCAGAAAGGAAAACCATACCAAAAGAAAAGAAGCATAAGAAAGCTAAGTGTTTGTCTGATGAGGCTCTTAAAATAGCAGAGGAAAGAAGGAATGCAAAAGGCAAAGGAGAAAGGAAAAAAAACTTCAACCAATTGAATATAGAATTTCAAAGAAAATCATGGAAAGATAAGGAAACGTACCTAAATGAACAATCCAAAGAAATAGAGGAAAATAACATAAGGGGTAGGACTAGAGATCTTTTTTTAAAAAAATGGGGAAATCAAGGGACCGTTTAAAGCAAAAATGACAATGATAAAGGAAAAAAATGGCAAGGAGTTAGTGTGTGCAGAAGAGATTAAGAAAAGATGGCAAGAGTACACAGAGGAACTCTACAAAAAGGACCTCAACACCCCTGATAATAACAATGATGAGAACATTGAACTTGAGCCAGACATCCTAGAGAATGAAGTCAGAAAGGCCCTAAAAACACTGCAAACAACAAAGCCAGTGGAGATGATGGCATCCCAGCTGAATTTTATAAAGCCCTAAAAGATGATGGAATCAAATTATTGCATTCTATATGCCAGCAGATTTGGAAAACACCACAATGGCCACAGGATTGGAAAGGTTCAGTATATGTTACAATCCCAAAAAAGGATAATGCCAAAGAATGTTCAAATTATTATTATTTTATTTATTATTTATTTAGATTTATTATCCCGCCCCAATCAGGCGAACCTGACTCTAGGCAGTTTACAGAAAATTCATAAATTAAAACCTTGAGGTTCGAATTATAGAACAATTGTGCTCATCCCACACGCTAGCAAGGTAATGCTCAAGATAATACAGAATAGACTTCAGCAGTGACAGATTTTACTTTCGTAGGAACAAAGCTCACTGCAGATGGTGATTGTAGCCATGAAATAAAAAGGCTACTGATTCTTGAGAGACAAGCTATGAGAAACCTGGGGAGCATAATGAAAAGTAGAGACATCACATTGCAAATATATATATATATATATAGTCAAAGCAATGGTATTCCCAGTGGCAATGTATGGTTGTGAGGGCTGGACCATTAGGAAAGCTGAGCACAGAAGAATAGATGCCTTTGAGATGTGTTGTTGAAGGAGAGTTTTGAGAGTCCCCTGGACAGCAAGGAGAACAAATAGGTCAATCTTAGAAGAAATCAACCCTGACTGCTCCTTAGAAGGGCAAATAGTAAAGATGAAGCTAAAGTACTTTGGACATCAAATGAGAAGAGAAGACTCACTTGAGAAAGCCTTGATGCTTGGAAAGGTTGAGGACAAAAGAAGAAGGGGGAGGCCAAAAATGAGATGGCTAGATGGTTTTGTGGACACAGTGGGCACAGAGCTGAATGAGTTGAGAGTGGGTGGTTGAGGACAGGAGTGCCTGGCGGACAGTGGTCCATGGGGTCACAAAGGGTCAGAAGCGACTGTGCAACTGAACAACAACAACAAAGACTTCAGCAGCACGTGGAGAGAGAATTACCAAAAGTGAAGGCGGCATTCCGAAGAGGCAGAGGAACTAGAGACCATATTGCCAACATACGTTGGATCATGGAGAAAACAAAGAAATATCAGAAACAACTCTTCTTCTGTTTCATTGACTACACCAAGGCATTTGACTGTGGGGAACACAACAAAATGTGGCAAGTAATTAAATGGATGGGAATACCAGAACACCTTATATGCCCCATGAGAAATCTGTACATGAGCCAAGAAGCAACAGTTAGGATAGAATACGGAATGACAGAGGAGTTTGGAATAGGAAAAGGAGTAAGACAAGGCTGTATTTTATCACCCTTCTTATTCAACTTATACACAGAGCATATAATGTGCAATGCAGGGTTGGATGACTCACAAGTTGGGATCAAAATTGCTGGGAGAAACATCAACAACTTGAGATTCGCAGATGATACTACCCTAATGGCAGAAAGTGAGGAAGACCTAAGGAAGCTTCTGCTTAGGTTGAAAGAAGAGAGTGCAAAAGATGGCTTGACACTCAACATCAAGAAAACTAAGATAATGGCAACAGGCCCTATCAGTCCCTGGAAAATAGATGGGGAAGAAGTAGAAGCAATGACAGATTTTACTTTCTTAGGATCCAAGATCACTCCAGATGGTGATTGCAGCCAATAAATAAAAAGGCGACTGATTATTGGGAGACATGCTATGAGAAACCTGGGGAGCATAGTTAAAAGTAGAGATATCCCCTTCCAAACAAAAATTCGTATAGTCAAAGCAATGGTTTTCTTGGTGGCAATGTATGGTTGTGAGAGCTGGACCATAAGGAAAGCCGAGCGCAGAAGAATAGATGCTTTTGAAATGTGGTGTTGGAGGAGAGTTTTGAGAGTCCCCAGTTGTTATTTCATCCATTTGATATGGATTTGACTGACAAACGGTTCTAAGGTACTCCCAATGAATCAAATTTTCATTACTAATACAGTAAAACCTCAGATAATGCTAAAACTTGGTTCCACAAGTCTTGGTGTTATCCGATTATTAGTGTTATCTGATGCATGTTAAAATCCTATGGGATGCATCAGATAACGTTAAAGCTCCATAGAGATACATTGTAACCGCACAGGCTTTAGCGCTTGTTATCCAATGCATCCCATAGGATCTTAATGTTATTGGATGCAATGCTTCCCCCCAGATTACTTAACATTATGCGATTTTAGCGTTATCCAAGGTAAACGTTACCTGAGGTATTACTGTACCACATTCTGCATTTGCCACAGTGGGATGAGTCACAGTATCATACAGTTCTTAAGAATTTGGTTTTACTACTTTCCCTATTCATTGGAATTTAATTCATTTCCCTCTCTCATTTCTTTTAAAAATCAACAAAATGATATATATAATAATGGATAATGCTTGGCTCATCTCTTTGGATGAAAAGTCCTGCTGGATGGATCAGTGGTTTAGGTAGAAGTTAGGAGTTTGATTCCCTGCTATGTGTCCTTGAAAGAGGATAGACTTGATCCATGGTGTCCCTTCCAGCTCTGTAGTTCTAAGATTATTATTATATTCCGACTTTTGAAGTAGTGTCTGTCAGTAAGATTATCATGTATAAATTTTCTGAAGCCATGCTTTTCAGTTGTAGTGAATGCAGTGAACTTCCTCCTTCGTGTCTAGGCCAGATGTGAAACCACCAAAATGAAGGCACCTTTTGGAACACTCCTAGAGCATCTTTATGAATAACATGTTTTATGTACCATAAGCTTTTGAGGGCTGTAGTTAAGTTGATCCTAAAGAAGTGAGTTATGCAGCAGCTAATTGTGAAAGCTCGAAACATTTATATCAGACATGTATTCCACCCCTCACAGATTAAAATGAAGAAAAAAGTTTCCCAAGACTCTCTCTGAAGAATAACAGAGAATATTGGGACCAATACCGTGGAAAATAAGAATTACCTACCTCTTTAAAATGAATGGAAAACCATTACAGTACAGTCCTCAGTCACAAGCAGAACTGTGTTTTAGGCACACATTTAATTGGCAGAATGGATTGGACAGAACCAAACAAACTTTAAACATATGCCACAATCTTTTGCAAGAGCAGAGAAGAATAGCAAAAGGCATACCTGTGCTAATGTACTCTATACTCCTCAAAGAGTATTATGGAAGACCTGATGTCAGCTGATCCAAATAGTCTTGATATTGCCTATTATTGGTTGGAAATTATCTGATATATTGTACTGTGTATATAATTGTACTGGGGTGCTACTGACACCAACAAAGAAAGCAGTAACATCCTGTTTTCTTTCAAGCATGTTGCAGCAAACTTGGAACCAAGTGCAATTTACTACAGAACTGCAGTTTCATGGAGCTAAATATTAATTTAAATCAAGTGATCACCAGATGTGCTACCCAGAATAATTAGTTCAAGTGATCATAATTACTAAAAGGTAACAAGATGTTGTACGGCTTTAAAAGTATAAGTTATTGAATAACTGAACACTAGCTGATCCAGTGTTGCTGTTTCCAGTGAACATTTAAATAAATGCAGTTCAGATGAACATTTGATTGATAGCTGGTATTGTTCTGCAGACAGAGATTTATTTTTAACCAGAGATAATCTAACAACAGCAAAACAAGTTGAAAGGCTCTATGGACTCCTGTAAATCTTAAATCTGTTTTGTTATCTAAAGTATCTTTGGCAGTAGTATTAAAGAAAATGTAAACACTCTTAACCGAAACAATATGCTGTATTCTTTGTTAGGGAAAAATCAGCTGGAGTTGAACAACTGGAAATTTAAGAGTTGGGAGAGATCTAAAAACTTGCAGGCATGGATCGGAATGTGAGAGATAGGAGAATTAAGATACAGTTTCACATAGTATAATGCATACATGCTGCATTATTTATGTTCAGTGTGACTGCCTGTTTGTATAGGGCACTTCACATTTTGCTTCTAATATGCTGGACAATCATTTTATTGACCTTGGAAGGAAGGACAACTGAGTCAACCTTTAGTTCTGGTCCAGTGGTGGGCACAGCAGGTTTCACCAGTTCACCAGAACTGGTAGCAGAAATTCTGGTTGGCCCCGCCCATCCAAGTTTTGAAATAAAGTAGTCCTAATTCGGTTGCAAAGCAGGGCTTTCCCCCTGGCCACACTCACCATACCACACCCACAGTGTGGCAGTAAAATTTTTTTTGGAGTCAACCACTGCTCTGGTCAGGATTGAACACACAACCTTTTGGTTGCAGTACAGCAGTTTAACCGCTGCACCACTAGGGCTCCTTCTTAAAAAGCCTAAACACCATTCTTCAATGCTGCTTCTGACATTTTTCTATACCCGTACCCTTCTTGTAAGCCAGATCTGAAATTAGTGGTGCCGGAGTCACAAGGCTCTGATGATTTAATACACTGACTTTGCAGCAGAAAAGTCAAAGGACATCAATCAGTAAGTTTTCATTGTCTTTCTTAGTGTTTCTCCACTCTCTTATTTTTAATCATAATGTGCAAATCCTAGATTTAACATGAGAGATCCTTGGGTATAATTCTGTACCCCATTAATACTTCTGTCTTCTTTGCTTCACCCTGTAATCCATTAATCACATTTACAGATTTGTCCAAAGGCACTGCACGTCCCTAGAAATAATAGCAGGAAAAGACAACAACAATCTGTTAAAAATGAGTGACATAGTATTTATTTATTTAATTAATTATTTAATTGAATTTCTATTGCTGCCCCCTTGCCGGAGTGACTCAGTGCTGCTCACAATCACCATAAAAACATTCAATATAAAACATTCCCACACAATAAAATCACAAAAGAATTTAATGTTTAAAAACCATTAAAATACCCTCCCAGCCACAATAAATTAAAAACTGAGACTAAAAACCCAAATGGCCTTCATATAAGCCAGCAGGAGGGGTTGCCCAACTGCCAGCACCCCACACCTACTGTGCCAGCCAGGTTTTTAGACCTTTTTCTGAAGGTCAGAAGCTCTGCCTGGAGGTGCAGCTCAGTCAGCAGCAGGTTCCACAAGACCGGAGCAGATGCTGAAAAGGCCCTCCTTCTAGTGCTAGAGAGGCGAACCTCTCTAGCTGATTGAACTATTAGGAAGCCCCTCCAGTCTGTTCTGGTGGGACAGGCAGATGTCTTTGGGGGTAACACATTCCCTTAAGTAACCTGGTCTACTACCATGTAGGGCTTTAAAGCACCTTGAATTACACCCAGAGGCACACCGGTGGCCAATGCAGCTCCTGCAACAGGGGTGAGGCATGGGCATAACACCCACACCCTATCACCACACTGGCAGGCACATTTTGCACCAGTTGCAGCCTCCAAATGGTCATCAAGGGTAGCCCCATGTAGAGCATGTTACAACAATCTAGTCTGGAGGTGACCAGAGCATGTGTGACCATAAGCAAGGAATCCCAGTCCAGAAGCGGGCATAATTGGTGAATCACACAAAGTTGAGTGAAAGCCCTCCTGGCCATGACTGCCACCTGCATATCGAGCAGGAGTTGTGAGTCCAGGAGAACCCCCAAATTATGCACCGGGTCTGTCTGAGGCAAAAGAGCCCCATCCAGTATCAAAGGTGGTAACTCAAGGGATAACGTGGGGCCCTTTACCCACAGACACTCAGTCTTGCCGGAATTCAGTTGTAGCCCATTGTCCCCCATCCAGACCCTCAAAGCCTCCAGGCACCTGGACAGGACTTCAACTGCATCACTTGGATCACCACTGGCTGAGATGTACAATTGAGTATCTTCAGCTTACTGATGGTACTTCACCCTGTGGGAACAGAGGTTTCATGTAAATATTGATAAAGAGAGGCGAGAGCCCTGATACCTGTGGCACCCCATATTGGAGAAGCCTAGGGGTGGACCTCTCACCCTCCAATAACGCCAACTGGGTCTGGCCCCTCAGAAATGAGGATAACCAGGACCACACAGTGCCCTGGATCCCCAATCCTCAGAGTCGTTCCAGAAGGATACCGTGGTCAACAATATCGAATGCCACTGAGAGATGAAGAAGAGCAGGGATAGACGGATAACAATTATAACAATAATTTCTTCAATAGCACTATCAATAATGTAGTGAATTACTTTTTCTATTATTGTTCCAAGCAAAGGCATTGATAAAGATAGACGTGAAATAAATCTGCCAGGCCATGGTTGTCTAATCAGTCAACCATTTCAATAGTACGGCTTTATAATCACAGAAATAAGGAATTTGAAGATGTCACAAGAATGTCACAGTGGAAAAGATACCAATAAATGATGGGAAGTTCAGCAACAGGGGTTATTGATTAGGAATCAGAATGCATATGAATGGCTGTGGGTATATAGTAAAAGAGAAATGAAGCACATACTTATATGTGGTACAGAAGAAGGGAGTTGTAGAGAGCATGAGATAGATCTTCTACTTCTTCTT
Organism: Furcifer pardalis; assembly: GCA_030440675.1. NCBI lineage: Eukaryota > Metazoa > Chordata > Lepidosauria > Squamata > Chamaeleonidae > Furcifer > Furcifer pardalis. The sequence continues at coordinate 70,818,867 of CP126892.1, forward strand.
CTTCTTCTTCTTCTTCTGATTATGTGTCAGAGATTACTCTGGGTTGAAGGGATTTTTGCTGGAGAAACTCCGCTCAGGGGATGCCAGAATGAGGCTCCTTTCATGTCCTAAAAACCCAAGCTTCCAGTCTCCAAATTCAGCATTTTAACCACTAAGCCACTGGGGCTTTGTTGTTACCCAGACTTAAGTCCTCATCAGTGCCTATTTTTGGTGCATGAGAAAGGTGACCCAATGAGAAAAAACTGGCAATCCACAAACACAAAGTCCATGTATGTTTTAATGACAATCTAGGAACAGAAAGTTCATAAAAGATTTAGAAGCATTCCTTATCTTAATGGAGTGAGAAAGAGAATGGGAAGAGAGGGTTGGTTAACACATGGAAAATGAATGGCTTTAGAAAAAAATGATTATTGGTGATCTTCCTAAATTAAAAAATAATAGAGAAGTATGTTATAAAATAGGAATTCTACCTGGACAGAAAATGTTATTACAAAGGAATAATTGTTTTGGCTATAGTCTGATTGCAAAGGAGTGGTGTTATGACTCTATTCCCATTGTAACCATCTTTGTGCCATAGCAACATGACAGCCATTTTCTTAATATTCCTGATACATCCATGGCCAAAAATAAGTTAAGACTTGCTTTGTGTATAATAATAATAATAGAGAAACCATTTAGGCTTTCAGGCTGCCATCCCCCCCCTGCCAGCTATACCCAGAAATGTTTGGGGTGTTCCTCTACCCCTGGCTGTGACTTGAACATTTAAAAGCATAAATGGAACTTAGCATGCAATATTATGTGGAATTAGGTCCTACATGTCTTGTTTTATTCAAGCTGCTATAATCCAGAAAGTGCTGAAGTCTACAGCCCCTGAGAGGTAAAGAGGCAATCTGGAACCCTTCTCCTCCTGAAATATAGGCCCAGCTATTACAGCTATGGGCTAAGCAGAATATTAGTGCACTCTTGTATGTCATGGTGGCCTCTTTTTTTTTTTAAAGGAAGGGGCTGGTGATTATATAATTGTGATTGTATAATGGAAGGAGCTGGTGATTATATTGTTCTAATCTGATATTTTATTTATATGTTTGAACAATTGGCAACTGTCATACTCTAAATGAGGGAGAAAATAATATTGCTATAAAGAAATGGCAGAGTGAACCAAAAATGTTTAACTGGGTAGATTGACAGACCACAGAATTCTCTAGAGTCCCTGGTTGATGATATCATTACATTCCAGTGCTTCAGACTCAGCAGTAAAACATACTATGCAACACAGGCTGGGGGTTGATAAAACCCAGTAAGGACAAACTTGGTAAAGAACTGCGTAATAGTGAAGTTTCAGGTTTGTCTGCTTATATAAAGTATTTTTCTTTAATATCCCCTCTTTTTTGTTATATACTTCTGGCAAACGAAAATAGAAAGTGTGTGTGTGTTACTTCACTGTAGTGCTCTACATTAGTACATCAACTAAAGTTTATAGCAATAACAATTACAGTGGTACCTCGCTTAAAGAGCATAATGCATTCCACAGGATTGCTCTTTAAGTGAGTTTGCTCTTTAAGCGAAACACCATTGAAAGTGATCAATTATGGGGGGGATTGCGAACCCCAATTTATTTGTTAAGCGAGTTTTTGGTTGGTTTTATTTGTTAAGCGAAGCGAACATTCAGAGAAAATCCTGCTCTTTAAGCGAGTTACTCTTTAAGCGAGGCACTCTTTATGCGAGGTTTGACTGTACACTTATATACTGCCCCATAGTGCTTAGTGTACTCTCTGGACAGTTCACAAGTTAATTAGCATTTTGCCCCCAGCAAGCTGAATACTCATTTTACTGACCTTGGAAATATGGAAGGATCCCATCAGGATTGAACTCACAATGTTTTGGCTGTAGTACTGCCATGAAGCCAATATCTATGGTTTTCTGATTACAAAGCAAAAACTGCATTTCAAACAGTGTAGGTTTATTTGGATAGTATTTCAGCCAAACTATAGCCTGAACTAACACACTACTTATTTGTCTGTGTTTCAGCAGAGAATTGATGACCTATTTCAGTGTTTCCCAAACTTTGGTGTTTGGACTTCAATTCCCAGAAGCCTAAGTCAATTCCCCAAAGCACTAATCAGCCAATGTACTGACTTAGGCTTCAGGGAATTGATGTCCAAAAATCAACGTTTGGGAAACACTGAGGTCCTATTTGATTCTTATGCCTATGGACTTCAGGCCTCTGAATCCATAACCTTCAGCTGTCTACAGAGGTCCTTTTTCTAGAATGGATTTTTCATAGACATTCCCACCCGTGCCACCTTAAAAAAAAATTAGGGATATGAATATCTTACAAGAAGATGGAGAATTTTGGGGAACTAGTGACAGAAGACCATGATTCCTCCCTCCCACATTAAGCAAAACTGTGCAAATAATGGTTGAATATAAGCAAATGAAATTATGAATAAAGAATCATTGCCATTTCATTGTATGGATTCTTGATGATTGGTAGCATTGGAAACATTGTTTCTGTCTTTAAAAAACACAACCAGCACTTGCTGTGTGTCCATAGAGGTATACCTTTGGCTTCTCAAAGGGAATAGGCATAGTTTTTAACAGCAGAAATCTGCTGTACATGAAAACATATCTTGCACTTCCGTGTAGACAAAGAATAGCAAACAATTAAGGAATGTGCCTTGCTAAAGTGTCTTACTGAGACAGGCTAAATCAGTGTGAGAGAAGAATTTTTACATCCCAGTCCTTGACACAGTTCTAGGTGCACTGGAGAAAATCAGGTGATACATACTGGCCCTGTCTTCAACAGTATCTCATCAGCCGGACACATATGTTAAGTAGGAAGGTTTGAAATGTTAAATCATCTCTATACGGAAATCATACTGGAGACCTTTCCCCTATGTCTACATAATGGGATGGCAAAGTTAGTTGTTTGGAATACTACTCCCAGAATTCATTGCCCATTTCTCCCCTGGACAAAGGGAAGATGGAGGCTGGTGGTGTCAATGATAATAAGGATCTCCCTATGCAAACAGTAGTAACTTTTGCAAGGGAAGAATGACCCTGAAAGACTATAATCATCTTTAAAGGTATCACTGGGGGGAATGTGATAAGCATCGTGGATCTTTGTTGTTTAATTATTTGGGTTTTGCAGTTGTTTATAGCTGCTCTATCTTCTAATCTTTGAACCGAATACTTTTTCTTCTCAATATACTTCTGTAGCTATCAGCCAGACGTTACTTTCTATCTGAATTTTCCAACACAGAGAAAAGAAATTTGCTGTGGGACTCAGCAGCCTCTTGAGATCACAAATTACTTCTGCAGATATAAAAGGGAGGAAAGTGATGGCTCCTAAGTATCATCACCATAAGGGAATTCTTTAAGTATCTCATATGTAACAGTTCACTAAGCAGCCTGATAGTGTTACTAAGAACAATATTATCTCAGGACTCAAGATAATTCATACTTTATGTCATTCATACTTAGTGTCAATTTTAATATTTGGTTTATGATTTGTTAGGCCCGAGGAAAGTTCTGTTATTGTCCAGACTCTTGAACAGTACAGACAAAAAAAATCAAGGATAGTACAGTCCTATAGATGTATGATTAGGGCAGAACTTGGCAAATAAGAAATTGAAATAGTGAAAGATTTTCAATACCTAAAGTAAGTATGTTTACTATTAATATGTAACCCTATTATTTTATGCAGGAACATCTATTAGACCAGTGTTTCCCAAACTTCCGTATGTTCCACTGAACACTGGTGTTCCATAGAAGGTCAATAAGTGTTCAATGAAAAATATGAAATTCTGGTAAAACTCATTGGCAAATGTGTAATGCCACAATTTTTGCTTTGCACTCATTTTTTGATATGATGCATCAGTTTGCAAGATAAGTTTGTTTTGCAACCATTTGCAAATCAGTAGGTGCTTGCTTCATAGCTGCATTATTTGTTATTCATACTGAAAAATCCAAACCTATCTTTCTATTTTTTTTTTTAAAAAAAACCACAGAGTGTTCTGTTAAATTTTAGTATTTCTAAAGTGTTTAATGATAGAATAAGTTTAGGAAACGCTTTACTAGACCACTAAATTTTTCTTTATCAAATGATCCATGAGCTTTCATGGGCCAAGTCCATTTTCTCAGGCAATGCACTGATATTTTGTGGAAGGTACAGAATAATTATAAATGAAAGTCCCAAAAATGCATGTCAAGTCATTGTGCCAGGCATACTTCTTAGAGGTGAGTGGGGGGGGGGGAGCACGTTGCATTGGAGGTGTGATTTTGCCAGTCATTGTGAATGTGGGTGTCCCCAGGGATAGTGAGGAGGAACCATACTGGCCTACCTTGGCACCATTCTTGGGACTCTGTTACAGCATTGGGCAGCTCTTGTGTCCTAGTAGACATGGGTGGACAAATATTTTTTCAGGATGGGCAACAATGTCACATATATATGCCTACCCTGGCTACCCTGGCCACCCCATGGATATGGCCCTGTGTCTGTCTACCCCCAGATGACTAAGAGCCAAGACCTCTGGATAAACTTACTTGGTTAACTTGGTTGAGTCATACTTCTTCACACATCTAGTTTAATGTGGCAGATTGAAGCATCATCTCCCATGAGATTTTAGCAGCCTCTCGCTCTGGATAAAGCACTCCAGAATGACCCGGCAAATGCCTCAGCAGCCAACTTTGGCTTGCAAACAAAAAACCTTTATTGATAAAAAAACAAAAAACCCTAACAAAACAGGACAGTAAAATGAGGCTTGAAGGGGTGACACACACACATTGAAAGAAGTGGGACCTACACCTAAACAAGGACTTGGAGTGAAAAATGTAATGGCCCCTTTCAGCAAGCCAAAATGAAAGATGGAACAAATCTTGGGTTAACCAAAAATACTGCCCTTCCTAAAAGGAGCAAAAGAGTGAGACTTGGCAAATCCTCACAGCTGCTTGGCTAGGCTAGCCCACCAATCTTTCCCCCTACTACAAAATACCTAAGTTTCATTATACTCCATAGGGGTAATGCTTGAGGGAAGCTCCCTGTGGCTTTCCATGTGTGGGAAAGCTAAGCCCTAATTAACCTCCACACTGTCTCAGGGAGAATTATACCCCTTGCCCCATCTCACAATGTCCCACAGCCCAATGGATTTTGGTGAGAAGGGTCATGGGGCTGCTCTTTTGTCCAGCTACAGCCAGCCCTATGGTGAACTCATACTTGCAAAGGTCTCTACCATCAGCCTGTCCTTAGCTGCAGTTCTTATTGCCAAAGTTACAATGTTATCTATCTATCTATCTATCTATCTATCTATCTATCTATCTATCTATCTATCTATCTATCTATCTATCTATCTATCTATCTATCTATCTATCTATCTATCTATCTATCTATCTATCTATCTATCTATCACCCATCTTGGATATTTCCCACTCTGGATGGCTTATAACACATTAAAAACTGTTTACAATAAGAAACTAAACATAAAGAATAAACAAACACAAGAGGAGACTTTACACATGGACATCACCAGATGGCCAACATCGAAACCAGATTGATTACATACTCTGCAGTCAAAGATGGAGAACTTCCATACAGTCAGCAAAAACAAGACCAGGAGCAGACTGTGGCTCAGATCACAACCTATTGATTGCAAAATTCAGGCTTAGACTAAAGAAAACAGGGAAAACAACTAGGCCAGACAGATATGACCTAGAAAACATTCCTTGGGAATACTCAGTGGAGGTGTGGAACAGATTTAATGGCTTGGACCAGATAGACAGAGTGCCAGAAGAATTATGGACAGAGATGCGGGACATCATGCAGGAGGCAGCAAGGAAAACCATACCAAAAGAAAAGAAGCGTAAGAAAGCTAAGTGGTTGACCGATGAGGCTCTTAAAATAGCAGAAGACAGAAGGAATGCAAAATGCCAAGGAGAAAAGGAAAAATACAATCACTTGAATACAGAATTTCAAAGGAAAGCAAGGAGAGATAAGGAAACCTACCTGAACAAACAGTGCAAAGAAATAGAGGAAAACAATATTAGGGGTAGGACTAGAGATCTTTTCAAAAAAATTGGGGAACTCAAGGGAACATTTAAAGCAAAAATGACCATGATAAAAGACAAAGATGGCAGGGAGTTAGCTGATGCAGAAGAGATTAAGAAAAGATGGAAAGAGTACACAGAGGCACTCTACAAAAAGGACCTCAACACACCTGATAATCACAATGAGGAGAACACTGAACATGAGCCAGACATTCTAGAGAGTGAAGTCAGAAAGGCCCTAAAAAACACTGCAAACAACAAAGCCAGTGGAGTTGATGGTATCCAAGTTGAACTTTTCAAAGCCCTACAAGATGATGGAATCAAATTATTGCACTCTGTATGCCAGCAGATTTGGAAAACAAAACAATGGCCACAGGATTGGAAAAGATCTGTATACGTTCCACTCCCCAAAAAGGGTAATGCTAAAGAATGTTCAAATTATCGAACAATTGCGCTCATCCCTCACGCTAGCAAGGTGATGCTCAAGATAATACAGGATAGACTGCAACAGTATGTGGAGAGAGAATTACCAGAAGTGCAGGCGGGTTTCAGAAGAGGCAGGGGGACTAGAGATCACATCGCCAACATAAGATGGATCATGGAAAAAACAAAGGAATATCAGAAACAAGTCTACTTCTGTTTCATTGATTACACAAAGGCTTTTGATTGTGTTGACCACAACAAGATGTGGCAAGTAATTAAAGAGATGGGAATACCGGAACACCTTATAGGCCTCATGAGAAATCTGTACATGAATCAAGAGGCAACAGTTAGGACAGAAAATGGAATGACGGAGTGGTTTGAAATAGGAAAAGGAGTAAGACAAGGCTGCATTTTGTCACCATGCTTATTCAATTTATACACAGAACACATAATGCGCAATGCAGGGATGGAGGAATCACAATTTGGGATCAAAATTGCTGGAAGAAATATCAACAATTTGAGATATGCAGATGATACCACCCTAATGGCAGAAAGTGAGGAGGACCTAAAGAAGTTCCTGATTAGGTTGAAAGAAGAAAGTGAAAAAGCTGGCTTGAGACTCAATATCAAAAAAACCAAGATAATGGCAACAGGCCCTATCAGTCCTTGGAAAATAGATGGGGAAGAAGTAGAAGCAGTGACAGACTTTACTTTCTTAGGATCAAAGCTCACTGCAGATGGTGATTGCAGCCATGAAATAAAAAGGCGACTGATTCTTGGGAGGCAAGCAATGAGAAACCTGGGGAACATGGTGAAAAGTAGAGACATCACATTGAAAACAAAAATTCGCATAGTCAAAGCAATGGTATTCCCTGTGGCAATGTATGGTTGTGAGAGCTGGACTATTAGGAAAGCTGAACGCAGAAGAATAGACGCCTTTGAGATGTGGTGTTGGAGGAGAGTTTTGAGAGTCCCATGGACAGCGAGGAGAACAAATAGGTCAATCTTAGATGAAATCATCCCTGACTGCTCATTAGAAGGTCAAATAATAAAGATGAAGCTAAAGTACTTTGGACATCAAATGAGAAGAGAGGATTCACTTGAGAAAGCTTTGATGCTTGGAAGGGTCGAGGGCAAAAGAGGAAGGGGAAGGCCCAGGATGAGATGGCTAGATGGTGTTGTGGAGACGGTGGGCGCAGAGCTGAGCGAGTTGAGGGGGATGGTGGAGGACAGGAGTGCCTGGCGGGCGGTGGTCCATGGGGTCGCAGAGGGTCGGAATCGACTGTGCGACTGAACAACAAAATAAATAACAAAAAAATGATGTGCCCCAATTAAAAATAAAACAGAAACACATACAGGCAGCGGTAAAAGTTGGTCAAAATCTATTGTTCAACCATTGGTAGTATGTTCTTTAAAACCCCTTTAAAGATGAACAATTATGTTGTTGTTGTTCAGTCACACAGTTGATTCTGACCTTATTAGTTGTTTTTTAAAAACATAGTTGTAACCTGATGCAGCTCAACCGGTTGAGATTTCCACAAAGTTGGTGCTGTCACTGAGAAGGCTCTTCTCCCGGTCACAGCTTTTCTTGCTAATTTTGGGGTTTGTACCTTCAAGGGGGTTTGATCACACTCTTTAAACAACTTTAATATAAGAATTAACTCCTTCAAGGCATGTTCTTCAGTACTGATGGTTTTTTTCTTGTAGTTTCTGAACCATAAGTATATTTTTGATTCTACAAAAAATTACGTGAAAATCATCGTGAGGCTAATCACTAGAACAGGACACTGAATATACTCTTATCATAATATAAAATCAAGTTTTTTTAAAAAAAAATCCCTGCCTAATAATCCATGTGTTTAATCTACACAGTAAAAAAATCTTATTGAAATAAGTTTTCCTTTCATGGTGTTGTGGTTGTATACATACATACATGGAGCATATACAACATCTCTTTTTGCACATTGCACTTTTAGTATTTATAGATTAGATGAAGGAACTAAATTTTTCACTGTGTTCTGGTAACAGAAAGCCTAGTCAGACTGACTGCACTTTCAATCAGATGTGGATCCTCTTCATAGACAATAAACCAACCCACCAATAAAAGTATTCAGCGTAAAGCTCAGACAGTTACAAGAAAGCTGTTATTCTCGCTGTAATATGAAAAAGCTGAGCTTAAGCATCAGTGGCCAAATCCACATCTCTCTTTCTTTTTTGTATGAGTCTCAAAGGATTTATGCAGTATATTCATGGATAAATGATAGGAACTGTTAATCCTGGGTTTTTCTGATGAGATGTAACACATATTGTTAAATAGAACAAAATAGTCCTTGCATGTTAAATGAAAATATAATTGGAACCAAATATTTGATTAAAGTCATTTTCAGGCATATGTATTCAAACCTTGCAGGAATGAAAATAACTTATGTACCTATTATTGCAGGTGGGTATAACTCTTCTAGGCAAATAACTTACTGGCAGCATAAAATACTAGAGAAATCTTTTGTCCTGTTTTCATATTTCACTTTAGGCAAGGCTATTTCATGAAAAAATGCAGAGTAATTAGGCATCAGTTTCCTTTAAACTATCTTCTTTTCATCACTGTTGCTGAATAGTCTGGAGAACAGAAATGGAAATACCACATTGGAATATTTCCATGACAGATGAGTACAAGTGACATTAATGCAATTTCAAAATGAAACCCACAAAAGTTCAATGGATCAACCACTCAAAATAAACTTCTGCAAGCATGGCACTGATTTAGCATGCACTTCTAACTAGCCAAGATGGCTGAGGAAAAGCTATACTGACATGAATCCAACTGAAGTATTCTGAATCTAAACCGTTTCCAGCCAAGCAACATTGTCTATTATAATTGAGTTCAGCTAACACAATGAGCTTTTCTTGGCTCAAAGGCAGTTAAGCTACTACAAGTGGGTTCTGTCCATTCCAGATACCTTACGTCTGGCACATCTTTGATTTAGGAACAGATCATTAAGCTCTAGTGTTTTGTAGTAGGATCAACACAGTGGTATCTTGGCTCCAGAACCAGAGGTTGGGAATTTGATTCCCCATGTACCTCCTAAGACAGTGATGGCTAACCACAGCACTCCAGCTGTTCTTGGACTTCAATTCCCAGAAGCCCTGATCAGCAGAAGTTCTGACTTGGACTTCTGGTAATTGAAGTCTAAGAACACCTGGAGTGCAAAGGTTAGCCACCAGGATCCTAGGAGAACAGCCATCCTGGGTGCACCCAAAATAAGTGAATGGTAAGGCACTTCTAGTGATCTATATGTAGAAAACTCTGGAAGGGGTTGCTGTAAATCAGAAATAATCTAGCACTGTTGCTATTTTAAAATAAACAATTTCCTTATCCACATTTTCAAGTGACATTTGTAATTTATTTTTATACTTTTACATATTCTGATGCCAAATTTTTCCAGTGCAAGATTCCAATCCATACAGAAACCCAGGGCATGGCTGCTCACTTTGATTTTATGTACCAAAAATTAACACAAACAATCCTGATTCAACCTAGAATTCAGCATTCATCCAAAGGCAGGTTACACCACTACTTGTTTGTCTATATTTATTTATCCTACATTCTTTGAAGGAGACTTTTATTTTTTCAGCAGCAAGTCTTTTTATAGCAAATAGTATAAAACACAAAAAATGCAATGACATAGAAATACTGCCTGATACAGCTGGAATTGATATTCATTACATTAATTAGATTTTTTCTAGAATTTTGTACAAGCAGAACTGAACCATAAATAAGTGGGCATTAGGTAGATGCTACTACCAATTATGCCTTGTTATTTGATGAAGGGAAGGAAATAGGAAATGAAAAGATTCTGTTCTCATTTCATTGAACCATAGATGGACACATAGGTAGTAGGAGAATAGATTTTAATCAGATTAAGTTTTGGAATGATAACTAAAAAGCAGTTGGGTAATTAATGAGGGCGAATTTAAGTTAATTTAATTGGTTACATGTATGGCAGTGAGTTAAGAGTACAGAAATTACTTTAGTTCTGGTGCAAGAACATAATGGGAAATTGAAAAGAAGATGTCCTTTCCTTCTGATGAAACATGGCAGATATTTATTCTTAGAATTATTGTTATTATACATCTCTCCTACCTCTCCTTAAAGAAACTATAGTGGGGTTTTGCTGATGGCACCAAGTCATGTCGCTTCCTAAGGCAATAATGAAGATGGTACCCCCTCACTATTCCAGGTACAGAAGTTGGCTGGGCTAACAGTTGAATGCTACTTCAAAATGTGATAGGATAGTTTCTTTCATCAAATATAATGCAATTATAGGAAGTGCAGGGTAGATTATGTGGCATCCATAGCTCTGTCCTTCAACAGTGGAGGAACAGTTGGGATGTTATGCCCTTCATCACTAGTATTTGCTGCTTAACAGTTGTAATGGGGTCCATCAAAACATAGAACTGCCTTCATACCCCTAGAGCAGGTGTTTCCAACCTACAGCCCATGGGCTGGCCCTGGCCTTTGACACTATTCCATCCAGATTGTCACTGCCTCTGTTGCACCCGGAAATGGAAGCAGGCACATTTATGTCAGCTGTAAAATATGTTTGTGCACCTGTAAATGCACTTGTGGTTGCTGTAAATGCAGAAGTGGGTACATTTACAACAGCTTCTGGGGGGGCGTGGTCTGGACTGTTCAGCTGTCTGGGGGTGTGGTCAGACTCACAGCATAAAAAGGTTGGCCACCCCTGCCCTAGAGGATATAGCTGAGGAACTAAACCTCCCCTGTGTCACTTCGAGGACCCTGAATAGGCTGAGGGTTGGAGCCTGTAAATGCAAAACCAACATGCTCAAGTGGAGGCTCCTGACAGACAACAACATGCTGTGTGATTGTGGAAAGATACAGAATCTGGTTTACTTACTAGTCTGCTGATTACCACCAGAAACATGCACTGATGAGGACTTTGCCCAGTCCTTAATTAAAAATTAATGATCAGAGAAAATCTGGGTCACTTATAACAATGGCAGAGGTGCACTAGCAAAGCTACCATTGCATGTGTAGCTATGGTAGACATAAGAGGGGAATATCCTGGCTAGCCATTGTAAAACATTCCAGACTTGGCTTCATGGCATGAAAGAGTTACTGCTGCTGGCTTGAGATCCTAAGATTATTGGCAACAGCAGACTTTAATCTGACACCCAGTCTCAGTTATACTGTTTAGTTCTTCACACAAAGTTGAGATGATTTTTTGGAATATGGCTTCAGAATGTAGAAGGATCACAAGATTGACTAGGCACTGTGCAGCATAATTACAATAGGCTTGCCTTCTCTCCTACTGATGTTAAATGTTTGTAGTAATCTTCAGATGCTTACACATGACTCTGTATCTGGGAATCTATTCTGATGCCTGTACAATGTACTGAGAGATTTTTGTTAATAAAATACACATTATTTCCAAGATTATGGGTATGGGACCAGTGTTCTGATCATGAAGTCAACACCTCAGGCCAAGTACATTGGGAAGTATCCCGTTCTTCTTCTTCCATGTCTAGGTCAGATGTAAAACTGGTAAAATGAAGCCACCTGACCTAGTGTGAGAAAGATTAGCCAGCAACAGAAGGTTGCCGTTACCAGGGTACATCCAGTTGTAGTTTAAAAATACTACAATCTTCAAGGAGGCTATTTATGTGTACCCTGGAAAAATCCCATACAAATTGACAATTTCTGTGCAAAATTGAAGAATGTATGAAATTTTGCAAATTGTGTGTGTTGCCTGAAACTAGATTTACTCCTGGTTTATTTAAGAATTTGAAGCCCCAGATAGGTTGCAGCTTCCTTAACAATCAGATAGTTTTTCTGTACTTGCTTATGTGCATTTTGCTTCTCAAAGGGAAAAGACAGTAGAGATATTTCAATCAAATTACAGAGAATTCGAAGGCAGGAACAAAGCTGTTTTTCTTGTTCATGGTGAGGAATGTTATGGAATTCTAAAATTCCTTGTTGATGTGTTTTGTCATGTTGATACAACTGAAATGAATGAAAATTAAGAAGTTAGTAAATATTATTTCCATCTTTAGCCAGCCTCAGGGTATATCAGGAAAATGCCAAAGTTATAAAACCCCTATGCATGGACACTTGAAAATGGATTATCTTGGCCCAACATATAACTCCTGACAGTTATTTGATTTTATTAAAACATTTATATCCCATAAATATATTATGAAACGGGAAACATTTTGCCACATGCTAACATATTTCACATTTTATAAAATCTTTATGAAGTTCTACAAACTTGTAAATTGAATGTGTGATTAATAGCTGCAAATATTGCTTGGGTATGTTATATGTAGGCACACAGTATTGCTTACATATATCTTTATTTTAAAAGCTTTATGCTAAAATAAAGAGTACCAATTAACTCCCAGCTGTTCCATTGGGGAAAAAAACTGCCTCTTGTGAAAAATGTTATCACATTTTTAGCCATCGTTAAGCTCATACTTTGAGAAGAAGTGGGGAAAGAAATAAGGATTAGGCAGAAGAAAAGTAATGAAATGAGTTGAAGTAGGTAGATGAATGAAATGAAAGCTCTTCACTGATGCTCATTTGACATCGACCCAATATATTAATTTAATGAAGATGGGAAGTCACTGGGAAATCCTTCCACTGTAGTGCTACACTCCCGCCATTGTACATAGTCATTCTACCCAAACAAGCATTTGTAAAGGGCTTAAAACACCACCAATAAAAGTGTCTAAAGAAGTGTACTTTGATCTATTAACATTTACTCAAAATACTTGTGTTGTATCTTTAAGATCCCACAATAATTTGCCTTTGCTGTTTTCTCCCCCTTATTTTTGATACCAAAGAAAAAATATACAGTAAAACCTCATATAACACTAAAACCTGGTTCCACAAGTCTTGGTGTTATATGATTTTTAGTGTTATCTGATCCTCTATGGGATCCATAGAGATACATTGTAACCACACAGGCTTTAGCGGTTGTTATCTGAAGCATCCCATAGGATCTTAATGTTATCTGATGCAATTCTTCCCCCCAGATTCCTTAATGTTATGCGATTTTCGTGTTATTCGATACTAATGTTATATGAGGTATTACTGTATAAGTAAGAGCAGTGTTCAAGGAGAAAATGTCAGTGTCATTTTTACCAAGCTATAATTGCAGTGGCTTAGTGGTTAAGACACTGAACTTGATGACAGGAAGGTTGCCAGGTCAGCAATTTGAGACGTGAGTACTGCACGACGGAGTCAGCTCCCATCTCTGTACCAGCTTCTGCCAACCTAGCAGTTCAAAAGCAAGAAATTGCAAGTTGATAAATAGGTACCGCTTTGGTGGGAAGGTAAACAGTGTTCCATGCACTCTGGTGTCTAGTCATACCTGCCACATGCCCATGGAAACGTCTACAAACACAGACAGCGCTGGCTGTTTGGCTGTAAACAGAGAAGAACACTGAACTCTAGAGCTGGATACAACTGGTTTTCAAGCAAGGATGACCTCATTAAGCAAATCCTGTTCTATTATTTGTAGTTTTGCTTGCCTTATAATTTTAAATCAATATTTGTCAACATATTGATTCTTTCCAGTGACTGGCCTTTTGCGATGGATAACCACTCTGTAAATGAATTCTGTATGAGAATACTAAAGAAAGCCCAAGCAATTCAGTTTCAAAAGAAAAACGAAGAAAATGGAAAACACCTTAACAACTTGTCCTGAAACTCATTCAGCTTTAGAATGAAGGTGAAGCTGTTGACAAACAACTACCATTCTTCCAAAGAAAAAATTATAGTATATTGACCAAATAAAAGGAAAATAATATTTCAAGCCATAGGTCAATTATTGAAATCCTTTGGCCATTTAAAAGGCTTGTTGGATGGTAACTCAGAAGAAAAACATTTCATAGTATGCTGGAGTTTTGAAATATTTGTAATGGAAAATAAATATACAGTACTGTAGTATCAACTGAGATACACACCGAAAAACACAATATACATTGCAATATTCATTTGAAAGATTAATTAGTTAGTTTAACCAACCCTTCAGCAAAATTTGTTGTACTTTACAGGGAACAAAACTGGATTTTGCTAATCTTTGCAGCAGTTAAAAACAGTATGAATTTATATATTGTGCTGATGCAAGCATACATACTGGTATAAATCAACAAACCAAATTCAGTTTCCTGAGTTTGCATTGCCCAAATTGAAATGCAAAACTAACAAAGCAAATTGTAGCACAAGGATGAGGGTGAAATATACTAAAATATCACAAAGAGTAGATAGCTGGGGAACCTGCAGGGGAGGAGAGCATTACAGAGCTAGAGTCAGTGTAAAAAACACATAAAATATCTCGTGTCCATGTACAAATATGCAGAGTTTCTTTATTTAAAGCAAGTTCCAAAATGGGGACACAGAGTTAGCTTGGTGGTGAGTTAGCTTGGAGGAGGTGATGGTGCACCCTGGGGGGGCAGGGTGTGTGTGGGCCTGTGGAGGGCATGGGGCATGCATGGCCCTTCTCATGCCACCTGTGAGCCCCACCCCATGGTGCTGGCACCACTACCCCATCAACCCCTCTTCCTCCATCAGTGGGGAGGAGAGAGGCGAGGCTGAATGGGAGGTGGTGGCCAGAATGAGGTGAGATGATAAAACACCCCCACCCCTCCTAGGTGGCAAAGGAGGCAACAGTGGTGCACCCGCAGGGGGTATATATACGCATGGAAGACCTGCACACACACTCACATGACACCACCGGAGGTGTGCTGGTGACATCATATGGGTACATGGGCATGCTTGCTGCCTTCCTGTACACTGCCTCATCCTGGGGCACTCAGTCTCCAAAGGATTCACCATCGCTGCCCTATATGGTTTGGGACCTTGTTATCTGTCAGAACATCTCTCCCTCAGAACAACTCCCTGCATCATCCATTCATCACAGTCTATGCAGCTTAAGCTGCTGCCCCTGAGGATGGCTAGATAGTCTATATTATATTATTTATTTATTATTTAATTGAATTTATATTCTGCCCTACTCGCACAGGTGACTCAGGGCAGATTACAATCAATTAACAAACATACAACACACAGTTAAAACTCTAAAAACAATTAAAAACCATTTAAAACAACATCTCATTCCTTTAAGTAAAGGAGTAAAAGGAGTGAAAGAGTAAAAGAGAGGGAGGGTAAGTATAAGATGTTAAGTAAGATGTAAAATAAACCAGCAGGGAGAGTTCAATAAGCCATCATTACCCCACACCATTCCCACCAGCCAAGTTTTCACCTTTCCTAAATGCCAATAGATCCGTCTGGAGGCACAACTCCAAAGGCAAGCGGTTCCACAAAGCTGGAGCAAACAAGGAGAAGGCCCTCTTTCTATCTGACAGATATCACAACTAAGGCACCTCTCCGGTCCACTCTGGTGGGATGGACAGATACCCTTGGGGAGATGTGGTCTCTCAAGTATCCTGGCCCACTATCATGTAGGGTTTTAAAGGTAATGACCAGCACCTTGAATTGCACCTATAACCTCAAAGAGAGCCTTCTCGGTGGCAGCACCAATGCTGTGGAACACACTACCAGTGGTGCTGCATCAGGCCCCATCCCTGGATATCTTCAAAAAAAAAAAAAAAACACCTTAAAACATTTCCTATTCAAGGAAGCTTTTCAGAATGTTATCTCCTTAGCAATAAATTAACCAATCTGTATTTTAGGATCATCTATGCCCATTTTTGTTGTTCAGTCGCACAGTCAATTCCGACCCTTTGTGATCCCATGGACCACTGGCCACCAGGCACTTCTGTCCTCCACCATCCTCCTCAACTCGCTCAGCTTTGCCCCTTCTTCTTTTGCCCTCCACCCTTCCCAGCATCAAGGCTTTCTCAAGCGAATCCTCTCTTCTCATTTGATGTCCAAAGTACTTTAGCTTCATCTTTACTATTTGACCTTCTAAGGAGCAGTCAGGGTTAATTTCTTCTAAGATTGACCTATTTGTTCTCCTCGCTTTCCAGGGGACTCTCAAAACTCTCCTCCAACACCGCATCTCAAAAGCATCTATTCTTCTGCGCTCAGCTTTCTTTATGGTCCAGCTCTCACAACCATACATTGCCACAGGGAATACCATTGCTTTGACTATACGAATGTTTGCAATGCGATGTCTCTACTTTTCACTATGTTCCCCAGGTTTCTCATTGCTTGCCTCCCAAGAATCAGTTGCCTTTTTATTTCATGGCTGCAATCACCATCGGCAGTGAGCTTTGATCCTAAGAAAGTAAAATCTGTCACTGCTTCTATTTCTTCCCCATCTATTTTCCAGGGACTGATAGGGCCTGTTGCCATTATCTTGGCTTTCTTTATATTGAGTCTCAAGCCAGCTTTTGTACTTTCTTCTTTCAATCTAATCAGGAGCTTTTTAAAGTCCTCCTCACTTTCTGCCATTAGGGTGGTATCATCTGCATATCTCAAATTGTTGATGTTTCTCCCAGCAATTTTGAGCCAAAACTGTGATTCCTCCATCCCTGCATTGCACATTATGTGCTCTGTGTATAAGTTGAATAAGCAGGGTGATAAAATGCAGCCTTGTCTTATTCCTTTTCCTATTCCAAACCGCTCCGCCGTTCCGTATTCTGTCCTAACTGTTGCTTCTTGACTCTTGTACAGATTTCTCATGAGGCATATAAGGTGTTCCGGTATTCCCATCTCTTTAATTACTTGCCACATTTTGTTGTGGTCCACACAGTCAAAGGCCTTAGTGTAGTCAATGAAAAAGTAGACTTGTTTCTGATATTACTTTGTTTTTTCCATGATCCATAGATGCCAGTTATTTTATTTTGGATTTATTTATTTGGTTTGTTTATTTTTCATTTGTGTGTGTGTTTTATTATGTTATTTTGATAGTTATATGTACACCGCCCAGAGTGGGAACTTTCCAAAATGGGCGGTATAAAAATGCAATAATAAATAAATAAATAAATGCAGCCTGCACCACCAACTGACATATCAAAACATATTGTTCCTTTTCATCTTAGAATAGAGACAGACAGAAACATGGCAAAACTCTTATTTAAAAAGCTGGGATAAAATTCAGTTTATACACTAACCATGCAAGTTACAGCCAAGTTAAAAATATAATCTTGTGGCTGCAGGAAGAGATTACCTTCAGTTAACTGTCCTGTCTGGGTCAGATCAACATCTTACTCGATAGCTAGATAATTCTTTTAGGGCTAGAAGAAGTCATGTTTGATAGTAAACTTGCAAATTCCAGTAGAATCACAATTCCAGCATATATACCCAGCGCTTTATTTCAGTGCTATGGAACTGCTTCAAAAGATGTACTGTATTATGAAGCAACCTCTAATCATTAGCTTTTGTGAATTGGCTATTCCTGATCTATTATCTTGTATTAATAATTCTGGAGGGTAGAATTGCAAAGGAAGGCATGCCACAGTTATTTCCTCAAGTCCAATGTATGAGTTCTTTCTCAGCTATACAGTGATACCGCGCTTAAAGAGCATAATGCGTTCCACGGGATTGCTCTTTAAGCAAGTTTGCTCTTTATGTGAAACACCATTGTAAGTGCCCAATTGTGACTTCTGGCCAGTGTGTGTGTGTGTGTGTGTGTGTGTGTTGTGAATTCTGATTTAGTTGTTAAGCGAGTTTTTGGTTGGTTTTACTTGTCAAGCGAGGTGACCATTCAGAGAAAATTCTGCTCTTTAAGCAAGTTACTCTCTAAGCAAGGTGCTATTTATGTGATGTTTTACTGTACTCTAGTCTATTGCATATGGAAAATTCCATAACATAACCCTTACAAATTATATATAAAATAAGATAATTTTATTTTGGTTTCATATTTGTACCTAAAGTCATTTTATGCTATATTGAATGTGCTTAATCATGTAAAAGAATTCTGTGCTTCAGGGGAAATGAGCTAGTTACAAGCTTGTGTATTTTCTTTGACATATGGAACTGTTCTAAATTAATGTTGGACAAACATGACAAAAGGTTCCACATTTCCCCTCTTTCATTTGTTGTGCAGCTGAGGTTTGCCATCCTGTGTAAAATGCCATCTTTAGCATTTCTTCTTCTTCTTTTTCCATGTCTAGGGCAGAGTTTTTACTGCCAAAATGCAGCCACCTTTTGGTGAATTCAATCTGTAGTTCCTTCTGCATAACCTAGTGTGAAAAAGATTAGCCGACACAAAGCTGCCATTGCCCAGGGTACACCTGATTGTAGTTCAAAATTCCACATTCTTCAAGGAGGTTCTTTCTGTGTATTCCATCTTTGGCATTGAGCAGATAGTATGTCAATGGAGAGTAGAACTGTTGCCAATCATCATATTTCCAAAGTGGGTATCATAACTATGCATGGAACAAGCATTTACCGAAAGACTGTATGCCCTTTTTGCCTATTAAAAATTGCGACCACTGTAGTAAATAGTCTGAAGCAGAATGAAAGCAAACAGTTTTCCAGCCAACAAATGTGCCATGCCTTTTTCTAGGACTCCCACACCCCATTTCCGCTCACCTGACAGTCATTCAGTGTTCAATGCCTATTGAGCTTTCCTGTCCTAAATTAGTAGGGGTTTCCCCCCCCCTTCTCCAATCAATAGGCCCACTATGGACTCTTTCTGTGCCTCAACAAACCTTGCTTGCTGGGATACCTCTTCATTATAGGGATAGTATTATTTCAGTAATATAGACTTGAGACTCAGAGAAAGTGTTTGCTATACTTTTATCCAGATATATTTGCTACCTGGTTTAAAAGGGGGGGGGCAAGAATATACTTCTGGTGTGAAGTACAATTGCCTGAAAAAAAGATATCTTCTGATGTGCAAGCGCTTCATATGGTCAAGAAATCTGACTTTGAATTTGCGATTATTTGAAGAGATTCTACAAATAGAGAAGTTATTCTCCACACATTGAAAAGGATTATGGAGGTTTTGTACTTTGGCTTGGCACAAGTGCAGACTTTGCTAAGGGTTTGAAAAACCAATATCCTTATATTTGCTTTTGATAAAAAGAGAGGCATGATAACATGGTGATGATCATGACTTGACTATGGTCCAGGGAGACACATGGATTACTTATTTTCAATCTGAGCTGAAAAGCTGGTTTTGATGTAAAAACAAAAAGAAGTCTTGCAAAACTGATAGAAGAAGCTTGAAAAAATGTTTGTCAAGGAAACAAAAGTTATATATGGAGTGATAAGTCTTAGCCTGATACGTTGGAAAATATTTTCATTTTCTTGGATACATTTATGGCACTGACATTTATCAGTGTCTTACTGATTCTATATAAACAATACAGGAAGCATATCCAAAATGTTTGCACAAAAGTAGAAATTATCTCTTGAATCCATTTTAGAGTCCAAGATAAAAAGGAGTCAGAATCTTGTGCAAGAAGAAGAAATAAGTGTAAACATAGGAAGGACCAAGAAGACTCAACCTTCCATCCTTTTGAGGTCAGTAAAATGAGTACTCAGCTTGCATTAGGTAATGTTAATTACCATATTTGCTGGTGTATAAGACCCACTTCCCCCTGGAAAAATGGAGTGTGTTTTAGGGCCTATAGTGGGCTATTTTGGTAATAATGGGGTGCGTCTTATACTTCAGTGCATCTTATACACTGGCAAATATGGTACTTTGTGAACCATCCAGCACTATGGGGTTGTAGATAAGTGTAATTGCTATTGTTATTACCTGACAGAAAAGGCAAGGACAAAATTACTCAGGAAAGGCATGGTCACATTACCTTCGGCCTTCAGAATTTGTTCCCATATTTGTTCTGGAATATTCCATCATGGGAAACCTGGCAAATACCATTCTTGTTGTCCTCAACAGGGATAGAATGTGAACTAAATTGATTATTTATCCCAAGTTGTCCTTTTGAATGAATGGAACCTCTTAAGTAAACACTTATGTAAGTCTCTAATTCAGTTGGTTCATTCTAACAGGACTAATAATTGTATTTAACAGGGGTTTTTTTAAATTCAGGTACATTTGATACTCTTAAACTGTTTGTTAGCTAAATTGCTTGGTGCTGGGGTTTTTTTGCACTTTGTTTGAACTGATAGTTTTTAACTGATACCATATTGTAATTATGTTTCCTCTTATCATCATTTAATTACCGCATACTAATTTAAGGACTATTGACAGTGAAAGATGGAGTATAATGTAAAACATTTGTTTGTAGATCAATTATCATCTGAATTGTACTTCAGTACAGTCTGCTGTAGATGGATAAGCAGATGTGGGAACTATTTGGGTCTTTTATCCACATAATTAAATATTTGTACTCACAATCATTATAGGTTTTGTTTTTTTGTTAGCCATTTTAGCCATTCCCCTCCCCTTCCATTGTTTCTTCTGTGTTGAGCTTTACACTGTAAGCTTCAAATATAGAAACATAGAAATATTAGAAATTTATTTTCCCTAACAACAAAGGTATAATTTAATTGCATGGAATAATTCCAGTCGCTTTACAATGTGGCTATACTTTTATCATAACAGTTACTATAAAAATTTAACTATAATGGTTAATTACTAGTTGGGGTATTGTAACTAGCTTCTGAGTAGAACTAATTCCACAAATATTTTATTTATTTATTTATTTATTTATTCCAATTTTTATACCGCCCTACTCGGATTGGGCCGACTCAGGGCGGTTGACAAGCACAGAGAAACAACAAATTTATAACTTTGGGTATTGTGACAGGCTCCTCAGGACAGGAACTTAACTATACGTACTCTGTAAAACATGATGCACATTGTCAATGCTGGTGGATGGTGTTAGTGTAGTAATAAGTGGCTATAGTAGAATGAAGTTGTCCACAAAGACAGCAAAATTTTAGCAATAGCATCATATTATTTATGTAATGGAGCTCCTGATAATGTCAGTTCCTTTGGAGCTGCCTGTACAAAAATGCTTGTGCAATCAAGGACAATAACCACACCATTTGTTTGTGTTTATATGATGTGAGAGTGCTCTGGGCATAAGCTGTAAGATTCATCCTGATTGCTACTAAGTAATGTTTTGCAGACCTGTTAATCAAAACTGTGGTTGATTGTCATCAATGTGATTGTCATGTTTTTGAAATTCAGCTAATTAAAACTTTATGAGCATGCTATTAGAAGGAAGACAGCCACGCTAGGTTTTTTTTTGGCATTTGAAAGACAGGAGACCATGAAGACTCACCAGCAATGAGCATTTATTCAGCTTGTTTTCCAACCAGAAAGTATGGGTTTCTTTTCTTCCTTCCTTCCTTCCTGGATTTTCAAGTGGCTTATCCCATTTGTTGCTTATAGTTGATGGCTTACTTTACAAATTGTGTCATCTACATGCAAGAATCCATTCTGAATGAAGGCAAAGATGGTTCTTTAAATCAGTGACTGGCCAACACCAATTGCTGTTGACTTTGGTTTACTGAAAATATACTACATTTGGGAGACCATAGTTGAGTTTCTTGCACATGTCACAGGAAAAATGAAGAGAAATCAGATAAAGATTGTCAGCTGTGAAAGAGTTGTGGTCATTTTTAAACCTAGAGATCACATTTAAATTATGTTGCTCTCCAGGTTTCCCCCTGCCTTTCTTATGGAGGACCTATTTGTCCATCATGTCCTTTTACATACAGTAAAACCTCGGATAACACTAAAACTTGGTTCCACAAGTCTTAGTGTTATCCGATTTTTAATTTTATCCGATTCATGCATCAGATAACGTTAAAATCCTATGGGATACATTGGATAATGTTAAAACTCCATAGAGATACATTGTAACTGGCACAAGCTTTAGCAAATGTTATCTGAAGCATCCCATAGGATTTAATGCTATGCGATGCAATTTTTCTTTCCAAATTGCTAAACGTCATGCGGTTTTAGTGTTATCTGATGCAAACGTTATCCAAAGTATTACTGTATTCATTTGCAGAATGAAATGTAATTTTTTTGTAATTACCTGTCAACAACCACAACCACCAGTCAGAGTTAAACGTCTGTGCTAGAAACTGCACCCAAAATGTTCTTGTCTTCTTTCTAGACACATAAGAATCCACAGTTAGTGTAAAGAGACTCTTTCCTCTTCAGACAATTGCTATTAGCAGATGGAAACAGTGAGAAAGAGCAAGGTTTGAATTCATCCTGTTCATGATTTCTAATTCACTGTTTATGAATGCCTAAATAGGATTTAAGTAAGATTAGATACAGGTGACTTCCAGCAATCTTTCAGCAAAATGTGTATTGATATTTCTAGCTGGGGAAAAATGCTGGAAATATGTAAGACTTATAGGAAGTGAACATAGAATTGCTAGTTATAAAAGCTCTGTCTTGCAGCGTTTCACTCCGTTCTGTGGTATAGTGAGCTCCCTTTCACACACACCCTTATTCTTAAACAGAACAAAGATTTATCTTCAAAATGCTCTTTACTTTCAGATACAGTACATTAAAAGAAGTCCAGAGATTAGCAGTTAAGAATGTAGGGCAGCAGATGTCAAGGCAATTTTCAACAAAACACTAACAGTGTAGCCTGTGAGCTATACTATACTATAGGACTGTGCACTGTTGCTTTATGTAAACTACACCTGCTCCCCATCTGGAGTCCCATTGACACCAGTGGGAACTCCGCATGTGCAATGAATCTAGTAGAAAGAGGAACTGAACCATGAATGGAAAAAAGAAAAAATAGCCTTTAAGCTATTGTGGACAAAAAGCAATTCTCACTGTTTCCGGATTTGTAGGATACATTTGTGTTTGCCTTCCAGAACACTGCTAATTAAGACGGCTGTTACTTTATTGCTTTCATGTGGTGTTACTTTGTAGAGATAACCCAATATAAAGAATATTGTCTTTGGTCACTATTACTTTACTGTGATACCAAAAATATTGCGATAACTAAAAACTAACCATTTAAAAAATCTAAGCAATTCAGGCATTACAGTTCTTTTTTTATTTCACATGCATGTTAAGAATTTTTGGTATCTGCATTCCATTTAGCAGTCTTTCCTGTTATAAGATCTGCATTGTAGGAAGTGGATGTATGACACTGCACAAGGATGGTGTCTTGAGCCAATGCATAAATTGCTACTTTAGTAAGCAGGATTGTTCTCTCAAAGTTTCATATGGACTCAGAGATCATAAGGAACCTAAGAATGATGTCAGGTTTTTGCTTGAAATAGTAGTGCGATGAAATTATTCCCTGTCAATTCAATCCAATCCAATCCAATTCAATATTTTTATCCCACCCACTAACCATAAGTTCTGATGATACTGATTCTGAATCATTGCTCCATTCTGAATTCATGATTTGCATATGGATGGTCTTGACTTATTAATGTCTCAGGTTAAATGTTCTCAGAAAATAAAGATGGGCAGGAGGACAATCATCTGTCAAGACAGGACTGTTCTAATTAAAGTTGTGCTTTGTTTGCAATCCTTTAGTAGGGGCAACAGAGTCCTTGGAGATTACCATCATCACTACTAAGCATATTTAGCAGACTAAGGAGCAACACACTTTAGCTGGTTATGATCTTCCCAGATATGGCGAGATGTACACTATTTCCCTGGATCCAAATAACAATAATTATTATTAAATTGATATCCTTACAGACAAATTGTCATATACACATTTTCTGCAAATTGATGTCCTCCATTTTATAATGGATTTTATTTCCTATTAGGTAGTGTGTATGTTTGTGCGTGAGCATGAGAATAAGGCAACTGAGCTTCATGACTTTGCATGTACCTACCTCATTTTTAATTTAAAATGTGTCATAGGTAAAGGTAAAGGTAAAGGTCTCCCTTGCTCGAAAGCCAGTTGTGTCTGCATCTGCAACACTCATCTTAGTTTACAGCCAAAGAGCCAGTGCTGTCTGCATCTGCATACATTTCCGTGATCATGTGGTAGTCATGACTAAATGCCAGAGTGCTCAGAACACTGTTACCTTTCTGCCAAAGAGGTACCTATTTATCTACTTGCAATTTCTTGCTTTCAAACTGTTAGGTTGCCAGGAGTTGGGACAAACAACGGAAGCGCAGTCCATCATGCAGCACTCAGGTCTCAATTGCTGACCTGTCGACCTTCCTGTCATCAATCTCAGTGTCTTAACCACTAAGCCACCACACCCCCAGAATATATCATAGAGGCCTAAAAAGAACTGGTTTTTCAAACTTGGAATCACCAAAGTTCTTACGGACTACAGAGGAAAAGTGTCATATCAAAGCAAAAAGCACTGTACTTTCATTCTACTACATTAAAATGCAAGGACTCACTAGACCATAAGCTAGTGAAGCCGGTGTGTCTGCAAAACATCTGGGTATTCTACAGCCATGATACTATGATTTTATTGGGACAGGAGAAATATGGTCCGTCAGTGGAATAAGACCTCTAACAACTGCAATCCAGACTAAAACAGATGGCAACTGTGGATTTTTTTCACCACTCTCATCTCAAAGGTTCAACACTGCTTTATTGAAACTGCAGCATTATCCTTGTACATGAACTTTGTGTCTAACAACCATGATATTTTTGAAGTGCCAAGTATGAAAATCGATCTTTTCTTGTTGACGCATGAAAAACATTCTGTCTCTGAACGTGAGACTTGGTTTTGCCTGTTTTTCTAATAAACCATTTCTTCTGGAATAACAACTGGCAATTTGTGTTATTTTAAGCTGTGGCCTTGCATTGTTGGATCTGGTTAGGAGAGTAGATAAAAACCAAATGGTTAGAAAAAAATACCTTAGAGTATTTATGAATCAGGCTGGTCCAGATCCTTTGTTATTGAATTAAAGAAAGTTATATTAACCAACCGAGCACCTTCCAGATCACATTATATGGCTGACATTCACCTTGGAGAGTCATAGCTATGGATGCCTGTCCTGCATGACAAATTCCAAACAGTTATGATTTTTTAAATGGATATTGTTTTTTAAATGATTGGTTAATAGTAATTAATAGTATGTGTTGGAAGGTGAAGAGTACAAAAAGAAATTTGCACAAGGCACTTAATGCTGTCCACGAGTAGTTAGTATATACATTAACTGCTCAACATTCTAGTATATATTATAATAAAAACTCTAATAAACCAGATTTCCAAGGCTGTACTTGTGCCATAAGGGGACTATGGTGGCTTAGTGGTTAAAAAAACTGTTCTTGACAACTGGAAAGTCAGAAGGCCAACAGTTTGAGGCCTGAGTGCTGCACAATGGAGTGAGCGCCTGTCTCTGTCCCAGCTCCTACTAACCTAGTAGTTTAAAAGCAAGTAATTGCAAGTGGAGAAATAGGTAATGCTTTGGTGGGAAAATGAACAGCGTTCTGTGCACTCCAGTTTCTAGGCATGCATGTCACATGTCCATGGAAATGGAAATATTTGCAGACACAGACAGTGCTGGCTCTTTGGCTATAAATGACGATAAGCACCGAACCCTACAGTCAGATACAACTGGCTTTCAGCAAGGGTGACCTTTACCTTTACTGACCTAACTGTACCATGAATTCTCTGAATAGCTTAATACCATGTGAAATAATGATGCTGGTTACTGATCATAATATATACAGTACATATAGTATGTTATCATCTGAGAACTGATTTTGATTGCACATTATTTTACTTCCAGCTCTTGGCTCCATTTAGAACCATGGGTCATGAGATGGGGAAACTAAGATGCATTCCAAGTTGCAGTGTGGTACTAACCTTAGAGGAACTTTGTGTGCCTTTCAGTTGTGTGAATGGAAGAGAGCAGACTGTTTTTGCTGGCTTGATATTCTCCATCACATTACTGATGGTAGTGCTCTTGTACTGTCCACACCTGAAGGTACAAAATAGAAAACCTCATGCATGCAAAGGACACAAGATCTCTTAATAATTTCTAAATAGCACACATGGCAGACTTCAAAGATGTGAGAACATCATGCACACATTGTGTACAATTGGCCAGCAATACAGTACAAAGTTTCACATCAGGAAAAAGGGTGCCAAGCTTTACATAGCAAAGAGCAGACAATGGTAGCAGTCAAGATGGTCTACATTCTCATAGAGAATAATCACATAAAGATATTTTATGTCTTTTAAACCTTTGTTAGCCACCCTGGGTCTCTTTGAGGAGGGCGGCATATAAGTGATAATAAATAATCAAATAAATAAATAAATACCAAGAAAGGGAATCTGACTCACCCCAATCAGTTGAGCACTCCTCATACAAACACAAGGCAATTGTCATGTCTGGTTTTCAATGAGTGTGTATGGTAGTGAGCACAAGTAGGTATCTTGTAGACCATCTTGACTGCTGCCATTGGTGTTGTCAACATTCAGGCTAGCCTTTGCTACACAAACTTGGCATCCTTTTCCTGTTGGCAGTGCAGACATGGTATGTGAAGCAATATAGGATCACTGACTGGTGTTTTGAATCTTGGACATAGTAGCACAAAATCTCACATTCATAAACTGGAAAGGTTTTTTTTTCCTGTTTCTGAAGAATTGAATCATTTCCTGGCCTCCCCCATTGCCACCATTATTCAGGTAGTCCAGTGGTTACCAACATGTAGGCCATGCCCCACAGGGGGACTTCAATTCCCAGAAGCCTAAGTTAGGAAACACTGAGGTAGTTTTAAAACTCAATGCTGAAGCTCAGATTCATATACAGTCAAACCTTGCATAAAGAGCGTCTCACTTAAAGAGTAACTCGCTTAAAGAGCAAAATTTTCTCTGAATGTTTGCTTCACTTAACAAATAAAACCAACCAAAAACTCACTTAACAAATAAATCGGGGTTCGCAATCCCCCCCACAATTGGTCATTTACAATGGTGTTTTGCTTAAAGAGCAAACTCGCTTAAAGAGCAATCCTGTGGAACGCATTATGCTCTTTAAGCGAGGTACAACTGTACTTCTTTAGTCCCCTTAACTTTCAGTTTCAAATTGATAAATAATATGATCATTGGAGGAAAATGTTTGCTCTGGAGTTTATAAGGTTTCAGTTTGGATTAGCCTGAATTTAGATTTATAGCAAACAGGAACATTAACTGAAGCTCTGAACAGGTAATTCATCACAGACGTACCTTCATTTGGTCATATATTGTAGTGCAGTGTTGGTGGTTTCATAAAACTGCAATCATTTCAGTTCCCCTTCCAATCCCCATTACAGTTGCTTTTATTTCATGGTGACTCCCCTTCTATCCCCCACTACATACCACACTGAGGAAGGGAGCACACAATTAAATACTACTGACTTGAACTGCATCTTATTATTTTAATAGCTCCACAACTGGGTTCCCCTTGTGTGGCCTTCAAGAGCATAGGTATGACATCGTAATAGCAGCTGTGAAAACAACCAGCCTTCCTTGTGTTTAGATATCTATCTGTGGCTAGGGAGTAAGCTATATAGGGAGAGGAGGAGGGAAGTCAGAACTCCAAGAATGCAAAAAGAGTTGGGACTCACAGTGTTCAACATATTTCTTATCATTTCTTTCTCTCAGAAAAATTCTTTGCAGATCTTTCTTGATGTTCACAGATTCAAATTCCCGCAAAGTGACCTTATATTCAGACTCTGTGGTTCAAAAGGTAGAGCATATATTATTTAAAGGTTCAGTCTGACTAACATTGAAATATGAGCAGGCTCTGTGCATCACTGAGACCTGGCTGAGACCAGAGGACGGTGTACCTCTGTCAGATCTATGTCCAGCCGGGTTCGGTATTTGGCACCAGCCTAGGAAGAGGGGAGGGGTGGAGGTGTCACCATAGTGGCCAGGGACTCCTTGGGAGTCGCCAGAGCCACCGTTCTGCAAGTTTCAGGGTGCAAGGGCCTGCTCCTGAATGTGGGCTCTAAAAGTCGGCAGGGAATCCTACTTCTGTACCTGCCTCCCTGTAGAGTAGCGGGTTCCCTACCTGAGCTCCTTGAGGCCATCACCATGCTGGCGTTGGAGTTCCCCAGACTAATGGTCTTGGGGGACTTCAACTTGCCATCGTTGGGGATTGGCTCAAAGGTGGCTCGGGAGTTCATAGCTTCCATGGCAGCTGTGGGCCTGACTCAGGTAATCCAGGGCCTGACCAGGAGCAGTGGCCACGGTGGCAGAATATTCTGAAATTACAGAAATTAGACATTACACCTGTGCCATGGTCAGATCACTTTCTGATGACATTGGACTTCCTGGGGGTGAGGTTTCTCCATGGGGAGGTGGGGCCTATTAAATTGGCCTGCCCCCAGTGACTGCTGGATCCTGATGGATTCCAAAGTGAACTGGGGGATATTCCTCTGGACCGGCGTAGCGATTCACCTGAGGCGCTGGTGGACCTCTGGGACGAGAGGGCAGTGGCGGCCTTGGATGTAATCGCTCCACTACTGTCTCTCCATGCTCATGGGCACCATTCGTCTCTGTGGGTCACTGAGGAGCTTAGGGCGCTCAAATGGGCTAAGAGACGCCAAGAGTGCCGCCGGGTGAAGACACGAAGTGAGTCTGACCGAACACTAGCTAGAGCTACTATTAAAGACTACTTAGTGGTGATGGAGGGGGTGAAACGCCAGTATTTCACCTCCCTCATTGCCTCCACAGATAACCACCCAGCTATACTGTTCCGGTCCCTCCTGGGTAGGAGGGGCGGACCCCAGGTGGCAGGGGTCAACTGAGGTTTTTGTGGATTATCTGACAGAGAAAATCACTGAGATCCGCCTGAAGTTGATTCCCAGTGGGGAAAATGTAGGGCTGAGGTACAGTCTTGCCATGTTATCTGGGATCGGTTTGATCCAGTTGTCCCTGAGGAAGTGGACGGGCTCCTTGGAGCTGTCAGTGCTACTGCCTGCACATTAGATTCATGTCCCGCTTGGCTTGTTAAGTCTGCCCGGACGGTGACTGGCGGCTGGGTTGAGGCAATTATTAATTCTTCGCTCCGGGAGGGGTTTTTTCCGGCATCTTTTAAACATGCATTGGTGAGCCCCCTCCTAAAAAAGCCTTCTCTCGACCCAACCATAATGGCCAACTTTCGACCAGTATCCAACTTATCCTTTTTGGGTAAAGTATTGGAGAAGGCAGTGGCATGGCAGTTACATGAGTTCCTGGATGAAGCAGATTATCTGGACCCTTTTCAGTCAGGATTCAGGCCTGGATATGGGACAGAAACTGCATTTGTCACGCTGGTAGATGATCTCTGGAGGGAGCGGGATGGCGGACATCCAACTGTCCTGGCTCTTCTTGACCTCTCAGCGGCGTTCGATACCATCGACCATAGTATCCTTCTGGGAAGGCTCCAAGGATTGGGGATCCAAGGCACAGTGTTGGCTTGGTTTTCCTCATTTCTGAGGGGCCGGAACCAGTCGGTGTGGTTGGAGGGTGAGATGTCCAGTCCTAGGCGGCTCCAATACGGGTTGCCTCAGGGCTCGGTGCTCTCACCTGTTCTATTTAATATCTACATGAAACCGCTGGGTGAGATCATCCATTCCCATGGGGTGAGGTACCATCAATATGCAGATGACACCCAACTGTATATCTCGGCCTGTGGGGACCCTAGCGATCCAGTGGAAGTCCTTTCCAGGTGCCTGGAGGCTGTCAAGGTCTGGATGAGGGACAACGGGCTACAACTAAATCCTGGCAAGAGTGATTGGCTGTGGGTTGGGAGTCCTGTGTTATCTCAGGAACTACCACCTTTGATTCTGGATGGGGCAGTTTTGCCCCCAAAAGACAGTTGTGGCCAGGAGGGCCTTTGCACAACTTTGTGTGAGTCGCCAATTACGGCAGTTCCTAGACCGGGACTCCTTGCTCATGGTCACACATGCCTTGGTCACCTTCAGACTTGATTACTGTAATGCGCTCTACATGGGGCTGCCCTTAGTGACCATTTGGAGGCTTCAGCTGGTCCAGAATGCAGCTGCACGAGTAGTTGTAGGATGCGAGCATTATGCCCGAGCTTCACCACTGCTGAAGGAGCTGCACTGGCTCCCAGTTTGCCTCCGGGTCCAATTCAAGGTGCTGGTTATTACCTTTAAAGCCCAACATGGTAGTGGACCAGGATACTTAAGAGACCACATTGTCCCAAGGACATCTGCCTGTCCCACCAGAGCGGACTGGAGAGGGTCTCTGGTTGTGCCATCGGCCAGAGAGGCGCACCTCTCTGGTACTAGAAGGAGGGCCTTCTCTGTGTCCGCTCCAGCCCTGTGGAACCTCCTCCCAATAGAACTATGCCTGCAAACGGAGCTGCTGTCCTTCAGGAAAGGAGTGAAAACCTGGGTGGCAGG
Source organism: Furcifer pardalis (assembly GCA_030440675.1). NCBI lineage: Eukaryota > Metazoa > Chordata > Lepidosauria > Squamata > Chamaeleonidae > Furcifer > Furcifer pardalis. The sequence continues at coordinate 70,849,545 of CP126892.1, forward strand.
TTTGGTCTGGGGAGTGGATTGTGCAATTTCCCCAGCCAATTGGTTGATTTGACCCAAGTATGCCTGTGTTGTAATTTTTGGCTTTTAATACCAAATTTTTAAAAGTTTTTAGAGTTTTTAATTTTTTTAAAATGATTTTATAATTGTAAATCGCCCTGGGTACCTTTTGGGAGGAGGGAGATAAACAAATTTAAATAAATAAAAATAAATAAATAAAAAGTAAAAAACTAGCAAGACCAGCAGTAAAAAACAAGACTACTGTGATAATTTTGGATGAAGAACAGCCTAAAAATAATTTTAACAAATAAAATAATTAGTTATTAAACTGTTAATTAAACAATGTGCATAGTGGCAGGATGCCTCAAACCAGTTGAGAAAATATATCCTTGTTGGTATTGCTCCACCTAAGATAAGGAGAGAAGTAGCAGCAGACATTGAGAGAACCAAGCAAGAGAAAGACCCTCAATGTCCTCTGAATGGCTATGAGCCTTAAGTCAGCCATCTCAGATCCAGGAAGAGCTGGTAGCCCCAACATCGCCTTATAATTTCCTTCCTTTCATCTTCTTCAAATGCTTCTCAGAAAAGAATAGGTTTTAAAAACTTCTTAAAATATAAAAGGGAAAAACTGAATGTACTTCCTGTGCCAGGGCATTCCACAAGGAAGAAGCTGTTGAAGAAAGAGCTTGATTCCTAAGGACCACAATTGCAAAACCTGGAAAGATGGCATAGGATGGGTGGCAGGATTTAGGAAGAGACACTCCAATAGGTAGCAAATTCCCAAAACATTTAAGGCTTTCTAGATTAATATAAACTTTGAACCTTTACAGGCTAATACCAAAATAACCTAGGATAAAAAGACAGAATACATTGTGAAACAAACAGTTGGCCAGGCTGCTCTAGAAAGTAAAGGTAAAGGTCGCCTTTGCTCTAAAGCCGCTCATATCCGACTCTAGGGTGCTCTGTGCTCATCTCTATTTACAGCCAAAGAGCCAGCGCTGTCTGTTTCTACAGATGTTTCAATGGATTTATGCCAAGCATGACTAGACACCAGATTGCACAGAATGCTGTTAACCTTCCCACTAAAGTGCTACTTATTTATCTACTTGCAATTTCTTGCTTTCGAACTGCTAGGTTGGCAGGAGCTGGGACAGAGACGGGAGCTCACTCCGTTGTACAGTACCTGGGTCTTGAACTGCTGACCTGCCGACCTTTCAGTCATCAGGTCCATGTCTTAACCACTAAACCACCACAGCCCCTTTGTCCTAGTAAACAATATACAAATTGAAAGAGTTCTGTGTTTAACATACTACAGATTTGTGTGATCTTTCTCCATAAAAACCTACATTGGACCATCATGTTGGGTTGCCTTTCCAAATCCTGTACCATTCCTTCATTTTGATCAGGTAAACACTTTATAAAGTCAACTGTCCATATTTTCATCTGTGAAATATTGTATAGTACATGATCTCATTTTACATAGCTTTCTAATTTCCAGTTGAAGAACTATGGATATATGTGTGATCTAGTACTAGTGACAGTTTGGAAATTTAGGGGGGGAATATGATGGAGAAAACTGCCAAATAACATTAGTTCTCTAATGAAGCTGTATCAGCAATGTCAGTACTTTGCAGAGAAAAGTTCTTATATGCCCTATTTAATGCATTTACTTGTATATATGCCCCCATTTTCAATTCCTTTTATGCTAAAATATCCTGTGTTTATGGAGAAATATTGCTGGAAGATCCAGGTCAAATTTCACGGTAGGCACTAGGGAACATCTTATGGCTATTTCTTTGCTAAGTAAACAAAGAGGAAGAGTGAGGTTGGATTTTCAAATGTAAGAGAGATCAGATGCTGTCTGTGATAAAATGAAAACAGTGGTTTGGCTTAGGGTCAAGAAAATCTGTCAATCTTAGGCCAGAAATAGACATCAAAGATTGGCCATAATTAGAACTGAAAGCACTTTAATGTTATAGACAGTGGGTTACGATGACTTTTCCTCCTGTGCTTAAATTGTGAAGACCACTTAGCAAATAAAGCAAGATGATTTGCATAATTTCAGAGGTGAGAGTAATTTTTGTTGTGACACTCAGATGCATGCATTACTTAAGAATTTCCCCTTTTTCATCACAGACTGTCTCTAATGTCATTATTCTGTTTGTTTCTTTCTATCATCTCTATAAATTCATGTGGAATCACTCCTCATCCCACAACAGGCTCAGTTTAGACCAGGGAAGAAATGTACAGCACAAATCCTATAGTTTAATACAACATATTGAGAATCGCTTTCAAACTAGGAAGTTTGTAGGGGCAGATCTGATCGCTGCCTAGGACACTGTTCATCATCAAATGCTACTGAAAGACTTTAATGATCTAACCAAGGATTACTATGAGGGAAAATACAATGACAATACACCCTGTAATTTGCAACAGATTAAGCACATATGAATTTGAATTAAAACCCAGCAACTACACAACATAAAGCTCATTTACCCAGCAATTTGCAATAGATTAGGTGCAGATGAGTATGAATTAAAAACCAGGAAGTACACAATGTAAAGTTTAAGGCAGAGAAACTCATTGTGGAATTTTCTCTTTTTAGTGGAGAATCATTGTTGGGGTTTTTTTTTCTGGGGTGGGGTGGTTTAAAATGCTCCATTTTAAATTGACTTTTTTGTCTGCTTTCTGCCCGGTGTGATTGTTGAATACAAATGCAAATGGATGCTAACAAAAGTATTACTTCTCCTCAGACAAGCACCTGTTGTCAGCAAACAGTGTTTTGGTGTTGTTGTTTTTAAAGTTTTAAAGGCAGCTATGGAACATCACATTGCTAATTTACTTCAGGGAATATCAGAACACCTGTGAAGTTTGAAGAAAAAAAGAGAGAATGTCAGGAATATAATTTGGAAAACAAGAACTAGGTACCTCTTAAAATGGATGGAATTCCAAGAAAATCAAGCCCTTGGCCATACAGAGAACTGGCTTACTTGGAAGTCATCTAATAGGTTATAGACTGGTGTTGGCAGAATCAAAGTAAAATTAAGAAAATAATGGTTTTGTATGACAGTCCTTCTGAGAGTGCAGAGAAGAACAGGCAGTTTCACATCTATATCAAATTATTCTTCACCATTCATTATGGAAGAAATGATGTGAACCATCCCAAATGCTCTTCATATTGCCCATCACTGGGCAAAAATTATGATACATTTATTAACTCTATTGTGATATTTCTAACAAGAACAATGAAATAAAGAAGCCGGACACATTCAAGTTTTTGGTCAAAGGCTTTGGCCACAATTTCATTTAAACATTAAAACTTAAGCTGGGTGGGGATGGGGGCTGCTGGTACTGCTATACCTGGTACTGGAGCAGGGATAGCTAATCCACCTTTCTCTGAACCAGATGGGTGAATCCTTGCCACTATGCAGTGCTGATCCTTGTCAGCTACTGCCCAGGCCAGCTGCTAATTAAGGAGACAACTGTGAGGCTGTTTTGAACTCAGTTTGCATGAACTAATGTTGCTCTTACTCCCAAATTTGTCTCATGGTGTGTCCTGTGTGTCAAAATTGCACTGGAAAATCAGTGCCACCTTGTCAATAGATGCCCAAAAAGCAGGAATGCTCAACCTGCAGCCTGTGGGCAAGATGCAGCTCACAGTAACATTTCATTGGCCACACCACTACCTCCACCACACCAGGAAGTGCCATATGGTGGAGGAAGGGCAAAGTGGCCATCCAGCCACCAAAGCTGGCTGTGGGGGTATGACCCAACCCCCAGCTTTAAAAGGTTGAGAACTCCTGCCCTAAAGGATTCAGTGCTAACCCCATATACCTAGCACTACCCATCAACTACCAAGCTTCCTATAGCCAATCTGGAAGCTAGGGTAAACAATTCCTATTGAGCCCCTCAATAGCAACCCTCTAAGTCAGGGGTTCCACACCTTTTTATTATTTATTTATTCAAGCAAACTTTTATGCCACCCTCCTCAAAAAGATCCAGGGCAGCTAACACAACTCTCAACACCTAAAACACAATAAAAACATAATATAAAATCAAGATTAAAATATTAAAAAAATTAAAAAAGCTAAAACAAGACACACAGAGAGAGGGGATCAAATGAGCCAACAGATTGGGTCAACTGTCTGGCCCATACCCCACACATGCTCTGCTAGCCAGATCTTGACCCCCTTCCTAAAGGGCAGCAGCTCCGTCTGGAGACTCAGCTCACTTGGCAAGAGGTTCCATAGGGCTGGATCATGCCATAAAACATGTCCACAGCTGTCGTAAATACATTCTCAACAACCACAGGCACATTTGCACAGGCACGGGCTTGTTTTATGACTGTTGTGGACACATCTGCTTCCACTTCCATTGTGGCAGCAGTGGCATCATGGGTCCCATGAAATGGTGGCATAGGCCGGGTCCAGCCCACAAGCCGTAGGTTGGCCACCCCTGTTCTAAGTACTCTGACCATAGGGAGAGCAGATGGGTCATTGTCACTAAAACAGCCAACAAGACTGTGACCAGTGTGTGGCCCATCAAAATAGGCTTGGCCCTTGCCCATCACTTTTCAGGGGGCAATTAAATAATTCACCATCTTGTTAACCTTTCTGTAGATCATTATCTCAGCCTAGTGACAGAATTATCAGAAGCAACAAAATATATACTGAGGTCCATGTTTTACTCACATTTTCAGCTCTAGCTAAGAAAGACATCAGAGGAGTGATGAGAAAAGAATGTTTGTGATGGCATGAGCTTTAAATAGCCAAGTTCCACGTGTGGGCGGTCTACTCTACAAAACAAGACAGAGATGGCGGTTTCTCATGGAATTTTAGGGTAGAAACCAAAGAAAGGAAAATCATGAAACCTAGTTGAATCCACTTTGAGATGAGTATTACTTAAGCTTTGAAAACTTACAGTTATTGACCAGAACTCCCAGAATTTCCCAGCAAAAATGGCTAGTGATCATACTGGTGAATTTTGCAATTGTGGTCCATTTCTGAATCTTGAAAAGTACATTTGGATTTTTCTTTACATACAATTTGAATAATAAAGAAAACTGTCACTATTTTCAATATAGCAGCACTTACTGCTGTTTTCTAGCTTTCTCTATCAAAGATAGGTTGTACTCAAAGTATCCAGTACTGCTCCATTTAGTTCATGGAGCTGTGCCAGGTGTGAATAAGCTCAAGCCGTCCTCAAAAAACTCTGAATGTAAGACATAGATACCACGTCCGCCATAGCTGGCATGCTTAATTGGCCCTTGTTCTCCAGTTCATGCACACAGTTGCTTGTGTGTTCCATGGCTCTGTTGTTTTTTCAAACCCAATCCTTAATACATTGTAGCACTTGTTAGTTTTGATATGCATAGTGCAGTGTGCGCTTTGCGGAGCAAAATTCTTTTCACTGGAGCATGAAGGGAGCACTGGGAACAACCTCTTTCATTTCCACATTTATGCAATAAAACAAAGGGGAAACAGGCTCTTCTCTTCTTACTTTCAGAATCTGCTGCGTTTGTTTTTTTTCTTCAGCTTTCAGCCTGAGAACTGGAATTTGTTTTCAGTTTCTTCTTCCAAAGCATATTAATGAGGTACTGCAAATAATAATTTTAAAAGTACATGGATTTGCCTGTGTTGCAGAAACATCACACATTTGCCTCCCTTTCCTCAGCTTTTTCTCTCCTTCCTGTCTGACTTATTTGGCACACATATCTAGAAGGGCAGATAGTTCAGTAGAAAGCCCTCTCCCTTACAACAAGCTTTTATAAATGTTGCTTTGGATATGTGGAACAATGATAGCTCTATTAACTCACAAGCCAGTGACTCAAATCCTGTTGCTTTGTGTAGTCAATCACTCTAGAGTAGGTCTATTGAATTAGCAGGGATTGGGTGAGTTAAATCCTCCAAAGGTTCAATTGGATTTAAATTGGCCTACTCTAGTTGTGATTTACTATCGAAAGCAACAGGGTCTTAGCCATTGAGGGAAAATGATGATATAAATTTGTGCACTGCATTATCTTGCATTAAGTTTTATAATACATCTTTTGTCAGGAAGCTGGAAGTTGTTTTTTGTTATGTCCGGATTAAACACTCCTATCCAGAATACATTTACTCCACTTCACTCTTCACTCTTCCCTGGGCTGCCAGAATTTCTTTCAGTAACAAAATGACTTGGAAATATTTCTGTTCAAGGGGCAAACTTTTCTTGTATAATAATAATAATAATAATAATAATAATAATAATAATAATAATAATAATAATAATAATAATAATAATAATAATAATAATAATAATAATAATAATAATAATAATAATAATAATGTACCAGAAATTATTCTGAGTTGAAAGGATTTTTGCCGGAGAAACTCCATGCAGGGGATGTCTGAATGAGGCTCCTTTCATGTCCCCAAGATCTTTTCCCACAGAAGTGGTCTCTATTTATCTACTTGAAATTTCTTGCTTTCGAACTGCTAGGTTGACAGAAGCTGGGACAGAGATGGTATTCAAACTGTCATGCAGTACCCAGGTCTCCAACTGCCAACTTGCCAGACTTCCAGCTAACAAGGTGAGCTTCTTAACCACTGAGCCACTGCAGCCTCTTCCCTTCTTGTTTAGGGCAGACATAGATTTACTCAAACATTCCCATGTCCCCTCAAAGTTTCAGTATTTTGCCCTTTACCTGCAATGGTGCCGAATCTTTATTTCAGCTGCCGGAATCCCTGACCATTGGTTATGCTGGCTTCTGGGAATTTAAATTTAAACATCTGGAGCATCAAAAGTTCAGATTCAATGTTCAATTATAATGCATTGTCTTTGGACTCAGACATAAGACTGAGTGGGGTTCTGGGTTCAATTAATTGACTAGCTCTTTTAAGACCAGCCACCTGCACCATTGGCAGATGTACAATAACCTTTGACTTCATGTTGAGGAGAAACTCGCACATGCATTTGTTTGTACAGCTAAAGATGACAGAAAAGGTTTGTGCTCATCTCAAAAAATGTCACTCAGGTCTTTCAAGTATTTCTTCTGAGTGGTTAAAACAATCTTGAAGGGGTTATCAGATATTCAAAGTGAGGCACTGAATAAGACAGATTAATATTCTTCACCACCTGTTATTTGCTCCTTTCCCCCAAGGAAAACTCTCAATTAGACATATGGTGGAATTAGGTATTTGATGAACTGGGGAGACCCACCAGGCAACCAGTATCATTCAGGTACCAGGTAAATACTTAATTACTTGCCTAGGCATTCAGCATGTGGATAAGTTGCCATCAATGCCGTAAGCCTAATTCAGTATTTTATTATAATCTGATATTTGCCTGCTGCTTTTTTAATGGGGTGATAAAGAGCCCTCTAGTCTTCTCAGTGCCTCCCTGATTCACTGCATGTATTTTTTCCCTGTCTGTGTACAATAAAATTGTTTCACAATAATGCATGCTCAGGTGGAATCTGATCCTATTCATTTCTTTTGGTTATTTCTATATTTAATTAGATATGGACTTTTACCCCCAAGGCATTTTGCTTTGTATAAGTGCACCTCCAAATAAATACCCAGTGCAGAGCACAATGAGAGTTACATGTCAAGCAGTGTCACAATTCAGGATATTCCATATTAGTAACTTTGTCCCAATTCATGGTACTTGTGTTAGTTACTAGTAAAGCATTTACTGTCAGTCCAAGAGATAGCAGAACATTAACAAGTGAGAGATAGGAACAGCTCAAACAAGAAGAGAGTTCAAGATAGTATAATATCCCAATTTTCTTTACAATTTCATGATTTAGTATTAGATAATAAGCTTGATATGTATGATGAAGTGGACATGTTCCACGAAAGCTCACATTTAAATACACAAGTTAGTCTTTAAGGCAGGTGTTCCCAACCTTTTTACACTGTGGTCCTAACCACACCCCCTGGACAGCTGAGCAGGCCAGACTACGATCCCTGCATTTATGATAGCCGTAGATGCATTTATGACCGACGTAACCATGTGCACGTGAGGATGCATTTTATGGATGTCGTAATGAAATGAAAATGCAATTCCACTTCTGGGTGAGGCAGCACCGCCCCCGGGTTGGATGGAATGGTGCTACGGGCCAGGTCCATCCCACGGGCCATAGGTTGGGAACCCTTGCTTTAGAGTGCCACAGCTTTTTTTTGTCTTTTGTTGTTTCATTTTATTTATTCTCTGATACACCTGCACAGACTAACACGGCTACCACTTCAAAGGTTTGATAAGGGGATCCTAGCTATCTTGCAGTGTAAGAGGATGGATTTATTTCATGCTGAAAATGGGATGATTCAATAGCAATGTTGATTTAAGCTTTTCTGGAAACATCTGTAGCACATGTCAATTTGTGAACATTTGTGAACAGTTTTTTCTCACAGAATTATTTCTTTAAACAAAAGAAACATTAAATTGTATACAGACAATAAAATAAAACAAAATAAATATTTTGGAAGTCTAAAGAGTCCCACAGGAGCTGAGATCCCTCAAAAGATTGGGGGGAAATGTAAGGTAAGGTACATGACTGCTTGAAAGCCAGTCATATCTGACTATAGGGAGGCTGACTGCAGCTAGGTGGCTCATGTTGCTCACCCTTGCTTGTTCAAATTGTAGGAGGATGTGCTGAACTTCCATTCCTCTTATGTGTCATCAAGAATTTTCCGAGTGCCATATTGCATGCAGAATGCAACAGTAGAGAATGACAGAAAAAAAAAATTACAGTGCTTATGATAATGGTCAGTTTTGATGTTGTAGTAGTATCTTTGAATGAATTACAAGACAGAATAAAAGAGCAACATTTATAATTTGGCTCTCTCCCACTTTGGCCAGAAGGCTTCTAACAGCAAGTCTTATTCAGCTTAACCACTGCAGCTGTCATCTGATCTTTACAATGCTATGGATTTCTGTTGCCTGTTCCTTCTTCTGCTTTGCCACTCTCTTTGCTGTAATAGTGAAGGGCTGTGTCACAGGTGGAATAAACCAACTGTCAAGAAAAATGAGAAGCAAGCAAGTAGAATATCTTAAGCTGTATTTCTACCATATTTTGTGGCAGTTGCATCTCATTCCACCATTGTAGAGACAGTGGAACACAAAGTATTGAATCTAAAACTATAAACATGGCTAAGTCTAAAATGCATGGCTGAGAAACAGTTTGTATGTAGTCCAGGCATGGAAGTTCTGTACATGTAAGGGGGTAACAGAGAACCCTTAATGTGAAACAGAATTGTCCTTATTAAAAGTAACATACTTGCTTTGGGAAAATATACAAGACTGGTATCTGATTCTGTGCCTGTCAGACAAAAAGCAAAGCAAAGCAAAGCAAAGCAAAGCGATCACAGTTATATACTGCCCGATACTGCTTAGTGCATTCTTTGAGTGGTTCACAAGTTAATTATCATTTTGCTCCCAACATGCTGGGTACTCATTTTACTGGAAGGATGGAAGGCTGAGTCAACCTTGATACCTGGTCAGGATTGAACTTACAACCTTTTGGTTGCAGTACAGCAGCTTAATCACTGCGCACCCAGGACATATGGAACTGTGCCTACTCAGAGGTAAGCAACACTGAATTAAGTGAGACTTACCCTGTGCATAGGATTTCAGCCATAATTTGTTGATTCTTCGTTTTATACTGTATATCTTTTAAAAGTAGACTTCTTAGGTTGTCCAATCGAATGCATAGAAATGTTACAGGTTTCATTTTAAGCACCCTGTTCTATTGAAATAGAAGAGGGTTGCTTTAATATAATCAGATTTTTAATTTTTTTAAAAGGATCTTAATTTTTCTTCCTGTTTTCTAAGCACACATGAAAGTTACACCCATGTTGCATGTATTGGGAGGTGTCCGATATAAATGGTCAAGAAAACAGAAACGATTCTGTACTTATCAGTTTCAAAAGTGAAGCCTGCAAAGCAAGAAAAAAGAAAGAGTTGGGAAATAATTTCCAAATTATTTTACTTTTTGCCAAGACATGTATAGGAAAGGTTTGGCAGGAATTTTCATTCAGGGTAAAAGACTGGAAAATATTTGCAAAAAGCTCTTTGAAAACAGCAACGAAATGTGCTTAATCTTTTTTGAATGCTCAGTCCCTCTTACTATTCAAATTTTAAGTCCTGTAAAAAAGAGAAAGAAATTAGGGATAGATAAGAATATGGCTGTATTGTACTAAAAGTAGCAAAACTAAACCACTCTTTTCTCTCTAATTCTTACCAAAAAATATTAAACTGTTCTCTTTAGAAATTACAATGTTCTCTTTAGAAATGTACACACATGCAGAGAAATGTGTATATAGATCTATGAGTATTTCTTGCATTATTCAGTACTCCTAAGGCTCCTCCTTCTTCACCCTTATCCAAATCTGAATCTAGGTGATCTCATGGCAGTCAGCCATGAGGACTGTCCTGAGAATATAATGCAGTGGACCTTCATCTGCCTTTTGAATCACTTTCA